>CM060923.1:242498195-247498195 GCA_030737875.1 Allium sativum
TCGACCCGGGCGTTTTCGGGATGCCCGTAATAACTAACGAGTGGCGAGTGCTTTTCCTTATGTAGATCCTATTTCAATAGGAACTTGATGAGTCGACCCGCCTACACGTCTTTCTTTTACTGCTATATCGAGAGTTACTCCACATATTGCTTGACGTAAAACGGATAGTGGATTTGTTTCCGTCTTTTGTTGAATCTTTTTCACGGTTTGATAGATAATTTGATAAGCCAATGATTTTTTTCCGTGTTTCAGAATACGGTTAACCAACATGTTAACTAATCGATTACGATAAATTGGATTGGATTTTGAAGTTTTTTCTTCTGCTGTAGCTCGACGTGACATGAGCATGAAAGATGTTCAAAAATAAGTTTTTTTATAAGGGCTAAATGCAAGGTTTACTTCCTTCTGTTTTTCAGCTTGTCAAAAAGTCCTCTCGAGCTACTAGGCCAAGGCCAGAGGAGAGGAACTATTTCAAGCAAGGATGCTATGACCTCAGACCTATTGCAGAAGCGGAAGGGTGGTTAGACTAGTTGGACATATGACCGAAGAGCTAGTTGCTAACAAGAACAACAAATCGAATGAATTAAATGAATTTTGAATAATTAAAAATGGGGAACGGAAGCGCTAAGTATATTAATTGGGACCGATTTCGACTGATTATCGGACAGATGACTCTATGCCATAGACCAATTGCAAGAGATTCGCATTACCATCAGATAGAAAAGAAGACTGCTCGACCCTTATAGATAAGCTGACAAGGCCAGGGGCAAGTCTTTATAAAGGAAAGAATCAACAACACTAATTAAGACCGAAGCGCCTATGCTGCATTCCAAACAAGCAAGGAATGAGTAGCTGGAGAACTTTTGAAAAAGTCTTTTTACTAATGAAAGATAGGTATACTAAAGCACTTTTTCAAACTAAACCTTACTCCATAGGCAACTCGATAACTATCCCTAGTGAACTGGTAACACAATTGAAGAAGAACTGGGAATGGGAGAGGAATGGAATGAGTTCAAAGCCAGGCAGACAGATTTACGTAAAATGATTTGTGGACGGATGGCCAATAACCAATGCCGTTGACCTGGAAGGAGAACATATGACCAGACATGGCAAGGTTAGTTTACTAAAGGACAGAAACTTTTGCTCAATTTCCAAACAAACTTTTTGCTATTCCCTGAGGTCAAGTTCACGTCATCTGTTTTCAATGCCAGCAATGCCCAGGAATTAGGATTGGTTAATTGGGATGTTGAGTCCCCGGGCAAAGCGCAGTGAAAAAATGAACAGAAAGATGCTGATCAGATTCCAGTAAGAGTTCACAAGAGAAGGAATTCTGATGAAAAATCCAAAAGTTACCAGTAGTATTGGCGCATCAAAACCCAATCGACGCCTAGTATCATGGATCCTTTCTTTATCACTCATAGGCTACAAAATAGCCAAAAAGGAAAATGCAATTGAATGACTTTCTTTGGTCGTCTTATGGAAGCCTTATTGCGGATTCCTCTAATATTCCAAGGCTACCGATCATTACGAAGTCAGAGATATGGAGTTAATGAATTGGTCTTTGATCTGGTAATGCGATCTGAGTGAGGTTGTAAAGGGCCAATTTTCTTTCGAGTCTTAGATTTAGGCTTCACCACGTGAAAACCCTCCTCATCCACTTCCTGGTCAATCTAATTTCTTAAATCATGAATTGAATTTACCTTTGAATACTTTTGATAACTTCTCTATATTAGTTAATAAAATATGATCATCTTTATATAGAATTAAAATCAATCACCAAGAAATGTCAACATATAGCTTGGGGGGTGCCGGTATGCGTAGTTTGATCAATAAATGTGAGAAAATCTTGGTTGAGGTAATGACATATTACAAAGGTAGGCATGGTCGTTTTATCATTTTAGCTAGCTTGGGTATATGATATACTGTATGGTACGCCTTTCAAAGTGGTGATCCTAACCATATCCCTGTTGTTGGCGCATTCGCTCCTATAAAATCGTATGATTCTATATTTCATAATGTTTTAAATATGCCAGGCTTTGCTTAGATAAGTTTCGTTGAAGTCAAAGATCTCTCAAATTCTATTAATACAGTATATAATACACTGTCGTTAAATGATATTTCAATCCCAGCTAGCGGTCATGTACTTACGGCTGTTAGTTTGGGCGTAATGTTAGCTTTCTTATTGACTCTCGGTATTCTTCCTTCTGAATCTATTCCTTTATCAGTATAAATAAATGATTATGGCATTCAATTCTTTTCCTAATATATCTCATTATCTCCCATCATCTACCTAAAACCTCGAATTTATGTTATGCTCGACTTGGAATGGAAAGAATTCTCGATCGGGGTCATTTTAGAGATATTCCGTAAGTAACTCAGTGAGTGTTTTCTAATCAAGTAAAACCTAGTTCACTCATCTCTTTGTCATTGTTCGATTTTTGGTTGTTTCATCACACTATGAATATCATAATAGAAGAAAGTTGTTAGCTTAGGGCAGAGCCACAAGGCTATCTAAGTTCATAGACGTCCTCTTGTTTATCCCCTTCATTACAATCATGAAAATGAGTTTTGAGTAGAAGATCGAAAAGAATACTTTGTGAGATGGACGAATCGTTTATTTTGCCCTTTCCTATGTTTTTCTTTGGTCAACAACCAAGTCTCAATATAGTTCTTCATTCCCTACTCGTACAGGACCGAGATCGCATTCCGACAGGGAGCACACGAAGCAAAGGAAAGACTGGCCTGTGTAGTATTAGATAGAGGTATTACCAGGCATACCTCTCCTAGTGTTCGTTCGCTACGCACCTTCAACCTTGAAGGGAATGAGCAGCTAGCTAACTGGGACTAACCATCAGTTTGATCCAGCATGGTTCTCCGCAGAGAAGGATCAAAAGCAATGAGACCTACTTATATTTTTTTTCTAGAAGTTCCTCAATCTTCTTTAAAAATTATGAATAAGTAATACGCGGCATTTAGGCCTTCAAATAAGTATTATTCTCCAAGTCCCAAGTGCCAAGAACCTGCGAATGAAGGATCCGTGGTGGCAACGAAGCAGCCAATAAGCTAATCTGTTCCCAGTGACCCATCTAATTGATTCGATCCAGTGCAGAAAGAAGCGAGTGAGCGGAAAATGATCCAATATCAGACCTGGCGAATATCTGTCTCTCAATCCCGGGATGTAAATCCAAATTATGCATCTACTGACTGCACTCAATTTCTTGATTCTCTTGGAGAGAGTAGAGAGTCAAGATTAGTTGGCATGTACTTCCTTTCTATTAGTGCTACCGGAAAGGATGAAAAGAGATAAGACGCTGGTGGATTTTATGTTAATATTACTTACTAGGATTAAGGAACTCGTAATTGATAGTTTCTGATGAATGGAGATGGCTATGGGGCCTACCTATGACTAATTTCCCTTACAGGTCCGAAAGCCATCAGATGGCTGGGCACATATCCGCCTCTGGCGATGAGACAGATGGATCGAATGCAGCATAGGGGTCAATGGATGAAGGTGGGGATTAGTATGGAGATGGCTTCGAGCCTTTACTGAACGATGGGAATCCCAATTGAGACTAGGAGAGGTGGCATCATATACCGTCCCTGGTTCTGGCCCTCGGGAAGTAGAGTATACGGGCACGGCAGATGGATTTGAAGTTGAGGTAAACCTTTAGGTTTCAGCGAAAGAGATTCATTTTGAGATGCGGATAGAATAAATGGTAGGGTTCCAAACCTCGCCGAGCACTAAAAGAGAAGGCCTTGTTCTGCAAGGTACGACCCTGGCCAATGGAGAAATAAAGCCTACCTGCTTGGTAAGGGCGAAGTAGATGGATCATAGGAATAAAATCCTTGTGGTTCTTATGCAACTTTTGATGGTCTCGGTTCGGACGAGATACATGGAAAACCATTAGATCTATAGCCGCGGTAATTTCCACTCCATGGCTGATTGGATCCCTGGGAACAGGTCTTAGAGAAGTAGATGGTTTGGCTCCACTAGGAGATGGGAAACTATATGCGGAGCTAGAGGCAGAGGGACTTGTTCTTGTCTTACCGTCAGAGGGATGGTAAGTAGATTGCTCGATAGCTTAACCGGGGAGGAGAAGATTTTTATTTTGATCATTGGATCCGGTCGGCCACCATAGCACTAAAACGGAAAGCCTGGTAAGGCAGTCACCAAACTTGGGAAAGAGTACCTATTAGGTGTACAGTCGGCCCTAGGATATAAG
The DNA here is from genome assembly GCA_030737875.1 of Allium sativum. Lineage (NCBI taxonomy): Eukaryota > Viridiplantae > Streptophyta > Magnoliopsida > Asparagales > Amaryllidaceae > Allium > Allium sativum. The sequence goes on from CM060923.1 coordinate 242,502,419, forward strand.
AAAAGGATGCCTTTTGACCCGCTAAGGCTCTTGCGCAATAAAAGGAATCATGGAATTAATTAAGATACTGGTGCCTTCCATCCATCATATAGAATGATGCTCCTAGGCCTGAATTGATACAAGGAAGTGTTGTATGAGCTGTTTGATCATGTGTTTAAGCGCTATTATCAAGGCAATGTGACCAACGGAAGCACACCCGCACCGCTTTCGCAGCCCATGAGAAAGCTCAGCAAGGCGTATCATCTAAAGTAGGACTTGAATGCAAATTTGAATATTCCATTGACAAGGCCAGTATATTAGACTAAGCAGGAAAATCAGGAGGAGAGGCTTAAAACTATTCCATCTAAGCCATCTTTCTTTAGAAAAGAATCGATATCTTTCATTTTCCATCCACGAATGTTAATGCTTCGATATCTATTAATTTTGGGACATTGTCCGGTTCTTGTAACACATCTATGATACCAACAAGAACTACTGAATCTGGGCCATAAGCTGGAATTGGATCGATGAATATGTTGGTGTTGCCGATGCGACCTCGCTAGAGAGGGAGAATGAATTAGTAACCGATCCAAACCTTCTTTCCTCCCTTTCTGCCCTTCAGAATGGGGATTCCCCAGATTCGATTGGGAGATCTCTTCTTTCTTCGAATGTGCCTGTGTCTGTTTATGTTCTTTTGGATAGAATAGAAATGTAGCTTCATTCGGAACAATCGGCTTCGGGGATAAACAGAATCCCTTGGTTAGGCGTCTGCCGATGCAGATGGAAATTCGTTAGAGGGACCGGTGCAGTGCATTCGACATAGTATAGAAATTAGGGTTTTAGACCAAGGGGCTCAGCGTTTGTATACTCGTCATTACGAAGCCAGAAAGAATAGGTGCGTAACGGCCGTATTTCCCTCTCCGCTCACTAATACTACTGATATATGAAAGTGATTGAGCCCTAAGACTCATCTCTTTGCCCCCATGGTACCTATATGCCCGAATCCTATCCCCGTCCTCTTGCCATAGCCTTGCCCTATCTCTGAACCTTAATTAATATACTTCCCTTGATCAACGCGTCTTGATCCCTGACTTTGACCAAATGTTGTACTTTCTCCTCAGTAGTTAACTAGATGAGTTGTTTGGGTGGTGAGGTATCGATGGCTATTCGCCGAAGGACTATTGATTAGTACGGAATCAAAGTGAGTTGCATTAGCATGCGGGAACGCCTAATAGGGATAAGAGTCGGTCCTTTTTGTTCTGTGACTACTGGATGATGATCCATAATTGAGGACGCCTCCTCATGCGTAAGCGCAGGCAGCTTCCATGTCTCCGGTCACTCTCGATTCATCTTTCACAGCCTTTACCTCATCAGAGTATGTTCCAACCTCGCCCAAGCTAAGAAGTGTCGCAGGTATGAAATCACTTGGTAAACTAGCAAGAGCATCTGTGGCGGGTCCAGAATCACCACTCGAATGGGGAGTCGTTACTACAGGCATCAGTTCGGGTTCTAACATACTTGAGGCGGGTTGTCCTTATTTCTTGTTGAATTGGCGTTGCTTCTTTCTCACTCGAAGAGGCGTTGCTACTTATCAAAGCATCTGTAACTGGCAATGACACATGTTTTCTTAGTTTCGATAGTATTCATAGATTCGCTTCTGGCTTAACATTAGAATTGTTTGTAGTTACCCCAGTATATTAATTTCTAGCAAGAGACGTTTTTTTTCACGAAAGCAGAATTAGACGCCTCAAGGGTTAATAGCTGCTTGCTTCTTTAGATGTGTCCTTATCTAAGTCCAAAGAATGACTCTCTTCGGTCGTTCGAGAGAGTGATCAACTTCGGGAGCTTTCTTAGTTACCTTTTTGGATTTGACTTTCTTCTTGGGACATTCGAGCAGAGAGTCGCAGAGAAGATCGACTCAAGGCAAACGTGCCAAGCTTTAATTTACTCACACTTTTCATCCAGACTAGGGTATTAGTTCAACCTTGAAAGAATAGTTCTCCTACCTTAGATAGCTAATTAGTTTTGTTAGCCAAGGTAGCGAAGCTAAGGTCCTAGGAAAGCGAACTGCTTGCTGGCTTAAAGCTGAATGAAAAAGTACCTTAGAATGATGTGTGAAAGATGTTCTCATATTATAAGGGCGTTCCTAGGAGCCCACTAAATGTTTCGCCTTTTACTTAATAGATAAAGACGGAGCCTAGCAAGGATAGGGAAGGCAGTCTCCAAAGATCTGGTAGAAGTGGTACTTTAAAAGAGAGCCACTTCGTAAGTGAATAGTTACTGAACATGTCGTAGTAATCCAAGGCTTACTTTAACCTTCTTCACCCACTAGAATCAATTCGCGCTTGATTTCATAGTTCTTCATTTTGTTCCTATCCCTGGCTTAACATTTTTATAAATTCCTTCCACCAGCTTGTAATATAATGTGTCGAAGTTCTCTCGTCCTTCACCAAGATAATATGTAATTCCCGATTTTTTCACAACTCTACCTACCCCTTAGGACCAAGGGCTTTTTAACCACCGAATACGAGAAAATGTGCATGAGATTGAGGGGTGCTGATTCAAGAGCGCGGGCAACTACTTTATTTAACCTGCACCATAGGGCCACGGGTGATCGCACTTTTAAGTGATTCAATAGACTCTAATAATTCGTTTTCAATCTGAAATCACAATTCGTTTTCAACTGCTTCCAAGCAATTGGAATTCTCTATTCTCTCTCACCCTCGGCACCCGGCCAGTTTACGACCTGCTTATCAACCTCCTTATTTGAGGCCTCTCAGCTAGTCTATGGTCCCACACTTCCGTTCTAGGGTCGGCCCTAGTTAATTGCCTGAACGATCAATGCATTAGATTGATAGGCAAAGAGGAGTCTTGCCCAGTTGGATCAATCACAGTCTATGGAACAGAGAGCATGTGGGCACTACGATTACTGAACCAATAGACTTACGAAAAAGTGAGTGTTAGAAAGACATCGTGGTTCCCAGGGAGCATGCCCGGGTTCCATTGTTATATACATAAAATAACCCCTACTTTGTATGGTATTATTAGTACAAATAAATAGCTCTATGAAAAAAAACAACTTATGAGTCGAGTCTCGGACTATGAAAACAAAATCTCTGTGGTTTTCTCACTATGTCAGATATGTATTGATCGATTAATGCCTCTGTTGAAATCATTGTCAACCTGATTAGTTCACCATCGCAAAGTCAATACTCAGGCTTGTCGCTCGAGGTGGTACGCTAGGGAGACGTTATCACATTCACTTTTAGGGTTTGAATTGACTCTCGAACTAGTTATACTGGCGAAGGAGGATTGACACAGACATAGTAGGAATACACACTGCCCGATACAATTCGTTTTAAAAGGACGACCATAATCTTTTTAAGTACACTGTTTGCTTGGCCATACTATACCACATCTACCTTATCGGTCTTTACTTCCGTGCTTTCATGTTAGTCGCTTCTCCCATCCATGGAGAATAACAGTAAATTCACCTTTCTATTGACTTGCAGAGGCCAAGTATATTAATGAAGCGACCCGAATTTCCCTGGTCTCCGAAGAGAACAGAAAGAACGAATTACTATGAGAACAACAAACATCGGAACACAAACAGAAGAACATTTCATTGTTTATTACAACAATTCCACCAGAATAGAAGAATATACAGAGTATGAATAAATATTACACATTTCACAAATATCAGAGATTGCAATAAATTACATAGCAGCAGAAAAATAATACAATACACAACTGAAAGTAATACATGGATACAGAGCTTTCCAAGTATCGTTCCAGCTGTAAATCAGGATCCTGTGAATATAAATCTGCAAAACCAAAACTACTAGCTGCCCGTGCGGAAAAATATGGGCACCTAGAGTTTAGGTTAAAACAATAAACTCCAGGTTAGTCATGTGACTGGTGTGAGAACTAAAACAGCTAAGTTAGGTAAATCAAGGGACCACGCCGTATAACACGGAACGGGTTTCCTTCCAAGAATACTAGTGCATAAAACAAACAGCGCAATGCTAAATAAAGAAAAATGAAGCTATTGTAAGACCCAAGTCCCATCACACAATGCAACGCAAGTCGGAGGATAGGGTTTTTACCTTATAATAGCGAAACATGCTTGGTACGTTTAAAACAAATCATTTGATACTATTATAAGTGTATAGCGTCAAAACAATTTCAATCATAAGTATCAATCATAGAAGGCATAAGTGTCCCATACCAATATGTCGCCATACTAGGCTCTACAAATAAAACCGAAAGTCACGTATTGGAAATTGGATTCCATCGTGACTCGAGGCAAGGGGCAAGCTCCTCTCCGTTCGAGACACTCTAGCAAATGTCTCGGTACCACACACAGCGATCCATTGGAACCTCCAAGGTCGGTCCTCTCTTACTTTTGAGGATTAGTTATTCATGTACACACGTTTTCAGGTCCTATAGGACCTATATAATGGTCTGTACGTTGGCTCACATAGTGCCAGTTATCGACCATATATTCGAGGCGCTTTGCATTCCAACAACCACACAGGCAAGAAGTATATAAATGTCAGGGCTGGTAGGTCACTGGCATCACCCATAGCTAGAAAGAAACGTCGTGCACTCCTTGTGTCCTTATCCCGTTTTTGACTCATACAGAGGTGTGAGGCTCGCGAATTACCGCTATACACAAAGCTATGCTACACAGGCCGTTCTTTGATCATCAACCACAAGACTTTGCTTTTCAACAGAAGCCTTGATCATCTGCCACTTAGGCATGCCACACAGGCAATTCACTCCATGCGACTGATGTCCACGATATACAACCTCTAAGCTCATACGTCTCAGAGAAGAGCATTAAGCAAGAGAATAAATTCTCCACCGCCAAACAGATGTATATTTAATAGAGATCAATCAACACAGAATAAAATCCAAATGTCAGACACACAGTCCATTTACAAGTTCGTTCTGGGTCTGAACGAAACCAGAGGCACTTTCCTCGCATATCCATCGATCTCCAAGTACGTCTGGACGATCACCAACTGATTCCCTCCTCTTGGGTGTACAGCCCAATCAAGATCATCAATAATCATCCAAATGATGTGAAGACTTCAGTCTTCAACCACCGTCTTCATCTTCGATTTATCGTCCAATCGGTTATTCAGAATGTGTATAAACCCGGCCTTTCTGGATAACCCGCGTATAAAATAAACAAATGTTACACAAACCCCACATACGCCTCATTCCAATTCAGAATATTCTTTTATTCCAATATTTACATTCTAAGGGAAAGGTTCCCATTAATTTTATCAAAGATAAATTCTCCTAAATTTATTCTTCAATCTTCCTTTGGATATCACTTCAAACCATATTATGGTTTTCCAAACTAGTCGGGATTAGCGAACCACACCGAAGTAATTATTTATTTTATTTCCCAATCCCCACCTATTCATCCCATGGAGCAAAACTGGTTATACTCCATATCTAACACCACGGTGTTATCGGTAGATATTAATTACCATTTCACGTTCAAATCTAATTAAAGATTTAACTATCGCTTTGGAGCAAAACTGGTGATACTCCATCCCCGATCACTTTAATCTAATTAACGATTCATTAAAACTCCACTTAGTTTTAATCTTCCCAAAAAATCCATATCCTGTCTTTAACTGGGTTAAAGAACCAACGTCATCTAAAACACAGTTCACGATAAACCCAAAATCACATTCCATTGTTAATCGGGTTAAAGAACATGTGTTATTCAAAACACCGCTCACGATAAACCCCAAAAACAAATTCAATTCCAATTAAATACTAATTAACTGGACAATTTCACTAGATCTTAATTAAAAGATTTATTCTTTTCTAAACTGGGTTCAAGAACAGTGTTAGTTAAGACACCATTCACGACGAACCCCAAAATCCCATTTGATATTAAATACAAGGCTCTGAATAGAAAATATAATGGCTTATATTCAATATCAAATTCTGAGACTAACAAATATCGTATTGGAAATAACGATATAAAATATATCTTTCAAATTTCCACAACCATATTTGTATAATCACGAAATCCAATATCGAAATATTCCAAAGATAATTTCGATTCAAATCCACTCCAATTCACGTATTGGAAATTCTGATTAATTTCAAAACCATTTCAAATCTAGTTCAAAACTAGTTCATTTCGATTAAAAAAAAATTATCCTTTCAAAAGTGGAATTTTTCATCCCAGTTCTTTCCAATTCATATATTAAGATTTTACACAAATTATTAATATTTTTAATAATTTTATCAAGGCCCATACAATCGGTTTTCAATAACGGCCACCGAACTGCACTTACAGCGACCTTTTCCAAATTTGATTTGGACATAATTTCAAATGCAACCGTTAGATTTCAAATTTCTAATATTCATTGGAAAGCACTTTTCGATACGAACCCAACGGTTCCGGTTTCAGGAGAATCTGACGGTCGGATCTCCCGCGACGTCAATTCGAAGTTAATGGTCGAAATTCGCGGACTGCCGCGGCGCGTTCTATTCAGGCCATTTAATATATATAATATATATATTATATATATTTCATCGATTTCAATTCTAAACGTATTTTATAAATCAGTTTTAAATTCGATTTCGAAACGATTTCAACTTCATATTCAATTTCGAATCAAATTTGAATATTCCACATCATCGATATACAAATGATAATATTTTCAAAACCTTATATTTTGAAATCACTTTCTTTTCTATAATCATTATGAAAACGAATATAATCGATATAAATATCGTTCGCGTCAAAATGGCGCATCTCTAATCAACACGGCTTTATATATTTCAATAACTTCGTTATTCTATTCAACAAATGAATATTTATTCTATCCAACACATGAATCTATATCTTTCTTTCAACACATGAATACTTATTTTTCTTTCAACACATGAATATTCTCAACACATGACCATCCTCAACACATGACTATTTATGTTATTTAATATATTTTATAAAATTATGATAAAGATGTAAATTTTATTGTTTAAAACATTTTACTCAACACATGAATATTCTCAACACATGAGCATCGTCAACACATGAGTATTTATTCTATTCAACACATGAATCTTTATTTTATAATATTATTTATTTTTCCAATTGGAATGAGGCCCAATCAATTACCATATAATGTTAATTATATGGATTCCATACAACACATGTATATAATAGCAATGATAAACAATCAACCATCATCCAAAGTGCACCACACAACTGCATAAGCATTAAATATAAATAATTAATGCTTACACAGTCTGTCGACCAATCGATCGACATACAATTAAATAATTGGGATTAGTTTACGCCAAATATCATCACAACACCCGTGTGGGCTTTCAAATCAACAAACACTGATTTTTATTTGTGCAGTTGGGCGATGTGTAAAATTTGTCGTCCCAATCAATATCCTTCAAATGGGTGTACATAAACAAATCGTCTGATTTGTAATTCATTTATTCACATTCAAGTTAAAAACTATATTTTAAACGATAAATAATTTATTTCAACACATGAATATTTATTTTCAATCATTCCACATCACAATCAATTTTCACAACACATCAATCAAACAAACAAATCGTCCAGGGTCTGTGGATGACGGGTGTCGGGTGCTGCTAAGCACCGTCTGCATCCTAGTATATAATTTTAACTAGAAAACAAGGTTTAAAGTGAGAAGTTCTCACCGACTAGCTAAACCAATACACCGCGACTCTTCATATGTAGAAATCTTCGTCGTACTCGCCTTTTGTCAATATCATTGCCTGTAGCCACTACATATATAAAAAATCACATTTTTATATTGTTGCTATGTATATAAAAATCACATTTTTATAATCACTCTATATGGATAAAAATTGCATTTTTATACCGCTACTACATAGATAAAAATCCTATTTTTATACCGCTACTATATAGATAAAAAATCTATTTTTATACCGCTACTATATAGATAAAAATTCTATTTTTACTTCACTAAAAATCATATTTTTATTTCTCTACATATATAAAAATTATATTTTTACATACTTCATTCTTCAAAAACCATAGAAGCTTTAAAGCGAGGAAAATTCGCATTTTTTCTGACGCCCGGATTGTCTGTTCTGGTTCCAGAGTTAGCAAACGAGCTCAAATCTTCACACCACCTTTTTTTCTAGCTTAAACACGCCATTCCAGACAACTTTCGCCTAGTGGCCATCCTTCCGAAAATGTGCCATTTCGCCGGAAATCGCGAAAAGACAGCATTTTGATTGTGTTTGAACAGCAGACTTTGGACGCGTTTTTCCGACAACTCCGCAATGCAAAATAGGACTATCATATACCAAATCGAAGAGAAAATCGTGCTCGTCGACTTTTCTCTAGAGGTGTTTTGGCTAGAAATGCACGGTTTGGGAGTTATTCGCGAAATAGTGACAGAGTGTTGTATGCAAAACGGGATTTTTGTGAAAAATGGATTTTTGGAGGGGACCACGGCCGGAATTGAGTGGCTGGAGGGGGGCGCCGGACCTGATTGACATGGGGGAGGTCGCTGGTGGGTTGCGGCGGTGGTGGTGGGGCCCATAGTGGCAGATTTGGGTGGTGGCTTAGGCTAGGGTTCACAAAACAAGAGAGAGAGAGAGAGAGGAGGAGGAGAGGGGTAGCGCCGGAAGGAGGTGGTGCTGGTGGTGGTTGTCGGTCAGCGGGAAATGGGAGAGGGGTTGATGGGTTTGGAGGATGTCCCCATTTTTGAAGAAAAGAGGAAAAAGAGAAGGAGGAAATTATGAAGAAGGAAAGGAGGAAAAGGAGATTATATGTCAATTTCTCCCGAATCGTCCGACTGCAAACGATCTCCGTTTGCCGCAGATTTTGGATATGACATAGTATACGTGAAGACGAGTCCAACGAAACAAGTTTCGTGGAATTCCGAGTTTGTTTGACCGTCCGTTAAAATTCTTAAAAATGCTCAGATAAGCTCTAAAAATGCGATTTTTGCGCACCATTTCTTCTTGCACACTCACATGCTAACTCCAAACATCATGACCTTTTGGATTTAACCATTATTAGACGATACGAATCCAAAAAAAATGGAATCGAATTACGAGGTCGTATCAATAGCATTCCTTTATAAAATGACTGCCTGTTTTACCATGAACTGTTTTAGTTCGCACGGCCACAAACTAACTCCGTTCGACGCGCCCTTTGGAACCCTACAATGATTTGTCATTATAAATCCAGAAAAATTTATCTCGTCGAATTCTGAGCTCATATGCAACATTTCAATTTTTAAGTGCTATGTATTGCTAAACGAAAACCCCAGCCAATTTCCACTATTCCGGAATATATCGAAGCTTATACTTTTTGGAGTTGTAAACGGCATTTTGAACTCAATGGAAGTGGTTTCGAGTCCAAATTAATCCGTACGCAAAATTGCTATTTTTAAGGGCTATATTTCCATAGCGACTATTCTGAATTTTCAACTAGACATAACTTTTTATTCCCGCTATGAAATTTTGATTTTTCGGATTCGTTGGAAAGATATTTTCAAATAGATCCTAGTAATTTTGATTTTGCTAAAATCCGGTTTATTTTGAATCCTGTGCATTTATTTCAAATTTGATATTGAATTTCAAACTAGCGCGCCATTTTCAATTCCTTTTATAATTTAAAATAATTATTTATATTCTAACGACGATCTATATAAATATATACGTTCTAATTCTATTCAAAATAAATTTCTCGTCGATATTATTTAACATAATTCATTTTAAATATTCAAAATTCATTAAAATTATAAAAATAAAAACTTTAAATAGGCTCAGAATTTTCCAGGTTGTTACAATCTCCCCCACTTAAAACTTTTCGTCCCCGAAAAGGAACCAAGCTGAAAGTTGTTTAACTAATCAACTCAACTTCCATTATTTTCATTACCGCTTAAGTTCTTTAACTTTTCAGTTTCTAAGAACTTTTCAAATTTTAAAAAATTTGGTAACACCCTAAATTTTCGAAAAATTTCGCCATAACCTCCCCTGCACCGGGGACTTCTGGATATTTCAAATAGCCTCCCATGGCTCTCATCAGTCCAAAAAGAAAAAGAAACAGCCAAGCAGCTAGCCAATCGGCTCATAAAATCATCCAAACCCAATAAATTTGTAAACATGTACCTATTTCTCGGGCAAATAATTTTATTCTTCTACTCTAGCCTCCTTCCTATGACCTGTTCAATGTAAGCACATATATATACATGCAATTGTAATCATTTTTCAATACAGTTCAATATTCGATTCCATTAGGCATAATGGTTCAAAATTATCAAACAAATAAACAAACAACACAACCATCAATCAATTAGTGGATTATCGTTTCAAATTTGTAACTTTGATATATATATATATATATATATACAGAAAATCATGTTTTTGATGCCAAATCACAACAATAGATCCTATCTAGTTTTGGTTCTCACACCAGTCTAATGGAAATATATAGACGTCCCACTTTCGAAACTCGAACATACACTACTGATGTTATATAGTCATCAGTAGAATCATCTTCGGGCGACTAGAGTGTGATTATATATCTATCTAGTATATTTAAACTTCGAATATATGTTCATGACGCGTATATGCAAAATCTTTATATACTCGATTGTCCAAATTCAATACAAATAAAATATTCAAATACGAATAATTGAATTTAACTTTCAAAACAAAATTTGTTTTCAATTTTATTTGAATAATATACTCTTCACACTCGTTCTAGGATACTACTGATCCTATCTCTAACGAGCCATTATAATTGGATATTGCTAATCTAATATCTAATGAATTCTTTCGTTCGGTTCTAATGTGTCTTATTCTCAAGCTCTGTAAACCAAAGCTCTGATACTAAATGAAGCGACCCGAACTTCCCCGGTCCCCGAAGAGAAGAGAAAGAACAAACTACTTTGAGAACAACACACATCGGAACACAAACAGAAGAACATTTCATTGTTTATTACAACAATTCCATCAGAATACAAGAATATACAGAGTCTGAATAAATATTACACATTTCACAAATATCAGAGATTGCAATAAATTACATAAAAGCAGAAAAATAATACAATACACAATTGAAAGTAATACACGGATACAGAGCTTTCCGAGTATCGTTCCAGCTGTAAACCAGGATCCTGTGAATATAAATCTCCAAAACCAAAACTACTAGTTGCCCGTGCAAAAAAATAAGGGCTCCCAGAGTTTAGGTTAAAACAATAAACTCCAGGTCAGTCATGTGACTGGTGTGAGAACTAAAACAGTTATTAATCTTTATTTTAAATTTAGATAAATCAAGGGACCACGCCGTATAACACAGAACGGGTTTCCTCCCAAGAATACTAGTGCATAAAACAAAATAGCGCAATGCTAAATAAAGAAAAATGAAGCTATTATAAGACCCAAGTCCCATCACACAATGCAACGCAAGCCGGAGGATACGGTTTTTACCTTATAATAGCCACACATGCTTGGTACGTTTAAAACAAATCATTTGATACTATTATAAGTGTATAGTGTCAAAACAATTTCAATCATAAGTATCAATCATAGACGGCATAGGTGTCCCATACCACAATGTCGCCATACTAGGCTCTACAAATAAAACCGAAAGTCACGTATTGGAAATTGGATTCCATCATGAGTCGAGGCAAGGGGCAAGCTCCTCTCTGTTCGAGACACTCTAGCAATGTCTCAGGACCACACACAGCGATCCCTTGGAACCTCCAAGGCCGGTCCTCTCTTACTTTTGAGGATTAGTTATTCCTGTACACACGTTTCCCAGTGCTATAGGACCTATATAATGGTCTGTACGTCGGCTCACATAGTGCCAGTTATCGACCATATATTCGAGGCGCCTCGCATTCCAATAACCACACAGGTAAAAAGTATATAAATGTCGGGGCTGGTAGGTCACTGACATCACCCATAGCTAGAAAGAAACGTCGTGCACTCCTTGGGTCCTTATCCCGTTTTTGACTCATACCGAGGTGTGAGGCTCGCGAATTAACGCTATACACAAAGCTATGCTACACAGGCCGTGCTTTGATCATCAACCACAAGACTTTGCTTTTCAACAGAAGCCTTGATCATCTGTCACTTAGGCATGCCACACAGGCGATTCACTCCATACGACTGATGTCCATCGATATACAACCTCTGAGCTTGTACGTCTAAGAGAAGGGCGTAAGCAAGAGAATAAATTCTCCGCCGCCAAATAGATGTATATTAAATAGAGATCAATCGACCTAGAATAAAATCCAATGTCAGACACACAGTCCATTTACAAGTTCGTTCTGGGTCTGAACGAAACCGGAGGCACTTTCCTCGCATATCCATCGATCTCCAAGTACGTCTGGACGATCACTAATTGATTCCCTCCTCTTGGGTTACAGCCCAATCAAGATCATCAATAATCATCCAAACGATGTGAAGACTTCCGGTCTTCAACCACCGTCTTCATCTTCGACTTATCGTCCAATCAGTTATTCAGAATGGGTATAAACCCGGCCTTTCTGGATAACCCGCGTATAAAATAAACAAATGTTATACAAACCGAACATACGCCTCATTCCAATTTAGAATATTCTTTTATTCCAATATTCACATTCTAAGGGAAAGGTTCCCAATAATTTTATCAAAGATAAATTCTTCTAAATTTATTCTTTAATCTTCCTTGGATATCACTTCAAACCATATTATGGTTTTCCAAACTAGTAGGGATTAGCGAACCACACCGAAGTAATTATTTATTTTATTTCCCAATCCCCACCTATTCATCCCATGGAGCAAAGCTGGTAATACTCCATATCTAACACCATGGTGTTAACGGTAAATATTAATTATCATTTCACGTTCAAATCTAATTAAAGATTTAACTATCACTTTGGAGCAAAACTGGTGATACTCCATCCTCGATCACTTTAATCTAATTAAAGATTCATTAAAACTCCACTTAGTTTTAATCTTCCCAAAAATCAATATCCTGTCTTTAACTGGGTTAAAGAACCAAACGTCATCTAAAACACAGTTCACGATAACCCAAAATCACATTCCATTGTTAATCGGGTTAAAGAACAGGTGTTATTCAAAACACCGCTCACGATAAACCCCAAAATCCAATTCAATTCCAATTCCAATAAAATACTAATTAACTGGACAATTTCACTAGATCTTAATTAAAAGATTTATTCTTTTCTAAACTGGGTTCAAGAACAGTGTTAGTTAAGACACCATTCACGACGAACCCCAAAATCCCATTTGATATTAAATACAAGGCTCTGAATAGAAAATATACCGGCTTATATTCAATATCAAATTCTGAGACCAACAAATATCGTATTGGAAATAATGATATAAAATATATCTTTCAAATTTCCACAACCATATCTGTATAATCACAAAATCCAATATCGAAATATTCCAAAGATAATTTCGATTCAAATCCACTCCAATTCACGTATTGGAAATTCTGATTAATTTCAAAACCATTTCAAATCTAGTTCAAAACTAGTTCATTTTGACAAAAAAAAATAAAAAATTATCCTTTCAAAAGTAGAATTTTTCATCCCAGTTCTTTCCAATTCATATATTAAGATTTTACACAAATTATTAATATTTTTAATAATTTTATCAGGGCCCGTACAGTCGGTTTTCAATAACGGCCACCGAACTGCACTTACAACGACCTTTTCCAAATTTGATTTGGACATAATTCCAGATCCAACCGTTAGATTTCAAATTTCTAATATTCATTGGAAAGCTCTTTTCGATACGAACCCAAGGTTCCGGTTTCAGGAGAATCCGACGGTCGGATCTCCCGCAACGTTAATTCGAAGTCAATAGTCGAAATTCGCGGACTGCCGCGGCGCGTTCTATTCAGGCCATTTAATATATGTAATATATATATTATATATATTTCGTCGATTTCAACTCAAAATGTATTTCATAAATCGTTTTTAATTCGTTTTCGAAACAATTTCAACTTCATATTCAGTTTCGAATCAAAATTGAATATTCCACATCATCGATATACAAATGATAATATTTTTAAAACGTTATATTTTGAAATCACTTCCTTTTCTATAATCATTATGAAAACGAATATTATCGATATAAATATCGTTCGCGTCAAAATGGCGCATCTCTAATCAACACGGCTTTATATATTTCAATAACTTCGTTATTCTATTCAACAAATGAATATTTATTATATTCAACACATGAATCTATGTCTTTCTTTCAACACATGAATATTTATTTTTCTTTCAACACATGAATATTCTCAACACATGAGCATCGTCAACACATGACTATTTATGTTATTTAATTTATTTTATAAAATTATGACAAATATGTAAATTTTATAGTTTAAAATATTTTACTCAACACATGATATTTTCAACACATGAATATTCTCAACACATGAGCATCATCAATACGTGACTATTTATTCTACTCAACACATGAATCTTTATTTTATTATATTCTTTATTTTTTCAGTTGGAATGAGGCCCAATCAATTACCATAAAATGTTAATTATATGGATTCCATACAACACATGTATATAATAGCAATGATAAATAATCAACCATCATCCAAAGTGCACCACACAACTGCATAAGCATTAAATATAAATAATTAACGCTTACACAGTCTGTCGACCAATCGATCGGCATACAATTAAATAATTGGGATTAGTGTATGCCAAATATCATCCCAACACCCGTGTGGGGTTTCAAATCAACAAACACTGATTTTTATTTGTGCAGTTGGGCGATGTGTAAAATTTGTCGTCCCAATCAATATCCTTCAAATGGGTGTGCATAAACAAATCGTCCGATTTGTAAATGAATATTTATTTATTCACATTCACATTAAAAATTATATTTTTAACGATAAATAATTTATTTCAACACATGAATATTTATTTTCAATCATTCCACATCACAATCAATTTTCACAACACATCAATCAAACAAACAAGTCATCCATGGTCTGTGGACGACGAGTGTCGGGTGCTGCTAAACTCCTCTGCATCCTAGTATATAATTTTAACTAGAAAACAAGGTTTAAAGTGAGAATTTCTCACCGACTAGCTAAACCAATACACCGCGACTCTTCATATGTAGAAATCTTCGTCGTGCTCGCCTTTTGTCAATTTCATTATCTGTAGCCACTACATATATAAAAATCACATTTTTATATTGTTGCTATGTATATAAAATCACATTTTTATAATCACTCTATATGGATAAAAATCACATTTTTATACCTCAACTATAAAGATAAAAATCCTATTTTTATACCGCTACAATATAGATAAAAATTCTATTTTTATACCGCTACTATATAGATAAAAATTCTATTTTTACTTCGCTAAAAATCATATTTTTATTTTGCTACATATATAAAAATTATATTTTTACATACTTCATTCTTCAAAAACCATAGAAGCTTTAAAGCGGAGAAAACTCACATTTTTCCTAACCCGGATTTGTTGTTCTAGTTCCAGAATTTGCAAACGAGCTCCAATCTTCACACCATTTTTTTTAGCTTAAACGCGTCGTTCCGAACAACTTTCGCCTAGTGGTCTTCCTTCCGAAAATGTGCCATTTCACCGGGAATCGCGAAAAAGACAGCATTTTGACAGTGTTTGAACAATAGACTTTGGACGCGTTTTCCCGACAACTTCGCAATGCAAAATAGGACTATCATATACCAAATCGAAGAGAAAGTCGTGCTCTTCGACTTTAGTCTAGAAGAGTTTTGGCTAGAAATGCACGGTTTTGGAGTTATTCGCGAAATAGTGACAGGGTGTTTTGTGCAAAACGGATTTTTTGTGAAAAATGGGTTTTTGGAGGAGGAGGGGCCCACGGCCGGAATTGGGTTGCTGGAGGTGGGCGCCGGACCTGATTGACGTGGGGGAGGTCACTGGTGGGTGGCGGCGGTGGTGGTGGGGCCCATGGTGGCGGATATGGTGGTGGCTTAGGCTAGGGTTCACAAAACGAGAGAGAGGAGGAGGAGAGGGGTAGCGCCGGAGGGAGGTGGCGCTGGTGGTGGCCGTCGGTCAGCGGGAAGGGGGAGGGGCTGATGGGTTTGGAGGATGTCCCCATTTTTGAAGAAAAGAGGAAAAAGAGAAGGAGGTTATGAAGAAGGAAAGGAGGAAAAGGAAATTATATGCCAATTTCTCCTGAATCGTCCGACTGCAAACGATCTCCGTTTGCTGCAGATTTTAGATATGACATAGTACACGTGAAGAAGAGTCCAACGAAATAAGTTTCGTCGAATTCCGAGTTCGTTTGACCGCCCGTTAAAATTCTCAAAAGCTCGAAAAATTCGACTTTGGTGCACCATTTCTTCTTGCACGCTCACATGCTAACTCCAAACATCATGCCATTTTGTATTTAACCTTTATTAGACGATAAGAATCCAAAAAAAAAACGAAATCGAATTCTGAGGTCGTATCAATAACGTTCCTTTGTAAAATGACTACCTGTTTTACCCTGGACTGTTTTAGCTCGCACGGTCACATAATTACTCCGTTCGACGCGCCCTTTGGAACTCAACAATGATTTGTCATTATGAATCCAGAACAATTTATCTCGTCGAATTTTGAGCTCATATGCAACATTTCACTTTTTAAGGGCTATGTATTGCTAACCGAAAACCCCAGCCAATTACCACTATTCCGGATCTCGGAATATATCGAAACTTATACTTTTTGGAGATGTAAACGACATTTTGAACTCAATGGAAGTGGTTTCGAGTCCAAATTCATCCGTATGTAAAATTGGTATTTTTAAGGGCTATATTTCCATAGCGACTATTCTGAATTTTCAACTGGACATAACTTTTTATTCCCGTTATGAAATTTTGATTTTTCGGATTCATTGGACAGATATTTTCAAATACATCCTAATATTTTTGATTTCGCTAAATCCGGTTTATTTTGAATCCTGCGCATTTATTTCAAATTTGGAATCGAATTTTCAAACTACCGCGCCATTTTCAATTCCTTTTATAATTTAAAATAATTATTTATATTCTAACGACGATCTATATAAATATATATGTTCTAATTCTATTCAAAATAAATTTCTCGTCGATATTATTTAAAATAATTTATTATAAATATTCAAAATTCATTAAAATTGCCAAAATAAAAAATTTAAATTGGCTCAGAATTTTCCGGGTTGTTACAATTAATCCGGGCGAAATTGGACAAGAGCGAGAGCTAGAGTGACTGTGGGCTAAATGTGGACGATGAAGCCGAAACTCATAAGATAAGAAGATGAAAGATTGAAAGAGGCCAGTATTACGTACTCTCACCCCTCTTCAAAGTGCTTTTTCTATCGCTGTGAAATGCCCTAATTATTGAAAGTTTGATGTCCATGAGAAATCCACGGTTCGGCTAAGCCCTTGCTTTCTTTCCTGTCCCTCCTCTAGGCTACGCACCTGGAGGTAGTTGCTTCCTTACCTCGACCTTCAATAGGATTGGCAGTCAGGATTCATAGCCCTTGTATATTAATTGGTGAAAATAGCTCTTATTCATTCACTTTGGTGCTATGTGTTTAGTTTACCCCAATTTTAGGAGAAACTCTTGTTCGAGTGTGTAAATAACTTGATCTGATTGTAGTACCTTGATCTGCCGCTATGCACCTTGAGATCAACTAGGAGAACCGTATTACTTACTACTTCTTGTTGACTTGACTAAGAACCACTACATAGCAATGTCTTCTCTTACATCAATCTAATATAGTATAGCAGCTAGGCTGGTTAGCTATATGCGTCAACGATTTCCACGGCTTGAGCGGGGACAGAAGAACAACGTTGACTGTCCTCTTGAACCACACTAAGAAGTGTCTCTCATAAGCTCGTTGCGCCTGAACGAATAACATAGGGTGTTCACGTACATCTGTAACGGTTACAATGGTATTGTTGAAACTGGCTTGAACATGAATAACTCCTTTTGGTATTCTACATCCAGTCTTACGTAAACCAATACACCCATTCTTATGTGAACCAATTGTTATTATTTGTTTGGCCATATTATGAATCTTCAATAGGAGATCCATTCGTTTTAATAAGGCCATTCTATGATTCTCTTCGGGAGGAGAGCGAAATTGCTCAAGCTTGATTCAAACTGTGTTTGTTGGTTCGAAAGTCAGCCTTCCAAAATTGGCAGTTTCAAGGGAAAGCCGCTTCCCTTGTAATTGTCAGCTCGCTCTTGACAAATCCTATCGGGCCTTCATAATCAGGAGTAAAAGGATTCGAACCTTTGCATACCAATACCAGAAACCGATGCCTTACCACTTGGCTATACCCCAGGGGTTCTCTTCATGATTAGGAAGAATGAAGATACTCTGTCAGACCCCAGTAGTAATTTAACCTGACAGACTATACGCTCAGGTGCGCCTAAAGTCTGTCTTATTGACTGAATCCAAGCTCTTACTACTTTCCTAAGGTGCGTTACAATCAGTAAGGATGCACAAGCATATCTTCAACCTTGATCTCAGGACAGGAATTCGTGAGAAATCTACCCTCATCCAAGATGAAGCAGTAACACAATATACTGGACTTGGTATCCCAGTATACGCTATGCACCTCGCTCTGTCGTATAATCGAAACGCTTGGCCGAAACGCACCAGTTCAACAACTCGGTAGTTTCGTTGCCAAGACATCTCGTATACTGCAGCGTTCAAGAGATGCTGGATGCGAACCAGCCCCAGCAGTAGTAGAAAATCAGTTGATGTATTTTAAGTCACTCCGAAGCCAACTGGCATAAATAGTTCTCTCCAACCCGCCAAGATTAATATACTTGGACCCCCCAATTGATATACTGGTCATTCGGCTCCATTACATTCTCGACTAGACTTCACTAATCAGTCGCATTCACTTGATGAGCCGCCCAATTAATATACTGGCCTTGTTGGTTGTCGCCTAGTGTCTATCGTTTACCGCTAGGACTACTGGGGTATCTAATCCCATTTGCTCACCCAGCTTTCGTCTCTCAGTGTCGGCCCAGCTGAGTGCTTTCGCCATTCTTCTCGATCTCTACGCATTTCATCGCTCCACTGGAAATTCCCATACTCCTGCTTGGTAGTTTCCACCGCCTGTCTAGGGTTGAGCCCTGGGATTTGACGGCGGACTTGAAAAGCCACATACAGACGATTTACGCCCAATCATTCCAGATAACGCTTGTATCCTCTGTCTTACCGCGGCTGTTGGCACAGAGTTAGCCGATGCTTAATCCTCAGATACCGTTATTGCTTCTTCCCCAAGAAAAGAAGTTCATGACACGTGGGACTTCTACCTCCACGCGGCATTGCCAAGTATTAATAGCAAGCTTTCGCCCATTGCAGAAAATTCCCCACTACTGCCTCCCGTAGGAGTCTGGGCCGTGTCTCAGTCCCAGTGTGGCTGATCATCCTCCCGGACCAGCTAATGATCATCGCCTTGGTAAGTTATTGCCTCACCACTAGCTAATCAGACGCGAGCCCCTCCTTGGGCGGATTCCTCCCTTTGATCCTACCTCAACTTCCAACTGTGCAGAAGCAACAATTCTATTTGCCACCATCATCTCTGACAGTAGATGTTCTTCCTAATTTTAGACAGAAATCTACTCTGGCTGATAGCAGAGTTTGGAATAAGGTGGTTGTAGGCAATCAGGTTCCAGTTTCTGTCCCTCTTCAGTCTTATCAACCTAAGGATCATCAGGATATGAAATGCGCTAAAATGTAAACTGATTTAGTTCAAAAGGGTAGACAACAATGGGAGAATTCCACAGTAATATATGTCGTAGGCTGTAGACCTCATTATCCATTTTTCAAAGCATATATTCATGGATGTGGAGACCAGTGGGTGATTTCATAATTTATTCTAAGGAAGACGGGTTCTATTTCACAAAATTTGATAGAAAATCAGACTGTGATGAAATCATCGAGGGGGACCTTATTTTTATGATAGGAAGTTAATGATGATGAAACGCTAGTCAGCTGGAGCGAAGCTTAACAAACATCTTTTGAGATCAGTTCCAATTTGGGTTAGCCTTCCTGGTTTGCCTTTAGATTATTTGACTAAAGAGAGAATCAATATAATACCATCTGTTATTGGCATGTAGTTATGTTTAGAGTGATATAGGAGCATATGCGTAGGATAGTAAAATCTTGATACTGGCGCATCTGAGATGGATCAGGCTGGTCAAACTACTACACCTATTATGCAAGGAATCGTTGATTGGTTTACATACAACCGGGGCAAAGTGGTTTATGATAAGAATGCCCCGGTATATTAATTGGATTGTTTCATCAAAAGACGGTTTATGTGCCTCCCTTGTTAGTTGTCTCAGAATAGTTCTTCCTGCCTGTATTTAGTAGCATTAGACTGAGCTAATGTTCATGCTCATCTGGAGAAGTAGTTTCTTAGGAACAAGCATGACATAAATAAGAGTAAATCATGGAGAATCCTCCCTAAGGTCGCCAATGAATATATGGGGGAAGTGAGAATCATAATTCCTTGGTACGAAAGTCCTTCTAAGCCATAGAATAAAAATGGATGACTGGAGATGAAGCCGATTCAAGCTCACGTCGCTCACCTCTGTTTCTCATCCAGTTCTATCTCAAAGTTCACTTAAAAAAGTTTGCTAAAACAATCCCCCATCTATATGGGATCTCCGCTTCCCTAAGATGATATTAGGGCATATTAATAGGAGAGGCCGGAACTTGGTCAAGTAAACAAGTCAAGTGCCTATCCTAGGTATTAAGATCAATCCCTCATCTGGAACCCCATTATTTTAAGATGGAAAATAGATCCCTCATATAAATAGTTTGAATGATTGTCCACAACCAATCACTCACTCATGTGCAGCTCCTGTAACACCCCGAATTTTCTAAGAATATTAAAATTAACAAATTCAAGAACACTTAATTTTTAGAAGAAGAATTTAGTGAAATGGGTTGCGCTATTACATTCGTCTTAAAATTTTGGTCAAGATAGACATTTGGTTTGCATAAAATGGATACCTTTGAAGAAGTTATTAAGCCTTGAAGTTTGTATGCATATGAGAAATATATATATATATATAGAGATATATATAAAAATTAAATAAATAAGTAAGCAAAAAAGTTCAAAACAGCGAATTGGGAGTGGGAATAACCGAACTGGCCCATTTTTGAGGTCGACCCAAGCTCCCCTTGGTCGACTAGGGGTTGTTCTGGGTGTTTGGTTGTCATCCCGTGGGCCGATTCGCTCTAAGGCAGATGTGGCATCTGATTGGTTCTGATGGACTCCTTGCTGAGTCATTAGGGCTGATGTGGCTATTCTATCTTGTCTGAGTGGCTTTGATTTGCTCTAGGTTAATCCGGCGGTTCCTATTAAATCAAACTTCTATATAAGCAACCTAATACCTCAACCCTAAACCATATTAAAAATCAAACCAAGAGCCATCATGCTGCCATTGAACAACCTCGAGTAGCCGCCGTTTAACTTGAAGCAAATTAAAAGAGACAAACCAAATCAAATCAAAATTAAACTAAAACAACGATTGTCTACATCAAAGGCTAGCATTTCAACTTTAGAATACAGATTCCAAAAATCAAGATTGTCTTTTGTAAGTGTAGTTATCTTTTAGATGTAAATAAATTTTAGACGTGATTTGATATAAAGTGAAAAATTGAATTAAACCATGTTGTACAATATTGACGATGCTAATTCATGTTTGTTTCTTGTGATGATTTTATCATGAATTGTCTTGGAATGTTTTTGACTTATTGGACTTGGTGTTGGATCTATTAAAGATTGAGAATGAAACTATCAATATCATATGCAAGTTATAAGTTTCATGTTAAGATCTACATATATATGTTTATATGATTAATGCAAGTTGTATGCATTATGTTAGATCCAAGTCAAGATCTACATATATATATTCATATGCTCTATGTTAGATCCATATGCCTATATATATGTTCATATGTTCATATGCAAGTAACAAGTTTTATGTTGGATCCATGTCAAGATCTATCTAGGTTCATATGATTAATGCAAGTTATATGTTTTATGATAGATCCAAATCACGATCTAATTGTACATATGTTCATATGCAAGTTACATGTTAGATCCAAAACTAGATCTATATTTGTATGCATGTTTGTAAAGTGGGATTATGCAAGTTCACCTTGTTAGATCTAGTTCACACCTATATGTTAATGTTAAAATTATACATGCCTTGGGATTGGACATGTCATGATTATGTCATATGATAGTTTGTAATTGAGGTTATGTCCACACATGCCTGGATCTACATACTAACATGTTTTAGGCTTATGATTATCTAAGTCTAAATTATATGCAAGTTCATGTGACATGTTAAATTATATGAATAAATTTTTATGCAAAATTTACATGTTTGGTTGAATCTATATTATGCTTGTTCCCTTCTTTACCTCTTGTTTATAAATTGGGCTAATATGCGGGCCCAATGACTTTATGTGATTAATACGAATGAACAAACCGGGGTAACGTTGGGATAGTTATTAAATCAAAACATGTTGATAATGTAGGTGGGCCCAAAACCATGTAAATGGTTAAGGCCATGAATGGTATAATTTATACCATTAGTCTTGAACATAATTAAAATATGTGACATGAAACACTTGTAGAAAATTCACATATATAAAATGTAAAAGATGAATATGCTTAACCCGAGGTTAGACTGAGTTGTGGTGAAAACCTGCCCGGAACCGACCGGCACATCCGTAACCACAACAATACCAGTTTAATGTGAGAGGTTAGTGCATCAAGCCTAGAAAGAACCGAGGTTAGACTGAGTTGTGGTGTAAAACTGCCCGGAACCGACCGGCACATCTAGTAACCACAACAATACCTGTCTAATGTGAGTGGTTGGTGCTTTAATTAATTAATTAATTAAAGCTCATGAACAATCAAGCTAGAAATGGTGAGGTTGAGTAATTAAGGGAACACTTAACCAACTTAGCATGTTAACAAGACAAGATTGGTGGGGTTAAGTAATTGAGGAAACACTTAACCAACTTAACATGTTAACTAGACAAGATTGATAGGAGTTAAGGCAAACCAAGGACACTTAACCAATTTAGCATGTTGACTAGAAAAACCCTAGTAACAGGGACCCGTTTCAGCAGTAAACCACATGAATGTATCAAGGTACCCTGAACTAGGCAGGGTGGGGCACGATTACTGGGCTGAATATAAGCGGTCAAAAGGGCGGCGGTTAGGTGCGTCAATGTAGGTTCCGACGGAGTACGGGCGCGCACGGGCTCCGGAGTGGAAAAAGCAGGCACTGGGCACCAGGCGTACACTTGTACATCTTTGAAATCGTGTCAGGGTTGCCATTATAGGACTTGTACACCCTACACTGGAACCAGCACAAGTACATAAAAATCACGTGGGGCCACATGACACCGCGAATACATGAATGCGAGTAGGAGTCGATCAATACATGAATGGGATCACCTTATCATGAACATACATTGCTAGTTAAACAACTCTTAGTGGGTGCAGAGAAGTAAAAGTGGGTGCGATAGCCAAATCTAGTTGAATTTTACTTTATCTCGTTTTAGGACTACCATATCCTTGTGTTGTCATTCTAAGTTTAGTTTATTCATGTCATAGTATTTTACTTGTTTACGTGCTATTAAATAACTGGGCTTACCACACTTATGTCTGACCCTTTTTTCCTTTCGCTTCTTTTCTTCCGCCCCCCCCCCCCCCCCGGTCCGCAGGGAGGAAACACTTCTGCTTATCAACCGCACTAACCAGTTCACTAGGGATAGTAATTGAGTTGCCTATGGAGTAAGGTTTGGTTTGAAATAAGTGCTTTAATACCTATCTTTCATTAGTAAAAAGGTTTTTTCAAAAGTTCCCCCGCTGCTCATTCTTGCTTGTTTGGAATACAGCATAGGCGCTTCGGTCTCAGTTAGTGCGGTTGATTCTTTCCTTTATAAAGACTTGCCCCCAGCCCTGTCAGCTCATCTGTAAGGGTCGAGCGGTCTTCTTTTCTGTCTGATGGTAATGCGAATCTCTTGCAATTGGTCTATGGCAAAGAGTCATCAGTCCAATAATCAGTCGAAATCGGTCCCAATTAATATACTTAGCGCTTCTGCTCCCTTATTTTAATTATTCAAATTTCATTTAATTCATTCGATTTTTTGTTCTTGTTAGCAACTAGCTCTTCGGTCATATGTCCAACTGTCCAACCAGTCTAACCGCCCTTATGCTTCTGCAATCAGGAATAGGTCTGAGGCCATAGCATCCTTGCTTGAAATAGTTCCTCTCCTCTGGCCCTAGCCTACTAGCTCGAGAGGACTTTTTGAAAAGCTGAAAAACGGAAGGAAATAAACCTTGCATTTAGCCCTTATAAAAAACTTATTTTTGAACCTCTTTCATGCTCATGTCACATCGAGGTACTGCAGAAGAAAAAATTGCAAAATCTGATCCAATTTATCGCAATCGATTAGCTAACATGTTGGTTAACCATATTCTGGAACACGGAATAAAAATCATTGGCTTATCAGATTATCTATCAAGCCGTGAAAAAGATTCAACAAAAGATGGAAACAAATCCATTACACGTTTTACGTCAAGCAATACGTGGAGTAACATCCATATAGCAGTAAAATAAAGATGTGTAGGCGGGTCGACTCATCAAGTTCCTATTGAAATAGGATCTACATAAGGAAAAACACACACCATTCGTTGGTTATTAGGGGCATCCCGAAAACGCCCGGGTCGAAATATGGCTTTCAAATTAAGTTCCGAATTAGTAGATGCTGCCAAAGGGAATGACGATGCCATACACAAAAAGGAAGAGACTCATAGAATGGCAGAGGCAAATAGAGCTTTTGCACATTTTCGTTAATCCATGAACATGATCTATATAAACACATGGATCCATACATCTCGATTGGAAAAGAATCAATCGAAAAAGAAAGAAACGGAATTGATTGTTATCTTTCTCGAAACAAACAAAAAGAAAGATGAGACATAAATCACGGATCAACTAAACCCTCACGAGGGCTTGCATAAGAATAAGAAAGAAAGAGGAATCCTATGGAAATACCATGAAATAAGGTTTGATCCTATTCATAGGGATTCCGTAAATAAAATATCCAAAAAGTTTGAAACAATTGGGAATTTTTCAGAGATTGGATGCAGTTACTAATTTATGATCTGGCATGTACAGAATGAAAACTTCATTCTCGATTATACGAGAATTTTTATGAATGCGTTTCATTTTCTTCTCTTCAATGGAAGTTTCATTTCCCCAGAATGTATCCTAATTTTTGCCTAATTCTGATTTTGATGATCGATTCAACCTCTGATAAAAAAGACAGACCTTGGTTCTATTTCATCTCCTCAATAAGTTTAGTAATGAGCACAACGACCCTATTGTTCCGATGGAAAGAAGAACCTATAATTAACTTTTCGGGAAATTTCCAAACGAATAATTTCAACAAAATCTTTCAATTTCTTATTTTATTATGTTCAACTCGATGTATTCCTCTACCCGTAGAGTACATTGAATGTACAGAAATGGCTATGACAGAGTTTTTGTTATTCGTATTAACATCTACTCTAGGAGGAATGTTTTTGTGTGGTGCTAACGATTTAATAACTATCTTTGTAGCTCCAGAATGTTTCAGTTTACGTTCCTACCTATTATCTGGTTATACTAAGAGAGATGTATGGTCTAATGAGGCCACTACGAAATATTTACTCATGGGCGGGGAAAGCTCTTCTCTTCTGGTTCATGGTTTCTCTTGGCTGTATGGTTCATCTTGGGGGGGGGGGGCTCGAGCTTCAAGAAATAGTGAATGGTCTTATCAATAAACAAATGTATAACTCCCCAAGAATTTCAATTGCACTTATATCCATCACTGTAGGAATTGGGTTCAAGCTTTCCCCAGCCCCTTTTCATCAATGGACTCCTGACGTATACGAAGGAGTGCGGTTCGCTCAACAAATTCCTACCTTTATATATATCTCTGAGATGTTTGGATTTTTAAAATCTCCATAGACATGCAAAAGAGAAATGCTATCCCCACTCGGACCAAGACATAACTTTTACGAAAAAAAATTATGATATTTTTGTTCAAATAACAATTAAGGTGAAGCAGGGTCAGGAACAACGAATGTCTTAATGATAAACAAATCCATTTTGCAAGTTCGTTATTACAGGTTATTCCTACGAAGGATCGGACTAATGTCGTATACAATACTTGAGTTATCATTGTAGATGCTACATAGTTGGTTCTCATCCTTCAAAGACTACGAGTGTAATAAGGGCATCCGTTGACAAAAGGATCACCCTAAGATGATCATCTCATGGCAATTCAGAACGAATCAAATCAGATGGTTATATTTCTCAATCTTTCTGACTTGTGCTCCTACGGTTGCTTGCGATTGAAAAAGTCAGTTTTTAACAACCACTGATGAAGGATTCCTCGAAAAGTTAAGGACTAGTAATCCTTTTTAGAAATCGAATGGATTCAGTCTTATACATACGCAAGGAAGGTAATCAAAAAAGAAACAAGATGAGTTCTTCTTTCTTTTATCACTCAGGAGCCGTGCGAGATGAAAGTCCCATGCACGGTTTTGAATGAGAGAAAGAAATGAGGAATCCTCTTTTCGACTCTGACCCTCCCACTCCAGTCGTTGCTTTTCTTTCTGTTACTTCAAAAGTAGCTGCTTTAGCTTCAGCCATGCGAATTTGCGATATTCCTTTTTATTTCTCATCAAACGAATGGCATCTTCTTTCCGAAATCCTAGCTATTCTTAGCAAGATATTGGGGAATCTCATTGCTATTACTTAAAGAAGCATGAAACGTATACTTGCATATTTGTCCATCAGTCAAATCGAATATGTAATTATTGGAATAATTGTTGGGGACTCAAATGATGGATATGCAAGCATGATAACTTATATGATGTTCTATATCTCAATGAATCTAGGAACTTTTGCTCGCATTGTATCATTTGGTCGTTTTTAATAATCCGGAACTGATAACATTTGAGATTATGCAGGATTATAAATGAAAGATCCTTTTTTGGCTCTCTCTTCAGCCTTATGTCTCTTTTCCCTAGGGGTCTTCGTCCACTAGCAGGGTTTTTCGGAAAACTCCATCCATTCTGGTGTGGATTGCAGGCATGCCTATATTTCTTGGTTTAAATAGGACTCCTTACGAGCGCTGTTTCCATCTATTATTATCTAAAAATAAGCAAGTTATTAATGACTAGACGAAGCCGAGAAATAATCCCTCACGTGCGAAATTATAGAAGATCTCCTTTGAGGTCAAACAATTCCATCAATTGGAGTATGACTATATGTGTGATAGCATCTACTATACCAGGAATATCAATGAACCCAATTCTTGCAATTGCTCAAGATACCCTCTTTTAGCTTCTAGGCCTATTTCTCAGTTCAAGATCCCTCTTACTAACTGGAGTAAAAGAATTAGTAGATCTGTTCCGCCCAAAATGGGCTGGGGTTATGAACTTATAATCATGGAATCGACCCGATCATCAGATTATAAGTTCATTCCATGCCAGACCAGGCCGAAATAGGGTCATTCTAGCGTATATAAATATATACTATGTTTCCATATGGATCCCTACATTATTACCTTCTATTTAGGATTAGGAATAGGCGTAATCGGACCTGCTTTTGACATATCTATCGTTATTTGGGTACCATATTCACTTCTTTGGGCTTCTATTGAATCGAGAAATAGGTTTGATTTTATTTACCTGTTTATGTTGACGTATCCTATTTCGGCACCTGATTTTTCAAGTTGTTCCGGGCAGCAGTCCGATTGCCACGCTCTACTATCTCCGGGAGAATCGGTTCTCTAAAATTTTGCAAGCCGGCACCCATTTGCATAGCGTTCCTTTGAGCATTTGTTTCGTCATTATTTCGTGTAGCTCGCCGGTCTTCATCAGTATAGGAGATATTAACCACAACATAATCATATGGCTTGTTTGGGCCGAGATTTTGCCTTTCATCATTATTTTACCCCAATTTGGGTGGGGTTGCGCCTTTTCCTTTAGCGGTGCCTCCAGGATTCCTTCTAAGTCGTTGCCCATCTCCTCCATTTTGTTCCGATGCCAAAGAAGCTTCTTGATTGTTGGCTTCTTCATTTTGAGCAGGAGTAACCGGGGTTGTAGGAGGTCGGAGAGTAAGAAAGGCGTCTAATTTCTCTATAAGAGCCAACTGACTAAGCTCGACTTTACGGTTAATTTTTGAGACCAATTTGTCCTCCCCTTATGACAACTTTATTTTGTTTGCAAGATCCGAGAGCAGTATGCTGTTCTTGAAGATCTTCATCTCTCCTCATCGAAGTTTCTCCCCTCAAGGAAGAAGGGATGGATTTTCCTAAAGCGGTCTTCTTTCTTCCGACCATTGAATCTTCTCTTGAATAAAAAAGGGAAAGTGCTTCAACAGAAATTGTAGATTTGGCCCTTGAATCTAGTGAAGATTCCAATAGCGAAGCCTAATTTGCTTAGGTTCTCTCTCAATGAAAGCACCAAAATGTTAATATCCAAAAATGGACACCAACACCCGATGTGATGTGAATCGCATGATAGCACTAGCATATGTCTCTCTAGGCGAGGAATATGATAAAAAGAAAATAAAATAGAATATAGATAGCAGAAAAGTAGATAACACACAATATTTTATAGTGGTTTGGCCATTAACGAGACCTATGTGCACTTTTTCTTTTATTGATGATGATTCTAGCTATTTGATTACAATAGATCGATTGATTACAAATTACTATGTAGATCAAAAGTAATTTAGAGGAGGAGATTAGATTCCATGAAGAAGATAGAGGTGGAGGCACGTCTATTTCCTATCATGGAAGCCATTGATGGGAGATAAGAGTTGAAGAATAATTTCGGCAGTGTAATGGTAGCTAGAAGTGGAGATCCCCTTTCAATGAAGCCGGCCCTCTTTTGAAGCGTGGGGATTCTTTTTTGAAGGTTAAGAGGGATAACTTCATTCAAAATATGATATGAAATTTCCCACATGGTATTAATATTTATTGGGGGAGAGTACTTCACTTCTGGTAAGTCTCATCGGTCTTATGGCAATATATGGAATAGAATAGAATAGAAAAGAATCTATTTATTGACCGGCTTTGGTCGAGCAACCGCGACATTTTTTGAACGGCCATAGCCTACATAGCTCGCCGCCTCTCTTCAAGGAAGTGAGTCTCGGACCATATGTAGTTCTCGGTCCATTTTTGACCTAGTTCCTGTAGTTTTGAAGAATGAATTCCGGAAAGTAGAGTACTCTGGTGGAAGAGGCCCTCCCCTTCCGGTATATGTTTTTGCCATTATTCTTAAAGAAGATTCAGCACCTGAGCGAGGACGTCAAGCGCATATGAAAAAGTCTCAGACATTTGGTCGTACGCCAATAAATCATGGTAACAGAGTTTATATAACAAAAATCATGGTCTGAAGTGAACATAAGGCCCATAATGCAGGATGAATCAATCCCTTAGGGTAACTCCACCCCAGCTTTGTCGCAGAGGATGTCCAGCTTCTGTGCGATCCCTTCTATCAGTAAAATGTCAGCCACATCTTCCATGTGCTCCATGGCATCCTCCCTAGGTTTCGTACTCAAGTAGTCATAGTTTATACGTTGTAGGGTTTGAAATGCTATGAGTAATGTCAGGCCTAAGCCAAACAAAATAAAAGAAGTGATTTCTGACTCTGTCATAGTCATATCATAAGACATAATGGAAATTAATAATATGTGGGAAATTTAAATTGATAGTTTGGACCTTCCTATAGCTATAGCAGTAAACTACGTATACTAGGCCAAATTGAATATAAGACTGGAAGACGAATGAGATCAGAAAGGCCATCATTAGGGCAAACAATGCAATAGCTTCGGTTAGAGCAAAGCCCAAAATGGCATAAGCAAATGATTGTTTTGCCAATGAGGGATTTCTAGCCACGGAATGAATTAAAGAACAGAATACGTTTCCTATACCGACTGCGGCTTCCGCTGAAGCTATTGTAGCAGCTCCGACACCAATTAATTTAGCACCTTGTAACATTGGAAAATCCATTCTTGTCGCGCTTCATGATTCATGCTTTTATTTATATATGCTTTATTCTTTTTCGAAATTTCTAGTTGGATGAACAGATCGCTCCTAAAGGTTTAATAAGATATTAGGTTCTCATTCATCAATAACTCGACTTCCTCTCACATAGAAGGGTCCGAAAGAAGAGGAAAAGGAGTTCACCTCGAATCAAGGCAACGCGCACTCAATCCATCTATCCTGTCTGATTAAGAAATTAGGTTCCAGAGTTCCGACCAATAAAGGAGTGAAACCATTTCAAAAGACTCAGAGGATAGGGCGTAGTGACTACTCAGATGAAAGCTTCGGTGGAAGCATGGTGTTAAACGAGGTCGGTGAAGCGTACCTTACATTCAGTGCTATGTTTGCAAGAGAAGGTGTGATCGTAGGAGCTCAACCTATTGTCGGTGGTTTGAGATCGCTGCTAGGGAAAAAAGGTGTGGTCCTATCTGCTTTTACTCTGTTGAGTAACTATCACTACTAGATTTTCCAAACTATTCCCTCTTCTTTTAGTTTATTCAAGCTTGTGATAAAGCCATCCAGTTTCAGTTTGTCTTGCTTTCCTTTGCTCTTTTGCTAGCACACGGGATTCATTCTAACTATTGCACCGGACGGTGGGACCTTTCTCATAGGCTTGCTTACTACTTTCTGGAGACAGGGTAGGGCAAGAACGATTTTATCCCGGTGAACTAGAGGGTTAGCTCTTGCAACAGTGAATGACTCTAAACCCTTGCTTAAGATCTCTCCTGGGTGCTGACTTGCTATAGAACCGGGTTGGCTTTGTTGATTGCCTCAAATCTAACTGAATCCAACACTAATAGAGCAGAGTGAAAGAACAAACTTGAAGGCATTACAATTACTCTCACTCAAGCTAAGAGACCAGTCAAAACATCTCGTGGGATGCCTCATATATCTATATCGCCCCCTTACCTCCTCTGGTCCTCCCACTGGTTCTTGGAGTTCGAGGCGCTGGAAGCCTTTTTCCTGGTCGGCTAGGCAGTAACAGCGGACCCAGTCGATCTGTATTATCAGTCCGCTAGTACGGCATAGATCAAGATCCTGTTTTGGAATATTATTCCCATAGAGCGTCTGCTTAGGGGATCTCCGCTTTTCTCCCACTTTGGAAACGACTAGACTACCACTGACCTTTGATTATAGAAAAAGTCAGTTCGCAAGCACCTTGTATGAAAGAAAATGGAGGTGGCAGATTACTTCATTTGACCAGGGCCCTCTATCAATGGCATATGCCCTTGTCGCTTCTCTTTCTGGCCGGTACTGGCTAGCTGCTCGGAAGGTTAAGGCGAGGGGAACTACTCGATGTCCTACTCTTGAGTGGAAAGAAAGGCCACTGCAGCAAATTAGACTCTTAAAACTAGAATCGTCCCCCTTTGAATCGTACAAGTCAACGAAAGAGGCTCGAATTGCTTATGCTTACTCGAACAAGAGAGTCGATGTACATACCTTCTTTCTGAAGCAGTGTGCCTACTGAGTGAGACCTAACCCTCGCTTCATAAGATGTGTGCTATGTCCTTCCCTCGGCCTGTGTGTTTTAAACCGCAATCCAGCCTCCGATCGAGCATGGTATGATGGGATGCGGTTAGACGGGACTTCTTGCTGCTACAATGCTACGAATAACTATTACTTTGAGTCAAGACCTTCCTGCAACATGGAATAATAATAGTGGCGAGGAAAACTAGAATGGGAGGGTCAAATCTCTTTCTTGAGGAAGGCTAGGCCTATGTATGGTGGTTCTATACCATTTCTTAGTTCATATCTGTATATTGCTTGTGGCTACTTACTTTTTGTTGATTGGACACGCCTAGCGGTTTAGATAGACCAGCTCATAGCATTTCAAGCTTTGATCGTACGGAGTCTAATCTTCTCCTTCACGAGGCTCACAGAGCTCGCCTTCTAAAGATGCTGAGATCTATGGTGTGCTTTGTTTCCCCTATTGCGCTAATGCAAATGACCCACGCCTTGTGGAAAGCATTTGTCTACTCCATACGAGAAAGAAAGCCACTGAGTGGGGGCAAAGCATCAGTAAATAGCCCTCTACAGATTGACTGATTTCCTCTGTTGTAGGATCAAAAAATGTTGCCAGTATATTAATTTCAAGGCGACCTTTAGTATATTAATTGGGGCAGGATATTTACTTGCAATCACTTAAGCATCCATTCTATTCGGCGGAAATCATCTCACTTTGTATTCCTTAGTGCCTTTCGAAGTTTGAGCATGATTTTGAAATGCTAGATTTAGGTATAGGGTTCTTCCTATTGAAATTTCTTTCTATGCTAAAATGTCTTATATACACGTCTAGCATGGGGGACTTTGGGTCATTCAAGGGCACTATCTTAGAGTAAGCAAGTGAAGACCAAACTTTAGACCATCCATGGTGTCTATCAATTCAAGCCTTGTTTGGATTAGATTTTCGGGCTTATCCATATTTCAAGGAGCATATCTTGCTTTGTCTTGGGAGCAAGAGGGTGGATTAGATTGGATAAACAATACGGGGAAAATAAAGGATAAGCCAGGTTTTGTCTTGAATTAGACCTTACAAAGCCGCTTGTCTCACATTTATGTTAATTCTCATTTGCAAATGCTTGTCCTTTGCTTAATTTATGAAATTCATAAGTATATTAATAAGGGACTGGCTTACTTAACTTAGGATTCTGAGTCTTCTTTCACTGAGAATTCAATATCTCATACACCTGCACTAGGGCTATACTTTGAATCACGAACTTACTAGTTTTCTTAATAGAACCTTCCTAACTAGCTTACTACTACAACTACAAACAGTGGACTGAAATTCGTCTTCTTCTTCCTTACGACCGAGAGATTAAGAACCTCTATCAAATCCAAACTGTTTTTACTCACCTGGGCTAGCTTTGTATCGCGCATACTTTTGAGACCACCGGATATTCCTCTCCGTCACTTCGCTCCCCTCTCTCTATAATGAACACATTGGCTCATAAAGTGGGGGTTCTTGCCCCAGTATTCAAACCCACCAATTCTAATGCTTTGATTCAACTAGTAGCGAAGGTGCCAATTGGTATCATTCCAATAGTTGTCCAAGGCTCAAAACAAAAAGAGTACATGAAACACCCCACCTCCATTAAGGTCACTCACAAAGGGAATGCCTTAACTTCGGTGGGGTTCATAAGTAAAAGTCACAAAAAAACACAAGATAGATATATAAACACATATATATAAGAAGCAGAAAACAAATGGACTTTTATTTCATAAATATGTGTTCATACAAAACATTTCCATAATTGTCTCATAATAACTTCCAAAACATTACATCATCATTTCTGCCTTGATTATTAAATAAAGAAGCATACAACATAATAAAAGCTGCATAAATCCCCATAGAACATGTCCAAAAGCCATAGCCAAGTAAAGAGAATCCAAACCATACATCTACTATCTTGAAGCTTGCAAAGAGTCTAACTAAGCTGGGTTGTTTCCTCCCTGTGGACCTGGGGGGGGGAGGGGTGGTGGAAACGGAAGAAAAGAAGACGAAAGAAAAATAGATTCAGATATAAAGCCTGGTAAGTCTAGTGACTCTTCAGTATGAGAATAAGAAAAAGGGCATGATAGGTATAAACTGGAAATAGGAAAGTATCATAAAATAAGATAAAGCAGTTTGACCCGAATATACTATCGCACCCCACACTATATTTGTAACATCCCGGAAAATCTGAACCAGTTTAAAAATTTTAAATTGGCTATTTTAGTGGATTTCAAATATTTAAAATAATAGTGATGCAAAGTATGTTTGAATCAATGTTTGAAAATAAATATAATTATTTTAAATTATAAACATGGCCTGAAATGGCGCGGTAGTTTCAAAAATTGAATTCAAACTTTGACTAACTGTACCGGGTGCAAAGTGAAACGGATTTTAGTGAAACCAAAAATATTTAAATCTGTTAGTGAATATCTTTCTAACGAATCTGAAAAATGGAAGTTTCATAGCGGGAAGCAAAAGTTATGGCCAAATGAATTTTCAGAAAGGTCGCTATTGAATTTATATAGCCTATGAAAATGGCCATTTTGCAAACGACCTCAGAATTCGACAAAACCACTTTTGTTGGATCCGGGACATCAGATTATTGCTAGATTTCAAATTTCATAATTTTTGAAGCTAGTATGTGAGCGTGGCAAAGAAAAATGTGTTTGGTCGATTTTTGTTAAATTGGATCGACCAGAAAATGGCCATTTTGCAAACGGTCTCAGAATTCGACGAAACTAGTTTTTTTGGGACCGTATCGTCAAAACATAGCTAAATTTATTTTTCAGGAATTTTTAGAATCAGTATATGGCCCTCGCAAATTGAAATGTACGTTCAAAACAAATATTTATTGTTTTATACTTTAATTTGAGGAGAAACTGACTGAAACAGTCGAATGGGCCTAAGAAACCTATCCCATTGTGTTCGGAATGGGAGTATTTAGCTAGGGACGACAGTCGTTGGGTTTGGATTGGTGTTAGTATGTGAAGAGGGATATTTTTGAGATTTTAAAATACATAAATAAAATAAAAAAATCCTATTGGCTAACACAATCTCTCTCTCCCCGTAATCCTCCTGAAATGATCGACGGCTGTTCATCATTTCTTCCCTCCTCTTTAACTCTCCAATTTGTCAATAAAATCATATGTTCTAGTTAATGTTTTTGTAGTACTCCTCAAGGCCTTCAAATCCATACTGGTATTGGCACCTCTGGTGGCTCCGTTTTCGAGAATCGTGCCGGAGAAGAACCGCCGCGTCGAATGGAATTCCGCCACCCACGGTGGTGCGAGCTCGACCCCACCACCCTCGCTTGGGAGCCCTCTCGACGCTCTACGTTGTGGTGCTGGCCGAATGCCCCCTAGCTTCGCGAATTTCACGAAACATTGAAACCTAGTTTTGAACATCGAAAGAAAGGTAGCCGCTGATTATCTTTAAAATTATTCTATTGCACTTTAAAGCGCTACAGTTTATGATTTCACTATAAAAATCATATCTTTTTGGTTTCTAGACGAAATTCAGTGAAACAAGGGACAATGGACTCGTGCAGACATCTTCTACATTCTAGAAGATAACATATATTTTTCTGAGCCTTCTGCTATTTTTGGTGGAGTGGAACCCAATGTGAGATTTTTGAATTATAAACGATATGGAAATGACGATGTATAAATTATATATTCGAAGTATGATTTATATAAGCGTTGTACACCTCATGTATAAGCGTTGTATAAGTTGCATGTTCGGTGTATAAGTTATATATGCGTTGTAAAAATTATATATGTGTTGAAATAGAAGTGAAATATACTTATATAAATACATACATACATACATATATATATATATATATATAACCATAAACCATGGACGATATTTATTGGTTGTGATTGGTGTGAAAATTGGTTGATAGCGAATGGTTGATTAGAATTGTTTGTGGTTGAAATTGATTAATTGTGGTTGAAAAATACCCATTTGTGGTTGAGAATTATTTGGTTGAAACCACATAGGATTAGTTTGTGGAAAAGAAAAGAAAATATAAACATGCCACCTGCGTGCGAATTAGATGCATTAAATCCCCATTGTCAAAAGATGCGAGGCTTTAAGTTAGAGCGACGAGCCGTACTAGGGACAGTCCCGGTTTTAACTACCCTGCCGTTATGCTACCGAAATTTTCTGAAATATTTTTGTATTTGATTTAAATTCATGTGTTGAATGTTGAAATAAAATTCATGTGTTGAATGTTGAAATAATATTCATGTGTTGAATGTTGAAATAAATTCATGTGTTGAATGGAGTTCGTGTATTGAATAAATTCTTTGAAAAATAAAATTAACATTTTTATTATATATATAACTATATAAAATAATCGTGTTTTGAAATAAATTGTTTTGCAATAAAAATAACATTTTTACCTTATATATAAACTATATAAAATAATCGTGTTTTGAAATAAATTGTTTGGAAATAAAATAAACAAAATTCATGTGTTGAATAGAAATTCATGTGTGGAAATAAAATAAACAAAATTCATGTGTTGAAATAAATATCTGCTGGATAAAAATATCGTTTTTATCAAATATGTGAAGTGAAAATGGTTTTGAAGTCGAAGAATCGATTATATATATATATATAATTAAAATATATCGAATAACGAAGCTACAGTTCGTATTTTGAGACCGTGATTTCAAACGATTAGTGTGGGAGATCCGACCATCAGATTTTCCCGAAAACG
This sequence comes from Allium sativum, assembly GCA_030737875.1. Classification (NCBI taxonomy): domain Eukaryota; kingdom Viridiplantae; phylum Streptophyta; class Magnoliopsida; order Asparagales; family Amaryllidaceae; genus Allium; species Allium sativum. The sequence continues at coordinate 242,538,811 of CM060923.1, forward strand.
AAACCGTTGGGTTCGCCTTGGAAATATCTTTCCAAACGACACCCACTTTGTGAAGATCCAACGGTTGGATTGTCTGGAATGTTTAATTCAAATCTGAAGAAAAACAGCGCCAGAATCGATTATATATATATATAATTAAATTAAACCGAATAACAATGCTGCAGTTCGTATTTTGAAATCGAAACTTCAAACGAGTGTACCGGGAGATCCAACCGTCGGATTTTCCCAAAACTGAAACCATTTGATTCGTTTTGAAAAGGTCTTTCTAATGATATAAAATTTGTGAAGATCCAATGGTTAGATTTTCAGATATGTGTAAATCAAATCTGAAGAAAAGCAGTGTCATGGCCGCGTTATGGCCTGAAGCGTCGTTTGAATGAAATGGCTATTCTTAAAATAAATGAAAATAGCGATAAATCGTGATAAAATATTATAAACGATATGGAATGGAAATAAACTGAATTTTCTCGGTTTATATGACATTTGATGGTTGAATGTGTGTGGCGTGAAAATTACATTAATGAATTTAATTATCGGTGCCGAATAATTTAACCATTGAAAAGAATTGATTTAAATTCTAAATATACGTGAATTATTTGAAAAGGCCGAGTTAAATCTCATTTCAAATAATTGACCGGCGATAAGAAGTCGATGATGAAGACGGTGGTTGAAGACCGGAGATCTTCACCTCGGTTGGATGGTAACTGATGTCTTGATTGGGAGGCATCCCGAAATATAGATAATAAGTGGTGATCGTCCACACGTGCTTGGAGATCGATGGGTATGCGAGGTACATAGTGCCTCCAGTTTCGTTCAGACCCAGAATGAACTTGCAAATGGACTGTGTGTCCGACATTGGATTTTGTTCTGTGCTGATTGATCTTTATTAAATATATATCTGTTTGGCGGCGGAGAATTTATTCTCTTGCTTAACGCCCTTCTCTGAGACGTACGAGCTCAGAGGTTATATATCGATAGAAATCAGTCGCATAGCGTGAATTGCTTGTGTGGGACGCCTAAGTGGCAGATGATCAAAGTTTCTGTTGAAAAGCAAAGTCTTGTGGTTGATGATCAAAGCACAGCCTATGTTGCATAGCTTTGTGTGTAACGTGAATTCGTGAGCCTCTCACCCCAATATGAGCCAGAAACGGGAGAGGACCTCAGGGAGGACATGCGTTTCTTTCTAGCTAGAGGTGGTGTCAGTGCTTAAACTGGCTGACATTCATAATATTTTCACCTATGTGATTGTTGCTATTGCGAGGCGCCTCAGATATATCGGTGACTATGTGGAGCCGATGGAGTTATTTGGCTCATTTATGCCCCAAAGGGCAGGGAAACGCAGTGTTCAGGCATAATAATCCACATCGGTGGACCGGCCCTGACGATCCAAGGCTTGCCTGCGCGCTTGCCTGAGGGGCGGGCTAGAGCATCTCGAATTCGGTGAGGACGATCCCTTGCCTCGGTTCATGACGAAAATCCAATTTCCAAATACGTGACTGTACGGTTTTGATTGTATACCTATATATGGCGACATGATATATGGTACCCATGCCGTCTATGATTGATACTTATGATTTGAAATTGTTTTTGAAACATATAAACACTAGTAATAATATCAAATTCTTTTGTTTTATTCGTATCAAGCATATTTTGGCCATTATAAGGTAAAACTCTATCCTCCTGTTTGCGTTGCATTGTGTGATGGGAACTGAGTCTTATAATGGCTTCATTTTTTATAAAAAGCATTGCGATGTTTAAAAGATTTACATGTTGTAAAGCACTGGCAATCCAATGGAGTAAACCCGTTCTGCGAAAGTGGCATGGTCCTGTGATTAGCCATATTATAAATGTGTTAGGTTGATTTCTCATACCAGTCCCATGACTGACTCGTAGTTTGTTTCACTTGCAAACTCGGGTGCCCCTTTTTCTACATGGGCAGCCTAGTGTTCAGGTTTTAGCAGGCTCTTTCTAGATAGCTGGAGCTGAAGATGGATTCTATCATTTATCTCTTTTTATGCTGTTCAGCTCCTATTGTACATATTATGTTTGTTTTCCGCTGTAGACATTTATGCATAGGTGAACTGTATTTGTACTAAGTATGATCCTGTATACTATGTAACTCTGATGATTATGTTTATCCAGTGTATTATTTGTACTATCTGATGTACTTATTTAATTGTGTTCTGCTATTATCTGTTTGATGTGTTATATTCCAAAGATTACCCTTACCACCATCGTACGGGGTTTTGGGGTCGTCACAATATCTCTGCACCTACTTGTATTTCCTTAACTGGCACCCCATGATCGGGGTGAAGTGATCCCCTTTCTAAAGATCGGCTCCTACTCGCAAAATCATATGTGTCATACGACCACCAATGAGTGTAGATACCTATGCTGGTCCCACCATGGGGTGTATCAAGTCCTATGGCGGAGGCTCTACATAATCCTAGAATGCATAGGTCATACTACTGGTGCCCAGTGCCCTGTTTGTCTGCTCCGAAGTGTGTGCACGCCCGCACTTCGTTAGAACCCACACTGCTGCACCAACCGCCGTCGCTTTTGACCGCTTACAATCAGCCCAGTAATCGTGCCTACCCTGCCTAGTTTTAGGGTACCATGATACCTAATTGGGTTACCGCTGAAATGGGTCCCCGTTACTAGGGTTTTCTAGACAAACATGTTAAATGGTTAAGTGTCTGTATTTACCTAACCCCACCGATCAGTATAATTAACAAATTAACATGTTTGTATTTAACTTAACCCTACCATCCTGACTTGTCTGTCCTTAGCTTTTTAAAGCACCGACCACTCACATTAGACAGGTATTGTTACGGTTACTGGATGTGCCGGTCGGTTCCGGGCAGGTTTACACCGTAACTCAGTCTAACCTCGGGTCCTTATTGGGCTCAATTCTTAACGTCTCACAGTGGATAGGTATTGTTGTGACTACTGGACAGTCGGGCGGGTCCGGGCAAGTTTACATCGCAACTCAATACAACCTCGGGTTAAGCATACTCGTATTTTCTAAATTTACATATTTGTCTCTATTTCTTGTTATATGTAAATTTGTTAACAATTAAATATTGTGGCCCACTTTCCAATTTCATCATTTTTGGTATAAGAATTATATACCATTTAAGTGCCACCAATTAATTGCTTGTGCCAAACATGCCAATACATATATTTTAATGTCAAGTTTCCTATAATTACCAATTTTACCCAACGTTACCACGTCTAAATATTTGGCTAACAATCTTAGCCTAATTTTTCATCCGCATGATTTTTAACATATAATATTAGACCAAAAACTTAGCCTAATTTGGCGCACACAAAATTGGCATAAAGAAATTATAAACATAAACATGACATAGGTGTAAACTTGGCATTTTCAGCATAGTCAATATGAACATCATATGCGTGAACTTGCAAAGTAGTCAACATGAATATCATAGGTGTGAACTTGCAACGTAGACTAAAGCAACATACATATATGTGAATTTGCAACGTACACTACACCATAATGGCCATTCGGTAACACTTATTTTTTTTAGTTGCCGACACTTATTTGTGTTGCAGAGTAGTGACAATAATATGTGTTGACATAGTAAGAATGTGTCACCAAAATTACATACTTATAATCTTTTTTATTGGCAACACTTATATGTGTTGAAATGCGTGGTCAATCCTTATATTCGGAGGGCAAAATGGTAAGTTCTCATCCATAACCTAGTCGCTGCCTCAATTCTCTCTCTCTAACGCTTATTCCTATGAAGGCCGCTCCTTCAGGAAATAAAAAAAAGGTCTCCACATTGATACCACCGATCCCTCTCTCTAATCGACATCATTATCAGCGATACTAAGGATTTTGGCTTTCTCTAATCGGTGTTAGTCTCTCAAATCCTCCCTCCACCCGTTTCTCAATCATCGAATTCGAATTGGGGCTACATCTATTTGGTTCACTCACTAGGTCGCGGGCTCCAGAGACTTCTGCTTCAGAAATTAGGGCCAATCGACTTCGTCTTTGTGTGAATCATGGTTTCAACGAATCATTCTAGGAATCACGATATTAGGTAAAAAAAAATCGATTTCACTTTCATTGTGTTTCGAGTTAACTCGTTACATCATAATTCTACAAAGATTGTTTATGTTTTCACAATACATTTGGTATTTCTTGTATCATATTGTTGCGTACATATGTTTTCAGTATTTTTAATTTTGAAGAACTCTTTTGATTGAAGCTAAAATAAAAGGCTATAGTAAGAGAAATGGGTAATAATGTTCTAAATGTTGTTAAAACATTTGGATTACAGTTGATTTTGTTGACAGCATCATGTATTTCAGTAGTAGTGTTTTTTATTATGCAAGTTAACCGGTAGTTATCTTAGCTTAAATTATAATTCTCATCCATTTCTGTTAGAAATTTCATTGTGTCTTGGAATATTCAGTTTTCATTTCAAATAAAATATAATTTATTTTATATTTGAAGTTCAGCAGCTACTAGCAATAACTGATATGGTTCATTGTGTTTGAACTGAATTTACTAGGCTCTAATGGTTCAGCGTGTTGAATGATATAATATGATTTTTTGGGTACTCCTTTTGCGTTTTAGGGCCTACTACTGAAGCATTATATGTTAACATGTTGCAGGTATCAAAAGTGATATGGAAGTTGCTCTTGAAACGTAATGTAGAACTAAGACATTAAAAAATGCATATATATGAGCGAACTTCTTCTCGAAAGATTGATGGACTTTAAATGCCTTATCCTAAGGTTGATTCATTTTTGAAGGTAATTTCTGCATTTTAAAGTCTGATGAGTATTTTCCTAGTCTCTTGTTTTCCACTATTTTCTGTTAGATGATTCATCTTCATTTGTTGCAAATTAATTGAAACAGCTGTTAGATGACTCATCTTCATTTGTTGCAAATTAATTGAAACAGTTTTATTTGTCTGATCTTTGCAACCTTTTGTGTACACACATGATTGATAATATCCCTGGCTCCCTTGTTACCACAATAATTATAAATCATAATGTAGGTTCCTATGGTTCTGAATGTCGACTCTCTCGCTTAACGTAACAATAGGTAAAATTTGTCCACTGAGTAGTGGATTTTGTTGAATTGAATAGTCATTAGAATACTTTGACTTTACTAACTAATACTGCTTTTTATTTAGGCTATAATTTTTCTCCCTTTCGTGCTTGAGTTCCCATCTCCTAATTTGACTCGTTTTCCCCGCTCGTTTCTTTCGATTCTGACCCACTTCCTTTTGTAGCAAGACAATTCCACCTTTTTCTAAGGCTGCTTTTGCCTTACCAGCTATCAGCGGTGCTTGGCCACCATGACTCAACCCGCCTGCCTGCCGATTTTGCAAAGTCTCATCTCTAGCTCACTATTTTCAGTTAGAGGCTAGTGAAGGCAAACACTTTTCATGCCTTGCGATGCGTGGTTTTAGGTAGGTTTTGAGTTTTCCCGTTTCGAACACGCCGGTCGCTGGTTTAGGAACTGGTTCCAATGACTCTGTTGTCATGGTTCCTGCTTTGTCTACTCGGCTTTTCGTCACTCAGCAATAACAGTCTGTTTGGCCCTTTTTGCCGGTTTCTTGTAAGTGTAAGTCAGTGCTGTAGCCATTCTATGCTAGGTTCCTTTTTTAGTCTTTCTAGAGCAAGTGAGTTTCTTAAAGTGTGAGGTGTGGCACTGCGGTTATTCGGATCTTGTCAGATCTGCTTGTTGTCATTTTCTGGTGTAAAGGCAATTTTGGTTGTCTCTTTGTATGCTTAGCGCAACTATGTTGATAACCTTGTATGTGAGTTTGTGTCCAAGTAAAGTTCTTAGTTCCTTGGTATCTTATTGGTTGCTGGTAAATTGGGTCTGTTATGTTTTGCTCCTTGTGAATTATTCTTCCAAAATTTGCTTCTACGAGATTGGTACTGCTTTTGCAGCCGGAAATGGAGATTTTTATATGCTAATTTCACCTTGGGTCTGAATTTGCCTGTTATTTAGCTTTTAAATAACTTGTTCTGATACAGTTTTACACCATGCGTGGTTTGTTTTTATGTGTTAGTGCTACTTTAAGCTTTCTGATATGACTAGCATAGAGATCTTCTGCCTATCTTCTATCTCCTGTGTTTGCTTGTAATATGCCTACTGATTTAGTTGGCGGCATTCGGAGATACCTTAAACAGAAGAAGAATAAATATGTAGGTTCAAATGGCCATAATAGCCCTTTTAAATGAATCAAAAGAGCTGCACCAACAGTTAAGCTCTATTATCATATTTTATAACTAAAACATGTGTGCACGAGTGATTGAAGTAAGTTTTGGAATCATTTTAAAATCCGTGCTAACCCCTCTCACATTTCGAGAAACCAAAGTCATTTACCTATTGATTTATACAATATGTTGGGTATAAGATTTTTTTACTGAAACAACGAAAGAATATGAACTATAAAAAACATTCCAGTATAATTGCATTGAAGGTAATGATGTTTATTAATTTTTTAAAAATTGCTGGAGAGGAAAAGAAAAAAGGATGGAAAATGAATAAGTCAATGGCATATGATCCATAGGCTAGTCTGTCAAAACCAACCAATATATCACATGAAAATGCATCAATTATATAATACAGTCCTCCCTGTTTATAATGCATCAATTAAACATGTCTATTAAACATGCCATGAAAATGCTTTTTACTCATTCGCTTAGCACAGTCCTCCCTGTTTATTTAAGGAAAACTGAGGCTGATTACAGCGCCCCGTTCTGCCAAAACAAATAACTGTTTTTTTTCTTTTCTTATATACTGTCTTTTTTAGAAGAAAACTGTGCATATCGTCCGTGGATTGCTGAAACTGTGCCAGTGGCTTGCTGAAACTGTGGATTGCTGAAACTGTGCTAGTGGATATTGTTGTTGTTTATTTATTTTCTGTAGATGTCTTCATACTCAAGACCTTCGACTGATTACCGTGATTACTTCCTAGTGTATTCAGATGGTTCAGACGATCCTTCTCAAATTGTTTGTTCAGCCGAATCTTGTACGGCAACTCCATTTAGCGTCTACGAGAGAACAGAGTCGAGCTTACAAAGAGATTTGGCATTATTAAGTGTTCAGAATGATATGGCACCGCCTACTAGATCAACAACACCAACAAAATTGCCATCCCTGCCAATATTCAATATTGGAGAAGTACAATCTCGAAGGTTGCTATGTCATTGCAACATTGAACCAATATTCAAAACATGCTATTTGAATAAAAATGTTGGACGTCGATATTTTATTTTTGCAAACACTGGAACTCTTAGAGACTGTGGATTCATCCATTGGATTGACGAACCATTATGCGATCGTGGTGTGGAATTTGCGTTGGAGGTTCTTGAAGAAAACAGAAGGCTTAAAAAGGATCTTAAATTGCAAGATTTCATCGAGTTCAATAGACAAAAGATGTGTCAAAATTAAGAAGGTATGACTTTGAACTTATAACATTTAACACTATCTGAAACTTAAATGATGCTATTTAATTAAATGCACGCAGGAAACATTGAAACGGAGAAAAGGATAAATTTTGGTGGTACAAGCTTATGCAAAATTTTGGATGTAAGGTTCGTTATATGGCTGGATTTTCGCATTTGGTACTTGTAGACTTCAAATATGAAAAACATCTTGCATTTTGTTAATTATGTATTGTTTTTACTATGGAATTGGATATTGTATATGTGTTGAATTTAGTATCTTTATGTATTATTATTTTTTGTTAGTTTGTACTTTGTTGTTGTCATGAATATGGATTTTTTTTCTTATGGATTTCTTTACACGTTATGTCGAGATAATATCATAGCTGAATGCATATTAAATAGAGCTTATGCCATCTTATATGCAAATATAAGTGTTAGCAATGAATATGTTTGCAACTCTTACAAGTGTTACCATATCTTATGGTTCCAACATTTATAAGTGTTAGCAATGAATATGTTTGTAACTCTTATAAGTGTTACCATATCTTATAGTTCCAACATTTATAAGTGTTAGCAATGAATTTTCTGTAACACTTATAAGTGTTACCATATCTTATAGTTCCAACATTTATAAGTGTTAGCAATGAATTTCGTGTAACACTTATAAGTGTTAGCAATGAATATGTTTGTAACACTTATAAGTGTTAGCAGTTACTCTGCTTGTAACACTTATAAGTGTTACAGGAAATTCCTCACAGGCCGTTGGTGACACATAAAAGTGTTACGGAAATTATTTGTAACACATATACTTGTTGGGAATCCACTGTTTTGGTGTAGTGGTAGACTAAATCATGGGTTTCAACTTGTCATGTGAACTTGCATTGAAAAGGGAAATCTAACTAAATAGGTGTCACATGAATTAGCATATGATTTAGACAACATAAGCCTAAACATGTTTAGATCTAGGCATAACATCGAACGTCACTAGCATATGATAAGAGTATGACATGTCCATAAAGTATGTATAATTTTATCACATGTATGAACTAGATCCAATCATGTTTACTACTATAACATGAAACTTGTATTAAAATGGATCTTGGCATGGATCCAATTATGAACTTTGCAACTTTTGTATAAACATATGAGCATGTATATGAACTTAATCATTTAGGCATAGAAATTTTATTGTACAACATATAACTTGTCAAATCACCTAAACATATAGGGGTAGATATGAACCAAATAACTTGTATTTGAATTTGAATAGATCCAACATCAACTAGATTAATCCACAAATATTCTAGTGGATCCAACATCAACTCAATTATACCAAAAACATCCCAATACTATTTACAACGCAATGATTGCAACACATAGATATGAATTAACATCGTCGTTATACAATAGCACAATTCCATTTCCATTTTAGAACGAATCAAATCTTAATTTTTATTCCGATTGGAAAAATCACTATACTTACACAAACGACGAACTTGAATTCTGGATTCTGAATTCTGAATTTGCAATGCTTTCCTTTGGGTAGATAAACGTTGTTTGATTCTTGTTTTTACATTAGTTTTGCTCGTCTCTAATCTTTCTTCAAGTGGAGGCTACTCTTGGCTTCCTTCCAGCAGCATGACGGCTCTAGCTCTATTTTATTTGTATGAATTTAGGTTGAGACTAGGGTTGTTTATATAGGATTACAAACTAATTAGAGCCGTCGATGAAACTAGAGTTAATCAAGGCCATCCATCTCAAGAGAAGCCAATCAGAAAGTGACAAGTCAGCCCTAGTGACACACCAGAGCTCAGAAATTCGACCAGAACCCGACCAGGCCAGCCAGGTCCTGACCAAGCAGGTTTCTACTTGGCCTGGGCGCACTTGGCAGGTGCGCCAGTGCAAATTTGTACTGTTGCACTTCCCAAGTGCGCTAGTGCAATTTTGTTCTGGCGCACTTCCCAAGTGCGCCAGTGCATTCTGGCCCGTTTCTGGTTTTTCTGCCAAACTTCGTTCGTCCATATCTTCTTCATACGGTATCCGTTTTACACAAACTCGGACTGTATCTCAAGCAGAATTCCAAGAAGAACGCAATGGTTTAACCAGTTTCCCTTAATTCCATCATATATAATTAATTATACTTTAATTTATTTATTTAACGTTAATAGAAAATTCGGGGTGTTACATTCTCCCCTCAAGGATTTCGTCCCCGAAATCTTCAAGTCTGAAAGAACGTAAATCCTAACATCCAATCGTCCATCTACTCAAACAACAAACACAGGAGTCCATTGTCCTTAAAAGACTTCTAATGCTTCATGATCATATGCATAGTGTGTGTACATGTCCTTATCTAATGCAATAATCAGGCGGTCTACCGATTCAGTTGACCTCCTTAATGTGAATCATGTAAGTGTCATGAATCCATCATGTATGCAAATTTTTCCCTACTCATAATTCTACATGGGTGCGCAACCATTCGTACAAATGCAACATCCATATGACAACATATCAAGTTTCAACCACATACAAACATGAATACATATATGCATATGCAATATGAAGTGACTGGGCCGATCTAAAACCTAGAGTGTGTGTGTATATGCATCCACGAGCAAACACTTGCAGCCATCGACCATAACATGTTTCAATTACATGTTTACATCCAAAGGGGTTTCTACCTAAGGACAAAGGATAATATCTAGGAGATATACCTAAAAAGATAGATACAAGCACAACTTAAAGAAAAAGAGAGATCAAAGATATACCATAAAAAAGAAAAGGGTAGGCCGCGCGTATTCTGTCCTCAGTTTCCCAAGTCGCGTCTTCCTCGGCGTCGCTCCACTGGACTTTGACAAGCTTGACTTCGCGGTTGCGTAGCTTTTTTATTTCTGTTCCTAAGATGCGGGTTGGAACTCTCCTCACAGTTGCTTCGCGTTCTACTTCAGCTTCTTCTAGAATGCTTGGCTCCAACACTTCCGCAGACTCATGTAAACATTTTCGGAGATGAGAAACATGAAAGACATTGTGAATTCCAGCCAACCTTTCGGGCAACTCTACTCTATAAGCCATCTTCCTAATCTTCTCGATGATAGGGAACGGCCCTACAAATCTTGGTGCAAGCTTTCCTGAGGATCCAAAGCGAACGATGTTCCTTAAAGGAGATACATTAAGGAAAACCCTGTCCCCAACCTCAAATTCAAGGTCGGTACTTCTTTTGTCTGCGTAGGATTTCTGTCTGTCTTGGGTAGTCTTCATTCTCCTTCGTATCAAGTCCCCTTTTTCTGAAGTCTCTCTAATCATGTCTGGCCTAAGTATAAGCTTGTCTGTAGACTCCCACCAACAAGTTGGTGATTGGCACGGTCTTCCATATAGAGCTTCGAAGGGCGCCATGCCGATGGTGGCTTGGTAGCTGTTGTTGTAGGCGAATTCCACTAAAGGAAGATGATCCTCCCATGTCCCTCCAAAGTCAAGAATGCATAGTCTCAGAAGATCTTCTAACACTCTGTTCACCCTTTCCGTCTGACCATCAGTTTGGGGATGATAGGTCGTGCTTAAGCATAACTGTGTGCCTACAGCTTCTTGCAGACTCCACCAAAATTCGTTTATAAAGATAGGATCTCGGTCACTCACTATGCTGGAGGGTATTCCATGGAGTCGAACTATTTCCTTGAGATAAAGAGAAGCTAGAGACGAGGCAGTCCTTCTACTCTTGATAGGTATAAAGTGGGAGCTTTTTGTGAGCCTGTCCACTATTACCCAAATGCTAGTATTGCCCCTTCTTGACCTAGGCAACCCATCAATTAAGTCCACTGAAATGCTATCCCACTTCCACTGCAGGACTTCTAGAGGATGAAGCCGTCCTCCAGGCTTCTTTTGGTCCGCCTTGACCAGTTGGCATGTCATGCACTTAGAAACGAAATCTGCCACATCTTTCTTCATGCCGTTCCAAAAGAAAACTCTCTTTACGTCCTTGTACATCTTGTCTCCACCTGGATGTATTGTCATCTTGAAATGATGTGCTTCCTCGAGAACCATCTTTACCAAATCCCTAGCTTATGGGACGCATAGTCTTCCATCTCGCCTCAGCCAACCCTTATCATCGATGGAGTACCTATTGAGGTAACTGAAAGTTTCGCCCCTAATTAGTTTATCAATCACATCAACAAGCTGAAGGTCTTCTCGTTGTGCGGCCCCTATTGAGTCTAAAAGTGTGGGCCGTACTTCTAGTGATGCCAACAAGCCAGGTACAAAATCAGAGGAGGGCCTAAAGTCGAAACTGGCTAAATACTCCAAGCTTTGCCTTTCTACAATGAAAGGGCTTAAGGTCAGCTTCTTTCTACTCAACGCGTCTGCTACTACGTTGCCCTTGCAAGGAGTATAGGAAATCTCAAAATCATACGAGGCAAGGAACTCCATCCACCTTTGCTGCCTTAAGATCTTTCTGCAAGAAAAGATACTTCAACGATTTAGGGTTAGTATATAATTCGAACTTCTCACCTAGGAGATAATGGCGCCAAGACTTAAGCGCAAAGACGATGGCGGCTAACTCAAGATCGTGGGTTGGGTAGTTCGTTTCATGAACTTTCAATTGTCTTCCACCATAAGCTACTACCTTCCCTTCTTGCATTAGAACAGCGCTTAGTCCCGTACCACAAGCATCCGTATATATTGTGAACATCTTGCTTCCATTGGGCAAAGTCAGGACTGAGGCTGTTGTAAGAGCCCTTTTTAAGCGTTTGAAAGCAATATCACAATCCAAATCCCAAGAGAACGCTAGATTCTTCTTTGTTAGCCTTGTGAGTGGAGCTGAGATTTTTGCGAAATCTCTAATAAACTTCCGGTAAAAACCGGCTAGCCCAAGAAAGCTTCGGACTTCGGTTGCATTTCTTGGAGTCTTCCAATCTTGCACTGCCACCACTTTCGTGGTTGCTTTTAGCTGATGAACTCGAAGAGTTTCCATGATCTCCTTCAGATGCTGAGCATGTTCTTCCTCATTCTTTGAGAAGATCAAGAAATCGTCTACGAAGACAACCACAAACTTGTTGCGGAATTCTCTGAACACCCTGCTCATTAGGTACACGAAATAAGCGGGTGCGTTTGTCAAACCGAAAGGCATGACAAGCCACTCGAAGAAACCGTTTGGGGTTCTGAACGCCGTTTTATCAATGCTATCTTCAGCTACCCTTAGCTGATGGAACCCAGTAGCCAAATCAAGTTGGGACAAGACCGACGCACCTACAAGTTGATCAAACAGATCATCTATTCGGGGAAGCGGGTGTCTATTCTTTTTAGTCAGCTTGGTTAGCTCCCTATAGTCCACACAAAGACGTAATGAACCATCTGCTTTGGTGGCGAACATCACTGGAGCACCCCATTCTGAGATACTCCGCCTTATAAACCCCTTATTGAGAAGCTCCTTAACTTGCTTACTGAGCTCCTTTCTCTCCTTTGGAACCATATGTCTAACAGGTAGAGCTATGGGCTTTGCATTATGAACAAGATATATGCAGAAATCTATTTTCCGCCTCGGAGGTAAGCCCCTCACCTCTTCAAAAACATCCGGGTATTCCCGGACCATTCCAACCGACTGCAAATTCTCAACAGAAGCATCAAGCGACTCTAGATAACTAAGCATAACAGCATTCAAGGGATTACATGACATTTCTAGAGTGTTACCGAGCCGAGTCAAGAGTCTAACCACTCTCTTCTCACAATCAAGAATGGCACCGTTACTGGATAACCAGTCCATGCCTAAGATCGGTCCATATCCTGAAAAGCCCAAAACAAAGGCACTACATCTAAATTCAACACTTAGAATAGAGATTTTCAAATCTAAGCAAACCATCGAAAAATAAGCCGAGCCCCTAATTGGATTTGAAACAACCAAGGGTTCTTCTACCATACTAGTGCCTAGGTGCAGAGATTCTATTAAAGCAGATGAAATAAAAGAGTGTGACGCACCAGAATCAAAGAGAGTGCGAACTGGATGATCATAAAGATAAACTAAGCTTTCTACGGAAATATTTCTTCCTCGTTCCTGTGGAGGTGCCACCAGCGTGTGAACCTGTCCCCCTGAGGTGGATCCAGTCCTTTGTCCCTGCCCCCGCTTCTTTGGGCAGTCCTTTGCCAAGTGTCCAGTCTCTCCACAATGGAAACATCCACCATTCATCTTTGCCTTCTTCTTTCTGCAATCTTTCACTATATGTCCAACAATTCCACAGAAATTGCACTTTCTCTTTTCACGGGGTTTGTTGTTCTTCCCGCCTTTCTTTGAATCAGCCTTCTTGTTTTGTGACCTTCCCCCTTCTTGTCTTGAGGCAGTTCTGCTTTTGCCTCTTTCTTGCCTTTATCTTCCTCATGTAGCAGCGCCATGTCCACCAAGCTTTCATAAGTAGCTCCCATGGGTATATGGGTCATAGCAAGGCTGTGTAGAGGCTCATTCAGACCTTTAACGAAGCGAAGGGCCTTCTTGTGTTGGGTGTTTACTAAATCTAGCCCAAATCTAGCCAGCTGATTAAACTGAATGACGTACTCCCTGATCGTCATACTCCCTTACTTAAGAGTTAGGAACTTCTCCATCTGCAAGCTTCTTTAAGCTTGGGAGAGGAATTTCATCTCAAACTTCATCCTGAAATCTTCCCAAGTTTCCACTAGCCTCTCAGCATGGGTAACTTCCCACCAATAGGAAGCTTCATCTTTAAGCAACCACACTGCTAGCTGTATCTTTTGCCTATCGTCAACTTCGAGGATGATGAACAAATCTTCGGTCTCCTTCAGCCAGTTCCTTGCTACCACAAAGGATTCAGTTCCATAAAAGCTCTTTCCACCCATGGCCTTAAAGTCTATACACGTCTTAGCGAAAGTATTTCCACGAGGAGGAGGAGGACGAGGAACTACTGCCACTGTCGGAGGAGGAATGCCTTCTGGGCCCGCACCATTGGCCCTAGCCTCTAGGTACCTTCGGAACCAGCCAGGTATTGGTACTCCTTCTGGAAGGTTAAGATCTGAAACAAAAAGGAAGGATTCAAGACAAAAGGATAGAGAGATAGTGCATATGGCTTTGGGGAATTATGCCTTTTAAAAACAACGCTTTTTCTTGAAAAAAATGCTTCTTTAAACTTCTTTTTGAAAATAGTTTCTAAAACTTTTATCTAGCCTGGTAAATCTGTGCTCTGATACCAAGTGAAACACCCCACCTCCATTAAGGTCACTCACAAAGGGAATGCCTTAACTTCGGTGGAGGTTTATAAGTAAAAGTCACAAACAAAACACAAGACAGATATATAAACACATATATATAAGCAGCGGAAAACAAACGGACTTTTATTTCATAAATACGTCTTCATACAAAACATTTCCACAATTGTCTCATAATAACTTCCAAAACATTACATCATCATTTCTGCCTTGATTATTAAATAAAGAAGCATAAAACATAATAAAAGCTGCATAAATACCCATATAACGTGTCCATAAGCCATAGCCAAGTAAAGAGAGTTCAAACCATACATCTACTATCTTGAAGCTTGCAAAGAGTCTGACTAAGATGGGTTGTTTCCTCCCTGTGGTCCTGGGGGGGGGGGGACGGAAGAAAAGAAGACGAAAGAAAAATAGAGTCAGACATAAAGCCTGGTAAGTCTAGTGACTCTTCAGTATGAGCATAAGAAAAAGGGCATGATAGGTATAAACTGGAAATAGGAAAGTATCATAAAATAAGATAAAACAGTTTGAACCGAATATACTATCGCACCCCACACTATATCTCTGCACCTACTTGTATTTTCTCAACTGGCACCCCATGATTGGGGTGAAGTGATCCCCTTTCTAAAGATCGGCTCCTACTCGCAAAATCATGTGTCATACGGCCCCCAATGAGTGTAGATACCTATGTTGGTCCCACCGTGGGGTGTATCAAGACCCATGGTGGCGGCCCGACACCATCCTAGAATGCATAGGTCATACTATTGGTGCCCAGTGCCCTGTTCGTCTGCTCCGAAGTGTGTGCACGCCCGCACTCCGTTAGAACCCACACTGCTGCACCAACCACCGTCGCTTTTGACCGCTTACAATCAGCCCAATAATCATGCCCCACTCTGCCTATTTTCAGGGTACCATGATACCTAATTGGGTTACTGCTGAAATGGGTCCCCGTTACTAGGGTTTTCTAGTCGAACATGTTAAATGGTTAAGTGTCTGTATTTACCTAACCCCACCCATCAGTATAATTAACATGTTGAATTGATTAAGTGTTTTAGTTAACTTAACCCTACCATCCTGACTTTTCTGTCCTTAGCTTTTTAAAGCACCGACCACTAACATTAAACAGGTATTGTTACGGTTACTGGATGTGCCGGTCGGTTCCGGGCAGGTTTACACTGTAACTCAGTCTAACCTCGGGTCCTTATTGGGCTCAATGCTTAACCTCTCACATTGGATAGGTATTGTTGTGATTACTGGACAGCCGGGCGGGTCCGGGCAGGTTTACATCACAACTCAATCCAACCTCGGGTTAAGCATACTCGTATTTTCTAAATTTACATATTTTTCTCCATTACTTGTTATATGTAAATTTGTTAACAATTAAATATTGTGGCCCACTTTCTAAGTTCATCATTTTTGGTATAAGAATTATATACCATTTAAGTGCCACCAATTATTGGCATGTGCCAAACATGCCAATAAATATATTTTAATGTCAAGTTTCCTATAATTACCAATTTTACCCAACGTTACCCCGTCTAAATATTAGGCTAACAATCTTAGCCTAATTTTTCGTCCGCATGATTTTTAACATATAATATTAGGCTAAAAACTTAGCCTAATTTGGCGCACACAAAATTGGCGTAAAGAAATTTATAAACATAAACATGACATAGGTATAAACTTGGCATTTTCGGCATAGTCAATATGAACATCATAGGTGTGAACTTGCAAAGTAGTCAACATGAATATCATAGGTGTGAACTTGCAACGTAGACTAAATCAACATACATATATGTGAATTTGCAACATAGACTAAATCATGGGTTTCAACTTGTCATGTGAACTTGCATTGAAAAGGGAAATCTAACTAAACCGGGGTCATATGAATTAGCATATGATTTAGACAACATAAGCCTAAACATGTTTAGATCTAGGCATAACATCGAACGTCACTAGCATATGACAAGAGTATGACATGTCCATAAAGTATGTATAATTTTATCACATGTATGAACTAGATCCAATCATGTTTACTACTATAACTTGAAACTTGTATCAAAATGGATCTTGGCATGGATCCATTTATGAACTTTGCAACTTTTGTATAAACATATAAGCATGTATATGAAATTAATCATTTAGGCATAGAAATTCGATTGTACAACATATAACTTGTCATAATCACCTAAACATATATGTGTAGATATGAACCAAATAACTTGTATGTGAATTTGAATAGATCCAACATTAACAAGATTAATCCACAAATATTCTAATGGATCCAACATCAACTCAATTATACCACAAACATCCCAATACTATTCACAACACAATCAGTGCAACACATAGATATGAATTGACATCGTCGTTATACAATAGCACAGTTCCATTTCCATTTTACAACGAATCAAATCTTAATTTTTATTCCCATCGGAAAAATCACTATACTTACAACAAATGACGAACTTGAATTCTGGATTCTAAATTCTGAATTTGCAATGCTTTCCTTTGGGTAGATAAACATTGTTTGATTCTTATTTTTACTTTAGTTTTGCTCGTCTCTAATCTTTCTTCAAGTGGAGGCCACTCTTGGCTTCCTTCCAGCAGCATGACGGCTCTAGCTCTATTTTATTTGTGTGAATTTAGTTTGAGACTAGAGTTGTTTATATAGGATTTCAAACTAATTAGAGCCGTCGATGAAACTAGAGTTAATCAAGACCATCCATCTCAAGAAAAGCCAATCAGAAAGTGACAAGTCAGCCCTAGTGACACACCAGAGCTCAGAAATTCGACCAGAACCCGACCAGGCCAGCCAGGGCCTGACCAAGCAGATTTCTACTTGGCCTGGGCGCACTTGGCAGGTGCGCCAGTGCAAATTTGTACTGGCGCACTTCCCAAATGCGCCAGTGCAATTTTGTTCTGGCGCACTTCCCATGTGCGCCAGTGCATTCTGGCCCGTTTCTGGTTTTTCTGCCAAACTTCGTTCGTCCATATCTTCTTCATACGGTATCCGTTTTACACAAACTCGGACTGTATCTCAAGCAGAATTCCAAGAAGAACGCAATGGCGTAACCAGTTTCCCTTAATTCCATCATTTAGAATTAATTATACTTTAATTTATTACTTTAACGTTAATAGAAAATTCGGGGTGTTACATTCTCCCGCCTTAAAGGATTTCGTCCCCGAAATCTTCAAGACTGAAAGAACGTAAATCCTAACATCCAATCGTCCATCTACTCAAACAACAAACACAGGCGTCCAATGTCCTTAAAAGACTTCTAATGCTTCATGATCATATGCATAGTGTGTGTACATGTCCTTATCTAATGCAACAATCAGGCGGTCTACCGATTCAGTTGACCTCCATAATGCGAATTATGTAAGTGCCATGAATCCATCATGTATGCAAATTTTTCCCTACTCATAATTCCACATGGGTGCGCAACCATTCATACAAATGCGACATCCATATGACAACATATCAAGTTTCAGCCACATACAAACATGAATACATATATGCATATGCAATATGAAGTAACTGGGTCGATCTAAAACCTAGAGTGTGTGTGTATATGCATCCACGAGCAACCACTTGCAGCTGTCGACCATATTATGTTTCAATTACATGTTTACATCCAAAGGGGTTTCTACCTAAGGATAAAGGATAATATCTAGGAGATATACCTAAAAAGATAGATACAAGCACAACTTAAAGAAAAAGAGAGATCAAAGATATACTCTAAAAAAGAAAAGGGTAGGCCACGCGTATTCTGTCCTCAGTTTCCCAAGTCCCGTCTTCCTCGACGTCGCTCCACTGAACTTTGACAAGCTTGACTTCGCGGTTGCGTAGATTTTTGATTTCAGTTCCTAAGATGCGGGTTGGAACTCTCCTCACAGTTGCTTCGCGTTCTACTTCAGCTTCTTCTAGAATGCTTGGCTCCAACACTTCCGCAGACTCTTGTAGACATTTTCGGAGATGAGAAACATGAAAGACATTGTGAATTCTAGCCAACCTTTTAGGCAGCTCTACTCTATAAGCCATCTTCCTAATCTTCTCGGTGATAGGGAACGGCCCTACAAATCTTGGTGCTAGCTTTCCTGCGGATCCAAAGAGAACGATGTTCCTTGAAGGAGATACCTTAAGGAAAACCCTGTCCCCAATCTCAAATTCAAGGTCGGTCCTTCTTTTGTCTACGTAGGATTTCTGTCTGTCTTGGGAAGTCTTCATTCTCCTTCGTATCAAGTCCACTTTTTCTGAAGTCTCTCTAATCATGTCTGGCCCTAGTATAAGCTTGTCTGTAGACTCCCACCAACAAGTTGGTGATTGGCACGGTCTTCCATATAGAGCGTCGAAGGGCGCCATGCCGATGGAGGCTTGGTAGCTGTTGTTGTAGGTGAATTCCACTAAAGGAAGATGATCCTCCCATGTCCCTCCAAAGTCAAGAACGCACGTCTCAGAAGATCTTCTAACACTCTGTTCACCCTTTCCGTCTAACCATCAGTTTGGGGATAATAGGCCGTGCTTAAGCATAACTGTGTGCCTACAGCTTCTTGTAGACTCCGCCAAAATTCGCTTGTAAAGATAGCATCTCGGTCACTCACTATGCTGGAGGGTATTCCATGGAGTCGAACTATTTCCTTGAGATAAAGAGAAGCTAGAGACGAGGCAGTCCTTCTACTCTTGATAGGTATAAACTGGGCGCTTTTCGTGAGCCTGTCCACTATTACCCAAATGCTAGTATTGCCCCTTCTTGACCTAGGCAACCCATCAATGAAGTCCATTGAAATGCTATCCCACTTCCACTGCGGGACTTCTAGAGGATGAAGCAGTCCTCCAAGCTTCTTTTGGTCCGCCTTGACCAGTTGGCATGTCATGCACTTAGAAACGAAATCTGCCACATCTTTCTTCATGTCGTTCCAAAAGAAAACTGTCTTTACGTCCTTGTACATCTTGTCTCCACCTGGGTGTATTGTCATCTTGGAACGATGTGCTTCCTCGAGAACCATCTTTACCAAATCCCTAGCTTGTGGGACGCGTAGTCTTCCATCTCGCCTCAGCCAACCCTTATCATCGATGGAGTACCTATTGAGGTGACTGAAAGTTTCACCCCTAATTAGTTTATCAATCACATCAACAAGCTGAAGGTCTTCGCGTTGTGCGTTGTGCCCCTATTGAGTCTAAAAGTGTGGGCCGTACTTCGCCAACAAGCCAGGTACAAAATCAGAGGAGGGCCTAAAGTCGAAACTGGCTATATACTCCAAGCTTTGCCTTTCTACAAAGAAAGGGCATAAGGTCAGCTTCTTTCTACTCAACGCGTCTGCTACTACGTTGACCTTGCCAGGAGTATAGGAAATCTCAAAATCATACGAGACAAGGAACTCCATCCACCTTTGCTGCCTTAAGTTAAGATCTTTCTACAAGAAAAGATACTTCAACGATTTATGGTTAGTATATAATTCGAACTTCTCACCTAGGAGATAATGGCGCCAAGACTTAAGCGCAAAGACGATGGCGGCTAACTCAAGGTCTGGGGTTGGGTAGTTCCTTTCATGAACTTTCGATTGTCTTCCACCATAAGCTACTACCTTCCCTTCTTGCATTAGAACAACGCCTAGTCCCGTACCACAAGCATCCGTATATATTGTGAACATCTTGCTTCCATCGGGCAAAGTCAGGACTGGGGCTGTTGTAAGAGCCCTTTTTAAGCGTTGGAAAGAAATATCACAATCCAAATCCCAAGAGAACGCTAGATTCTTCTTTGTTAGCCTTGTGAGTGGAGCTGAGATTTTATATTCATTCCCAAGCGTTGGAAAGCAATATCACAATCCAAATCCCAAGCGTTGGAAAGCAATATCACAATCCAAATCCCAAGCAATATCACTAACGTCGTATAAGTGAGTAGATATCTGATATTAGATAGCTCAGAGATGAGATCTTATATTCATTCTATCTGATAGATTATATTAATTGGGATGCTGCTAAATAATTCGACAAATTGGATAATAAAACACCAACGTTAGGATTCATCATTGTTTATGTATCTCCCCAAGATGAGCCAGTCAAGGATGTTTCTCCTTAGGCTGAGCATTTGTCTTTCTCCCTATCCAAACAAGTCAATGTTGAGTTTGGGGTTGTAAGCGATATTTACCTGAACATGAAGGAGTCTATGAAAGAGTTTCCTTTGGCAAGGCTACCCCGCTCAGTCTACTCCAACTACCTAATGGGAGCAAGAATTTTATGTTTAGTCGGTGAACGATCAGGTTCATGTAGTACATTAGGTCACTGAGTCGTAACACACACTTCACTACCACTTCATTTTATTCTCTTGCAGTTATCTTTTCTAAAGTTCCCTTATAACTAATTGCAGATATCATGTCTCGCGAGTTATTTGAAAATCTCGATTGGGTTCTGGATTCCCAAAATCCACAAAGGCATTCCTCCAGACATCATGTCCCATAGACTATTGATGAAGAGTGAAGGAGGAGGAAAGAGTGAGAGGAAGAGGATTGTTGTTATGCTGAAAGTGAGGTGGAAGAGCATTGTTACTCTAAGAGAGACCATGTTAGGGACAAAGTAAGTGGGCATGAGAAAAGAAAAAGCCCAACTAAATGGGATGATCCTATGAAGTGGCTGAAGAGAGACCGAGAATGTTAATCTACTTTCCACCCTTCAGCCTCTGCTGAGATACAAGTACCTACTTCTATTGCTCTGACTTCTTCTACACCAGCTACTGTAACTGCTGCTCTCCATACTAGGCATGCTTGTTATGTCCTCCCAACCAGCTCCCTGAATTTGTAGTCTGCTTTCGCAATTTATTCTTAGAAGGGATCTTTTTGGTAAGCCTAACTTGAAGCATGTTAGTGCTGAAAGATTTTGCCCCTCATTTTCAAGTGATCTAGAGTGGTTTAGAGCAGATTGAAGGATGGGAAAAATTATGCTACCAATTATCCACTATTAATAGGAATAAGTATCAACAAATCCTCTCATCCGATGCAAGAAAGATGCATATAAGCAATAACTAGCGGATCATGATGCAGAAATTGAAAACTTAAAAAAAGAGGGATGAAACTCTTAAGAGGGAGAGTAGGAGCGCCTCTTTGATTAAAGTGTCAAATGAGTTCATTGATTGGTTTCCTATCATATTTAGAGATGATAAAAAGAAGTGCCAGGAAGATGTGGCTTTGCTGATGGGATAGCTATTAGATAAGCTAAATCATGCACATTAGAAAACCATTACTGAGATGACTCAAGTGAATGCCTTGCAGACTCAAGAGATTTTCTCACTTCATTAGTGATTTAGAGTCTGATAAGAAACAGTTGGCACTAGAAAAATCCAACACATGTGCCAGCTCCATCAAGCTTCAAAAGGAACTACCTTATAGATTAGGATGAAGAGAGTGGACCATACTATTCTTACCTTTTATGTGAACTCGATCCTACACAAGGGAAGATTTAGTTATTTGGGATCTTTTTTCTCGTGCGATTTTGCCATAGTCTGGGAATAAATTCTAACATTGTTTGATGATATAGGTGTTGACTATTCCAAAGAATAGTGCCTCGGCTAACTGGAGTTGCAACTGAATAGATTCCCTTAGGCCATGGCGATTCATCATGTGCCCATAAGGAGACTGATCCTACTTTCAAAACTGGTGGCCCCAATTTATATACTGGTATTCCCATCATCCCATTGATCATGCATTTATCGAAGGATTGTGCCAATGTGGATTCCAAAGTTGTAGTGACCCCCTCGCAGGTAACTTTCTCGCTTTGCCTTTGATGGAAGGCTTTGATTTTACTCCAAATTCAGTAGTAAAAATTATTTCACTTTATTCTGAGATAGCTAAAAGAGAATTGTTTCGCTTAACACATGCGAACAATCAAACAAGAACACTAAGGTACCTATACAAATAGACATAATTGAATATTTTTGCCTAACTCTTACACCGGTTCACAGGAAGTATGGTGCGTAGCATAAGCAAAGCCAGTAGCAACTAAGGTTGATATAACTATTGATACTACAAAGGAGACAGGTTCTATTATGGTTTACACCTCCGTAGTCAATAGAGTTCTCCCCACCTTATTGTTGACTTTGCATGACATGAGTGTAGTGTGGCTATAAGTTAGCTAAGTAGGGAGTCTCGCCATGCCCCAATTAATATACTGGCTTCTTCACACTTGCATATTTCTCCGTGAACTCAACCACAAGAGTTCGTGAACAATGGGATATGTCCACCGGGAACAAATTATGTTATGGGCAAGGCATGTTCAAGCTATCAAATATAGGGGTATTCTTGAAGGAAAATAATCAACATTTTATATGCCTTATTCCTGTAAATTTAACGAATTCTTGTTGATAATCATACCGCTTATTCTGAAAAGAAGACAGCCGGACTTGGCCAAGACGTATTGTTTGGGCTCAATTAATGTACTGGCCTCTACCTAGAGCGTCACAATTAATATACTGGGTCTTGTTGAATTGGTCTACCCCATTACCTTATTGTTTAGTTAGAACCGGAATCCCTATACCTAAAGCAATATATAAAACAAGTTCAGAATTTTATTCCAATAGTAAACCTGAGCCTAAAGTCCATGTCCCTTTAGCTGGTGGAGCTGATTCTACTATTAAGCCTCACGTCAAAGACTCTAGCTGCAACAAACAGTTGTCTCTTAATGTTTGAAGCTGTATTAAGAGGACAAAAGCTCCTGTAAGAGATTTGACTATCCATCTTTTCACCGATAATAATCCATTTGAGAACACGTATTAAGATTTTTCGTATGACGCGAAGAAAGTCTCATTCAGTAAAAAAACGAAATTGATGAAGGATATTTGACAGGTAGTTTTTTTTACTTTTCTACTATTCATTATTCCTGTGAAAGGAATGCATTCTGCATGGCACAAGATGGTTTGTGACTACGTAAGCTGGTGTACAGGTTCATAAAGTCTACAGCTATAAGCAACAATTTGTTATACGGTTGCCGAATTTGTTCAAACAATTAGCCCTTTTGAGTATAGTTGGTCCGGCGAGATAATAGGAAGACTCGAAACGGCAAGATTCTTTTCTTAGTCTATAAATGGAGGTTTTTGACTTCATTCCTTCACCCCACTCTCATCCTCTTTATCTTATCTTCTACCCCCAACCCTCGTCATGGATATGAATCCAGTGTTCAACAGGCTCTCTGCCATTCCGGCCGAAATTGCACAAGTGCAATATGATCTCGAAAGGCTCTATAGACGGCGACATTACTTCTATACGAGAAGAAGAATTGATGAGGATCCTGTCAGGAGGCAAAGGCTCATTTCCGCAACCTGCGCGCGTATAGACTTTCTGGAGGAGAGGGAGAGAGCTCTGGAGGCAGAGCGATAGGCTCTCATAGTCCAGGTCATTGAATATGACCACGGAGGAAACTAGAAAAAGCGACTACTACTATTATCAATTAGTTAAGTAGATGCAGGATGGTGTGTTATGTTTTAAGTATGTGTTTTAGTATTTTTTTAATGCTTCCGGCCTGTAATGTTTAACTAATGGAATCCTATTTATGTATGCTAGTTCGATTCTGATGTGTTTAGCATAACTAGACTTCTTTGTTATGCCAGCTCTTTCTTTAAACTGGTCGGCAATTAATAAACTGGGGTCCCCATTCTCTCGTTTCAAGCTCGATCAGTGTTGATCGCTCTATGAAACTCTTAGAAGGATATTGCTCCTGATCGGATTCTAACGAACTTTTTAGTCCAGCTAGAGCACTAATTAGTGCATTTTCTCAGGGGAAAGTCTGACCTCAGAAATGGGAAGACCAGTTCCGAACTATGCGCTACAATCTTTCTTCGCATGCATTAAGCATAATGCATCCTATTTCCGTATACTTTGAAAACTAACTTTACCTAGATTGTGCTAAGCATCGCATCTGGCTTTCAGTCAATGATTCAATCAATCACAAATACCAATTTGAGTCGTTCATATTGCACAGACTACTCGACGATGGACTTACCTTGTGATTGAACCAGCAACTTAAGCCAATCACGCGAACTGAAAGAAAAGATTATACTCTGCCAGATGGTTACCGGCTTCGCGAGACCATTTCGGTCTACTCTTGACTATGCACTATTGGGCGCTAGTTTTCAAACCCTAGCTTTCATCATCCGCATAGCGCTTACTTAATCACATTCTTAATAAGAGATAGATCACTCTGTCTATTCTATTAGTAATTCTTCGTTCGAAGTAATATATAACTATTGACCCATGTTTATACTGGGAATCGTTTGACTTATCAATAATATATATATTCTTGATAAGTCAAAATAGATTCTTTCATTGATGTTGCTGGATTATCATACCTCATAACAAACTTAAACCGGGGTGCGATCTATTCTGTTCTGTGAACCATCTTCAAGTCAACCATGGAAAAAGGTTCGAGGCAAAAACCTCAACTGGTATAAATTTAAGAAAAAACAAGAACAAGTTATTCATTCAGCAAAGGATTGGGTGAGGGACCCAAATTGACAATCTGCTCATTGAGGTCTGACATAACTGCGGATGGTCAACGGATCTTGGCCTAGGACCCAACTATCCAATAAGGCCAGTATAACTTACTCTCGAGAATTTGGTGGAAAAATTTTCCACTCCGGGCAAAATTAATATACTGATAGCAACATCATGCTACTAATCCTACTTGAATCTGCAATGCCTGTACTTAACATGAATATGACTCAGATGCATAACACGTCACACGTGTTTCAGTGCAAGCTAGCGGCCTGCTGCTACATCTTCATCCTGAGCCACCACATCAACAAGTGATGCAGACTCACACCTTAGCAACTCTCTTATTTGAATAAGTCTGTCTCGAGTGTGCAGCCACACCTGGAGTTCTTGGTGAGTAGCCAGAAGCAGAAAATAGAGGGACTTTTCCTATTCTTCGACCGAATAAATTCGGACGGTCTTCATATTCCAATTTGGTCAATTCCAGTTCCTCCAAAGAACCGCCCCGCTATCTTTCTCTTTCTGTACTCGGAAAAAAAAGGAAAAGCTACTGGGAACAGCATTATGCCTGAATTAATATACTGGGCAAGCAGAAAATGGAAAGAATGGCACATTTCTTTTTCTTTCCAATTCCAACGGTCTCCATCCTCCCAAGGCTCAAACCATTCCCAAACTCTCACCGTCCTCCCGAGGTAATCATCACGCTGATAGTCAGTAGTATCGATCGCCATATCTATCGCTGATGCCTTCCTAGGTTGTGGATGTTCGCTCCCTCTTTTTCGCTGGGTTGGTAATAATATAGATAGAAGAGATAGGAGAGGCGACCCCAGTATCTTAATTAGAGGTCCAGTTCCGCAATTAATATACTGGCATAGAGGTTTAGTTCCTCCCTATCGGTCGCTCCTGTATAGGGAGGACCGAAGGAAGGTCCGGTTCAGCAGGGGTGACCATATGCGCAATTAATATACTGGGCCCAATCATAGTCCGACATCTGAGTTTGATCCCGGCTCAAAAGGAACGCTAGCGTTATGCTTAACACATGCAAGTCGAACGTTGTTTTTGGTTCGATCCCCAGTATAAACATTGGCTAGCTACTTGATTTTCAGCCGTAGTTTGCTGGAATCAGAATCGTTGAGAACAAAGTGGCGAACGGGTGCGTAATGCGTGGGAATCTGCCCAACAGTTCGGGCCAAATCCTGAAGAAAGCTCAAAAGCGATGTTTGATGAGCCTGCGTAGTATTAGGTAGTTGGTCAGGTAAAAGCTAACCAAGCCAATGATGCTTAGGTTGTCTTTTTGGATAATCAGCCACACTGGGACTGAGACACGGCCTAGACTCCCATGGGGGGCAGTAGTGGGCAATCTTGGACAATGGACAAAAGCCCAATCCAGCAATATCGCGTGAGTGAAGAAGGGCAATGCCGCTTGTAAAGCTCTTTCGTCGAGTGCGCGATCATGAAAGGATTCGAGGAAGAAGCCCCGGTTAACTTCGTGCCAGTAGCCGCGGTAAGACGGGGGGGCAAGTGTTCTTTGGAATGACTGGCCGTAAAGGGAACGTGGGCGGTGAATCAGATCGAAAGTGAAAGTCGCCAAAAACTGGAGGAATGTTGTCGAAACCAATTCACTTGAGTGAGACAAAGGAGAGTGGAATTTCGTGTGTAGGGGTGAAATCCGTAGATCTACGAAGGAACGCCAAAAGCAAAGGCAACACTTTGGGTCCCTAACAACGCTGGGGTGCAAAAGCATGGGGAGCGAACATGATTAGATACCCTGGTAGTCCATGCCGTAAACGATGAGTGTTCGCCCTTGGTCTACGCGGATCAGGGGCCCAGCTAACGCATGAAACACTCCACCTGGGTAGTCTCGCAAGATCGAAACTCAAAGGAATTGACGGGGGCCTGCACAAGTGGTGGAGCATGTGGTTTCATTCGATACAATGCGCAAAACCTTACCATCCCTTGACATATGAACAACAAGACATGTCCTTAACGGGATGGTACTGACTTTCATACAGGTGCTGCATGGATGTTGTCAGCTCGTGTCGTGAGATGTTTGGTCAAGTCCTATAACGAGCGAAACTCTCGTTTTGTATTGTTGAGACATGCGCGTAAGAAGAAATGCGAAGTGAGCCAGGGAGCCGAGTAACGCGCTACTACTCGACTTGAGTGCCAGCCAAGAATTTCAAGGGCTTTCAGCAAGAATTGTAAGGAGCCTTTCGAAGCACTTTGATGTGTGAACCAAAGTCGTGTTGCTTGTTCCCTCAACCTATAGTGACGTCAATGTACCAGTGACCATGACGGTTTGGTTAGGCTTGTTACGACGACGTCGAGTTGGCGGCGGAGGAAGACTCGGCATTCAGGCGAGTTGCCCGGTGGTGTGGTATGTAGTGGTAATAGTATGCACCACGCTCCGAAACAGAGAAAAAGGTGCGTGCTGCACTCACGAGGGACTGCCAGTGAGATACTGGAGGAAGGTGGGGATGACGTCAAGTCCGCATGACCCTTTTGGGCTGGGCCCACACGTGCTACAATGGCAATGACAATGGGAAGCAAGGCTATAAGGCGGAGCGAATTCGGAAAGATTGCCTCAGTTCAAAATGTTCTCTACAACTCGAGAACATGAAGTTTGAATTGCTAGTAATCCCGGATCAGCATGCCGCAGTGAATATGTATCCGGGCCTTGTACACACCGCCCGTCACACCCTGGAAATGGGTTTTTCTCGAAGCATCGGACCAATGATCTCAACCATGACTTATGTGTACCACTAGTGCCACAAAGGCTTTTGGTGGTCTTATTGGCGCATACAACGGTGGGGTCTTCGATTGGGGTGAGGTCGTAACATGGTAGTCGTAGGGGAACCTGTGGCTGGATTGAATCCGAACGTGCGAAGCTAGTGAAGTGAGAACTACAAGGATCTAGTAGAGAATGAGAGAGAGAGAGAAATAAGAAGCCTGTTATTAATAAATTGAGCCCCAGATATTCACTCGGAGGAGCCAGTATTTTAATTGGGGAGGTGTATTAATTTGATGGCACTTGGAGAAGAAAACAGGCAATAGGCGCCCGGAGGAAGGAATATGAGTGGACGCAAGAGGAGCCACTATATTAATTGTGGTAGGTAGGATGCTGTTGTTGCTAATGTAGCTGTTGTTGCTTTCATACATATTGATTGATGTTAGGTTCACTATGGATACTTCTCTTTACAAGTAAAGGCAGAACGAATCTGCTCTAACATAGGAGAAGAGCTGAGAGAGGGTTTCGAGATGAACACTTCCGACAGAAAAATAGCTCACTAGATACTCAAGATGAAAGGATAACGATTTAACTATTCTACTTCTCTTATGCAAGATGAAAAAAAGAGGGCCCAAAGATCAATCAAACAAAGGCGGTAGATGAGAGGTCAATTCCGTCGTTGTGCTCTTGCAGGATTCGCTGTGATGCTGGAACTTATAGATAGATGCCCTTTCGGTTTACACATTGGAAAGAGGCTTTCACCTATAAATATTGGGAAAAAGGGTCTAATGTTAGGGACCTAGTATATTATGGGCTAAGGTGACCATCATGGTGTAGACAATTATCCTATGCCGTATGGAGAACTATTGTACTTTGTCTATAGCACAGACGAAAAAGCAATTAGAACAGAGCATGTCATGCTTTGCTTGTCTGTCCCCTTGTCAGTTTAAACAGTGGTTATCCAACTTAGTGCTTGTACTAAGGAGATTGATCCTAGCTCCTTCTTTTTATTAACTAGATGTACTTTATTGGGGGATGCTTGCTATCATTCCAGTGCCAACTGTCCAATAAGTTAGTCAAGCCTGTCTGCCCGTTCAATGTCAAAAGGCTTAACAAATTCAGACTCAGTTACGAGAGTTAGGCCTTGATTTACGTGGACGTTAAAATGAGCTCATATTAGTAAAGCTCTAAAGGCCAGTTTCACGCCCGAAAAAAATTCTCTGGGAGCATAGGTTCTCAAACTTCCAATAGATGATCTACCCGAGAGATTCAAAGAGAAACGAAAGAGATTGATGCAAATCGAAACCAACAGTTTTATGAAATGCGATTCTATTACAGGGGGAGAGAGAGAAAGATTGATTGCAAGTCTTCCAAATAGAGATTATGGCTAACTAATTGATGATCTTCCTGGAGTAGAGTAAAGAAAGAGATTATGGCTAATTGAATCTTTGGAAGATAGTTAGCCAATTAGCAGTTAGAAAAATCTTATTGATTTTGAAAAGGTGATGATTCGATACCCAAGTGCTGAGCGATAGCAAAGAAAGAAGAGAGATTCACTAGCCGTATGGGTAAGATATTCTACCTAGAATCATAGACTTAGTCCCACCTACGGCTGGATCAGAACCGAGAAAGTAGGCTTCAGGTCGACTCCTTACCTAACTTAGAGGCTAGGTGCATAGGCTACTTAGCTGCACCCAAGAATCAGTCTTACCTCGCTCTATGATTGGATGGTGGCATTAACAAGGGAAACCTATCCTAGATGGTTGAGCAAGCAGTTCATAAGCTACCTAGCTGGTTCGCTACCTTGTTCAATTGATCGGGGGCGCCTTGAAATTAATATACTGGGACGAAATGGATCTCTCTTAGTTCCACGCATCGAACTCATAATTTGTTTACTGACATTGAACCCAGTATATTAGGCCAGCGGATGGTAATCTTTTGTCCCGTTCATCAGTTGCTGCCTATTTACTTCTTACCTTCCCCTCAACTTAGGCACCGGTTTCGGTATGCGTGCGATTGCGGTCGGGGGAAGACTGATAAATATCAGCGGATCTAGGGCAGAAAGGTTCACACAGCTGAGTTCACTGGAATAAGCTAGTACTATGGTCTGGATATCGAGATTGATTGTGTATCCGCGGAAGTGGTAGTGAAACCTGACTTCAGACTTTCAGGGGTCGCATTAAACTAAAGAAGGGACATCGGTTACAGAAATTTACACGATGGGGTCCTCCGTTGATGCATTTCAGAGATATGGCGCTCTTCTTGCTTAGGAGTTACTTGAAATAGTTCCGTTATCAGTCTCAAATACTAATCAATCTGTGCAAGTCCAAACCATGGCAAGTCAAATACTTCAGCTGCCCCAATAGTCGTTCAATCCGCCTCTTCAATTGTTAAAAAAAAAAAGAGTTGACCTGGCTTTCCGTATTGCCTTCCCATTGTCGTATACATAGACAGAGAAGGATAGAATTTGCTTTCAATAGTAGTGGTAGTGGCTTATGGGTTTGTTGGTCTAACTCCGATCTGCGAAAACACGCGATCGTGAACACAGCAGGAAGTAACATATCGGCTTATGTCGGACCCCTAATAGGTCGATTGGTTACGCATCTGGCGTATTATTACGCAAGCACCTCAATAGGAGATGCGAGAAAATCTAGATTTTTAGAGTGTAACGTAAAATCGGGATGCCAAAAAGGGGAAACAAAGAGCAGTCGAGAACGAATCCTCCAAGGCAACGGGAACTCACTATCATTGAATCAGTCAGCGATTGATCTGCTATGGGACTGGTGATTCAAAACCTTATGCCAGCT
The DNA here is from genome assembly GCA_030737875.1 of Allium sativum. Classification (NCBI taxonomy): domain Eukaryota; kingdom Viridiplantae; phylum Streptophyta; class Magnoliopsida; order Asparagales; family Amaryllidaceae; genus Allium; species Allium sativum. The sequence goes on from CM060923.1 coordinate 242,569,471, forward strand.
CTTATTCTGGGTTATCCTTTAGGAAAATCCTCCACAGGACATAACGTGACTTGTGCTGCCTTCGCTGGTTGTTCTGTCGGACCTAGGAAATAATTAGTTCGGGTCTAGGTTTTACGGTGAATTAGATTCGCATCGGCAAGAGGCATTGTATTAATGAAATCACTCTTAATGTGTAGCCGCCTCCTCATCCCCTTATGTTTGCCTTAATCTCTTTCTTTATCTAAGTTAGAAAGAAGCCAATATACCCATAACTATCTGACATCTCAGCTTCCCTAAGATGCTCATTCATATTGATAATAGGGGCACGGGAAACCAAGTAAACAAGTCAAGTCAACAAGTCCAGTGCCTATCCTAGTTCTAGATATCCCATCTGTTTCATAAGTCAACTATAAAGTCCGGGTGGTTCACTTCTCACAGAAAAGATGGAATGCCTTCTCCTGGAGCGAATAAGGGATGGCCCTTACTCCTACGATTCTCATGCAATTTGATCTACGCTGCGCACCTCAAATAATACGGCTAGTCAAGCATAAACATAACTTACTGAGATCTCGGCTTCTCTAAGATTCGCTTTCAGCACCTAGGTTCCCATGCCTAGCCTTAACAAGAAATTTACGCTCAATTAATATATTCCTTCTGCTTCCTAATATAAATCCCTAGCACTTGGTAGAATCTCCATTCAAGGTGTATTTGAGAGAATAGCGGCACGAGAAGGATGCAGCATTACCTGACAGAAGCGAGATCCCAGACGGGGTGATTAACCTATTACGGCAGAGAACCTTTCTTCCAGATGGGTATTGACCTAGCTAGAGAATCTACCCGGTTCCTAGTTTTACCACGGCCCAGTATATTAATTTCCGACTTTACGGGTATTGACCTAGCGAATCGTCATACCCTATTCCTACTTTTACCAATTAATCAACATACCAAATCTTATACATAAACTTGAGCTCATGAATCTCCTCATGGGGAGGTTTTCAGTAGAGATTCACAATACCAAAGAAACCAATATATTAATTATGAATCTGGTAGATAAGGTTGCTAGTAAGCTGCTGAGAAACTGGTATGTATAAGAACAACTATAAGCATTGCGAATAATAGGTATTGTTTTTCCCTTGAGTCAGGTATCGAATCCTCTATCGAAAGTTCAGATGCGAATCTTCTGGTAGATCATATCTTCTGGCCAGGTAGGAGACAATTCTTCCCCGGCATTCTCTCAATTGAGAGGGTGTCCAGGTAATGGTTAAGTAATATTTCCCCTGCGACTGTTTATAATAGTTTGTATCGAATAGTTGTTGAGTTGACTCAGCTTAGTATGCTTCTCATTCTCAATTCTGAGAGCATCTATTTCTGGCCTTTCAAGGTCATGTGCAACAACCCGGAAAATCTGAACCAATTTAAAAAATTTATTTTGGCTATTCCAATAAATTTTGAATAGTTAAAATAATTTATTTTAAATAATAACGATTAAAAATTTATTTCAATCGAAGTTAGAGCAAATATATTTATTTTAATTCCAAAAGGAATTTGAAATAGTTCGGTGGTTTGAAAAGTAAAACCTGTACTTTGACTGAACGTATCGGATTCAAAATTTAACGGATTTTAGTGAAACCAAAAAATCTAAATCTGTTTGAGAATATCTTTCCAACGAATTTGAAAAATCCAAATTTCATAGCGGGAATCAAAAGTTAAGGCCAGTTGAATATTTAGAATGGTCGCTATAGTATAATTTATAGCCTGTATAAAAGGCCATTTTTCAAACAACCTCCGTTTTCGAAGAAACCACTTTTGTCCGATACGGAATCTCAAATTATTGCTAAGTTTAATTTTCCAGAATTTTTGGAATTAATATGTGAGCGTGGCAAAAGAAAATGTGTTTTGTCAATTTCAGTCAAATTTAATCGACTTGAAAATGGCCATTTTTCAAACGGTCTCAGAATTCGATGAAATTAATTTGGTTAGAACCGTATCGTCAAAACAAAGCCAGAAATAATTTTTCTGGAATATTCTGAGTTCGTATGCGGCCCAGTGAATTTAAATATACGATCGAATTAATTTAATAAAGGATTTAAATTTTTAATTGAAGAATTCAGGCAATAGACAGTCGTTTGGGCTGACAAGACCTAGCCCATTGGATTCGAAATGGGGGCTATTGGGTAGGATAAACTCCTGTTGGACTGAAATTGGATTTGTTTAGAACTTACAGTTTTTTTTTTGCAAAATTAGCATTAAAATATTATAAAAACGCAATTGTCTTCTTCAAAACCGTAATTTCTATTAGCAAATCCGCCGCCCCCTATGACCAATGGCTGAAATTGCTTCCACCTTCTTCCACTAATCCCTCTTAATCCACTCAATAAATCACCATCCCCTTTGGAGTTTTTGGTAGAGATTCCTTCACTCTACAATCCTATACGGTCGGATCCCACCTAGTTCACCACAGCTCGAGTTACAGACCCTTAAACCCGACGGTTTAAAGCCGCCACCCACCACTCATAGCTAAATCGAGCTCCGCCATTTTGGGCCCCCCAGGCGCGCCGTTTCCCCCACTTCCACGTGGCAGACTCTGATCGGCACCCCGTGCCTCCAGTCGCGAGTTAGAGCAAACCCTAGGTTCGAAGACGAAGCAAAAAAGCATGGCCTTTGTTTGTGACTGGGGAAGAAGGATGATTTCCCTTTTATTTAATTTATTAATTTAATTTAAATGTTAACGATCTTATTTAAAGCATATCTTATTCATAAAAAGTCGAAATTTAACGATTTCAGATCCTGTGCGATCGTAGAGACAAGATCTACGTTGCTGTTCTAACTAGGAGTAATTCTGAGCTGATAAAATTTTGGCCAAAATTGCGGATCCGAACAATTCAGATTCACACGAATATGAGATTTTTGATTTAAATAATTAATTAAATTTAATTATTTTTCTCGCTATTTAAATAGTTGTATGTATGTTAATGAATTAGATCTGCGATGCGATGAAATTTTGGATGGTTGATCTGTTGATTTGTGATGTATTAATATAGATCTGTTAGTTAAATTATAGATCTGTATGTGATGCGTAAATTAGAATAGATCATTTTGTTTAATATGTTGGTTGAATCATTTTTATTAATATTTTGTTGAATCACATATATTAAACAAATATGGAATATTATGTTTGTTTATTGAATTGAATTAGAATTTTCGATTCAATAAATACTTAACCTTTATTTATTGAATTGAATCAGAATTTTAAATTCAATAAAAAAAATTCACCTTCATTTATTGGATTGAATTAGAATTTTCAATTCAATGAAAATTTCAACTTTGTTTATTTTATTGGATTGAATTAGAATTTTTAATTCAATATAAATATATAATTTTGTTTATTTTGTTGAATTGAATTAGAACTTTCAATTCAATATAAAAAATATAACTTTGTTTATTTTGTTGAATTGAATTAGAACTTTCAATTCAACATAAAAATATCACTTTGTTTATTTTGTTGAATTGAATTGGATTTTGCAACTCAATGAAAATAACACCTTATGTTAATGTTGAATTGAATTAGAATTTTCAATTCAATGAAAAGATAACACCTTTGTATGTTTTGTTGAATTGAAATAGAATTTTCAATTCAATAAAAAATATCACCTTTTGTTAATGTTGAATTTAATTAGAATTTACAATCCAATAAAAATATTTTTTTGTTGTTATAATTAAACTAGCAACAAAATGGACATTTGGGTAATTAGATAAACTAGTTAAACAAAAATACTTATTTTTGTTTATGGAACTTGTGACACCCAAAAATGGAAATTTGTGTAAACAGAAAAATTGTTCATGTTTTTAATCAAAACATGAATTCATTAAAATATACAATTTTAATGCTAAGGGAAAGTGTAAATTAAAAAGTTACATTTTTATTTGCATTTTAGATGTAAATAAAAACATTGAATAAAAAGTTACATTTTTATTTGCATTTTAGATGTGAATAAAACCATTGAGTAAAAAGTTACATTTTTATTTGCATTTTAGATGTAAATAAGAACATTGAATAAAAGGTTACATTTTTATTTGCATTTTAGATGTGAATAAAAACATTGAATAAAAAGTAACATTTTTATTTGCATTTTAGATGTGAATAAAAATTTCGAATAAAAAGTTACATTTTTATTCGCATTTTAGATGTAAATAAAAACATTGAATAAAAAGTTGCATTTTTATTTGCATTTTAGATGTAAATAAAAACATTGAATAAAAAGTAACATTTTTATTTGCATTTTAGATGTGAATAAAAACATTGAAGAAAAAGTTACATTTTTATTTGCATTTTAGATGTAGATAAAAAAAAATTGAATAAAAAGCTATATTTTTATTTGCATTTTAGATGTAAATAAAAACATTGGATAAAAAGTTACATTTTTATTTGCATTTTAGATATAAATAAAAACATTGAATAAAAAGTTACATTTTATTTTGCGTTTTAGATGTAAATAAAAACATAGATTAAAAAGGTAACATTTTAGTTGTAATAAAAATGATAGAATTAGGTAGCATATTTTATTGTCAAATTAGAGACAATAAAAAGAATAAATCAAAAAATGACATTTTTATTGACATCTTAGTTGTAAATAAAAGAGTAGATATAAATGTTATATTTTTATTGTCAAATTAGAGAAAATAAAAGCATACATTAAGAAGTTACATTTTTTATGTACATTTTAGATGTAATAAAAAGTATAGTTCTAAAAGTTGCATTTTTATTGTCATTTTAGAGACAATAAAAGAATAGAAATAAAAGTTGTGTTTTTATTGTCATTTTATATGCAATAAAAAGAATAGATTTAAAAGTCACATTTTCATTATCATTTTAGATGAAATAAAAATAGTGGAATTAAAAATCATGTTTTATTATCATTTGGTTTCAACAAAAATAGTGAACATTAGGAAAATATATTGTCAATGTAATTTAATTTACATTGGAAAGAATAAGACAATAAAATATGATTTGCCCTAAATCGTCACTTTTATCATGATTAGTTAGGATTAAGAAAATCATATGTAAAATCTCTAACATGAATATGGACTGTACTTGGCTGGCATGTAACTGATTGAAAGTAGTTGAAATCGCCAAATGATATATATATATATATTAAAACTAAACGAATCGCGCGTGGTGGTTCACGTTTCGGCAATCGTAACTTTAAACGATTATACCGAGTGATCCAACCGTCGGATTTCCCAAAGCTGGAACCGCTAGGACCGCTTTGGGAAGATCTTTCCAACGATATAAATTTTGTTAAAATCCAACGGTTAGATTTTGAGATAAGTGTAAATCAAATTTTGGTAAAAATAACGCCAGGGCCGCCCATCGATCCAAAGCGTCGTTAAATAGATTTGGCTACTTTTATGTAAATAAAAATAGCGATTAATCATTATTAAATACAATTAACGATATGAAATGATTTTAAACTATATATATATATATATATATATATGCGAGGATCATTTGGAAAAGCCGGGTTAAATCTCATTTCAAATGGTCATACGATGATCTAAATTTAAGATTTTAAAGACGTCGATCGATGACCGACGATCTTCACATCGGAAGGATAACTAATGACCGACGATCTTCACATCGGAAGGATAACTAATAATGATGCCTGGCATTGGCTAGCTACCAATAAAGGGTTAAAGTGGTAGTTGTCTGGACGTACTTGTTGATTGTCCAAATACGCGAGCACCTCACTTCTGTATTGGACATACGGGGTGAGGAATAAGGTGACTCCGGTTTCGTTTAGACCTAGAACGGACTTGTAAATGGATATGTGTCCGACATTGAATTTCATGTTGTGTAATTAAATTGATTTCTATTAATATATATATGTGGTGGCGGAGGATTTATTCTCTTGCTTAACACCCTTCTTTGAGACGCATGAGCTCGAAGGTTATATATTGGTAGTTATCGATCACATGGTTGTGAACTGCCAATGTGACATGCCAAGATGCAATTGATCGAGGCTTTTGTTGAGAAGTAGAGCCTTATGGATGATGATCAAAGCATAGCCTATTTCGGCTTAACTTTGTGTGTTATGTTACCTCGCGAGCCTCACACCCCGGTAGAGTCAAAAACGTGACAAGGGAACGCAGGGAGTGCACATGTTTCTTTCTAGCTAGAAGTGGTGTTTGGGTGTTTATAAGGCCCTCGACATTTTTACTTATGTGGTTGATGGAATGAGGCGCCTTGGATTTATTGGTCGTCAATGGCCAATTTATAGGTCCAATAGGATCGAGGAGCGTATGTCCAGGCATAACTAATCCACTAACGATATTTGTGGACCGGCCCTGCTGTATCCAAGGGTTGCCCGTAGGTGTGATCCTGAGACATTAATAGAGTGTCTCAAATCGGTAAGGAGATCGTTCCTAGCCTTGACTCTTGATGGAACTCCAATTTCCAATACGACATCACGGTCTTGATTGTAAACCGATATATGGCGACATAGTATATGGTAGCTATGCCGTCTAGGATTGATACATTTACTTTGAAGTATTTTTGAAATGTATTAGACACTAATGATAATATTAAAAATATTATTTTCTACGTATCGACCAATTTTTATCATTATAAGGTAAAACTCAATCCTCTAGTTTGCATTGCATTGTGTGATGGGACATGAGTCTTATAATGATTTCATTTTCTAAAAAGCAATGTGTTATTTTTGACTTAAAATTATCAAACTTATGCACTGGCAATCCAATGGAGTAAACCCGTTCCGCGTTAGCAGCATGGTCCAGTGATTAGCCATATTGTTAATTTAGTAAGATTTCTCATACCAATCCCATGACTGACTCGTAGTTTGTTTCACTTTGCAAACTTGGGTGCCCTCTTTTCACACGGGCAGCCAAATGACAGGTGTTAGGTATGAATATTTTCTGGACTGGAGCTTGCTGATGAAGAGGATGAAGAATCTTATCTTTTTATTTACTTCTTGAGACTTTGAGACAGTATTGAGCATTGATCTATTTTGGGAGATTGAGACTTTATTTCTTTCCTTGTTTTAGACATCTATTTTGCTAAGTGTATCCTGTGTTGCGTACTCTGATATCCGTGATGTTATGTTGTGATGACAGATATCCGTGATGTTATGTTGTGATGACATTTGCATTTCTGCTGCAATGATTTATATGTTCTGCTATTATACGAGATTTGTTATTGTTTTAATTATGTTATGCTCCTATGATTATCCTTACTTTCGTACCACGGAAGTTCGGGTCGTCACAGTTGGTATTAGAGCTAAAGGTTAACCTAAGTTATGGAGTATAACATTTTTAGAACAATTCGTCTATATAGAATCAGTAGTATTCTAAGATGAGTAGCTCATTGGAGATAGGATTAGTAATGTCCTAGAATGAGCACAGCAGAATAGCACATATTAATCAGTCATTACATCATTATCATCTTATCATATGTCCCTACTTTTTAACCCTCCCTTTGAAAATTATTGTTTCTCTTAGTCTGACTCTTTCCTTGATGATACATACTGACTGAGAAATGAGCACCAGAGCACGTACTAGAGCACGAGGCCGAGGTGGGGCTAGGGGACTCGCCAGAGATGAGACTCCTACGGCCCAGGAACAGGAACAGGCTACTCTGAGACACCACCACCACCACCTCCGCGTGCTTTTTATCTAGAGACAAGGTGGTAAATATAATCAAGAATCTAGGAGGCGTGCATTTCACAGGCCAAGAGACGGTGACAAAGGCACAAGCATAACTTAAGATAATTGAGAAAATCTTGGGTGGATTAGAGCTCGAAGATCATAGGAAGCGATTTATGGCAACATGGCTTCTGAAGGACCAGGCTCGGATTTGGTGGGAAATGGCTATGGTTGGTGGTAATGAAGCTGATGTAACTTGGGAGAAATTTAAAGATCTATTCATTTAGAAGTTTATTCCGCCTCACTAAGTTGAACGCCTTCATGATTAGTTTTCCCACCTCCAACAAGGAAGTATGACTATTGCTGAGTATGTAACAAAATTCGATGTGCTTTCCAGATATGCCCCTAAGTTAGTTCAAGACCTGCTTCAGAAAGAATAAGAGATTTATCAATGGTCTGGCAAGGAGGTATCATAATAGGGTGACAGCACACATCGAGCATACATTTGCTAAAGTGTTCGAGATGACCTGCAGATATTAGGAGATCGACCATAAAGGTTCTCAGCAAGATCGAGAAAAGAATCAAGCCAATAATAAGAGAAAGTAGTCTGACAAGAAACCTGAGACGGGCAGCTCTTCTACCACCAAACCCCAAGAGAAGAAAAAGAGGGACAGATCTAAGGTCAAGTATTTCAATTGCCAGAAGATGGGGCATTTTGACTATAATTGCCGAGCCCTGAAGAGACCAAGAAGGAATAAGTTTGGACCGAGTCAGAGCAGTGGACATAATCCCTGTAGCCAAAAGGAATGCTTTAACTACCACAAGATTGAACACTTTATCAGAAATTGCCCTCTACTTAAGAAATCTAAAGTGGCACATGTCTATGAAGGAGCGGCTGCACCGGCTTCTTCAGAAGGAGCAAGTAAACCTGATGTTTTAGGAGGTACTCTTAACATTAAGAACATTCCTATTACAGTTTTGTTTGACACTGGTGCATCTAGAAGTTTCATATCTGTTGACACGATTAAAAAGCTTAAATTAAAACCCAGAAAACTCAAAGAACCAATTAGAGCCCATAGTCCGATAGGACGTTCACTTATTCTCGACTAGTATTGTAGAGTGCCTGTTTCTTATTCCCATTTCCAACTTCCTTTTAATTTAATCATCATGAATTTCTCCAGGTATGATATCATACTTGGAATGGACTGGCTAACAAAATATGAGGCTGAGGTACTATGCGTAGAAAGAGTAGTCAGAATTAAAACCAAATTTGGAAATATGATGATTATACCATGCCATGGCTCAGCCACAGATAGGAAAAATTTTTGGTCTTCTCTAGAAGTCACTCCTGCTTCTATTGAGGATATTCGTATCGTCAGAGACTATGCGGATGTGTTTGAAGAAGTAGACAGCTTGCCTCCGCGCAGAGAAATCAACTTCAGAATTGACTTAGTTCTAAATGCAAGGCACGTTGTACACCCTATTTGGAGGATGTCACTGAAAGAAAAAGAGGAGCTGAGCAATCAAACTAAGCAGCTTTTGTGGAGGGTCTGATCAGGCCAAGCTTCTCGAGCTGGGGTGCAGCAATGGTTTTCGTCCCAAAGTCAGACAGTACCCTTAGGCTATGTGTTTACTACCGTGACCTAAATAAGCAGACTCTGGAAAATAAATACCCACTGCCCCGCATTGATGATCTGCTAGATTGCTTGAATGGAGCACGCGTATTCTCTAAGATGGACCTAGCTAAAGGTTTCCACCAATTACGCATTGCCGAGGAATGTGTGCCTTTGACAACTTTCAGAGGACCAGATTTATTTTATGAATGGCTAGTGATGCCCTTCGGCTTATGCAATGCTCCAGCTTACTTCGTAGATCTGATGAATAGAGTCTTTCATGATGTTCTAAATAAATTCGTGCTGGTGTTCATCAATGATATTCTAATCTTTTCTAAATCCACTGCTGAACACGAAAAGCTTCTGAAAGAAGTCTTGGAGATTTTGCGAAGAAATGTGTTGAAAGCCAAATTCTCCAAGGGCATATTCTAGCAAGAAGAGGTGAAATTCCTCGGCCATGTTGCATCAAAGGAAGGCATCTTAGTAGATCCAGAAAAGATCACTGCCATCCAAAATTGGAAGCAGCCTAGCACGCCCATAGAGGTCAGAAGTTTCTTAGGTCTGGTGGCTATTATCGAAAATTCGTTAAGGATTTTAAATTATCTTTTCCATTAACGAAGCTGACTAAGAAGCATACAAAGTTCATTTGGACACCCGAATGCGAGGCAGCTTTCCAAGAGCTGAAATGGAGGTTGATCACTACTCCTATGTTGACCATTATTGATGGTAATCAGGATTTGAAAGTCTGGACAGACGCTTCTAGAGAAGGTTATTCTTTTCATGTAAATAAACATGTCAGAAATGACATTTTTCTAATTTCAAATCTTATTTTAACAAGTTATCCTTTTATCTGTTCAAGGTATTGGTGTGGTGCTAATGCAAAGAGACAAGGTTGTCGCATATGCTAGCCGCCAATTAAAACCGCATGAAAAGAATTACGCCACTCATGATCATGAGCTAATGGTCATCGTATTTGCTTTAAAGATATGGAGGCACTATCTCTTAGGCGAGAAATTCGAGCTATATACTGACCACAAATCCCTAAAGTATGTATTAACCCAAAGAGATTTGAACTTAAGGCGCAGCGTTGGGTTGAATTCCTTGCACCCTATGACCTGGATATCTTATATACTCTAGGGAAAGCCAATGTAGTGGCAGATGCACTCAACAGGAAGAATACGGCCAACACCAATCTTATCCTCGCCAATCTCATTATTACACCTTCCTTGATCGATAAGATCTCTACTCTTCAGAAGAATAATGAATTTATTCAGAGAATTAACAAAAGAGCCAGTGAAGGCGAACCCACGAGTTTCCAGATTGATGACAAAGGGGTTCTGAGGCTATTGGGCCGAATTTGTGTTCTGAATCTTCCTTAGCTCAGAAAGGAAGTAATGGACGAATGTCGCAAGTCTAAGCTCAGCATTCATCCGGGAGTAAGCAAGATGTACCATGACTTCAAGCGTACATTTTGGAGGAGATCTATGAAGAGAGGCATTTCTATATATGTTGCTAGATGTGACAACCCTGAATTTTGGGGCCAATTTAAAATTTTTATTTTAGAAATTTTAATGGAATTTGAATATATAAAATAATTTATTTTAAATAATAACGAATAAAAATTTATTTTAAAACAAATAAATTTTAAATTTATTAAAAAGGAGTTTAAAACACGCTGCAGTTCGAAAATTCGATTTCAAACTTTGACTGGTTGTATAGAATTCATTTTAAATCAGAATTGAGTGAAACAAGAAATATTTAAATCTGTTCAATCAAATCTTTCTAACGAATCTGAAAAATTGAAATTTCACTTTATAAATTAGAAGTTATGTCCAGTTTAAAATTTAGAAAAGTCGCTGTAGAATTTATATATATTTTAATATTATATATTGGCCTTAAAAATAGACATTTTGCAAATGACCTCGGTTTTCGATGAAACCACTTTTATTGTAACCGGAATGTCAAATTATTGTGAAGTTTAATTTTCCAGAATTTTTCGAATTAATATGTGAGCGTGGCAAAAGAAAATGTGTTTTGACCATTTCAGTTAAATCGGATCAACCTGAAAATGACCATTTTTCAAACAGTCTCGGAATTCGACGAAATTAGTTTTGTTAGGACCGTATTGTCAAAACATAACTAGAAATAAATTTCTGTAATTTATAGAGTCCGTATGTGGCCCCGGCGTATTTAAAGGTACGGTGGAAATTAAATTATTAATTTAATATTATAATTTTAATAAAACACGCAACAGACTTCAGAATTGGGCCACAGGGCATAGCCCATTGCGTTTAGAAGGCGTCAAAACCTTAAGTTTGACACTAACTGGGCCTGATTTGGAGACAGTCCGAAATTCCACCTTTAAAGCACGAAAATCGAGATTTATTATTAAAATAATAGAAAAAATAAACCCTAGCCTATTTCACATCGTGCAACCGTCGCCATGTCCTTCAATCAAGGGCTGTTGTGCTTCCAACTTCCCCCCTCAATTTCTTCAAATCCGAACAATGAAATCTCAAACTTAATATATGAAATCGAAGCACTCTTTATCCTATACAAATTGGTACGGCTATGATCGAATTCAGGCGAACGGATTGGGGGGATTTGCAGCTCAAAGCAGGTTCGTTCATGCATCATTCTAGGGGGATGGGGACCACCGAACTGCGCCTGTTCTTGGGCGATAGGAGGAGAAGTCTCGGCCTTCGAGGAGGTGCAGACTGATCGTGCTCCGACGATGAATGGTGGCGTGCGACAGAAGGTATTGAGCGGTGCTGATGGGTTTCTCTTCGGACGTGAAAATACAGAAGGGGATGACCGTGTAGAAGGTAATTAAGGGTGAATTAATTAACTAACTTTATGGTTAATCATTTTATTAATGTAATTAAAATTCAAACCATCATAATTTCATCATTTCTTATCAGAATCAGATGATTTCTGAAGCGTTGAACTCGTCTTTTCAAGATCTACATAACCGTACAAACCAGATCTGAAACAGAGCAGATCAAATTTTGACCAAATTTCAGATGCGAACTATTCTGAATTGAAAGATCGGTGAGAATTCTATTTCCTTTTTAAATAATTAAAAATAAATTAATTATTATCGTGTTTAGTGATCCTTGCTTGTGCGTGATTTGATTTTAGCTGTTTGATGCTGCTTATTGACTTGTTTATTCGATGTGTTGATTTAACATTAACATTCATGTTGATCAGAAAAAACTAAACAAAATTATCACTTTGTTATTATATTTTTGAAATTAACATTTCTGTTAATTAGAGTTGGGTTCAAATAAATTATCATTTGTCCAGTGGATCGTTAAAATTTACATTTCTGTTAATTAGAAATAGAGTAAACAAAATTTATCATTTTGGTTATTTGATTTGTTGAAAGACACTTGTTGCCATTTGAATAGAATGAATAGAAATAAACATTTTGTTATATCTTGTCATGATTAGATTAATTAACATTTTTGTTATATAAGGTCATATTAGAATATATCACTTGTGTTAGAGAATATGTTTGTAAATATATCACTCACGTTAGAATTGACATATTAGTAATAAAAATATCATTTTATTTATAAATGATATATGGGATAAAAAAAGAATCATATTCATGTAGAATAAAATGTCAATTACCCAGATTATATTCACGCTGAATAAAAATCACATTTTTATTAGAACTTGATTATTTTTAAAATCACATTTTTTTAAAAAACTTGATTACGGAAATGAAAGTAACATTTTGTCAAAACAAGATCTTTGAAAATAAAATGTATTATTTTATTTGCATTCTCAAATGCAAATATACATTGAAAATAAAACCTATTCTTTATTTTGCATTCACAAATGCAAATATATTTTGAAATGAAATGTATTCTTTTTTTTTGCATTCTCAAATGCAAATATACATTGAAAATAAAACCTGTTCTTTATTTTGCATTCACAAATGCAAATATATTTTGAAATAAAATGTATTCTTTTATTTGCATTCTCAAATGCAAATATACATTGAAAATAAAACCTGTTCTTTATTTTGCATTCACAAATGCAAATATATTTTGAAATTAAAAATTATTCTTTTATTTGCATTCTCAAATGCAAATATACATTGAAAATAAGTTTGTTCCTATTTACATTTACTTAAATATACATTGGAATTAAAAAGTTACATTTTTCAATGTAATAATATATAGTACATTTTTATTTGTAATCGTAATAAAAAGTATAAAAGATTCCATTTTTAATGAAATCAAAGAATGACGTATAAAAATTACATTTTTATATGTAACCAAAGCAAAGTATTTAAAATTACATTTTTCTATGTAAATAAAGATTTCATGGGAATTTACATCTTCCTATGTAAATAAAGAATGAAATGAAAATTTGCATTTTTAATGCAATCAAAGGTTGAAGTAAAAGATTTCATTTTGAAATGAAATAATGCATTGAAAGAAAAGAGTACATTTTTAATGCAAGTCATGAAACTAGAAAAATGATCATATTTTTGAACTAAAAATATGTTTGCATCAAACACCACGTTTTTGATATAATATAATAAAGAAAAGAGGAAGTTACATTTTTCTTAATGTAAAGAAGGATTCATTAGAAGAAAAAGAAGATTAAACTTTGTTACATTTTTTGGAAAATTAAAGAATAAAACCCAAATTCACATTTTTGGTCAATTAAAATGAAAGAAAGCAAAATTTACATTTTTGTAAATTAATAAGGATGAAAACCAAACATCCATTTTTGGTTGTAAATGTTAGCATTAGGACGAAAACTAAACATTCATTTTTTTTTATAAATGTTAGCATAAAAGAACATTTTTGTTATAAATGTTAGTATTAGAATAAAAGATTCACTTTTGGTCATTAAATAGGATTACATAAAGATGTTCATTTCATTAGTAAAGACAAATTAGAATAAAAAGGTCCATTTTTGTTAAAATGTCATATTAGAGGTAAAAACATCGTTATGTGTTAAATAGAAAATTGACATTATGTACACCGTCATTGGTTAGAATAGAAATTTCATTATTTTCACCGTCATGTTTTAGAAATAAGAATGACCAAAGTATTTATTTTGTCAAATGTGAAATAATGATAAAATATACGTTTTTATCAAATGTAAAAGAATGACAAAAGTATTCATTTTGTCAAATGTGAAAGAAGGATAAAAATATACATTGTTATCAAATGTAAAAGAAGGACAAAAATATTTATTTGTCAAATGCAAAGAATGAAATAAAAACATTCATTTTATTATTAAAAGAAAAAGAGTACACAAGAAAGATTTTTTTTACATTTTATGTAATTAAGACTAGAAAGAAAATTACATTTTAGGCAATTAAGATTTAAAGAAAAGAAAATTACATTATATGTAATCAAGATTAAAAGAAGGAAAGTTACAATTATAATGTAATTAGTTAAAAGGAAATTTTATATTTTTAAGGTAATTAGATAAAAAGAAACTTACATTTTCATGCAAATGGAATTTAAGAAAAATTTACCTTTTTCATGTAAAAGAATTAAGATGTGAAATTTACATATATTTTTTATGTAAAAAGTTAACACACAAAATCATTATTTTGTGTATATAGAAAAGATTAACACACAAAATTATCATTTTGTTGTGATTTAAGGTTAACAAAAAAATTTCATTTTTGTCTGGCATTGGATGATATAAACAAAATTATTATTATTTTTGTTTTGCATTGAAAGAATAACAAAGTCATCAATTTTGTAGAATTGTGAATAAACAAGTAAATTTATTCGATTTTGTAGAAGTGAAAACACAAAAATATTCATTTGTGTGAAATTCAGAAATGCTCATTTTTGTTGGAATTGGCAGGATAAACAAAATATACATTTTGTGTAATTTGAAAGATGAAACAAGAAAATATACATTGTTGTGTATAAGATGTGTATGTGAATGAAAATAAATATTATGGTGTGTACATTGTACATTAACATTGTATATACCAATAGGAATATTTGTCGTTAGCAAAATGTAATGAAATAAAATACATTTCACTATACATTATAAACACATCAATACGTGGTGAAGTCAAACATTCTTTACTTGTTGTGTTAATTACGTTAATGAAATGGACAAAGGAATTATATTTATATATAATTATATATATATATAAATTATAAGTAAATGAATCGAGCGTGGTAGTTCACTTTATAGAATTGTACTTTTAATTGATTATACTGAAATATCCGACTGTCGGAATTTCCCAAAACTGAAACCGTTAGGTTCGCGTGGGGAAGATCTTTCCAACGATATGAGTTGTGTTAAATTCCAATGGTTAGATTTAGAGAAACGTGTAAAGCAAATTTTGGATGAAAACAGCGCCAGGGTCGACCATTGACCCGAAGCGTCGTTAAATAAAAATAGTGATAAATAATAATATTATGAAATGATTTAAACGTTAATTATGCGAAGATTATTTGAAAAGACCGAGTTCAATCTCATTTCAAATGATCATACGACGAATGAAAGTCGAAGAGTTGAAGACGATGATTGAAGACCGGCGATCTTCACATCGAATGGACGACAACTGCTGATGCCTGTGATTGGAGTAGCTACCTTGAAGAGGCTACAGTGGTGGCCGTCCGGATGTAGTGTTGATTAGTACGGATTTGGCTTTCGCTCAGACCCAGAGCATAAGCTTATAAATGGAATGTGTGTCTGACATTGTACTCCTTTATATTGTACTTATTGATTTTCTGCTGAATGTATGAATGTTTGGTGGCGAAGAATTTATTCTCTTGCTTAACACCCTTTTGTATATTTTGGCAAAGATTAATAGTATGATATGGATTGACAATGTGACATACCAAGATGCAATGATCAAGGCTTTTGTTGAAAAGCATGCCTTGTGGTTGATGATCAAAGCACGGCCTGTTTAGGCATAGCTTTGTGTATAGCGTGACTTCGCGAGCCTCACAACCCGGTGGAGTCTAAAATGGGAGAAGGGAATGCAGGGAGAGCAGCACGTTTCTTTCTAGCTAGAAGTGGTGTCGGTGCTTAAACTGGCTGATATTTACTTATGTGGATGATGGAATGAGGCGCCTCGGATATGTCATGTAGGATCGGGAAACGTGTGTTCAGGAATTGCCAATCCTCAAAGCTGTATGTGAGGACCGGCCCTGCAGCTTTCCAAGGGTTCACTGTGGGGGATCCTGGGACATTAGCTAGAGTGTCTCGAATCGGTAAGGAGCTCCTCCCTAGCCTTGACTCATGATGGAAATCCAAACTTCCATTACGAACCCACGGATTTAGTTGTATTACTAGTATGGAGGCATAATATATGGTAGCTATGCTTCCTAGGATTGATACATTTACTTTGAAATGTTTTGAAACATATATGCACTAATGATAGTATTAAATTCGTATTTACCGTATTTAGCATGTTTAATCACCATAAGGTAAAACTCTATCCTCTGGTTTGCGTTGCATTGTATGATGGGACTTGAGTCTTATGGTGATTCCATTTTTCCAAAAGCATTACGTTGTTTTGACGATTCACTTAAATTATGCACGACAGTCCATTGGAATAAACCCGTTCCGCGTTAGCGGCGTGGTCCTTGGATTTGCCTTATTACTACTAGTTAGATTAGTTAAGAATTCTCACACCAGTCCCATGACTGACTCGTTGTTTGTTTCCACCTTTGCAAACTCGGGTGCCCTCTTTTCCACACGGGCAGTCAAGTAGTTTGTCTATAGGTTTATCTCTCGAGCAGGATTCTGGATTGAAGCTTAAAGCTGTGTCCAGAGCATAGTTGCCTTCCGCTGCCTTAGTTATTTTATTTCCGCTGCACTGTAATTGTATTAATTCTTTGTACTTCATCTTCCGCTGTAATTTTATCCGATGTACTCTGATATTCTGTACTCTGATGTAACATTACTGTAATGTTTATAAAAGTCTGCTGTTACTGTTCTGATGTTGTTGTATTCCCAAAGTTAACGTACTCGGGTTTTGAATGGTCTTGGTCGATTTTGCATCGATCGGCTCGGGCGAAACCCGGGTCGTTACAGTTGGTATCAGAGCTTTGGTTAGCTCAAATCTTTGGGGTACAACTCATTAGAACTGAACAAATGACTCATCAGAGGTTGGATTAGTAATATCCAATAAGAATACTCATTAGAGATAGGATCAGCAGTATCCTTGAATGAAAAAACCCATTAGAGATGGGGTTAGCAATGCCCTAGAATGAGTCGAGAGTACCAAGTCTATAATTAATGTATTTTAATTATATATATAATCTGAGCTTAAAAAAAAAATTAAATGTATATAAGTTATATATATCTGAAAAGTTAATCAACTAATGAAATTATTGAAACTAAAATAAAATAAAAATGAGAATGAAAATTGAGTAATTAATTAAACACTTTTAGCTTCGTTCGTTTTCGAGGACGAAAAGTTTTTAAGTGGGGGAGACTGTAACAACCCTGAATTTTGGGGCCAATTTAAAATTTTTATTTTAGAAATTTTAATGGAATTTGAATATATAAAATAATTTATTTAAATAATAATGACTAAAAATTTATTTTAAAACGAATAAATTTTAAATTTATTAAAAAGGAGTATAAAACAGCGCTGCAGTTCAAAAATTCGATTTCAAACTTTGACTGGTTGTATAGAATTCATTTTAAATCAGAATTGAGTGAAACAAGAAATATTTAAATCTGTTCAATCAAATCTTTCTAACGAATCTGAAAAATTGAAATTTCACTTTATAAATTAGAAGTTATGTCCAGTTTAAAATTTAGAAAAGTTGCTGTAGAATTTATATATATTTTAATATTATAAATTGGCCTTAAAAATAGCCATTTTGCAAACGACCTCGGTTTTCGACGAAACCACTTTTGTTGTAACCGGAATGTCAAATTATTGCTAAGTTTAATTTTCTAGAATTTTTCAAATTAATATGTGAGCTGGCAAAAGAAAATGTGTTTGGACCATTAGTTAAATCGGATCGACCAAAAAATGACCATTTTTCAAACAGTCTCGGAATTCGACGAAATTAGTTTTGTTAGGACCGTATTGTCAAAACATAACTAGAAATAATTTTTCTGTAATTTATAGAGTCCGTACGTGGCCCCGGCGTATTTAAAGGTACGGTGGAAATTAAATTATTAATTTAATATTATAATTTTAATAAAACACGCAACAGACTTCCGAATTGGACCACGGGGCATAGCCCATCGCGTTCAGAAGGTGTCAAAACCTTAAGTTTGATACTAACTGGGCCTGATTTGGAGACAGTCGGAAATTCCACCTTTAAAGCACGAAAATCGAGATTTATTATTAAAATAATAAAAAATAAACCCTAGCCTATTTCTCATCGTGCAACCGCCGCCATGTCCTTCAATCAAGGGCTGCTGTGCTTCCAACTTCCCTCCTCAATTTCTTCAAATCCGAACAATGAAATCTCAAACTTAATATATGAAATCGAAGCACTCTTTGTCCTCTACAAATTGGTATGGCTATGATCGAATTCAGGCGAACGGATTGGGAGGATTTGCATCTCAAAGCTGGTTCGTTCGTGCGTCATTCTAGGGGGATGGGGACCACCGAGCTGCGCTTGTTCTTGGGCGATGGGAAGAGGAGTCTCGGCCTTCGAGGAGGTGCAGACTGATCGTGCTCCGACGATGAATTGTGGCGCGCGATAGGAGGTATTGAACGGTGCTGATGGGTTTCTCTTCGGACGTGAAAATACAGAAGGGGATGACCGTGTAGAAGATAATTAAGGGTGAATTAATTAACTAATTTTATGGTTAATCATTTTATTTAATGTAATTAAAATTCAAACCATCGTAATTTGATCAAATCTTATCAGAATCAGATGATTTCTGGAGCGTTGAACTCGTCTTTTCAAGATCTACACAACCGTACAAACCAGATCTGAAACAGAGCAGATCAAATTTTGACCAAATTTCAGATGCGAACTATTCTGAATTGAAAGATCGGTGAGAATTCTATTTCCTTTTTAAATAATTAAAAATAAATTAATTATTATCGTGTTTAGTGATCCTTGCTTGTGCGTGATTTGATTTTAGCTGTTTGATGCTGTTTATTGACTTGTTTATTAGATGTGTTGATTTAACATTAACATTCATGTTGATCAGAAAAAGCTAAACAAAATTATCACTTTGTTATTATATTTTTGAAATTAACATTTCTGTTAATTAGAGTTGGGTTCAAACAAATTATCATTTGTCCAGTGGATCGTTAAAATTTACATTTCTGCTAATTAGAAATAGAGTAAACAAAATTTATCATTTCGGTTATTTGATTTGTTGAAAGACAAAACATTCGTTGTTGTCATTTGAATAGAATGAATAGAAATAAACATTTTTGTTATATATTGTCATGATTAGATTAATTAACATTTTTGCTATATAAGGTCATATTAGAATATATCACTTGTGTTAGAGAATATGTTTGTAAATATATCACTCACGTTAGAATTGACATATTAGTAATAAAAATATCATTTTATTTAGAAATGATATATGGGATAAAAAAAGAATCATATTCATGTTGAATAAAATATCAATTACCCAGATTATATTCACGCTGAATAAAAATCACATTTTTATTAGAACTTGATTATTTTTAAAATCACATTTTTTTAAAAAACTTGATTACGGAAATGAAAGTAACATTTTGTCAAAACAAGATCTTTGAAAATAAAATGTATTCTTTTATTTGCATTCTCAAATGCAAATATACATTGAAAATAAAACCTATTCTTTATTTTGCATTCACAAATGCAAATATATTTTGAAATGAAATGTATTCTTTTTTTTTGCATTCTCAAATGCAAATATACATTGAAAATAAAACCTGTTCTTTATTTTGCATTCACAAATGCAAATATATTTTGAAATAAAATGTATTCTTTTATTTGCATTCTCAAATGCAAATATACATTGAAAATAAAACTTGTTCTTTATTTTGCATTCACAAATGCAAATATATTTTGAAATTAAAAATTATTCTTCTATTTGCATTCTCAAATGCAAATATACATTGAAAATAAGTTTGTTCCTATTTACATTTACTCAAATATACATTGAAATTAAAAAGTTACATTTTTCAATGTAATAATATATAGTACATCTTTATTTGTAATCGTAATAAAAAGTATAAAAGATTCTATTTTTAATGAAATCAAAGAATGACGTATAAAAATTACATTTTTATATGTAACCAAAGCAAAGTATTTGAAATTACATTTTTCTATGTAAATAAAGATTTCATGGGAATTTACATCTTCCTATGTAAATAAAGAAGGAAATGAAAATTTGCATTTTTAATGCAATAAAAGGTTGAAGTAAAAGATTTCATTTTGAAATGAAATAATGCATTGAAAGAAAAGAATACATTTTTAATGCAAGTCATGAAACTAGAAAAATGATCATATTTTTGAAATAAAAATATGTTTGCATCAAACACCACGTTTTTGATATAATATAATAAAGAAAAGAGGAAGTTACATTTTTCTTAATGTAAAGAAGGATTCATTAGAAAAAAAAGATTAAACTTTGTTACATTTTTTGGAAAATAAAAGAATAAAACCCAAATTCACATTTTTGGTCAATTAAAAAGAAAGAAAGCAAAATTTACATTTTTGTAAATTAATAAGGATGAAAACTAAACATCCATTTTTGGTTGTAAATGTTAGCATTAGGATGAAAACCAAACATTCATTTTTTTATATAAATGTTAGCATAAAAGAACATTTTTGTTTCAAATGTTAGTATTAGAATAAAAGATTCACTTTTGGTCATTAAATAGGATTACATAAAGATGTTCATTTCATTAGTGAAGATAAATTAGAATAAAAAGGTCCATTTTTGTTAAAATGTCATATTAGAGATAAAAACATCGTTATGTGTTAAATAGAAAATTGACATTATGTACACCGTCATTGGTTAGAATAAAAATTTCATTATTTTCACCGTCATGTTTTAGAAATAAGAATGACCAAAGTATTTATTTTTTCAAATGTGAAAGAATGATAAAATATACATTTTTATCAAATGTAAAAGAATGACAAAAGTATTCATTTTGTCAAATGTGAAAGAAGGATAAAAATATACATTGTTATCAAATGTAAAAGAAGGACAAAAATATTTATTTGTCCAATGCAAAGAATGAAATAAAAACATTCATTTTATTATTAAAAGAAAAAGAGTACACAAGAAAGAAATTTTTTACATTTTTTGTAATTAAGACTAGAAAGAAAATTACATTTTAGGTAATTAAGATTTAAAGAAAAGAAAATTAAATTTTATGTAATCAAGATTAAAAGAAGCAAAGTTACATTTATAATGTAATTAGTTAAAAGGAAAATTTACATTTTTAAGGTAATTAGATCAAAAGAAACTTATAGTTTCATGCAAATGGAATTTAAGAAAAATTTACCTTTTTCATGTAAAAGAATTAAGATGTGAAATTTACATATTTGTTTTATGTAAAAAGGTTAACACACAAAATCATTATTTTGTGTATATAGAAAAGATTAACACACAAAATTATCATTTTGTTGTGATTTAAGGTTAACACAAAATTTTCATTTTTGTTTGGCATTGGATGATATAAACAAAATTATTATTATTTTATTTTGCATTGAAAGAATAACAAAGTCATCAATTTTGCAGAATAGTGAATAAACAAATAAATTTATTCGCTTTTGTAGAAATGAAAACACAAAAATATTCATTTGTGTGAAATTCAGAAATGTTCATTTTTGTTGGAATTGGTAGGATAATCAAAATATACATTTTGTGTAATTCGAAAGATGAAACAAGAAAATATACATTGTTGTGTATAAGATGTGTATGTGAATGAAAATAAATATTATGGTGTGTACATTGTACATTAACATTGTATATACCAATAGGAATATTTGTCGTTAGCAAAATGTAATGAAATAAAATACGTTTCACTATACATTATATACACATCAATACGTGGTGAAGTCAAACATTCTTTACTTGTTGTGTTAATTACGTTAATGAAATGGACGAAGGAATTATATTTATATATAATTATATATATATATATATAAATTAAAAGTAAATGAATCGAGCGTGGTAGTTCACTTTATAGAATTGTACTTTTAATTGATTATACTGAAATATCCGACCATCGGATTTTCCCAAAACTGAAACCGTTAGGTTCGCCTAGGGAAGATCTTTCCAACGATATGAGTTGTGTTAAATTCCAATGGTTAGATTTAGAGCAAAGTGTAAAGCAAATTTTGGATGAAAACAACGCCAGGGTCGGCCATTGACCCGAAGCATCGTTAAATAAAAATAGTGATAAATAATAATATTATGAAATGATTTAAACGTTAATTATGCGAAGATTATTTGAAAAGACCGAGTTCAATCTCATTTCAAATGATCATACGACGAATGAAAGTCAAAGAGTTGAAGACGGTGATTGTAGACCGACGATCTTCACATCGAATGGACGACAACTGCTGATGCCCGTGATTGGAGTAGCTACCTTGAAGGGGCTACAGTGGTGGCCGTCCGGACGTAGTGTTGATTAGTACGGATTTGGCTTTCGCTCAGACCCAGAGCATAAGCTTATAAATGGAATGTGTGTCTGACATTGTACTCCTTTATATTGTACTTATTGATTTTCTGCTGAATGTATGAATGTTTGGTGGCGGAGAATTTATTCTCTTGCTTAACACCCTTTTGTATATTTTGGCAAAGATTAATAGTATGATATGGATTGACAGTGTGACATACCAAGATGCAATGATCAAGGATTTTGTTGAAAAGCAGGCCTTGTGGTTGATGATCAAAGCATGGCCTGTTTAGGCGTAGCTTTGTGTATAGCGTGACTTCGCGAGCCTCACAACCCGGTGGAGTCTAAAACGGGAGAAGGGAACGCAGGGAGAGCAGCACGTTTCTTTCTAGCTAGAAGTGGTGTCGGTGCTTAAACTGGCTGATATTTACTTATGTGGATGATGGAATGAGGTGCCTCAGATAGGTCCTATAGGATCGGGAAACGTGTGTTCAGGAATTGCCAATCCTCAAAGCTGTATGTGAGGACCGGCCCTGCAGCTTTCCAAGGGTTCACTGCGGGGGATCCTGGGACATTAGCTAGAGTGTCTCGAATCGGTAAGGAGCTCCTCCCTAGCCTTGACTCATGATGGAAATCCAAAATTCCAATACGAACCCACGGATTTGATTGTATTACTAGTATGGAGGCATAGTATATGGTAGCTATGCTTCCTAGGATTGATACATTTACTTTGAAATGTTTTGAAACATATATACACTAATGATAGTATTAAATTCGTATTTAGCATGTTTATTCACCATAAGGTAAAACTCTATCCTCTGGTTTGCGTTACATTGTATGATGGGACTTGAGTCTTATGGTGATTCCATTTTTCCAAAAGCATTACGCTGTTTTGACGAATCACTTAAATTATGCACGGCAATCCATTGGAATAAACCCGTTCCGCGTTAGTGGCGTGGTCCTTGGATTTGCCTTATTACTATTAGTTAGATTAGTTAAGAATTCTCACACCAGTCCTATGACTGACCCATTGTTTGTTTCCACCTTTGCAAACTCGGGTGCCCTCTTTTCCACATGGGCAGTCGAGTAGTTTGTCTACAGGTTTATCTCTCGAGCAGGATTTTGGATTGAAGCTTAAAGCTGTGTCCAGAGCATAGTTGCCTTCCGCTGCCTTAGTTATTTTATTTCCGCTGCACTGTAATTGTATTAATTCTTTGTACTTTATCTACCGCTGTAATTTTATCTGATGTACTCTGATATTCTGTACTCTGATGTAACATTACTGTAATGTTTATAAAAAGTTTGCTGTTACTGTTCTAATGTTGTTGTATTCCCAAAGTTAATGTACTCGGGTTTTGAACGGTCTTGGTCGATTTTGCGATCAATTTGTTCGGGCGAAACCCGGGTCGTTACATTAGATGTCTCACCTGTCAGCAAGTCAAAAGCGATCAGCAAAAGTTAGCTGGTCTGTTGCAACCGCTAGGGTTCCAAGTTGGAAATGGGATGTAATTTCTATGGACTTTATTGATGGCTTGCCCCGGACTAGGAAAGGCAATGAAAGTTTATGGGTGATTATAGGTCGCTTCACAAAGACTGCCCATTTCATCCCTGTCAAATCCAATAGAACAGCTCGAAGTTTGGCACAACTTTATTTTAGAGAGATTGTCAGACTACATGGAGTTCCCAGGACAGACTGAGACGGTGAACCGCATATTAGAACACTTGTTACGAGCATGCATCCTAGATTTTGGTGGGTCATAGGAAGATCGTTTGCACTTGGTTGAATTCTCTTATAATAACAACTACTAAGCAAGCTTGCAGATGTCGCCATTTGAAGCATTATATGGCAGGCCATGCAGATCTCCTACATGTTGGATGGAACACGGTAATCGATTAGTATTGGGTCCCGACATGATTTGCGAAGCATCAGATAAAGTTGATTTTATTAAGAAGCGATTACTGGCTACCCAAAGCCGATAGAAGAGCTATGCAGACACTCGAAGAAGGGATTTAGAATTCTCTGTCGGTGATCTTGTATACTTGAAGGTTTCCCCACTGAGAGGTGTAATTCGATTTGGAAAGACTGGGAAATTGGCGCCGAGATTCATTGGTCCATTTCTTATTCTCGAAAGGATTGGAACTCTCACTTATAGGATGTAGTTGCCTGACTGGTTGCCAGGGGTCCACGATGTATTTCATGTATCCCAACTCCGGAAGCATGTTCATGATCCATATTTAGTTGTAGAGGAAGCAGAACAATGAGATTTGGAGATTACCCTGGCCCTAGTAGTGGGAAGGAAGCCAGTGAAAATTGTTGGCAATGAGACCCAAGTGCTGAGGAACAAGAGGATCCACTTAGTCAAGGTGTAGTGGAGCGGGGATCCTAAAGACTGTACATAGGAGACTGAGGATAGCATCAAACAGGCTTATCCTAAGTGCAGAGTGGACATCTCTGAGTGACTCTTGTGCTGAGGTACATTTACAATACCTTGCGTTTCCTGTTTTGTTTCCTACTTTACTATGGTTTCCTTTTTGAGGACGAAAAGCTTTTAAGTGGAGGAGATTGTAACAACCCAGAAAATCTGAACCAATTTAAAAATTTTATTTTGCCTATTCCAGCAAATTTTGAATAGTTAAAATAATTTTTTTTAAATAATAACAATTAAAAATTTATTTTAATCAAAGTTAGAGCGAATATACTTATTTTAATTCCAAAAGGAATTAGAAATAGTTTGGTAGTTTGAAAAGTCAAACCTGTACTTTAACTGAATGTATCAGATTCAAAATTTAACGGATTTTAGTGAAACAAAAAATATCTAAATCTGTTTGAAAATATCTTTCCAACGAATCCAAAAATCCAAAATTTCATAGCGGGCATCAAGAGTTATGGCTAGTTGAATATTTAGAATGGTCGCTATAGTATAATTTATAGCCCGTATAAAAGGTCATTTTTCAAACGACATCTGTTTTCGACGAAACCACTTTTGTTGGATGCGGAATGTCAAATTATTGCTAAGTTTAATTTTCTATAATTTTTGGAATTAATATGTGAGCGTGGCAAAAGAAAATGTGTTTTGTCAATTTCAGTCGAATTTAATCGACAAGAAAATGGACATTTTTCAAACGATCTCAGAATTCGAAGAAATTAATTTTGTTAGAACCGTATCGTAAAAACAAAGCCAAAAATAGTTTTTCTGGAATTTTTTGTGTTCGTATGTGGCCCCGGTGAATTTAAATATACGATCGAACTAATTTAATAAAGGATTTAAATTTTAAATTGAAGAACTCAGACAACAGACAGTCGTTTGGGCTGACGAGACCAACCCCATTGGATCCGAATGGGGGCTATTTGGTAACGTCAACTCCTGTTGGACTGAAATTGGATTTGTTTAGAACTTATGGGTTTTTTTTTTGCAGAATTAACATTAAAATATTATAAAAACACAATTGCCTTCTTTAAAACCCTAATTTCTATTAGCAGAGTCGCCGCCACCTATGACCAATGGCTGAAATTGCTTCCACCTTCTTCCACTAATCCCCTTTCATCCACTCAATAAATCGCCATCCTCCTTTGGAGTTTTTGGTAGTGATTCCTTCACTCTACAATACACAGCTCGAGTTACAGACCCCTAAACCCGACGGTTTAAAGCCACCGCCTACCCCCATAGCTCAATCGAGCTCCGCCATTTTGGGCCTCCCAGGTGCGTCGTTTCCCCCTCTTCCGCGGAGCATACTATGATCGGCACTCCGTGCCTCCAATCGCGAGTTAGAGCGAACCCTAGGTTAGAAGGAGAAGCCAAAAGGCACTAGCTTTGTTTGTGATTGGGGAAAAAGGTTGATTTCCCTTTTTATTTAATTTATTAATTTAATTTAAATGTTAACGATCTTAATTAAAGCATATCTTATTCATATAAAGTCGAAATTTAATGATTTCAAATCCTGTGCGATCTTAGAGACGACATATACGCTACTGTTCTAACTAGGAGTAATTCTGAGCTGATAAAATTTTGGCCAAAATTACGGATCCGAACAATTCAGATTCACACGACCGTGAGATTTCTGATTTAAATAATTAAATCAATTTAATTATTTTTCTTGCTATTTAAATAGTTGTTTGTGTGTTAATGAATTAGATCTGCGATGTGATGAAATTTTGAATGGTTGATCTGTTGATTTGTGATGTATTAATATAGATCTGTTAGTTAAATTATAGATATGTATGTGATGGGTAAACTAGAATAAATCATTTTGTTTAATATGTTGGTTGAATCATTTTTATTAATATTTTGTTGAATCACATATATTAAACAAATATGGAATATTATGTTTGTTTATTGAATTGAATTACACTTTTCGATTCAATAATTCCATTCTCCTGCGGAAGCTCTTGCTTTAGCAGCTAAAAAGAGTTCAAACAGACAGAAGACATAATGAATGTAGAGGGGAGAAGTTTATACCCTTAAGATGACGAATCCCGAGTCCACGATAAAGACTAGCCTGTAAGCAAGCAATAAATTGGTCTTTGGCTTTCGATTCTTCTTTTGCCTATGAAGAAGACTTTTTCTAGAAACCGGAGGTGTGGAATGCGACCAAGCTACAAATATAGTTACTGATTTCAATGCCAGTGGTTCAGACTCACTATTTTGATTATGGTTCTGATTCAATGACTAATAATTATTTACCAGGGTTGAACGAGGGGATTGGGTAAAAAGACAGACGGATGGCTCGCGATTGATACTTGACTGTCCTTAGCCAGTATATTAATAGATTGATAACAGTGCTTTCCTACTATGTGAATTGCAAGAAGCCGGGTCACATGATTGCGGACTCTCGCAAGCATTGTTATCAATATGAAAACTCTCATCGACAGTCAGACACAGCTTATCTTGCTAATCTCCCAGAGACGCCTATGGAATTGGAGACTTCCCAATCCCCTTTCTCCGTAGGGCCTCTGTAGCATTACTTCTATGATCTTAGGAACACACAACGCAAATAGTTTTACCCGCGGAAGCAGATTCTAAGGTTGAATCTGTCTTGTCATATCTCTTCCTCCAGTACTAGCGCTCAAGCCAGAGCAGTTCCTCAAGGACAGGAATAGCAAATCCGCAAGGATAGGACAACTATTCTAGTTAACTTCCTCTAGTGAACGCCCCTCAACTGACTCTCTCATCTTAGATCGACTTAGGTACAGAGTCGATCTGGATAGGGAGAGGACCCGAAGGCCCATCATTGAATTGACCAAAGGGAAAGTGAATGGAATCATGGGGCTTTTAGGTATCATAGGGAATCGTTCATGCGATCCATCCATTCTGAATTAATAAGTGGTGCAGGACCCTAACGTCCCCCGGAATGCCACACATAAACACTTGTCAGGATTAGGAGAAAGCCCTGAGAGTTCCCTAAACACGTTGAGGTAGAGGCAGAAATCATTTTTTTTATTTTGTTTGGCTTAGGCCTGACATTACACGTAGCATTTCAAAACCTGCAACGTATAAACTATGACTACTTGACTACGAAACCTAGGGAGGACGTCACGGAGCACATGGAAGACGTGGCTGACGATGTACTGATAGAAGGGATCGCGTAGAAGCTGGACGTCCTCTGCGACAAAGCTGGGGTGGATTTACCCCAAGGGATTGATTCATCCCACATTACGGGCCTTATGTTCACTTCAGACCATGATTTTAGTTATATAAACTTCTATTACCATGATTTATTGGCGTACGGCCAAATGTCTGAGACTTTTTCATATGCGCTTGACGTCCTCACTCAGGTGTTGAATCTTCTTTAAGAATAATGGCAAACACATATACTGGAAGGGGAGCGCCACTCCCACTAGAGTACTTTACTTTCTGGAATTCATTCTTTAAAAGTACAAGAACTGGGTCAAAAAATGGACTGAGAACCACATATGGTCTGAGACTCACTTCCTTGAAAAGAGGAGGCGAGCTATGTAGGCTGTGGCCGTCAAAGAAATGTCGCGGTTGCTCAACCAAAGTCAGTCAATAAATAGATTCTTTTCTATTATATTCTATTCCAGATATTGCCATAAGACCGATGAGACTTACCAGAAGTGAAGTACTCTCCCCTAATAAATACTAATACCATGCGGGAAATTTCATATCATATTTTGAATGAAGCTATCCCTCTTAACCTTCACAAAACAATCCCCATTCTTCAAAAGAGGGCTGGCTTCATTGAAAGGGGATCCCCACTTCTAGCTACCATTACGCTGCCGAAATTGTTCTTCAACTCTTATCTCCCATCAATGGCTTCCATGATAGCAAATAGATGTGCCTCCGCCTCTATCTTCTTCATGGAATCTAATCTCCTCCTCTAAATTACTTTTGATCTACATAGTAATTTGCAATCTATTGATCTATTGTATTCAAATAGCGAGAATCATCATCAATAAAAGAAAAAGTGGACATAGGTCTCGTTAATGGACGAACCACTATAAAATATTGTGTGTTATCTACTTTTCTGCTATCTATATTCTAATATATTTTTTTTTACTTTTTATCATATTCCTGGCCTATAGAGACCTATGCCGGTGCTATCACGCGATTCACATCACATCGGGTGTTGGTGTCCATTTTTGGATATCAACATTTTGGTGCTTTCATTGAGAGAGAACCCAAGCAGATCTGGCTTCGCTATTGGAATCTTCACTAGATTCAAGGGCCAGATCAACAATTTTTGTTGAAGAATTTTCCTTTTTTACTCAAGAGAAGATTCAATGGTCGGAAGAAAGAAGACCACTTTTGGAAAATCCATCCCTTCTTCCTTGAGGGGAGAAACTTCGATGAGGAGAGATGAAGATCCTCAAGATTAGCAGCATATTGCTCTCGGATCCTCCTAACAAAATAAAGTTGTCACAAGGGAGGACAAATCGGTCTCAGAACTTAACCGTAAAGTCGAGCTTAGTCAATTGGCTCTTATGGAGAAATCAGACGCCTTTCTTACGATTTGACCTCCTATAACCCCAGTTACACCTGCTCAAAATGAAGAAGGTAACAATCAAGAACTTCTTTGGCATCGGAGCAAAATAGGGGAGATGGACAACGACTTGGAAGGAATGTTGGAAGCACCGCTAAAGGAAATGGTGCAACCCAACCCGGATTAGGGTAAACTAATGATCAAAGGCAAAATCTCGGCCTAAACATGCCATATGATGATGTTGTGGTTAATATCTCCTATGGTGATGAAGACCGGCATGCTACACTAAATAATGACGAAACAAATGCTCAAACGAACGCCACGCAAATGGGTATCGGCTTGCAAAATTCTAGGGAACCCATTCTCCCGGAGATAGGAGAGCATGGCAATCGGACCGTTGCCCAGAACAACTTAAAAAATCAGGTGCCGAAACAGGGGAAAGGTTGCCAACCTCTAGATTTTCAGAGACCCGATTCCTATATTATATTGCTGAGATGGTAAAAAAAGCTTATGAAAGAAAGCCGAGATCAAATTGATAAAGATTGGGGATCAGCCCCAAGTCGCACTCCCTTCACCGATAATATTTTGAAGGAAACATACCCCAACAAATTCAGTTTGCCTACCGTTCCATCCTACGACCAGACTAGGGACCTATAACCCTATTTGTACAAGTATAGTTGGTGTATGGACGGAGTAAACCCATTAAATGATGTATTTATTATTTTATTTAATTAAAGTAGATGTTTCCCAATTTTCCTCGAAGGAGTTGCATCAACGTGGCTTACCAGGCTCCTGCCAAATTCGATCTCCAATTTTGATGAACTAGCTCGTCGTTTCTTGAATGATTCGTCCTTCATACTGCTCAACACAAAGATGTCATTTCCCCAGCCTCCATATCTCAAGGAAAGAACGAGTCTTTGAAGTCTTTCATGACTCGGTTCAATGCCGCCGCAACTGAAGTGAGCAATCCCGATGAGAATACCACCTTCTTCGCCTAGTCAGCGCCATCCACCCCGAGACGGAGTTCGGGCGATGGTTGAAGATGAAAAGACCGATAGAAAAGAGAGACTTTCATAAGAAGACCAACCAATATCTTCAGTTAG
Source organism: Allium sativum (assembly GCA_030737875.1). Classification (NCBI taxonomy): domain Eukaryota; kingdom Viridiplantae; phylum Streptophyta; class Magnoliopsida; order Asparagales; family Amaryllidaceae; genus Allium; species Allium sativum. Next base: position 242,600,328 of record CM060923.1, read on the forward strand.
AGGAAGCAGAAGAACTTGAGAGAAAAGCGACAAACACCACTACGTCGGCTGACCCCACGAATGACCATGCGATTGTTCCAGTTCCTGTGTTGGCCTCCTCGGTACAAGCCCAGAACAACTCCCCTCCCAATGAAAATCCCAAGCGGAAGGGGCAAAAAAATGATAGAGCCGGAGGTAAAAAAAATGATAAAGGGGGCCTGATGGAAAAGCTTGGAATCCTCTGAATGATACTCCTGAAAACATTTACTTGGCAATCATGAACATGGAAAAATACGAGAAGCCCCCAAAGTGGGAAGCTACTGAGAGAATGGTAAGGAGCGGAAAGTAGTGTCGTTTTCATGATGTGCTAGGACATGATACCAATGAATGTCGTCACCTCAAAGATCTGATCGAGAAGCTCATCAAGCAGAACAAACTACAACAATTCGTCCAGAAAAACTCGAATCGTTTAGTATTCTTTCGCCGCAGCTCCTCCTCCCACCAACAGTCCCAGAAACATACCTGGTACCAGCAAGGAAGGAGGTGTGCAAACTGAATGAAGATTGTTGATCGAAACCATCTCTGGTCATCCTCACTTGGCTCAGAAGAGTTGGGGCAAGATGGAGCGATATGCTTCATCTTGAAGCATGCCCCTAGAGAAGAGTGCATGGATGTGGACGAAGAATATGCTCCCAATTAGCAAAGGACCTTCAATGATGACATCATATTCCAGGAACGTGATTCTATCGGAATAGAAGCTCCCACTATTGACCCCATGGTGATCATATGTGGGATTGGGCATGTATTGGTCCCGAAGAGTACTAGTCGATAGTTCTTTGCTTCTATATGATAGAGTTGCTCCATTAACATTTTTTTCCTAAACACATTCATGAAGTTTAAACTGACAATGAAAGATGTTACTGCCTGCACTACAAGAATTCAAGGGTTTACGGGAGAGGCCAAGCAACCTGTGGAGACGTAGTAGTCTTTCTCCTTCCCTGTAGCTTCAAGAGAACTGTGTGTGCACCGGTCTTGTTCCAATCATGTGAATCGAGATCCCTGATAGATAGGTCCCTGGAAATTCGTTCACTCTGCTTGGCGACTGGTCGACGACTAACAAGGGACGAAGGAGGTGTTCACTCCAACTGGTCGAAGCTAGAATACTCATTGGAGGAATGGGAAAAGGCGCTTCCCGAGAAAGACAAAGAATCAAAGGATTGGGCTCGCTCTGTTTATAGATCTGGCACGAAATCTCGACCCTCGATCTTCAATTGAAAGTGGAATATAAGCTGAGATTTTTTATATTGCTCCCATCTTCTTCCTCTTTCTCGAAGAAGTGTATTACACCTTCCTCATCAAGGATAGAAGCCCGTTGACACAAGGAATGGCCCCTAAACCCACTTCACGAGCCTTCACTGCATCCGCTTACTTAGTTGCTTAAGGGACAATTCATGGCACTGCATCCAACCTTTCCGGCATGGAGCTATTTTACAGTTCTCTCTCTGTTAGCGCAAAGGGCGTAAAGTGATGTACCCTCCCCTTATATTAGGCACTAACCTATTTTGCTCTCGAGAAAGCCTGAAGAAATTTCTTTCCTGGCGAGGTGATGGCTCACCGTTTAACTAGCCAAGGTGAAACTTCCCTCTAGCCGAAAAAAGAAGACTGTGATGACGGCGTGTACAATGACGATCTTCTAGCCATGGCGACCTGACTCGATTCCTGATGGCATAGTTGCTTTTGTGGTACGGATAGTATGTCATACTATGAGAGCAGTATCGCTACTTTTGCGAGTCGGGCATTCCGCTAGTGTCATTTAGGAATAGGCACCAGAAGCTACCAAAAAGTGAAGTGAATAACCACTCATTGAGAACGTCTTGCTACCTAAGATGAAAAATGTTTATGTTTTCCGAGCATAATTTAGTGAATGTTGACCCGATACTGATGCTCTCTTCCCTGACTCAAACTCAAATAGGGCTCTGGGTGGAGGGCTACCTACTACATATCTCTTAGGGAAATTCCGCCTTTCATAACATAATAAGAAAGGTAACCAATTCTCCTTTGAGGAGCCATTTGTGATTACATTCCCTAAAAGCGAAAAGTGGCATACCTTCCGGTCTTCAATCCCTTTCTTATTTTCCTTACTCAGTAAGAAACCTACCTGAGACTATTGCAACCTCTGTTCCGGGGTCCCTGAGATTCACCCCTATTAAGAAAGTGGAAAAGAATGTTGATTTCCTGCATTAATATACTGGGTAAAGTCTTGCGTTCGGTCAATAGGCAAGTTCATACTGAAATGAATAGACTACTTTCGATTCCTAGTATAAACATGGGTCAATAGTTATATATTAGTTCGAATGAAGAATTACTAATAGAGGAGACTTGACCAGATCTCTTACCTATTCTCATTTCAAGAGGAAGGCATCCTTGGTTACTGTATATACCAAAACCGGTCCAATTGGTCAAGAAAGCAACCGTCCATTTGGCCTCATTTCACAGGTTGAGCGAAGCTTAGGACAACATTCAGCTTTCATATGCATTTCTTACAGATCGAGATTCTTAGATTACAGCATAGCTATCATCAGAAGCAGTACTTCCGAGTCACTCTATAATTGAGAGCTTGTAGTTGGGGATTTACCACATCTCTAAGATAGAGTCTATCCGACGTATCACCCGTAATTGGGAGTTCAAACGAGGCCTCAACATAGATGTTGGATGGGAACTTCTATTCTACCTGGCTTATTTATATTTGTATTTGTATCATATCATTTGTCAGCTAGAAGTAATTCCACAAGAACATGAATTATTGCTTCTAAGTTGTATGACTGGATGTGCATTTACCTACTGACTCCACCAAAGAGTTATTTCCAAGTTTCAAGCATATGGATGTGGAAAACGGGGCCAATGAGGTTGAAAATCTGGAATATGTGCCATTGGTATGGTTTTTATACGCTCTACTTCCCTATGGTCTGTTATCATTAGTATATTAGTCCCTTTTATTTATTTTGATTTGTATTGTCCGGAATAGTTTGGATCCTTACGTCCTGATCCCCGTACCAAAGCAATTCCTGAGGAGGAGTTCCCTATGTCAATGTTGTTCAGAGTTTCCATTTCTTTCCCTTCAGTCTAATTAAGGAGTTGTTCAACTCTATTCCTTCAATGGATAAAAGTTGTAGGTGCAAAAGCAAGTTCTACTCCATTTTTTTTATTAGGCTGTTTCTTATTTTCAGTCCTTAGCCTTTCGGCTTTAGTAATGTTCCAGTGGATGTAGAAGCAAGTAAGCTCTTAATTCCTTATATAATTGAGTTTATTAGGTTCCTTTCTTTCCTGTAAGTTTACTAAGGCTGGCTCTCTTCTTGTTTGAATATTGATTTAAACTTGCCTTTGGTATTTCTTTCTAAAAACCGTAGTTTAGTTGGTATGAAGGGTTGTATCCATACCCCTGTAATAAGCACCTTACGAGCGTCCCGAGCCAATGAGGGAGAAAGTTGACGGGTCACCTTGCATCATCAATTGAGGGACACGCTTTCTCCATTGGCCTAGATATGTTATAGGCTTAAGAAGGGATGGAGCTAACGAGAGGTTTGTAGACCCCGAGCGACATACGCTAAGGTAGTCAGCATCTGAGCCGGTTGGTAGAACAACCCTCGTAGTATAGCGATAGACCGATGCTAGAGTTCCTTCTTTTCGTTTCTAGGTACCTTCCTTTTTTTCAGTCTCGTTTATTTCCCTTCAGGCTAAGTAAAGAATTTCATTATTCTTTCTCTAAATAAATTTTTTGCACTTTCGAGCTTTCGATTCATTTGGTAACTCTTGTACCCAATACAATAAGTCCTAGACATTATTCCATCCAGGGATAAGCCCTGTACGCATAGAAGCGAAGGATGATAGGAGATAATCTAGTCGTCCTTTGAAGTGTTCTTCCTTGCCCTTCAGGTTCCCTAAGTCATTAGCTAAAGAAGTCCCGTTAATGGATAAAAGCAGGTAAAGCCACGAGCAAGCTTTATCTAAATCTGCTAACTCCTAGCTTTTGTTCCGAGCCATTATTGCCTCTAGGGAAAAGACCTATAGTCACATAAGCGAAAGATTCTTTCCTCTCATCTAGTGGAACAGGGCCTTAACCTGTTATTATTCTTAAGTGGATTTATTTTGGAGGGAACGCTTCAGAGCTAAGAATAATTTATAAGGGATCGGGTAGATGAAACACTACTTCTTTGGGAGTTATCCCTTGTTACCCCTTCGATCGGTCAGGAAGGAGACTTGGACCGCTACTTACTTAGAATGAAGGGAAAGGAGGGAGACTGAAAAAGATGGGAGGTCTGTATCTCATTCCTATGATTGGTCGCTTCGCTAAGAATGACTTAAGTTCTAAGTCTGGGTAACATCCCCTATCTAATAGAAGAAGTTAATAGTGAAATGCTACATGCCCTTATAGCTCGACTATAGGGAGAGGAAGATTCCATAGGCCGCATGTAAAACAAAAAAACCTACCTTGAGCTAGACCACCAAGATGCTTCAAGTCGGGTGCTTTTGAGCCACCACCAGCTTGTGTTTCCATTCCCTGGATGAGATCAAGGATTCTTTCCATCATATTAGTAACAGTCCGTTCTCCAAAGGACTAAATCAAAAGGGAAAAAACATGACTTCCTTAAGTATAGAGACCGGGGGGAGGGGGGAATGTTGGTCAGTTGCTTCGAGTTCAAATAGCAACTTCCTGATATCTAGAATCTTATTCAATCAAAGTCCTCAAATCGAAAGGAAGTAGTCCCAATTAATATATTGGGAGCTTTCAGTGCGTAAAGCTTAGTTCAAAGCATGAAAGCACACCTCCCTCACCCTAATATACTGGGGCCAATGTTTATACTGGGGCAGGGGAGGCTTTACTAACCCCGGGTTCCATTAGAGTTTAATACTTGCTCATGCGTGGACTGTTCTTTTCCCTGAGGAGGACTGCTTACTGAGTTAAATGAATAGTAAGGCTTATGCCAAAGTGCACCGACTCCTTTCTTCACTCTAAGTCAGTGGCCAGCTTCGATGCCGCGGGCTAGGAAGTCTATTCCCAGCTGTTCTGCCAGATTCTATAAACCTAGTCTATTTCAGCATGGCTTATCCTTGAATTACGTGTTGTCAAGAAGAAAGGGGTTGCGCAAACGCAAACTATTCTTACTTCACCTCATTGGCTTACGAGCTCTCAGGGATTCAATTCCTTATGCAGTCAAACAATAGGGAGATTGCCCTTATCTTAGAGATTTTTCTTTATTTATGGATTTACGCTCAATAAATGAACTCTAATTAGCATTGTTAATAATGCCTTCATGGCAAATGCCAGAGTTTTGGAAGAGTAGCTAGTCCGATTAGAAAGACAGAATTAGAGTATCATCTGGTGAAGCTTGCACTTCTGGTTTCTTATATTAAGTCCTAACAATCACAGGTACCTGGTAGACTATACCGGTATACTAAGTGGTTTTTGCAGAGAGAAGGACCATTTCTTTCGAACATGAGGAGGGTACTTCATTACTCGGTGTCATTTGCCGATTGAGGGAATAGGGTTGCTGGACTCCCCTATAGAATTGATTTCTTAGTGATAGGGATATGGGTTCCATGGGTGGATGATTTCTCCTCGCCTTCTGCTAAAGATCTCTAATCTTTTAGTACTATACTACATAACATGCCGAGATTTTGTCAAACAGCTCTACCAATACATAAATCGTTATGGAATTCTAAGATTTCTCTAAGATAAGGAGTTCGGATTCGACACGACCTCCTTAGCAATCCAAGTAAGGCCCGGGAACAAGTGATTATTTGCTTAAATCCCGAACTGTGATTTCCGCGGTCAAAGAAGACAGGAGTTGGCACGGGACAACTACGAATTAGGCATTTGCGTAAGTCAACTAGACAAATGATTCGACAGGGAATGCCACAAGCAAGACTCAAAATATTCCTTGCTTAGGACCGAAGCAGTATATTAATTGGGCGAATCTCTTCTTGTTAAGTTAACAACTGCATGGGAAGCTAGGCCCAGCTTATCGGTAGATTCGATACCAGAGCCTGCTGTTAGATCTTATATAAGAGTATATATATTCTATACCATTTAATTGCATATGAGGCTAATATGGTATTGAATACCTGGTATGACGAATCGATCGTTGTATAGAAGATTACCTGAATAAGAAACCCTGGATAACTATTCATAGGGGGAAGTGCATTCTTGTAGTCAGTTTATATGCAAGCATGATAACCTATATCTTCCAAACAGTTGGGGTCCTTGCTTTGGATGTTGTTCCCCCGGTGTGAAAGAAGTTGGTTTCGTAGTTTTAGAATTCTGCTGATCCCAAGTACTTCATCTCTATCATTGCATATTAGAATATAGAAAGTAAAGAAGAATAGGCATAACCAGAAGAATTGTGTAAAATAAGTATTATAGTACTTTGCTGCTCAAAGAGTGTACGATAAAGCCACCTGGGAGATACATCTGAATGACTAGGCGTCTAGTATACCAAGTCCAGTATATTAATTGGGCGGGGCGTATTAGACTTGAGAGAGTAGATAGGCACCAGTATTTTAATTGGGGGAACCACTCAACCTGCCAGTATATTAATTGCGCCTGAGAATCTTATTACCAACAAGCCTGCTGAACCACGCTTACGAGTTGATGGCCAAGTATCTTTTAAACAAAGCAATCTAGATGGCATGGTGAGTGGATAAGCAAGCTGTAACGAATAGGAATCCACTTCTACTTATTCCGCATTCATTGATCTGGAACAAAGGCCTACTACCTCACAAATGAATCACTAATCACTACCCCTTGGTTTCTTGCTCCTGTGTGGCCACCGAGGTAGCGTAGCTCCAACGTCCGGTATAATTCTCATAGCTGCCAGAGAATAATTCCGTGGTTCACCTTCGCAACCAATCATATATAAGAGTCATATGGGATAATAATACCTTCCAAAGACTAGCCTAATAACGTTCTCCTTGGTCTGCATTCTAAGCCATAGAATCGTAATTCCTTACTGATCTCTGATTCAATTAATTACTGGACTTCGTATACTAGGCTCCTTTAGTCCTTTGCTTCTATATGATAGAGTTGGTTCAATAATGAAATGCTTCATTGATCTGCCTGATACCGCTAAAAAGGTCCTTCAAACTGGTATACTATATCTCTTCCATACTGGTAGTCTTTAATTTTTGCAGTATAGGAATATATACTTATGTATAGAAAATGATTTTTGGATATGGCGATTTCATGATTTCTATATGCGTTGTCTGTTGGTGACTTTGCAACTTGTTGCATGTTGGTGACTATATAACAGTGTGCATGTTGGTGATTTGGCACTTTTGTTGCTTATATTAGTAGGCAATATCTATCAATGGGTCAAATGGGTAAACCCGACCCAACACGACCCATTTACTTAAATGGGTTGGGTCGGGTCAACCTGTTTATAAACGGGTCGGGTTAGGGTTGGGAAAATATGACCCGTTAATAAACGGGTTGACCCAACCCGTTTATAAATCAACCCGAACCCAACTTGACCCGACCCAAACCCGACCCGACACGACCCATTGACAGCCTTATTAGTACATGAGACAATTATCATATACATGCACGGCAGGAGAGGCATATTATCGTAGCCATGATCGTGTTTTGAAGTGGACGAAGAGGATATCAAAGTGAGGAATATACTCCCCAGCCCAAACTATTCTTTCGGGGAAGCTTCAAGAGTCTTGCGAGGTAAGCCCACAAGTAAGCAAGTTAGTAATTCCAGCTAGAAATAAGCAAGTCGCTACGCACCCCCCGTTTGTCGCGCCTAAGAAAGAAAAAATCCAAACTATTCTTTATGAATGATTTCAAGTTTGGGGCGATTTCATTGATATAGTAAAGTAAAGATTTAGTGTTGATATTACTGGAAGTAGCTGTATTGGTGAAGACCTGATGCCCTATGATTCATAATAAGCCAGAGGTTCGCTATGCACTCTCCCGTTGGTAGCCCTTTGTTCTTAATGGTCTCTGATCTCTTCCGTTAGTGCTAGCAGGTAGGTTGTTGGGAAGAATGCACTCTAGGCTTGCTTGTTCTTGACTCGAAGACGCATAGATTAGGGTTCTCCACGGGTTGCCTTATTGAGCAGGTTGATTCTTTTAATAAACTAGACTCTATGGATGCTCTTGTCCGCTTGGATATGCTGGCTGCCACCTGCTTTTTCATTTCGGTAGCGAGAAGGGGGAGTCTTAACACAACTTCGCACCTTCCTTGTGCTGCTTCTGATCAGACTTGTTCGCATTTCTTCCACTCCCCTTGGTCTTTTCCTGTCTTCGCTGTTCATCTAGATTCTCGTCTTTCTTTCAAGCCGCAGTGACATCTTGTTCGATGAAGCGGGAGAAAAGGGGCTTTCCAATCCCGACTTACGCAATAGCTGGAATAAGAAATATGACACTTCGACCAGTGGGAAAGATAGGCATAGAATCTATGCCACGGAATCCGGCTAGTCCCATTTGAAGTCTCCGATCCATCTGACATCATCCTTTGTTTCCAACATAAGGCGACCTCTGGGAGCCTAGTATAAACATAGGCGACCAACCCAGTATATCAGACCGGGCGACCCCAGTATCTTAATTAGAGGTCCAGTTCACTCCGACCGGTCTAAACTATTCGAACGAAGTGAGTGGATGCCGTGACTACGGATAGGAATACCGGCTAAGACTCGTACTCGGTATGGACTCTTTCTGATTAGATTCGGGGTGAAACAAAACCTCGTTCTAGTTTGCGAACATGGAAGAAAAAGTGGCCGATTTCACCTCATTAAAAGAACTTATTTACAATCAGTTGGAAGATCCCTTTGAGTCGCAGGGTGTTTAGTTGCCCGCGCAACTAAACATTCATGATGTAGCCGCGCATCTCCATAACGACGTAGAAAATGTTGTTTTTCTTCAAAACATTTCTTTATGTTGACGTTCTAGAAATAGGAATCCACAGCCAATATTATATTGAGGCCTCGGGTTTCTTTTGATAAGAGGTCTGTTTATACTGGAACAATTAATATACTGGCGAGGATTAATTGCTCACTTATGCTCGCTTCATGCTTCGGTCCCCTTAGTTAGAGATCGGGACAATGTTCATGGGGACCGGGGGTAAAATAGAGTGTTGTTTCGGAATACAAAGTTAGGAATAATGCAACAAGAAAAGTGACAGGTGAGACCAATAATATAATAGGAGCTAAGGAAGCATCAATCGTCGACTTCCTTCCATCTAGCTAGGTAAGATCAAACTCGAATAGTTTGGATCGGTCCCCAAAGTATCTTGGCTTTGGTAGAAAGAGACCAGCCTCGTAGGGGCAATTGGGAGATGTGATAAGTGTTTCTACTATTCAAGAATATCTTAATTGGAGCATAGTGTACCAAGTCCAATATATTAATAGGGAGGTGCCTAGTATACCAAGTCCATTCTATGATTCTACCGAGGAATGAGCTGCACGAGTGGATCTATGAGAGCACGAGTTATACGAGTGGCAACGAGGCAAGATAAGCTAACTTAACAAAAATATGCAGGGATTTCTCTTGGTAGGTGATAGCGGTGCGAAGCGTAGAATTTCTTATAAGAAAGATGCTACCCAATTATTTGTTGTATAGGGGCTGGATGCCCGACTTCTCTAGGTGCTTAGCTCTCTTGCTTCGGTTAAGCAACGAATTCCTCTTGAGCTTGTGTTTGGTTATTTCTCCCGGTCTGTAATAGGGCCTTGATTTTCCTGCTATTCGTATAAAGCTTCTGTCTCGGCTACCTGCCTGGTACTGAAGTCTGATTCGGTTATGTCAGGGATTCTTTATTTCATTTCGATTTTCTTTCCCTCTCTTTTCTTTTTATTTCCTTCCATCATTCCTTAAGTCCCATAAGGTTTGGTGATCATGTAAAATCTGACCCATTTTCTCATCGACCGAGGGGTACGAAATAAATCAGATTGATTTTTCGATCAAAAAAGGGCCACGTGTTGAGTGACTATCAGATGTCAAGTCTGTGATTGAAGTGAAGGCAGGAGAGACTTCAAGCCTAGGGAAAGCTGACAACTAAGCCAGTGGGTGAACTGAATGAAACCTATTACTCTTTTGCTGATGCCGGAACTACACGATTCAAGCCTACGTACACTGCTCCTACCTATATGAGAGGGAAAGCTGACTCCTACCGCTAAACCTATAATGCGGTTGTGATAGGTATCTCGATTTCAATCCCGACCTTTAATTTAGGGAGGTATTCTAAAGTGGTTGTTGTCAAGTTCGCTTTACACCTGCGAAATGTCGAGGGCTGTCGAAGGTACCATACCGGCTTGTGGGAGTCCACTCGTAAGCTCATGGATATTTTGAACCATAGCTGCCCCTTTAACTTATTCTCGCGTGGACTGTAACAACTGTAGCTTCAATTGCAAGTAGGACTGTCCTTAATGTAGCTTATCATGAAAGAGAGAGAATCGCTGAAAGTCGGGTAATTGAATAAGGCTCTTCCAACAGTTGCTTATCCGTAGTCGGCTGTATCAGCTCGAAGGCTTGAAGTAGTGGGTGACAGTTCCAGAGAGGCAGGCAAGTAGAGAGTGCTTATAGGACCGAAGCAAGCCTCTCAACTGAAGGGGGATAGAATGAAAGCCAATGGAAGAAAGCCAAGTGTCGGCAGTAAAGGCAGGCTAAGCAGTCAAGGCAAGGGTCCGAAGGAGAGCTAACCCCGAAAGGGAAGTCATTGGGGTTAGGTGAGTCAGCTCATGCTGATGTTTCCAATCCATTCAACAAGTAGGGGCACGAAATAAAATAGCAGTACGGAAAGAAAGAAATGGGGAGGGCGGAATACACTGATTTAAGTGTAGATCGAGACTAGATTAGAGATTAGGTTGAGCCAGCATATGGTGAGACAGGGCCTACTAGACCTAACAGCGACTAAGCTTATTGATTCTGTCTTTACGTCAGGCACGAAAGCCATAGCTTGTTTTCTTGCTTTCATGTTGTATATGTTAGAAACGGATGACTGACTCCTCTGTAGGAAGCCGGAGGAGTAGAGTAGGCACCTGAAGAAGATGCCAAAGGAGCTAGTCACTATCATCGTGTATTAAGGAACAGGTTAAACTGTTGGGACTAGTATATTAATTGGAGCTCCGCTCTTACTTTATGAAATTCAAAGATCCCTGCTACCCTACTTGATACTTCTTCTAGACGCTCCCCAATTGACCAGCTAAATGAAATCATCGATGGCGTCTTGCACCAGGCCCATTTCAGTGTGAACATTGAGTGGGAGTTCGGTTACATTGCTAAGAGAATCCTCTGTACTAGTTCTGCTTGATCAAATTACGAGGGAAGTGGAAGTTTGAGTTTCTTTTGATGTTGCTGCCCATAACCGAGCTCATAACCGAGCGGAGCTCCAATTAATATACTAGGCCCAACAGTTTAGCCTGTTCCTTAATACATGATGATAGTGACTAGCTCCTTAGGCATCTTCTTCAGGTGCCTACTCATCTCCTCGGCTTCCTACAGAGGACTCAGTCATCCGTTTCTAACAGATACAACATGAAATAAAGTTTTCTTTTTTGAATTATCAATTATCTCGTGAGTCAATCATCCATTTCTAACATATACAACATGAAACAAAGTTCTCTATTTTGACTTATCAATTATCTGTAGAAGCCAATCTCGATTAAGCAAGAAAACAAGCTACGAGATAATTGATAATTCAAAATAGAAAACTTTATTTCATGTTGTATATGTTAGAAACGGATGACTGACTCCTCTGTAGGAAGCCGAAGGAGTAGAGTAGGCACCAGAAGAAGATGCCAAAGGACCTAGTCACTATCGTCGTGTATTAAGGAACATGCTAAACCGTTGGGCCTAGTACATTAATTGGAGCTCCGCTCTTACTTTATGAAATTCAAAGATCCTTGCTACCCTACTTGATACTTCTTCTAGCAGCTCCCCAATTGACAAGCTGAATGTGATCATCGATGGCGTCTTGCACCAGGCCCATTTCAGTTTGAACATTGAGTGGGAGTTTGATTACATTGCTAAGAGAATCCCCTGTACTAGTTCCCTTTGATCATATTGCAAGGGAAGTGGAAGTTTGAATTTCTTTTGATGTCGCTGCGCTGAGAGTTCTCTTGTTAGTTCCCCCCAAGCCATCAGGAAATATAATAGTGCTGCTTTTTATGTTTACGAAGACGAGGCAAGAGATGAGAGGATGAAGATAGCTGCTTTCATCGACGCAGGGGAAAAGTTCCTCCATATAGGAACGAGAATTCCAGAACAAAGGAGAAAGCGACACATCTATCTTAGCCAACCAAGGAAGACATCTCGCATATCGCACATGAAAGAGAAGCGCATCTTGTCAAGTCAGTTCAGTGATACGAAAATAGGCAACTCTCAAAGGTAACTCTAGCTCTAGAAGCCAACCAATTTGAATACTTGAGTTTGACTCTGTTACTCTTTTACTTCTTTAGGACCACTGTTTAGCTTAGTTTGCTTTGTTCCTCTCCCTACAATAACTGGGCATTTCGTTAGGTGAGTCCGGTTGATATTTTATTTAAGGAAGAACTGGGTATTTTGGTTATTTCTTTATAGAGAAAGGTGATGAAATTGACGATTAATCTCATCAAACTTTCCCTTTTGTCTGTGGTGAGGGTGACCTTGTTCAAAAATGGTTTGGTGTGACCTTTCCTATGGTGTCTCTTCTGTGTTAGCTAGTATAAGTCTTGGTGCTTTTGTTTTAGTAAGGCAAATAAGAGAGGAGTTAGCTAGTAGGGTAATGCAATCAGAATAATCCTTGAACCTTCTTCGGTCTCTTTCAGTGGCGGGGAGCTTTCTCTCTTAAAGAGGGTCTTCATTGCGCTTTCCTCTGACAGCCTTACAAGGGCAGGGCGCCCTAGCTAGATTCAAGTTCTTCTCCCAGGTAAATGCATTCTTTTTTATTCAAGTTCTTCTTCCAGGTAAATGCATTCTTTTTTAATGAATACCCAGGCAAAGCGTAGAGGCTCTGCCTGATCTGATCCCTGGAGATGGAACAACTTCTGACCCAGCTTAACCACACATTTTTTCAGTCTAATTGGAAGACTGCTATTGAATCCGCGATTGAAATGCGGTCTTTTCGCGACTCCACTGCTATTGATAATGCCAACCCTGCTAGCCTCTTGTTAGCTGCTTCTCTCGTCCAGGATTCTTGGATTAGGCTTTACTGCGCTTCTCTCTTTAAGGCAGGGCTAAGGCATTGGTTGACTTTCTTTCTATTCTTTAAGTTTGGAGCGAAGGATAAGCTCTACATTCGGCGGTTTTGCTTTGCCTTTTGCTTCCCTAGTTCCCTTTCTTTTGTTAGGAATTGATCCAGTTGCTTCTCCGGTTTTGGTGAGTTAGGTTAGTATGGGGAATTATATTCTGTTTCAGAAAGAACTCTGAGTGGACAAGACAAAAGCCTATCTTTTCTCAAGCTTGATTCGAAATTGCTATTAGTTCAAGCAGGAGAGTCCGTCTTTCTTTGTGAAATGGCCGAATTAGTCACACCCGGATCAATCCCACATTCGGCTCAAGAGAAGCAAAGGAAAGATCAGAGTTGGCATTAGCCCCGTTGTTGGAGGAAGAAGGGTTGGCGTTCTATTGAATCCATTAGAGGAAGGACTACTAATAGGTAGTGGTGAGGTAATTCTTATTAGTTTTTTCGAATCTGTGCTGGTAGCTGTAAACTCTTCTTTCTCGACGGGAATCATTGTAATATAAAAAAAAGAAATGAAAGCAGTAGCCAAGCTAATGGACTTGCCTTTCTTGCTTGACTCAACTTCCTAAACCTCTTCCTGCTCATTGAATGTTGGAAGAACTTTCAAATGGGACAAGTGATGAAGGAAGACCTTCTATCTTAGAAAAGAAAATGTACAGAATATAGATAAGGAAAGCAGTCTACTCATTCCCAGGCATAGCAGAATAAAAGGCCCAACTCTCGTAACTGAGACCACGCTAGCCGTTCGCTAATTAGTACCTTTAAAATGATTTGCTTAAACTTCCACCATACTGCAATTATAAGATTCATTTTCGATCTAAAGGGTCATTGCATTCTTTTTTTCGAGATGGGGGTTCGCCCTTCTTTCCTGAAGCTTTTCATGGACCCTTTCTACTCCACCACAAGCAAAGTCTAGCATTGAGTACTAATGTGGATGGGCCCAAGCCAGCCAATCCCCCTAACGCCCACTAAGATCCACCAACTTAATAGTTATAAATATTTTGCGTATTTATTGACCGTTTACTTTCCGTCAATGAATGCGAAATTCCCGGCCTTACCTTATTCCTCTTTCCTTTAGAATCCCTTCTTCCGCCTCTGGATTTCCTACCAAATGGAGATCGAGGTGCGTAGCGACCAGGCAGCCCCTTCAAAAGAGCCAGTGGCCAAGAAAGCCACCAATTCAAAAGAATGTTTAAGACGGTTTCAGATTCTAATAATAGCTAAGTCCCAATTCATCACTATTCAATTATCAAGCTCTCAAACCAGCACACTCGCTCGCCAACCGGTCTAATATACTGGATCATTCGCCTAACTAACTTTACCAAGACTAATCCGGCTCGCTTCTTCATTCTCGCCCTGAATATACTCTTAAAGCTTGCCTTTCTCAAGGTTATGGAGGTTTAGAGCTCTTTCCGAATGACTTCGCTCCTTCAAATGGAGCCATGATGTTTGAATGTGTAGCTCAGTAGGGGTTATGCCTATACAGATGAGGGAGAGAGCGGTAAGGGATAATTAGTTGGAACAAGAGGAGCGTAGCTCTAAGGAGCCACCTCCTTCGGAGCGACTGTCAAGGAGTGGGAGTGATTGAGTGATGGGAGGCCAGTATATTAATTGCTACTAATAAGGGACGACTAGTATACGCCTTGTTGAGTGAAGTAAAGAGCCCCAGGTACCGGTCTAAGCCAGAGCATAAGGCCCAAACAGAAGGAATGGCGCGAAGCTGGAGTGATGATGGAGCGGTGGAACGATCCAGTATATTCTACCACAACTTAAACAAGTGTTAGGTTGGCGGGAATAAAGATGGACTTCCTTACGGTCGATTAGCTATCGCTTCGAGGAAGGAGCGAAGCTCCTTTTAGTCGCTACCTCTCACTCATTTCGATGGGATTATAGACCGGGACTTATTTATGTTGATTAGTTGCCTTTGCTTGGTGTTGATGCGGATTGGTAATGACTGATTCTTAGTACTAATGCACCTACCGGTTGGTAAGCACCATATACCGAGAGAGGTAGCGTTGTTCACTTTCCCTTGGGTCTTATAGTCGTGCTCAGCTATTTATTGGCCTTGCCTAACTGCTCCGCTTTGCTTTGAAAAAAAAAGGATAAAAAAGTAAGTTATAGAGGATGGCTTTATCTCATATTAAGTCGGAAGGAGTGAGATCGGTCTTCGGGTAAACCCAACAGCTCAGCAGAGGAAGAATTCAAAGCCATACCTTTTGAGTAGGCTACAGCGTCGCCTATATAAAAGACCTTGGTTCTCCACTTTGAAAGCAGGAACTCGCCTTAACATATCACCCAAGTTGGATACTTTACACATCGAGTTAGACCACCCCTTAAATTCATTCTATTTTTCATAATAAGAAGATAACTGAACTGCATTGACTAACTGCTGGGAAAGGACATGTTTTCTTCTCTACGTCTTTCAAGGTGGCCTCAAGTGAGTCCAATCCATCTGCATTTCTATCAGTTGAATCCCCCGAACCGGGAATGGAAGCATCATCATCCCTTCCGAAACCTCTTATCGAGAGTCGGTCGTGTTTATTTAGTCTCTTCATCTGATCAAACAGAAGCACTCAAGGCTCTCCTCTTGTCATCCATCTGAAGGCAGTAATGCACTTTATTGATTCCTCCTACTCCACACCCATACGCGAGCCTCGAACCAATGTGGGACTTAATTTCATAAAGGTTATGAACCTTGCCAGGCAAGGAAATGCCTTCGAGGCCAAGCTTGATAGAAGCACCAACCAGAGAAGCTGTAGAGAATGGATGTCCCTCTGTTAAACTAGTAAGCTGCCAAGATGGCGAATCCAAGTAAAGTTTCCCATATCCAGATCAAGCTTAATTACTTTCCGTTGTGATCACGATGGGTCTTTATGAAAGTGGCGGGAAAGATGGGCACTCGTCATGTGCTGCAACTCGATTTCACGTAACAAGAGGAAGTAGTAGCTAGCCTCGATTGAACCTAGATGTGAACAAAGGCCACTGCTCAAAAATAGATATGCGCTAGCTAGGCAATCATTTACTGAAGGACTCAGGGTCTCCTCGATGCCTTCTCGTATATGGTTGTTGTTAAAGGGCGTTTAGCGCTTTCCTAAAAGAATATCAAGTAAAGAAGGGGCATATATCCACTTTTTCTTTTCTAAAGAAAGCATCACCCACTACTCATAATCGAAAGGGTTCACAATGAGTTCAGTCTATAATGACGAAACGTTTATGCCGGAGGGGTTTGTCTCCATGGAACGAGTATTCACTACTGCTTACAGCACCTTCATTCACTCGTATAGCTACTTCGGAACTCTTTCGCAGACACGTGGAGTCGAACGTCTCTCTACAATGTATCCTAGGTAGACTGATTATTACTGATTATTGTAGCTACTTTAGTGGTAGACAGTTCTCTTGCTAGCTATTTATTTGTAGTCTAATAGATCTACATGTTCTAGCGGATCTAAAGTAGGTTTGTGTTCCGCAACAGAAAGAGGTTTTCCTCCGCCGAGAATATTTACTAGGGGAAGCATGGAAAGGCATACGAGTGCTCCTCTCATAGACGAGTACCAACTCAGTCCGCTCCTACTGCACGGGAGTATCAGCAGGTCGTAGTGAGCATCCCGGGACGGACCCTAGGACAATCACCGCCTTGCTCGCGGGGTTAGGCTGATAGAGGGATTAGTTGGCTTCTACTCCTAGAGGGTTATAAGGTTTATCCACTTCCTTACTTCCTAAAAAAAGGGGAGATAGGATTTAGAACCAGCAAACCCTAGAAGTAAAAATAAGGTTAGGTTCTAAAGCAGCTATCCTGAAGTAAGAGTTTGAGTCAGCCTCGTTCTGATGCATGGTTCTCTTTTAAGTCATTACCGAGGATAGCACTCTATTTAAGTAAGCTCATCGCTCTATCTAGGAAGCTAGGAGCTAGTCTGCCAAGCTTAAGGAAAATAAAAAAGTAAGCAAGGTTGTTAGCGAGTAAGGAAAAGAAAAGGTAGGCTTAGAACCAGTATACCCTATCTTATATCCAGTAGTTAGTCTACCTATGAAAAGAATGCTTTGGTTGGAATTGTATAAAAGCAGGCTGCGATGCGAGGACTCTCAACTTTTACTTTATTGTGTTAAGCATAACTCTAGCGAATTTGAGCAGCAAACTCTATCGAAAGAAATCTTTTATATCTTTCTTGTTATCTGCTCCTTCATAAGCCAGATTCCAGAATGAAATACCTAGGAGAAGCACATCCAAAGGAGTTATGCAACGCTCTATGCATACTTAGGCCTCTCGCTTCTCTCATATGTTGCTTTGATGAACAAACTATATAAGCTCCACGAAAACACAAAAGCCTAACGGAGAGATGACGCTAGTTAGAGCTGAAGAACCAAGTGAAGCTAGTCCGAACAAAGTAACCAACTATGCTAGCAGAAGCGAGAAAGACTTACCTCACGGACGGAAGGCTTTCGGTCTGATCGTGCGCTTATCTCTTCTTAGATGTTCTATAATACAAGTCAAGTCCTCCTTAATATCATACGTGAGCTAGGTAGTTCCATACAACATGAAATACCTGGGAAAAGGACTTATATTGAGTTGGGCTTCGCCTCGATGAACCAACCGACTTCGCTACACGAAGAGATGCTTGGCTGCCCACCTATGAAAGAACACCTTTGGCTGGTATTCACTGCTAGAGTACGTAGCTCACTAGGCTCCCTTGCATTTGTTCTCTCTTTCTTTTCCATCCTCGCCTCAAAAAGAAGCAAAGAAGGTAGCTCGGCATTTAGTCTGATCTTCAGCTTGATTGTGTTAAGCATAGTTGATATCAATTTCCATGTTCGAAATTCGAAGAGACCGGGTTCGACCAGTTGCGTGGGAAGCATTTGGGATTGATAAGAATGAAGGTATAGAAGAGGAAGTCTTCACTTGATGGAAGAAAGATCTACTGCAAAGAAATGGTTGGATTCCCGGTATCAACATGACAACTACGTCAAACATTCCACTCAAAATTCAGTAAGAACTAGGGAACTCTCCAGTATTAGACTAATGGCAAGTCAACCTTTGTTCACTCAGAGAGAAGTAATAATAGTTCACCCAACTTCTCCTTTCATGTGTTAAGCATAACTCTAGTGAATTTGACTTTATTTCTTAATTTAAATTTACCAGATCAAATCAAAATCTTTTATATCTTTCTGGTTATTTTCCCCGTCATGCATAGTTTACAGTCCTGTAAAATGGTTTCAAAGAAATTGATGACTCAATATCTGTTCGTTCCTCACTCTTCAACGAGTGACCTACTGTACATCGTGCCCGCTACTTTGGAAGACCAACTCTTAGCGAGTCATAAACTCAGTTCGCTTATGGCCTGCACAGGGGAACTGACTATTAAGTCATGTCTTACTATTCCTTCCTCAGATTCGTTGTCTCTAATAGGAGATTCTTGAATGAGCGAATTTTCGACTTCAAGAAAGCAATAAAGGAAATATACCCTCAATTAATATACTGGCCTCATGCCTTGTCTTATTATTTATATGCACCTGTTGTTGAAACTAACTCAATAGGATAAGCTCTCCCAATATTGCTTGTTAAAACTGAATGATCAGTTTGGGGAATCAGGCCAATATTTATACTGGATGTTAGTTGTCTAAGACCAATGTTTATACTGGGAGCATCCTGCTTCACCAAGAAATTGCATTCTCCTATATTATATAATGACGACTCCTGATTTGACGAATCAAAGTGACAAATCCAACTCTGATTATTCATAAACCGCCTAAAAAAATATTCGACTTAAATTGTACTGAACCTATATCACTTAGCTCTTATTGCAACATTCCTTGATATGGCACTCATTTCCATGAAAGCAAACTGTCACTTGAGCAGCAACCCAACAGCAACAACTGTGATATCGAAAGCTGGGGATTCGAGTTCTTCTTCCTAACATCCTGGAAGAGATGGTTTTGGACCAGAGAGAGGACCAGAAATAAGTCAAATCCAGCCCTGTCTAAAGCTCACTACTGACTTGAGTTAGAAGAACCTAGTTCGCAGCCAGACTGCATCGCTTGGGCTATCTCTTTAATGACATGAAACTAAAGGCTATTGTAAAGCGGATTCTTTTCATTTCTGATACCTTGAGTCATGTTGTATAGGACCCCTTCACCTAACGCTCGGGATGCAATCCAATCCATTCTGTTCCTGACAATCAATACTGTGTGTTGAGGGCCGAGCTCGAAATGGGAGGATTGGGGGCTGACCACCAGTTTTTTCTACCGGTGCTCCCACTAAAGTAATTGTAGCAGTTGAGAGCCCAGTATAGTAATTGCATATCCTAATTTCATTGATTGTGCAGTGGGAATTTCTCGTTAATGTTCAAAACAGTCTCTCAAGCTCAGCGAATGGATCTATCTTTGTACTGGGTTCTCTTTGTTATGATGAAATCGTCCACTTTACAAGGGAATGACTGGATTGGGTGCTCCTAGAATAGAGAAGGATCGATGAAATCGAGTTAGATGTAGACAAGGATCAATGATTATTATATAAAATGATTTGGAATCGGACCTCTTATAATATCATCATGCAGAAACCGGCCAATAAGTTTTCATTGGTGAACCAGAAAAAAATAAAGAATAAAAAGCCCATTCCGTAACCTTCTTATAACTAGAAAGAGGGGGTTCCCTGGGCGACACGATATTGATAAAAGCTTCTTTCTCACTGTTGGACAATGAAATCGAGAAGATCGACACGATATTGATAAAAGCCCATTTCAGTGTGAACATTGAGTGGGAGTTCGGTTACATTGCTAAGAGAATCCCCTGTACTAGTTCCGCTTGATCAAATTGCAAGGGAAGAGAAAGTTGGAGTTTGTTTTGATGTCGCTGCCCATATCCGAGCGGAGCTCCAATTAATATACTAGGCCCAACAGTTTAGCCTATTCCTTAATACACGATGATAGTGACTAGCTCCTTTGGCATCTTCTTCAAGTGCCTACTCTACTCCTTTGGCTTCCTACAAAGGAGTCAATCATCCGTTTCTAACATATAAAACATGAAAGCAAGAAAACAAGCTATGGCTTTCGTGCCTGACGTAAAGACGGAAACAATAACCTTAGTTGTTGTTACGTCCAGCAGGCCCTGTCTCACCATATGCTGGCTCAACTTAATCTCTAGTCTAGTCTCGATCTACACTTAAATCAATGAATTCCTCCCTCTCTATTTCTTTCTTTCCCTACTGCTATTTTATTTCGTGCCCCTACTTGTTGACTGGATTGGAAACTTCAGCATGAGCCGACTCACCTGACCCCAATGACTTCCCTTTCGGGGCTAGTTATCCTTCGGACCCTTGCCTTGACTGCTTAGCCTGCCTTTACTGTTGGCACTTGGCTTTCTTCCGTTGGCTTTCATTCTATCCCCCTTCAGTTGAGAGGCTTGCTTCGGTCCTATAAGCACTCTCTACTTACCTGCCTCTCTGGAACTGTCACCTACTACTTCAAGCCTTCGAGCTGATACAGCTGACTACGGATAAGCAACTGTTGGAAGAGCCTTATTCAATTACCCGACTTTCAGCGATTCTCTCTCTTTCACGATAAGCTACATCAAGGACAATCCTACTTGCAATTGAAGCTACAGTTGTTACAGTCCGTGCGAGAATAAGGTAAAGGGATAGCTTTGGTTCAGAATACCCATGAGCTTATGAGTGGATTCCCACAAGCCGGTACGGTACCTTCGACAGCCCTCGACATTCCGTAGGTGCGAAGCGAACCTGACAACAACCACTTTAGAATACCTCCCTAAACTAAAGGTCGGGATTGAATTCGAGATACCTATCACAACCACAATATAGGTTTAGCGGCAGGAGTCAGCTTTCCCTCTCATATGGGTAAGAGCGATATATGCAGGCTTTAATCGTGTAGTTCCGGCATCAGCCAAAGAGCGATAGGTTTCATTCAGTTCATCCACTGGCTTAGCTGTCATCTTTCCCTTGGCTTGAAATCTCTCCTACCTTCACTTCAGTCACAGACTTGGCATTTGACAATCACTCAACACGTGGGCCTGAAAGAACCAAATCAGACTTCAGTACCAAGCAGGTAGCTGAGACAGAAGCGTTATACGAGTAGCAGGCCAATCAATGCCCTATTACAGACCGGGAGAAAGAACCAAGCACAAGCTCGAGAGGAATTCGTTGCTTAACTGAAGCAAGAGAGCTAAGCGCCTAGAGAAGTCGGGCATCCAGCCCCATACAACAAATAATTGGGTAGCATCTTTCTTATAATAAATTCTACGCTTCGCACCTGTATCTCCTACCAAGAGAAATCCCAGCATATTGTTGTTTAGTTAGCTCATCTTGGCTCGTTGCCACTCGTATAACTCGTGCTCTCTTAGACCCACTCGCGCAGCTCATTCCTCGGCAGAATCGTAGAATGGACTTGGTATACTAGGCACCTCCCTATTAATATACTGGACTTGGTATACTAGGCTCCAATTAAGATATTCGTGAACAGTAGAAACTCTTATCGCATCTCCCAATTGCCCCTACGAGGCTGGTCTCTTTCTACCGAAGCCAGGATACTTAGGGGACCGATCAAAACTATTCGAGTTTGATCTTACCTAGCTAGGTGGAAGGAAGTCGACGATTCATGCTTCCTTAGCTCCTATTATATTATTGATCTCACCTGTCACTTTTCTTGTTGCAGAATTCCTGACTTCGTATTCTGAAACAATACTCTATTCTACCCCCGGTCCCCATGAACATTGTCCCGGTCTCTAACTAAGGAGACCGAAGCATGAGATGAGCATAAGTGAGCAATTAATCCTCGCCAGTATATTAATTGTTCCAGTATAAACAGACCTCTTATCAAAAGAAACCCGAGGCCTCAATATAATATTGGCTGTGGATTCATTTTCTAGAAGGCCAAAATAAAGAAATGTTTTGAAGAAAAACAACGTTTTCTACGTCGTTATGGAGATGCGCGACTACATCTTGAATATTCAGTTGCGCGGGGCAACTGAACACCCTGCGACTCAAAGAGATCTTCCAACTGATTGTAAATAAGTTCTTTCAATGTGGTGAAATCGGCCACTTTTTCTACCATGTTCACAAACTAGAACGAGGTTTTGTTTCACCCTGAATCAGATCAAAAAGAGGCCATACGGAGTATGAGTCTTAGCCGATATTCCTATCCGTAGTCACGGCATCCACTCACTTCGTTCGGATAGTTTGGACCGGTCGGAGTGAACTGGACCTCTAATTAAGATACTGGGGTCGCCCGGTCTAATATACTGGGATGGTCGCCTATCTTTATACTGGGCTCCCAGAGGTCGCCTTATGTTGGAAACAAATGATGTTGTCGGATGGATCAGAGACTTCAAATGGGACTAGCCGGATTCCTCGGCATAGATTCTATGTCTATCTTTCCCACTGGTCGAAGTGACATATTTCTTATTCCGGCTATTGCACAAGTCGGGATCGGAAAGCCCCTTTTCTCCCGCTTCATTGAACAAGATATCACTACGGCTTGAAAGAAAGACGAGAATCTAGATGAACAGCGAAGACAGGAACGAACAAGGGGAGTGGAAGAAATGCGAATAAGTCTGATTAGAAGCAGCACAAGGAAGGTGTGAAGCAATGTTAAGACTCCCCCTTCTCGCTACCGAAATGAAAAAGTAGGTGGCAGCCAGTATATCCAGGCGGACAAGAGCATCCATAGAGTCTACTTTATTAAAAGAATCCACCGGCTCAATAAGGCAACCCGTGGAGAACCCTGATTTGGGCATCTTCGAGTCAAGAACAAGCAAGCTTAGAGTGCATTCTTTCCAACAACCTACCTGCTTAGCACTAACGAAAAAGATCAGAGACCCTTTAGAACAAAGGGCTACCAACGGGAGAGTGCGTAGCGAACCTCTTGCTTATTATGAATCATTGGGCATCAGGTCTTCACCAATACAGCTACTTCCAGTAATATCAATAGCAAATCCTTACTTGACTATATCAGTGAAATCGCCTCGAACTTGAAATCGTTCATAAAGAATAGTTTGGATTTTTTTTCTTTCCTAGGCGCGATAAACGAGGGGTGCGTAGCGACTTGCTTATTTCTAGTTGGAATTACTTACTTGCTTACTTGTGGGCTTACCTCGCCGAACTCTTGAAGCTTCCCCGAAAGAATAGTTTGGACTGGGGAGTATATTCCTCACTTCGATAGCCTCTTCGTCTACTTCAAAACGCGATCATGGCTACGACAATATGCCCCTCCTGCCGAGCATGTATATGATAATTGTTTCATGTACTAATAGGGTTGTCAATGGGTCGTGTCAGGTCGGGTTCGAGTTGGGTCTAGTCGGGTTCGGGTTGATTTATAAACGGGTCAGGTCAACCCGTTTATTAAACGGGTCATATTTTCCCAACCCTAACCTGACCCGTTTATAAACGGGTTGACCCGACCCAACCCGCGTAACTCATTTAACTAAATGGGTCGTATCAGGTCGTGTTGGGTCGGGTTTACCCATTTGACCCATTGATAGATATTGCCTACTAATATAAGCAACAAAAGAGCCAAATCACCTACATGCACAATGTTATATAATCACCAACATGCAACAAGTTGCAAAGTCACCAACAGACAACGCATATATAAAGCATGAAATCACCATATCCAAAAATCATTTTGTATACATAAGTATATATTCCCATACTGCCAAAATTAAAGACTATCAGTATGGAAGAGATATAGTTGTTATAAGAAATATATAACTAACAATATACAAGAATAAATTAGTAAAATATAACAGCTTACACATACGAACGTACTGATTACTGCATACATAAAAGATTAACACTAACACTATACATAAAAGACTTACAGTATGGAAGAGATACAACATATAATCGGGTTTGGCGAGTCAAAATCGGTTTAGCAGGTCAATCCTAAACCCACCCGTTTATAAACGGGTCAAATTCGGGTTGACCCGAAAATGACCTGCTAGCTAAACGGGTCGGGTTAACCTGCTAATTTCCGTGTGGGTTTCGGTTCGAGTCACGACTCGTGTAGGAAATTGACAGCCTTACGTACTAATATCCCAAGGCTCGGGATTCGTGTCAATAGTGAGTGGGGTAGCTTTTTGGTAGCTAACTGAGAGGTAACTGGTTCAAATCCAGTCCCCGTGCAGTCTCATATTAAAATAAAACCTACTATTCTATTATTGATGGTCTAGCTATTCCCAGTATTTAGTTCCAGCTACACTTGTTTTGTTGATGAGCAAACTTTTAACAATTGGAACCCTCTATGAAAGGAATTGAAAGAATCTTGCTTCTGTTGACTCGCCCGAAGCTACTCTATTGGTTTCCTTATCGAAGCATGAGAGCGAGTGTATTAATTGGGCGAATAAGTTCTTTTTGAATTAGAAGATTTGAGTTCTGAGTTATGTAGTTATATCCTTGCTAACACTTTTTCTTGTCCAGTTATTGAACTATAGGTTTTCTTGCTTGCAATTAATGCTGCTCCCGTGTTTGGCCGGTTGTTTTCACTGTTGGTTTAGTAGCAAATGACTGGATGGACAATCAGTCTTGCTTCAGTTATTGTTCAATTGGTGTAACTGGTCTTGTCCACAACTGGTGTTTAGTTGGAGTGAGCCCGAGTGAAAGAGAATCATAAAGGAGCGAGTTGTCCTTGAAAGATGTTGAGCTTTTTCTATTCAGCAAGGAGTGCCCAATATCTCAAGCTTCGAATGCGTAGTGATGAGGGTGCTCCGCTTTTATTAGGAATACTTCCCACCCAGTATATTAGGCTGAGTCTCCTTTTCTTGAGGTCAGATATATGTTCTCCTCACGCATCTTTTTAGACCCATTCTTAATTTTCTTCGCTTCTGAGTCGTTCTATCTCGGACTTCAATTCAGAAACTCTCTGTTCGGAAGTTGTCGAGTTTGTCTTGAAGCCAGTATAACCAGGAGATGATTGAACTTTAATGGTTCCCCTCGGCAGAATGCAATTCTTTTCATTCTTGCTTCAGCTCACCTACTTTTGTATTCAACCCCGCCTCGGATGGGCCTTCACACACAGAAAGACGGAGCGAGCGCCGCCCACCTACCACTCACCTCTATTCTCATGATTTCCTCTTCTCTGGTGAACACAGTAAATTAAGACCTGCATTATCTGCATCTCCACTTCATTTTCTAGTTAGGATTGCCATGAGCCCCAGTCCTTATGGTGAATGAAGATCAGGCCTAGTAGACGAAAAATTGGTAGACTGAAGATAAAGCCCAGTTGTCAAGTACTCTAGTAGTCTTTCCCTTCCCGAGCTTCTGCCAGATAGCTCAATCAATTAGGACCTTTTTAGCAGTATCAGGCAGATCAATGAAGCATTTCATTATCGAACCAAGTCTATGATATAGAAGCAAAGAACTAAAGAGCCTAGTATACCAAGTCCAGTAATTAATTGAATGGGAGATCAGTAAGGAATTACGATACTACGGCTTAGAATGCAGACCAAGGAGAACGTTATCAGGCTAGTCTTTGTGTAAAGGCCCGTAAATTCCCGCTCTTTGGATCGACCATAAACCACACAAGTCTGACCAAAAAGTTGGAAATACACGAATACTTTAACTTTGGGAATACAATACATTAGAACAACAACAGCAGACTTTTATAACAACAATAATAAATGTTACATCAGAGTACAGAATATCAGAGTACATTGACTAATAATTACAGCGGAAGATAATTTTACATTATTTTAATACACTGCAGTGGAAATAAAATAACTAAGGTAGCGGAAGACAACTATGCTCTGAACACAGCTTTAGGCTTCAATCCAGAATCCTGCTCGGGATAAGAACCTGTAGACAAACTACTCGACTGCCCGTGTGAAAAGAGGGCACCCGAGTTTGTAAAGGTGGAAACAAACAACGGGTCAGTCATGGGACTGGTGTGAGAATTCTTAACTAATATAACTAATAGTAATAAAGCAAATTCAAGGACCACGCCGCTAACGCGGAATGGGTTTACTCCAATGGATTGCCGTGCATAACTTAGAGTAAATAGTAAAACACGCAATGCTTTTTGGAAAAATGAAATCACCATAAGACTCAGGTCCCATCACACATTGCAACACACACCAGAGGATAGGGTTTTACCTTATGGTGATTAAACATGCTTGGTACGATAGAAACGAATTTGATATTATTATTAGTGTATATAACTTTTCAAAAACAGTTCAATCATAATGTATCAATCCTAGGACACATAGATACCATAATATTATGCTTCCATACTAGTAATACAATCAAATTCGTGGGTTCGTATTGGAAGTTTGGATTTCCATCATGAGTCAAAGCTAGGGAGGAGCTCCTAAACGATTCGAGACACTCTAGCTAAAGTCTCAGGATTCCCCGCAGTGAGGATAACTGCAGGGCCGGTCCACACATACAGCTTCGTGGATTGGCAATTCCTGAACACACATTTCCCGATCCTATAGGACCTATCATCTGAGGCGCCTCATTCCATCATCCACATAAGTAAAATGTCGGGCCGTGTTAAAGCCCAAACACCACTTCTAGCTAGAAAGAAACGTGTTGCTCTCCCTGCGTTCCCTTCTCCCGTTTTAGACTCCGCCGGTGTGTGAGGCTCGCGAAGTCACGCTATACACAAAGCTATGCCTAAAAAGGCTATGCTTTGATCATCCCACAAGGCCTGCTTTTCAACAAATCCTTGATCATGTGCATCTTATCATGCCACATCGTCACTCCATATCACACTACCAATCCTTTGCCGAAATATATGAAAGGGTGTTAAGCAAGAGAATAAATTCTCCGCCACCAAACATTCATACATTCGACAGAAAATCAATAAATACAATATAAAGGAGTACAATGTCAGACACACATTCCATTTATAAGCTTATGCTTTGGGTCTGAGCGAAAGCCAAATCCGTACAAATCAGCACTACGTCCGGATAACTACCATTTTAGCCCCGACTTGGGAGCAAATCAATCAAGGGCCTCAACACTAGTTACCCATTCGATGTGAAAATCGTCGGTCTTCAATCGCCGTCTTCAATTCTTTGAACGTCGTATCATTATTTGGATTGAGAGTAAACTCGGACTTTCCAAATAATTCTCGCATATATAAATTTGAAAACCATTTCATATCGTTGTTAATAATTTATAACGATCTATCGCTATTTCTACTTTACATACACATCCTAAACATAACAGTATATTTTACTCTTCCATTTTTCAACTTACACCAAATGTATATTTGGTTTAATTATTTTTCTAATGAAAATCCATTCCTTAGAAATGTAAATTTCTAATCTTATTATTTACATTGAAAAATGCAAATTTCTATTCCTATTTTATTTACATTGAGAAATGTAAACTTATACTTCAATATATTATTATATTGAAAGTGTAACCTTTATTTCATATTCTATTTACATTGGAAAATATAAATTCCTAGTCATTTTTTTGTTTACATTGAAAAATGTAAACTCTTTTATTTGCATATAAAAATATAATTTCTATTTCATCCTTATTTACATTGAAAAATGTCGGTTTCTATATTACACCAATTACATATAAAAATGTAACTTCCTATTTTCCTTTTATTTACATTAAGAAAAAGGTAACTTTTCTAGTATTTACATTAAGAAAAATGTAAAACTTTTTATAATCCTTATCTTATTACATTAAAAATGTAACTTTCTTTTATAACAAACTTGGAGGTGAAAATATTCATTTCATTATTAACACATAACGGTGTGAAAATAACATCAATTTCTAAGTTATCCATTTATATTTTAATATGGGCTAGACCTCTCACATTAGGCCTACAACTTGTGGATGCTGGATAGGTCGGTCGGTTCCGGGCAGACTTCTCCCACAAGTTGGGCTTAACCTCATGTCTTGGCCCAATTTGTATTTGCGCACTTGGACCTCTCACATTAGGCCCAACATTTGTGGCTGCTGGATATGCCGGTCGGGTCCGGGCAGACTTCCACCACAAATGTGACCTAACCTCGTGTCGAAGTACAATTTTAATTAATTATAATTTTTTTTTTCAAAACATGTCATTATTTGAAATTATCCTTTCCATTAAAGAATCTTAATTTTAAGGTATTCTTTATTTCAAAATCTATTGATTTCAAGTATCTTAATATACATTGTAACTTTCCCTATTTTTATGATTTTCTAATAAAAATCTTTTCAAGATGTATAATTTTAAAACCATAACTTTTTACTTTAATATATTGATGCCAAAGATGTAATCTTTCTAAACCAACATCAATTAATTTCATTAATTGAATATAAAATAAAAACATTCCTTTATTTCAAAATTGATAACATTTTGGAACTAAAATATTCTAAATTTAACACATTGACAATTAACAAGGTAATCTCTTTAAATTCTAATTTTGTCTACTATCATAAATGACATACTTTTATGTTGACATAATTGACATAAAAAAAATGGAATTCTGTTTACAGTGCAAATTCTCTCTTCTAATTACATATAAAAATGTAATTTTTTTATTTATGCGGTATAAATTATACTTTTGTTTACATATAAAAATGTGATCTTTATTACAATGCAAGTTCATACCTTAATTACATATAAAAATGTAATTTTTATCATGCGATGTAAATTCATATATAAATTACATATAAAAATGTAATTTTCCATTTACATTCATTTGTTACCTTATAGAAAAGTGAAATCTTTTCTATTCTTTGACTACATTAAATAAAATGTATTCTTTTCTATTCTTTGACTACATTAAATAAAATGTATTCTTTTCTATTCTTTGGCCAAAATGTAGATTTTGGTTTTCATTCTTTTTCTTCACCAAAATGGAAATTTTGGGTTTTTCCTTTTCCCTTTACATTTTATTTTCATCTAACATAACACTTTTATATCCCAACCTCTTTCTTATGAACTCTAGTGACAAATAAATATATATTTTATTTGTTAATCTTTTCTATATGTACTAGTAACTTATAACAGAATATTTTATTTGTAAACTAAACAAAATAAAATGATAATGTTATTTCCTAACAAATCTCTAATTAACCAAAAATGATATTTTGGTTTCAACCATTTCATCTTAATCAAACATGAGATATTGGGTTCAATAAAACAAATATGATATATTTTTTTTTCAACTATATTATCTTAACAACCATGAGGTATTTATTTTCAATCAAAACAACCGTGATATATTTGTTTACACAGATTTATAACAACAAATGACATATTTCTAACATAAAGGGAATTTTTCTTTTTGTTAAATCACATCTAACATTTCAAGAAAACAAATAAAAAGATAACTTTATTTGTCGTCAATGCTTTTTAATGAAAACAACAATATTACATAAAAAGGCAATCTTTTAATCCCATTCTTTTTAATTGAAACAATCCACACTAAAAATATGTTCCTTTTAGCGTAAGCAAATTTGACGCTAAAACCTATTCTTTTTAGTTGAAACAGAACGATACTAAAAATCAAATCTTTTTATTTTAAACAAAACGATGCTAAGAAAATAAAATAAAATAAATGATCTTTTTATTTTGAACAAAACGACAATAAAACCCTCCCACCAAATTCAATAGACAAAAATGATAAATGTTGTTTAACTATTTCTAACGTCATATTTTGCATAAAATGTAATTTCTATTTCTAATGACATATTTTACATAAAAGGTAATTTCTTTGTAAAGTGATCTTTTTATTTACATACCAAATTTCTAATAAAAATGTTATTTTTATTTTCCTAACATGTTTCTAACCAAAAGGTTATTTTTCCTTTTTGTAACAATTTTTTTTATATAAAATGACGAATTTTGATAACATAACCTTTTCTACATACAATGACAAATTTTGTTAACATACCTTTTCCATATGAAAAGAGAAATTTTGTTAACATACACTTTCTATATGAAAAGACGAATTTTGCTAATATATACTTAATTAATAATGGATATTTTTAATCTAAACTAAATATTTCAGTGAATGACATATGTTTCTATCTAACAATTCACTACAACCGACATACATCAATCTCAATTTTACACAACAATCAATATGTGTTTTCTATTACAAATGTTTTTTTCTTATCACAATCTAAATATATATATATATACACACATATATTATTCTTAAATCAAGAAATTTCACAAATCAGTTCAATAACTCATCGCAATCAACAACCAATCACCGAATAAATATATACACATCATTAACGTGAATTCCATATAAGATGAATATAAAATTTGCAGTGAAATGAATAAATAAATAATTTTATTTTAAAATAGAATTCTTACCTTACTTTAAATCAGATCTGAAAATCCAAACAATTTCAAAAACAGCCCCAATCAGTTCCAACACGATCTACTCGACGATGCAGTTCCACAGGATCTGAAATTTTCAGATTCCAATGTCGTATGAGTGAAATATCAATTTTTAAAAATAAAATCAAGATTTGCGATGTTTAAAAGTGTTGTATTCACCAATTCATACCTTGGCCATTTATTTTCAGTTTTGTTCAAAACTTTGTATCAAGTTTTCTCGGTCTGTGGTTGATGGTTTTACGAACGGTTTGTGGCAAAACGACCGGCTACGAGAGGGCTTTGGGCGCCCCAAATGATGTAGGGTGCGGCGGTCTATGTGGGGTGCAGTTTGGGTGCAAAGGCGGCGGTTTTGTGGGTTCGGGGAGGGAGCTAGAGGGCACGAGGGAGTTTGAGATTGGTATCAATGGAAAGAGGAGATCAAGAGCTTCAAAAAGTTTAACTATGGTCAAGGCTAATTCTTCATGGATTGGGAGCTAAGGAGGAGAGAAGGTAGAAGGGTTTAGGCGGTTATGGGTTCGGTTGATTCGGGAAGAAGAAGAACGATGTCGTACTTTATATAATAAAATATTATTTTATTCCTTAATTTTCCAATAAAGGCCCGTTAAGGCCCGAATTCAGAATTAGACCCAATGACTATCGTTCTTACCCATTAACCCCCGATCCGGACTCATCTGGATATGTCCCACAGGCCCAAACGATCATCTTGACCCCCATTTCTCAGTTTTAAAATTTAAGTCTTTTATTTTTAATTAAACAGTACAAATAAATTTACCGGGGTCACAACTTAACTCCAAAAATTCCCGAAAAATATATTTAGCTATGTTTTGGCGATACGGTCCTAACAAAATTAATTACGTTCAATTCTGAGCTCGTTTGAAAAATGACTATTTTCAAGTCGATTAAAATTGACCGAAAATGACAAAACCGAAATCTTTTTGCCACGGCTACAATTTAATTCTAAAAATTATGAAAAATTAAACTTAACTATATTTTGACATTCCGAATCCAACAAAAGTGGTTTCGTCGAAAACAGAGGTCGTTTGAAAATTGGCTATTTTCAAGGCGTATATATTAAATTTTAGAAATACATTTTTAAACAAATAATTCCCAAAACTCGAAATATATAAGTGTTTACCGTTTTTCAATGCAGGAACGTCATTCTGAACTAAATGGAAGTGGTTTCGAGTTCAAATTCCTTCGTATGCAAAAAGTAGCATTTTGACCTTTATAAATTTCATTGCGACCTTTCTAAATTTTAAACTGGGAATAACTTTTGATTCCCGCTATGAATTTTCGATTTTTCGAATTCATTGGAAATATATTTTTAAATAGATTCTAATATTTTTGGTTTCACTAAAATCCGTTAAATTTTGCATTCTGTACAATCAGTCAAAGTTCAAGTTTGACTTTTCAAACTACCGCGCTATTTCTAACTCCTTTTATAATTACATTTAAATTATTCATTCTAACTTCGATTCAAATCAATTTTTCAATCATTATTATTCTAAATTAATTATTTCAAATATTAAAAACTCATTAAAATTATTTAAAATAAAATTTTAAATTGGCCCCAAAATTCAGGGTTGTTACACTTTGGAAGGTATTATTATTACATATGACTCCTATATAACATTGGTTGCGATGGTGAACCACATAATTATTCTCTGGCAGCTATAAGTAATATACTGGACGTTGGAGATACGCTACCTCGGTAGCCACACAGGAGCAAGAAACCAATAGTGATTCATTTGTGAGGTAGTAGGCCTTTGTTCCAGATCAATGAATGCGGAATAAGTAGAAGCAGATTCCTATTCGTTACAGCTTGCTTATCCACTCACCATGCCATCAGGATTGCTTTGTTTAAAAGAAACCCGGTCGTTAACTCGTAAGCGCGGTTCAGCAGGCTTGTTAGTAATAAGATTCTCAGGCGCAATTAATATACTGGTTGGTTGAGTAGTTCCCCCAATTAATATACTGGCACCTACCTACTCTTTCAAGTCTAATACGCCCCGCCCAATTAACATACTGGACTTGGTATACTAGGCGCCTAGTCATTCAGATGTATCTCCCAGGCGGCTTTATCGTACACTCTTTGAGCAGCAAAGTATTATAATACTTATTTTACACAATTCTTCTGGTTATGCCTTTTCTTCTTTACTTTCTATATTCTAATATGCAATGATAGAGATGGAGTACTTGGGATCAGCAGAATTTTAAAACTACGAAACCAACTGCTTTCACACCGGGGGAACAACATCCAAAAGCAAGGACCCCAACTGTTTGGAAGATATAGGTTATCATGCTTGCATATAAACTGACTACAAGAATGCACTTCCCCCCTGTGAATAGTTATCTAGGGTTTCTTATTCAGGTAATCTTCTATACGGCTATCGATTCGTCATACCAGGTATTCAATACCATATTAGCCTCATATGCAATTAAATGGTATGGAATATATATATACTCTTATATAAGATATAACAGCAGGCACTGGTATCGAATCTACCCATAAGCTGGGCCTAGCTTCCCACGGAGTTGTTAACTTAACAAGACAAGAAGAGATTCGCCCAATTAATATACTGCTTCGGTCCTAAGCAAGGAGTATTTTGAGTCTTGCTTGTGTCATTCCCTGTCGAATCATTTGTCTAGTTGACTTACGCAAATGCCGAATTCGTAGTTGCCTTGTGCCAACTCCCGTCTTCTTTGACCGCGGAAATCATAGTTCGGTCTTTAAGCAAATAATCACTTGTTTCTGTGTCTTACTTGGATTCCTAAGGAGGTCGTATCTAATCCGAACTCCTTATCTTAGAGAAGTTAGAATTCCATATCGATTTATGTATTGGTAGAGCTCTTTGACAAAATCTCAGCATGTTATGTAGTACAGTACCAAAAGATTAGAGATCTTAAGCAGAAGGCAAGGAGAATTCATCCGCCCATGGTACCCATATCCCTATCACTTAGAAATCAATTCTATAGGGGAGTCCGACAACCTCATTCCCTCAGACAGCTAATGACAACGAGTAATAAAGTACCCTCCTCATGTTCAGAAGAAATGGTCCTTCTCTCTGCAAAAATCACTTAGTATACCGGTATAGTCTTCCAAGTACCCGTGGTTATTAGGACATAATATAAGAAACCAGAAGTGCAAGCTTCAACAGATGATACTCCGATTCTGTCTTTCTTATCGGACTAGCTACTCTTCCAAAATTCTGGCATTAGCCATGAAGGCAATATTAGCAATGCTAATTAGAGTTCATTTATTGAGCGTAAATCCATAAATAAAGAAAAATCTCTAAGATAAGGCCAATCTCCCTATTTATTGACTGCATAAGGAATTGAAACCCTGAGAGCTCGTAAGCCAATGAGGTAAAGTAAGAATAGTTTGCGTTTGCGCAGGCCCTTTCGTCTTGACAACACGTAGTTCAAGGATAAGCCATGCTGAAAAAGACCAGGTTTATAGAATCTGGCAGAACAACTGGGAATAGACTTCCTAGCCTACCGTATCGAAGCTGGCCACTAAGTTAGAGAACGGGTCTCCCCCTTTTCGAGTGAAGAAAGGAGTCGGTGCACTTCAGCATAAGCCTTACTATTCATCTAACTCTGTAAGCAGTCCTCCTCAGGGAAAAGAACAGTCCATGCATGTGTAAGTATTAAACTCTAACGGAACCCGGGGTTAGTAAAGCGTCCCGTGCCCCAGTATAAACATTGGCCCCAGTATATTAGGGTGAGAGAGGTGTGCTTTCGTGCTTTGAACTAAGCTTTACGCACTGAAAGCTCCCAATATATTGATTGGGACTACTTCCTTTCGATTTGAGGACTTTGATTGAATGAGATTCTAGATATCAGGAAGTTGCTATTTGAACTCGAAGCAACTGACCAACATTCCCCCCCCCCTCCCGGTCTCTATCCTTAAGGAAGTCATGTTTTTCCCATTTGATTTAGTTCTTTGAAGAGCAGACTGTGACTAATCTGATGGAAAGAATCCTTGATCTCATCCAGGGAACGGAAACACAAGCTGTTGGTGGCTAAAAAGCACCTGGCTTGAAGCACCTTTGTGGTCTCTGGCTCATGGTATGTTTTTTGTTTTACATGCGGCCTATCTAATCTTCCTCTCCCTATGGTCGAGCTATAAGGGCACGTAGTGTTTCAATCTTAACTTCTTCTATTAGATATGGGAAGTTACCCAGACTTAGACCCTAAGTCATTCTTAGCGAAGCGACCAATCATAGGAATGAGATACGCACCTCCCGTCTTTTTCAGTCTCCCTCCATTCCCTTCATTCTAAGTGAGTAGCGGTCCAAGTCTCCTTCCCGACCGATCGAAGGGGGTAACAAGGGATAACTCCCAAAGAAGTAGCGTTTCATCTGCCCGATCCCTTACAAATTATTCTTAGCTCTGAAGCATTCCCTCCAAAAAAAATCCATTCAAGAATAATAATAGGTTAAGGCCCCGTTCTACTAGATGAGAGGAAAGAATCTTTCGCTTATGTGACTATAGGTCTTTTCCCTGGACGCAATAATGACTCATAACAAAAGCTAGGAGTTAGCAGATTGAGATAAAGCTTGCTCGTGACTTTACCTGCTCTTATCCATTAACGGGACTTCTTCAGCTAATGACTTAGGGAACCTGAAGGGCAAGGAAGAAGACTTCAAAGTTCGACTAGAATATCTCCTATCATCTTTCTCTTCTATGCCTACAGGGCTTATCCCTGGATGGAATAATGTCTAGAACTTATTGTATTGGGTACAAGAGTCACCAGATGAATCGAAAGCTCGAAAGAGCAAAAAACTTATTTAGAGAAAGAATGATGAAATTTTTACATAGCCTGAGGGGCAATAAACGAGAGACTGAAAAAAAGGAAGGTACCTCAAAAAAGAAGAAGGAACTCTAGCATCGGTCTATCACTATACTACGAGGGTTGTTCTACCGACCAGCTCAGATGTTGACTACCTTAGTGTACGTCGCTCGGGGTCTACAAACCTCTCGTTAGCTTCATCCCTTCTTAAGCCTGTAACATTTTTAGGTCAGCGGAGAAAGCGTGTCCCTCATATGATGATGCAAGGTGACCCGTCGACTTTCTCCCTTATTGGCTCGGGACGCTAGTAAGGTGCTTATTAAAGGGGTATGGATACAACCCTTCATAGCACCTAAACTACGCTTTTTAGAAAGAAACACCATAGGCAAGTTTAAATCAATATTCAATTTAGAAGAGAACCAGCCGTAGTAAACTTACTGGTAAGAAAGTAACCTAATAAACTCAATCATACAAGGAAATAAGAGCTTACTTGCTACTACATCCACTGGAACGGTACTGAAGACGGAAGGCTAAGGACCAAGAATAAAAAACAGGCTAATAAATAAAAAAAAGGGAGTAGAACTTGCTTTTGCACCTACAGCTTTTATCCATTGAAGGAATAGAGTTGAACAACTCCTTACTTAGACTGAAGGGAAAGAAAGGGAAACTTTGAACACACTGACACAGGGAACTCCTCTTCAGGAATTGCTTCGGTACGGGGATCAGGACGTAAGGATCCAAACTATTCCAGACAATACAAATCAAAATGAATAAAAGGGACTAATATATTAATGATAACGGACCATAGGGAAGTAGAGCATATAAAAACCATACCAATGGCACATATTCCAGATTTTCAACCTCATTGGCCCCGTTTTCCACATCTATATGCTTGAAACTTGGAAATAACTGTTTGATGGAGTCACTAGGTAAATGCACATCCAGTCATACAACATAGAAACAATAATTCATGTTCTTGTGGAATTACTTCTAGCTGACAAATGATAGGATACAAATACAAATATAAATAAGCCAGGTAGAATAGAAGTTCCCATCCAAAATCTACGTTGAGGCCTTGTTTGAACTCCCAATTACGGGTGATACGTCGGATAGACTCTATCTTAAAGATGTGGTAAATCCCCAACTACAAACTCTCAATTATAGAGTGACTCGGAAGTACTGCTTCTTATGATAGCTATGTTGTAATCCAAGAATCCCGATCTGTAAGAAATGCATATGAAAGCTGAATGTTGTCCTAAGCTTGGGTCAACCTGTGAAAT
The DNA here is from genome assembly GCA_030737875.1 of Allium sativum. Lineage (NCBI taxonomy): Eukaryota > Viridiplantae > Streptophyta > Magnoliopsida > Asparagales > Amaryllidaceae > Allium > Allium sativum. Next base: position 242,636,902 of record CM060923.1, read on the forward strand.
GAGGCCAAATGGACGGTTGCTTTCTTGACCAATTGGACCGGTTTTGGTATATACCTTAACCAAGGATGCCTTCCTCTTGAAATGAGAATGGATAAGAGATCTGGTCAAGTCTCCTCTATCAGTAATTCTTCATTCGAACTTTTATATAACTATTGACCCATGTTTATACTGGGAATTGAAAGTAGTCTATTCATTTCAGTATGAACTCGCCTATTGAGCGGACGCAAGACTTTACCCAGTATATTAATGCAGGAAATCAACATTCTTTTCCACTTTCTTTATAGGGGTGAATTTTAGGGACCCCGAAACAGAGGTTGCAATAGTCTCAGGTAGGTTTCTTACAGAGTAAGGAAAAGAAGAAAGGGATTGAAGACCGGAAGGTATGCCGCTTTTCTCTTTTAGGGAATGTAATCACAAATGGATCCTCAAAGGAAAATTGGTTACCTTTCTTATTATGTTATGAAAGGCGGAATTTCGCTAAGAGAAAGGTAGTGGGTAGCCCTCCACCCAAAGCCCTATTTGTGTTTGAGTCAGGGAAGAGAGCATCAGTATCGGTTCAACATTCACTAAATTATGCTAGGAAAACATAAACATTTTTCATTTCAGGTAGCAAGACGTTCTCAATGTGTGGTTATTCACTTCACTTTATGGTAGCTTCTGGCGCCTATTCCTAAATGACACTAGTGGAATGCCCGACTCGCAAAAGTAGCGATACTGCTCTCATAGTATGACATAATATTCGTACCACAAAAGCAACTATGCCATCAGGAATCGAGTCAGGGCGTCGTGGCTAGAAGATCGTCATTGTACACGCCGTCGTCACAGTCCTCTTTTCTCGGCTAGAGGGAAGTTTCACCTTGGCTAGTTAAACGGTAAGCCATCAGCTCGCCAGGAAAGAAATTTCTTTAGGCTTTCTCGAGACCAAAATAGGTCAGTGCCTAAAATAAGGGGGAGGGTACATAACTTTATGCCCTTTGCGCTAACAGAGAGAGAACTGTAAAATTGCTCCACGCCGGAAAGGTTGGATGCAGTGCCATGAATTGTCCCTTAAACAACTAAGTAAGCGGATGTAGTGAAGGCTCGTGAAATTGGGTTTAGGGGCCATTCCATGTGTTAACGGGCTTCTATCCTTGATAAAGAAGGTGTAATTCACTTCTTCAAGAAAGAGGAAGAAGATGGGAGCAATGTAAAAAATCTCAGCTTATATTCCACTTTGGTTTAAAGATTGAGGGTCGAGATTTCGTGCCAGATCTATAAACAGAGCCAGTCCCATCCTTTGATTCTTTGTCTTTCTCGAGAAGCGCCTTTTCCCATTCCTCCAATGAGTATTCTAGCTTCGACCGGTTGGAGTGAACACCTCCTTCGTCCTTTGTTAGTCGTCGCCCAGTCGCTAAGCAGAGTGAATGAATTTCCAGGGACCTATCAATCAGGGTTCTCGATTCACATGATTAGAACAAGACCGACGCACACACGGATCTCGTGAAGCTACAAGGAAGGAGAAAGACTGCTACGTCTCCACATGTTGCTTGGCCTCTCCCGTAAACCCTTGAATTCTTGTAGTGCAGGAAATAACATCTTTCATTGTCAGTTTCACCTTCATGAATGTGTTTAGGAAAAAAATGTTAACGGAGCAACTCTATCATATAGAAGCAAAGAACTGTCGACTAGTACTCTTCGGACCAATACATGCCCGATCCCACATGTGATCACCATGGGGTCAATAGTGGGAGCTTCTATTTCGATTGAATCACGTGCCAGGAATATGATGTCATCATTGAAGGACCTTTTCTAATTGGGAGCATATTCTTCGTCCACATCCATGCACTCTTCTCTATGGGATGCTTCAAGGATGAAGCATATCGCTCCATCTATTCTGAGCCAAGTGAGGAAGACGACCAGAGATGGTTCCGATCAACAATTTTCATTCAGTTTGCACCCCTCCTTCCTTGCTGCTACCAGGTGCGTTTCTGGGATTGTTGGTGGGAGGAGGAGCTACGGCGAAAGAATACTAACCAATTCGGGTTTTCCTGGATGAATTGCTGTAGTTTGTTCTGCTTGATGAGCTTATCGATCAGATCTTTGAGGTGACGACATTCCTTGGTATCATGTCCTAGCACATCATGGAAACAACACTACTTTCTGCTCCTTACCATTCTCTCAGTAGCTTCCCACTTCAGGGGCTTCTCGTATTTTTCCGTGTTCATGGTTGCCAAGTAAATGTTTTCAGGAGTATCATTCAGAGGAGTCCAAGATTTTCCATCATGCCCCCTTTATTGTTTTTGTTACCTCCGGCTCTATCATTTTTCTGCCCCTTTTGCTTGGGATTTTCATTGGGAGGGGAGTTGTTCTAGGCTTGTATCGAGGAGGCCGACACAGGAACTGGAACAATCGCATGGTCATACGTGGGGTTGGCCAGCGTAGTGGTGTTTGTCGCTTTTCTCTCAAGTTCTTCTTCTTCTTCCAACTGAAGATATTGGTTGGCCTTCTTATGAAAGTCTCTCTTTCCTATCGATCTTTTCATCTTCAACCATCGCCCGAACTCCATCTTCGGGTGGATGGCGCTGACTAGGGCAAAGAAGGTGTATTCTCATCAGGATTGCTCACTTCAGTTGCGGCGTCATTGAAGCGAGTCATGAAAGACTTCAAAGACTCGTTCTTTCCTTGAGACATAGAGGCTAGGGAAATGACATCTTTGGGTTGAGCAGTATGAAGGCCGAATCATTCAAGGAACGATGAGCTAGTTCATCAAAATTGGAGATCGAATTTGGCAGGAGCCTGGTAAGCCACATTGACGCAACTCCTTCGAGGAAAATTGGGAAAAATCTACTTTAATTTAATAAAAAAAATAAATACATCATCTAATGGGTTTACACCGTCCATACACCAACTATACTTGTATAGATGGGGTTGTGGGTCTCTAGTCCCGTCGTAGGATGGAATGGTAGGCAAACTGAATTTGTTGGGGTATGTTTCCTTCAAAATATTATCGACGAAGGGAGTGCGTTTGGTGTTGATCCCCAATCTTTATCAATTTGATCTCGGCTTTCTTTCATAAGCTTTTTTACCATCTCAGCAATATAATATAGGAGTCGGGTCTCTGAAAATCTAGAGGTTGGCAACCTTTCCCCTGTTTCGGCACCTGATTTTTCAAGTTGTTCCGGCAGCGGTCTGATTGCCACGCTCTCCTATCTCTGGGAGAATGGGTTCCCTAGAATTTTGCAAGCCGACACCCATTTGTGTGGCGTCCCTTTGAGCATTTTTTTTCATCATTATTTCGTGTAGCTCGCTGGTCTTCATCACCATAGGAGATATTAACCACAACATCATCATATGGCTTTTTTAGGCCGAGATTTTGCCTTTCATCATTATTTTACCCCAATCTGGGTTGGGTTGCGCCATTTCCTTTAGCGGTGCCTCCAGCATTCCTTCCAAGTCGTTGCCCACCTCCTCTATTTTGGTCCGACGCCAAAGAAGCTTCTTGATTGTTAACTTGAGCAGGCGTAACCAGGGTTATAGGAGGTCAGAGAGTAAGCAAGGCGTCTGATTTCTCCATAAGAGTCAATTGACTAAGCTCGACTTTACAGTTAATTTTTGAGACCTATTTGTCCTCCCCTTGTGACAACTTTATTTTGTTAGGAGGATCGGAGAGCAATATGCTACTGATCTTGAGGATCTTCATCTCTCCTCAACGAAGTTTCTCCCCTCAAGGAAGAAAGGATGGATTTTCCAAAAGCGGTCTTCTTTCTTCCGAACATTGAATCTTCTCTTGAGTAAAAAAGGAAAATTCTTCAATAAAAATTGTAGAACTGGCCCTTGAATCTAGTGAAGATTCTAATAGCTAAGCCATATTTGCTTGGGTTCTCTCTCAATGAAAACACCAAAATGTTGATATCCAAAAATGGACACCAACATCCGAAGTGATGTGAATCGCGTGATAGCTCCAGCATAGGTCTCTCTAGGCCAGGAACATGATTTAAAAAAATATATATAGATAGCAGAAAAGTAGATAACACACAATATTTTATAGTGGTTCAGCCATTAACGAGACCTATGTACACTTTTCCTTTTATTGATGATGATTCTTGCTATTTGATTACAATAAATCAATAGATTACAAATTACTATGTAGATCAAAAGTAATTTAGAGGAGGAGATTAGATTCCATGAAGAAGATAGAGGCTAAGGCACATCTATTTGCTATCATGGAAGCCATTGATGGGAGATAAGAGTTGAAGAACAATTTCGCCAGCGTAATGGTAGCTAGAAGTGGGGATCCCCTTTCAATGAAGCTGGCCCTCTTTTGAAGCATGGGGATACTTTTGTGAAGGTTAAGAGGGATAGCTTCATTCAAAATATGATATGAAATCTACTGCATGATATTAATATTTATTAGGGAGAGTAATTCACTTCTGTTAAGTCTCATCGGTCTTATGGCAATATCTGGAATAGAATAGAAAAGAAAAGAATCTATTTATTGACTAACTTTGGTTGAGCAACCGCGATATTTCTTGAACGGCCCCAGCCTACATAGCTCGTCTACTTTTTTCAAGGAAGTGAGTCTCAGACCATTTGTAGTTCTCAGTCCATTTTTTGACCCAGTTCCTGTACTTTTGAAGAATGAATTCCAGAAAGTAAAGTACTCTGGTGGGAGAGGCCCTCCCCTTCTGGTATATGTGTTTGCCATTATTCTTAAAGAAGAGTCAGCACCTGAGTGAGGACATCAAGCGCACTTGAAAAAGTCTCAGACATTTGGCCGTACGCCAATAAATCATGGTAACAGAAGTTTATATAACTAAAATCATGGTCTGAAGTGAACATAAGACCCTACGGGATGAATCACTCCCTTGGGGGTAACTCCACCCCAGCTTTGTCGCAGAGGACATCCAACTTTTGCACGATCCCTTCTATCAGTACATCATCAGCCACGTCTTCCATGTTCTCCATGGCGTCCTCCGTAGGTTTCGTAGTCAAGTAGTCATAGTTTATACGTTGCAGGTTTTGAAATGCTATGTGTAACGTCAGGCCTAAGCCAAACAAAATAAAAAAAGTGATTTTTGCCTCTGCCTCAACATGTTTAGGCAACTCTCAGGTCTTTCTCCTAATCCTGACAAGTGTTTATGTGTGGCATTCCAGCGGATGTTGGGGTCCTGCACCACTTATTAATTCAGAATGGATGGATCGCATGAACGATTCCCTACGATACCTAAAAGACCCATGATTCCATTCACTTTCCCTTTGGTCAATTCAATGATGGGCCTTCGGGTCCTTTCCTTATCCCGATCGACTCTGTACCTAAGTCGATCTAAGACGAGAGAGTCAGTTGAGGGGCGTTCACTAGAGGAAGTCACTAGAATAGTTGTCCTGTCCTTGCGGATTCGCCATTCCTATCCTTGAGGAACTATTTTGGCTTGAGCGTTTGTACTGGAGGAAGAGATATGACAAGACAGATTCAACCTCAGAATCTGCTTCCGCGGGTAAAACTATCTACGTCGGGTGTTCCTAAGATCATAGAAGTAATGCTGTAGAGGCCTATGGAGAAAAGGGATTGGGAAGTCTCCAATTCCGTAGGCGTCTCTGGGGGATCAGCAAGATGAGCTGTGTTTGACTGTCATCAAGAGTTTTCATATTGATAACAACGCTTGCGAGAGTCTGCAATCATGTGACCAGGCTTCTTGCAATTCACATAGTAAGAAAGCGCTGTTATCAATCTATTAATTTACTGGCTAAGGCCAGTCAGCTATCATTTGCGAGCCATCCGTCTGTCTTTTTACCCAATCCCCTCGTTCAGTCCTGGTAAATAATTGGTAGTCGATGAATCAGAACCATAATCAAAATAGTGAGTCTGAACCACCAGCACTGAAATCAGTAACTATATTCATAGCTTGGTCGCGTTCCACACCTCTGGTTTCTAGAAAAAGTCTTCTTCATAGGCCAAAGAAGAATCGAAAGCCAAAACCAATTGATTGCTTGCTGACAGGCTAGTCTTTATCGTGGACTCGAGATTCGTCATCTTAAGGGTATGAACTTCTCCCCTCTACATTCATTCTCTCTTTTGTCTGTTTGAACTCTTTTTAGCTACTAAAGCAAGAGCTTCCGCAAGAGAATGGAATAGGCATCCATTAGCTCTATCCCTTCGCATGCCATCTATGAAAGCAGCAGTGGGCGAACCGGCGGTGAACAGGAAGAGGGAGGACCACCCGATTGCTAGGAAGAAGCAAGCCTATTCCTCTTTAAGGTCATTGCTTACTAGTTCCTTTCATCCCTTCCAACGCACCATCAACATAATCACTCAAATTTCAATCAACAACAAGAAAGAGGAATTCAGAATAAGATGGACCACTAGAGCCACGGTAGTGAGCCATAAGCTAGCCTCTCGTAGTATTTGGAGCGATGGATCTTGCCCAGTGAAAGGAATAAGTAGCGAGTCACGGGAATAATAGAAAAGCACTCTTCGGATCTTCAATAGGTTGAGTGACCATCTTGGAGGGAGAGTAGACCAGAGAGAGGTTATGTAATAGAGCTGAAGCAACTTAGCCTTTCCCTTTTTTTCTCTTGAATGAAGAGTCAAAAGGAAAGAAAATTGCGGCTGGACACGGGAAAAGGCATATTCATTTCGGATTGACCAAAGAATTTATCTCAACGGTGATTTTAGCCCTTTCTCGAGGCCATTCTGAACATTTTGTTTTTTAGAAATACCAGAAGCTTAGCAGGCTAGACTTCTTTTAGACCCGTATGATGTGCCTCTTTCGGTTGCTTTCTAGCTTTACCGAATGCTCAATATTATGCCTTGAAGAGGACTCGAACCTCCACGCTATTTAGCACCAGATTTTGAGTCTCGCATGTCTTCCATTTCACCATCAAGGCACCTTGAAAGTGAATCATATCCCATGAATATGATATCCATCTAGTGTGATATATGGAATATATGGACAAAGGTGAACGATCGGTCATGTCATATAGGCCCGAATCAGACATCAAATTGCTTCGATTTGAGTTATACGTAGGATAACCTATATATCAAAAGATGTACAATCAAACCTATTTCTCGATTCAATAGAGGCCCAAAGAAGTGAATATGGTACCCAAATAACGATAGATATGTCAAAAGCAGGTCCGATTATGCCTATTCCTAATGCTAAATAGAATGTAACAATGTAGGGATTCATATGGAAACATAGTATCTATTTATAAACGCTCGAATGACCCCTTCTCATAATAAGAAGGTACATAACCCTATTCCGGTCCGGTCCGGTATGGAAAGAACTTATAATCTGACGATCGAGTTGATTCTATGATTATAAGTTCATAACCCCAGCCCACTTTGGGCGGAACAGATCTACTACTTCTTTTATTCCAGTTAGTAAGAGGGATCTTGAACTAAGAAATAGGCCTAGAAGCTAAAAGAGGGTATCCCGAGCAATTGCAAGAATTGGGTTCATTGATATTCCTGGTATAGTAGCTGTTATCACACATACAGTCATACTCCATTCGATGGAATTGTTTGATCTTAAGGCATATCTTCTATAATTTTGCACGTGAGGGGTTATTTCTTGGTTTTGTCCAGTCATTAATAACTTGATTAATTTTAGATAACAGAAGATGGAAACAGCGCTCGTAAGTTGTCCTATTGAAACCAAGAAATATAGGCCTGCCTGCCATCCACACCAGAATAGATGGAGTTTTCCGAAAAAACCTGCTAGTGGAGGAAGAAACCCTAGGGATAAGAGACATTGGGCTAAAGAGATAGCCAAAAAAGGATCTTTCGTGTGTAATCTTGCATAATCTTGATTGTTATCAGTTCCAGATTATTAACAACGACCAAATGATACAATGCGAGCAAAAGTTCCTAGATTCATGGAGATATAGAACAACATATAAGTTTTCATGCTTGCATATCCATCATTTGAGTCTCAAAAAATTATTCCAATAATTACATATCCGATTTGACCGATGGACGAATATGCAAGCATATGTTTCATGCTTCTTTGAGTAATAGCAATGAGATTCCCAAATATCATGCTAAGAATAGCTAGGATTCCCAAAAGAAGATGTCATTCGTTTGATGAGAAATAAAAAGGAATATCAAAAATTCGTGTGGCTTAACCTAAAGCAGCTACTTTCGAAGTAACCAAAAGAAAAGCAACGACTGGAGTGGAGTCAAAAAGAGGATTCCTCACTTCTTTCTCTCATTCAAAACCGTGCATGAGTCTTTCATCTCGCATGGCTCCTAAGTGATAAAAGAAAGAAGAACTCAGCTTCTTTCTTTTCTGATTACTTTCCCCGCGTATGTATAAGACCGTATAGTTACTATATTGTCCTTTATAGTAAGGAATGTCGATGCTTCACTCTATTTAAATCCAAAAATGAACTACGTAAGGTTTTTTCTGAATAAAATATTGGATAGGAAAGACCAGTAAGGCATATCGGGATAGCCATGATTCCCTCAACGGAAGGTTTAACGAGAACTTCTACTCCATCTAGACATGGCCCCAGCTTGAATCTTTAACTAGAGCCCTCCTCTCATCATTTATATAAGCAATATCGAGACCATAAAAGCGGAAAGGCAGAGTAGGCAAGCCCATATCGTGATCTGATCTTCTATTGCTCGAGTCGTCTAACAGAAGGGGAAGAGCTTCTACTAATAGATTCGAGATCCCCTCGGCGAAATTCCTCAATCAAAGACAGGATTGGGAAACACGGGAGAGCAGACAATTCTTAAACATAGAAAAAATACATAGAAGTTTCTAATTACCTGGCAAGTTCTCTGTACCATACCGAGTGGCTGGAACTTATGATTTGGATGTTGCTCCTACTTCTCTTGCTTGAGAGGTACCATGTGGAATAGATGAATTCTTGGACAAGGCCATCTTTAGCTTCTATTGCTTGGGCGATAGAAGCAAACTCCAGGCTTGAGAGACCTTCAACAAAGTAGATCTGGCTACCTTCTTAGCAAGGAATGAGAGAGAGGTCGAAGTCTTTCATTAGATAACCTTTTTCCTCTTATGATTTTTCGATCTTGTGACACGAGCCAATAAAGTAAATCAGTAGGATCGAGGAAGTCCTGTTTTCGAGTAACTCAACATCTCTTCGAGCTTGGTCTGGACGAGAGTTGGTTCATAGGTTGGAGGGATGCTGGCGAATTCCATTGGTTTTGGCCTTTCGAACCACAATCAAAAAGAGATTGATCGAGGAGACCTTGCATTTGTGGCATAAATTGCTTTTCCACTCCGTCGAGTTCAAGCAAAACGACAACGCCAACCTGAAGACTTCTTAATTAATAGTCATGCATTGGTGGGAACGAACTTCTTAAATGACAAGGGCTTGATGGCTAGTCTGTTTTTCCTGTTGTTCCTATACTCGTTTTATGTGCTGAGAGAGACGTCGATTCGTCCTATAAGGGGGGGTGCGGTGAAAGGCCACAAATGAGAGATTCTTCGAAAACAAAAAGGAAATGGCAACCGATATTCGTACATATCATAATTTGCTTCTTTTGATTCATCTACCTCTTTGTATCATTAAATCAATATCATGAAATCCGCTCAGAGGAAGCTAAGAAAAGAAGATACATAGGAAGCACCATTCCTTGCTAGAATCTTTGAGAGTAGTGAGTCAGATCTAAGGTGAAGGAAAGTCAGGCAAATCTGGCTTCTTTGATGAAGACTGGGGCCATCCAGATCATGCAAGGGCAGTGTCATTTGTTTAGGAACTTCACCATCGTGGTTAGGCGGGATCCCAGGCTTTTTTTTCAATCCTCATTATTAGGTTAGGCGGAAACCCAATCAATCAGAGTTGTTGTCCGATCGGCAGGGGAAAAAGCTGGGAAACGACACTCGAAATCCTTAAGACGACCGAATTGGCTGAAGGTTATGTTCCGCACCAATCATCTATCTTAATGGCATTGATATGTGCTTCCCTATTCTAATCATCGGCTAGCGGGCACATAAACTATTAATCCCTTCCTTGCTTGCGCGTAGTTTGACTAGCACAGGGAATGCCTCTGTCATCCTAGTTGAGTGAAGTTCTGTTGAGAGCCTACGTTCCGTTCCCACATGGATTAAGAGTCAAGTCAAGGACTTCGGGGTGAGGTTCCCTTGCTTGAAGATTCTTCCTAGGGTTCGGTCTCAATTATCTTCATTTTAGTGGACTGACTGCAATAAAGCAGAATACGAAGAAAAATGTATGAGATGAACAGATAACCAGGGAGGAGAGATCAACGATTGAAGGAAGTAGAGAACCGTGAAACCTCAGTACCTGAGAGAAGGGCAGAGGCACAGACGAATAACCAAGCGTGGAACTAGTCCTAGCTTTGAGCCTGACTCCTAGGTTTGACCTGGGACATGGGACAAGGCTGTGCGTTCACAGGGGATGGATGTGGTTGATCCTTCCCTTTTGGTTTGAAATTATTGACGACTCGGCTACCTTTTCCACTTGTTGACTTTGAGCTTGTGGATGAGACTTGAACCTTCTCATCTACTCCTACCCCTTTGGGACGGAGGTGCGCGGACTCTCTATTATCTAATCACTACTTTCGTTGCTAGTCTGTCAGCTACTCCTTTTGCCTATGGAAGGAATCGCAAAGCACGAACTCGGTTCATTGCAAGGTAAGGGAAGCCAGTGAGCCCCTACTTGATCCATCTATTTGGACTCGACCATTCGGGTGGACTGAATTTGTGCTTTCGGGTGAATCCTTCCCTTGGAATGACCCCTGACTTGAACCTTTGAGGCCAGTATATTAATTGCGCCCTCCTGTGAAAAGCAGTAACCTTGCCCATTAGTAAAGACAGTTCCTCCATCACTGAGAGTTCGTTTGACGGCTTGACTGAAGTTCTTTCTCATTCCAGTATGCTTCTTTGCTAAACATTGAATGAATCTGGAAGAGGAAGCCATGGCTGAGCGAGGGCCAGAAGTCGAATTCTCATCAGAGTTCTATTCTCCCATCGGTCAATAGAACTATGATTATGGGGATCGGCAACATTGGCAGTAGTAGGTGGTGACAACGACTCCTTAAAGGCAACATCAACAACAAAAGTTGCGTTCGGTAGAGACATGAATCAAATTGTTTGTCTCCCTTCTTGCTAGGGAAGAAGGTTGCCCATACTCTATATCTTGATTCGAAAAGATCACTTTCAGAATGAATGCATCTCAAGCTCTCGCTTTCAGAGCAGATGTGCGAGAACTTTCATTATGAAGCTATGCTGATATCTATTTAAGAGTCAAGGGCTGGACCTTACCGTATTTCCAATCCACAGGCAAAGCATTAAATGAACACAGAAAAGGTAGTCAATACTCCAGTAACGCCAACGTTATGATTCATCTAATATGAGCAGGATGATTCTCTACCTTAATATTATCAGATTCACTTTGATTCGATAACCGACTAAGTCAGATTCACTCAGATGGAATTTTAATAATGACTTACTCATGATGTGATGACCAGAACTCCCATGATACGAAAGTAAGGATAATAATAGGAGCATAACATAATTAAAACAATAACATATCTCATATAATAGCAGAACATATAAATCATTGCAGCGGAAATGGAAATGTCATAACAACATAACATCACAAATATCAGAGTACGCAGTACAGGATACACTTAGCAAAATAGATGTCTAAAACAAGGAAAGAAATAAAGCCTCAATCTCCCAAAATACATCAATGCTCAATACTGTCTCAATGTCTCAAGAAGTAAATAAAAAGATAAAAATAAAAGGTTCTTCATCCTCTTCATCAGCAAGCTCCAGTCCAGAAAATATCCATACCTTACACCTGTCATTTGGATGCCCATGTGGAAAGAGGGCACCCGAGTTTGCAAAGTGAAACAAACTACGAGTCAGTCATGGGACTGGTATGAGAAATCTTACTAAATTAACAATATGGCTAGTCACTGGACCACGCCGCTAACGCGGAACGGGTTTACTCCGTTGGATTGCCAGTGCATAAGTTTTATAATTTTAAGTCAAAAATAACGCAATGCTTTTTAGAAAATGAAATCATTATAAGACTCATGTCCCATCACACAATGCAATGCAGACTGGAGGATAGAGTTTTACCTTATAATGATCAAAAATGCTTGATATGTAGAAAATAATATTAACTTGATATGTAGAAAAATAATATTTTTAATATTATTATTAGTGTTTAATATGTTTCAAAAATACTTCAAAGTAAATGTATCAATCCTAGACGGCATAGCTACCATATACTATGTCGCCATATATAGGTTTACAATCAAGACCATGATGTCGTATTGGAAATTCGGTTTCCATCAAGAGTCAAGGCTAGGAACGATCTCCTTACCGATTCGAGACACTCTAGTAGTGTCCCTGGATCACACCTACAGGCAACACTTGGATACAGCAGGGCCGGTCCACAAATATCATTAGTGGATTAGTTATGCCTGAACACACTCTCCCCGATCCTATTGGACCTATAAATTGGCCATTGGCGACAAATAAATCTGAGGCGCGTCATTCCATAAACCACATAAGTAAAAATGTCGGGCCCTGTAAAAACCCAAACACCACTTCTGGCTAAAAAGAAATGTGTGCACTCCCTGTGTTCCCTTGTCCCGTTTTTGACTCTACCGGGGTGTGAGGCTCACGAAATAACGTAATACACAAAGCTAAGACGAAATAGGCTATGCTTTGATCATCATCCACAAGGCTCTGCTTTTCAACAAATGCCTCGATCAATTACATCTTGACATGTCACATTGACAGTTCACACCATGCGATCGATAACTACTAATATATAACCTTCGAGCTCATGCGTCTCAAAGAAGGGTGTTAAGAAAGAGAATAAATCCTCCGCCACAACAGATATATATTAATAGAAATCAATTTAATTACACAGCATGAAATTCAATGTCGGACACACATCCATTTACAAGTCCGTTCTGAGTCTGAACGAAACTGGGGTCACCTTATTCCTTGTCTCGTATGTCCAATACGGAAGTGAGCTGCTCGCGTATCCGGACAATCAACAAGTACGTCCGGACAACTTCCACTTTAACCCTTTATTAGTAGCTAGCCAATGCCACGCATCAATAGTTATCCATTCGATGTGAAGATCGCCGGTCTTCAGTCGCCGTCTTTAAGATCTTCAATTTAGATCGTCGTATGACCATTTGAAATGAGATTTAACTCGGCCTTTCCAAATGATCCTCACATATATATAGTTTAAAATCATTTCATTTCGTTAATAGTATTTAATAACGATTAATCGCTATTTTTATTTATATAAAAGTAGCCAAATTTATTTAACGACGCTTCGGGTCGATGGGCGGCCGTGGCGCTGTTTTTTCCAAAATTTGATTTACACTTATCTCAAAATCTAACCACTGGATTTTAACAAAATTTATATCTTTTGGAAAGATCTTCCCAAAGCGATCCTAGCGGTTCCATTTTTGGGAAATTCCGACGGTTGGATCCCTCGGTATAATCGTTTAAAGTTACGATTGCCGAAACGCGAACCACCTCGCGAGCTTCGTTTAATTTTAATATATATATATATTTATATATATCATTTGACGATTTCAACTACTTTCAATCAATCAAATGCCAGCTAAGTAGAGTCCACATTCATGTTAGAGATTTTACATATGATTTTCTTAATCCTAACTAATAATAATAAAAGTGACGATTTGAGGCAAATCATATTTTATTGTCTAAATTTTTCCAATGTAAATTAAATTACATTGACAATACATTTTCCTAATGTTCACTCTTTTTTTTGAAACCAAATGATAATAAAACATGATTTTTAATTCCACTATTTTTATTTCATCTAAAATGATAATGAAAATGTGACTTTTAAATCTATTCTTTTTATTGCATATAAAATGACAATAAAAACACAACTTTTATTTCTATTCTGTTTATTGTCTCTAAAATGACAATAAAAAGGCAACTTTTAAAACTATACTTTTTATCACATCTAAAATGTACATAAAAAATGTAACTTCTTAATCTATGCTTATATTTTCTCTAATCTGACAATAAAAATATAAAATTTATATCTACTCTTTTATTTACAACTAAGATGTCAACAAAAATGTCATTTTTTGATTTATTCTTTTTACTGTCTCTAATTTGACAATAAAATATGCAACCTTTAATTCAATCATTTTTATTACAACTAAAATGTAAATAAAAATGTAACCTTTTTAATCTATGTTTTTATTTATGTCTAAAATGCAAAATAAAATGTAACTTTTTATTCAATGTTTTTATTTACATCTAAAATGCAAATAAAAATGTAACTTTTCATTCAATGTTTTTATTAACATCAAAAATGCAAATAAAAATATAACTTTTTATTCAATGTTTTTATTTACATCTAAAATTCGAATAAAAATGTTACTTATAAAAATATAACTTTTTATTCAATGTTTTTATTTACATCTAAAATTCAAAAAAAAATGTAACTTTTTATTCAATGTTTTTCTATTCACATCTAAAATGCAAATAAAAATGTAATTTTTTATTCAATGTTTTTATTCACATCTGAAATGCAAATAAAAACGTAGGTGGTGTTTGGTTTAAAAAATATTTTAAGTCTTGAGTTTTCTATATTGATAGCAAAATAAAAGAAGAGTTAAGAGGTGATGGAGGGAGTGAAATGGTGATGGAGGGGACCACGTAAAGAAGTGAGAGACGACGGAATGTTATTCTCTCGTTTTCTTATGTTAATTCTCAAAATAAGGAAAACAAATAAAAGTTGTTTTCAATTTTATGTGTTAACTTCGTTTTCTAAATAGATCGTTTTTAACGTTATACATGTATCGTTCGTATTTTACTATGGGCGAAAATTAAAAACTAAAAAACGTAAACCAAACACTACCGTAACTTTTTATTCAATGTTTTTATTCACATCTAAAATGCAAATAAAAATGTAACTTTTTATTCAATGTTTTTATTCACATCTAAAATGCAAATAAAAATGTAACTTTTTATTCAATGTTTTTATTCACATCTAAAATGCAAATAAAAATGTAACTTTTTATTCAATGTTTTTATTCACATCTAAAATGCAAATAAAAATGTAACTTTTTAATTTACTCTTTTCCTTAGCATTAAAATTGTATATTTCAATGAATTCATGTTTTGATTAAAAACATGAACAATTTTTCTGTTTACACAAATTTCCATTTTTGGGTGTCACAAGTTCCATAAACAAAAATATGTATTTTTGTTTAACTAGTTTTTCTATTTACCCAAATGTCCATTTTGTTGCAAGTTTAATTATAACAACAAAAACAATATTTTTACTGAAAAGTAAATTCTAATTAAATCCAACATTAACAAAAGGTGATATTTTTTTGTTGAATTGAAAATTCTATTTCAATTCAACAAAACATACAAAGGTGTTATATTTTCATTGAATTGAAAATTCTAATTCAATTCAACATCAACAAAAGGAGCTATTCTTATTGAATTGCAGAATCCAATTCAATTCAATAAAATAAACAAAGTGATATTTTTATGTTGAATTGAAAGTTCTAATTCAATTCAACAAAATAAACAAAGTTATATTTTTATATTGAATTGAAAGTTTTAATTCAATTTAACAAAATAAACAAAGTTATATTTTTATATTGAATTGAAAATTCTAATTCAATCCAATAAAATAAACAAAGTTGAAATTTTCATTGAACTGAAAATTCTAATTCAATCCAATAAATGAAGGTGAATTTTTTTTATTGAAATGAAAATTCTAATTCAATTCAATAAATAAATCTGAAGTTTTTATTGAATCGAAAATTCTAATTCAATTCAATAAACAAACATAACATTCCATATTTGTTTAATATACGTGATTCAACAAAATATTAATAAAAATGATTCAACCAAAATATTAAACAAAATGATTTATTCTAATTTACCTATCACATACAGATCTATAATTTAACTAACAGATTTATATTAATACATCACAAATCAACAGATCAACCATTTAAAATTTCATCACATCGCAAATCTAATTCATTAACATACATACAACTATTTAAATAGCGAGAAAAATAATTAAATTGATTTAATTACTTAATTCATAAATCTCACGGTCATGTGAATTTGAATTGTTCAGATCCGCAACTTTGGCCAAAATATTATCAACTTAGAATTATTCCTAGTTAAAACAATAGCGTAGATCTCGTCTCTACGATTGCACAGGATTTGAAGTCGTCAAATTTCGACTTTGTATGAATAAGATATGCTTTAATTAAGATTGTTAACATTTAAATTAAATTATTAAATTAAATAAAAAGTGAAATCAACCTTCCTCCCCAATCACAAACAAAGGTCGTGCCTTTTGGCTTCTCCTTCGAACCTAGGGTTCGCCTTAACCCGCGATTAGAGGCACAGGGTGCCGATCAGAGTCTGCCACGTGGAAGAGGGGAAACAGCGCTCCTGGGGGGCCCAAAATGGCGGAGCTCGATCGAGCTATAGGGGGTGGGCGGCGGCTTTCAACCGTGGGGTTTAGGGGTCTGTAACTCGAGCTGTGGATTGTAGAGTGAAGGAATCTCTATCAAAATCTCCAAAGGAGGATGGTGATTTATTGAGTGGGTGAAGGGGGATTAGTGGAAGAAGGTGGAAGCAATTTCAGCCATTAGTCATAGGGGGCGGCGACTCTGCTAATAGAAATTAGGGTTTTGAAGAAGACAATTGTGTTTTTATAATATTTTAATGTTAATTTTGCAAAAAAAACCGTAATTTCTAAACAATCCAATTTCAGTCCAACAGGAGTTGATCCTACCCAATAGACCCCATTCTGAATCCAATGGGTTAGGTCTTGTCAGCCCAAACGACTGTCTATGGCCTGAATTCTTCAATTTAAAATTTAATCCTTTAATAAATTAATTTAATCATATATTTAAGTTCACCAAGGCCACATAAGGACTCAAAAAATTCCAAAAAAATTATTTCTGGCTTTGTTTTAATGATACGGTTGTAATAAAATTAATTTCGTCGAATTCTGAGACCGTACGAAAAATGTCCATTTTCAAGTCGATTAAATTTGATTGAAATTGAAAAAACACATTTTCTTTTGCCATGCTCACATATTAATTCCAAAAATTCTGGAAAATTAGCTTAGCAATAATTTGACATTCTGGAACCGACAAAAGTGGTTTCGTCGAAAACGAAGGTCGTCTGAAAAATGACCTTTTATACGGGCTATAAATTATACTATAGCGACCATTCTAAATATTCAATTGGCCATAACTTTTGATTCCTGCTATGAAATTTTGATTTTTCGGATTCTTTGGAAAGATATTTTCAAACAGATTTAGATATTTTTGGTTTCACTAAAATCCGTTAAATTTTGAATCCGATACATTCAGTCAAAATATAGGTTTGACTTTTTAAACTACCGAACTATTTCTAATTCCTTTTGGAATTAAAATAAATATATTAGCACTAACTTCGATTAAAATAAATTTTTAATCGTTATTATTTAAAATAAATTATTTTAACTATTCAAAATTTACTGGAATATCCAAAATAAATTTTTTTAATTGGTTCAAATTTTCCGGGTTGTTACAATATTCCCCACTTAAAAGCTTTTCGTCCTCGAAAAGGAAACCATAGTGAAGTAGGAAACAAAACAGGAAACGCAATGTATTGTAAATGTACCTCAGCACAAGAGTCACTCGAAGATGTCCACTATGCACTTGGGATAAGCCTGTTTGATGCTATCCTCAGTCTCCCATGTACAGTCTCCAGGATCCTCGCTCCACTGCACCTTGACTAAGTGGATCCTCTTGTTCCTCAGCACTCGGGTCTCTTTGCCAACAATTTTCACTGGCTCCCTTCTCACTTCTAGGGCCGGGGTAATCTCCAAATCTCGTTGTGCTGCTTCCTCCACAACTAAATCTGGATCATGAACATGCTTCCGGAGTTGGGATACGTGAAATACATCATGGACCCCTGGCAACCAGTCAGGCAACTGCATCCTATAAGCGAGAGTTCCAATCCTATCGAGAATAGGAAAGAGAACAATGAATCTAGGTGCCAATTTCCCAGTCTTCCCAAATCGAATTACACCTCTCAGTGGGGAAACCTTCAAGTATACAAGATCACCGACAGAGAATTCTAAATCCCTTCTTCGAGCGTCTGCATAGCTCTTCTGTCGGCTTTGGGCAACCAGTAATCGCTTCTTAATAAAATCAACTTTATCTGATGCTTCGTGAATCATGTTGGGACCCAATACTAATCGAATACCGGGTTCCATCCAACATGTGGGAGATCTGCATGGCCTTCCATATAAAGCTTCAAATGGCGACATCTGCAAGCTTTCTTAGTAGTTGTTATTATAAGAGAATTCAACCAAGTGCAAATGATCTTCCTATGACCCACCAAAATCTGGGATGCATGCTCGCAACAAGTGTTCTAATATGCGGTTCTCATATTCAACTGTCTGAGGATGATAAACGGTGCTCATATTCAACTTGGTCCCCAGCTCTTCTTAGAAAGCTTCCCAGAACTTGCTAGCAAATATCGGATCATGGTCACTGACAATGCTACTGGGAACTCCATGTAGTTTGACAATCTCTCCGAAATAAAGCTGTGCCAAACTTCGAGCTGCTCTATTGGATTTGACAGGGATGAAATGGGCAGTCTTTGTGAAGTGATCTACAATCACCCATATACTTTCATTGCCTTTCCTAGTCCGGGGCAAGCCATAAATAAAGTCCATAGAAATTACATCCCATTTCCAACTTGGAACCCCTAGCGGTTGCAACAGACCTGCTAGCTTTTGCTGATCTCTTTTGACTTGTTGACAGGTGAGACATCTAGCAACATATATAGAAATGCCTCTCTTCATAGATCTCCACCAAAAGTACGCTTGAGGTCATGGTACATCTTGCTCACTCCCCGATGAAGCTGAGCTTAGACTTGTGACATTCGTCAATTACTTCCTTTCTAAGCTCAGGAAGATTCAAAACACAAATTCGGCCCAATAGCCTCAGAACCCCTTTGTCATCAATCTGGAAACTCGTGGGTTCTCCTTCCCTGACTCTTTTGTTGATTCTCTGAATAAATTCATCATTCTTCTGAAGAGTAGAGATCTTATCGATCAAGGAAGGTGTAATAATGAGATTGGCGAGGGTAAGATTGGTGTTGGCCGTATTCTTTCTGCTGAGTGCATCTGCCACTACATTGGCTTTCCCTGTAGTATATAAGGTGTCCAGGTCATAGGGTGCAAGGAATTCAACCCAACGCTGCAGCCTTAAGTTTAAATCTATTTGGGTGAATAGACACTTTAAGGATTTGTGGTCAGTATATAACTCGAATTTCTCGCCCAAGAGATAGTGCCTCCATATCTTTAAAGCAAATAGGGTGGCCATTAGCTCAAGATCATGAGTGGCACAAATCTTTTCATGCGGTTTTAACTGGCGGTTAGCATATGCGAAAACCTTGTCTCTTTGCATTAGCACCGCACCAATACCTTGAACAGATAAAAGGATAACTTGTTAAAATAATATTTGACATTAGAAAAATGTAATTTCTGACATATTTATTTAGATGAAAAGAATAACCTTCTCTAGATGCGTCTGTCCAGACTTTCAAATCCTGATTGCCATCAATAATGCTCAACGCAGGAGCGGTGATCAACCTCCATTTCAGCTCTTGGAAAGCTGCCTCGCATACGGGTGTCCAAATGAACTTTGTATGCTTCTTAGTCAGCTTCGTCAATGGACAAGATAATTACGAATCCTTAATGAATTTCCGATAATAGCCAGCCAGACCTAAGAAACTTCTGACCTCTGTAGGAGTGCTAGGCTGCTTCCAATTTTGGATGGCAGATATCTTTCCTGGATCTACTGAGATGCCTTCCTTTGATACACCATGGCCGAGGAATTTCACCTCTTCTTGCCAGAATATGCACTTGGAGAATTTGACTTTCAACACATTTCTTCGTAAAATCTCCAAGACTTCTTCAGATGCTTTTCATGTTCAGCAGTGGATTTAGAAAAGATTAGAATATCATCGGTGAACACCAGCATGAATTTATTTAGAACATCGCGGAAGACTCTATTCATCAGATCTACAAAGTAAGCATAAGCCGAAGGGCATCACTAGCCATTCATAAAATAAATCTGGTCCTCTGAAAGCTGTCAAAGGCACACATTCCTCTGCAATGTGTAATTGGTGGAAACCTGTAGCTAGGTCCATCCTAGAGAATACTCATACTCCATTCAAGTGATCTAGCAGATCATCAATGCGGGGCAGTAGGTATTTATTTTCCAGAGTCTGCTTATTTAGGTCACGGTAGTCCATACATAGCCTAAGGGCACCGTCTGACTTTGGGATGAAAACCACTGCTCCACCCCTGCTCGAGAAGCTAGGCCTGATCAGACCCTTCCACAAAAGTTGCTTAGTTTAATTGCTCATCTCCTCTTTTTCTTTCAGTGCCATCCTACGAATAGGGTGTAAAATGGGCCTTGCATTCAGAACTAAGTCAATTCTGAAGTCGATTTCTCTACGCGGAGGTAAGCTGTCTACTTCTTCAAACACATCCGCATAGTCCCTGATGATAGGAATATCCTCAATAGAAGCAGGAGTGACTTCTAGAGAAGACCAGAATTCTTTCCTAACTGTTGCTGAGCCGTGGCATGGTATAGTCAACATATTTCCGAATTTGGTTTTAATTCTGACTACTCTTTCTGCGCATAGTACCTCGGCCTCATATTTTGTTAGCCAGTCCGTTCCAAGTATGATATCATACCCCGAGAAATTCATGATGATTAAATTGAAAGGAAGTTGGAAATGGGAATAAGAAACAGGCACTCTACAATACTGGTCGAGAATAAGTGAACCTCCTATCGGACTATGGGCTCTAATTGGTTCTTTGAGTTTTCTGGGTTTCAGTTTAAGCTTTTTAATCGTGTCAATAGATATGAAACCTCTAGATGCACCAGTGTCAAACAAAACTGTAATAGGAATGTTATTAATGTTAAGAGTACCTCCTAAAACATCAGGTTTACTTGCTCCTTCAGAAGAAGTCGGTGCAGCCGCTCCGTCATAGACAGGTCCCACTTCAGGTTTCTTGAGCAGAGGGCAATTTCTGATAAAGTGTCCAGTCTTGTGGTAGTTAAAGCATTCCTTTGGGCCATAGGGATTCTGTCCACTGCTCTGACTCGGTCCAAACTCATTCCTTCTTGGTCTCTTCGGGGCTCGGCATTCATAGTCATAATGCCCCATCTTCTGGCAATTGAAATACTTGACCTTAGATCTGTCCCTCTTTTTCTTCTCTTGGGGTTTGACGGTAGAAGAGCTGCTCATCTCAGGTTTCTTGTTAGACTCCTTTCTCTTATTATTGGCTTGATTCTTTTCTCGATCTTGTTGAGAACCTTTCTGGTCGATCTCCTCATATCTGCAGGCCATCTCGATCACTTTAGCAAATGGACGCTCGATGTGTGCCGTCACCCTATTATGATTCCTCCTTGCCAAACCATTGATAAATCTCTTATTTTTCTGAAGCAGGTCTTGAACTAACTCAGGGGCATATCTGGAAAGCTCGTCGGATTTCTTTACATACTCAGCAATAATCATACTTCCTTGTTGGAGGTGGGAAAACTCATCATGAAGGCGTTCAACTTTGTGAGGCGGAATAAACTTCTCATTGAATAGCTCTTTAAATTTCTTCCCAGTTACATCAGCTTCATTACTAACAACCATGGTCGTTTCCCACCAAATCTGAGCCTAGTCCTTCAGGAACCATGTCGCCATAAATCGCTTCCTAAGATCTTCAAGCTCTAATCCTCCCAAGATTATCTCAATTGTCTTAAGTTATGCTTGTGCCTCTGTCACTGTCTCTTGGCCTGTGAAATGCACGCCTCCTAGATACTTGATTTTCTTTGCCACCTTGTCTCTAGATCAAAAGCATGTGGATTTGGTGGTGGTGGTGTCTCAACCTCTGGAGTGGCCTGTTCCTGGGCCATAGGAGTCTCATCTCTGGCGGGTCCCCTAGCCCCACCTCGGCCTCGTGCTCTAGTACATGCTCTGATGCTCATTTCTCAAACAGCCTGTATCATCAAGGAAAGAGTCAGACTAAGAGAAACGATAATTTTCAAAAGGAAAGGTTAAAAAGTAGAGACATATGATAAGATGATAATGATATAATGACTGATTAATATGTGCTATTTTGCTGTGCTCATTCTAGGACATTACTAATCCTATCTCTAATGAGCTACTCATCTTAGAATACTACTTATTCTATCTAGACGAATTGTTCTAAAAATGTTATACTCCGTAGCTAAGGTTAACCTTTAGCTCTGATACCAACTGTGACGACCCGAACTTTCGTGGTATGAAAGTAAGGATAATCATAGGAGAATAACATAACTAAAACAATAACAGATCTCAGATAATAGCAGAACATATAAATCATTGCAGCGGAAATGGAAATGTCATCACAACATAACATCACGGATATCAGAGTACGCAGCACAGGATACACTTAGCAAAATAAATGTCTAAAACAAGGACAGAAATAGTCTCAATCTCCCAAAATAGATCAATTCTCAATACTGTCTCAATGTCTCAAGAAGTAAATAAAAAGATAAAAAGATAAGATTCTTCATCCTTTTCATTAGCGAGCTCCAGTACAGAAAATATTCATACCCAACACCTGTCATTTGGCTGCCCATGTGGAAAGAGGGCATCCGAGTTTGCAAAGTGAAACAAACTACGAGTCAATCGTGGGACTGGTATGAGAAATCTTAATAAATTAACAATATGGCTAATCACTGGACCATGCCGCTAACGCGGAACGGGTTTACTCCATTGGATTGCAGTGCATAAGTTTTAAAATTTTAAGTCAAAAATAACGCAATGCTTTTTAGAAAATGAAATCATTATAAGACTCATGTCCCATCACACAATGCAATGCAAACTAGAGGATAGAGTTTTACCTTATAATAATAAAAAATGCTTGATACGTAGAAAATAATATTTTTAATATTATCATTAGTGTCTAATATGTTTCAAAAATACTTCAAAGTAAATGTATCAATCCTAGACGGCATAGCTACCATATACTACGTCGCCATATATAGGTTTATAATCAAGACCGTGATGTCGTATTGGAAATTGGGTTTCCATCAAGAGTCAAGGCTAGGAACGATCTCCTTACCGATTCTGGACACTCTAGAAATGTCCCAGGATCACACCTACGGGCAACCCTTGGATATAACAGGACCAGTCCACAAATATCGTTAGTGGATTAGTTATGCCTGAACACACGCTCCCCGATTCTATTGGACCTATAAATTGGCCATTGGCGACCAATAAATCCGAGGTGCCTCATTCCATCAACCACATAAGTAAAAATGTCGGGCCTTGTAAAAACCCAAACACCACTTCTAGCTAGAAAGAAACGTGTGCACTCTCTGCGTTCCGTTGTCACGTTTTTTACTCTACCGATGTGTAAGGCTCGCGAGGTAACATAATACACAAAGCTATACCGAAATAGGCTATGCTTTGATCATCATCCACAAGGCTCTGCTTTTCAACAAAAGCCTCGATCAATTGCATCTTGACATGTCACATTGACAGTTCACACCATGCGATCGATAACTACCAATATATAACCTTCGAGCTCATGCGTCTCAAAGAAGGGTGTTAAGCAAGAGAATAAATACTCCGCCACCACAGATAGATATTAATAAAAATCCATTTAATTACACAACATGAAATTCAATGTCGGACACACATCCATTTACAAGTCCGTTCTGGGTCTAAACGAAACCGAAGTCAGCTTATTCCTCGCCCCGTATGTCCAACATGGAAGTGAGGTGCTCGCGTATCAGGACAAATAACAAGTATGTCCGGACAACTACCACTTTAACGCTTTATTGGTAGCTAGCCAATGCCAGGCATCAGTAGTTATCCTTCCGATCTGAAGATCGCCAGTCGTCAATCGCCGTCTTTAAGATCTTCAATTTAGATCGTCGTATGACCATTTGAAATGAGATTTAACTCGGCCTTTCTAAATTATCCTCATATATATATATATATATATATATATATATATATAGTTTGGAATCATTTCATCTCGTTAATAGTATTTAATAATGATTAATCGCTATTATTATTTATATAAAAGTAGCCAAATTTATTTAATGACACTTCGGGTCGATCGGCGGCCCTGGCGCTATTTTTACCAAAATTTGATTTACACTTATCTCAAAATCTAACCGTTGGATTTTAATAAAAATTATATAGTTGGAAAGATCTTCCCAAAGCGGTCCTAGCGGTTCCAGCTTTGGGAAAATTCAACGGTTGGATCCCTCGGTATAATTGTTTAAAGTGACGATTACCGAAACGTGAACCACCGCGCGCGATTCGTTTAATTTATTTATATATATATATATATATATCATTTGGCGATTTCAACTACTTTCAATCAATCACATGCCAGCCAAGTATAGTCCATATTCATGTTAGAGATTTTACATATGATTTTCTTAATCCTAACTAATCATGATAAAAGTGACGATTTGAGGCAAATCATATTTTATTGTCTAATTCTTTCCAATGTAAATTAAATTACATTGACAATATATTTTCCTAATGTTCACTCTTTTGTTGAAACCAAATGATAATAAAACATGATTTTTAATTCCACTATTTTTATTTCATCTAAAATGATAATGAAAATGTGACATTTAAATCTGCTCTTTTTATTGCATATAAAATGACAATAAAAACACAAGTTTTATTTCTATTCTTTTTATTGTCTATAAAATGACAATAAAAATGCAAATTTAAAACTATACTTCTTATTACATCTAAAATGTACATAAAAAATGTAACTTCTTAATCTATGCTTTCATTTTCTCTAATTTGATAATAAAAATATAACATTTATACCTGCTCTTTTATTTACAACTAAGATGTCAACAAAAATGTCATTTTCTGATTTATTCTTTTTATTGTCTCTAATTTTCCAATAAAATATGCAACCTTTAATTCTATCATTTTTATTACAACTAAAATGTAAAAAAAATGTAAACTTTTTAATCTATGTTTTTATTTACATCTAAAATGCAAAATAAAATGTAACTTTTTATTCAGTGTTTTTATTTACATCTAAAATGCAAATATAAATATAACTTTTAATTCAATGTTTTTGTTTACATCTAAAATGCAAATAAAAATGTAACTTTTTATTCAATGTTTTTATTCACATCTAAAATGAAAATAAAATTGTAACTTTTTATTCAATGTTTTTATTTACATCTAAAATGCAAATAAAAATGTAACTTTTTATTCAATGTTTTTATTCACATCTAAAATGCAAATAAAATTGTAACTTTTTATTCAATGTTTTTATTCACATCTAAAATGCAAATAAAAATGTAACTTTTTATTCAATGTTTTTATTCACATATAAAATGCAAATAAAAATGTAACTTTTTATTCAATGGTTTCATTTACATCTAAGATGCAAATAAAAATGTAACTTTTTATTCAATGTTTTTATTTACATCTAAAAATGCAAATAAAAATGTAACTTTTTAATTTACTCTTTTCCTTAGAATTAAAATTGTATATTTTAATGAATTCATGTTTTGATTAAAAACATGAACAATTTTTCTGTTTACACAAATTTCCATTTTTGGGTGTCACAAGTTCCATAAACAAAAAAAGTATTTTTGTTTAACTAGTTTTTCTATTTACCCATATGTCCATTTTGTTGCAAGTTTAATTATAACAACAAAAACAATACTTTTATTGGATTGTAAATTGTAATTAAATCCAACATTAACAAAAGGTGATATCTTTTTATTGAATTGAAAATTCTATTTCAATTCAACAACACATACAAAGGTGTTATCTTTTCATTGAATTGAAAATTCTAATTCAATTCAACATTAACAAAAGGTGCTATTTTTATTGAATTACAAAATCAAATTCAATTCAACAAAATAAACAAAGTGATATTTTTATGTTGAATTGAAAGTTCTAATTCAATTCAACAAAATAAACAAAGTTATATTTTTATATTGAATTGAAAGATCTAATTCAATTCAACAAAATAAACAAAGTTATATTTTTATATTGAATTGAAAATTCTAATTCAATCCAATAAAATAAACAAAGTTGAAATTTTCATTGAATTGAAAATTCTAATTCAATCCAATAAATGAAGGTGAATTTTTTTATTGAATTGAAAATTCTAATTCAATTCAATAAATAAAGGTGAAGTTTT
The DNA here is from genome assembly GCA_030737875.1 of Allium sativum. Classification (NCBI taxonomy): domain Eukaryota; kingdom Viridiplantae; phylum Streptophyta; class Magnoliopsida; order Asparagales; family Amaryllidaceae; genus Allium; species Allium sativum. The sequence continues at coordinate 242,663,128 of CM060923.1, forward strand.
TATTGAATCGAAAATTCTAATTCAATTCAATAAACAAACATAATATTCCATATTTGTTTAATATATGTGATTCAACAAAATATTAATAAAAATGATTCAACCAAAATATTAAACAAAATGATTTATTCTAATTTACCATCACATACAGATCTATAATTTAACTAACAGGTCTATATTAATACATCACAAATAAACAAATCAACCATTCAAAATTTCATCACATCGCAGATCTAATTCATTAACATACATACAACTATTTAAATAGCAAGAAAAATAATTAATTTGGTTTGGATCTGCAGCTTTGGCCAAAATTTTATCAGCTTAGAGTTACTCCTAGTTAGAACAGCAACGTAGATCTCGTCTCTACGATCGCACAGGATCTGAAATCGTTAAATTTTGACTTTATATGAATAAGATATGCTTTAATTAAGATCATTAACATTTAAATTAAAATAATAAATTAAATAAAAAGGGAAATCAACCTTCTTCCCTAATCACAAAAAGAGGCCATGCCTTTTTATTTCTCTTTCGAACCTAAGTTTCGCTCTAACTCGCGACTGGAGGCACGGGGTGCCGATCAGAATCTGCCACGAGGAAGAGGGGGAAACGACACGCCTGGGGGCCCAAAATGGCGGAGCTCGATCGAACTATGAGGGGTGGGCGGCGGCTTTAAACCGTCGGCTTTAGGGACTCGAGCTGTGGTGAGCTAGGTTGGATCTGACCGTACAGGATTGTAGAGTGAAGGAATCTCTACCAAAAACTCCAAAGGGGATGGTGATTTATTGAGTGGATGAAGGGGGATTAATGGAAGAAGGTGGAAGCAATTTCAGCCATTAGTCATACGGGGCGGCGACTCTGCTAATAGAAATTAGGGTTTTGAAGAAGACAATTGTGTTTTTATAATATTTTAATGTTAATTTTACAAAAAATGTAAGTTCTAAACAAATCCAATTTCAGTCCAACAGGAGCTAGTCCTAAGCAATAGCCCCCCCATTCCAAATCCAATGAGCTAGGTCTCGTCAGCCCAAACGACTGTCTGTGGCCTGAATTCTTCAATATAAAATTTAAATCCTTTTTTAAATTAATTTGATCGTATATTTAAATTCAATGGGGCCGCATACAGACTCAAAATATTCCAGAAAAATCGTTTCTGGCTTTGTTTTGACGATACGGTTCTAACCAAATTAATTTCGTTGAATTCTAAGACCGTTTGAAAAATGGCCATTTTCAAGTCGATTAAATTTGATTGAAATTGACAAAACACATTTTCTTTTGCCACGCTCACATATTAATTCCAAAAATTCTGGAAAATTAAATTTAGCTATATTTTGACATTCCGGATCTGACAAAAGTGGTTTTGTCGAAAACGGAGGTCGTTTGAAAAATGGCCTTTTATACATGCTATAAATTATACTATAGCGACCATTCTAAATATTCAACTGGCCATAACTTTTGATTCCTGCTATGAAATTTTGATTTTTCTGATTCGTTGGAAAGATATTTTCAAACAGATTTAGATTTTTTTGGTTTCACTAAAATCCGTTAAATTTTGAATCCGATACATTCAGTCAAAGCATAGGTTTGACTTTTCAAACTACCGAACTATTTCTAATTCCTTTTGGAATTAAAATAAATACATTCGCTCTAACTTTGATTAAAATAAATTTTTAATCGTTATTATTTAAAATAAATTATTTTAACTATTCAAAATTTATTGGAATAGCCAAAATAAAAAATTTATATTGGTTTAGATTTTCCGGGTTGTTACACATGACCTTGAAAGGCCAGAATTAGATGCCCTCAGAATTGAGAATGAGAAGCGTAGTAAGCTGAGTCATCTTAACAACTATTCGATACAAACTATTATAAACATTCGTAGGGAAAATATTACTTACTCATTACCTGGACACCCTCTAAATTGAGAGGATGCCAGGGAAGAACTGTCTCCTACCTGGCCAGAAGATATGATCTACCAGAAGATTCGCATCTGAACTTTCGATACAGGATTCGATACCGCAACTCAAGGGAAAAAAAATACCTTTTATTCGCAATGCTTATAGCTATTCTTATACATAGCCATTTTTCAGCAGCTTACTAGCAACCTTATCTACCATATTCATAATTAATATATTGGTTTCTTTGGTATTATGAAACGCTACTAAAAAACTCCCCATGAGGAGATTCATGAGATCAAGTTTGTGTATAAGATCTAGTATGTTGATTAATGGGTAAAAGTGGGAACAGGTTATTACGATTCGCTAGGTCAATACCCGTAAAGTCGGAAATTAATATACTGGGCCGTGGTAAAACTAGGAACCGGGTAGATTCTCTAGCTAGGTCAATACACGTTTGGAAGAGAGCTTCTCTGCCGTAATAGGTCAATCATCCCGTCTGGGATCTCGCTTCTGTAAGTAATGCTGCATCCTTCTCTTGCCGCTTTTCTCTCAAATACACCTTGAATGGTGATTCTACCAAGTGCCAGGGATTTCTATTAGGAAGCAGAAGGAATATATTAATTGGGCGTAAATTTCTTGTTAAGGCTAGGCATGGGAACCTAGGTGCTGAAAGCGAATCTTAGGGAAGCTGAGATCTTAGTAAGTTATGTTTATGCTCGACTTGCCGTATTATTTGAGGTGCACAGCGTAGAACATAATGCATGAGAATCGTAGGATTAAGGGCCATCCCTTAGCTCCAGGAGAAGGCATTCCGTCTTTTCTGTGACAAGCAAACCACCCAGACTTGACTGGACTTATGAGTTATGACCGGACTTGACATTATCTTTTGATTTGACTTATGAAACAGATGGGATGTCTAAACCTAGGATAGGCATTGGACTTGTTGACTTGACTTGTTTACTTGGTTTCCCGTATCCCTATTATCAATATGCATGAGCATCTTAGGGAAGCTGAGATGTCAGATAGTTATGGGCATATTGGATTCTTTTTGACTTAGATAAAGAAAGAGATTAAGGGCAACATAAGGGGATGAGGAGGCAGCTACACACTAAGAGTGATTTCATTAATATGATGTCTCTTGCCGATGCGAATCTAATTCATCGGAAAACCTAGACCCGAACTAATTATTTCTTAGGTCCGACAGAACAACCAGCGAAGGCAACACAAGTCGCGTTATGTCCTGTGGAGGATTTTCCTAAAGGATAACCCAGAATAAGAGCTGGCATAAGATTTTGAATCAGCAGTCCCGTAGCAGATCAATTACTGACTGATTCAATGATAGTGAATTCCCGTAGCCTTGGTGGATTCGTTCTCGACTGCCCTTTGTTTCCGCTTTTTGGCATCTTGATTTTACGTTACACTCTACAAATCTGGATTTTGTTGCATTTCCTATTGAGGTGGTTGCGTAATAATACGCCAGATGCGTAACCAATCGACCTACTAGGGGTCCGACAAAAGCTGATACTTTACTGCCTGCTGTGTTCACGATCGCGTGTTTTCGCAGATCGGAGTTAGACCAACAAACCCATAAGCTATTGCCACTACTATTGAAAGCGTAGTCTATCCTTCTCTGTCGAGGTATACGACAATGGGAAGGCAATACAGAAAGCCAGGTCAACTCTTTTTTTTCTAAAACGATTGAAGAGGCGGATTGAACGACTATTGGGGCAGCTGAAGTATTTGACTTGCCATGGTTTGGACTTGCACCGGTTGATTAGTATTTAAGACTAATAATGGAACTATTTCAAGTAATTCCTAAGCAAGAAGAGTGCCATATCTCCGAAATGCATCAACGGAGGACCTCGTCGTGTAAATTTCTGTAACTGATGTCCCTCCTTTAGTTTAATGCGACCCCTGAAAGTCTGAAGTCAGGTTTCGCTACCGCTTCCGCGGATACACCATTAATCTCGATACCCAGACAGTAGTATTAGCTTATTCCAGTGAACTCAGCTACGTGAACCTTTCTGCCCTAGATCCGCTGATATTCATCAGTCTTCCCCCAATCGCAATCGCACGCATACCTAAACCGGTGCCTAAGTTGAGGGGAAGGTAAGAAGTAAAATAGGTAGCAACTGATGAACAAGAAAAAAAGATTGCCATCTGCTGGCCTAATATATTAGGTTCAATGTCAGTAAACAAATTATGAGTTCGATGTGTGGAACTAAGAGAGATCCATTGCGACCCAGTATATTAATTTCATGGCGACCCAGATCAATTGAACAAGGTAGCGAACCAGCTAGGTAGCTTATGAACTGCTTGCTCAACCATCTGGGATAGGTTTCCTTTGTTAATGCCACCATCCAATCACAAAGCGAGGTAAGACTGATTCTTGGGTGCAGCTTAGTAGCCTATGCACCTAGCCTCTAAGTTAGGTAGGGAGTCGACCTGAAGCCTGCTTTCTCAGTTTTAATCCAGCCGTAGGCGGGACTAAGTCTATGATTCTAGGTATAATATCTTACCCTTACGGCTAGTGAATCTCTCTTCTTTCTTCGCTATCGCTCCGCACCTGGGTATCGAATGATCTCCTTTTCAAAATCAATAAGATTTTTTAAGCTACTAATTAGCTAATTAACTTCCAGAGAATCAATTAGCCATAATCTCTTTCTTTACTCTACCCCAGGAAGATCATCAATCAATTAGCCATAATCTCTGTTTGGAAGACTTGCAATCAATCTTTCTCTCTCTCCCCAGTAATAGAATCGCATTTCATAAAACTGTTGGTTTCGATTTGCATCAATCTCTTCCGTTTCTCTTTGAATCTCTCGAGTAGATCATCTATTGGAAGTTTGAGAACCTATGCTCCCAGAGAGTCTTTTTTCAGGCGTGAAACTGGCCTCCAGAGCTTTACTAATATGAGCTCATTTTAACATCCACGTAAACCAAGGCCTAACTCTCGTAACTGAGTCTGAATTTGTTAAGCCTTTTGACTTTGAACGGGCAGACAGGCTTGACTTACTGATTGGACTGTTGGCACTAGAATGATAGCAATCATCCCCCACTAAGGTACATCCAGTTAATAAAAAGAAGGAGCTAGTATCAATCTCCTTAGTACAAGCACTAAGTTGGATAACCACTATTTAAACTGACAATGGGAGAGACAAGAAAAGCATGACATGCTCTATTCTGATTGCTTTTTCGTCTGAAAGGCAATTATTATATATTGACTAATGAGTAATTACAAAGGGTATATGATATACAACTCCAACTTTCCAAACACTATACAATTACTATATCACGTAGTAATGAGAAAAAAAACATTTACAAGTATACAAATAAAGTATAAAAAACTCAATACTACTATTTATCAAGAAGCCACATTAGCCTCAACCAATTCCAAACTGCAACAAAACTCAGCATCCACAAAACTGCACTTAAACTTCTTGCAAGATCATGATATCACCAGGAACTAAAATCACTCATATAAACCAAAGTATGGATCTAAACAGCAAGATCAATACTGAGGATGTTTCCTCGTATGCCTCTCATTGGATTTAGAATTTCCACCAGACGGCATTACATCGTCCATATCATATTCTATACCATCATCCAAGTCTTTTATATTCTTAGATTTCTTCTTTTTCACCTCGTCCTCTATCGTTCTTAGCTGAAACCAAAGGAAAATTATCATCCTCATCAGCCCAGAATTTGCCAGTCAGCCTGGGTGAAGATGATATGCCACTCTGAAGGGGAGGAGGAGGCAAAATGACATGCTCAGGAAGCTTAAGATGGGAATAAGGAGATGCATTCACATTAGATAATCTAGCCCCTGAAGCAGGCCTTGCAAATGAAGACTAAACAGAAGCAGATGAGCTTAAGTTCACCCCTAAAAGGGAAACAGATGTTGATACTTTGGCGATGTAAGACGAAGGGCATGACAAAGTGGAAAAGGAAGCACAACTGTTCAAACCAGAAGAAGATGAAGAAGAAGCAATAACATTTTCTTCATCAAATAAATTTCCAAAAAGATGCTCTTCTCACGTACCTACATTCAGAGATTTATCTTCATTCGGCGATGAATCCTTATCATCACCAAAAATCTGACGTATATTATGACTAACATCATCACCATTACGTTGTTTTGCACCAGTATGTAAACCAGCATCAATTCCACCATTATTAAACATACCATCATATGATTGAACTTCATGTGAAGCAACATTCACATCAGAGTTAGTACCAGTGTTCATGTTAACAGGAATTGAACAATCATTATTACCAGCACCTACATCAGAAGCATCCATCATTTCTTCAGAATACAAAGCATTAAAACGATTTGCATTCTCTTTGCTACTATCAGCTGCTTCCTTAGATTGAGTATTATAATTAGGACCTTTCCTTCTCCATTCTTTATTGTATCTAGGCTGAACATAATTCCATGTATTGTTCGTTGTGGTAATGTGTATATTCCTTTGATTCCTATTTAGATTTACAAACTCTGATCCTTTAATTTCCTCTTCATGACTCTGATTGATTTCTACCTTATCTTGATTAGAAATACTTTCACAGTATCTAGTATCATGACCAATTTTTTTACATAAAGAGCAAAACCTAGGTCTCCAGTCATAAGCAACTTTAACTGATGGACACTTATCTCCTAAATCATCAACGACAATGTTATCAGGCAGTTCAAAGTCTGGAGATATTTCCACTAGAGCTTTCGCGTAATTAAACATATTTAACCTCTCCGTACTAATATCAAAAAAGTAAGTCTTCCAATATGATTCACAAGCCAATTAGTACCAATCAAAGTCCAAAGAATCGTTGGAATCCTGTACAGTTGAATCCAAATAGGCACTTTTCTGATTTGACTTTGCAAGCAATCAATGGATGGATCCCAAGATGTTATAATAAAAATTCTCCCATGAATGAATAAGGGATCTGCATGTTCCTTTGATTCCTATTTAGATTTACAAACTCTGATCCTTTAATTTCCTCTTCATGACTCTGATTGATTTCTACCTTTCCACTAGAGCTTTCGCGTAATTAAACATATTTAACCTCTCCGTACTAATATCAAAAAAGTAAGTCTTCCAATATGATTCACAAGCCAATTAGTACCAATCAAAGTCCAAAGAATCGTTGGAATCCTGTACAGTTGAATCCAAATAGGCACTTTTCTGATTTGACTTTGCAAGCAATCAATGGATGGATCCCAAGATGTTATAATAAAAATTCTCCCATGAATGAATAAGGGATCTGCATGTTCCTTTGATTCCTATTTAGATTTACAAACTCTGATCCTTTAATTTCCTCTTCATGACTCTGATTGATTTCTACCTTATCTTGATTAGAAATACTTTCACAGTATCTAGTATCATGACCAATTTTTTTACATAAAGAGCAAAACCTAGGTCTCCAGTCATAAGCAACTTTAACTGATGGACACTTATCTCCTAAATCATCAACGACAATGTTATCAGGCAGTTCAAAGTCTGGAGATATTTCCACTAGAGCTTTCGCGTAATTAAACATATTTAACCTCTCCGTACTAATATCAAAAAAGTAAGTCTTCCAATATGATTCACAAGCCAATTAGTACCAATCAAAGTCCAAAGAATCGTTGGAATCCTGTACAGTTGAATCCAAATAGGCACTTTTCTGATTTGACTTTGCAAGCAATCAATGGATGGATCCCAAGATGTTATAATAAAAATTCTCCCATGAATGAATAAGGGATCTGCATGTTCCTTTGATTCCTATTTAGATTTACAAACTCTGATCCTTTAATTTCCTCTTCATGACTCTGATTGATTTCTACCTTTCCACTAGAGCTTTCGCGTAATTAAACATATTTAACCTCTGCGTACTAATATCAAAAAAGTAAGTCTTCCAATATGATTCACAAGCCAATTAATACCAATCAAAGTCCAAAGAATCGTTGGAATCCTGTACAGTTGAATCCAAATAGGCACTTTTCTGATTTGACTTTGCAAGCAATCAATGGATGGATCCCAAGATGTTATAATAAAAATTCTCCCATGAATGAATAAGGGATCTGCATGTTCCTTTGATTCCTATTTAGATTTACAAACTCTGATCCTTTAATTTCCTCTTCATGACTCTGATTGATTTCTACCTTATCTTGATTAGAAATACTTTCACAGTATCTAGTATCATGACCAATTTTTTTACATAAAGAGCAAAACCTAGGTCTCCAGTCATAAGCAACTTTAACTGATGGACACTTATCTCCTAAATCATCAACGACAATGTTATCCGGCAGTTATCAGGCAGTTCAAAGTCTGGAGATATTTCCACTAGAGCTTTCGCGTAATTAAACATATTTAACCTCTCCGTACTAATATCAAAAAAGTAAGTCTTCCAATATGATTCACAAGCCAATTAATACCAATCAAAGTCCAAAGAATCGTTGGAATCCTGTAAAGTTGAATCCAAATAGGCACTTTTCTGATTTGACTTTGCAAGCAATCAATGGATGGATCCCAAGATGTTATAATAAAAATTCTCCCATGAATGAATAAGGGATCTGCATGTAAAACTTTAACTGATGGACACTTATCTCCTAAATCATCAACGACAATGTTATCAGGCAGTTATCAGGCAGTTCAAAGTCTGGAGATATTTCCACTAGAGCTTTCGCGTAATTAAACATATTTAACCTCCCCGTACTAATATAAAAAAAGTAAGTCTTCCAATATGATTCACAAGCCAATTAATACCCATCAAAGTCCAAAGAATCGTTGGAATCCTGTACAGTTGAATCCAAATAGGAACTTTTCTGATTTGACTTTGCAAGCAATCAATGGATGGATCCCAAGATGTTATAATAAAAATTCTCCCATGAATGAATATGGGATCTGCATGTAAAACTTTTTCTCGATCAGAATCATTAGAAAACTTAAAGTAAAATTTATAGCCATCAGATTTAATGTCCACTGAATCAAGAATTTTCCATTTATTTTTTAAGTAATTTGAGACAACAGTGAAAGAGAGAGAACCATCAAGAAAAAACCCACCGAAATGCCACTCCAATATTTCAATCCCTCAGATTTGACCTGATCCGGAATATGGTTCTTCGATCCGTCCCTATGAATCTCAAATTGATGAGGCCGATAAGAACCAGCATTCCAAGGTTGAGATTTGAACATCGACGCATAGTCATGTTTCACAAAAGATGGAAAAGAGGCGCTCGAGGGATTTCCCAAACTGATTCCTGAGCCAGGAGGAATTTGCTGAGAAGTTGGATTAGCTCTAAAAGGAGGTGGATCTGAAGGTATAAGAGGTGAAGATCGAGATGGAAGAGCAGGAAATGAGGTGGTAAAGAAGATCGAAGAAGAAGAGGAAATTGACGCAGTCCCCATTAGGTCGCCATTTTTTCCAGTTGTGTAAAACCTGGATAATTGTTATAGAAAAAATAGAATAGTTCTCCTTACGGCAAGGGATAATTGTCTACCATGATGGTTACATTAGCCCCTAATATACTAGGTCCTTGACATTAGACCCTTTTTCCCAATATTGATAGGTGAAAGCCTCTTTCCAATGTGTAAACTGAAAGGGCATCTCTTTATAAGGTCCAGCATCGCAGCGAATCCTACAAGAGCATAACAACGGAATTGACCTCTCATCTATCGCCTTTGTTTGATTGATCTTTGGGCCCTCTTTTTTTCATCTTGCATAAGCAAAGTAGAATAGTTAAATTGTTATCCTTTCATCTTGAGTATCTAGCGAGCTATTTTTCTGCTGGAAGTGTTCATCTCGAAAACCTCTCTCAGCTCTTCTCCTATGTTAGAGCAGATTCGTTCTACCTTTACTTGTAAAGAGAAGCATCCATAGTGAACCTAACATCAATCAATATGTGGGAAAGCAACAACAGCTACATTAGCAACAACAACATCCTACCTACCGTAATTAATATACTGGCTCCTGGTGCGTCCACTCACGTTCCTTCCTTTGGGCGCCTATTGCCAGTTTTCTTCTCCAAGTGCCATTAAATTTATACACCTCCCCTATTAATATACTGGCTCCTCCGAGTGAATATCTGGGGCTCAATTTATTAATAGTAGGCTTCTTATTATCTCTCTCTCATTCTCCACTAAATCCTTGTAGTTCTCACTTCACTAGCTTCACACATTCAGATTCAATCCAGCCACAAGTTCCCCTACTACTACCTTGTTACAACGTCACCCCGATCGAAGACCCCACCGTGGTATGCGCCAATAAGACCACCAAAAGCCTTTGTGGCACTAGTGGTACACATAAGTCATGGGTGATCATTGGTCCGATGCTTCTGGTGAAACCCATTTCCAAGGTGTGACGGGCGGTGTGTTTGCAGAGAACAATTTGAACTGAGGCAAACTTTCTGGATTCGCTCTGCCTTACAGCCTTGCTTCCCATTGTAATTGCCATTGTAGCACGTGTGGACCTAGCCCATAAGGGCCATGCGGACTTGACATCATCCCCACCTTCCTCCAGTATCTCACTGGCAGTCCCTGTGAGCGCAACACGCACCTTTTTCTTTGTTTCGGAGCAGGATGCGTACTATTACTACTACGTACCACACCACCAGGCGGCTCGCCTGAATGCCGAGTCTTCCTCCGCTGCCTACTCGACGTCGTCGTAACCAAGCTTAACCAAACCGTCATGGTCACTGGTACTTTGACGTCACTATATGTAGTGGGAATGAGCAACACGACTTCGGTTCATATATGAAAGTGCTTTGAAAGGCTCCCTGAAATTCTTGCTGAAAGCCCTAAAATTCTTGGTTAAAGTAGTAGCGCGTTACTCGGCTCCCTGGCTCACTTCGCATTTCTCCTTACGCGCTTGTCTCAGCAATACAAACGATGGTTTCGCTCGTTATAGGACTTGACCAAACATCTCACGACACGAGCTGACGACAGCCATGCAGCACTGTATGAAAGTCAGTACCATCTCATTAAGGACAAGTTTTGTTGTTCATATGTCAAGGGCTGGTAAGGTTTTGCGTGTTGTATCGAATGAAACCACATGCTCCACCGCTTGTGCAGGCCCCGTCAATTCCTTTGAGTTTCGGTCTTGCGGTCGTACTCCCCAGGCGGAGTGTTTCATGCGTTAGTTGGGCCCCTAATCCGCGTAGGCCAAGGGAGAACACTCATCATTTACGTCACGGACTACCAGGGTATCTAATCATGTTCGCTCCCCATGCTTTCGCATCCTTGCGTCGTTAGGGACCATGAGAGTTGCCTTCGCTTTTGGCATTCCTTCGTAGATCTACTGATTTCACCCATACACACGAAATTCCACTTTCCTCTGTCTCACTCAAGTGAATTGGTTTCGAGAGCATTCCGCCAGTTTTTGGCGATTTCACTTTCGATCTGATTCACCGTCCACGTTCCCTTTACGCCCAGTCATTCCAAGAACACTTGCTCCCTCCCCCGTCTCACCGCGGCTGCTGGCACGAAGTTAGCCGGCGCTTCTTCCTCGAGTCCTGTCATGATCGCGCACTCGACGAAAGAGCTTTAAAAGCAGCATTGCCCTTCTTCACTCATGCGATATTGCTAGATTGAGCTTTCGTCCATTGTCCAAGATTGCCCACTACTGCCCCCCATGGGGGTCCGGGTCGTGTCTCAGTCCCAGTGTGGTCGATCATCCGAAAAGACTGCCTAAGCATCATTGGCTTGGTCAGCTCTTACCTGACCAACTACCTAATACTACGCAGGCTCATCAAACATCGCTTTTGAGCTTTCTTCAGGATTTGGCCCGAACAGTTCGGCAGATTCCCACGTGCTACGCACCCGTTCGCCACTTTATTCTCAATGATTCCGATTCCAGCCAACTACGACTGAAAATCAAGTGGCTAGCCAATGTTTATACTGGGGATCGAACCGAAAACAATGTTCGACTTGCATGTGTTAAGCATAACGCTAGCGTTCCTTCTGATCCAGGATCAAACTCAGATGTCGGACTATGATTGGGCCCAGTATATTAATTGCGCATATGGTCGCCCCTTGGTGAACCGGGCCTTCCTTCGGTCCTCCCTGTATTGGAGCGACCGATAGGGATGAACTTAACATCTAGGCCAGTATATTAATTACGAAACTGGACCTCTAATTAAGATACCGGGGTCGCCTCCCTTATCTGTTCTATCTATATTATTAACAACCCAACGAAAAAGAGGGATCGAACATCCACCACCTGGGAAGGCATCAGCGATAGATGTGGGGGTCAATACTGCTGACTCTCAGCGTGATGATTACCTCGGGAGGACGGTGAGAGTTTGGGAATGGTTTGAGCCTTGGGAGGATGGAGACCGTTGAAATTGGAAAGAAGAAGAAATGCACCCTTCTTTCCATTTTCTGCTTGCCCAGTACATTAATTCAGGCGTAATGCTGTTCCCAGTAGCTTTTCCTTTTTTCCGAGTACAGAAAGAGAAAGATGGCAGTTCTTTGGCGGAACTGGAATTGACCAAATTGGAATACGAAGACTGTCCGAATATATTTGGTCGAAGAATAGGAAAAGTCCCTCTATTTTCTTCTTCTGGCTACTCACCAAGAACTCCAGGCGTGGCCCCACACTAGAGATAGACTTGTTTAAATAAAAGAGTTGCTAGGAAGTGAGTCTGCATCACTTATAGATGTGGTGGCTCAGGATGAAGATGTAGCAGCTGGCCGCTAGCTTACACTGAAACATGTGTGACGTGTTATGCATCCGAGTCATATTCATATTAAGTACAGGCATTGCAGATTCAAGTAGGATTAGTAGCATGATGTTGCTACTAGTATATTAATTACGCCCGGAGTGGAAAAATTTTCCACCAAATTCTCGAGAGTAAGTTATACTGGCCTTATTGGATAGTTGGGTCCTAGGCCAAGATCCGGTGACCATCCGCAGTTATGTCAGACCTCAATGAGTAGATTGTCAATTTGGGCCCCTCGCCCAATCCTTTGCCGAATGAATAACTTGTTCTTGTTTTTTCTTAAAGTTATACTATTTGAGGTTTTGGCCTTGAATCTTTTGCCATGGCTGACTTGAAGATGGTGCACATAACAGAATAGATCGCAACCCGGTTTAAGTTTGTTATGAGGTCTGATGATCCAGCAACATCAAAGAAGGAATCTATTTTTACTTATCAAGAATATATATATTATTGATAAGCCAAACGATTCCCAGTATAAACAGGGTCAATAGTTATATATTACTTCGAACGAAGAATTACTAATAGAATAGATAGAGTGATCTATCTCTTATTAAGAATGTGATTAAGTAAGCGCTACGCGAATGGTGAAAGCTAGGGTTTGAAAACTAGCACCCAATAGTGCTTAGCGAAGAGTAGACCGAAATGGTCTCGCGAAGCCGGTAACCGTCTGGTAGAGTAGAATCTTTTCTTTCCGTTTGCGTGATTGGCTTAAGTTGTTGGTTCAATCACAAGGTAAGTCCATCGTCGAGTAGTCCATGCAATGGGAACGGCTCGGATTGGTATTTGTGATTGATTGAATCATTCACAAGGTATTTGCGATGCTTAACACAACCTAGGTAAAGTTAGTTTTCAAAGTATATGGAAATAGGATGCGTTATGCTTAATACATGTGAAGAAAGATTGTAGCGCATAGTTCGGAACTGATCTTCCCATTACTGAGGTCAGACTTTCCCCTGAGAAAATGCACTAATTAGTGCTCTAGCTAAACTAAAAAGTTTGTTAGAATCCTGTCAGGAGCAACATCCTTCTAGGTGTTTCATAGAGAAATCAGCACAGATTGAGCTTGAAACGAGAGAATGGGGACGCCAGTTTATTAATTGCCGACTAGTCTAAAGAAAGAGCTGGAATAACAAAGAATTCTAGTTATGTCACATCGGAATCGAAGTAGCATACATAAATAGGATTCCATTATTTAAACACTACAAGCCGAAAGCATTAAAAAAAATACTAAAACACATACTTAAACATAACACACCATTCTGCATCTACTTAACTAATTGATAATAGTAGTAGTCGCTTTTTCTAGTTTCCTTCGTGGTCAAATTCAATGACCTGGACTATGAGAGTCTATCGCTCTGCCTCCAGAGCTCTCTCCCTCTCCTCCAGAAAGTCTATACGCACGCAGGTAGCGGAAATGAGCCTTTGCCTCCTGACAGGATCCTCATCAATTCTTCTTCTCGTATGGAAGTAATGTCGTCGTCTATAGAGCCTTTCGAGATCATATTGCACTTGTGCAATTTCGGCCGAAATGGCAGAAAGCCTGTTGAACACTGGATTCATATCCATGAAGAGGGTTGGGGGGTAGAAGATAAGATAAAGAGGATGAGAGTGGGGTGAAGGAATGAAGTCAAAAACCTCCATTTATAGACTAAGAAAATAATCTTGCCGTTTCAAGTCTTCCTATTATCTTGCCGGACCTACTATACTAAAAAATGGCTGTTTGTTTGAACAAATTCGGCGACCGTATAACAAATTGTTACTTATAGCTGCAGACTTTATGAACCTGTACACCAGCTTACGTAGTCACAACCATCTCGTGCCATGCAGAATGCATTCCTTTCAAAGGAATAATGAATAGTAGAAAAGTAAAAAAACTACCTGTCAAATATCCTTCATCAATTTCGTTTTTTTACTGAATGAGACTTTCTTCGCGTCATACGAAAAATCTTAATGCGTGTTCTCAAATGGATTATTACCGGTGAAAAGATGGTTAGTCAAATCTCTTATAGGAACTTTTGTCCTCTTAATACACCTTCAAACATTAAGAGACGACTGTTTGTTGCAGCTAGAGTCTTTGATGTTAGGCTTAATAGTAGAACCAGCTCCACCAGCTAAAGGGACATGGACTCTAGGCTCAGGTTTACTATTGAAATAAAATTCTGAACTTGTTTTATATATTGCTTTAGGTATAGGGATTCTGGTTCTAACTAAACAATAAGGTAATCGGGTAGACCAATTCAACAAGACCCAGTATATTAATTGCGATGCTCTAGGTTGAGGCCAGTATATTAATTGAGCCCTAACAATATGTCTTGGCCAAGTTCGACTATCTTCTTTTCAGAATAAGTGGTATGATTATCAACAAGAATTCGTTAAATTTACGGGAATAAGGCATATATAATGTTGATTATTTTCCTTCAAGAATACCCCTATATCTGATAGCTTGAACATGCCTTGCCTGTAACATAATTTGTTCTCAGTAGGCATACCCCATCGTTCACGAACTCTTGTGGTTGAGTTCATAGAGAAATATGCGAGTGTGTAGAAGCCAGTATATTAATTGAGGGCAAGGAGAGACTCCCTACTTGACTAACTTATAGCCGAACTGCGCTCATGTCGGTGCAAAGTCAACAGTAAGGTGGGGAGAAATCTATTGACTGTGGAGGTGTGTGCCATAAAGAACATGTCTCCTTTGTAGTATCAATAGTTATATCAACCTTAGTTGTTACTGGCTTTGCTTATGCTACGCACCTGACTTCGGTGAACTGGTGTAAGAGTTAGGCAAAAATATTCAATTCTGTCTATTTGTATAGGTACCTTAGTGTTCTTGTTTGATTGTTCGCATGTGTTAAGCGAAACAGTTCTCTTTTAGCTACATCTTGATATAAAGTGAAATAATTTTTACTACTGAATTTGGAGTAAAATCAAAGCCTTCCATCAAAGGAAAATGCATGATCAATGGGATGATGGGAGTACCAGTATATTAATTGGGCCACCAGTTTCGATAGTAGGATCAGTCTCCTCATGGGCACATGGTGAATCGCCAAGGCCTAAGGGAATCTATTCAGTTGCAACTCCAGTTAGCCGAGGCACTATCGACCTCACAGTCTTTCTCCAGCCTCATGATCTCTTGGTCCTCTCTTAGAGCTTGATGTGACTCTTTATTCATGTATGTCAACACTAGTTCTTCTTTAGAATAGTCAACACCTATATCATCAAACCGTGTTAGAATTAATTCCCAGACTATGCAAAAGCGCACGAGAAAAAAGATCCCAAATAACTAAAGCTTCCTTGGTGTAGGATCAAGTTCACATAAAAGGTAAGAATAGGATGGTCCACTCCATTCATCCTAATCTATAAGGTAGTTCCTTTTGAAGCTTGATGGAGCTGGCATATGTGTTGGATTTTTCTAGTGCTACCTGTTTCTTATCGGACTCCAAATCACTAATGAAGTGAGAAAATCTCTTGAGTCTGCAAGGCATTCTCTTGAGTCATCTCAGTAATGGTTTTCTAATGTGCATGATATAGCTTATCTATAGCTATCCCGTCAGCATAGCCACATCTTCCTGGAACTTCTTTTTATCATCTCTAAATATGATAGGAAACCAATCAATGAACTCATTTGACACATTAAACAAAGAGGCGCTCCTACTCTCCCACTTAAGAGCTTCATCCCTCTAATTTTAAGTTTTCAATTTCTGCATCATGATCCGCTAGTTGTTGCTTGTATGCATCTTTCTTGGATCGGATGAGAGGATTTGTTGATAATTATTCCTATTGATAGTGGATAATTGGTAGCATAATTTTTCCCATCCTTCAATCTGCTCTAAACCACTCTAGATCACTTGAAAATGAGGAGCAAAAGCTTCAGCACTAACATGCTTCAAGTTAGGCTTATCAAAAAGATTCCTTTTAAAAATAAATTGCGAAAGCAGACTATAAATTCGGGGAGCTGGTTGGGAGGACGTAACAAGCATGCCTAGTATGGGGAGCAGCAGTTACAGTAGCCAGTGTAGAAGAAGTCAGAGCAATAGAAGCAGGTACTTGTATCTCAGCAGAGTCTAAAGGGTGGGAAGTAGATTAACATTCTCTGTCTCTCTTCAGCCTCTTCATAGGATCATCCCATTTAGTTGGGCTTTTTCTTTTCTCATGTCTACTTATTTTGTCCCTATCATGGTCTCTCTTAGAGTAACAACGCTCTTCCACCTCACTTTCAGCATAACAACACTCCTCTGCCTCTCACTCTTTCCTCCTCCTTCACTCTTCCTCAATAGTCTATAGGGCATGATGTCTGGAGGAATGCCTTTGTGGATTTTGGGAATCCAGAACCGGATCGAGAATTTCAAATAACTCGCGAGACATGATATCTACAATTAGTTATAAGACAACTTTAGAAAAGATAACTGCAAGAGAATAAAATGAAGTGCTAGTGAAGTATGTGTTACGACTCACTGACCTAATGTACTACATGAACCTGATCGTTCACCGACTAAACATAAAATTCCTCCTCCCGTTAGGTAGTTGGAGTAGACTGAGCAGGGTAGCCTTGCCAAAGGAAACTCTTTCATCGACTCCTTCATGTTCAGATAAATATCGTTTACATCCCCATACTCAACATCGACTTGTTTGGACAGGGAGAAAGACAAATGCTCAGCCTAAGGAGAAACGTCCTTGATTGGCTCATCTTGGGGAGATACATAAACAACGATGAATCCTAACGTTGGTGTTTTATTATCCAATTTGTCGAATTATTTAGCAGCATCCCAATTAATATAATCTATCAGATAGAATGAATATAAGATCTCATCTCAGAGCTATCTAATATCAGATATCTACTCACTTATACGACATTAGTGGTCTATATTTTTTGCTATGAGACGATTGTTCTTGCCTAGGGATCCATCAGTGAGGTTGTTAATAGAGTTACTCTAGCTGCACAGTTAATCAGATTGTTAACATATCCACTGTTAGCCTTTCGGAATAGAAGGAACTCTTTGCAGGAATAATTGTCCAAATAGGAAGGTGACCAACGGGAAGTTGCAAAACAGGAACTCTGACAGGGCAAGTTCAAGCACCCCAGTTAATATACTCAAATTGTACTGTGTCGATGAGCCTCATGACCTAGATGCTCCATCCATTTCAATGCTGTTTTTTTCCATTTGGGTGACTAAAAGAATGAGGCCGTGCGAATATATATACTTGACCTAGGATTCTTTTCCTCACATCGGATTCTGAACTGGAAAACGAAAGCTTGCAAGATTGCTTCGTACCTTTTGCACTATTCGCAAGCGCAAGTACCTTGGACAGATAGCGTTGGGAGGGAGAGAAGGAATTTCTACCAGCACCTATCTATAGGGCAGACTGGCACAGAGACCTTAGAAAGCACAGACTGCCAGTGCATCTTTGCTTGCATGGAATGAATAGGCTTGCTGACTGGCATACCTTCTTGAACTAAAAAGCATAAAGCGAAAACCGAATGTAGTTTAGCACATCCCGATGGGAATGGAAAAGAAAGAGTGAGAGGACAGATTGGTTTACCGGCTGTGTACCCTTTCTGTTTTGAGCCTTGGACAGCTATTAGAATGATACCAATTGGAACCTTCGCTACTAGTTGAGTCAAAGCACTAGTATTGGTGGGTTTGAATACTAGGGCAAGAACCCCCACTTTATGAGCCAATGTGTTTATTATAGAGAGAGGGGAGCGAAGTGACAGAGAGGAATATCCGGTGGTCTCAAAAGTAAGCATGATAGAAAGCTAGCCCAGGTGAGTAAAAACAGTTTGCATTTGATAGAGGTTCTTAATCTCTCGGTCGTAAGGAAGAAGAAGACGAATTTCAGTCCACGGCTCTGTAGGTGTAGTAGTAAGACTGTCAGGAAGGTTCTATTAAGCAAACTAATAAGTTAGTGATTCAAAGTATGGCCCTGGTGCTGGTGTATGAGATATTGAATTCTCAGTGAAAGCAGACTCAGAATCCTAAGTTAAGTAAGCCAGTCCCCTATTAATATACTTATGAATTTCATAAATTAAGCAAAGGGCAAGCATTTGCAAATGAAAATTGACATACATGTGAGACAAGCGGCTTTGTAAGGTCTAGTTCAAGACAAAACCTGGCCTATCCTTTATTTTCCCCGTATTGTTTATCCAATCTAATTGACCCTCTTGCTCCCAAGACGAAGCAAGATATGCTCCTTGAAATAATGATAAACCCGGAAATCTAATCCAAACAAGGCTTGAATTGATAGACGCCATGGATGGTCTAAAGTTTGGTCTTCACTTGCTTACTCTAAGATAGTGCCCTTGAATGACCCAAAGTCCCCCATCCAGGACGTGTAGATAAGACTTTTTAGCATAGAAAGAAATTTCTATAGGAAGAACCCTATACCTAAATCTAGCATTTCAAAATCATGCTCAAACTTCGAAAGGCGCTAAGGAATACGAAGTGAAATGATTTCCACTGAATAGAATGGATGCTTAAGTGATTGCAAGTAAATATCCTGCCCCAATTAATATACTAAAAGCTCGCCTTGAAATTAATATACTGGCAACATTTTCTGATCCTGCACCAGAGGAAATCAGTCAATCTGTAGAGGGTTATTTACTGATGCTTTGCCCTCACTCAGCGGCTTTCTTTGTCGTATGGATTAGACCAGTTATTGACTAATGCTTTCCACAAGGCGTGGGTCGTCTGCATTAGCACAATAGGGGAAACAAAGCACACCATAGATCTCAGCTTCTTCAGAAGGCGAGCTCTGTGAGCCTCGTGAAGGAGAAGATTAGACTCCGTACGATCGAAGCTTGAAATGTTATAAGCTGATCTATCTAAACCGCTAGGAGTGTCCAATCAACAAAAAGTAAGTAGCCATGAGCAATATACAGATATGAACTGAGAAATGGTATAGGACAGCCATACATATGCCTAGCCTTCCTCAAGAAAGAGATTTGACCCTCCCATTCTAGTTTTCCTCACCGCTATTATTATTCCATGCTGTAGGCAGGTCTTGACTCAAAGTAATAGTTATTCGTAGCATTGTAGCAGCAAGAAGTCCCATCTAACCGCATCCCATCATACCATGCTCGATCGGAGGTTGGCTTGCTGTTGAAAAGAAATAGGCCGAGGGAAGGACATTGCACACATCTTATGAAGCGAGGGTTAGGTCTCACTCAGTAGGCACACTGCTTCAGAAAGAAGGTATGTACGTCGACTCTCTTGTTCGAGTAAGCATAAGCAGTTCAAGCCTCTTTCGTTGACCTATACGATTCAGAGGGGGGAGATTCTAGTTTTAGGAGTCTAATTTGCTGCAGTGGCCTTTCTTTCTACTCAAGAGTAGGAGATCGAGTAGTTCCCCTCGCCTTAACCCTCCGAGCAGCTAGGCAGTACCGGCCAGAAAGAGAAGCGACAAGGGCATATGCCATTGATAGAGGACCCTGGTCAAATGAAGCAATCCGCCGCCTCCATTTTCTTTCATACAAGGTGTTTGCGAACGGACTTTATCTGTAATCAAAGGTCAGTGGTAGTTTAGTTGTTTCCAAAGAGGGAGAAAAGCAGAGATCCCCTAAGCAGACGCCTTATGGGAATAATATTCCAAAACAGGATCTTGATTTATACCCTACTGGCGGATTGATAATACAGATCGACTGGGTCCGCTGTTTCTGCCTAGCCGACCTGGAAAAAGGCTTCCAGCGCCTCGAACTCCAAGAAGCAGTGGGAGGACCAGAGGAGGTAAGGGGGCGATATAAATATATGAGGCATCCCACGAGATGTTTTGACTGGTCTCCTAGCTCGAATGAGAGTAATTGTAACGCCTTCAAGTTTATTCTTTCACTCTGCTCTATTAGTGTCGGATTCAGTTAGAGTTGAGGCAATCAACAAAGCCTACCCGGTTCTATAGCAAGTCAGCACCCAGGAGAGATCTTAAGCAAGGGTTTAGAGTAATTCACTTTTGCTAGAGCTAACCCTCTAGTTCACCGGGATAAAATCGTTCTTGCCTTACCCTGTCTCAAGAAAGTAGTATTGCTCTATGAGAAAGATCCCACCGTCCGGTGCAATAGTCAGAATGAATCCCGCGTGCTAGCAAAAGGGCAAAGGAAAGCAAGACAAACTGAAACTAGATGGCTTTATCACAAGCTTGAATAAAACAAAAGAAGAGAGAATAGTTTCGCGAATCGAGTAATGAGAGTTACTCAACAAAGTAAAAGCGGATAGGGCCACACCTTTTTTCCCCTAGAAGCGGTCTCAAACCACCGGCAATAGGTTGAGCTCCTACGTTCACACCTTCTCTTGCAAACATAACACTGGATGGAAGATATGCTTCACCGACCTCATTTAACACCATGCTTCCTCCGAAGCTTTCATCTGAGTATTCACTATGCCCTACCCTCTGAGTCTTTTGAAACGGTTTCACTCCTTTATATGTCCGAACTCTGGAACCTAATTTCTTAATCAGATAAGATAGATGGATAGAGTGCGTGTTGCCTTGATTTAAGGTGAACTTCTTTTCCTCTTCTTCCGGACCCTTCCATGTGAGAGGAAGTCGAGTTATCTATGAAAGAGAACCTAATGTCTTATTAAACCTTTAGGAGCGATATGTTCATCCAACTAGAAATTTCGTAAAAGAACAAAGCGTATATAAATAAAATCGTGAATCATGAAGCGCGACAAGAATGGATTTTCCCACGTTAGAAGGTGCTAAATTAATAGGTGTCGGAGCTACTAAAGTAACTTTAGCGGGAGCCGCAGTCGGTATAGGAAACGTGTTCAGTTCTTTGATTCATTCCATGGCTAGAAATCCCTCATTGGCAAATCAATCATTTGGTTATGCCATTTTGGGCTTTGCTCTAACCGTAGCTATTGCATTGTTTGCCCTAATGATGGCCTTTCTGGTCTCATTCGTCTTCCAGTCTTATATTCAATTTGGATTAGTATATGTAGTTTACTGCTATAGGTATAGGAAGGTCCAAACTATCAATTTGAATTTCTCACATATTATTAATTTCTGTTATGTCTTATGATATGACTATAACAGAGGCAAAAATCACTTCTTTTATTTTATTTTGCTTAGGCCTGACGTTACTCATAGATTTTCAAACCCTGCAACGTATAAACTATGACTACTTGACAATGAAACCTAGGGGGGACGCCATGGAGCACATGGAAGACGTGGCTGACATTGTATTGATAGAAGGGATCGCACAGAAGCTGGACGTCCTCTACGACAAAGCTGGGTGGAGTTACCCCAAGGGATAGAATCATCCCGCATTACGGGCCTTATTTTCACTTCAGACCATGATTTTAGTTATATAAACTCTGTTACCATGATTTGTTGGTGTACGGCCAAATGTCTGAGACTTTTTCATATGCGCTTGACGTCCTCGCTCAGGCGCTAAATCTGCTTTAAGAATAGTGGAAAACACATATCCCGGAAGGGGAGGACCTCTTCCACCAGAGTACTTTACTTTCTGGAATTCATTCTTCAAAAGTACAGGAACTGGGTCAAAAAATGGACCGAGAACTACATATGGTCTGAGACTCACTTCCTTTAAAAGAGGAGGTGAGCTATGTAGGCTGTGGCCATTCAAGAAATGTCGCAGTTGCTCGACCAAAGCAGGTCAATCAATAGATTCTATTCTATTCTATTCTAGATATTGCCATAAGACCGATGAGACATACCAGAAGTGAAGTACTTTCCCCTAATAAATATTAATACCATGTGGGAAATTTCATATCATATTTTGAATGAAGCTATCCCTCCTAACCTTCACCAAAGAATCCCCATGCTTCAAAAGAGGGTCGGCTTCATTGGAAGAGGATCTCCACTTCTAGCTACCGTTACGCTGTCGAAATAATTTTTCAACTCTTATCTCCCATCAATGGCTTCCATGATAGCAAATAGATGTGTCTCCGCCTCTATCTTCTTCAGGGAATCTAATCTCCTCCTCTAAATTACTTTTGATCTACATAGTAATTTGTAATCTATCGATCTATTGTAATCAAATAGCTAGAATCATCATCAATAAAAAAAATAGTGGACATAGGTCTCGTTAGCGGCCAAACCACTATAAAATATTGTGTGTTATCTACTTTTCTGCTATTTATATTTTATTTTATTTTACTTTTTATCATATTCCTAACCTAGAGAGAACTATGCTGGTGCTATCACGCGATTCACATCACATCGGGTGTTGGTGTCCATTTTTGGATATCAACATTTTGGTGCTTTCATTGAGAGAGAACCCAAGCAGATTCGGCTTCACTATTGGAATCTTCACTAGATTCAAGGGCCAGATCTACAATTTCTGTTGAAGAACTTTCCTTTTTTACTCAATAGAAGATTCAATGGTCGGAAGAAAGAAGACTGCTTTTGGAAAATCCATCCCTTCTTCCTTGAGGGGAGAAACTTCGATGAGGAGAGATGAAGATCCTCAAGATCAGCATATCACTCTCGGATCCTCCAAACAAAATAAAGTTGTTATAAGGGGAGGACAAATTGGTCTCAGAAATTAACCATAAAGTCGAGCTTAGTCAATTGGCTCTTATGGAGAAATTAGAAGCCTTGCTTACTCTACGACCTCCTACAACCCCGGTTACTCCTGCCCAAAATGAAGAAGCCAACAATCAAGAAGCTTCTTTGGCGTCGGAGCAAAATAGAGGAGATGGGCAACGACTTGGAAGGAATGCTCGAGGCACCGCTAAAGGAAAAGGTGCAACCCCACCCGAATTAGGGTGAAATGATGATGAAAGGCAAAATCTCGGCCCAAACACGTCGTATGATGATGTTCTGGTTAATATCTCTACACTGATGAAGATCGGCAAGCTACATGAAACAATGACGAAAGAAATGCTCAAAGGAACGCCACGCAAATGGGTGCCGGCTTGCAAAATTTTAGGGAACCCATTCTCTCGAAGATAGGAGAGCATGGCAATCAGACCACTGCCAGGAACAACTTGAAAAATCAGCTGCCAAAATAGGATACGTCAACATAAACTGGTAAATACAATCAAACCTATTTCTCGGTTCAATAGAAGCCCAAAGAAGTGAATATGGTACCCAAATAACGATAGATATGTCAAAAGCAGGTCCGATTACACCTATTCCTATTCCTAAATAGAATGTAACAATGTAGCGATCCATATGGAAACATAGTATCTATTTATATACGCTCGAATGACCCCTTCTCATAATAAGAACGTAAATAACCCTATTCCAGCCTGGTCTAGCATGGAATGAACTTATAATCCGATGATCGAGTCGATTCCATGATTATAAGTTCATAACCCCAGCCCATTTTGGGCGGAACAGATCTACTAATTCTTTTATTCCAGTTAGTAAGATGGATCTTGAACTAAGAAGTAGGCCTAGAAGCTAAAAGAGGGTATCCTAAGCAATTGCAAGAATTGGGTTCATTGATATACCTGATATAGTAGATGCTATCACACATATAGTCATACTCCATTTGATGGAATTTTTTGATCTTAAAGGAGATTTTCTATAATTTCGCACGTAAGGGGTTATTTCTTGGTTTCGTCCAGTCATTAATAACTTGATTATTTTTAGATAATAGTAGATGGAAACAACGCTCATAAGGATTCCTATTTAAACCAAGAAATATAGGCCTGCCTGCCATCCACACCCGAATTGATGGAGTTTTCCGAAAAACCTGCTAGTGGAGGAAGACCCCCTAGGGATAAGAGACATAAGGCTGAAGAGAGAGCCAAAAAAGGATCTTTCGTTTATAATCCTTCATAATCTCGAATGTTATCAGTTTCGGATTATTAACAACAACGAAATGATACAATGCGAGCAAAAGTTCCTAGATTCATGGAGATATAGAACATCATATAAGTTATCATGCTTGCATATCCATCAGTTGAGTCTCCAACAATTATTCCAATAATTACATATCCGGTTTGACTGATGGACGAATATGCAAGCATACGTTTCATGCTTGTTTAAGTAATAGCAATGAGATTCCCTAATATCATGTTAAGAATAGCTAGGATTTCGAAAAGAACATGCCATTCGTTTGATGAGAAATAAAAAGGAATATCGAAAATTCGCGTGGTTGAAGCTAAAGCAGCTACTTTCGAAGTAACAGAAAGAAAAGCAACGACCGGATTGGGAGAGTCAGAGTCGAAAAGAGGATACCTCGCTTCTTTCTCTCATTCAAAACCATGCATGAGACTTTCATCTCGCATGGCTCCTAAGTGATAAAAGAAAGAAGAACTCATCTTCTTTCTTTTTTTATTACCTTCCTTGCGTATGTATAAGACCGAATCTATTCGATTTCTAAAAAGGATTACTAATCCTTAACTTTTCGAGGAATCCTTCATCAGTGGTTGTTAATGACTGACTTTTTCAATCGCAAGCACCCGTAGAAGCACAAGTCAGAAAGATTAAGAAATAGAACCATCTGATTTGATTCGTTCTCAATAGCCATAAGATGATCATATTAGAGTGATCCTTCTGTCAACGGATGCCCTTATTACACTCGTAGTCTTTGAAGGATGAGAACCAACTATGTAGCATCTACATCGATAATTCAAGTATTGTATACGTCATTAGTCCGATCCTTTATAGGAACTACCTATAATAACGAACTTGCAAAATGGATCTGTTTATCATAAAGAGATTCGTTGTTCCTGACCCTGCTTCATCTTAATTGTTATTTGAACAAAAAGATCATAAAAAACTTTTCGTAAAAGTTATGTCTTGGTCTGAGTGGGGATAGCATTTTTCTTTTACATGTCTATGGAGTTTTTAAAAATCCAAACATCTCAGAGATAGATATAGATGTAGGAATTTGTTGAGCGAACCGCACTCCTTCGTATACGTCAGGAGTCCATTGATGAAAAAGGGCTGAGGAAAGCTTGAACCCAATTCCTACAGTGATGGATATAAGTGCAATTGAAATTCCTAGGGAGTTATACATTTGTGTATTGATAAGTCCATTCACTATTTCTTGAAGCTCGATCCCCCCCCCCCCAAGATGAACCATATAGCCAAGAGAAACCATGAACCAGAAGAGAAGAGCTTGCCCCGCCCATGAGTAAATATTTCGTAGTAGCCTCATTAGACCGTACATCTCTCTTGGTATAACCAGATAATGGGTAGGAACATAAACTGAAACATTCTGGAGCTACAAAGATAGTTATTAAATTGTTAGCACTACATAAAAACATTCCTCCTAGTGTAGATGTTAATACGAATAATAGAAACACTGTTATAGCCATTTCTATACGTTCAATGTACTCTACGGATAAAGGAATACATAGAGTTGAACATAGTAAAATAAGAAATTGAAAGATTTTGTTGAAATTGTTCATTTGGAAATTTCCCGAAAAGTTAATTATAGGTTCTTCTTTCCATCGGAACAATAGGGCCGTTGTGCTCATTACTAAACTTATTGAAGAGATGAAATAGAACCAAGGTCTACCCTTTTGACCAGAGGTTGAATCGATCATCAGAATCAGAATTAAGCCAAAAATTAGGATACATTCTGGGAAAATGAAACTTCCATTGAAGAGAAGAAAATGAAACGCTTTCATAAAAATTCTCGTATAATCGAAAATGATGTTTTCATTCTGTACATGCCAGATCATAAATTAGTAACTGCATCCAATCTCTGAAAAAATCCCAACTGTTTCAAACTTTTTGGATATTTTATTTACGGAACCCCTATGAATATGACCAAACCTTATTCCATGATATTTCCATAAGATTCCTCTTTGTTTCTTATTCTTAAGCAAGCCCTTGAGAGGGTTTATTTGATCCATGATTTATGTTTCATCTTTTTTTTGTTTCGAGAAAGATATCAATCAATTCTGTTTCTTTCTTTTTCGATTGATTCTTTTCCGATCGAGATGTATGGATCCATGTGTCTATATAGATCATGTTCATGGGTTAACAAAAATGTGCAAAAGATCTATTTGCCTTTGCCATTCTGTGAGTCTCTTCCTTTTTACGTATGCATCGCCATTCTTGGTTCCATCTTTTGTTGAATCTTCTTCACGGCTTGATAGATAATTTGATAAGCCAATGAATTTTTTTCATGTTTCATAATATGGTTAACCAACATGTTAACTAATCGATTATGATAAATTGGATCGGATTTTGCAGTTTTTTCTTCTGTAGTACCTCGATGTGACATGAGCGTGAAAGAGGTTCAAAAATAAGTTTTTTTATAAGGGCTAATTGCAAGGTTTACTTCCTCTCGAGCTAATAGGCTAGGGCCAGAGGAGAGGAACTATTTCAAGCAAGGATACTATGGCCTCAGACCTATTCCCGATTGCATAAGCAGAAGGGCGGTTAGACTGGTTAGACAGTCGGACATATGACCGAAGAGCTAGTTGCTAACAAGAACAACAAATCGAATAAATTAAATGAAATTTGAATAATTAAAATAACGGAACGGAAGCACTAAGTATATTAATTTGGACCGATTTTGACTGATTATTAGACAGATAACTCTTTGCCACAGACCAATTGCAAGAGATTCGCATTACCATCAGACAGAAAAGAAGACTGCTCGACCCTTACAGATGAGCTGACAAGGTTGGGGGCAAGTCTTTATAAAGGAAAGAATCAACCGCACTAATTGAGACCAAGCTCCTATGATGTATTCCAAACAAGCAAGGAATGAGCTGTGGGGGAACTTTTGAAAAAATCTTTTTACTAATGAAAGATAGGTATACTAAAGCACTTATTTCAAACCAAACCTTACTCCATAGGCAACTCGATTACTATCCCTAGTGAACTGGTATCACAATTAAAGAAGAATGGGAATGGGAGAGGAATGGAATGAGTTCAAAGCCGGGCAGATAGATTCACATAAAATAATTTGTGGACAGATGGCCAATAGCCAATGCCGTTGACCGGGAAGGAGAACATACGACCAGATAGGGCAAGGTTCGTTTACTAAAGGACGAAATCTTTTGCTCAATTTCCAAACAAACTTTTTGCTATTCCCCGAGGTCAAGTTCACGTCATCTATTTTCAATGCCAGCAATCCCCGGGAATTAGGATTAGCTAATTGGGATGTTGAGTCCCTAGGCAAAGCACAGTGAAAAAGATGAACATAGATTGTGAAAGGTAATGATTGTTTTTTCACCGCTCCGGGTACTAAGAGCCCTCTCACTACCAACCAATAGACATCATCATCATCTGGCTAGGTCTTGCCGGTATCAACAACGAGAAAAAACAATCAAAGGGGAAACTAACTATGTTTCTTGGCCCAGACAACGTCCTAGGCGTATGGGAGATCCAAGCAACAAGGAACGCCTAGACGACGACGCCCCCGGGCTGCTGTAAGTAGATCGAGAGGTCGTTCCGCCCCTTGTCCCGGAAGATGGGTAATATGTTCTCATACAATGTTGCTCCAACTTTCTTCTAGAGGGCCCTAGCTAGCGAGCGATTCCAGTCTACGGTAGAGAACAAGACAGCAAGCGAGCGTACCCTTGTTCGCTTCTTCTCCACAAAGCACGGAAGTTTAAGGATAACTGTAGGTCGTTGGCTACCTAAGGAAACTCCGATTCGATCTGCCCCCCGGCTGAAAGGCATCTACCTCATCCCGATTACAAGGAGAGGTTCGCCATGATGGGGGGTACAAACTTTCTAGAACGGAAAGAATGAAAGGGACCATCCTTTTTTTTTGGCATGCTCAAAAGATTTACGGATTCGCAGGGAGCTATTCGACCTACTTCATTGATAGGTAATGGCAAAGGCTTGCAAAAGAAGGCTCCCTATGCCAGTATATTAATTGCGGCGACAACCAACCCTATATTAATTGGGTCGGATCTCACCCAGTGTAAACATTGGCGCCTAGTATACCAAGTCTAGTATATTCATTGGTGACCCGATCAATTGGCGGTCCGTATATTAATTACTATATATCGGAAGCTCGCTCGCCGAATTGAATCTTGAGTAGTCTATCAGTGGTGCGAAGCAGCTTTCCCGGTTATACTTTGTAAGCGAACCGCGGTTCTTCTATGTAGTCGTGCGCCCTTGACTCTCTTAACGTCGAGCTAAGTGAATTATTTGTAGCCTAATTAGTATATTGGCCGACGCTCTCTTATCTATTAGCCTAAGCGTCTTCGCTAACTCGCTCGATGACTTTTTTGTAGGCGAGGCTAACTCAGCCGCTGACTTAGACTGTAGTGAGCAATTAATATACTGGCGCCTTTTTTTGACCCATTTCATTCATTAAGTGTCAGGGCCCTCTTGATGAACGAAGGGATTCCATTGCCTAGCGCTGTAAGCCCACACCTGTGTAGAGTAGATCGTTCAACACCTGCGGCAAAAACCCATTTTTGACCAATTGGTCCATCTATCATAGGCGACTGAACGGCCGCCCCCTAATTACTAGATCGACCTGCTATAATAATTCCATAAACAGCTAGCGAAGATATGGCAAACAAATAAAGTATCCCTATGTTCGGATCTGACAATACCATACCATAATCAAAAGGTACAACCGCCCGAGCGACCAGACTTAACATAAATGTAGCCACTTGAGCCATTCGAAAAAGGCAGAAATTAGCACTACTGGATGAAATAGGTTCTTTTAGAATCAATTTCGAACCAACTACTAGAGGTTGTAACAATCTGAATGATCCCACTACATCAGGACCCTTTCGACGTTGCACAAAAGCCATTACTTTACGTTCCGCTAACACTAAAAACACGACTCCTAGTAGAAGTGGTAGAATTAAACCAAGTATTTCCGTTGGAACAGGAGTGTACGTTTTCGATTTTCTATTCACTCATGATCGGTGAAGAATAACTCCTGGTCGACCCGATCAAGATATTTCTCTTATGATCTGGCCTGGTCGACCCAATCATGATATTAATGGACGGTACCTTTTATCGAAAAACTCAGGATCCTGAGAAGATTCGAAGATGGTGTATTAATGTTACTTCGAATGGAAT
This sequence comes from Allium sativum, assembly GCA_030737875.1. Classification (NCBI taxonomy): domain Eukaryota; kingdom Viridiplantae; phylum Streptophyta; class Magnoliopsida; order Asparagales; family Amaryllidaceae; genus Allium; species Allium sativum. The sequence continues at coordinate 242,692,639 of CM060923.1, forward strand.
CCCCCTCACTTGCCCCCTTCATTCAGGGCATAACCGAAATCATCCATTCTCCATGCTTCTAGTGACCGAGAGTAAGCAGTCCACCCCCCTTCACTCAACAGATTTGTGGTTGAGTCATTCCATTCACTTTGGGTCAGGAATAAGTCTTCTTCTCTTTTGGCGGGTGGGGTGATTACTTGATCAAATAGGGGAAAGGAATCGCTGAGAGATAGATTCTACAATTTGGTCAGGATGAATGAGTGGCTGTGAAGCATGCTGGAGGCCCTCCCTGAGTCAGTCCAGTCAAAAAGGAGCGAACCCCTGGGTATATTCTTACTAGACTACATCTCGGGAGTTTGAAGACCATCCCATTTCAACAAAAAAGACAATTGTAAATAAAATAAGAAAATCAATGTCCTTTTTTTATATATTAATTTTGTCGTGCATTTTCAAAAAGTGCATCGTTTAGTTTCTCCTAAAAAAAGAACCCGGGAAACACATTAGATATTTACCTAAACCTGTAGGTCATTGAGCCCACCTTAGCCCCCTAATATATTGGGGTCTCTAACTAGAAAAGTAAATGTTTGAGCTCGAGAAGGGCCCGGTGGTCCGTAAAACTCACTAGGATAAGAGGTATTATTGAACCAGACGAAACGACAAGCGATGAAACCACAGATAATGAACCTGAACTATAAGACAAGTAAGCCTCCATACAAATGCCTGCTTTGATTTCGTTCATTTGGCTAAGACCTATAGCACTACTTTGGCGAAAGCTTCCTGGTTAAGGTACTTCTGCAATAATACCCAGGCCGCTCATGCCATGTAACGGAAATCCCCTGCTCAAGAATCGCACTAATGGCACCTTTCTGGAAATTTCAAATAAATGGAAGACACGATCTCGCGCGATAGCTGAAGATAAGCCCGTGCCACATCAAGAACCCGACTTGTCGGGGCCGCTTGGCGCAGACAGAACAAAACATGGGTCAATATCCTCCACAGCCGAATTTACAAGAATCCACCAACCTGTTTAAACAATCACCTAATCCAAGAGATGAATTGCATTAAAAAACGGAAGTGAGAGGAAAGACCAGATCAACCAGTACAGTTTTGAAAAGCAAGCGCCCAACATAAACATTGGCTAGTAAATTAATTTGCTTAGCTTGACTAAGAATTGTTTTTAATCAGTAGTGAGATTGAGAAGGCATGGCTCTCTAGCCGGGCTTAAGCGAGTTCGAGTTCCTGGCGGTTTCAATGCTCGAGACCCTAGAATAACTTACTCTCTCAAGGCAACATCAAAGAAAGACCTTCTCACTAGGGAGATGAGATCCAGTAATAGTGGAAGTGTGGTGTGAGTGCCACTTTCATCTTGCCAGTTCAATAGGCAGTTCAATCCTGAAACAAAGCCCCAGTATATTAGGGTCCACGTATTTTGGTTACATGACTAAGCTAGCTCTAGTCGCCTGCACCAGTCATCTAGGGTCCACCGCTTCAAGTATGTCGCTCTAGTTTTCTAGGTCTCGTGGGTCTCTTTTCACACAGCTATACCTACCCACATCAGTGAGAGCTTCCGAAGTTCACTCAGCTATACCTACCCACATCCAACAATCAGTAATACATGCCCATGTCTTCAGGCTTCCCAAAGCAATAGCAAGGCCAATAGCTACACGTCTTTAACCGCAGGAATTAATATATGGGGTGCAAAAACTCTTGAAAGCAACCACTAGTAGCAATTCGTGCTTCGCAAAGCAGGAAGGCTTGGAATGGGCTAGTAGAAAGCAAGAACTGATATGAAGGTGCAAATGCTTTTTGTAAACTGCTTGGAGCTAAGCTAGTGGAACTGGGATAGTGAATGGGTGTAGAATAGCAAGCTTTTCATCCTGTGATGTGAGGGAAGCGAGTGTTAATGAGCTTCTAGGACCACACATAGGTTTTACAACCACCTGCACAGTATGGTTCGCGATAGAAAGGAGGCACCGGCAAAGTGACTTCAATAGGCCACCTTCCCCCCGGTATGGAAAGGGAAGAGAATCATAGCAAGTAGAGCCCCTGGCATATTCTTATTATAGGTTAATCAACGATGGAGGATCTTCTGTATTATATCTGCCTCTGAGAAAAGCAACTTCTCATTTCAGGTACCGATACCACGGAATTCGCTTGCCTTTATATTACTTATTCACTCATTGTCAGTTGAACCTTGTCCAACCACAATAATAGAGTAGGCGCATAATAAGTTTATGCCCGCTTCTCAAAACTAGGAGCATCTCAATAAAAAAACACGTTGTATATCAGACCTTTTCAAGCAACACCTTTCCCACTCCTAATTAATGTACTAGACTTGGTATACTAGGCGCCTCTGGTCGCTCGCAGCAAACCTTTCGGTCTTTCAATGCAATTTCTGACTATTCTAATCTAAGTGTACACTTTTCTTCTTTTCTACTTTTAAGTTAAGTTGAATCGAGACTTAAACTATTAGAGCTAGCCAATAAAGAAAGATAGGGTATTACTACCTGTCATAGGAGAATGGTTCTCAGTTAGGGACGTTCTTCGAAACTCTTTCTCTCATTAAAGTTTATCCATTAAGGAATAACTTCGTTAGCATGTTCTGATTCCCAGTAGTGAATGTTCTGATTTAATATATGACATAGAAGTCATTTTTTCCGGTTTAGAAGGCAAGTTAGTCATGGCAGGAGGTGTTGGTGGTTTGATTGTTTGTTCTCAAATCAATGACTAGGACCGGGGGTGGGAAAGACTAGAGTGCTGATTGAGCGATACCATGTCTTAGGAATTTTTTACTTCAAACTTTCTTTTATTGTTTGATGAGCCCAAGTGACCAGCAACGAGTACAGATCATAGGCCGACAGCCCATTACTTATTGCTAGGAGACTTCACCGATGCAGTATATTAATTGGCTGAGGTCAGTATATTAATTGGTTAGTTGAAGTTGACATTGGGTCGCGCACTTCTTGAGTGGGGAGTGAATTCATGCATATCTCAACGCAAGGATTGAATTATCTCATGTCGAGTTACGTGAGTGAACTTTCGCTCTTTGTGGAGTATATATCTCACTTCCGCTCGCCTCATGCTTCGGTCTCCTCTCCTGCTTTCTTTGACTACCTCTCTCATGGGTTAGGACTATCTTATCATGGACTCACTCTGTCTCTTTCAAAAGATTGAAATAACCTACCATGAATGATATTTATTTTTTGCAGAGTCAAACTTCATTTAGATATATAGCCTGAGTGATCTGGATTAGAATCAAGTCATCCAACCTGGGCATTCTTAGAGTCTGGATAGTCAAAGAAATAGGCTTTGCTTCGATTATTCCATCACATATAATATAGAATTTCGTTCAATGAGAGAGATGTAGTTGGTTATAGACTGAGTGAGCGGAGTAATTTCGAACAATTAATATACTTGGTCTCAAAGCTTCTTAGCTCAAGTGCCAATCTTGTCTTCTTAAGATCTTCTATCAGCAGTATATTAATTGGTTGGCGTTCTTCCAGATCGTATTTTTCCTAATGTATTACCCCTATCCAATGAGAATGATCCTGCTATTGAACTTTTGTGGAGATGAACAATAAGGAATGAAGGTAATCAATTGGGGTCCTTCTTCGTGTACAGTTCTCTAAGAAATGTGTGATCAAAGAATTAGGGATTAGTGCTTGAATTCCATTTTTTGATTGCTTAAGTGTTAAGGGCTTCTTGCAATGGGCACATACATGCGAGTCCTCTTGCTCCAATACATTCCTCCTGCTGCTCATTGTCTGGAGCGACTTCCATACTCATTTCCCCTGCAAGTCCCAATTAATATAGCCAATGCTTTCAACGAGCCATTTGAGAATTTGCTCGTCATGCTTCACTGGTTTGTTTTTCGTAGGCGAAAAGGAATCAAACTGACTCCAGTCCAGCCATAGGAGACACCTGAGAGAAAGGAGCAAATAGAGTTCCTTCAGCTTCCCGAAAACAACGTGAATTCAGTCAACGCCCTACATTAATGCTCCTCGTTTTTATACAATGTTGATATGACTCATCCAAGATCTTGCACAGGGCTCTTGCTTGCTTACAAAGTGGAATTTTTTTGGTTAACGAGACTTGGAAGATTTCTTGCTAGCTTCGCAAGCACCTTTTTTTTTTTTTTACCCAGATTGAGAAGTGAGGTGACCTAGGAAGGAGAGAAGACAGGGGAATAATCCAATCTGCTCCTTCCTCACTAGGAGCAACATTGACATGAATTGGAGAGGGGTTGGAAAACAAGTTGCCACTAAGAGCAAGTGTAACTAAATGTAAGAGCTGTTCATTTTTCTAACATCCCTGGTCCCTTAAGGGAATGTCTACATCAAGTGAAAGTGCGTAGTGAATGAGAACCTTACGGCTCTATGCCTTGGTCTTCATGGTTGTGTTGCTATCTTTCCTTTAGTGGGTGAGGCCATTTAGATGGGTAAGGGTCAACCTACCAGGTCTTTCATCAGAATAAGGTTTTCGTTCTATTGAAAGAAAGAATGGCAAGTGATTCTCCAATAGAAAGAGCTTATTCTCAAGTAACTAATTTGTAAACAATTGATTTCTACCTCTACTTCGCAACCAGTGTTTCAAGTGCCAATCCCAAGCTCTCCAACGGCATCATTCCAAGCAAGCCTAACAAGTGTTTCAAGTGATGCTCCTTCTTTCTCTCAAGATCCTTGCTATCGAGACCGTGTGAGATGGTCGAGTAACCTTTTGTGTTGACCGCTAAAATCCCAGGTCACATTGCGTGCCGGATGTGTCAACTATCAAAAAAGAAAAATTAGAATAGTATCTACTAAATTTTTACTCTATCAGGTAGTCTTTCGAGCCTGCAAAAATCTATGTGAACAACTAGGGGGCCCTATTTAGCGATTACTAAGGATTGATTGCTAAGAGCACTTTTAGATCAGCTAGCTTCTTATACTTTTTCTTATTATTCGTAAGCTCTTCTAAGAGAGTGGATCTCTTGAGTCTTCTTCTTAACTACTTCCCGTTTGTGGCAATGGAAGTACTTACTTTGTGGTTTCCTTTTTTAGTGGGCCAAATGAAGAAAGAGGTCCAGTCGAGCTTCTTTCTCCTACAGGCCAGAATGTTTAGTTCTCTAGTGGAGGCGAACCAAAGCCAGTGACAGTTCCGCTAGTTAAAGTGGACTATCAAATTAAGAACAACCCCTAGAGTGGACGTTATAAGCTAGTAAAGTCTTGTGTAAGTCTTCCCCAGCTAGGAGTAGATAGAGAATTTCAGCCTTTTTTTTTATGCTGAGAAGGGGAACTTCTTCCTTTCGGAGTTGAAATCTAAGAAAGTAGGGGAATTGTGAAGTATACCTCCTGCAAGGTCGCCTCCAGCTCCCCCAACCCAATAGTATATAGCCTATTCTTACATTGGTATAAAAGTCCATCACCTGATTGCTTACGAACACTCTAAGGGCGGGTCCCGGCTCATTTTGAAAGTGACATATTGATTTCATTCTAGTTCAACTGTTCATTAAGTAGTAAATCTATCCACTTATTTTATTACTACTTGATTGGATTGGTTGAGGTAATTAGAAGTGATAGGTAGGTGACTAAGTTATTCTGGGTAAGCAATAGAAGGGATGTCGAGGAGCTAGCATAGCTGTATACTTAGGAGATGTGTCCATAAACAACATTGGTAATCAGAAACGAATATACGAGCTCAGGTGCGAAGCAAAAGAAAGCAAGGTGCATAGCGAGGAATCTCTCCGGATCCAGGACTGGAGTTCGACATTCAGTTGACCTTGACTTATCTAGGAGTGTTTACTTAAGTGCTAGGCTAGCTCCGATTCACCAAGAATTTTAATTCACCAAGCAAGAGAGCCTAACAGTAAAGCTCGGGTTGGCGTTGGTGTTGTTATGCCAGCGTAGGACAACTCACATAGTGCCTCTTATTAGAGGGAAAGATTGATTCTTCCCTACCTTTCATATGCGTCTTAGATTCAGGAAGAAGAGGTTACGAGTGCAGTATATTAATTCCGGTCTCATCCCGTATAAGACTAAGTGCCTCTTCGTTAGCGGCCCTATTCGCTTGAAGGCTGAGTATAGACCGGATTCAACAGACCCCGTGTACTCATTGCTTGTGCTATCTCTCTGGGTTCCTGGTTTATGTGCATGCTACTGTGCCAGACGGTTCGGATTCTCAGGCATATGCGGGTGCAGGGGAATAATGGAAGCCGGCAGTGCCTATTCTATTAGTAAGCGTGAGCGACGACTGCTTTCGATGCGGAGTCTTCCGAGGAAGATAGATTGGAAGGCAAGTCGCTAATGCATCTACTAGGCCGGAAGAAGCAACCTGATATGCCTGAGTTCGCTTCTCCCCTGAACTAGTTGTGCCAACCATCGATGCAGAGTCTCTCAAATTAATATACTGGATTTCCTAGTATATTAATTGGGCGGGAATCATCCTTTGCTTTTATTTGGTTAGCCTTTGATTCTTGGGAAAGCCGCTATCGATAGATAGTCTGCATAAAAGAAGCCTAAGTGGAGTCGTTAGAAAACTACAGACAAGTCCATACCTTAAACCTATCCAGTCGCCCGAGCTAAGTCAGAAGCACTACAAGAAAATATGTCATTAATAACGCTATTTAATAACGCGTTTTCCTGAAGTGTTATTGATTAGACCTATAATTTTTTTATTTATGTACATTTTGTTTTGACTGCGATGTGTAATGCTCTATTTCCCTAAAATTTTCGTTAACCCTCCTAATTTCCTTCGTCTCCCTCCTAAAACCAAAAATATTTGCTTTCCTCTCCACCAAATTCGTTCATCTCCATCCTAAAAACAAAAATATTTCTGTTTTCTCCACCAAATCCGACTTCCCCCAAAATAAATTTCCTCTCTAGAACGATTTCTTCACACCGTTCTTCTCCACTAAATTCTCCATGCCATTCGTCGCTCGTCGCAAGTGATCTATTCAATCCTTTTATTTCCAGAACCTTAAGCTCTATGGATTTTGGTAAGAGAACCAATTCTATTGAATATTAGATTATTTTCTGCTATGTTTTTGGTGCCTTGCTCAATTGATTTGACTATTTTCATACAAGTTCTATCAAACATGTTCAACCCTAATATCGATGAATTTCTATAGTCTATGGTTTTTTTTAAATGTTTTGTCTGATTTGTTTAATGTATTAGGAGATAACGATGTTTCTTGTATGAGTTTTAGTGTATTAGGGTGTTATACTTTTGAAAAGTTAATTGATGGCATGTATTTTGGAGATATTATGAGTAGGATTCTATGGAAGTTAGTCGAAAAAGTAGTCTGTTTTGTGATATGCATTAAATTGTTTACAGTAAGCTGAAAAAATGAAATGTTTATTCCTTCAATTATTTAACCACAAAAAAACATTGGTATAATCGATTAAACAAGCTTCTTTATAGTTAAAGGTTTTTTTTGATTTCACTGATGCTTTTCTTATCCATACCCAGGGATTTCAGTTCATCAATGAATTTAACTAGCACTCTTTTTTGTTAGTTCTAATTAACTACATAGGTAGTTGTTCAGTTATTATTTTGATTTTGGACCTCTGTTTCTTACTGATGTTGAATTTGAATCCATTTAATGTGACCCCTCTTACCATATTTTAAAATGCAGAACTCCTAACGTGACTACAATGCATCCTGATGTGTCATGCACCTAATGGTCTTAAGAAACAACTGGAAGATGTAATACTGCATCAGTGCATCGTTACTATTTCATATTAATGGTTTAATTGTTGCATTATTCTATAATCTATTTTTGTGCCATCATTTTGATATATTTATTACTCTTTCCATGCACAATTCTGCATCTTCAGAAATTTTGCGGTTAATGATGTAGCATGTTTTTAATTGAATTTTAACTTGGTAGCGATATTGTATGAGAGACAAGAAGAAGCTTACCAAGCCTTCCATTGAGGTTTCGCGCATCTGCCTTTTCAACAAAGCATATCACAAGGTATGATTTAATTAGATATTAAGTTGAATTTATTTGGAAATATGAATGCACGCCAAGATTTTAAGATCTTGACCTGAAATGCTTCATTTGTTATATTTTCTTTTTTATAACCATTGTTTGAGTATGTATTAATAATAATGCATAGCAATATGTTGTGTACGTATTAGCAGTTAGCCAATGATTCTATACTGTTACAAATTAAAATCTGAAATTGCACTAGCTTTGAAAGTACCTGCGATGGATTTCCTGACTAAAACTGTTGTGAAAGATAATACTTACATCTGTAGGTGTTTGTTGTATAAAATTATAGAGTTCATGTCAGGATTTAAATAAATCCAAATCAAACAATCAGCTAGATATGAACTATGCAATAAAACTTTCTACCTGAAGGGAAGCATGGCGGTCAATTTCCAGTTTGGATGAAGGGTTTTCTTTTTCCGGGTATTGACCTCGTCAATTGAAATGTCAAATAATTTGACAAAGGAGGAGAACTTGAATGCACATGCATTTTTTATGGAAATATACATTGAGAGAACATGTTATTTTTAATAGGCTGTAAAAAGAGAGATGTTATGAGGACAGTTGACTAATAGAGAAATGGGCAGTACTGAAGAGGAAATAAATGGAGGGAGAAAATGGATTGTGAAGGGGTGAAAACGTATGTGATGAAAAAGACGAATATGTCCAGCAAAAAGCTTCAATTGATAATATGTGAAGTAGGAATTCATCATTTCAAAACAAAAGCTAATAACTTTGCCATGTCACCACATTGGAGTTTCTATTTTAATATTTAAGTAGTAAATAATAAATAAATATAACTTTAAATCTGCAGCCTTTTTAATTTAGCTCCATAGTATCGTCATTCTATTAATGTACATTGTATAACATATGTGACGTTATTAAATATTAACCATAGTATCTATATCTTATTTTATACGAGACAAAATTGGTTATGCACTTCCTTCTGATTGTCAATTAATTGCTGATATCAAGGCCAAAGCACGTGGCATAGATAATGTGATCATTTCAACGAATTGCAAAAATGATCTGGGCCTTGTAACTGCCAACACATTATTAGTTTGTATCTAAACTCATTTGAATTTATTTAATGGTTAACTACACCGAGTCTTCATTTGGTTATATGCCTTTGGTAATTTTGGACAATTAATTTGAATTCTGCATTCAACACATGACACTCTTTGAATCTACTAGATTTTTGTACTTAAGTTTATTGACCACTTAAAAGTTGAAGTATTGGATGCATTTACTACCTCATGGTCCTTATCAGTCGTGTTCAAAAGTTTTACAGCATTTGTGCTTATGTAGATGCATGGTGACAGTCTATGTAGATGCACTATCTTATGAAGCTTGTGCTGGAGCAAGGCAGCTGGAGTCCTTTATAAACGGTATTGGTGAAAAAGCTGGAAACGCTTCATAGGACGAGGTATGTTGGGGACTAAGAAGTTGCAAGCAATTGAATAGCCTAGAAATTTTCATATATTTTTAAATATTTACATGGTTTCAAATTCTAAAACTGTTCAGGTGTTCATACGATTTTATAAGCTTTAAGTTTTGCATAATACATTAAATTTTTATTGGTTTTTACAGATCTTAGGTCAGTACATAATATATGAAATATATTGTAATGCTGTTATATTTGAATTTTTTAAAAATCCATAATAGTTATAACAACTGAGGGAACTGACAATTTCTTGCAATCATTCTAAAGATATAATGTAAGGTTTAATGTTTCAATAGTCTCAATTTAGGTGGCAAATAATTCGGTGAATAGTTTGTCGTAATGATCGTGAACTGATTTGGAGAGGGGGTTTGGCCCGATTATAGCGAGCTGATTTGCAATCAATGCGATTTAGATGGCTTTTTATTGGGTGCTCATAGCGCTGGTTCAAAACTTGCTCTTCTTTGGCTTTGCCTGCTACTGGAACAATTAGCAAACTCCTTCATAGTAGAGACACTGATATTTGTTTAGACATATATCTAAATCATTTCATCATTTTCTAAGTTTTATCTTTTCATGTTTTAACAGCAAGGTCAGTGTGCCAATTGCAAAATAATTTTAAACATAATCAGTTGAGGCTCACTTCTTCTATACCTGAGAACCAGGTGATCCAAACTTCAATGTCAACAGGCCAAAAAAAGGCTAACCTATAAAAAGTATGTATTATTATCTATACATCATCACCGTTTAAATGATTTGGATCGTTTATACATGTGCTGGATTTATGCCTTCCCTTTCTACTATTGGGCTAAAGATCTATACCGTAAAAATTCAAAAAGATTTTTATGAAATAAAGGTATAATATCTTGAAAAAGTTTGCAACTTCAGATATATAGAGTACCTATTTTGTGTAACCAAATAATTGTATATAGGTCTTTCAAAAGGAAAAAAACACTGCACTTTACTATTATGGCATATGCATTGCTTTTTGAAATAATTATGCAACCGAAACTAATACTGTGAATACAATTGTATCGTAATCTTACAGTCTAAACATGAATAATTATTCGTAGTATGAAATAATTATGCAACCGGTTACAGTAAATTTCAAGTTACCATAGACTGTGTAATGTGTATGACAGCATATTACGAAACTCGGATGATTTTAACATAAGAAGACAAGAATTCAACCTTGGTTGGGGATGCACACTAGAGACCAAAAACGAATAAAATACAAATTCAACTAAAGGTCACCTCTTACATATACGCAAGGAAGGAAAAAAATGAACAATTTACAATTTCAAGAATAACTATCATTTATGATAATATAAATTAATGTCTCGGATAAAGCGTGTTTTTACAAACGATCTCTTGGAGCTGATCTTCGAATAAGGTCCATATGAATAGTTATGTGATTTTCTGTATTCAGCATACTCCTGAACGACGACCCATGAACTTATGCGAATCCTTTGCAAATAACCTAATAATTCTCAGTACTATTGCCATTTGCTTTGACAAATTAAACTTGCAAAATCCGTATTTTTTCATGGATTGTTTTATATTGATGATTATTGTAATAAGTCATAATTTTCTCAGTATGCTCATTAAACAAAAATATAGTAAATTGACTAAGTATGTGTCTACAAGTTGAAAGTACTTAACTTTTCTTTTTCAACAGTGAGAATCAGTACTCGTGTTTATCAAGTATAAATGAAGCGGTGACATTGGCATCAAAAGAGAGAAAATGTTGCGCTGCAAAGATTGATGAGAACGAGGAGAGGATTTCATGTTGCAGGATTATGAATGTATCTCTAGCGTTATCATAGACAATGGTACGAGAGCTCATTGCATGAAGGAGGCCTGAATGCTTGTAAAAATGAAGATGAAGGAACTTCATTGGGATCAATAGAAAACGTTGAAGAGCTGCCATATGTTGTTCCTAGCGTTGAGATGGATACGCCAAGCAAGAAATCTGGAATTAGTTCTGAGGCAAATACACCAAGTAAGGAATCAAAGCCAAAGAAATTGAGGAAGCTGTGGTTTGAAAGTTGATGGTTGTTTCTTTATGTCGATTCTTCGGTTGGTGTTTTGGCGATGTTGGTAAGTTGTCAAGTCCTTTTTTGTCTGGATTATAGTTATGGTACTTAATTCTAGTACCTGAGTAGGTAGGTACAAAAAAAAACATCTTATAAATTCCAATGTTCAGTTGGAATGTTACTTAAATTATATTTCACCCATAAGAATTTGATCTAGTTCTAGACTTCTAATCTTTTGCTTATATCTTTGCTAACTCTATTGAATTTCACCTAAATTATTCAGTGTGTAATTAACCATTGACCCTGGGATTCTATTTTACAAATGAAATAAATGATGCCATTTGTAATTTAAATTATGGTTAATCATGTGTGTTTGAGATGCAATGTGATTGTTGTGACAAATAAATTACACGAAATAGTTTGTTTAAACATCCTTTATCAGATGTTTGTTTAAACATCCTTTATCTTGGAAATTTATCGTAAGTTCCATCTCCAATGCCTGTTTTAGTAGGTAATTAGCGATAGAAATTTTTGATAGGTTTAATTTTTTTAGCAGGTTCAAACCAAAATTTGTGGAGTACATTTCTAATAGAAGAAGGTAATAAACAAAAAAAATATTAGTTACATACTCATCTACGTTTTGCAATTTGTTGGTAAAGTTTCAGGTTTCAATCCACTAACAATCTACATTTTGTATTTTCAACTAATAAAGGTGCTATGAATATCTATGACCGAAGTTCAGTTTCGTGTTACAGCTAAAGGTGAAAATTCTCACTTTGGTTCAAGATCTCATGTCTGTTCAAAGTCCTGATAAATCTTTGTTTGATTTTGGTTTCTTTTTAGATGTTCATGCTCAAAGCCTATGGATAATTAAGTGTGTAAATAAGTATACACGCAAAGATAAAAATCAGGTATGCTATTTTCTATTAAACTGTGAATACTGGAAATAATGTGTTTACAGACTTTGGAAAATTCATGTTATCCACTTCCATTCAAGATTTCTAAATTAATGTTTGCTCAGTCCATAGGGATTTAACCAAAATTACTAACTTGTGGAAGGTTCAATTTAGAGTTTTGTTTTTCTTAAAAATAGTTTGAGGTTGTTCCATCAAACGCGGAGGTCGTAGTGTCCGAATATTAGAGAGCGCTGTAATTCCTATAAATTTTCGTCCTTAGATCGTCCTTTTCCATATATATATTTCCCTTTGAAAGTCAAAACCATTTCGTTTTGATATTCAAAAAAATAGATCAAAAAGTGGCATATTCAAATCTATTCAAATTAGGGTTGAGTGATGACTTTCTACAAAATAATATTTGACATACATAGAATCTATTACAGCAGACGCTAGACGCCGTGAGATTCATGATTGAATCTGCATTTATTAGCGATATTAAAATTAATGTGAACTCATAGCAAAGCCATTAGCTTGTGCATGGCGCGGTCTAGTGGAAAGTTGTACCTTATTGGAAAAAAGGATTTAATCTATAGGCTATGAACTACATATATCATGATATCAACTGTGGCACATCTAAAATTTAGTACTAGTATAATGCAAAGAAATCTCAGCTTTGCATATTCTTCCTCCTCTGCTTATTTTCGAATACTCCCCGATTAGGCTCTCTTTCCTAATATGATGCACTATAGTTGCCATTGTCGTTTGCTGAATTTGCCTACCGTGCTCAGAGTTACTAAATTGCAGGCACCAAATCGCCTCTTCAAAATTTGAATCATTTTGTTTGTTACCATACTGCAATTTATTATTTTGCATGATTTTCTTACTAAAATCACACTAGAAAAACAAAAGGTTAGTGACTTCCATTGTGGCTCCCATGTTGTTTATAGGTTGTTAGGATGTATTTGGTCAAATTACTTTCTCATCTCATGTATTTTTGCAGATGTCGTGATTGTTTACATTTACAAGTTGGTTAAACAGTAAATTGGTATACTTGTTGAATAATTCTTTGGTTCAACATTTATCGTCGAATTCCTCCGAATTGATTTTGAAGCATGTCTTTGTTACTAGTCAATTTTCAATATTTCAACTTTGCATGAACTATTACTGACCTATTTAGATGGTATAATTCCTTCATTGAAGAATTCTGACACATGATATGTTCTGCATTCCACATTATAAGCTTACATAACTTTTAGCCTTGATAATTTTTTTGATGTTAAATGGCCTTTATTGTATTGTTTAAGTTACCAATTATTCTATAGCGTTATTCTAAAATGCTAAATGGTAATAAATTATAATTTTGTATGTAATTTTTTTCCATTTCTGATAGGGAGAATGGAAAACTTGGATTTCTTCTAATTTCAATTTGTAAATTGATTCTTATTTGCTTTTAGAGGTTAAACTGTATCCATGCTGGACCAGGCTTGATCCCTTTTATTTACGAGGAGTGATGTGCCTCCAAGCCTAGACTTGGTTCCTTCTTTCTTTGTCTTTTTCGTCTATGTTCAAGCACCATTGTGTGAACTGACTTTGTAGCTAATGGCCAATTTGGATTCTTAATTTTTTTTCAAAAACAGAAAGATGACTCACAAACTTGTTCACAAAGTCATGGAATGAAATCATGCATGCAGCCTTTGTAATCTACGGTTGGGTCTATGAAAATGTTGTGAGGAGGATGAGGAAGGCATTGTCAGTTTGTTGATGTTTGAAGTTCATTGTAGTACTATATCTTGGAATTGTTATCTAAGTATGTATCTATGGATTGTACATTGTGCTACGTTGAATGTAACATTCTTTAGCCTCTTGGAATGTATATTAGAAAATTTTATTCAGCCTTTTCAATTGTGTGTTTTTATTATTTTATAATAATATTTATTTTGATCTGTAAATTTATAGGAATTGCAGCTATATATTTTATAGGTATCACATCTATATATTTTATAGCGGCATATACGGGCCACTGAATTTATATTTTATAGCAGTTATACAGTGTTATAGAAATTCGTTATTTCATGAAGAATGACATGTTTTGTAGCGGCAATAATGAGCTGCTATCCTTATGTATCATAGCGGCATATAGCCGCTATAAAATCAGACACTTTTATAGCGGCAGTATCTATGTTATAATTATTCAACTATTTTTTATAACATGTTGATATACAGTGCTTTTAGGCAGCTATAGTATTGTTTAATAGCGGTTATATGCTGCTATAAAAGACTATTTCTATTGTAGTGAAGCTCACATAGCAGGTACGAATGCAACGAGTTCAAGGTGTGCAGCGACCAGTATATTAATTGGTTCTTAATTGGCGAAGAAAGAGGAGACCTCTGATCTTAATTAGAGTAGGGAATTCCACTAAGAAAGAATACAGGCGCAGCTCATAAGCTAATAACTAATATAGAGAAGTTCCCCATTATAGCTATGATTCCATAAACTCACTTATCAAAACTTATATCTCGTATTACCAGAGCTAGTCCGGGAACAAAATTGCTTTAGCTGGCATAGGAAAGGTGTTTAGCTCTTTCATTCGCGGATTAGCTTGAAATCTTAGGCTTAATAGAAGCTATGGCTCCCTCATGATGGATTTAGCCTTCCTAAGCAGAGCTCTATCATAGTATGCCGAACCTAATCCAATTAATATACTGGGGGGCCTTAATGTAAACTAAGGGGCGAACCACTCTTTATTTACTAAGGGATAACTATTGACCAATGTTTATACTGGGTGACAGATTTCATGTGGTTAGTGATGGGACCCCTAACCCTAATCGAGTTGACAAGGAACAACTCAAACAAGAAGCAACAGAGAAACGAGGGCCCTTCCCAATCTCAATATGGGCTCGTACGTGTTATCAAATAAGAATAGTTTGGATTGCCTTGATTTTTTTACAAGCGGAGAACCCCGAATTGAATTCATTGAACTCATTGCTTCGCACCTCTTTGTCTTTGTCCGATGGTCTTATGTCAGGAGAGCTAAGTCTGGTAGGAGGCTTTTCATGTAAGTAGCCATGGTCTTAGGGTATTGTTGTTGCTGTTCGGGTTGTTTAAGTCCTCCCGCTCACAATGAATATACCTCCCCAATTAATATACTAAAGGGGAGTATATTCCTCCCTTACGCTCGCCTCATGAAGAGGTCGCCTTCACCTTCCTGGCTACGCTCCTACTGTAATTAATCCTCTCCCCCGGTTGGAATAGCGATGTGTCTTAGGAATTTTCCTCTGCTCAGGTGCATAGCGATGCTTTCTAAGGAATATTCCCTGTTGATCGGTCTGGGATTGGTAGAAAGACCCTTGTTGTTTCCTTTCATTAATTCCCGGGGCCAAGCAATGATTTTCTAGCACAGAGCCTGGCAGTTCAAAAGAATTTGACTTAGGTTATTACCTCGTTGACAAATGGGAAACAATAGTGCCACCGAGTGATTAATTACATAATTCCTTGGGGAAATTGGACAAATGTAATAAATGGGTCGGCGAAGCTTATGTTTTCTATGATTATTTCACAAGAAAGAAATATATAGCCTGGCCTAACAAGCAGCTCCCCTCTCTTTTTTAACAAATGGGTCAATGTGCCAAACCTCTCTTCATTAGTATAACAAGAAGTGTTTCGGCTAGTTCTCTTTCATTGATCTTGCATAAGGAAGGCCGTGGAGATTAAGATTAGTTCCTCCCGTTGGTCGCCTTGCCAATTCATCCAAAAAGGGGGATTTCTTCATCTAGCTAGCTGTGATAGTTATGTTTTTGTTGATGTTGTTATTACATTTGGCACTCACATGGGAGAAATTCTTAAATTATTTCATATCTTGCGGGAATTCCTTGTTTTGTTCCACTTTGATAGAAATGCAACGGAAACGGAAGAGCTAGTAGAACGTGTGGAAACTGTCATGTCGTGAAAACGAAAGGCGCTAGTATATTAATTGTGAGCGGGGGGTAGCGTAGCTATTCTATTGCTCTTGAAACCATGAAATCTTTCCCGTCCGATTCCCTAGTATATTAATTATGCCCGCCAATTATGAAATAATTCCTGGTTTTTCATAAGAAGTGGTATCTGTGAACGCCTAGTTCGATAAGAAGAGAAGAGGATTATTTGGCCAGGGCTTCTGCTCACATTAGACCAAGCCATAGCCTTCCTACGGGCGCCTCGAATTTAATCCATCGTGAACAACATACGCTACTTATTGGAATTCAAACTATCCAAGAGCATTCAATTGAAACAAGAGCGGCCCTTTACCAGATCTTTCGTAAGACTGAAGAAAACAAAGTAGCTAGGGATTTCCCTAGTAGATCAAAATTCTTATTATCATGCCCTTCAGCTTGTATAAATAACATCGCGATGAATCAAGTTGCCAAGAAAGAATTTGTTTTTTTGTATAAAGTATTGGATGCCCCCTGCGATGCTTGTTCAATTTGTCCGCTAGTGGAGAAACTCATAGACCCATTCATTTTGTTCAATTGCTAGCCTCATCCGAAAGAAGGATTCTCGTTCTACGGGGGGCCTATTTAGGTGCGTAGCGTACTCCTTGTCGGGTTTCTCGCATGCCAACCGAGGAATTCGACGAATGCCCGTCGTACTTCCTTTGTCTACTCCTGAGATATGGTAGAAAAATGGGGTTATGGTGGAGAGTGGGGAGTGAAAACACCAATTGCAATAGAGAACGACCACATTACAACATGAATGTTGTAATTAATCATTCGACCGAGAAAAAAGAAAGGCAACGCGTTTAATTTAAAAAGTGGTTTATCTTAGCTTGCTGGCCGTTGCTTCATTTCGTATAGCGATAACGCATTCTCTTTCTTAGCGCTCCACCCCGAACTCTGGTTACACTTTGGTTGGCTTTCTCTCTTATAGTCTATTTTCTCTGACTTGACTCAGCCTTAGTTCTTTCTCCCAGAAGCAAGAGAGGAAGAGATTCCACGAAAGACAGATATGCCTTACGAAGTACCAACTAGGTCTGCTTCATTTGTGGCCTAGCGAGAATCAACAACCTTTGCATCTGAAGTTCACTTTTCGATATGTAGTGACATGAACAAGAGGGGTAGCCCTTATAGCCTTAGAGAAATGGACTCTCCCTATGCAGGCCAATGTTTAAACTGCACGAAGAAAGAAGACTTGGAGCAAGAGGCGCCAGTATATTAATTGTGAACGGGACGAAGAAGAAGCAAGAAGGCGCTTTCCTACTACTTTACCCTGATTTGACTACTTCCCTAGGGATCAGCGAATTTCCTTTACCAGCTATATGAGACGAAAAGTTATAGGTGACCAACGGGAGTGATTTTCCTGAATTTCCTAAACCATCTCAATTTTCCTGTTTGATGGAATTGAAAAAGACGGGGTAACCATGGATGAATTGGACAGACTGAGGAGCCTACGTAACTTAGCGCCCTTGGAGCTACCTTAGGCGATCATTCGAGCTTTTTCGTGAGAAGGGAGAACTTGTTCAACGTGAAGCTAAGGCTTTTCCCAGTAATCTGTACTCCCAGCGCCAACCAATCGAAGCAGACCCTCACATCTGCTAGCTCACTTACATCGATCCACCAAAGAGATTCCATTTCTCCCACGAAGAAAGGGGCAAGTAACTGTGTGTCGTTCACTCTGCGGTTGGCGCATATATTAGTTCTGAGTTGTGAGCTCCAGGTCAGGATTAAGACCCAACATCTATCTAAGATAACGAGTTCCAACTGGCTAAATTCAGGCAGAGAAGAAGGCCTTGGCCCACAAGTAGACCGTTCAGCTTTCAATAGCGTCTAGGAGAAAGGCGCCCTTACTCAATGCCCGACTTCCGTTATTTCTTAGCGCGACTAGTTCGGTTGCCCCTCTATGCGAACAATCGTCTATCGTGCATGGGGAATCCAAAGAGCTAGCAATTCGTGGAGTCAGTCATATAAAGAAACTCTTTCTTCCGGCCTAGGGGTAGAGAAGATGGCCCTAGGTCTTGAGCTGCACCAATATATTAAAAGGCTGCTCAATACCGAGCTCGCTCTCCCTTAGCCGCGGTACAAAATCCGTAAATGCTGCCTGCCTCCCAGCTTCCTAACTGCTGACTCAACACCTTGAACCAAAGGCGCCACTACGCTTCTAGGGTGAAAGATAAGATCGAAGAAGCAGAGACGCGCGTTCCTAGGTAACTCTAAGTCAAGGGACCAAGCAAGTAGGCGGCTGCACAGGAGTTTGAATGCCTTCCCTGGCACCTGGCTTCTTCCTCCGCCCTTCCTCAATTGATCTACCTGGCTTCCTCCCCAAATGAAACAAGGGTCTTGTTTATTCGTATGGTGCGTAGCGAGACTTCATACTGTATCATTGATTTTGAAAGATGATATAGTCGTTATATTACAAGCGAGTTCCCCAACCAGTACTCTTTTGCTTCTAATGTTGAATCCTACTTAAACTGACAGGTTCCGATGGTAGGCCATATTATATAGGGGAAAGCTTCCTTGCTGCCTGTCTTGTCTAACTAACCAAATATATACCGCCTACTCGTCGAAGTCTCATCGACTAAAGGAAGGCCTAAGTATACTGGGGCGTAAGCTCTTCTGCAATAATATCGAATTGGGGGATCATTTTCCAATGTGAATCGAATCTCCCTATTTATTGACTACGTAAGGAATTGAAACCCTAAGAGCTCGTAAGCCAATGAGGTGAAGTAAGAATAGTTTGCATTTGCACAACCCCTTTCCTCTTGACAACACGCAGTTCAAGGATTCTTTCTGGAATCTTATGGGTGGGTAAGGCCTTCCATGTTGGGTCCCGTGTCATCCGGGGAATAGTAGGCAAGCAGGGCACGCCGTAAGATAACATGTAATGACTGTTTCACTTGTCCTATTATCCCAACAACAGCATTCTCATGCAACAGATAAAAAGGGTCTTAGAGAACGGAATAGGATTCATGACGCTTGGTATCGTATCTCCTCCATACTTGCAATGATGAAGAACATTGCTTTAAATAAAGGGCTATAAAGAGAAGGCCAAAGCGCCTAACTAAGTGTACTACCTACTTGGCAAATAGGTATGCTGCAATACACAGTTTCTTAGCCAAACCATCAGTTGCTATGAGGAATATAGCAGATAGAAGTAAGAAGGGACGAAGCTTTCTTAAGACTTTACCATAGTGAAAATTCCCCCGGATAATCTATCTCCAAATAGAAGCGATGGGATTATATAGCTAGATGACAGTATTTTCGATGTAGAAAAGGCTTCCGAGCCACAGGCTTGGTCGACCACCGGGCGGGAACTAGGTATTCTTTTAGACTAGAGCACTACTGAAAACACATGCACCTCGCCGGGGGAATTATAGTAATATACTGAATGTAAAAGGTGACCCGGAAATGTTCATTGGATGGATGCGTGGCTTATACTCTCCCGGCCCTATGGGGTATTTACGTGCAATGATCCGTTGGACCTTTGGTTTCAAGAATCTACCCCCGGTCAATTGGAGTAATAACTCAGCCCCTATCAACCAAGGCGAGCAAAGCAAGGCCAAGGTATGCAGGGGTGGAGTGATTGCCAGCTAAGGAGTTTAAAAGGGTTTCTTCTCCGGAGTGGGTAGGTTTTGACAGGGGGTATTAGTGTCGAATATACACAAATGAGCCCTGGATTGGGAGAGAGAAAAAGATCAATGCAAACTCAAGGTTGAGCTTTCTTAGCCAGGCCTAAATAACGATAACCAGAACCCTGTCCAAGCCTCCAGTTAAGTTCTCTAAGACAAAGGTCTTCTCCAACTAAGTGAGAGGGGAGATAAGCTTCTCAGGCGAAGTCTAAGGCATTTGTTTATGGTCTCGCTACCTACATTCTTTAAAAGCCACCATAGGGATTCCAACTAAGACAGAGGGAGTAGCAAGGGGTTGCTATCAAGGTTATACTTTCTCTGTTCTAAGGCTAGCATAGGTAGGAACTTATATGGCATCAGCAGTAGGCGGTTCCAACTTCACTTGCCCAAGTATTTTAATCTGGGGGCCCAATATATTAATTCTTTTCTGTAGGGATTCGATCTTTCTTCTAGGAATCTTGATTCAATCCGCAGGAGAAGCAGAAGCAGTATGGTAGCTCACTCGGCTCATTACCTTGATGTAACAGGTGCAAATCCTATCTCTGTATCAGCTAATATCCAGTCTTCTCTCTTATTTCTTTATCTATCCAACGCGCCTGAATACCCCTAGCGTCGGGAGACTTCTTTTGTTAGTAGTGAGTGCGAAATTGAGGCACCTGAATACCCCAAGGGACGTGCGTGGTATACTCACTAAAGGAGCGAGTGAAATGAGCGGGAAGAAGTGAGGCGGGAGTATTGTTGTCTAAGGCAAGGATTTGACTCGAAGCATGCCTTGTCTTCTTGACTTGTTGACTCGAAGCTCAATGATTCATGGGGGCCCGTTCTCTGAATCGAAGCCCTCCTCCTCCAATTGTCCGGTGAGTTGACAAGAAGTGTGAGGTGCAACACTGTAAAGGAGCGAATGAGTGGACTAGTTTTTCTGTTGGAGGTCGGGGAATGAGAAGCAGTTCTTTCTGCGAGTTCTGAGTCCAGTGAGACTGGAACAATTAGGGGACGACTTGGTATATTAGGCTCCTTAAGCAAAATTGGAGAAATTCTTCCCAAGTGGAAGTGCTAGAGAATCATATAGGTGTGAAGCATCCGTCCTAAGTGTACCGGCCTTCGGTAAATGGGAAGTATGACTATCTTTACGCTCTCTCCTATAAATATTAAGTATGCAAGTATATTAATCCGGGTTCATTCAGATAGTGAATTGAGCGATCCAGTATATTAATTGGACCGATCCAGTATATAAGAAGTGCTTAGCGACTTTTCTAACTATGTCCAGTAGATGAGGTATGACTGTGTTCACTAGGGAATTGGAGTGCTTTAAAGTCAATAAATTGCTTCCCTACATGCTGTGGAACCCTAGTAGACAGATCTGATTTGTCTTAAGCTCTATGTTGTCCTATCCTCGGAAGATGGGGAACCTTTCAACTGAAGCCCCCAATTAGAGAGGAGGGAGATTGATTCACGGATAGAGTTCTTCTCCAGAGCAACTCCTATACTTATTGTGCGTGCACTCCTTGCAATTTCTTTCTAACACGAGATGTAGAGTCTTTTCTTCGTAGCATAGTCCAATAAAACAGAGAGATGATATTCTTATTCAAGCTGAACTAGTTGTGTTCGAACGCCAACCCTTCTTTCTCAACCGAAGCTATCTTCTTCCCCAGACCTGAGCCTTATATAAGAAGGCCCTAGGATGAAACTAGACCGGTTTGATTCAACTAACGGAAGGAACCCCTGTAATATTCCACCGAGTGAAGGCCTCCCAGCTCTTCCCTAGCATGATGGTTCGATTCTTAATGGCTTAGCAAGACAACTCAGATTTGTTGATTTATTAGGCAAGCTGAGTCGGATGGGAGAAAGAGGCTTTCTTTATCTACGGAGGGTCTTCTCCAGGTGCGTTCCTATGCATATACTTTTCCCATGCGCTCGCATAAGAGATTGCTCTATCTTAGGTGCATAGCGGAGGTATTCTTTCGAGTCCCTAGACTGAAGCTTTCTACAGAGGCTCTTCTCCTCCTAAAGCCATTAGATGCTCTAGATCTTGCGGTTCGAGAGTGTTCGCATAAAGCCAAAATTAGATTGAACCAGTATATTAATTAGGCGGATGCTTGCTTATTTCAGGAATAAGAAAGATTTAACGGAAAGAGTTCTTACCCCATACATAGATACTTCGTCGTTGCCTCTGGGGCAGGGCAGTTATTCCTATACGCCGGAAGAAAGATTCTCTGGGAGCATAGGTTCTCAAACTTCTAATAGATGATCCACCCGAGAGATTCAAAGAGAAACATAAGAGATTGATGCAAACCGAAACCAGCAGTTTTATGAAATGAGATTCTATTACTGGGGAGAGAGAGAAAGATTGATCGCAAATCTTCCAGATAGAGATTATGGCTAATTGATTGATGATCTTCCTAGGGTAGAGTAAAGAAAGAGATTATGGCTCTGTAAGATAGTAAGCTAATTAGCAGTTAAAAAAATCTTATTGATTTTGAAAAAGAGATTATTCGATACCCAGGTGCGGAGGATAGCGAAGAAAGAAGAGAGATTCACTAGCCGTAAGGGTAAGATATTCTACCTAGAATCATAGGCTTAGTCCCACCTAGGGCTGGATCAGAACCGAGAAGTAGGCTTCAGGTCGACTCCCTACGTAACTTAGAGGCTAGGTGCATTGGCTACATAGCAGTACCCAAGAATCAGTCTTACCTCGCTTTATGATTGGATGGTGGCATTAACAAAGGAAACCTATCCTAGATGGTTCGGCATGCAGTTCATAAGCCACCTAGCTGGTTTGCTACCTTGTTCAATTGATCGGGGTCGCCTTAAAATTAATATACTAGGTCGAAATGGATCTCTCCTGGTTCCACGCATCGAACTAATAATTTGTTTACTGACATTGAACCCAGTATATTAGGACAGCGGATGGTAATCTTTTGTCTCGTTCATCAGTTACTGCCTATTTTACTTCTTACCTTCCCCTCGGCTTAGGTAACCTCTTTGACCTATAGGAGCCAATAGTACAACAGAAAAGAATTGACTTAACGAAGGCAGGACTAAGACGCCGGTTTCGGTATACGTGTGATTGCGATTGGGGGCAGACTGATAAATATCAGCGGATCTAGGGCAGAAAGGTCCACGTAGCTAAGTTCACTGGAATAAGCTAATACTATGGTCTGGGTATCAAGATCGACGGTGTATCCGCGGAAGTGGCAGTGAAACCTGACTTCAGAATTTCAGGGGTCGCATTAAACTAAAGACGGGACATCGGTTACAGAAATTTTCATGATGAGGTTCTCCGTTGATGCATTTCGGATATATGGCGCTCTTCTTGCTTAGGAACTACTTGAAATAGTTCCATTATCAGTCTTAAATACTAATCAACCGGTGCAAGTCCAAACCATGGCAAGTTAAATACTTTAGCTGCCCCAATAGTTGTTCAATCATCCTCTTCAATCATTAAAAAAAAGATTTGACCTGGCTTTCCATATTGCCTTCCCGTTGTTGTATACCTAGACAGAGAAGGATAAACCTCGCTTTCAGTAGTAGTAGCAATAGCTTATGGGTTTGTTAGTCTAACTCCGATCTGCAAACACACGCGATCGTGAACATGAAAGGCAGTAAGGTATCAGCTTATGTCGGACCCCTGGTAGGTCGATTGGTTACACATCTAGCGTATTATTACGCAAGCACCTTGACAAAATCTAGAATTTTAAAGTGTAACATAAAATTAGGACGCCAAAAAGCGGAAACAAAGGGCAGTCGAGAACGAATCCACCAAGGCTACGGGAACTCACTATCATTGAATCAGTCAGTGATAGATCTGCTAGGGGACTGGAGATTCAAAACCTTATGCTTGCTCTTATTCTGGTTTATCCCTTAGGAAAATCCTCCACATGGTGTAATGCGACTTGCGCTGCTCTCCTTGGTTGTTCTACCGGACCAAGAAATAATTATGTAACACCCCGTATTTTCTATGAACTTAAGAATTACAAATCTGAGTATAATTAAAATATAAAATCAGAATCAAGGGAAACGGGCTGTGCCATTGCGTTCGTCTCGGAAAAATACGCGAAATAGAGTCCGAAATTTCGTAAATCGGAGTCCGTATGACCAAGTTATGGCCTTCCAAAGTTCAAAAAAAAAATTAAACAGCACAAACCAGGTCGACTGGGGAGTCGACCCTAGAGTCGACCTGCCCCCAGGGGGTCGACCCTAGAGTCGACCTGCCCCCAGGGGGTCGACCCTAGAGTCGACCCTAGAGTCGACCTGGGGGTCGACCTGCCTCCCGAACCTGCTTTCTGACCTGATGCATTCTGATGTTTTGGCCCGAATTTCTGACCAGATTCATGACTCTAAACCTATTTAAACAGCCCCAAACCCAGCATCCTCTACACACAATTCTATTCTGCTTCTTCTCTGCCTCTTTTCTAAATAAAAATAAAAATGGCGTCGCTACTCTGCTGGAATCAAAACTAGAAGCTAATCAATATCAACCTAAGCAACTCAATTCAAATTAGAGATTAAAGCTTCTGCAACAATTCTGCAACAACTAAAGTTCTTTCTTTAATCCAACCAAGGCAAGTGCAGTTATTTTCCGATATAAACGTTAATTTTGATTGTAACATGAATTATAAATCTGAATCTGAGGTTATATATGTTCTATTCTGTTTGGATCTATCTTATTTTGTATATCTTTCCTCTTTCTGTTCTATAGCCAGGCTACCACGAGCCTGAGCCAATCTCATAAGAGATTAACATACGCTAAAATGTTTGGGACAATAAAATGAATGATGCATGAATTGGGCATGACCAATAGGTGACTGATTTGAGGAAAGAACATGGACTGTAGCTAGAACAAAATCTGAGACATATGACTGGACTTGTTATATTTATAATATAAATTGTATTGAACATATGATTTGAGATAAAGAGAATATGGCTTAGGCATAAAGATTTACATGAGAGTAGGGTATCTATTAATGTAAATAAACACCTAAGTAAGAGATCTTTGGGATATATGATATGCATAGTAATCAATGGCTATATTTGGTATAATTTATATAGGGATCTTCTGTACTATGCAAGTTTAATAAAAATTGAAACATATGATAAATGGTTAATTTATGACCATAATCTGTGTTATGTAAATTTAATACAAACATAGGGTATATGATAATATTGTGAATCAAGAATATTATTTATGCATGTGAACTTAGGCAAGATTTATAATTAGGCAAGATATGTTTGTGAAACTTTAAGAAATGATTAAATCTATTATAATTGCCTAATTTGCTAGTTTTGTTACATTGCCTAGTCTGCTAGTTCTGTTATATTGCTTAATCTGCTAGTTTGCTTAATCTGCTAAATTCGTTAAGTCGCCTAATCTGAAACATCTGTTATCTGCTATATCTGTTAAGTTGGTATAATTAGTCCGCTATTGACATAATCTGAATTGGCTATAGTTAAGAATAATTGACATGTATATTAGGCGTGGGTATAAATGGTGAATCATTAATTAATTGGTCGCAAAGATAAACATGGCTAACTCGAGGTTAGAATGAGTTTACGGCGTAATTCTACCCGGAACCGCCCGGCATATTCTAGTGGTCACAAACAATAGGTTCTAATGTGAGAAGTTAGTCATAACGTGCTTGAAACCCGAGGTTAGAATCAGTTTGCGACAGAAACCTGCCCGGAACCAACCGGCCTAACCAGTAGCCGCAAACTGTCAGTCTAATGTGAGAGGTTTGGGCATTAATATTTAATTAATGAAAATCTGAGTTAATTATGATGTCTAAAACGTGTTGGGTAAGGTTAAACCAATTGGGCCAATGAATCTGATAAACCCATTTCGTGAATACGTAGGCCCAATACAAAGTTAGATAATCTAGAACCAGTTAATCTGTAAGCCTGTTAATCCGAACATCTGATCCGTTAGTCTGAAAACCTGTTAACTTGATTGTCTGATCTGTGAACTAGTTAACCTAAATTTTGTATGTCTGAAACTTATAGACAAGTTAAGCTGAAATCTGTTAGTCTGGGGACACAAGGTTAGGAGGGGAATTACTTGTGTCATCTGTTGTTTGGGACCCATATTAGTCAGTAACCCTTTCTTGTATCAAAACTTTCACCCAACAGTAGGTAGGGTCCGGGCACGCTTACTGAACTAATTATAAGCGGTTCATTCTGATAATGGCGAGGGGTGTTGATGGTGCGTTCCAACCGGGTCATGTGCGTGCATGGATCCCGGTCTGCCTCTGAGGATGTAAGACGCCGTGACATCTGTAAATAGGTCTGTGCCAATTGGTTGTCACTTTAGGGAGTGATACACCCTACTGTGGGGCCGACACAGGATATTTATGTATTAGGGAGCCGATCGCTTGGGGTAGGGTTTTAGGGTACACTTAGTTCTTTCTGTTTCTGTTAGTACCGTCTGTTTCTGTTGGGTGGTAACACCTGTCTGTTTCTGTGTGGTACCGTCTGTTCGGGTGGTAAAGGCCCATTACTAGTGTACACCTAATTCTACATTCTATTTCCATAGGGATTAATCTGTTTCTGCTTCTGTCTGTTTCTGATCGGGTAGTAAAGGCCCATTATTAGCAATCTGTTTCTGTTAAATTATTCTGTACCCGTTTCTGTTTCAGTTTAGACATTAGGGTGACACCTAATTCTGTTATACTAGTATTAGTGCAGAGAAGTGTAAAGCAATAGTTTATGTCATTCTGTTCTTATGTTATATCTGCTACACCTGTTACAGTTATCTCTCATCCAGTTTTATGTTCATGTCATATTATTATTATCTGTTCATATGCTGAAAGTCACTGGACTTGCCAGACTTTTTGTCTGACCCTTGTTGTTCCGCCTCCTTTCTTCCGTTCCCCCCACCCCCGGTTATCCAAGGAGGGAATACTTTAGCTTGATCCGGATTTCTCTTTGCTTGAAGTGCTTAAAGTATGGCTTGGCTCTGCATAGCTTCCGTTCTATGGGGATTATGATTTTAAACCATGCATTTTGAAGGCTTTTGTATAAGACTGATATTTTGTACTTGAATTCTGAGATTTGAAAGGATGTAACCATATTGATTTCTGTTTCCGCTGTAATAAAGTTAAAAATTTTCAAGTACTGTTTTATCTGTCTGGTAAGTTTCTGTTCTATTTACTAAAATGCTCCACCAAAGTTAAGGCATTCCCTTTGTGAGTGACCTTAACGGAGGTGGGGTGTTACACTTGGTATCAGAGCTGAAGGTTACCAGATTGGGTAAAGTTTTTGAAAACTGTTTTCAAAAAGGTTTTGAAAGGAAGTATTTTCAAAAATAAAGCTTATTTTGAAAAACATGATCCCCAAGAGCCATATATCTTTCTTCCAGTCCTTTTTGTATTGAACCTTTCCCTTTTCGTTTTAGCATGTCTGAAGCATCTGAGATACCAGAGGGTGTTCATGTACCCGGTTGGTTTCGTCACTATCTTGAGGCTAGGACCGCAGCTGCAGGTCCAGCAAATGATCCCCCTCCTCCACCCCCTCCTCGTGCAATTGCTTTCTCAAACATCTGTAGAGATTTTAGGGCCATGGGTGGGAAGGATTTCAAAGGAACTGAATCATTCGTAGAAGCGAGGAATTGGCTCAAAGAAACTGAGGATCTATTCGTTATCTTCGAGGTGGACGATAGGCAGAAGGTACAGTTGGCGGTATGGCTGCTCAAAGACGAAGCTTCCTACTGGTGGGAAGTCACTAACGTCGAGAGGCCGGTTGAGACATGGATGGATTTCAGAACAAGGTTTGAGACAAAGTTCCTCTCGCAAGCTAAACGAAGTTTACAATTGAAAAAGTTCTTATCTTTTAAGCAAGGAAGTATGATGGACAAGGAATACGTCAACCAGTTCAACCAACTGGCTAGGTTCGGATTGGATTTAGTCAACACTCAGCATAAAAAGGCTCTTCGCTTTGTTAAAGGATTGAACGAGCCACTGCACAGTCTAGCCATGACCCATGTACCCATGGGAGCAACTTACGAGAAATTGGTGGATATGGCACTACTACACGAGGAAGACAAGGGCCCGAAAGAGACAAAGAAGGAAGAACCACAGAATAAGAAAGCAGAGCCCAAAAAGGAAACACAAAGGAAGGATGAGAAGTCTGAAGATAAGAAGGGGAAAAAGTGCTTTACTTGTGGAAGCTCGACTCATCTGAACAAGGATTGCAGAAAAAGGAAGGGCGCTTGCTTCAACTGTGGGGAGATGGGACACTTCACTAGGGACTGCCCAAAGAGACGAGGACAAGGAGGGCAGGCGAACACTCTTGAGGCTAGTGGCTAGAATAGAAATAGGAAAATTTCTATAGTAGGTTTAATTTCTTTATCTGATTATGGAGTCAAGACTTTTTTTTGATTCTAGTATTTTGATTTTGTAATCGATACTCTGCACTTTAATACTAGTATTATTTCTGAATTCCGCTGTAGACTCAGACCCATAAGGGTTATGGCTCATCTATTTGAGATTGGGGTTTGAGGGATATCTGTGTTAGGCGTTAAGTATGACGCATACATTCTGAGTTTTCGTGGGATATGATTTTATCATGCTTAGCTTCCTAAGAATCATTAGGGAACCTGATCTGTACCAGTAGTCTGTAAATATTTGAATAATTCTGCTTTCCAGTTTTGACATTGGCTAAAGGAGGTAATCCTCTGGGTATCAATCTGATGTTGATTTCGGTCTTCGGGGTTGACACTTAGGGGAATTATTTTCTCAACCAATGTCTGATAGGAATCAAGTTTTTGTTTTATCCGTACTCGCTCCATCACTCGACTGTATCCTGTCGATCGAGTGTTCAACTTATAGATAGGAATCCTAATGGGTGTAAACATGTGTTTGAGACATGTTATGGTTGATGGTTGCAAGTGGATGCAAGTGGTTGCTCGTGGACGCATATACACACACTAGGCACTAGATCGGCTCGAAAACACTCTCATACTGCATATGGATGTGTGAGCATTTTAAATTTTTATGGATGCAAAATGGTTGAATCAGCACAAGGATGTTGCATATGAGTGGATAGTTGTGCACTCATATAGAAATGATATGTATCAAATAGGAAAATTGCATACATATTGGACTCATGGCACTGACATAATTAGCATTAAGGAGGTCAACTGAATCAGTAGACCGCCTGATCTTTGCATTAGATAAGGAACATATACACACACTTTTGCAAATGTTCATACAGCACTAGAAATTTCTAAGGACAATGGATGCTTGTGGATGATGACTGAGTAGATGAGTGATTGGATGGTAGGACACATTCTTCTTAACTTGAAGATTTCGGGGACGAAATACTTTAAGGAGGGGAGAATGTAACACCCCGTATTTTCTGTGAACTTAAGAATTACAAATCTGAGTATAATTAAAATATAAAATCAGAATCAAGGGAAACGGGCTGTGCCATTGCGTTCATCTCAGAAAAATACGCGAAATAGAGTCCGAAATTTCGTAAATCGGAGTCCGTATGACCAAGTTATGGCCTTCCAAAGTTCAGAAAAAAAAATTAAATAGCACAGACCAGGTCGACTGTGGAGTCGACCCTAGAGTCGACCTGCCCCCAGCGGGTCGACCCTAGAGTCGACCTGCCCCCAGGGGGTCGACCCTAGAGTCGACCTAGGGGTCGACCTGCCTCCCGAACCTGCTTTCTGACCTGATGCATTCTGATGTTTTGGCCCGAATTTCTGACCAGATTCATGACTCTAAACCTATTTAAACAGCCCCAAACCAAGCATCCTCTACACACAATTCTATTCTGCTTCTTCTCTGCCTCTGTTCTAAATAAAAATAAAAATGGCGTCGCTACTCTGCTGGAATCAAAACTAGAAGCTAATCAATATCAACCTAAGCAACTCAATTCAAATTAGAGATTAAAGCTTCTGCAACAACTAAAGTTCTTTCTTTAATCCAACCAAGGCAAGTGCAGTTATTTTCCGATATAAACGTTAATTTTGATTGTGACATGAATTATAAATCTGAGTCTGAGGTTATATATGTTCTATTCTGTTTGGATCTATCTTATTTTGTATCTCTTTCCTCTTTCTGTTCTATAGCCAGGCTACCACGAGCCTGAGCCAATCTCATAAGAGATTAACATACGCTAAAATGTTTGGGACAATAAAATGAATGATGCATGAATTGGGCATGACCAATAGGTGACTGATTTGAGGAAAGAACATGGACTGTAGCTAGAACAAAATCTGAGACATATGACTAGACATGTTATATTTATAATATAAATTGTATTGAACATATGATTTGAGATAAAGAGAATATGGCTTAGGCATAAAGATTTACATGAGAGTAGGGTATCTATTAATGTAAATAAACACCTAAGTAAGAGATCTTTGGGATATATGATATGCATAGTAATCAATGGCTATATTTGGTATAATTTATATAGGGATCTTCTGTACTATGCAAGTTTAATAAAAATTGAAACATATGATAAATGGTTAATTTATGACCATAATCTGTGTTATGTAAATTTAATGCAAACATAGGGTATATGATAATATTGTGAATCAAGAATATTATTTATGCATGTGAACTTAGGCAAGATTTATAATTAGGCAAGATATGTTTGTGAAACTTTAAGAAATGATTAAATCTGTTATAATTGCCTAATTTGCTAGTTTTGTTACATTGCCTAGTCTGCTAGTTCTGTTATATTGCTTAATCTGCTAGTTTGCTTAATCTGCTAAATTCGTTAAGTCGTCTAATCTGAAACATCTTTTATCTGCTATATCTGTTGAGTTGGTATAATTAGTCCGCTATTGACATAATCTGAATTGGCTATAGTTATGAATAATTGACATGTATATTAAGCGTGGGTATAAATGGTGAATCATTAATTAATTGGTCGCAAAGATAAACATGGCTAACTTGAGGTTAGAATGAGTTTGCGGCGTAATTCTGCCCGGAACCGCCCGGCATATTCCAGCGGTCGCAAACAATAGGTTCTAATGTGAGAAGTTAGTCATAACGTGCTTGAAACCCGAGGTTAGACTCAGTTTGCGACAGAAACCTGCCCAGAACAAACCGGCCTAACCAGTAGCCGCAAACTGTCAGTCTAATGTGAGAGGTTTGGGCATTAATATTTAATTAATGAAAATCTGAGTTAATTATGATGTCTAAAACGTGTTGGGTAAGGTTAAACCAATTGGACCAATGAATCTGATAAACCCATTTCGTGAATACGTAGGCCCAATACAAAGTTAGATAATCTGGAACCAGTTAATCTGTAAGCCTGTTAATCCGAACATCTGATCCGTTAGTCTGAAAACCTGTTAACTTGATTGTCTGATCTGTGAACTAGTTAACCTAAATTTTGTATGTCTGAAACTTGTAGACAAGTTAAGCTGAAATCTGTTAGTCTGGGGACACAAGGTTAGGAGGGGAATTACTTGTGTCATCTGTTGTTTGGGACCCATATTAGTCAGTAACCCTTTCTTGTATCAAAACTTTGACCCAACAGTAGGTAGGGTCCGGGCACGCTTACTGAACTAATTATAAGCGGTTCATTCTGATAATGGCGTGGGGGTGTTGATGGTGCGTTCCAACCGGGTCATGTGCGTGCATGGATCCCGGTCTGCCTCTGAGGATGTAAGACGCCGTGACATCTGTAAATAGGTCTGTGCCAATTGGTTGTCACTTTAGG
This sequence comes from Allium sativum, assembly GCA_030737875.1. Taxonomy (NCBI): domain Eukaryota; kingdom Viridiplantae; phylum Streptophyta; class Magnoliopsida; order Asparagales; family Amaryllidaceae; genus Allium; species Allium sativum. The sequence continues at coordinate 242,724,237 of CM060923.1, forward strand.
GAGTGATACACCCTACTGTAGGGCCGACACAGGATATTTATGTATTAGGGAGCCGATCGCTTGGGGTAGGGTTTTAGGGTACACTTAGTTCTGTCTGTTTGGTGGTAACACCTGTCTGTTTCTGTGTGGTACCGTCTTTTCGGGTGGTAAAGGCCCATTACTAGTGTACACCTAATTCTACATTCTGTTTCCATAGGGATTAATCTGTTTCTGCTTCTGTCTGTTTCTGATCGGGTAGTAAAGGCCTATTATTAGCAATCTGTTTCTGTTAAATTATTTTGTACCCGTTTCTGTTTCTGTTTAGACATTAGGGTGACACCTAATTCTGTTATACTAGTATTAGTGCAGAGAAGTGTAAAGCAATAGTTTATGTCATTCTGTTCTTCTGTTATATCTGCTACACCTGTTACAGTTATCTCTCATCCAGTTTTATGTTCATGTCATATTATTATTATCTGTTCATATACTGAAAGTCACTGGACTTGCCAGACTTTTTGTCTGACCCTTGTTGTTCCGCCTCCTATCTTCCGTCCCCCCCCTCCAGGTTATTCAAGAAGGGAATACTTTAGCTTGATCCGGATTTCTCTTTGCTTGAAGTGCTTAAAGTATGGCTTGGCTTTGCATAGCTTCCGTTCTATGGGGATTATGATTTTAAACCATGCATTTTGAAGGCTTTTGTACAAGACTGATATTTTGTACTTGAATTCTGAGATTTGAAAGGATGTAACCATATTGATTTCTGTTTCCGCTGTAATAAAGTTAAAAAATTTCAGGTACTGTTTTATCTGTCTTGTAAGTTTCTGTTCTGTTTACTAAAATGCTCCACCAAAGTTAAGGCATTCCCTTTGTGAGTGACCTTAACGGAGGTGGGGTGTTACAAATTAGTTCGGGTCTAAGTTTTCCGGTGAATTAGATTCACATCGGCAAGAGGCATCGTATTAATGATATCACTCTTAATGTGTTGCAGCCACCTCATCCCCTTATGTTGCCCTTAATCTCTTTATTTATCTAAGTCAGAAAGAAGCCAATATACCCATAACTATCTGACATCTCAGCTTCCCTAAGATGCTCATGCATATTGATAATAGGGGTACTGAAAACCAAGTGAACAAGTCAAGTCAACAAGTCCAGTGCCTATCCTAGGTTTAGATATCCCATCTGTTTCATAATCAACTTAAAAAATTATGTCAAGTCCAGTCATAACTCATAAGTCCAGTCAAGTTCGGGTGGTTCCTTGTCATAGAAAAGACGGAATGCCTTCTCCAGGAGAGAATAAGGGATGACCCTTCCTCCTACGATTCTCATGCATTCTGTTCTACGCTGCGCACCTCAAATAATACGGCAAGCCAAGCATAAACATAACTTACTGAGATCTCAGCTTCCCTAAGATTCGCTTTCATCACCTAGGTTCCCATGCCTAGCCTTAACAAGAAATTTGCGCCTAATTAATATATTCCTTCTGCTTCCTAATAGAAATCCCTGGCACTTGGCAGAATCGCCATTCAAGGTTTATTTGAGAGAATAGCAACATGAGAAGTATGCGTCATTACCTGACAGAAGCGAGATCCCAAACGGGGTGATTGACCTATTACGGCAGAGAAGCTCTCTTCTAGATGGGTATTGACCTAGCTTGGGAATCTACCGGGTTCCTAGTTTTACCGCGGCCCAGTATATTAATTTCCGACTTTGCGGGTATTGACCTAGCGAATCGTCATACCCTGTTCCTACTTTTACCCATTAATCAACATGCCAGATCTTATACACAAACTTGAGCTCATGAATATCCTCGTGGGAAGTTTTTCAGTAGAGTTTCATAATACCAAAGAAAGCAATATATTAATTATGAATCTGGTAGAGAAGGTTGCTAGTAAGGTGCTGAGAAACTAGTATATATAAGAATAGCTATAAGCATTGCGAATAGCAGGTATTGTTCTTCCCCTAAATCGGGTATCGAATCCTATATCGAAAGTTCAGATGCGAATCTTCAGGTAGATCATGTCTTTTGGGCAGTAGAAGACAGTCCTTCCCCGGCATTCTCTCAATTGAGAGGGTGTCCAGGTAATGAGTAAGTAATATTTCCCCTGCTAATGTTTATAATAGTTTGTATCGAATAGTTGTTAAGATGACTCAGCTTAATATGCTTCTCATTCTCAATTCTGAGGGCATCTAATTATGGCCTTTCAAGATCATGAATAAGTCATTATTAAGATTCCATCAAAGTGAATCTGACTAAGCCAGGTATCGAATCAAAGTGAATCTGATAATATTCAAGTAGAGAATCATCCTGCTCATATTAGATGGTGTCGAATATACTCTATAATAATAGATAATAGTAGGTGCGTAGCGAATTCAAAATGAAATTTTACTAGCTAGAATATGGTACTACTAATATATAAATAATATATAAAATAAATATTTCCGCCGTAATTGAAAATTATATGTGGAATGGCATTCCTTTTTCACTGGAATTCGGATGGAGTCATTGTTTGCCCAGTAACGTTTAACCAAAAAAAACTAGCGGTGGCTACTGTTATGAAAGCAGAGGAAGTACCTCCTATTCCACCAATGACGGGTATAGTACCACCCGTAGAGGCCCACTTCCCTCTAGAGGGTCCATCCTTGTCTATGCTGCTCACTCTCGGTTTGGTCCTACTGATGATTTTTATTTTACGAAAACGGGAGGGGGAAAGAGGGAATATAACTAGGCCAAAAGAGAGAGCCATTAATGAAAAATCGCTAGTTTTCTTACCCATCCATGTCTTTCTTGTCTCCCTCAAAAAAGAAAAGAAATTTTTACATGTCCATTTCATTATTACAACCTTCTTTCTTTATGTCAAAGACAAGAAGCTACACGATAATTCTCACTGGATCTCGGTTGTTCTTAACAGCGATGGATATTCATTGTGGTCTTCGGGTAGCACCACCAGGTCTTCAACAAGGTGTCAATTCTCGTATTCTGTATGTACATGTTCCTGCGGGTCGGATAAGTCTAGTAGTTTATATCGCAACGGCTATAAAAAATTTCTTTTTCCCATTAACAAAACATCCCCTTTCTCTTTGCTTCTCCGGAACCGGTACAGAAATTGGTGCTTTTTCTACTTTGTTTACCTTAGTGACTGGTGGGTTTCTGGGAAGCCTATGTGGGGTACCTTTTGGGTGTGGAATGCTTGTTTCACTTTTGTATTCATCTTGTTCCTTATTTACTTAGGTGCACTGCGTTTTCAAAAGCTTCCTGTCGAACCGGCTCCTATTTCAAACTGTGCTAAACCGATCGATATACTAATAATTAAGTACCCAGCCAACTGGTGGAATACATCGCATCAACCTGGGGGCGTTAGCCAATCTGGTACATCCATATATGTTTCTATGCTCATTCCAATCTTGTCTAACTTTGCTAACTCCCCCTTCTGCACCCATATATTGTTCGTTTTTGAAAAACGTCTTCTTCTTCCATCTTTTCTCGAATCTCCCTTAAAAGAGGAAATAGAAGCTCAAGAAGGAATACCATAAAAACCTAGTTCATTCGCCATGGCTGAATACAGAAAGCAATCTTCCACAGGTTAACAAGTGGGAAATTTGTTCGAATCCTGTTGGATACTGAGTCATAGCCTGAGGCTCAGTTGCTGCCTCCTGAATGTTTATACCAGGCCGGTTGCCCCTAATATATGGGGTTTATACAAGGCCTTCGCTATCCCGAGGAGTTAGAAAACAAAGTGTTTTCGCTGTATAAGAACAACTTCCAAGAACAAAGCTACAAGTGTTTCACAACAGTTTCTACTAGCGAAGTGATAGCATCCAATAGTGATCATATTGATTGGTCTGTGGTACCAGAAGAAAGTTGTGGTTGAGTTTTCTATCAAATGAGTGAACGTTGACTTTTTGGCCAGTATAAACCCGACCTCATAATCTTCCTTTCTTATTAAAGCTAAAGACCTAACGTATAAAATGAATGGCTTAACTCATGCGAACAAGTCCCAGCACTCCCAAGTTTCCTGGTTACTAGACAAAGATCAGTTTGGCAGGCTTACTTATCGACACCGCCTATTATATATTTGGAAAGAATGAAAAAAGTGTGTTCCGCCGGATTAATATACTTGGCATTGGATCGAGCTAATGAGAAGAATTCCCTTGTATATTAATTGTAGACTACTCTTAAAATAAAAGAAAGGAAGTCGTCTCTTACTCAACTATGGACACTTCTCTTTCGTGAAGAGCCTACCCTGAATAAGGAGTATATTAATTGGCCTGGGAATTCCCATAGAACGAGCATTTGCTTCGTTACCCTAGTAGCAAACAACCATAAACCATAGAATTAATATACTGGGACTCACAATTAATATACTTAGTCTACTCGCTTAACCAACTGTTCATCATATCCAAATAGGGAGTAGGTGCGGAGCGAATGGAGAAGAGACCAACTTGGTATTCGAAAGAGATTGAAAATACATAGCATAGCTAAGTTTGATTATGTGCTCTAGTTTCCAATCGAGATGAACTTGCATCTGATGATCTAAGCCTTCCTCCTGGTCGAAAATTATGGATCGCTCCTGCCCCAGTATATTAATTGCTCGAGGTATGCTCTCTTCCACTTAGTTGGATCGCTCCTTCTTTGAGGCAGTAGAAATCCCAGTGTCAGAGCAGCTAGTCGTACTCGTGGGTCTCCAGACTAGACCTCCAACCTAGACTCAGCTACCTAGGGCACCAACAACCATCGGAGATTTCGCCCTGCTACACTACAGCGTGGTGGGAAGATGGATTCAATCTCAAAGGAAGGCTGCACGTTTGTAGGAACATCACAATGATACGAAAGATTGTAGTTGAGTTAGATACTCAATTGAGCTAGCGGAGAGGTGGTGAAGCCGGCCAATCGTTCTTGTAGTTCACTTTACCTCTCTAAGACCAACAACGGAGCATTACGAGTTAGCTATTGGGAAGTAGGGTCCTTTGATTCACGCAAGCACCTCGGGGATTGGTTCCGCTTGACACCTAAAGCTCAGATGTTTGACTTTCATTTGTTAAGCAAAGCAGTTTGCAAATAATCTATATAGTAGGCAGAGGAATATATAACATAGCAGAATGGCTACTTGGGCAAGGGTGACCCATTAGCACCTAGCAAGTCAAGAGTCTGGTCTAAGAAGAAATGCGAATGAAGTTATCTTTCCTACTAAATGTATGGTATGATCTATCTTTGGACCAATCATTTTGATCCATTGAACACAAAGCTATGTACGGCACATGAGTTGTCCATAATTACTATTACTATGAGTTTCCTCCCCGGATATGTGGGGTCGCCAATGTTTATACTGGATGAAAAGGATTCCTTCGGTCATCTATTAGAATAGAAAGCCAGTCTTCGCTTGTTGTAATGTTCGTTAACTAACATGGCCCACCAATCACGTTAGATTAAATGCCACATTCAAGCTGTAACACACCCTAAGCAAGAAAGGCTGGCAGAGGCTTAGTGGCACAAGTTCCCTTCAATATCAATTCCCTAAGAAACCCAATATCATGACAAGCAATAAACAAACACTAGTAAAGACTAGTGCTGATACCTAGTCTATTCATGCTAATCGAGAGCATTGACCAGTTGCCCTAGGAAGCCTTGTTGTTGTTTAAGCCCTAAGGATGAACCAACAAGCGTAGTTGGAGGACTTGGCATCCAATTTAGTAACCCCCATTCGTCGGGTGTTCAGTTTCTTGGATTAGACACATAGATGCAGGCTAACCGAATCCTTAACTCTACATATCTAGTAGTGATCCATCTATCTCTCCTGGTCAGTTCTGTAGTCAGCCGGTAATAGCAACGATGAGGGGTAGTACTTATTCTTACGACAGGTCGCCTTACAATTAATATACTAGAAATGGATTGGGAATAACCAGATCGGCAAGAGTCCAGTACTTGGTCAGAATCAGATAGTATACTTGTATATTAATTGGTGGGTACAAGTCCAGTATATTAATTCGGTAGGCTACGGAGACATTACAGGAGGAGCGACTGCGCAAGCTACGAAAGTACACGGAACACCAAGCCTAAGTATACAATACAGGGGTAGATTGCCCGAATTGGCCCCAACTAGGCCGAATTGAGCTATGAAGTCTAGTCGAAAGTCATGAACGAGGCAACGTTTAGTCATTCTACGCCAATGCTGCTTCGCTTTAGTGTACGTCGGAGTACTCTTTCGTTTGGTCGATATATTCTACGCTAGAGTACTCGCAAGCATCTTTGGTCAAGCGATTCAGACCCCTTTCCTTCAACGGGAGGAACTATGCCGCCTAACTAGTGAGTAATGACATAACGAGAATGATCTTCTTCTGATGTGCCACAGTCCCTGATCATTCCTGGTTGATATATCTCATACCCTGTGAGATAAGTCAGGTCGTCGCTCTCTCTCATTTCTAGGAACCTCCCCACCTAACCGGAAAGCAGCCATGCCCCTACCAATAACCAAGCAAAGAGGAGTGTTTCTCACAAAGACGAGGCCCCTATGATACCTAGGGCCACTAACGTACCACCTCTTTTGACCGTGCCAATGTAATGTCATCTCATTCGTTTGCTGCTATCGGTCAAAACTCTTAAGAATAATGAAATCACGATTATTGCCTGAGAATATATTCTAGGGCAAGTTAACTACACATAAGGGTGGCTCCTCCCGCTCACAATTAATTTATTGGCTACTTACGAAAATAGTCGTCCTTGCAATCTCTTTCTTATTTCGCAAGCACCTTACTGCGCTGAGATTGATACCAATCCAGTCCTTAGCGAATAACCCTTTTATTTAGCTTGCTATTTTCTTCCACTTGGTTGGAATTCATGTACCCACCGGGTTCAAGTTGTAGTGCCGTGACTTGAGTGATTCTCTTTAGTTTCTCTTCAGAGTCCCAATATATTAATGGGTCGGTCTCTTACGTGAGGTTGCCCTACCCTGCTTATGTACCCACCCAGTTCTACAAATTTAGACTATGGTTCGAGTTATTTCAAGAGGATATTCTACTCAAATCTGAGCTTTAATTAAGTTGGGAAATCTCGTCATAGATAGACAAACGGAACTCCATGCGATCATCATTCATAGGCCTACTTAATCTCATTCTAGGTTGCGATGTACGGATTGACTTGTTCATATCCGTGGGATTTGCGATGACCTTTCTTATGAAAGATAATTAGAGAAATTCAAATATGGCAATGTTGAGTGCCTTCTTTTTTTCTGGCACTTGAATCTGTGATTATGGGGCGCTCGAGTTGCCAAACAATCAATCGCTCAGCTCTTCCTTTTCGGGGAGTGAAACGAAGGACCCTAGCCTAGTCGAGAGCTACTGTAAAAGAGAGCTTCGCTTCCTCAGTCTAGTCGGTGGGGAGGAACAACTCGTTGGGAATGAGCGCCCAGTATATTAATTAAAAGATAAGCTAACAAAAAGCTCAAGCAAACGAGCTGCTAGTGAGCTACTAAGCCCCAGTATATTAAGGGAGGACCCAATCCATCAAGAATGGACTTTGGGTTCCCGGATATGGATGAAAATTTTTCATTCTGGAAGGCTTCTTAGACGATGGAGCTGATTGAGTTCTTGCTTTTCATCCTTTCATTGTTTTAGTCTGAAGCTCCCTGGTGAACTCGAGCCCAAAATAAACCCCATATATTAGGGATATTGGATTGACTGCATTTTCTCATCCCTAGCAGATTCGTGCTCGAAGGAAGAAAATGGAGATAGGAATCACTAGCGTCAGCTTGAAGCCCGCACTCTAGTCCTCGTTGACTAAGCTGCGGTACTCCAATATATTAAGCTTGCTAGTGGAATTAGTGGACAAGTCTGAATGCAGAGTAACAAATTACGGCTTTGTTTGATCGACAACTTGCTAGTCGCTGGTAAATGGGGGGATTTTGAAACTCGATAGCTTACAAGTTTCTGGAACTCTGATAGCACTCTCCTTCGCCTTCCAAAGTCGTTAGTAGGATAGTCAACACTTCAATCGTGAATTCTCAGTTGGAATCTTCTTTGGAAGAGAGGTAGTATACCGGGCTAGCAGGACTGAATGCTTAGTACGTTACCCGGAAAGGGGTATGTGGGAAGGCCTTTTGACTTATTTTAGAAGGCCTGGAATTGAGAGAGATATGAATTCTGAGACGTCGGTTCTCGCCAGTATATTAATTGGGTCTCATATAACTGACAAATGATAGATTTGGTTGAACTATCTAGAGTCTCATTCTTCGATTGATTTCCCTGATTGGCTCTCTTGCCTGGAATGACTTCCTTCTGTCATGTCCCTAATTCTTCTCATGCCACTAATTGATTTCCATTTCTGAACTCCACGTATTCAGTCGATTCTGTTTCACGGCTCGCAAGTCGGAGAGAGTCCCCTTCTTCCATTGATTGGGACGTTACTACTTTCTATACTTTCTGCTCCTCTTCTATTGAGGGTGGATCCCTTTCTATTGATTGTAACTCATGCGCAAACTACCTATCTATATTACCATTCTAACCTATCCTTGCTGAACCTATAACCTGTTCTAATATTCCATATTACCGTAGCTTACAGCTTATCCTTCTAGTTCTATGATACATTGGATTTATTGGATTCAAAGTTCGGTTCGACTGAGTGAGCTATCTTTTCACTTGTGCTCTAAAGAAAGCTTATTAGAGATTCTCCTCTTTAGATGGGGTAACAGGCTCCTCAACAATATTACAGATTGCCTACTTTACGGGTTACGGGTGAGCTACGAGCAGGCTTGATACCACTCCTTCGGACTGTTCGGACTCCAGTGCTTAGAAGAATCCTTATTAAACTCTTATTACATAGATCCTTGCGGTGTGAGTGTCGATCTTACCTAGAAGGAAGGTGCGTAGCGTAAGGTAGCAGGAATAGATCTACTAGGCCTTGAGTCGAGTTTGAGAACTCCTCTCCCCCCTCACTACTCTCTTGGTTCTTCCTTTAAGAGGCCTATAAAGGGATCACTTTCACTGAAAACTCTTCTCAAAACTTTTCTCCCCTTCCTTCGTCAATAGCTCCCTATTAATCTACTGCTTGACTTAAACAAGTGACCTCTTATCTTTCATCTATGAGAAAAGGTCTCTAATTCACTCTCGGATCTAACTCTCTTTCTTTTTCTTTTGGGCTTAGCCTAGCCTCGTGGGTAGAGTTAGTAATTGATATCCATATTCAAAGGTGGGTATTTCCACAAAACAAAAGCCCTAGACCCCTGGTCCTTTACTTTAATCAACAAGGCTGCTTTCCCTGCTAACCCTTCTCGCCAAGGAAAGAAGTCCAATAGCAGCTGATCTTAAATCAATAGAATAAGCGAAAGCTTCAAGGGCTCTCTCATTTCTCCATCTGCAGCCTTTGCTCTTTCACTCCGACAAAAAGACCTTGGCATCACACTTAGCCGCTTTAGCCGACCTAGGGCTCTTTTTTCTTCTTCATACGCCGTTTCTTCTTTCGTTTCGTTTTTCATGGTGTCTTTTGTTCCAATGGTGGAAATGGAGCCTTTTACACCACGGTGTACCGGGTCTTCTCTCGGGCAAACTTACCAGCCCACCCGTTTAGGGCCGAGACAAGACACAAGACAAAACAGAACCTAGGAATCTGGATCACTGCATTGGCACCCTTGATAAGTGGTGCCTTTGTCGTAGCAGTGCCTTTCATCATGGTGGAGGAATGCCTGTGAAAGATATATAAGGAGAAAAGTTGGAGAAAAGTTTTAAGATTTCGCCGTTGCAGGAGAAAGGTAGTGGTACCTATTGCATATTTGATTCTCCATTTCGTGGTGAGATCACTTCCGCAAAGCTTGATCTTTCTAAGGGAATTAATATACTGGGCTCCTGTCGGATAACTTGTCTAATCCCCATTCTTGCCTGGATGGGCTACTTCTTCGTGGTGAGAACCCAGAGAATCAAAACGATCATTTTATTATTTACAAAATGGTTGTCGCTCGGTGAAGTATGCCCCCGCCTCGCCTATCAATCGTTCGAAAATGAGTGGATTTTGTCTTGTGCCCAAAGCGGAGAGTGCCCATTGCCGTGAAGCTTTGATAGCGACCTACGCCCTATTTGTTCATCTATCTCATTCCGGACTGCACGAGTCTTGTCGGGAGTGGCTATCACGATTCCGACTCCTGCTCCATTGTCATTGGTGGATGGGTCGACGAACAATCCTTCTTTATTTAGTTATGGAGTAGATGTTTTTGAATGAAGAATGCAGAATAGAATGATAATTATAATTGTATGATGTTATTCCATCTAGCTGGGGTTGGCTTTCTCTCACCATGAAATGGGGAGACCAAATAAAGCAGATGAATGGAGGATCAATATTAATACCTTGCACAGACACCATTATGAAGCAATGGAAAGAATGCACCACAACATAGTCAACTAGAAGAACAGGCAAGGAAGCGGCACTCTAAAGGGCAAGTTACTATCTAAACGTCAATGTTTTAATTCAAAATGACTTAGAATGAATTTATCTATGTTCATACTGTATGGATCTGATGTTCGTACAGCAGTGTCCACGACTCCTTTTCGAGCTCCGTAGCAGGAAATTTTATATTCTGTCAAAGAAAGTCCTTCACGTAAATTGCTTTGAATGGGTAAATCAATCATTTGTTCTGGGGGATACGACATTAATCCTCTCATACCTACTAATTAATGTACCTGAGATCCATTTCCTCGAGCTCCCGAAAAAGACATTAGATGGACTGGATTATATGGAACAGTCATCTGAAAATTAGGATTCATTTCTTGTCTCAAATATTCACTTGCAGCATACCATATCTCAATGGATTGACATAATTTTTCTACCACGTGTACATTCCCATAATGATGGCGTTTCCCAAAATAAAACTTTGTTGTTCAGAATCTTGGACCCTTAGACGGTATTGTTAAAAGATCATCAATCCCTAATGAAATAGATGTAGCAGTGGCTTGTTGGAAACCCAGAGTCTTCACTTGATCCAGGATATGTGATGTATATGAGCTTTCATTCCGAAATGATCTGGATTGGTTGACGAAATATGAACCAGAGACTAAATCTTGATATACCTCAGAACAATACATTTTTGTTACCACGAGATCTATTGGCTGCTACAGATCATTTGATCGGAATTAAATGTGGAATGGGTATATTTGATGATATGAATTACTTGAAAAATAAACGTATTCGTTCTGTAGCAGATATGTTACAAGATCAATTCGGATTGGCTGTTGTTCGTTTAGAAAATTCAATTCGAGGAACTATATATGGAGCAATCCGACATAAATTGATACCGACTCCTCAAAATTTGGTAACTTCAACTTCATTAACAACCACTTATGAATCCTTTTTTGGCCAACACCCTTTATCTCAAGTTTTGGATCGAACTAATCCATTGACACAAATTGTTCATGGGCGAAAATTTTGGGTCCTAGAGGATTGACGGGACGAATTGCTAGCTTTGGGACACGAGATATACACCCGAGCCACTATGGGCGCACTAAAACTATTGCCATCTCGATAGGTCAACTTCTTCTATGTCGCAAAGTACGTTGTGGCTACTCCTCACCACAAACCTTGCACCCACCCGTAAGCAATGCACTAAAGCTGCAATCTCCTTCTCATGTGCAGGGTACCTCTGTTCCTGATCGTTTTGTTGAGCTTCTGGCTCTCGTAAGCAACCCCGGATGCCCCTCCTGCCTTTCGGCGAGATATTCGCCTTCATTTTCTTCAACCTTGGAGGCGATATGGGACCCTATTCTTTGTGTAGTATCCTATTTGGAATAATATACTTTTATAGGACTTCTTACGGAGTTCACAACGTGGATACTGGAGAACAGTCGAAGCATTGAATGATTTTTTACCTCATTGATTATTGACTGGTGGCATTGCACAAACTCTTCGTTGACAACTCAGCGAACGAGCCTATGTACGTATGGCCAAGTACGCTCGTTATGCAAAATAGATAGGTCAAGGACAGGATAAGGGTGACGAGAGCGTATAATGACACCCACCAACCAATCAAACTCTTACCTATCCCTGTCCTATAGGTACATGCAGGGGCTTGTTGCGTAATGGCTTCTTCTTCCTCTAGACCCCTAAAAATGGGGGTTTCCCTCTCTTCCTTGCCACTCTTAACAAGCTGCTTTCTAGCGAGCCTTTCCTAAAGATGAAGAAGTGGATAAGACGAGATGTGCACTGTTCGCTGTGTTGTCTCGCCCGTCACTGAAGAAGCAGATCCAAAACCAAAAGCAGGGATCCGGGAAGACAACCCAAGCTAGAGAAGCTAGAGAAGTAAGACAACACAACCTTTCGCAGCCACCTCAAGAGCTAGGCAATCCTATTTATATGCACCGATGAAAACATCCGAAGTTTTATCTGCGTTAGAAGGCCCAGCTGCTAAGGCGACCAACGGGAGGCTGCACCTAACTAATAAAAATTCCTGAGGGACGCGAGTGTTTAGTTCATCTGGGTTGCCAACCCGATGGGCCTACAAGAGAGATCCAGAACTTTTCCCTATGATGAAACCTCCGACCTCTTTCTGGCTGGTGAGCTCCTCTAAAGAGCAGTATATTAATTGGTGACTCGCTCTCAAAGTGAGTTGGCTTCCGAGCCTAGTAGCGCTAGTAGGAGGGAAGGGCGTCTAGCCATATCGAAAAGAACCATCGAACTCTACTCTAATTCTAACTGTTAGATTAGTCCAGCTTTTTTGTGAAAGTCTTGGCTTTCTCTTTTTCCATGTCTGTTGATGGAGGATTATTTACGATATAAATAAAATGCAAAAGACAGTAGAGATTCCTAACAGTTAGAATCCGATTTGTAGTCATGAAAGTCTTATCTTCATTGATTAGATGACCTATGATTCTCGCCCGGGTCGATTCTCTACCAGCTATTAGACCGATACTCTTAATTATGTGATTTGCTACTAATATACTGGTAAGGGCGCTCATCTTATTAATTAACCTAGCTATCATCCACTTCTGATTGGGGAAGTCGCAATGCTGGTGGCTTCATCTCGGCTAGCCAATGTTCCCCCCTTTTGGGAAGTAGGAATCCACGGACCCGTCAGTGGTATAATAAGGGCTGCTTCCTCAGTCGCCATTTTTTATTGCCAAAAAGCGGTATCCTTTTAGGTGACTGGTAGCTCGGCTCTCAAAGTGAGTTGTCTTCCCTGCCCGCCAGGCCAGATTGACCTAGTCTCTTACACAATCAGGTAAAGTAAGGACTGGTCTAAGGCAGTCTGCTTGCGCCCCTCGCCTGGTAATTTTTCAGAAAGGTTTCTTCTGTTTCCTCTTCTTCGAGTTGACTAAAGTGGTGCGCCTTCGCTCCATTCCAAAGTAATAGGATCCGTCCTTTCGGAATCCTGTATCGAAGGAAGTCAGATAGAAGGTCGATCGATTGCGGACTCCGCTAATGCCGGTCAAGGCGAATGGATGTGGTGAAGTTACCTCTTTAACTCACCTGTCCCCAGTTATAAGAAAGAATCTTAGGTCTTGAAAGAATTTCTCGCTTTGCCAATGTCAGAGGTGCGTAGCGGGAACTACAGGCGTGGAAGGCTTGGCCATCAAGGGAGGCTCAAGTAGTATACCTACCTCTAGAGAGGCTTTAGGTCTCATCATAGCACTCAAGGGTAACTAAGATGGGTGAGTTCGCGTGATGAAAGATGAACCTTCCCATTCTTCCACCTACCCAAACGATCGTGTAACCAAATGAAGGACTTTCCAGTGATGGATTCCCAGCTACCGAATGAATGGAAGAGGTTTCCGATACTAAGATCAGTATTGGCCAATACTGCTAACGCTAGTGATGCTGTTTCAAGTAACGCCCCCAATCGAAACTCCAAAAAGAGTATCTTGCCTGGGCTGCTAAGGCAACAAACTCATCTAGCCATTCTCGGCATTCTCCTAGCTACGCCAACCGAGGGTTACATTACGAAGAGGAAGGTACCGGGAGGCCAGAGGGAAGCATGGAGATTAAATGCAAATGTTATACCCGCTTTTATTGGAGCAAGGCAACTTCGACTTCAAAGAGAGAGGAACCGGGCCAAGAGGAGGATGCAGATTTGCAGAAAGATTTGGTACCGTGTAATAGAAGTATATAGACGTAATTACACCCCCCTCGAATGAAAGCCAGGGGATTTGCTAGAGGTGCTCCTGAGGAAGAAATATTATTATGAGTATAGCTAGTAGAATAAGTTCAATTGAACAAGGTTCGACCATCTAAACTTGCTTGCCGTGCCAATTATACTTCTGGTGGGATGACCCAATTCGTGCGACTCGACGAGCCTTGGTACGCTGGTACAAAATCTTTCTGTAAATTGGCTACCTGATCTGGCTTTCTTCGATTGAGTTAGAGGGATCGTTTGAATGACTCAAAGACTTATAAGCGACTTAGGACCTTCCAACACCAGTACTACTATATACTTCAGTACGCTAAACGGATTTCCTAGCTATCCTTGCAGGTTCCAATTGCAAGGTCAAAGAAAAGTAGCAAGTATATTACATTCCAATTCGACTTCCGGTTGATGATGTTCGAGTTGAGGGATCGGACCCTGCCACTTCGTTACATAGTCCTAGTTCACTCCATGAAAGTCACTCATCTTCCCGATTCTTCCTCCCCAGGATCAGCATTCGGACAGAACAAGAGAGATTGTTACTTCTGGATCCTCCCGAGTTTCAATCTAGCACTGCTCTTGGTTACCTAACTTGCTCCAGGTTCCGCTTCACTTCAAGGTTTAACGGGTAAGACGGTAACAACAGATCGGCAAGGGGATATATGTATTATTCGTTCAATCTTACTAACAGCGGATGGAATAGCAATAACTAGTTCTGGTTAGCCCAATCCCAGTCCACAATTCGACCTACTCATGGCATGCTACTGGCAATTGACACTAGTTCATATTTGTATTCCATCCGAACTCAGACATATATTTCATGCAGAGACGAAGCTAACCCTCTATGGTCGTTTACAACTATTAGAAGCGATAGCTAGCGGCAGGTAGGTTAAAGCAGTGCCGACAATAAGCTCGAAAGGATTCATTCAAGCACAAGAGTAGGGGTCCAGTATATTATTTAGGCATAATGGTTTCTCTCGATTGAAAGGCCAAGCTTTTAATTTTGTTAAGAAAATGCTTTCATTTCCTACATCCATCCAAACACAAATTTTCACAGCAAATTCTATCGAAAGAAATCTTTTATATCTTTCTTGTTATCTGCTCCTTCATAAGCCAAATTCAAGATTGAAATATCTGGGAGAAGCACATCCAAAGGAGTTGTGCAACGCTCCATGCATACTTAGGCCTCTCGCTTCTCTTATATCTTGCTTTGATGAACCTACTATATAAGCTCTACGAGAACACATAAGCCTAACGGAGAGATGACGCTAGTTGGAGCTGAAGAACCAAGTGAAGCTAGTCCGAACCAAGCAACCAACTATGCCAGCAGAAGCGAGAAAGAGTTTCCTTACGGACGGAAGGCTTTCAGTCTGATCACGCGCCTATCTCTTCTTAGACGTTCTATAATACAAGTCAAGTCCTCCTTAATATCATACCTAAGCTAGGTAGTTCCATACAACATGAAATACCTGGGAAAAGGACTTATTATTGAGTTGTGCTTTGCCTCCAATCAACCAACCGACTTCGCTACACGAAGAGATGCTTGGCTGCCCAGCTATGAAAGAACACCTTTGGCTGGTATTCACTGCTTGAGTACGTAGCTCACTAGGCTCCCTTGCATTCATTCTCTATTTCTTATCCATCCTCGCCTCAAGAAGAAGTAAAGATGGTAGCTCGGCTATAAGTCTCATCTTCGGCTTGCTTGTGTTAAGCATAGTTGCTATCAATTTCCAAGTTCGAAATTCGAAGAGACCAGGTTCGACCAGTTACATGGGAAGCATTGGGGATTGATAAGAAAGAAGGTAATAGAAGAGGAAGCCTTCACTTGATGGAACAAAGATCTACTGCAAAGAAATGGTTGGATTCCAGGTATCAACATGACAACTGCGTCAAACATTCCACTCGAAGTTCAGTAAGAAATAGGGAACTCTCCAGTATTAGGCCAATGGCAAGTTAACATTTGTTCACTTAGAGAGAAGTAATAATAGTTCACTCAACTTCTCCTTTCATGTGTTAAGCATAACTCTAGCGAATTTGACTTTATTTCTCAATTTAAATTTACCAGATTAAATCGAAATCTTTTATATCTTTCTTGTTATCTGCCCCGTCATGCATAGTTTAACGTCCTGTAAAATGGTTTCAAAGAAACTGATGACTCAATATATGTTCGTTCCTCACTCTTCAACGAGTGACCTCTGTACATCGAGCCCGCTACAATGGAAGACCAACTCTTAGAGAGTCAGTAAACTCAGTTCGCTTGTGGCTTGCACAGGGGAACTGACTACTGAGTCATATCTTACGATTCCTTCCTCAGATTCATTGTCTCTAATAGGAGATTCTTGAATGAGCGAATTTTTGACTTCAAGAAAGTAATAAAAGAAATATATCCCATATCAATATACTGGGTTCTGAGCAATCCAAAAACCCGTTTTTAATATGGAATAGTCCATCCACTTTACAGGTAGATATATGGAAGAACTCCCTTTCTTAAGCTATGTTTAGCTATGACCGTCTCCACTATTGGTCGACAAGGGTGAATGAAAAGAAGAAAGAAGTTTCAAAAAGCAATTTGTTTGAAAATAGAAATTGGCCTTTTGTTTTGTGTAAGGCGTAATTCAGAAGAATCACTTTTGATTGATCCAATCGGTCTAGTAAGGCTTTGAAGTTTCCTCCTTCCTAACTTTCCTCGACTAGGGGAAGTAGATTTCAAAAAAATCCATCATACTACTAGTTTGTTTCTTAAAAAAAAACATACATTGCCGATCTTGCAAGAACTTATACGTCGCACTTGCGGCCATTATGTCAAGAAAATAAAATAACACCTCTTCAGAAGGCCGGGGCAACAAACCAGACTTCTTATATTAAAAAGTAATCTCCTGTCTGACAAAGAAGAAAGGGACAGCACATGACCCAATCACACTATGACGGGATTACACAAATCAAATAAACTGGCACTTTTTTAATACATATATAATATCGATCTGAATCCAACCCAATAGGAAAAGAAATATCTTGTATACAGAGCCAAGGATTAGGTTAAAAATACTTTCACAAAAGAAAGAAAAGTCGCATTCAGGAAGATGCAGAATATCTTCATGCATAATTTAAGATGTAAGAACAAACTTGGAAAGAAAAAATCTTAGTAAAGCAGGCTAGATCAGGGATGCAAGAGACAAAAATCATATTATACTTTTGTATTAGAGAGCGGAGAGGGTTTTGGAGAAAGATTGGTAAGCGGGATGCCGCAAAGGAATTCTTTTTTCTGTTGATTCTGGGGACTTGCTATAATGATTAATATAAGGAGAGCCAGCTTCTATCAAGACTATAGTGCGTTCCCAAGTGCGAAAGGATAGAGAGTTTGTCTAGAGAGGGTCAAAAGGTATATATTAATCTCTGCAAACAAAAACCGCCTTAAAGCGAACTTCCACCTCTAATCCTAAATTTGGCGCTAACTGAGCCGTAGCTGATGAGCTTATTGAGTCAAAGCTCACACGAGATTTCGTTGGCATTCCCTGTCAAGTAAATGATGGGAAAGTCACGGGATCGCGGGATTGGACCGAAGGAAGAGAAGGCTTAAACGAGTCAAGAAGCAAGAAGGAAGTCCGTTTCAGGGGAAATTCTCTTAGCACAGTATGGAATAATTATCAGCCTTATTTGGAGCTTTAGCGCGACTAGGACTAGAAAATCTGGTATACCCAAGAGAGTGCACCATTTCAGGGAGCACACTCGGGCAGGGATAAAAGGTAAGCCAAAGGCTGAGGTTCCGAGTGTCAATGCAGCTACACCTTGCAGCGTTAGCGGAATATCTCCTGGATTCGGGAGCAAACCTAAATCTATATATATTATTACCCCTACCCGCTGCGCACCTTCCTTAAGCATAGTGAACTAGCAGCAACCCAGCTCCGGTCCTTGGTCTTTGGAATCAATCAGTGGTAGTCCAGCCTGTCTGCTCCTCGACGCTTGACCATAGAGTGCATACTCGATCTCTTCGATCCTTTTGGTACTGAGGTCAGGGACCGAGTCCTACCTCTTCTTGCTAGGCTCTACGAAGTGACTTAAAGATGCCCTTCAACTTGCTATATAAAAAACGTCGGTAAACAACCGTAGGTGAGTCTTTGTACGTCTCGACCCGAGAGCGTTCGTTATCGATTTTGATGCATACTTGGATTTCTCCCTTAAGAAAACTACTGAACTATTGGCAATCCCTGATCTTTGATGAAGTGTGTTTATCTATCTCCTAATAGAGAGAAAGATTCTCTTGCCCCACTTTCGATCGGATAGGGAGGACTTTGAACGGTTGGGAAATCCAGGTGGACTCAGTCGGTCTAAGTGACTTCGTCCCTTCAATGGGACCATGAGGCGGATATCTCGATTTAGTACGGGCCTCTCCCTTCGATCGAGGGATAGAACAAGACATCTGAAGGTAGGGAGAATTTTTCTAATAGTTAGAAAGATTGGTTAAATGATGAGAAGTTTGAAATTTGTTACCAAAAAAAGCATCTTGGATGGATGCCCGGTTGCACCCAAGGGACCTTAGGTGCGTAGCGAGTGAAAGTCAACCCATCTCTGTGCCAATTCAACCAAGCTTTGAATCAATAGACATGGGAAGCTGGAGAGTCCTCTCTTCTCAATCAACCTAAAATATTATCAATGTTCTCATTTTTATTATTAAGAAATTATTTTTTTATAGCAAAACAACGAGCCAGAACTTGATGCACTAATGACTGAGCTAGTGAGTTCGAAAATATTATCAATCTTCCCCGTACACGAATGAACTATGTGTTTGTAGTTCTAGGTTGGATTCCGATAACCAGCGAAAGAGAGAAGAGTTGGCAGTTATGAGATGAATTTCAATATAGGTGGGTAGGTGCTGTCGGAGTCATACCAGGGCTTGTTCGATCGGAGCCCCTTCTTCGACTTGTTATTGGTCTATCTTGGCATACTAGAGTAGTTAAGGGGTGTAGCGCAGTATATTTGTAACGACACGGATTTCGCCCAACCTAAATCGATCGCAAAATCGACCAAGACCGTTCAAAACCCGCATACGTTAACTTTGGGAATACAACACATTAAAACAAATACAACAGACTTTTATAACATCATAATAAATGTTACATCAGAGTACAGAATATATATCATAGTACACTAATTACAGCGGAAGATAAATTTTACATTAAATACAATACAATGCATCGGAAATAAAATAACTAAGACATCGGAAGACTTTCCTATGATCTGGACACAACTTTTGGCTTCAATCCAGGATCCTGCTAAAGAGATGAATATCTGCGAAAAGCTACTCGACTGCCCGTGTGGAAAAGAGGGCACCCGAGTTTGCAAAAGTGGAGACAAACAACGGGTCATTCGTGGGACTGGTGTGAGAATTCATAACTAATATAACTAATAGTAACAAGGCAAATCCAAGGACCACGCCGCTAACGCGGAACGGGTTTTATTCCAATGGATTACCTGTGCATAAATTAAAGTTAATCGTCAAAACAGCGCAATGCTTTTTAGAAAAATGAAACCATCATAAGACCCAGTTCCCTTCACACAATGCAACGCAAACCGGAGGATAGGGTTTTACCTTATAATGGTCAAAGATGCTTGATACGATAAAACGATATTATTATTAGTGTGTATATATTTTCAAAACATTTCAAAGTAAATGTATCAATCCTAGGAAGCATAGGTACCATATGCTATGGCTCCATACTAGTAATACAATCAAAACCGCATGGGGCGTATTGGAAATTGGGTTTCCACATGAGTCAAGGCTAGGGACGAGCTCCTTACCGATTCGAGACACTCTAGCTAATGTCTCAGGATCCTCCGCAGTGAACCCTTGGATCCTGCAGGGCCGGTCCGCCGTACGAGTTGCGGATTAGTTATTCCTGAACACACGTTTCCCAGTCCTACAGGACCTATCATCCGAGGCGCCTCATTCCATCATCCACATAAGTAAAATGTCAGGGCTGGTAGGTCACTGACACCACTCTAGCTAGAAAGAAACGTGCTGCTCTCCCTGCGTTCCCTTCTCCCGTTTTAGACTCCACCGGTGTGTGAGGCTTGCGAAGTCACGATATACACAAAGCTATGCCTAAATAGACTATGCTTTGATCATCTACCACAAGGCCTGCTTTTCAACAAAGCCTTGGTCAATTGCATCTTAGCATGTCACATTGTCAGACCCTACCATATCGTTGATCATCTACCAATATATATATAACCTCTAAGCTCATACGTCTTAGAGAAGGGTGTTAAGTGAAGAATAAATTCTCCACCACCAAACAGAAATATATAATCAGTAGCGTTCAACAAATACAGTAGAAAAAAATACAATGTCAGACACACAATCCATTTACAAGTCCGCTTTGGGTCTGAGCGAAACAACGTGTCTGTCGATTTCCAAATACGTTTGGATGATCATTACCAAATACCTTGCCTTGGGGTGTCCAGTCCCAATTCAAGATACCAGTCATCATCATCCCAACGATGTGAAAACCTTCGGTCTTCTACCACCGTCTTCATCTTCGACTCTTGGTCGTCGTGATGATTATTCAGAATGGGTTAAACACGGTCTTTCTGAATATCTCGCGTAATTTGTGGTTAAAAATCAAATATTGGAAAATCACACATTTCGCCGCATTCCAACCCCGAATATTCTTTTAAATAGAATACTCATATAAAAAGGTTCTCATTAATTTTATCAAAGATAAACTATGAAAATAAATTTTAAATCTTTCTTAAAAGATTTATTAAAACTCCAATTTTTAATTTGATATCAAAAGTCATTATTACAAGGTTATTTATTTTAAGAAATAAATCTTGTCTTAAACGGGTTAAAGAACTAGTGTCCTTTAAAACACAGTTCACGATAAAACCCGCAAATCAATTTTCAAGATATGGAACTCCACAGAAATCAAATCAATACATAATCGTTATAAATTTCTGTATCGGACTAACAGTATACATGGGATAATGGCAAAGCCTCTTAAATTCCATATATAATATCGGTCTTCTATTACAGAAGCCTATTTCGATTATTACCAATCAAATTTCCACTTAATTCCAATTTTATATATTACATTGGAAAACTTGATTTTTTAGAAAATGCCCTTTTTAAAATCTATAAACTAGATTTATAAATTCCAAATAATACTTTCAATGTAAATTGGATTAAAGGACAAATGTCATTTAAAAACATCGTCCACGATAAATCCACTTCACATCTCAATTTATTTCATATCACTAAATATAATTTCAAAATCTAATATTCTTAATTAAAAGATTTCACTTTAAATGTTAATTCATTATAAAGAAAACGTAATTTTAAAATAATTATTAAAAATATTCTTTATATAAAAAGATTTTTAATGTACAAATATTCTTCTTAAAAGAACACCTGAATCGAGTGCGACTCAATCATTCACCATATAATTTGGATTATATGGATTTCACACGCATCATATATATTTCAATAACAATATATTCATCAAGTCATCCATTTACATCCAGTGTGTAAATTTCACTGTGTAAGCGTTAAAATTTAATAATAACGCTTAACGCAGCCTGTCGATCTAACGATAGACATACCATTTAACATTGGGATTTGTGTCAGTCAAATATCATCCCAATACCCGTATGGGGTTTTCAGCCAACACACTTCATATAGATATACAAATAAATAATTGGTTAATGGATTTAACCAATTTAAATTATGCTAACAATTGATGATTATGAGCAGGTTATTTAATCCCAATGTCGAAATAAAATATAACTTTCTTGAGATATAAATTTATATGGCATTCCCTTTATTTCTTATATCGTAAAATTTCTCTTTCTTTACTACACTGAGAATTATAATCAACATTATAATGTAAAATTTCTATCTTTCAGTTACATTGCAAAATTTTCTTTTTATTTACATTATAAATGTAATTAATAATACAGTGAAAAATTTTAACTTTTTAAATTACATTAAAAATGTAATTTTCATAACCGTTCCAATCTTTATCCTATAAATTTATATTAAAAAGATAAATTTGATTCTATGACTAACTCTCCTTCCGGATTACATTAAAATGTAATACGATGCAAGTTTTCACGTCTTTTAATTACATAAAAATGTAATTTTCTATATCATGCGAATTCTCAAATTCTATTTACATATAAAAATGTAAATTTTATTCTACGATGTAAATCTCATCCCAAAATACAAAAAAAAAATGTAATTTTTAATTTTCCTCGCAAATCCCTATTTCTAATTTCATATAAAAATGAAATCTTTAATTTACAACGCCAGTCCTCTTTTCTAATTATATATAAAATGTAATTTTTTTTTTAATTTTAATGTGAATCTTACCTCTTTATTACATTATAAAAATGTAATTTTTATTTTACATTATAGATTCAAGTCCCAATTACATAAAGAAATGTAATTGTTATAATATAATACAAATTCATATTCTAATTTCATTGAAAAATGTAATCTTTATCATACCGTTATAACTCATATATAAATTACATAGAAAAATGTCATTTTTATTTTACCGTTCTAATTCACATCTAAATTACATAGAAAAATGTAATTTTTCTCATGCGGCACAAAATCAATTTAAATTACATAGAAAAATGTAATTTTTATCGTGCGATGGAAATTCATATTTTAATTACATAGAAAAATGTAACTC
Organism: Allium sativum; assembly: GCA_030737875.1. Classification (NCBI taxonomy): domain Eukaryota; kingdom Viridiplantae; phylum Streptophyta; class Magnoliopsida; order Asparagales; family Amaryllidaceae; genus Allium; species Allium sativum. The sequence continues at coordinate 242,746,999 of CM060923.1, forward strand.
CTATCATGCGACATAAATTCATATTTAAATTACATCTAAAAATGTAATTTTTATCCAACAGTGTAAATTCACGTTTTAATTACATGTAAAAATGTAATTTTCATTCTACCGTTATCATTCATATCTAAATTACATAAAAAAATGTAATTTTTGTCATACTGTGCAAATTCATATATAAATTACATATAAAAATGTAACTTTTGTTATGCAATGTAAATTCACATTTAAATTACGTATAAAAATGTAATTTTATTCATACGGTGTGAATTCATTCATAAATTACGTATAAAAATGTTATTTATTTCATGCGATGAAAATTCATTCATAAATAACAAAATAAAATTGTTATTTAATTCATGCTGTGGAAATTCATTCATAAATTCCATAATAAAATCACCTTCCTCGGGGTTCACTTCTTTCTCCTTACCTGGAAGCGGCTAAGAAGAGGAAGCAAAGGCCGAAGAAAGAAATTTCCTTCCGCAAGACTGCTCTTCTATCCTATTTGCTATAACTGTAAACAGCCGATTTTCTTATTCAACAACTCTCTAAGTGGTTTAGGCACTAGGCAGTAATAATTGGTAAGGTTAGTACGGACCCGATCACTGGAGTGGCTCCCTATTAATATACTTGACTTGCCGAATGAATATCTGGGGCTCAACTTATAAATATACTAGTCCAGAGCCAAAGCCAGGGTTCTTAGCAATCTGAGAAGGTTGCGTTATCAGACGAATCAGAGGAGGCTTGCCAGCAATTAGTTTAGGACAAGTAGGGATCTAGTGCAGTGGTAGTTGTAACTCTCAGATCCATTAGTGGACCAGCCCTGACTAGCATATTCCCATGAGTAGGTAAGAGCCTAATCCTCTCTTCTTTCTCTCGGGTAGGTGCGACTGTCGGACACGAATGCAGTCGCGGTTGTTCTGCTCCTTTTCTCTCCCTTATTCTCTTTTGGGGAGGGCCCTTCTACCTAGCTTCGATCACAACTCTGGGATTCTCCTGGTGTCCAAGTAAGGCCAGTACCTTACTAGCATCTATTCGACTTCCTCAAGAAGAGTTTCTCTTTCCCAACTTTTTGTTATTATGGAAGGGCAGCACAAGAAGGAGTAACTTCTCTTGGAGCGAAGAACTAAGGTCAAGTAAGTGATTCAGGTGCTGGTAGAGAATCTAAATATTCCCTGTCTAATAAAGCTGCTGGCAGTTCCTAGTCTGCTTCTTCTTCTACGGCGTTCTCGGCATATTATATTAATAGTAGAGAACTAAATAAGTGGTCATGAGTAAGTGATTCATGTGCTGGTGGAGAACCAGTCTTATAATCAATAGAGGGCTATAATAATTGATAATAGCTAGGTTGTTATTCCGGGTATCGAATCGAAGATGATCATGAGTAAGTACCTAATCTAAGTTAAGATGAGTGCCCTTACCAGTATATTAGTAGCAAACCACATAATTAAGAGTATCGGTCTAATAGCTGGTAGAGAATCGACCCGGGCGAGAATCATAGGTCATCTAATCAATGAAGATGGAATCAGGAGCGTAGCCAAATACCATGGTATCGAATCAGTCTATGCTAATGAGGCTCATTGATTTAGTTATCGAATATATAGACATTGCTGTTATCAGCTTCGTATGAAGGTGTCTAATCAAATCGTATAATAGCTCATCTAATAAGGCCATATCAAACACATATGAAACAATTAGTTGGTAGAGAATCAATATACCAAAGAAATCAATATGTTAATTAATAAGATAGTAGAGAATCTTGGTTGCTAGTAAGGTACTGAGAAAATCCAGTCTATAATCATTTCGAATAGTTGGTTCTGGTCGGGAATCCAGCAAATAAGGTCTAGGTTGTTATTCCCCTATGCTGGGTATCGAATTTCTTCTCCAGAGTCCATCCTGGAGTTAGTTATGTGCGGTATCGAATCATCATACAAATCAATAGAGGGTAGAGAATCATCATACTCAATTGGGGCTTAAATACCCTAATTAGTCTCACGTTAACCAATTATTAGGTATTGAATAGAATATATACCTGGGTCTAGCCAGTTGACATCAATGGGGACGACTTAATATACTAGGCAATTTAATGCATTTTCTTATGAATACCTTCCAATTCGGATAGGGATAACATAAAGGTTCCGGAGCGGAGCATAGCGAGAAGTCGAGGACGCAGTCGGATGCCCTGGAGCGAGAAGTTGAGGACATGGAATACTTACAGATGTAGCACGTGGGCGAGCATGTGAGACCCAATCAGATGCCCTGGAGCGAGAAGTCGAGGCTTGTCCAGAAAGAACATACTGAGCTGCATCTTATGTCTATAAGGATAGTTTCGGTATAAAAAACGTGATGATGCCTAACGTGTCCTAATTATTAGGCCCAGAATAACAACCATAATCTACCCTCTAGCCCTTATCTACCAGTTCTAACATGAGCTAATTGGTTAATATGAGCAGGATGCTTCTCTACCTGCAGTTGGAGCATTAAGAGATGCCAATCAATGTACAGGCATGAGCAATTGGAGTATTTATGGTACCTGCTAATTAGTTAATTAGAGCATTAAAGGACGATTCGATACCAGATAATGAAGGCCAGCTCACTAAGATTATTAAGCAAAGAGGGAGCTACACATGAGTGAGTGATTGGTTGTGGACAATCATTCAAAACTGTTTATATGAGGGATCTATTTTCCATCTTAAAAGAATGGGGTTCCAGATGAGGGATTGATCTTAATACCTAGGATAGGCACTTGACTTGTTTACTTGACTAGGTTTCCGGCCTCTCCTATTAATATGCCCTAGTATCATCTTAGGGAAGCGAAGATCCCATATAGATGGGGGATTTCTTTAAGCAAACTTTGTTAAGTGAACTTTGAGATAGAACTGGATGAGAATTAGAGGTGAGCGAAGTGAGCTTGAATTGGCTTAATCTCCAGTCATCCATTTTTATTCTATGGCTTAGAAGGACTTTCATACCAAGGAATTACGATTCTCACTTCCCCCATATATTCATTGGCGACCTTACGGAGGATTCTCCATGATTTACTCTTATTTATGTTATGCTTGTTCCTAAGAAATTGCTTCTCTAGCTGAGCATGAAAACTATCTCAGTCTAATGCTACTAAATACAGGCAGGAGGAACTATTCATAGACAACTAACAAGGGAGGCACATAAACCATCTTTTGAAGGAACAATCAAATTAATATACCACGGCATTCTTATCATAAACCACTTTGCCTCGGTTGTATGTAAACCAATCAATGATTCCTTGCATAATAGGTGTAGTAGGTTGGCCAGCCTGATCCATCTCAGATGCGCCAGTATCAAGATTTTACTATCCTACGCATCTACTCCTATATCGCTCTAAACATAACTACATGCCAATAACATATGCTATTATATTGATTCTCTCTTTTCTCGAATAATCTAAAGGCAAACCAGGAAGTCTAACCCAAATTGGAACTGAACTCAAAAGATGTTTGTTTAGCTTCGCTCCAGCTGACCAGCGTTTCATCATCATTAACTTCCTATCATAAAAATAAGGTCCTCCTCGATGATTCTATCACAGTCTGATTTTCTATCAAATTTTCTGATATAGAACCCGTCTTCCTTAGAATAAATTATGAAATCACCCACTGGTCTCTACACTCCATGGATATATGCTTTGGAAAATGGATAATGAGGTCTAGAGCCTACGACATATATTACTATTGAATTCTCCCATTGTTGTCTACCCTTTTGAATTAAATCGGTTTACATTTTAGTGCATTTCATATCCTGATGTTTACATTTTAGTGCATTTCATATCCTGATGATCCTCAGGTTGATAAAACTGAAGAGGGACAGAAACTGGAACCTGATTGCCTGCAACCACCTTATTCCAAACTCTGCTATCAGCCAAAGTAGATTTCTGTCCAGAATTAGGAAGAACAGCTACTGTCAGAGATGATGGTGGCAAATACAGTCGTTGCTTCTACACAGTTGGAAGTTGAGGTAGGAGCAAAGGGAGGAATCCGCCCGAGGAGGGGCTCGCGTCTGATTAGCTAGTTGATGAGGCAATAGCTTACCAAGGTGATAACCAGTAGCTGGTCCGAGAGGATGATCAGCCACACTAGGACTGAGACATGGCCCAGATTCCTACGGGAGGCAGTAGTGGGGAATTTCCGCAATGGGCGAAAGCCTGCTATTAATACTTGGCAATGCCGCATGGAGGTAGAAGTCCCACGGGTCATGAGCTTCTTTTCTCGGAGAAGAAGCAATAACGGTATCTGAGGAATAAGCATCGGCTAACTCTGTGCCAACAGCCGTGGTAAGATAGCAGATGCAAGCGTTATCCAGAATGATTGGGCGTAAAGCGTCTGTAAGTGGCTTTTCAATTCCGCCGTCAAATCCCAGGGCTCAACCCTGGACAGGCGGTGGAAACTACCAAGCTGGAGTACGGGAATTTCCGGTGGAGCGGTGAAATACATAGAGATCGGGAAGAACAGCGAAAGCACTCTACTGGGCCGACACTGAGAGACGAAAGCTAGGGGAGCAAATGGGATTAGATACCCCAGTAGTCCTAGCCGTAAACGATGGATACTAGGCGACAACCAACAAGGCCAGTATATTAATTGGGCGGCTAATCAAGTGAATGTGACTAATTAGTGAAGTCTAGTCGAGAATGTAACAGAGCTGAATGGCCACCTTAGGAAAGTAGTAAGAGCTTGGATTCAGTCAATAAGATAGACTTTAGGCGCACCTGAGCGTATTGTCTGTCAGGCTAAATTACTACCGAGGTCTAACTGAATATCTTCATTCTTCCTAATCATGAAGAGAACCCCTGGGGTGTAGCCAAGTGGTAAGGCATCAGTTTTTGGTACCGGCTTGCAAAGGTTCGAATCCTTTAACTCTAGATTATGAAGACCCGATAGGATTTGTCAAGTGCGAGCTGACAACTACAAGGGAAGCGGCTTTCTAATCAACTCTTACCTTGAAACTGCCAATTTTGGAAGGTCGACTTTCGAGCCAACAAACACGGTTTGAATCAAGCTTGAGCAATTTCACTCTCCTCCCGAAGAGAATCATAGAATGGCTTTGTTAGAACGAATGAATCTCCTATTGAAGATTCATATTTATGATATGGCAAAACAAATAATAACAATTGGTTCGCATAGGAATGGGCATATTGGTTTACGTAAGACTGGACGTAGAATACCAAAAGGAGTTATTCATGTTCAAGCCAATTTCAACAATACCATTGTAACTGTTACAGATGTACAGGAACACCCTATGTTATTCGTTCAGGGGCAACGAGCTTATGAGAGATGCTTCTTAGTATGGTTCAAGAGGACAATCGGCGTTGTTCTTCTGTCCCCGCTCAAGCCGTGGAAATCTTGACGCATATAGCTAACCAGCCTAGCTGCTATACTATATTAGATTGCTGTAAGAGCAGACATTGCTATGTAGTGGTTCTTAGTCAAGTCAACAAAAAGTAGTAAGTGATACGGTTCTCCTAGTTGATCTCAAGGTGCGTAGCGGCAAATCAAGGTATTATAATCAGATTGAGTTATTTACACACTCGAACATGAGTTTCTCCTACAATTGGGGTAAACTAAACACATAGCACCAAAGCGAATGAATAAGAGCTATTTTCACCAATTAATATACTGGGGCTATGAATCCTGACTGCCAGTCCTATTGAAGGCCGAGGTAAGGAAGCAACTATCTCCAGGTGCGAAGCGTAGGGGAGGGACAGGAAAGAAAGCACGGGCGCAGCCGAACCGTGGATTTCTCATGGACATCAAACTTTCAATAATTAGGGCATTTCACAGCGATAGAAAGAGCACTTTGAAGAGGGGTGAAAGTAAGTAATACTGGCCTCTTTCAATCCTTTATCTTCTTATCTTATGAGTAACTGGGGGTCGCCTTTCTTCATCCGGCTTCATCGTCCACATTTGGCCCACAATCAGTCTAGCTCTCGCTCTTGTCCAATTCCGCCCAGATTAATATACTTGGCCTCTGCAAGACAATAGAAATGTGAATTTACCGTTATTCTCCGTGGATGGGAGAAGCGGCTAACAAGAAAGCACGAAAGTAAAGACCGATAAGGTAGATGTGGTATAGTATGGCCAAACAAACTGTGTCCTTAAAAAGATTATGGTCGTCCATTTAAAACAAATTGTATCGGGCAGTGCGTATTCCTACTATGTCTGTGTCAACCCCCCTTCGCAGTATAACTATTTCGAGAGTCAATTCAAACCCTAAAAGTGAATGTGATAACGTCTCCCTAACGTGCCACCTCGATCGACAACCCTGAGTATTGACTGTGCAATGGTGAACTAATCAGGTTGACAATGATTTCAACAGAGGCACCAATCGATCAATATATATCTGACATAGTGAAAAAACCACAGAGATTTTTTTTTCATAGTCCGAGACTCGACTCATAAGTTGTTTTTTTCATAGAGCTATTTATTTATATTAATAATACTATACGAAGTAGGGGTTATATATATATATATATATAACAATGGAACTTGGGCATGCTCCCTGGGAACCACGATGTCTTTCTAACACTCACTTTTTCGTAAGTCTATTGGTTCAGTAATCGTAGTGCCCACATGCTCTCTATTCCATAGACTGTGATTGATCCAATTGGGCAAGACTCCTCTTTGCCTATCTATCTAATGCACTGATCGTTCAAGCAATTAGCTAGGGACGACCCTAGAAAGGAAGTGTGGGACCATAGACTAGCCGAGAGGCCTCAGATAAGGAGGTTGCTAAGCAGGTAGTAAACTGGCCGGGTGCCGAGGGCGAGAGAGAATAGAGAATTCCAATTGCTTAGAAGCAATTGAAAACGAATTGTGATTTCAGATTGAAAACGGATTATTAGAGTCTATTGAATCACTCGAAAGTGCGATCACCCGTGGCCCTATGGGGCAGGTTAAATAAAGTAGTTGCCTGCACTCTTGAATCAGAACCCCTCAATCTCACGCACATTTTCTCGTAGTCGGTGGTTAAAAAGCCCTTAGGGGGTAGGTATAGTTGTGAAAAATTCGGTAATTACATATTATCTAGGTGAAGGACGAGAGAACATCAGCACATTATATTACAATCCGGTGGAAGGAATTTATAAAAATGTTAAGCCAGGGATAGGAACAAAATGAAGAACTATGAAATCAAGCATGAATTGACTCTAGTGGGTGAAGAAGGTTAAAGTAATCCTTGGGTTACTATGGCATGTTTAGTAGCTATTCGCTTACGAAGTGGCTCTCTTTTAAAGTACCACTTCTCGTAGATCTTAGGAGACTGCCTTCCCTATCCTTGCTAGGCTCCATCTTTTTCTATTAATTATAAGATGAGACATTTACTGGGCTCCTAGGAACTCCCTTATAATATGAGAACATCTTTCATATATCATTCTAAGTTACTTTTTCATTCAGCTTTAAGCCAGCAAGCAGTTCACTTTCCTAGGACCTTAGCTTCGCTACCTTGGCTAACAAAACTAATTAACTATCTAAGGTAGGAGAACTATTCTTTTAAGGTCGAACTAATACCCTAGTCTGGATGAAAAGTGTGAGCAAATTGAAGCTCGACACGTTTGCCCTGAGTCGATCTTCTCTGCGACTCTTTGCTCGAATGCCCCAAGAAGAAAGTCAAATTCAAAAAGGTGACTAAGAAAGCTCCCGAAGTTGATCACTCTCTCGAACAACCAAAGAGAGTCATTCTTTGGACTTAGATAAGGACACATCTAAGAAGCAAGCAGCTATTATTCCCTGAGGCGTCTAATTCTACTTCTGTGAAAAAAGTCTTTTGTTAGCAATTAATATAATGGGGTAATTACAAAACAATTCTAATGATAAGCCAGAAGCGAATCTATGAATACTGTCAAAACTAAGAAAACATGTGTCACTGCCAGTTATGGATGCTTTGATAAGTAGCAACGCCTCTTCGAGTGAGAAAGAAGCAATGCTAATTCAACAAGAAATAAGGTCAACCCGCCTTAAGTATGATAGAACCCGAACCGATGCCTGTAGCAACGACTCCCCATTCGAGTGGTAATTCTAGACCAGCCACGGATGCTTTTGCTAGTTTACCAAGTGTTGTCGTACTTGCGACACTTCTTAGCTTGGGAGAGCTTGGAGCATACTCTGATGATGTAACAACCCAGATTTTTATAACGTGTTAAGACAAGAATCAAGGCGGAATTAAATTATAAAATCTGAATCAAGGCAAACAGGCTATGCCATTGCGTTCGTCTCGGAAAAATACGCGAAATAGAGTCCGAGTTTCCAAAATTTGAGTCCGTATGACCAAGTTATGGCCCGTCAAAGTTTTCAGAAAAATTCAAGTTCAAAAATAGTTCGAAATTCAAATCTGGAGCCAAACAGACTGGGTGGGAAAAATTTCCGCCCAAGCCCCAGGTCGACTGGGGTGTCGACTGGGGAGTCGACACGCCCAGGGGCAGGTCGACTGCCCAGTCGACACGGGTGTAGACCTGGCCCGAAAACCCATTTTGGGTCTAGTCGACCTGGTGCACCTGGTTGCTCATTTGGGTATGGTCTATTGGCCTGTGACGGATTTTGAGGGTTCAGATCTATCCTAGGGTTAATCTAACGGCCTCCTAATCTCTATAAAAACACCCTAGGACCTAACCTAAATCAATCTAACAACGAAGTGCTGCCCAATTCTCTCTTGATCATGGCCTCCATCTCCAACTCCAACTCCATGAGCTTATGCATTCAAATCGGATTCAAATCAAAAGGTGCAAGCTTTCTACATCAAATCGTGGAAGTAGATCAACATTGCTAAGCAAATCCTATGACAATTCATGCTCCTAAGTCTCTAAGCCTCGCTAAGTAAGTTCTAGCTACTTGTAGATTTAAACGGTAGTTCTAATGTTGACATGGAATAAAATGAGATGAAGAACAAGTATGTTAGCCTATGTGAACCTAGTTTTGCCCTTCTCTTGAACCCATGACTTTGGGCTATGTTTTAATGACTAAATCATGCTACTTATGTTGTGTTGGACTTAATTTACCATGCAAGTTTGGATCTTTACTTGTGGAATGATGGCATGAACGCTTAGAACCATTTTGACTTGTGAAACATTTTGGGTTTATGCATGTAAAAGAACCTAAAACCCCTCATGACACTCACATGCATAAGATGATGGACCTAGGATATGATATCATGCATGCTTGAGACCAATCCTCTCATGATATCATGCATGTTAGAGGCCAATCCCTTTATGCTATCATACATGTTTTGAGGCCGATAAGCAATATGCTAGTTATGTGGACACCTTTTACCTCAAACGTCACCATGTTTAACTTGTGATTCACCTTTGCCATCTTATACCCTCTTTTGTCATATTTTTCCTACTATGTTGATTCGCTTTCATGAGCGTTGGGAATACGTTTTGGGTAGTCTAGGCAAAGCTTGAAATTTGCTATGAACTTGACATGAAATTACATGTAACATGTAATGGTAACAAACGTGGGGATGACGCTTAGAAAAATATGGAACATGTGAACTTGACATGAATTATACCAAGAAATGGGACAATGGGCATAAGTGAAAAACATGGACTTAATCAAGGCCTAAATTTGGCATGAACATGATACGTAGTAAAATATGAAAGTGGCCAACTCGAGGTTGGGTTGAGTTTGTAGCATAAATCTGCCCGGAACCGCCCGGCAAATCCAGTAGCTACAAACAATAGGACCCAATGTGAGTAGCTGGTCATATCGCGCTTGAAACCCGAGGTTAGACTAGGTTGTGGTGTAAAATCTGCCCGGACCCGCCCAGCGTAACCAGTAACCACAACACCGTCTAATGTGAGAGGTTGAGAGTGCACTAATTTACTTAATACCACATGATAAGGTTAATTAAATTTGGCTAGTGACACTTAACCGATATGACATGAATGGGTAGGTTAAGTAAGACCGGACTTGATTACTTAAAGACATTTAACCATGTAACACGATTAGTAAATGGGTTAGTTTAACCTAAATGGGTTGATAACACCCGACCGGGATAACGCGGGGCGTGGTAGGGTTAAGTAAACACACGAGGGGAAAATACTTAACCATTATAAATACGACTTGTGGATGAGGGTTAAGTTAACTTACACTTAACCAATCTAACGTGAAGATTTGATGTGGTTAAGTTAACCAACACTTAACCAATCTAACATGATAACTTGATGAGGTTAAGTTAACCAACACTTAACCAATCTAACATGATAACTTGATGAGGTTAAGATAAATTACACTTAACTAATTTAAACACGATGATTTAATGGGGTTAAGTAACCTATACTTAACCAATTATACACGATGATTTAATGGGGTTAAGTTAACCTACACTTAACCAATTTGACTCGATGATTTGATAGGGTTAAATCACGAACTGCTTGAATATACTTAACCAACCTGACATGATAGTTTGATGGGGTTAAGACATGGACTTCTTGATATACTTAACCAACTTGGCACATGGTTTGTAGGGCTAAGTCTTGAACTTGAATACTTAGCAAATTTTTACATGATTCGTGGGCGGGTTAAGTCATGAACTCGAATGACAACACTTAACCCATTAGACGAGACCCTAGTTTAGGGGACTAAGCGGGAGATCATAATTAACAAGGATAACGGGATAAGAAACTAAGTGATAAACCATAGTTAAGGATAACTAAGTAATAATTCTTAGTCAAGGGAATTAGACCAGTTCATAAATAGATGAGTAACCCGATTCGGTAGGTCGTCGTTTAAACAAATACACGAAGTGGAGCAATATCTGATTTAGATAAAGGCTCCAACGAACTGGGTGACGAAGCGGTAGCTTCGGGGAACGTGAGGATACTCTTGGTATCCCTCTGTGAGGTGGCAGATGATCCTCCTGGGCTCACAGAGGTTAAGGTCTGCGGTAGAAGAGCCAAGGGTATGCCTTGGTTGCTGTGCGAGCAACCTAAAGACGGATGGATTAGCGTGGGGTCGGCGATATTTTTACGGTAGCCCTAGATAGCACATCGTCGGCCACCTACCATTTTTAGTCAATCGTGTACGTACGGAAAGGCAGAGAACACCCAACAGACCATACTTGCTATCTAGTTATGGGTGAGGTAGGCCATTTGGGAGTGGGGCATTGATGGCCGTAGTGTAGTTCTCATACATGATTTTTCTTGTTTTGCCTTTCAGTAGTTAAGGGAGGGGTCACGTGGGACCATAACCACCAGTATAAAAACATACCTTAATATCTGCATCAGCAGATAACCAAAAGCTCCCGACCGAGTCCCGTATTTCTTGATTGGCCCTGTCACGGGACTCGGAATGGCACATTGAGATACATGTGCATCTAGACATGGAAAAACGATTCACGATACATACGTGGGAAGAAGGGCGTGGTTGACGGGTAGCATAATCCCTAGCGGTCCTAGGTGGCTTAAACCCAAACCGAGTTACGAAAACGTTCATTAGGTAGCATAATCCCTAATGGTCCTAGGTGGCATAAATCCTAGTTGAACACGCGATAGATCAGGATAAGAAAACATAGTTAGATAAAAGATGACAGTCCAAATGATTTCAAGGATAGAATGGTACTACGTTGAAGTAGTGAGAAAGCCCGCACGAGGTACGACGAAGGACTGAACTTATACATGGAAAGGATCATACGACTTAGCGAAAAACCTACATATGCGATATATTAGGTTGACATACTTGTAATGGACTATTTCATGACTTTTGGGCAAGGGATATTTCATAGTTAACACATGACACGGGTCGAGATACTAGTACGGGAGATGCAGAGCAAATATACATGATAGATACCTCGGGATTTTATACTTGACAGAATCCTGACAATGTGATACCTTAGTTTATCTTGATACAGTGGTTCATCCTGTTATCTTGGTCTAGCTTATCTATCTTGTCATCATCCTTATGTTTACTTTCAGTTTATGCATGTCATGTTACCTTAACCTGTTTTTATGCTGGAAGTAGATAGGACTTACCAGTCTTTATGACTGACCCTGTTTTCTTTCATCTCTTTGTCTTCCGTTTCCCCCCGGGTTTTCAAGGAGGAAATGCTGTTATTTAGTTCGGACCTCTTATGCTTGAAGGTCATCGTGTATAGCTTGGTCTTCTCTTGGCTATGGCTGCTTCACCGCTTTATTTTGGGGAATAATTTATGAAAAGGTTTTATGCTTCTTTACTATTGCAAGGCAGGTTTTGATGTATTCTAATGAAAAAGGCTTTAGACCTTATTTTATAAGGTAATGAAATTTGTTTTACTTCCGCTGTTTTATATATGTTCTGTCTTGTAATATTTCTGTGCATGTTTACCTCGATAATGCTTCACCAAACCTAGTGCATTCCCTTTGTGAGTGACCCTAGCGGATGTGGGGTGTTACATTTGGTATCAGAGCAGAAGGTTACCAGACTGGGCAAAAGTTTTTAAAAACCTTCTGAAACTATTTTCCAAACTGTTTAAAAAGAAGCATTTTTCAAGAAAGGTTTTATTTTTAAAGGCTATTCCCCAAAGGCCATTAGCACTATCCTTTGTTTCCTTGATTGAATCTCTTTTCCTTTCTTTCCTCCATCGGTAGTCACAGTAGTTTGAACTGCGACTAATCCTTCCCTAGCTACCAAAGTGTTTTCCATGTGATGGAGGTAGTTCTCGAGAGACCTGTTGCCGCGTTATAAGAAAGGATAGTAAGAACAAGGATAAGGGATATGGGCTTAAGGATAGGCAACTTGTTGGTAGGGCTCAGCCCATGACGAGAGAGTATTTTTGGTATTGTAAAACGGGATGGATAGTTAAGTATTATGGAACAAGGGCAAGATCATCGATAAGGCAATTGCATATCCTCACTAGCGTACCTGAGAAGGATGGTAACATCCTTGTTGAGGGTTTAGTTATTCTTTTCTATCATCCCGCCAAGACTTTGTTTTGATCACCACATCATTTAAGTCCGCTTCGATAGTTGAGTCTCTGCACCATAGTACTAGCGTAGTAGAGGATCCCATTTTGTCTCAAATCTTATTGGAGAATCAGTCCATTTATTCACGACTTGTTTGGATTTGAGAATGTCTATGCCAAGAGTTGAGTTTGGAAGTAATGCTTATGTTTTGGGCCATGGATGGATTCTAGGAATGAAGTGGTTATCCAGTAAGGGGTGCCACCCTCGGTTTTGATAGGAGGGTAGTTAGATTCTTGACTAGCCTTGGTAAATACCCTCGAAGTCTCGTGTAACCTTTTGGGTTCTGTCATGATTAGTTACCTAGAATCCCTTGATGCCTTTATTGGAAATTTGAAACCCGATCGAGTGGTGTTTGCCAATAAGACGGATGGTTCATTTCACTTATGCATAAGTTATAAAAATCACCCTAGTAAGTACACATGGTAACCTGGTTGGCATATGTTTACTTTCAGGAGAAAGTTCTTCTTCGTGGAATACCGTATAGTATGTAAACGAGATCCAAGATTCACTAGTGAATTTTGGAGAGCTCGCATGGAATCATGAGTACGCAGTCATGTTTGAATCAAGTATACTAGAAGATGAATAAGTGAAAGTGGAACGAGAGGCGACAATAAAATGAGTTCCAACTCATATTATGGAAACAGGAAATAAGAAGCTACGAAATCATGAAGTTAAAAGATGGTCAAAGTACAATGGAACTAAGCTCAAGGGAATGCGACTCAGAAGGATGAAGACTAGATACGCGCATGATATCTCTTTTTAAGAGTATAACCTTGATCCCTGTTTTCTGTAGAACTTACTTGTAGGTTATCTTTTATGAATATCCTTTCGGTTCTGTTTTCGATCTTAGTTCAGTTGCAAACCCCATAGGGAGTTTATCTTGTTTATCTTCTCGATCCTATCTTGAGGACCTTAGGTAGAACCCTATGGATGTAAACATGTATTTGAAACATGTTATGATTGACATGGTTGCCAGTGGTTGCAAGTGGTTGCTCGTGGATGATTGAGTACACATTAGACACTAGGTCGATTCAGTCACATTTCATATTGCATATGCACGAGTATTTGTACTTGTTTATGGATGAAATTGAATATGATATCATGTGGATGTTGCATGTGGATGAATGGTTGTGCACACATATAGTGTTTATATGACTAGGACTATTTGCATACATGTTGGATTCATGGCACTAAACATATTTTGCATTTAGAAGATCACTCAGGCCTGATCATTTACATTAGATAAGTACATATACACACACTTTTTGCATATGTACATACAGCATTAGAAATCGTCTAAGGACATTGGTAGCTTGTGGATGATGTTTTGAGTAGATGGATGATGGATGGTAGGATACGATCTTCCTAACTTAGAGATTTCAGGGATGAAATACTTTAAGAAGGGGAGAATGTAACAACCTAGATTTTTATAACGTGTTAAGACAAGAATCAAGGCGGAATTAAATTATAAAATCTGAATCAAGGGAAACGGGCTATGCCATTGCATTCGTCTTGGAAAAATACACGAAATAGAGTCCGAGTTTTTGAAAATTTGAGTCCGTATGACCAAGTTATGGCCCGTCAAAGTTTTCAGAAAAATTCAAGTTCAAAAACAGTTCGAAATTCAAATCTGGAGCCAAACAGACTGGGCGGGAAAAATTCTCGCCCAAGCCCCAAGTCGACTGGGGTGTCGACTGGGGAGTCGACACGCCCAGGGGCAGGTCGACTGCCCAGTCGACACGGGTGTCGACCTGGCCCGAAAACCCATTTTGGGTCTGGTCGACCTGGTGCACCTGGTTGCTCATTTGGGTCTGGTCTATTGGCCTGTGACGGATTTTGAGGGTTCAGATCTATCCTACGGTTAATCTAAGGGCCTAAAATGCTCCTAATTTCTATAAAAACACCCTAGGACCTAACCTAAATCACTCAAAATCAATCTAACTATGAAGTGTTGCCCAATTCTCTCTTGATCATGGCCTCCATCTCCAACTCCAAGAGCTTATGCATTCAAATCGGAGTCAAATCAAAAGGTGCAAGCTTTCTACATCAAATCGTGGAAGTAGATGAACATTGCTACGCAAATCCTATGACGATTCATGCTCCTAAGTCTCTAAGCCTCGCTAAGTAAGTTCTAGCTACTTGTAGATTTAAACGGTAGTTCTAATGTTGACATGGAATAAAATGAGATGAAGAACAAGTATGTTAGCCTATGTGGACCTAGTTTTGCCCTTCTCTTGAACCCATGACTTTGGGCTATGTTTTAGTGACTAAGTCATGCTACTTATGTTGTGTTGGACTTAATTTACCATGCAAGTTTGGATCTTTACTTGTGGAATGATGGCATGAACCCTTAGAACCATTTTGACTTGTGAAACATTTTGGGTTTATGCATGTAAAAGAACCTAAAACCCCTCATGACACTCACATGCATAAGATGATGGACCTAGGATATGATATCATGCATGCTTGAGACCAATCCTCTTATGATATCATGCATGTTAGAGGCCAATCCCTTTATGATATCATACATGTTTTGAGGCCGATATGCAATATGCTAGTTATGTGGACACCTTTTACCTCAAACGTCACCATGTTTAACTTGTGATTCACCTTTGTCATCTTATACCCTCTTTTGTCATATTTTTCCTACTATGTTGATTCGCTTTCATGTGCGTTGGGAATGTGCGTAGTCTAGGCAAAGCTTGAAATTTGCTATGAACTTGACATGAAATTTCATGTAACATGTAATGGTAACAAACGTGGGGATGACACTTAGAAAAATATGGAACATGTGAACTTGACATGAATTATACCAAGAAATGGGACAATGGGCATAAGTGAAAAACATGGACTTAATCAAGGCCTAAATTTGGCATGAACATGATACGCAGTAAAATATGAAAGTGGCCAACTCGAGGTTGGGTTGAGTTTGTAGAATAAATCTGCCCGGAACCGCCCGGCAAATCCAGTAGCTACAAACAATAGGACCCAATGTGAGTAGTTGGTCATATCGCGCTTGAAACCCGAGGTTAGACTAGGTTGTGGTGTAAATCTGCCCGGACCCGCCCGGCGTAACCAGTAACCACAACAACGTCTAATGTGAGAGGTTGAGAGTGCACTAATTTAATTAATACCACATGATAAGGTTAATTAAATTTGGCTAGTGACACTTAACCGATAAGACATGAATGGGTAGGTTAAGTAAGACCGGACTTGATTATTTAAAGACACTTAACCATGTAACATGATTAGTAAATGGGTTAGTTTAACCTAAATGGGTTGATAGCACCCGACCGGGATAACGCGGGGCGTGGTAGGGTTAAGTAAACACACGAGGGGAAAATACTTAACCATTATAAATATGACTAGTGGATGAGGGTTAAGTTAACTTACACTTAACCAATCTAACGTGATGATTTAATGAGGTTAAGTTAACCAACACTTAACCAATCTAACATGATAACTTGATGAGGTTAAGTTAACCAACACTTAACCAATCTAACATGATAACTTGATGAGGTTAAGATAAATTACACTTAACTAATTTAAACACGATGATTTAATGGGGTTAAGTAAACTATACTTAACCAATTATACACGATGATTTAATGGGGTTAAGTTAACCTACACTTAACCAATTTGACTCGATGATTTGATAGGGTTAAATCACGAACTGCTTGAATATACTTAACCAACCTGACATGATAGTTTGATTGGGTTAAGACATGGACTTCTTGATATACTTAACCAACTTGGCACATGATTTGTAGGGCTAAGTCTTGAACTTGAATACTTAGCAAATTTTTACATGATTCGTGGGCGGGTTAAGTCATGAACTCAAATGACAACACTTAACCCATTAGACGAGACCCTAGTTTAGGGGACTAAGCGGGAGATCATAATTAACAAGGATAACGGGATAAGAAACTAAGTGATAAACCTTAGTTAAGGATAACTAAGTAATAATTCTTAGTCAAGGGAATTAGACCAGTTCATAAATAGATGAATAACCCGATTCGGTAGGTCGTCGTTTAAACAAATACACGAAGTGGAGCAATATCCGATTTAGATAAAGGCTCCAACGAACTGGGTGACGAAGCGGTTGCTTCGGGGAACGTAAGGATACTCTTGGTATCCCTCTGTGAGGTGGCATATGATCCTCCTGGGCTCACAGAGGTTAAGGTCTGCGGTAGAAGAGCCAAGGGTATGCCTTGGTTGCTGTGCGAGCAACCTAAAGACTGGGGTGGATTAGCGTGGGGTCGGCGATATTTTTACGGTAGCCCTAGATAGCACATCGTCGACCACCTACCATCTTTAGTCAATCGTGTACGTACGGAAAGGCAGAGAACACCCAACAGACCATACTTGCTATCTAGTTATGGGTGAGGTAGGCCATTTGGGAGTGGGGCATTGATGGCCGTAGTGTAGTTCTCATACATGATTTTTCTTGTTTTGCAGTAGTTGAGGGAGGGGTCACATGGGACCATAACCACCAGTATAAAAACATACCTTAATATCTGCATCAGCAGATAACCAAAAGCTCCCGACCGAGTCCTGTATTTCTTGATTGGCCCTGTCACGGGACTCGGAATGGCACATTGAGATACATGTGCATCTAGACATGGAAAAACGATTCACGATACATACGTGGGAAGAAGGGTGTGGTTGACGGGTAGCGTAATCCCTAGCGGTCCTAGGTGGCTTAAACCTAAACCGAGTTACGAAAACGTTCATTAGGTAGCATAATCCCTAATGGTCCTAGGTGGCATAAACCCTAGTTGAACACGCGATAGATCAGGATAAGAAAACATAGTTAGATAAAAGATGACGGTCCAAATGATTTCAAGGATAGAATGGTACTACATTGAAGTAGTGAGAAAGCCCGCACGAGGTACGGCAAAGGACTGAACTTATACATGGAAAGGATCATACGACTTGGCGAAAAACCTACATATGCGATATATTAGGTTGACATACTTGTAATGGACTATTTCATAACTTTTGGGCAAGGATATTTCATAGTTAACACATGACACGGGTCGAGATACTAGTACGGGAGATGCAGAGCAAATATACATGATACATACCTCGGGATTTTATAATTGATAGAAACCTGACAATTTGATACCTTAGTTTATCTTGATACAGTGGTTCATCCTGTTATCTTGGTCTAGCTTATCTATCTTGTCATCATCCTTATGTTTACTTTCAGTTTATGCATGTCATGTTACCTTTACCTGTTTTTATGTTGGAAGTAGATAGGACTTACCAGTCTTTATGACTGACCCCGTTTTCTTTCGTCTCTTTGTCTTCCGTTTCCCCCCAGGTTTTCAGGGAGGAAATGCTGTTATTTAGTTCGGACCTCTTATGCTTGAAGGTCATCGTGTATAGCTTGGTCTTCTCTTGGCTATGGCTGCTTCACCGCTTTATTTTGGGGAATAATTTATGAAAAAGTTTTATGGTTCTTTACTATTGCAAGGCAGGTTTTGATGTATTCTGATGAAAAGGCTTTAGACCTTATTTTATAAGGTAATGAAATTTGTTTTACTTCCGCTGTTTTATGTATGTTCTGTCTTGTAATATTTCTGTGCATGTTTACCTCGATAATGCTTCACCAAACCTAGTGCATTCCCTTTGTGAGTGACCCTAGCGGAGGTGGGGTGTTACAGATGACTTGAAGGTCGTGAAAGATGAATCGAGAGCGATAGGAGACGTGGAAGCTGCCTGCGCTTACGCATGAGGTGGCATCTTCAATTATGGATCATCATCCAGTAATCACAGAACAATAAGGATCGACTCTTATCCCTATTAGGCGTTCCCGCATGCTAACACAACTCACTTTGATTCCGTAATAATCAACAGTCCTTTAGGGAGTAGCCATCGATACCTCACCTCCCAAACAACTCGACCGGCTAACTACTGAGGAGAAAGTCCAACATCTGGTCAAAGTCAGGGATCAAGATGCGTTGATCAAGGAAAGTATATTAATTAAGGTTCAGAGAAAGGGCAAGGCTATGACAAGATGATAGGGATAGGAGTCGAGCATATACGTACCATGGGGGCAAAGAGATAAGTCTTAAGGCTCAATCACTCTCATATATCAGCAGTATTAGAGAGCGGAGAGGGAAATATGGCTGTTACGCACCTATTCTTTCGAGCTTCGTAATGACGAGTATACAAACGCTGCGCCCCTTGGTCTAAAAACATAATTTCTATACTATGTTGAATGCACCGCACCGGTCCCTCTAACGAATCTTCATTTGCATCGGCAGACGCCTAACCAAGAGATTCCGTTTATCCCCGAAGCCGATTGTTCTGAACGAAGCTACATTTTTATTCTATCCAAAAGAACATAAACAGACGCAGGCACATTCGAAGAAAGAAGAGATCTCCCAGTCGAATCTGAGGAGTCCCCTTTCTCAAGGGCAGCAAGGGAGGAAAGAAGGTTTGGATCGGTTGCTAATTCATTCTCCCTCTCTGGCGAGGTCGCATCGGCAATGCCAACCTATTCATCGATCCAATTCTAGCTTATGTCCCAGATTCAGTAGTTCTTGTTGGTATCATGGATGTGTTATAAGAACTGGACAATGTCCCAAAATTAATTGATATTGAAGCATTAACATTCATGGATGGAAAATGAAAGATATCGATTCTTTTCTAAAGAAAGATGGCTTAAATGGAATAGTTTTAAGCCTCCCCTTCTGATTTTCCTGCTTATTCTAATATACTAGCCTTGTCAATGGAATATTAAAATTAGCATTCAAGTCCTACTAGATGATACACCTCGCTGAGCTCTCTCTTGGGCTGTGAAAGCGGTGCGGGTGCGCTTCCGTTGGTCGCGTTGCCTTGATAATAGCGCTTAAACACCTAATAAAACAAGTCATACAACGCTTCCTTGTATCAATTCCGGCCTAGGAGCATCATTCTATATGATGGATGGAAGGCACCAGTATCTTAATTAATTCCATGATTCCTTTTATTGCGCAAGAGCCTTAGCGTGTCAAAAGGCATCCTTTTCTTAAATCCTATAGTCGGCTGTACACCTAATAGGCACTCTTTCCCATGTTTGGTGACTGCCTACTAGGATTTCCGTCTTAGTGCTATGGTGGCCGACCGGATCCAATGATCAAAACAAAAATCTTCTCCTCCCTAGGTAAGCTATCGAGCAATCTACTTACCATCGCTCTGACGGTAAGACAAGTACAAGTCCCTTTGCCTCTAGCTCCGCATGTAGTTTCCCATCTCCTAGTGGGGCCAAACCATCTACTTCTCTAAGACCTGTTCCCAGGGATTCAGATCAATCAGCCTTGGAGTGGAAATTACCCTGGCTATCGATCTAATAGTTTTCCATGTATCTCGTCCAAACCGAGACCATCAAAAGTTGCTTAAGAACCACAAGGATTTTATTCCTGTGATCCATCTACTTCGCCCTTACCAAGCAGGTAGGCTTTATTTCTCCACTGGCCAGGGCCGTACCCTGCAGAACAAGGCCTTCTCTTTTGGTGCTCGGCAAGGTTTGGAACCCTACCATTTATTCTATCCGCATCTCAAAATGAATCTCTTTCGCTAAAACCTAAAGGTTTACCTCAACTTCAAATCCATCCGCCATCCCCATATACTCTGCTTCTGGAGAGCCGGAACCAAGGACGGTATATAAAGCCACCTCTCCTAGTCTCAATTGGGATTCCTATCGTTCAGTGAAGGCTCGAAGCCATCCCCATATTAATCCCCACCTTCAGCCATTGACCCTATGTTGCATTCGATCCATCTGTCCCATCACCATAGACAGATATGTGCCAAGGCATCTGATGGCTTTCGGACCTGTAAGGGAAATCAGTCATAGGTAGGCCCCATAGTCATCTCCATTCATCAGAAATTATCAACTACGAGTTTCTTAATTCTAGTAAGTAATACTAATATAAAATCCACCAGCATCTTATCTCTTTTCATCCTTTCCGGTAGCACTAATAGAAAGGAAGTACTTGCCAACGAACCTTGACTTTCTACTCTCTCCAAGCGAATCAAGAAATTGAGTGCGGTCAGTAAATGCATAATTTAGATTTACATCCTGGGATTGAGAGATAGATATTCGCTAGGTCCGATATTGGATCATTTGTCGCTCACGCGCTTCTTTCTGCACTAGATCGAATCAATTAGATGGGTCACTAGGAACGGATTAGCTTATTGGCTGCTCCGATGCCACCACGGAGCCTTCATTCGCCGGTTCTTGGCACTTGGGACTGGGAGAATAATATTCATTTGAAGGCTTAAATGCCGCGGATTACTTACTAGAATTTTTAAAGAAGATTGAGGAACTACTAGAAAAAAATATAAGTAGGTTTCATTGCTTTTGATCCTTCTCTGTGGAGAACCATGCCGAATCAAAATGATGGTTAGTCCGAGTTAGCTAGCTGCTCATTCCCTTCGGGGTTGAAGGTGCGTAGCGAACGAACACTAGGAGAGGTGTGCCTGGTAATACCTCTATCTAATACTACGCAGGCCAGTCTTTCCTTTGCATCATGTGCTCCCTGTCAGAATGCGATCTCTTTGGTAGGTATCGTATATAAGAGAACATTTTTACTCATCTCCCCGAGTGGGGCTTCTCCTCTCTTTCATAAATTGTATAGAATAACCTGTGGTAAGAACGGAAACCAGGACGTAGGATTGGCTTTCCCTTTCTTTCTGTTTTCAAGAGATTCACGGGATCGTGATGACATTCTTTCGTATAGCTCAAAAAAAGAAAAATAGTGATTTCGATTGGCTAAAGGGAGTCCGCAAGACTGGTGAATCAACTAGGTAAAACATAATTCTGGCAGTTTGCAAGCCATTACTTTAGTTATGAGTGCCCCATTAACACCAAGGGGAAATGTTTTTTCTCGAATTCTAAGCTTGCTTCTTGGCTGCAGGGAGTTCACCAGTTATAGGCTCAGGAAACAAGCAACAACTACTGCGGATCCTGGAACGAAATTCATTTTTTCAATAGGCTTTTCTTCATTTGACAAACAATTCCCACATCTGGAAAGTGGGCGAGCGAAGGAAAGATGATCTGGTACATAAGTCTGCAAAGAAACTCGGCCAAGAGGGCACGGATTCTAACCTATAGTCATAGTCTAAGATTAACTAAGCCTCGGATGGTAGGCCTTAACTAACTGCTTCCATACTTCGAGAAGGATTTGCTGCTTTCACTAAAATTAGCCCAAAAATGAGAAAACCAAAACTCTTTCTTTAGTGGACCAGCCAAGAATGATCTATTTTTTTTGGAGTTCCTAGATTAATATACTTGGCTATTCCTTGACCCTATAGGCAAAAAAGACCTACTTCCCTAAAAGTAAGTGGCACGTTCGAGGATATACTCGTAGAAGGGAATCTGACTTGCTGCCAAAAGAACGGGGTTGGATGTGCTTCTAACTGTCTTTAAAGGAAAGTTCACCGAGGGTGATAAAAAGGTAGCTCTTTTCTGTCTTGTTAGTAGCGGTCTTTGCTTCTCGATTTCTTGACTTAGAGCTTGAAGGATTGCTCTCTCTTTTCGGTTTAGCCTACTAACAATTAATATACTGGAACCAATTGAATAGATACGTCCAATCTACAAAATAACATCGAAGTTTGCTAGGAAACTTAGAACAATTGTCAATCTGTCAAGATCAAATATAAGTTGTTTCTTTCCATTCCTCGTGAGCCACTTATTTCTCCGAAACAGGAGACCAAAGTGATTTTCTTCCCTTTTCCCAATAAGTCGATGGCCTTACACCATTAGGTTACTTTAAATAAACTAGAGTATATATAGGATGCACTGGCGCTAAAACCTTTTCGCAAGATATCTTCCAAACAGTTGGGGTCCTTGCTTTGGATGTTGTTCCCCCAGTGTGAAAGCAGTTGGTTTCATAGTTTTAGAATTCTGCTGATCCTAAGTACTCCATCTCTATCATTGCATATTAGAATTTAGAAAGTAAAGAAGAAAAGGCATAACCAGAAGAATTGTGTAAAATAAGTAAATTTATCCAGCTGAGGCATTCTTGATTGATAAAAAATGATTCCCTCCAAACAGACTGAACTACAGCCTGTATGAGCAGGGAATGAAGAAAAATATTGAGACTTGGTTGTTGACCAAAGAAAAACATAGGAAAGGACAAAAAAATGATTCGTCCATCTCACAAAGCATTCTTTTCGATCTTCTACTCAAAACTCATTTTCGTGATTGTAATGAAGGGGATAAACAAGAGGACGTCTATGAACTCAGGTAGCCTTGTGGCTCTGCCCTAAGGTAACAGCTTTCTTCTCTTATGATATTCGTAATGTGATGAAACAACAAAAAATCAGACAATGATAGAGCGACGAGTGAACTAGGTTTTAGTTGATTAGAAAACACTCATTGAGTTACTTACGGAATATCTCTTAAATGACCCCGACCGAGAATTTTTTCCATTCCAAGTCGAGCATAACATAAATTCGAGGTTTTAGGTAGATGATGGGAGATAATGAGATATACTAGGAAAAGAATTGAATGCCATAATTATTTATTTATACTGATAAAGGAATAAATTCAGAAGGAAAAATACCGAGAGTTAATAAGAAAGCTAACATTACGCCTAAACTAACAACTGTAAGTACAGGACCGTTAGCTGGGATTGAAATATCATTTAACGGTATTAACAGAATTTGGGAGATCTTTGACTTCAACGAACTTATCTGAGCAAAGCCTGACATATTTAAAACATTATGAAATATAGAATCATACGATTTTATAGGAGCGAATGCGCCAACAACAGGGATATGGTTAGGATCACCACTTTGAAAGGCGTACCATACAGTATATCCTATACCCAAGCTGGCTAAAATGATAAAACCACCATGCCTACCTTTGTAATATGTCATTACCTCAACCAAGATTTTCTCACATTTATTGATCAAACTACGCATACCGGCACCCCCAAGCTATATGTTGATATTTCTTGATGATTGATTTTAATTCTATATAAAAATGATCATATTTTATTAACTAATATAGAGAAGTTATCAAAAGTATCAAAGGTAAATTCAATTCATGATTTAAGAAATTAGATTGACCAGGAAGTGGATGAGGAGGCTTTTCAAGTGGTGAAGCCTAAATCTAAGGCTCGAAAGAAAATTGGCCCTTCACATCCTCACTTAGATTGCTTTACCAGATCAAAGACCAATTCATTAACTCCATATCTCCAACTTCGTAATGATCAGTAGCCTTGGAATATTAGAGGCATCGGCAATAAGGCTTCCATAATATGACTAAAGAAAGTCATTCAATTGCATTTTCCTTTTTAGCTATTTTGTAGCCTGTGAATGATAAAGAAAGGATCCATGATATTAGGCATCAACTGGGTTCTGATGCGCCAATACTAATGGTAACATTTGGATTTTTCATCAGAATTCCTTCTCTTGTGAACTCTTATGGGAATCTGATCAGCATCTTTCTGTTCAGTTTTTCACTATGCTTTGCCCGGGGACTCAACATCCCAATTAGCCAATCCTAATTCCCGGGCATTGCTGGCATTGAGAATAGATGACGTGTACTTGACCTCGGGGAATAGCAAAAAGTTTGATTGGAAATTAAGCAAAAGATTCTATCCTTTAGTAAACTAACCTTGCCCTGTCTGGTCATATGTTCTCCTTCCCGATCAACGACATTGGCTATTGGCCATCCGTCCATAAATCATTTTATGTAAATCTATCTGCCCGGCTTTTAACTCATTCCATTCCTCTCCCATTCCCAGTTCTTATTTAATTGTGTTACCAGTTCACTAGGGATAGTTATCGAGTTGTCTATGGAGTAAGGTTTGGTTTGAAATAAGTGCTTTAGTATAACTATCTTTCATTAGTAAAAGAATTTTTCAAAAGTTCCCCCGCTGCTCATTCCTTTCTTATTTGGAATGCAGCATAGGCGCTTCGGTTTCAATTTGTGCGGCTGATTCTTTCCCTTATAAAGACTTGCCCCTGGCCTTGTTGGCTCATCTGTAAGGGTCGAGCGGTCCTCTTTTCTATCTGATGGTAATGCGAATCTCTTGCAATTGGTCTATGGCAAAGAGTCATCTGTCCAAATATCAGTCGAAATCGATCCCAGTTAGTATACTTAGCACTTCTGTTACCTTGTTTTAATTATTCAAATTTCATTTAATTCATTCGATTTGTTGTTATTGTTAGCAACTAGCTCTTCGGTCATATGTCCAACTGTCCAACCAGTCTAACCGCCCTTCCGCTTCTGCAATCGGGAATAGGTCTGAGGTCATAGCATCCTTGCTTGAAATAGTTCCTCTCCTCTGGCCCTGGCCTAGTAGCTCGAGAGGACTTTTTGAAAAGCTGAAAAATGGAAGGAAGTAAACCTTGCATTTAGCCTTTACTAAAAAAAACTTATTTTTGAACCTCTTTCATGCTCATGTCACGTCGAGGTACAGCAGAAGAAAATACTGCAAAATCCAATCCAATTTATCATAATCGATTAGTTAACATGTTGGTTAACCGTATTCTGAAACACGGAAAAAAAATCATTGGCTTATCAAGTTATCTATCAAGCCGTGAAAAAGATTCAACAAAAGACGGAAACAAATCCACTATCCGTTTTACGTCAAGCAATACGTGGAGTAACTCCTGATATAGCAGTAAAAGCAAGACGTGTAGGCGGGTCGACTCATTGAGTTCCTATTGAAATAGGACCTACACAAGGAAAAGCACTCGCCATTTGTTGGTTTTTACGGGCTTCCCGAAAACGCCTGGGTTGAAATATGGCAAAGGGAGTGGCGATGCCATACACAAAAAGGAAGGGACTCATAGAATGGCATAGACAAATAGAGCTTTTGCACATTTTCTTTAATCCATGAACAAGATCTATATAGAGACATAGATCCATGGATCCATACATCTCGATCGGAAATGAGTCAATCGAAAAAAAAAAGAATCGGAATTGATCGATATCTTTGTCGAAACAAACAAAAAGAAAGATGAAACATAAATCATGGATAAACTAAACCATCTCGAGGGCTTGCTTAAGAATAAGGAAGAGGAATCTTATGCAAATATCATGGCAATGATTATCCTTAACACCGGGTTACGGGGTTTTGGGATCGTCACAGCTGGTATCAGGGCTTTGGTTAACCTTAGTTCTGGAGTCTAACACATTAAACATTTCATCAAAATAGAACCAGTAGTATTCTAAGGCGAGTCGCTCATTAGAGATAGGAGTAGTAAAGTCCTAGAATGAGCCGAGCAGAATAGCAAAAACAATTTGATCAGTCCATCGTTATCTTTCCGTAAATTTTCTGCTTAATCATGCAATAAACTATTCTGTTAGCTGACTCTTTTCTTGCTTATACAGAATTTGACAAATGGCTATCAGAGCAGCCGCCGCTAGAGTAGGCCGTGCCGGCCGAGGCCGAGGAAGGGGAGAAGCCCCAGTTCAAGAAGGACCTTTGATACAACCCCCGGCCGCTCAATACTTCGAGCTAGACCGTGTAGCTAAGAGATACTAAAACTTAGGAGGCAAGACCTTCTCGGGAACTGGCACAGTAATAGAGGCCCTTGCATGGCTCAAAACATGCGAGAAAATTCTTGAAGGCCTAAGGCTTGGAGACGAAGATAAAGCTATTATGGGCGCTTGGCTTATGCAGGAACAAGCTGAACTAAGGTGGGAATCTCTCACCGCCGGGAATAGAGAAGCTGGACGAACATGGGATAGATTCAAAGAACTCTTCAAGGAGAAATATGTCCCAGAACAAGCTCTAGAGCGAATGCACGATGACTTCTCCAACCTCCAGCAGGGGGATCTTTCCGTGCAGGATTATCTGAATAAATTTACACTGTTGTCGCCCTATGCTCCGGAGCTCGTCGCCACTACAAAGTCCAAAAATAAGAGGTTTATCCTTGGGCTAAGGCGACAATATCATGATAGAGCCATGGCCCACGTCAAGCTAGAATTTAACGAACTGGTGGAAATGACATGCAACTACGAAGACCTAGACCATAAGCATTTGGAGCAGGATCGCGCTAGAAGCCAAGCCGGAAACAAACGCAAGCCTGCTACGAATCAAGCGGAGTCAAGCCAAGCAGCATCTTCAAAACCTCAGACTAGCAAGCCGCCAAGAGGAAGTTGCTTTAACTGTGGCAAAGTGGGGCACTACTCTAATGTGTTCACAGCCCCGAAGAGGCAGAAGACAAATTCACAAGGTTCAAGCCAGGGTTCTCAGAACCCTCGCTCCTGCTTTAATTGCCGCAAGACCGATCATCTAGTCAAAGACTGTCCTTTGCTGAAGAAGGCCACAATAGCTCACGTATATGACGGGTCGAGCCCGCCACCTACTTCCGATGGAGCAGGTAAACCCGATGTTTTGGGAGGTACCCTTACCATTAAAAATATTCCTGTTTCTGTATTGTTTGACACAGGTGCATCACGTAGTTTTATTGCTAGTAACACAATGCACAAATTAAAGTTAAAACAGAGAAAACTTAAAGAATCGGTTGAAGTACATAATCCGATAGGAGGATCTCTCATTCTCAGTTCATATTGTAAAGTACGTGTTTCTTTTTCTCGATACAAGTTTCCCTTTGATTTAGTCATCATGGACTTTCCCGAATTCGATATGATTCTCGGGCTTGATTGGTTAACGAAATACGAAGCTGAGGTAAATTGTGCAGAAAGAATCGTTAAAATTCGAACGAAGCTTGGATATATTACGGTACCCTGTCATGGTTCGAATCCAAATAGAGAAGAATTTTGGTCAGCATTAGAAATTATCCCCACTTCCATAGAAAAGATTCCGATTGTTAGAAACTATGCGGATGTGTTTGAAGAAGTTGAAAACTTACCTCCGCGAAGAGAAATAGAATTCATAATCGATCTAATTCCCAATGCCAGACCAGTGGTACATCCAATTCGCAGAATGACTCCGAAGGAAAAAGAAAAATTAGGCGATCAAACTCGTCAACTGTTGTGGAAGGGTCTAATCAGACCTAGTTTTTCTACCTGGGGTGCAGCTGTTGTGTTTGTCCAAAAGTCAGACCATACTCTTAGATAATGTGTTGATTACCGAGACCTCAACAAACAGACGCTCAAAAATAAGTATCCATTACCCCGCATCGATGATTTGCTAGACCAATTGAATGGGGCGAGAGTATTTTCCCGAATGGACCTAGCTACAGGTTTTCATCAATTGAGAATAGCAAAAGAGTGTGTTCCTTTGACAGCTTTCAGAGGTCCAGACATATTTTATGAATGGTTAGTAATGCCGTTTGGCCTGTGCAACGCTCCAGCATACTTTGTCGATCTAATGAATAGAGTGTTCAGGGGAGATCTGAATAAATTTGTCCTCGTATTCATCGATGATATTTTAATCTACTCCAAATCAAAACCCGAGCATGAAAAACACTTAGAACAAGTATTGGAGATTCTAAGAAAGAGCGTCTTCAAAGCCAAATTCTCTAAATGTGTCTTCTGGCAAGAAGAAGTCAAATTTCTTGGCCATGTCGTGTCAGAGAAAGGAATTTCTGTTGACCCAAGCAAAATAACAGCAATTCAAGACTGGAAACAATCCACTACTCCCACAGAGGTTAGAAGTTTTATGGGGTTGGCTAGTTATTATCAAAAGTTTGTTAAGGATTTTTCGAAGATATCCGATCCGTTAACGAAGCTCACGAAGAAACATGAGAAGTTTAAGTGGACTTCCGACTGTGAAGAAGCTTTCCAGGAATTGAAATCGAAACTGACCACTGCTCCAGTGTTAACCATTATTGATGGCAATCAGGATTTAACGGTTTGGACAGATGCTTCTATTAGAGGTCTTGGTGCAGTGTTAATGCAAAGAGGCCAAGTAGTCGCTTATGCAAGCCGCCAACTGAAACCGCATGAGAAGAATTATGTGACTCATGATCTTGAGTTGCTACCTATCGTTTTTGCATTGAAAATCTGGAGGCATTATTTATTGGGCGAGAAATTTATACTGTACACAGATCATCAATCATTGAAGTATTTGTACACCCAGAAAGATCTGAATTTGAGACAGCAGCGTTGGCTAGAATTTCTTGCAGCGTATGATCTTGATATCCTGTATACGCCTGGGAAGGCTAACGTTGTAGCGGATGCGCTTAGTAGAAAAACCGCAATCATTGCCAATCTTATAATTACGCCTGGATTGATTGATAGGAATTCAGCCCTTCAAAAAGACGATGAATTCATTCAGAGAATCGGTCAGAGGGTCAAGGAAGGTGAAACCACAAGTTTCCGTATTGACAATAAAGGGGTTCTCAGGTTAAATAATAGGATTTGCATTCCAAATATTCCAGGCCTTTGAAGAGAAGTGTTAGACGAATGCCACAAATCCAAATTTTGCATCCATCCTGGTGTGAGTAAAATGTACCAAGATATCAAACGCACTTTCTGGTGGAGGGCAATGAAAAGGGATATTTCTTTGTATGTGAGCAGATGCCCTACTTGTCAATTGGTCAAGAGTGACCAACAGAAGCTAGCTGGACTGTTGCAACCGTTGGAAGTCCCAAGTTGGGAATGGGAACAGATTTCCATGGATTTCATAGATGGCTTGCCGCGAACCAGGAAAGGTAATGACAGCATTTGGGTAATCGTAGATCGCTTCACGAAGACTGCCCATTTTATACCTGTCAGATCCAATAGAACCGCTCAAAGTCTAGCACAGATATATTTCAAAGAAATCGTTAAGCTGCATGGAATTCCCATCAGCATAGTCAGTGATAGAGACCCGATATTTGCTAGCAAATTCTGGGAGGCTTTCCAGACAGAATTGGGAACGAAACTGAATATGAGCACCGCTTATCACCCTCAAACAGATGGCCAAACTGAGCGGGTGAATAGAATTCTAGAAGACTTATTGCGGGCTTGTATAATTGATTTTGGTGGGTCATGGGAAGATCACTTGCATTTGGCAGAATTCTCATATAACAATAGCTATCAAGCAAGTTTGGGAATGTCGCCATTTGAAGCATTATATGGCAGACCGTGCAGATCTCCAGCATGTTGGGTAGAACCTGGCAATAGACTTGTGTTAGGACCCGATATGATTAGAGAAGCATCTGATAAAGTGGACTTCATCAAAAAGCGATTGAGAACCGCCCAAAGCCGACAGAAAAGTTATGCAGATTCTAAAAGGAGAGATTTGACATTTGCTGTTGGTGATCATGTTTATTTGAAAGTTTCTCCGATGAGAGGAGTAATCAGATTTGGCAAAACTGGGAAGTTGGCACCGAGATTTATTGGTCCCTTTCCTATACTTGAACGAATTGGAACTCTTGCTTATAGGGTTCAATTACCAGATTGGTTACCTGGAGTGCATGATGTATTTCACATATCTCAACTTAGAAGACATGTGCATGATCCGGATCTTGTTGTAGAAGAAGCAGCGCAACAGGATGTAGACATAACTCCAGAATTAGCACTCAGAAGAGAGCCATTAAAGATTGTTGGCAAAGAAACTAGAGAACTAAGAAGCAAAAAGGTTCATTTAGTTAAAGTGCAGTGGAGCAGTGATCCTAGAGACTGTACTTGGGAGACTGAGGAAAGCATTAAGCAGGCTTACCCCAAATGTAGAGTGGATATCTCTGATTAACTCCGGTGCAAGGTACCTTTACAATACTTTGCATTTACATTTTGTTTCCTACTTTACTGTTGTTTCCTTTTCGAGGACGAAAAGTTTTAAGTGGGGGAGATTGTAATAACCCGGAAAATACGAGCCAATTTAAAATTTTTAAATTGGTGATTTCAAAGGAATTTGAACAATTGAAATAGAATATTTGAATAAAATAGTGAATTAGAAATAGTGAGTCAGTTTGAAAATTTGAATTCAAACTTTGACTGACTGTGCAGGGTGGAAAATATAACGGATTTTAGCGAAACCAAAAATATTTAAATCTATTTATCAATAACTTTCTAACGAATCTGAAAAATCGAAATTTCATAACGGGAATCAAAAGTTATGGCCGAATGAATTTTCAGAAAGGTCGCTATGTAGAATCTATAGCCCTGGAAAATTGATATTTTGCAAACGACCTCGGAATTCGACGAAACCACTTTTGTTGGGTCCGGGATGTCAAACTATTGCTAGGTTTCAAATTTCATAATTTTTGAAGCTAGTATGTGACCGTGGCAAAAGAAAATGCGTTTGGTCAATTTCTGTTAAATTGGATCGACCAGAAAATGGCCATTTTTCAAACGATCTCAGAATTCGACGAAACTAGTTTTGTTGGGACGGTAGCGTCAAAACATGGCTAGATTTATTTTTCTGGAATTTTTCGAATCAGTTTGTGGCCCTGGCAAATTGAAATGTACGTTCAAAGTTAAAAATTAAATGTTTTATACTTTAATTTAAAAAATAACTGACTGTAACAGTCGAATTGGCCAACAAAACATATCCCATTGTGTCCGGGATGGGGGTATTTAGCTAGGGGCGACAGTCGTTGGACTTGAAAAGGAGTTCGTTGGAGAAAACACTATTTAAAAATATAATATATATATCGACCAATAGGATTTTTTCTTTCATAATTAAAAAAAATAAAAAAAACACCCGAAACCCTCAAACCAACGGCGAAACCCGTTCGCCGCTTCTCCCCCAAATCGCCGCCGCCACAGGCGATTTCCGCTTGCGCCACCACTTGCCGTCGACGCGCCTCCCTCCCCTCGTCAGATCCTACCCTAGCACGACCCCCATCGACGCCTCCTCCGCCTGAATCGAGGCCAGAAAGTCGGCCTATTCCCATCGCCGCCGCCGCTCCGATCTGCCACCGAGCGCCACCAAACCACCACCGACGGGACCCCCTCTCGAAGCTCTTCCACGTCCAACTCCCTGATCGTCGTATAGGTCCATGGATTTCGCGAAAAATTCAAACCTAGTTTCGAACCAAATAGAAAGGTGAGTCCTTTTTGATGTCTGCACTTTGAAAAATCATATCTTTTTGGTGTGTTGACGAAATTCGATGAAACAGGAAACATCGGGACCGCAAGGAAGCTCTCTACCAAATAGAAGAAGACGCGGATTTTTCTGAGTCACCTACGATTTTTAGCACTCCGAAAACCAATGTGAGAAATTTAAATTAAATAAATTTGAATGGAAAATGTCGTGTATAAATTATAGAAGCGAAATATAAATTACACACGTGTTGTATATACCTCATGTACATGCGTGGTGTAAGCTATATAAGCGAAGTAAGAATTATACATGCATAGAATAATTGATATATGTGTTGAAATGCAAGTGAAATATTATAATAAATAAATATATATATACTCCCCTCGTCCACAAACCATGGACGATATTTATTGTTGTGAATTGGTGTGAAATATTGGATGAAAAATATGAATGGTTGAATAATTGTTTGTGGTTGATATTGTTTGGTTGTGGTTGAAAAATACCCATTGGTGATTGAAATGATTTGGAAATATTTGTGGAAATAAAAATAAACATGCCGCCTGCGTGCGAATTAGATGCATGAATCCCCATTGTCAAAAACCGCGAGGTTTTAAGGTAGAGCGAGGAGCCGTACTAGGGACGGTGCCGGTTTTGACTACCCTGCCGTTATGCTGTCGAAATTTTGAATAATCTTTATGTGTTAGAATTATTTTCATATGTTGAAATTATCTTCATGCGTTGAAATTAAAGTCATGTGTTGAAACTATATCCATGTGTGGAAATGCTCATGTGTTGAGAAGTGTGTGTAGTGAAAAAATTCATGTGTTGAATAAAAAGATCGAACAATAAAAATTACATTTTTATTGAAACTATGAAGTGTTGAAAACATCCATTTGTGGAATAAATATTTTAAATGATAAAAATATCATTTTTATCATATATGTGATAGGCTAAAGATATGCGGACGTTGAAATAAATATTTGTGAAGAAATATTATTTTTAACATGCATAGGAACTAAATAAAATAGTCATGTGTTGAAATCTATTTTAGTTCGCCAAAATTATCATCTTTGAAATGTGAAGTGTTAAAAATAGCCACTTGTTCAAATAAAATATGCATGAGTTGAAATATACATTAATTAGCTAATGATATGATTTTAGCCTATGCATGCAACATTAGAATGAATGGTGTTTTTAAACCAAAGTAAATCAAATATGAAGTTGAATGGAAAATGATAAGTGATAAAAATTGTAAATATGTACATGCATATTTATTGAACAGGTTATAGCAAAGGGGCTAGAGAAGAGGAATAAAATTTTGTGCCCGACAAATAGGTACACATTTACTGTTTTGTTTGGGTGATGATTTTAAGAGCCTGTTGGCTAGCCGCTTGGCTTTTTATTTTTATTTTTGATATGAGACGCCCATGTGGCTATTTGGGAATTTCCCAGCCCCTCCCGTACAAAGGAGGTTATGGCGAAATTTTCCAAAAATCAAAGGCATTAGTGAAATAATTGAAGTGAAAACGATATAGGAATTTTTGAATGAGCTATATTTATATAAATATATAAGTATAAATAAAATTCAAATGAAACGTGGACGTGCAGTTCGTGTTTTGAAACCGTGATTTCAAACGACTGGTACGGGAAATCCGACCATTGGATTTTCCCGAAACTGCAACCGTTGGGTTCGCCTTGGAAATATCTTTCCAACGGCACTAACTTTGTGAAGATCCGACGGTTGGATTGTCTGGAATGTTTAATTCAAATCTGAAGAAAAACAGCGCCAGAAACGATTATATATATATAAAAATATAATTAAATTAAATCGAATAACGACGCTGCAATTCGTAAATTGAAATCGTAATTTCAAATGGCTAGTGTGGAAGATCCGACCGTCGGATTTTCCCAAAACTGAAACCGTTGCATTCGTTTTGAAATGACATTCCTAATGATATAAAATTTGTGAAGATCCAACGGTTAGATTTTCAGATATGTGTAAAACAAAATTAGTGAAAAGCAGCGCCAGTGCATCGACACGACCTGAAACGTCGTTTAATTAAATATGTCCGTTTCAAAATAAATAAAAATGGCGATATATCGTTATAAAATACTATAGACGATATAGAGTGAAAATAATCCCATTTTGTTGTGTTTGCTTGATATGTGATGGTTGAATGTATTTAACATGAGAATTATAACTAAAGAATTGAAATGTGAATGTTGAATAGTCCAACCATGTGATAGATTGATTTGAAAAATCTAGATATAAGTGGATTATTTGAAAAGGCCGAGTTCATCTCATTTCAAATAATCGATCGACGTTGAGAAGTCGAAGAGTCGAAGACGGTTGAAGACCGACGATCTTCACATTGGATGGATGGGCGCTACTGATGCTCGTGATTGGAGTAGCTACCATGAAGGAACTGAAGTAGTAGTCGTCCAAACATATTGTTGATTGTACGGATATGCGAGGAATTGGTGCCTCTGGTTTCGTTCAGACCCAGAACGGACTTGTAAATGGACTGTGTGTCTGACATTGGATTTTGTTCTGTGTTGATTGATCTCTGTTAAATATATATCTGTTTGGCGGCGGAGAATTTATTCTCTTGCTTAACGCCCTTCTCTGAGACGTACGAGCTCAGAGGTTATGTATTGATAGAAATCAGTCGCATGGAGTGGATTGCCTGTGTGGCACGCCTAAGTGGCATATGATCAAGGCTTCTGTTGCAAAGCAAAGTCTTGTGGTTGATGATCAAAGCATGGTCTGTGTGACGTAGCTTTGTGTATGACGTGAATTCGCGAGCCTCACACCTCGGTATGAGTCAAAAACGGGAGACGGACCGCTGGGAGTGCACAACGTTTCTTTCTAGCTATGGTGGTGTCAGTGACCTACCAGCCCTGACATTATATATACTTTTCACCTTTGTGGTTATTGGAATGCGAGGCGCCTCGATTATAGGTCTGTAAGGACCGGGAAACGTGTGTTCAGGAATTGCCAATCCTCAAAAGTAAGAGAGGACCGGCCCAGCCGATTCCAAGGATCATAGTGGGGTCCTGGGACATTTGCTAGAGTGTCTCGAATCGGAAAGGAGCTTGCCCCTTGCCTCGACTCATGAAGAAATCCAATTTCCAATACGAAATATGCGGATGTGATTGTATTACTAGTATGGCGACATAGTAGATGGTAGTTATGCCGCCTAGGATTGATATTTATGATTGAATTTGCTTTCGAAACATATATACACTAGTAATAATATCAAACACTTTTGTTTTGTTCGTATGAAGCATTTTTTGCCATTATAAGGTAAAACTCTATCCCCCGGCTTGCGTTGCATTGTGTGATAGGACCCGAGTCTTACAATGGCTTCATTTTTCAAAAAGCATTGCGATGATTTAATCATTTACTTTATTTCATGCACTAGCACTCATTGGAGTAAACCCGTTCCGCGAAAGTGGCGTGGTCCTTTGATTTGCCTTATTATTGTTGTTAATAAGTTAAGTAGATTTCTCATACCAGTCCCATGACTGACTCGTAGTTTGTTTCACCTTGCAAACTCGGGTGCCCTCATTTTCATATGGGCAGCCTAGTTACAGGTTTTTGACGCACCTTTTGGCTCATGGCGAGGGTTGACTACACCGTGCTGACTTGGATTTTCTCCGCCATTATTGTATCTATATTATGATCCCGCCATTGGCGATGTAGACTGATATTTATTTTGTGTACTCTTTATGTATGATTCCGCCTCAGGCGATGGTGACTGACTATGTATCACTATGCACTAAGTTGTATCCTGTACTGTGCTTCTCTGATATGATGATATCTATATGATTCCGCTGTCATATGTGTGTAAATTATTCTATTTTCTGTTTATGCTATTATCTGTGATTTGCTAATGATGATTAATGTGATATATTCCAATGATTATCCTTAACACCGGGTTACGGGGTTTTGGGATCGTCACAA
This sequence comes from Allium sativum, assembly GCA_030737875.1. NCBI lineage: Eukaryota > Viridiplantae > Streptophyta > Magnoliopsida > Asparagales > Amaryllidaceae > Allium > Allium sativum. Next base: position 242,782,814 of record CM060923.1, read on the forward strand.
TTTTTTTTTTATTGGTTCAGATTTTCCGGGTCGTTACACTATACTCTTTTCATACATTTGATAAAAAATATATTTTTATCCAACAAACATTCACTTCGACACTTCACTATTTTTAACAACTCATGTGTACAGTAAAAATGTGATTTTTATTGTAAAACAATTTATTTCAAAACACGATTATTTTATATAGTTCATATAGGTAATAAAAATATGATTTTTATTATAAAACAATTTATTTCAAAATGAGATTATTTTATATAGTTCATATACGTAATAAAAATATGATTTTTTTTATAAAACAATTTATTTCAAAATATGAATACCATTCAACACATGAATTTCAATTCAACGAATGAATTTCGATTCAACACATGAAGGTCTTCTATAGATTATATATATATATATATAGATAAAAAGGTGATTTTTATATTTAAACCACGAATACCATTCAACACATGAATTTCAATTCAACGAATGAATATCGACTCAACACATGAAGGTCTTCTATAGTTTGTATATATAGATAAAAAGGTAATTTTTATATTTAAAACACGAATACCATTCAACACATGAATTTCTGTCCAACGAATGAATATCGATTCAACACATGAAGGTTTTCTATTCAACAAACGAATATAGTTTCAATACAGGAAAATAATTCTAACACATGAATATTATTTAAAATTTCGGCAGCATAACGGCAGGGTAGTTAAAACCGGGACCGTCCCTAGTAGGGCTCCTCGCTCTACCTTAAAGCCTTGCAGCTTTTGACAATGGGGAATCATGCATCTAGTTCGCACGCAGGCGGCATGTATATTTTTTTTCCATTTCCACAAACTAATCCTATGTAGTTTCAACCAAATATTTCTCGACCACAAACGGGTATTTTTCAACCACAATCAATCAATTTCAACCACAAACAATTTCAATCAACTATTCGCTACCAATCAATTTTCAAACCAATCACAACCAATAAATATCGTCCATGGTTTGTGGACGAGGGGCCTATATATATATATATATATATATATATATATATATATGTATGTATGTATATATATTTATATATAGCATTTCACTTCTATTTCAACACATATATAATTTTACAACGCATATATAACTTACATATCGAACGTACAACTTATACAACGCTTATACAAGAGGTGTACAACGCTTATATAACCCATACATCGACTATATAATTTATACATCGTCGTTTTCCATATCGTTTATAAATTAGAAATCTCACATTGGGTTCCACTCCACCAAAAATAGCAGAAGGCTCAGAAAAATATCCGGTCTCTTCTAGAATGTAGAGAACATCGCTACGAGTCCATTGCCTCCTATTTCATCGAATTTCCTCAACACATGAAAAAGATATGATTTTTATACGATATACTAACTTTGCAACGCTTTAAAGTGTCACAAACAGTTTCATTAACCCAAGCCGTATACCTTCCACTTGCGTTCAAAAGTAGGGTTCGATTAATCTTTGAATCTGTGAAGTATGAAATCGATCCACTTGCACGACATTGTAGAGCCTCGAGCGGTGCACCGGAAGGTCCCCTTTCTGATGAACTCGACGGTGGAAGGCGACGGCTACGGTGGTGCGAACGGCGCCACTTCAGAAGCACGATGCTCGAGATTCACAGCCCGAGGGAAGACGAGACCAGTACTGATTTGAAGCTCGAGGGGCGTTCTTCAAAAAGTTGAACAGTGGCGAGGGCTAATGTTGCTTCGATTCGCCAGAATCGGGGAAGGAAGTTCGAATGGGTAGCCGCCGTACATCGATAGTTAATCGGGGAGAGAGAATAAGCCCGGGCCAATGATTTTTTTTATTAATTTATATATTTTTAAATCTCTAAAATACCCTCTTACATACACGAACACCAATCCAAACCCAACGACTGTCGTCCCTAGCGTTTTACCCCCATTCCGAACACAATGGGATATGTTTCGCAGGCCCATTCGACTGTTTCAGTCAGTTTTACTTCAAATTAAAATATAAAACATTCAATATTTAATTTGAACGTACATTTCAATTTGCCAGGGCCACAAACTAATTCAAAAAATTCCAGAAAAATAAATCTGACTATGTTTTGACGATACGGTCCCAGCAAAACTAGTTTCGTCGAATTTTGAGACCGTTTGCAAAATGGCCCTTTTCTGGTCGATCCAATTTAACTGTAATTGACCAAAACACATTTTCCTTTGCCACGCTCACATACTAGATTCAAAAATTCTGAAATTTGAAACCTATTAATAACTTCGCATCCCGGATCCAACAAAAGTGGTTTCGTCGAATTCCGAGGTCGTTTGCAAAATGGCCATTTTCACGGGCTATATAATTTCTATAGCGACCTTTCTGAAAATTCATTTGGCCATAACTTTTGCTTTCCGCTATGAAACTTTGATTTTTCAGATTCTTTAGAAAGGTATTCACTAACAGATTTAAATATTTTTGGTTTCACTCAAATCCGTTTTGTTTTGCACCCGGTACAGTCAGTCGAAGTTTGAATTCAAATTTTGAAACTACCGCGCTATTACAGGCCTTGTTTATAATTCAAAGTAACTATATTTGTTTTCAAACGTCGATTCAAACTCGCTTTTCATTGCTATTATTTAAAATATTTATTTTAAATATTTAAAATCCACTATTTTAGCCAATTTAAAAAAATTAAATTGGTTTAGATTTTCCGGGTCGCTACAATCTCCCCCACTTAAAACTTTTCGTCCTCGAAAAGGAACAATGTCGAAAGTGGTTTGATTAATTAACTCTACGTTCAATCTGGCTTCCATTCTCCAACTTTTCAGTTTCTGAGAATTTTCAAATTCTTCAAAAATTTGGCTAACTCCCGGAATTTTCGAAAAATTTCGCCATAACCTCCTTTGTACGGGGAGGGGTTTGGAAATTTATTGCGCCGTATTAGGTACCCAATAAATCCTATAAAGCATACACATATTTATAGTGATATAATCTGGTGTTTACAGGGGAGCGTGTATAGATAATATCTCCAGAGAATAAATTCTCGTCACCCTGTCAAAGCCTGAGGGAGTGTGTATTTTAACTGCTCCAAAGGATAAATCCTCGTCACCTCGTCCCGTGTGGGAAATAAATAATCCATGTGCCGTATCTAATGACTAGAGAGACGTGATTATTGTCAACTCCACACACGTTTGGGTTTTTTATTAATCTGGCAATTTATCGTTACAAATTTTATATGGTCATATCAGTCATCAGTTCAACCTGTAAAATATAGTCATCGCCATACAAGCCTCTCGCTCGTATGGTAAATCTTCCACCTCGTCACACAAGCTCCAAATGCTTATGTGGTATATGATGAAGTATGCCTATCTTCCAAAAGTATGCCATGTAATGTAGTTCAAAATTAATTGTTACTATCCTATCGCGATATTTATTATTACACACAGAACAACCAGCACTCCGCATCCAATGGCATTCACAGGAGTTGAAATAATAATATTTCGCATCCAACTCATTAAGGTTTACCTATTTATCGGGCATGCAAATAAATTCTTTACTCAACAGCTATCCAACTACCTGTTCAAACATATATAATGCACAAGTATATATCTCTATCTATTTTTAAATCAGTTCAATGTATGATATAATCGAATAAATTCTACCATTCATTCTACTATTGATTAATTTAACTATTGTTCTAATAATTTAATTAACCATATCTACTATCACACAACACAAACATCAATCAAATTATTTTTAGCTTTTCAAAAATATATCCTTTATATATTCAAAAATCATATTTCTAAAACCAGGCTATATATATAATCACAAATACGTTATTTAAAACATATTACCCTCGACTCGTCCTGAGGCACTTCTGACCCTATCTCTAACGAGTTGTTCTGATTCTGTTGTACTCATACTAGGATATTGCTGATCCTATCTGTAACGACCCGTATTCTACGTATCATAGGATCGTAGAATATTTATTTCTTTCACATATGAAGTCGTATGGTCATGTAACTTTGGGAGACGACTATTGGGGTCATTTCCCATGTTCATGATTTTTCCCTATTTTTAAATGACCATTTTACCCCTAGTTGGCACTGTTTTGGCCATAACTTTTGACTGGAAAGGAATTTTGACCTGAAACCACTTCCGTTGGCTCCGGATGATGGTTTACAATTCCGTAGAGTGGTCACAATAGCCAAACGGACTCACCGTTTGGGAGATATGACTGAAACAAGTTTCAGATGATGAAAAACAGCTAATTGGGCTTAACCGGGTGATTAGCAGCTAGGCCCAGAGGGGAATTTCGGGTTTAGGGGTATAGGAGGACTGATTAGGGTTAGGAAATCACTTTCATTTCAGTTTTGAGCCGCCACAAACCTTCTTGAGACCCTAGTAATGGCTTCCATCCTCTAAAACCACTCCAAAACACATTTTTAGTGAAGATTAAGCCTAAACTACATCAAAACAAGGCCAAATAGCATCAGAGCAAGGTTGGAGCTGCTGCTATACATAGGAATTCGACCCAAACAGAGAGTATTTCAGATTGGTACTATATTTTGTGGCAAAGGTGAGTGATTTGCATAGTTTTTGCACTAATTACGGTAATTAAGGGTAAGTAGTGAAGATTAGCGAATTTATACACTAATAAATTCTGGAAAAATGTTTAGAAATTGTTAAATAATATTTTATACCTCTGTTAGGAATTTGGTTCGATTTGATTAAGTTTTGTTAACCCTATGATTAGATTTACTTAAACATGCTTAAGGGAAAATAAGGGGTTTTGGGCATATTTGATCCATTTTGATATGTAAATTCATCGTTTTGGTGTTTGTGGTTAGTTTGCTATGTTGTTATGACTGTTTGACATGATTTGTGATTGATTAGTATAGTTAGATTTGTCGAAAACGTCGTCGAATGGCGTAAACAAGTTGCTGGAAAAGGTTGCAGAAAGTTGTGCAGGGCTTCGGATCGGATCGGACGTGGGCTCGGATCAGATATGTGAACTGGGCAAGAAACCCGACCCGAACTGGAGTCTGGCACATAAGAGGCTTGGCAAAAAGGAAGGCCATGTTGTTTAAGCTGGGGATCGGACTAACTTAAAGACGAGGGACTCGGATCGGATCGACTTAAGGATGAAAGGCTAAGACTGGGGTAAGGCAAAGGGATCAGATCGGCTAAAGGAGTAGGATCGGATCGGCTAGAGGAGGAGAATCGGATCGGGGTAGATGGAGAACGAGGGAGCTGATCGGAGAAGGAGCATGAACTGGAGGGAAGATAACAACCCGACCCGACCCGGAGGAGGACACCCGACCCGACCCGAAGTGGAATACCCGACCCGAACCGATGCGACGCTGTGGACCCGAACCGAACCGCTACAGGAGAAGACTACGAACCGACCCGAAGCAGAGGACCCGACCCGAACCGATGGCTAGAAGGAGAACCCGACCCAGTATTGACCAATAACCCGAGATGCAAAGGTAGTTCAATATGGGAAGTTAGAGCTCAGGATCCAGTTGGGAACCGATGAGTTCACTTCATGATTGGGTTTTGCTGCGGGACGTGTGCCAAGGGGCAGTCGATGTCTGTGACTTTGGATCTCTATGTATGGGAGGTACGTGAACGGATTCAGGGCCAAAGTGGCCTAGGTACGGCTAAAGGGCTATAGACCAATGAAGTGGGGTCATTTGTAAAGATTTGGTCATGACTCCACGTGGTAAGCTTGGTAGTAGCAGTAGTTGTACAAGTCGAACTCCGTCACTACTTCAATGGGTCTAGTGATTGACAGTGGTGGACATCGTATGCTTTACGCACTGAGTGAGAGATGTGAGGATGGTTGCTATGGATGATTTGTTTGCCATCATTATGACATGCACACCCCGCCCCCGTACTCTTACACTATTTATTATGGCACCTTAGGGTATTGTACGGTATGTGGTACTAACTCTTTGGTTGTAGGTCCAGGTTCAGGTTCAGGTATGGTTTAGTATACCTTTTATTGTTTTGTTTAGATGCTTACCGCTCATACCAGGCTTTATGTCTGACCCAGAGTTTTATGTCCCCTCTTATTACTCTGGGTGCTCACACGAGCAGACTAGAGAGAGGTTAGCTGGTGATGCACGGGTAGATGATCCGGAGACGAGCAGGAGGCTTTCACGTAATGTATGTATAGTATTCTCCCTGGGTTGTTGAAGATCACTGCTTGGGCATTAGTGGTGCATCTTCTAATTTAGCTTTCTTTTGTTTAGAGACAGTAAATTTGGAAAGTTGTAATAAGCTGTATTTGGATTTCCGCTGCTCTGATGTTGATGTTGACTTTAGTTATCAGCTTATGTACTGTCTCACCTGTTTTATGTCAAGTATGTTATTATTATTATTGTATTTTATTCCATGCGCTGTGAGACATTCTACAGGTTCCTCGTTAGTTAATTCTCTTCTTTCTTTTCTTCTGACGACCGTTCCGTGCTAGTCGGGCATGTGTACAGTGCACTTTCAGAGGAAATGCCGGCTGGTGCGGGGCGGGCCGTCACACTTGGTATCAGAGCTCTACGTTGCGTAGTTAACCTAGGGAAGTTATCAGGGAGAGATAATATACGTATACGAGAGAGCGTATTTGTGATTATTTTGGTTTTTAAAAGCTATATATATATACTATTAGTAGTATAAGAAAGAAGTCGTACTGCACTAGCACCACTATGGGGTCGTTAATCGCTTCCCTTTTTCAGATTGACGATGAGCCGATATACTAGAGGTGCTGGTAGGGGAGCTAATAATGGGAATGCTGCTGACATGAGGACGATGTTTAATAACCTCATGAGAGATATGCTTAGGGATGTGCAGAGGGCAGCTCCCAATGGTGGAAATGGTGGTGGCCCAATAGTGCAGGCGCCTAGAGTCGACTTCGCCAAGCTGAATAAGGATTATACTAGTCTTGGTGGGAAGCCGTTCCACGGAACGGAGTCGGCTACGGATGTTCAGGATTGGTTGGATAGTTGCGAGGGTATCTTCGAGGATTTAGGTATCGAGGATGCGATGAAGAAAAAGCTAGCGTCCCGTCAGCTGCAAGGGCGGGCAATGAATTGGTGGAATGCTATAAAGGCAGCTACTCCCGAAGATCAGATTACTTGGGAGCAGTTTAAGGCTCGCTTTAGCGAGTTCATTCCAGCTGCTCAGAAGTCAGTGCTGTTTAAGAAATTCTTGGAGCTCAAGCAGAATGGCAGAGCTGTCTCGGAGTATATTGCTGAATTCGACACTTTGTCAAAATATAGGTTATCTCTTATTGATACTGCCGAGAAGAAGAATGAGAAATTCATAACTGGTTTGGATCAGTAGTTGGGGGAAAGGCTTATTAACCACATCGATGAGACGTTTGAATCGATTATGGGGAAAGCACTGAGGTCAGAAAGTCTCTACCCTAAGCCGAAGACTGAGGTTGCATCCGCATATGAGTCAAAGCCGCAAGCAAGTGGTGGAGGCAAGGGTGGTTCCCAGAATAAGAGAAGGCAGAATCAGACTAATGATGGCCAGAAGAAAACGAATAAGCAAGATGTTGAGTGCTTCAGCTATGGTAAGAAGGGCCATTATGCTAGTAATTGTCGGGCCAAGCCAGCGGATAGGAAGTGCTTCAACTGTGGCCAAACGGGACATCACAAGGACAAGTGTCCGCAACCCCCTAAAGAAAAGCAAATGGTGAAAGCCTATGCCCTTAATGCTATTCCTTCTTCGTCGAATGCCCCAACTGCTGTGGAGAAGGGAAAGAATGTCGTCATTCAAGGTATGCTTTCTGTTTATGATGTTCCTGTTAGAGTTTTGTTTGATACCGGAGCTTCCAATTCTTTCATATCTAGTGACCTGGTAGATAGGATAGGATTGGAGCCCGAGATTGTCGATAGACCTTTAGTGGTGACGAACCCGATTGGTGGTTCGACTAGCCTTAGCATGATTTGTCGTAACGTGGTCTTATCGAGTCATGGATGCATGTTTGTTTGTGATTGCTTTGTTTTGGGCTTTACTGGGTTTGGCATTATTTTGGGAGTAGATTGGCTCCGAAGATACGGGGTGGTGGTAGACTGTGAGGGCTTTTTGGTGACAGCTAGAGCGGATGATGGGCGGAGGATAGTGTTTGGTGGTCTACCCAGTGAGGGGGTATTGGCTAGTTTTCTAAACTCCCTCGATATTCCGCATAGTGAGTTGTCAGGTTTGCCCGTGGTTGGCGAGTATCCGGATGTTTTCGAAGAAGTGACCGGACTTCCACCACACCGAGAGATTGAGTTCCGTATTGATTTGGTAAAAGATGCCAGACCTATAGTGATGCCACTTCGTTGTATGGCACCAAGAGAGCAGCGAGAGCTCGAGGTGCAAGTCAGCGATCATTTGAAGAAGGGATCTATCAGAAGGAGTGTTTCTGAATGGGGAGCAACAGTTGTGTTTGCTACCATGGCGGATGGTTCCCTTCGTTTGTGTGTAGACTACCGCGAGTTGAATAAAGTGACGAGGAAGAATAAGTATCCTCTACCGCGGATAGATGATTTGTTCGATCAGTTGAGTGGCACGAGAGTATTTTCCCAGTTGGATCTCGCGACAGGTTTTCATCAGCTTAGAGTGGAAGCTGAGAGTATAGCCAAAACGGCATTTCGGACGCCGTTTGGATTTTATGAGTGGTTGGTCATGCCATTCGGGCTGACCAATGCCCCAGCATATTTTGTGGATCTTATGAATAGGGTATTCAGAGATCAGTTGAATAAGTTTGTCCTTGTGTTCGTTGATGATATTTTGGTCTACTCGAGGACAGAGGAAGAACACAAGGAACATTTAAAAATAGTGATGGAGGTGTTGAGAAAACACCAATTGAAAGCAAAGTTTTCTAAGTGTCACTTCTGGAGAAGGGAAGTGAGGTTCTTGGGCCATGTTGTATCAGAGAATGGTATTGTCGTGGACCCGGCGAAGGTGGCTACAGTACAGGATTGGCCTACGCCCAAGAATGCAACAGATGTAAGAAGTTTCTTGGGATTAGCTGGATATTATCATAAGTTTATCCAAGGTTTCTCCAAGATAGCAGCACCATTGACCCAGTTGACCAAGAAGAGTCAAGATTTTGTCTGGGATGAAAGGTGCGAAGATGCATTCAAGAGTCTAAAGGACAAGTTGACAAGCGCACCAGTGTTAGTCATTCCTAAGGGGAATGAAGAGATGACGGTATACACGGATGCCTGTGGTACCGGACTGGGTGCTGTATTGATGCAAGGCGGTAGGGTTGTAGCCTATGCAAGTCGGCAATTGAAACCAAACGAGAGAAGATACCCTACCCATGATTTATAATTGGCAGCGATCGTGTTCGCATTAAAGATGTGGAGACATTATCTCTTGGGAGAAAGATTTGAGCTGTTCACAGATCATAAGTCGTTGAAGTATCTCTTCTCCCAGAAGGATTTAAATCTCCGGCGACAAAGGTGGTTAGAATTCTTAGCTTCCTATGATTTTGACATCGCATATACACCGAGAAAGGGCAATGCGGTGGCTGATGCATTGAGTAGGAGACATGCCAGCTTAGGGGCTATGTTTCTAGAATGGAAGCAACTGGAGTACATCGCTGGGTTTGATTTCAGACCAAAGTGCGAATTGGATCCAAAAATGTTAGCCAGTTTGAAGATCAGACCCACTTTGATTGAGTGAATCGGCTCTAGACAGAGGGACGATCCTAACCTATTGGAAATCATCTCCAAATTAGAGATGGGTATCGATGAGGAGATGAACAAGTATGGGCTTGATCGAGAAGGATGGCTTAGAAAGAATGGAAAGCTTGTTGTACCCAATGTCAATGGATTGAGGGATGAAGTACTTAGAGAGTGTCATCACTCAAAACTAACTATACTCCCCGGTGGTAATAAGATGTATCGAGACATGAAGCAGACCTACTACTGAGAAGGGATGAAAAGAGACATTGGGAAATTTATATCCAAATGCATAAATTGCTAGTTAGTTAAAGCCGAGCAAAAGAAGCCTAGTGGGTTGTTACAGCCATTAGAAATTCCCGAATGGAAATGGGAGCAAGTCTTGATGGATTTCATCGATGGTTTACAAAGGACCAGATCGAGACATGATAGCATTTGGGTGATTATGGACCGATTAACTAAAAGTGCAAGACTTATACCACTCAAATCGACCAGAACGACGGCTAAGTTAGCAGAATTGTATATGAAGTGGGTAGTGAGATTTCATGGAATACCTAAAAGCATTGTGAGTGACCGAGACTCGTTGTTCACTAGTGGGTTTTGGTAGAGCTTACAAGAGGCTCTAGGATCAGAGTTACATCTCAGTACCGCATATCATCCTCAGACCGACGGTCAGACGGAGAGGGTGAATCGTATTTTGGAAGATCTCTTGAGAGCTTGTGTATTGGATTTTGGTGGATCATGGGATGACCATTTGCATCTAGTAGAGTTTGCATATAATAATAGCTACCAATCCAGTATCGGTATGGCTCCGTTTGAAGCTTTGTACGGAAGACCATGCAACTCACCATCATGTTGGATAGAGACTGGCGAAAAGTCTATGCTTGGACCAGAAGTGGTGAGGGAAACTTCAGATAAGATCAAGATCATTCAACAACGAATGAAGGCTGCCCAAGATAGGCAGAAGAGTTATGCTGATAAGAGGAGAAGAGACCTAAGATTCTCCGTTGGTGACTTGGTGTTCGTCAAGATTTCTCCGTTGAAGAGCGTAATACGATTTGGCAGGAGAGGCAAGTCGGCACCAAGATTTGTTGGCCCATTCCCTGTTCTTGAACTAGTCGGGAATTTGGCATATAGAATTCGCTTACCAGAGAAGATGGCAGGAGTTCACAACGTATTTCATGTTTCCCAACTAAGGAAGTTCGTTCACGACTCAGATATGACTATTTCACCTGATCAGTTAGAGGACTTCGAAGTAGAACCCGAGGCGGTTGGGAACCGCAAGCCGGCCCGCATTGTCGAGCACGACATGAAGCAACTTCGAAGGAAGGCGGTGAAGCTAGTCAAGGTTCAGTGGAGCGAGGACGAGAATGATTGTACTTGGGAGACAGAGGAGAACATTAGGAAGACATATGCAGAACTCTTTGCCTGGTAAGATTTTAACTTCGATTTAGTTTTCCGCATGCTAGGATAGGCTTGTTTGTTTGTTTTGCATGTTTGATTGTTGTATGTGGCTGTTAGGCATGCGGGATCTTTTGTATGTTTTGGGTTAAGGAATTTCAGGGGCGAAATTTCTTAAGGGGGGAAGAGTGTAACGACCCGTATTCTACGTATCATAGGATCGTAGAATATTTATTTCTTTCACATATGAAGTCGTATGGTCATGTAACTTTGGGAGACGACTATTGGGGTCATTTCCCATGTTCATGATTTTTCCCTATTTTTAAATGACCATTTTACCCCTAGTTGGCACTGTTTTGGCCATAACTTTTGACTGGAAAGGAATTTTGATTTGAAACCACTTCCATTGGCTCCGGATGATGGTTTACAATTCCGTAGAGTGGTCACATCAGCCAAACGGACTCACCGTTTGGGAGATATGGCTGAAACAAGTTTCAGATGATGAAAAACAACTAATTGGGCTTAACCGGGTGATTAGCAGCTAGGCCCAGAGGGGAATTTCGGGTTTAGGGGTATAGGAGGACTGATTAGGGTTAGGAAATCACTTTCATTTCAGTTTTGAGCCGCCACAAACCTTCTTGAGACCCTAGTAATGGCTTTCATCCTCTAAAACCACTCCAAAACACATTTTTAGTGAAGATTAAGCCTAAACTACATCAAAACAAGGTCAAATAGCATCAGAGCAAGGTTGGAGCTGCTGCTATACATAGGAATTCGACCCAAATAGAGAGTATTTCAGATTGGTACTTTATTTTGTGGCAAAGGTGAGTGATTTGCATAGTTTTTGCACTAATTACGGTAATTAAGGGTAATTAGTGAAGATTAGCGAATTTATACACTAATAAATTCTGGAAAAATGTTTAGAAATTGTTAAATAATATTTTATACCTCTGTTAGAAATTTGGTTCGATTTGATTAAGTTTTGTTAACCCTATGATTAGATTTACTTAAACATGCTTAAGGGAAAATAAGGGGTTTTGGGAATATTTGATCCATTTTGATATGTAAATTCATTGTTTTGGTGTTTGTGGTTAGTTTGCTATGTTGTTATGACTGTTTGACATGATTTGTGATTGATTAGTATAGTTAGATTTGTCGAAAATGTCGTCGAATGGCGTAAACAAGTTGCTGGAAAAGGCTGCAGAAAGTTGTGCAGGGCTTCGGATCGGATCGGACGTGGGCTCGGATCGGATATGTGAACTGGGCAAGAAACCCGACCCGAACTGGAGTCTGGCACATAAGAGGCTTGACAAAAAGGAAGGCCATGTTGGTTAAGCTGGGTATCGGACTAACTTAAAGACGAGGGACTCAGATCGGATCGACTTAAGGATGAAAGGCTAAGACTGGGGTAAGGCGAAGGGATCGGATTGGCTAAAGGAGTAGGATCGGATCGGCTAGAGGAGGAGAATCGGATCGGGGTAAATGGAGAACGAGGGAGCTGATCGGAGAAGGAGCATGAACTGGAGGGAAGATAGCAATCCGACCCGACCCGGAGGAGGACACCCGACCCGAAGTGGAATACCCGACCCGAACCGATGCGACGCTGTGGACCCGAACCGAACCGCTACAGGAGAAGACTGCGAACCGACCCGAAGCAGAGGACCCGACCCGAACCGATGGCTAGAAGGAGAACCCGACCCAGTATTGACCAATAACCCGAGATGCAAAGGTAGTCCAATATGGGAAGTTAGAGCTCAGGATCCAGTTGGGAACCGATGAGTTCACTTCATGATTGGGTTTTGCTGCGGGACGTGTGCCAAGGGGCAGTCGATGTCTGTGACTTTGGATCACTATGTATGGGAGGTACGTGAACGGATTCAGGTCCAAAGTGGCCTAGGTACGGCTAAAGGGCTATAGACCAATGAAGTGGGGTCATTTGTAAAGATTTGGTCATGACTCCATGTGGTAAGCTTGGTAGTAGCAGTAGTTGTACAAGTCGAACACTGTCACTACTTCAATGGGTCTAGTGATTGACAGTGGTGGACATCGTATGCTTTACGCACTGAGTGAGAGATGTGAGGATGGTTGCTATGGATGATTTGTTTGTCATCATTATGACATGCACACCCCACCCCCGTACTCTTACACTATTTATTATGGCACCTTAGGGTATTGTACGGTATGTGGTACTAACTCTTTGGTTGCAGGTTCAGGTATGGTTTAGTATACCTGTTATAGTTTTGTTTATATGCTTATCGCTCATACCAGGCTTTATGTCTGACCCAGAGTTTTATGTCTCCTCTTATTACTGTGGGTGCTCACACGAGCAGATTAGAGACAGGTTAGCTGGTGATGCACGGGTAGATGATCCGGAGACGAGCAGGAGGCTTTCACGTAATGTATATATAGTATTCTCCCTGGGTTGTTGAAGATCACTGCTTGGGCATTAGCGGTGCATCTTCTACTTTAGCTTTCTTTTGTTTAGAGACAGTAAATTTGGAAAGTTGTAATAAGCTGTATTTGGATTTCCACTGCTCTGATGTTGATGTTGACTTTAGTTATCAGCTTATGCACTATCTCACCTGTTTTATGTCAAGTATGTTATTATTATTATTATATTTTATTCCATGCGCTGTGAGACATTCTACAGGTTCCTCGTTAGTTAATTCTCTTCTTTCTTTTCTTTTGACGACCGTTCCGTGCTAGTCGGGCATGTGTACAACGCACTTTCGGAGGAAATGCCGGCTGGTGCGGGGCGGGCCATCACACTATCTGTACTGAGTTACTCGTCCCAGAACACTACTGGTTCCATCTCTGATGAGTTCGTTAATATGTTATATTCCAGAGCTAAGCTTAACCAAAGCTCTAATACCAAATGAGACGACCCCGAACCCCGTACTGACGGCGGCAAGGGTAATCCTTGGAACATAACACATAAACAGATAACAACGGGACAGAATTAAATGAATACACCAGATAATGCATAATAGAATATACTGGATAAACGTAATCATCAGAGTTACACAGTATACAAGATCATACTTAGTACAAATACAGTTCAGCTATACATAAATGTCTACAACGGCAAACAAACATAATGTACAATAGGAGCTGAACAACATAAAAAGAGATAAATGATAGAATCCATCTTCAGCTCCAGCTATCCAGAAAGAGCCAGCTAAAACCTGAATACAAGGCAGGCCGTGTAGAAAAGGGGCACCCGAGTTTGAAAGTGAAACGAACTATGAGTCAGTCATGGGACTGGTATAAGAAATCTACTCAACACATTTAAAATATGACTAATCACAGGACCATGCCACTTTCGTGGAACGGGTTTACTCCATCGGATCGCCAGTGCTTTTAAACAAATAATTCTTTGAAACATCGCAATGCTTTTTATAAAAATGAAGCCATTATAAGACTCAGTTCCCATCACACAATGCAACGCAAACCAGAGGATAGAGTTTTTACCTTATAATGGCCAAGATATGCTTGATACGAATAAAACAAAAGCATTTGATATTATTACTAGTGTTTATATGTTTCAAAAACAATTTCAAATCATAAGTATCAATCATAGACGGCATTAATACCCCATACCACTATGTCGCCATATATAGGTATATAATCAAAACCGCACAGTCACGTATTTGGAAATTGGATTTCCGTCATGAACTAAGCCAAAAGATAGTCCTTACCGACTTCGAGACGCTCTAGCCCGCCCCTCAGGATCAGAGCTCGAGTGACCCTTGGATCGTCAGGGCCGGTCCACCGATGTGGATTAAAATGCCTGATCAATGCGTTTCCCCGCCCTTTGGGGCGTAAATGAGCCAACGAATGACTCCATCGGTCCCGGATCGACCGATATAACCGAGACACCTCACAACTGCAACAACCACATAAGTCAAACTCGTCAGGGTGTGTAAAACCACTTATGCCACTTCTAACTAGAAGGAAACGCATGCCCTCCCTGATGTCCTCTCCCGTTTCTGGTTCATATCGGGGTGTGAGGTTCGCGAATTCACGTTAATCACAAAGCTACACCACACAGGCGGGGCTTTGATCATCACCACAAGACTTTGCTTTTCAACAGAAGCCCTTATCACTGCATCTTAGCATGCCACACAGGCAATTCACGCCATGTAACTGATGGCTATCAATCACACAGAATAAATTCCAATGTCAGACACACCATCCATTTACAAGTCCGTTCTGGGTCTGAACGAAACCGGAGGCACTATATACCTCGCAAACCCATCGACCTCCACGTACGTCTGGACGATCACCACTCATTATCCATATTTCGGGATGCCTCCCAATCAGGACATCAGTTACCATCCAAACGAGGTGAAGATTTCCGGTCTTCAACCACCGTCTTCATCTTCGATTTCTTATCGTCGATTTAGTTATTCAGAATGGGATGAACCCGGTCTTTCTGAGCAACTCGCATATATAATAAACAAGTGCTACATAAACCCAACATACGCATCATTTCAATTCATTAGTCACTAACCGTCAATCAGTAAGAGAACGATTTTCCAAATATTAACCCCGAAGGCCGAAACCAACATCAGATCAAAATCCAGGAAACCATTCGACTTAGCTAACCTTCAGTTAATTTCAAAGTTTCACATCCATATCGTTTATAATATTTTATAATGATTTATCGCTATTTTTATTTATTTTAAAATAGTCAATTTATTCAAACGACGCTTCGGGCCATAAAGCGGCCGTGGCGCTATTTTTCTTCAGATTTGATTTACACATATCTGAAAATTTAACCGTTGGATCTTCACAAAATTTACATCATTAGAAAGATCTTTTCAAAACGAATCCAACGGTTCCAGTTTCGGGAAAATCCGACGGTCGGATCTCCCGGTACAATCGTTTGAAGTTTCGATTTCAAAATACGAACTGCAGCGTCGTTATTCGATTTAATATAATTATATATATATATATATAATCGATTCTAGCGCTATTTTTCTTCAGATTTGAATTAAACATTCCTGACAATCCAACCGTTGGATTTTCACAAAGTTGGTGTCGTTGGAAAGATATTTCCAAAGCGAACCCACCGGTTGCGGCTTCGGGAAAATCTGATGGTCGGATCTCCCGCACTGATCGTTTGAAATCACAGTTTCAAAATACGAACCGCAGCTTCGTTATTCGATGTATTTTAATTCTATTTATATATATATATATCGATTCTTCGATTTCAAATTATATTCCTTTCATACATTTGATAAAAATTATATTTTTATCGAACAAACATTCACTTCGACACTTTACTATTTTTAACAACTCGTGTGTACAGTAAAAATGTGATTTTTATTGTAAAACAATTTATTTCAAAACACGATTATTTTATATAGTTCATATAGGTAATAAAAATATGATTTTTATTATAAAACAATTTATTTCAAAACGAGGTTATTTTATATAGTTCATATAGGTAATAAAAATATGATTTTTTTTTATAACACAATTTATTTCAAAATATGAATACCATTCAACACATGAATTTCAATTCAACGAATGAATTTCGATTCAACACATGAAGGTCTTCTATAGTTTATATATATAGATAAAAAGGTGATTTTTATATTTAAAACACGAATACCATTCAACACATGAATTTCAATTCAACGAATGAATATCGACTCAACACATGAAGGTTTTCTATAGTTTGTATATATAGATAAAAAGGTGATTTTTATATTTAAAACACGAATACCATTCAACACATGAATTTCTATTCAACGAATGAATATCGATTCAACACATGAAGGTTTTCTACTCAACAGACGAATATAGTTTCAATACAGGAAAATAATTCTAACACATGAATATTATTCAAAATTTCGGAAGCATAACGGCAGGATAGTTAAAATCGGGACCGTCCCTAGTATGGCTCCTCGCTCTACCTTAAAGCCTCACAGCTTTTGACAATGGGGAACCATGCATCTAGTTCACACACAGGCGGCATGTATATTTTTTTTTCCATTTCCACAAACTAATCCTATGTGGTTTCAACCAAATATTTCTCAACCACAAATGGGTATTTTTCAACCACAATCAATCAATTTCAACCACAAACAATTTCAATCAACTATTTGCTACCAATCAATTTTCAAACCAATCACAACCAATAAATATCGTCCATGGTTTGTGGACGTGGGGCGTATATATAGATGGGCGTATATATATATATACATATATATATATATAGCATTTCACTTCTATTTCAACACATATATAATTTTACAATGCATATATAACTTATATATCGAACGTACAACTTATACAACGCTTATACAAGAGGTGTACAACGCTTATATAACCCATACATCGACTATATATGTAACGGCCCGGGAAAAATTCGACGCTCGAAATTTCAACAATAATACATAATCCCGTATTACTTGTCAAAAATTCAAGTATCGAACCCCGGACTGTTAATAGAAAGAAGTTAGAGGATGAGAAATAGAAAGAAAGAAATTTAGAATGGAAGAAAGAAGAAAAACACATCAGAATCTCACAGCGGAACGAGTAAATATAATATAACAAATCTCTTTATAAAAAGACTGTATATATACACATACCATTTATCAAAGTACAACATACATCAGTCACAGCGGAAATTTACTTTGTATAACTAACGGTGAAGCCCCTGCTTCCAGCTCCTGGAATTCCAAGCGAAACCTAACCTGGAACATACTCGGTCTGACCCGAGCACATTTGATTTAAAACAAAATTCACCGGGTCAGTCTGGAATACTTTCAATGATAAATTCACAGAACACACTACTTGTTTAACTTTGAAAAATCTTTTTTGAAATAAAAGGATAATAGTAAGACCAGCCCACACATAAACATGGACGGTTTTTACCTTACTATAACCCAAACCATTTTGAAATCAATATCTTTTCTGATACTATAATAATGTCTATCAAACCACAGATAAATAATAATCTAGTAGAATGCTTGCATCTCACGCTCTACATATATAGTATACAATCAAAAACGCGGGCGCTTATTGGAGATTGGATTCCAACTTGACAAGGTGTGGGACCACCTGCCGATCGTATATCTCTAGAGGCGAATACACTGGGTTCAACAAGAACGTCTTGCAACCCGGCCTACACATGACCGACCACTCATTTCGCTTGAGTGTATCGAATGTATATCACCAACGGTTGGGCTCAAACCACCGTTTCCCGAAAAGGGGCAGCACCGATAGATTAAAGAAGCAAAAGGAATTTCTCTAGATAGGTGATTGTACACCCTAATGGGAGCGACCCACATAGCCATGCTGCCTGCCCGATTTTTGTCATTTACCGGTTGATGAGGCTTGAGTCCAAGTTTCCTTCATCACATCAGATTCACTTCGAGTGCCACATTGTCAGATCCATCAAAATCACAAATTGACATCTACAACAATACATTACATGTCAGCTAAAAGAAGTTTCCTTCTTCGCTTCTACTCTTGGTACGGTTGAAGAAATCAATGTAGGTGACCTTTCTGGAAATACTCTGTCAGACATTCATCCATACAAGTCATCCAGGAACAGGATGAACCGAAGGCACTCTCCTACCGCATCCTAGGTATCACCCTATAGATCAGTAGCGAGAAGTCCTTGCAATCCGAAGATTTCAATCACGACAGAATCACAAGTCAGAATATCTTCGGGAGCGACCCTTAGAGATCCAACGAGTAGTTCTTCCGCTCATGAAGATCAACGGTCTTCAATGCTCCATCTCGACCATCTTCTGATATCTTTATCGTTACGTATTTGCTGGTCGGAATGGTTTTCGAATATAAATCCGATCCCAGTCTTTCCATACCAACAATCGATTAAAAGGCCATATTTTGATAGTCGGTTGTTTAACTATCAAATCATAACAGTGTATCTCAGTGAATTGGCAGCTCAGGTCCTTTATTTGAAATATCTCATAAACCCATTCTATCGATTTCTTATAATCGATTTATACTTCTTATCTTAACAAAACTCTTATGTTTTCGTTACTTGAAAACATTACTCGCTACTCGCTTTAGAACATATTTACCAAGCTTCCCTTTTTATTTCCTTTGTTTGGAAATAATGCCATCTTTTATAAATCATCTTTTATTTCCCTTTGTCGTGGAACGTCGTAAAATTATCTCAAAACCCCTTTTCAATTCATCTTTGATTTGAAATCATTGTTATAGTTCTATAATTCCACCTTCCCTTTTCCTTTACCAGTAGGCATATCGTTATATTTCCATTTAATCAACGACAAATATTTAATTACAAAAATCTCTTTCTTATTACGATTTAACCACTTCGCTTAATCTCGTTCCCAGGTGAACGCTTGTTTTTAAAATCATTGTTTTGGGTAAAACCCCTTTTTCATACTTGTTTATACGATTTGAATTAGATTCAAATCCTTTCGATGCTAATCCATTTTTAAAGGTTTGTTTTAAATAAATGATAAATTCCATTTATCGCAAACATCTCGATAATCACTTCTCTATACATTACAAACAAATACCATCTCTCGATAATAGCGGAGCCGTTCAAGTTGGGGTATTCTAATTACCTCTCAGACCTTGATCGACAATGTTCTTATCTCAAGAAAGATACAAGCTTGTAATTCCCAAACCAGAATTTAACTATCCCCATAATCCAATATATTATTCCCATATCCATTTATCTTGGTTTTATAAACCCTTTCACTTTTATTTGAAAACCCAGTTGCCAAGTTAATTCCATTTTACTTAATTAAGTAAAACTGAATGAAATATGCGCCTTAACTTCCAACCACATTTACAATCTTGTTTACGATTTGAAATAAATTCAAATCCTTTTCATACAAAACAAATCTTGTTGAAAATCCCACCTTCACTTATAAACCACTTTTACAACTTCGTTTGCAAGTTCGGACAAAAATCTTCTTATAAATCCCTTATTATTCTTAAATTAAAACTTAAATGCTAATGGATCATCTCTTAACTGAATTCCAATTACAGTTATCGCTTTACTTATTATTTAACTCTAATCTTAACTACACTAAAAATAGCTAACCTTGATATAACAAAAATAGGGAAAAATTATACTTTTTAAAAGCTTATCCAATGATAATTATCTTCCATAACCCAACAATCCTATAATTACTTTGAATTATAGTTAATTCTAAGATTAATTCACATTCAACACTATTTGGTATAATTTAACGAATATTCATAAAATTTGGTTATATAAATTTTAAATTAAATTAATCCCATCGTCATTTTCAAATTAAACAGTTGGTTCCTGCCACCCGTAACTATCAGTTATGCTGCTAACTGACTTCTATTCATTTTCTCTCCTTAAATTAATTAAATATCCTAATTAATTTAAAATATCAGTTAATTGGTTTGAAAAAAAATTTATTCTCCTTCTACTAACTCTTAGGTTAGTTTTTGACTGCAGTTCACAAATCTCATTAATGACATTGAATTCTTATTATAAATATTTAATAATTTCCAATGAAACATGATTATAAACATATATATATATATATATATATATGTAAACTCCTTATTCATTGTTTTAAATAAAATAAACCCAAATATTTAATTCAGTTATAAAATAAATTTTATAACTTAAAACTGCGTCAGTTCGCCTGACGGCAAAACGATGTTTTGAAAATAATAGATTTTAGGCTCTCACTGCCAATCACTTAATCCATACAGTTGATTGATTAAAATCACAACAACGATCGCATCCATTCAACCATCAACAGTCAACAGGTTTTGATGTCAATTTGGGGTTTAATCAGTTCATTTGTACATAATATAAAAATAAACACACACATGATATTTTTGAGGAATCCGGTCGGATCCCTCCAACCTATCCTTCCCTGCACCAGAGATGATTATAATAACACTTCATGATAACATATAATTTTAAATAAATAAATTAACGATGATAAAATAACTAACAACAACCATTTAATCAACCATAAGCAACCAATGCAGCCAATCAACCAATATATATATATTTAAATGATATTTTAATTATGTGAATTTATCACATCATAGTGGTCCAAAAAAGTGTGAGAATTAACTCACCAACTTTGTCGACTGACGGTTGACGCATTCTGTCGTATAATTATTAACTGGTGTTTAAAATTATACGAATCTCCAACTGCTTCGATTTCAGTTTAGACCAGCTCGACAGCGTAGTGCCCATCGCCACGATCCCAATGGACCCTGTTGTGCACAATTCCGCGTGCGTACAGATAGTTTATCACTATTGCAAGTTTTGATTATTATTAAAACAAACTTAACTACTAATTAGTTGAATTAATTACCATTAATCACTCTGACTTTTTGATTAAGTCCATGCGATTCCTACTGTTGCTCCAGGCAAACCCGTCTTCCTAGTATACCGCTCCCCATCCCCTTTTGCCTTTTCATACTTTTTTTATGATACAAAGCCCCTTCCACTTCAGCAAATAACCACCCGTCCCTACCCTTCCTCCTTACCATGTAAGCTTCTTCACCAAATTAACTAATACCACTCCTGCTATGTGCGAGCTGCTCCACCAAAATGCACCAAACCACCACCAAAAGTCTTCACCGCAACTCCCATTTTCGAACACAATATTTCTTTTTCTTTTTTTTTCATTCTTTTTTTTTCCTTCCTTTGTGGTTCAATAACTAAGCACTTAACAATTTAGTGTACTCACCCAAAGTGTTGTATCAAAGGCATGACTTTCAATCCATTTGCAAAAGCTTCATGTACATTCTGTGAAGTAGAAGGCTTCACAAATGAATGTCACCAACTTATTTGCATGCGCCTGCTACCTTCTCACTTGCCCCACTTGCCATACACACTCCACACTGGACCCAAACATTGCTCCCCTTGACTGAAGCTAGTCCGACCCCATACTCCAAGAATTCCCATGCGCTCACCATTCTTTTCTTCTCCTTCACGTGTTATTGTTACCCCCATTTTCTTCCATCATCTATTTCTTTTTCTTTTTTTTAAGAACGAAGAGGAAAATAAAATAAAGCAGAGATTGGTTCCGGCGTAGTGCATTCAGAACAACGAGAAGGCACACACTATTTATAAGGGTAGAAAGTTTGGGTATCACGCAACTGAAAAATTATTTTTCTATTTACTAGTTTGGTCGGCACGGTTTCACGGTTAGGGTAGGCTAGGCCTTCTTTTCTCCTTAGGTCTGGGTTCTTTTTAATTTGATTTAGACTTGCATGTGGGGGGTATCAGACAATAGAGTTGCAGCGTATCGGTATGCAATAATTTTCCTTTTCTGGTTGGATTGCTGAAATGAAACAAAGGCTGCCAACGATTTGAAAACACATGCAATAGATTTAAAGTAGGTTGAATAGGTGTTGACGTTTTTCTTTACTTGCGGCTTCACCAGTACATGAATTTTATTTTAATATGGTATTATTTTAGTATCAATGAAACTCCACTGTGAAATAACACATGAAACTAACCCCAATCGACTTCTGTCTTCTGATAAAAAAGCTAATCTTGGTGTAAAAATATATTCCGGATCCGATGGAACAAGTTTCATCGAAATCCGAGGTCGTATGAAAAAAATTCCTTTATAAAACCAGAAATAAACACACGTTTAATTTTTTCACGATCACTAGATAAATCAAATCAACTTGAAACCCTGCAATCCCATAATAATATTTCAATACGAACGCAATGGCACCAGTTTCGTTGCATTCTGAGACTGTTTCCCCGGTAGGCCATTTTTACGCGCACCACAATGCCCTTTTGGACAACAATTTTCCCGGTCTTCAAAAATAACAAACTATATACCTATCCTGACTATAATCGACGATACGAATTCAACGGAATTGGTTTCGTGGCTTAATTTGATCGTCTGCTCAAGTTACACTCAAAAATCCCTTTATTAATTTTATTACGCGCTATAGAAATTGAACAGGCATTTACGGCTACCGTGGCCACATATGACATCGGTTTGCCACGCCATTTAACACCATACAATAATTCAATGATACGGTTCCGATGAAACTGATTTCGTCGAAATCTGAGTCCGTTTGCAAAACGGCAATTTTAACGCGTGTATTTTAAATAACGATTTCCATAGCGATTATTTCAAAATTTTGATTTGACCATAACTAGCAAATTATAATACAAAATCTGGATTTTCCTCTTTCATATGAAAATTATTATCAACACGGTTCTACCGTTTCTCGTTTCACAGAAATCCGACTTGTATTCGGCCCTGTACGGCCATTTAAAGTTCAAACCGCCAAATTTCGAACTACCGCGCCGCTGCAGCTCATTTTATAAATTAAACGTTATGCCGTCGTTTAATAAACGAAATCGTCAATAAAATTCAATATAAACAATATTAGATCATTTTAAACTGCATGTTCACAATATATTGAAACACAGCATTTTTCGACCGTTTTGAAATAAAAATATTATTTATTTAAATAACATATTCAAAAGGACATCGTTAAATTCAATTATTTAAATCAAATCCAATATTTTAAATAATAAAATAAATTAAATAATTACCAGAAAAATACGGGTCGTTACATTCCTTCCCCCTTAAAATAATTTCGTCCTCGAAATTGCTAAGGTAGGGAAAATGCTGTAAACCCATTTCTTTGATAAAAATATTTAATTAAAACTTGGTTTTATTTTCAAATCTAGCCCAATTGGCTTTAAACCCAATTTATTTCAAATAACAAAAATTCCCAAAATTTTCGAAAATATACTAACACCTTAAATTCTGAAAAAATTTCGGTAGAGTCTCCCCTGTACGGAGGGACATCTGCAATAATCGCAGGTTCAAGAATATCTATACATCGACCAACAGGTCGGAAAAATCCAAAATCTAAACTCAAAACCCAAATAAAAACCAAAATTTTATATTTTGCGTAGGCGTACCTTTTTGCGAGCGTTATTACGCGATAAGCGATATATATATATATATATATATATATATATATATATATATATATATACATGCTTGTTTGATTAACATGCCAACTGGATTCAAATTACTCCAGAGTTCTCTTGGATTAACTCTGTACCTGTCCTCAACTGCAATGAAATCCATTAGTGCTCAAAACAATGTTAGACAGGCCAAAATACCCATATTAACCATATTATTCAATTCCAAACAATTGGAAATAATCTTACCACCTTTTAATTCTAATGGATTTAATTATAACTCAGTCTTACCAATCCATTTATCCATTCAAATTCTACATCTTGAACTAATTAATTTAACTTGATCTTTTCATATTGGTTTTCAATCAGCTGTTGGTTGATTTCATACAAACCATCCAATACATAACAAACAACCAAGGCATAAAATTCAACCAAACCATTTTGGGTTAATATTTCTCGTCCTCTTTCACTTTGGTTTTTCATTAATTGATTTTTATTGGATTAATCCCATACAATTATCACTTACTCGATTTCATAAGTGAAATCTCTTTCATTATATAAATCTATGCCAGTTCAAATATTCAAATTTTGAATTCTTATCCAAGTTATTCAATCAAAACCCATATTACCATCATTTGAGAAAAATATATTTATATAAAATGTAATCCGGGCAAAACTATATAAAATAAATTTATAATAAATTACAAATACGCGCTCTCATATACACACTCAAACTCAATCTAGGGTATTGTTAACCCTATCTCTATCGAGTTACACCACAGAGCCAAGGTTATCACAAAACCAATAGCTCTGATACCAACTATAACGGCCCGGAAAAAAAGCTCGACGCTCGAATTTTCAACAATAATACATAATCCCGTATTACTTGTCAAAAATCCAAGTATCGAACCCCAGACTGTTAATAGAAAGAAGTTAGAGGATGAGAAATAAAAAGAAAGAAATTTAGAATAGAAGAAAGAAGAAGAACACATCCGAATCTCACAGCGGAACGAGTAAATATAATATAACAAATCTCTTTATAAAAGGACTGTATATATACACATACCATTTATCAGAGTACAACATACATCAGTCACAGCGGAAATTTACTTTGTATAACTAACGGTGAAGCCCCTGCTTCCAGCTCCTGGAATTCCAAGCGAAACCTAACTTAGAACATACTCGGTCTGACCCGAGCACATTTGATTTAAAACAAAATTCACCGGGTCAGTCTGGAATACTTTCAATGATAAATTCACAGAACACACAACTTGTTTAACTTTGAAAAATCTTTTTTGAAATAAAAGGATAATAGTAAGACCATCCCACACATAAACACGGACTGTTTTTACCTTACTATAACCCAAACCATTTTGAAATCAATATCTTTTCTGATATTATAATAATGTCTATCAAACCACAGATAAATAATAATCTAGTAGAACGCTTGCATCTTACGCTCTACATATATAGTATACAATCAAAATCACGGGCGCTTATTGGAGATTGGATTCCAACTTGACAAGGTATGGGACCACCTGCCGATCGTGTATCTCTAGAGGCGAATACACAGGGTTCAACAAGAACGTCTTGTAACCGGGCCCACACATGACCGACCACTCATTTCGCTTGAGTGTATCGAATGTATATCACCAACAGTTGGGCTCTTACCACCGTTTCCCGAAAAGGGACAGCACCGATAGATTAAAGAAGCAAAAGGAATTTCTCTAGATAGGTGATTATACACCCTAATGGGAGCGACCCACATAGCCATGCTGCCTGCCCGATTTTTGTCATTTACCGGTTGATGAGGCTTGAGTCCAAGTTATCCTTCATCACATCAGATTCACTTCGAGTGCCACATTGTCAGATCCATCAAAATCACAAATCGACATCTACAACAATACATTACGTGTCAGCTAAAAGAAGTTTCCTTCTCCGCTTCTACTCTTGGTACGGTTGAAGAAATCAATGTACGTGACCTTTCTGGAAATACTCTGTCAGACATTCATCCATACAGGTCATCCAGGAACAGGATGAACCGAAGGCACTCTCCTACCGCATCCTAGGTATCACCCTATAGATCAGTAGCGAGAAGTCCTTGCAATCCGAAGATTTCAATCACGACAGAATCACAAGTCAGAATATCTTCGGGAGCGACCCTTAGAGATCCAACGAGTAGTTCTTCCGCTCATGAAGATCAATGGTCTTCAATGCTCCATCTCGACCATCTTCTGATATCTTTATCGTTACGTATTTGCTGATCGGAATGGTTTTCGAATATAAATCCGATCCCGGTCTTTCCTTACCGACAATCGATTAAAAGGCCATATTTTGATAGTCGGTTGTTTAACTATCAAATCATAACTGTGTATCTCAGTGAATTGGCAGCTCAGGTCCTTTATTTGAAATATCTCATAAAACCATTCTATCGATTTCTTATAATCGATTTATACTTCTTATCTTAACAAAACTCTTATGTTTTCGTTACTTGAAAACATTACTCGCTACTCGCTTTAGAACAGATTTACCAAGCTTCCCTTTTTATTTCCTTTGTTTGGAAATAATGCCATCTTTTATAAATCATCTTTTATTTCCCTTTGTCGTGGAACATCGTAAAATTATCTCAAAACCCCTTTTCAATTCATCTTTGATTTGAAATCATTGTTATAGTTCTATAATTCCACCTTCCCTTTTCCTTTACCATTAGGCATATAGTTATATTTCCATTTAATCAACGACAAATATTTAATTACAAAAATCTCTTTCTTATTACGATTTAACCACTTCGCTTAATCTCGTTCCCAGGTGAACGCTTGTTTTTAAAATCATTGTTTTGGGTAAAACCCCTTTTTCATACTTGTTTATACGATTTGAATTAGATTCAAATCCTTTCTATGCTAATCCATTTTTAAAGGTTTGTTTTAAATAAATAATAAATTCCATTTATCGCAAACATCTCGATAATCACTTCTCTATACATTACAAACAAATACCATCTCTCGATAATAGCGGAGCCGTTCAAGTTGGGGTATTCTAATTACCTCTCAAACCTTGATCGACAACGTTCTTATCTCAAGATAGATACAAGCTTGTAATTCCCAAACCAGAATTTAACTATCTCCATAATCCAATAGATTATTCCCATATCCATTTATCTTGGTTTTATAAACCCTTTCCCTTTTATTTGAAAACCCAGTTGCCAAGTTAATTCCTTTTTACTTAATTAAGTAAAACTGAATGAAATATGCGCCTTAACTTCCAACCACATTTACAATCTTGTTTACGATTTGAAATAAATTCAAATCCTTTTCATACAAAACAAATCTTGTCGAAAACCCCACCTTCACTTATAAACCACTTTTACAACTTCGTTTGCAAGTTCGGACAAAAATCTTCTTATAAATCCCTTATTATACTTAAAGTAAAACTTAAATGCTAATGGATCATCTCTTAACTGAATTCCAATTACAGTTATCGCTTTACTTATTACTTAACTCTAATCTTAACTACACTAAAAATAGCTAACTTTGATATAACAAAAATAGGGAAAAATTATACTCTTTAAAAGCTTATCCAATGATAATTATCTTCCATAACCCAACAATCCTATAATTACTTTAAATTATAGTTAATTCTAAGATTTATTCGCATTCAACACTATTTGGTTTAATTTAACGAATATTCATAAAATTTGGTTATATAAATTTTAAATTAAATTAATCCCATCGTCATTTACAAATTAAAAAGTTGGTTCCTGCCACCTGTAACTATCAGTTATGCTGCTAACTGACTTCTATTCATTTTCTCTCCTTAAATTAATTAAATAACCTAATTAATTTAAAATATCAGTTAATTGGTTTGAAAAAAAACAATTATTCTCCTTCTACTAACTCGTAGGTTAGTTTTTGACTGCAGTTCACAAATCTCATTAATGACATTGAATTCTTATTATAAATATTTAATAATTTCCAATGAAATATGATTATAAACATATATATATATATATATATATATATATATATATAAACTTCTTATTCATTGTTTTAAATAAAATAAACCCAAATCTTTAATTCAGTTATAAAATAAATTTTATAACTTAAAACTGCGTCAGTTCGCCCAACGGCAAAACGATGTTTTGAAAATAATAGATTTTAGGCTCTCACTGCCAATCACTTAATCCATACAGTTGATTGATTAAAATCACAACAACGATCGCATCCATTCAACCATCAACGGTCAACAGGTTTTGATGTCAATTTGGGGTTTAATCAGTTCATGTGTACATAATATAAAAATAAACACACACATGATATTTTTGAGGAATCCGGTCGGATCCCTCCAACCTGTCCTTCCCTGCACCAGAGATGATTATAACACTTCATGATAACATATAATTTTAAATAAATAAATTAACGATGATAAAATAACTAACAGCAACCATTTAATCAACCATAAGCAACCAATGCAGCCAATCAACCAATATATATATTTTTAAATGATATTTTAATTATGTGAATTTATCACATCATAGTGGTCCAAAAAAGGGTGAGAATTAACTCACCACCTTTGTCGACTGACGGTTGACGCATTCTGTCGTATAATTATTAATTGGTGTTTAAAATTATACGAATCTCCAACTGCTTCGATTTCAGTTTAGACCAGCTCGACAGCGTAGTGCCCATCGCCATGATCCCAACGGACCCTGTTGTGCCCAATTCTGTGTGCGTACGGATAGTTTATCACTATTGCAAGTTTTGATTATTATTAAAACAAACTTAACTACTAATTAGTTGAATTAATTACCATTAATCACTCTGACTTTTTGATTAAGTCCACGCGATTCCTATTGTTGATCCAGGCAAACCCGTCTTCCTAGTATACCGCTCCCCATCCCCTTTTGCCTTTTCATACTTTTTTTTTATGATACAAAGCCCCTTCCACTTCAGCAAATAACCACCCGTCCCTACCCTTCCTCCTTACCACGTAAGCTTTTTCACCAAATTAACTAATACCACTCCTGCTATGTGCGAGCTGCTCCACCAAAATGCACCAAACCACCACCGAAAGTCTTCACCGCAACTCCCATTTTCAAACACAATTTTTCTTTTTCTTTTTTTTTCATTCATTTTTTTCCTTCCTTTATGGTTCAATAACTAAGCACTTAACAATTTAGTGTACTCACCCAAAGTGTTGTATCAAAGGCATGACTTTCAATCCATTTGCAAAAGGTTCATGTTCATTCTGTGAAGTGGAAGGCTTCACAAATGAAAGTCACCAACTTATTTGCATGCGCCTGCTACCTTCTCACTTGCCCCCCTTGCCATACACACTCCACACTGGACCCAAACATTGCTCCCCTTGACTGAAGCTAGTCCGACCCCATACTCCAAGAATTCCCATGCGCTCACCATTCTTTTCTTCTCATTCACGTGTTATTGTTACCCCCATTTTCTTCCATCATCTATTTTTTTTTTAAGAACGAAGAGGAAAATAAAATAAAGCAGAGATTGGTTCCGGCGTAGTGCATTCAGAAAACGAGAAGGCACACAGTATTTATAAGGGAGAAAGTTTGGGTATCACGCAACTGAAAAATTATTTTTCTATTTACTAGTTTGGTCGGCACAGTTTCACGGTTAGGGTAGGCTAGGCCTTCTTTTCTCCTTAGGTCAGGGTTCTTTTTAATTTGATTTAGTCTTGCATGTGGGGGGTATCAGACAATAGAGTTGCAGCGTATCGGTATGCAATAATTTTCCTTTTCTGGTTGGATTGCTGAAATGAAACAAAGGCTGCCAACGATTTGAAAACACATGCAATAGATTTAGAGTAGGTTGAATAGGTGTTGACGTTTTTCTTTACTTGCGGCTTCACCAGTACATGAATTTTATTTTAATATGGTATTATTTTATTATCAATGAAACTCCACTGTGAAATAACACATAAAACTAACCCAAATCGACTTCTGTCTTCTGATAAAAAAGCTAATCTTGGTGTAAAAATATATTCCGGATCCAATGGAACAAGTTTCGTCGAAATCCGAGGTGGTATGAAAAAATTTCCTTTATAAAACCAGAAATAAACACATGTTTAATTTTTTCATGATCACTAGATAAATCAAATCAACTTGAAACCCTGCAATCCCATAATAATTCTTCAATACGAACCCAACGGCACCAGTTTCATCGCATTCTGAGACTGTTTCCCCGGTAGGCCATTTTTACGCGCACCGCAATGCCCTTTTGGACAACAAATTTCCCGGTTTTCAAAAAAAACAAACTATATACCTATCCTGACTATAATCGACGATACGAATTCAACGGAATTGGTTTCGTGGTTTAATTTGATCGTCTGCTCAAGTTACACTCAAAAATCCCTTTATTAATTTTATTACGCGTTATAGAAATTGTACACGCGTTTACGGCTACCGTGGCCACATACGACATCGGTTTGCCATGCCATTTAACACCATACAATAATTCAACGATACGGTTCCAATGAAACTGATTTCGTCGAAATCTGAGTCCGTTTGCAAAACGGTTATTTTAACGCGTATATTTTAAATAACGATTTCCATAGCGATTATTTCAAAAATTTGATTTGGCCATAACTAGCAAATTATAACACAAAATCTGGATTTTCCTCTTTCATATGAAAATTATTATCAACACGGTTCTAATGTTTCTCGTTTCACAGAAATCCGACTTGTACTCGGCCCTGTACGGCCATTTAAAGTTCAAACCGCCAAATTTCGAACTACCGCGCCGCTGCAGCTCATTTTATAAATTGAACGTTATAGCGTCGTTTAATAAACGAAATCATCAATAAAATTCAATATATCATTTTAAACTGCATGTTCACAATATATTGAAACACAGCAATTTCCGACCGTTTTGAAATAAAAATATTATTTTATTATTTATTTAAATAACATATTCAAAAGGACATCGTTAAATTAAATTATTTAAATCAAATCCTATATTTTAAATAATAAAATAAATCAAATAATTACCAGAAAAATACGGGTCGTTACCATATAATTTATACATCGTCGTTTTCCATATCGTTTATAAATTAGAAATCTCACATTGGGTTCCACTCCACCAAAAATAGCAGAAGGCTCAGAAAAATATCCAGTCTCTTCTAGAATGTAGAGAACGTCGCTACGAGTCCAATGCCTCTTGTTTCATCGAATTTCGTCAACACATGAAAAAGACATGATTTTTATGCGATATACTAACTTTGCAACGCTTTAAAGTGCCACAAACAGTTTCATTAACCCAAGCCGTATACCTTCCACTTGCGTTCAAAAGTAGGGTTCGCTTATTCTTTGAATCTGTGAAGTATGAAGCCGATCCACTTGCACGACGTTGTAGAGCCTCGAGCGGCGCACCGGAAGGTCCCCTTTCTGATGAACTCGACGGTGGAAGGCGACGGCTACGGTGGTGCGAATGGCGCCACTTCAGAAGCACGATGCTCGAGATTCACAGCACGAGGGAAGAAGAGACCAGTACTGATTTGAAGCTCGAGGGGCGTTCTTCAAAAAGTTGAACAGTGGCGAGGGCTAATGTTGCTTCGATTCGCTGGAATCGGGGAAGGAAGTTCGAATGGGTAGCCGCCGTATATCGATAGTTAATCGCGGAGAGAGAATAAGCCTGGGCCAATGAATTTTTTATTAATTTATATATTTTTAAATCTCTAAAATACCCTCTTACACACACGAACACCAATCCAAACCCAACGACTGTCGTCCCTAGCGTTTTACCCTCATTCTGAACACAATGGGATATGTTTTGCAGGCCCATTCGACTGTTTCAGTCAGTTTTACTTCAAATTAAAATATAAAACATTCAATATTTAATTTTAACGTACATTTCAATTTGCCAGGGCCACAAACTGATTCGAAAAATTCCAGAAAAATAAATCTGACTATGTTTTGACGATACGGTCCCAACAAAACTTGTTTCGTCGAATTCTGAGACCGTTAGAAAATGGCCCTTTTCTGGTCGATCCAATTTAACTGTAATTGACCAAAACACATTTTTCCTTTGCCACGCTCACATACTAGCTTCAAAAATTCTGAAATTTGAAACCTAGTAATAACTTCACATCCCGGATCCGACAAAAGTGGTTTCGTCGAATTCCGAGGTCGTTTGCAAAATGACCATTTTCACGGGCTATATAATTTCTATAGCGACCTTTCTGAAAATTTATTTGGCCATAACTTTTGCTTTCCGCTATGAAACTTCGAATTTTCAGATTCATTAGAAAGGTATTCACTAACAGATTTATATATTTTTGGTTTCACTCAAATCCGTTTTGTTTTGCACTCGGTACAATCAGTCGAAATTTGAATTCAAGTTTTGAAACTACCGCGCCATTTCAGGCCTTGTTTATAATTCAAAGTAACTATATTTATTTTCAAACGTCAATTCAAACTCACTTTTCATTGCTATTATTTAAATTATTTATTTTAAATATTTAAAATCCACTATTTTTGCCAATTTAAATTTTTTAAATTGGTTCAGATTTTCCGGGTCGTTACAGATGGGACCTGGGTCTTATAATGGTTTCATTTTTCTAAAAAGCATTACATTGTTTGACGATTTACTTTAATTATGCACCGGCAATCCAATGGAGTAAACACATTCCGCGTTAGCGGCGTGGTCCTGTGATTAGCCTACTTATTAGATGAGTTAAGTATACAATTCTCACACCAGTCCCACGACTGACCTGTAGTTTGTTTCACTTTGCAAACTCGGGTGCCCTCTTTCCACACGGGCAGTCGAGTAGCTTTTTGCAGATATAGTTAAGCAGGATCCTGGATTGAACCCTGAAGCTGGGTCCAGAATATTGATGGCCTTCCGCTGAGATTAGTTCCGCTGCAATGTATTTAATTTATTGTAAATGTACCTTCCACTGTATTATTTATCGATGTACTCTAATATATTCTGTACTCTGATGTAACATTTATTATTGATGTTATAAAAGTCTGTGTTGTTGTTCTGATGTGTTGTATTAGTTATGATTGATCATACGTCTTAGAGAAGGGTGATAAGTAAAGAATAAATTCTTCACCACCAAACAGAAATATATAATCAGTAGCGTTCAACAAATACAGTAGAAAGGAATACAATGTCAGACACGCAATCCATTTACAAGTCCGCTCTGGGTATGAGCGAAACAACGTGTCCGTCGATCTCCAAATGCGTTTGGACGATCATTACTAAATAACTTGCCTTGGAAAGCCAATCCCAATTCAAGATACCAATCATCATCATCCCAACGATGTGAAAACCTTCGGTCTTCAATCACCGTCTTCATCTTTGACTCTTGATCGTCGTGATGATTATTCAGAATGGGTGAAACCCGGTCTTTCTGAATAACTTGCGTATTTTGTGATTAAAAAGAAAATATTGGAAAATCACACATTACGCCACATTCCAACTCCGAGTATTCTTTTAATAAAATATTCATTTTAAAAGATTCTCATTAATTTTATCAAAGATAAACACTGAAAATAAAATCTTAAATCTTCCTTAAAAGATTTATTAACTCCAATTTTGATTTGATATCAAAAATCATTATTACAAGATCACTTATTTCAAATCTATAAAATAGATTTATAAATTCCAAATAATAATTTCAACGTAAATTGGATTAAAGGACAAATGTCGTTTAAAACACCGTCGACGATAAATCCACTTCACATCTCAATTTATTTCATATCACAAAATATAATTGCAAATCCTAATAATCTTAAAACACATATTTAAAAATAATCATTAAAAATATTCTTTATATAAAAGCTTCTAAATGAGAAGTTTTCTTTATATTACAAAAATTTATCTTTGACAAATATTCTTTATTTTAACATATACTTGATTAAAAATATTTTTTTATGAAAATATATACTTTATATAAAAAGGATTTCTAATGTAAAATGTTCTTATTTTAAAGAACACCTGAATCGAAATGCGACTCAAGCATTTACCATATAATTTGGATTATATGGATTTCACACACATCATATATATGATAATAACAATATAATCATCAAATCATCCATCTACATGCAAAGTGTAATTTCCACTGTGTAAGCGTTAAAATTAAATAATAACGCTCATCGCAGCCTGTCGATCTAACGATCAACATACAACTAAATATTGGGATTAGTGTATATAAATTTTCATCCCAACATGTAACAACCCGGAATTTTGGGGCCAATTTAAAATTTTTATTTTAAGAAATTTTGACAGAAAATGTGTCAGAATTTAAAAATTCCATTTTTAAATTAAATTATTGAATTTAAAATGATTTTTATTTATAAACTTTATGATGTTATTGATAAATGATTTCAAATTTATTTCTAATAAACAATTTATAATTAGATAAATGATGATTTATAACAATTGAATTGTTTATGAATAATTACATGAAAGAATACCCAAAATAGTTAACTTTGATTTGACTGTGTAAATCAATTTATGATATTCAATTTGAAATTGTAAGTTTGATTTAGGATTTGAACGTAGAGATTTATACTTGAATCTCTAGTTTGTTTAATTTAATTTGTTCTTGAAAGACTAAATTAAATTTTATAAATTAAATGATTAAATTTATATTTTAATTTAATATTTAAGTTTGATTGTAAGATTACATTTATTGATGGAAAACTTAAATCCTAAGATTTAAATGTTGATTGACATAATTCATGTAGGCGCTTGTTTAATGCACATTCTAAATATACAAAAACGAAAAAAATAACTTTAAAATATTTCCTCAATTAAATGTTAATAGCAAGGATGCTATCCTTGTATTAACAATCTTTGACTACATGCTAAGGTGAAAAAAAATATGCCTTAGGAACATTAATAAAATCTATTAATTTATATTATATATATATATGTATATGTATGTGTGTGTGTATATATATATATATATCTTTGACTATCCTTTTAAATACTTTCCCCCTATCTATTCTAATTGTATCATTCATTGATAATAAATTCCCAAATGTGAATTGTTCCCTTGAATTATGAAAAAAAAATTATCTAATCAACGCACCATATATGGGCATTAAATAAAGAATGACACACTACAATAAATTTCATGCAGTGTGCACATTTAAAACTTTCCACAATATGTTATATCTTCGTATGCATGCAATTTAATTCTATGCACATTAATTTTTTTTCCTTCTTTTCATTAAATTGTCATGTTGGCGACATGCATGCGTTTATTAAAACGTGTGGTCATGCTTTCTATATTCCTTCATTATTTTCAATGCTCCCTTATATTGAATTCTTCGTATACTAAAAATAAAAGGAACCATGCCATGTTTTCCCCTTTATTATCCATAGAATTCATATATATATATATATATATATATATATATATATATATATATATATATATAAAAAAGACAAGGAAACGTTAAATCTTGCACTTACATTTCTTTCTGTTGTAATTGTACATATTTATTTCTTTTTGTTCACCAATCCTTATTATTATAAAATAACATAACTCTCCCTTCTTCTTCCCTTACATCCTCTCTCCTTCAATCCAATTTGTTCTATACTTTAAAAAAAATGGCTTCTTTCCTCAGATCTATTTCTCCACCACCTCCATCCCAACGAGCGGACATTGTCGTTCAAAAATATTTCTCCAAATTCCTCATAATTCGTTCCGAATTAAAACATGATTTATAAGAGAAAATTAAAGAGCAATCTCCAATCTCCAAAATGGTGCATCCTTACTAGCGTGGAAAGAGGATGGAACGATGGTCTATTTGAGCACCTCCGATCAAATTCTGATGTCATATGTAGAATTTAAGGTCATTTAAATTTTGAATACATTAATAATTATACAAAGATAATTAAATAAATTAATTACTTTTCCCCTTAATCAAAATCAAGGCCTCCCAAATTATCCTCCTCATCGCGTTCTTCTGGAAGCCTTCAAACCCATCTAGTCATCTGCGCTAGCCACCGGCGATCACCAGAATTCGATCGGAGGTGCTCAAATAGACCATCGTTCCATCCTCTTTCCACGCTAGTAAGGATGCACCATTTTGGAGATTGGAGATTGCTCTTTAATTTTCTCTTATAAATCATGTTTTAATTCGGAACGAATTATGAGGAATTTGGAGAAATATTTTCGAACGACAACGTCCGCTCGTTGGGATGGAGGTAGTGGAGAAATAGGTCTGAGGAAAGAAGCCATTTTTTTTAAAGCATAGAAAAAATTGGATTGAAGGAGAGAGGATGTAAGGGAAGAAGAAGGGAGAGTTATGTTATTTTATAATAATGAGGATTGGTGAACAAAAAGAAATAAATATGTACAATTACAACAGAAAGAAATGTAAGTGCAAGATTTAACGTTTCCTTGTCTTATATATATATATATATATAAATATATATATATATATGAATTCTATGGATAATAAAGGGGAAAACATGGCATGGATCTTTTTATTTTTAGTATACGAAGAATTCAATATAAGGGAGCATTGAAAATAATGAAGGAATATAGAGAGCATGACCACACGTTTTAATAAACGCATGCATGTCGCCAACATGACAATTTAATGAAAAGAAGGAAAAAAAATTAATGTGCATAGATTTAAATTGCAGGCATACGAAGATATAACATATTGTGGAAAGTTTTAAATGTGCACACTGCATGAAATTTATTGTAGTGTGTCATTCTTTATTTAATGCCCATATATGGTGCGCTGATTAGATAATTATTTATTTCTTTTCATAATTCAAGGGAACAATTCACATTTGGGAATTTATTATCAATGAATGATACAATTAGAATAGATAGGGGGAAAGTATTTAAAAGGATAGTCAAAGATATATATATACACACACATACATATACATATATATATATATATAATATAAATTAATAGATTTTATTAAAGTTCCTAAGGCATATTTTTTTCACCTTGGCATGTAGTCAAAGATTGTTAATACAAGGATAACATCCTTGCTATTAACATTTAATTGAGGAAATATTTTAAAGTTATTTTTTTCGTCTTTGTATATTTAGAATGTGCATTAAACAAGCGCCTACATGAATTATGTCAATCAACATTTAAATCTTAGGATTTAAGTTTTCCATCAATAAATGTAATCTTACAATCAAACTTAAATATTAAATTAAATTATAAATTTAATCATTTAATTTATAAAATTTAATTCAATCTTTCAAGAACAAATTAAATTAAACAAACTAGAGATTTAAGTATAAATCTCTACGTTCAAATCCTAAATCAAACTTACAATTTCAAATTGAATATCATAAATTGATTTACACAGTCAAATCAAAGTTAACTATTTTGGGTATTCTTTCATGTAATTATTCATAAACAATTCAATTGTTATAAATCATCATTTATCTAATTATAAATTGTTTATTAGAAATAAATTTGAAATCATTTATCAATAACATCATAAAGTTTATAAATAAAAATCATTTTAAATTCAATAATTTAATTTAAAAATGGAATTTTTAAATTCTAACACATTTTCTGTCAAAATTTCTTAAAATAAAATTTTTAAATTGGCCGCAAAATTCCGGGTTGTTACAATCGCCCCCACTTAAAATCTTTTCGTCCTCGAAATGGAACGAAGCTAAAAGTTGTTTAATTAACTAACTTAACTTTAAAAAAAATTATTTATTGGTTTCGATAATTTTATTAGTTAAATTAAAAATCAAACATCACAACCAGCAATCAATTAGATGGTTAACTTTTCAAAAATATATAACTTTATATATAGTCAAAAATCATATTTTTAATGCAAATCACAGCAATGTGTACTAACTAAGTTGGTTCTCATACCAGTCAGTGGAAATATATAGAAATCCCACTTTCGAGACTCGAACATAAATACTGGTGATGGTGCACCGATCATCAGAATTATCTCCGGGCGACTAGAGTGCGATTCTATATCTACCCAGTATATTAAAACTTCGAATATCCGTTAATTACTCGTATATTCGAAATCTTTATATACTCGATTGTCCACATTAAAATATAATAATATACTCAAATACGTATTTTAAGATAAAATTTTCAAAACTAAATTTTGTTTCCATTTTTATTTTAAAGAAAATAATACTCCCCACACTCGTTCTAGGATGCTACTGATCCTATCTCTAATGAGTTATTCTTATTGGATATTACTAATCCAATCTCTGATGAATTCTTTCGTTCGATTCTAATGTGTCTTCTTCTCGAGCTTTGTAAACCAGGCTCTGATACCAAATGAAATGACCCAAACTTCCCAGTAAAGGAAAGGCTGGATTGCTTTGAGAAAAACACACATCAGAACACAAACTGAAGAACATTTTATTGTTGATTCCAACAATTACATCAGAGTACAAGAAAATCACAGAGTATGAATATATATTTCATAATAGGAATACAATAATATCAGAGATTTAAATTACATTTAAATAGCAGCGGAAAAATATTACAAATATACAACTGAAAGGAATACACGGATACAGAGCTTTCCGAAAACCGCTTCAGCTGTAAACCAAGATCCTGTAAATATATCTGCAAAAAGCTACTCGACTGCCCGTGTGGAAAATAAGGGCACCCGAGTTTGCCAGTGAAACAAACTGCAGTTCAGTCATGGGATTGGTATGAGAAATCTTAACTTAATTATCTAATAATAAGGCTAATCACAGGAACACGCCGCTAACGCGGAACGGGTTTACTCCATTGGATTGCCTGTGCATAAGTAAAGTAAATCGTTTAAACAACGCAATGCTTTTTAGAAAAATGAAACCATTATAAGACCCAAGTCCCATCACACAATGCAACGCAAACCGGAGGATAGGGTTTTACCTTATAATGATCAAAAGATGCTTGATACGATAAAACGGATTTAGTATTAGTGTGTATATGCTTTAATAAAAACATTTCAAATATAAATGTATCAATCCTAGATGGCATAGTACCCCATCCTACTATGTCTCCATACTAGTTCTACAATCAAAACCGCAAGGTCGTATTGGAAATTGGATTTCCATCATGAGTCGAGGCTAGGGGCAAGCTCCTCTCCGATTTGAGACACTCTAGCAAATGCCTCAGGATCCCCCGTAGTGAACCCTTGGATCTTTAGGGCCAGTCCCTGCCTATCGGCAGTGGATTGGTTATGCCTGAACACACGCTTCTCGGTCCCTTTGGACCTATAGTATGACCACTAACGGCCTATAAAAATCCGAGGCGCCTCAAAATCCATCATCCACATAAGTAAAATGTCAGCCAGTTTAAGCACCGACACCACTCCTAGCTAGAAAGAAACGTGTGCACTCCATGCTGTCCTAATCCCGTTTTTGACTCATACCGGGGTGTGAGGCTCGCAAAGTCATGATATACACAAAGTTATGCCGTAATAGGCTATACTTTGATCATCCCACAAGGCCCTGCTTTTCAACAAAAGCCTTGATCATTTGCATCTTGGCGTGCCACATTGACAATTCACGCCATGCGATCAATCACTATTAATATATACCAGGGTGTTAAGTAGAGAATAAATCCTCCACCACCAAACAGACATACATTAACAGAAATCGATTTAATTCACATGGAACGAAATCCGATGTCAGACACGCATCCATTTACTAGCTTATGCTCTGGGTCTGAGAGAAAACCAAATCCGAACAATCAACCACAGTCCAGACGGCCACCACTGAAGCCCCTTCAAGGTAGCTACTCCCATCAAGGGTCTCTGTAGCAACACATCCATTCGATGTGAAGATCGTCAGTCTTCAACCACCGTCTTCATCTTCGACTCTTCATCGTCGTAGTAATTATTCGGAATGGGTTAAACCCGGTCTTTCCGTATAACTTGCGTATTTTTATAATTAAAAATCAAATGCTGTATAAAACACATCCAACGCCTCATTTCAATTCAAAATATTCCTTTAAACAAAATATTCACATTATTCTGTCAAAGATAAATTCTTTAAATTAATTCTTAAATCTTTCTTTTAAAGATTTATTAAAAAACCCAATTTGGGTTTACATATCAAAAATCATTATTCAACGATTATTTAAATTTAAGAAATAAATCTTATCTTTAACCGGGTTAAAGAACTAATGTCATTTTAAAACACCATTCACGATAAACCCAAAATCGACTTCCATTAAATATGGAATCTTCACAGAAATCAATCAATATATAATCGTTATAAATTTCTGTATCCGACCAATAATATAAATGTAATAAGGACAAAGCCTCTTAAATTCCATATGTAGTATCGGTCTTCTTTTACAGAAGCTTATCTCGGTTATTATTAATTCGAATTCCATTAAATTCCAATTTAATATATTAAATTGGAAAACTTTACTTTTGGAAAATTTCCATTTAAATCTTAAATAAAGATTTATAAATTCCAAATCATATCTTCACTGTCAATCGGGTTAAAGAACAAATGTCGCTTAAAAACATAGTTCACAATAAACCCAATTCACATTTCATCTTATTTCAATCACTAAATATAATTGAAACTTTTAATAATCAAAATAAAAAGATTATTCTTTTCATACGGGGTTTTAGAACAGTGTTATTTAAGACACTATTCACGACTAACCCAAAATCCAACTTATTTAATTTAACTTCAATTAAATCTTAACAAATTGGAAAACTTCATTAAATCTAAATTTAATGATTGATCCTAGTTAATAACTAGTTCATTTAAATAAAAATATAT
This sequence comes from Allium sativum, assembly GCA_030737875.1. Taxonomy (NCBI): domain Eukaryota; kingdom Viridiplantae; phylum Streptophyta; class Magnoliopsida; order Asparagales; family Amaryllidaceae; genus Allium; species Allium sativum. The sequence continues at coordinate 242,823,546 of CM060923.1, forward strand.
TTTTCTAAAATATATTCCTTTTTTCTAAAATATATTCTTAAATATTCTTTTTCTAGGATATTAAGAACGTGACTCAATCAACAACCATATATGAAACGACCCAAACTTCCCAGTAAAGGAAAGGCTGGATTGCTTTGAGAACAGCACATATCAGAACACAAACTGAAGAACATTTTATTGCTGATTACAACAGTAACATCAGAGTACAAGAATATAACAGAGTATGAACACTTATTATATAATAGAAATACAATAATATCAGAGTTTGAAATTACATTTAAATAGCAGCAGAAAAAAAATACAAATATACAACTGGAAGGAATAGACGGATACAGAGCTTTCCGAATACCGCTTCAGCTGTAAGCCAGGATCCTGTAAATATATCTGCAAAAAGCTACTCGACTGCCCGTGTGGAAAAATATGGGCACCCGAGTTTGCCAGTGAAACAAACTACAGGTCAGTCATGGGACTGGTATGAGAAATCTTAACTTAACTATCTAATAATAAGGCTAATCACAGGACCACGACGCTAACGCGGAACGGGTTTACTCCATTGGACTGCCAGTGCATAAAATAAAGTAAAACGTTAAACAACGCAATGCTTTTTAGAAAAATGAAACCATTATAAGACCCAAGTCCCATCACACAATGCAACGCAAACCGGAGGATAGGGTTTTACCTTATAATGGTCAAAAATGCTTGATACGATAAAACGGATTTAATATTAGTGTGTATATCTATGGGTATATATATTTCAACAACAATTTCAATCATAATGTATTAATCATAGACGGCATAGTACCCCATCCTACTATGTCGCCATACTAGTTCTACAATCAAAACCGCAAGGTCGTATTGGAAATTGGATTTCCATCATGAGTCGAGGCTAGGGGCAAGCTCCTCTCCGATTCGAGACACTCTAGCAAATGCCTCAGGATCACACCTATGGGCAACCCTTGGATGCGGTAGGGTCGGTCCCCGCCTATCGGCAGGGGATTGGTTATGCCTGAACACACATTTCCCGGTTCCTTTGAACCTATAATATGACCACTATCGGCCTATAAAAATCCGAGGTGCCTCAAAATCCATCATCCACATAAGTAAAATGCCAGGCCGTGTTAAAGCACTGACACTACCACTAGCTAGAAAGAAACATGTGCACTCCCTACGGTCCATATCCCCTTTTTGACTCATACCGGGGTGTGAGGCCCGCGAAGTCACGATATACACAAAGCTATGCCGTAATAGGCCATGCTTTGATCATCCCACAAGGCCCTGCTTTTCAACAAAAGCCTTGATCATATGCATCTTGGCATCTTGGCGTGCCACATTGACAATTCACACCATGCGATCAATCGCTATTAATATATACCAGGGTGTTAAGTAGAGAATAAATCCTCCACCACCAAAGAGACATATATTAACAGAAATCGATTTAATTCACACGGAACGAAATCCAATGTCAGACACGCATCCATTTATTAGCTTGTGCTTTGGGTCTGAGCGAAAAACAAATCCGAACAATCAACAGTAGTCCAGACGGCCACCACTGAAGCCCCTTCAAGGTAGCTACTCCCATCAGGGTCTCTGTAGCAACACATTCATTCGATGTGAAGATCGTCTGTCTTCAACACCATCTTCATCTTCGACTCTTCATCATCGTAGTAATTATTCGGGATGGGTTAAACCCGGTCTTTCCGAATAACTAGCGTATTTTTATAATTAAAAATCAAGTACTATAAAAGCACATCCAACGCCTCATTCCAATTCAGAATATTCTTCTAAATAAAATATTCAAATTATTCTATCAAAGATAAATTCTTTAGATTTGCTCTTAAATCTTTCCTTTAAAGATTTATTAAAACACAATTTGGTTTTAAATATCAAAAATCATTATTCAGTGATTATTCAAATTTAAGAAATTAATCTTATTCTTAACCGGGTTAAAGAACTAATGTCATTTAAAAACATAATTCACGGTAAACCCAAAATCATCTTCCATAAAATATGGAATCTTCACAAAAATCAAATCGATATATAATCGTAATAAATTTCTGTATCCAACCAATAATATAAATGGAATAACGGCAAAGCCTCTTAAATTCCATATGTAGTATCGGTCTTCTTCTACAGAAGCTTATCCCGGTTATAATTAATTCGAATTCTATACAATTCCAATTTAATATATTAAATTGGAAAACTTTACTTTTGGAAAATTCCCATTTAAATCTTAATAAAAGATTTATAAATTCCAAATCATATTTTCACTGTCAGTTGAGTTAAAGAACATATGTCGCCTAAAAACACAGTTCACAATAAACCCAACTCACATTTCATCTTATTCCAATTATTAAATATAATTGTAAACTTTAATAATCTAAAATAAAAGATTATTCTTTTACTATGGGGTTAAGAATAGTGTTATTTAAGACACTATTCACGACAACCCAAAATCTAATTTATTTAATTTAACTTCAATTAAATCTTAACAAATTGGAAAGCTCATTAGATCTAAATTTTATGATTTATTCTAATCAATAACTAGTTTATTTCAATAAAAATATATTTTCTCAAAATATATTCTTTTTCCAAAATATTCTTTTCATATTTATATTTTATACAATATTCTTTATTGGAATGTGACTCAACCAAAAACCATATATTTTGTATGGAATCGACAATCATGATAAGTAATTATCAAACATCCAAATGACGACCAAAGTGGAATCTATAACTGTGTGAGCAATAAAGTAAATAGCTGACGCTCATCACAGACTGTCAATCCATCAATTGACAGATAACTAAATATTGGGATTAGTGTGTATCCAAAATCATCCCAATACCCGTGTGGGGTTTCATCCATCAAGCAAATCATAAATCATTTGTGCACTTGGGCGATGTGTGAAAATTATCGTCCCAATCACATAAACAAGTCGGGTAACTTGTAAATGGGAGTGTAACATTTCAGCATCATAAACATATATAATGATGAATCATTTCATATATAATAGAAATATAAGTTCTCATGTTGATATAATTTATCAAAAACAATGAATCTTTTCAAATGATTCATTTACATAAAAAAATGTGAGTTCTAATGTTGACCCACTTACAATGAAATGTAATCACTTTATATTACATACAAATGACATTCATTTTACATTGTATAAAATGTAATCTTTATTTTACATTAAAAATGATATTCTTTTTCTATGTTTCTAAGGTTAACATAAAAAAAGGTGTTTTTAGTGTGAAACATATTTCATAATGAAATACGTATATTCTCTACTCTTTCTATTACTACCATTAAAAATGGGTTTTTCCTATGTTTTATACTATTCTTGCATTTGTAACAAAAATACAAATGAAAAATGTCTTCTTTAATCTAGGCTCTTATTTGCATTTTTAATTGCAAACAAAAAGTGTAACCTTTGTAATTCAAGTTTTTATTTGCATCAAAGAATGCAAATAAAAATCCAACCTTTTAATTTCATGTTTATTTCAACAAAGAATACAAATAAAAATATAAATTTTTATTGTTTGTTTGCATCTAAAATTGCAAACAAAAATATAAGTTTTTATTCTAGTTTTATTTACATCAAGGAATGTAAATAAAAGATCAACTTTTAATAACCAATGAAAATAAGGATCTTAACTCTTATTTATTTATCAAAATGTATATTTCTAGTCTCCTTCATTTTTATGACAAGATATGTATTTCTACTTCATACTTTTTAATGTGACGAAAAGGTCCATTACTAATTCATTCTCTTTTTATTAATGTATAAAGATATACCTTACTAGTTCATTCTTTTTATGTATAAAAAAATATACATTTTCCATTTCATTCTTTTTAAGGTATAAAAACCATACATTCTCATTTCTTCTTTTTAATGTATAAAAAGCATACATTCTCATTTCTTCTTTTTAATGTATAAAAAAAGCATACATTCTCATTTCTTCTTTTTAATGCTACACAAAAATCTGTTCTTCGTATTGAGAAAGAATGTTACACAAGTCTGTTCTTGATAAAAGTTCATTTTCATATGATTCATGAAAATGAGATTTTGATTCTAAATCTAGATTTGATAAAAATCCATGTTTCAAGTGAATCATAAAAGTGTGTTTTTACTTTATACTTAAATTTTGATACATATGAATATAATATTATTTTATAAATACAATATAAATATGGTTTAACTTTATGGTATACACAAAATTCTAATAGACAAGAAAACACACAATTCAATGGTTCACCACTATCATAAACAATCAACAATTCCAAACACCACAGATCTACTTCTATTACGTAACAACATGATTTCAAGAAGCGAAAAAAAATAATAAAATTTAACCAAAATAAACAAAAGAAATCTCACATCGTTCTTATTTCAGATCTGAAATTCCTCTGAATTTTGATTGGCTCCTTTTCAGATCTCGTCAGTGTCATGTTGTAGATCTCGTCAATACGGTTCTAACGAACCTGAAATCATCGAATTCCGATTTGATTTGAATGAGATATCATCGTTTTTATTCTAACACAATTTTAATTAGAATTAAATTAAAATAATTACACTTAACAAATCGTTGTTGCCCTTAGTCAAAACTAGGCCGCTTGTATCTTCTTCTTCAGACCAAATGAACCCATCGTTCACCGTAGTACATCCACCATCGTACCTCACATCGGACCTCCAGCCATCCATCAGATCGCACCACATCGAAGCCCCGACAACGGCCAACCCACACCTGGAAGCAGGCCACGCTCGGTGCAGCTAGGCCACCTGAAAACCTCCACAACGGCGGCCCCTTTGGGCGTAGAATCCGAGAGAAATACACCACCATTAACGATCCTATCCGTTGAACTTCTTGAGCTTGAAGCCTCCTTCGATTTCCTTTTGGAAGATTTGAATTTCATTGATTATAGAGGTAGAGATTGAGGATTGAATTTGGGACAATTTCGGCCATCCATGAAAGAGAGCGGCGGCTGGAAATTTGCAAATTAGGGTTGGCGTATAGTACGGTGTATTTATACCATATTTTATAACGTAATTAATTTATTTATTTTCCAAATTTATCTGTATGTTGCTACAAACTCCAAATCAAACCCAACAAGTGTCGCCCCTAGCTAATAGCCCCCATCCCGGACACAATGGAACATGTTTCGTAACCCAGTTCGGCTGTTACGATATGTTTTTCTTTAAATTAAATTATAAATCATTTAATTATTAAATTCAAACGTACATTTTAAAATACTGGGGCCATATACTGACTCTAAAAATTACAGAAAAATTATTTCTAGTTATGTTTTGACGATACGGTTCTAACAAGACTAATTTCGTCGAATTCTGAGATCGTTTGAAAAATGGCCATTTTTCAGCTGATTAAATTTGACCGAAACTGACAAAACACGTTTTCCTTTGCCACTCTCACATATTAATTCGAAAAATTATGAAAATTGAAATCTAGCAATAATTTGACATTCCGGTTCCAACAAAAGTGGTTTCGTCGAAAACCGAGGTCGTTTGAAAAATGACTATTTTTAAGGCCAATATATTTAATATTAAAAATACATTTTTAAACAAATAAATTCCGAAACTCAAAATATATAAGTGTTTACCGTTTTTCAATGCAGAAACGTCATTCCGAACTCAATGGAAGTGGTTTCGAGTCGAAATTCCTTCATATGTGAAAAGTAGCTTTCCGGGCCCTATATAATGCGACCTTTCTAAAAATTGAACTAGCCATAACTTTTGATTTCCGCTATGAAATTTCAATTTTTTAGATTCGTTAGAAAGATATTATTAAACAGATTTAAATATTTTTGATTTCGCTCAATTCTGATTTATTATGAATCCTGTACATTCAGTCAAAGTTCAAATTCAAATTTTCAAACTGCAGCGCTGTTTTAAACTCCTTTTATAATTAAACTAAATTTATTCATTGTAAAATAAATTTTTAGTCGTTCCTATTTAAAATAAATTATTTTAAATATTAAAATTTCTAAAATAAAAATTTTAAATTGGCCCCAAATTCCGGGTCGTTACAATCGCCCCCTCTTAAAATCTTTTTGTCCTCGAAAAGGAACATAGCTAAGAGTTGTTTAATTTAACCAACTCCACTTTAAGTTTTTATTTATTTGTTTCAATTAGTCAAATTAATAATCAAACATCACAACCAGCAATCGATTAGGTGACTAACTTTTCAAATATATATAGCTTTTATATATAGCCAAAATCATATGAGTGCAAATCACAGTTATGTGTCTTAACTAAGTGTTGGTTCTTATACCAATCAATGGAAATATATAGATATACCACTTTCGAGACTCGAACATAAATAATGATGATGCGGCCGCATCACCAGAATCATCTCCGGGTGACTAGAGTGTGATTCTATATCTATCCAGTATATTAAAACTTCGAATATCCGTTAATTACTCGTATATTCGAAACCTTTATATACTCGATTGTCCACATTAAAATATAATCATATACTCAAATACGTATATTTAGATAAAATTTTCAAAACTAAATTTTGTTTTCACTTTTATTTTAAAGAAAATAATACTCTTCACACTCGTTCTAGGATACTACTGATCCCATCTCTAACGAGTTATTCTCATTGGATATTACTAATCCAATCTCTGATGAATTCTCTCGTTCGGTTCTAATGTGTCTTATTCTCGAGCTCTGTAAACCAAAACTCCGATACCAATTGAAACGACCTAAACTTCCCAGTAAAGGAAAGGCTGGATTGCTTTGAGAACAACACACATCAGAACACAAACCGAAGAACATTTTATTGCTGATTACAACAATTACATCAGAGTACAAGAATATAACAGAGTATGAACACTTATTATATAATAGAAATACAATAATATCAGAGTTTGAAATTACATTTAAATAGCAGCGGAAAAATAATACAAATATACAACTGGAAGGAATAGACGGATACAGAGCTTTCCGAATACCGCTTCAGCTGTAAGCCAGGATCCTGTAAATATATCTGCAAAAAGCTACTCGACTGCCCATGTGGAAAAATATGGGCACCCGAGTTTGCCAGTGAAACAAATACAGGTCAGTCATGGGACTGGTACGAGAAATCTTAAATTAACTATCTAATAATAAGGCTAATCACAGGACCACGCCGCTAACGCGGAACGGGTTTACTCCATTGGATTGCCAGTGCATAAAATAAAGTAAAACGTTAAACAACGCAATGCTTTTTAGAAAAATGAAACCATTATAAGACCAAGTCCCATCACACAATGCAACGCAAACCGGAGGATAGGGTTTTACCTTATAATGGTCAAAAATGCATGATACGATAAAACGGATTTAATATTAGTGTGTATATCTATAGGTATATATATTTCAACAACAATTTCAATCATAATGTATTAATCATAGACGGCATAGTACCCCATCCTACTATGTCGCCATACTAGTTCTACAATCAAAACTGCAAGGTCGTATTGGAAATTGGATTTCCATCATGAGTCGAGGCTAGGGGCAAGCTCCTCTCTGATTCGAGACACTCTAGCAAATGCCTCAGGATCACACCTATGGGCAACCCTTGGATGCGGTAGGGCCGGTCCCCCCCTATCGGCAGTGGATTGGTTATGCCTGAACACACGTTTCCCGGTTCCTCTGAACCTATAATATGACCACTATCGGCCTATAAAAATCCGAGGTGTCTCAAAATCCATCATCCACATAAGTAAAATGTCAGGCCGTGTTAAAGCACTGACACTACCACTAGCTAGAAAGAAACGTGTGCACTCCCTACGGTCCATATCCCGTTTTTGACTCATACCGGGGTGTGAGGCTCGCGAAGTCACGATATACACAAAGCTATGCCGTAATAAGCTATGCTTTGATCATCCCACAAGGCCCTGCTTTTCAACAAAAGCCTTGATCATATGCATCTTGGCGTGCCACATTGACAATTCACGCCATGCGATCAATCACTATTAATATATACCAGGGTGTTAAGTAGAGAATAAATCCTCCACCACCAAACAGACATATATTAACAGAAATCGATTTAATTCACACGGAACGAAATCCAATGTCAGACACGCATCCATTTAGTAGCTTATGCTCTGGGTCTGAGCGAAAACCAAATCCGAACAATCAACAATAGTCCGGACGGCCACCACTGAAGCCCCTTCAAGGTAGCTACTCCCATCAGGGTCTCTGTTGCAACACATCCATTCGATGTGAATATCGTCGGTCTTCAACACCGTCTTCATCTTCGAATCTTCATCGTCGTAGTAATTATTCGGGATGGGTTAAATCCGGTCTTTCCGAATAACTATCGTATTTTTATAATTAAAAATCAAGTACTATAAAAGCACATCCAACGCCTCATTCCAATTCAGAATATTCTTCTAAATAAAATATTCAAATTATTCTATCAAAGATAAATTCTTTACATTTGCTCTTAAATCTTTCCTTTAAAGATTTATTAAAACACAATATGGTTTTAAATATCAAAAATCATTATTCAGTGATTATTCAAATTTAAGAAATTAATCTTATTCTTAACTGGGTTAAAGAACTAATGTCATTTAAAAACATAGTTCACGGTAAACCCAAAATCATCTTCCATAAAATATGGAATCTTCACAGAAATCAAATCGATATATAATCGTAATAAATTTCTGTATCCAACCAATAATATAAATGGAATAACGGCAAAGCCTCTTAAATTCCATATGTAGTATTGGTCTTCTTCTACAGAAGCTTATCCCGGTTATAATTAATTCGAATTCTATTCAATTCCAATTTAATATATTAAATTGGAAAACTTTACTTTTGGAAAATTCCCATTAAAATCTTAATAAAAGATTTATAAATTCCAAATCATATTTTCACTGTCAGTTGAGTTAAAGAACATATGTCGCCTAAAAACACAGTTCACAATAAACCCAACTCACATTTCATTGTAATAACCCGGAAAATCTGGGCCAGTTTAAAATTTTTATTTTGGCAATTTTAGCGAATTTTGATTATTTAAAATGAATTATTTTAAATAATATCGACGAGAAATTTATTTTGAATATAATTCGAACGTATATAATTATATACGTCGTCGTTAGAATATAAATATTTATATATAATTATAAATGGAATTGAAAATGGCGCGGTAGTTCGATAATTCGATTTCAAACTTCAAATGAATGTACCGGGTGCAAAACAATCCGGATTTTAGTGAAACCAAAAACATTAGGATCTAATTGATAATATCTTTCCAATGAATCCGAAAAATCAAAGTTTCATAACGGGAATCAAAAGACATGTCCAGTTGAAAATTCTGAATAGTCGCTATGGAATTCAGGCCCTTAAAAATGGACATTTTGCAAATGACCTCGGATCTCGACGAAACCAGTTTTGTTGGGTCCGTGATGTCGAGTTATTGCTAGGTTTCAAATTTCATAATTTTTCGAATCAATGTGTGAGCGTGGCAAAGGAAAACGCGTTTGACCAGTTTCAGTTGATTTTAATCAACTGGAAATTGGCCATTTTTCAAACGGTCTCAGAATTCGACGAAACTAGTTTTGTTAGGACCGTATCGTCAATACGAAGCTAGAAAATATTTTTCGGGAATTTTTCGAGTTAGTATGTGACCCCGGTAATTTGAAATGTACGTTTAAAATTCAATATAGTGATTTAAATGTAAATTCAACGAAAACTGATCGAAACGATGGAATCAGCTTGCGATACATATCCCAGTGTGTTCGGAATGGGGGTAAAACGTTAGGGACGACAGGCGGTGGGTCTCGTTTCGAGGTCGAGAATAAAAGTTGTTTTTTAGTGATAAATAAAATAATTAAATAATATAAAAAAAAAATCCCTTCCTCTCTTAACCCCTCCAGGCCCCCCCGATTCATAATCGGAAATCAAAAGAAAAAAAAAAAAAAACCCAGACCTCGAGCCCGTCGCCGCCTCCCTCCCCGCCACCTCGTCGTCAGGCCACCGCCCCTCCACCAACTCCCGCCTCCCTCTAGCCTTGCCCTCCCCCTCGAAACCCCAATCCATCGAACCCCAGACCCCTTTTGCCATTAACGACGACGCGCCTCCACAGGCGAAGCCCCACCAAAGCCGCCCACCGCCAACTGCTCCCCTCCGTTCTCCCTTCCCCCGACGAAGCCCGCTGCCGCCCAAATCAACCCTAAACCGAACCCTATGTTCGCCGCCACCACTGCAGTGGCTCCCTCGACCTGTAGCACCCAAATGTGAGTGTCTTTGCTCTATTTTTATTTATTTCTATTTGAATTTGGTTAGGGAAATATACGATTTTTATTATGGTAAAGGTTCGATTTTTAATTTAGTAAAGAATCGATTTTTAATATAGCAAAGATGATATTTTTAATTTAGTAAAGACGGGATTTTTAAATAGATTAAAAATATGATTTTTATAAAGTAGACGATTAAAAATATGATTTTTATATTTTTAAAGTATTAAAAATATGATTTTTATATTTTTAAAGTATTAAAAATATAGTCTTTACTATATAGATGATGTCAAAATATGATTTTTGTTTAAGTAAAGAATTAAAAATATAAATTTTACATGATAGGAATATTAAAAATATGATCTTTATATGTGTAGAAAAATGAAAATGAGATTTTTATAAAGATGAAATCTTTAAATTTTAATAAAGGCGAAATTTATATGTTTATAAAGGCGAAATTTATATGTTTATAAAGGCGAAATCTATATGTTTATAAAGGCGGAAACTTTATATAGAGAATAACGAAGTAAAAATTCGATTTTTATATATTGAATAACGAAGTAAAAATTCGATTTTTATATATTGAATAACGAAGTAAAAATTTGATTTTTATATATTGAGTAGGGAAGTAAAAATTCGATTTTTACATATGTAGAGACTACGGGCAGCGAAGGTGACAAAAAGGCGAAACGAAGAAGATTTATATCAATGAAGTGCCGTGGAGCTAGGATAGCAATATGTGAGAATTTCTCACCTTTCAATTTCTTTTTCTAGTTATATATATATACTAGGATGCAGACGGTGCTTAGTAGCACCCGACACAATCGTCCACAGACCATGGACTTGTTTGTTTGGTTGCATAGATTAGTTATATGATGTGATTTGAATTTGGTTGTTTGGTGATTTTGATTGATGTGTGAATGGCGTGGGCCTTCACTAGACCGGGGATAAGGCTAGGCCTCGTCCCGTTTCTAGTATCGTGCCGTTATGCCGCCGAAATTTTCTAAAATATGTTAGAAAGATAAAAATATCATTTTATTGAATAAATGAACTGAATAGAAATTCATATGTTGGAATAAAATGTTTTGTCGTTAAAAATATAATTTTTAACGTGAATGTGAATAAATAAATATTCATTTACAAACCAGACGGTTTGTTTATGTACACCTATTTGAAGGATATTGATTGGGTCGATAAATTTTACACATCGCCCAACTGCACAAATAAAATCTGTGTTTGATTGTTTGAAACCCCACACGGGTGTTGGGATGAAATTTGAAGTTCACTCATCCTGATTGATTAAATATGTCGATCGATTGATTGACAGGCTGTTATAAGCGTTAGATATCTATATTTGATGCTTATACAGTGTAGTGCACTTTGGTTGATGGTTGATTATTTTTCAATGCCATTATATACGTGTGATGTATGAAAATCCATATAATTAACATTATATGGTGATTGATTGGGCCTCATTCCAATTTGAAAAATAAAGAATATTATAAAATAAAAGTTCATGTGTTGACAGTACTCATCCATTGAGATTGGTCATGTGTTGAACGAAATATTTTAGTAATAAAATTTACATCTTTATCGATATAAAATAAAGGTTCATGTGTTGACAGTACTCATCCATTGAGATTGGTCATGTGTTGAACGAAATATTTTGATAATAACAACTATTTTGAAAAAGAAATATTTGAAATAGAATATTTGAAAGTAGAAATTTATGAAGCCGTGTTGATTAGATTGACGCCATTTTGACGTGAACGATATTTATATCGATTATAACGATTTCGAAATAAATTGAATTGAAAACGATTTCGAAATGAATTGAATTGAAAACGATTTCGAAATGAATTGAATTGAAAACGATTTCGAAATGAATTGAATTGAAAACGATTTCGAAATGAATTGAATTGAAAACGATTTCGAAATGAATTGAATTGAAAACGATTTCGAAATGAATTGAATTGAAAACGATTTCGAAATGAATTGAATTGAAAACGATTTCGAAATGAATTGAATTGAAAACGATTTCGAAATGAAATGAATTGAAATTTGAATTGAATAGAAATGAATTTTAAAACGAATTTATAAAGAAGAATTCAATTTTGATTTGAATTGAAATGGAAATTGAAATTGCTTTTGAAACGAATTTTAAAACTATTTATATAATTCGTTTTAAATAGAAATCGGCAAAATATTTATTATATATATTATATATATAATATAATGGCCTGAATAGAACGCGCCGCGCCGCGGCAGTTCGCGAATTTCGACCATTTATTTCAAACGGACATTACGGGGGATCCGACCGTCGGATTCTCCTAAAACCGGAACCGTTGGGTTCGTATCGAAAAGAGCTTTCTAACGAATGTTAGAAATTTGAAATCTAACGGTTGGATTTGGAGTTACGTCCAAATCAAATTCGAAAAAGGTCGCTGTAAGTGCAGTTCGATAGCCGTTGATGGAAATCGACTGTACGGGCCTTGATAAAATTATTAAAAATAGTAATAATTTGTGTAAAATCATAAGAAATGATTTAGAAAGAATCGGGATGAAAAACTCCATATTTGAAGAGATAAAAATAGATTTTTATCGAAATGAACTAGTTTTGAACTAGAATTATAATTCTATTTATTTTTAAATAAATAAATTGAATTCGAAAAGGGTTTTAAAAAATAACCAGAATTTCCAATGATTGCATTGGAGTGGATTTGAATCGAAATTGTCTTCGGAATATTTCGATGTTGGAATTCGGGATTATACAGATGTTGTTATGGAAATTTGAAAGATGTAGATATTTATATCGTTATTTCCAATACGACATTTGTTAATCGTAGAATTTGATATTGAATATAAGCCGATATATTTTCTATTCAGAGCCTTGTATTGAATATCAAATGTGATTTGGGTTTGTCGTGAATGGTGTCTTCATTAACACTGTTCTTGAACCCAGTTGAGAAAAGATTAAATCTTTTTATTTAGATTTAATGAAGTGTACCAATTAAATAATATTTAATTGGAATTGAATTGATATTGATTTTTGGGTTTATCGTGGACAGTGTTTTAAACAACACTCGTTCTTTAACCCGATAATTAATGGAATGTGATTTTGGGTCTATCGTGAACCGTGTTTTAAATGACACTGATTCTTTAACCCAGTTAACGATTAAAACTAAGTGGAGTTTTAATGAATCTTTAATTAGATTGAAATAATCGAGAATGGAGTATCACCAGTTTTGCTCCAGGCGATAGTTAAATCTTTAATTAGATTTGAACGTGAAATGGTAATTGAATTTACCGATAACACTGTGGTGTTAGATATGAAGTATTACCAGTTTTACTTCATGGGATGAATAGGTTGGGATTGGGAAATTAAAACAAATGATTACTTCGGTAAGGTTCGCTAATCCCGACTAGTTTTGAATTGATATTCAAAAATAGATTAAAGAATAAATTCAAGAAATTTATCTTGGATAAAATTAATGGGAACCTTTCCCTATGAATGTGAAATCAGAAACTAACTGTCGGTTAGCTAAGCAGAATGGTTTTCTGGATATTGATCTGATGTTGGTTTCGGCCTTCGGGGTTAATATTTGGGGAATTATTCTCTTGATTAATTTACGGTTAGTGACTGATAAATTGGAATGAGGCGTATGTTGTGTTTGTGTAACACTTATTTAAAATCTACGCGAGTTATTCGGAAAGACCGGGTTTATCCCATTCTGAATAACTGATACGACGATAAGTCGAAGATGGAGACGACGGTCGAAGACCAGAGGTCTTCACGTCGTTTGGGTGATTACTGATGATCTTGATTGGGCTGTACACCCAAGAAGATGGAAACAGTTGGTGATCGTCCAGACGTACTTGGAGATCGATGGATATGCGGGGTACTAGGTGCCTCCGGTTTCGTTCAGACCCAGAACGGACTTGTAAATGGACTGTGTGTCTGACATTGGATTTTAGTCCGTGTGATTGATCTCTATTAAATATATATCTGTTTGGCGGCGGAGAATTTATTCTCTTGCTTAACGCCCTTCTCTGAGACGTACGAGCTCAGAGGTTATATATTGATGGATATCAAACGCATGGAGTGAATTGCCTGTGTGGCATGCCTAAGTGGCAATTGATCGAGGCTTCTGTTGAAAAGCAAAGTCTTGTGGTGATGATCAAAGCACAGCCTGTGTGGCATAGCTTTGTGTAACGTGAATTCGCGAACTTCACACCCGGTATGAACCAAAAACGGGAGACGGACCTCAGGGAGGGCATGCGTTTCTTTCTAGTTAGAAGTGGCGTTAGTGGTTTTACACGCCCTGACGAGTTTGACTTATGTGGTTGTTGCTGTTGCGAGGCGCCTCGGTTTGATCGGACGATCCGGGTCCGATGGAGTCATTTAGTTGGCTCACCTACGCCCCAAAGGGCGAGGAAACGCAGTGTTCAGGCATTTTAATCCACATCGGTGGACCGGCCCTGTCGCTCCAAGGGACGATGCGTTCTGTTCCTGAGACACGGGCTAGAGCGTCTCGAATCGGTTGAGGACTATCTTTTGCCTCGGTTCATAGATGGAAACCCAATTTCCAAATACGTGATTCTGCGGTTTTATTTGTAGAGCCTAGTATGGCGCCATAGTGGGACCATAGTGGGATGGGGCACTTATGCCGTCTATGATTGATACTTATGATTTGAAGTTGTTTTATACACTATGCACTTATAATAGTATCAAACGATTTGTTTTAAACGTATCAAGCATTCTTTGGTTGTTATAAGGGAAAACCCTATCCTCGGCTGCGTTGCATTGTGTGATGGGACTCGGGTCTTATAACAGCTTCATTTTTCTTTATTTAGCATTGCGCTGTTTGTTTTGTGCACTGGTATTCTTGGGAGGAAACCCGTTCCGTGTTTTACGGCGTGGTCCCTTGATTTACCTAACTTTAAAATAAAGATTTATAACTGTTTTAGTTCTCACACCAGTCACATGATTGACCTGGAGTTTATTGTTTTAACCTAAACTCTGGGTGCCCTTATTTTGACACGGGCAACTAGTAGTTTTGGTTTTGCAGATTTATATTCACAGGATCCTGGTTTACAGCTGGAACGATATCCGGAAAGCTTTGTATCCGTATATCTCTTCTAGTTGTGTATTGTATTATTTTCCGCTGCTATGTATTTAAATGTAATTTAAATCTCTGATATTTCTGTGTAATATTTATTTGTTTATACTATGTATATTCTTGTAATCTGATGCATTGCTGTAATATACAGTGAAAAGTTCTTCTGTATGTGTTCTGTTGTGGTTTGTTCTCGAACTATCCGACGCTTTCCTTTACGGGGAAGTTACGGGTTCTCACATTCATCTTATTCCAATTATTAAATATAATTGAAAACTTTAATAATCTAAAATAAAAGATTATTCTTTTACTATGGGATTAATAATAGTGTTATTTAACACGCTATTCACCACAACCCAAAATCTAATTTATTTAATTTAACTTTAATTAAATCTAAACAAATTGGAAAACTAATTAGATCTAAATTTTATGATTTATTCTAATCAATAACTAGTTTATTTCAATAAAAATATATTTTCTGAAAATATATTCTTTTTCCAAAATATTCTTTTCATATTTATATTTTCTACAATATTCTTTATTGGATGTGACTCAACCAATAACCATATATTTTGTATGGAATCGACAATCATGATAAGTAATTATCAAACATCCAAATGACGACCAAAGTGGAATCTATAACTGTGTGAGCATTAAAGTAAATAGCTGACGCTCATCACAGACTGTCAATCCATCGATTGACAGATAACTAAATATTAGGATTAGTGTGTATCCAAAATCATCCCAATACCCGTGTGGGCTTTCATCCATCAAGCAAATCATAAATCATTTGTGCACTTGGGCGATGTGTGAAATTTATTGTCCCAATCACATAAACAAGTCGGGTAACTTGTAAATGGGAGTGTAACATTTCAGCATCATAAACATATATAATGATGAATCATTTCATATATAATGGAAATGTAAGTTCTCATGTTGGCATAATTTATCAAAAACAATGAATCTTTTCTACTGATTCATTTACATAAAAAAAATGTGAGTTCTAATGTTGACACACTTTCAATGAAATGTAATCACTTTATATTACATACAAATGAAATTCTTTTTACATTGTATAAAATGTAATCTTTATTTTACATTAAAAATGATATTCTTTTTCTATGTTTCTAAGGTTAACATAAAAAAAGGTGTTTTTAGTGTGAAACATATTTCATAATGAAATACGTATATTCTCTACTCTTTCTATTATTAGCATTAAAAATGGGTTTTTCCTATGTTTTATTCTATTCTTGCATTTGTAACAAAAATACAAATGAAAAATGTCTTCTTTAATCTAGGCTCTTATTTGCATTTTTAATTGCAAACAAAAAGTGTAACCTTTGTAATTCAAGTTTTTATTTGCATCAAAGAATGCAAATAAAAATCCAACCTTTTAATTTCATGTTTATTTCAACAAAGAATACAAATAAAAATATAAATTTTTATTGTTTGTTAGCATCTAAAATTGCAAACAAAAATATAACTTTTTATTCTAGTTTTATTTACATCAAGGAATGTAAATAAAAGATCAACTTTTAATAACCAATGAAAATAAGGATCTTAACTCTTATTTATTTATCGAAATGTATATTTCTAGTCTCCTTCATTTTTATGACAAGATATGTATTTCCACTTCATACTTTTTAATGTGACGAAAAGGTCCATTACTAATTCATTCTCTTTTTATTAATGTATAAAGATATACCTTACTAGTTCATTCTTTTTATGTATAAAAAAATATACATTTTCCATTTCATTCTTTTTAATTTATAAAAAGCATACATTCTCATTTCTTCTTTTTAATGTATAAAAAGCATACATTCTCATTTCTTCTTTTTAATGTATAAAAAAAGCATACATTCTCATTTCTTCTTTTTAATGCTACACAAAAATCTGTTCTTCGTATTGAAAAAGAATGTTACACAAGTCTGTTCTTGATAAAAGTTCATTTTCATATGATTCATGAAAATGAGATTTTGATTCTAAATCTAGATTTGATAAAAATCCATGTTTCAAGTGAATCATAAAAGTGTGTTTTTACTTTATACTTAAATTTTGATACATATGAATATAATATTATTTTATAAATACAATATAAATATGGTTTAACTTTATGGTATACACAATTCTAATAGACAAGAATACACACAATTCAATGGTTCACCACAATCATAAACAATCAACAATTCCAAACACCACAGATCTACTTCTATTACGTAACATGATTTCAAGAAGCGAAAAAAATAATAAAATTTAACCAAAATAAACAAAAGAAATCTCACATCGTTCTTATTTCAGATCTGAAATTCCTCTGAATTTTGACTGGCTCCTTTTCAGATCTCGTCAGTGTCATGTTGTAGATCTGGTCAATACGGTTCTAACGAACTTGAAATCATCGAATTCCGATTTGATTTGAATGAGATATCATCGTTTTTATTCTACCACAATTTTAATAAGAATTAAAATAAAATAATTACACTTAACAAAGCGTTGTTGCCCTTAGTCAAAACTAGGCCGCCTGTATCTTCTTCTTCAGACCAAATGAACCCATCGTTCATCGTAGTACATCCACCATCGTACCTCACATCGGACCTCCGGCCATCCATCAGATCGCACCACATCGAAGCCCCGACAACGGCCAACCCACGCCTGGAAGCAGGCCACGCTCGGTGCAACTAGGCCACCAGAAAACTCCACGACGACGGCCCCTTTGGGCGCAGAATCCGAGAGAAATACACCACCATTAACGATCCTATCCGTTGAACTTCTTGAGCTTGAAGCCTCCTTCGATTTCCTTTTGGAAGATTTGAATTTAATTGATTACAGAGGGAGAGATTGAGGATTGAATTTGGGACGATTTCATCCATCCATGAAAGAGAGCGGCGGCTGGAAATTTGCAAATTAGGGTTGGTGTATAGTACGGTGTATTTATACCGTATTTTATAACGTAATTAATTTATTTATTTTCCAAATTTATCTGTATGTTGCTACAAACTCCAAATCAAACCCAACAAGTGTCGCCCCTAGCTAATAGCCCCCATCCCGGACACAATGGAACATGTTTCGTAACCTAGTTCGGCTGTTACAATATGTTTTTCCTTAAATTAAATTATAAATCATTTAATTATTAAATTCAAACGTACATTTTAAATTACCGGGGCCACATACTGACTCTAAAAATTACAGAAAAATTATTTCTAGTTATGTTTTGACGATACGGTTCTAACAAGACTAATTTCGTCGAATTCTGAGACCGTTTGAAAAATGGCCATTTTTAAGCTGATTAAATATGACCGAAACTGACAAAACACGTTTTCCTTTGCCACGCTCACATATTAATTCGAAAAATTATGAAAATTGAAATCTAGCAATAATTTGACATTCCGGTTCCAACAAAAGTGGTTTCGTCGAAAACCGAGGTCGATTGAAAAATGACTATTTTTAAGGCGAATATATTTAATATTAAAAATACATTTTTAAATAAATAAATTCTGAAACTCAAAATATATAAGTGTTTACTATTTTTCAATGCAGAAACGTTATTCCAAACTCAATGGAAGTGGTTTCGAGTCGAAATTCCTTCATATGTGAAAAGTAGCTTTCCGGGCCATATATAATACATATATAAATTCTACAGCGACCTTTCTAAAAATTGAATTAGCCATAACTTTTGATTTCCGCTATGAAATTTCAATTTTTCAGATTCGTTAGAAAGATATTATTAAACAGATTTAAATATTTCTGATTTCGCTCAATTCTGATTTATTATGAATCTTGTACATTCAGTCAAAGTTCAAATTCAAATTTTCAAACTGCAGTGCTGTTTTAAACTCCTTTTATAATTAAACTAAATTTATTCATTCTAAAGTAAATTTTTAGTCGTTCCTACTTAAAATGAATTATTTTAAATACTAAAATTCCCTTAAAATTTCTAAAATAAAAAATTTAAATTGGCCCCAAATTCCGGGTCGTTACAATATATTGCATGTAATCAATAATCATGACAAACAATTATCAAGCATCCAAATGACGGCCAAAGTGGAATTTATAACTGTGTGAGCATTAAAGTAAATAACTAACGCTCATCACAGACTGTCAATCCATCGATTGACATATAACTAAATACTGGGATTAGTGTGTGTATAGTATCATCCCAATACCCGTGTGGGGTTTCATCCATCAAACCAATAATAAATTATTTGTGCACTTGGGCATTGTGTGAAAATAATCGTCCCAATCACATAAACAAGTCGGGTAACTTGTAAATGGGAGTGTAATATCCAAACTTGAATATACTGAACATTATAATTAACATATCACACATTTCAACATCACAGACATATATTTCTATTCTTTTTATTATGAACAATTAACAATAAAAACCTTAGTCTTTTAATTCAATTCTTTTATTGTAAACAATGTTACAATAAAAGGTATTCCTTTAATTCAATTTTTCTAATGAAAACAACATGACATAAAAATGTAATCTTTAATTCTTTTACTGAAAAATTTACATCAAAAATGTTATTTCTTTTCTAAGACAACATTTTATAACAAAATGTCATTTTATTCTAATGACACATTTCATAACAAAGTGTTATTTCAATCTAAGGTCACATTTATAATTAACAGGTATGTCATTTAATAATTAACATAAAAGACATCTTATAATTAACATAAAAGACATCTTATAATTAACATACATGTCATTGCTGTTTTGCATACAAATTCTAATGTATGCATTAACATTAGAATGATATATGTTCATTTTGAATATAATCCTAAGGTATACATTTACATTAAAATGACATTTTTGTTTAATCCTTTTAAATAAACAAAATATAAATTTTTAACTCATCCTTTTAAATATACAAAAGTGTATATTTGTAACTAATCCTTTTAAGCGACCAAAAATAAATGTTTTGGTGTAATCCTTTTAAATGACCAAAAATAAATGTTTTTTTTTCACTAATCATATTTTGACCAAAAATGTTATTTTAATTTCTAATCATTCTTTTGACAAAAATGTTTTTATATGGCAATTCTAGTTCAGCATAAAATGATATTTTTATGTTACACAAAAATAGTTCAACAAAATGATATTCTAAAGATGAACAAACATTACTCTATAAAATTGACATTTTGAATTCTAGCGTAAATGGTATTTATAACTCAACATGAATGACATTTATATTTAAGGATATTTTATCTACATGACATTATCTAAATGAAATGATATTTTTATTTAACATGGCATCATCTATATAAAATGAAATTTTTATTTAGCATAACAAATTTCTAGTTAAAAAGGTTATTTTTATTCTAATTTACATTTCCTAACAAAAATGTCCTTTATATACTAAAAAGAATATGACGCTTAAAATGTTCTTTTTATCCTCAAAAGAGAATAATGCTAAAATGGTTCTTTTTAATCTAAAAAGAATGCTACATTAAAAATGTACTTTTTATTCTCAAAAAAGAATAATGCTAAAATGGTTCTTTTTGATCTAAATAAACATTTCTAACATAAATGGTGGTTTTATACTAATATAACATTATCTAACAAAATTGATATTTTTCTATGTTAACATAACATTTCTAAATAAGTGTCATTTCTAAATAGATGATATTAACATGACATTTTTTTATAATCTAATTAAAATGACAATTTTTTTATATCCTACTAAAAATGACATTTTTATATGACACAACATTTTTAATGTAAACACCGTTTTATTTACTTTTCTATTTAAAACAAATGTTCATTTTCATATTTTCTCATTTACACGACAAGTGTAACAAATGCAGCAATTTTCATGTACAATAAGAATGTAAATTCTCATGCTTACATAATTTTATCAAAATGTATATTCTAACATATTTTGACAAAAATATATATTCTAAATAAACACTTTTAGTGTAAATGAGAATTTTTTTAATGTAAATGAGAATATATATTTTTATCAAAATATGTTAGAATATACATTTTGATAAAATTATGTAAGCATGAGAATTTACATTCTTATTGTACATGAAAAATGCTCCATTTGTTACACTTGTCGTGTAAATGAGAAAATATGAAAATGAACGTTTGTTTTAAGTAGAAAAGTAAATAAAACGGTGTTTACATTAAAAATGTTGTGTCATATA
The DNA here is from genome assembly GCA_030737875.1 of Allium sativum. NCBI lineage: Eukaryota > Viridiplantae > Streptophyta > Magnoliopsida > Asparagales > Amaryllidaceae > Allium > Allium sativum. The sequence goes on from CM060923.1 coordinate 242,845,056, forward strand.
ATAATGTCATTTTTAGTAGGATATAAAAAAAATGTCATTTTAGTTAGATTATATAAAAATGTCATGTTAATATCATCTATTTAGATATGACACTTATTTAGAAATGTTATGCTAACATAGAAAAATATCAATTTTGTTAGATAATGTTATATTAGTATAAAACCACCATTTATGTTAGAAATGTTTATTTAGATCAAAAAGAACCATTTTAGCATTATTCTCTTTTGAGAATAAAAACTACATTTTTAATGTAGCATTCTTTTTAGATTAAAAAGAACCATTTTAGCATTATTCTCTTTTGAGGATAAAAAGAACATTTTAAGCGTCATATTCTTTTTAGAATAAAAAGGACATTTTTGTTAGGAAATGTAAATTATAATAAAAATAACCTTTTTGACTAAAAATTTGTTATGCTAAATAAAAATATCATTTTATATAGATGATGCCATGTTAAATAAAAATATCATTTCATTTAGACAATGTCATGTAGATAAAATATCCTTAAATATAAATGTCATTCATGTTGAGTTATAAATAACATTTATACTAGAATTCAAAATGTCAATTTTATAGAGTAATGTTTGTTCATCTTTAGAATATCATTTTGTTGAACTATTTTTGTGTAACATAAAAATATCATTTTATGCTGAACTAGAATTGCCATATAAAAACATTTTTGTCAAAAGAATGATTAGAAATTAAAATAACATTTTTGGTCAAAATATGATTAGTGGAAAAAAAACATTTATTTTTGGTCATATAAAAGGATTACAAAAGTGTATATTTTTAACTAATCCTTTTAAACGACCAAAAATAAATGTTTTGGTGTAATCCTTTTAAATGACCAAAAATAAATGTCATTTTAATGTAAATGTATACATTAGGATTATATTCAAAATGAACATATATCATTCTAATGTTAATGCATACATTAGAATTTGTATGCAAAGCAACAATGACATGTATGTTAATTATAAGATGTGACCTTAGATTGAAATAACACTTTGTTATGAAATGTGTCATTAGAATAAAATGACATTTTGTTATAAAATGTTGTCTTAGAAAAGAAATAACATTTTTGATGTAAATGTTTTAGTAAAAGAATTAAAGATTACATTTTATGTCATGTTGTTTTCATTAGAAAAATTGAATTAAAGGAATACCTTTTATTGTAACATTGTTTACAATAAAAGAATTGAATTAAAAGACTAAGGTTTTTATTGTTAATTGTTCACAATAAAAAGAATAGAAATATATGTCTGTGATGTTGAAATGTGTGATATGTTAATTATAATGTTTAGTATATTCAAGTTTGAATATTACACTCCCATTTACAAGTTACCCGACTTGTTTATGTGATTGGGACGATTATTTTCACACATCGCCCAAGTGCACAAAAAATTTATTATTGGTTTGATGGATGAAACCCCTCACGGGTATTAGGATGATACTGTACACACACTAATCCCAGTATTTAGTTATATGTCAATTGATGGATTGACAGTCTGTGATGAGCGTTAGTTATTTACTGTAATGCTCACACAGTTATAAATTCCACTTTGGTCGTCATTTAGATGGTTGATAATTGTTTGTCATGATTATTGATTACATGTAATATATGGTTGTTGATTGAGTCACGTTCCAATAAAGAATATCCTAGAAAAAGAATATTTAAGAATATATTTTAGAAAAAAGGAATATATTTTAGAAAAATATATTTTTATTGAAATGAACTAGTTATTAACTAGGATCAATCATTAAATTTAGATTTAATGAAGTTTTCCAATTTGTTAAGATTTAATTGAAGTTAAATTAAATAAGTTGGATTTTGGGTTAGTCGTGAATAGTGTCTTAAATAACATTGTTCTTAAACCACGTATGAAAAGAATAATCTTTTAATTTTGATTATTAAAAGTGTTAATTATATTTAGTGATTGAAATAAGATGAAATGTGAGTTGGGTTTATTGTGAACTATGTTTTTAAGCGACATTTGTTCTTTAACCCGATTGACAATGAAGATATGATTTGGAATTTATAAATCTTTATTTAAGATTTAAATGGAAATTTTCCAAAAGTAAAGTTTTCCAATTTAATATATTAAATTGGAATTTAATGGAAATGGAATTCGAATTAATAATAACCGAGATAAGCTTCTGTAAAAGAAGACCGATACTACATACGGAATTTAAGAGGCTTTGCCATTATTACATTTATATTATTGGTCGGATACAGAAATTTATAAAGATTATATATTGATTGATTTCTGTGAAGATTCCATATTTAATGGAAGTCGATTTTGGGTTTATCGTGAACGGTGTTTTAAAATGACATTAGTTCTTTAACTCGGTTAAAGATCAAATTTATTTCTTAAATTTAAATAATCATTGAATAATGATTTTTGATATTTGAACCCAAATTGGGTTTTTTAATAAATCTTTAAAAGAAAGATTTAAGAATTAATTTAAAGAATTTATCTTTGATAGAATAATGTGAATATTTTGTTTAAAGGAATATTTTGAATTGGAATGAGGCGTTGGATGTGTTTTATACAACATTTGATTTTTAATTATAAAAATACGCAAGTTATACGGAAAGACCGGGTTTAACCCATTCCAAATAATTACTACGACGATGAAGAGTCGAAGATGAAGACGGTGGTTGAAGACTGACGATCTTCACATCGAATGGATGTGTTGCTACAGAGACCCTTGATGGGAGTAGCTACCTTGAAGGGGCTTCAGTGGTGGCCGTCCAGACTATGGTTGATTGTTCGGATTTGGTTTTCTCTCAGACCCAGAGCATAAGCTAGTAAATGGATGCGTGTCTGACATTGGATTTCGTTCCATGTGAATTAAACCGATTTCTGTTAATGTATGTATGTTTGGTGGTGGAGGAATTATTCTCTACTTAACACCCTGGTATATATTAACAGTGATTGATCGCATGACGTGAATTGTCAATATGGCACGCCAAGATGCAAATGATCAAGGCTTTTTTTGAAAAGCAGGGCCTTGTGGGATGATCAAAGTATAGCCTATTACGGCATAACTTTGTGTATATCGTGACTTCGCGAGCCTCACACCTCTGTATGAGTCAAAAACAGGATTAGGACTGCAGGGAGTGCACACGTTTCTTTCTAGCTAGGAGTGGTGTCGGTGCTTAAACTGGCTGACATTTTACTTATATGGATGATGGATTTTGAGGCGCCTCGGATTTTTATAGGCCGTTAGTGGTCATACTATAGGTCCAAAGGGACCGAGAAGCGTGTGTTCAGGCATAATCAATCCACTGCCGATAGGCGGGGACCGGCCCTGAAGATCCAAGGGTTCACTACGGGGGATCCTGAGGAAGCTTGCCCCTAGCCTCGACTCATGATGGAAATCCAATTTCCAATACGACCTTGCGGTTTTGATTGTAGAAATAGTATGGCGACATAGTAGGATGGGGTACTATGCCGTCTAGGATTGATACATTTATATTTGAAATGTTTTTATTAAAACATATACACACTAATGCTAAATCCGTTTTATCGTATCAAGCATCTTTTGATCATTATAAGGTAAAACCCTATCCTCCGGTTTGCGTTGCATTGTATGTTGGGACTTGGGTCTTATGATGGTTTCATTTTTCTAAAAAACATTGCGTTGTTTAAACGATTTACTTTACTTATGCACGGGCAATCCAATGGAGTAAACCCGTTCCGCGTTAGTGGCGTGGTTCTGTGATTAGTCTTATTATTAGATAGTTAAGTTAAGATTTCTCATACCAGTCCCATGACTGACCTGTAGTTTGTTTCACTGGCAAACTCGGGTGCCTTTATTTTCCACACGGGCAGTCGAGTAGCTTTTTGCAGATATATTTACAGGATCTTGGTTTACAGCTGAAGCGGTATTCGGAAAGCTCTGTATCCGTGTATTCCTTTCAGTTGTATATTTGTAATATTTTTCCGCTCTATTTAAATGTAATTTAAATCTCTGATATTATTGTATTCCTATTGTGTAGTATATATTCATACTCTGTGATTTTCTTGTACTCTGATGTAATTGTTGGAATCAGCAATAAAATGTTCTTCAGTTTGTGTTCTTGTAACAACCCGTAAAATGCGAGCCAATTTGAAATTTTTATTTTGGCAATTTTAGCGAATTTTGATTATTTAAAATAGATTATTTCAAAAAATATCGACGAGAAAATTTATTTTGAATATAATTCGACGTATATATTATATACGTCGTCGTTAGAATATAAATAATTATATATAATTATAAATGGAATTGAAAATGTCGCAGTAGTTCGATAGTTCGGTTTCAAACTTCAATTGAGCATACCGGGTGCAAAACAATCCGGATTTTAGCGAAACCAAAAATAATAGGATCTAATTGATAATATCTTTCCAACGAATCCGGGGAATCGAAATTCCATAGCGGGAATCAAAAGATATGTCCAGTTTAAAATTCTGAATAGTCGCTATGGAATTCAGGCCCTTAAAAATGGACATTTTGCAAATGACCTCGGATTTCGACGAAACCAGTTTTGTTGGGTCCGTGATGTCAAGTTATTGCTAGATTCCAAATTTCATAATTTTTCGAATCAATATGTGAGCGTGGCTGAGGAAAACGCGTTTGACCAGTTTCAGTTGATTTTAATCGACTGGAAATTGGTCATTTTTCAAACGGCCTCAGAATTCGACGAAATGAGTTTTGTTAGGACCATATCGTCAATACGAAGCTAGAAAATATTTTTCTGGAATTTATAGAGTTAGTATGTGACCCCGGTAATTTGAAATGTACGTTTAAAATTCAATATAGCGATTTAAATGTAAATTTAACGGAAATTGATTGTAGCAGCCGAATCAGCCTACGATACATATCCCATTGTGTTCGGAATGGGGGTGATTAGCTAGGGGCGACAGTCGTTGGGTCTTGATCGGAGTTTGAAAGAAAGTCAACTTTTCTATGAATAATAATAAATAAATAAATAAAACCTTTTTCTACATAACCCCCCCCCCAAATTCATTCTGTCGATCAAAGCAATTAGCCCCTTTTCAGAAAAACCCCCGACGCCTTTCTTCCTCGCCCTCGTCACCGCGCCACCTTCCCCCGTTGCCGACCCCTCCCCACCTTCGATGAACGGATCCGCCACCCCACAGGCCACCGCACCACCTTCGTACCCTCTCTGCTCCCTCCATCTCGAAACCGCGATAGACTTCTCCGCTCCCTCCATCTCGAGGCCGCCACCAACATCTCACGCCCCCACAGCGAACCCCCACCGCCCCCTTAGGCTCCTCCCTCCTCGATTTCAGACCCCAAACCCCTGTAAGTTTTTAATGTTTTATTTTTATTTGTTTTCTTTATTTATTTATTATGTAATAGCTTTTATAAATTTAGAAAAATCGTTTTTTTTCATGATTAAAATTAGTCTTGTTTGCTATGTATATGAGATAAAAAGGGGTTGAACTTAAAAAAATAGAAAAGGAGAGAACTTAAATTAGAAAAGGCGAGAACTTTATATATAAAAAGAAAAGATTGGATTTTTAAACTAGAAAGGCTATGATTTTTAGCTTAGCAAAGTTGAGATTTTTATTTATAACAAAGGCGATATTTTTATAATGTAGAAAGGTTAAAAATATAGTATTTATACTAGTGGCATAATAAAAATATGATTTATAAAAATATGATTTTTATATATTGAACTTCGAAATAAAAATATGATTTTTATATATTGAACTTCGAAATAAAAATATGATTTTTATATATTGAACTTCGAAATAAAAATATGATTTTTATATATTGAACATCGAAATAAAAATATGATTTTTATATATTGAACTTCGAAATAAAAATATGATTTTTATATATTGAACATCGAAATAAAAATATGATTTTTATATATTGAACTTCGAAATAAAAAATTCGATTTTTATATATTGAATAACATAGTAAAAATATGATTTTTATATATGTAGTGGCTACGGGCAACGAAGATGACGAAGATGCGATAGCGATGAAGATTTCTATCAATGAAGTGTCGTGGAGCTAGGATAGCAATTTGTGAGAATTTCTCACCTTTCAATTTCATTTTCTAGTTATATATATATACTAGGATGCAGACGGTGCTTAGTAGCACCCGACACAATCGTCCACAGACCATGGACTTGTTTGTTTGGTTGCATAGATTAGTTGGATATTTGATTTGAATTTGGATGTTTGGTGAATTTGATTGATGTGTGAATGGCGTGGGCCTTCACTAGACCGGGGATAAGGCTAGGCCTCGTCCCGTTTCTAGTATCGTGCCGTTATGCCGCCGAAATTTTCTAAAAAAAAAGTTAGAAAATAAAAATACCATTTTATTTAAAGAATGAACTGAATAGAAATTCATATGTTAAAATAAAATGTTTTATCGTTAAAAATGTAATTTTTAACATGAATATGAATATAGTGAATGTGAATAAATAAATATTCATTTACAAACCCGACGGTTTGTTTATGTACACCGATTTGACTGACATTGATTGGGACGGTAAATTTTACACATCGCCCAACTGCACAACTAAAATCTGTGTTTGATTGTTTGAAACCCCACACGGGTGTTGGGATGAAATTTGAAGTTCATTCATCCTGATTGATTAAATATGTCGATCGATTGATTGACAGGCTGTTATAAGCGTTAGATATCTATATTTGATGCTTATACAGTGTAGTGCACTTTGGTTGATGGTTGATTATTTTTCAATGCTATTATATGTGTGTAATGTATGAAAATCCATATAATTAACTTTATATGGTAATTGATTGGGCCTCATTCCAATTTGAAAAATAAAGAATATTATAAATTAAAGGTTCATGTGTTGACAGTACTCATCCATTGAGATTGGTCATGTGTTGAACGAAATATTTTGATAATAACAACTATTTTGAAAAAGAAATATTTGAAATAAAATATTTGAAAATAGAAATTTATGGAGCCGTGTTGATTAGATTGACGCCATTTTGACGTGAACGATATTTATATCGATTTTAAACGATTTCGAAATAAATTGAATTGAAAACGATTTCGAAATGAATTGAATTGAAAACGATTTCGAAATGAATTGAATTGAAAACGATTTCGAAATGAATTGAAAACGAATTCAAATTGAATTGAAAGCGAATTGAAATGAATTCAAATTGAATTGAAATTTGAATTGAATAGAAACGAATTTTAAAACGAATTTATAAAGAAGAATTCAATTTTGATTTGAATTGAAATGGAAGTTGAAATTGCTTTTGAAACGAATTTAAAACTATTTATATATTTCGTTTTAAATAGAAATCGACGAAATATATATTATATATATTATATATATAATATAATGGCCTGAATAGAACGCGCCGCGCCGCGGCAGTTCGTGAATTTCGACCATTTATTTCAAACGGACATTACGGGAGATCCGACCGTCGGATTCTCCTAAAACCGGAACCGTTGGGTTCGTATCGAAAAGAGCTTTCTAACGAATGTTAGAAATTTGAAATCTAACGGTTGGATTTGGAATTATGTCCAAATCAAATGTGAAAAAGGTCGCTATAAGTGCAGTTCGATGGCCATTGGTGGAAATCGACGGTACGGGCCTTGATAAAATTATTAAAAATAGTAATAATTTGTGTAAAATCATAAGAAATGATTTAGAAAGATTTGGGATGAAAAAATCCATATTTGAAAAGATAAAAATAGATTTTTATCGAAATAAACTAGTTTTGAACTAGAATTATGATTCTATTTATTTTTTTTAAATAAATAAATTGAATTTGAAAAGGGTTTTAAAAATAACCAGAATTTCCAATGATTGCATTGGAGTGGATTTGAATCGAAATTGTCTTCGGAATATTTCGATGTTTGAATTCGTGATTATGCAGATGTTGTTATGGAAATTTGAAAGATATATATCTATATCGTTATTTCCAGCACGACATTGGTTAATCGTAGAATTTGATATTGAATATAAGCCGATATATTTTCTATTCAGAGCCTTGTATTGAATATCAAATGTGATTTGGGTTTGTCGTGAATGTTGTCTTCATTAACACTGTTCTTGAACCCAGTTGAGAAAAGATTAAATCTTTTTATTTAGATTTAATGAAGTGTACCAATTAAATAATATTTAATTGGAATTGAATTGATATTGATTTTTGGGTTTATCATGAACAGTGTTTTAAATAACACTCGTTCTTTAACCCGATAATTAATGGAATGTGACTTTGGGTTTATCGTGAACCGTGTTTTAAATGACACTGATTCTTCAACCCAGTTAACGATTAAAACTAAGTGGAGTTTTAATGAATCTTTAATTAGATTGAAAAGATCGAGAATGGAGTATCACCAGTTTTGCTCCAGGCGATAGTTAAATCTTTAATTAGATTTGAACGTGAAATGGTAATTGAATTTACCGATAACACTGTGGTGTTAGATATGAAGTATTACTAGTTTTACTTCATGGGATGAATAGGTTGGGATGGGGAAATTAAAATAAATGATTACTTCGGTAAGGTTCGCTAATCCCGACTAGTTTGAATTGATATTCAAAGGAGATTAAAGAATAAATTTAAAGAATTTATCTTGGATAAAATTAATGGGAACTTTTCCCAAAGTATAGGAATATTTGAATAAAAGAATATTCTGAATTGGAATGAGGCGTATGTTGTGTTTGTGTAACACTTTTATAATATATACGCGAGTTATTCAGAAAGACCGGGTTTATCCCATTCTGAATAACTGATTCGACGTGGTGTCGAAGATGAAGACGGTGGTCGAAGACCAGAAGTCTTCACGTCGTTTGGATAATTACTGATGATCTTGATTGGGCTGTACACCCAAGAAGATGGAAACAGTTGGTGATCGTCCAGACGTACTTGGAGATCGATGGATATGCGGGGTACTAGGTGCCTCCGGTTTCGTTCAGACCCAGAACGGACTAGTAAATGGACTGTGTGTCTGACATTGGATTTTAGTCTGTGTGATTGATCTCTATTAAATATATATCTGTTTGGCGGCGGAGAATTTATTCTCTTGCTTAACGCCCTTCTCTGAGACGTACGAGCTCAGGGGTTATATATTGATGGATATCAAACGCATGGGGTGAATTGCCTGTGTGGCATGCCTAAGTGGCAATTGATCGAGGCTTCTGTTGAAAAGCAAAGTCTTGAGGTGATGATCAAAGCACGGCCTTTGTGGCGTAGCTTTGTGTAACGTTTGCTTCGCGAGTTTCACACCCGGTATGAGCCAAAAACGGGAGAGGACGTCAGGGAGGGCATGCGTTTCTTTCTAGCTAGAAGTGGTGTCAGTGGTTTTACACGCCCTGACGAGTTTGACTTATGTGGTTGTTGTTGTTGCGAGGCGCCTCGGTTATATCGGTTTCGGCCGATGCATTCTGGTCGGCTGACGGACCAGACTTACACCCCATAGGGTGGGGAGACGTAGTGTTCAGGCATAATAATCCACATCGGTGGACCGGCCCTGAGGATCCAAGGGGCAGTTGCGGCTGTTCCTGAGACACGGGCTAGAGCGTCTCGAATCGGTTGAGGACTATCTTTTGCCTCGGTTCATAGATGGAAATCCAATTTCCAAATACGTGCCTTTGCGGTTTTATTTGTAAACCTATATATGGCGACATAGTGGCATGGGACGCTCATGTCGCCTATGATTGATACTTATGATTTGAAGTTGTTTTATACACTATACACTTATAGTGGTATCAAACGATTGGTTTTAACCGTATCAAGCATTCTTTGGCTGTTATAAGGGAAAACCCTATCCTCGGCTGCGTTGCATTGTGTGATGGGACCTGGGTCTTATAACAGCTTCATTTTTCTTTATTTAGCATTGCGCTGTTTGTTTTATGCACTGGTATTCTTGGGAGGAAACCCGTTCCGTGTTATACGGCGTGGTCCCTTGATTTACCTAACGATTTAAAATAAAGATTAATAACTGTTTTAGTTCTCACACCAGTCACATGACTGACCTGGAGTTTATTGTTTTAACCTAAACTCTGGGTGCCCTTATTTTGACACGGGCAGCTAGTAGTTTCGGTTTTGCAGATTTATATTCACAGGATCCTGGTTTACAACTGGAACGATATCCGGAAAGCTTTGTATCCGTATATCTCCTTCTAGTTGTGTATTGTATTATTTTCCGCTGCGATGTATTTAAATGTAATTTAAATCTCTGATATTTCTGTGTAATATATATTCATTCATACTCTGTATATTCTTGTAATCTGATGCATTGTTGTAATATACAATGAAATGTTCTCCTGTATGTGTTCTGTTGTGGCTTGTTCTCGAACTATCCGACGCTTTCCTTTACGGGGAAGTTGCGGGTTTTCACAGTTGGTATCAGAGCTTTGGTTTACAAAGCTCAGAGAACAAGACACATTAGAACCATACGAAAGAATTCATCAGATATTGGATTAGTAACATCCAATGAGAATGACTCGTTAGAGATGGGATCAGTAGTATCCTAGAACGAGTGTGAAGAGTATATTTTTAAGATGAAAACCAATTTTGTTTTGAAAATTTAAATCAACTATTCGTATTTGATTATTTATTCTATATCGATCGGGACAATCCGATATATAAAGATTTTGCATATATGTCTTGCAAACGTGTATTCGAAGTTTTAATATACTGGATAGTTATAGAATCATACTCCAGTTGCCCGGGGATAATTCTGGTGATGGGGCACCGTTGCCAGTATTTATTTTCGAGTTACGAAGGTTTGATTTTCTATATATTTCCATTAGACTGGTGTGAGAACCAAAATTAGATAGGATTTATTGTTGTGATTTGGTATCAAAAACATGATTTTTGTATATGTATCAAAATTATGAATTTGAAACTCTAATTCACTAATTGATTGATGATTGTGTTGTTTGTTTAATTGTTTGATAATTTTGAATCATTATGCCTAACTGTATCACACATTGAATTGTATTGAAAATTGGTCGCATTTGCTTGCGTATACATATACTTACATTGAACAGGTCATAGCAAGGAGGCTAGAGCCGAAGAATAAAATTTGTTTGCCCGACAAATAGGTACATGTTTATTACATAATTTACTTTTTTGTTTGGGTGATGATGATTTTATGAGCCTATTGGCTAGCCTCTTGGCTTTTTCTTTTTCTTTTTGAGATCTGAAGGACCGGGGAAGCTATTTGAAATTCCCCGATGCTCCCGGTGCAGGGGAGGTTATGGCGAAATTTTTCGAAAATTTAGGGTGTTAGCCAAATTTTTGAAATTTTGAAAATTCTCAGAAACTGAAAAGTTGGAGAATGCAAGCCAGATCGAGCGTAGAGTTGATTAATCAAACCACTTTCGACTTTGTTCCTTTTCGGGGACGAAAAGTTTTAAGTGGGGGAGATTGTAACAACCCGTAAAATGCCAGCCAATTTGAAATTTTTATTTTGGCAATTTTAGCGAATTTTGATTATTTAAAATAGATTATTTTAAAAAATATCGATGAGAAAATTTATTTTGAATATAATTCGACGTATATATTATATACGTCGTCGTTAGAATATAAATAATTATATATAATTATAAATGGAATTGAAAATGTCGCGGTAGTTCGATAGTTCGGTTTCAAACTTCAATTGAGCATACCGGGTGGAAAACAATCCGGATTTTAGCGAAACCAAAAATAATAGGATCTAATTGATAATATCTTTCCAACGAATCCGGGGAATCGAAATTCCATAGCGGGAATCAAAAGATATGTCCAGTTGAAAATTCTGAATAGTCGCTATGGAATTCAGGCCCTTAAAAATTGACATTTTGCAAATGACCTCGGATTTCGACGAAACCAGTTTTGTTGGGTCCGTGATGTCAAGTTATTGCTAGATTCCAAATTTCATAATTTTTCGAATCAATATGTGAGCGTGGCTGAGGAAAACGCGTTTGACCAGTTTCAGTTGATTTTAATCGACTGGAAATTGGCCATTTTTCAAACGGTCTCAGAATTCGACGAAATGAGTTTTGTTAGGACCATATCGTCAATACGAAGCTAGAAAATATTTTTCTGGAATTTATAGAGTTAGTATGTGACCCCGGTAATTTGAAATGTACGTTTAAAATTCAATATAGCGATTTAAATGTAAATTTAACGGAAATTGATTGTAGCAGCCGAATCAGCCTACGATACATATCCCATTGTGTTCGGAATGGGGGTGATTAGCTAGGGGCGACAGTCGTTGGGTCTTGATCGGAGTTTGAAAGAAAGTCAACTTTTCTATGAATAATAATAATAAAAAAAAACCTTTTTCTACATAACCCCCCCCCCCAAATTCATTCTGTCGATCAAAGCAATTAGCCCCTTTTCAGAAAAACCCCCGACGCCTTTCTTCCTTGCCCTCGTCACCGCGCCACCTTCCCCCGTTGCCGACCCCTCCCCACCTCCAATGAACGGATCCGCCACCCCACAGGCCACCGCACCACCTTCGTACCCTCTCTGCTCCCTCCATCTCGAAACCGCGATAGACTTCTCCGCTCCCTCCATCTCGAGGCCGCCACCAACATCTCACGCCCCCACAGCGAACCCCCACCGCCCCCTTAGGCTCCTCCCTCCTCGATTTCAGACCCCAAACCCCTGTAAGTTTTTAATGTTTTATTTTTATTTGTTTTCTTTATTTATTTATTATGTAATAGCTTTTATAAATTTAGAAAAATCGTTTTTTTTCATGATTAAAATTAGTCTTGTTTGCTATGTATATGAGATAAAAAGGGGTTGAACTTAAAAAAATAGAAAAGGAGAGAACTTAAATTAGAAAAGGCGAGAACTTTATATATAAAAAGAAAAGATTGGATTTTTAAACTAGAAAGGCTATGATTTTTAGCTTAGCAAAGTTGAGATTTTTATTTATAACAAAGGCGATATTTTTATAATGTAGAAAGGTTAAAAATATAGTATTTATACTAGTGGCATAATAAAAATATGATTTTTATATATTGAACTTCGAAATAAAAATATGATTTTTATATATTGAACTTCGAAATAAAAATATGATTTTTATATATTGAACATCGAAATAAAAATATGATTTTTATATATTGAACTTCGAAATAAAAATATGATTTTTATATATTGAACATCGAAATAAAAATATGATTTTTATATATTGAACTTCGAAATAAAAAATTCGATTTTTATATATTGAATAACATAGTAAAAATATGATTTTTATATATATAGTGGCTACGGGCAACGAAGATGACGAAGATGCGATAGCGATGAAGATTTCTATCAATGAAGTGTCGTGGAGCTAGGATAGCAATTTGTGAGAATTTCTCACCTTTCAATTTCATTTTCTAGTTATATATATATACTAGGATGCAGACGGTGCTTAGTAGCACCCGACACAATCGTCCACAGACCATGGACTTGTTTGTTTGGTTGCATAGATTAGTTGGATATTTGATTTGAATTTGGATGTTTGGTGAATTTGATTGATGTGTGAATGGCGTGGGCCTTCACTAGACCGGGGATAAGGCTAGGCCTCGTCCCGTTTCTAGTATCGTGCCGTTATGCCGCCGAAATTTTCTAAAAAAAAAGTTAGAAAATAAAAATACCATTTTATTTAAAGAATGAACTGAATAGAAATTCATATGTTAAAATAAAATGTTTTATCGTTAAAAATGTAATTTTTAACGTGAATATGAATATAGTGAATGTGAATAAATAAATATTCATTTACAAACCCGACGGTTTGTTTATGTACACCGATTTGACTGACATTGATTGGGACGGTAAATTTTACACATCGCCCAACTGCACAACTAAAATCTGTGTTTGATTGTTTGAAACCCCACACGGGTGTTGGGATGAAATTTGAAGTTCACTCATCCTGATTGATTAAATATGTCGATCAATTGATTGACAGGCTGTTATAAGCGTTAGATATCTATATTTGATGCTTATACAGTGTAGTGCACTTTGGTTGATGGTTGATTATTTTTCAATGCTATTATATGTGTGTAATGTATGAAAATCCATATAATTAACTTTATATGGTAATTGATTGGTCCTCATTCCAATTTGAAAAATAAAGAATATTATAAATTAAAGGTTCATGTGTTGACAGTACTCATCCATTGAGATTGGTCATGTGTTGAACGAAATATTTTGATAATAACAACTATTTTGAAAAAGAAATATTTGAAAATAGAAATTTATGGAGCCGTGTTGATTAGATTGACGCCATTTTGACATGAACGATATTTATATCGATTTTAAACGATTTCGAAATAAATTGAATTGAAAACGATTTCGAAATGAATTGAATTGAAAACGATTTCGAAATGAATTGAATTGAAAACGATTTCGAAATGAATTGAATTGAAAACGATTTCGAAATGAATTGAAAACGAATTCAAATTGAATTGAAAGCGAATTGAAATGAATTCAAATTGAATTGAAATTTGAATTGAATAGAAACGAATTTTAAAACGAATTTATAAAGAAGAATTCAATTTTGATTTGAATTGAAATGGAAGTTGAAATTGCTTTTGAAACGAATTTAAAACTATTTATATAATTCGTTTTAAATAGAAATCGACGAAATATATATTATATATATTATATATAATGTAATGGCCTGAAAAGAACGCGCCGCGCCGCGGCAGTTCGTGAATTTCGACCATTTATTTCAAACGGACATTACGGGAGATCCGACCGTCGGATTCTCCTAAAACCGGAACCGTTGGGTTCGTATCGAAAAGAGCTTTCTAACGAATGTTAGAAATTTGAAATCTAACGGTTGGATTTGGAATTATGTCCAAATCAAATGTGAAAAAGGTCGCTATAAGTGCAGTTCGATGGCCATTGGTGGAAATCGACGGTACGGGCCTTGATAAAATTATTAAAAATAGTAATAATTTGTGTAAAATCATAAGAAATGATTTAGAAAGATTTGGGATGAAAAACTCCATATTTGAAAAGATAAAAATAGATTTTTATCGAAATAAACTAGTTTTGAACTAGAATTATGATTCTATTTATTTTTTTTAAATAAATAAATTGAATTTGAAAAGGGTTTTAAAAATAACCAGAATTTCCAATGATTGCATTGGAGTGGATTTGAATCGAAATTGTCTTCGGAATATTTCGATGTTGGAATTCGTGATTATGCAGATGTTGTTATGGAAATTTGAAAGATATATATCTATATCGTTATTTCCAGCACGACATTGGTTAATCGTAGAATTTGATATTGAATATAAGCCGATATATTTTCTATTCAGAGCCTTGTATTGAATATCAAATGTGATTTGGGTTTGTCGTGAATGTTGTCTTCATTAACACTGTTCTTGAACCCAGTTGAGAAAAGATTAAATCTTTTTATTTAGATTTAATGAAGTGTACCAATTAAATAATATTTAATTGGAATTGAATTGATATTGATTTTTGGGTTTATCATGAACAGTGTTTTAAATAACACTCGTTCTTTAACCCGATAATTAATGGAATGTGACTTTGGGTTTATCGTGAACCGTGTTTTAAATGACACTGATTCTTCAACCCAGTTAACAATTAAAACTAAGTGGAGTTTTAATGAATCTTTAATTAGATTGAAAAGATCGAGAATGGAGTATCACCAGTTTTGCTCCAGGCGATAGTTAAATCTTTAATTAGATTTGAACGTGAAATGGTAATTGAATTTACCGATAACACTGTGGTGTTAGATATGAAGTATTACTAGTTTTACTTCATGGGATGAATAGGTTGGGATGGGGAAATTAAAATAAATGATTACTTCGGTAAGGTTCGCTAATCCCGACTAGTTTGAATTGATATTCAAAGGAGATTAAAGAATAAATTTAAAGAATTTATCTTGGATAAAATTAATGGGAACTTTTCCCAAAGTATAGGAATATTTGAATAAAAGAATATTCTGAATTGGAATGAGGCGTATGTTGTGTTTGTGTAACACTTTTATAATATATACGCGAGTTATTCAGAAAGACCGGGTTTATCCCATTCTGAATAACTGATTCGACGTGGTGTCGAAGATGAAGACGGTGGTCGAAGACCAGAAGTCTTCACGTCGTTTGGATAATTACTGATGATCTTGATTGGGTTGTACACCCAAGAAGATGGAAACAGTTGGTGATCGTCCAGACGTACTTGGAGATCGATGGATATGCGGGGTACTAGGTGCCTTCGGTTTCGTTCAGACCCAGAACGGACTTGTAAATGGACTGTGTGTCTGACATTGGATTTTAGTCTGTGTGATTGATCTCTATTAAATATATATCTGTTTGGCGGCGGAGAATTTATTCTCTTGCTTAACGCCCTTCTCTGAGACGTACGAGCTCAGGGGTTATATATTGATGGATATCAAACGCATGGGGTGAATTGCCTGTGTGGCATGCCTAAGTGGCAATTGATCGAGGCTTCTGTTGAAAAGCAAAGTCTTGAGGTGATGATCAAAGCACGGCCTTTGTGGCGTAGCTTTGTGTAACGTTTGCTTCGCGAGTTTCACACCCGGTATGAGCCAAAAACGGGAGAGGACGTCAGGGAGGGTGTAATGTCCCGGATTTTTTTCGTCGATTTATAACGAACAGTTAAATTTGTTTTAAATACCAAATTATAAATGTAAATGAATTTTATATATTTGATATGAATGGTAACAAGTGAATTCAGAGTTAAAACTGAATTGAAACAATTCAGTTGACTAATATAAAATTCTGTATTGAATTAGAACGATAATAATAATTTATTTTCGATAAATTGAATTGTTTGAAATCGAATTATATTTAAATCGAATTTAATTTAAAACCGTTGATTTAATTTGTTATTTCTTCTATGCTGTCGAATTTAAAATTCAGAATTTGGTTCTACTAATCTTGTAACGTCAATAGTTGCGTTGAAATAACGGTTCAGGATTTTAACTTAGGAGACCAAGAGATACTTTGAAATATTATATTACAAAATCAAACCAATATATAATAAAATCCATTACATCAGCCGACCTTAGTTTTCATTTCGTAGACCTCCTATTTGATTCAAGCAGTCTATGTTCATCGAGCACAAAATTCTGTCGTTCACTTTCGATATCAGACAAACAAGAATTAATGACGCCACCCTAACCTTTCAACATCGCAGACCTAGTTTTCTTCGAGCAGTAAGAATGGTCTCACTTCTTCTTGACAAAGTAAAACAAGAGTAAATGGAGCCGACCTATCTAATATCCTGACGCAGACCTACCTTCTGCCTTATTTAATCTTCTCGTACATTTTGTTCACTCTCTTCACAACCAAGGAAGACATGAATTAATGGTGCCAACCGACAGAGTTTTTTTTTTTTGCACAGACATATATTTTCTTCGAGCTGCCAAAACTGTCTCCCTCCTTCCATTTATAAATACGCGGTCACTTTCTCCCCACTACGTTCATTTTACCTGAACTAAAATCAAAGCTAAGTATTTTTATTTCCCCAATTCGAAAACAAAAGCTCCAGTAATGGCCACACTCCACAAGCTAACTCGAAATCATATCATTCAAATCAAAGATCGCGATGTGAGATCGCATGAACTCCTAAAACTCGACATCAACACCCGCGAATAAGTGAAGGAAGGGGGCGGTGCTGGTATTGACCTTCGAAGGGGATGTCGACCTTTTTCTGAGATACGTCGAAGAGGGTTTGTATGTGATTCGGTCAGGGATTAAGCCGAGTTTTGCAAAGGGGATCTCGATCCTTTAAGGTGCGAACGGATTCAGTTTGGAGGTGGGTATTTTGGTGTGATTCAGGTGATGGAAGTTGGGGTAATGGTGCGTTAAAAATCATCATTTCCTGGATAGTGGGTATTCAAAGTTGCGGAAGGGGTATGGGTAAAACGATGGCTTCGATTTTGCAGGGTCCAGTTTCAAATCCTGGAATCCAAATTGAAGTCGCAATTAAGGAAGAACTGTCGACATAGGTTTGTCGAAGGGGATTGAAGTCTGATTGGAATTTGATGGTGCGATGTTGGTTTGAATGACCATGTGTTGTTCGAATACCGCAGCGATGAACTAGGGTATGGGATGCTGACAATGGTTTGGGTCTCTACTCAACAGTAATGAAGTAGCTAATGTATGAGAGGATCGACCTATGATTTGTTTTTTTGGGCAATGATAATGGAGTCAGTTTGAGTAATATAACAGCAGCAGCTACAGGGGGTTTCGAAAAAAGGTAGTTGTGTGAAGGTCTGTGAAGGCATGAGGGAGTTCGAAAGTTTTAGAAGTGGTCGTATTTGTTTCATGAGGGAATACAGCGGACGCGGCGATTACTGAAAGGGTTGGCAGTCTCTATGCAGTGCGGAGCACGACCTGGAAGCTGCGATGGAGAGGGAAATCAAAGTTGATAAAGTTGTGGAAGGCGTGTACTGTGTTGATGGTGGGAAAGTTCGATGGTGCCATAATGAGTGACAGGGAGTTAACAATTAAGAATTTTGAACGGTTGGATTCATTGAAACCATGCGGAGACAGTCTACGTTATGAAGCTGGTTCAAAACCATTTGGGGCTCGTTAAGATTTGTGGCAGATTAAAACGTCTGATTCAAACCATCGACCATAAATCGTTATTCAACGATTAACAACCAAGGTGAGTAAATTCACTAACTCTGTTTATTTAAAATATTTTAATTATATTTTAAATAATGATTGAATGCTGTGTGATTAAATTGATTGAAATTATTATACATCGTTGCATATGCACACACTATTGGTTGGATACTGATTTGAATAACACCTATGGATGCGGAAACCGGTTGGAGGAACTCAACCGGATTCCTAAATATTTAGATGTACTGTTTGTGCACTGTTTGAACCATGTTGAATGGAAATTCAACGTTATATTGATTTGGCAAACAAACGATATCAGCGACAGTCAACCATAAACCCATTTTGTTAAGAAATTGGTTGACCGTCAAACAAATCAACGAAGTTCAATTATAAAAATTATATCTTTATAATCGAAGCGAAATTATAAATTATAATAGAAGTTCTATTATAAACTGGTATTTTTAATACCGTGAGTTAGATATAAATTGATTCGAGTTTAAATAAGAAGAATCGATTATTTATTTTTTCTAAATAACAGAAATTGAATCTTGATTAAACAAGGAGGCGATGACTTGTTTTAAGTATATCAAAAACAAGTAGTCGATTTTAAAGATGCTTATGAAATAAAGTATAATTCTACGTTTGGAGTATGATCGTATTTGAAATAAGGGTAGTAAAACGAGTATAGATTCCTATTGCGAAATGATATTTTAATAAAGGTGAATAGTGGTCAGAATGTAAACATTTTGTAAGTAGATATTTCTATTTGTGTTAAACTAAATTGATCTGATTAACGAGAAGTTTAGAAATGGAGTTTTGAAATGTTTTTCCAACATTAATAATGTGTATTTTCTAAAAGTACAGAAAATAAGAAAGGTAAGGAAGATGGAAATGTTCCAGATATTAAATAAATGTATATCTTCTAGAATGTGGGTGAACAAGTGCTATAAGATTTGGAAATGGGTTTTTCAAAGAAGTATGAGGTTAAAAAGTTTTGGAAATATCTAGAAAAATATGAATAATGAAATATTAGAAAGAGCCGAGATTGTGAAATGATTTGATGGGTGTTTATTTCCAAAACACCGACTATCAAAGATTTTTGTAACGAAAAGAGATATCAGGATTTTTGTAACGAAAAGAGATATCAAGATTTTTTTGTAATAAAAAGAGATGTTAAGAATTTGTAACGGAAAGAGGTGTTGAGATTAATTATAAAGTGGAATATAGTAGCATATTGCAAGTCTCAGAACTATAGCAGTAAAGTAACGCTGTTGACTAGGCTTAAGCGTGACTGTTATGTCAAGATTAGTTATAAAGGGATATAGCAGCGTATAGCAAGTTTGAACTGTAACGATAAATGAAACGCTGTTAACCAAACTTAAGCGTGATGTTTATATACAGTAGCACTTCCTAGGGAAGGAAAACAGCTTGTTTTGAAATTCACTTATTCAAAAGTAATAAGTAATGACGTTTGTCCAAAGAAATATAAGAACGAATGTTAAATAAAAAGTGCCTGTGATTTGTGTGATATTGGTTGTACATTGAATGGATGTTGTTTTTACTTCGATAGTTAAACAACCGACTATCGAATGTTTTGACCATCGTTGTCAATACGGAGAGACCGGTTGGATATATTATCGAAAACCACTCCGTATAGGCATAAGCGCTGCAAATTATGCTGAAGAAAATTGAAGACGGAGTGAAGTGCAAGGGTCGTCCTGTTCAGAATGGTGCTTTCTGTTTGTCCAGACCCAGGACAACTTGTATGGATGAATGCCTGACAGCGTATTCTTAGAAGATCACCTAAGACGTTCTTTTCAAGATATTACGTCTGGTGGCGGAGAAATTCGTTTCTCTTGGCTTTTATACCCGTAATATTTTGGGAAGATCAGCTAGTGATTTGACGGGTTTGACGATGTGGCATTCAAAGTGTATGGTGGCCAGATGTCCTAAAAAGTAAACGTAGCCTCAAGCTTCACAACCGGGAAATGACAAAAATCGGGCAGGCAGCATGGCTATGTGGGTCGCTCCCGTTAGGGTGTATAATCACCTATCTAGAGAAATTCCTTTTGTTTCTTAATCTATCGATTCTGCCCATTCGGGAACAGTGGTTTGAGTCCAACCGTTGGTGATATACATTCGATACACTCAAGCGAAATGAGTGGTCGGTCATGTGTGGGCCGGGTTGCAAGACGTTCTTGTTGAACCCAGGTGTATTCGCCTCTAGAGATACATCATCGGAAGGTGGTCCCATACCTTGTCATAGTTGGAATCCAATCACCAATAAGCGCCCTGCGGGTTTTGATTTTATACTATATATGTAGAGCGTGAGATGCAAGCGTTCTGCTATTTGGTTATTTACTTGATTAGACATTATTATAATATCACTGGATTTTGATATCAAAATATTTTGGGTTATAGTAAGGTAAAAACCGTCCGTGTTTATGTGTGGGCTGGTCTTACTATTATCCTTTTTGTTTCAAAAAGGATTTTCAAAGTTAAACCGAATGGTTGGAATTTACTCACACCAGTCCCATGACTGACCCAGAGTTTATTTTGTTTGTTTTTCCCTAAACTCTTGGGTGCCCAAATTTGTACGGGCAGTCAAGTGTTTCAGGCTTTGCAGATGCACTTGGAGGATCTTAAAGTAGAAGGCTCCACCGTCAGTTATCTAGAGTTATTTCCGCTGTATCAAATGTTATGTTGTACTCTGATGATGGTATGAATATACAATACAGTTTTGTATTTCAAAGTTATGTTATATAATATATTTTATCCGTTCTGCTGTGAGATTCGTGTGACTCTGATTATGCTCAGTTGTGTTCTTGTTCTTCTTCTTCTATTCTATTAGTTCTACCTTTTCTATCTCACCTTCTAATTTCTTTCTATTAATGATTCGGTATTTTCGATGTCTGAACAGTCGACGCTGGGTTTTGTGTCGATTTTCAGAGTCGAAAATCTCGGGTCGTTACAGTGGTATCAGAGCTGAAGGTTAAGTGATTACCTTGGCTCTGTGGCGTAACTCAATAGAGATGGGGTTAGTAATACCCTAGATTGAGTATGAGTGTATATGTATGAGCGCGTATTTGTAAATCAATATAAAAACTGTTTTATATTGTGTCGATTGGTTTGGCAAGTGGTTTATGAATTCTGGTCGAAACAGTAATGCAAACTGTGTCGATAGGTGTTTCTAAACTCTTGAACAGAGTAATTCGACACAGTGTGTTTTGAATAGAGGGTAAATGAAATAATTTTACTCGAAATATATTTTGATATAAAGAAAACATATATATTGGAATTATCTAGTATATATTGAATGTGTTGGGTGAACTTATGATCGAATAAGATTTATAAGTGGGTTGGTTATATAAATAACCAATCGAAATATTATATGAATATAATATATAAATCAGATAAATTGAATCTGATGATAAACCAGAAATGGAGTTAAAACTCTAGAAATTTGAGAAGTCGTCGTAAATGGATTTGAATTAAACATATGAGGATTTTAAAATCCTGGGAGATTTGAAACTATTTTCCAAGTGTTGTGAAAGGCATTTTGAAGTAAAATTCAAAATAAAAGTATTTGAATATGAGTTTTGAAAGTGATATAGTATTGAACTCACTTTGATCGCTGGAAATAAATTCCGATGATGAAGTCGACCATTATCGGTGTTCATTTTCGAGTTCTAAGTGACGGATTACTACCAAAGATTTTGTTTTGAATTATTTTGAGAAAACGAGTTGGTTTTGAACCCGAAAAAGGAATATCTGGTTTTCGAGAAAATAAACTGTTTAAAGACTCCCAGGACAGGTTTTGAATTAAAAACAGAGGTTACACTAAATTTTGTGAAACAAATTGGAATTGAACTGAAGAAAGTTAAGTTGAAATTGAATTGAATTAGGGAGATATCAAGTGAAACTGGATTTTGGAATGAAATTAGACTCGGGTGAATTAGAATGGTTTGGAAATCAGATTAGAGTTATGATGAGGTGAAGACAAGTGATGAGGTAAATAAATTAGTTAATATAATTGGTTCGAGAAATTAATTTGAGAATG
Organism: Allium sativum; assembly: GCA_030737875.1. NCBI lineage: Eukaryota > Viridiplantae > Streptophyta > Magnoliopsida > Asparagales > Amaryllidaceae > Allium > Allium sativum. Next base: position 242,867,682 of record CM060923.1, read on the forward strand.
AAATTGGATTGTTGAGTAGGAGTTTGGGGTCGAGATTTGAAGTGGATGTGGAAATGGAGTTTGACTTGAGTATAAAAGAATGATTGGATTGAGGGTACATTCAAGAGAGATGGATTGATATGGCATTTGTATAAGCTGAACTGATAGCAGGTGGAAGAAATAGGGTTAAATGCCAACAGATTCGACGCGAGGGTTGAGTTATGAGGATGTGAAGTATGAAATTTCAACAAAGCAGGTTGTGAGGAGTTATAATTAGAGCATCTCCCCTTCTTAGCAATTTCGGGGACGAAATTCTTTTAAGGGGGAAAGAATGTAATGTCCCGGATTTTTTTCGTCGATTTATAACGAACAGTTAAATTTGTTTTAAATACCAAATTATAAATGTAAATGAATTTTATATATTTGATATGAATGGTAACAAGTGAATTCAGAGTTAAAACTGAATTGAAACAATTCAGTTGACTAATATAAAATTCTGTATTGAATTAGAACGATAATAATAATTTATTTTCGATAAATTGAATTGTTTGAAATCGAATTATATTTAAATCGAATTTAATTTAAAACCATTGATTTAATTTGTTATTTCTTCTATGCTGTCGAATTTAAAATTCAGAATTTGGTTCTACTAATCTTGTAACGTCAATAGTTGCGTTGAAATAACGGTTCAGGATTTTAACTTAGGAGACCAAGAGATACTTTGAAATATTATATTACAAAATCAAACCAATATATAATAAAATCCATTACATCAGCCGACCTTAGTTTTCATTTCGTAGACCTCCTATTTGATTCAAGCAGTCTATGTTCATCGAGCACAAAATTCTGTCGTTCACTTTCGATATCAGACAAACAAGAATTAATGACGCCACCCTAACCTTTCAACATCGCAGACCTAGTTTTCTTCGAGCAGTAAGAATGGTCTCCCTTCTTCTTGACAAAGTAAAACAAGAGTAAATGGAGCCGACCTATCTAATATCCTGACGCAGACCTACCTTCTGCCTTATTTAATCTTCTCGTACATTTTGTTCACTCTCTTCACAACCAAGGAAGACATGAATTAATGGTGCCAACCGACAGAGTTTTTTTTTTTTTGCACAGACATATATTTTCTTCGAGCTGCCAAAACTGTCTCCCTCCTTCCATTTATAAATACGCGGTCACTTTCTCCCCACTGCGTTCATTTTACCTGAACTAAAATCAAAGCTAAGTATTTTTATTTCCCCAATTCGAAAACAAAAGCTCCAGTAATGGCCAGACTCCACAAGCTAACTCGAAATCATATCATTCAAATCAAAGATCGCGATGTGAGATCGCATGAACTCCTAAAACTCGACATCGACACCCGCGAATAAGTGAAGGAAGGGGGCGGTGCTGGTATTGACCTTCGAAGGGGATGTCGACCTTTTTCTGAGATACGTCGAAGAGGGTTTGTATGTGATTCGGTCAGGGATTAAGCCGAGTTTTGCAAAGGGGATCTCGATCCTTTAAGGTGCGAACGGATTCAGTTTGGAGGTGGGTATTTTGGTGTGATTCAGGTGATGGAAGTTGGGGTAATGGTGCGTTAAAAATCATCATTTCCTGGATAGTGGGTATTCAAAGTTGCGGAAGGGGTATGGGTAAAACGATGGCTTCGATTTTGCAGGGTCCAGTTTCAAATCCTGGAATCCAAATTGAAGTCGCAATTAAGGAAGAACTGTCGACATAGGTTTGTCGAAGGGGATTGAAGTCTGATTGGAATTTGATGGTGCGATGTTGGTTTGAATGACCATGTGTTGTTCGAATACCGCAGCGATGAACTAGGGTATGGGATGCTGACAATGGTTTGGGTCTCTACTCAACAGTAATGAAGTAGCTAATGTATGAGAGGATCGACCTATGATTTGTTTTTTTGGGCAATGATAATGGAGTCAGTTTGAGTAATATAACAGCAGCAGCTACAGGGGGTTTCGAAAAAAGGTAGTTGTGTGAAGGTCTGTGAAGGCATGAGGGAGTTCGAAAGTTTTAGAAGTGGTCGTATTTGTTTCATGAGGGAATACAGCGGACGCGGCGATTACTGAAAGGGTTGGCGGTCTCTGTGCAGTGCGGAGCACGACCTGGAAGCTGCGATGGAGAGGGAAATCAAAGTTGATAAAGTTGTGGAAGGCGTGTACTGTGTTGATGGTGGGAAAGTTCGATGGTGCCATAATGAGTGACAGGGAGTTAACAATTAAGAATTTTGAACGGTTGGATTCATTGAAACCATGCGGAGACAGTCTACATTATGAAGCTGGTTCAAAACCATTTGGGGCTCGTTAAGATTTGTGGCAGATTAAAACGTCTGATTCAAACCATCGACCATAAATCGTTATTCAACGATTAACAACCAAGGTGAGTAAATTCACTAACTCTGTTTATTTAAAATATTTTAATTATATTTTAAATAATGATTGAATGCTGTGTGATTAAATTGATTGAAATTATTATACATCGTTGCATATGCACACACTATTGGTTGGATACTGATTTGAATAACACCTATGGATGCGGAAACCGGTTGGAGGAACTCAACCGGATTCCTAAATATTTAGATGTATTGTTTGTGCACTGTTTGAACCATGTTGAACGGAAATTCAACGTTATATTGATTTGGCAAACAAACGATATCAGCGACAGTCAACCATAAACCCATTTTGTTAAGAAATTGGTTGACCGTCAAACAAATCAACGAAGTTCAATTATAAAAATTATATCTTTATAATCGAAGCAAAATTATAAATTATAATAGAAGTTCTATTATAAACTGGTATTTTTAATACCGTGAGTTAGATATAAATTGATTCGAGTTTAAATAAGAAGAATCGATTATTTATTTTTTCTAAATAACAGAAATTGAATCTTGATTAAACAAGGAGGCGATGACTTGTTTTAAGTATATCAAAAACAAGTAGTCGATTTTAAAGATGCTTATGAAATAAAGTATAATTCTACGTTTGGAGCATGATCGTATTTGAAATAAGGGTAGTAAAACGAGTATAGATTCCTATTGCGAAATGATATTTTAATAAAGGTGAATAGTGGTCAGAAAGTAAACATTTTGTAAGTAGATATTTCTATTTGTGTTAAACTAAATTGATCTGATTAACGAGAAGTTTAGAAATGGAGTTTTGAAATGTTTTTCCAACATTAATAATGTGTATTTTCTAAAAGTACAGAAAATAAGAAAGGTAAGGAAGATGGAAATGTTCCAGATATTAAATAAATGTATATCTTCTAGAATGTGGGTGAACAAGTGCTATAAGATTTGGAAATGGGTTTTTCAAAGAAGTATGAGGTTAAAAAGTTTTGGAAATATCTAGAAAAATATGAATAATGAAATATTAGAAAGTGCCGAGATTGTGAAATGATTTGATGGGTGTTTATTTCCAAAACACCGACTATCAAAGATTTTTGTAACGAAAAGAGATATCAGGATTTTTGTAACGAAAAGAGATATCAAGATTTTTTGTAATAAAAAGAGATGTTAAGAATTTGTAACGGAAAGAGGTGTTGAGATTAATTATAAAGTGGAATATAGTAGCATATTGCAAGTCTCAGAACTATAGCAGTAAAGTAACGCTGTTGACTAGGCTTAAGCGTGACTGTTATGTCAAGATTAGTTATAAAGGGATATAGCAGCGTATAGCAAGTTTGAACTGTAACGATAAATGAAACGCTGTTAACCAAACTTAAGCGTGATGTTTATATACAGTAGCACTTCCTAGGGAAGGAAAACAGCTTGTTTTGAAATTCACTTATTCAAAAGTAATAAGTAATGACGTTTGTCCAAAGAAATATAAGAACGAATGTTAAATAAAAAGTGCCTGTGATTTGTGTGATATTGGTTGTACATTGAATGGATGTTGTTTTTACTTCGATAGTTAAACAACCGACTATCGAAGTGTTTTGACCATCGTTGTCAATACGGAGAGACCGGTTGGATATATTATCGAAAACCACTCCGTATAGGCATAAGCGCTGCAAATTATGCTGAAGAAAATTGAAGACGGAGTGAAGTGCAAGGGTCGTCCTGTTCAGAATGGTGCTTTCTGTTTGTCCAGACCCAGGACAACTTGTATGGATGAATGCCTGACAGCGTATTCTTAGAAGATCACCTAAGACGTTCTTTTCAAGATATTACGTCTGGTGGCGGAGAAATTCGTTTCTCTTGGCTTTTATACCCGTAATATTTTGGGAAGATCAGCTAGTGATTTGACGGGTTTGACGATGTGGCATTCAAAGTGTATGGTGGCCAGATGTCCTAAAAAGTAAACGTAGCCTCAAGCTTCACAACCGGGAAATGACAAAAATCGGGTAGGCAGCATGGCTATGTGGGTCGCTCCCGTTAGGGTGTATAATCACCTATCTAGAGAAATTCCTTTTGTTTCTTAATCTATCGATTCTGCCCATTCGGGAACGGTGGTTTGAGTCCAACCGTTGGTGATATACATTCGATACACTCAAGCGAAATGAGTGGTCGGTCATGTGTGGGCCGGGTTGCAAGACGTTCTTGTTGAACCCAGGTGTATTCGCCTCTAGAGATACATCATCGGAAGGTGGTCCCATACCTTGTCATAGTTGGAATCCAATCTCCAATAAGCGCCCTGCGGGTTTTGATTTTATACTATATATGTAGAGCGTGAGATGCAAGCGTTCTGCTATTTGGTTATTTACTTGATTAGACATTATTATAATATCACTGGATTTTGATATCAAAATATTTTGGGTTATAGTAAGGTAAAAACCGTCCGTGTTTATGTGTGGGCTGGTCTTACTATTATCCTTTTTGTTTCAAAAAGGATTTTCAAAGTTAAACCGAATGGTTGGAATTTACTCACACCAGTCCCATGACTGACCCAGAGTTTATTTTGTTTGTTTTTCCCTAAACTCTTGGGTGCCCAAATTTGTACGGGCAGTCAAGTGTTTCAGGCTTTGCAGATGCACTTGGAGGATCTTAAAGTAGAAGGCTCCACCGTCAGTTATCTAGAGTTATTTCCGCTGTATCAAATTTTATGTTGTACTCTGATGATGGTATGAATATACAATACAGTTTTGTATTTCAAAGTTATGTTATATAATATATTTTATCCGTTCTGCTGTGAGATTCGTGTGACTCTGATTATGCTCAGTTGTGTTCTTGTTCTTCTTCTTCTATTCTATTAGTTCTACCTTTTCTATCTCACCTTCTAATTTCTTTCTATTAATGATTCGGTATTTTCGATGTCTGAACAGTCGACGCTGGGTTTTGTGTCGATTTTCAGAGTCGAAAATCTCGGGTCGTTACAGAGGGCATGCGTTTCTTTCTAGCTAGAAGTGGCGTCAGTGGTTTTACACGCCTTGACGAGTTTGACTTATGTGGTTGTTGCTGTTGCGAGGCGCCTCGGTTATATCGGTTTCGGCCGATGCATTCTGGTCGGCTGACGGACCAGACTTACACCCCATAGGGTGGGGAGACGTAGTGTTCAGGCATAATAATCCACATCGGTGGACCGGCCCTGAGGATCCAAGGGGCAGTTGCGGCTGTTCCTGAGACACGGGCTAGAGCGTCTCGAATCGGTTGAGGACTATCTTTTGCCTCGGTTCATAGATGGAAATCCAATTTCCAAATACGTGCCTTTGCGGTTTTATTTGTAAACCTATATATGGCGACATAGTGGCATGGGACGCTCATGTCGCCTATGATTGATACTTATGATTTGAAGTTGTTTTATACACTATACACTTATAGTGGTATCAAACGATTGGTTTTAACCGTATCAAGCATTATTTGGCTGTTATAAGGGAAAACCCTATCCTCGGCTGCGTTGCATTGTGTGATGGGACCTGGGTCTTATAACAGCTTCATTTTTCTTTATTTAGCATTGCGCTGTTTGTTTTATGCACTGGTATTCTTGGGAGGAAACCCGTTCCGTGTTATACGGCGTGGTCCCTTGATTTACCTAACGATTTAAAATAAAGATTAATAACTGTTTTAGTTCTCACACCAGTCACATGACTGACCTGGAGTTTATTGTTTTAACCTAAACTCTGGGTGCCCTTATTTTGACACGGGCAGCTAGTAGTTTCGGTTTTGCAGATTTATATTCACAGGATCCTGGTTTACAGCTGGAACGATATCCGGAAAGCTTTGTATCCGTATATCTCCTTCTAGTTGTGTATTGTATTATTTTCCGCTGCGATGTATTTAAATGTAATTTAAATCTCTGATATTTCTGTGTAATATATATTCATTCATACTCTGTATATTCTTGTAATCTGATGCATTGTTGTAATATACAATGAAATGTTCTCCTGTATGTGTTCTGTTGTGGCTTGTTCTCGAACTATCCGACGCTTTCCTTTACGGGGAAGTTGCGGGTTTTCACAGTTCTGATGTGTGTTTTCTCAAAGCAATCCAGCCTTTCCTTTACTGGGAAGTTTGGGTCGTTTCACAACACCCGTGTGGGGTTTCAACCAACAAACAAATAATAAGCTAATTTGTGCACTTGGGCGATGTGTGAAAAAATTATCGTCCCAATCACATACACAAGTCGGGTAACTTGTGAATGGAAGTGTAATACACAATACATATAATGATGACAAGAAAATATCTCTATTGCAATGAATGAATAAGCATAATAACTTTGTCTCTATTGACAATTTCTATTTTGCTAATTTAAACTCTAAACAAAAATGGTTATTTTGTTTTGACAATTCTAATGAGACAAAATGATAAATATTTTGATTTAACTAACCTATCTTGACAAGTATATATCTTGCCAAACATACATACATACATACATACATATATACATACATACATATATATATATATATATATATATAGATTGCTTCAACTAATTCATTTTGACAAAAATGAATATTTCTGAAAAAATGTATAATTTGGTTTAACTAGTATAAATTGACTAAAATGAATAATTATTTTAACAAATATAAATTAACAAAAATGAATAATTGGTTTTAACTAATATAAATTTACAAAAATGAATAATTTGTGTTTCAATTCTAATAAAATATGCCAATGCTATATTTTGTTTCATTCTTTTAATTTAGACAAAATGAGTGTTTTTGTCTATTTTACTTTAATGATAAAAAATGTGAATGTTTAGTTATTAAAATGTATCTTTTAAATTCTATCCTTTATTTCAAACAATCTTTATTCATATCAAAATTATAAATCAAGAATATAATTTTCAATCTGATGGTTTGTTTGCATTAATGAATTGCAAACAAAGATGAACTTTATTTTAAGGTTTTATTTGCAATAAGGAATGCAAATAACAAATGTAACTTTTATTTTTATTTAAAAGTATATTTGAGTGAATGTAAAAAGAACCTCATTTCCAAAGTGTATTTACATTATTGAATGTAAATAAAAGAAACAAATTTTATTTAAATGAGTATTTGCATTTATGAATACTAGTTTTGTTTACAAATTATATTTACATTAGTGAATGTAAATAAGAGAACAAAATTTATTTTCAAAGTATATTTTAAACAAATTCTATTAAATGTATAAAAGTGTGTACATTTGTGTTGGTAAATGTAGATAAAGAAAATAGACTATAGTTTCATTGAATATTTGCATTAATAAATGCAAATAAAAGAATAAACCTTAATTTCAATGCATATATGTATTGATAAATGCAGACAAAGAAATAAACTTTATTTTCAATATATGTATGTATTGCATTGGTGAGTGCAAATGAATAATTTGTTTCAATATACATTTACATTGGTAAATGCAAATAAAAGATCAATTTCTATTTACTATATATATTTGCATGGCTGAATGTAAATAGAAGTACAAACTTTATTTTCAAAATATATTTACATTTTTGAACACAAAATAAAGAACAAAACTTTATTTCCAATATATGTTTTATTTTCTAGTTTTATTTGTGTTGTCGATCACAAATAAAAATGTACTTTTTATTTTCAAGTTATGTTTGCATTGGTCGTTACAAATAAAAGAACAAACTTTATTTTCTATGTATGTTTGCATTAGTGAATGCAGAATAAAAGAACAAGCTCTATTTTTAAAGTATATTTATGAATGCAAATAAAAGAACAGTTTTGTTCCAATGATCTTGTTTGGCAAAAATGTTGCTTTCGTTTCAATAAACAAGGTTTGACAAAAGTGATATTTTCAATTCAATAATCAAGTTTTGATAAAAGTGTGATTTTTATTTCACAAATCAGGTCTTAATAAAAATGCTACTTTTATTTCAATACTTATGTTTTAACAAAAATGTTATTTTTAATTCACTAATCATAAAAATGTTATTATTTGATTCATTGTATAAAATGTGATATATTACATATCTATGTTGGTGATTGCAAATAAAAGAATAAATTTCGTCTCTAGTATATTTTTGCAAACAAAACGTAACTACTGAAAATAATTTTCTTATTTACAAATAAAAAATGTAAACAAAATTATGATTTCCCAAAACATGATTTTTATTTACATAAAAATGTAAACAAAAAGGTGGTTTTCAAATATGACCTTTGATTTATAAATATAATGTAAACAAAGCTTTATTTTCCAATATGTTTGTAATATCAACAATAAAGTTTAATATTTTATTGTTATTCTAATTCTATAACCTCTTATGTTTAGGGTAACAGTAAAAAAAGAAATGTTTTTATTGTAATTCATAAACCGTGTTCTAAATGTAAACAAACAAAAATAGGATTTATTAGTTAGCCAAATTCTGTTGTAATGTAAACAAATAAAAATATATTCTATTTGTTGTTCATATTATATTGTAAATAAACAAATAAAATAATATTTTATTTGTCGTTCAAATCTTATTGCAAAGTAAACAAATAAAAGTAAGGTTTTATTTGTTGTTCATTTTCTGTTGCAAAGTAAACAAATAAACAAAAATAAAGTTTTTATTTGTCGATCAACTTCTAATGTAATATAAACAAATAAAAAAAATAAGTTTTTATTTAGTTTAACTAATTCATTTTGACAAAAATGAATATTTCTGACAAAATATATAATTTGGTTTAACTAGTATAAATTGACTAAAATGAATAATTATTTTTAACTAATGTAAATTAACAAAAATGAATAATTGGTTTTAACTAATATAAATTTACAAAAATGAATAATTTGTGTTTCAATTCTAATAAAATAAGCCAATGCTATATTTTGTTTCATTCTTTTAATTTAGACAAAATGAGTGTTTTTGTCTATTTTACTTTAATGATAAAAAATGTGAATGTTTAGTTATTAAAATGTAACTTTTAAATTCTATCCTTTATTTCAAACAATCTTTATTCATATCAAAATTATAAATCAAGAATATAAATTTCAATCTGATGGTTTGTTTGCATTAATGAATTGCAAACAAAGATGAACTTTATTTTAAGTTTTATTTGCAACAAGGAATGCAAATAACAAATGTAACTTTTATTTTTATTTGAAAGTATTTTTGAGTGAATGTAAAAAGAACCTCATTTCCAAAGTGTATTTACATTATTGAATGTAAATAAAAGAAACAAATTTTATTTAAATGAGTATTTGCATTTATGAATACAAACAAAGAATAGTTTTGTTTACAAATTATATTTACATTAGTGAATGTAAATAAGAGAACAAAATTTATTTTCAAAGTATATTTTAAACAAATTCTATTAAATGTATAAAAGTGTGTACATTTGTGTTGGTAAATGTAGATAAAGAAAATAGACTATAGTTTCATTGAATATTTGCATTGATAAATGCAAATAAAAGAATAAACCTTAATTTCAATGCATATATGTATTGGTAAATGCAGACAAAGAAATAAACTTTATTTTCAGTATATGTATGTATTGCATTGGTGAGTGCAAATGAATAATTTGTTTCAATATACATTTGCATTGTTAAATGCAAATAAAAGATCAATTTCTATTTACTATATATATTTGCATGGCTGAATGTAAATAGAAGCACAAACTTTATTTTCAAAATATATTTACATTTTTGAACACAAAATAAAAACAAAACTTTATTTCCAATATATGTTTTATTTTCTAGTTTTATTTGTGTTGTCGAACACAAATAAAGATGTACTTTTTTATTTTCAAGTTATGTTTGCATTGGTCATTCCAAATAAAAGAACAAACTTTATTTTATATGTATGTTTGCATTAGTGAATGCAGAATAAAAGAACAAGCTCTATTTTTAAAGTATATTTATTAATGCAAATAAAAGAACAGTTTTGTTCCAATGATCTTGTTTGGCAAAAATGTTGCTTTCGTTTCAATAATCAAGGTTTTGACAAAAGTGATATTTTCAATTCAATAATCATGTTTTGATAAAAGTGTGACTTTTATTTCACAAATCAGGTCTTAATAAAAATGTTACTTTTATTTCAATACTTATGTTTTAACAAAAATGTTATTTTTAATTCACTAATCATAAAAATGTTATTATTTGATTCAATGTATAAAATGTGATATATTACATATCTATGTTGGTGATTGCAAATAAAAGAATAAATTTCGTCTCTAATATATTTTTGCAAACAAAACGTAACTACTGAAAATAATTTTCTTATTTACATATAAAAAATGTAAACAAAATTATGATTTCACAAAACATGATTTTTATTTACATAATGTAACGACCCGGAATTTTGGGGCCAATTTAAAATTTTCATTTTAGAAATTTTAATGGATTTTAATGTTTAATATAATTTACTTTAAGTTATAACGACTAAAAATTTATTTTAAAACGAATAAATTTAATTAAATTCCAAAAGGAGTTTAAAACAGCGCTGCAGTTCGAAAATTTGAATTTAAACTTTGACTGACTGTACAGGATTCATTTTAAATCAGAATTGAGCGAAACCAGAAATATTTAAAACTATTTGATCATATCTTTCTAACGAATCTGAGAAACTGAAATTTCACTTTATAAATCAAAAGTTATTTCCAATTTAAAATTTAGAAAAGTCGCTGTAGAATTTATATACATTTTAATATAATATATTGGCCTTAAAAATAGCCATTTTTCAAACGACCTCTATTTTCGACGAAACCACTTTTGTTGGAACCGGAATGTCGAGTTATTGCTAAGTTTTAATTTTCATGATTTTTCGAATTAATATGTGAGTGTGGTAAAGGAAAACATGTTTGGTCAGTTTCGGTCAAATTTAATCGACTTGAAAAAGGCCATTTTTCAAACAGTCTCAGAATTCGACGAAATTAGTCTCGTTAGGACCGTATCTTCAAAGCATAACCAGAAATATTTTTTATGTAATTTTTAGAGGTAGTATGTAGCCCCGGTAATTTAAAATGTAAGTTTGAATTTAATAATTAAATGATTTATAATTAAATATTAAGAAAAACATATCGTAACAGCCGAATTGAGTTACGAAACATATTACATTGTGTCCGGAACGGGGGTATTTAGCTAGGGGCGACACTCATTGGGTTTGAATTGGAAATCGTATGGACTAAAGGAGATTGTAACAACCCGAAAATCTGGGCCAGTTTAAAATTTTTATTTTAGCTATTTTAGCGAATTTTGAATATTTAAAATAGATTATTTTAAATAATATCGACGAGAAATTTATTTTAAATATAATTCGAACGTATATATTTTACGCGTCGTCGTTAGAATATAAATATTTATATATAATTATAAAGAGAATTGAAAATGGCGCGGTAGTTCGATAATTCGATTTCAAACTTCAATCGAACATACCGGGTGCAAAACAATCCGGATTTTAGTGAAACCAAAAATAATGGAATCTAATAGTGAATATCTTTCCAACGAATCCGAAAAATCAAAAGTTCGTAGCGGGAATCAAAAGATATGTCCAGTTGAAAATTCTGAATAGTCGCTATGGAATTCAGGCCCTTAAAAATGGACATTTTGCAGATGACCTCGGATTTCGACGAAACCAGTTTTGTTGGGTCCGTGATGTCAAGTTATTGCTAGATTCCAAATTTCATAATTGTTCGAATCAATATGTGAGCGTGGCAAAGGAAAACGCGTTTGACCATTTTAGTTGATTTTAAACCGACTGGAAATTGGCCATTTTTCCAACGGTCTCAGAATTCGACGAAACTAGTTTTGTTAGGACCGTATCGTCAATACGAAGCTAGAAAATATTTTTCTGAGATTTTTAGAGTTCGTATGTGACCCCGGTAATTTGAAATGTACGTTTAAAATTCAATATAATGATTTAAATGTAAATGCAACGGAAACTGATCGAAACGGTCGATTCAGCTTGCGGTACATATCCCATTGTGTTCGAAATGGGGGTGAAATGCTATGGACGACAGGCGGTGGGCCTCGTTTCGAGGTCGTATGTAAAAGTCAACTTTTAGAAATTAAATAATATATAAAAATAAATAAATAAAAAAAAAATAAAAAAACCCCTCCTCCTTAAAACCGTTCTGCCCCCCCCCCCTCTACGAAATTAAATCAGAAGCAAAAAAAAAAAAAAAAAAGAGAGAAAACGAGGGCCATCGCATTCGAGAGCCGCCGCCGCCAGCTCCAGGAGCTCCGCCCCACCTCCGATGATCCGCCCGCCTCAGACGAACCCCACGCACCCCCCCCCCCCTGCTCGCGAATCCCTCCTCTTCTTCTATTTGAACGACGCCCTAGCCTCCAGGACCCGCCACCTGAAGCCGCGACAGCCCCACCCCCCCTCCAGGCCTCACGCCGACATCGACACCCCCAGTAGCCCCCCCCCCCCACGACCGACGCTAACCCCCCCCCCCCCCTTTTTTTTTCCAAACCCGAGGACCGACGCTAAACCCCCCCCCCCCCCCCTGTAAGTTATTTTATTTTTATTTTATTTCTTTATTTTATTTATATAGTTTAATCCGATGTTAATTAGAAAAAAAAACAACACTGTTTTTTTTATTTTATTATGTAAAAGTTAAAAACTGAATTATGTAAAAGCTAGAAAAAAACTGATTTTTAAAGAAATATATAAAACTGATTTTAATTTTAAGTTAAAAGAGAATTTTTTTTTTTTTTTGAATTTTAAATAGGAAAAGATTTGATCTTTAAATTGGAAGAGACGGAATTTCTATTAAGAAATAAAAATAAGATTTTTATATATTGAAAGCAAAAATAAAAATCATATTTTTATATATTGAAAGCCAAAATAAAAATCAGATTTTTATATATTGAAAGCCAAAATAAAAATCAGATTTTTATATATTGAAAGCCGAAGTCAAAATCAGATTTTTATATATTGAAAGCCAAAATAAAAATCAGATTTTTATATATTGAAAGCCGAAGTCAAAATCAGATTTTTATATATTGAAAGCCAAAATAAAAATCAGATTTTTATATATTGAAAGCCGAAGTCAAAATCAGATTTTTATATATTGAAAGCCGAAGTCAAAATCAGATTTTTATATATTGAAAGCCGAAGTCAAAATCAGATTTTTATATATTGAAAGCCGAAGTAAAAATCAGATTTTTATATATCGAATAGTGAAATAAAAATTCGATTTTTATATATTGAATAGCGAACTAAAAATATGATTTTTTATATATTGAACTTCGATAGAAAAATATGATTTTTATATATTGAACTTCGATAGAAAAATCAGATTTTTATATATTGAATAGCATAGTAAAAATTCGATTTTTACATATGTAGTGAAAGCGGACAACGAAAGCGACAAAAGGCGGGTTGGCGAAGATTTCCTGCATTAGAAGTGTCGTGGAGCTAGGATAGCTATCGGTGAGAATTTCTCACCTTTCAATTTCTTTTTCTAGTTATATATATATACTAGGATGCAGACGGTGCTTAGTAGCACCCGACACAATCGTCCACAGACCATGGACTTGTTTGTTTGGTTGCGTAGATTAGTTGGATTATTTGATTGAAATTGAATTGTGTGGTGAAATGAATTGATTTGATGATGTGTGAATGGCGTGGGCCTTCACTAGACCGGGGATAAGGCTAGGCCTCGTCCCGTTTCTAGTATCGTGCCGTTATGCCGCCGAAATTTTCTAAAATATGTTAGAAAATAAAAATATCATTTTATTGTGTAAATGAATTAAATAGAAATTCATAGGTTGAAATAAAATGTTTTGTCGTTAAAAATATAATTTTAACGTGAAGTGAATAAAATAAAATATTCATTTATAAACCGGACGGTTTGTTTATGTACACCTATTTGAATGACATTGATTGGGACGATAAATTTTACACATCGCCCAACAGCACAAATAAAATATGTGTTTGGTTGTTTGAAACCCCACACGGGTGTTGGGATGAAATTTGAAGTTCACTCATCCTGATTGATTAAATATGTCGATCGATTGATTGACATGCTGTTATAAGCGTTAGATATCTTTATTTGATGCTTATACAGTGTAGTGCACTTTGGTTGATGGTTGATCATTGTTCAATGCTATTATATACATGTGTTGTATGAGAACCCATATAATTAATTTTATATGGTAATTGATTGGGCCTCATTCCAGTTTCGAAAAAGAAATATTTGAAAAAGGAATATTTGAAAATAGAATATTTGAAAAAGGAAATATTTGAAAGGAAATATTTGAGATAGAAATATTCGAAATAGAATATTTGAAAATAGAAACATATGAAGCCGTGTTGATTAGATTGACGCTATTCTGACGTAAACGATATTTATATCGGTTTTATTCATTTTGAAATGAATTGAATTGAAAGTGATTTCGAAATGAATTGAATTGAAAACGAATTCAAAGTGAATTGAATTGAAAGCGATTTCGAAATGAATTGAATTGAAAACGAATTCAAAGTGAATTGAATTGAAAGTGATTTCGAAATGAATTGAATTGAAAGTGATTTCGAAATGAATTGAATTGAAAACGAATTCAAAGTGAATTGAATTGAAAGTGATTTCGAAATGAATTGAATTGAAAACGATTTCGAAATGAATTGAATTGAAAACGAATTCAAAATGAATTGAAAGCAAATTGAAATGAATTCAAATTGAATTGAAATTTGAATTGAATAGAAATGAATTTTAAAACGAATTTATAGAGAAGAATTCAATTTTGCTTTGAATTGAGATGGAAGTTGAAATAGATTTTGAAACGAATTTTAAAACTATTTATATAATTCGTTTTAAATAGAAATCGACGAAGTATATATTATATATATTATATATATAATATAATGGCCTGAATAGAACGCGCCGCGCCGCGGCAGTTCGCGAATTTCGACCATTGATTTCAAATGGACGTTACGGGAGATCCGACCGTCGGATTCTCCTAAAACCGGAACCGTTGGGTTCGTATCGAAAAGAGCTTTCTAGCGAATGTTAGAAATTTGAAATCTAACGGTTGGATTTGGAATTATGTCCAAATCAAATTGGAAAAAGGTCGCTATACGTGCAGTTCGATGGCCATTGGTGGAAATCGACTGTACGGGCCTTGATAAAATTATTAAAAATAGTAATAATTTGTGTAAAATCATAAGAAATGATTTGTGAAGATTTGGGATGAAAAACTCCATATTTGAAAAGATAAAAATAGGTTTTTATCGAAATGAACTAGTTTTGAACTAGAATTATAATTCTATTTATTTTTAAATAAATAAATTGAATTTGAAAAGGGTTTTGAAAATAACCAGAATTTCCAATGATTGCATTGGAGTGGATTTGAATCGAAATTGTCTTCGGAATATTTCGATGTTGGAATTCGTGATTATATAGGTGTTGTTATGGAAATTTGAAAGATATATATTTATATCGTTATTTCCAATACGGCATTTGTTAGTCGTAGAATTCGATATTGAATATAAGCCGATATATTTTCTATTCAGAGCCTTGTATTGAATATCGAATGTGATTTGGGTTTGTCGTGAATGGTGTCTTCACTAACACTGTTCTTGAACCCAGTTGAGAAATGATTAAATCTTTTTATTTAGATTTAATGAAGTGTGCCAATTAAATAATATTTAATTGGAATTGAATTGATATTGATTTTTGGGTTTATCGTGAACAGTGTTTTAAACAACACTCGTTCTTTAACCCGATAATTAATGAAGGTGGTTTTGGGTTTATCGTGAACTGTGTTTTTAAATGACACTGATTCTTTAACCCAGTTAAAGATTAAAACTAAGTGGAGTTTTAATGAATCTTTAAATAGATTGAAAAGATCGAGAATGGAGTATCACCAGTTTTGCTCCAGGCGATAGTTAAATCTTTAATTAGATTTGAACGTGAAATGGTAATTGATTTACCGATAACACTGTGGTGTTAGATATGAAGTATTACCAGTTTTACTTCATGGGATGAATAGGTTGGGATTGTGAAATAAAATAAATGATTACTTCGGTGTGGTTCGCTAATCCCGGCTAGTTTGAATTGATATTCAAAGGAGATTAAAGAATAAATTTAAAGAATTTATCTTGGATAAAATTAATGGGAATATTTGAATAAAAGAATATTCTGAAGTGGAATGAGGCGTATGTTGTGTTTGTGTAACACTTTTATAATATATACGCGAGTTATTCAGAAAGACCGGGTTTATCCCATTCTGAATAACTGATTCGACGTGGTGTCGAAGATGAAGACGGTGGTCGAAGACCGGAAGTCTTCACGTCGTTTGGGTGATTACTGATGATCTTGATTGGGCTGTACACCCAAGAAGATGGAAACAGTTTGTGATCGTCCAGACGTACTTGGAGATCGATGGATATGCGAGGTACTAGGTGCCTCCGGTTTCGTTCAGACCCAGAACGGACTTGTAAATGGACTGTGTGTCTGACATTGGATTTTAGTCTGTGTGATTGATCTCTATTAAATATATATCTGTTTGGCGGCGGAGAATTTATTCTCTTGCTTAACGCCCTTCTCTGAGACGTACGAGCTCAGGGGTTATATATTGATGGATATCAAACGCATGGAGTGAATTGCCTGTGTGGCATGCCTAAGTGGCAATTGATCGAGGCTTCTGTTGAAAAGCAAAGTCTTGTGGTGATGATCAAAGCACAGCCTGTGTGGCACAGCTTTGTGTAACGTGAATTCGCGAGCCTCGCACCCCGGTTGTGAACCAAAACGGGAGACGGACCTCAGGGAGGGCATGCGTTTCTTTCTAGCTAGAAGTGGCGTCAGTGGTTTTACACGCCCTGACGAGTTTGACTTATGTGGTTGTTGCTGTTGCGAGGCGCCTCGGTTATATCGGTTTCGGCCGATGCATTCTGGTCGGCTGACGGACCAGACTTACACCCCATAGGGTGGGGAGACGTAGTGTTCAGGCATTTTAATCCACATCGGTGGACCGGCCCTGACGATCCAAAGGCTTGACTGAGTACTTGCCTGAGACACGGGCTAGAGCGTCTCGAATCGGTTGAGGACTATCTTTTGCCTCGGTTCATAGACGGAAATCCAATTTCCAAATACATGACTTTGCGATTTTTGATTGTATAACCTATATATGGCGACATAGTGGTATGGGGCATTCATGCCGCCTATGATTGATACTTATGATTTGAAGTTGTTTTATACTCTATGCACTTATAATAGTATCAAATGATTTGTTTTAAACGTATCAAGCATTCTTTGGCTGTTATAAGGGAAAACCCTATCCTCGGCTGCGTTGCATTGTGTGATGGGACCTGGGTCTTATAACAACTTCATTTTTCTTTATTTAGCATTGCGCTGTTTGTTTTATGCACTGGTATTCTTGGGAGGAAACCCGTTCCGTGTTATACGGCGTGGTCCCTTGATTTACCTAACTTTAAAAATAAAGATTAATAACTGTTTTAGTTCTCACACCAGTCACATGACTGACCTGGAGTTTATTGTTTTAACCTAAACTCTGGGTGCCCTTATTTTGACACGGGCAGCTAGTAGTTTTGGTTTTGCAGATTTATATTCACAGGATCCTGGTTTACAGCTGGAACGATATCCGGAAAGCTTTGTATCCGTATATCTCTTCTAGTTGTGTATTGTATTATTTTCCGCTGCTATGGATTTAAATGTAATTTAAATCTCTGATATTTCTGTGTAATATTTATTTGTTTATACTCTGTATATTCTAGTAATCTGATGCATTGTTGTAATATACAATGAAATGTTCTTCTGTATGCGTTCTGTTGTGGTTTGTTCTCGAACTATCCGACACTTTCCTTTACGGGGAAGTTACGGATCTTTACAGTTGGTATCAGAGCTTTGGTTTACAAAGCTCAGAGAACAAGACACATTAGAACCATATGAAAGAATTCATCAGATATTGGATTAGTAATATCCCACGAGAATGACTCGTTAGAGATGGGATCAGTAGTATCCTAGAACGAGTGTGAAGAGTATATTTTTAAAATGAAAACAATTTTTGTTTTGAAAATTTAAATCAATTATTCGTATCTGATTATCTATTTATATTGAGTTGGACAGTCCAGTATATAAAGATTTTGCGTATACGTCTGATCCGCGTGTATTCGAAGTTTTAATATATTGGATAGATATAGAATCATACTCTAGTGGCCCGAAGATGATTCTGATGGTTGAGTACTCATCGTCAGAATTTATATTCGTGTGACGAAGGTGTGACATCTATATATTTTCCATTAGACTGGTGTGAGAACCAAAATTAGATAGGGCCTATTGTTGTGATTTGGCATCAAAAATATGATTTTTGTATATGTATCAAAATTATGAATTTGAAACGTTAATCCACTAATTGATTGATGTTTGTGTTGTTTGTTTAATTGTTTGATAATTTAGAACTATTATGCCTAACTGAATCAAATATTGACTTGTATTGAAATTTGGTCGCATTTGCTTGCATATACATATATATCATTGATCAGGTCATAGCAAGGAGGCTAGAGCCGAAGAATAAAATTTGTTTGCCCGACAAATAGGTACATGTTTACTACATAATTTACTGTTTTGTTTGGGTGATGATGATTTTGTGAGCCTATTGGCTAGCCGCTTGGCTTTTTCTTTTTCTTTTTGAGATCTGAAGGACCGGGGAAGCTATTTGAAATTCCCCGATGCTCCCATTGCAGGGGAGGTTATGGCGAAATTTTTCGAAAATTTAGGGTTTTAGCCAAATTTTTGAAATTTTGAAAATTCTCAGAAACTTAAGAGTTGGAGAATGAAAGCCAGATCGAGCGTAGAGTTGATTAATCAAACCACTTTCGACTTTGTTCCTTTTCGGGGACGAAAAGTTTTAAGTGGGGGAGATTGTAACAACCCGAAAATCTGGGCCAGTTTAAAATTTGTATTTTAGCTATTTTAGCGAATTTTGAATATTTAAAATAGATTATTTTAAATAATATCGACGAGAAATTTATTTTAAATATAATTCGAACGTATATATTTTACGCGTCGTCGTTAGAATATAAATATTTATATATAATTATAAATAGAATTGAAAATGGCGCGGTAGTTCGATAATTCGATTTCAAACTTCAATCGAACATACCGGGTGCAAAACAATCCGGATTTTAGTGAAACCAAAAATAATGGAATATAATAGTGAATATCTTTCCAACGAATCCGAAAAATCAAAAGTTCGTAGCGGGAATCAAAAGATATGTCCAGTTGAAAATTCTGAATAGTCGCTATGGAATTCAGGCCCTTAAAAATGGACATTTTGCAGATGACCTCGGATTTCGACGAAACCAGTTTTGTTGGGTCCGTGATGTCAAGTTATTGCTAGATTCCAAATTTCATAATTGTTCGAATCAATATGTGAGCGTGGCAAAGGAAAACGCGTTTGACCATTTCAGTTGATTTTAAACCGACTGGAAATTGGCCATTTTTCCAACGGTCTCAGAATTCGACGAAACTAGTTTTGTTAGGACCGTATCGTCAATACGAAGCTAGAAAATATTTTTCTGAGATTTTTAGAGTTCGTATGTGACCCCGGTAATTTGAAATGTACGTTTAAAATTCAATATAATGATTTAAATGTAAATGCAACGGAAACTGATCGAAACGGTCGATTCAGCTTGCGGTACATATCCCATTGTGTTCGAAATGGGGGTGAAACGCTATGGACGACAGGCGGTGGGCCTCGTTTCGAGGTCGTATGTAAAAGTCAACTTTTAGAAATTAAATAATATATAAAAATAAATAAATAAATAAATAAATAAATAAATAAAAAACCCCTCCTCCTTAAAACCGTTCTGCCCCCCCCCCCCCTCTACGAAATTAAATCAGAAGCAAAAAAAAAAAAGAGAAAACGAGGGCCATCGCATTCGAGAGCCGCCGCCGCCAGCTCCAGGAGCTCCGCCCCACCTCCGATGATCCGCCCGCCTCAGACGAACCCCACGCACCCCCCCCTGCTCGCGAATCCCTCCTCTTCTTCTATTTGAACGACGCCCTAGCCTCCAGGACCCGCCACCTGAAGCCGCGACAGCCCCCCCCCCCCCCCCTCCAGGCCTCACGCCGACATCGACACCCCCAGTAGCCCCCCCCCCCCCCACGACCGACGCTAACCCCCCCCCCCTTTTTTTTTTTTTCCAAACCCGAGGACCGACGCTAAACCCCCCCCCCCCCCCCTGTAAGTTATTTTATTTTTATTTTATTTCTTTATTTTATTTATATAGTTTTATCCGATGTTAATTAGAAAAAAAACAACACTGTTTTTTTTATTTTATTATGTAAAAGTTAAAAACTGAATTATGTAAAAGCTAGAAAAAAACTGATTTTTAAAGAAATATATAAAACTGATTTTAATTTTAAGTTAAAAGAGAATTTTTTTTTTTTGAATTTTAAATAGGAAAAGATTTGATCTTTAAATTGGAAGAGACGGAATTTCTATTAAGAAATAAAAATAAGATTTTTATATATTGAAAGCCAAAATAAAAATCAGATTTTTATATATTGAAAGCCAAAATAAAAATCAGATTTTTATATATTGAAAGCCGAAGTCAAAATCAGATTTTTATATATTGAAAGCCAAAATAAAAATCAGATTTTTATATATTGAAAGCCGAAGTCAAAATCAGATTTTTATATATTGAAAGCCAAAATAAAAATCAGATTTTTATATATTGAAAGCCGAAGTCAAAATCAGATTTTTATATATTGAAAGCCGAAGTCAAAATCAGATTTTTATATATTGAAAGCCGAAGTCAAAATCAGATTTTTATATATTGAAAACCGAAGTAAAAATCAGATTTTTATATATCGAATAGTGAAATAAAAATTCGATTTTTATATATTGAATAGCGAACTAAAAATATGATTTTTTATATATTGAACTTCGATAGAAAAATATGATTTTTATATATTGAACTTCGATAGAAAAATCAGATTTTTATATATTGAATAGCATAGTAAAAATTCGATTTTTACATATGTAGTGAAAGCGGACAACGAAAGCGACAAAAGGCGGGTTGGCGAAGATTTCCTGCATTAGAAGTGCCGTGGAGCTAGGATAGCTATCGGTGAGAATTTCTCACCTTTCAATTTCTTTTTCTAGTTATATATATATATACTAGGATGCAGACGGTGCTTAGTAGCACCCGACACAATCGTCCACAGACCATGGACTTGTTTGTTTGGTTGCGTAGATTAGTTGGATTATTTGATTGAAATTGAATTGTGTGGTGAAATGAATTGATTTGATGATGTGTGAATGACGTGGGCCTTCACTAGACCGGGGATAAGGCTAGGCCTCGTCCCGTTTCTAGTATCGTGCCGTTATGCCGCCGAAATTTTCTAAAATATGTTAGAAAATAAAAATATCATTTTATTGTGTAAATGAATTAAATAGAAATTCATAGGTTGAAATAAAATGTTTTGTCGTTAAAAATATAATTTTAACGTGAAGTGAATAAAATAAAATATTCATTTATAAACCGGACGGTTTGTTTATGTACACCTATTTGAATGACATTGATTGGGACGATAAATTTTACACATCGCCCAACAGCACAAATAAAATATGTGTTTGGTTGTTTGAAACCCCACACGGGTGTTGGGATGAAATTTGAAGTTCACTCATCCTGATTGATTAAATATGTCGATCGATTGATTGACATGCTGTTATAAGCGTTAGATATCTTTATTTGATGCTTATACAGTGTAGTGCACTTTGGTTGATGGTTGATCATTGTTCAATGCTATTATATACATGTGTTGTATGAGAACCCATATAATTAATTTTATATGGTAATTGATTGGGCCTCATTCCAGTTTCGAAAAAGAAATATTTGAAAAAGGAATATTTGAAAATAGAATATTTGAAAAAGGAAATATTTGAAAGGAAATATTTGAGATAGAAATATTCGAAATAGAATATTTGAAAATAGAAACATATGAAGCCGTGTTGATTAGATTGACGCTATTCTGACGTAAACGATATTTATATCGGTTTTATTCATTTTGAAATGAATTGAATTGAAAGTGATTTCGAAATGAATTGAATTGAAAACGAATTCAAAGTGAATTGAATTGAAAGCGATTTCGAAATGAATTGAATTGAAAACGAATTCAAAGTGAATTGAATTGAAAGTGATTTCGAAATGAATTGAATTGAAAGTGATTTCGAAATGAATTGAATTGAAAACGAATTCAAAGTGAATTGAATTGAAAGTGATTTCGAAATGAATTGAATTGAAAACGATTTCGAAATGAATTGAATTGAAAACGAATTCAAAATGAATTGAAAGCAAATTGAAATGAATTCAAATTGAATTGAAATTTGAATTGAATAGAAATGAATTTTAAAACGAATTTATAGAGAAGAATTCAATTTTGCTTTGAATTGAGATGGAAGTTGAAATAGATTTTGAAACGAATTTTAAAACTATTTATATAATTCGTTTTAAATAGAAATCGACGAAGTATATATTATATATATTATATATATAATATAATGGCCTGAATAGAACGCGCCGCGCCGCGGCAGTTCGCGAATTTCGACCATTGATTTCAAATGGACGTTACGGGAGATCCGACCGTCGGATTCTCCTAAAACCGGAACCGTTGGGTTCGTATCGAAAAGAGCTTTCTAGCGAATGTTAGAAATTTGAAATCTAACGGTTGGATTTGGAATTATGTCCAAATCAAATTGGAAAAAGGTCGCTATACGTGCAGTTCGATGGCCATTGGTGGAAATCGACTGTACGGGCCTTGATAAAATTATTAAAAATAGTAATAATTTGTGTAAAATCATAAGAAATGATTTGTGAAGATTTGGGATGAAAAACTCCATATTTGAAAAGATAAAAATAGGTTTTTATCGAAATGAACTAGTTTTGAACTAGAATTATAATTCTATTTATTTTTAAATAAATAAATTGAATTTGAAAAGGGTTTTGAAAATAACCAGAATTTCCAATGATTGCATTGGAGTGGATTTGAATCGAAATTGTCTTCGGAATATTTCGATGTTGGAATTCGTGATTATATAGGTGTTGTTATGGAAATTTGAAAGATATATATTTATATCGTTATTTCCAATACGGCATTTGTTAGTCGTAGAATTCGATATTGAATATAAGCCGATATATTTTCTATTCAGAGCCTTGTATTGAATATCGAATGTGATTTGGGTTTGTCGTGAATGGTGTCTTCACTAACACTGTTCTTGAACCCAGTTGAGAAATGATTAAATCTTTTTATTTAGATTTAATGAAGTGTGCCAATTAAATAATATTTAATTGGAATTGAATTGATATTGATTTTTGGGTTTATCGTGAACAGTGTTTTAAACAACACTCGTTCTTTAACCCGATAATTAATGAAGGTGGTTTTGGGTTTATCGTGAACTGTGTTTTTAAATGACACTGATTCTTTAACCCAGTTAAAGATTAAAACTAAGTGGAGTTTTAATGAATCTTTAAATAGATTGAAAAGATCGAGAATGGAGTATCACCAGTTTTGCTCCAGGCGATAGTTAAATCTTTAATTAGATTTGAACGTGAAATGGTAATTGATTTACCGATAACACTGTGGTGTTAGATATGAAGTATTACCAGTTTTACTTCATGGGATGAATAGGTTGGGATTGTGAAATAAAATAAATGATTACTTCGGTGTGGTTCGCTAATCCCGGCTAGTTTGAATTGATATTCAAAGGAGATTAAAGAATAAATTTAAAGAATTTATCTTGGATAAAATTAATGGGAATATTTGAATAAAAGAATATTCTGAAGTGGAATGAGGCGTATGTTGTGTTTGTGTAACACTTTTATAATATATACGCGAGTTATTCAGAAAGACCGGGTTTATCCCATTCTGAATAACTGATTCGACGTGGTGTCGAAGATGAAGACGGTGGTCGAAGACCGGAAGTCTTCACGTCGTTTGGGTGATTACTGATGATCTTGATTGGGCTGTACACCCAAGAAGATGGAAACAGTTTGTGATCGTCCAGACGTACTTGGAGATCGATGGATATGCGAGGTACTAGGTGCCTCCGGTTTCGTTCAGACCCAGAACGGACTTGTAAATGGACTGTGTGTCTGACATTGGATTTTAGTCTGTGTGATTGATCTCTATTAAATATATATCTGTTTGGCGGCGGAGAATTTATTCTCTTGCTTAACGCCCTTCTCTGAGACGTACGAGCTCAGGGGTTATATATTGATGGATATCAAACGCATGGAGTGAATTGCCTGTGTGGCATGCCTAAGTGGCAATTGATCGAGGCTTCTGTTGAAAAGCAAAGTCTTGTGGTGATGATCAAAGCACAGCCTGTGTGGCACAGCTTTGTGTAACGTGAATTCGCGAGCCTCGCACCCCGGTTGTGAACCAAAACGGGAGACGGACCTCAGGGAGGGCATGCGTTTCTTTCTAGCTAGAAGTGGCGTCAGTGGTTTTACACGCCCTGACGAGTTTGACTTATGTGGTTGTTGCTGTTGCGAGGCGCCTCGGTTATATCGGTTTCGGCCGATGCATTCTGGTCGGCTGACGGACCAGACTTACACCCCATAGGGTGGGGAGACGTAGTGTTCAGGCATTTTAATCCACATCGGTGGACCGGCCCTGACGATCCAAAGGCTTGACTGAGTACTTGCCTGAGACACGGGCTAGAGCGTCTCGAATCGGTTGAGGACTATCTTTTGCCTCGGTTCATAGACGGAAATCCAATTTCCAAATACATGACTTTGCGATTTTTGATTGTATAACCTATATATGGCGACATAGTGGTATGGGGCATTCATGCCGCCTATGATTGATACTTATGATTTGAAGTTGTTTTATACTCTATGCACTTATAATAGTATCAAATGATTTGTTTTAAACGTATCAAGCATTCTTTGGCTGTTATAAGGGAAAACCCTATCCTCGGCTGCGTTGCATTGTGTGATGGGACCTGGGTCTTATAACAACTTCATTTTTCTTTATTTAGCATTGCGCTGTTTGTTTTATGCACTGGTATTCTTGGGAGGAAACCCGTTCCGTGTTATACGGCGTGGTCCCTTGATTTACCTAACTTTAAAAATAAAGATTAATAACTGTTTTAGTTCTCACACCAGTCACATGACTGACCTGGAGTTTATTGTTTTAACCTAAACTCTGGGTGCCCTTATTTTGACACGGGCAGCTAGTAGTTTTGGTTTTGCAGATTTATATTCATTGGATCCTGGTTTACAGCTGGAACGATATCCGGAAAGCTTTGTATCCGTATATCTCTTCTAGTTGTGTATTGTATTATTTTCCGCTGCTATGGATTTAAATGTAATTTAAATCTCTGATATTTCTGTGTAATATTTATTTGTTTATACTCTGTATATTCTAGTAATCTGATGCATTGTTGTAATATACAATGAAATGTTCTTCTGTATGCGTTCTGTTGTGGTTTGTTCTCGAACTATCCGACACTTTCCTTTACGGGGAAGTTACGGATCTTTACAGAGATTTCTTGAATTAAATGAATTAAATAAATTAAATAAAAATACACTTAAAATGTAAAGACCCGGAAATTCCCGCTTTTTGAATCGACCATAAACCACACAGGTCTGACCCAAAGGTTGGAAATCTTCGAATACTTTAACTTTGGGAATACAAAACATTAGAACAATAACAGCAGACTTTTATTACATTACATATAATGTTACATCAGAGTACAGAATATCAGAGTACATCGAAATTAAATTACAACGGAAGATAAATTACAACAGATTTAATACATTGCAACGGAAGAAAATAAACTTAATACAGCGGAAGACTTCCTAATGCTCTGGACACAGCTTTAGGCTTCGACCCAGAATCCTGCTAAAGAGATAGATATCTGCAAAAAGCTACTCGACTGCCCGTGTGGAAAAGAGGGCACCCGAGTTTGCAAAGTGAAACAAACTACAGGTCAGTCATGGGACTGGTGTGAGAATTCTAAACTAATTTAACTAATAAGGCAAATCCAAGGACCACGCCGCTAATGCGGAACGGGTTTTATCCCAATG
Organism: Allium sativum; assembly: GCA_030737875.1. Taxonomy (NCBI): domain Eukaryota; kingdom Viridiplantae; phylum Streptophyta; class Magnoliopsida; order Asparagales; family Amaryllidaceae; genus Allium; species Allium sativum. Next base: position 242,894,039 of record CM060923.1, read on the forward strand.
GATTGTCGGTGCATAAATTAAAGTAAATCGTTAAACAACGCAATGCTTTTTAGAAAAATGAAACCATTATAAGACCCAAGTCCTATCACACAATGCAACGCACACTAGAGGATAGGGTTTTACCTTATAATGGTCAAAAGATGCTTGATACGATAGAACGGATGTAATATTAGTGTGTATATGTTTTAATTAAACAATTCAATCATAAGTATTAATCCTAGACGGCATAGTACCCCATCCTACTATGTCGCCGTATATAGGTTTACAACTAAAGCCGTAATGTCGTATTGGAGATTTGGTTTCCATCATGAGTCGAGGCTAGGGGCAAGCTCCTCTCCGATTCGAGACACTCTAGCAAATGTGTAACAACCCAGAAATTTGGGGCAAATTTAAACTTTTGTTTTAAAGAAATTTGTTTAGAAATTGAGTAAGAATTTAAAAAAATTTAATTTTAAATAATTCATTTAAATTATAATAGCTGAAAATATTTAGTTTATATATATTAAGTCTATTCTGAACTCTTAAAGAAGCGGTAATTTCAAATTTTGGTTTTGAACTTTGGAAAATTATATAAAATTGATATTAAATCAGAATGGAGAAAAACTGGACACGTTGGGTGCATATTGAAAATATTTATCTAATGAATTTAATAAATTCAGTTTTTAATTAACAATTTGTTAGTTATGATAAATTCAGTTTTTCAGAAAAACGCTGTAGAAATTCCTTATATAATTGAATGACCCCAAAACTTACTTTTTGCATATTAAAGAATTTGGACCCGAAACCATCGCCAATGAGTCCGGAAGGATGTTTTCAGTTACAAATGACTGTAAGCACTTATATGTTTTGAAATTCAGAAATCAGCTTTTTGAATGGGTATTGTAATATTAAAATACATACGACTTAGAAAAGTGACTTTTAACAAACGGGCTCAGAATTCAGTAAAATTAATTTTTCTGGATTTGTAATATTAAAACATAGCTAAAAATCTTTTTCTGGAAATTTTTAGAGTTATTTTGTGACCCCGGTGAGTTTTAATGTACGTTTGAATTTTAATTCATGACTTAAATTTTAAAACTGAAAAACGGGGGCTGAAACGATCGAATGGGCCTGCGGGACATGTCCAGATGAGTTCAGAACGCGGGTTATTAGGTAAGAACGACACTGGTTGGACCTGAATTGGAGAAAGTTGAGTAACGGGCTTAATTGGGCCATGGTAATAATAAATTAATATATATACGGTATTGTATACGGTACGTATACAACGTACTCCATCGTCCCCAATCCAGAAAACCTAGCCGCCAACCCTCATTGAGCTCGAACCTTCAGGGCGATTTTGCGCCTCCACCGCTCAACGTCAGACCCCCGCCCTTTGGAGTTTTCTCTTCTCCTTCCCCTCCTCTTTGCATTGGTACCCGTTTCGCCCCAGTCCTTGCCTGAGCCGACCGCCACCTCGCCCAAAACCTGCCGCCCGTCGAAGCCCGCCCCGCCTCCAGCAGGCGATCGAACGCCGCCCAAGCCTGGCCGCCGATGCGTGGCACTCCCCTCTCCGACGTCCCCCTAACCGCGCCTCCTATCGTCCTTCCTATCGCCGGCAAAGTTCAGTCAAAGATTGGAAGAACACCCAAAATCCACGGCCGAAATTTTCTAAGGAAGAAAGGGTAGATTTTTTTTAATATTATTTAATTAATTTAATCCGAAATATAATGGTTACAAATAAAGTCATAACTAATCCATACGAACTCGGAAAATTGTAATTTCAGATCCGTTGGATTCGTGAGACCAAGATCTACAATCCTAGACGGACTAGAACCAATTCTGAGCAAGTTAAACTTTTGTCAAAATTCAGATCTGAACCGTACAGAACGTGAAAGCAAGGTGAGAACTTTTGTTTTTCTCACTCTATTCTTTTACCGTATTATCTATTTTTAATTATTAAATGTATTTTCATATTTGTCTGTGAATTATGGATGTGAAATGCTGATTTGTTGTTTTCTTGTGATGTTTGAATTTGAATGTTGTAACTGTCTAGTAAATGTTAATTTATTATTGTTTATAATAATTGAAAATTTGTTACACTGCCGCATATGGATTACCTGATTCATAGGTGTTGATTGAGCTGATATTTTCACACATCGCTCAAGTGCACGTTTAATATATTGTTCTTTGAATATTACGTGAATGTGATTTTGACGTTGTATGATTGTTATTGTGTAATTTGAATGTTATTGGATGTTGTGTTGGATTGTCACTTAAATGTTGTTCATTATGTTGCCAGTACATTGTTTGAAACCCATTATTAAATGGTATTTGGTTTGAGTCTCATTCCAATTCGGAATTTGTGAAAATTATCAAAATGGGATTTTGATTTTTATTTATAGTGAATTAAGCCGTGTAAGTAGTCGTGCGCAGATTTTCACTCGAAAGGATATTTCCATTTATTTAATTATTGAATATGAGAAGTTTAATTTTCAAAATTTATTGTTTTGGAAATGATATTATTATTTATTCATAACAATATGAAGGTCTAGATAACATTCAAAAACAAAATTTAAAAAGTTGGAATTTTGGTTATCATTCGAAAACCAATTAAAAAGTTGGAACTTTGATTAGCATTTGGAAATCAATTAAAAAGTAGAATTTTGATTAGCGTTTAAAACCCAATTAGGAAGTTGGGATTTTTAATTAGCGTTTAAGAATCAAAATACAAATTAAGCTCTGATGTATGCGTACGAATCAAAACAAAAAGATAAATTTTGTTTATGTTTACAAAATGAAATTAAAAGAGAAATTTGATAAGCGTTGACGTATCACAAAACAAAAAAAAAACAAAAAAAACAAAAAAAAATAGATGCTTTGACGATAGTATAAGGATGATATTTTTTTTGAAAATAAGGGTAGCAATATTGAACGGTGAGTGTATTCACATTTGTAAATAGAAATAAAAGGTTAACGTCAATGTGAAATGTGAATCATGAATAAAAGGTTAACGTCAATATAAAATGTAAATAAGAATGAAAAATTAGCGTTATTATAAAACGTTAAATACGAATAAAAAGTTAGCATTATTATAACATGTGAAATATGAATAAAAAGAAACTTATTCATGAAATTAAAATAAGAGTTATGTCTTGAAAAAAGTAAATCTTTTCTTTTATTTAATATAAGAATTTATGATTCATATAAAAGTTTATCTTTTTATTAAATAAATAACGCTACATAATGCTTGTAAATGAAAGTAAATAACGCTAAGGTATGTTGCTAATAAAAAGATAACTCTTTTTATTTGAATTGGAAACATGAAAAATGCTTGAAAATAAAAGTTACCTTTTCATTAAGAATAAGAACGTTGGAAGAAGATTAATAATAAAAGTTTATTCTTTATTTAACGTTAAGAACATTGAAAATGTTTAATAATAAAAGTTTATTCTTCTGTCAAAGTTAACAACGTCGAATAAGCTTTGATAATAAAAGTTAATTCTTAAGATTAAAAACGCTGAATGTATATTAATGATAAAAGTGATTCTTTTATTCAAGATATGAATATGTAAATAAAAAGCTTTCTTTTATTTAAGGTAGGAGGTTAAACGATGTTTTATAAATAAAAGTTTTCTTTTATTTTAGTAACATGAAATACGGTAAACATAAAAAGAATTAATCTTTTTATTTGAAATGAGAAAATGAAGTATGATTTTGGGTTTGTCGTGAGCAATGTTTGAGCCACATCCCACTTAAAATTAAGATTTATTTCTTAAAATTGAGAAATCATTTAACAATGATTTTGGAAGATTAAAACCAATTAGAGTTTTAATAAATCTTTTATTAGATTTAAGAAGAGAGTTTCCAAAGAAAAGAACATGTAAATAAATAAATATTCTTAATGGAATGAGGCGTTGGATGACTTTTATAACGTTTGTTTATAAAATACGCGGGTTATTCGGAAAGACCGGGTTCAACCCATTTTGAATAATTCATACGACGATTTAAAGTCGGCGACGAAGACGGTGGTTGAAGACCGTGAAATTTTCATATGCGTATGGATGGTTATAGAGATCTTGATTGGGCCGTACACTCAAGATGATGGAAAATTAGTGATCATCCAAACGTACTTGGAGATTGAACGGATACAATTTCGTTCTGACCCAGAACGGAATTATAGATGGATTGCGTGTCTGACATGGTATTCCTTTATATTGTACTTGTTGATCTCTGTTTTACGTATAACTGTCTGGTGGTGGAGAATTTATTCTTCACTTAACATCTGGTTATATATTGGTAGATGATCAATGACGGATTGACGATGTGCATGCTAAAATGCTACGATCAAGGCTTTTGTTGAAAAGCAGAGCCTTGTGAATGATGAACAAAGCACAGCTTTAATTAGCATAGCTTTGTGTTTTTAAAATGTAACCTCGCGGTACTCACACACAACAGTATGATGGTGAACTGATGGTCAGGTCAGTTTACTTTAGATATGAGGATGATTCGGTCGACCGAGATGATGGGATAGGACAGACCCCCCTACTCCCAAAGGATAGAGTATAGCGGTGTTTTCTCTTGCTGGGACGTATGCCGCGGTATACTTATATATCCACGATAGTGCGGACGTGTATTTCGGTGTTTTCTCTTGCTGGGACGTATGCCGTGGAGATACACGACGCGATAGATCTTTCGAATCAGGAGCCATCGTACTGAAAATTCCCACTTTCCAATACGAGCTTACGGTTTTTTTGATTTTATATTATTAAGGTGACATAATGTATTATGCCGCTTACATAACATATTATGCCATCTAGATTTATATTTATATTCAAACCTATTTTTCTACACCATGCACTTATCACATAAAAATAACTTTTTCATATAAATCATGTTTTAACCTTTATAAGGGAAACTCTATTCTTCGGCGTACGTTGCAAAGGATGAGTCTTATAATGGTTTCACTTTCTGAAGCATTGCTTTATTCTTTATAACTTACTTGTTTACGCACACTCTAAATTCAAGTTAAACTGTTTTTAGTTCTCACACCAGTCCCACGACTGACCTGGAGTTTATTGTTCTTCACCTAAACTCTGGGTGCCCACCATTTTCTGCACGGGCAGTTCGGAGTTTTGGTTCTTTGCAGATTCTTATCTTTAGCAGGATTTCTGGGTTGAAGCTTAAAGTTGTGTCCAGAAAATAGAAGCCTTCCGCTACGCATATTATTATTATTTCCGCTGCTTTGTAAATTTGTAAACTCTGATTTTGTAGTTTCACATTGTAAAGTATTTATTTATGTACCCTTATTCTTGTACTCTGATGTAATCGTTGTAAAAGCAATTGAAATGTTCTTCTCTTCTGTGTTCTGATGTGTATTGTAATATCAAAACAATCTGAGATTTTCCGTAAGGAGAATTTTGGGTTGTTACATTTGGTATCAGAGCTTTGCTTTTACAAAGCCCGAGAACAAGACACATTAGAATCGAATGAAAGAATTCATCAGAGATAGGATTAGCAATATCCTATAAGAATGACTCGTCAGAGATAGGATCAGTAGTATCCTAGGATGAGTCTAAAGAGTGTTTTCTTTAAAATAAAATTAGTTTTGAAAATTTATAACTTATTATAAGTATTTGAATATTATATTTTATTTTGGACTATCGAGTATTAGTAGAATTTGTATGTACGCCTGGCCCGCATATATATGAAGTCTCATATACAAGATAGATATAGGAATCACACTCTAGTAGCCCAGAATGATTCTGATGATGAGCTAGACATCATCAATATTTATTTTCGAGTTGTGAAAGTGGGATTTCTATATATTTCCATTTACTGGTGTGAAAACCAAGACTTAGCATAGGTTATTGTTGTGACTTGGCATTGAAACATGATTTTAAACATATGTTTATATATAAAGTTATGTATTTCGAAAGTTAATCACCTAATTGATTGCTGATTGAGATGTGTGATTATTAAGTCAATTAATAAAAGTATTGGAAAATGAACCAAGTTTTAAATTAACTATTATAAAGTAAATAGGTTAAGTGCAAATCAATATGATTCTTAAACGAAGATTAATGTACGTCCCTTTGATCAAATCCTAAATTATTATGTAGAATATGGACGATTATGGCTTATCTAGTATTGAATTCTGGATGACTCCAAAACAAGCCAGAAGGGCTCACCAACAGGCTGAAAAAGTGTAACAACCCGTAAAATCTGGGCCAGTTTAAAATTTTTATTTTGGCAATTTTAGCGAACTTTGATTATTTAAAATAGATTATTTTAAATAATATCGACGAGAAATTTATTTTGAATAGAATTCGACGTATATATTATATACGTCGTCGTTAGAATATAAATAATTATATATAATTATAATGGAATTGAAAATGGCGCGGTAGTTCGATAATTCGATTTCAAACTTCAATTGAATATACCGGGTGCAAAACAATCCGGATTTTAGTGAAACCAAAAATGATAGGATCTAAATGTGGATATCTTTCCAACGAATCCGAAAGATCAAAATTTCGTAGCGAGAATCAAAAGATATGTCCAGTTGAAAATTCTGAATAGTCGCTATGGAATTCAGGCCCTTAAAAATGGACATTTTGCAGATGACCTCGGATTTCGACGAAACCAGTTTTGTTGGGTCCGTGATGTCAAATTATTGCTAGGATTCCAAATTTCATAATTTTTAGAATCAATATGTGAGCATGGCAAAGGAAAACGCGTTTGACCAGTTTCAGTTGATTTTAATCGACTGGATTTTGGCCATTTTTCTAACGGTCTCAGAATTCGACGAAACTAGTTTTGTTAGGACCGTATCGTCAATACGAAGCTAGAAAATATTTTTCTGGAATTTTTCTAGTTAGTATGTGACCCCGGTAATTTGAAATGTACGTTTAAAATTCAAAATAAGGATTTAAATGGAAATTCAACGGAAACTGATTGTAATGATCAAATCAGCTTACGATACATATCCCATTGTGTTCGGAATGGGGGTAAAACGCTATGGACGACAGGCGGTAGGCCTCGTTTCGAGGACGTATGTAAAAGTCAACCTTTTTGAATAAATAAATAATTAAATAATAATAAAAAAATATATATATAACTTCCCTCCTTTTCTTCATTGGCCCCCCCCCGATTCATTTATCAGAAACAAAATAAAAAAAAAATAAAAAAAACCTAAACCTAGAAGCCGTCGTCCTCCCTCCAGACATCGACGCCGACGAGACTTCGCCGCCGCACCCCTCCGTCCAGCCTCCTTCTCCCACCGAACAACCCCTCGAAACCGACGAAGACCCCGAAGCAACCCCCTCATCTCGAAGACCCCGCCTCCACCTCGAACACCACAGCGACGCCCCCCTGAAGCCTGCCGCCGACGAACACCATCGAGCCCCCTCTTCGCAGCCTGAGGTGAGCGTTTAGGTTATTTTATTTTTGTTTTTATTTTTGTTTTGCAGTAAATTAAAAACTGATTTTTTTAAGATGAAAAAAAACTGATTTTTAGAAAGTAAAAACTGATTTTTTTAAGAAAGTATAAACTGATTTTTTTTAAGAAAGTATAAACTGATTTTTTTTAAGAAAGTATAAACTGATTTTTTTAAGAAAGTATAAACTGATTTTTTTTAAGAAAGTATAAACTGATTTTTTAAAGATATATAAACTGATTTTTAAAGAAATAAATAAAACTGATTTTTATTTTAAAGGTTTAAACTTTGAAATAGAAAAAGGTTTAATCTTTTAAAAGAAAAAGATTTGAACTTGCAAAAATAAAAATCATATTTTTAAAAATAGAAAAGACGGAATTTTTTTTGGTTAAGTAGAAGAAGTAAGGTATGATTCTTATATTTTTTAAAGCAATAAAAATATAATTTTTACATCATAAGAATGATAAAAATATAATCTTTATATATTTAATAGCGAAGTCAAAATGCAATCTTTAAATTTGAAAGGGCGAAGTCTATTGTTTTTATAAAGGCGAAAACTTTATATGGAAAATAGCGGGATAAAAATATAATTTTTATCTATATAACATAGTAGTAAAAATTCGATTTTTATATATTGAACTTCGAAATAAAAAGATGATTTTTATATATTGAACTTCGAAATAAAAATATGATTTATACATATGGAATAGCGAAGTAAAAATTCGATTTTTACCTATGTAGAGAATGCGGGCAACGAAGATGACGAAGAGGCGAAGAAGAGTCTAGATGTTTGGATAGCATTAAGTGAGAATTTCTCACCTTTCGATTTCTTTTCTAGTTATATATATATATATACTAGGATGCAGACGGTGCTTAGTAGCACCCGACACAATCGTCCACAGACCATGGACTTGTTTGTTTGGTTGCATAGATTAGTTAGATTATTTGTTTTGAAATTGAATTGTTTGGTGAAATTAAGTGGATTGATTGATATGTGAATGGCGTGGGCCTTCACTGGACCGGGGATAAGGCTAGGCCTCGTCCCGTTTCTAGTATCGTGCCGTTATGCCGCCGAAATTTTATAAAATATGTTTGAAAAATAAAATATCATTTTATTGAAGAAATGAACTGAATAGAAATTCATGTGTTGAAATAAAATGTTTTATCGTTAAAATATAAATTTTGACGTGAATGTGAATAAATAAATATTCATTTACGAACCGGACGGTTTGTTTATGTACACCTATTTGAAGGACATTGATTGGGTCGATAAATTTTACACATCGCCCAATTGCACAAATAAAATCTGTGTTTGATTGTTTGAAACCCCACACGGGTGTTGGGATGAAATTTGAAGTTCACTCATCCCGATTGATTAAATATGTCGATCGATTGATTGACAGGCTGTTATAAGCGTTGAATATCTATATTTGATGCTTATACAGTGTAGTGCACTTTGGTTGATGGTTGATTATTTTCAATGCTATTATATACATGTGTTGTATGAAAATCCATATAATTAATTTTATATGGTAATTGATTGGGCCTCATTCCAGTTTTGAAAAAGAAATATTTGAAAAAAAAATATTTGAAATAGAATATTTGAAAATAAAGGAATATATGAAGCCGTGTTGATTAGATTGACGCCATTTTGACGTGAACGATATTTATATCGATTTTAAAACGATTTCGAAATGAATTGAATTGAAAACGATTTCGAAATGAATTGAATTGAAACGATTTCGAAATGAATTGAATTGAAACGATTTCGAAATGAATTGAATTGAAAACGATTTCGAAATGAATTGAATTGAAACGATTTCGAAATGAATTGAATTGAAAACGATTTCGAAATGAATTGAATTGAAAACGATTTCGAAATGAATTGAATTGAAAACGAATTCAAATTGAATTGAAAGTGAATTGAAATGAATTCAAATTGAATTGAAATTTGAATTGAATAGAAATGAATTGAATTGAAAACGAATTCAAATTGAATTGAAAGTGAATTGAAATGAATTCAAATTGAATTGAAATTTGAATTGAATAGAAATGAATTGAATTGAAAACGAATTCAAATTGAATTGAAAGTGAATTGAAATGAATTCAAATTGAATTGAAATTTGAATTGAATAGAAATGAACTTTAAAACGAATTTATAGAGAAGAATTCAATTTTGATTTGAATTGAAATGGAAGTTGAAATTGCTTTTGAAACGAATTTAAAACTATTTATATAATTCGTTTTAAATAGAAATCGACGAAGTATATATTATATATATTATATATATAATATAATGGCCTGAATAGAACGCGCCGCGCCGCGGCAGTTCGCGAATTTCGACCATTGATTTCAAACGGACATTACGGGAGATCCGACCGTCGGATTCTCCTAAAACCGGAACCGTTGGGTTCGTATCGAAAAGAGCTTTCTAAGGAATATTAGAAATTTGAAGTCTAACGGTTGGATTTGGAGTTACGTCCAAATCAAATTTGAAAAAGGTCGCTGTAAGTGCAGTTCGATGGCCATTGATGGAAATCGACTGTACAGGCCTTGATAAAATTATTAAAAATAGTAATAATTTGTGTAAAATCATAAGAAATGATTTGTGAAGATTTGGGATGAAAAACTCCATATTTGAAAGGATAAAAATAGATTTTTATCGAAATGAACTAGTTTTGAACTAGAATTATAATTCTATTTATTTTTAAATAAATAAATTGAATTTGAAAAGGGTTTAGAAAATAACCAAAATTTCCAATGATTGCATTGGAGTGGATTTGAATCGAAATTGTCTTCGGAATATTTCGATGTTGGAATTCGTGATTATACAGATGTTGTTATGGAAATTTGAAAGATATATATTTATATCGTTATTTCCAATACGACATTTGTTAGTCGTAGAATTTGATATTGAATATAAGCCGATATATTTTCTATTCAGAGCCTTGTATTGAATATCAAATGTGATTTGGGTTTGTCGTGAATGGTGTCTTCACTAACACTGTTCTTGAACCCAGTTGAGAAAAAAATTAAATCTTTTTATTTAGATTTAATGGAGTGTACCAATTAAACGATATTTAATTGGAATTGAATTGGTATTGATTTTTGGGTATATCGTGAACAGTGTTTTAAATAACACTTGTTCTTTAACCCGATAATTAATGGAATGTGATTTTGGGTTTATCGTGAACCGTGTTTTAAATGACACTGATTCTTTAACCCAGTTAAAGATTAAAACTAAGTGGAGTTTTAATGAATCTTTAATTAGATTGAAATGATCGAAAATGGAGTATCACCAGTTTTGCTCCAGGCGATGGTTAAATCTTTAATTAGATTTGAACGTGAAATCTATTAGAAATTTGAAGTCTAACGGTTGGATTTGGAGTTACGTCCAAATCAAATTTGAAAAAGGTCGCTGTAAGTGCAGTTCGATGGCCATTGATGTAAATCGACTGTACAGGCCTTGATAAAATTATTAAAAATAGTAATAATTTGTGTAAAATCATAAGAAATGATTTGTGAAGATTTGGGATGAAAAACTCCATATTTGAAAGGATAAAAATAGATTTTTATCGAAATGAACTAGTTTTGAACTAGAATTATAATTCTATTTATTTTTAAATAAATAAATTGAATTTGAAAAGGGTTTAGAAAATAACCAAAATTTCCAATGATTGCATTGGAGTGGATTTGAATCGAAATTGTCTTCGGAATATTTCGATGTTGGAATTCGTGATTATACAGATGTTGTTATGGAAATTTGAAAGATATATATTTATATCGTTATTTCCAATACGACATTTGTTAGTCGTAGAATTTGATATTGAATATAAGCCGATATATTTTCTATTCAGAGCCTTGTATTGAATATCAAATGTGATTTGGGTTTGTCGTGAATGGTGTCTTCACTAACACTGTTCTTGAACCCAGTTGAGAAAAAAATTAAATCTTTTTATTTAGATTTAATGGAGTGTACCAATTAAACGATATTTAATTGGAATTGAATTGGTATTGATTTTTGGGTTTATCGTGAACAGTGTTTTAAATAACACTTGTTCTTTAACCCGATAATTAATGGAATGTGATTTTGGGTTTATCGTGAACCGTGTTTTAAATGACACTGATTCTTTAACCCAGTTAAAGATTAAAACTAAGTGGAGTTTTAATGAATCTTTAATTAGATTGAAATGATCGAAAATGGAGTATCACCAGTTTTGCTCCAGGCGATGGTTAAATCTTTAATTAGATTTGAACGTGAAATGGTAATTGAATTTACCGATAACACTGTGGTGTTAGATATGAAGTATTACCAGTTTTACTTCATGGGATGAATAGGTTGGGATTGGGAAATAAAATAAATGATTACTTCGGTGTGGTTCGCTAATCCCGACTAGTTTGAATTGATATTCAAAGGAGATTAAAGAATAAATTTAAAGAATTTATCTTGGATAAAATTAATGGGAACTTTTCCCAAAGTATAGGAATATTTGAATAAAAGAATATTCTGAATTGGAATGAGGCGTATGTTGTGTTTGTGTAACACTTTTATAATATATACGCGAGTTATTCAGAAAGACCGGGTTTATCCCATTCTGAATGACTGATTCGACGTGGTGTCGAAGATGAAGACGGTGGTCGAAGACCAGAAGTCTTCACGTCGTTTGGGTGATTACTGATGATCTTGATTGGGCTGTACACCCAAGAAGATGGAAACAGTTTGTGATCGTCCAGACGTACTTGGAGATCGATGGATGTGCGGGGTACTAGGTGCCTCCGGTTTCGTTCAGACCCAGAACGGACTTGTAAATGGACTGTGTGTCTGACATTGGATTTTAGTCTGTGTGATTGATTTCTATTAAATATATATCTGTTTGGCGGCGGAGAATTTATTCTCTTGCTTAACGCCCTTCTCTGAGACATACGAGCTCAGGGGTTATATATTGATGGATATCAAACGCATGGAGTGAATTGCCTGTGTGGCATGCCTAAGTGGCAATTGATCGAGGCTTCTGTTGAAAAGCAAAGTCTTGTGGTGATGATCAAAGCACAGCCTGTGTGGCATAGCTTTGTGTAACGTGAATTCGCGAACTTCACACCCGGTATGAACCAAAAACGGGAGACGGACCTCAGGGAGGGCATGCGTTTCTTTCTAGTTAGAAGTGGCGTCAGTGGTTTTACACGCCCTGACGAGTTTGACTTATGTGGTTGTTGTTGTTGCGAGGCGCCTCGGATTGATCGGTCGTTCTCGAACCGATGGAGTCATTTAGTTGGCTCGTTTACGCCCCAAAGGGTGGGGAAACGTATTGTTCAGGCACTATAATCCACATCGGTGGACCGGCCCTGACGATCCAAGGGGCAGTTGCGGCTGTTCCGGTGGCTCGGGCTAGAGAGTCACGAATCGGTTGAGGACTATCTTTTGCCTCGGTTCATAGACGGAAATCCAATTTCCAAATACGTGACATTTGCGGTTTTATTTGTAGAGCCTAGTATGGCGACATAGTGGGATGGGGCGCTCATGCCGCCTATGATTGATACTTATGATTTGAAGTTGTTTTATACACTATGCACTTATAGTAGTAACAAATGATTTGTTTTAAACGTATCAAGCATTCTTTGGCTGTTATAAGGGAAAACCCTATCCTCGGCTGCGTTGCATTGTGTGATGGGACCTGGGTCTTATAACAGCTTCATTTTTCTTTATTTAGCATTGCGCTGTTTGTTTTATGCACAGGTATTCTTGGGAGGAAACCCATTCCGTGTTATACGGCGTGGTCCCTTGATTTACCTAATGATTTAAAATAAAGATTAATAACTGTTTTAGTTCTCACACCAGTCCCATGACTGACCTGGAGTTTATTGTTTTAACCTAAACTCTGGTTGCCCTTATTTTGGCACGGGCAGCTAGTAGTTTTGGTTTTGCAGATTTATATTCACAGGATCCTGGTTTACAGCTGGAATGATATCCGGAAAGCTTTGTATCCGTATATCTCTTCTAGTTGTGTATTTTATTATTTTCCGCTGCGATGTATTTAAATGTAATTTAAATCTCTGATATTTCTGTGTAATATTCATTTATACCCTGTATATTCTGGTAATCTGATGCGTTGTTGTAATATGCAATGAAATGTTTTTTTATATGCGTTCTGATTTGTCGTGTTCTCAAACGATAGGGAGTTTCGAACGGTCTAGATCGGTTTAACGACTGATTCGGATCGAGCGAAATTCCTTGCCGTCACATTTGGTATCAGAGCTTTGGTTTACAAAGCAGAGAACAAGGCACATTAGAACCATATGAAAGAATTCATCAGATATTGGGTTAGTAATATCCAATTAGAATGACTCGTTAGAGATAGGATCAGTAGTATCCTAGAACGAGTGTGAAGAGTATATTTTTAAAATGAAAACAAATTTTGTTTTGAAAATTTAAATCAATTATTCGTATTTGATTAGTTATTTATATTGATTTTGGACAGTCCAGTATATAAAGAATTTGCATATACGCCTTGCAAACGTATATTCAAAGTTTTAATATATTGGATAGATATAGAATCACACTCTAGTCGCCCGGACCTGATTCTGATGATTGACGCGTCATCATTAGTAATTAGTTTCGTGTTTCGAAGGTTTGATTTTCTATATATTTCCATTAGACTGGTGTGAGAACCGAAATTAGATAGGGCCTATTGTTGTGATTTGGCATCAAAAACATGATTTTTGTATATGTATCAAAATTATGAATTTGAAACTCTAATTCAACTAATTGATTGATGTTTGTGTTGTTTGTTTATTTGTTTGAATAATTAAAATTTGAACCATTATGCCTAACTGAATCAAATATTGAATTGTATTGAAATTTGGTCGCATTTGCTTGCATATACTTGTACTTACATTGAACAGGTCATAGCAAGGAGGCTAGAGCAGAGAATAAAATTTGTTTGCCCGACAAATAGGTACATGTTTACTACATAATTTACTGTTTTGTTTGGGTGATGATGATTTTATGAGCCTATTGGCTAGCCGCTTGGCTTTTTCTTTTTCTTTTTGAGATCTGAAGGACCGGGGAAGCTATTTGAAATTCCCCGATGCTCCCGGTGCAGGGGAGGTTATGGCGAAATTTTTCGAAAATTTAGGGTGTTAGCCAAATTTTTGAAATTTTGAAAATTCTCAGAAACTAAAGAGTTGGAGAATGGAAGCCAGATCAAGCGTAGAGCTGAATAATCAAACCACTTTCGACTTTGTTCCTTTTCGGGGACGAAAAGTTTTAAGTGGGGGAGATTGTAACAACCCGTAAAATCTGGGCCAGTTTAAAATTTTTATTTTGGCAATTTTAGCGAACTTTGATTATTTAAAATAGATTATTTTAAATAATATCGACGAGAAATTTATTTTGAATAGAATTCGACGTATATATTATATACGTCGTCGTTAGAATATAAATAATTATATATAATTATAATGGAATTGAAAATGGCGCGGTAGTTCGATAATTCGATTTCAAACTTCAATTGAATATACCGGGTGCAAAACAATCCGGATTTTAGTGAAACCAAAAATGATAGGATCTAAATGTGGATATCTTTCCAACGAATCCGAAAGATCAAAATTTCGTAGCGAGAATCAAAAGATATGTCCAGTTGAAAATTCTGAATAGTCGCTATGGAATTCAGGCCCTTAAAAATGGACATTTTGCAGATGACCTCGGATTTCGACGAAACCAGTTTTGTTGGGTCCGTGATGTCAAATTATTGCTAGGATTCCAAATTTCATAATTTTTAGAATCAATATGTGAGCATGGCAAAGGAAAACGCGTTTGACCAGTTTCAGTTGATTTTAATCGACTGGATTTTGGCCATTTTTCTAACGGTCTCAAAATTCGACGAAACTAGTTTTGTTAGGACCGTATCGTCAATACGAAGCTAGAAAATATTTTTCTGGAATTTTTCTAGTTAGTATGTGACCCCGGTAATTTGAAATGTACGTTTAAAATTCAAAATAAGGATTTAAATGGAAACTCAACGGAAACTGATTGTAATGATCAAATCAGCTTACGATACATATCCCATTGTGTTCGGAATGGGGGTAAAACGCTATGGACGACAGGCGGTAGGCCTCGTTTCGAGGACGTATGTAAAAGTCAACCTTTTTGAATAAATAAATAATTAAATAATAAAAAAAAAATATAACTTCCCTCCTTTTCTTCATTGGCCCCCCCCCCCGATTCATTTATCAGAAACAAAAAAAAAACAAAGAAAAACCTAAACCTAGAAGCCGTCGTCCTCCCTCCAGACATCGACGCCGACGAGACTTCGCCGCCGCACCCCTCCGTCCAGCCTCCTTCTCCCACCGAACAACCCCTCGAAACCGACGAAGACCCCGAAGCAACCCCCTCATCTCGAAAACCCCGCCTCCACCTCGAACACCACAGCGACGCCCCCCTGAAGCCTGCCGCCGACGAACACCATCGAGCCCCCCCTCTTCGCAGCCTGAGGTGAGGGTTTAGGTTATTTTATTTTTGTTTTTATTTTTGTTTTGCAGTAAATTAAAAACTGATTTTTTTAAGATGAAAAAAAACTGATTTTTAGAAAGTAAAAACTGATTTTTTTAAGAAAGTATAAACTGATTTTTTTTAAGAAAGTATAAACTGATTTTTTTTAAGAAAGTATAAACTGATTTTTTTAAGAAAGTATAAACTGATTTTTTTTAAGAAAGTATAAACTGATTTTTTTAAGAAAGTATAAACTGATTTTTTTTAAGAAAGTATAAACTGATTTTTTAAAGATATATAAACTGATTTTTAAAGAAATGAATAAAACTGATTTTTATTTTAAAGGTTTAAACTTTGAAATAGAAAAAGGTTTAATCTTTTAAAAGAAAAAGATTTGAACTTGCAAAAATAAAAATCATATTTTTAAAAATAGAAAAGACGGAATTTTTTTTGGTTAAGTAGAAGAAGTAAGGTATGATTCTTATATTTTTTAAAGCAATAAAAATATAATTTTTACATCATAAGAATGATAAAAATATAATCTTTATATATTTAATAGCGAAGTCAAAATGCAATCTTTAAATTTGAAAGGGCGAAGTCTATTGTTTTTATAAAGGCGAAAACTTTATATGGAAAATAGCGGGATAAAAATATAATTTTTATCTATATAACATAGTAGTAAAAATTCGATTTTTATATATTGAACTTCGAAATAAAAAGATGATTTTTATATATTGAACTTCGAAATAAAAATATGATTTATACATATGGAATAGCGAAGTAAAAATTCGATTTTTACCTATGTAGAGAATGCGGGCAACGAAGATGACGAAGAGGCGAAGAAGAGTCAAGATGTTTGGATAGCTTTAAGTGAGAATTTCTCACCTTTCGATTTCTTTTCTAGTTATATATATATATACTAGGATGCAGACGGTGCTTAGTAGCACCCGACACAATCGTCCACAGACCATGGACTTGTTTGTTTGGTTGCATAGATTAGTTAGATTATTTGTTTTGAAATTGAATTGTTTGGTGAAATTAAGTGGATTGATTGATATGTGAATGGCGTGGGCCTTCACTAGACCGGGGATAAGGCTAGGCCTCGTCCCGTTTCTAGTATCGTGCCGTTATGCCGCCGAAATTTTCTAAAATATGTTAGAAAAATAAAATATCATTTTATTGAAGAAATGAACTGAATAGAAATTCATGTGTTGAAATAAAATGTTTTATCGTTAAAATATAAATTTTGACGTGAATGTGAATAAATAAATATTCATTTACGAACCGGACGGTTTGTTTATGTACACCTATTTGAAGGACATTGATTGGGTCGATAAATTTTACACATCGCCCAATTGCACAAATAAAATCTGTGTTTGATTGTTTGAAACCCCACACGGGTGTTGGGATGAAATTTGAAGTTCACTCATCCCGATTGATTAAATATGTCGATCGATTGATTGACAGGCTGTTATAAGCGTTGAATATCTATATTTGATGCTTATACAGTGTAGTGCACTTTGGTTGATGGTTGATTATTTTCAATGCTATTATATACATGTGTTGTATGAAAATCCATATAATTAATTTTATATGGTAATTGATTGGGCCTCATTCCAGTTTTGAAAAAGAAATATTTGAAAAAAAAAAATTTGAAATAGAATATTTGAAAATAAAGGAATATATGAAGCCGTGTTGATTAGATTGACGCCATTTTGACGTGAACGATATTTATATCGATTTTAAAACGATTTCGAAATGAATTGAATTGAAAACGATTTCGAAATGAATTGAATTGAAACGATTTCGAAATGAATTGAATTGAAACGATTTCGAAATGAATTGAATTGAAACGATTTCGAAATGAATTGAATTGAAACGATTTCGAAATGAATTGAATTGAAAACGATTTCGAAATGAATTGAATTGAAAACGATTTCGAAATGAATTGAATTGAAAACGATTTCGAAATGAATTGAATTGAAAACGATTTCGAAATGAACTGAATTGAAAACGATTTCGAAATGAATTGAATTGAAAACGAATTCAAATTGAATTGAAAGTGAATTGAAATGAATTCAAATTGAATTGAAATTTGAATTGAATAGAAATGAATTGAATTGAAAACGAATTCAAATTGAATTGAAAGTGAATTGAAATGAATTCAAATTGAATTGAAATTTGAATTGAATAGAAATGAATTGAATTGAAAACGAATTCAAATTGAATTGAAAGTGAATTGAAATGAATTCAAATTGAATTGAAATTTGAATTGAATAGAAATGAACTTTAAAACGAATTTATAGAGAAGAATTCAATTTTGATTTGAATTGAAATGGAAGTTGAAATTGCTTTTGAAACGAATTTAAAACTATTTATATAATTCGTTTTAAATAGAAATCGACGAAGTATATATTATATATATTATATATATAATATAATGGCCTGAATAGAACGCGCCGCGCCGCGGCAGTTCGCGAATTTCGACCATTGATTTCAAACGGACATTACGGGAGATCCGACCGTCGGATTCTCCTAAAACCGGAACCGTTGGGTTCGTATCGAAAAGAGCTTTCTAAGGAATATTAGAAATTTGAAGTCTAACGGTTGGATTTGGAGTTACGTCCAAATCAAATTTGAAAAAGGTCGCTGTAAGTGCAGTTCGATGGCCATTGATGGAAATCGACTGTACAGGCCTTGATAAAATTATTAAAAATAGTAATAATTTGTGTAAAATCATAAGAAATGATTTGTGAAGATTTGGGATGAAAAACTCCATATTTGAAAGGATAAAAATAGATTTTTATCGAAATGAACTAGTTTTGAACTAGAATTATAATTCTATTTATTTTTAAATAAATAAATTGAATTTGAAAAGGGTTTAGAAAATAACCAAAATTTCCAATGATTGCATTGGAGTGGATTTGAATCGAAATTGTCTTCGGAATATTTCGATGTTGGAATTCGTGATTATACAGATGTTGTTATGGAAATTTGAAAGATATATATTTATATCGTTATTTCCAATACGACATTTGTTAGTCGTAGAATTTGATATTGAATATAAGCCGATATTGTAACACCCCGCAAATTCTATAACTGTGAAATTAACAAATTAAAGTATAATTAATCTGAAATCAAAGAACTAAGGGAAACGGGATACGCCATTGCGTTCGTCTCGGAAAAATACGCAAAATAGAGTCCGAGTTTTCGATAAACGGAGTCCGTATGAAGAAGATATGGCCTTCGGAAGTTTTTGAATTAAATTTAAAATTCAAACAGAATAAAATAATTAAAAATCGGGCCCAATGGGCCAGGGCGGATAAACACCCGCCTAGGCCACCCAGGTCGACTGGGCTGTCGACCTGGGCTACCCATGTCGACAGGGCTGTCGACAGCCCTGTCGACAGGGGTGTCGACCTGGTCGAGCCCAGCCGACCTGGCTGGCCAGGTCTGTGTTTGGCCGATTTTCTGTGGTCTGCTTTGTCACTAGGGCTAGGTGGCAAGTTTTAATTGGTCTCTCTATCGAATGAATGGCTACGATCAATCCAAGCAACATCAATGGTCCTAATCAGTTCCTAACCTCTATATAAACAACCCTAGACTAAACCCTAATCTATTCATTCAAAAATAAGATCATAGCCGCCATGTTGCTGAGGAACGACTAGGAGTAGCCACCAAATTGGAGAGAGGATTAGGAGAAAGATTCTAAAGCTTAAAGCAACCTAAACAAATCAATTCAACAAAGGAATTTGCGTCTTCAATCCCTAAATTAGAGAATTCATCACACCATTGTAAGTAGAGTATTACTTTGGTATGAATAAACAATTGTGTTGGTTTGTATGCTTGAATTGTGGCAATAAAGTAATTCATATTTGTGCGTTCTTATCAATTTGAAATATTATATATGTTTGGATATTCTTGAATTATGTTATTCATGTTATAAAGAACTACATGCGGTAGTTCTATGCAAGTATACGTTTGGAATATTTCGCAAATTATGTAATCCATGTTGAAGCTACATGTATGTAGTTGATTTAAATTCATGCAAGTTTGGGGTTTTGCTACTATGCCATCATGATGTATATTTTTGTGCATAAATCAATTTGTAAGTAATTAGAACAAGTTTGGTCATTATAATCCATATGAAATTATGTTGAGAATTTGGCATCATGTATTAAGCCATGCTTTTGTACTAGAAAACCTATTTGCAGACTTATGAATATGGCTAGGCTATGAATGATATTTGGCATAATTGAAATCCATGATTAAGTCTAACTTGTTTACAAGAATTTTATGATGACATATGTGGTACATGGCTAGGTTAGGTTCAAAAAAGTCCCTTTTTGTAAGTTTACATGGCTAAAGTAAGAATCATGGTTTCATGTTAGAAATACTTATGCCACGCTTATGTTTGATATTATGCCATGCTCATGTTTGATATTATGCCATGCTTATGTTTGACATTATGCCATGCTTATGCTAGAAATATTTATGCCATGCTTATGTTTGACATTATGCCTAAATAAGAATATAGGTTCATGTTGTAGTTAAACCTATGCAAGTTTACATGCTTTAATTCATGTCACCTATGTTTTATGACCAAAGTATATGTCACTACTATGCAAGTACACCAGTTTCTATTTTGTATTCCCAACGTCATATTGCAAGTTCATACGCTCACCTTCCCCTTTTCGTGTATGTAATCACGCCATAAGCCTCCCCTTTTCGCATGGCTAATTTGGGCTTTAAAAGGCTAAGCCCAAAATATATATAAACGGACGTGTTAAACGGGGGAAAATAACGTTGGGTTAAAATTACTAATGAATGAAAATATAAAATAGAAGGGCCCAAGTTCAAGTATGGGTTGGGCCCATGATTGGTGTAACCTTTACACCATTAACTTAATAATGGGCCGCAAATAATTACATATAAGAAATAAAGAGGAATGACAAAATATGTAAATGTAGAACATACGATGTGTTTAACCCGAGGTTGGATTGAGTTATGATGTAAACCTGCCCGGAACCGCCCGGCTGTCCAGTAGTCACAATAATACCTATCCAATGTGGGAGGTTAAACATGGAGCCCAGCAAGGACCCGAGGTTAGACTGAGTTGTGGCGTAAGACTGCCCGGAACCAACCGGCAACAGGCAACCACAACAATACCTGTCTAATGTGAGAGGTCAGGGCCTTAATAAGACAATTAAGGCTGAGTCAGGATTGATAGGATTAAGTGAACTAAAGACTTAATCAAAATGGAACATGCTAAACAAAACGGACTGGTGGGGGGTTAGGTTGGGAAACACTTAACCAACTTAGCATGTTGGCTAGAGATAGAAAACCTAGTAACGGGGGACCCTTTTCAGCAGTAACCCTAGAAGGTGTATCAGGATACCCTGAACTAGGCAGGGTGGGGCACGATTACTGGGCTGATTGTAAGAGGTCAAAGCGACGGCGATGGTGTAGCAGTGTAGGTTCTAACGGAGTGCGGGCGTGCACACACTCCGGCGCAGAAAAATAAGGCACTGGGCACCAGTAGCATACCTGTGCATTCTAAGGTTGTGTCGGGCCGCCACCACGGGACTTGATACACCCCATGGTGGGACCAGCATAGGTAACTACGACATCGGGGGCCGTAAGACACGTGTAACTATGCGAGTAGGAGCCGATTATCATTGAATGGATCACATCACCCTGATTATGGGGTGCCAGTGGGAACTAGTTTATATGGGTTCAGAGATTAACATGGGGTACGATAGTATATTCGACCCTAGACAACTTAACCAAGTTTATAGTGCTTTCCCACTTCTTGATTATACTTATCATACCCAGTTCTTTATTCATAGACAAAATAGTACTAGACTTACTCAGGCTTTATGTCTGACTCTATTTTTCTTTCGTCTTCTTTTCTTCCGTTTCCCCCCCCCCCCAGGTCCACAGGGAGGGAACACTGCAGCTTGACCAGCATTAACATCCAGCTTGAAGAAGAGAAATGTATTGCTTGGAACTTTCCGTTTTTGAACTATGGCTTTGGATAACCACTATGGGGCTCTGCAGTTTATCTATGTTTTATTTATGTTTCTTTAAATAATGTACTCAAGACAGATTATGAAAGTGTTATGTTATGTTTTTGGAAAGGATGTTGTTGTAACACGTATTTGATTTTATGAAATAAAAGTTTGTTGTTCTTCCGCTGTTTACAAATATGTGTTCTTATATCTGTCTTGTATATCTGTGACTTGTACTTATAAACCTCCACCAAAATTAGGGCATTCCCTTTGAGAGTGACCCTAACGGAGGTGGGGTGTTTCACTTGGTATCAGAGCATAGGTTTACCAGATAAGATAAAAAGTTTTGGAAAATTTATTTTCAAAAAAAAAAAAAAAGGAAATTTAAAGAAGCATTTTTAAAAGGAAAATATTATTTTAAAAAGGCAAAGTCCCCACAAAGCCATAGGTATTATCTCTTATCCTTCGTTTTGAAGCTATCCTTTTTGTTTCAGCATGTCCCAAGAACTTAACTTGCCGGAAGGGTGCCAATACCTGGTTGGTTTAGACGGTTCTTAGAAGCAAGGGCCACTCAGCCAGGTCCTACCGTTCCTCCTCCCCCAGCTGAAGGAAATCATCCAGCTGCAGCGGCACCTTTTCCTCCACCTCCTCCTCGGGGAAACGCGTTTGCTAAGATATGTAAAGATTTTAAAGCTATGGGAGGAAAGGATTTCCATGGAACTGAGTCCTTCGTGGCAGCTAGAAATTGGCTGAAAGAAACGGAGGACCTATTCATCATCTTTGAGGTAGAAGATAGACAAAAAGTACAATTGGCGGTGTGGCTATTGAAGGGCGAGGCTTCCTACTGGTGGGAAGTCACTAATGCTGAAAGACCAGTGGAGACATGGGAGGACTTTAGGGCAAGGTTTGAGACCAAATTTCTCTCAGATGCGGAAAGAAGTTTGCAGTTGGAAAAATTCTTATTTCTTAAGCAAGGGGACAAGACAGTCAGAGAGTATGTGAATCAGTTCGATGAGCTGGCTAGGTTTGGACTTGACCTAGTCAACACCCCGCACAAGAAGGCTCTCCGTTTCGTCAAAGGGTTAAATGAGCCATTACACAGTTTGGCCATGACCCATATACCCATGGGAGCCACATATGAAAGATTGGTGCAAATGGCATTGCTGAATGAAGAGGATAAGGGCAAGAAGGAGGCAAAGGCAGAAAGCTCTCAAGGGAAGAAAGAAGGTTTGCAGCCTAAGAAGACAGACTTTAAGAAAGGCGGGAAAGGCAACAAAGAGAAGAGGAAGTGTAATTTCTGTGGCAAAGTGGGGCACTTAGTAAAGGACTGCCGGAAAAAGAAGGCCAAGGAGAATGGTGGGTGCTTTTCGTGCGGTCAGACAGGCCACAGGGCTAAGGACTGCCCAAAGAAACGAGGACAGGGGCAGGGCGCTGGATCCACCCCAGGGGCACAGGTTCATGTGCTGGAAGCACCACCTCTGCAACAGCGAGGTATAAATACTTCTGTAGAAAGTGTAGTTTATCTTTATGATCACCCCGTTCGCACTTTATTTGATTCTGGCGCATCACACTCCTTTATCTCGTCTGCATTAGTAGAATCTCTGCACCTAAAAACTAGTATGGTAGAGGACCCCTTAATTGTTTCAAACCCAATTGGGGGCCCAGCTCATTTGTCTATGATCTGTCTGGATTTGAAAATTTCTATCCTAAGTGTTGAATTTCAATGTAGTGCCTTTGTTTTGGGCTTTTCGGGTTATGGTTTGATTTTGGGTATGGATTGGCTATCCAGTAATGGGGCCATCCTTGATTGTGAGAAAAGGGTTGTTAGGCTCCTAACCCAGCTCGGTAATACTTTGGAAATTTCTTGTAATCCCTCGTATGCGGTTATGCTTAGTTATCTTGAATCGCTAGATGCCTCTGTTGAAAATTTGAAATCAGTTAGAGTGGTCCGGGAATATCCGGATGTCTTCGAAGAGGTGAAGGGCTTGCCTCCGAAGCGGGAAATAGACTTCCGCATATATCTTGTAGATAATGCAAAGCCCGTTGCGTTGCCCGTTAGACATATGGCTCCACGAGAAAGGAAAGAGCTCAGTAAACAGATTAAAGAGCTTCTAGAAAAGGGGTTCATTAGGAGGAGCATTTCGGAATGGGGCGCTCCAGTGGTGTTCGCTACAAAGGCGGATGGTTCACTCCGTCTATGTGTTGACTATAGGGAGCTCAACAAGCTAACGAAAAAGAATAGGCACCCTCTCCCTAGAATTGACGATTTATTTGACCAGCTTGTAGGAGCGTCTGTTTTCTCCCAACTCGATTTAGCAACCGGTTTTCATCAGCTAAGGGTGGCTGAAGATAGCATCGATAAAACGGCGTTCAGAACCCCAGACGGCTTCTTTGAATGGCTTGTCATGCCTTTCGGTTTGACAAATGCACCTGCTTACTTCGTGGACCTAATGAGTAGGGTATTTAGGGATTTCCTCAACAAATTCGTAGTGGTCTTCGTAGATGATATCCTTATCTTCTCAAAGAGTGAAGAGGAACATGCTCAGCACTTAAGGGCAATCATGGAAACTTTGCGAGTCCATCAACTAAAAGCCAAATTCTCCAAATGCCACTTTTGGAGAGAAGAGGTGAGGTTCCTTGGGCACATAGTATCCAAACAAGGGTTAGCAGTGGACCCTGCTAAGGTAGTGGCGGTACAGGATTGGAAGACTCCAAGGAATGCAACTGAGATCCGAAGCTTCCTAGGACTAGCAGGTTTCTATCGAAAATTCATAAGAGATTTTGCGAAAATCTCAGCTCCGCTCACAAAGTTGACCAAGAAGAATCTAGTGTTCAATTGGGATTTGGATTGCGAGTTTGCTTTCCAACGACTGAAAAGGGCTCTCACAACAGCCCCAGTTTTGACGCTGCCAGATGGGAGCAAGATGTTCACTGTTTATACGGATGCATGTGGGACAGGGCTAGGCGCCGTCTTAATGCAAGAAGGAAGGGTAGTAGCTTATGGCGGGAGGCAGTTGAAAGTGCACGAAAAGAACTACCCAACCCACGATCTTGAGTTAGCCGCCATCGTCTTTGCACTCAAGTCTTGGCGACACTATCTCCTAGGTGAGAAGTTCGAACTTTACACTGACCATAAATCGTTGAAATATCTTTTCTCGCAGAAGGATCTTAACTTGAGGCAACAAAGATGGATGGAGTTTCTTGCCTCGTACGATTTCGAAATCTCCTACACTCCGGGCAAAGGCAACGTAGTGGCAGACGCGTTGAGCCGAAAGAAATTGACTCTAAGCCCGTTATTTGTTGAAAGACAAAGCCTAGAGTTTATAGCCAGCTTCGACTTTAGGCCTTCCTCCGATTTCGTACCAGGCTTGCTAGCATCTCTCGAAGTGCGCCCAACTTTAGTGGATTCAGTAGGGACAGCACAACGCGAAGACCCTCAACTTGTGGAAATAATTGATAGGTTAATTAGGGGTGAGACTTCAAGTCACCTCAACAGATACTCCATCGACGATAAGGGTTTGCTAAGGTGAGACGGAAGACAATGCGTCCCACAGACAAAAGATTTAATAAAGAAGGTTCTCGAAGAAGCACATCACTCCAAGATGACGATACACCCAGGCGGGGATAAAATGTACAAAGACATAAAAAGGACTTTTTTCTGGAACGGCATGAAAAGGGACGTGGCAGAATTCGTCTCTAAGTGCATGGTGTGCCAACAGGTTAAGGCGGAACAGAAAAAGCCTGGCGGACTGCTACATCCTCTAGAGGTCCCGCAGTGGAAGTGGGATAGCATCTCAATGGACTTCATCGATGGGCTGCCTAGGTCTAGGAGAGGCAACACTAGTATTTGGGTAATAGTGGATAGGCTTACTAAAAGCGCCCACTTTTTACCTGTCAAAAGTAAAAGAACTGCCTCATCCCTAGCATCACTTTACCTTAAGGAAATCGTTCGACTCCATGGAATACCATCTAGCATTGTTAGTGACCGAGACCCCATCTTCACCAGCGAGTTTTGGCGGAGTCTGCAAGAAGCAGTAGGAACGCAGTTATGCTTGAGCACAGCCTATCATCCCCAAACCGACGGCCAAACAGAAAGAGTGAACAGAGTTTTGGAAGACCTTTTAAGACTGTGCGTCCTTGACTTCGGAGGGACATGGGAAGACCACCTTCCTTTGGTGGAATTTGCCTACAATAACAGCTATCAAGCAACCATCGGAATGGCGCCCTTCGAAGCTTTATATGGAAGACTGTGCCGATCGCCCACTTGTTGGTGGGAGTCTACTGATGAGCTCATACTTGGACCAGATATGATCCGAGAGACTTCAAAGAAGGTAGACTTAATACGAAGAAGGATGAAGACGGCCCAAGACAGACAAAAGTCCTATGCCGACAAGAGGAGGACCGACCTTGAATTTGAAGTCGGAGACAGAGTTTTTCTCAAGGTATCACCACTAAGAAACGTTGTTCATTTTGGAACCACAGGAAAACTGGCACCAAGGTTCGTAGGGCCATTCCCTATTATCGAGAAGATTGGGAAAATGGCCTATAGATTAGAGCTACCCGAGAAGTTGGCGGGAGTCCACAACGTTTTTCACGTTTCACA
The DNA here is from genome assembly GCA_030737875.1 of Allium sativum. NCBI lineage: Eukaryota > Viridiplantae > Streptophyta > Magnoliopsida > Asparagales > Amaryllidaceae > Allium > Allium sativum. The sequence continues at coordinate 242,920,556 of CM060923.1, forward strand.
TCTCCGAAAATGTCTACATGAGTCTGCTGAAGTGGTAGAGCCAAATATCCTCGAAGAGGCCGAAGTGGAACGCGAAGCAACCATAAGGAGAGTTCCAACCCGCATCTTAGGGACGGGAGTGAAGAAGCTACGCAACCGCGAAGTCAAGCTCGTCAAAGTTCAGTGGAGCGACGCCGAGGGAGACGCGACTTGGGAAACTGAAGCTAGAATACGCACTGCCTACCCTTTTCTGTTCGAGGGTACATCCTTGATCTTTCTTTTTCCTTAAGTTGCGCTTTTATCTATCTTTTTAGGTATATTTCCTCGACCTTATCTTTTAGGTAGAATCTTTTTGGATGGAAACATGTAGTTGAAACATGTTATGGATGATGGTTGCAAGTGGTTGCAAGTGATTGCTAGTGGTTGCTCGTGGTTGCATATACACACACAATCTAGGTTTTAGATCGGCTCAGTCACTTCATATTGCATATGCATATATGTTTGCATTCGTATATGGTTGAACTTTAATGTGTTGTCATATGGATATTGCATTTGTATTGAATGATTGTGCACTCATGTAGAATCAAGAATAGGAAAAATTTGCATACATAATGGATTCATGGCACCTACATAATTCGCATTAAGGACGTCAACTGAATCAGTAGACCGCCTGATTTTGCATTAGATAAGTACATGTACACACACTACGCATATGATCATGAAGCATTAGAAATCTTTTAAGGACAATGGATGCTCGTATTTGATGGATGAGTAGATGGATGATTGGATGTTAGGATATACATTTTCCTACACTTGAAGATTTCGGGGACGAAATCCTTTTAAGTGGGGGAGAATGTAACACCCCGCAAATTCTATAACTGTGAAATTAACAAATTAAAGTATAATTAATCTGAAATCAAAGAACTAAGGGAAACGGGATACGCCATTGCGTTCGTCTCGGAAAAATACGCAAAATAGAGTCCGAGTTTTCGATAAACGGAGTCCGTATGAAGAAGATATGGCCTTCGGAAGTTTTTGAATTAAATTTAAAATTCAAACAGAATAAAATAATTAAAAATCGGGCCCAATGGGCCAGGGCGGATAAACACCCGCCTAGGCCACCCAGGTCGACTGGGCTGTCGACCTGGGCTACCCATGTCGACAGGGCTGTCGACAGCCCTGTCGACAGGGGTGTCGACCTGGTCGAGCCCAGCCGACCTGGCTGGTCAGGTCTGTGTTTGGCCGATTTTCTGTGGTCTGCTTTGTCACTAGGGCTAGGTGGCAAGTTTTAATTGGTCTCTCTATCGAATGAATGGCTACGATCAATCCAAGCAAAATCAATGGTCCTAATCAGTTCCTAACCTCTATATAAACAACCCTAGACTAAACCCTAATCTATTCATTCAAAAATAAGATCATAGCCGCCATGTTGCTGAGGAACGACTAGGAGTAGCCACCAAATTGGAGAGAGGATTAGGAGAAAGATTCTAAAGCTTAAAGCAACCTAAACAAATCAATTCAACAAAGGAATTTGCGTCTTCAATCCCTAAATTAGAGAATTCATCACACCATTGTAAGTAGAGTATTACTTTGGTATGAATAAACAATTGTGTTGGTTTGTATGCTTGAATTGTGGCAATAAAGTAATTCATATTTTTGCGTTCTTATCAATTTGAAATATTATATATGTTTGGATATTCTTGAATTATGTTATTCATGTTATAAAGAACTACATGCGGTAGTTCTATGCAAGTATACTTTTGGAATATTTCGCAAATTATGTAATCCATGTTGAAGCTACATGTATGTAGTTGATTTAAATTCATGCAAGTTTGGGGTTTTGCTACTATGCCATCATGATGTATATTTTTGTGCATAAATCAATTTGTAAGTAATTAGAACAAGTTTGGTCATTATAATCCATATGAAATTATGTTGAGAATTTGGCATCATGTATTAAGCCATGCTTTTGTACTAGAAAACCTATTTGCAGACTTATGAATATGGCTAGGCTATGAATGATATTTGGCATAATTGAAATCCATGATTAAGTCTAACTTGTTTACAAGAATTTTATGATGACATATGTGGTACATGGCTAGGTTAGGTTCAAAAAAGTCCCTTTTTGTAAGTTTACATGGCTAAAGTAAGAATCATGGTTTCATGTTAGAAATACTTATGCCACGCTTATGTTTGATATTATGCCATGCTCATGTTTGATATTATGCCATGCTTATGCTAGAAATATTTATGCCATGCTTATGCTAGAAATATTTATGCCATGCTTATGTTTGACATTATGCCTAAATAAGAATATAGGTTCATGTTGTAGTTAAACCTATGCAAGTTTACATGCTTTAATTCATGTCACCTATGTTTTATGACCAAAGTATATGTCACTACTATGCAAGTACACCAGTTTCTATTTTGTATTCCCAACGTCATATTGCAAGTTCATACGCTCACCTTCCCCTTTTCGTGTATGTAATCACGCCATAAGCCTCCCCTTTTCGCATGGCTAATTTGGGCTTTAAAAGGCTAAGCCCAAAATATATATAAACGGACGTGTTAAACGGGGGAAAATAACGTTGGGTTAAAATTACTAATGAATGAAAATATAAAATAGAAGGGCCCAAGTTCAAGTATGGGTTGGGCCCATGATTGGTGTAACCTTTACACCATTAACTTAATAATGGGCCGCAAATAATTACATATAAGAAATAAAGAGGAATGACAAAATATGTAAATGTAGAACATACGATGTGTTTAACCCGAGGTTGGATTGAGTTGTGATGTAAACCTGCCCGGAACCGCCCGGCTGTCCAGTAGTCACAATAATACCTATCCAATGTGGGAGGTTAAACATGGAGCCCAGCAAGGACCCGAGGTTAGACTGAGTTGTGGCGTAAGACTGCCCGGAACCAACCGGCAACAGGCAGCCACAACAATACCTGTCTAATGTGAGAGGTCAGGGCCTTAATAAGACAATTAAGGCTGAGTCAGGATTGATAGGATTAAGTGAACTAAAGACTTAATCAAGATGGAACATGCTAAACAAAACGGACTGGTGGGGGGTTAGGTTGGGAAACACTTAACCAACTTAGCATGTTGGCTAGAGATAGAAAACCTAGTAACGGGGGACCCTTTTCAGCAGTAACCCTAGAAGGTGTATCAGGATACCCTGAACTAGGCAGGGTGGGGCACGATTACTGGGCTGATTGTAAGAGGTCAAAGCGACGGCGGTGGTGTAGCAGTGTAGGTTCTAACGGAGTGCGGGCGTGCACACACTCCGGCGCAGAAAAATAAGGCACTGGGCACCAGTAGCATACCTGTGCATTCTAAGGTTGTGTCGGGCCGCCACCACGGGACTTGATACACCCCATGGTGGGACCAGCATAGGTAACTACGACATCGGGGGCCGTAAGACACATGTAACTATGCGAGTAGGAGCCGATTATCATTGAATGGATCACATCACCCTGATTATGGGGTGCCAGTGGGAACTAGTTTATATGGGTTCAGAGATTAACATGGGGTACGATAGTATATTCGACCCTAGACAACTTAACCAAGTTTATAGTGCTTTCCCACTTCTTGATTATACTTATCATACCCAGTTCTTTATTCATAGACAAAATAGTACTAGACTTACTCAGGCTTTATGTCTGACTCTATTTTTCTTTCGTCTTCTTTTCTTCCGTTCCCCCCCCCCCCCCCCCAGGTCCACAGGGAGGGAACACTGCAGCTTGACCAGCATTAACATCCAGCTTGAAGAAGAGAAATGTATTGCTTGGAACTTTCCGTTTTTGAACTATGGCTTTGGATAACCACTATGGGGCTCTGCAGTTTATCTATGTTTTATTTATGCTTCTTTAAATAATGTACTCAAGACAGATTATGAAAGTGTTATGTTATGTTTTTGGAAAGGATGTTGTTGTAACACGTATTTGATTTTATGAAATAAAAGTTTGTTGTTCTTCCGCTGTTTACAAATATGTGTTCTTATATCTGTCTTGTATATCTGTGACTTGTACTTATAAACCTCCACCAAAATTAGGGCATTCCCTTTGAGAGTGACCCTAACGGAGGTGGGGTGTTTCAGATATATTTTCTATTCAGAGCCTTGTATTGAATATCAAATGTGATTTGGGTTTGTCGTGAATGGTGTCTTCACTAACACTGTTCTTGAACCCAGTTGAGAAAAAAATTAAATCTTTTTATTTAGATTTAATGGAGTGTACCAATTAAACGATATTTAATTGGAATTGAATTGGTATTGATTTTTGGGTTTATCGTGAACAGTGTTTTAAATAACACTTGTTCTTTAACCCGATAATTAATGGAATGTGATTTTGGGTTTATCGTGAACCGTGTTTTAAATGACACTGATTCTTTAACCCAGTTAAAGATTAAAACTAAGTGGAGTTTTAATGAATCTTTAATTAGATTGAAATGATCGAAAATGGAGTATCACCAGTTTTGCTCCAGGCGATGGTTAAATCTTTAATTAGATTTGAACGTGAAATGGTAATTGAATTTACCGATAACACTGTGGTGTTAGATATGAAGTATTACCGGTTTTACTTCATGGGATGAATAGGTTGGGATTGGGAAATAAAATAAATGATTACTTCGGTGTGGTTCGCTAATCCCGACTAGTTTGAATTGATATTCAAAGATGATTAAAGAATAAATTTAAAGAATTTATCTTGGATAAAATTAATGGGAACTTTTCCCAAAGTATAGGAATATTTGAATAAAAGAATATTCTGAATTGGAATGAGGCGTATGTTGTGTTTGTGTAACACTTTTATAATATATACGCGAGTTATTCAGAAAGACCGGGTTTATCCCATTCTGAATAACTGATTCGACGTGGTGTCGAAGATGAAGACGGTGGTCGAAGACCAGAAGTCTTCACGTCGTTTGGGTGATTACTGGTGATCTTGATTGGGCTGTACACCCAAGAAGATGGAAATAGTTGGTGATTGTCCAGACGTACTTGGAGATCGATGGATATGCGGGGTACTAGGTGCCTCCGGTTCCGTTCAGACCTAGAACGGACTTGTAAATGGACTGTGTGTCTGACATTAGATTTTAGTCCGTGCGATTGATCTCTATTAAATATATATCTGTTTGGCGGCGGAGAATTTATTCTCTTGCTTAACGCCCTTCTCTGAGACGTACGAGCTCAGGGGTTATATATTGATGGATATCAAACGCATGGAGTGAATTGTCTGTGTGGCATGCCTAAGTGGCAATTGATCGAGGCTTCTGTTGAAAAGCAAAGTCTTGTGGTGATGATCGAAGCACGGCCTTTGTGGCGTAGCTTTGTGTAACGCTTACTTCGCGAGTTTCACACCCGGTATGAACCAAAAACGGGAGACGGACCTCAGGGAGGACTTGCGTTTCTTTCTAGTTAGAAGTGGCGTCAGTGGTTTTACACGCCCTGACGAGTTTGACTTATGTGGTTGTTGCTGTTGCGAGGCGCCTCGGATTGATCGGTCGTTCTCGAACCGATGGAGTCATTTAGTTGGCTCGTTTACGCCCCAAAGGGTGGGGAAACGTATTGTTCAGGCACTATAATCCACATCGGTGGACCGGCCCTGACGATCCAAGGGGCAGTTGCGGCTGTTCCGGTGGCTCGGGCTAGAGAGTCACGAATCGGTTGAGGACTATCTTTTGCCTCGGTTCATAGACGGAAATCCAATTTCCAAATACGTGACATTTGCGGTTTTATTTGTAGAGCCTAGTATGGCGACATAGTGGGATGGGGCGCTCATGCCGCCTATGATTGATACTTATGATTTGAAGTTGTTTTATACACTATGCACTTATAGTAGTAACAAATGATTTGTTTTAAACGTATCAAGCATTCTTTGGCTGTTATAAGGGAAAACCCTATCCTCGGCTGCGTTGCATTGTGTGATGGGACCTGGGTCTTATAACAGCTTCATTTTTCTTTATTTAGCATTGCGCTGTTTGTTTTATGCACAGGTATTCTTGGGAGGAAACCCGTTCCGTGTTATACGGCGTGGTCCCTTGATTTACCTAATGATTTAAAATAAAGATTAATAACTGTTTTAGTTCTCACACCAGTCCCATGACTGACCTGGAGTTTATTGTTTTAACCTAAACTCTGGGTGCCCTTATTTTGGCATGGGCAGCTAGTAGTTTTGGTTTTGCAGATTTATATTCACAGGATCCTGGTTTACAGCTGGAATGATATCCGGAAAGCTTTGTATCCGTATATCTCTTCTAGTTGTGTATTTTATTATTTTCCGCTGCGATGTATTTAAATGTAATTTAAATCTCTGATATTTCTGTGTAATATTCATTTATACCCTGTATATTCTGGTAATCTGATGCGTTGTTGTAATATGCAATGAAATGTTCTTTTATATGCGTTCTGATTTGTCGTGTTCTCAAACGATAGGGAGTTTCGAACGGTCTAGATCGGTTTAACGACTGATTCGGATCGAGCGAAATTCCTTGCCGTCACAAAAAGATAGGGAGCTAGAGTTAGGATCATACAAGGGTATTTATTGTCGTATATGCCGAAAAGAAGGGCATTATGCAGTTCAGTGTCCTGACAAAAAGAAGAAAAAGGAGAAGTGGTTAAGGATGGACATTGATTGTTTCAAGTGCCAACAAACGGGACATTTTGCGGATAAATGCCCAAAGGTTAAAAAGAAATCCAGAAGGTTAGGAAAAGAGAAGAAGTGCTTCCGATGTAAAGAGGTAGGGCATATAGCCCGTGATTGCCCATTAAAGAAGGGTGGTCAGAAATCCAAAAGGAAGGAGCGATCTACTTTGGAAATTATGCAAGAAGGGGGCATGACTTCCTAGGAAAATTAAGTTCTATTATAATAAACTAGGATTTTGTTTGTATGCACGTATATGCAGATGCTTGTATGGATGTATGGATATGTATGACTTGATGCCTTGTGGTTTTAAAATTTATCAGTATTGCATGTTAAAACTCATATAAGAAAATGAATGATTAAGTAAAGCAAATCGAATCAAAATTTGAACTAAAATTGAAAATTGTTTGAAATTGCATACAAGTAGATACATGTGATTTAGCAGGTCATAGCAAGAAGGCTAGAAGCAGAGGAATAAAATTATTTTCCCGACAAAATAGGTACATATTTACTATGCCTTGGGTTTTTGATTTTATGAGCCGTTGGCTAGCCGTTGCTTGGCTTTTTTCTCTCTCTTATCCTCATTCTTCTTTTTATTTTTGGGATTTGATTTTATTAGCCGTTGCTTGGCTTTTCTCATCCTCTCTCCTAATCCTCTTCTTCTTTTTCTTTCGTTTTATCAAGCCCTTTGTGGCAAATTTTGTTTTTACGATACTCTCAGTACAAAGGAGGTTTTATGTTGAAATTTTTCTAGAATTTAAGATGATAAATAAAATTTTGAAATTAAGATATTGTTATAAAATAATAAAACAAATTTTTTACTACGTACCTTTTCGGGGACGAAAAGTTTTTAAGGGGGGGGGATATTGTAACAACCCAGAAATTTGGGGCAAATTTAAACTTTTGTTTTAAAGAAATTTGTTTAGAAATTGAGTAAGAATTTAAAAAAAATTAATTTTAAATAATTCATTTAAATTATAATAGCTGAAAATATTTAGTTTATATATATTAAGTCTATTCTGAACTCTTAAAGAAGCGGTAATTTCAAATTTTGGTTTTGAACTTTGGAAAATTATATAAAATTGATATTAAATCAGAATGGAGAAAAACTGGACACGTTGGGTGCATATTGAAAATATTTATCTATTGAATTTAATAAATTCAGTTTTTAATTAACAATTTGTTAGTTATGATAAATTCAGTTTTTCAGAAAAACGCTGTAGAAATTCCTTATATAATTGAATGACCCCAAAACTTACTTTTTGCATATTAAAGAATTTGGACCCGAAACCATCGCCAATGAGTCCGGAAGGATGTTTTCAGTTACAAATGACTGTAAGCACTTATATGTTTTGAAATTCAGAAATCAGCTTTTTGAATGGGTATTGTAATATTAAAATACGTACGACTTAGAAAAGTGACTTTTAACAAACGGGCTCAAAATTCAGTAAAATTATTTTTTCTGGATTTGTAATATTAAAACATAGCTAAAAATCTTTTTCTGGAAATTTTTAGAGTTATTTTGTGACCCCGGTGAGTTTTAATGTACGTTTGAATTTTAATTCATGACTTAAATTTTAAAACTGAAAAACGGGGGCTGAAACGATCGAATGGGCCTGCGGGACATGTCCAGATGAGTTCAGAACGCGGGTTATTAGGTAAGAACGACACTGGTTGGACCTGAATTGGAGAAAGTTGAGTAACGGGCTTAATTGGGCCATGGTAATAATAAATTAATATATATACGGTATTGTATACGGTACGTATACAACGTACTCCATCGTCCCCAATCCAGAAAACCTAGCCGCCAACCCTCATTGAGCTCGAACCTTCAGGGCGATTTTGCGCCTCCACCGCTCAACGTCAGACCCCCGCCCTTTGGAGTTTTCTCTTCTCCTTCCCCTCCTCTTTGCATTGGTAACCGTTTCGCCCCAGTCCTTGCCTGAGCCGACCGCCACCTCGCCCAAAACCTGCCGCCCGTCGAAGCCCGCCCCGCCTCCAGCAGGCGATCGAACGCCGCCCAAGCCTGGCCGCCGATGCGTGGCACTCCCCTCTCCGACGTCCCCCTAACCGCGCCTCCTATCGTCCTTCCTATCGCCGGCAAAGTTCAGTCAAAGATTGGAAGAACACCCAAAATCCATGGCCGAAATTTTCTAAGGAAGAAAGGGTAGATTTTTTTTAATATTATTTAATTAATTTAATCCGAAATATAATGGTTACAAATAAAGTCATAACTAATCCATACGAACTCGGAAAATTGTAATTTCAGATCCGTTGGATTCGTGAGACCAAGATCTACAATCCTAGACGGACTAGAACCAATTCTGAGCAAGTTAAACTTTTGTCAAAATTCAGATCTGAACCGTACAGAACGTGAAAGCAAGGTGAGAACTTTTGTTTTTCTCACTCTATTCTTTTACCGTATTATCTATTTTTAATTATTAAATGTATTTTCATATTTGTCTGTGAATTATGGATGTGAAATGCTGATTTGTTGTTTTCTTGTGATGTTTGAATTTGAATGCTGTAACTGTCTAGTAAATGTTAATTTATTATTGTTTATAATAATTGAAAATTTGTTACACTGCCGCATATGGATTACCTGATTCATAGGTGTTGATTGAGCTGATATTTTCACACATCGCTCAAGTGCACGTTTAATATATTGTTCTTTGAATATTACGTGAATGTGATTTTGACGTTGTATGATTGTTATTGTGTAATTTGAATGTTATTGGATGTTGTGTTGGATTGTCACTTAAATGTTGTTCATTATGTTGCCAGTACATTGTTTGAAACCCATTATTAAATGGTATTTGGTTTGAGTCTCATTCCAATTCGGAATTTGTGAAAATTATCAAAATGGGATTTTGATTTTTATTTATAGTGAATTAAGCCGTGTAAGTAGTCGTGCGCAGATTTTCACTCGAAAGGATATTTCCATTTATTTAATTATTGAATATGAGAAGTTTAATTTTCAAAATTTATTGTTTTGGAAATGATATTATTATTTATTCATAACAATATGAAGGTCTAGATAACATTCAAAAACAAAATTTAAAAAGTTGGAATTTTGGTTATCATTCGAAAACCAATTAAAAAGTTGGAACTTTGATTAGCATTTGGAAATCAATTAAAAAGTAGAATTTTGATTAGCGTTTAAAACCCAATTAGGAAGTTGGGATTTTTAATTAGCGTTTAAGAATCAAAATACAAATTAAGCTCTGATGTATGCGTACGAATCAAAACAAAAAGATAAATTTTGTTTATGTTTACAAAATGAAATTAAAAGAGAAATTTGATAAGCGTTGACGTATCACAAAACAAAAAAAAAACAAAAAAAACAAAAAAAAATAGATGCTTTGACGATAGTATAAGGATGATATTTTTTTTGAAAATAAGGGTAGCAATATTGAACGGTGAGTGTATTCACATTTGTAAATAGAAATAAAAGGTTAACGTCAATGTGAAATGTGAATCATGAATAAAAGGTTAATGTAACGACCCAGCGGATTTCGGCCTCGAAAATCGACATAAATACCTTTACTGTAACTCATGCCGATCCTCCAAGCACCGAAACACTGGATAGTTATTAGAAAGAATTTAGAGGGTGAGATAAGAAAGAAAGAAATATTAGAATAGAAGAAGAAGAAACAACACAACACAGTCTCACATCGCAGCGGAACAAAATATAACACAGAAGTAAATCTTTATTGAGAGCTTTGAAAATACTTACAATATCAGAGTACATCAACATCTGGACAGTGATAATCTGTCCTCATACAACACACAGCGGAATACTAGTAATATCATACGTCTGGACTCTTCCAGCTCGTCTCTCCATAGCAGTCGGTATCCTGAACCTGTACAACCCGGCCTAACCCGAGCATTTACAAAACACCGGGTCAGTCTGGTGAACCAGAGTGAGATAAACTCGCACAGTAATAAGGGTAAATCCTCAAATCTTGATTTTAAAGTTCAAAATCTTTTCAAAAGAAAAAGGATAATCGTAAGACCAAATCCACACATAAATACGGACGGTTTTTACCTTACGATAAACCAAAACAGTTTGAAACCAATATCTTGTCTGATATTATAATAATGTCTAAACACAAGTAAATAGAATCTAGTGGAACGCTTGCATCTCACGCTCCACGTATATATTATACAATCAAAACCCGCAGGCGCTTATTGGGAATTGGATTCCGACCTTGACAAGGTATGGGACCACCTGCCGATAGTGTATCTCTAGAGACGAATACACTGGGTTCAACAAGAACTTCTTGCAACCCGGCCCTCACATGACCGACCCCTCATTTCGCTTGAGAGTATCGAATGTATATCACCGACGGTTGGGATCAGCAACCGCCTCCCGACAAGGGACAGCATCGAAACATAGATTTAAGAAGCAAATAGGATTTCCTCTAGATAGGTGATCATACAACCTAATGGGAGCGACCCACATAGCCATGCTGCCTGCCCGATTTTTGTCATTTCCCGGTTGATGAGGCTTGAGGCCAGAATTTATCTTTGAACATCTGGTCACTATTCACTTTGAATGCCACATCGTCAGATCCGTCGGATATCACTAATTGACGTCCACAAAAATACTCTAGCTGAAAGCTAGAGAACGGCAATTCCCTGCCAACAACTATCGTACGTTTGAAGAAATCAACGTACGTGACTCTTTGGAAATACTCTGTCAGACATCCGTCCATACAAATCACCCAGGAACAGGATGAACCGAAGGTACTCTCCTACCGCATCCATATAGGAATCACCCCATGGATCAGTAGCGAGAAGTCCTTGCAATCCATAGATTTCAACCACGACAGAATCACAGCTTATCTCTGCTTGCCAGGCAGAGAATATTAGTGGTTCTTCCGTTTATGAAGATCCACGGTCTTCACAGCTCCATCTCGATCATCTTCTGAGATCTTCACGTATTTGTTGGTCGGAATGGTTTTCGAATATAAATTCGATCCCGGTCTTTCCATACCAACAATCGTATTGGGCGGATTTGATAGTCGGTGTTTTAACTATCAAAATATACAGTGTTTCAATCATGACACTCCAATGAGTTCACTGGTTCAGTATTCAGCACCACTTGGCCCTTTAATTAAACAATTTAATTCACTTTCGCTTAATTAAATCTTCTACCCTTTAACAAATTCATTTAGATTCGGCTTTGGTTATACAACCCACTTCTTTACCCAAAATTCACTTTCACTTATTTCCTTCCAAATCTATTCGGTCATTTCCCCACTTTGGAATCTCTTTTCAATATTCCCTTTTTCTTGACCTTGGTTTCAAGTAACGTTAAAGTAAAATTAACGCCTTAACACTTTAAATCTTATTTACATAACCTTGGTTTACTATAAACCTTTTACCTCCATTCCCTTTGACTTAATTCAATAATTAAGCAACATTTCAAATTCAAAGTGATCTCCTTTGCTTAAAATCCCCTTTATAACATCGTTATTAAAATTTTGGGTTTTAAATATAAAACCTGTTCATAACTCTTTCCACCATTCAACTTGATTTTATTTCAACCCCGATGAATTTCCATTAAAAGAATTTCCCTAAATTATTATCCGTCAGGATAATATCTTAATTCAATCGTTAACTACTGTAAAGTAGTAAATCCCTTTATTAACTAAAATAAATAGTAAATTCCTTTTTAAACTTCATCTAAATAAAACAAATATTCTTCAACTCTTCTCTTAGATTAACACAAACAACCTAATTAATTTCAAATCACACGATTATTCTGTTAACTGATTCCAATTCACTTTTCCTTTACATTAAATACTAATATAATTTATTTAAACAATTCAATTTAATTGTTTCTTAACAAACGATTATCCAAATTTAATCCTTTAGATTTAATTCTATTCATTTATTCCCAAATCTGATAACATCAGAGGTTTCCATATAAATCCAATTTATAATCAATTATAAATTTAAATAACAAATGATAAATATTTATCTTCTTTTAAAACAAACCCTTTATCCAAAATAATCTATTTCAAAAATCTAACTCCAGTTATAAAATAAGTTTTATAACTTTGGTTCTATCAATCTACCTGACGGTAAATCACAACAATTTATCTTAAGGCCATTCATTGCTAATTACCTAACCAATATCGCTCATTGGTTAAAACTAAACATATGTTGAAATTTCAGTCAAACATCAACAATCAAATCAATCACACCCAAACATGACAGTTCATATATGATAATATGAAATAACTAATATATTTGAGGAATCCGGTTGGATCCCTCCAACCTGTTCTTCCCTGTATTCAAATGGTTTTTCTCAAATCAGAGGGTTCAGTTTTTTTTGTTTAACTGATAACACTAAATAGCAACCATTCAACATCAACCACAAGCAATTCAAACAATTCAACCATTTAAACACGTTTATAAATAAACGTGACCAACCAAGGTGAGTTACCTTTATTGGAACCAATCGTTAAAAATAACGATTTGGTATTTCACTGAAATTAAACACAGTTTAATTTCGTCAGTTAAATCAACAACCAAGGGTATAACTAGCAAACAGGCAACCATCAGCAAGCAGAGCACACAAAATAAAAACACCCAAATTATATAAAATATAAAAAGGGTAACTGAGTGAGTTTAACTCACTTGATTTGATTTGTCTGAAACAGTTCAGTTACAGTTAAATTAAACATCGTTTAATTTAACCATAAATTCCAGCTATTTCCGTCTCTGTTCCACATAGCCATAACGTAGTACTTGTTTAGCGGAGTCCAAGGTCTCTTGTTTGGCTCAATTCTGATAATGTAAAAATTAGTTGTTAACGATTAATGTTAATAAAATTAAATAAACTATTATATTCTTAAATCACTTAATGGTTAAGAGTTAATTACGTTAATTTTATAAACAGCGGGATTAATTACTTCTTCCCGTAACTCTTCTATTTCTCTTTTAGCACTGGTTCCAGGCCATCACCACTTTGTATCTTGCGTACTTCTGTTCAGGACACAAAATGGCACATGGTTTAAGTACAAAGCTTTAGTTAAATCTCTAAATTAATATTGTTATCATAACTAATTACACTTGAATCAAGAGAGTATAAGGCTGATACTGTCCTTTTATTTCTAACTCCCTCAAATATGCTATCGGTTCCATCTTGAAGACAGCCTCATACCCCCCAATAGCCTGCACGATTTCACATTTTTAGTTAATAATCTTTTAATTAGCATAATAATTAGTTGATTAATTAACTAAATAAAGTGTTAACTCAATACAGTTAGAAGAGATTAAGGCCGACAATCAATCTATCGTTCCAGGGACTTCTCGTTCCTTTCAGTATCGCCTGGACATCACACACGGAAAGCATCACCTGGCGCCTCCCATAGATGATCGGACGGTCATCCAAGACCGTCGACTGCTCCGCCCAAATCTCCTTTATGCTCGCCCCAACCGCCTCGTGATTCGAGTCCCCCGTTTGTGCCAGAGGGTCCTTAAACCGCGGCTGCTCCAAACAGCGATTCCACTCACTAGCGTGATCAATTTTAGATCATGACGGATCACCAGATAGATCTCAACTTGCTTAAGCTTATTATAGTTGAAGATGTTAGAGAATAAGGAACGATGATGAGTTTTAAGGGGAGAAAGAAGGTGAGCTCACGGCCATTGATTTCATTTAAGTGGCGGCATTATTATGTTTTGACCAGACGAACGAAAATCTAGGGTTGGACTCATTCAAGGTGTTTATATAGGAAGAGAAACGTGGTGCCTACGGTTACGTGGGGAGCACGGTAGAGAAGTTTGGGTGGCAAGTAAATATAAGTTTGGGACGCAAGGCAGCGTAGTCTTGGGACGCAAGGAGTCTGAGAGGCAAGAAATCAAAAGAGAAAGGGAACGCAAGCCAAGAAGAAAAATGGTGGGATAGTTTAATATAATATCTTAATGTGTGAAACTCCGTTGTGGAGAAATCTTGTTAAAAATCACCATATGAAATTTCTGTTTACTGATAAAAAGCTAATCTTGGTATAAAAAGACATTTCGGATCCAATGGGACAAGTTCCGTCGAATTCCGACTTCGTTTGAAAAAAATTCCCTTATAAAACCAGAAATGAACACACGTTTAATTTTTCTACGATCACCAGATAAATCAAATCAACTCGAAACTGCGAAGTCTGATAATAACTTTTCGATACGAACCCAACGGCACTAATTTCGTCGCATTCTGAGACTGTTGCCCGATAGGCTGTTTTTACCCTGAACCGCCCTACCCCTTTTAACGCTAAATTTCTCGATCTCTAAAAATAACAAACTATATACTTATTCTGACTCTAATCGACGATACGAACTCAACGGAACTGGTTTCGTCGAAAACAAAGTCCGTTTGCAAAACGGCTACTTTAAAGGTCTATAATTTAATAACGAATTTCCATAGCGACTATTTCAAATTTTGATTTAGCCATAACTTGCACACAATAACACGGAATCTGGATTTTTCTCTTTCATATGAAAATTATCGTTAATACGGCTCCAACGTGTCTTGTTTCACAGAAATCCGACTTATATCGAATCCTGTATTCTCAGTTGAAGTTCAAAACTCTATATTGCGAACTGCAGCGCAATTTCAGGCTCGATTTATAATTATATAAATATATAACGTTCAACTTCGTTTTTAATAACGAATTAAATATTAAATTCCATTAATATTCCCAATATAATATTTAAAACTAATTATTTGAATTAAATATTCGACGGGCAAAACACGGGTCGTTACATTCTTTCCCCCTTAAAATAATTTCGTCCTCGAAATTGCTAAGGTAAGAAAGAACGTTATAAATTCATTAATTTCAAATCTAAAATTAGAAACCAATTCAATACTGTAAATAAATATTTTCAAAAATATTGAAAATTTTCTAACACTTTAAATTTTCGAAAAATTTCGCCAGCACCTCCTCTGTACGGCTCAATCGGTACAACTCCAACTCGCCTTTCTAGGCCTCCTTCAATCCAAAAGAAAATGAAATAGCCAAGCGGCTTGCCAAATAGGCTCATAAATCCCCAAACCCATATCAAAATAAACGTGTACCTTTTGTCGGCATATCTTTATATCCTTTCCATCTGCTGCCCTGTCAACATATACACTTGCATTTCCAACAAAATTCCAACTTTCTCATCTGAACCAAATCCTTCACACGTCCAAGCCAAATCTCATCCTTAACTCCATTTCCATCCATTTTCAATTTCAACTCTTAATTTACCAGTCCAACACCATTTCAGATTCCTATCTCCCAATTCAAATCTGATTCTACTCGATATATTATATCCCGTTTCAATTTCCAGTTAATTGATTTCAATGCAATTCATATTTGTTTTCACAAGTATCTATTTAATTTTGTTTCTGTTCAAACAATTTCCCTGGGAGTTTTTAAACAGTACAGCTCTTTTGAAAATCAAATATCCCCTTTCAGGATTCAAAACAACTTGTTTTTCTCAAAACAATTCAAAACAAAATCTTTGGTAGTAATCCGTCACTTACCACTCGAAAATGAATACCGATAATGGCGCGCACATCATCGGAATCTATTTTCCAGCTATCGAAGTGAGTTCAATACTATACCACTTTCAAAACCATTTCTAAACACTTCCATTTTGAAATCAGTTCAAAATATCCCTTTCAAGGCTTGTAAAACAATTTAAAATCTCCCAGGATTTTAAAATTCTCATATATTAAGTCCAATTCCAATTTCAACCACTTGTTCGAATTTCAAAAGTTTTAATTTCAATTCTGATTTAAATTCAGATTTAATTCATCTGATTTCATATATTTCACTTATATGAATTCTGATTGGTTATTTATATAACCATTTCAATTATAACACATCCAATATACTATAATACTCCAAATATTAATCATTCTTTTATATCAAAATATAAATTGGGTAAAATTATTTCATTTACCCTCTTTCAAAAACATACTGTGTCGAATTATTCTATTCAAGAGTTTAGAAACACTTATCGACACAGTTTGCATTACTGTATCGACCAGAATTCATAAACTACTCGACAAACCAATCAACACAATATAAACAGTTTTTATAACAATTTACAAATACGCGCTCATATATATATACTCAAACTCAATCTAGGGTATTGCTAGCCCCATCTCTACTGAGTCACGCCACAGAGCCAAGGTAATTACTTAACCAATAGCTCTGATACCACTGTAACGACCCAGCGGATTTCGGCCCCGAAAATCGACATAAATACCTTTACTGTAACTCATGCCGATCCTCCAAGCACCGAAACACTGGATAGTTATTAGAAAGAATTTAGAGGGTGAGATAAGAAAGAAAGAAATATTAGAATAGAAGAAGAAGAAACAACACAACACAGTCTCACATCGCAGCGGAACAAAATATAACACAGAAGTAAATCTTTATTGAGAGCTTTGAAAATACTTACAATATCAGAGTACATCAACATCTGGACAGTGATAATCTGTCCTCATACAACACACAGCGGAATACTAGTAATATCATACGTCTGGACTCTTCCAGCTCGTCTCTCCATAGCAGTCGGTATCCTGAACCTGTACAACCCGGCCTAACCCGAGCATTTACAAAACACCGGGTCAGTCTGGTGAACCAGAGTGAGATAAACTCGCACAGTAATAAGGGTAAATCCTCAAATCTTGATTTTAAAGTTCAAAATCTTTTCAAAAGAAAAAGGATAATCGTAAGACCAAATCCACACATAAATACGGACGGTTTTTACCTTACGATAACCCAAAACAGTTTGAAACCAATATCTTGTCTGATATTATAATAATGTCTAAACACAAGTAAATAGAATCTAGTGGAACGCTTGCATCTCACGCTCCACGTATATATTATACAATCAAAACCCGCAGGCGCTTATTGGGAATTGGATTCCGACCTTGACAAGGTATGGGACCAACTGCCGATAGTGTATCTCTAGAGACGAATACACTGGGTTCAACAAGAACTTCTTGCAACCCGGCCCTCACATGACCGACCCCTCATTTCGCTTGAGAGTATCGAATGTATATCACCGACGGTTGGGATCAGCAACCGCCTCCCGACAAGGGACAGCATCGAAACATAGATTTAAGAAGCAAATAGGATTTCCTCTAGATAGGTGATCATACAACCTAATGGGAGCGACCCACATAGCCATGCTGCCTGCCCGATTTTTGTCATTTCCCGGTTGATGAGGCTTGAGGCCAGAATTTATCTTTGAACATCTGGTCACTATTCACTTTGAATGCCACATCGTCAGATCCGTCAGATATCACTAATTGACGTCCACAAAAATACTCTAGCTGAAAGCTAGAGAACGGCAATTCCCTGCCAACAACTATCGTACGTTTGAAGAAATCAACGTACGTGACTCTTTGGAAATACTCTGTCAGACATCCGTCCATACAAATCACCCAGGAACAGGATGAACCGAAGGTACTCTCCTACCGCATCCATATAGGAATCACCCCATGGATCAGTAGCGAGAAGTCCTTGCAATCCATAGATTTCAACCACGACAGAATCACAGCTTATCTCTGCTTGCCAGGCAGAGAATATTAGTGGTTCTTCCGTTTATGAAGATCCACGGTCTTCACAGCTCCATCTCGATCATCTTCTGAGATCTTCACGTATTTGTTGGTCGGAATGGTTTTCGAATATAAATTCGATCCCGGTCTTTCCATACCAACAATCGTATTGGGCGGATTTGATAGTCGGTGTTTTAACTATCAAAATATACAGTGTTTCAATCATGACACTCCAATGAGTTCACTGGTTCAGTATTCAGCACCACTTGGCCCTTTAATTAAACAATTTAATTCACTTTCGCTTAATTAAATCTTCTACCCTTTAACAAATTCATTTAGATTCGGCTTTGGTTATACAACCCACTTCTTTACCCAAAATTCACTTTCACTTATTTCCTTCCAAATCTATTCGGTCATTTCCCCACTTTGGAATCTCTTTTCAATATTCCCTTTTTCTTGACCTTGGTTTCAAGTAACGTTAAAGTAAAATTAACGCCTTAACACTTTAAATCTTATTTACATAACCTTGGTTTACTATAAACCTTTTACCTCCATTCCCTTTGACTTAATTCAATAATTAAGCAACATTTCAAATTCAAAGTGATCTCCTTTGCTTAAAATCCCCTTTATAACATCGTTATTAAAATTTTGGGTTTTAAATATAAAACCTGTTCATAACTCTTTCCACCATTCAACTTGATTTTATTTCAACCCCGATGAATTTCCATTAAAAGAATTTCCCTAAATTATTATCCGTCAGGATAATATCTTAATTCAATCGTTAACTACTGTAAAGTAGTAAATCCCTTTATTAACTAAAATAAATAGTAAATTCCTTTTTAAACTTCATCTAAATAAAACAAATATTCTTCAACTCTTCTCTTAGATTAACACAAACAACCTAATTAATTTCAAATCACACGATTATTCTGTTAACTGATTCCAATTCACTTTTCCTTTACATTAAATACTAATATAATTTATTTAAACAATTCAATTTAATTGTTTCTTAACAAACGATTATCCAAATTTAATCCTTTAGATTTAATTCTATTCATTTATTCCCAAATCTGATAACATCAGAGGTTTCCATATAAATCCAATTTATAATCAATTATAAATTTAAATAACAAATGATAAATATTTATCTTCTTTTAAAACAAACCCTTTATCCAAAATAATCTATTTCAAAAATCTAACTCCAGTTATAAAATAAGTTTTATAACTTTGGTTCTATCAATCTACCTGACGGTAAATCACAACAATTTATCTTAAGGCCATTCATTGCTAATTACCTAACCAATATCGCTCATTGGTTAAAACTAAACATATGTTGAAATTTCAGTCAAACATCAAGAATCAAATCAATCACACCCAAACATGACAGTTCATATATGATAATATGAAATAACTAATATATTTGAGGAATCCGGTTGGATCCCTCCAACCTGTTCTTCCCTGTATTCAAATGGTTTTTCTCAAATCAGAGGGTTCAGTTTTTTTTGTTTAACTGATAACACTAAATAGCAACCATTCAACATCAACCACAAGCAATTCAAACAATTCAACCATTTAAACACGTTTATAAATAAACGTGACCAACCAAGGTGAGTTACCTTTATTGGAACCAATCGTTAAAAATAACGATTTGGTATTTCACTGAAATTAAACACAGTTTAATTTCGTCAGTTAAATCAACAACCAAGGGTATAACTAGCAAACAGGCAACCATCAGCAAGCAGAGCACACAAAATAAAAACACCCAAATTATATAAAATATAAAAAGGGTAACTGAGTGAGTTTAACTCACTTGATTTGATTTGTCTGAAACAGTTCAGTTACAGTTAAATTAAACATCGTTTAATTTAACCATAAATTCCAGCTATTTCCGTCTCTGTTCCACATAGCCATAACGTAGTACTTGTTTAGCGGAGTCCAAGGTCTCTTGTTTGGCTCAATTCTGATAATGTAAAAATTAGTTGTTAACGATTAATGTTAATAAAATTAAATAAACTATTATATTCTTAAATCACTTAATGGTTAAGAGTTAATTACGTTAATTTTATAAACAGCGGGATTAATTACTTCTTCCCGTAACTCTTCTATTTCTCTTTTAGCACTGGTTCCAGGCCATCACCACTTTGTATCTTGCGTACTTCTGTTCAGGACACAAAATGGCACATGGTTTAAGTACAAAGCTTTAGTTAAATCTCTAAATTAATATTGTTATCATAACTAATTACACTTGAATCAAGAGAGTATAAGGCTGATACTGTCCTTTTATTTCTAACTCCCTCAAATATGCTATCGGTTCCATCTTGAAGACAACCTCATACCCCCCAATAGCCTGCACGATTTCACATTTTTAGTTAATAATCTTTTAATTAGCATAATAATTAGTTGATTAATTAACTAAATAAAGTGTTAACTCAATACAGTTAGAAGAGATTAAGGCCGACAATCAATCTATCGTTCCAGGGACTTCTCGTTCCTTTCAGTATCGCCTGGACATCACACACGGAAAGCATCACCTGGCGCCTCCCATAGATGATCGGACGGTCATCCAAGACCGTCGACTGCTCCGCCCAAATCTCCTTTATGCTCGCCCCAACCGCCTCGTGATTCGAGTCCCCCGTTTGTGCCAGAGGGTCCTTAAACCGCGGCTGCTCCAAACAGCGATTCCACTCACTAGCGTGATCAATTTTAGATCATGACGGATCACCAGATAGATCTCAACTTGCTTAAGCTTATTATAGTTGAAGATGTTAGAGAATAAGGAACGATGATGAGTTTTAAGGGGAGAAAGAAGGTGAGCTCACGGCCATTGATTTCATTTAAGTGGCGGCATTATTATGTTTTGACCAGACGAACAAAAATCTAGGGTTGGACTCATTCAAGGTGTTTATATAGGAAGAGAAACGTGGTGCCTACGGTTACGTGGGGAGCACGATAGAGAAGTTTGGGTGGCAAGTAAATATAAGTTTGGGACGCAAGGCAGCGTAGTCTTGGGACGCAAGGAGTCTGAGAGGCAAGAAATCAAAAGAGAAAGGGAACGCAAGCCAAGAAGAAAAATGGTGGGATAGTTTAATATAATATCTTAATGTGTGAAACTCCGTTGTGGAGAAATCTTGTTAAAAATCACCATATGAAATTTCTGTTTACTGATAAAAAGCTAATCTTGGTATAAAAAGACATTTCGGATCCAATGGGACAAGTTCCGTCGAATTCCGACTTCGTTTGAAAAAAATTCCCTTATAAAACCAGAAATGAACACACGTTTAATTTTTCTACGATCACCAGATAAATCAAATCAACTCGAAACTGCGAAGTCTGATAATAACTTTTCGATACGAACCCAACGGCACTAATTTCGTCGCATTCTGAGACTGTTGCCCGATAGGCTGTTTTTACCCTGAACCGCCCTACCCCTTTTAACGCTAAATTTCTCGATCTCTAAAAATAACAAACTATATACTTATTCTGACTCTAATCGACGATACGAACTCAACGGAACTGGTTTCGTCGAAAACAGAGTCCGTTTGCAAAACGACTACTTTAAAGGTCTATAATTTAATAACGAATTTCCATAGCGACTATTTCAAATTTTGATTTAGCCATAACTTGCACACAATAACACGGAATCTGGATTTTTCTCTTTCATATGAAAATTATCGTTAATACGGCTCCAACGTGTCTTGTTTCACAGAAATCCGACTTATATCGAATCCTGTATTCTCAGTTGAAGTTCAAAACTCTATATTGCGAACTGCAGCGCAATTTCAGGCTCGATTTATAATTATATAAATATATAACGTTCAACTTCGTTTTTAATAACGAATTAAATATTAAATTCCATTAATATTCCCAATATAATATTTAAAACTAATTATTTGAATTAAATATTCGACGGGCAAAACACGGGTCGTTACAGTTAACGTCAATATAAAATGTAAATAAGAATGAAAAATTAGCGTTATTATAAAACGTTAAATACGAATAAAAAGTTAGCATTATTATAACATGTGAAATATGAATAAAAAGAAACTTATTCATGAAATTAAAATAAGAGTTATGTCTTGAAAAAAGTAAATCTTTTCTTTTATTTAATATAAGAATTTATGATTCATATAAAAGTTTATCTTTTTATTAAATAAATAACGCTACATAATGCTTGTAAATGAAAGTAAATAACGCTAAGGTATGTTGCTAATAAAAAGATAACTCTTTTTATTTGAATTGGAAACATGAAAAATGCTTGAAAATAAAAGTTACCTTTTCATTAAGAATAAGAACGTTGGAAGAAGATTAATAATAAAAGTTTATTCTTTATTTAACGTTAAGAACATTGAAAATGTTTAATAATAAAAGTTTATTCTTC
Source organism: Allium sativum (assembly GCA_030737875.1). NCBI lineage: Eukaryota > Viridiplantae > Streptophyta > Magnoliopsida > Asparagales > Amaryllidaceae > Allium > Allium sativum. Next base: position 242,943,120 of record CM060923.1, read on the forward strand.
TATCAAAGTTAACAACGTCGAATAAGCTTTGATAATAAAAGTTAATTCTTAAGATTAAAAACGCTGAATGTATATTAATGATAAAAGTGATTCTTTTATTCAAGATATGAATATGTAAATAAAAAGCTTTCTTTTATTTAAGGTAGGAGGTTAAACGATGTTTTATAAATAAAAGTTTTCTTTTATTTTAGTAACATGAAATACGGTAAACATAAAAAGAATTAATCTTTTTATTTGAAATGAGAAAATGAAGTATGATTTTGGGTTTGTCGTGAGCAATGTTTGAGCCACATCCCACTTAAAATTAAGATTTATTTCTTAAAATTGAGAAATCATTTAACAATGATTTTGGAAGATTAAAACCAATTAGAGTTTTAATAAATCTTTTATTAGATTTAAGAAGAGAGTTTCCAAAGAAAAGAACATGTAAATAAATAAATATTCTTAATGGAATGAGGCGTTGGATGACTTTTATAACGTTTGTTTATAAAATACGCGGGTTATTCGGAAAGACCGGGTTCAACCCATTTTGAATAATTCATACGACGATTTAAAGTCGGCGACGAAGACGGTGGTTGAAGACCGTGAAATTTTCATATGCGTATGGATGGTTATAGAGATCTTGATTGGGCCGTACACTCAAGATGATGGAAAATTAGTGATCATCCAAACGTACTTGGAGATTGAACGGATACGATTTCGTTCAGACCCAGAACGGAATTATAGATGGATTGCGTGTCTGACATGGTATTCCTTTATATTGTACTTGTTGATCTCTGTTTTACGTATAACTGTCTGGTGGTGGAGAATTTATTCTTCACTTAACATCCGGTTATATATTGGTAGATGATCAATGACGGATTGACGATGTGCATGCTAAAATGCTACGATCAAGGCTTTTGTTGAAAAGCAGAGCCTTGTGAATGATGAACAAAGCACAGCTTTAATTAGCATAGCTTTGTGTTTTTAAAACGTAACCTCGCGGTCCTCACACACAACAGTATGATGGTGAACTGATGGTCAGGTCAGTTTACTTTAGATATGAGGATGATTCGGTCGACCGAGATGATGGGATAGGACAGACCCCCCTACTCCCAAAGGATAGAGTATAGCGGTGTTTTCTCTTGCTGGGACGTATGCCGCGGTATACTTATATATCCACGATAGTGCGGACGTGTATTTCGGTGTTTTCTCTTGCTGGGACGTATGCCGTGGAGATACACGACGCGATAGATCTTTCGAATCAGGAGCCATCGTACTGAAAATTCCCACTTTCCAATACGAGCTTACGGTTTTTTTGATTTTATATTATTAAGGTGACATAATGTATTATGCCGCTTACATAACATATTATGCCATCTAGATTTATATTTATATTCAAACCTGTTTTTCTACACCATGCACTTATCACATAAAAATAACTTTTTCATATAAATCATGTTTTAACCTTTATAAGGGAAACTCTATTCTTCGGCGTACGTTGCAAAGGATGAGTCTTATAATGGTTTCACTTTCTGAAGCATTGCTTTATTCTTTATAACTTACTTGTTTACGCACACTCTAAATTCAAGTTAAACTTTTTTTAGTTCTCACACCAGTCCCACGACTGACCTGGAGTTTATTGTTCTTCACCTAAACTCTGGGTGCCCACCATTTTCTGCACGGGCAGTTCGGAGTTTTGGTTCTTTGCAGATTCTTATCTTTAGCAGGATTTCTGGGTTGAAGCTTAAAGCTGTGTCCAGAAAATAGAAGCCTTCCGCTACGCATATTATTATTATTTCCGCTGCTTTGTAAATTTGTAAACTCTGATTTTGTAGTTTCACATTGTAAAGTATTTATTTATGTACCCTTATTCTTGTACTCTGATGTAATCGTTGTAAAAGCAATTGAAATGTTCTTCTCTTCTGTGTTCTGATGTGTATTGTAATATCAAAACAATCTGAGATTTTCCGTAAGGAGAATTTTGGGTTGTTACAAAATGCCTCAGGATCCCCCGCAGTGAACCCTTGGATCTTCAGGGCCGGTCCCCGCCTATCGGCAGTGGATTAGTTATGCCTGAACACACGCTTCCCGGTTCCATTGAACCTATAGTATGACCACCAACGGCCTATAAAACACGAGGTACCTCAAAATCCATCATCCACATAAGTAAAATGTCAGCGCTGGTAGGTCCCTGACATCACTCTAGCTAGAAAGAAACGTGTGCACTCCCTGCAGTCCGTATCCCGTTTTTGACTCATACCGAGGTGTGAGGCTCGCGAAGTCACGCTATACACAAAGCTACGCCTAAACAGACCGTGCTTTGATCATCGACCACAAGGCCTGCTTTTCAACAAAAGCCTTAATTCATGCATCTTGGCATGTCACATTGTCAATCCATACCACACCATTGATTTCTACCAATATATAACTCTAAGCTCGTACGTCTCAGAGAAGGGCGTTAACCACCAAACAGATATATATTAACAGAGATCAACGAATGTAGTATAAAGGACTACAACGTCAGACATACATTCCATTTATATACTTATGCTCTGGGTCTGAGCGAAAGTCAAATCCGTACAAATCAACACTACGTCCGAACGGCCACCACTGAACCCCTTTCAAGTTAGCTACTCCTCTCATGGGTCTCAGTAGCAACACATCCATTCGATGTGAAGATCGTCGGTCTTCAATCACCGTCTTCAACTCTTCGACTTAGATCGTCGTATAATCATTTGAAATGAGATTGAACTCGGACTTTTCAAATGATTCTCGCATATATATATAACTTGAAATCATTTCATATCGTTATTGGTATTTAATAACGACCTATTTCTATTTTTATTTAAATAAAAATAGCTTAAATTAATATAACGACGCTTCGGGTCAATGGGCGACCCTGGCGCTGTTTTCAACCAAATTTGATTTACACTTATCTCGAAAACTAACCGTTGGATTTTGATGAAGTTTATATCATTGGAAAGATCTTCCCAAAGCGGTCCTAACGGTTCCAGTTTTGGGAAAATCCGATGGTCGGATCTTTCGGTATAACTAGATTGTCGATATGCGAACTGTCGCGCGCGTGTCATTAAGTTTATAATTTATATTTATATATATATAAATATAAATCATTTGGTGATTTTAATTATAAAAATTTATTCTTTTTATCGCATATAAAATGACGATAAAAATATCACCTTTATTATCTCTGTTTTATTTACACTAAATGTAAATAAATTATTCTTTTCTACCATTTGCTTTATTTACTCTAAATGTAAATAAATTATACTTCTCTATCTTCTGGTTTTATTTACCCTAAATGTAAATAAATTATTCTTTCCTATCATTTATTTATTTACATAGATATACATAAATGTTTTCATTTTCCTTTTCTTATTTATTTACCCAAATAAATGTTTTTACTTTTCTTTTTCCTATTTATTTACCTAAATGTAAATAAATATATTCTTATCCTTTTGTTATTTATTTACCTAAATATAAAAAAATGGTTTCATCTTCTTTTTCCTCCTTATTTACACTATTTGTAAATAAAGGGTTTTAATTTCTTGTTCTTATTTATTTACTTAATTCCTCTCCAATCTAATTAAAGTTTTAATTAAAACCTTATTTCGTTTTAACCTTCCAAAGTCATTATTAAATAATTAATCAAAAATTAGGAAATTAATCCCCTCATTAATCCGGGTTAAAGAATAAATGTTATTTAAAACATAATTCACGATAAACCCAAATTCAAATTTCATTGTAAATCCGTAGTTATAATAAAACCATTTTTAATTCCTTTTATTTATTTTAAAATAAATAAACCATTTATTCTGATCAAAATATCATTTCTCATATTAAAACATTATTTTCAAAATATTAATTTTGAAATTAACTCTTTTAATATTCATTATAAAATGGAGATAACTTATTCAGGTTAAAATGATGTTTCTATCCACAATGGATTAAATAATCCAATTCGTTATATTATCCATTTATGTTTTATAATGGCCCAGACTTCTCACATTAGGCCTACAACTTGTGGATGCTGAATATGCCGGTTGGGTCCGGGCAGACTTATTCCACAGTTGGGCTTAACCTCGAGTCAAAACCCAATTTGTATTCGTGTACTTGGACCTCTCACATTAGGCCCAACATTTATGGCTGCTGGATATGCCGGTTGGTTCCGGGCAGACTTCCGCCATAAACGTGACCTAACCTCGTGTCCAAGAACAATTATAATTATAATTATAATTATTTTCTAAAAATGTTATTTTAAAATATTTTATATTTTAAAAATATTTAACTTCTGAAATATCATATTTTCCAAAGTATAACTTTACATTGAAATATTCTTTATATTGCATACAATTCTATTTCAACAACGAATGAAAAATAATAACTTTGTCTTTGTTGACAATTTCCATTTGTAAATTCTAATTCGACAAAAAAGGTTATTTTAATCCTAATGTATATTTTCTAACAAGAATGTCCTTTTTATTCTAATTTACATTTTCTAACAAAAATTTGTCCTTTTTATTCACAATAACAAAATTTAAAAAAAAAGATGTCATGTTATTGTAAACAAGTTTCTATGTTATTCAAATGACAATTAAATGGTCATTTATTTGTAATCACTTTCTATGTTATTCAAATGACAATTAAATAGTCATTTATTTGTAATCACTTTCTATGTTATTCAAGTGACAATTAAATAGTCATTTATTTGTAATCACTTTCTATGTTATTCAAATGACAATTAAATAGTAATTTTTTTGTAATCACTTTCTATGAATCTTTAATGACACATAAATGCACCTTTATATATAAACAATTTCCTATGAATCTTAATGACACATAAAAGAGTATTTGACATATTCACATTTTTCTATGGTTTCTAATAATATAAAAAGAGCAAATCTTATTTGCATACAAATTCCAAGTTTCCTAATGACAAATAAAAAGTGAATTTTATTTGTATGTCAAATTTTAAGTTTCCAATGACAATAAAAGTAAATTTTATTTGTCAAAACAAACTCTAAGTTTCTAATTAAATCTTAACAAGTAAAAATGGTATTTTTACTTATTTACAAATTCTAATGACAAAACGACAATTTTGCATTGACATAAATGCCATAATTTATATTGTCAATTTTGATTCATATGAATGATATGCTTATATACTTATTTACGAATTCTACTTCATATGAATGATATGCTTATTTGGTCAATTTTGATTCAACATAAATGCCATAATTTATATTGTCAATTTTTAATACAGCAAAATTGACAATTTGTTTCTAATATAACATGATTTAAAATGAATGACATTTTATATTCTAACATAACATGATTTTTTTTAAATGACATGTTTTGACAAATAAGTGTTTGGGTTTATATAAACATGATTCTAACTAATTTACATTTCTAAATGAATGACATTCATTTATTGAAAAAAACAAATCTTGACTAAGTGACATGTTTTTATCGGCAAAACACATCTTACTAAATGGCATGTTTTTATTAAAAAAATAAACATGTTTTCTAACAGAAATGACATAATTATTCTAACATATGACATTTCCTAATAATGACCATCCCTATATTGTATATGACAATAAAAAGAAAGAACATTTTTAATTTCAACAAATTACTAACTTTAACATAACAAATAAAAGTGTATACTTTTATTCGCATATTATTTTAATATTTAACGTCACACATAAAAACAACATTTTTATTCGCATTTAATTCTAATTTCAACAAGGCGAATAATAAAAAAACAATACTTTTATTCGTATACCATTTCTAATTTTAAACATGACGGATAAAAGCAATATTTTTATTTGTGCGTAATTCCTAATCTAACATGACAAAATGAATGTCGAAATCAACACAAACAACAAGTTTCCATCACAACATCACAGCTCTAATATCATACATACATACATCGATTTCTAATAACAATAAAATAATTAAAATTTTAATTTATTATTAAAAATAGAAATCTCACATGGATTGGTTTTCAGAAGTCGTTCGAGTTCAAAATAGCTGAATTTCCAAAGTGCTTTGTTCTGGTCGTGGACAGTCCCATCGCGTAGATCTCATCAAGACGAGTCCAACTCAAGTCGTTTTGTCAAATTTGGTTTCTTCTTCGTTGGCTCCCTGTTAAACCCGAACCCATGACCGATTTGCAAAGCTTCCACCACAAAGCATAAAATCAAAGAGAATATTCATCTGAGTTGAATGAGACTAGTTTTAGATTTTTTTTTCGATGAGAGGTTCACAAGATATTGATTTTTTTTATCTTGAATGAGGCAGAGGCCATTGTTGTTTATTTTTTTTTATTTTTTTTAGAGTGACGGCTTGATCAGAGAATAGCAAATGAGGGTAAGGTTAGAATGAGAGATTATTTGTAGGTTGGGAATTTGCTTAAAATAGATTTGTATAAGATGTATTTCTAGTCAAAGAATTCCAACGGTCAAATAAAGAAAGTATTCGAATTTTCATTTGTACATCTTTAATTCAATTTTAAGGATTAAATTATATTTGATTAAAGTTCATTAAACCGATTTATATATAAATCAAATGAATAATTAACTTTCCTACATGAGCAACAAATTTTCCTGTTTTGATTATTCAAATGTTTACCACAATTTATGACAAATTCACATAACAAATTTAAAGTTAATTATTACACTAATTTTCCATGTTTGGTTTCAAACATAATTAAATCTTCATTAAGTATATATTTAATTCCACTAAATTGGTTTGATTTAATTTGTTTTCTTTTTATTCAACCAATCTTGAATTTAAAGGTATAGTTAACAATTTTGTTCATATCCTACTACATTAGTAATTTTCGTTTATCATTATCTTTAAAATTAGTCAAACATTCGATTTATTCCTTTACTTACTATTTATTTACAATATTTGATTGAATTCCCATTATTACAAATAAACAACCGAATCATGACTATTTATACAATAAATGCATATAATTATGTTTATAACTAGTTGAAATTTCATTGCACAATCAAATGGATCTATATTATTTCCATATGTTAAGATTACCAATATAAAATAAACCCCAAAATTAGTTATTCCATTTTATATTGTTAATTCAACATAAATTCCAAATTCCATTATAAATAGATTATCAAACACTGTCTTTATCACATATATAGCCATTTAGAATCAATTCTAAATAATCAAGTTAAGTTCATATTTTAACAACCTATGACACAAAACATTAATTTTAATATTTATACCAACATTGTTCAAATTCACATTAAATTATTATTCAAAGTTTAAAATCGAATTCTGAAATTACCGTGCCATTTCAGGCTCGTAATATAAATTTATAAATATAAAAATTCTAACTTTGATTATAAACAAAAAAAAAATTAGTCGTTATTATTTAAAATATTAAAAACCCATTAAAATTTTTAAATTGGCCCCAAAATTCCGGGTTGTTACAATCTCCCCCACGTAAAATCTTTTCGTCCTCGAAAAGGAACGTAGCTAAAAGTTGTTTAATTAACTAACTCAATTTAAATTGTTCTCAAAATCTTTCTTAGTTTCAATAATTTTATTAGTTGACTAACTTTTAAAAATATATAATCTTTACATATTCAAAAACTATATTTTCTAAGATCGGATTGTATATATAATCAAAATACGTTAATTATGAACTTATTACTCTTAACTCATTCTAGGGCATTGCTAACCCCATCTCTAACGAGTTTTCTCATTCTAGGATACTACCGATCCTATCTCTAATGAGTATTCTTATTGGATATTACTAATCCAATCTCTGATGAGTCTTTTGTTTAGTTCTAACGAGTTGTACCCCAAAGATTTTGAGCTAACCAGAGCTCTGATACCAACTGTAAAGACCCGGAAATTCCCGCTCTTTGAATCGACCATAAACCACACAGGTCTGACCCAAAGGTTGGAAATCTTCGAACACTTTAACTTTGGGAATACAAAACATTAGAACAATAACAGTTGACTTTTATTACATTACATATAATGTTACATCAGAGTACAGAATATCAGAGTACATCGAAATTAAATTACAACGGAAGATAAATTACAACAGATTTAATACATTGCAACGGAAGAAAATAAACTTAATACAGCGGAAGACTTCCTAATGCTCTGGACACAGCTTTAGGCTTCGATCCAGAATCCTGCTAAAGAGATAGATATCTGCAAAAAGCTACTCGACTGCCCGTGTGGAAAAGAGGGCACCCGAGTTTGCAAAGTGAAACAAACTACAGGTCAGTCATGGGACTGGTGTGAGAATTCTAAACTAATTTAACTAATAAGGCAAATCCAAGGACCACGCCGCTAATGCGGAACGGGTTTTATCCCAATGGATTGTCGGTGCATAAATTAAAGTAAATCGTTAAACAACGCAATGCTTTTTAGAAAAATGAAACCATTATAAGACCCAAGTCCCATCACACAATGCAACGCACACTAGAGGATAGGGTTTTACCTTATAATGGTCAAAAGATGCTTGATACGATAGAACGGATGTAATATTAGTGTGTATATGTTTTAATTAAACAATTCAATCATAAGTATTAATCCTAGACGGCATAGTACCCCATCCTACTATGTCGCCGTATATAGGTTTACAACTAAAGCCGTAATGTCGTATTGGAGATTTGGTTTCCATCATGAGTCGAGGCTAGGGGCAAGCTCCTCTCCGATTCGAGACACTCTAGCAAATGCCTCAGGATCCCCCGCAGTGAACCCTTGGATCTTCAGGGCCGGTCCCCGCCTATCGGCAGTGGATTAGTTATGCCTGAACACACGCTTCCCGGTTCCTTTGAACCTATAGTATGACCACCAACGGCCTATAAAACACGAGGTACCTCAAAATCCATCATCCACATAAGTAAAATGTCAGCGCTGGTAGGTCCCTGACATCACTCTAGCTAGAAAGAAACGTGTGCACTCCCTGCAGTCCGTATCCCGTTTTTGACTCATACCGGGGTGTGAGGCTCGCGAAGTCACGCTATACACAAAGCTACGCCTAAACAGACCGTGCTTTGATCATCGACCACAAGGCATGCTTTTCAACAAAAGCCTTAATTCATGCATCTTGGCATGCCACATTGTCAATCCATACCACACCATTGATTTCTACTAATATATAACCTCTAAGCTCGTACGTCTCAGAGAAGGGCGTTAACCACCAAACACATATATATTAACAGAGATCAACGAATGTAGTATAAAGGACTACACCGTCAGACATACATTCCATTTATATACTTATGCTCTGGGTCTGAGCGAAAGTCAAATCCGTACAAGTCAACACTACGTCCGAACGGCCACCACTGAACCCCTTTCAAGGTAGCTACTCCGCTCATGGGTCTCAGTAGCAACACATCCATTCGATGTGAAGATCGTCGGTCTTCAATCACCGTCTTCAACTCTTCGACTTAGATCGTCGTATAATCATTTGAAATGAGATTGAACTCGGACTTTTCAAATGATTCTCGCATATATATATAACTTGAAATCATTTCATATCGTTATTGGTATTTAATAACGACCTATTTCTATTTTTATTTAAATAAAAATAGCTTAAATTAATATGACGACGCTTCGGGTCAATGGGCGACCCTGGCGCTGTTTTCAACCAAATTTGATTTACACTTATCTCGAAAACTAACCGTTGGATTTTGATGAAGTTTGTATCGTTGGAAAGATCTTCCCAAAGCGGTCCTAACGGTTCCAGTTTTGGGAAAATCTGATGGTCGGATCTTTCGGTATAACTAGATTGTCGATACGCGAACTGTCGCGCGCGTGTCATTAAGTTTATAATTTATATTTATATATATATAAATATAAATCATTTGGTGATTTTAATTATAAAAATTTATTCTTTTTATCGCATATAAAATGACGATAAAAATATCACCTTTATTATCTCTGTTTTATTTACACTAAATGTAAATAAATTATTCTTTTCTACCATTTGCTTTATTTACTCTAAATGTAAATAAATTATACTTCTCTATCTTCTGGTTTTATTTACCCTAAATGTAAATAAATTATTCTTTCCTATCATTTATTTATTTACCTAGATATACATAAATGTTTTCATTTTCCTTTTCTTATTTATTTACCTAAATAAATGTTTTTACTTTTCTTTTTCCTATTTATTTACCTAAATGTAAATAAATATATTCTTATCCTTTTGTTATTTATTTACCTAAATATAAAAAAATGGTTTCATCTTCTTTTTCCTCCTTATTTACACTATTTGTAAATAAAGGGTTTTAATTTCTTGTTCTTATTTATTTACTTAATTCCTCTCCAATCTAATTAAAGTTTTAATTAAAACCTTATTTCGTTTTAACCTTCCAAAGTCATTATTAAATAATTAATCAAAAATTAGGAAATTAATCCCCTCATTAATCCGGGTTAAAGAATAAATGTTATTTAAAACATAATTCACGATAAACCCAAATTCAAATTTCATTGTAAATCCGTAGTTATAATAAAACCATTTTTAATTCCTTTTATTTATTTTAAAATAAATAAACCATTTATTCTGATCAAAATATCATTTCTCATATTAAAACATTATTTTCAAAATATTAATTTTGAAATTAACTCTTTTAATATTCATTATAAAATGGAGATAACTTATTCAGGTTAAAATGATGTTTCTATTCACAATGGATTAAATAATCCAATTCGTTATATTATCCATTTATGTTTTATAATGGGCCAGACTTCTCACATTAGGCCTACAACTTGTGGATGCTGGATATGCCGGTTGGGTCCGGGCAGACTTATTCCACAGTTGGGCTTAACCTCGAGTCAAAACCCAATTTGTATTCGTGTACTTGGACCTCTCATATTAGGCCCAACATTTATGGCTGCTGGATATGCCGGTTGGTTCCGGCCAGACTTCCGCCATAAACGTGACCTAACCTCGTGTCCAAGAACAATTATAATTATAATTATAATTATAATTATTTTCTAAAAATGTTATTTTAAAATATTTTATATTTTAAAAATAATTAACTTCTGAAATATCATATTTTCCAAAGTATAACTTTACATTGAAATATTCTTTATATTGCATACAATTCTATTTCAACAACGAATGAAAAATAATAACTTTGTCTTTGTTGACAATTTCCATTTGTAAATTCTGATTCGACAAAAAAGGTTATTTTTATCCTAATGTATATTTTCTAACAAGAATGTCCTTTTTATTCTAATTTACATTTTCTAACAAAAATTTGTCCTTTTTATTCACAATAACAAAATTTAAAAAAAAAGATGTCATGTTATTGTAAACAAGTTTCTATGTTATTCAAATGACAATTAAATGGTCATTTATTTGTAATCACTTTCTATGTTATTCAAATGACAATTAAATAGTCATTTATTTGTAATCACTTTCTATGTTATTCAAGTGACAATTAAATAGTCATTTATTTGTAATCACTTTCTATGTTATTCAAATGACAATTAAATAGTCATTTATTTGTAATCACTTTCTATGAATCTTTAATGACACATAAATGCACCTTTATATATAAACAATTTCCTATGAATCTTAATGACACATAAAAGAGTATTTGACATATTCACATTTTTCTATGGTTTCTAATAATATAAAAAGAGAAAATCTTATTTGCATACAAATTCCAAGTTTCCTAATGACAAATAAAAAGTGAATTTTATTTGTATGTCAAATTTTAAGTTTCCAATGACAATAAAAGTAAATTTTATTTGTCAAAACAAACTCTAAGTTTCTAATTAAATCTAAACAAGTAAAAATGGTATTTTTACTTATTTACGAATTCTAATGACAAAACGACAATTTTGCATTGACATAAATGCCATAATTTATATTGTCAATTTTGATTCATATGAATGATATGCTTATATACTTATTTACGAATTCTACTTCATATGAATGATATGCTTATTTGGTCAATTTTGATTCAACATAAATGCCATAATTTATATTGTCAATTTTTAATACAGCAAAATTGACAATTTGTTTCTAATATAACATGATTTAAAATGAATGACATTTTATATTCTAACATAACATGATTTTTTTTAAATGACATGTTTTGACAAATAAGTGTTTGGGTTTATATAAACATGATTCTAACTAATTTACATTTCTAAATGAATGACATTCATTTATTGAAAAAAACAAATCTTGACTAAGTGACATGTTTTTATCGGCAAAACACATCTTACTAAATGGCATGTTTTTATTAAAAAAATAAACATGTTTTCTAACAGAAATGACATATTTATTCTAACATATGACATTTCCTAATAATGACCATCCCTATATTGTATATGACAATAAAAAGAAAGAACGTTTTTAATTTCAACAAATTACTAACTTTAACATAACAAATAAAAGTGTATACTTTTATTCGCATATTATTTTAATATTTAACGTCACACATAAAAACAACATTTTTATTCGCATTTAATTCTAATTTCAACAAGGCGAATAATAAAAAAAACAATACTTTTATTCGTATACCATTTCTAATTTTAAACATGACGGATAAAAGCAATATTTTTATTTGCGCGTAATTCCTAATCTAACATGACAAAATGAATGTCGAAATCAACACAAACAACAAGTTTCCATCACAACATCACAGCTCTAATATCATACATACATACATCGATTTCTAATAACAATAAAATAATTAAAATTTTAATTAATTATTAAAAATAGAAATCTCACATGGATTGGTTTTCAGAAGTCGTTCGAGTTCAAAATAGCTGAATTTCCAAAGTGCTTTGTTCTGGTCGTGGACAGTCCCATCGCGTAGATCTCATCAAGACGAGTCCAACTCAAGTCGTTTCGTCAAATTTGGTTTCTTCTTCGTTGGCTCCCTGTTAAACCCGAACCCATGACCGATTTGCAAAGCATCCACCACAAAGCATAAAATCAAAGAGAATATTCATCTGAGTTGAATGAGACTAGTTTTAGATTTTTTTTTCGATGAGAGGTTCACAAGATATTGATTTTTTTTATCTTGAATGAGGCAGAGGCCATTGTTGTTTATTTAGGTTTTTTTTTTAGAGTGACGGCTTGATCAGAGAATAGCAAATGAGGGTAAGGTTAGAATGAGAGATTATTTGTAGGTTGGGAATTTGCTTAAAATAGATTTGTATAAGATGTATTTCTAGTCAAAGAATTCCAACGGTCAAATAAAGAAAGTATTCGAATTTTCATTTGTACATCTTTAATTCAATTTTAAGGATTAAATTATATTTGATTAAAGTTCATTAAACCGATTTATATATAAATCAAATGAATAATTAACTTTCCTACATGAGCAACAAATTTTCCTGTTTTGATTATTCAAATGTTTACCACAATTTATGACAAATTCACATAACAAATTTAAAGTTAATTATTACACTAATTTTCCATGTTTGGTTTCAAACATAATTAAATCTTCATTAAGTACATATTTAATTCCACTAAATTGGTTTGATTTAATTTGTTTTCTTTTTATTCAACCAATCTTGAATTTAAAGGTATAGTTAACATTTTTGTTCATATCCTACTACATTAGTAATTTTCGTTTATCATTATTTTTAAAATTAGTCAAACATTCGATTTATTCCTTTACTTACTATTTATTTACAATATTTGATTGAATTCCCATTATTACAAATAAACAACCGAATCATGACTATTTATACAATAAATGCATATAATTATGTTTATAACTAGTTGAAATTTCATTGCACAATCAAATGGATCTATATTATTTCCATATGTTAAGATTACCAATATAAAATAAACCCTAAAATTAGTTATTCCATTTTATATTGTTAATTCAACATAAATTCCAAATTCCATTATAAATAGATTATCAAACACTGTCATTATCACATATATAGCCATTTAGAATCAATTCTAAATAATCAAGTTAAGTTCATATTTTAACAACCTATGACACAAAACATTAATTTTAATATTTATACCAACATTGTTCAAATTCACATTAAATTATTATTCAAAGTTTAAAATCGAATTCTGAAATTACCGTGCCATTTCAGGCTCGTAATATAAATTTATAAATATAAAAATTCTAACTTTGATTATAAACAAATTTTTTTTAGTCGTTATTATTTAAAATAAATTATTTTAAATATTAAAAACCCATTAAAATTTCTAAAAATAAAAATTTTAAATTGGCCCCAAAATTCCGGGTTATTACATAAAAATATCGTATACTGTATAATCCCCAAACCCTATTTCCTTCTACAGCCGCCGCTCCAATGAATCCAATGGCCATGGTGCTTCCAACCTCATTCCATAATCATTTTTAAACCAGTTCGAATTAGAACAGCCACCAAAACAAATATTGAAGAGTGGAGCGAGGCCTTCGATCTGGTACGGTGGGCACGAATTTTGGGCTCGAACGGATGATGTTGGCGGTCGATTTCCAGGCCGACGGTGGGGCCGAGTTGGCCGGAGTTCTGGCCAAGGGGGTGCGGAAGGGAGGACACCGTCGTGGTGGCTGGCGACCAACTCCAGGAGGGCTCGGGCGGCGCGCAAAACGAAGCCAACGGTGGCGAGCTCAAGTCAAACACAGCAGATCGAGGGAGAAGAGGTTTAGTCAGCTAATCAAAGTATTTAAGGATTTCTATGGTCTATTTAATTAAATCATTATGTAATTAAGATATAAATCATCGTAACTTTTGCAAACGAATTCAGAAATTGACGAAACTGATTGCGTTGGATTCGTATTTTCGAGTACTACAACATGGGACAAACTAGATCTGCAACTGAGCAAATCAAAAATTCCAGGGAAACTCTGATCTGAATGGCAATGTGAGAAATCTATTTTTATTATTTAAAAATAATTATGAATTTATTACCATAAATCTACAGTTATTTCCTGTTTGCTATTATTCATGATTGTTGTGTGTTGAATGTAATGCATGTGATAAAATCAGATCTGTGATTTGTGGATTGAAATTTGTTTGTTGTGTGATCGATTTGCGATGCTCATATTTTGTTAGACCAGTAATGTTAACATAGAAATATCATGATTGGTTAGATCAAGAATGTTAACATAGGGAAATGATTTTTAGTGTTTTAAATATCAAGAATGTTAACATAGGAATTTTAATGTTATGAATATACCCTAGAATTGGAATTATTCATTTTGTTCAAAACATGTTAGATAAATATAACACTTTTGTGTCAAAATCTGATTAGTGACAAAATTAACATTTTTGTTAATTAGATTATTAGTGACAAAATTACCATTTTTGATTGGAACTTGATTAGTAAAATAAAGACAACTTTCTTTTTGAAATATGTCTAGCAAACAAAATTAACATTTTTGTTTACTGTAAAAGAATGAAAACATAATATCATATTTTTGTGGAATTGAAATAGATCAAACAAGATTTACATTTTTGTTGAATTAAAAATAGCATTTTTTGTCAAAGAATGATAATTGAATCAAAAATAGCATTTTTTGTCAAAGAATGATAATTGAATCAAAAATAGCATTTTTGTCAAAGAAAGATAATTGAAACAAAAATAGCATTTTTGTTAAAGAATGATAATTGAATCAAAACTAGCATTTTGTCAAAAGGATGTGTAGTGAAATAAATTAACATTTTTTTCATATAAATGTTACAATAGGAATAAAAATATCATTTTTATAAATTGTGGTATTATAAATGAAATAACATCTTTTGTCAAAACATGATTTTTGAAATGAAATAACATTTTCTAATGAATGTTACCTTGAAATAAAATAACATTTTCTTATAAATGTTACAGTGGAATAAAACCACACTTCCTCACAAATGTACCTTTGTAACAACCCTGAATTTTGGGGCCAATTTAAAATTTATTTTAAGTAATTTTAAATGAGTTTTGATATTTAGAATAATCTATTTTAAATAATAATGATCACAAAATTTGGTTCAAATCGAAGTTAGAATGAATAAATTAATTTTAATTATAAAAAGAGTTAGAAATAGCGTTGTAGTTTGAAAAGTCAAACTTGAACTTTGACTGACCGTATAGGATGCAAAATTTAACGGATTTTAGTGAAACCAAAAATATTAGAATCTATTTAAAAATATCTTTCCAACGAATCCGAAAAATCGAAATTTCATAGCGGAAATCAAAAGTTATGGCCAATTCAATTTTTAGAAGGTCGCTAGGTAATTTGCATAGGTCAATAATGCTACTTTTTGCATATAAAGGAATTTCGACTCGAAACCACTTCCATTGAGTTCAAAATGATGTTTCTGCATTGAAAAACAGTAAACACTTATATATTTGGAGTTTCGAAAATTATTTGTTTAAAAATGTATTTTTAATATAAAATATATAGCCATAGAAAATAGTGATTTTTCAAACAGTGTCCGTTTCTGACGAAACCACTTTTGTTGGATTCGGAATATTAAATTATTGCTAGGTTTCAAATTTTAGAATTTTCCGAGCTAGTATGTGAGCGTGGCGAAAGAAACAGTATTTAGTCAGTTTCGGTCAAAATTAATTGACTGAAAAATAGCCATTTTTCAAAATGTCTCAGAATTCAACGAAATAAATTTTGTTGGATTCGTATCATCAAAACAAAGCTAAAACTGATTTTTTGGTAATTTTTAGAATTAAAATATAATTATAATTGATTTTTCAATGTAAACGGGCAAATTTTTGACTTTAAAAATTCATACGGGCTCAGAATTGAACGAAATTAATCTTCATAGGTCCACAGCATCAAAACATAGCTAAATATATTTTTCGAGAATTTTTGAAGTTAATTTGTGACCTCGGTGAATTTTCACGTACAGTATACATTAAAATATTAATAAAATAATATAATTATTCCAAAACTCATAATAAATTCCGGAATTGGGTCCTGTAACATGTTCCATTGCGTTCAGAAGGCCTCAAAACCTTAAAAACGACAGTAAGCAGGCCTAAATCGGAGTTCGGACCAAAACGGGCTTTAACGGGCTAATTAAATTATTAACTAATGATTAGGAAAACCTAATATAATATTATTTAAACCCGAATCACAGTTCATCGTCTCCCAAACCCGTCATTTTCAGCCGCACCATAACCCATGAGTCTTCAAATTTTCAAACTTCGATTTCTCTCTCATTTCTACACGAAATTTAGCGTGTGTGTACTCATTTCGAAGCTCTTCCCGAGCTCTTTCTTCTCCGACAAGAATCACCTCAAACCGTGCCATGTCGAAGCCACCATACCCCTCCAAAGCCGCGGCCTTTGCGCCCCCACCGCGCCACCCATGTTGAGCCGCACCTCCTCCAATTCCCGGTGAAGATAGCCCTCTCCAAGCTCTTCCACCTCCAACAAACGGTTCGTCATTTCATCAACCGTAGCTCCGGCAAATTGAAAACAAAGATTTGAACACTTTCCTAAAGGTAATAGCTTCAGATTTTGTCACGCTTTTAAGCGTCGCAGAATCAGTTGTTAAAGGCTGATTTCTAATTTTTCATATGAATTTGAATGCTAAATGTTTCAGATCCGCAACCGTCTTGAATTCGAACACCAAATCTGATCAAACTTGATTCATTTCAGAAACAAGAAAGGTGAGAATTTACTTTTAATTAAATTTAATTTATTTAATTATTAATTCTTTATTATTAAAGAATATTGATTGATTGATATGCTATGTAGTGATATTTGAAATACGGTTCTAGGTTGTTTATGACCGTATGTTGTTAGATCCGCGAATCTAAATATTAGATCTGAAACTATTGGCTAATTAATAGAGATTATTTGTTAATGATATTGAATCATACTTCGCCGATTTGTCATATGCCAAAATATACACCACCTGAATATTATCTTGATATGAATTGTTAGATGTATACTTGTTTGGATATTTGGATGTGGTTGTTGATTGGATTATATAAATTTACATCTTATGTTGTAAAAAAAAAATATAGAATTTGCGATGATTTACATTTTTATTATGTAAACCAAAATTTTGGAATTTACGATGATTTACAATTTAGTATGTAAATCAAAATTTTAGAAATTGCGATGATATACATTTTAGTATGCAAATTAAAAGTTAAAAATTAGCGTTGACATGAATTGACAGTTTATTTTGTAAATTTAATATTAGAATTTTGCGTTGACATGAATTTACATTTTATTGTGTAAAATCAATATTAAAATTTGGCAATGACATGAATTTACATTTTATTTTGTAAATTCAATATTAAAACTTTGTGACGACACAAATTTTACATTTTATTATGTAAATAAAAGTTAGAATTTTGCGTTGACATGAATTTACATTTTTATTTTGTAAATTCAATATTAGAATTGGCGATGATACAAATTTTACATTTTATTATGAAAATAAAAGTTAGAATTGTGCGTTGACATCAAATTTACATTTTTATTTGTAAATTAAAGCTAGAATTTTGCGTGATATAAAATTTACATTTTCTTATGTAAATTAAAGCTAGAATTTTTCGTTGATACAAAAAATTACATTTTATTATGTAGATTAACATTAGAATTTGGCGTTGTAACAAAATTTACAACTTATTATGTAAATTTAATGTTAGAATTTTGCGTTGACATAAATTTACATTTTATTATGTAAATTTAATATTAGAATTTACGATGACATAAAATTTACATCTTATTATGTAAATAAAATATTGAAATTTGGTGATGACATAAATTTTACATTTTATTATGTAAATTAACGTTAGAATTTCACCGTATGAAAAGTTTACATTTTTATTAATGTTAATATATATGAACATTCACCGTAGGAGAAGTTTACATTTTTATTTATGTAGATAAAAGAAATTTTTACCGTATGAAAATGTACATAATTATTAAGGTAAATTAAAGAGAATATTTAACCGTAGGATTTGTTAACATTATTTTTAATGTTAATATATGTAAATTTAACCGTAGGATTTGTTAACATTATTTTTAATGTTAATATATGTAAATTTAACCGTAGGATTTGTTAACATTATTTTTAATGTTAATATATGTAAATTTAACCGTAGGATTATGTAAATTTAACCGTAGGATTTGTTAACATTATTCCTAATGCTAATATATGTAAAATCTCACCATAGGAAGATTTACATATATTTTAATGTTATAAAAAGAATGGACTTTGCATTGTGTTTTAAAGAGTAAATTTTACATTGTAAAGAAGAATGGATTTTATGTTGTAACTCGAGAATAGAAGTTTACATTTTGTTGAATGCAAATTCAAGAAAATGTGACAAGAATGAGAATTTACATTTTCCTTAATGTAAATATATAGAAATTTCACCGTATGTAAAATTTACATCTTTCTTAATGTAAATATACATGAATTTTACCGTATGTCCATTTTACATTATTTTTAATGTAAATTATATAGTAATCACAACGTAGGATAATTTTGCATTATTTTATAATGTAAATAAAAAGGGGATTTACACTGTAGGAAATTAACATTAGTTATAATGTTAAGATAAAAGAATGATATCGTAGGATGAATTGACAGTTTTTATAATGTTAATAAAAAGAGAATTGACCGTAGTATAAGTGACATTATTTATGATATTAATAAAAAGAAAATTTACCGTAGGATAAGTGACGTTATTTATGATGTTAATAAAAAGAAAATTGACTGTAGGATGAATTACATTTATTTATGTAATTTATAAAAGAAATTAGACCGCATGACATGAATTACATTTATTTATGTAATTTATTAATGAAATTAGACCGCATGACATGAATTACATTTATTTATGTAATTTATCAATGAAATTAGACCGCATGTGAAACACCCCACCTCCGTTAGGGTCACTCTCAAAGGGAATGCCCTAATTTTGGTGGAGGTTTATAAGTACAAGTCATAGATATACAAGACAGATATAAGAACACATATTTGTAAACAGCGGAAGAACAACAAACTTTATTTCATGAAGTCAAATACGTGTTACAACAACATCCTTTCCAAAAACATAACATAATACTTTCATAATCTGTCTTGAGTACATTATTTTAAAGAAGCATAAATAAAACATAGATAAACTGCCAAAGCCCCATAGTGGATTGTCCAAAGCCATAGTTCAAAACAGGAAAGTCCAAGCAATACATTTCTCTTCTTCAAGCTGGATGTTGAGGTAGGTCAAGCTGTTGTGTTCCCTCCCTGAGGACCTGGGGGGGGGGGAAACGGAAGAAAGAAGACGAAAGAAAAATAGAGTCAGACATAAAGCCTGAGTAAGTCTAGTACTACTTTGTCTATGAATAAAGAACTGGGTATGATAAGTAAAACAGGAAGTGGGCAACATTATAAACTTGGTTAAGTTATCTAGGGTCGAATATACTATCGTACCCCATGTTAATCTCTGAACCCATATAAACTAGTTTCCAATTTGCACCCCAAAATCAGGGTGATGTGATCCATTCTACGATGATCGGCTCCTACTCGCATAGTTACATGTGTCTTACGGCCCCCGATGTCTGTAGTTACCTATGCTGGTCCCACCATGGGGTGTATCAAGTCCCATAGTGGCAACCCGACACAACCTTAGAGTGCACAGGTATGCTACTGGTGTCCAGTGCCTTATTTTTCTGCGCCGGAGTGTGTGCACGCCCGCACTCCGTTAGAACCTACACTGCTACACCACCGCCGTCGATTTGACCTCTTACAATCAGCCCAGTAATCGTGCCCCACCCTGCCTAGTTTCAGGGTATCCTGATACACCTTTTAGGGTTACTGCTGAAAAGGGTCCCCCGTTACTAGGTTTTCTATCTCTAGCCAACATGCTAAGTTGGTTAAGTGTTTCCTAACCTAACCCCACCAGTCCGTTTAGTTTAGCATGTTCCATTTTGATTAAGTCTTTAGTTCACTTAATCCTAACAATCCTGACTCAGCCTTAATTGTCTTATTAAGGCCCTGACCTCTCACATTAGACAGGTATTGTTGTGGCTGCCTGTTGCCGGTTGGTTCCGGGCAGTCTTACGCCACAACTCAGTCTAACCTCGGGTCCTTGCTGGGCTCCATGTTTAACCTCCCACATTGGATAGGTATTGTTGTGACTACTGGACAGCCGGGCGGTTCCGGGCAGGTTTACATCACAACTCAATCCAACCTCGGGTTAAACACATCGTATTTTCTACATTTACATATCTTGTCATTCTTCTTTATTTATATGTAAATATTTGCGGCCCATTATTAAGTTCATGGTGTAAAGGTTACACCAATCATGGGCCCAACCCATACTTGAATTTGGGCCCTTCTATTTTATATTTTCATTCATTAATTAATTTTAACCCAACGTTATTTTCCCCCGTTTTACACGTTCGTTCATATATATTGGGCTTAGCCTTTTAAAGCCCAATTTAGCCATGCGAAAAGGGGAGGCTTATGGCGTATACACAAAGAGGGGAAAGTGAGCGCATGAACTTGCATATGACGTTGGAAAATACATAATAGAAATCGGTGTACTTGCATAGTGGTGGCATGTATTTTGGTCATAAAACATAGGTGACATAAATCAAGGCATGTAAACTTGCATAGGTTTAACTACAACATGAACCTATATTCTTATTTAGGCATAATGTCAAACATAAGCATGGCCTAGATACTTCTAGCATAAACATGGCATATTGTCAAACATAAGCATGGCATAAAATACTTCTTGCATAGGCATGGCATATTGTCAAACATAAGCATGGTATAAATACTTCTAGCATGAACATAGCATAATTCAACTTAATCATGATTTAAGCCTAATCACATAACGATGGTATAAACATACTTATGCATAAATATTCCTAAACATGGTGTTTGCTTTAAACTTGCAAAAAAAAGGATTTTTGAGTCCAACCTAGCCATGTCATCATATAATCCTTTGAAACAAGATAGACTTAATAACGGATTTCAATTATGCCAAATATCATATCTAGCCATATTCCTAAGTTTGCAAAAGCATGACTTAATACATGGATTATGGTGTCAAAATTTCACATAGTTTCATATGAACTATAATAACCAAACTTGTTTCAATTACTTGCAAAACGATTTATGCACAAAAATATACATCATAATGGCATAATAACAAAGCCCCAAACTTGCATGAATTTCAATTAACTACATACATGTAGCTTCAATATAGATTACACAATTTGCGCAATATTCCAAACGTATACTTGCATAGAACTACCGCATGTAGTTCTTTATAATGAATAACATAATTTTTGCACAAATATGAATTACTTCCATTGCCACAATTCAAGCATACACATCAACACAGTTGTTTATTAATACCAAAGTAATACTCTACTTACAATGGTTTGATGAATTCTCTAGTTTAGGGATTGAAGACACAAATTCCTTTGTTGAATTGATTAGCTTTAGGTTGCTTTGAATTGCTTTAGGCCTAGAACTTTCTTCCTAATCCTCTCTTTAGTTGGCGGCTACTCTTTGTCGTTCCTCAACAACATGGCGGCTATGTTCTTAATTTGAATGAATAGATTAGGGTTTAGTCTAGGGTTGTTTATATAGAGGTTAGGAATTGATTAGGACCCTTGATGTTGCTAGGTTAGATCATAGCCATTCATTAGGAAGAGAGACCAATAAAAACCCGCCACCTAGCCCTAATGACAAAGCAGACCACAGAAATTCGACCAAACACAGACCTGGCCAGCCAGGTTGACTGGGCTCGACCAGGTCGACACCCCTGTCGACAGGGCTGTCGACAGCCCTGTCGACATGGGTAGCCCAGGTCGACAGCCCAGTCGACCTGGGTGGCTAGGCGGGTGTTTTATCCGCCTGGCCCATTGGGCCCCATTTCAAATTGTTATTTTATTCTGTTTGAATTTTAAATTTAATTCAAAACTTCCGAAGGCCATATCTTCTTCATACGGACTCCGTTTTTCGAAAACTCGGACTCTATTTTGCGTATTTTTCCGAGACGAACGCAATGGCATGTCCCGTTTCCCTTAGTTCTTTGATTCCAGATTAATTATACTTTAATTTGCTAATTTCATAGTTATAGAATTTTCGGGGTGTTACATTCTCCCCCACTTAAAAGGATTTCGTCCCCGAAATCTTCAAGTTAGGAGGAATGTATATCCTAACATCCAATCATCCATCTACTCATCCATCAAACACGAGTATCCATTGTCCTTAAAAGACTTCTAATGCTTCATGATCATATGCGAAGTGTGTGTGTACATGTACTTATCTAATGCAAAATCAGGCGGTCTACTGATTCAGTTGACCTCCTTAATGCGAATTATGTAAGTGCCATGCATCCATTATGTATGCAGATTTCCCTATTCTTGATTCTACATGAGTGCACAATCATTCAATACAAATGCAGCATCCACATGACAACACATTAAAGTTCAACCACATACGAATGCAAACATATATGCATATGCAATATGAAGTGACTGAGCCGATCTAAAACCTAGATTGTGTGTGTATATGCAACCACGAGCAGCCACTAGCAATCACTTGCAACCATCATACATAACATGTTTCAATTACATGTTTTCATCCAAAAGGTTTCTACCTAAAAGATAAGGTCGAGGAAATATTCCTAGATAAAAGCGCAACTTAAGGAAAAAGAAAGATCAAGGATGTACCCTCGAACAGAAAAGGGTAGGCAGTGCGTATTCTAGCTTCAGTTTCCCAAGTCGCGTCTCCCTCGGCGTCGCTCCACTGAACTTTGACGAGCTTGACTTCGCGGTTGCGTAGCTTCTTCACTTCCGTTCCTAAGATGCGGGTTGGAACTTTCCTTATGGTTGCTTCGCGTTCCACTTCGGCCTCTTCGAGGATATTTGGCTCTACCACTTCAGCAGACTCATGCAAACATTTTCGGAGATGTGAAACGTGAAAAACGTTGTGGACTCCGGCCAACTTCTCGGGTAGCTCTAATCTATAGGCCATTTTCCCAATCTTCTCGATGATAGGGAATGGCCCTACGAATCTTGGCGCTAGCTTTCCTGTGGTTCCAAAACGAACAACGTTCCTTAGTGGTGATACCTTGAGAAAAACTCTGTCCCCAACTTCGAATTCAAGGTCGGTCCTTCTCTTGTCGGCATAGGACTTTTGTCTGTCTTGGGCCGTCTTCATCCTTCTTCGTATTAAGTCTACTTTCTCTGAGGTCTCTCGGATCATATCTGGTCCAAGTATGAGCTTATCAGTAGACTCCCACCAACAAGTGGGCGATCGGCACGGTCTTCCGTATAAAGCTTCGAAGGGCGCCATTCCGATGGTTGCTTGATAGCTGTTGTTGTAGGCAAATTCCACCAAAGGAAGGTGGTCTTCCCATGTCCCTCCGAAGTCGAGGACGCATAGTCTTAGAAGGTCTTCCAAAACTCTGTTCACACTCTCTGTTTGGCCGTCGGTTTGGGGATGATAGGCCGTGCTCAAGCATAACTGCGTTCTTACTGCTTCTTGCAGACTCCGCCAAAACTCGCTGGTGAAGATGGGGTCTCGGTCACTAACGATGCTAGATGGTATTCCATGGAGTCGCACGATTTCCTTAAGGTAAAGTGATGCTAGGGATGAGGCAGTTCTCTTACTTTTGACAGGTAAAAAGTGGGCGCTTTTAGTAAGCCTATCCACTATTACCCAAACGCTAGTGTTGCCTCTCCTAGACCTAGGCAGCCCATCGATGAAGTCCATTGAGATGCTATCCCACTTCCACTGCGGGACCTCCAGAGGATGTAGTAGTCCGCCAGGCTTTTTCTGTTCCGCCTTAACCTGTTGGCACACCATGCACTTAAAAACGAATTCTGCCACGTCCTTTTTCATGCCGTTCCAAAAGAAAGTCCTTTTTATGTCTTTGTACATTTTATCTCCGCCTGGGTGTATCGTCATCTTGGAGTGATGTGCTTCCTCGAGAACCTTCTTTACTAAATCCTTTGCTTGTGGGACGCATAGTCTTCCATCTCGCCTTAGTACACCCTTATCGTCAATGGAGTATCGGTTGAGGTGACTTGAAGTCTCACCCCTAATTAGCCTATCAATTATTTCCACAAGCTGAGGGTCTTCGCGTTGTGCTGTCCCTACTGAATCTATTAAAGTTGGGCGCACTTCGAGAGATGCTAGCAAGCCCGGTACGAAATCGGAGGAGGGCCTAAAGTCGAAGCTGGCTATAAACTCTAGGCTTTGTCTTTCAACAAACAACGGGCTTAGGGTCAATTTCTTTCGGCTCAACGCGTCTGCCACTACGTTGCCTTTGCCCGGAGTGTAGGAGATTTCGAAATCGTACGAGGCAAGAAACTCCATCCATCTTTGTTGCCTCAAGTTAAGATCTTTCTGCGAGAAAAGATATTTCAACGATTTATGGTCAGTGTAAAGTTCGAACTTCTCACCTAGGAGATAGTGTCGCCAAGACTTGAGTGCAAAGACGATGGCGGCTAACTCAAGATCGTGGGTTGGGTAGTTCTTTTCGTGCACCTTCAACTGCCTCCCGCCATAAGCTACTACCCTTCCTTCTTGCATTAAGACGGCGCCTAGCCCTGTCCCACATGCATCCGTATAAACAGTGAACATCTTGCTCCCATCTGGCAGCGTCAAAACTGGGGCTGTTGTGAGAGCCCTTTTTAGTCATTGGAAAGCAAACTCGCAATCCAAATCCCAATTGAACACTAGTTTCTTCTTGGTCAATTTCGTGAGCGGAGCTGAGATTTTCGCAAAATCCCTTATAAACTTTCGATAGAAACCCGCTAGCCCTAGAAAGCTTCGAACCTCAGTCGCATTCCTTGGTGTCTTCCAATCCTGTACCGCCACTACCTTCGCAGGGTCCACTGCTAACCCTTGTTTGGATACTATGTGCCCAAGGAACCTCACCTCTTCTCTCCAAAAGTGGCATTTGGAGAACTTGGCTTTTAGTTGATGGACTCGCAAAGTTTCCATGATTGCCCTTAAGTGTTGAGCATGTTCCTCTTCACTCTTTGAGAAGATAAGGATATCATCTACGAAGACCACTACGAATTTGTTGAGGAAATCTCTAAATACCCTACTCATCAGGTCCACGAAGTACGCAGGTGCATTTGTCAAGCCGAAAGGCATGACAAGCCATTCAAAGAAGCCGTCTGGGGTTCTGAAAGCCGTTTTATCGATGCTATCTTCAGCCACCCTTAGCTGATGAAAACCGGTTGCTAAATCGAGTTGGGAGAAAACAGACGCTCCTACAAGCTGGTCAAATAAATCGTCAATTCTAGGGAGAGGGTGCCTATTCTTTTTCGTTAGCTTATTGAGCTCCCTATAGTCAACACATAGACGGAGTGAACCATCCGCCTTTGTAGCGAACACCACTGGAGCGCCCCATTCTGAAATGCTTCTCCTAATGAACCCCTTTTCTAGAAGCTCTTTAATCTGTTTACTGAGCTCTTTCCTTTCTCGTGGAGCCATATGTCTAACGGGCAACGCAACGGGCTTTGCATTATCTACAAGATATATGCGGAAGTCTATTTCCCGCTTCGGAGGTAAGCCCTTCACCTCTTCGAAGACATCCGGATATTCCCGGACCACTCTAACTGATTGTAAATTTTCAACAGAGGCATCTAGCGATTCAAGATAACTAAGCATAACCGCATACGAGGGATTACAAGAAATTTCCAAAGTATTACCGAGCTGGGTTAGGAGCCTAACAACCCTTTTTTCACAATCAAGGATGGCCCCATTACTGGATAGCCAATCCATACCCAAAATCAAACCATAACCCGAAAAGCCCAAAACAAAGGCACTACATTGAAATTCAACACTTAGGATAGAAATTTTCAAATCCAGACAGATCATAGACAAATGAGCTGGGCCCCCAATTGGGTTTGAAACAATTAAGGGGTCCTCTACCATACTAGTTTTTAGGTGCAGAGATTCTACTAAAGCAGACGAGATAAAGGAGTGTGATGCGCCAGAATCAAATAAAGTGCGAACGGGGTGATCATAAAGATAAACTACACTTTCTACAGAAGTATTTATACCTCGCTGTTGCAATGGTGGCGCTTCTAGCACATGAACCTGTGCCCCTGGGGTGGATCCAGTGCCCTGCCCCTGTCCTCGTTTCTTTGGGCAGTCCTTAGCCCTGTGGCCTGTCTGACCGCACGAAAAGCACCCACCATTCTCCTTAGCCTTCTTCTTCCGGCAGTCCTTTACTAAGTGCCCCACTTTGCCACAGAAATTACACTTCCTCCTCTCTTTGTTGCCCTTTCCGCCCTTCTTGAAGTCTGTCTTCTTAGGCTGCAAACCCTCTTTCTTCCCTTGAGAGCTTTCTGCCTTGGTCTCCTTCTTGCCCTTGTCCTCTTCGTTCAGCAATGCCATTTGCACCAATCTTTCATACGTGGCTCCCATGGGTATATGGGTCATGGCCAAACTGTGTAATGGCTCATTTAACCCTTTGACGAAACGGAGAGCCTTCTTGTGCGGGGTGTTGACTAGGTCAAGCCCAAACCTAGCCAGCTCATCAAACTGATTCACATACTCTCTGACTGTCTTGTCTCCTTGCTTAAGAAATAAGAATTTTTCCAACTGCAAACTTCTTTCCGCATCTGAGAGAAATTTGGTCTCAAACCTTGCCCTAAAGTCCTCCCATGTCTCCACTGGTCTTTCAGCATTAGTGACTTCCCACCAGTAGGAAGCCTCGCCCTTCAATAGCCACACCGCCAATTGTACTTTTTGTCTATCCTCTACCTCAAAGATGATGAATAGGTCCTCCGTTTCTTTCAGCCAATTTCTAGCTGCCACGAAGGACTCAGTTCCATGGAAATCCCTTCCTCCCATAGCTTTAAAATCTTTACATATCTTAGCAAATGCGTTTCCCCGAGGAGGAGGTGGAGGAAAAGGTGCTGCTGCAGCTGGATGATTCCCTTCCGCTGGGGGAGGAGGAACGGTAGGACCTGGCTGAGTGGCCCTTGCTTCTAAGAACCGTCTAAACCAACCAGGTATTGGTACCCCTTCCGGCAAGTTAAGTTCTTGGGACATGCTGAAACAAAAAGGATAGATTCAAAACGAAGGATAAGAGATAGTTCCTATGGCTTTGGGGAGTGGACTTTTGCCTTTTTAAAATAAAATAATATTTTTCTTTTAAAAATGCTTCTTTAAATTTCCTTTTTGAGAATAATTTTTCAAAACTTTTTATCTTATCTGGTAAACCTATGCTCTGATACCAAGTGAAACACCCCACCTCCGTTAGGGTCACTCTCAAAGGGAATGCCCTAATTTTGGTGGAGGTTTATAAGTACAAGTCATAGATATACAAGACAGATATAAGAACACATATTTGTAAACAGCGGAAGAACAACAAACTTTATTTCATGAAGTCAAATACGTGTTACAACAACATCCTTTCCAAAAACATAACATAATACTTTCATAATCTGTCTTGAGTACATTATTTTAAAGAAGCATAAATAAAACATAGATAAACTGCCAAAGCCCCATAGTGGATTGTCCAAAGCCATAGTTCAAAACAGGAAAGTCCAAGCAATACATTTCTCTTCTTCAAGCTGGATGTTGAGGTAGGTCAAGCTGCTGTGTTCCCTCCCTGAGGACCTGGGGGGGGGGAAACGGAAGAAAGAAGACGAAAGAAAAATAGAGTCAGACATAAAGCCTGAGTAAGTCTAGTACTACTTTGTCTATGAATAAAGAACTGGGTATGATAAGTAAAACAGGAAGTGGGCAACATTATAAACTTGGTTAAGTTATCTAGGGTCGAATATACTATCGTACCCCATGTTAATCTCTGAACCCATATAAACTAGTTTCCAATTTGCACCCCAAAATCAGGGTGATGTGATCCATTCTACGATGATCGGCTCCTACTCGCATAGTTACATGTGTCTTACGGCCCCCGATGTCTGTAGTTACCTATGCTGGTCCCACCATGGGGTGTATCAAGTCCCATAGTGGCAACCCGACACAACCTTAGAGTGCACAGGTATGCTACTGGTGTCCAGTGCCTTATTTTTCTGCGCCGGAGTGTGTGCACGCCCGCACTCCGTTAGAACCTACACTGCTACACCACCGCCGTCGATTTGACCTCTTACAATCAGCCCAGTAATCGTGCCCCACCCTGCCTAGTTTCAGGGTATCCTGATACACCTTTTAGGGTTACTGCTGAAAAGGGTCCCCCGTTACTAGGTTTTCTATCTCTAGCCAACATGCTAAGTTGGTTAAGTGTTTCCTAACCTAACCCCACCAGTCCGTTTAGTTTAGCATGTTCCATTTTGATTAAGTCTTTAGTTCACTTAATCCTAACAATCCTGACTCAGCCTTAATTGTCTTATTAAGGCCCTGACCTCTCACATTAGACAGGTATTGTTGTGGCTGCCTGTTGCCGGTTGGTTCCGGGCAGTCTTACGCCACAACTCAGTCTAACCTCGGGTCCTTGCTGGGCTCCATGTTTAACCTCCCACATTGGATAGGTATTGTTGTGACTACTGGACAGCCGGGCGGTTCCGGGCAGGTTTACATCACAACTCAATCCAACCTCGGGTTAAACACATCGTATTTTCTACATTTACATATCTTGTCATTCTTCTTTATTTATATGTAAATATTTGCGGCCCATTATTAAGTTCATGGTGTAAAGGTTACACCAATCATGGGCCCAACCCATACTTGAATTTGGGCCCTTCTATTTTATATTTTCATTCATTAATTAATTTTAACCCAACGTTATTTTCCCCCGTTTTACACGTTCGTTCATATATATTGGGCTTAGCCTTTTAAAGCCCAATTTAGCCATGCGAAAAGGGGAGGCTTATGGCGTATACACAAAGAGGGGAAAGTGAGCGCATGAACTTGCATATGACGTTGGAAAATACATAATAGAAATCGGTGTACTTGCATAGTGGTGGCATGTATTTTGGTCATAAAACATAGGTGACATAAATCAAGGCATGTAAACTTGCATAGGTTTAACTACAACATGAACCTATATTCTTATTTAGGCATAATGTCAAACATAAGCATGGCCTAAATACTTCTAGCATAAACATGGCATATTGTCAAACATAAGCATGGCATAAAATACTTCTTGCATAGGCATGGCATATTGTCAAACATAAGCATGGTATAAATACTTCTAGCATGAACATAGCATAATTCAACTTAATCATGATTTAAGCCTAATCACATAACGATGGTATAAACATACTTATGCATAAATATTCCTAAACATGGTGTTTGCTTTAAACTTGCAAAAAAAAGGATTTTTGAGTCCAACCTAGCCATGTCATCATATAATCCTTTGAAACAAGATAGACTTAATAACGGATTTCAATTATGCCAAATATCATTCCTAGCCATATTCCTAAGTTTGCAAAAGCATGACTTAATACATGGATTATGGTGTCAAAATTTCACATAGTTTCATATGAACTATAATAACCAAACTTGTTTCAATTACTTGCAAAACGATTTATGCACAAAAATATACATCATAATGGCATAATAACAAAGCCCCAAACTTGCATGAATTTCAATTAACTACATACATGTAGCTTCAATATAGATTACACAATTTGCGCAATATTCCAAACGTATACTTGCATAGAACTACCGCATGTAGTTCTTTATAATGAATAACATAATTTTTGCACAAATATGAATTACTTCCATTGCCACAATTCAAGCATACACATCAACACAGTTGTTTATTAATACCAAAGTAATACTCTACTTACAATGGTTTGATGAATTCTCTAGTTTAGGGATTGAAGACGCAAATTCCTTTGTTGAATTGATTAGCTTTAGGTTGCTTTGAATTGCTTTAGGCCTAGAACTTTCTTCCTAATCCTCTCTTTAGTTGGCGGCTACTCTTTGTCGTTCCTCAGCAACATGGCGGCTATGTTCTTAATTTGAATGAATAGATTAGGGTTTAGTCTAGGGTTGTTTATATAGAGGTTAGGAATTGATTAGGACCCTTGATGTTGCTAGGTTAGATCATAGCCATTCATTAGGAAGAGAGACCAATAAAAACCCGCCACCTAGCCCTAATGACAAAGCAGACCACAGAAATTCGACCAATCACAGACCTGGCCAGCCAGGTTGACTGGGCTCGACCAGGTCGACACCCCTGTCGACAGGGCTGTCGACAGCCCTGTCGACATGGGTAGCCCAGGTCGACAGCCCAGTCGACCTGGGTGTCTAGGCGGGTGTTTTATCCGCCTGGCCCATTGGGCCCCATTTCAAATTGTTATTTTATTCTGTTTGAATTTTAAATTTAATTCAAAACTTCCGAAGGCCATATCTTCTACATACGGACTCCGTTTTTCGAAAACTCGGACTCTATTTTGCGTATTTTTCCGAGACGAACGCAATGGCATGTCCCGTTTCCCTTAGTTCTTTGATTCCAGATTAATTATACTTTAATTTGCTAATTTCATAGTTATAGAATTTTCGGGGTGTTACAGCATGACATGAATTACATTTATTTATGTAATTTATCAATGAAATTAGACCGCATGACATGAATTACATTTATTTATGTAATTTATCAATGAAATTAGACAGCATGACATGAATTACATTTATTTATGTAATTTATCAACGAAATTAGACCGCATGACATGAATTACATTTATTTATGTAATTTATCAATGAAATTAGACCGCATGACATGAATTACATTTATTTATGTAATTTATCAAAGAAATTAGACCGCATGACATGAATTACATTTATTTATGTAATTTATAAAAGAAATTAGACCGCATGACATGAATTACATTTATTTATGTAATTTATCAATGAAATTAGACCGCATGACATGAATTACATTTATTTATGTAATTTATCAAAGAAATTAGACCGCATGACATGAATTACATTTATTTATGTAATTTATAAAAGAAATTAGACCGCATGACATGAATTACATTTATTTATGTAATTTATCAATGAAATTAGACCGCATGACATGAATTACATTTATTTATGTAATTTATAAAAGAAATTAGACCGCATGACATTAATTACATTTATTTATGTAATTTATAAAAGAAATTAGACCGCATGACATGAATTACATTTATTTATGTAATTTATAAAAGAAATTAGACCGCATGACATGAATTACATTTATTTATGTAATTTATAAATGAAATTAGACCGCATGACATGAATTACATTTGTTTATGTAATTTGTAAAGGAAATTAGACCACATGACATAAATTACATTTATTTATGTAATTTATGAATAAATGAAGCCGCATAATATAAAATACATTTTTATGTGTATTTTATGAATGAATTAACATCGCATGAAATAAAATACATTTGTATATGCATTTTATGAATGAGTTAAGATTGCATGAAATAAATTACATTTTATTTTATAATTTATGAATGAAATTAGTCCGCATAAAGTAAATTACATTTTTATATGTAATATATGAATGAATTTTCATCGTATGACATAAATTACATATTATTATGTAAATTATGAATGAATTTAACCCGCATGAGTGAAATTTCATTTTATTCTATGAAATGAATGTATAGATTTTCTTTGTAAATAAAGATTACATTTTTATAATATAAACAAGAAGTAGGATTCACATTGTAAATAAAATTTGTATTTTTATATGTACTTAAGAACGATGAATTATAAATTTCATTTTACATGTAAGGATGGAATTAAAAGAAGGAATTGGACGATGAAATATAATTTACATTTTATCTTAAGTTAAAGAAATTAAAAGAATCAATAAGGAAGAATTCATCATTCAAGCATGATTTACATTTCTCTGTAAATGAAGGGATAAAAGGATGAAGAAGGAAAATATACTTAAGAATAAAGAGTTAAACGGGTTACGTTCATATATTTATATATAAATATAATTAAAATTACACGAATCGAGCGCGGTATTTCGCATTTAAAAATTATATCTTTAAATGACTATACAAGAAGATCCACCCGTCGGATTTTCTTGAAACTGAAACCGCTAGGACCGTCTTGGAAAAATCTTTCCAACGATATATAATACGTCAAAATCCAACGGTTAGATTTTGAGATATGTGAAAATCAAAATTGATTGAAAATAGCACCAGAATCGCCATTGACCTGAATCGTCGCTGATTAAAGATTTAATTATTTTCAATTAAATAGAATAGGAAATAATCGTTATAAATTAGAAATAACGATAAGGAAGAGTTTCCAATATATATATATATATATATATACGAAGATTATTTGGAAAGGCCGAGTTAATCTCATTCCAAATAATCAAAACGACGATGAGAATTGAAGAAGAAGACGACTAATGAAGACCGTCAATCTTCCCCTCAGGAAGACAGCGATTGAGGCTTTGAATTGATTTGCTCCCAATTCGAGGTCATGATCGTCGTTCGAACGAACATGTTGATTGAACGGATTTGGCTTTCGCTCAGACCCAGAGCATAAGCGTAAATGGATTGCATGTCTGACGTGGTATTCCTTTACACTGTATCTATTGATCTCTGCTAAACATATATCTGCTTGGTGTCTTTCACCCTTCTCTGAGACGTACGAGCTCAGAGGTTATATGTTGGCGGAAATCAATGATATGGTATGGATTGACGATGTGGCATGCCAAGATGCATGTGATCAAGGCTTTGTTGAAAAGCAGGCCTTGTAGGATGATCAAAGCATAGCCTGTTTAGGCATAGCTTTGTGTATGACGTGACTTCACGAGCCTCACACACCGGCGGAGTCTAAAACGGGAGAAGGGAACGCAGGGAGTGCACACGTTTCTTCCTAGCTAGAGTGGTGCCAGGGACCTACCAGCGCTGGCATTTATTCATTGTGGTTGTTGGATTTTTCGAGGCCTCGGATTTATGCGGTCGCCACTGGCCGTATTATAGGTCCAAAAGGACTGGGAAGCATGTGTTCAGGAATTGCCAATCCATTAAGCGTTAACGTATGGACCGGCCCTGCAGGATCCAAGGGTTGGACAGAGTACCAATCCTGGGGCATTGCTAGAGTGTCTCGAATCGGTAAGTGTAAAGACCCGCAAATCCCCACCCTTTGAATCGACCATAAACCACACAGGTCTGACCCAAAAAGTGAAAATCTATGAATACTTTAACTTTGGGAATACAACAAATTACAACAAATAACAGAAGACTTTTATAACACTATAATAAATGTTACATCAGAGTACAGAATATACATACCAGAGTACATTGGAATATAATTACAGCGGAAGATAAATACAAAAAATGTAATATACTGCAACGGAAGAACACAGCGGAAGACTCTCTATCTCTGGACACAGCTTTAAGCTTCAACCCAGAATCCTGTTTAATATATCTGCAAAAATAGCTACTCGACTGCCCGTGTGGAAAATATGGGCACCCAAGTTTGCCAGTGGACAAACTACAGGTCAGTCATGGGACTGGTGTGAGAATTCTACCTAACCTATAAAATATAATAAGGCTAATCACAGGACCACGCCACTTTCGCGGAACGGGTTTTCTCCTATGGATTGCCAGTGCATGACTAAAGTAAATCGTCAAAATAGCGCAATGCTTTTTAGAAAAATGAAACCATTATAAGACCCAAGTCCCATCACACAATGCAACGCAAACCGGAGGATAGGGTTTTACCTTATAATGATCAAAAAATGCTTGATACGATAAACACGGTATTATATAATAATAGTGTGCAACCAATTTGAAGTACATCAAAGTAAATGTATTAATCCTAGACGGCATGAGTGCCCCATCCCACTATGTCGCCATATATAGGTATACAATCAAAACCGCGTGATGTCGTATTGGAAATTTGGGTTTCCATCTGAGTCAAGGCTAGGGAGGAGATCCTTACCGATTCGAGACATTCTAGCAATGCCCCAGGATTGGTACTCTGTCCAACCCTTGGATCCTGCAGGGCCGGTCCACACTTACTTTTGTGGATTAGTTATGCCTGAACACACGCTTCCCGGTCCTTTTGGACCTATACTACGGCCAGTGGCGACCGCATAAACCGAGGCCTCGAACAATCCAACAACCACAATGAATAAATGCCAGCGCTGGTAGGTCCCTGGCACCACTCTAGCTAGAAAGAAACGTGTGCACTCCCTGCGTTCCCTTCTCCCGTTTTAGACTCTACCGGGCTGTGAGGCACGTGAGGTCACGTCATACACAAAGCTATGCCTAAACAGGCTATGCTTTGATCATCAACCACAAGGCTTTGCTTTGCAACAATAAGCCTTGATCAAGTGCAACTTGGCATACCACATCAACAACTCATATCATGCGATCGGTAATTATTTAACATACAAAAGGGTGTTAAGCAAGAGAATAAATCCTCCGCCACCATGCATTTATATATTAAATAAAAACCAATTTAATTACATGAAATAAATTTCAATGTCAGGCATGCTATCCATTTACAAGTCCGTTCTGGGTCTGAACGAAACAACGTATCCGTCGATCTCCAGTACGTCTGGAAGATCATCACTTTTTACCTTGCCTTGGGGGATCAGTCCCAATTCAAGATATCAGTCACCATCAACCAAACGATGTGAAGCTCTCCGGTCTTCAGTCACCGTCTTCATCTTCGACTCTTGATCGTCGTGATGATTATTCAGAATGGGTTAGACCCGGTCTTCCTGAATAACTCGCGTATTTGTAATTAAAATCAACCATACGCCACATTCCAACTTTGAATATCCTTTTAAATAAAAATTATTATTTATATTAAAAGATTCTCATTAATTTTATCAAAGATAAAATTAATTACATTTTAATCTTTCTAAAAAGATTTATTAATATTCCAATTTTGATTTTTAATACAAAAATCGTTATTACAAGATTATTAATTTTAATAAGCCAATCTTGTCTTAAATTAGGTTAAAGAACTAGTGTCATTTAAAACACAGTTCACGATAAACCCAAAACCAATTTTCAAAATATGGAATTTCTACAGAAATCAAATCAACAAATAATCGTTATAAATTTCTGTATCTTTTAAATTTATAAAATAGATTTACAAATTTCAAATAGTAATTTCAGTGTAAATTGGATTAAAGGATAAATGTTATTTAAAACATCGTCCACTACAAATCCAATCTACATATCAATCACCAAACATAATTGTTAAGATCTAATGATCTTAAATAAAAGATTTATCCTAAAAATATTTAAAATAATCAATAAAATATTATTTATGTAAAATATTCTTTATAATACAAAATCTTTTATTTTACAAAAATTCTTTTATTATGTAAACATTCTTTATTTAAAAAGAAATTCTGCATTGGAATGCGACTCAACCATGCACCATATAATTTGGGTCATATGGGTTTCATACATTTCATATATAGGATAATAACAGGAAATAATCCTCAAT
The DNA here is from genome assembly GCA_030737875.1 of Allium sativum. Lineage (NCBI taxonomy): Eukaryota > Viridiplantae > Streptophyta > Magnoliopsida > Asparagales > Amaryllidaceae > Allium > Allium sativum. The sequence continues at coordinate 242,979,481 of CM060923.1, forward strand.
CCATCCATTAACAACCAGAGTGACAATGTCAACTGTGTGAGCATTAAAATAAAACAATAACGCTCATCGCAGCCTGTCGATCAATCGATAGACATATAATTAAAGATTGGGATTTGTGTCAGTCAAGTATCGTCCCAATACCCGTGTGGGGTTTTCATCCAACAAACAAATAATAAATTATTTGTGCACTTGGGCGATGTGTAAAAATAATCGTCCCAATCACATAAACAAGTCGGATGACTTGTAAATGGAAGTGTAATATTCAATGTTGAATATACTAACATCACATTTAACACATCATAATACAACATCACGGGCAAATATTTCAATTCTCTCTATTATGAACATATGACAATAAAAATCGTGACTTTTATTTATTTACAAAAATGCATATTTTTGGTCTCATTCATTTTAATGACAAAATGAATATTTGACTTCATTCTTTTTAATATATAAAAATATACATCCTTAATTCATTCTCTTTAATGTATGAAAACATACATTTTAAATCCATTCTTTTTCTCAACATAAACAAATATGATGATTTTGTTTCTTAACTTCTAATGCAACAAAATGAGAATTTTGTCTAATCTTTTTCAATGAATAAAGATGTCTATTTTTACTTCATTCATTTTAATGTGCCAAAAATGTCCATTTTGTCTAATTCACTTTTAATATACAAAAATGAGTATTTTGTTTTAGTCTCTTTTCTTATGCATAAAAAAAATGTTTATTTTTAATTTAATCTTTTTAATGACACCAAGTGTTCATTTCTAATTAGTTCTTTTTAATGACACAAAATGTTCATGTCTAATTAATCCTTTTTAATGACACCAAATGTTCATTTCTAATTAATCCTTTTTAATGACACAAAATGTTCATTTTTAACTAATCCTTTTAATGTATAGAAAGGTTCATTTTCTAATTCACTGACATGTTAACTCAAAATGACAATTTAAATTCACTAATCAAGTCTTGACAAGAATGTTGTTCTTTTTCATTTACAATAGAAAATGTAAATATGTGTTTTTCTACATTCCATTCTTCTTATTTACATAAGAAAATGTAAATAATTGTAATTTCAAATTCCATTCTTTTTACTTACATAAGAAAATGTAAACAAATATATTTCTAAATTTTATTCTTTTTATTTACATAAGAGAATGTAAATAATTGCATTGTATATGCGATGTGAATTTCACGTCTTTTAATTAAATGAGAATGTAGTTTTCCATATCTTGCGAATTCTCAAATTTCTGGTTACATATAAAAGTGTAATTCTTAATTTATAATGCAAATCCTCTTTTCTAATTACATAAAATGTAACTTTTTAATTCATGATGCAAATTCTCTTATCTCATTACATAAAAATGTAATTTTTAATTTATTCGTGAATCTTACTTCTTTATTACATTATAAAAAAATGTAATTTATATTTTACATTATAAATTCATGTCCCAATTACATAAAGGAATGTAATTTTCGTAATACAATACAAATTCATATTTTAATTTCATTGAAAAATATAATTTTTATCATACCGTTATAACTCATATATAAATTACATAGAAAAATGTAATTTTTATTTTATCGTTCTAATTCACATCTAAATTACATAGAAAAATGTACCATTAACATCGCTATTTTTATCGCATCAAAAATGTCGAATAAAATGAATCACTAACATTGTCTATTTCTATCACACCAAAAATGTCGATAAAAATGAATCACTAACATTGTCTATTTTTATCGCACCAAAAATGTCGATAAAAATGAATCACTAACATTGTCTATTTCTATCGCACCAAAAATGTCGATAAAAATGACAACATTAACCATTCTATTTTCACCGCATTCAAAATGACGATAAATATTCAACATTACCAATTCTATTTTTACCGCATTCAAAATGACGATAAAATATTCAACATTAACAATTCTATTTTTACCGCATTCAAAATGACGATAAAATATTCAACATTAACAATTCTATTTTTACCGCATAGAAAATGTAAGTAAATATATTTCTAAATTCTATTCTTTTTATTTACATAAGAAAATGTAAATAAATGTATCTCTAAATTCTATTCTTTTTATTTACAATAGAAAAGGTAAATAAACAATTCACATATTTGTTCCTCTCATTTACAATAAAAAATGTAAATAAAATGATTCATATATTTTGTTCTTTTGATTTTACATCTGAGAATGTAAATATGATGATTCACAACTATCCTTTTCATTTACTATAGAAAATGAAAATAAAAATGATTCACAAATTTTGTTCTTTTTATTTTACATTAGGAAATGTAAATAAAATGATTAGCATATTTTATTCTTTTTACTTACAAGAGAAAATGAAAATAAAATGATTAACATAATTTTATTCTTTTCATTTACCATAGAAAATGTAAATAAAAACGTATTTTCTAAATTTGTCCTTTTATTTACAAAAGAAATGTAAATAAAAACTTGCTTTCTAAATGTGTTCATTTATTTACAAAGAAATGTAAATTAAAACTTGTTCTTTTATATTTGTTCTTTTATTAATAACAGAAATGTAAATAAAAACTCTTTTTTTTTAAGGACATAAAGAAATTCATTTGTGTACATGTTCTAAAAATAAAAGAGGATTTTATTTGTTTTACAAGTTCTAATCCAATCTTAATATATATATATATATACTGAATAAAATATGTTATGATCTCATTTTAGATCCAATTCTCCATCCGCAAATAAGATATATATAAATCCAAGCGGATTTGCAAATCATGTACAACAATCATTCAACAAGCAACAATTATCATTTCAAACAACACCCAACTTTTCAGGTCAGAATTAAATGATCAAACAATTATGTTTAATGCAAGAAAATAATTTATAATTAATTAAACAAATAAAATTAGAATCCTCACATTGAATTTTTGGCCAAAATTTTACTGTCTCCTTTTCAGCTGCGGTCTGCGCCATCGCGAAGCTCTTAATTTTGTGATTCCAACGCAATTTACGGTTCGTCAAACGGACCTCGTATGAAAGAGTTATGAATTTTTAAAGATCGGGTAATTAAATAATAAAATAATAATAATAAAAAAAAGAGACGCAACCTTCTTCCCCGTCGTTCTTTACTTCGGCCGAACCCATGAAGCTTCTCCCTCCTTCTGGACGCACGCAACCCAAGGCCACCAGAGACCGATCAAACTCCGCCGTCCCGAAGGCCATCGCGCCACCTACCTCCGCCGTGAGTGGGGCCCAACTCGCACGCCCCAGGGACCCACAAACCACCAATAAACGCAGCCCATTCCCGGTGAGAATTCGCGAAATCCGTGCGCCAAAATCCGATCTTAACCGTATAGATTTGTAGCTCTCTGAATTCTCTTCGATTTTGTAGGTCATACGTCAATTTTCGACGAACGGATTGAGAGATCTTAACATTTGAAGTTCGTGCATTTTCAGCCTTCGAATTCTGGGCGGCGGCTGACCATTGTTCTAGGGTTTCGGATTTTTTTAATATTTTAATAATATAAATTTCGAAATTCGTGAAATAAAGTGGATTTTCGGACTTTCTCGGATTTGGGCCTGCTTACTGTCGATCTTAACGTTTTGAGGCCTTCTGAACGCGATGGGCTATGTCCCAAGGTCCAATTCCGAAATATACAGCAGTTTTTTTCGGTTTTATTTGAAAATACAATATTAAATTAATTATTTAATTTCTACCGTACATTTAAATATGCCGGGGCCACATACGACCTCTAAAAATTCTAAAAAAAATATTTTTAGCTTTCTTATGATGAGACGGTTCTAACGAGACCAATTTCATCGAATTCTGAGACTATTTGAAAAATGACCCTTTTCAAGTCGTTTAAAATTTACTGTAAATTGACAAAACAAAAATCTTTTTGCCACGGCCACAAATTAATTCTAAAAATTATGAAAAATTAAACTTAACAATATTTTGACATCCCGGATCCAACAAAAGTGGTTTCGTCGAAAACAGAGGTCGTTTGAAAAATGACTATTTTTAAGGCCAATATATTTAATATTAAAAATACATTTTTAAACAAATAAATCCCGAAACTCAAAATATATAAGTGTACTGTTTCTCAATGTAGAAACATCATTCTGAACTCAATGGAAGTGGTTTCGAGTTCAAATTCCTTCGTATGCAAAAAATAGCATTTTGACCTTTATAAATTTCATAGCGACCTTTCTAAATATTGAATTGGCCATAACTTTTGATTTCCGCTATGAAATTTCGATTTTTCGGATTCGTTGGAAAGATATTTTTAAATAGATTCTAATATTTTTGGTTTCACTAAAATCCGTTAAATTTTGCATCCTGTACGGTCAGTCAAATTTCAAGTTTGACTTTTCAAACTACCGCGTTATTTCTAACTCTTTTTATAATAATAATTAAATCATTCATTCTAACTTCGATTTAAATCAAATTTGTGATCATTATTATTTAAATATCAAACTTATTAAAATCACTTAAAATAAATTTTTAAATTGGCCCCAAAATTCCGGGTTGTTACAGTAAGGATCTCCTCCCTAGCCTTGACTCAGATGGAAATCCAAATTCCAAATACGACCCTACGGTTTTGATTGTATTACTAGTATGGAGATATAGTAGGATGGGGTACTATGTTTCCTAGGATTGATACATTTATTTTGAAATGTTTTTATTATACACTAATAATAATATTAAATTCGTATTTGTCGTATTTTGCATGTTTAATCACCATAAGGGAAAACTCTATCCTCTGGTGTGCGTTGCATTGTGTGATGGGACTTGAGTCTTATGGTGATTCCATTTTTTCTAAAAAAACATTGCGATGTTGTACGTTCTGACACTTTAAATTATGCACGACAATCCATTGAGTAAACCCGTTCCGCATTAGCGGCGTGGTCTTTGGATTTGTCATATTATTATTACTAAACTAGTTATGAATTCTCACACCAGTCCCACGACTGACCTGTAGTTTGTTTCACCTTTTTGTAAACTCGGGTGCCCTCTTTTCTACACGGGCAGCCAAGTAAACAGGTTCATTCTTTGCTTGGAGTCTTCTTGGAGTTGCTCATTATCTTTGCTTGGATTTGCTTTTGCGGAGAGGTGATGACTTGGAGCTTTGAGGACAGCTATCATTTACTTCTATTGCATTTTTCTATCTTTAAGTTCAGTCATTAGACTTGTTTCATTTCGTATTGCTTATTTTGGGAGTTGGAACTTATTTTCATTTCTTTAAACTTGATGTAATAATTTGGATTCTATGACTGTTGGGATTCTGTGGTTTATGACATTATATTTCCGCTGCTATGATGTTATTATGCTATGGTTTTCCTCTGCTATATTGTATCAGTGATATGTATTGTTATATTTATGTTGTATTCCATATGATTATTCCTTACTTTCACGCAGTGGAGGTTTGGGGTCATCACAGTTGGTATCAGAGCTTTGGTTAAACTTAGCTTTGGAATATAACATATTTATAGCAAATTCGTTTACATAGAATCACAATATTCTATGGCGAACATTTCATGTGATACATATTAGCCAGTCACTTTCGTCATCTTTTCATTCATCCTTCAATCTTTTCTATCTCTTAGAACCACCATTACAGTTGTTCTGACTCTTCCCTTGATCGTACAGAACTAACTAAAAATGGGTACTCGGGCCGCTAGAACTAGTAGAGCTGGAGCAAGGAGGCAAGACGCTACTGGAACTGAGGAGCTTTATTCCCAACGACACGGTTAAGAAGTTAGAAATTAAAACATTCTACGTTCTCTAGGTTAGTTCCTACTCTTCTATTTCTCTTTTCCTTTTCGAGGACGAAAAGTTCTTAAGTGGGGGAGATTGTAACAACCCTGAATTTTGGGGCCAATTTAAAATTTATTTTAAGTAATTTTAAATGAGTTTTGATATTTAGAATAATCTATTTTAAATAATAATGATCACAAAATTTGGTTCAAATCGAAGTTAGAATGAATAAATTAATTTTAATTATAAAAAGAGTTAGAAATAGCGCGGTAGTTTGAAAAGTCAAACTTGAAATTTGACTGACCGTATAGGATGCAAAATTTAACGGATTTTAGTGAAACCAAAAATATTAGAATCTATTTAAAATATCTTTCCAACGAATCCGAAAAATCGAAATTTCATAGCGGAAATCAAAAGTTATGGCCAATTCAATTTTTAGAAGGTCGCTAGGTAATTTGCATAGGTCAATAATGCTACTTTTTGCATATAAAGGAATTTCGACTCGAAACCACTTCCATTGAGTTCGAAATGATGTTTCTGCATTGAAAAACAGTAAACACTTATATATTTGGAGTTTCGAAAATTATTTGTTTAAAAATGTATTTTTAATATAAAATATATAGCCATAGAAAATAGTGATTTTTCAAACAGTGTCCGTTTCTGACGAAACCACTTTTGTTGGATTCGGATTATTAAATTATTGCTAGGTTTCAAATTTTAGAATTTTCCGAGCTAGTATGTGAGCGTGGCGAAAGAAACAGTATTTAGTCAGTTTCGGTCAAAATTAATTGACTGAAAAATAGCCATTTTTCAAAATGTCTCAGAATTCAACGAAATAAATTTTGTTGGATTCGTATCAACAAAACAAAGCTAAAAATGATTTTTTGGTAATTTTTAGAATTAAAATATAATTATAATTGATTTTTCAATGTAAACGGGCAAATTTTTGACTTTAAAAATTCATACGAGCTCAGAATTGAACGAAATTAATCTTCATAGGTCCACAACATCAAAACATAGCTAAATATATTTTTCGAGAATTTTTGAAGTTAATTTGTGACCTCGGTGAATTTTCATGTACGGTATACATTAAAATATTAATAAAATAATATAATTATTCCAAAACTCATAATAAATTTCGGAATTGGGTCCTGTAACATGTTCCATTGCGTTCAGAAGGCCTCAAAACATTAAAAACGACAGTAAGCAGGCCTAAATCGGAGTTCGGACCAAAACGGGCTTTAACGGGCTAATTAAATTATTAACTAATGATTAGGAAAACCTAATATAATATTATTTAAACCCGAATCACTGTTCATCGTCTCCCAAACCCGTCATTTTCAGCCGCACCATAACCCATGAGTCTTCAAATTTTCAAACTTCGATTTCTCTCTCATTTCTCAACGAAATTTAGCGTGTGAGTACTCATTTCGAAGCTCTTCCCGAGCTCTTTCTTCTCCGACAAGAATCACCTCAAACCGTGCCCTGTCGAAGCCACCATACCCCTCCAAAGCCGCGGCCTTTGCGCCCCCACCGCGCCACCCATGTTGAGCCGCACCTCCTCCAATTCCCGGTGAAGATAGCCCTCTCCAAGCTCTTCCACCTCCAACAAACGGTTCGTCATTTCATCAACCGTAGCTCCGGCAAATTGAAAACAAAGATTTGAACACATTCCTAAAGGTAATAGCTTCAGATTTTGTCACGCTTTTAAGCGTCGCAGAGTCAGTTGTTAAAGGCTGATTTCTAATTTTTCATATGAATTTGAATGCTAAATGTTTCAGATCCGCAACCGTCTTGAATTCGAACACCAAATCTGATCAAACTTGATTCATTTCAGAAACAAGAAAGGTGAGAATTTACTTTTAATTAAATTTAATTTATTTAATTATTAATTCTTTATTATTAAAGAATATTGATTGATTGATATGCTATGTAGTGATATTTGAAATACGGTTCTAGGTTGTTTATGACCGTATGTTGTTAGATCCGCGAATCTAAATATTAGATCTGAAACTATTGGCTAATTAATAGAGATTATTTGTTAATGATATTGAATCATACTTCACCGATTTGTCATATGCCAAAATATACACCACCTGAATATTATCTTGATATGAATTGTTAGATGTATACTTGTTTGGATATTTGGATGTGGTTGTTGATTGGATTATATAAATTTACATCTTATGTTGTAAAAAATATATATATATATATATATATAGAATTTGCGATGATTTACATTTTTATTATGTAAACCAAAATTTTGGAATTCACGATGATTTACAATTTAGTATGTAAATCAAAATTTTAGAAATTGCGATGATATACATTTTAGTATGCAAATTAAAAGTTAAAAATTAGCGTTGACATGAATTGACAGTTTATTTTGTAAATTTAATATTAGAATTTTGCGTTGACATGAAGTTACATTTTATTGTGTAAAATCAATATTAAAATTTGGCAATGACATGAATTTACATTTTATTTTGTAAATTCAATATTAAAACTTTGTGACGACACAAATTTTACATTTTATTATGTCAATAAAAGTTAGAATTTTGCGTTGACATGAATTTACATTTTTATTTTGTAAATTCAATATTAGAATTGGCGATGATACAAATTTTACATTTTATTATGAAAATAAAAGTTAGAATTGTGCGTTGACATCAAATTTACATTTTTATTTGTAAATTAAAGCTAGAATTTTGCGTGATATAAAATTTACATTTTCTTATGTAAATTAAAGCTAGAATTTTTCGTTGATACAAAAATTTACATTTTATTATGTAGATTAACATTAGAATTTGGCGTTGTAACAAAATTTACATCTTATTATGTAAATTTAATGTTAGAATTTTGCGTTGACATAAATTTACATTTTATTATGTAAATTTAATATTAGAATTTACGATGACATAAAATTTACATCTTATTATGTAAATAAAATATTGAAATTTGGTGATGACATAAATTTTACATTTTATTATGTAAATTAACGTTAGAATTTCACCGTATGAAAAGTTTACATTTTTATTAATGTTAATATATATGAACATTCACCGTAGGAGAAGTTTACATTTTTATTTATGTAGATAAAAGAAATTTTTACCGTATGAAAATGTACATAATTATTAAGGTAAATTAAAGAGAATATTTAACCGTAGGATTTGTTAACATTATTTTTAATGTTAATATATGTAAATTTAACCGTAGGATTTGTTAACATTATTTTTAATGTTAATATATGTAAATTTAACCGTAGGATTTGTTAACATTATTTTTAATGTTAATATATGTAAATTTAACCGTAGGATTATGTAAATTTAACCGTAGTATTTGTTAACATTATTCCTAATGCTAATATATGTAAAATCTCATCATAGGAAGATTTACATAAATTTTAATGTAATAAAAAGAATGGACTTTGCATTGTGTTTTAAAGAGTAAATTTTACATTGTAAAGAAGAATGGATTTTATGTTGTAACTTGAGAATAGAAGTTTACATTTTGTTGAATGCAAATTCAAGAAAATGTGACAAGAATGAGAATTTACATTTTCCTTAATGTAAATATATAGAAATTTGAGACGACCCGAAATCCCGTTCAGACGGAAACAAGGGTTATCTTTGGAATATAACACAGAAACAGATAATAGCAGAACAGAATTAAATAAATACACCAGATAATGAACAATAGAATATACTGGATAAAAGTAATCATCAGAGTTACACAGTATACAGGATCTTACTTAGTACAAATACAGTTCATCTATACATAAATGTCTACAGCGGAAATAAACAAAATATGTACAATAGGAGCTGAACAGCATAAAAAGAAATAAATGATAGAATCCATCTTCAGCTCCAGCTATCCAGAAAAAGAACCAGCTAAACCTGAATACAAGGCTGCCCGTGTAGAAAAAGGGGCACCCGAGTTTGAAAGTGAAACAAACTACGAGTCAGTCATGGGACTGGTATGAGAAATCCACTCAACACATATATAATTGGCTAATCACAGGACCACCCCACTTTCGTGGAATGGGTTTACTCCATTGGATTGCCAGTGCTTTAAAACAAATCTTTCTTTTAAACATCGCTATGCTTTTTATAAAAATGAAGCCGTTATAAGACTCAGTTCCCATCACACAATGCAACGCAAACCAGAGGATAGAGTTTTTACCTTATAACGGCCAAATATGCTTGATACGAATAAAACAAAGGCATTTGATATTATTGCTAGTGTTTATATGTTTTGAAAACAATTTCAAATCATAACTATCAATCATAGACGGCATTAATGCCCCATACCACTATGTCGCCATATATAGGTGTACAATCAAAACCGCACGGTGTCGTATTTGGAAATTGGATTTCTGTCATGAACCAAGGCAAAAGATAGTCCTTACCGAATTCGAGACTGCCTAGCCAGAGTCTCAGGATCAGAGCTCGAGTGACCCTTGGATCGTCAGGGCCGGTCCACCGATGTGGATTAAAATGCCTGAACCATGCGTTTCCCCGCCCTTTGGGGCGTAAACGAGCCAACGAATGACTCCATCGGACCCGGATCGTCCGATCAAACCGAGGCGCCTCGCAACAGCAACAACCACATAGGTGAAAAGTATATAAATGTCAGGGCTGGTAGGTCACTGACACCACCCTAGCTAGGAGGAAACGCAGGCCCTCCCTGAGGTCCTTTCTCCCGTTTCTGGTTCATACCGGGGTGTGAGGCTCGCGAATTCACGTTATACACAAAGCTACGCCACACAGGCGGTGCTTTGATCATCACCACAAGACTTCGCTTTTCAACAGAAGCCCTGATCACTGCATCTTAGCATGCCACACAGGCAATTCATGCCATGCGACTGATGTCTATCGATATACAACCTCTGAGCTCGTGCGTCTCAGAGAAGGGCGTTAAGCAAAAGAATAAATTCTCCGCCGCCAAACAGATGTATATTTAATAGAGATCAATCAACACAGAATAAAATCCAATGTCAGACACACAGTCCCTTTACAAGTCCGTTCTGGGTCTGAACGAAACTGGAGGCACTAAATACCTCGCAAACCCTTCGATCACCACGTACGTCTGGACGATCACCACTCATTATCCATATTTCGGGATGCCTCCCAATCAGGACCTCGGTTACCATCCAAACGAGGTGAAGATCTCCGGTCTTCGACCATCGTCTTCATCTTCGACTTTCAATCGTCGGTCAATTATTTGAAATGAGAATTAACTCGGCCTTCTCAAATAATTCACGTATATTTAGCATTTCAAATCAATTTACTTCAATGGTGAAATTATTTGACAACGCCAATCTTGTTCTTTAATGTAATTTTCACACCAAACACATTCAACCATCAAAAGCCACATAAATCGAGCAAATTCAGTTTATTTCCATTCCATATCGCTTATGATATTTTATAACTATTTATCGCTATTTTTATTTATTTTAAAATAGCTAATTTATTCAAAACGACGCTTCGGGCCATAAAGCGGCCGTGGCGCTGTTTTTCTTCAGATTTGATTTACACATATCTGAAAATCTAACCGTTGGATCTTCACAAAATTTACATCATTAGAAAGGTCTTTTCAAAACGAATCCAACGGTTCCAGTTTCGGGAAATTCCGACGGTCGGATCTCCCGGTACATTGGTTTGAAGTTTTGATTTCAAAATACGAACTGCAGCGTCGTTATTCGATTAAATATAATTATATTTATATATATATATATAAATATATAATCGTTTCTGGCGCTGTTTTTCTTCAGATTTGAATTAAACGTTCCAGACAATCCAACCGTTGGATTTTTACAAGGTTGGTGCCGTTGGAAAGATATTTCCAAGGCGAACCCGACGGTTGTGGTTTCGGGAAAATCCAATGGTCGGATTCCCCGTACTAGTTGTTTGAAATCACGGTTTCAAAATGCGAACTGCACGGCCACGTTTCGTTTTAATTTTATTTATATTTATATAATTATATAAATATAGTTCATTCAACAATTTCAATATCGTTTTCACTTCAAATATTTCACTAACGCCTTAAAATTTTGGAAAATTTCGCCATAACCTCCCCTGCACCGGGAGCATCGGGAAATCGCAAATAGCTTTCCCGGTCCTTCTAATCTCAAAAAGAAAAAGGAAAAGCCAAGCGGCTAGCCAACAGGCTCATAAAATCATCACCCAAACAAAACAGTAAATGTGTACCTATTTGTCGGGCACAAAATTTTATTCCTCTTCTCTAGCCCCTTTGTTATAACCTGTTCAATGAATATGCATATACATATATATACAGTTCTTATCATTTATCGTTTTCTATCCAACTTCATATTTGATTTCTATTTGGTTTAAAAACACCATTCATTCTAATGTTACATACATAGGTGCAAATCATTTCATTAGCTAATTAATGAATATTTCAACTCATATATGTTTATTTTGAGCAAGTGGCTATTTTTAACACTTCACATTTCAACGATTCATGCATACAATAAAAATGTGATTTTTATTGTAAAACAATTCATTTCAAAACACTATTTTTCTATATAGTTCATATAGGTGACAAAAATAGGATTTTTATCATAAAACAATTTCTTTTAAAACGAGATTATTTTACACAGTTCATATAGTCGATAAAAGGTGATTTTTTTATTATCAAACAATTTATTTCAAAATATGAATACCATTCAACACATGAATTTCCAATCAACGAATGAATATCGATTCAACACATGAATGTTTTCTATAGTTTCTATATATAGATAAAAATGTGATTTTTATATTTAAAACGCGAATACCATTCAACACATGAATTTTTAATCAACGAATGAATATCAATTCAACACATGAAGGTTTTCTATAGTTTCTATATATAGATAAAAATGTGATTTTTATATTTAAAACGCGAATACCATTCAACACATGAATTTCTAATCAACGAATGAATATCAATTCAACACATGAAGGTTTTCTATTCAATGAATAAATATAGTTTAAGCAGATGCAAATAATTCAAACACACGAATATTATTCAAAATTTCGGCAGCATAACGGCAGGGTAGTTAAAACCGGGACCGTCCCTAGTACGGCTCCTCGCTCTACCTTAAAACCTCGCGGTTTTTGACAATGGGGATCATGCATCTAGTTCGCACGCAGGCGGCATGTATATATTTATTTCATTTCCACAAACTAATCCTATGTGGTTTCAATCAAATATTTCTCAACCACAAACGGGTATTTTTCAACCTCAATCAATCAATATCAACCACAAACAATCCCAAACAATCATTCGCTATCGATCAATTTCCACAACAATTTCAATCAATAAATATCGTCCATGGTTTGTGGACGAGGGGCGTATATATATATATATATATATATATTTATATATAGCAATTCACTTTTATTTCAACACATATATATATAGCTAGAAAAAAGAAATTGAAGAGTGAGAAATTCTCACCAATAGCTATCCAACTACGACTCTTCCTTTATAGAAATCTTCGCCAATCTCGCCTTTTGTCGCTTTCGTTGCCCGTATTCTCTACATATGTAAAAATCGAATTTTTACTATGTTATTCAATATATAAAAATCGAATTTTTATTATGCTATTCAATATATAAAAATCGAATTTTGACTTCGCTATCCAATATATAAAAATCATATTTTTATTATGCTATTCAATATATAAAAATCGAATTTCAAAAATATAGATTCCGCCTTTTCAAAAATAAAGATTATATTTTTAATATTCCTATGATGTAAAAATTATATTTTTATTACTTTAAAAATATAAAAATCATATCTTACTTCTTCTACGTAATAAAAATTCCGTCTTTTCTATTTTAAAAATATGATCTTTTCTATCCAAGTTCAAATCTTTTTCTATTTAAAGTTCAAATCTTTTTCTATTTAAAGTTCAAATCTTTTTCTATTTAAAGTTCAAATCTTTTTCTTTTTAAAGTTCAAATCTTTTTCTATTTAAAGTTCAAATCTTTTTCTTTTTATATCTTAAAATTAAAATCAGTTTTAAACCTTTTTAAAAATCAGTTTTAAACCCTTTAAAAATCAGAATTTAAACCTTTTAAAAATCAGAATTTACAGAATTAAAATAAAAATAAAATAACAACAACTTACTGTAATCTGCGAAGAAGGGGGGGGTCGTCAGGCTCGGCGGTAGGAGGAGGAGCAGGCGGTGGCTTCAGTGGTCTCGAACGGGGGGGGCTCGCGAATTGGGGCGTCGCGATGCTTCAGGGGGGGGGGGGGGCGGATGCGTCGCGAGAGGGGGTTCGGGTGCGTCGAGGTGGAGAGGAGCGGGATCGGAGGGTGGAGCGGGGCACGGCGGTCGTGGGTGGAGCTTCGGTGGTGGGCGACGAGCGGGAAGGCAGCGAGGGTTTTTTTCTTTTTTTTTTCTTTTTTTTTTTTGACTGTCGGTTGACCAAGAAGGAAAGGGGAGGGAGAGAATATAAGGGGAATTTAATTATTTATTTAATTTAAATTTTTTTTTTATATATATAAAGTTGACTTTTCATACGACCTCTAAACGAGGCCCACCGCCTGTCGCCCATAGCGTATTACCCCCATTCCGAACACAATGGGATATATATCGTAGGTTGATTCGGCTGTTACAATCTGTTTCCGTTAGATTTACATTCAAATCACTATATTGAATTTTAAACGTACATTTCAAATTACCGGGGTCACATACTAACTAGAAAAATTCTCGAAAAATATTTTCTAGCTTCGTATTGACAATACGGTCCTAACAAAACTAGTTTCATCAAATTCTGAGACCGTTTGAAAAATGGCCAATTTCCAGTCGATTAAAATCAACTGAAACCGATCAAACGCGTTTTCCTTTGCCACGCTCACATATTGATTCGAAAAATTATGAAATTTGAAACCTAGCAATAATTTGACATCACGGATCCAACAAAAGTGGTTTTGTCGAAATCCGAGGTCGTTTGCAAAATGTCCATTTTTAAGGGCCTGAATTCCATAGCGACTATTCAGAATTTTCAACTGGACATATCTTTTGATTCCCGCTATCAAATTTCGATTTTTCAGATTCGTTAGAAAGGTATTCACTAACAGATTTAAATATTTTTGGTTTCACTAAAATTCGTTTTGTTTTGCACCCGGTACAGTCCGACAAAGTTTGAATTCGATTTTTGAAACTACAGCGCCCTTTCAGGCCTTGTTTATAATTATAATTAATTATATTCGTTTTCAATTGTCGATTCAAACTCAGTTTTCATCGACATTATTTAAAATATTTATTTTAAATATTTAAAATCCATTATTTTAGCCAATTTAAAATTTTTAAATTGGTTCAGATTTTCTGGGTCGTTACAATCTCCCCCACTTAAAACTTTTCGTCCCCGAAAAGGAACAAAGTCGAAAGTGGTTTTATAAATCTACAATCACACAACACAACAACCAATCCAATTGTTTTTAACCTTCAAAAATATACTAATCAAATCCTATACCCTTTAAAAATCATTCAGACTATATAATTAAAAGTGTATATCTATGAAAAGAAAATAACAATAGAGTAGAGAATTGAACGGTAGTGCAAAGTAGGGTAAATGTACCTTGCACCGGAGTCAATCAGAGATATCTACTCGGCATCTAGGATAAGCTTTCTGAATGCTCTCCTCAGTTTCCCAAGTACAATCTCGCGGATCTCCACTCCATTGCACTTTGACTAAGCGAACCTTCTTGTTCCTCAGCTCTTTGGTTTCTTTGCCTATTATCTTTAGCGGCTCTCTTCTCACAGCTAATTCTGGGGTTATTTCAATGTCATGTTGAGCTGCTTCTTCCACGATCAAGTCTGGATCATGAACGTGCTTTCGAAGTTGAGATATGTGAAATATATCATGAATTTCAGGCAACCAATTAGGCAGTTTGACCCTATAAGCGAGAGTTCCGATCCGTTCCAGAATAGGAAACGGACCAATGAATTTGGGTGCCAACTTTCCAGTTTTACCGAACCGGATAACTCCTCTCATCGGCGATACTTTCAAATATACATAGTCGCCAACTTCAAAGGATATATCTCTTCTTCTTCTATCGGCATAGCTCTTTTGTCGGCTTTGAGCGGCGAATAATCGCTTCTTAATAAAATCGACTTTGTCGACAGCTTCTCGAATCATATCAGGACCCAACACAAGTCTATTTCCAGGTTCGACCCAACAAGCAGGAGATCGGCACGGTCTACCATACAATGCTTCGAATGGCGACATTGTCAGACTCGCCTGGTAGTTGTTATTATAAGAGAATTCAGCCAAATGCAGATGGTCTTCCCATGATCCACCGAAATCTAGAACACAAGCCCGCAATAGATCTTCTAAAATGCGATTCACCCTCTCAGTCTGACCGTCTGTCTGAGGATGATAAGCGGTGCTCAAGTTTAACTTCGTTCCCAGCTCGACTTGAAATGCTTCCCAGAATTTGCTAGTGAATATTGTATCTCTATCACTGACTATACTGAGCGGCACTCCATGTAGTCTAACAATTTCCCTGAAGTAAATCTGCGCCAGACTCTGAGCAGTTCTGTTTGATCTGACAGGTATGAAATGGGCGGTCTTCGTGAAGCGATCTACGATCACCCAAATACTGTCATTTCCTTTTCTTGTTCGGGGCAGACCATCGATGAAATCCATAGAAATATGTTCCCACTTCCAACCAGGAACTTCTAGTGGTTGTAACAATCCAGCTAGTTTCTGTTGGTCGCTCTTGACTAGTTGGCAAGTAGGGCATCGGCTAACATATATTGAAACGTCTCTCTTCATAGCCTTCCACCAGAATGTTCTTTTGAGATCGTTATACATTTTGGCCACGCCAGGATGGATACTCAGCTTGGACTTGTGACACTCGTCTAACACTTCCCTTTTTAACTCTGGGATGTCAGGAACACAAATCCTTCCTTTTAACCTCAAGGTCTCGTCGTTATCTATTTGAAAACACGAGGGTTCGCCTTTCTGAATCCTTTTGATCATATCCTTAATAAAGTTATCCTCCTTCTGAAGAATAGATATTTTGTCAATCAAGGAAGTCGTGATAATAAAGCTGGCGATCATTACATTTTTTCGGCTCAGCGCATCGGCCACGACATTGGCTTTCCCTGGAGTATATATAATTTCGAAGTCATATGCCGCAAGAAACTCCAGCCAACGCTGCTGCCTCAAATTCAGGTCTTTCTGAGTGAACAGATACTTTAACGACTGGTGATCTGTAAACAGTTCAAACCTCTCACCCAGAAGATAATGTCTCCAGATTTTCAAAGCGAACACAATAGCCAATAACTCAAGATCATGAGTTACGTAGTTTTTCTCGTGCGGCTTCAATTGACGGCTAGCATAAGCAATTACTTGGCCTCTTTGCATTAACACTGCGCCAAGGCCTTCTCTAGAAGCATCAGTCCAGACCTTTAAATCCTGGTTGCCATCGATGATGGTTAACACTGGAGCGGTCGTTAGTCTTAACTTTAGTTCTCCGAAAGCCTCCTCACTTTCTGGAGTCCATTTGAACTTAGAATGCTTCTTCGTAAGCTTCGTTAAATGACCAGATATCTTCGAAAAGTTTTTAACGAACTTCCGGTAATAGCTAGCCAATCCGAGAAAACTGCGGACTTCAGTGGGAGTACTAGGCTGTTTCCAGTTCTGAATAGCTGTGATTTTACTTGGATCCACAACAATTCCTTCTTTCGATACGACGTGGCCCAGAAATTTTACTTCATCTTGCTAGAAGATACACTTGGAAAATTTGGCTTTTAATACATTCCGTCTGAGAATTTCCAAAACCTGTTCCAGATGCTTTTCATGTTCGGCCTTTGATTTAGAGAAGATTAGAATATCGTCAATGAAAACCAGAACAAATTTATTCAATACTCCTCTGAATACTCTATTCATCAGATCGACGAAGTAAGCTGGAGCGTTACATAAGCGGAACGGCATTACTAACCACTCATAGAATAAGTCGGGACCTCTGAATGCTTTCATTGGAACACACTCTTCGGCAATTCGAAGTTGATGGAAGCCTGTAGCTAGGTCCATTCTTGAGAATACTTGTACGCCATTTAATCGATCCAACAAATCATCGATCCGCGGCAATGGATATTTGTTCTTTATTGTCTGTTTGTTCAGATCACGATAATCCACACATAGACGTAGAGTACCGTCAGATTTTGGGACAAACACCACTGCTGCACCCCAATCAGAGAAACTAGGCCTGATCAGGCCCTTCCATACTAGTTGTCGTGTTTGATTGTCTAATTCCTCCTTCTCTTTCAAGGACATTCTTCGAATAGCGTGAACTACCGGCCTTGCATTGGGAATCAAAGCAATCTTGAAATCTATTTCTCTTTGCGGAGGTAAGCGAATAACTTCTTCGAACACATACGCATAGTTCTTGACGACAGGAATATCTTTGATGAGGTCGGGAATATTCTCTGCGATTCCAGGGACATTTTCTATTTGAGCTGGAGAAACATTCAAAGCTGCCCAGAAGTCTTTTCTATTAGCATTCTGACCTTCACAGGGAATGGTTATATAATCACCTGATTTAATCTTCGCCTTTACGACTCTGTCGGCGCATTTAACTTCAGCTTCATATTTGGTCAACCAGTCTAACCCCAAGATAAGGTCAAACTCTTTAAAATTCATGACGGCTGCGATGGTAGGGAACCGATAACGAGAGAAAGAAACTGGGACTCCACAAACCCAACGGAGATCAATTGAACCTCCAACCGGATTCTGGACAGTCATTGGTTCCTTGAGCTTTTTCAAATTCAAATCTAGTTTCTTAGCTGCCTCTTTGGAAATGAAGCTTCGCGACGCGCCAGTGTCAAACAGTACTTTAACTGGAATATCTTTGACAGTTAGCGTGCCTTCTAAAACATCTGGCCTTTCCTGAGCAGACGAAGATGCAGATACTCCTACCACTTCATTTGGATGTACTGCTTTAGGTTTTCTGAGTAGCGGGCAGGCCTTTGAAAGAGGACCGGTCTGATGGCATTGACTGCACTTTCTATTCTCTTGGAACTTCTTACCGGATTTAGTTTCATCTTTCTTTTGCTTCTTCGAGGTTTTACAATTCCTGGTCAAATGCCCCTGTTTATGGCAGTTACTGCATACAGCTGTCGTTACTGGTTCTTTTCCGGATCTGGCCCTTTTTCGATTTACTTTGGGCTCCTTACCGACTTCAGACATCGTACTGGCCTCAGGACGATCAGTTTCCGACCCTGCTTTGTCACTAGAACTGACTTCTTCTTCATCTCGCAACATGCCTTTCCTATCGAGATCTTCGTACTGATAAGCCATGTATACCATTTCAGAAAAAGGAAGCTTCACATGCCACAATACTTTATTCTGGTATTTCCTTTGAAGCCCGTGAATAAATCTCATATTTTTCCTCTTCGGATTTTGAATTAGATGAGGGGCAAAGTGAGAAAGTTCATTGAATTTCTTATGATATTCAGGAATGGTCATATCTCCTTGTATCAGATAAGAAAATTCATCACATAGTCGTTCGGTCGCTTCGGGAGGAGTAAATCTTTCTAAGAAAATCATTTTGAATTTGTCCCAGGTGATATCACCTTCTGGATTACCTTTGATAACTGAATCCCACCAGAATAAAGCTTCATCTTTGAGAGCCCAGGAGGCCAGTAATCTTTTCTGGTTATCCCTCAGCTTTAATGCTTTGAAGATTTTCTCAGCCGAACGAATCCAAGCTTGTGTTTTCATAATTGCTTCTTCACCCGTAAAGGGTTTTCCACCCAGATTTCTATACTTCATGAATAGAGCTTCTATATCCGGGTCAGTATTACTTCTTCTGTTTCTGGCACTCATTTTCTAGTTCTTCTGCAAATAGCAGATCAAGTGTCAGGCCAACAGGAAAGATATTTCAAAATATAGAGACAAATACTTGAATGTAAATGTGTCTATCCAGGTGTTATTTCATTCTGCTACTCATACTAGGATATTACTGATCCTATCTGTATAGAGTTACCCGTCCTGGAACACTACTGGTTCTATTTCTGACGAGTTCGTTAATATGTTATATTCCAGCACTAAGCTTAACCAAAGCTCTGATACCACGTTGAGACGACCCGAAATCCCGTTCAGACGGAAACAAGGGTTATCTTTGGAATATAACACAGAAACAGATAATAGCAGAACAGAATTAAATAAATACACCAGATAATGAACAATAAAATATACTGGATAAAAGTAATCATCAGAGTTACACAGTATACAGGATCTTACTTAGTACAAATACAGTTCAGCTATACATAAATGTCTACAGCGGAAATAAACAAAATATGTACAATAGGAGCTGAACAGCATAAAAAGAAATAAATGATAGAATCCATCTTCAGCTCCAGCTATCCAGAAAATGAACCAGCTAAACCTGAATACAAGGCTGCCCGTGTACAAAAAGGGGCACCCGAGTTTGAAAGTGAAACAAACTACGAGTCAGTCATGGGACTGGTATGAGAAATCCACTCAACACATATATAATTGGCTAATCACAGGACCACGCCACTTTCGTGGAACGGGTTTACTCCATTGGATTGCCAGTGCTTTAAAACAAATCTTTCTTTTAAACATCGCTATGCTTTTATAAAAATGAAGCCGTTATAAGACTCAGTTCCCATCACACAATGCAACGCAAACCGGAGGATAGAGTTTTTACCTTATAACGGCCAAATATACTTGATACGAATAAAACAAAGGCATTTGATATTATTGCTAGTGTTTATATGTTTTGAAAACAATTTCAAATCATAACTATCAATCATAGACGGCATTAATGCCCCATACCACTATGTCGCCATATATAGGTGTACAATCAAAACCGCACGGTGTCGTATTTGGAAATTGGATTTCTGTCATGAACCAAGGCAAAAGATAGTCCTTACCGAATTCGAGACTGCCTAGCCCGAGTCTCAGGATCAGAGCTCAAGTGACCCTTGGATCGTCAGGGCCGGTCCACCGATGTGGATTAAAATGCCTGAACCATGCGTTTCCCCGCCCTTTGGGGCGTAAACGAGCCAACGAATGACTCCATCGGACCCGGATCGTCCGATCAAACCGAGGCGCCTCGCAACAGCAACAACCACATAGGTGAAAAGTATATAAATGTCAGGGCTGGTAGGTCACTGACACCACCCTAGCTAGGAGGAAACGCAGGCCCTCCCTGAGGTCCTTTCTCCCGTTTCTGGTTCATACCGGGGTGTGAGGCTCGCGAATTCACGTTATACACAAAGCTACGCCACACAGGCGGTGCTTTGATCATCACCACAAGACTTCGCTTTTCAACAGAAGCCCTGATCACTGCATCTTAGCATGCCACACAGGCAATTCATGCCATGCGACTGATGTCTATCGATATACAACCTCTGAGCTCGTGCGTCTCAGAGAAGGGCGTTAAGCAAAAGAATAAATTCTCCGCCGCCAAACAGATGTATATTTAATAGAGATCAATCAACACAGAATAAAATCCAATGTCAGACACACAGTCCCTTTACAAGTCCGTTCTGGGTCTGAACGAAACTGGAGGCACTAAATACCTCGCAAACCCTTCGATCACCACGTACGTCTGGACGATCACCACTCATTATCCATATTTTGGGATGCCTCCCAATCAGGACCTCGGTTACCATCCAAACGAGGTGAAGATCTCCGGTCTTCGACCATCGTCTTCATCTTCGACTTTCAATCGTCGGTCAATTATTTGAAATGAGAATTAACTCGGCCTTCTCAAATAATTCACGTATATTTAGCATTTCAAATCAATTTACTTCAATGGTGAAATTATTTGACAACGCCAATCTTGTTCTTTAATGTAATTTTCACACCAAACACATTCAACCATCAAAAGCCACATAAATCGAGCAAATTCAGTTTATTTCCATTCCATATCGCTTATGATATTTTATAACTATTTATCGCTATTTTTATTTATTTTAAAATAGCTAATTTATTCAAAACGACGCTTCGGGCCATAAAGCGGCCGTGGCGCTGTTTTTCTTCAGATTTGATTTACACATATCTGAAAATCTAACCGTTGGATCTTCACAAAATTTACATCATTAGAAAGGTCTTTTCAAAACGAATCCAACGGTTCCAGTTTCGGGAAATTCCGACGGTCGGATCTCCCGGTACAATCGTTTGAAGTTTCGATTTCAAAATACGAACTGCAGCGTCGTTATTCGATTAAATATAATTATATTTATATATATATAAATATATAATCGTTTCTGGCGCTGTTTTTCTTCAGATTTGAATTAAACGTTCCAGACAATCCAACCGTTGGATTTTTACAAGGTTGGTGCCGTTGGAAAGATATTTCCAAGGCGAACCCGACGGTTGTGGTTTCGGGAAAATCCAATGGTCGGATTCCCCGTACTAGTTGTTTGAAATCACGGTTTCAAAATGCGAACTGCACGGCCACGTTTCGTTTTAATTTTATTTATATTTATATAATTATATAAATATAGTTCATTCAACAATTTCAATATCGTTTTCACTTCAAATATTTCACTAACGCCTTAAAATTTTGGAAAATTTCGCCATAACCTCCCCTGCACCGGGAGCATCGGGAAATCGCAAATAGCTTTCCCGGTCCTTCTAATCTCAAAAAGAAAAAGGATAAGCCAAGCGGCTAGCCAACAGGCTCATAAAATCATCACCCAAACAAAACAGTAAATGTGTACCTATTTGTCGGGCACAAAATTTTATTCCTCTTCTCTAGCCCCTTTGCTATAACCTGTTCAATGAATATGCATATACATATATATACAGTTCTTATCATTTATCGTTTTCTATCCAACTTCATATTTGATTTCTATTTGGTTTAAAAACACCATTCATTCTAATGTTACATACATAGGTGCAAATCATTTCATTAGCTAATTAATGAATATTTCAACTCATATATGTTTATTTTGAGCAAGTGGCTATTTTTAACACTTCACATTTCAACGATTCATGCATACAATAAAAATGTGATTTTTATTGTAAAACAATTCATTTCAAAACACTATTTTTCTATATAGTTCATATAGGTGACAAAAATAGGATTTTTATCATAAAACAATTTCTTTTAAAACGAGATTATTTTACACAGTTCATATAGTCGATAAAAGGTGATTTTTTATTATCAAACAATTTATTTCAAAATATGAATACCATTCAACACATGAATTTCCAATCAACGAATGAATATCGATTCAACACATGAAGGTTTTCTATAGTTTCTATATATAGATAAAAATGTGATTTTTATATTTAAAACGCGAATACCATTCAACACATGAATTTTTAATCAACGAATGAATATCAATTCAACACATGAAGGTTTTCTATAGTTTCTATATATAGATAAAAATGTGATTTTTATATTTAAAACGCGAATACCATTCAACACATGAATTTCTAATCAACGAATGAATATCAATTCAACACATGAAGGTTTTCTATTCAATGAATAAATATAGTTTTAGCAGATGCAAATAATTCAAACACACGAATATTATTCAAAATTTCGGCAGCATAACGGCAGGGTAGTTAAAACCGGGACCGTCCCTAGTACGGCTCCTCGCTCTACCTTAAAACCTCGCGGTTTTTGACAATGGGGATCATGCATCTAGTTCGCACGCAGGCGGCATGTATATATTTATTTCATTTCCACAAACTAATCCTATGTGGTTTCAATCAAATATTTCTCAACCACAAACGGGTATTTTTCAACCTCAATCAATCAATATCAACCACAAACAATCCCAAACAATCATTCGCTATCGATCAATTTCCACAACAATTTCAATCAATAAATATCGTCCATGGTTTGTGGACGAGGGGCGTATATATATATATATATATATATATATATATATTTATATTTATATATAGAAATTCACTTTTATTTCAACACACATATATATATAGCTAGAAAAAAGAAATTGAAGAGTGAGAAATTCTCACCAATAGCTATCCAACTACGACTCTTCCTTTATAGAAATCTTCGCCAATCTCGCCTTTTGTCGCTTTCGTTGCCCGTATTCTCTACATATGTAAAAATCAAATTTTTACTATGTTATTCAATATATAAAAATCGAATTTTTATTATGCTATTCTATATATAAAAATCGAATTTTTGACTTCGCTATTCAATATATAAAAATTGAATTTTGACTTCGCTATCCAATATATAAAAATCATATTTTTATTATGCTATTCAATATATAAAAATCGAATTTCAAAAATATAGATTCTGCCTTTTCAAAAATAAAGATTATATTTTTAATATTCCTATGATGTAAAGATTATATTTTTATTACTTTAAAAATATAAAAATCATATCTTACTTCTTCTACTTAATAAAAATTCCGTCTTTTCTATTTTAAAAATATGATATTTTCTATCCAAGTTCAAATCTTTTTCTATTTAAAGTTCAAATCTTTTTCTATTTAAAGTTCAAATCTTTTTCTATTTAAAGTTCAAATCTTTTTCTATTTAAAGTTCAAATCTTTTTCTTTTTAAAGTTCAAATCTTTTTCTATTTAAAGTTCAAATCTTTTTCTTTTTATATCTTAAAATTAAAATCAGTTTTAAACCTTTTTAAAAATCAGTTTTAAACCCTTTAAAAATCAGAATTTAAACCTTTTAAAAATCAGAATTTACAGAATTAAAATAAAAATAAAATAACAACAACTTACTGTAATCTGCGAAGAAGGGGGGGTCTTCAGGCTCGGCGGCAGGAGGAGGAGCAGGCGGTGGCTTCAGTGGTCTCGAACGGGGGGGGGGGGGGCTCGCGAATTGGGGCGTCGCGATGTTTCAGGGGGGGGGGATGCGTCGCGAGGGGGGTTCGGGTGCGTCGAGGTGGAGAGGAGCGGGATCGGAGGGTGGAGCGGGGCACGGCGGTCGTGGGTGGAGCTTCGGTGGTGGGCGACGAGCGGGAAGGCAGCGAGGGTTTTTTTTTTTTTTTTTTTTGACTGTCGGTTGACCAAGAAGGAAAGGGGAGGGAGAGAATATAAGGGGAATTTAATTATTTATTTAATTTAATTTTTTTTTATATATAAAGTTGACTTTTCATACGACCTCTAAACGAGGCCCACCGCCTGTCGCCCATAGCGTATTACCGTCATTCCGAACACAATGGGATATATATCGTAGGTTGATTCGGCTGTTACAATCAGTTTCCGTTAGATTTACATTCAAATCACTATATTGAATTTTAAACGTACATTTCAAATTACCGGGGTCACATACTAACTAGAAAAATTCTCGAAAAATATTTTCTAGCTTCGTATTGACAATACGGTCCTAACAAAACTAGTTTCATCAAATTCTGAGACCGTTTGAAAAATGGCCAATTTCCAGTCGATTAAAATCAACTGAAACCGGTCAAACGCGTTTTCCTTTGCCACGCTCACATATTGATTCGAAAAATTATGAAATTTGAAACCTAGCAATAATTTGACATCACGGATCCAACAAAAGTGGTTTCGTCGAAATCCGAGGTCGTTTGCAAAATGTCCATTTTTAAGGGCCTGAATTCCATAGCGACTATTCAGAATTTTCAACTGGACATATCTTTTGATTCCCGCTATCAAATTTCGATTTTTCAGATTCGTTAGAAAGGTATTCACTAACAGATTTAAATATTTTTGGTTTCACTAAAATTCGTTTTGTTTTGCACCCGGTACAGTCCGACAAAGTTTGAATTCGATTTTTGAAACTACAGCGCCCTTTCAAGCCTTGTTTATAATTATAATTAATTATATTCGTTTTCAATTGTCGATTCAAACTCAGTTTTCATCAACATTATTTAAAATATTTATTTTAAATATTTAAAATCTATTATTTTAGCCAATTTAAAAATTTTAAATTGGTTCAGATTTTCTGGGTCGTTACAAAATTTCACCGTATGTAAAATTTACATCTTTCTTAATGTAAATATACATGAATTTTACCGTATGTCCATTTTACCT
Organism: Allium sativum; assembly: GCA_030737875.1. Lineage (NCBI taxonomy): Eukaryota > Viridiplantae > Streptophyta > Magnoliopsida > Asparagales > Amaryllidaceae > Allium > Allium sativum. The sequence goes on from CM060923.1 coordinate 243,005,237, forward strand.
TATTTTTAATGTAAATTATATAGTAATCACAACGTAGGATAATTTTGCATTATTTTATAATGTAAATAAAAAGGGGATTTACACTGTTGGAAATTAACATTCGTTATAATGTTAAGATAAAAGAATGATATCGTAGGATGAATTGACATTTTTTATAATGTTAATAAAAAGAGAATTGACCATACTATAAGTGACATTATTTATGATATTAATAAAAAGAAAATTTACCGTAGGATAAGTGACGTTATTTATGATGTTAATAAAAAGAAAATTGACTGTAGGATGAATTACATTTATTTATGTAATTTATAAAAGAAATTAGACCGCATGACATGAATTACATTTATTTATGTAATTTATAAAAGAAATTAGACCGCATGACATGAATTACATTTATTTATGTAATTTATCAATGAAATTAGACCGAATGACATGAATTACATTTATTTATGTAATTTATCAATGAAATTAGACCGCATGACATGAATTACATTTATTTATGTAATTTATAAATGAAATTAGACCGCATGACATGAATTACATTTATTTATGTAATTTATCAATGAAATTAGACCGCATGACATGAATTACATTTATTTATGTAATTTATCAATGAAATTAGACCGCATGACATGAATTACATTTATTTATGTAATTTATCAATGAAATTAGACCGCATGACATGAATTACATTTATTTATGTAATTTATCAAAGAAATTAGACCGCATGACATGAATTACATTTATTTATGTAATTTATAAAAGAAATTAGACCGCATGACATGAATTACATTTATTTATGTAATTTATCAATGAAATTAGACCGCATGACATGAATTACATTTATTTATGTAATTTATCAAAGAAATTAGACCGCATGACATGAATTACATTTATTTATGTAATTTATAAAAGAAATTAGACCGCATGACATGAATTACATTTATTTATGTAATTTATCAATGAAATTAGACCGCATGACATGAATTACATTTATTTATGTAATTTATAAAAGAAATTAGACCGCATGACATGAATTACATTTATTTATGTAATTTATAAAAGAAATTAGACCGCATGACATGAATTACATTTATTTATGTAATTTATAAAAGAAATTAGACCGCATGACATGAATTACATTTATTTATGTAATTTATAAATGAAATTAGACCGCATGACATGAATTACATTTATTTATGTAATTTGTAAAGGAAATTAGACCACATGACATAAATTACATTTATTTATGTAATTTATGAATAAATGAAGCCGCATAATATAAAATACATTTTTATGTGTATTTTATGAATGAATTAACATCGCATGAAATAAAATACATTTGTATATGCATTTTATGAATAAGTTAAGATTGCATGAAATAAATTACATTTTATTTTATAATTTATGAATGAAATTAGTCCGCATAAAGTAAATTACATTTTTATATGTAATATATGAATGAATTTTCATCGTATGACATAAATTACATATTATTATGTAAATTATGAATGAATTTAACCCGCATGAGTGAAATTTCATTTTATTCTATGAAATGAATGTATAGATTTACTTTGTAAATAAAGATTACATTTTTATAATGTAAACAAGAAGTAGGATTCACATTGTAAATAAAATTTGTATTTTTATATGTACTTAAGAACGATGAATTATAAATTTCATTTTACATGTAAGGATGGAATTAAAAGAAGGAATTGGACGATGAAATATAATTTACATTTTACCGTAAGTTAAAGAAATTAAAAGAATCAAGAAGGAAGAATTCATCATTCAAGCATGATTTACATTTCACTGTAAATGAAGGGATAAAAGGATGAAGAAGGAAAATATACTTAAGAATAAAGAGTTAAACGGGTTACGTTCATATATTTATATATAAATATAATTAAAATTAAACGAATCGAGCGCAGTATTTCGCATTTAAAAATTATATCTTTAAATGACTATACAAGAAGATCCAACCGTCGGATTTTCTTGAAACTGAAACCGCTAGGACCGTCTTGGAAAAATCTTTCCAACGATATATAATACGTCAAAATCCAACGGTTAGATTTTGAGATATGTGAAAATCCAAATTGATTGAAAATAGCACCAGAATCGCCATTGACCTGAATCGTCGCTGATTAAAGATTTAATTATTTTCAATTAAATAGAATAGGAAATAATCGTTATAAATTAGAAATAACGATAAGGAAGAGTTTCCAATATATATATATATATATATATATACGAAGATTATTTGGAAAGGCCGAGTTAATCTTATTCCAAATAATCAAAACGACGATGAGAATTGAAGAAGAAGACGACTAATGAAGACCGTCAATCTTCCCCTCAGGAAGACAGCGATTGAGGCTTTGAATTGATTTGCTCCCAATTCGAGGTCATGATCGTCGTTCGAACGAACATGTTGATTGAACGGATTTGGCTTTCGCTCAGACCCAGAGCATAAGCGTAAATGGATTGTATGTCTGACGTGGTATTCCTTTACACTGTATCTATTGATCTCTGCTAAACATATATCTGTTTGGTATCTTTCACCCTTCTTTGAGACGTACGAGCTCAGAGGTTATATGTTGGCGGAAATCAATGATATGGTATGGATTGACGATGTGGCATGCCAAGATGCATGTGATCAAGGCTTTATTGAAAAGCAGGCCTTGTGGGATGATCAAAGCATAGCCTGTTTAGGCATAGCTTTGTGTATGACGTGACTTCACGAGCCTCACACACCGGCGGAGTCTAAAACGGGAGAAGGGAACGCAGGGAGTGCACACGTTTCTTCCTAGCTAGAGTGGTACCGGGGACCTACCAGCGTTGGCATTTATTCATTGTGGTTGTTGGATTTTTCGAGGCCTCGGATTTATGCGGTCGCCACTGGCCGTATTATAGGTCCAAAAGGACTGGGAAGCGTGTGTTCAGGAATTGCCAATCCATTAAGCGTTAACGTATGGACCGGCCCTGCAGGATCCAAGGGTTGGACAGAGTACCAATCCTGGGGCATTGCTAGAGTGTCTCGAATCGGTAAGGATCTCCTCCCTAGCCTTGACTCAGATGGAAATCCAAATTCCAAATACGACCCTACGGTTTTGATTGTATTACTAGTATGGAGATATAGTAGGATGGGGTACTATGTTTCCTAGGATTGATACATTTATTTTGAAATGTTTTTATTATACACTAATAATAATATTAAACTCGTATTTGCCGTATTTAGCATGTTTAATCACCATAAGGGAAAACTCTATCCACTGGTGTGCGTTGCATTGTGTGATGGGACTTGAGTCTTATGGTGATTCCATTTTTTCTAAAAAAACATTGCGATGTTGTACGTTCTGACACTTTAAATTATGCACGACAATCCGTTGAGTAAACCCGTTCCGCATTAGCGGCGTGGTCTTTGGATTTGTCATATTATTATTACTAAACTAGTTATGAATTCTCACACCAGTCCCACGACTGACCTGTAGTTTGTTTCACCTTTTTGCAAACTCGGGTGCCCTCTTTTCTACACGGGCAGCCAAGTAAACAGGTTCATTCTTTGCTTGGAGTCTTCTTGGAGTTGCTCATTATCTTTGCTTGGATTTGCTTTTGCGGAGAGGTGATGACTTGGAGCTTTGAGGACAGCTATCATTTACTTCTATTGCATTTTTCTATCTTTAAGTTCAGTCATTAGACTTGTTTCATTTCGTATTGCTTATTTTGGGAGTTGGAACTTATTTTCATTTCTGCAAACTTGATGTAATAATTTGGATTCTGTGACTGTTGGGATTCTGTGGTTTATGACATTATATTTCCGCTGCTATGATGTTATTATGCTATGGTTTTCCTCTGCTATATTGTATCAGTGATATGTATTGTTATATTTATGTTGTATTCCATATGATTATTCCTTACTTTCACGCAGTGGAGGTTTGGGGTCATCACAACCTTGGAAATAAAAATAACATTTTTATTTGAAATGTGTTATTCAAAATAAAAATGACATTTCGATTAGAAATATAGTTATTGAGATAAAACCAAACATTTTGGCACTTTGAAAAGAATGAAGTAATTCATCCATTTTTTATCACTTTGAGAAAGAATGAGTTAAAATCATTCATTTTGACACATTGAAAAGAGTTAGACACAAATGAACATTTTTGTATATTAAAAAGAGTTTTGACAAAAATCATATTTTTGTCACTTAATAAGGAGTTTGACAAAAACATACATTTTTGTCACTTAATGAGGATTTTACAAAAATCACATTTTTGTCATTTAATAAGGATTATATAAGAATAATATTTTGTCAAAACATGATTAGTGAAATTAAATAACTTGTTTGTCAAAACTTGATTAGTGAAACAAAAATGAATATTTTTGTGTATTAAAAAGTATTAAACCAAAATGAACATTTGTTTACATTAAAAAGAAGTAGATCAAAATATATAGTTTTGTTTACATTAAGAAGAGTTTAACCCAAAATTATCATTTTTGGTCATTAAAAAGAGTGAAACCAAATAAATATATTTTATACATTAAAAGAATAAACTAGAAAATGAATATCTTTATACATTAAAAGAATGAACTAAAAAATGTATATTTTTATATAACTTAAAAAAAATTGAATTAGAATAGACACTTTTGTCACATTAAAAAGAATGAAGTGAAAATACACTTTTTGTCAATTATAAGGAATGAAACAAAAATAATTATTTTTGGTCATAATAAAGAGTTTAACCAAAATATACAATTTTGTCATTATAAAGGAAGATTTCATTTTTGATCATTAATAAGAATTAAAACCAAAAATACATTTTGGTTCACAAAGAAGAAAGAGCACATTTTGATCATTAAAAAGGGTTAAAGTAAAGTTAGTATTTTTGTTTACTTTAAAAGATTGAAGAAAAAAATAACATTTTTGTTTACTTTAAAAGATTTGACAAAATTATCATATTTTGTACATCAGAATTGAATTTGACAAAATTCTCATATCTTGAACATTGTAATGAATTTGACAAAATTATCATGTTTTTGTACATCGAAAGGAATTAGACAAAATTTCAACATCTTTGTCACTTTAAAAGAACTAGGATAAAAGAGACATTTTGGTCACTTTTAAGAGAATTGAAGTGAAAGAGTGGATTTTTATTGTCATTTGTTCGCAATAAAATAACTGAGATATATATCTGTGATGTCGGAATGTTTGATGTGTTAAACAAAATGTTAGTATATTCAACCTGAATATTACACTTCCATTTACAAGTTACCCGACTTGTTTATGTGATTGGGACGACTATTTTCACACATCGCCCAAGCGCACAAATAATTTACTATTTGTTTGATGGATGAAACCCCCACACGGGTATTGGGATGATATTGGATACACACTAATCCCAATATTTAATTATCCGTCAATCGATGGATTGACAGTCTGTGATGAGCATTAGTTATCTACTTTAATGCTCACACAGTTATAGATTCCACTTTGATCGTCATTTGGATGTTTGGTAATTATTCATCATGATTGTTGATTACATGCAATATATGGTTGTTGATTGAGCCACATTCCAATAAAGAATATTCTAGAAAAAGAATATATTTTAGAAAAAGAAAATATTTTAGAAAAATATATTTTATTTGAAATGAACTAGTTATCAACCAGAATAAATCATTGAATTAAGATTAAATGAAGTTTTTCCAATTTGTTAAGATTTAATTGAAGTTAATTTAAATAAATTGGATTTGGGTTGTAACAACCCGCAAATTCTGAACCAATTTAAAAAAATTATTTTAGAAAATTTTAATGAATTTTGAGGATATAATATAATTTATTATTAATAATAATGGCTAGAATTCATTTTAATCGAAGTTAAAACGAATAAATTTAATTTATATATAAATGGAGTTAGAAATGGCGTGGTAGTTTTAAAATTTGATTTTGAACTTTAACAGAATGTACAGGATTCAAACTAAATCAGAATTGAGTGAAACCAGAAATATTTAAATCTGTTTAATCATATCTTTCTAACGAATCTGAAAAAGTTGAAATTTCATAGCGGAAATCAAAAGTTATGGACAATTCAATTATTATAAAGGTCGTTGCAGAATTTATATATATATATATGGCCCAAAAGACTACTTTCACATATGAAGGAATTTCGACTCGAAACCACTTCCATTGAGTTCGAAATGACGTTTCTGCATTGAAAAACAGTAAACACTTATATATTTTGAGTTTCGGAATTTATTTGTTTAAAAATGTATTTTTAATATTAAATATATTGCCCTTGAAAATAGCCATTTTTCAAACGACCTCCGTTTTCGACGAAACCACTTTTGTTGGAACCGGAATGTCAATCTATTGCTAAGTTTCAATTTTCAGAATTTTTCGAATTAATATGTGAGCGTGGCAAAAGAAAATGTGTTTTGACTATTTTAGTTAAATTTAAACGCCTTAGAAATAGCCATTTTTCAAACAGTCTCAGAATTCGACGAAAATAATTTTGTTGGGTTCATATCGTCATAAGAAAGTCAAAAATAATTTTTCTGGATTTTTCTGAGTTCGTATGTGGCCCCGGCATATTTTAATGTACGGTCAATATTTAATTAATTAAAATTTTTAATGTAATTTTAAATAAAAATCGTACAGATTTCGGAATTGGGCCACGGGACCTATCCCATTGCGTTCAGAAGGTGTCAAAACCTTAAGAACGACAGTCAGCAGGCCCAAATCAGAGAAAGTCCGAAAATCCACCTTTATAACACGTTTTTCGAGAATTTATATTATTATATAATAAAAAAATAAAACCCTAATCCTAATTTCAATGGCCAGCCGCCGCCAGGTCTGTTCAAGGGCCAGAATTGTCCGAATTTCAAACCTTAATATCTTCCAATCCACTCGACAAAAATCTACAAATTATATACGGAATCGAAGAGAATTTCAAGACCTTTCAATCCATACGGCTAAGATCGAGTTTTAGTCCATGGATTTCGCGAATTCTTGGCCTGAAGTGGCTGCTTTTTTTGGTGGTTGGCGGTTCGAATGGAGGCCGAGTTGGGTGGCTTTCTAGGTGGTGGTGGCTCTCGAGCGGGGCGTCGGAGGGGCGGTGTCTGATCGGCGCCTGGGTGGTCGAGGTGGCGCACGCACAGAAGGGGTGGACGGTTGAGATGGGTGCGGCTGATTCACGTGCGACGAGGAAGAAGGTCTCCTATTTTTTTATTTTTTTTATTAATTAAATATTTAATTTGTGCGATCTTTAAAAATTAATATCTCTCTCATACGAGGTCGGATTGACGAACCGTCAGTTGCGTTGGATTCGTCTTTCCGAGTTCTTCGCGATGGCGCAGACCAGAGCTGATTCCGAGCTAGTCAAATTTTCAGCAAAAATCAATGTGAGAATTCGAATTTTTATTATTTAATTAATTATTAATTTATTTTCTTGCTTTAAAATATTGTGTGATGATGTTAATTCACATCTGGATTGTTATGTATTGTGTGAATCGTTGATTGTGGCTTGTAATATGTTTGTTGTTCATGTTGTACTAGATTCGCATTAAAATTTCATATTTTATTGAATTTTATTTGCATTTAAAAAAATTAATCTAAATTCAGTTTTAAATCATATTTATTTCAGATCCAGTTGTAAAAAATTATTTTATGTTATTAAAACATAATTTCTATTTTTCTGAAATGAACAATAGAATTGAAACGACAAATAAAAACTCATTTTTATTTGTTGATATTACCATAAGAATTTGAACAACGAATAAAAGCGTATTTTATTTGTTGATATTACAATAGAATTTGATCGACAAATAAAAACTCATTTTGTATTTGTTATTATTACTATAAGATTTGAACAACAAATAAATACTTATTTTTATTTGTTGATTTTACAATAAAAACTAAACGACAAATAAAAACTCCTTTTTTGTTTGTTGACATTATAATGCAAATTGGACGACGAATAAAATCTCATTTTTTATTTGTTTATATTACAACATAGATTGTTTAACAAATAAAATCTTAATTTTATTTGTTTACATAACAACAGAATTTGGTCAACGAATAAAACATATTTTTATTTTGTTTACTTTACATTAGAATGTAAACAACGAATAAAACTTTATTTTTATTTATTTGCTTTGCAATAGAAATTGAACGACAAATAAAACATTATTTTTTTATTTGTGTATATTACAACAGAAATGGGTTAACAAATAAAATCTTATCTTTATTTGTTTACCTTTCAATAGAATTTGGACGACAAATAAAATATTATTTTTATTTGTCTATTTACAATAGAATTTGAACAACGAATAAAATATTTTTTTTATTTATTTACATTAAAAAGAATGGATTAAGAAGATTATATTTTTAACGTGCACTGTTGTAACAACCCGCAAAATCAGGACCAATTTAAAATTTTATTTTAGAAAATTTTAATGAATTTTGACAATATAAAATAATTTATTTAAATAATAATGATCACAAATTTGATTTAAATCGAAGTTAGAATGAATGATTTAATTTTAATTACCAAAAGAGTTAGAAATAACGCGGTAGTTTGAAAAGTCAAACTTGAACTTTGACTGACCGTACATGATGCAAAATTTAACGGATTTTAGTGAAACCAAAAATATTAGAATCTATTTAAAAATATCTTTCCAACGAATCCGAAAAATCGAAATTTCATAACGGGAATCAAAAGTTATGGCCAATTCAATATTTAGGAAGGTCGCTATGAAATTTATAAGGGCCAAATTGCTAAATTTTGCAGAATAAGGAATTAGGACCCGAAACCATCTCCATTGGTTTTAGAATGTTGTTTACATATAAAAATGACTATAAGAACTTATATTTTTGAGTTTCGGAAAAATTCCACTATTTTTGGTATTTTTAAATATTAAATATATTGGCCTTAAAAATAGTCATTTTTCAAACGACCTCGGTTTTCGACGAAATCACTTTTGTTGGAACCGGAATGTCAAATTATTGCTAGGTTTCAATTTTCAGAATTTTTAGAATTAATATGTGAGCGTGGCGAAATAAAATGTGTTTTGACTATTTTCAGTTAAATTTGAACGCCTTAAAAATAGCCATTTTTCAAACAGTCTCAGAATTCGACGAAAATAATTTTGTTGGATTCGTATCATCATAAGAAAGCTAAAAATATTTTTTTTAGAATTTTCTGAGGTCGTATGTGGCCCCGGCATATTTAAATGTGCGGTAGAAATTAAATAATTAATTTAATATTGCATTTTTAAATTAAAACCAAAAATAAAACGTGAAGACATCAGAACTGGACCTTGGGACATAGCCCATCGCGTTCAGAAGGCCTCAAAACGTTAAGATCGACAGTAAGCAGGCCCAAATCCGAGAAAGTCCGAAAATCCACTTTATTTCACGAATTTCGAAATTTATATTATTAAAATATTATTAAATTTCTGGCCGAAACCCTAATTCTATCCATGGTCAGCCGCCACCCTTAATTTTGAAGGCCAGAAATCACCGAACTTCAAACGTTAATATCTCCCAATCCGTTCAACGAAAATTTATGTATGACCTACCAAATCGAAGAGAATTCAGAGACCTTTCAATCTATACGGCTATGATCATCATTAGGGTCGCGGATTTTGCGGATTTTCAGCCTGAAGTGGCTGCGTTTTTGGGTGCTTTTGGGGTGAGATTGGAGGCCGAGTTCGACATGCTTCTGGGTGGTGGTGGCTCGTGGCAAGGCGGTTCGAATGGAGGTGGTTGATCGATGAACGGGGCTGTGTGGAGGGGTGCGAATTTGGCTTTGGAATGGCAAGATGGGTTCGGCCGAATTCTTGAACGTGAGGAAGAAGGTTGCGTTCCTTTTTTTTTAATATTATTTTATTATTTTAATTATTTAATTACCCAATCTTTAGAAATTCATAACTCTTTCATACGAGGTCCGTTTGACGAACCGTAAATTGCGTTGGAATCACAAAATTGAGAGCTTCGCGATGGCACAGACCGCAGTTGAAAAGGAGACAGTAAAATTTTGGCCAAAAAAATCTAGGTGAGAATTCTAATTTTGATTATTTAATTGATTATAAATTGTTTTCTCGCGTTAAAATAATTGTATTATTATATTTATTCAATTCTGAAATATTCTGTGTTGTGTGAATTATTGATTGTGCTTGTGATGTGATTTGTTGTGTACGATGTGTTAGATTTGCATTGAAATTGCAGACATTATTAAATTTATTCTCAGTTAGAGAATTAGATCTAAAATTAGGTCTAAAACATAGTTATGTCAGATTTAATCGTATTTATTCAGATTTAGATGTTGAAATTTATTTTGTATAAATTAAATATTATTTTTATTTATTGATTCAACAATAGAATTAGAACGACAAATAAAATATTATTTTTATTTGTTTATTTACAATAGAATTTGAACAATGAATAAAATACATTTTCTATTTGTTTAAATTAAAAGGAATGAATTAAGAAGAATATATTCTTAATGTAAATTTGTTACATTAAGAAGAGTAAATTAAAAAGCATATATTTTCAATATGAAATTGTTTTCATTAAAAAGAATGAAATTAAAAGATTACATTTTTTTTTTTTTTTGTCATATTAGGATTGAAATTAAAGATTTGATTTTTATTGTCTATTGTTTTCAATAATAGTGATTTCAATAAAATGACATACTATTTGTCACTTTAATTTCAATAAAGGTGGTAACATTAGAAATCTCATTTTTAATGAAATATTGTTTTTGATTAAAGGAGTAATATAAAGAATTTCATTTTTAAGGTAATAGTGATTTCAATAAAAGAAGCAATGTAAAAGATTATATTTTTATGTGTTGTTTGTGTTCAATAGAAAGATGTTGAATAAAAAGATTATATTTTATTTTCATTTTGTCGCAATGAAAAGTTCATAAGCTAAGATTACATTTTTATTGTAATTTTATTCATTGTAATAAATAGAAAAGATTACATTTATATGTAATGAAAGAATGAATAAAGAAGTTATTATTTTCATTGTAAAATAGAAAAGGTCAATATTTTTACATTGTAAAATAGAAAAAGACATATTTTCTTTGCATAACAAAAGTTACATTTTTATATGTGCTTTATACATGAATTTACACTGTATGACAAAAATTGCATTTTTCTATGATATAAAAATGTAAATTTACATTACATGATTTAAATTACATTTTTCTATGTAATTTAGAGATGAATAATAACGGTAGAATGAAAATTACATTTTTTTTCATGTAATTAAAATGTGAATTTGCGTTGTAGGATAAAAACTACATTTTTAGATATAATTTAAATATGAATTTATGTCGTATGATAGGAATTACATTTTTCTATGTAATTAAAATATGAATTCCCATCGTATAATGAAGATTACATTTTTCTATGTAACTTAGAGGTGGATTAGAACGATAAAATAAAAATGACATTTTTTTTTCTATGTAATTTATATATGAGTTATAACGGTATGATAAAAATTTAGTAATATATTTATTTACATTTTCTTATGTAAGTAAAAGAATAGAAATTGAAAATGCGATTATTTACATTCTCTTATGTAAATAAAAAGAATAGAATCTAGAAATATATTTATTTACATTTTCTATAGTAGGAAACTAGAATTGTTAATGTTGAATATTTTATCGTCATTTTGAATGCGGTAAAAAATTGAATTGTTAATATTGAGTATTTTATCGTCATTTTGAATGCGGTAAAAAATTGAATTGTTAATGTTGAGTATTTTATCGTCATTTTGAATGCGGTAAAAATTGAATTGTTAATGTTGAGTATTTTATCGTCATTTTGAATGCGGTAAAAATTGAATTGTTAATACTGAATATTTTATCGTCATTTTGAATGCGGTAAAAAATAGAATTGTTAATGTTGAATATTTTATCGTCATTTTGAATGCGGTAAAAATAGAATTGTTAATGTTGAATATTTTATCGTCGTTTTGAACGCGGTGAAAATAGAATGGTTAATGTTGTCATTTTTATCGACATTTTTGGTGCGATAAAAATAGACAATGTTAGTGATTCATTTTTATCGACATTCTTGGTGCGATAAAAATAGACAATGTTAGTGATTCATTTTTATCGACATTTTTGGTGCGATAAAAATAGACAATGTTAGTGATTCATTTTTATCGACATTCTTGGTGCGATAAAAATAGACAATGTTAGTGATTCATTTTTATCGACATTCTTGGTGCGATAAAAATAGACAATGTTAGTGATTCATTTTTATCGACATTCTTGGTGCGATAAAAATAGACAATGTTAGTGATTCATTTTTATCGACATTTTTGGTGCGATAAAAATAGACAATGTTAGTGATTCATTTTTATCGACATTCTTGGTGCGATAAAAATAGACAATGTTAGTGATTCATTTTTATCGACATTCTTGGTGCGATAAAAATAGACAATGTTAGTGATTCATTTTTATCGACATTTTTAGTGCGATAAAAGTAGACAATGTTAGTGATTCATTTTTATTGACATTTTTAGTGCGATAGAAATAGACAATGTTAGTGATTCATTTTATTCGACATTTTTATGCGATATAAATAGCGATGTTAATGGTACATTTCTATCGTCTTTTAGTTGTGATAAAAAGAACAAAATAATGAGAATCTTTTTATTTACATTTTCTATGGTAATGAAAAAGAACAAAAAAAATGTGAATCCTTTTATTTACATTTTCTATTGTAAAGAAAAATAACAAAATTGTGTGAACCATTTTATTTACATTTTCTATTGTAAAGAAAAGTAAAAAGAGAGTTATATTTCTTATTTGCATTTTTAGATGCAAATAAAGCATAGAAAGGAAATTATACTTTTATTTGTCATTGTTTTGTTAAATAAAAGTAAAAGAGTTAAAAGGACATTTTATTTACCATTGTTTTGTTAAATAAAAGTACAAGATATAAAAGAACATTTTTATTAACATTGTTTTGTCAAATAAAAAGACAAATACATGAGATACACTTTTATTTGTGTTTTATGTACAAATAAAAGTACAGGATTAGAAACACACTTTTTTTTACATTGTATTTGTTGAAATAGAATCGTTAACAAAATGAGTGTATCACTTTACTCATCTTTGTTGAAAACAGAAATTATGTGAAAATATGAGAATCACTTTTATTTGCATAATATACAGTAGAATTTATACGCAAATAAAAAAAATCCAATTTTTATTTGCAAACTTGCATTAGAATTTATATTCTAATATACAATTGTATTGTTGGGCAAAATATACACTGAAAAGTATTGTTAAGAAACTTCATGTAAATATAATGGAATATATATTCCATTTGTCATCCGCAATAAAGCTGTATAAATAAATTACTGTTTATGTAACTTTAGAAGTATATAGGGAAGTCATAAGAGTAAAATACATTTTACTTGATATAAGTGACATGTTAAGTGAAATTGAAATTGGTTAAACCTATTAACTAATTCTATATTTATTTATTTGTATGAATTGTTTGTTGGCTGAAAACCCCACACGGGTATTGGGACGATACTTGACTGACACAAATCCCAATGTTTAATTATATGTCTATCGATTGATCGACAGGCTGCGATGAGCGTTATTGTTTTATTTTAATGCTCACACAGTTGACATTGTCACTCTGGTTGTTAATGGATGGATTGAGGATTATTCCCTGTTATTACCCTATACATGAAATGTATGAAACCCATATGACCCAAATTATATGGTACATGGTTGAGTCGCATTCCAATGCCGAATTTCTTTTTAAATAAAGAATTTTTATCTAATAAAAAGGATCTTTGTAAAATAAAAGATTTTGTATTATAAAGTATATGTTACATTCAGAATCTTTTATATATAGAATATTTCATTGATTATTTTAAAATATGTTTTTTTGATAGTAATGAATTAATATCTTTAAGATAAACCTTTTATTTAAGATTATTAGATCTTAACAATTATGTTTGGTGATTGATATGTAGATTGGATTTGTAGTGGACAATGTTTTAAATAACATTTATCCTTTAATCCAATTTACATTGAAATTACTATTTGGAATTTATAAATCTATTTTATAAATTAAATCAAAATTGGAATATTAATACATCTTTTTAGAAAGATCAAAATGTAATTTATTTTATCTTTGATAAAATTAATGAGAACCTTTTAACATAAACAATAATTTTTATTTAAAAGGATATTCAAAGTTGGAATGTGGCGTATGGTTGGTTTTAATTACAAATACGCGAGTTATTCAGAAAGACCGGGTCTAACCCATTCTGAATAATCATCACGACGATCAAGAGTCGAAGATGAAGACGGTGACTGAAGACCGGAGAGCTTCACATCGTTTGGTTGATGGTGACTAATATCTTGAATTGGGACTGATCCCCCAAGGCAAGGTAAAAGTGATGATCTTCCAGACGTACTGGAGATCGACGGATACGTCGTTTCGTTCAGACCCAGAACGGACTTGTAAATGGATAGCATGCCTGACATTGAAATTTATTTCATGTAATTAAATTGGTTTTTATTTAATATATAAATGCATGGTGGCGGAGGATTTATTCTCTTGCTTAACACCCTTTTGTATGTTAAATAATTACCGATCGCATGATATGAGTTGTTGATGTGGTATGCCAAGTTGCACTTGATCAAGGCTTATTGTTGCAAAGCAGAGCCTTGTGGGATGATCAAAGCATAGTCTATTTAGGCATAGCTTTGTATGACGTGACCTCACGAGCCTCACAGCCCGGTAGAGTCTAAAACGGGAGAAGGGAACGCAGGGAGTGCGCACGTTTCTTTCTAGCTAGAGTGGTGCCAGGGACCTACCAGCGCTGGCATTTATTCATTGTGGTTGTTGGATTGTTCGAGGCCTCGGTTTATGCGGTCGCCACTGGCCGTATTATAGGTCCAAAAGGACCGGGAAGCGTGTGTTCAGGAATTGCCAATCCACAAAAGTAAGTGTGGACCGGCCCTGCAGGATCCAAGGGTTGGACAGAGTACCAATCCTGGGGCATTTGCTAGAGTGTCTCGAATCGGTAAGGATCTCCTCCCTAGCCTTGACTCAGATGGAAACCCAAATTTCCAATACGACATCACGCGGTTTTGATTGTATACCTATATATGGCGACATAGTGGGATGGGGCACTCATGCCGTCTAGGATTGATACATTTACTTTGATGTATTTCAAATTGGTTGCACACTATTATTATATAATATCGTGTTTATCGTATCAAGCATTTTTTGATCATTATAAGGTAAAACCCTATCCTCCGGTTTGCGTTGCATTGTGTGATGGGACTTGGGTCTTATAATGGTTTCATTTTTCTAAAAAGCATTGCGTTATTTTAACGATTTACTTTAGTCATGCACTGGCAATCCATAGGAGAAAACCCGTTCCGCGAAAGTGGCGTGGTCCTGTGATTAGCCTTATTATATTATATAGGTTAAGTAGAATTCTCACACCAGTCCCATGACTGACCTGTAGTTTTGTCCACTGGCAAACTCGGGTGCCCATATTTTCCACACGGGCAGTCGAGTAGCTATTTCTTTGCAGATATATTAAGCAGGATTCTGGGTTGAAGCTTAAAGCTGTGTCCAGAGATAGAGAGTCTTCCGCTGTGTTTTCTTCCGCTGCAATATATTTAATTATTGTAACTTATCTTCCGCTGTAATTTTATTCCAATGTACTCTGATATGTATATTCTGTACTCTGATGTAACATTTGTTATAGTGTTATAAAAGTCTTCTGTTATTTGTTGTAATTTGTTGTATGCCCAAAGTTAAAGTATTCGTAGGTTTTCACTTTTTGGGTCAGACCTGTGTGGTTTATGGTCGATTCAAAGGGTGGGAATTTGCGGGTCTTTACAGTTGGTATCAGAGCTCTGGTTAGCTCAAATCTTTGGGGTACAACTTGTTAGAACTGAACAAAAGACTCATCAGAGATTGGATTAGTAATGTCCAATAAGAATACTCATTAGAGATAGGATCAGTAGTATCCTAGAATGAGTAAACTCGTTAGAGATGGGGTTAGTAATGCCTTAGAACGAGTTCAGAGTTACGAATTTATAATTAACGTATTTTTGATATTTATAATCTATTTTGTGAAATATGATTTTTATATATATAAAGTTATATATATTTTGAAAAGATAATTAACCATTAAAATTTAAAATTAAGATAGTTAATTTTATAATTTTTAGGTACGTTCCTTTTCGAGGACGAAAAGTTTTTAAGTGGGGGCGATTGTAACAACCCGCAAAATCAGGACCAATTTAAAATTTTATTTTAGAAAATTTTAATGAATTTTGACAATATAAAATAATTTATTTAAATAATAATGATCACAAATTTGATTTAAATCGAAGTTAGAATGAATGATTTAATTTTAATTACCAAAAGAGTTAGAAATAACGCGGTAGTTTGAAAAGTCAAACTTGAACTTTGACTGACCGTACATGATGCAAAATTTAACGGATTTTAGTGAAACCAAATATATTAGAATCTATTTAAAAATATCTTTCCAACGAATCCGAAAAATCGAAATTTCATAACGGGAATCAAAAGTTATGGCCAATTCAATATTTAGGAAGGTCGCTATGAAATTTATAAGGGCCAAATTGCTAAATTTTGCAGAATAAGGAATTAGGACCCGAAACCATCTCCATTGGTTTTAGAATGTTGTTTACATATAAAAATGACTATAAGAACTTATATTTTTGAGTTTCGGAAAAATTCCACTATTTTTGGTATTTTTAAATATTAAATATATTGGCCTTAAAAATAGTCATTTTTCAAACGACCTCGGTTTTCGACGAAATCACTTTTGTTGGAACCGGAATGTCAAATTATTGCTAGGTTTCAATTTTCAGAATTTTTAGAATTAATATGTGAGCGTGGCGAAATAAAATGTGTTTTGACTATTTTCAGTTAAATTTGAACGCCTTAAAAATAGCCATTTTTCAAACAGTCTCAGAATTCGACGAAAATAATTTTGTTGGATTCGTATCATCATAAGAAAGCTAAAAATATTTTTTTTAGAATTTTCTGAGGTCGTATGTGGCCCCGGCATATTTAAATGTGCGGTAGAAATTAAATAATTAATTTAATATTGCATTTTTAAATTAAAACCAAAAATAAAACGTGAAGACATCAGAACTGGACCTTGGGACATAGCCCATCGCGTTCAGAAGGCCTCAAAACGTTAAGATCGACAGTAAGCAGGCCCAAATCCGAGAAAGTCCGAAAATCCACTTTATTTCACGAATTTCGAAATTTATATTATTAAAATATTATTAAATTTCTGGCCGAAACCCTAATTCTATCCATGGTCAGCCGCCACCCTTAATTTCGAAGGCCAGAAATCACCGAACTTCAAACGTTAATATCTCCCAATCCGTTCAACGAAAATTTATGTATGACCTACCAAATCGAAGAGAATTCAGAGACCTTTCAATCTATACGGCTATGATCATCATTAGGGTCGCGGATTTTGCGGATTTTCAGCCTGAAGTGGCTGCGTTTTTGGGTGCTTTTGGGGTGAGATTGGAGGCCGAGTTCGACATGCTTCTGGGTGGTGGTGGCTCGTGGCAAGGCGGTTCGAATGGAGGTGGTTGATCGATGAACGGGGCTGTGTGGAGGGGTGCGAATTTGGCTTTGGAATGGCAAGATGGGTTCGGCCGAATTCTTGAACGTGAGGAAGAAGGTTGCGTTCCTTTTTTTTTTTAATATTATTTTATTATTTTAATTATTTAATTACCCAATCTTTAGAAATTCATAACTCTTTCATACGAGGTCCGTTTGACGAACCGTAAATTGCGTTGGAATCACAAAATTGAGAGCTTCGCGATGGCACAGACCACAGTTGAAAAGGAGACAGTAAAATTTTGGCCAAAAAAATCTAGGTGAGAATTCTAATTTTGATTATTTAATTGATTATAAATTGTTTTCTCGCGTTAAAATAATTGTATTATTATATTTATTCAATTCTGAAATATTCTGTGTTGTGTGAATTATTGATTGTGCTTGTGATGTGATTTGTTGTGTACGATGTGTTAGATTTGCATTGAAATTGCAGACATTATTAAATTTATTCTCAGTTAGAGAATTAGATCTAAAATTAGATCTAAAACATAGTTATGTCAGATTTAATCGTATTTATTCAGATTTAGATGTTGAAATTTATTTTGTATAAATTAAATATTATTTTTATTTATTGATTCAACAATAGAATTAGAACGACAAATAAAATATTATTTTTATTTGTTTATTTACAATAGAATTTGATCAATGAATAAAATACATTTTCTATTTGTTTAAATTAAAAGGAATGAATTAAGAAGAATATATTCTTAATGTAAATTTGTTACATTAAGAAGAGTAAATTAAAAAGCATATATTTTCAATATGAAATTGTTTTCATTAAAAAGAATGAAATTAAAAGATTACATTTTTTTTTTTTTTTTGTCATATTAGGATTGAAATTAAAGATTTGATTTTTATTGTCTATTGTTTTCAATAATAGTGATTTCAATAAAATGACATACTATTTGTCACTTTAATTTCAATAAAGGTGGTAACATTAGAAATCTCATTTTTAATGAAATATTGTTTTTGATTAAAGGAGTAATATAAAGAATTTCATTTTTAAGGTAATAGTGATTTCAATAAAAGAAGCAATGTAAAAGATTATATTTTTATGTGTTGTTTGTGTTCAATAGAAAGATGTTGAATAAAAAGATTATATTTTATTTTCATTTTGTCGCAATGAAAAGTTCATAAGCTAAGATTACATTTTTATTGTAATTTTATTCATTGTAATAAATAGAAAAGATTACATTTATATGTAATGAAAGAATGAATAAAGAAGTTATTATTTTCATTGTAAAATAGAAAAGGTCAATATTTTTACATTGTAAAATAGAAAAAGACATATTTTCTTTGCATAACAAAAGTTACATTTTTATATGTGCTTTATACATGAATTTACACTGTATGACAAAAATTGCATTTTTCTATGATATAAAAATGTAAATTTACATTACATGATTTAAATTACATTTTTCTATGTAATTTAGAGATGAATAATAACGGTAGAATGAAAATTACATTTTTTTTCATGTAATTAAAATGTGAATTTGCGTTGTAGGATAAAAACTACATTTTTAGATATAATTTAAATATGAATTTATGTCGTATGATAGGAATTACATTTTTCTATGTAATTAAAATATGAATTCCCATCGTATAATGAAGATTACATTTTTCTATGTAACTTAGAGGTGGATTAGAACGATAAAATAAAAATGACATTTTTTTTTCTATGTAATTTATATATGAGTTATAACGGTATGATAAAAATTTAGTAATATATTTATTTACATTTTCTTATGTAAGTAAAAGAATAGAAATTGAAAATGCGATTATTTACATTCTCTTATGTAAATAAAAAGAATAGAATCTAGAAATATATTTATTTACATTTTCTATAGTAGGAAACTAGAATTGTTAATGTTGAATATTTTATCGTCATTTTGAATGCGGTAAAAAATTGAATTGTTAATATTGAGTATTTTATCGTCATTTTGAATGCGGTAAAAAATTGAATTGTTAATGTTGAGTATTTTATCGTCATTTTGAATGCGGTAAAAATTGAATTGTTAATGTTGAGTATTTTATCGTCATTTTGAATGCGGTAAAAATTGAATTGTTAATACTGAATATTTTATCGTCATTTTGAATGCGGTAAAAAATAGAATTGTTAATGTTGAATATTTTATCGTCATTTTGAATGCGGTAAAAATAGAATTGTTAATGTTGAATATTTTATCGTCGTTTTGAACGCGGTGAAAATAGAATGGTTAATGTTGTCATTTTTATCGACATTTTTGGTGCGATAAAAATAGACAATGTTAGTGATTCATTTTTATCGACATTCTTGGTGCGATAAAAATAGACAATGTTAGTGATTCATTTTTATCGACATTTTTGGTGCGATAAAAATAGACAATGTTAGTGATTCATTTTTATCGACATTCTTGGTGCGATAAAAATAGACAATGTTAGTGATTCATTTTTATCGACATTCTTGGTGCGATAAAAATAGACAATGTTAGTGATTCATTTTTATCGACATTTTTGGTGCGATAAAAATAGACAATGTTAGTGATTCATTTTTATCGACATTCTTGGTGCGATAAAAATAGACAATGTTAGTGATTCATTTTTATCGACATTCTTGGTGCGATAAAAATAGACAATGTTAGTGATTCATTTTTATCGACATTTTTAGTGCGATAAAAGTAGACAATGTTAGTGATTCATTTTTATTGACATTTTTAGTGCGATAGAAATAGACAATGTTAGTGATTCATTTTATTCGACATTTTTATGCGATATAAATAGCGATGTTAATGGTACATTTCTATCGTCTTTTAGTTGTGATAAAAAGAACAAAATAATGAGAATCTTTTTATTTACATTTTCTATGGTAATGAAAAAGAACAAAAAAAATGTGAATCCTTTTATTTACATTTTCTATTGTAAAGAAAAATAACAAAATTGTGTGAACCATTTTATTTACATTTTCTATTGTAAAGAAAAGTAAAAAGAGAGTTATATTTCTTATTTGCATTTTTAGATGCAAATAAAGCATAGAAAGGAAATTATACTTTTATTTGTCATTGTTTTGTTAAATAAAAGTAAAAGAGTTAAAAGGACATTTTATTTACCATTGTTTTGTTAAATAAAAGTACAAGATATAAAAGAACATTTTTATTAACATTGTTTTGTCAAATAAAAAGACAAATACATGAGATACACTTTTATTTGTGTTTTATGTACAAATAAAAGTACAGGATTAGAAACACACTTTTTTTTACATTGTATTTGTTGAAATAGAATCGTTAACAAAATGAGTGTATCACTTTACTCATCTTTGTTGAAAACAGAAATTATGTGAAAATATGAGAATCACTTTTATTTGCATAATATACAGTAGAATTTATACGCAAATAAAAAAAATCCAATTTTTATTTGCAAACTTGCATTAGAATTTATATTCTAATATACAATTGTATTGTTGGGCAAAATATACACTGAAAAGTATTGTTAAGAAACTTCATGTAAATATAATGGAATATATATTCCATTTGTCATCCGCAATAAAGCTGTATAAATAAATTACTGTTTATGTAACTTTAGAAGTATATAGGGAAGTCATAAGAGTAAAATACATTTTACTTGATATAAGTGACATGTTAAGTGAAATTGAAATTGGTTAAACCTATTAACTAATTCTATATTTATTTATTTGTATGAATTGTTTGTTGGCTGAAAACCCCACACGGGTATTGGGACGATACTTGACTGACACAAATCCCAATGTTTAATTATATGTCTATCGATTGATCGACAGGCTGCGATGAGCGTTATTGTTTTATTTTAATGCTCACACAGTTGACATTGTCACTCTGGTTGTTAATGGATGGATTGAGGATTATTCCCTGTTATTACCCTATACATGAAATGTATGAAACCCATATGACCCAAATTATATGGTACATGGTTGAGTCGCATTCCAATGCCGAATTTCTTTTTAAATAAAGAATTTTTATCTAATAAAAAGGATCTTTGTAAAATAAAAGATTTTGTATTATAAAGTATATGTTACATTCAGAATCTTTTATATATAGAATATTTCATTGATTATTTTAAAATATGTTTTTTTGATAGTAATGAATTAATATCTTTAAGATAAACCTTTTATTTAAGATTATTAGATCTTAACAATTATGTTTGGTGATTGATATGTAGATTGGATTTGTAGTGGACAATGTTTTAAATAACATTTATCCTTTAATCCAATTTACATTGAAATTACTATTTGGAATTTATAAATCTATTTTATAAATTAAATCAAAATTGGAATATTAATACATCTTTTTAGAAAGATCAAAATGTAATTTATTTTATCTTTGATAAAATTAATGAGAACCTTTTAACATAAACAATAATTTTTATTTAAAAGGATATTCAAAGTTGGAATGTGGCGTATGGTTGGTTTTAATTACAAATACGCGAGTTATTCAGAAAGACCGGGTCTAACCCATTCTGAATAATCATCACGACGATCAAGAGTCGAAGATGAAGACGGTGACTGAAGACCGGAGAGCTTCACATCGTTTGGTTGATGGTGACTAATATCTTGAATTGGGACTGATCCCCCAAGGCAAGGTAAAAGTGATGATCTTCCAGACGTACTGGAGATCGACGGATACGTCGTTTCGTTCAGACCCAGAACGGACTTGTAAATGGATAGCATGCCTGACATTGAAATTTATTTCATGTAATTAAATTGGTTTTTATTTAATATATAAATGCATGGTGGCGGAGGATTTATTCTCTTGCTTAACACCCTTTTGTATGTTAAATAATTACCGATCGCATGATATGAGTTGTTGATGTGGTATGCCAAGTTGCACTTGATCAAGGCTTATTGTTGCAAAGCAGAGCCTTGTGGGATGATCAAAGCATAGTCTATTTAGGCATAGCTTTGTATGACGTGACCTCACGAGCCTCACAGCCCGGTAGAGTCTAAAACGGGAGAAGGGAACGCAGGGAGTGCGCACGTTTCTTTCTAGCTAGAGTGGTGCCAGGGACCTACCAGCGCTGGCATTTATTCATTGTGGTTGTTGGATTGTTCGAGGCCTCGGTTTATGCGGTCGCCACTGGCCGTATTATAGGTCCAAAAGGACCGGGAAGCGTGTGTTCAGGAATTGCCAATCCACAAAAGTAAGTGTGGACCGGCCCTGCAGGATCCAAGGGTTGGACAGAGTACCAATCCTGGGGCATTTGCTAGAGTGTCTCGAATCGGTAAAGATCTCCTCCCTAGCCTTGACTCAGATGGAAACCCAAATTTCCAATACGACATCACGCGGTTTTGATTGTATACCTATATATGGCGACATAGTGGGATGGGGCACTCATGCCGTCTAGGATTGATACATTTACTTTGATGTATTTCAAATTGGTTGCACACTATTATTATATAATATCGTGTTTATCGTATCAAGCATTTTTTGATCATTATAAGGTAAAACCCTATCCTCCGGTTTGCGTTGCATTGTGTGATGGGACTTGGGTCTTATAATGGTTTCATTTTTCTAAAAAGCATTGCGTTATTTTGACGATTTACTTTAGTCATGCACTGGCAATCCATAGGAGAAAACCCGTTCCGCGAAAGTGGCGTGGTCCTGTGATTAGCCTTATTATATTATATAGGTTAAGTAGAATTCTCACACCAGTCCCATGACTGACCTGTAGTTTTGTCCACTGGCAAACTCGGGTGCCCATATTTTCCACACGGGCAGTCGAGTAGCTATTTCTTTGCAGATATATTAAGCAGGATTCTGGGTTGAAGCTTAAAGCTGTGTCCAGAGATAGAGAGTCTTCCGCTGTGTTTTCTTCCGCTGCAATATATTTAATTATTGTAACTTATCTTCCGCTGTAATTTTATTCCAATGTACTCTGATATGTATATTCTGTACTCTGATGTAACATTTGTTATAGTGTTATAAAAGTCTTCTGTTATTTGTTGTAATTTGTTGTATGCCCAAAGTTAAAGTATTCGTAGGTTTTCACTTTTTGGGTCAGACCTGTGTGGTTTATGGTCGATTCAAAGGGTGGGAATTTGCGGGTCTTTACAACTGTTCACATTAAAAAGAGTGGATTAAACAGCATATATTTTAATAAGAAATTGTTTCATAATTAAAATTACATTTTTCTATGTAATGAAAGGGTGAATTGTTACTGTATGATTAAAATTACATTTTTCTATGTGATAAAAATGTGAATTTGTACCGTATGATCAAAATTATATTTTTTTATGTAATTAAGACGGGAATTTGTACCGTATGATTAAAATTGCATTGTTCTTTGTAATTGAGACATGGATTTACATCGCATAATAGAAATTACATTTTTCTATGTAATTTATATAGGAATTTACATCGCATAATAGAAATGATATTTTTATATGAAATTAAAGCATATGAATGTGCATTGTAGGATAAAAATTACATTTTTACATGTAATTTGGATATTAGAATAAAAATTACATTTTTATATGTAATTTAGAGGTGAATTTACATCGTATGATAGAATTTACATTTGTCTATTTAAATAAAATATGAATTTAAATGGTAATTTAAAAATATACATTTTTGTTAATTGAAAATGATTACACCAAAAACATACATTTTTGGTTATTCAAAAGAGTTAAACAAAATAAACATTTTTGGTCATTAAAAAGAGTTACATCAAAATATACATTTTTGGGCATTGAGTAGGATTACATTTTATTGTAACATTGTTTATAATAAAACGGTCTTTTATTTGTGTTCTTAAACACAAATAAAACATAAAAAAAAAGTACATTTTTATTTGTGTCCCCAACGCAAATATAATATGATTTTTAAGTGGCGCATTTTTATTTGCATTTTTCAATGCAAATATAACATGAAAACAAAAGTTCACATTTTGTTTACATTCCGCAATGCAAACAATACAAAAAAAAAAAAAAAATTGTTTGCATGCTACAATGCAAACGAAACGTAGAAAATAGAAATACATTTTTTGTTTGCATTCTATCATGCAAATAAAACAAGAAGTTAAAATTACATTTTTTTTTTGCAACTACAGTTGCAAACAAACAAGAAAACGAGAATTACATTTTTGGTTTGCAAATTTAGATGCAAACAAATTTATTTAAAGACAAAGGTTACATTTTTGTTGCATGTTTTAAATGAGAACAAAGCAATAAAATCAATGTTACATTTTTATTTATTTATTTACTTCACTTGATGTAAATAAACATAAAATAAGGAGTTGTTCTTTTATTTACATTTCTGGATGTAAATAAAACTAGAAATTAAATATTACATTTTTATTTGCATTACTCAATGCAAATAAAACATGAGAATAAAAGATACATTTTCATTTGCAATCCTTAATGCAAATAAATTATGAAATGAAAAGTTATAATTTTTATTTACATTCCTCTATGTAAATAAACATCAAATTAAAAAGTTGAATCTTTATTTGCATTCTTATTTGCAAATATAGAATGAAATGAAAAGTTATGTTTTTGTTATTATTTGTATTCCCTATTACAAATGGAATTAAAGATTATATTCTTCTTCCCACTTATTTACAATGAAAGGAATTGAAATGAAGATTATATTTTTATCACCATTTTAGATGCGATAAAAGAATAGAAATAAAGAGTTCATTTTTATTGACATTTTACATGCGGTAAAAATAATAGAAATAAAAGAGACATTTTTTTATCATGTGTTATATATTGTGTTATATATTGTGTATTACACTGCCATAGACAAGTTACCTGACTTGTTTATTTGATTGGGTCGATCATTTTCACACATCGCCCAAGTGCACAAATGAATTTATTATTTGTTTGTTGGCTGAAACCCCACACGGGTGTTGGGATGAAAATTTATATACACTAATCCCAATATTTAGTTTTATGTTGATCGTTAGATCGACAGGCTGCGATGAGCGTTATTATTTAATTTTAACGCTTACACAGTGGAATTTACACTTTGAATGTAGATGGATGATTTGGTGATTTTACCATAATTGTCATATGTATGATGTGTGTGAAATCCATATAATCCAAATTATATTGTAAATGTTTGAGTCGCATTTCGATTCAGGTGTTCTTTTAAATAATGATATTTTTACATTGGAAATCCTTTTTATATAAAGTGCATATGTTTTCATAATATATTTTTAATCCAACTATATGTTAAGACAAAGAAAATTTGTAAAATAAAGAATTCGTAATATAAAGAATACCTTTCATTTAGAGTCTTTATATAAAGAATATTTTTACGATTATTTTAAGATATGTTTTTAAAAGATTACTAGCATTTGCAATTATATTTTTTTTGTGATTATAAATAAATTGAGATGTGAAGTGGATTTATCGTGGACGGTGTTTTTAAACGACATTTGTCCTTTAATCCAATTTACATTGAAATTATTATTTGGAATTTATAAATCTATTTTATAGATTTAAAAAGGCATTTTCTAAAAATCAAGTTTTTCCAATTTAATATATTAAATAGGAATTAAGTGGAAATTCGATTGGTAATAATCGAAATGGGCTTCTGTAAAAGAAGACCGATATTATATATGGAATTTAAGAGGCTTTGCCGTTATTCCATCTATATTATTAGTCTGATACAGAAATCTATATCGATTATGTATTGATTTGATTTCTGTGGAATTCCATATTTCGGAAATTGATTTATAGATTTTATTTTCAGTGTCTATCTTTGATAAAATTAATGAGAATCTTTTAAATGAATATCTTATTAAAAGAATATTCGGAGTTGGAATGTGATGAAATGTGTGATTTTCCAATATTTGTTTTCTTATCCCAAAATACGCGAGTTATTCAGAAAGACCGGGTTTAACCCATTCTGAATAATCATCACGACGACCAAGAGTCGAAGACGAAGACAGGGATTCAAGACCGAAGGTCTTCACATCGTTGGGATGATGATGACTGGTATCTTGAATTGGGATTGGCCTTCCAAGGCAAGGTATTTGGTGATGGTCGTCCAAACGCATTTGGAGATCGACGGGACGTTGTTTCGCTCAGACCTAGAGCGGACTTGTAAATGGATTGTGTGTCTGACATTGTATTCATTTCTGCTGTATTTGTTGAACACTACTGATTATATATTTTTGTTTGGTGGTGAAGAATTTATTCTTTACTTATCACCCTTCTCTAAGACGTATGAGCTTGGAGATTATATATATATATATATTGGTAGATGATCAATAATATTGTAGGGTCTGACAATGTGACATGCTAAGATGCAAATGATCAAGGCTTTGTTGAAAAGCAGGCCTCATGGTTGATGATCAAAGCATAGCCTGTTTAGGCATAGCTTTGGGAATAGCGTGACTTCGCGAGCCTCACACCCTGGTATGAGTCAAAAACGGGATTAGGACTACAGGGAGTGCACACATTTCTTTCTAGCTAGGGGTAGTGCTGGTGCTTTAACACGGCCCGGCATGTTACTTATGTGGATTTGGATTGAGGTACCTCGGGTTTTTTATAGGCCGGAAGTGGTCATACTATAGGTCCAAAGGGACCGGGAAACGTGTGTTCAGGAATTGCCAATTCACTACCGTTAGGTGGGGACCGGCCCTGAAGATCCAAGGGTTCACTGCGGGGGATCCTAAGGCATTTGCTAGAGTGTCTTGAATCGGAAGAGGACGATCCCTAGCCTCGATTTCATGATAGAAAACCAATTTCCAATACGACACCACGGTTTTGATTGTAAACTTATATATGGCGACATAGTAGGATGGGGTACTATGCCGTCTACGATTAATACATTTATATTGAAATGTTTTAAATATATATACACACTAATAATAATATCGTTTTTACGTATCAAGCATCTTTTGACCATTATAAGGTAAAACCCTATCCTCTGGTGTGCGTTGCATTGTGTGATGGGACCTGGGTCTTATAATGGTTTCATTTTTCTAAAAAGCATTACGTTATTTGATGATTTACTTTATTTATGCACTGGCAATCCAATGGAGTAAACCCGTTCCGCGTTAGCGGCGTGGTCCTGTGATTAGCCTACTTATTAGATAGGTTAAGTTAAGAATTCTCACACCAGTCCCACGACTGACTCGATGTTTATTTCACTTTGCAAACTCGGGTGCCCTCTTTACACACGGGCAATCGAGTAGCTTTTTGCAGATATAGTTAAGCAGGATCCTGGATTGAAGTCTGAAGCTGGGTCTAGAATATTAATGGTCTCCCGCTGAGATTAGTTCCGCTGCAATGTATTTAATTTATTGTAAATGTATCTTCCGCTGTATTATTTACTGATGTACTCTGATATATTCTGAACTCTGATGTAACATTTATTATTGATGTTATAAAAGTCTGTGTTGTTGTTCTGATGTGTTGTATGCCCAAAGTTAACGTACGTGGGTTTTGAACGGTCTTGATCGATCTTGCGATCATTTGGGGTCGGGCGAAATCCGGGTCGTTACATGGGTTGTCGTGAATAGTGTCTTAAATAACACTGTTCTTTAACCCCGTATGAAAGAATCATCTTTCAATTTAGATT
This sequence comes from Allium sativum, assembly GCA_030737875.1. Lineage (NCBI taxonomy): Eukaryota > Viridiplantae > Streptophyta > Magnoliopsida > Asparagales > Amaryllidaceae > Allium > Allium sativum. The sequence continues at coordinate 243,033,451 of CM060923.1, forward strand.
ATTAAAATTTTCGATTATATTTAGTAATTGGAATAAGATGAAATGTGAGTTGGGTTTATTGTGAACTGTGTTTCGAAGTGACATGTGTTCTTTAACCCAACTGACAGTGAAAATATGATTTGGAATTTATACATCTTTTATTAAGATTTAAATGGGAATTTTCCAAAAGTAAAGTTTTCTAATTTAATATATTAAATTGGAGTTGAATGGAATTCGAATTAATAACCACCGAAATAAGCTTCTGTAAAAGAAGACCGATACTACATATGGAATTTAAGAGGCTTTGCTGTTATTCCGTTTATATTATTGGTCGGATACAGAAATTTATAACGATTATATATTGATTTGATTTCTGTGAAAATTCCATATTTTATGAAAGATGATTTTGGGTTTATCGTGAACTATGTTTTAAATGACATTAGTTCTTTAACCCAGTTAAGGAGAAGATTAATTTCTTAAATTTAAATAATCACTGAATAATGATTTTTGGTATTTAAAACCAAATTTGAGTTTTGATAAATCTTTAAAAGTAAGATTTAAGAATAATTTAAAGAATTTATCTTGATAAAATAATGCGAATATTTTATTTAAAAGAATATTCTGAATTTGAATGAGGCGTTGGATGTGTTTTATAGTACTTGATTTTTAATTATAAAATACGTGAATTATTCGGGAAGACAGGGTTTAACCCATTCCGAATAATTTCTACGACGATGAAGAGTCGAAGATGAAGACGGTGGTTGAAGACCGATGATCTTCACATCGAATGGATGTGTTGCTACAGAGATCCTGATGGGAGTAGCTACCTTGAAGGGGCGTCAGTGGCGGCCGTCCGGACTATTGTTGATTGTTCGGATTTGGTTTTCGCTCAGACCTAGAGCATAAGCTAGTAAATGGATGCATGTCTGGCATTGGATTTCGTTCCATGTGAATTAAATCGATTTCTGTTAATGTATGTCTGTTTGGTGGTGGAAGATTTATTCTCTACTTAACACCCTGGTATATATTAATAGTGATTGATCGCATGGCGTGAATTGTCAATGTGGCACGCCAAGATGCAATTGATCAAGGCTTTTGTTGAAAAGCAGGGCCTTGTGGGATGATCGAAGTATAGCCTATTACGGCATAGCTTTGTGTATATCGTGATTTCGCGAGCCTCACACCCCGGTATGAGTCAAAAACGGGATATGGACCGTAGGAAGTGCACACGTTTCTTTCTAGCTAGCGGTAGTGTCAGCGCTTTAACATGGCCTGGCATTTTACTCATGTGGACGATGTATTTTGAGGCACCTCAGATTTTTATAGGCCGATAGTGGTCATATTATAGGTTCAAAGGAACCGGGAAACGTGTGTTCAGTCATAACCAATCCACTGCCAATAAGCGGGGACCGGCCCTACCGCTCCAAGGGTTCACTGCGGGGGATCCTGAGGCATTTTCTAGAGTGTCTCGAATCGGAGAGGAGCTTGCCCCTAGCCTCGACTCATGATGGAAATCCAATTTCCAATACGACCTTGCGGTTTTGATTTTAGAACTAGTATGGGCGACATAGTAGGATGGGGTACTATGCCGTCTATGATTAATACATTATGACTGAAATTGATTTTGAAATATATATACCCATAGTTATACACACTAATATTAACTCCGTTTTATCGTATCAAGCATTTTTGACCATTATAAGGTAAAACCCTATCCTCCGGTTTGCGTTGCTTTGTGTGATGGGACTTAGGTCTTATAATGGTTTCATTTTTCTGAAAAGCATTGCGTTGTTTAACGATTTACTTTAAGCATATGCACTGGCAATCCAATGGAGTAAACCCGTTCCGCGTTATCGGCGTGGTCCTGTGATTAGCCTTTTTATTAGATAGTTAAGTTAAGATTTCTCATACCAGTCCCATGACTGACCTGTAGTTTGTTTCACTGGCAAACTCGGGTGCCCTTATTTTCCACATGGGCAGTCGAGTAGCTTTTTGCAGATATATTTACAGGATCCTGGCTTACAACTGAAGCGGTATTCGGAAAGCTCTGTACCCGTGTATTCTTTCCAGTTGTATATTTATATTATTTTTCCGCTGCTATTTAAGTGTAATTTAAATCTCTGATATTATTGTATTTCTATTATGTAAAAAGTGTTCATACTCTGTTATATTCTTGTACTCTGATGTAGTTGTTGTAATCAGCAATAAAATGTTCTTCAGTTTGTGTTCTGATGTGTGTTGTTCTCAAAGAAATCCAGCCTTTCCTTTACTGGGAAGTTTGGGTCGTCACGGTTGGTATCAGAGCTTTGGTTTACAGAGCTCGAGAACAAGACACATTAGAACCGAACAAAAGAATTCATCAGAGATTGGATTAGTAATATCCAATAAGAATAACTCGTTAGAGATTGGATCAATAGTATCCTAGAACGAGTGTGAAGAGTATTATTTTCTTTAAAATAAAAATGAAAACAAATTTAGATTTGAAAATTTTATCTTAATATACGCATTTGAGTATATTATATTTTAATGTGGACAATCGAGTATATAAAGATTTTGAATATACGAGTAATTAACGGATATTCGAAGTTTTAATATACTGGATAGATATAGAGTAACACTCTAGTCACCCGGAGATGATTCTGATGGTTGCTAGCGTCATCAGAGTTTATGTTCGAGTCTCGAAAGTGGTATATCTATATATTTCCATTGACTGGTATGAGAACCAACACTCAGTTAGTACACATTGCTGTGATTTGCACAAAAAAAAAAGATTTTTGACTACATATAAAGATTATATATTTGAAAAGTTAATCACCTAATTGATTGCTGGTTGTGATGTTTGATAATTAGTTTCACTAATTAAAATATTAGAATGATAATTAATTGAAACTACTAAATAAAATTTAGTTGAGTTGGTTAATTAAACAACTTTTAGCTTCGTTCCTTTTCGAGGACGAAAAGATTTTAAGTGGGGGCGATTGTAACAACCCGGAATTTTGGGGCCAATTTAAAATTTTTATTTTAGAAATTTTAATGGATTTTAATGTTTAAAATAATTTACTTTAAGTAATAACGACTAAAAATTTATTTTAAAACGAATAAATTTAATTAAATTCCAAAAGGAGTTTAAAACAGCGCTGCAGTTTGAAAATTTGAACTTTGACTGACCGTACAGGATTCATTTTAAATCAGAATTGAGCGAAACCAGAAATATTTAAAACTGTTTGATCATATCTTTCTAACGAATCTGAGAAACTGAAATTTCACTTTATAAATCAAAGTTATGTCCAATTTAAAATTTAGAAAAGTCGCTGTAGAATTTATATATTTTTTAATATAATATATTGGCCTTAAAAATAGCCTATTTTCAAACGACCTCTATTTTCGACGAAACCACTTTTGTTGGAACCGGAATGTGGAGTTATTGATAAGCTTCAATTTTCATAATTTTTCGAATTAATATGTGAGCGTGGTAAAGGAAAACGTGTTTTGTCAGTTTCGGTCAAATTTAATCGACTTGAAAAAGGCCATTTTTCAAACAGTCTCAGAATTCGACGAAATTAGTCTCGTTAGGACCGTATCGTCAAAATATGACCAGAAATAATTTTTCTGTAATTTTTAGAGGTAGTATGTAGCCCCGGTAATTTAAAATGTAAGTTTGAATTTAATAATTAAATGATTTATATTTAAATATTAAGAAAAACATATCATAACAGCCGAATTGAGTTACGAAACATATTCCATTGTGTCTGGAACGGGGGTATTTAGCTGGGGGCGACACTCATTGGGTTTGAATTGGAATTCGTATGGACTAAAGGAGATTACTTGAATTATATAAAAATACACTTATAAATACCGTGTACTGTATAATCCCCAAACCCTATTTCCTTCTACAGCCACCGCTCCAATGAATCCAATGGCCATGGTGCTTCCAAACTCATTCCCTAATCATTTTTAAACAAATTCGAATTAGAACAGCCAACAAAACAAATATTGAAGAGTGGAGCGAGGCCTTCGATCTGGTACGGTGATGATTGGAAACCGTGTATTATCGGGCACGAATTTCGGGCTCGAACGGATGATGTTGGCGGCCGATTTCCAGGCCGACGGTGGGGCCGAGTTGGCCGGAGTTCTGGCCAAGGGGGCGCAGAAGGGAGGACTCCGTGGTGGTTGGCGATCAACTCCAGGAGGGCTCGGGCGGTGCGCAAAACGAAGCCAACGGTGGCGAGCTCAAGTCGAACACAGCAGATCGAGGGAGAAGAGGTTTAGTCAGCTAATCAAAGTATTTAAGGATTTCTATTGTCTATTTAATTAAATCATTACGTAATTAAAATATAAATCATCGTAACTTTTGCAAACGAATTCAGAAATTGACGAAACTGATTGCGTTGGATTCGTATTTTCGAGTACTACAACATGGGATAAACTAGATCTGCAACTGAGCAAATAAAAAATTCCAAGGAAACTCAGATCTGAATGGCAATGTGAGAAATCTATTTTTATTATTTAAAAATAATTATGAATTTATTACCACAAATCTACAGTTATTTCCTGTTTGTTATTATTCATGATTGTTGTGTGTTGAATGTAATGCATGTGATAAAATCAGATCTGTGATTTGTGGATTGAAATTTGTTTGTTGTGTGATCGATTTGCGATGCTCATATTTTGTTAGACCAGTATTGTTAACATAGAAATATCATGATTGGTTAGATCAAGAATGTTAACATAGGGAAATGATTTTTAGTGTTTTAAATATCAAGAATGTTAACATAGGAATTTTAATGTTATGAATATACCCTAGAATTGGAATTATTCATTTTGTTCAAAACATGTTAGATAAATATAACACTTTTGTGTCGAAATCTGATTAGTGACAAAATTAACATTTTTGTTAATTATAGTGACAAAATTACCATTTTTGATTGGAACTTGATTAGTAAAATAAAGACAACTTTCTTTTTGAAATATGTCTAGCAAACAAAATTAACATTTTTGTTTACTGTAAAAGAATGAAAACATAATATCATATTTTTATGGAATTGAAATAGATCAAACAAAATTTACATTTTTGTTGAATTAAAAATAGCATTTTTTGTCAAAGAATGATAATTGAATCAAAAATAGCATTTTTTGTCAAAGAATGATAATAGAATCAAAAATAGCATTTTTGTCAAAGAAAGATAATTGAAACAAAAATAGCATTTTTGTCAAAGAATGATAATTGAATCAAAAATAGCATTTTGTCAAAAGGATGTGTAGTGAAATAAAATAACATTTTTTTATATAAATGTTACAATAGGAATAAAAATATCATTTTTATAAATTGTGGTATTATAAATGAAATAACATCTTTTGTCAAAACACGATTTTTGAAATGAAATAACATTTTCTAATGAATGTTACCTTGAAATAAAATAACATTTTCTTATAAATGTTACAGTGGAATAAAACCACATTTCCTCACAAATATACCTTGGAAATAAAAACAACATTTTTATTTGAAATGTGTTATGCAAAATAAAAATGACATTTCGATTAGAAATATAGTTATTGAGATAAAACCAAACATTTTGGCACTTTGAAAAGAATGAAGTAATTCATCCATTTTTTATCACTTTGAGAAAGAATGAGTTAAAATCATTCATTTTGACACACTGAAAAGAGTTAGACAAAAATGAACATTTTTGTATATTAAAAAGAGTTTTGACAAAAATCACATTTTTGTCACTTAATAAGGAGTTTGACAAAAACATACATTTTTGTCACTTAATGAGGATTTTACAAAAATCACATTTTTGTCATTTAATAAGGATTATATAAGAATAATATTTTGTCAAAACATGATTAGTGAAATTAAATAACTTGTTTGTCAAAACTTGATTAGTGAAACAAAAATGAATATTTTTGTGTATTAAAAAGTATTAAACCAAAATGAACATTTGTTTACATTAAAAAGAAGTAGATCAAAATATATAGTTTTGTTTACATTAAGAAGAGTTTAACCTAAAATTATCACTTTTGGTCATTAAAAAGAGTGGAACCAAATAAATATATTTTATACATTAAAAGAATAAACTAGAAAATGAATATCTTTATACATTAAAAGAATGAACTAAAAAATGTTTATTTTTATATAACTTAAAAAAAATTGAATTAGAACAGACACTTTTGTCACATTAAAAAGAATGAAGTGAAATTACACATTTTGTCAATTATAAGGAATGAAACAAAAATAATTATTTTTGGTCATAATAAAGAGTTTAACCAAAATATACATTTTTGTCATTATAAAGGAAGATTTCATTTTTGATCATTAATAAGAATTAAAACCAAAAATACATTTTGGTTCACAAAGAAGAAAGAGCACATTTTGATCATAAAAAAGGGTTAAACTAAAGTTAGTATTTTTATTTACTTTAAAAGAATGAAGAAAAAAATAACATTTTTGTTTACTTTAAAAGATTTGACAAAATTATCATATTTTATACATCAGAATTGAATTTGACAAAATTCTCATATCTTGTACATTATAATGAATTTGACAAAATTATCATGTTTTGTACATCGAAAGGAATTAGACAAAATTTCAACATCTTTGTCACTTTAAAAGAACTAGGATAAAAGAGACATTTTTGTCACTTTTAAAAGAATTGAAATGAAAGAGTAGATTTTTATTGTCATTTGTTCGCAATAAAATAAGTGAGATATATATCTGTGATGTCGGAATGTTTGATGTGTTAAACAAAATGTTAGTATATTCAAGCTGAATATTACACTTCCACTTACAAGTTACCCGACTTGTTTTTGTGATTGGGACGACTATTTTCACACATCGCCCAAGCGCACAAATAATTTACTATTTGTTTGATGGATGAAACCCCCACACGGGTATTGGGATGATATTGGATACACACTAATCCCAATATTTAATTATCTGTCAATCGATGGATTGACAGTCTGTGATGAGCATTAGTTATCTACTTTAATGCTCACACAGTTATAGATTCCACTTTGATCGTCATTTGGATGTTTGGTAATTATTCATCATGATTGTTGATTACATGCAATATATGGTTGTTGATTGAGCCACATTCCAAAAAAGAATATTCTAGAAAAAGAATATATTTTAGAAAAAGAATATATTTTAGAAAAATATATTTTATTTGAAATGAACTAATTATCAAGCAGAATAAATCATTGAATTAAGATTTAATGAAGTTTTTTCCAATTTGTTAAGATTTAATTGAAGTTAAATTAAATAAATTGGATTTGGGTTGTCGTGAATAGTGTCTTAAATAACACTGTTCTTAAACCCCGTATGAAAGAATAATCTTTCAATTTAGATTATTAAAATTTTCGATTATATTTAATAATTGGAATAAGATGAAATGTGAGTTGGGTTTATTGTGAACTGTGTTTCTATGTGACATGTGTTCTTTAACCCAACTGACAGTGAAAATATGATTTGGAATTTATAAATCTTTTATTAAGATTTAAATGGGAATTTCCAAAAGTAAAGTTTTCTAATTTAATATATTAAATTGGAGTTGAATGGAATTCGAATTAATAATAACCGAAATAAGCTTCTGTAAAAGAAGTCCGATAATACATATGGAATTTGAGAGGCTTTGTCGTTATTCCGTTTATATTATTGGTCGGATACAGAAATTTATAACGATTATATATTGATTTGATTTCTGTGAAAATTCCATATTTTATGAAAGATGATTTTGGGTTTATCGTGAACTATGTTTTAAATGACATTAGTTCTTTAACCTAGTTAAGGAGAAGATTAATTTCTTAAATTTAAATAATCATTGAATAATGATTTTTGGTATTTAAAACCAAATTTGAGTTTTGATAAATCATTTAAAGTAAGATTTAAGAATAATTTAAAGATTTTATCTTTGATAAAATAATGCGAATATTTTATTTAAAAGAATATTCTGAATTTGAATGAGGCATTGGATGTGTTTTTATAGTACTTGATTTTTAATTATAAAATACGTGAATTATTCGGGAAGACCGGGTTTAATCCATTCTGAATAATTTCTACGACGATGAAGAGTCGAAGATGAAGACGGTGGTTGAAGACCGACGATCTTCACATCAAATGGATGTGTGGCTACAGAGACCCTGATGGGAGTAGCTACCTTGAAGGGGCTTCAGTGGTGGTCGTCCGGACTATTGTTGATTGTTCGGATTTGGTTTTCGCTCAGACCCAGAGCATAAGCTAGTAAATGGATGCGTGTCTGGCATTGGATTTCGTTCCATGTGAATTAAATCGATTTCTGTTAATGTATGTCTGTTTGGTGGTGGAGGATTTATTCTCTACTTAACACCCTGGTATATATTAATAGTGATTGATCGCATGGCGTGAATTGTCAATGTGGCACGCCAAGATGCAATTGATCAAGGCTTTTGTTGAAAAGCAGGGTCTTGTGGGATGATCAAAGCATAGCCTATTATGACATAGCTTTGTGTATATCGTGACTTCGCGAGCCTCACACCCCGGTATGAGTCAAAAACGGGATATGGACCGTAGGGAGTGCACACGTTTCTTTCTAGCTAGGGATAGTGTCAGCGCTTTAACACGACCTGGCATTTTACTTATGTGGATGATGGATTTTGAGGCGCCTTGGATTTTTATAGGCCGATAGTGGTCATATTATAGGTTCAAAGGAACCGGGAAACGTGTGTTCAGGCATAACCAATCCACTGCCGATAGGCAGGGGCCGGCCCTACCGCTCCAAGGGTTCACTGCGGGGGATCCTGAGGCATTTGCTAGAGTGTCTCGAATCGGAGAGAAGCTTGCCCCTAGCCTCGACTCTTGATGGAAATCCAATTTCCAATACGACCTTGCAGTTTTGATTTTAGAACTAGTATGGCGACATAGTAGGATGGGGTACTATGCCGTCTATGATTAATACATTATGATTGAAATTGATTTTGAAATATATATACCCATAGTTATACACACTAATATTAACTCCGTTTTATCGTATCAAGCATTTTTTACCATTATAAGGTAAAACCCTATCCTCCAGTTTGCGTTGCATTGTGTGATGGGACTTGGGTCTTTGTAACGACCCGTATTCTACGCATCATAGGATCGTAGAATATTTATTTCTTTCACATACAAAGTCGTATGGTCATGTATCTTTGGGAGGCGACCATTGGGGTCATTTCCCATGTTCATGATTTTTGTCGATTTTTTAATGACCATTTTACCCCTAGTTGGTAATGTTTTGGCCATAACTTTTGACTGGAAAGGAATTTTGACCTGAAACCACTTCCATTGGCTCCGGATGATGGTTTACAATTCCGTAAAGTGGTCACATTAGCCAAACGGACTTATCGTTTGGGAGTTATGGCTGAAACAAGTTTCAGATGGTGAAAAACAGCTTAATTGGGCTTAACCGGGTAATTAGCAGCTAGGCCCAAAGGGGATTTCGAGATTGGAGATGTATAGGGACTGATTAGGGTTAGAAAACATTTCTTTCAGCCACCACTTTCATTCTTGGAACCCTAGCAATGGCCTCCAACACCCAAATCACCTTCTAATCACTTTCTAATCAAGTTTTAGCTAAATCTACATCAAATTAAGAAGAGAAAACACGAAAGCAAGGTTAGAGCTGCTGTTAGACATCAGTATTCACCCAAATCAGCGAGGTTTCAGTTTTGAAAATTTTATTTGTGGCCAAGGTGAGTGATTATCATTGTTTTGACACTAATTACAGTTAATTAAGGGTAATTAGTGAAGATTAGCGAATTTATACACTAATAAATTCTGGAAAAATATCTATAAATTCGAAAATAATATGTTATGCCTCTGGTAGAAATTTGGTTTAAATTGGTTAAGTTTTGTTAACCCTAGGATTAGTTTTGCTTAAACATGCTTAAGGCAAAATATGGGGTTTTGGGTATATTTGATCCATTTTGACATGTAAATTCATTGTTTTGGTGTTTGTGGTTAGTTTGCTATGTTGCTATGACTGTATGAACTGTTTTGTGATTGATTAGTATAGTTAGATTGGTCGAAAACGTCGTCGAATGGCGTAAACAAGTTGCTGGAAAAAGTTGCAGAAAGTTGTGCAGGGTTTCGGATCGGATCGAGTATGGGCTCGGATCGGATAGGAGAGCTGGGCAAGGAACCCGACCCGAACTGGAATCTGGCACAAAAGAAGTTTGGCAAGAAGGAAAGCCACTGCTTAGAGTTGGAGTTGGACAGAGGATCGGATCGGAGCTATGGAGCAGGATCGGATCGGAGTAGGCAAGCGAGGGGGATCGGATCGGAGTAGGCAAGCGAGGGGGATCGGATCGGGCAGGCAAGCTGGAGCAGGAGGGACGAACCGAACCGAATGGAGCGTGACACCCGAACCGAACCGACGTCTGAAGGGGGAGGATCACCAAACCGAACCGCATCCAGGAGTACACTATGAAGCATTGCACCGAACCGAACCGTGTTATACATATGTATCCTAACCGAATCGAATTCAGGTCCACTTCTACGCGACGACTCTTTTGAAGACCAACTCCAATTCGATCAAAACCCGAGATGCAAAGGAAGTCCAAATGATGAGCTTTGACTCAGGATCTTGCTGGGAACCAATGAATGAGCTTCATGATTGGGCTTTGCTGCGGGACGTGTGCCAAGATGCTATCTATGTCTACGACTTTGGATCACTATGTATGGGAGGTATATGAACGGATTCAGGGCCACAATGGCCTAGGTACGACTAAAGGGCTATAGACCAATGAAGTGGGGTCATTTGTAAAGATTTGGTCATGACTCCATGTGGTAAGCTTGGCAGTAGCAGTAGTTGTACAAGTCGAACTCCGTCACTGCTTCGATGAGTCTAGTGATTGACAGTGGTGGACATCGTATGCTTTACGCACTGAGTGAGAGATGTGAGGATGGTTGCTATGGTTGATTTGTTTGCCATCACTATGACATGCACACCCCACCCCCGTATCCTTTACACTATTTGTTATGGCACCTTAGAGTATTGTACGGTATGTGGTGCTAACTCTTTGGTTGCAGGTCCAGGTTCAGGTATGGTTTAGTATACCTGTTATTGTTCTGTTTAGATGCTTATCGCTCATACCAGACTTTTGTCTGACCCAGAGTTTTATGTCTCTTCTTATTACTCTGGGTGCTTACACGAGCAGACTAGAGACAGGTTAGCTGGTTATGCACGTGTAGATGATCCGGAGACGAGCAGGAGGCTTCCACGTATGATATATATATATATATATAGTATTCTCCCTGTGTTATTGAAGGTCACTGCTTGGGCATTAGTAGTGCACCTTCTACTTTAGCTTTCTTTTGTTTTAGAGACAGTAAATTTGAAAAGTTGTAATAAGCTGTATTTGGATTTCCGCTGCTCTGATGTTGATGTTGGTTTTAGTTATTAGCTTATGCACTGTCTCACCTGTTTTATGTCAAGTATGTTATTATTATATTTTATTCCATGCGTTGTGATACATTCTACAGGTTCTTGATTAGTTCGTTCTCTTCTTTCCTTTCTTTGGCGACCGTTCCGTGCTAGTCGGGCATGTGTACAGCGCACTTTCGGAGGAGATGCCGGCTGGTGCGGGGCGGGCCATCACACTTGGTATCAGAGCTCTAGGTTGCGTAGTTAACATAGGGAAAGACACTAGGGAGAGATAGTACATATATGAGAGCGCGTATTTGTGATTACTTTGGTTTTCAAAAGCTATATATGTATATACTATTAGTAGTATAAGAATGGAGTTGCACTGCACTAGCACCACTATGGGGTTGTTAATCGTTTCCCTTTTTCAGATTGACGATGAGCCGATATGCTAGAGGTGCTGGTAGGGGAGCCAATAATGGGAATGTTGCTGACATGAGGATGATGTTTACTGACCTCATGAGAGAGATGCTTAGGGATGTGCAGAGGGCAGCTCCCAATGGTGGAAATGGTGGTGGTCCAATAGTGCAGGCGCCTAGGGCCGATTTCGCCAAGCTGAATAAGGATTATACTAGTCTTGGTGGGAAACCGTTCTACGGGACGGAGTCGGCTACAAATGTTCAGGATTGGTTGGATAGTTGCGAACGTATCTTCGAGGATTTGGGTATCGAGGATGCGATGAAGAGAAAGCTAGCGTCCCGTCAGCTGCAAGGGCGGGCAATGAATTGGTGGAATGCTATAAAGGCAGCTACCCCCGAAGATCAGATTACTTGGGAGCATATTAAGGTTCACTTTAGCGAGAAGTTCATTCCAGCTGCTCAGAAGTCAGTGCTGTTTAAGAAATTCTTGGAGCTCAAGCAGAATGGCAGAGCTGTCTCAGAATATATTTGCTGAATTCGACACTTTATCGAAGTATGGGTTATCTCTTATTGATACTGCCGAGAAGAAGAATGAGAAATTCATAACTGGTTTGGATCAGTACTTGGGGGAGAGGCTTATTAACCACATCGATGAGACGTTTGAATCGATTGTGGGGAAAGCATTGAGGTCAGAAAGTCTCTACCCTAAGCCGAAGACTGAGGTTGCATCTGCAGAGGAGTCAAAGCCACAAGCAGGTGGTGGAGGCAAGGGTGGTTCCCAGAATAAGAGAAAGCAGAATCAGACTAAGGACGGTCAGAAGAAAAAGAATAAGCAAGATGTTGAGTGCTTCAGCTGTGCTAAGAAGGGCCATTATGCTAGTAATTGTCGGGCCAAGCCAGCGGATAGGAAGTGCTTCAACTGTGGCCAAATGGGACATCACAAGGACAAGTGTCCTCAACCCCCTAAAGAAAAGCAGATGGTGAAAGCATATGCCCTTAACACTATTCCTTCTTCGTCAAATGCCCCAACTGGGGTGGAGAAGGGAAAGAATGTCGTCATTCAAGGTATGCTTTCTGTTTATGATGTTCCTGTTAGAGTTTTGTTTGATACCGGAGCATCCAGTTCTTTCATATCTAGTGACCTGGTAGATAGGTTGGGATTGGAGCCCGAGATTGTCGATAGACCTTTAGTAGTGACGAACCCGATTGGTGGTTCAACCAGCCTTAGCATGATTTGTCGTAATGTGGTCTTATCGAGTCATGGATGCTTGTTTGTTTGTGATTGCTTTGTTTTGGGCTTTACTGGGTTTGGCATTATTTTGGGAGTAGATTGGCTCCAAAGATACGGGGTGGTGGTAGACTGTGAGGGCTTTTTGGTGACAGCTAGAGCGGATGATGGGCGGAGGATAGTGTTTAGTGGTCTACCCAGTGAGGGGGTATTGGCTAGTTTTCTAAACTCCCTCGACATTCCGCATAGTGAGTTGTCAGGTTTGCCCGTGGTTGGCCAGTATCCGGATGTCTTCGAAGAAGTGATCGGGCTTCCACCACATCGAGAGATTGAGTTCCGTATTGATTTGGTGAAAGATGCCAGACCTATAGTGATGCCACTTCATCGTATGGCACCAAGGGAGCAGCGAGAGCTCGGGGTGCAAGTCAACGATCTTTTGAAGAAGGGATTTATCAGAAGGAGTGTTTCTGAGTGGGGAGCACCAGTTGTGTTTGCTACCAAGGCGGATGGTTCCCTTCGTTTGTGTGTAGACTACCGCGAGTTGAATAAAGTGACGAGGAAGAACAAGTATCCTCTACCGCGGATAGATGATTTGTTCGATCAGTTGAGTGGCGCGAGAGTATTTTCTTAGTTGGATCTCGCGACCGGTTTTCTTCAGCTTAGAGTGGAAGCTGAGAGTATAGCTAAAACGGCATTTCGGACGCCGTCTGGATTTTATGAGTGGTTGGTCATGCCATTCGGGCTGACCAATGCCCCAGCATATTTTGTGGATCTTATGAATAGGGTATTCAGAGACCAATTGAATAAGTTTGTCCTTGTGCTCGTTGATGATATTTTGGTCTATTCGAGGACAGAGGAAGAACACAAGGAACCATTAAGAATAGTGATGGAGGTGTTGAGAAAACACCAATTGAAAGCAAAGTTTTCTAAGTGTCACTTTTGGAGGAGGGAAGTGAGGTTCTTGGGCCATGTTGTTTCAGAGAATGGTATCGCCGTGGATCCTGCGAAGGTGGCTACGGATTGGTCTACGCCCAAGAATGCAATGGACATAAGAAGTTTCTTGGGATTAGCTGGATATTATCGTAACTTTATCCAAGACTTCTCCAAGATAGCAGCACCGTTGACCCAGTTGACCAAGAAGAATCAAGCTTTTGTCAGGGATGAAAGGTGCGAGAATGCATTCAAGAGTCTAAAGGACAAGTTGACATGTGCACCAGTGTTAGTCATACCTAAGGGGAATGAAGAGATGAAGGTATATACAGATGCCTGTGGTACCGGACTAGATGTTGTATTGATGCAAGGCGGTAGGGTTGTAACTTTTGCAAGTTGGCAATTGAAACCGCACGAGAGAAGATACCCTACCCATGATTTGGAATTGGCAGCGATCATGTTCGCATTGAAGATGTGGAGACACTATCTCTTGGGAGAAAGATTTGAGTTGTTTACAGATCATAAGTCGTTGAAGTATCTTTTCTCTCAGAAGGATCTAAATCTCCGGCAACAAAGGTGGTTAGAATTCTTAGCTTCCTATGATTTCGACATCGCATATACACCGGGAAAGGGCAATGCGGTGGCTGATGCATTGAGTAGGAGACATGCCAATTTAGGGGCTATGTTTCTAGAATGGAAGCAACTGGAGTACATCGTTGGGTATGATTTCAGACCAAAGTGCGAATTGGATCCAGAAATGTTAGCAAGTTTAACGATCAGACCCACTTTGATTGAGCGGATCGGCTCTAGTCAGAGGGACGATCCTAACCTATTGGAAATCATCTCCAAGTTAGAGATGGGTATCGATGAGGAGATGAACAAGTATGGGCTTGATCGAGATTGATGGCTTAGAAAGAATGGAAAGCTTGTTGTACCCAATGTCAATGGATTGAGAGATGAAGTGCTTAGAGAGTGTCATCACTCAAAACTAACTATACACCCCGGTGGTAATAAGATGTATTGAGACATGAGAAAGACTTACTACTGGGAAGGGATGAAAAGAGACGTTGGAAAATTTATATCCAAATGCATGAATTGCCAGCTAGTTAAAGCCGAGCAAAAGAAGCCTAGTGGGTTGTTGCAACCATTAGAAATTCCCGAATGGAAATGGGAGCAAGTCTCGATGGATTTCATCGATGGTTTACCAAGGGCTAGATCGGGACATGATAGCATTTGGATAATTGTGGATCGATTGACTAAGAGTGCAAGATTTATACCAGTCAAATCGACCAGAACGGCAGCTAAGTTAGCAGAATTGTATATGAAGTGGGTAGTGAGATTTCATGGAGTACCTAAAAGCATTGTGAGTGACCGAGACCCGTTGTTCACTAGTGGGTTTTGGAAGAGCTTACAAGAGGCTCTAGGGTCAGAATTACATCTCAGTACCACATATCATCCTCAGACCGACGGTCAGACGGAGAGGGTGAATCGTATTTTGGAAGATCTCTTGAGAGCATGTATATTGGATTTTGGTGGATCATGGGATGACCATTTGCATCTAGTAGAGTTTGCATATAATAATAGCTACCAATCCAGTATCGGTATGGCTCCATATGAAGCTTTGTACGGAAGACCGTGCAACTCACCATCATGTTGGATAGAGACTGGCGAGAAGTTTATACTTGGACCAGATGTGGTGAGGGAAACTTCAGATAGGATCAAGATCATTCAACAACGAATGAAGGCTGCCCAAGATAGGCAGAAGAGTTATGCTGATAAGAGGAGAAGAGACTTAAAATTCTCCGTTGGTGACTTGGTGTTTGTAAAGATTTCTCCGTTGAAGAGCGTGATACGATTTGGCAGGAGAGGCAAGTTAGCACCAAGATTTGTTGGTCCATTCCCTGTTCTTGAACTAGTCGGGAATTTGGCGTATAGAGTTGACTTACCGGAGAAGATGGCGGGAGTTCACAACGTATTTCATGTTTCCCAACTAAGGAAGTTCGTTCACGACTCAGATATGACTATTTCACCTAATCAGTTAGAGGACTTGGAAGTAGAACCCGAGGCGGTTGGGAACCGCAAGCCGATCCGTGTTGTCGAGCACGATATGAAACAACTTCGAAGGAAGGCGGTGAAGCTAGTCAAGGTTCAGTGGGGCGAGAATGAGAATGACTGTACTTGGGAGACAAAGGAGAGTATTAGAAAGATGTATCCAGAACTCTTCGCCTGGTAAGATTTTAACTTCGATTTAGTTTTCCGCATGCTATGTGACGGCCCGCCCCGCACCAGCCTGCATTTCCTCCATAAGTGCGCTGTACACATGCCCGACTAGCACGGGACGGTCGTCAGAAGGAAGGAAAGAAGAGAATTGACTAACAAGAGGAACCTGTAGAATGTCTCACAGCGCATGGAATAAAATATAATAATAACATACTTGACATAAAACAGGTGAGACAGTGCATAAGCTGATAACTAATAATCAATGTCAACATCAGAGCAGCGGAAATCCAAATACAGCTTATTACAACTTTTCAAAATCTACTGTCTCTAAACAAAAGAAAGCCAAAGTAGAAGATACACCACCAATGCCCAAGCAGTGATCTTCAACAACCCAGGGAGAATACTATATATATGTATTACGTGGAAGCCTCCTGCTCGTCTCCGGATCATCTACTCGTACATCACCAGCTAACCTGTCTCTAGTCTGCTCGTGTGAGCACCCAGAGTAATAAGAGGAGACATAAAACTCTGGGTCAGACATAAAGCCTGGTATGAGCGATAAACATCTAAACATAACAATAACAGGTATACTAAACCATACCTGAACCTGGACCTGCAACCAAAGAGTTAGTACCACATACCGTACAGTACTCCAAGGTGCCATAATGAATAGTGTAAAGAATACGGGGGTGGGTTGTGTATGTCATAATGATAGCAACAAACCATCCATAGCAACCATCCTCACATCCCTCACTCAGTGCGTAAAGCATACGACATCTACCACCTTGGAACACTAGACAAATTGAGGTAACGACGGATCCCGACTTGTAGAAACCCTGCTGTGACCAAGCTAAACATATGTAGTCATGACCAAACATTTCAATGACCCATTTCATGGTTCTACCAATGCCATAATGGCCCTGAATCCGCCTCCGTACCTCCTACCATAGTGGTCCAAAGCTACAGACATCGTAAACCCCTTAGCACGCATCCCGCGGCAAAGCCCAACCATGAAGCGAACTCATTGATTCCCATCCGAATCTTGAGCTCTAACTTCTCATTTGGACTTCCTTTGCATCTCGGGTTTGGTCGAATTGGAGTGGGTCTTCAGAAGAGTTGTCGCACAGTAACAGTCCTAGAATTCGGTTCGGTTCGGTAGTCATCACCTTCGTCGGTTCGGTTCGGTAGTCATCTTTCCATTCGGTTCGGTTCGGTGCTCCTTCGGTTCGGGTTCTCCACTTGGTTCGGTTCGGAAGTGTAGTGCCTATTCTCTGCTTGGTTCGGTGGTTGCTCCCTTCTAAGTTCCCAGATCCGATCCTGTCCTTCTCCATTTGCCGATCCGCTCCGCCCCCTTAGCTTACTCCGATCCGATCCGCTCCACAGCTCCGATCTGATCCGCTCCATAGTTCCGATCCGATCCCCTTGTCAACTCCAACTCTAAGTAAACAGCCTTCCTTCTCGCCGATCCTCCTCCAGTGACAAGTTCCAATCCAGTTCAGATTCCCTTGGTCAGTTCACAAATCCGATCCGACCCCTACTCCGATCCGATCCGGTTCGGAACCTGCACACTTCTGCAACTTTCCAACGAGCTTTCTACGCCATTCGACGGCGTTTTCGACAAATTTAACACTTCTAATCAATCATAAAACACACCATAGAGTCATAACAATAAGTAAGAGCAACCACAAACACCAAAACCATGAATTTACATGTCAAAATGGATCAAAGGTGCCCAAAATCCTATTTTTCCCTCAAACATGATTAAATAAGACTAATCATAAAATCAATAAAACTTAACTAAATCAAACCAAATTTCTAACAGTGGCATAAAATATTATTTAAGAATTTCTAAACATTTTTCCAGAATTTATTAGTGTATAAATTCGCTAATCTTCACTAATTACCCTTAATTAACTGTAATTAGTGTCAAAATGATGCTATCACTCACCTTTGCCACCACTAAAACCCCAAAACTGAAATATTCTCTGATTTGGCGCTGTTCCCAATCTTACACAGCAGCTCTACCTCGGTTCTCGTGCTAATACTCCTTGATTTGATGTTTGTTAAGCCTAATCTTCAATTATAAAGTGATTAAGAGGTGTTTTGAAGAGATTTAGAGGGTGGAGGCCATGGCTAGGTTAAGAGGAATGAATAGTGACGGCTGAAAAATGAGAAAAAGGTATTCTCCAAACCCTAACAGCCCTTTTAAACTCCTAATCCCGAAATTCCCCTTTGGGCCTAGCTGTTAATCACCCGGTTAAGCCCAATTAAGCTGTTTTTCACCATCTGAAACTTGTTTCAGCCATATCTCCCAAACGGTGAGTCTGTTTGGCTAATGTGACCACTCTACGGAAAGAGAAACCATCATCCGGAGCCAATGGAAGTGGTTTCAAGTCAAAATTCATTTCCAGTCAAAAGTTATGGCCAAAACAGTGCCAACTAGGGGTAAAATGGTCATTTAAAAATCGGGAAAAATCATGAACATGGGAAATGACCCCAATAGTCGTCTCCCAAAGTTACATGACCATACGACTTCGTATGTGAAAGAAATAAATATTCTACGATCCTATGATGCGTAGAATGCGGGTCGTTACACTCTCCCCCCTTAAGAAATTTCGCCCTCGAAATTCCTTAACTCAAACATACAAAGGATCCCGCATGCCTAACAACCACATACAACAATCAAACATGCAAAACAAGCAACCAAGCCTATCCTAGCATGCGGAAAACTAAATCGAAGTCAAAATCTTACCAGGCAAAGAGTTCCGGATAAGTCTTCCTAATGTTCTCCTCCGTCTCCCAAGTACAATCATTCTCGTCCTCGCCCCACTGAACCTTGACTAGCTTCACCGCCTTCCTTCGAAGTTGCTTCATGTCGTGCTCGACAATACGGGCCGGCTTGCGGTTCCCAACCGCCTCGGGTTCTACTTCGAAGTCCTCTAACTGACCAGGTGCAATAGTCATATCTGAGTCGTGGACGAACTTCCTTAGTTGGGAAACATGAAATACATTGTGAACTCCCGCCATTTTCTCTGGTAAGTCAATTCTATATGCCAAGTTCCCGACTAGTTCGAGAACAGGGAATGGGCCAACAAATCTTGGTTCCAACTTGCCTCTCCTGCCAAATCGTATTACGCTCTTCAACGGAGAATTTGACAAACACCAAGTCACCAACGGAGAACTTTAAGTCTCTTCTCCTCTTGTCAGCATAACTCTTCTGCCTATCTTGGGCAGCCTTCATTCGTTGTCGAATGGTCTTGATTTTCTCTGAAGTTTCCCTCACCACATCTGGTCCAAGCATAAACTTCTCGCCAGTCTCTATCCAACATGATGGTGAGTTGCATGGCCTTCCGTACAATGCTTCAAACGGAGCCATACCGATACTGGATTGGTAGCTATTATTATATGCAAACTCTACTAGATGCAAATGGTCATCCCATGATCCACCAAAATCCAATATACATGCTCTCAAGAGATCTTCCAAAATACGATTCACCCTCTCCGTCTGACCGTCGGTCTGAGGATGATATGCGGTACTGAGATGTAACTCTGACCCTAGAGTCTCTTGTAAGCTCCTCCAAAACCCACTAGTGAACAACGGGTCTCGGTCGCTCACAATGCTTTTAGGTACTCCATGAAATCTCACTACCCACTTCATATACAATTCTGCTAACTTAGTTGCCGTTCTGGTCGATTTGACTGGTATAAATCTTGCACTTTTGGTCAATCGGTCCACAATCACCCAAATGCTATCATGTCCCGATCTAGTCCTTGGTAAACCATCGATGAAATCCATCGAGACTTGCTCCCATTTCCATTTGGGAATTTCTAATGGCTGTAACAACCCACTAGGCTTCTTTTGCTCGGCTTTAACTAGCTGGCAATTCATGCACTTGGATATAAACTTCCCAACGTCTCTTTTCATCCCTTCCCAGTAGTAAGTCCGCTTCATATCTCGATACATCTTGTTACCACCGGGGTGTATGGTCAACTTTGAGTGATGACATTCTTTAAGCACTTCATCTCTCAATCCATTGACATTGGGTACAACAAGCTTTCCATTCTTTCTAAGCCATCCATCTTGATCAAGCCCATACTTGTTCATCTCCTCATTGATATCCATCTCTAATTTGGAGATGATTTCCAATAGATTAGGATCGTCCCTCTGACTAGAGCCGATCCGCTCACTCAAAGTGGGTCTGATCGTCAAACTTGCTAACATTTCTGGATTCAATTCGCACTTTGGTCTGAAATCAAACCCCGCGATATACTCCAGTTGCTTCCATTCTAAAACATAGCCCCTAAACTGGCATGTCTTCTACTCAATGCATCAGCCACCGCATTGCCCTTTCCCGGTGTATATGCGATGTCAAAATCATAGGAAGCTAAGAACTCTAACCATCTCTGCTGACGGAGATTCAGATCTTTCTGAGAGAAGAGATACTTTAACGACTTATGATCTGTAAACAGCTCAAATCTTTCTCCCAAGAGATAGTGTCTCCACATCTTCAACGCGAACACGATTGCTGCCAATTCTAAATCATGGGTAGGGTATCTTTTCTCGTGCGGTTTCAATTGCCGACTTGCATAAGCTACAACCCTACCGCCTTGCATCAATACAGCACCCAGTCCGGTACCACAGGCATCCGTGTATACCGTCATCTCTTCATTCCCCTTAGGAATGACTAACACTGGTGCGCTTGTCAACTTGTCCTTTAGACTCTTGAATGCATTCTCGCACCTTCCATCCCAGACAAAAGCTTGATTCTTCTTAGTTAACTGGGTCAATGGTGCTGCTATCTTGGAGAAACTTTGGATAAACTTACGATAGTATCCAGCTAATCCCAAGAAACTTCTTACATCTGTTGCATTCTTGGGCGTAGGCCAATCCTGTACCGTAGCCACCTTGGCCGGGTCCACGGCAATCCCATTTTCTGATACAACATGGCCCAAGAACCTCACTTCCCTCTTCCAGAAGTGGCACTTAGAAAACTTTGCTTTCAATTGGTGTTTTCTCAACACCTCCATCACTATTCTTAAATGTCCTTTGTGTTCTTCCTCTGTCCTCGAATAGACCAAAATATCATCAACGAACACAAGAACAAACTTATTCAACTGATCTCTGAATACCCTATTCATAAGATCCACAAAATATGCTGGGGCATTGGTCAGCCCGAATGGCATGACCAACCACTCGTAAAATCCAGACGGTGTCCGAAATGCCATTTTAGCTATACTCTCAGCTTCCACTCTAAGCTGATGAAAACCTGTCGCGAGATCCAACTGAGAAAATACTCTCGCGCCACTCAACTGATCAAACAAATCATCTATCCGCGGTAGAGGATACTTATTCTTCCTCGTCACTTTATTCAACTCGCGGTAGTCTACACACAAACGAAGGGAACCATCCGCCTTGGTAGCAAACACAACTGGTGCTCCCCATTCAGAAACACTCCTTCTGATAAATCCCTTCTTCAAAAGATCGCTGAATTGCACCTCGAGCTCTCGTTGCTCCCTTGGTGCCATACGACGAAGTGGCATCACTATAGGTCTGGCATCTTTTACCAAATCAATACGAAACTCAATCTCTCGGTGTGGTGGAAGCCCGGTCACTTCTTCGAAAACATCCGGATACTGGCCAACCACGGGCAAACCTGACAACTCACTATGCGGAATGTCAAGGGAGTTTAGAAAACTAGCCAATACCCCCTCACTGGGTAGACCACCAAACACTATCCTCCGCCCATCATCCGCTCTAGCTGTCACCAAAAAGCCCTCACAGTCTACCACCACCCCGTATCTTTGGAGCCAATCTACTCCCAAAATAATGCCAAACCCAGTAAAGCCCAAAACAAAGCAATCACAAACAAACATGCATCCATGACTCGATAAGACCACATTACGACAAATCATGCTAAGG
This sequence comes from Allium sativum, assembly GCA_030737875.1. Classification (NCBI taxonomy): domain Eukaryota; kingdom Viridiplantae; phylum Streptophyta; class Magnoliopsida; order Asparagales; family Amaryllidaceae; genus Allium; species Allium sativum. The sequence continues at coordinate 243,055,528 of CM060923.1, forward strand.
CTAGTTGAACCACCAATCGGGTTCGTCACTACTAAAGGTCTATCGACAATCTCGGGCTCCAATCCCAACCTATCTACCAGGTCACTAGATTTGAAAGAACTGGAAGCTCCGGTATCAAACAAAACTCTAACAGGAACATCGTAAATAGAAAGCATACCTTGAATGACGACATTCTTTCCCTTCTCCGCCGCAGTTGGGGCATTCGACGAAGAAGGAATAGCATTAAGGGCATATGCTTTCACCATTTGCTTTTCTTTAGGGGGTTGCGGACACTTGTCCTTGTGATGTCCCATTTGGCCACAATTGAAGCACTTCCTATCCGCTGGCTTGGCCCGACAATTACTAGCATAATGGCCCTTCTTACCACAGCTGAAGCACTCCACATCTTGCTTATTCTGTTTCTTCTGGCCATCTTTAGTCTGATTCTGCTTTCTCTTATTCTGGGAACCACCCTTGCCTCCACCACTTGCTTGTGGCTTTGGCTCATCTGCGGATGCAACCTCAGTCTTCGGCTTAGGGTAGAGACTTTCTGACCTCAATGCTTTCCCTACAATCGACTCAAACAACTCATCGATGTGGTTAATAAGTCTTTCCCCCAAGTACTGGTCCAAACCGGTTATGAATTTCTCATTCTTCTTCTCGGCAGTATCAATAAGAGATAACCCATACTTTGATAAAGTGTCGAATTCAGCAATATACTCCGAGACAGCTCTGCCATTCTGCTTGAGCTCCAAGAATTTCTTAAACAGCACTGACTTCTGAGCAGCTGGAATGAACTTCTCGCTAAAGCGAGCTTTAAACTGCTCCCAAGTAATCTGATCTTCGGGAGTAGCTGCCTTTACAGCATTCCACCAATTCATTGCCCGCCCTTGCAGCTGACGGGACGCTAGCTTTCTCTTCATCGCATCCTCGATACCCAAATCCTCGAAGATACGTTCACAACTATCTAACCAATCTTGAACATCCGTGGCCGACTCCGTTCCGTGAAACGGCTTCCCACCAAGGCTAGTATAATCCTTATTCAGCTTGGCGAAGTCGACCCTCGGCGCCTGCACTATTGGACCACCACCACTTCCATCATTGGGAGTTGACCTCCGTACATCTCTAAGCATCTCTCTCATGAGGTCAGTGAACATCGTCCTCATGTCAGCAGCATTCCCATTATTGGCTCCCCTACCAGTACCTCTAGTATATCGGCTCATCGTCAATCTGAAAAAGGAAATGATTAACGACTCCATAGTGGTGCTAGTGCAGTACGACTTCATCCTTATACTACTAATAGTATATATATATATAGCTTTTAAAACCAAAATAATCACAAATACGCTCTCTCGTATACGTATATTATCTCTCCCTGATAACTTCCCTAGGTTAACTACGCAACCTGGAGCTCTGATACCAAGTGTGACGGCCCGCCCCGCACCAGCCTGCATTTCCTCCATAAGTGTGCTGTACACATGCCCGACTAGCACGGGACGGTCGTCAGAAGGAAGGAAAGAAGAGAATTGACTAACAAGAGGAACCTGTAGAATGTCTCACAGCGCATGGAATAAAATATAATAATAACATACTTGACATAAAACAGGTGAGACAGTGCATAAGCTGATAACTAATAATCAATGTCAACATCAGAGCAGCAGAAATCCAAATACAGCTTATTACAACTTTTCAAAATCTACTGTCTCTAAACAAAAGAAAGCCAAAGTAGAAGATACACCACCAATGCCCAAGCAGTGATCTTCAACAACCCAGGGAGAATACTATATATATGTATTACGTGGAAGCCTCCTGCTCGTCTCCGGATCATCTACTCGTACATCACCAGCTAACCTGTCTCTAGTCTGCTCGTGTGAGCACCCAGAGTAATAAGAGGAGACATAAAACTCTGGGTCAGACATAAAGCCTTGTATGAGCGATAAACATCTAAACATAACAATAACAGGTATACTAAACCATACCTGAACCTGGACCTGCAACCAAAGAGTTAGTACCACATACCGTACAGTACTCCAAGGTGCCATAATGAATAGTGTAAAGAATACGGGGGTGGGGTGTGTATGTCATAATGATAGCAACAAACCATCCATAGCAACCATCCTCACATCCCTCACTCAGTGCGTAAAGCATACGACATCTACCACCTTGGAACACTAGACAAATTGAGGTAACGACGGATCCCGACTTGTAGAAACCCTGCTGTGACCAAGCTAAACATATGGAGTCATGACCAAACATTTCAATGACCCATTTCATTGATCGTAGCCCTTGGTTCTACCAATGCCATAATGGCCCTGAATCCGCCTCCGTACCTCCTACCATAGTGGTCCAAAGCTACAGACATCGTAAACCCCTTAGCACGCGTCCCGCGGCAAAGCCCAACCATGAAGCGAACTCATTGATTCCCATCCGAATCTTGAGCTCTAACTTCTCATTTGGACTTCCTTTGCATCTCGGGTTTGGTCGAATTGGAGTGGGTCTTCAGAAGAGTTGTCGCACAGTAACAGTCCTAGAATTCGGTTCGGTTCGGTAGTCATCACCTTCGTCGGTTCGGTTCGGTAGTCATCTTTCCATTCGGTTCGGTGCTCCTTCGGTTCGGGTTCTCCACTTGGTTCGGTTCGGAAGTGTAGTGCCTATTCTCTGCTTGGTTCGGTGGTTGCTCCCTTCTAAGTTCCCAGATCCGATCCTGTCCTTCTCCATTTGCCGATCCGCTCCGCCCCCTTAGCTTACTCCGATCCGATCCGCTCCACAGCTCCGATCCGATCCGCTCCATAGTTCCGATCCGATCCCCTTGTCCACTCCAACTCTAAGTAAACAGCCTTCCTTCTCGCCGATCCTCCTCCAGTGACAAGTTCCAATCCAGTTCAGATTCCCTTGGTCAGTTCACAAATCCGATCCGACCCCTACTCCGATCCGATCCGGTTCGGAACCTGCACACTTCTGCAACTTTCCAGCGAGCTTTCTACGCCATTCGACGGCGTTTTCGACAAATTTAACACTTCTAATCAATCATAAAACACACCATAGAGTCATAACAACAAGTAAGAGCAACCACAAACACCAAAACCATGAATTTACATGTCAAAATGGATCAAAGGTGCCCAAAATCCTATTTTTCCCTCAAACATGATTAAATAAGACTAATCATAAAATCAATAAAACTTAACTAAATCAAACCAAATTTCTAACAGTGGCATAAAATATTATTTAAGAATTTCTAAACATTTTTCCAGAATTTATTAGTGTATAATTTCGCTAATCTTCACTAATTACCCTTAATTAACTGTAATTAGTGTCAAAATGATGCTATCACTCACCTTTGCCACCACTAAAACCCCAAAACTGAAATATTCTCTGATTTGGCGCTGTTCCCAATCTTACACAGCAGCTCTACCTCGGTTCTCGTGCTAATACTCCTTGATTTGATGTTTGCTAAGCCTAATCTTCAATTAGAAAGTGATTAAGAGGTGTTTTGAAGAGATTTAGAGGGTGGAGGCCATGGCTAGGTTAAGAGGAATGAATAGTGACGGCTGAAAAATGAGAAAAAGGTATTCTCCAAACCCTAACAGCCCTTTTAAACTCCTAATCCCGAAATTCCCCTTTGGGCCTAGCTGTTAATCACCCGGTTAAGCCCAATTAAGCTGTTTTTCACCATCTGAAACTTGTTTCAGCCATATCTCCCAAACGGTGAGTCTGTTTGGCTAATGTGACCACTCTACGGAAAGAGAAACCATCATCCGAAGCCAATGGAAGTGGTTTCAAGTCAAAATTCATTTCCAGTCAAAAGTTATGGCCAAAACAGTGCCAACTAGGGGTAAAATGGTCATTTAAAAATCGGGAAAAATCATGAACATGGGAAATGACCCCAATAGTCGTCTCCCAAAGTTACATGACCATACGACTTCGTATGTGAAAGAAATAAATATTCTACGATCCTATGATGCGTAGAATGCGAGTCGTTACATGCTAGGATAGGCTTGTTTGCTTGTTTGCATGTTTGATTGTTGTATGTGGTTGTTAGGCATGCAGGATCCTTTGTATGTTTTGGGTTAAGGAATTACGGGGACGAAATTTCTTAAGGGGGGGGGGGGGGGGGAGTGTAACGACCCGTATTCTACGCATCATAGGATCGTAGAATATTTATTTCTTTCACATACAAAGTCGCATGGTCATGTAACTTCGGGAGACGACCATTGCGGTCATTTCCCATGTTCATGATTTTTGTCGATTTTTAAATGACCATTTTACCCCTAGTTAGTACTGTTTTTGCCATAACTTTTGACTGGGAAGGAATTTTGACCTGAAACCACTTCCATTGGCTCCGGATGATGGTTTACAATTCCGTAGAGTGGTCACGTTAGCCAAACGGACTTACCGTTTGGGAGAAATGGCTGAAACAAGTTTCAGATGGTGAAAAACAGCTTAATTGGGCTTAACCGAGTAATTAGCAGCTAGGCCCAAAGGGGATTTCGGGATTGGAGATATATAGGGGCTGATTAGGATTAGAAAACATTTCTTTCAGCCGCCACTTTCATTCTTGGAACCCTAACAATGGCCTCCAACACCCAAATCACCTTCTAATCACTTTCTAATCAAGTTTTGGCTTAATCTACATCAAATTAAGAAGAGAAAACACGAAAGCAAGGTTAGAGCTGCTGTTAGACATCAGTATTCACCCAAATCAGCGAGGTTTCAGTTCTGAAAATTTTATTTGTGGCCAAGGTGAGTGATTAGCATTGTTTTGACACTAATTACAGTTAATTAAGGGTAATTAGTGAAGATTAGCGAATTTATACACTAATAAATTCCGGAAAAATATCTATAAATTCGAAAATAATATGTTATGCCTCTGGTAGAAATTTGGTTTAAATTGGTTAAGTTTTGTTAACCCTAGGATTAGTTTTGCTTAAACATGCTTAAGGGAAAATATGGGGTTTTGGGTATATTTGATACATTTTGACATGTAAATTCATTGTTTTGGTGTTTGTGGTTAGTTTGCTATGTTGCTATGACTGTATGAACTGTTTTGTGATTGATTAGTATAGTTAGATTGGTCGAAAACGTCGTCAAATGGCGTAAACAAGTTGCTGGAAAAAGTTGCAGAAAGTTGTGCAGGGTTTCAGATCGGATCGGGTATGGGCTCGGATCGGATAGGAGAGCTGGGCAAGGAACCCGACCCGAACTGGAATCTGGCACAAAAGAAGTTTGGCAAGAAGGAAGGCCACTGCTTAGAGTTGGAGTTGGGCAGAGGATCGGATCGGAGCTATGGAGCAGGATCGGATCGGAGTAGGCAAGCGAGGGGGATCAGATCGGAGTAGGCAAGCGAGGGGGATCGGATCGGGCAGGCAAGCTGGAGCAGGAGGGACGAACCGAACCGAATGGAGCGTGACACCCGAACCGAACCGACGTCTGAAGGGGGAGGATCACCGAACCGAACCGCATCCAGGAGTACGCTATGAAGCATTGCACCGAACCGAACCGTGTTATACGTATGTATCCGAACCGAATCGAATTCAGGTCCACTTCTACGCGACGATTCTTTTGAAGACCAACTCCAATTCGATCAAAACCCGAGATGCAAAGGAAGTCCAAATGATGAGCATTGACTCAGGATCCATCTGGGAACCAATGAGTGAGCTTCATGATTGGGTTTTGCTGCGGGACGTGTGCCAAGAGGCTATCGATGTCTATGACTTTGGATCACTATGTATGGGAGGTACATGAACGGATTCAGGGCCACAGTGGCCTAGGTACGACTAAAGGGCTATAGACCAATGAAGTGGGGTCATTTGTAAAGATTTGGTCATGACTCCATGTGGTAAGCTTGGCAGTAGCAGTAGTTGTACAAGTCGAACTCCGTCACTGCTTCGATGAGTCTAGTGATTGACAGTGGTGGACATCGTATGCTTTACGCACTGAGTGAGAGATGTGAGGATGGTTGCTATGGTTGACTTGTTTGCCATCATTATGACATGCAAACCCCACCCCCGTATCCTTTACACTATTTGTTATGGCACCTTAGAGTATTGTACGGTATGTGGTGCTAACTCTTTGGTTGCAGGTCCAGGTTCAAGTATGGTTTAGTATACCTGTTATTGTTCTGTTTAGATGCTTATCGCTCATACCAGACTTTTGTCTGACCCAGAGTTTTATGTCTCTTCTTATTACTCTGGGTGCTTACACGAGCAGACTAGAGACAGGTTAGCTGGTGATGCACGGGTAGATGATCCGGAGACGAGCAGGAGGCTTCCACGTATGATATATATATATATATATAGTATTCTCCCTGTGTTGTTGAAGGTCACTGCTTGGGCATTAGTAGTGCACCTTCTACTTTAGCTTTCTTTTGTTTTAGAGACAGTAAATTTGAAAAGTTGTAATAAGCTGTATTTGGATTTCCGCTGCTCTGATGTTGATGTTGGTTTTAGTTATCAGCTTATGCACTGTCTCACCTGTTTTATGTCAAGTATGTTATTATTATATTTTATTCCATGCATTGTGAGACATTCTACAGGTTCTTGATTAGTTCGTTCTCTTCTTTCCTTTCTTTGGCGACCGTTCCGTGCTAGTCGGGCATGTGTACAACGCACTTTCGGAGGAGATGCCGGCTGGTGCGGGGCGGGCCGTCACAGTCTTATAATGGTTTCATTTTTCTGAAAAGCATTGCGTTGTTTAACGATTTACTTTAAGCATATGCACTGGCAATCCAATGGAGTAAACCCGTTCCGCGTTAGCGGCGTGGTTTTGTGATTAGCCTTATTATTAGATAGTTAAGTTAAGATTTCTCATACCAGTCCCACTGACCTGTAGTTTGTTTCACTGGCAAACTCGGGTGCCCTTATTTTCCACACGGGCAGTCGAGTAGCTTTTTGTAGATATATTTACAGGATCCTGGCTTACAGCTGAAACGGTATACGGAAAGCTCTATATTCGTGTATTCCTTCCAGTTGTATATTTATATTATTTTTCCGCTGCTATTTAAGTGTAATTTAAATCTCTGATATACTTGTATTTCTATTATGCAATAAGTGTTCATACTCTGTTATATTCTTGTACTCTGATGTAATTGTTGTAATCAGCAATAAAATGTTCTTCAGTTTGTGTTCTGATGTGTGTTGTTGTCAAAGCAATCCAGCCTTTCCTTTACTGGGAAGTTTGGGTGGTCACACATAAAAATGTAAACAAAAAGGTGGTTTTCAAATATGACCTTTGATTTATAAGTATAATGTAAACAAAGTTTTATTTTCCAATATGTTTGTAATATCAACAATAAAGTTTAATATTTTATTGTTATTCTTATTCTATAACCTCTTATGTTTAGGTTAACAGTAAAAAAAGAAATGTTTTTATTGTAATTCATAAACCGTGTTCTAAATGTAAACAAACAAAAATAGGATTTTTATTAGTTAGCCAAATTCTGTTGTAATGTAAACAAATAAAAATATATTCTATTTGTTGTTCATATTCTATTGTAAATAAACAAATAAAATAATATTTTATTTGTCATTCAAATCTTATTGCAAAGTAAACAAATAAAAGTAAGGTTTTATTTGTTGTTCATTTTCTGTTGCAAAGTAAACAAATAAACAAAAATAAAGTTTTTATTTGTCGATCAACTTCTAATGTAATATAAACAAATAAAAAAAATAAGTTTTTATTTGTCGATCAACTTCTAATGTAATATAAACAAATAAAAATAAGTTTTTATTTGTCGATCAACTTCTATTGTTCATCTCAGAATAATAAAAACAATATTTTTAAAATAAATTAGAATAACTAGATCTGAATAAAATACGATTTAAATCTAAATTTAGATTTATTTTCTAATCGCAAATAAAATTCAACCATATATGAGATTTCAATGCGGATCTAGCATAACATGACCAACAAACATACCACAAGCAATCATCAACAATTCATCAATCACGGAACATTACAGATTTGATTTAATATCATTATACAATTATTTTTAACGCAAAAATAATAATTTATAATTAATTAAATAATAAAATTCAGAATTCTCACATTGATATGGCTGAAAATTCGACTGTCTCGGATTCTGCTCTGGTCTGCACCATTGCGAAGATCTTAATTTTCTGATTCCAGCGCAATTTAAGGTTTGTGAAACAGACCTCGTATGAGAGAGTTATTGATTTTTAAAGATCGGATAAATTAAACATCTAAATAAATAAATAAATAATAATATAATAATACCCTTCTTTCTTCCTCTATCACGCATCGGCCGCACGCATTCCATCTCCGAACCCTCCCCTGCGCACGCGAATCCGAGCCACCGATCGCCGATCGAACACCACCATGTCGTACCCCCGGCCGCGAGCCACCACCGCCCAGAACTCCGTCACGCTCGGTGGGCCCCATCGCCTGAAATTCGCCCCCGACCGCCGCCCCTTTGTCTCCAAATTCCGGCCGCCACGCTCCACCAAACCCGATCATCACCGTACGGATTGAAAGCCCTCGAAATTCTCTTCGATTCGGTATATTATTTGCTGATTTTCACTGGACGGATTAAAGGAAATTAATGTGTGAAAATGGGGCCTTCTGGCCTTCGAAAGCAATAGGCGGCGGCTGCGTTTTCTCTAGGGTTAGGGTTTAATTTTTTTTATTATTTTATTATTAAATCATTGAAAAACGTGTTATAAAGGTGGAAATGCGGGCTGTCTCCGAATTGGGCTTGCTTACTATCGATCTTAACGTTTTGATGTCTTCTAAACACAATGGGACAGGTCTCCGGGTCCAATTCCGAAATCTGTAGAAATTTTTATTTAAAATTCCATTAAAAATTAATTAATTAAATATTGACCGTACATTTAAATATGCTGGGGCCACATATGACCTCAGAAAATTCTAGAAAAATTATTTTTAGCTTTCTTATGACGATACGGTTCTAACGAGACTAATTTCGTCGAATTCTGAGATTGTTTGAAAAATGGCTATTTTCAAGTCGTTTAAATTTAATTGAAATAGTCAAACACATTTTCTTTTGCCACGCTCACATATTAATTCGAAAAATTCTGAAAATTGAAACCTAGCAATAATTTGACATTCCAGTTCCAACAAAAGTGGTTTCGTTGAAAACGGAGGTCGTTCGAAAAATGACTATTTTTAAGGCCAATGTATTTAATATTAAAAATGCATTTTTAAACAAATAATTTCCGAAACTCAAAATATATAAGTGTTTATACTTTTTAAATGAAGAAACATCATTCTAGACTCAATGGAAGTGGTTTCGAGTCGAAATTCCTTCATATGTGAAAAGTAGTCCTTCGGGCCATATATAATATATATATATATATATATATATATATATAAATTCTACAGCGACCTTTCTAAAAATTGAATTGGCCATAACTTTTTATTTCCGCTATGAAATTTCAATTTTTCAGATTCGTTAGAAAGGTATGATTAAACAGATTTAAATATTTCTTGTTTCACTCAATTCTGATTTATTTTGAATCCTGTACATTCAGATAAAGTTCAAAATCAAATTTTAAAACTACCGCGCCATTTCTATCTCCTTTTATATTTAAATTAAATTTATTCGTTCTAACTTCAATTAAAATAAATTCTAGCTATTATTATTTATAATAAATCATATTATAACCTTAAAATTCATTAAAATTTTCTAAAATAATTTTTTTTTTAAATTGGTCCAGAATTTGCTGGTTGTTACATATAACCTACTATAATTAATTGCATTATTGAGAATGTTATATAATAGGTAAACTTGTCCTAGGGACAAGTGAAAATTATAACTTAGGTTATAATAAATGGAAAGAAACTTATTGATAAATCTTAGTTAAGAGAACTAAGTAAATAAGTAAATAACAACAAGAGTTTGCATTATACCAATTCATGGTTAATAAATAAGAATGAAGTAGGCTTATTATTAGTAGACTTATAAATAGGAATTAAGAAATCTTATATTAAAAAGTAATAATAAGAAGAAGCCCGCCCAGGCGGCATAAGACTGAAAGAAGTAAGAAAACTTATGAAATGAAATGAGTTGTACTTAATGGTATATATTAAGTAACATGTTAACGTGAAGCCTGCTGATTGAGATAAGATATACTTAATTATACATTAAGTAGAACATGTTATTGTAACCTGTAAACACGGAAATTGGACAATGAATGACAGGATAATAATATGAGAAGATTGTAGATTACAGTCCTTGAATTACAATCTAGAGAATAACATGTTATGGGCTTATTAATGAACTTAAATGGGTTAAGTTATATAACTGAAATTAATAAGCGAGAGGGTCATTCCTTAGAGATATAAGGGGCTCGAAGAGAACTTGGTAACTTGAATAAGAAGTTAATATGATTGGAAATAAACAAGTTAACTGGAAATCAGATGAGATAGAGCAAGCGCATAATTAAACGTTTAGATATAGGGTGAAACACCCCACCTCCGTTAGGGTCACTCTCAAAGGGAATGCCCTAATTTTGGTGGAGGTTTATAAGTACAAGTCACAGATATACAAGACAGATATAATAACACATATTTGTAAACAGCGGAAGAACAACAAATTTTTATTTCATAAAGTCAAATACGTGTTACAACAACATCTTTTCCAAAAACATAACATAACACTTCATAATCTGTCTTGAGTACATCATTTTTAAAGAAGCATAAATAAAACATGGATAAACTGCAAAAGCCCCATAGTGGATTGTCCAAAGCCATAGTTCAAAACTGGAAAGTCCAAGCAATACATTTCTCTTCTTCAAGCTGGATGTTGAGGTTGGTCAAGCTGCTGTGTTCCCTCCCTGAGGACCTGGGGGGGGGAACGGAAGAAAGAAGACGAAAGAAAAATAGAGTCAGACATAAAGCCTGAGTAAGTCTAGTACTACTTTGTCTATGAATAAAGAACTGGGTATGATAAGTAAAACAGGAAGTGGGCAACACTATAAACTTGGTTAAGTTATCTAGGGTCGAATATACTATCGCACCCCATGTAAATCTCTGAACCCATATAAACTAGTTTCCAATTTGCACCCCATAATCAGGGTAGTGTGATCCATTCTACGATGATCGGCTCCTACTCGCATAGTTACATGTGTCTTACGGCCCCCGATGTCTGTAGTTACCTATGCTGGTCCCACCATGGGGTGTATCAAGTCCCATAGTGGCAACCCGACACAACCTTAGAGTGCAAAGGTATGCTACTGGTGTCCAGTGCTTTATTTTTCTGCGCCGGAGTGCGTGCATGCCCGCACACCGTTAGAACCTACACTGCTACACCACCGCCGTCGATTTGACCTCTTACAATCAGCCCAGTAATCGTGCCCCACCCTGCCTAGTTTCAGGGTATCCTGATACACCTTCTAGGGTTACTGCTGAAAAGGGTCCCCCGTTACTAGGTTTTCTATCTCTAGCCAACATGCTAAGTTGGTTAAGTGTTTCCTAACCTAACCCCACCAGTCCGTTTAGTTTAGCATGTTCCATTTTGATTAAGTCTTTAGTTCACTTAATCCTAACAATCCTGACTCAGCCTTATTTGTCTTATTAAGGCCCTGACCTCTCACATTAGACAGGTATTGTTGTGGCTGCCTGTTGCCGGTTGGTTCCGGGCAGTCTTACGCCACAACTCAGTCTAACCTCGGGTCCTTGCTGGGCTCCATGTTTAACCTCCCACATTGGATAGGTATTGTTGTGACTACTGGACAGCCGGGCGGTTCCGGGCAGGTTTACATCACAACTCAATCCAACCTCGGGTTAAACACATCGTCTTTTCTACATTTACATATCTTGTCATTCTTCTTTATTTATATGTAAATATTTGCGGCCCATTATTAAGTTCATGGTGTAAAGGTTACACCAATCATGGGCCCAACCCATACTTGAATTTGGGCCCTTCTATTTTATATTTTCATTCATTAATTAATTTTAACCCAACGTTATTTTCCCCCGTTTTACACGTCCGTTTATATATATTGGGCTTAGCCTTTTAAAGCCCAATTTAGCCATGCGGAAAGGGGAGGCTTATGGCGCATACACAAGGAGGGGAAGGTGAGCGCATGAACTTGCATATGACGTTGGAAAATACATAATAGAAATTGGTGTACTTGCATAGTGGTAACATAGGTGACATGAATTAAAGCATGTGAACTTGCATAGGTTTAACTACAACATGAACCTATATTCTTATTTAGGCCTAATGTCAAACATAAGCATGGCATAAATACTGCTAGCATAAACATGGCATAATGTCAAACATAAGCATGGCATAAATATTTCTAGCATAAACATAAACAAGTTATGTTCATAAGGTTTCTACATGTTTACAAAGGGATGCTTTGTTGCTAGCACAAAAGGCATAGTTCAACTTAATCATGATTTAAGTCTAATTACATAACAATGGTATAAACATCCTTATGCATAAATATTCCTAATCATGGTGTTTGCTTTAAACTTGCAAAAAGGGGATTTTTGAGTCTAACCTAGCCATGTCTCACATATGTCGTCATATAATTCTTTTTCAAACAAGATGAATTCCAATTATGCCAAATATCATACATAGCCTAGCCATATTCATAAGTTTGCAAAAGCATGTCTTAATACATGGATTATGGTGTCAAAATTCCAACATAGATTCATATGAACTATAATAACCAAACTTGTCTCAATTGCTTGCAAAACGATTTATGCACAAAATATACATAATAACAAAGCCCCAAACTTGCATGAATTTCAATTAACTACATACATGTAGCTTCAACATAAGTTACACAATTTGCGCAATATTCCAAACGTATACTTGCATAGAACTACCGCATGTAGTTCTTTATAATGAATAACATAATTTTGCACAAATATGAATTACTTCCATTGCCACAATTCAAGCATACACATCAACACAGTTGTTTGTTAATACCAAAGTAATACTCTACTTACAATGGTTGCGGCGAATTCTCTAATTAAGAGACACAATTCCTTTGTTGAATTGATTAGCTTTAGGTTGCTTTGAATTGCTTTAGGCTTTAGAACTTTCTTCCTAATCCTCTCTTTAGTTGGCGGCTATTCTTTGTCGTTCCTCAGCAACATGGCGGCTATAATCTTATTTTGAATGAATAGATTAGGGTTTAGTCTAGGGTTGTTTATATAGAGATTAGGAACTAATTCGGACCCTTGATGTTGCTAGGTTAGATCATAGCCATTCATTAGGAAGAGAGACCAATAAAAACCCGCCACCTAGCCCTAATGACAAAGCAGACCACTGCAATTCGACCAAACACAGACCTGGCCAGCCAGGTTGACTGGGCTCGACCAGGTCGACACCCCTGTCGACAGGGCTGTCGACAGCCCTGTCGACATGGGTAGCCCAGGTCGACAGCCCAGTCGACCTGGGTGGCTAGGCGGGTGTTTTATCCGCCTGGCCCATTGGGCCCCATTTTTAATTATTTTATTCTGTTTGAATTTTAAATTTAATTCAAAACTTCCGAAGGCCATATCTTCTTCATACGGACTCCGTTTTTCGAAAACTCGGACTCTATTTCGCGTATTTTTCCGAGACGAACGCAATGGCGTATCCCGTTTCCCTTAGTTCTTTGATTTGAATTTGATTATACTTTAATTCATGAATTTCACAGTTATAGAATTTTTCGGGGTGTTACATTCTCCCCCACTTAAAAGGATTTCGTCCCCGAAATCTTCAAGTTAGGAGGAATGTATATCCTAACATCCAAACATCCATCTACTCATCCATCAAACACGAGCATCCATTGTCCTTAAAAGACTTCTAATGCTTCATGATCATATGCGAGGTGTGTGTGTACATGAACTTATCTAATGCAAAATCAGGCGGTCTACTGATTCAGTTGACCTCCTTAATGCGAATTATGTAAGTGCCATGAATTCATTATGTATGCAAATTTTCCTATTCATGATTCTACATGAGTGCACACTCATTCAATACAAATGCAACATCCACATGACAACACATTATAGTTCAACCACATACGAATACAAACATATATGCATATGCAATATGAAGTGACTGAGCCGATCTAAAACCTAGATTGTGTGTGTATATGCAACCACGAGCAACCACTAGCAATCACTTGCAACCACTTGCAACCATTCATACATAACATGTTTCAATTACATGTTTCCATCCAAAGGGTTTCTACCTAAAAGATACGGTCGAGGAATTATACCTAAAAGATAGATAAAAACGCAACTTAAGGAAAAGGAAAGATCAAGGATGTACCCTCGAACAGAAAAGGGTAGGATGTACGGATTCTAGCTTCAGTTTCCCAAGTCGCGTCTCCCTCGGCGTCGCTCCACTGAACTTTGACGAGCTTGACTTCACGGTTGCGTAGCTTCTTCACTTCCGTTCCTAAGATGCGGGTTGGAACTCTCCTTATGGTTGCTTCGCGTTCCACTTCGGCCTCTTCTAGGACATTTGGCTCTACCACTTCAGCAGACTCGTGTAGACATTTTCGGAGATGTGAAACGTGAAAAACGTTGTGGACTCCGGCCAACTTCTCGGGTAGCTCTAATCTATAGGCCATTTTCCCAATTTTCTCGATGATAGGGAATGGCCCTACGAATCTTGGCGCTAGCTTTCCTGTGGTTCCAAAACGAACAACGTTCCTTAGCGGTGATACCTTGAGAAAAACTCTGTCTCCAACTTCAAATTCAAGGTCGGTCCTCCTCTTGTCGGCATAGGACTTTTGTCTGTCTTGGGCCGTCTTCATCCTTCTTCGTATTAAGTCTACTTTCTCTGAGGTCTCTCGGATCATGTCTGGTCCAAGTATGAGCTTATCCGTGGACTCCCACCAACAAGTGGGCGATCGGCACGGTCTTCCGTATAAAGCTTCGAAGGGCGCCATTCCGATGGTTGCTTGATAGCTGTTGTTGTAGGCAAATTCCACCAAAGGGAGGTGGTCTTCCCATGTCCCTCCGAAGTCAAGGACGCATAGTCTTAGAAGGTCTTCCAAAACTCTGTTCACTCTCTCTGTTTGGCCGTCGGTTTGGGGATGATAGGCTGTGCTCAAGCATAACTGCGTTCCTACTGCTTCTTGCAGACTCCGCCAAAACTCGCTGGTGAAAATGGGGTCTCGGTCACTAACAATGCTAGATGGTATTCCATGGAGTCGAACGATTTCCTTAAGGTAAAGTGATGCTAGGGATGAGGCAGTTCTCTTACTTTTGACAGGTAAAACGTGGGCGCTTTTAGTAAGCCTATCCACTATTACCCAAATACTAGTGTTGCCTCTCCTAGACCTAGGCAGCCCATCGATGAAGTCCATTGAGATGCTATCCCACTTCCACTGCGGGACCTCCAGAGGATGTAGCAGTCCGCCAGGCTTTTTCTGTTCCGCCTTAACCTGTTGGCACACCATACACTTAGAAACGACTTCTGCCACGTCCTTTTTCATGCCGTTCCAGAAGAAAGTCCTTTTTATGTCTTTGTACATTTTATCTCCGCCTGGGTGTATCGTCATCTTGGAGTGATGTGCTTCCTCGAGAACCTTCTTTATTAAATCGTTTGTCTGTGGGACGCATAGTCTTCCATCTCGCCTTAGTACACCCTTATCGTCAATGGAGTATCTGTTGAGGTGACTTGAAGTCTCACCCCTAATTAGCCTATCAATTATTTCCACAAGCTGAGGATCTTCGCGTTGTGCTGTCCCTACTGAATCCACTAAAGTTGGGCGCACTTCGAGAGATGCAAGCAAGCCCGGTACGAAATCGGAGGAGGGCCTAAAGTCGAAGCTGGCTATAAACTCTAGGCTTTGTCTTTCAACAAACAACGGGCTTAGGGTCAATTTCTTTCGGCTCAACGCGTCTGCCACTACGTTGCCTTTGCCTGGAGTGTAGGAGATTTCGAAATCGTACGAGGCAAGAAACTCCATCCATCTTTGTTGCCTCAAGTTAAGATCTTTCTGCGAGAAAAGATATTTCAACGATTTATGGTCAGTGTAAAGTTCGAACTTCTCACCTAGGAGATAGTGTCGCCAAGACTTGAGTGCAAAGACGATGGCGGCTAACTCAAGATCGTGGGTTGGGTAGTTCTTTTCGTGCACCTTCAACTGCCTCCCGCCATAAGCTACTACCCTTCCTTCTTGCATTAAGACGGCGCCTAGCCCTGTCCCACATGCATCCGTATAAACAGTGAACATCTTGCTCCCATCTGGCAGCGTCAAAACTGGGGCTGTTGTGAGAGCCCTCTTCAGTCGTTGGAAAGCAAACTCGCAATCCAAATCCCAATTGAATACTAGATTCTTCTTGGTCAATTTCGTGAGCGGAGCTGAAATTTTCGCAAAATCCCTTATGAATTTTCGATAGAAACCTGCTAGTCCTAGAAAGCTTCGGACCTCAGTTGCATTCCTTGGTGTCTTCCAATCTTGTACCGCTACTACCTTAGCAGGGTCCACCGCTAACCCTTGTTTGGATACTATGTGCCCAAGGAACCTCACCTCTTCTCTCCAAAAGTGGCATTTGGAGAACTTGGCTTTTAGTTGATGGACTCGCAAAGTTTCCATGATTGCCCTTAAGTGCTGAGCATGTTCCTCTTCACTCTTTGAGAAGATAAGGATATCATCTACGAAGACCACTACGAATTTGTTGAGGAAATCTCTAAATACCCTACTCATCAGGTCCACGAAGTACGCAGGTGCATTTGTCAAGCCGAAAGGCATGACAAGCCATTCAAAGAAGCCGTCTGGGGTTCTGAAAGCCGTTTTATCGATGCTATCTTCAGCCACCCTTAGCTGATGAAAACCGGTTGCTAAATCGAGTTGGGAGAAAACAGACGCTCCTACAAGCTGGTCAAACAAATCGTCAATTCTAGGGAGAGGGTGCCTATTCTTTTTCGTTAGCTTGTTGAGCTCCCTATAGTCAACACATAGACGGAGTGAACCATCCGCCTTTGTAGCGAACACCACCGGAGCGCCCCATTCCGAAATGCTCCTCCTAATGAACCCCTTTTCTAGAAGCTCTTTAATCTGTTTACTGAGCTCTTTCCTTTCTCGTGGAGCCATATGTCTAACGGGCAACGCAACGGGCTTTGCATTATCTACAAGATATATGCGGAAGTCTATTTCCCGCTTCGGAGGCAAGCCCTTCACCTCTTCAAAGACATCCGGATATTCCCGGACCACTCTAACTGATTGCAAATTTTCAACAGAGGCATCTAGCGATTCAAGATAACTAAGCATAACCGCATACGAGGGATTACAAGAAATTTCCAAAGTATTACCGAGCTGGGTTAGGAGCCTAACAACCCTTTTCTCACAATCAAGGACGGCCCCATTACTGGATAGCCAATCCATACCCAAAATCAAACCATACCCCGAAAAGCCCAAAACAAAGGCACTACATAGAAATTCAACACTTAGGATAGAAATTTTCAAATCCAAACAGATCATAGACAAATGAGCTGGGCCCCCAATTGGGTTTGAAACAATTAAGGGGTCCTCTACCATACTAGTTTTTAGGTGCAGAGATTCTACTAAAGCAGACGAGATAAAGGAGTGTGATGCGCCAGAATCAAACAAAGTGCGAACGGGGTGATCATAAAGATAAACTACACTTTCTACAGAAGTATTTATACCTCGCTGTTGCAATGGTGGCGCTTCTAGCACATGAACCTGTGCCCCTGGGGTGGATCCAGTGCCCTGCCCCTGTCCTCGTTTCCTTGGGCAGTCCTTAGCCCTGTGGCCTGTCTGACCGCACGAAAAGCACCCATCATTCTCCTTAGCCTTCTTCTTCCGGCAGTCCTTTACTAAGTGCCCCACTTTGCCACAGAAATTACACTTCCTCTTCTCTTTGTTGCCTTTTCCGCCCTTCTTAAAGTCTGTCTTCTTGGGCTGCAAACCCTCTTTCTTCCCTTGAGAGCTTTCTGCCTTGGTCTCCTTCTTGCCCTTGTCCTCTTCGTTCAGCAATGCCATTTGCACCAATCTTTCATACGTGGCTCCCATGGGTATATGGGTCATGGCCAAACTATGTAATGGCTCATTTAACCCCTTGACGAAACGGAGAGCCTTCTTGTGGGGGGTGTTGACTAGGTTAAGCCCAAACCTAGCCAGCTCATCAAACTGATTCACATACTCTCTGACAGTCTTGTCTCCTTGCTTAAGAAATAAGAATTTTTCCAACTGCAAACTTCTTTCTGCATCTGAGAGAAACTTAGTCTCAAACCTTGCCCTAAAGTCCTCCCATGTATCCACTGGTCTTTCAGCATTGGTGACTTCCCACCAGTAGGAAGCCTCGCCCTTCAATAGCCACACCGCTAGTTGTACCTTTTGTCTATCTTCTACCTCAAAGATGATGAATAGATCCTCCGTTTCTTTTAGCCAATTCCTAGCTGCTACGAAGGACTCAGTTCCATGGAAATCCCTTCCTCCCATAGCTTTAAAATCTTTACATATCTTAGCGAATGTGTTTCCCCGTGGAGGAGGTGGAGGAAAAGGTGCGGCTGCAGCTGGATGATTCCCTTCAGCTGGAGGAGGAGGAACGGTAGGACCTGGCTGAGTGGCCCTTGCTTCTAAGAAACGTCTGAACCAACCAGGTATGGGTACCCCTTCAGGCAAGTTAAGTTCTTGGGACATGCTGAAACAAAAAAAGGATAGATTCAAAACGAAGGATAAGAGATAATACCTATGGCTTTGGGGAGTGGACTTTGCCTTTTTAGAAAAAATAATATTTTTCTCTTTTAAAAATGTTTCTTTAAATTTCCTTTTTGAAAATAAATTTCCAAAACTTTTTATCTTATCTGGTAAACCTATGCTCTGATACCAAGTGAAACACCCCACCTCCGTTAGGGTCACTCTCAAAGGGAATGTCCTAATTTTGGTGGAGGTTTATAAGTACAAGTCACAGATATACAAGACAGATATAATAACACATATTTGTAAACAGCGGAAGAACAACAAATTTTTATTTCATAAAGTCAAATACGTGTTACAACAACATCTTTTCCAAAAACATAACATAACACTTCATAATCTGTCTTGAGTACATCATTTTTAAAGAAGCATAAATAAAACATGGATAAACTGCAAAAGCCCCATAGTGGATTGTCCAAAGCCATAGTTCAAAACTGGAAAGTCCAAGCAATACATTTCTCTTCTTCAAGCTGGATGTTGAGGTTGGTCAAGCTGCTGTGTTCCCTCCCTGAGGACCTGGGGGGGGGGGGAAACGGAAGAAAGAAGACGAAAGAAAAATAGAGTCAGACATAAAGCCTGAGTAAGTCTAGTACTACTTTGTCTATGAATAAAGAACTGGGTATGATAAGTAAAACAGGAAGTGGGCAACACTATAAACTTGGTTAAGTTATCTAGGGTCGAATATACTATCGCACCCCATGTAAATCTCTGAACCCATATAAACTAGTTTCCAATTTGCACCCCATAATCAGGGTAGTGTGATCCATTCTACGATGATCGGCTCCTACTCGCATAGTTACATGTGTCTTACGACCCCCGATGTCTGTAGTTACCTATGCTGGTCCCACCATGGGGTGTATCAAGTCCCATAGTGGCAACCCGACACAACCTTAGAGTGCAAAGGTATGCTACTGGTGTCCAGTGCTTTATTTTTCTGCGCCGGAGTGCGTGCACGCCCGCACACCGTTAGAACCTACACTGCTACACCACCGCCGTCGATTTGACCTCTTACAATCAGCCCAGTAATCGTGCCCCACCCTGCCTAGTTTCAGGGTATCCTGATACACCTTCTAGGGTTACTGCTGAAAAGGGTCCCCCGTTACTAGGTTTTCTATCTCTAGCCAACATGCTAAGTTGGTTAAGTGTTTCCTAACCTAACCCCACCAGTCCGTTTAGTTTAGCATGTTCCATTTTGATTAAGTCTTTAGTTCACTTAATCCTAACAATCCTGACTCAGCCTTATTTGTCTTATTAAGGCCCTGACCTCTCACATTAGACAGGTATTGTTGTGGCTGCCTGTTGCCGGTTGGTTCCGGGCAGTCTTACGCCACAACTCAGTCTAACCTCGGGTCCTTGCTGGGCTCCATGTTTAACCTCCCACATTGGATAGGTATTGTTGTGACTACTGGACAGCCGGGCGGTTCCGGGCAGGTTTACATCACAACTCAATCCAACCTCGGGTTAAACACATCGTCTTTTCTACATTTACATATCTTGTCATTCTTCTTTATTTATATGTAAATATTTGCGGCCCATTATTAAGTTCATGGTGTAAAGGTTACACCAATCATGGGCCCAACCCATACTTGAATTTGGGCCCTTCTATTTTATATTTTCATTCATTAATTAATTTTAACCCAACGTTATTTTCCCCCGTTTTACACGTCCGTTTATATATATTGGGCTTAGCCTTTTAAAGCCCAATTTAGCCATGCGGAAAGGGGAGGCTTATGGCGCATACACAAGGAGGGGAAGGTGAGCGCATGAACTTGCATATGACGTTGGAAAATACATAATAGAAATTGGTGTACTTGCATAGTGGTAACATAGGTGACATGAATTAAAGCATGTGAACTTGCATAGGTTTAACTACAACATGAACCTATATTCTTATTTAGGCCTAATGTCAAACATAAGCATGGCATAAATACTACTAGCATAAACATGGCATAATGTCAAACATAAGCATGGCATAAATATTTCTAGCATAAACATAAACAAGTTATGTTCATAAGGTTTCTACATGTTTACAAAGGGATACTTTGTTGCTAGCACAAAAGGCATAGTTCAACTTAATCATGATTTAAGTCTAATTACATAACAATGGTATAAACATCCTTATGCATAAATATTCCTAATCATGGTGTTTGCTTTAAACTTGCAAAAAGGGGATTTTTGAGTCTAACCTAGCCATGTCTCACATATGTCGTCATATAATTCTTTTTCAAACAAGATGAATTCCAATTATGCCAAATATCATACATAGCCTAGCCATATTCATAAGTTTGCAAAAGCATGTCTTAATACATGGATTATGGTGTCAAAATTCCAACATAGATTCATATGAACTATAATAACCAAACTTGTCTCAATTGCTTGCAAAACGATTTATGCACAAAATATACATAATAACAAAGCCCCAAACTTGCATGAATTTCAATTAACTACATACATGTAGCTTCAACATAAGTTACACAATTTGCGCAATATTCCAAACGTATACTTGCATAGAACTACCGCATGTAGTTCTTTATAATGAATAACATAATTTTGCACAAATATGAATTACTTCCATTGCCACAATTCAAGCATACACATCAACACAGTTGTTTGTTAATACCAAAGTAATACTCTACTTACAATGGTTGCGGCGAATTCTCTAATTAAGAGACACGATTCCTTTGTTGAATTGATTAGCTTTAGGTTGCTTTGAATTGCTTTAGGCTTTAGAACTTTCTTCCTAATCCTCTCTTTAGTTGGCGGCTATTCTTTGTCGTTCCTCAGCAACATGGCGGCTATAATCTTATTTTGAATGAATAGATTAGGGTTTAGTCTAGGGTTGTTTATATAGAGGTTAGGAACTAATTAGGACCCTTGATGTTGCTAGGTTAGATCATAGCCATTCATTAGGAAGAGAGACCAATAAAAACCCGCCACCTAGCCCTAATGACAAAGCAGACCACTGCAATTCGACCAAACACAGACCTGGCCAGCCAGGTTGACTGGGCTCGACCAGGTCGACACCCCTGTCGACAGGGCTGTCGACAGCCCTGTCGACATGGGTAGCCCAGGTCGACAGCCCAGTCGACCTGGGTGGCTAGGCGGGTGTTTTATCCGCCTGGCCCATTGGGCCCCATTTTTAATTATTTTATTCTGTTTGAATTTTAAATTTAATTCAAAACTTCCGAAGGCCATATCTTCTTCATACGGACTCCGTTTTTCGAAAACTCGGACTCTATTTCGCGTATTTTTCCGAGACGAACGCAATGGCGTATCCCGTTTCCCTTAGTTCTTTGATTTGAATTTGATTATACTTTAATTCATGAATTTCACAGTTATAGAATTTTTCGGGGTGTTACATAGGGTCTAATAACACGTTAGCGTGATGCGCTTGGACCAGACTGCTTGTCTGAAGGTGAAAACCTAACGAGGTAGATCATCGTGATGTCTAGAGGCATAAAAGGAGCATGTCCATCTGATTACTCTGCTAATATTACGCTTGATGGCTCTGTGGAACTGGAAGGAAGCACGCGGCTTCGGAAGGATGTGATAGGTTACTCCGTGGTGGTACTTTATGCGGAGGCAGTTCCCAGGCTGTACTCACAGAGGTTGGGTCTGCGCGAAATCATCCAGTGATTATATCCTGACTACAATGGTAGTTTGATAGTCAGAAGGCTACAGGGTGACTCAGGTGATCCAACGATTTTGCCTACAGATAGGCTGGGCCACGACGATTTTGCCTACAGATAGGCTGGGCCACGACCAACACAGGATAGTAATCATCGAGTACCTATCATCGACAGTCAGTGTGACGCGGAATGACTAGAGCAAAACCAATAGACCATCGATCTTTCACTATCGAGACTTTAGTTATGGGACACACCAATTTGGATGTAGACTGTTTGCTAGGGGCACGTCACTTAGCTCTTAATGTAGTCTTTCACTAGTTGAGGGAGGGGTCATGGTGGGCCCATAGCCACCGTATAAATACAGACCATATTTTAGATATCTATACTTTGGGCCTCTTTAGTAGACCTATACAGATATGGAAAAGCTCCCACCAAGTTCCGTGCATTCAGATGCAGCGCTGTTATAGAACTCGCGGCACAGTAGACAGTTTATACGTGGAGGGTTCGGATACATGCAAGTTGTATCGGGTGATGTATCGCAGATGTTAGGGCATAACTCCGCGATAAGATTGATGTTGGATGAGGAGTTTCGGATATGGCAGTCTGTACGCTTATGTAGCATGGTGATGGAAATTCTATGCGGAACATGGCGTAGCTTTATAGAGATCCGTACGTCGCTCCAATGTAGGATGAGAGTTGCAGACGCTTCCGTAGCGTGACAGCGAAGACCGTGCGAGAAGGGTACCATGGGAAGTACCTTGATATTGGGGGTAGCTATATATATGTTATATTAGGTTAATCTACTCATAACACGCTCGCAAGTTAGGTTTATGGCAGAGATATGATAGCTTTGGATACTGGTTATGCAGTATTACTACTACGGTAAGGCTATATTTAGTTATATTATATTTTATCCTTTCAACTATGAGATGAATTCTGAGCTCTAATATGTTTTATATCTCTATCTTATATGCAAGATACCAGACAACCCAACTCGAATTTCTATAAATTGAGATTTATGGAAGGAAAAAAAAATCGGTCTATTGAAATTCAGGTTGTTACATCTATTCCAACAATTTTAAAATAATCCAAAATGGCCTTTATTTCCTTTGGACGAGAAATCAAAGAACTTTTTCGTAACATCCCAGATTTTTTTGCTATTTAATTGTGAACATTTAAATGTATTTAAAATATTGACTTGGAATAATCAATGAAATTTTATATTGAATTTATCGATTTATATGATTTAATTCTGAATATATCTAATTATCGTGATATAAAACTGACAAACAATTGGATTCAAAGTTAAAATTGAATCAAAACGATTCTGATGGATAATATAAATTCTATTTGAATTGGAACGATAATAATAATTTATTATCGATAGATTTGATAGTTTTAAATCGATTAACTGTTTTATCAATTTAATTTATGAGATGACTCGAACTTCCCTGTGAAGGAAAGCCCGGATTGAATTGAGAACACGACAAATCAGAACACAAACAGAAGAACCTTTCATTGCTTATTACAACAATCTACATCAGAGTACAAGAATATACAGAGTATGAATAAATATTATACATCAGAAAAATATGAGAGATTTACAAATTACGATGCACCAGAAAATAATACAAAACACAACTGAAAGGAATATATGGATATAGAGCTTTCTGAATATCATTCCAGTTATAAACCAGATTCCTATGAATATAAATCTGCAAAACAAAAACTACTAGTTGCCCATGTGGAAAATAAGGGCACCCGGAGTTTAGGTCAAAACAACAAACTCCAGGTCAGTCATGTGACTGGTGTGAGAACTAAAACAACTATTTAAAACTTCAGTTTAAAATCAGATATATCAAGGGACCACGCCTATAACACGGAACGGGTTCCCTCCCAAGAATACCAATGCATATAATAAAACAACGTATTGTTTTTTGAAAAAATGAAGCTATTATAAGACCCAGGTCCTATCACGTAATGCAACGCAAACCGGGGGATAGGGTTTTACCTTATAATAGCAAAACATGCTTGGTATGTTTAAAATAAATCATTTGATACTTATTATAAGTGCATAGTGTTTAAAACCACTTTAAATATAAATGTATCAATCCTAGATGGCATGAGTACCATATATCATTTCGCTAATACTAGACTCTACAATCAAAACCGCAATGTCACGTATTGGAAGTTGGATTTTTGTTTGTGAACCAAGGCAAGGGATCGTCCTTACCGCTTCGAGACTCTCTAGTCCAAGCCTCAGGGTCAGAACGCATCGACCCTTGGATCGTCAGGGCCGGTCCACTCGATTTGGACTAAAATGCCTGAACACTGCGTTTCCCCGCCCTGTGGGGCGTAAATCTGATCGGTATAAAGACCATCCATCGCCTCGCTATTGATCATCCACATAAGTAAAACGTCAGGGCTTGCAAAACGCTGATACCACTCCTAGCTAGAAGGAAACACATGTCCTCCGTGAAGTCCTCTCCCGTTTCTGGTTCACACCAAGGTGCTAGGCTCGCGAATTAACGCTACATAAAGCTACGCTATATTAAATTTATGCTTTGATCATCAACCACAAGACTCTGCTTTTCAACAGAAGCCTTGATCATTTTCATCTCGGCATGCCACACAGGCAATTCACGCTATGCAGCCAACGTATATCAATCATACAAAATGAAATCCGATGTCAGACACATATCCATTTACAAGTTCATTTTGGGTCTGAACGAAACCGGAGGCACCTTATTCCTCGTCCCGTATGTCCAATACAGGAGAGAGGCCCTCGCATATCCGGTCGATCTCCAAGTACGTCTGGAACGATCACCACTTATTACCTCGTCTTGGGTGTACAACCCATCAAGACATCAGTAATCATCCAAAGGATCTGAAGACCTCCGTCTTCAACCACCTTCTTCATCGTCGAGATATCGTCGATTCAGTTACTCAGAATGGGATAAAACATGTATTTCCGAATAACTCGCGTATATTATAAACAAGTGCTACAAAAACACAACACGCGCCTCATTCCAATCCAGAATATTCCTTTATTCAAATATTCTTATACTTTGGGAAAGGTTCCCATTAATTTTATCAAAGATAAATTGTTTAAATTTATTCTTCAATCTTCCTTTGGATACCAATTCAAACCAAATTATGGTTTATCCAAACTAGTCGGGATTAGCGATCCTTACCGAAGTAATCGTTTGTTTAATTTCCCAATCCCAACCTGTTCATTCCATGAAGTAAAACTGGTAATACTTCATATCTAACACCACAGTGTTATTGGTAAAATTAATTACCATTTCATGTTCAAATCTAATAAAGATTTAACTATCGCTTGGAGCAAAACCGGTGATACTCCATTCTCGATCATTTCTTGAATTTGATAATTTTAGTTATCACATTCACTTTTCAATCTAATCAAAGATTCATTGAAACTCTAATTCGGTTTTCATTTCCAAAAATCATTACTTAATGATTTTTCGAAGTTAAGAAATTAATCTTATCTTTAACTGGGTTAAAGAACTAATGTCATTTAAAACACAGCTCACGATAAACCCAAAATCTCATTCCATTAACAATGGAATTTTCATGGAAACAAATTGATATATATAATCAATAAAACTTCCATACCCAACCGATAATATAAATGGAATAACGACAAAGCCTTTTAAATTCCATATATATTAAAAGTCTTCCTCCACAGAAATTCACTTCGATTATTATCAAATCGGATTCCATTCCATTCCAATATAATATGTTATACTGGAAAACTTTACTTTGGAAAATCTCCTTTAAATCTTAACAAAAGATTTATAAATTCCAAAACACACTTCACTGTAAATCGGGTTAAAGAACGAATGTCGTTAAAAACACAGTTCACGATAAACCCAATTCACATTCCATTTTACTCCAATTATTGAATATAATTTGAAACTCTAAAAATCTTAATTAAAAGATTTATTCTCTTCACATGGGGTTTCAGAACAGTGTTACCGAAGACACCGTTCATGAACCCAAAATCCCATTTGATATTAAATACAAGGCTCTGAATAAAAAATATATCGGCTTATATTCAATATCAAATACTACAATCAACAAATATCATATTGGAAATAAAGATATCAATATGTCTTTCAAATTTCCATAACAATTAACTGTATAATCACGAAATCCAACATCAAAATATTCTGAAGACACTTTTGATTCAAATCCATTCCAATTTATATATTGAAATCCTGGTTATTTTTAAAACCATTTCAAATCCTATTAATTTTATTTAAAAATTATTGGATTTCAAATCTAGTTAATAACTAGTTCATTTTGATAAAAATCTTTTTATCTTTTCAAATATGGAATTTTTCATCCCAATTCTTTCCAAATCATTTATTATGATTTTACACAAATTATTGTTATTTTTAAAATTTTTATCGAGGCCCGTACAGTCGATTTCCATATATGGCTATCGAGGTGCACTTACAGCGACCTTTTCCAAATTTGATTTGGACATAATTCCAAATCCAACCGTTAGATTTCAAATCTTTAATATTCATTAGAAAGCTCTTTTCGATACGAACCCAATGGTTCTGGTTTTAGGAGAATCCAACGGTCGGATCTCCTGTAATGTCTATTCGAAGTTAATGGTCGAAATTCGCGTACTGCCGTGGCGCGGCACATTGGCCATTATATTATGTATATACAATATATATAATATATATTTCGTCGATTTCCATTTAAAACGTATTTTATAAATCGTTTTCAAAACGATTTCAACTTCATATTCAATTTCAAATCAAAATTGAATATTCTATACCATTAATATATAAATGATAATATTTTCAAAACATTAGATTTTGAAATCAATTCCTTTTCGATATTCATTATTAAAATGAATAAAATTGATATAAATATCGTTCACGTCAAAATGGCGTTAATCTAATCAACACTACTTTATATATTTATATATAATCGTGTCCATCTCAAATCGGATATCAAAATCATATTTTGATCCATTACTGAATATTATTTTAAAATATTCATTATTTTATAATATTCGTTATTTTAAAATATTCATTTTTTCTGAACTAGAATCAGACACAATCAATTACCATATAATGTTGATTATATGGATTTCATACAATACATGTATAGAACAACAACGATAAACAATCAACCATCATCTAGAGTGCATTCTACACTGCATAAGCATTAAATATAAATATTTAACGCTTACAATAGCCTGTCAACCAATCGATCGACATACAACTAAACAATCGGGATTAGTGTACGTCAAATATCATCCCAACACCTGTGTGGGGTTTCAACCAACAAATACTGAATATTATTTGTGCAGTTGGGCGATGTGTAAAATATATCGTCCCAATCTATATCAGTAACATGTGTGTTCATAAACAAATCGTCTGATTTGTAAATGAATATTTATTTTATTCATATCAACATCAAAAATTATATTTTTAACGCTAAAATATTTCATTCAACATATGAATATTCTATTCAATTCATTTATATAATAAAAATGATATTTTTATTGTTCTAACATATTTTAGAAAATTTTGGCGGCATAACGGCGCGATACTAGAACCGGGATAAGGTCTAGCCTTATCCCTCGGCTAATAATGGCTCACGCCATACACAAACCAAATCATATCAATTCATTATTCATACCAAACCAAATTCAAACAAATATTCCAATCAACCAAACAATCAAACCAAACTATCAAACAAGCCGTCCATGGTTTGTGGGCGACGGGGAGCGGTTCATATATGTAGTTAAAAATAATTAACTGTATAAAAGATTTCAGTAAGGAGTTCTCACCTCGGGTTTCCACTTCGCCAGTCTTTATTGGACGGTTTGGATTGTTTCTCGTTAGTTCCATCCCTAATCTGTTTCACGTGGTATATGTTAAAAATCACATTTTTATATCGCTATTTATAATTTGAAAACAATGGTGTATATTAAAATTTAAAAACATATTTAAATTTAAAAATTATGCTTATCATATTCTTTAAAAATAATTCAATTTTATAATTTTAAAGCGATGCCTTTTTTATTTTTAAAAATCATATTTTTATACTTTCAAAAATAATGTTATTTATATTTTTAAATCACATTATTTATATTTACAAATATAATGCTACATTATATAAAAATAACATTTTTAATCTTTGCTATTTTATTGAAAAAATGATATTTTTCTAAATTCTATTTCATATATAAAAAATTAGATTTTTATTATCTACATAAAAATCACATTTTTATTTAATGATATATAATTATAATAAAACTGATTTTTTTCTCCCGTGCTAATGACATTTTTAATAATTAAGTAATTAATAAATTTTAAATACCTCCACTTTATAACATCTGTAGGCCACGCACGATTGAAGCTCGCCTCCCTGACCCTCCTAGCGCCGCTACGTGGGGCCCTTACCGGTCGATCAGAGACCATCGCCGCAAAGCACGTTCCCTCCTCCTCCAACGCCGTTGAAGAAACCCAACTCGAAACACCACCTTGCCCTCAAAATGCAGACAAACGAACCGACTTAGAGCCCCAAATTCAAGTGATTTAGAACTTTAAATTCGATCTCTGTCGTTGATGTACTAGATCTTGTGGAAATTAACAGTTTTTGTGTTAACGATATTTGGAATTTATGTGAGGATTGCCGGGAATTGGAGAAGGAAATGAGGAGGTTTTGATCGTCGATTCCCTTTGGAGGAGGCCGCTGTAGAGGGTTGACTGCGGATTTGTGTTTTGACCGAAGACTAGGGCTTTGAACAAGTATCCATACCCTTATAATTTTATTATTTAATTCTAATATCATTCGTTTAACCTCCGAACACCAACCGAACCCCAAGGACTGTGACCCCAAGCTAAATACCCCCATTCCGAACACAATGGGATATGTCACGTTAGCCAATTCTATAATTTCGATCAGTTTTAATTTAAGTTATAATATAAATAAGTATATACTGAATTTAAATGTACATTTCAATTACCCGGGCCACATACGAACTCTGAAAATTCCAGAAAAATGATTTCCAGCTTCGTATTGACGATATGGTCCTAAGAAAACTAATTTCGTCAAATTTGAAGATCGTTTGAAAAATGGTCATTTTCTGGTCGATCTAAATTGACTAAAACTGACAAAACACGTTTTCTTTTGCCACGTTCACATATTAATCCCAAAAATTATGAATTTTTGAATCTAGCATTAATTTGATATCTCGGATCCAACAAAATTTGTTTCGTCGAAAACGGAGGTCGTTTGCAAAATCTCTATTTTCATGGCCATATTTCCATAGCGATTATTCTGAATTTTCAGCTGGGCATAACTTTTTACTCCCGCTATGAAATTTGGATTTTTCAAATTCGTTGGAAAGATATTTTAAAATAGATCCTAATACTTTTGGTTTCGCTAAAATCCGGTTTATTTTGAATCCTGTACATTCATTTGAAGTTTGAAATCGAATTTTCAAACTACCGCGCCATTTTCAATTCCTTTTATAATTAAAATAAATATTTATATTCTAATTTCGATTTTAATAAATTATACAATCCAATTCTTTTCAAACTAGTCGACGTTATTTAAAATAAATCATTTTAAATATTCAAAATTCATTAAAATTGCCAAAAAAAAAACTTTAAATTGGTTTTGATTTTCCGGGTTGCTACAATCTCCCCCACTTAAAATATTTTCGTCTTAAAAAAGGAACCGAGGTGAAAGTTGTTTTACCAACCAGCTCAACTTTTAGTTTGGCTTTCATTCTTCAGCTTTTCAATTTCTAAAAATTTGGCTAACACCCTAAATTTTCGAAATTTTTCGCCATAACCTCCTTTGTACGGGGAGCATCGGGAAAATCCCCAAACCACCACACAGGCCCTCTCATTTCAAAAAGAAAAAGAAAACGCCAAGCAGTTAGCCAATCGGCTCATAAAATCACCTAAACCCAATAAAATAGTAAACATGTACCTTTTTGTCGGGCATACAATTTTATTCCTCTTCTCTAGCCTCCTTGCAATAACCTGTTCACACATATATATAGGTACATGCATGCAATTTCAAACAATTTTCAATTCAGTTCAACATTTGATACAATTTGGTTATATGTAACGTTCTTTCACATAATGGTTTTATCAGATAACAAATAATCATACAATACAACCATCAATCAATTAGTGAATTAACGTTTCAAATTCATAATCTTGACATATATACAGAAAATCATGTTTTCGATGCCAATTTACAACAATAGACCCTATCTAAGTTTGGTTCTCACACCCGTAAATTGGAAATATATAGATATCCCACCTTCGACATTCGAACATAAGGTCCGATGATGAGATCACAATCATCAGAATCATCTCCGGACGTTTACAGTGTGACTCTATATCTATCCAGTATATTAAAATTTCGAATATACGTTCATGACTCATATACTCGGTTGTCGAAAATCAAATAATCAAATTCGTATTTAATTTTCAAAACAAGATTTTGTTTTTACTCATATTTTGAAAACAACACTCTTCTAACTCATTCTAGGATGCTCCTGATCCTATCTCTAACGAGTCATTCTCATTGGATATTACTAATCCAATCACTAATGAATTCTTTTGCTTGGTTCTAACGTGTCTTGTTCTCCAAGCTTTGTAAACCAAAGCTCTGATACCAACTGAGACGACCCGAACTTCCCCGTGAAGGAAAGCCCGGATTGAGTTGAGAACACGACAAATCAAAACACAAACAGAAGAACCTTTCATTGCTTATTACAACAATTTACATCAGCGTACAAGAATATACAACTTCAAATATAAATCAGATATATCAAGAGGCCACGGTGTATAACAAGGAACGGGTTTCCTCCCAAGAATATTAGTGCATATAACAAAACAACGCATTGCTTTTGAAAAAATGAAGCTATTATAAGACCCAAGTCTTATCACACAATGCAACACAAGCCGGGGGGATAGGATTTAACTTATGATAGCCAAACATGCTCGGTACATTTAAAACAAATCATTTGATACTTATTATAAGTGCATAGTGTTTAAAACAACTTCAAATATAAATGTATCCATCCTAGACGGCATTGGTACCACATATCATGTCGCCAATACTAGGCTCTACAATCAAAACTGTAATGTCACATATCAGAAGTTTGATTTCCGTCTATGAACCAAGGCAAGGGATCGTCCTTACCGCTTCGAGGCACTCTAGCCCGAGCCTCAGGGTTAGAACGCATCGACCCTTGGATCATCAGTGCCGGTCCACCCGATGTGGATTAAAATTCCTGAACACTAGGTTTCCCCGCCCTATGGGGCGTAAATCTTGTTTGTATAAAGACCATCCATCGGCTCCGCAGAGACCTAAATAACCGAGGCGCCTCGCTATCCATCATCCACATAAGTAAAACGTCAGGGCTTGCAAAATGCTGACACCACTCTTAGCTAGAAGGAATCACATGTCCTCCCTGAAGTCCTTTCCCGTTTCTAGTTCACACTAGGGTGCGAGGCTCGTGAATTAACGCTACACAAAGCTATGTTATATTAAACCATGCTTTTGTAATAACCCGGAAATCTGAGCCAGTTTAAAATTTTTATTTTGGCAATTTTAATGAATTTTGAATAATTAAAACGAATTATTTTAAATAAAGACGACGAGAAATTTAATTTGAATAGAATTAGAATGGAAATATTTATACAGATCGTCTTTAGAAATATAATTATTTATTTATAATTACAAAAGGATTTGAAAATGGCACGGTAGTTTGAAAATTCAATTTCAAATTTTAAATGAATGTACAAGATTCAAAATAAACCGGATTCTAGCGAAACCAAAAATATTAGAATCTATTTGAGAACATCTTTCTAACGAATCCGAAAAATTTAAATTTCATAGAGGTAATTAAAAGTTACGTCCAGTTGAAAATTCAGAACAGTCGCTATGGAATTCTAGCCTTTAAAAATGGAAATTTGGCAAACGACCTCGGTTTTCGACGAAATCAATTTTGTTGGATCCGTGATGTCAAGTTATTGCTAGGCTTCAAAATTCATAATTTTCTGAATTAATATGTGAGCGTGGCACAAGAAAACATGTTTTGACAGTTTCAGTCAATTTCGATCGACCAGAAAATGGCCATTTTCAAACGGTCTCAGAATTTGATGAAATTAGTTTTGTTAGGACCGTATCGTCAATACGAAGCTAGAAATAATTTTTCTGTAATTTTTAGAGTCAGTATGTGGCCCCGGTGATTTGAAATGTATGTTTAAAATAGAATATATAGATTTACATTTTTGATTTGAGCGAAAACTGAACGAAACAGCCGAATTGGCTTACGAAACATATCCCGTTGTGCTCGGAATGGGGGTATTTGGCCAGGGGTGACAGTCGGTGGGTTTGGATTGGAGTTCGAAATAAAAGTGACTTTAAGGAGAATTAAATTAATAAATTAAATAAATATATAATTATAAAAAACCCCTTCTCTCCCTTTCTAACAGTCAACGCCCTATACCTCTTCAACTAAGCCCCCCTCCCCCCCTTCAGTTACAAAAATCGAAAAAGAAATATAAAAAAAACTATCGACTGTTCCCCGTCGCCCACCTCTTCTCCGCCGCCAGCCACCTCGCCGGACAGCCAGAAAGCACTGCGCCCTCCACCGGCCATCTCCCTTCCCCCCCACACAACGCCACCTCCTCCTCTCCCCCTTTGATCCATTCAAGCCACAAATTCCCCAATGCCCCCAATTCAAACCACCGTTCAACCCTAGAGCCACCGCATGCACCCCCTTCAATACCACCAGCACCACGAGCATCTCCAACGCCTGCTGCTCCTCCGTGCAGACCCCGACGCCGCTTCCAGTTCCTCCCTCTCCTTCGATTTCTGCTGTAAGTTTTTGTTTTATTTTTATTTTTTAATCCGATTTCTTATAGGTAAAAAATATATTTACAAAATCAGTTTTTATATAGGTAGAGTATATAAAGATATGATCTTTGAAAAAGAAAAGATATGATTTTTTCTTATCTAGAAAGCAAAGCAAAATATGATTTTTATTTAGACAACTTCGCTCTAAAAATATAATTTTTATATAAGTATGAAGTTAAAAATATAATTTTTATGTATGTAAAGAAGTAAAAATATAATTTTTATTATTTTACTAGCAAGATAAAAATATAATTTTTATCATGGAAGTAGCGGGGTAAAGGAGTGATTTTTACATATGTAGTAAAGATATAAAAATAGGATCTTTATAAATAAAAATGTGATTTTTATATAGAGAATGGCGAGAGAAAAATATGATTTTGATTATATGAACATCGATATTAAAATACGATTTTTATATATGTTGTAGCAAAATAAAAATTCAATTTTTGTATATGTAGCGAATACGGGCAACGAAAGTGACGAAGAGCAAACGAGGCGAAGATTTTCTACATGAAGAGTCGCGGCGTTTGGTTTAGCTTCAAGGTGAGAACTCCTCACTTTTATTTTAATTTCTAGTTTGAAATAAATACTAGGATGCAGACGGTGCTTAGCAGCACCCGACACCCGTCGTCCATAGACCATGGATGACTTGTTTGTTTGATTGGTGTGTTGTGAAAATTGATTGTGTGGTGTGGATTGAATAAATATTTTATGGTTAAAAATATAATTTTTAACGTGTATATAAAATATATATTTATAAATAAATCGGATGATTTGTTTATATACACTAATTGACTGATATTGATTGGGACGATAAATTTTACACATCGTCCAACTGCACAAATAAAAATTTGTGTTTGTTGATTTGAAACCCCACACGTGTATTGGGATGATATTTGACGTACATTAATCTCGATTGTTTAGATGTATGTCAATCGATGGGTTGACAGACTATGTATGCGTTAATTATTTATATTTAATGCTTATGCAGTTGTGTGGTGCACTCTGGATGACGGTTGATGATTTATCGTTGCTATTATGTACATGTGTTGTAGGGAATCCATATAATTAACGTTATACAGTAATTGATTGGTCCTCATTCCAATTTGGAAAATAAGGAATATTATAGAAGAAAATTCATGTGTTGAATAGAAAGAAAATTCATACGTTGAATAGAATGAAAATTCTTGTGTTGAATAAAAAAAAAATTCATGTGTTGAATAGAATAAAAATTCATGTGTTGAATGGAAAGAAAATTCATGTGTTGAATAGAATAAAAATTCATGTGTTGAATAGAAAGAAAATTCATGTGTTGAATAGAATAAAAGTTCATGTGTTGAATAGAAAGAAAATTCATGTGTTGAATAGAAAGAAAATTCTTGTGTTGAATAGAAGAAAATTCATGTGTTGAATAGAATAAAAATTCATGTGTTGAATAGAAAGAAAATTCATGTGTTGAATAAAATAAATATTCATGTGTTGCATAAAAATATACATTCATGTGTTGAAGAAAATATTCATTTGTTGAATAGAGTAACGAAGTTATTGAAATATATAAAGCCGTGTTGGTTAGATATGCGCCATTTTGATGCGAACAATATTTATATCGATATATTCATTTTTATAATGATTATAGAGAAGGAAGTGATTTCAAAATATAATATTTTGAAAATATTATCATTTGTATATCGATGATGTGGAATATTCAATTTTGATTCGAAATTGAATATGAAGTTGAAATCATTTCAAAAACGAATTTAAAACGATTTACAAAATACGTTTTAAAAGGAAATCGATGAAATATATATAATATATATTATATATATTAAACGGCCTGAATAGAACGCGCCGCACCGCGGTAGTTCGCGAATTTCGACCATTGACTTCGAATGGGTATTACGGGAGATCCGACCGTCGGATTCTCCTAAAACCGGAACCGTTGGGTTCGTATAGAAAAGAGCTTTCTATTGAATATTAGAGATTTGAAATCTAACGGGTGGATTTGGAATTATGTCCAAATCAAATTTGGAAAAGTTCGTTATAAGTGCAGTTCGATGGCCGTTGATGGAAACCGACTGTACAGGTGTAATAACCCGGAAATCCGAGCTAATTTAAAATTTTTGTTTTGGCAATTTTAGCAAATTTTGAATATTAAAAATGAATTATTTTTAATAATAACGACGAGAAATTTATTTTGAATAGAATTAGAACGTATATATTTATATACGTCGCCGCTAGAATATAAATATTTATTTTAAATTATAAAAGGAATTGAAAATGAAGCGGTAGTTCGAAATTCGATTTCAAAGTTCAAATGAATGTACCGGGTGCAAAATAAACCGAGTTTTAGCGAAACCAAAAATATTTGAATCTAATTGATAATATCTTTCCAACCAATAAGAAAAAATGACATTTCATAGCGGGGATCAAAAGTTACGTCCAGTTGAAAATTCAGAATAGTCGCTATGGAATTCTGGCCCTTAAAAATGGAAATTTTGCAAACGACCTCGGTTATGTCAAATTATTGCTAGGTTTCAAAATTCGTAATTTTTCGATTCGATATGTGAGCGTGGCAAAGGAAAACGCGTTTGACCAGTTTCAGTTGATTATAATCGACTGGAAAATGGCCATTTTTCAAACGGTCTCAGAGTTTAACGAAATTAGTTTTGTTAGGACCGTATCATGAATACAAAGCTAGAAAATATTTTTTGAGGATTTTTCGAGTTAGTATGTGGCCCCGGTAAATTGAAAGGCGTGTTCAAATTCAATATATAGAGTTATATTTGGATTTTGACGAAAACTGATCGAATCGATCGAATCAGCATGCGATACATATCCCATTGTGTTTGGATTAGGGGTAATTAGCAATGGACGACAGGCGGTAGGTCTCGTTTCGAGGTCAAAATGAAATGTACATTTTTGAAATAATTAAATAATATATATATATATATATATTAATATATTTCCATATCCCTCTCCTTTACCCCACCGCTCAAATCAAATTAGGTCAGAAAATAAAAAAAGGGAAAAGGAGAGCGATAGCAGCCGCCGTCGCCTGGGTGGGCCACCGCGCCACCTCCGCCCCTCCGACAGCCCCTCCTCGACTCTGCCCTTCCCCCTCTTCCCCAGCGCAGCATCGAAAACCCCTCCTCAATCGAAGACCACGATGCAAACCCCCTCCTCTCTCCTGCCGATGCGCGAGCCTCCCCCTTGAAACCGCCACAGACCAGCGGCGAACCCCCCCTCTCCTTTTCAAAGCACAGAAACCCCCTCCCCTTTCTGGTCGACAGCAACATCATCCCCTTCCAACGATAACCCAGTATGTTTTCTGATTTTAATTGCTTATATAAAACTGATTTATATAGAAATAAAATTGATTTATATAGGAAATAAAAACTGATTTTTATTTGCTTATAAAAAGGATTTGATTTTTAGTTGAGGTTAAAAATATAATTTTTATATCATACAAAGGTTAAAAATATTTTTTTTATATAATAGAGAAGTTAAAAATATAATTTTTATACTAGTGGCAAAATAAAAATATAATTTTTATATCATAGGAAGAATAAAAATATGATTTTTATTTATGTAGAGTAATAACAAAAATATAATTTTTATTATATTACTAACAGTATAAAAATAGAATTCTTATCTATATTGTAGCGGTGTAAAAATAGAATTTTTATCTATATAGTAGCGGTGTAAAAATGTGATTTTTATATATGTAGTGGCTACGGACAATGAAATTGACAAAGAGGCGAGCACGACGAAGATTTCTACATATGAAGAATCGTGGCGTTTGGTTTAGCTAGTCGGTGAGAACTGCTCACTTTTATTTTAATTTCTTGTTGAAATATATACTAGGATGCAAACGGTGCTTAGTAGCACCCGACATCCGTCGTCCACAGACCATGGATGACTTGTTTTTTTGGTTGCTATGTTGTGAAATTTGATTGTGTGGTTTGGAATGAAATAAAATATTTTATAGTGGAAAACATTTTATAGTTAAAAATATAATTTTTAACGTGTATATAAAATAAATATTTATAAACAAATAGGCCGATTTGTTTATATACACTGATATGACTGATATTGACTGGGACGATAAATTTTACACATAGCCCAACTGCACAAATAAAATCTGTGTTTGTTGATTTGAAATCCCATACGGGTATTGGGATGAGATTTGACGTACACTAATCCCGATTGTTTAGTTGTATGTCAATCGATGGATTGACAGACTGTGTAAGCATTAGTTATTTATATTTAATGCTTATGCAGTTGTGTGGTGCACTCTGGACGATGGTTGATTATTTATCGTTGCTATTATACACATGTGTTGTACAAAATCCATATAATTAACATTATATGGTAATTGATTGGGCCTCAATCCAATTTGGAAAATAAGAAAATAATTTCATGTGTTCAATAAAAGCCGTGTTGATTAGATTAACACCATTTTGACGTGAACGATATTTATATCGATTTTATTAATTTTATAATGAATATCGAAAGTGATTTCAAAATCTGATATTTTGAAATGAATTGAAATTCGAATTAAACTGAAATGAATTGAAATTCGAATTAAATTGAAATAAATTGGAAATTGAATTAAATTGAAAAGAATTGAAATTCGAATTAGATTGAAATAGAATTGAAATCGTTTTGAATTGAATTCAAAACGTATTGAAATTGAACTGAAATTGATTTGAATTGAAACCGATTTGAATTGAAATGGATTTGAATTGAAATCGAGTTGAAATGAATTTAAAACGAATTTATATTGGAAAGATTCAATTTTGATTTGAATTTGAGATGGAAGTTGAAATCGTTTTGAAAACGAATTTCAAACGATTTATAAAATACGTTTTGAAAGGAAATCGAATAAATATATAAATTATATATATAGAATGGCCTGAATAGAACGCGCCGCGTCTGCAGAAGTTCGCGAATTTCGACCATTGACTTCGAATGGACATTGCGGGAGATCCGACCGTCGGATTCTCCTAAAACCGGAACCTTTGGGTTCGCATCGAAAAGATCTTTCAAACGAATATTATAAATTAGAAATCTAACGGTTGGATTTGGAATTATGTCCAAATCAAATTTGGAAAAGGCCGTTGTAAGTGCAGTTAGATGGCCGTTGATGGAAATCGACTGTACGGGCCTTGATAAAATTATTAAAAATAGTAATAATTTATGTAAAATCATAAGAAATGATTTTTTAAGAATTGGGATGAAAAATTCCATATTTGAAAAGATAAAAATAGATTTTTATCGAAATAACTAGTTTTGAACTATAATTATAATTTATTTATTTTAAAAAATAAATAAATTGGATTTGAAATGGTTTTGAAAATAATCAGGATTTCCAATAATTGAATTGGTATTGATTTGAATCGAAATCATCTTCGGAATAGTTCGATGTTGGATTTCGTGATTATACAGATGTTGTTATGGAAATTGGAAGACATATATGTATCGTTATTTCCAATACAATATTTTTGGTCGTAGAATTTGATATTGAGTATAAGCCAATATATTTTCTATTCAGAGCCTTGTATTTAATATCAAATGTGATTTGGGTTTGTCATGAACAGTGTCTTCATTAACACTGTTCTTAAGCCCAGTTGAGAAAAAGATTAAATCTTTTTATTTAGATTTAATGAAGTGTACCAATTAAATGATATTTAATTGGAATTGAATTGGTATTGATTTTTGGGTTTATCGTGAACAGTGTTTTAAATAACACTTATCATTTAACCCGATAATTAGTGGAATGTGATTTTGGGTTGTCGTGAACGGTGTCTTCAATAATACTGTTCTTAGACCCAACGGAGTTAAGAAAATCAGAAAATAACTAGAGATTAGTTAAGTTGAATGGTTTCCTGGGTATTGATCTGATGTTGCTTTCGGCCTTCGGGGTTAATATTTAGGTAATTGCTCACTTGCTAATTTACGGTTAGAGACTGATTGAAATGTGATGTGATTTTGGGGTTTATCGTGAACCGTGTTTTAAATGACATCGGTTCTTTAACCCAGTTAAAGATTAAAACTAAGTGGAGTTTTAATGAATCTTTAATTAGATTGAAAAAATCGAGAATGGAGTATCACCAGTTTTGCTCCACGCGATAGTTAAATCTTTAATTTGATTTAAATGTGAAATGGTAATTGAATTTACCGATAACACAGTGGTGTTAGATATGAAGTATTACCAGTTTTACTTCATGGGATGAATAGGTTAGGGTTGGGAAATTAAAACGAATGATTACTTCGGTAAGGTTCGTTAATCTCGACTAGTTTGAAATGATATTCAAAGGAAGATTAAAGAATAAATTTATATTTCATAAAATTAATGGGAACCTCTCCCTAAGAATGTGAAATTTAGCAACTAACTGAAGATTAGATTAGATGAATGGTTTCCTGGGTATTGATCTGATGTTGGTTTCGGCCTTTGGGGTTAATATTTGGGAATTGTTCTCTTGCTAATTTACGATTAGTGACTGATGAATTGGAATGAGGCGCATGTTGTGTTTGTGTAACACTTGTTTATTATATACGCGAGTTACTCGGAAAGACCGGGTTTATCCCATTCTGAATA
Organism: Allium sativum; assembly: GCA_030737875.1. Classification (NCBI taxonomy): domain Eukaryota; kingdom Viridiplantae; phylum Streptophyta; class Magnoliopsida; order Asparagales; family Amaryllidaceae; genus Allium; species Allium sativum. The sequence continues at coordinate 243,095,340 of CM060923.1, forward strand.
ACTGATACGACGATAAGTCGAAGGTGAAGACGGTGGTTGAAGACCGGAGGTCTTCACGTCGTTTGGATAATTACTGATGATTTTGATTGGGCTGTACACCTAAAAGGAGGGAATCAGTTGGTGATCGTCCAGACGTACTTGGAGATCGATGGATATACGAGGAATAAGGGTCCTTCGGTTTCGTTCAGACACAGAACGAACTTGTAAATGGACTGTGTGTCTGACATTGTATTTCATTCTGTGTGACTGATATCGGTTGCATAGAGTGGTTTGCCTGTGTGGCATGCTAAGATGCAAATGATCAAGGCTTCTGCTGAAAAGCAGAGTCTTGTGTTTGATGATCAAAGCACGACCTGTGTGGCATAGCTTTGTGTAGCGTTGATTCGCGAGCCTCACACCCCGGTTGTGAACCAGAAACGGGAGAAGGACCTCAGGGAGGACATGCATTTCTATCTAGTTAGAAGTGGCGTCAGTGGTTTTACATGCCCTAACGAGTTAGACTTATGTGGTTGTTGCTGTTGCGAGGCGCCTCGGATATATCGGTGACTATGTGAAGCCGATGGAGTCATTTGTTGACTCATTGACACCCCAAAGGGTGGGGAAACGCAGTGTTCAGGCATTTTAATCCACATCAGTGGACCGGCCCTGTCGCTCCAAGGGACGATGCGTTCTGTTCCAGAGACACGGACTAGAGCGTCTCGAATCGGTAGAGGACTATCTTTTGCCTCGGTTCACAGATGGAAATCCAACTTCCAATACGTGACGTTTCAGTTTTAGTTGTAATCCTATATATGGTGACATAGTGGGATGGGGCGCTCATGCCGTCTATGATTGATATTTATGATTGTATATAAAATCAGAAACTAACTGGAAACAAGCTAAGATGGGTGGTTTCCTGGGTATTGGTCTGATGTTGGTTTCGGCCTTCGGGGTTAATACCTAGGGAATCGTTCTCTTACTAATTTACGGTTGGAGTCTGATTAAGAATCAAAAGATGAAATTTAGCGTATCAATCATTCTTTGGCTATTATAAGGTAAAAACCCTATCCTCCAGCTTGCGTTGCATTGTGTGATGGGACCTGGGTCTTATAATAGCTTCATTTTTCTTTATTTAGCATTGCGTTGTTTGTTTTATGCACTGGTATTCTTGGGAGGAAACCCGTTCCGTGTTATACGGCGTGGTCCCTTGATTTACCTAACTCTAAAATAAAGACAAATAACTGTTTTAGTTCTCACACTAGTCACGTGACTGACCTGGAGTTTATTGTTTTAACCTAAACTCTGGGTGCCCTTATTTTGGCACGGGCAGCTAGTAGTTTTGGTTTTGCAGATTTATATTCATAGGATCCTAATTTACAACTGGAACGATACTCGGAAAGCTCTGTATCCGTGTATTACTTCTAGTTGTGTGTTGTATTATTTTCCACTGCTATGTAAAGTATTGTAATCTCTGATATTTTATACTGTGTAATATTTATTCATATTCTGTATATTCTTGTACTCTGATGGAATTGTTGTAATTAACAATGAAATGTTCTTCGGTCTGCGTCCTGATTTGTCTTGTTCTCAAAGTATCCGTGCTTTCCTTACCGGGGAAGTTACGGGATATCACAGTGGTATCAGAGCTTTGGTTTACAAAGCTCAGGGAACAAGACACGTTAGAACCAAACGAAAGAATTCATCGGAGATTGGATTAGTATTATCCAATGAGAATGACTCGTTAAAGATAGGATCAGTAGTATCCTAGAACGAGTGTGAAGAGTATATTTTTAAAATGAAAACAATTTTGTTTTGAAAATTAAATTCAATTATTCGTATTTGGATATATATTTGTATTGATTTGGACAATCAAGTATATAGAGATTTTAGTATACGTCTGATCCACGTGTATTGAAGCCTCAAATATATTCGATAGATATAGAATCACACTCTAGTCGCCCGGGTCTGATTCTGATGATGGCGCGCCATCATCAGTGTTTATATTTGAGTGGCGAAAGTGAGATTTCTATATATTTCCAATTGACTGGTGTGAGAACCAAAATTAGATAGGGCCTATTGTTGTGATTTGGCATCAAAAATCTGATTTTTGACTATATATCAAAGTTATGAATTTGAAAAGCTAATCAACTAATTGATTGCTGATTGTGTTGTTTGATTATCGGTTGAGTAATTAAAATTTTGAACCATATAGCCAATTTGAACCAAAAAGTGAATTGTATTGAAAATTTGTCGCATTTGCTTGCATATACATGTACTTACATTGAACAGGTCATAGCAAGGAGGCTAGAGCAGAGACTAAAATTGTTTGCCCGACAAATAGGTACATATTTATTGTATTTCTTTGGGTTTGGATGATTTTATGAGCCAATTGGCTTTTTCTTTTTCTTTTGGATTGAAGAAGGCCATGGGAGGCTATATGAAATATCCCGAAGTCCCCGGTGTAGGGGAGGTTATGGCGAAATTTTTCGAAAATTTAGGGTGTTAGCCAAATTTTTTGAAAATTTTGAAAAGTTCTTAGAAACTGAAAAGTTGAAGAAGTTAAGCCGTAATGAAAATACTGGAAGTTGAGTTGATTTGTTAAACAACTTTCGGCTTCGTTCCTTTTCGGGCACGAAAAGTTTAAGTGGGGGAGATTGTAATAACCCGGAAATCTGAGCCAATTTAAAATTTTAGTTTTGGCAATTTTAGCGAATTTTGAATATTTAAAATGAATTATTTTAAATAATAACGACGAGAAATTTATTTTGAATAGAATTATAACGTATATATTTATATAAGTCGTCGCTAGAATATAAATATTTATTTTAAATTATAAAAGGAATTGAAAATGAAGCGGTAGTTTGAAAATTCGATTTCAAAGTTCAAATGAATGTACCGGGTGCAAAATAAATCGGATTTTAGCGAAACCAAAAATATTTGAATCTAATTGATAATATCTTTCCAACGAATAGGAAAAATTGATATTTCATAGCGGGGATCAAAAGTTACGTCCAGCTGAAAATTCAAAATAGTCGCTATGGAATTCTAGCCCTTAAAAATGGAAATTTTGCAAACGACCTCGGTTTTCGACGAAACCACTTTTGTTGGATCCGTGATGTTAAATTATTGCTAGATTTCAAAATTCGTAATTTTTCGATTCGATATGTGAGCGTGGCAAAGGAAAACGCGTTTGACTAGTTTCAGTTGATTATAATCTACTGGAAAATGGCCATTTTTCAAACGGTCTCAGAGTTTGACGAAATTAGTTTTGTTAGGACCGTATCATGAATACAAAGCTAGAAAATATTTTTTGAGGATTTTTTGAGTTAGTATGTGGCCTCGGTAAATTGAAAGGCGCGTTCAAATTCAATATATAGAGTTATATTTGGATTTTGACGAAAACTAATCGAATCGATCGAATCAGCATGCGATACATATCCCATTGTGTTCGGAATGGGGGTAATTAGCTATGGACGACAGGCGGTGGGTCTCGTTTCGAGGTCAAAATAAAAAGTACCTTTTTGAAATAATTAAATAATTAAATAATATCTATATATTAATATTTTTCCAAATCCCTCTCCTTTATCCCCCCGCTCAAATCAAATTAGGTCAGAAAATAAAAAAAAGGGAAAAGGAGGGCGAAAGCAGCCGCCGCCGCGTGGGTGGGCCACCGCGCCACCTCCGCCCCTCCGACAGCCCCTCCTCGACTCTGCTTGATAGCATTCTATTTCAATTCAATTCAATTTCCACTGAACTGGGTTCAATCCAATTTCAAATTTGCTTTCACAAATTTCTATTTAATTTGTGTTTACTCCAAATAATCTGTTCCTGGGAGTTCTTAAACAGCTTAGCCTTTTCCAAAATCAAATCATTCATTTGGAAAATCAAAATAATTTGTTTTCTCAAAACAGTTCAAAAACAAACCTTTGGTAGCAATCCGTCACTTACAAACCCGAAAATGAACACCGACGATGTCCGGATCATCGTCGGAATCTATTTTCCAGCTATTGAAGTGAGTTCAATACTATGTCACTTTCAAAATCGTTTCTAAATGCTTTCATTTTGAAATTATTTCAAAATATCCCTTTCAAAGCCTGTAACAAATTTAAAATCTCCCAGGATTTTAAAATTCACATATATTTAACCAGATTCATTCTGCACACTTCACATTTTCAGAGTTTTAATTTCATTTCTGATTAAAATTCAAATTTAATTCATCTGATTTCATATATTTCACTTATATGAATTCTATTTGGTTATTTATATAACCATTTCACATTTTATAATCTTATTCGATTATAATAACAACCAACACATCCAATATATGATAATATTTCAAATAACTATACTTTGTTTATATCAAAATATAATTTGGGTAAAATTATTTCATTTACCCTCTTTCAAAACATACTGTGTCGGTCCATCGTATTCAAGCGTTTAGTAACCCCTATCGATACAGTGGATCAAACTGATCGACCAGAATTCATAAACAACTCAACCAATAAATCTCCACAATATAAAACCATTTTATATCAAATAACAAGTACGTTCACTCGTATATATACACTCAAACTCAATCTAGGGCATTACTAACCCCATCTCTATTGAGTCACGCCACAGAGCCAAGGTAATCACTTAACCTTCAGCTCTGATACCACTGTAACGACCACGGGATTCGAGTAGGCTTTTCAACCATCCTCTCCTCCCTCGGCACTGGGCTAACCTCCCAGCGTGGCTTACAGAGATACCTCAGAACTGCTTTTACGGCCAGCCTCTCGACTCGACCAACCCACATTGTCGGGAGATGTAGGGGTAAGAGTCTCCCGTTCACCACCAAACGCGAAGCGAGAACCCCCTATCATCCGTACCAATTAAGCAACCAGCTCTGATACCACTGTAACGACCCGGGAAAAGAGCGACTTTGGTTATCGACATAACTTAATGATGACTAACCAAACATCACAAAACCCGGATAGTCCATGAAAGAAATTAGAGGGTGAGGATAGATAAGATAGAACTAATAGAATAGAAGAAGAAGACAATCACAACACCAGAGTAACACGAATCTCACAGCGGAACGAATAAAATATAATATACAACATAACTTGAAATTAAAAGCAGTATATGTATACTACAACATTATCAGAGTACAGCACTTACAATACAGCGGAATACACAATAGCTACATAAATCCTGAAGCCTCCTGCTCCAAGCTTTCCAAGTATATCTGTAAAATCCTGACTACTTGACTGCCCGTACAAATTTGGGCACCCAAGAGTTTAGGGAAAAACAAAACAAAATAAACTCTGGGTCAGTCATGGGACTGGTGTGAGTAAACTCAAATCATATGGTTTAACTTTTCAAAATCCTTTTCAAAAGAAAAGATAATCGTAAGACCAATCCACTCATAAATACGGATGGTTTTTACCTTACGATAACCCAAAACACTTTGGAAATCATATATTATCTGATATTATAATAATGTCTAATCACAAGTAATTAAAATCTAGTAAAACGCTTGCATCTCACGTTCTACATATATAATATACAATCAAACTCGCAGGCACTTATTGGAGATTGGATTCCAACTTGACAAGGTATGGGACCACCTTCCGAACGTGTATCTCTAGAGGCAAATACACGGGGTTCAACAAGAACATCTTGCAACCCGGCCCACACATGACCGACCACTCATTTCGCTTGAGTGTATCGAATGTATATCACCGACGGTTGGGATCAGCAACCGTCTCCCGATAAGGGACAGCATCGATAGAATTAAGAACAAAAGGAATTTCCCTAGATAGGTGATCATACATCCTAATGGGTGCGACCCACATAGCCATGCTGCCTGCCCGATTTTTGTCATTTCCCGGTGGATGAGGCTTGAGGTCATAACGTATCTTTTGACAGATCCCACCTCCATTACTTTGAATGCCACATCGTCATACCCGCCAAATCACAAATTGATTTCCTCAAAAATACCACGGGTATACAGCTAAGAGAAACGAATTCCTCCGCCACCAAACGTAAGTACGTTTGAAGAGATCAACTTACGCGATCCTTTGAATATACTCTGTCAGACATTCGTCCATTCACGTTTGTCCTGGGACTGGACAAACCGAAGGCACTATTCTGTAAACAGGATAGCCCTTGCATAACTCCGTCTTCAATATATTCAGCATACTTGATTCGTAACGCTTATGCCAATACGGAGTGGTTCTCTGGATAATAATCCAACCGGTCTCTCCATATTAACAACGTAAAATGGTCAAAACTTTGATAGTCGGTGAGTTAACTATCAAACGAAAACATGTCGTTGTGCAAACAACGATATTATTTCCCGAAGGAAATTCTATCGAACAATCATCATTTTATTCATTCGTTCATTTCCCTATTCCTGTTGTTTAATGTTTCTTATTCACTATATTTTGACAATATATATCATTATCATTTGAAAACATTTCCATCTCTTGTTTCTATATTCAGAAAACAATTCTGCTTCTCATTTGGAAAACATTTCCAAATCTCTTTCATTTGATTAAACAGATGTTTGAATAAACAACACTATGCCAAATCTCCTTCCTTTGGTTTCCACTTAACCACTTTTCAGCATCAAATCTTAACCATTCCTTAGTTAAAAACGAAGTCAATCAAGTTGGGGTATAGTTACCTCTCAGACCTTAACTGAACAACATTTCTAACTTCGAAATAGGCAAAGTTCATCTTTCTAAATCTTTAACACTTCTTTATGACATTCTCGGATTTTATTTACAAATCCGCTTCTCGTACGGGAACACTTGATTATAACAATAGTGATATAATCCCCTGCATCCGAAATATAATGACTTTATAAATACTTTGATTTTCTAATTCGAATAAATAACGAACTAAATTATTAACTCATACTCGGCTAACTCTAAGTTGTAACTCTTATTCCATTTACTCTTATCCTATTTAACTCTTACTAGACTAACCCTTGATCGGATAACTCGGTTTAATTTACTCATTTTGACCCACTTACTTGATCAGTTCAACTGGACTAACTTAGCTTAATTAACTCGACTTATTTAACTCAACATGACGGACTGGACTTAATTACTTCTATTAATTAACTAATATTTGATTTAACACCATTCGCTCGACTCTAGATCGCAGCGATCACAATGGTTACGCCTGATTCCCTCAGGAAACATCCGACCGCCTTAGGCTATCTGCAGCCCTGCGAATTACGCTAGCAGTCATGCCCACTGGTAGCTTATCTTAAATGACTACTTCTGTTTAACTTTATCTCGAATAACTAAATTCGAGCAAATCTAATTGAATAACTAATATTCAATCATCCCTTATTCGATTACTATATTTGGATAACTCTAGTTCGATTAGACTCTAATCGATTAACTCTAACTGATTAACTTTAATTGGTCAACTCTAACTAACTAACTCTAAATGTTTATTCCAACGGTTTAACTCTACGGTTTAACCCTAACGATTTAACTCTAACAGTTCAACCCTAACAGTTTAACTCTAACAGTTTAACTCTAACGGTTGATCTCAATAAATTTATTCTATTGGATCAACCCATTTCGAATAACAAATATTCAATAAACTTCCATTCGAATAAACTGATATTCGATAACTTTACTTCGAATAACTCTTATTCGATAAATTCTCTTTCATACATATTCAGTTTCAAATATCGATGTGGAAATCGATTTTTATACCCTTATATAAGTCCTGACTTATATATTCTTATTTACCCAATGATAAATAATTTAATTAATTTATAAAAACTTTATTTATAAATCAACCTCTCATTTTATCTGTTAAAACAGATTTCTCTTAAATATTCACTTTGAATTCAGATTCTGTTTACCCGTGTGCGAAGCACGGGTCGAAACTCTTCATAGTGTAAAATTCTCCTTTATTACACTTCTATCCATTTTCAAGTACTTCATTATTCCATTAAATCTCTAAATAAATAATTACTTTTCATAACTCGGTCTATTTTCTAGATAAATATTCTTCTTATTCCTATTTGTAATTGTTTACAAATAATCCCCTTTTTCTCTTATTTGTAAATGATTTACAAATATTTCCCCTTTTCTTTTCTATTTGCAAAATGATTTGTAAATATCTCTCTTTTTCCTTCATATATAAAATCCATTGATTTTATATAAATATTTTATTTTCAAAATAAATTTTGACAATTTCCTTTTCACTTTCCAATATCACTTACGGTGTAAAAATATCAAATCAAAATGATCGGTCGTCATCCAAACACACGGAATCAATAACGGATGATATAACACATCATATATCAAAATATATGAAAAGCGGTAAATAAATGTTGAGGAACCCAGTTGGGTCCCTCTAACCTGTTCCCCTGCATCCACAGATGTCAGTCAACATATATAGCATGAATGTAAAATATTCTGATAACCAGAATCAATATTTCGATACGATTTATATATATCGTTATCGATGTTTTCAATCAACTGACTAGCAGTTCAACCAAACAACCAATACACAGCAAATCAGCCAATATTTATCAATTCTAAAAATACTTTATAAAAATATAAAGCGTTCAGAGTTAGTGAGATTTACTCACATTGGTCGGTGATCGTTAAATAGCGATATCCGTCTTTGATTTTGATTCAAGCGTTTAATTTCACCATAAATTGAGACGAGCTCGAATTCATTCCCGGTCAGTTCCATGGCGTAGCCACCATCCATACGATCCCAACGGATCTTGTTTCGCCCAATTCTGACACCGTATGAAATAGATATACATTTTTAAAGTTGGACTAATTTAATTTAAATAAAAACTTGAATTTTAATTCCCAATGGGCCTACCCTTCTAAAACCACGGCCCATCTTCTTGAACCCGCTCCAACTCTTCTTCCTCCTCTCTGTAAAACACGATACCACTACTCCAGTAATTCCACAGCCATAGCCGCACCATTCCATGATCCTTCCCACCCTTTTTCTCAACGATACCGACCAAACGATACACCGTTCGATCCCTCTTCCAAATCTCTCCCACCTCGGCAACATGGTCGGAATCATGAGCCATCGAAACAAGACGCGTCGAACTACGTTTCTCTTGCTGTCTCAAAAATATGCCGATCCTTTTTATCACCGTATTCCCCAATACTTTGCCAAACCGTGCCATTCGATCTCACGATCCTATATACGAACCCGAATTCATCAATTACTGCTTCGATTTCCTGAATTCGCGAACACTAGGTCGCGCCTTCTTTTTCCAGCGACCAGAAAAACCATCGAATCCCTTAAAACTTGTGCTGAGTTGAAGAGCGCATCAGCAGGAGTCCGAATATACATGGAGTTGGATTTATAGATTTATTTTTGATTTGATTGGAATTTTTGAAATTGATTTTCACTGTTCGTATTTCTTCAGTGATGGCGGCGCACTGTTTTCAGAAGACGGGAGAGTGATTTAGGGTTAGAAAGGGTTAGGGTATTATATAGGATGATTTTATTATTTTTTTATTCGATTATTTAATTTAATTTTAAGCTAACGCTACTTTTATTTGTCCTCTAAAATTCCTGTGATCCCGTACAATTCCCAAAAATTACTAAACTGGACATGCACCTGCAGTTCGACATTACGGTCCTAACGAATCTGGTTTCGTCGAATTCCGACTACGTATGCTCACACAGCGTATTTTTAACTATCGAAATACTGCTTGTTTTTCACTCTAAAAATCCGTACGGCCACACGCGGACTCTAAAAATCACGAAACTTGGAATCTAGCAATAATTTGACGCTGCGGATCCAACAAAATTAGTTTCGTCGAAAACGGAGTTCATTTGCAAAACTAGCTATTTTTAAAGCTTAAAATAGCCCTTTTAAATATATAAATATATTTAAAAACAATTAAATTTAATATTTAAAAATAAATATTATCGCATATATTCACATATGATATACCACAGCTCTAAAATATCATATCAGAGTTTATAAATCGATATTCAATTTCCAGTGTTAATTCGATATTCAATCTATATTGAAAATCCTTTTATAACGTAAATAAAGCGTTGCAAAATATAAAGGAATTTCATAGCGACTATTTTAAAATTTGATTTGGACATAAAACAAAATCTACACGACGAAATCTCGATTTTTCTCTTCCACTAGAAAAATATACTCCACCAGCTCCACGCGTTCCTTGTTTCACTGAAATCCGGCTTAAAACGGATTCTGTATATTCGTTTAAAGTCTGAATCGCCAAATTACGAACTGCAGCGCCATTTCGAGCTCGATTATCTTATATTATAATGCAAAACCCTGAGTCAAACGGTCAAACTGAAGCCTTTTTGGCTTTACCCAAAATACCCATCTTCGTTGCTGTGTTTAACAATAGGTTGAAGGGCAGAACCGTGATTATTTACATCCATGTTTGTCAGAGAAGACATAACCGCAAAACACGTTCCCCATTCTCCGTAGTTTCACCTGTCTTCTTCTTCTTTCTTCTCCTTATTTCCTTCCTCATGCCGACATGTGAAAAAAAAAAAAAAAATAGGGAAAACCGCTCCACATCCTTGCTTTTACCTTGAACTCTGCCATCTGACCACTGTTATCTCTTAGCACTTGCGCTAACCCCATCAACGTCCACTCTATTTCCCTCTGCCCTCCATGTGCTCTAATCTCTCGATTTCATGTTCGATTCTCCTTTCTCATCCGTGGATCTACTTCTCCACTATCAGCTTCGCCTCCAAATCGCCTACGGATATGAAGCTCCAGTCTTTTCAACTGTATGTCCACCCAGATTACAATTCCATTTACTTCTACCACATGCTGCTATTGTTAACCAACATGAAATTGTACGTGATTTTGTTCCAAGTACCCATGCGGTACCTTTTATTTCAACCAGATGGTTTTTTTTTTTAAAAGGTAATGTTTCCCCTCTTCTCTACTATGCTCCCAGAAATGTAAACTGCTATTTACGTCTGATATTCATCACTAAGTCTGCAACACGTATGCTAACACCTATTCAGTTTTTGGGGGTTTTAGTCAACTTCAACTTATATTTCTGTGTATGCCGCAGCTCCTGCTGCTTATCCTATTTATTATTCAAATTGATCTTTTACAAATTTTGTAATTTACTTTTTTACGTGAACACCCCTGCACTGCTACTTTTTGTTAATTTCTTTTTCAAATGCTATCAACAATTACCCCGCTATTTAAGATCCATCAGCGTATATATAACATTCAGACTGCTGCTATCAACTTTTTAATCTATGCATTCCACAACAGCTACATTTTACTTTGTCACACTAGCCGTTATTATATATCTACGATCCAAATTTATAGGCACATCATCAGTCACCCAATTATTGTTTGACTATTCGTGTATATATATTTGTACACATTACATGATGTTACTGTATCTCATTCAATCAATAAAATTCACTGTCTTTTACTGCTTCTATAACTCATTTCACTTTCGTCTCACTTGCCCCACACTATGGACCACCAACAAAGGGAAAGACGCCGTCGTACTCAACAGGAAAGACGTTCAAACCAGAGACAAGCTGCCATTGCTGACAGACGGACCGTTATGTCATCTGCTGATGCTACCCATCCTTCATCAGGTAATTTTATCATTGCTTCTTATTTCCTTAATGGTCCATCACACCAGCGTAGCATACGTCCCGAGTGCCGCAAGTAAACTGTTGCCATTTTTTTTTTTTACTTCATCCTCCTTCGTCAGTTTTCCTACATTTTTATGTTCATACTGCTGCATCATGTTTCTCATTACGCCATAGAACTGCTTAACTGTTTTCTTTTTCTTGCAATGTTTTTATCTCCGTGGTATAAGTTGTGTTGACAATTTGATTGTTTTTACCTACCCATTCTTAATCGCACAATATAAATTCAACAACAAAAACTGTACACATGTGCGTACGTGTATCAATATATGCATGTGTGTATTATGAAACCATTAATTCTTTGTACAAATGTATGCATGTGCATACTATCTTTTATGCAACTTATATTTAGCGATTTGTAAACATGTTAAAGGTTCTTTTGACTTTCCCTTATTTTGTACACAAGTTATACAAAACATTATCTCCTAGATCTTAAACTTTAGTTCGAAAACATGATGTCATGATGGTATATATGCAGTAATTCTATGTTTTCTATTCAAGTTTGAAAAATTCATATTTAATATAACTAATTTTAAAGTTGACCTAACTTTACCCATTATGGCCAACTGTTGGCAGAGCAAACCATAAACAGTTTTCGTAATTTACAAAAATGATTGCATTTATTTGACGTTAAATCATGAAATAACATTTAATAGAGAAAAAAAATTGCATACCACTGCTTTTATTGTTCACAATAATATTACTGCATAAGTATAAATAAAGGACTGAATTTGTTTAGATTATGAAGCCATGACACATTTCATAAACAGATATTGTACTTATGCCTGTAAAATAAGATCTTCCTTTTCTTTTACATGTTTATCTTTCAGTTTACAAAATCTCATTCCATTGACGTAAATTATTTCAAACCATTCAACGTAAATAAATCATACATATTTACACGCAAAAAGATTACTGATTAATTTGATATGATATATTATCCACTAAAAAAAATTAAATATTCTGAACTTCGTTTTCACAGTTTGCAACCAAAAATCCACTTTGTTAAAACTGTTAAACTAAATAAGCATCTGACGTTTCCAACTATCTGACGTTTCCAACTATCAAATAATCGTTCCTTCATTTCCAAAATAATTTCTGAGAATGAATAGATGAATAAGTTATTCGAGTATTTGATGGATGGATGCTACAATTCCCTTTTTCAAATTTCAGAACAACATCAAAACATGTGGAAACCTGAAGGGAGCCTTACGATTCACGGCACCAATAACTGTTGCTATGCTGTATGGTTTTCATATCAAAATGATTTTAACCTAATTTTGTATACCAAAAGTTTTTCTTATTTTCACAAACCGATCATGTCTTACAAACGATACCCATTGTTCGAATTTACTGAAATGAAGTTGGAAACATTTCCAGTTTCAGTTCAATTTTTTTATTTACACCTGCAATTTCAGAGTTTTACTGCAATATCAATAACTGCCAATTACATTGGTAATGTTATCGGTCTGACACAATTACACAGCTGAAAAATTACAGCAATTAGCTAACTCTATGTTTAATTCTATTTAATCCATCCATCACATACACAGCAGACAGTTAAAAACAATTGTTACAAAAATTTGAAATAAAGATCTACAAAACAGCAGAAAGTAATGAAACATTAAGTAAAATGCTACCTATATCTTCGTTCACCTCTGCACTTATCCAACCAACGTCCTCATTCTTCCAATTATTCGCTGCCGTTCATCCCTTCTGTTCACCAGCCAATTGATGGAGCTTCACTGAAAACATAATTGAGGTCGTTGAATTTGATTACAAAATTATAAAACAATAAAATTATGATTTCCACTACAAATTTATTAGGCTTTGATAAAATTAATAAGATACAAATGAACAAAATAAAACATGGGTTATGCTTTTTTACTTCTGCTTTTTTTTTGCTGTACATATCAATTTCTATCTACTTTTCGTCCCTTAACCACTGCTGCACAATTATGTTTTACTGATTAGCGCTTTTGTACTACAAGCTCAACCACATCGAAAACGAAAACTGACAACAGTTTTCGTATACGATTCTGACTTCTTATTTCTTTGTAGGTCATTTCTCCATTTCCTCACCAACGGCAATGTCATACGCAATTAACCACGTCGTGCCATCTGCTGTTGCCGCTTCTCAAGGTGATTTTCACTAACTTTTATCTGTCTGTATACTGCTTGCCATGCCATGCGCACTATACTTTATTTTGTGCATAACTTTACCATGATTCCACCTCTTTATACTTCCTTTTCCATCATCCTGCACCTTCATACTTGCTTTTCACAAAATTATGTCATAAACTTTACATACCATTTTTGATCATTAATTCAGCCGAAATTATTTTTTTAGCTCACTTCACCATTACATCAACAACAGCGATGTCAGACGCAATTAACCAAGCTGTACCTTCTGCTTCTGCCGCTGCAGGTAAACTTGACCAACTGTATGAACTTTGTATGTTGCTTGCGTTTTACTGCGTACTACAACTTTTTTTACCCACTTGCAGCATCAGTTACATCGCTACCGCAAACCGAACCAATTACTCGATCTCCCATTCCTACACGTTACAACTGCGGAAGAAATTTTACTGCCTCCTGCTACTTTTCGCGCCATATGCTCCCCAACCCCAGTTACTGTCCGCACTGCAACGCAAAATTATTTTATCACGAAACAAGTGCGAACTGTTGCTGCAATGGAAAAATTGTCAGTCAACACCCACAACCACTTCCAGAATTGCTCAATTTATTCACCGGTGATGGCGAACGCGGTTCCCATTTTCGTACTAATATACGATCTTACAACAACTCTTTTGCTTTTACTTCTATCGGTGCTAACATTGACCAAAACTTAGCCAATGCACGCGATGGCGTATACTCTTATCGGGCGCAAGGTTCTATCTACCATTCCATTGGAAGTCTTTTGCCTATGCCTACAAACAGGCCAAGATATCTGCAATTATACATTTACGACACTGATCACGAGATTGAAAATCGACAGGAAGACAGTCCAGCATTACGCCATGACATACTGCAACAACTTAAGGAAATTTTGGATACTTACAATCCTTATGCTCATGTTTTAAGACATATGGGCCAAACCGCTAATGTGCAGGAATGTAAACTTCTAATAAAGGAAGTTACAATCAATCGACATCTTCATCTTTTGCCAACCGCATCTCAGGTTGCAGGTATCATTGTAGGAGACGATAATTCTGAAGATATAAATGAACGAGATATTATAGTTCAGACAAGATCTGGAAGTCTTCAGCGCGTTCCTGATACTACAGGATTTTATGATCCGCTTCAATATCCACTTTTATTTCCACGTGGTGAGCAAGGATGGGACCTAAATTTCCATGTTGCCGGACAAAAAGAAAGTAGCTGTAGAGCTTACTACTCTCATATGTTACAGGTAAATTATTCCTCGAACCACTACCAGTTTTTTCTTATACATACACCATTATTTATGCCACATTCCATACATGTTCTTCTACTTAATTTTTTTTCACACTCATGTTTATCCCAACCAGGTACGACCTTCAGCTATACCTCTTCTACTGCATGGTGGTCGGTTGCTCCAACAATTTGTTGTTGATACATTTGTCAAAATTGAAACTATGCGACTGCGGTATATTCGAGACCATCAAAATACTATTCGAGCTGACCTATACCAAGGGCTACAGGACGCTCTTGCAACAGGAGAGACAACTGGCAGTAAGCACTTTCCTGCCTTATGCATCTCAGTTTATTCGCTATAAATTTGTGTATTTATTCCATTTTATCATTTTTTTGCTTATAGTAAATGTTGGGGTTCGAAAAGTTCTTCCTGCATCTCATATTGGTAGTCCTCGCGACATGCATCAACGATACCAAGACGCAATGGCTATAGTACGAAGGTATGGCAAACCCGACTTATTTATTACTATAACATGCAATCCAAACTGGGTGGAGATAACACAAGAATTGCTACCTTTCCAACAACCATTTGATCGTCCTGATTTAACCACTCGGGTTTTCCGTGCAAAGCTAGAACAACTTAAACAAGATTTATTTGACAAGCACGTTTTAGGTAAACCCGTCGCACATGTTCATGTAATTGAATTCCAAAAAAGGGGATTACCACACTCACATATGCTTATTATTCTACATGAAACGGACAAACTTAGTACCCCCGACGCTTACGATTCAATGGTTAGAGCAGAGATTCCAAACAAACATTTAGAACCTGATTTATATAATGTCGTCACCAAACATATGATTCATCACCCTTGCGGTAGCTTCAACCGCAATGCTACTTGCATGCACGATGGAATTTGTAAAAAAGGTTTTCCTAAACCATTCGCGCCTATAACTGTAAAAGGACGTGACTCCTACCCCATTTATAGAAGACGTGATATTCCTTTACAAAATGAACCAAATAATACCGTAATTGACAATCGCTGGGTTGTTCCATACAATCCTTATTTAGTACTAAAATATGACTGTCATATTAATGTTGAGGTTTGCTCCAGTATTAAATCTGTCAAATATTTATACAAATACGTTTACAAAGGTTCGGATCGTGTCTCCGTAGGATTATCTTCTATATCGACCGAGAACGATGAAATTTCTCAATTTGTTGATGCTAGATGGATTTGTGCTCCTGAATCGATATGGAGGATTTTTAGGTTTCAACTTAGCAATATGTCTCCTTCTGTCATTGCATTACAAATACATCTTCCCAACATGCAACAACTTCATTTTCAACCATCCGAAACCTTACAGTCCATCTTAACCGATGAAGCCAGATCTAAAACTATGCTCACTGAATTCTTCAAACATAACTTACATCATAACGAAGCACGTCAACATCTGTACCACGAATTCCCAGAACATTATTGGTGGGAATCAACGCGAAAAGAATGGGTACTTAGGCAAATTAATCGTAAAGTAATTGGTCGTATTTATACCGTATCTCCCACCGAAGGTGATCGCTACTACTTACGTTTACTTCTAAACCATGTGCGAGGACCCCTTTCTTTTGAAAACTTACGCACTTTTAACGGAACACTTTATGACACATTTAAACAAGCAGCAGAGAGTAGAGGACTACTTGAAAATGATAATAGTATTATCGATTGTTTGAGTGATGCTTCAACTACCCATATGCCTGTTGCACTACGACGTTTATTTGTTACTATTTTAGTTTACTGCGAGCCAACCTCTGTTCGATATTTATGGGATAAGTTTTGGTCTTTTTTAACAGAAGATTATCCATCTACCTCTTCAACCTCCCTGCCAACTTCATTTTTAACTTCCAAATGTCTTACTGATCTTAATAATCTTCTTCAACAATATAACAAATCCATTTTCGATTACGATTTACCACATCCGTCCCAACTTTCTTCACACGACGACAATATTTCAACACTAATTTTACAGGAGCAATCCATACATATATCTGCTCACGATTTACAATCTTTACACAATTTAAACAGCGAGCAACAGAAAGCATTTGATGCGATTATGCACTCTGTTAATTCTGGTACCTCCTCCATTTTCTTCATCGACGGTCCAGGAGGCACAGGGAAAACTTTTTTATACAAAGCACTCCTTGCTCATCTACGAAATCAGGGTCTTCTTGCAATTGCAACAGCCACTTCAGGAATAGCTGCTATCGCTTTACCTGGCGGTAGGACTGCTCATTCCCGTTTCAAGATTCCTATTAACTTAGACTCCACATCCACCTGTCATATTTCTAAACAGTCTGATACCGCGACGCTATTACGCGCATCTTCTGTTTTGGTATGGGATGAAGCAACGATGGCACACCGACACGCATTCGAGGCTTTGGACAGAACACTAAGAGATTTGACTAGCAATGATGTTCCATTTGGAGGTAAAATCTTTATCTTAGGTGGAGATTTCCGACAGGTTTTGCCCGTTGTGCAGGGAGCAACCAGAGCTCAAACTACAGATGCATGCATACTCCGCTCTTATTTGTGGTCATATGTTCACGTTTTCCATCTAACTGAAAATATGAGAGCACGAAATGATAAATCATACGCTGATTTTCTTCTACGCATCGGTAATGGAACTGAAAAAACCGTACACGATGATATGATTAGGTTGCCAGACGATATTGTCCAGCAATGGACTGATACAAATTCTTTGTATTCTCTGATTCACCATGTGTACCCCTCCTTAGCTGACAATATTACTTCCACTGACTATATCTTAAACAGAGCAATAATAGCGCCTAAAAATGAATCAACAGATCTAATTAATACCATGATAATCAAAGAGTTCCCAGGCGACGAACACATTTACTACTCTTTTGACAGAGTTGAGGATGATGCAAATAACTTATACCAACCTGAGTTTTTAAACTCTCTTACTCCAGGTGGTATGCCCCCGCATCAATTACTTCTTAAAATTGGTTCTCCGATTATGTTACTGCGGAATTTAGATCCCAGAATTGGATTATGTAATGGTATGAGATTAATTTGTCGATCGTTCTACAATAATCTAATTGACGCAGAAATTTCTTTGGGTCATTTTCAAGGTACACGAGTCTTAATTCCACGAATACCTTTGAAACCTTCTGAAAACTTAAATCTGCCTTTCAACCTCATCCGTAAACAATTCCCAATACGACTTGCTTTCGCTCTCACTATTAATAAATCTCAAGGCCAAACCATTCCCCACGTAGGCATTTACCTTCCCGACCATGTCTTCACTCACGGCCAGCTTTATGTCGCTTTATCTAGAGGGGTTTCTCGAAACACAACAAAAGTTTTGGTCAAAAACGGAAATCTTCCGCGGAGACCAGGAACGCATACAAGAAATGTCGTCTACACAGACGTTTTGTCCACATGTTCTGAAATTGTTAACTAATCTTGCACTAACTGAACCAACAACAACTAATCTTCCGCTAACTGCACCACCAACCAAGGGATTTTTTGACCTTATAGTAACCAAATAAGCTAAACGTCACCTCAATCTATGTTCACAAATAAACAGATGAAACAAATTACCAGTAATAACAACATCATCTACACAACATACGAATGCCAATTATACACCTACTCTCTGACTTCATAATAATATCTTCCTCAACCTCTGCCCCCACCTACCACATATTGTACATATTCTATCATACCACATTGCCATCCTACCTACAGGTCTTAAAATCCCATACCAAGTTTTTAACTCCGCCATCTACAATCATTTAATTCTGTAGATGCCGGTCTCCAGCCCGGATAAAGGAGGAGAGAAAACTATATGCACTAATTTCTTTTTTAAATCGCGTTTAACTTAACTTATACCAATGATATACATTTATGTTTCAACTTACGACAATCGCTTAACTTCTACAGATTTCTCTTTTCAACCTTTTCATCCACGATACATCCACATTATACAATCAACTGGAAAGACATTCAACGATGTTTACGTAAATCATCACACCTGAACAAATCACATTCACCTATATTTCATTCTCAGTGGCCTCACTGACGTTCACCACTTACCTGCCAATAATAGAAGCAGATGAAGCATTCACGAAACCAAGTCAATTGAAAGGTATGAACTGATTAATTTGCATTGTTCTAATTTGATATATTCTTATATTCTGATTGTCAGTATGGTAATAATTTTTATTTATTTGTTCTACATATTGTCAGTGGTATTTAAACTGAATTGGCGATAGTGTATACGTGATATTACGTAAAGGTAATAATTTTAACCACAATGTTTCAATATTTGTTTTGTTTGTAAATTAACAATGAAAAGAGATATGACCATGACAGATTTCATTACTGCAGCCACTTTCAGCTCATGCCTGAATACCCATCACCCCGGAAGACGCCTCCCACAGGACAAGGTATCAAATTTTAAATTTCAACTATTATTCTCTGTTATCGCATTAACCATGTGACCGCCAAACTTCAAACTTAAAACATTTAAATATTGTGTTTTAACTATAATTTTTCCACTACTGATCCACAGAAATGCGGAATTGCTCAATAAACTTTTCTTCTTTTTTTACTTACTTTACATTAACAACATTATCAAATGCAACATAAATTTTCACTACGTTACTCTCTTCATTTAAATACAATAATTAAATATCAAGTACATAAATCTGGGATTTGCGACTAAACTAATTAAAAAGACTTCAACTCCAGATTCTGTAACTAATCATCGTCAACAATTAAATTCAAGGTGGCTGACGGACTATATGACATACCGTATTTATTGTTTTTTCCACAGCTCGCTTTAACTATTACGACATGGCTTGCTTCTATTACTATCATGTTCGCTTCCTTCATGTTTTTTAACCTCTAATCCGTTTGCTGCCTTTGGTTTGTCCAAAATACCTTCTTTTCTCAACAACTTAATATATACTCACCAATATTGATTTCGATACTCAGACCCGTGGCATATACGGTACACATTTACAAAAAACGAGCAAGTTAATGTTCAGTAAAAATAGTACACAATATCAGTTGCTCTCTTCAATACTGACAAATTTACAACTTTTCTTCTGCAGGCCTTGCAATACAGCTCCCCAAGTTCACAACTACAAGTTCAAAAATATACACTCCGTCAGCATAACAACGCATCACGGATGAACAAGCGGAAAATATAAGAGCAAATCTCATGTTATGGTATATGCTTATCTAATTTTTTCATTTTGGTTAAATTCTCAAATTCTATTAATATACTGCTTCTTGATGAACGACAAAAATTTATAATGCTTGCTTCATATGCAGTTCACAGAGAATCGTTCCACTGTTCACCTATACAAATGGTCCTCATCTGACATCCATTCCTACTCACCACATAACCAAACTGTTGACTAAACTACAGAGATAAGCACATAAACAGGTGACGTTCATTCCTCTCTTCTCTCCACCTTTTACCATTTCAGAATATCATTCCTTAACCATCTCCATTTTTCCCTCCTTTCTATTGGCCATTTCCCAAACACCTGTTCACTAAGCATTCCACTTTACTACTCTACTGATATATATATATCCCCAACTGTGCTACTTTTATCCTACCTTCATCACTCTTCTTCACTATCCATCCATACAAGTGCAAATTTTCATACCCAACAAATGACAAAGGTACTACATCCATTTCACTTCCATTTTTACTGTACTGTTTTCTTTTCTACATTTTTACATCTCTCTTTTTTCCTTCCTCACTACACATACTGCCCGCTTATATCATTTACCACAGCCCAAAAGTTCAGCTAACAGTACACACTTGCGGATGCCTGATGTTGACAAGCGGACACGAAGAAGCTCCCGTACTTCAAAAATTGATACACCTACGACCTCTGCAACGCCTGCTGAAGTCCCCGACCACTTCGAGCGCAACATCACTATATTTCAGACACCTAACCAGAACCAACTTACCCACGATGATGCCACATCGCACACTTCTCCTCACATTCACGAAGTTGACATTGAGACTGATGAGTACTGGAACAATCCACAATTGGTGAGCTTTTTTTTTAACTGCATATAATTTAACTTTTTCTACCATACTGCCATTTTACAAACAAACTTACGACTCCATTTTTCAAAACTCTTCAGATCGCAGAAATTGATAGGGTTTTTGCCGACCTTGAAAGCCGCTCACGTTCACGATCACGTTAATGCTTCTGCTGCTCCTGCTTTTGCTCCTGTGTTTTGTTCACATCCAGTTATTATTTTTTTTTTCTTCAAATTTTATGCATTTCGTACTTTCTGCTGCCAAATAAGGATTGCTATCTGATGCAAACTATGTACTACAGTCTTATTGCATGTAATAAACTCTCCGCATGTACGTTTCCATTTTCTGCACTGTTTGTTCACCACTTCTCTTCACAAGCTGCGACCTGGAAAAAAAAAACAACGGCTAAAGCAATTTCTGGATTTTCAACTTCTCCTAATTATGTCCTACTTTATTCGTTATTTATTCATAACATACTGTACTGCATCTTCGAATACTGTGCCATGCCAAGTTATACTGCGCTTTACGTAGACGACTACAGAACGTCGCAGTAAACAATTACTGAAATACATAGCCCAGCAATAGATCATTTGCAGAAAATTAAACCGGACAACTTTGGTCAAAAACATCTATGCACACGCCCATCGGGCGTGCATGCGTACTGGTAATTATAATATAATTTATACGTTCAAACGGCGTTTATGAATATATTCGTCAATATAATTCCATATAAACTGATTTATATATTTTATATTGCCCATTCACACAATATTGTGAATTCCTCTATTTCTGACTATTTCAGAAATAAATATATTATTCCCTTATTTAATTTAATTAAATATTCACTAAAATTCAATTCAACGACCCCTTAATTCTCTAAATCACTATTCATATAAGTAAATAAATTAATTATTCTGTTGCTGAAAATGCGGGTCGTTACATTCTTCCCCCCTTACAATAATTTCGTCCTCGAAATTGCTAAGGTAGAGAACAACCCTATTAACTAGTTTCGAATTATTTGTTTACTTCTTTAACTTCAGTTCCAACTGAATTTATTTATTTCAATTAAATTATTACTTCATTTCTATAAACGAAAATTTTCAAAACTCCTGAAAATTTTCTAACACCGAAATTTCCAAAAAATTTCGCCATCACCTCCTTTGTACCGGGAGCATCGGGAAAATCCCCAAACCGCCACACAGGCCTCTCCAATCCAAAAGAAAATCAAACAGTCAAGCGGCTTGCCAATTCGGCTCATAAATCTCCAAACTCATATGAATATAAACGTGTACCTTTTTGTCAGGCATTCAACTCTGCTATCAGTTTAGCATATACCAATGTATCCCCAATCAATCCCCAATCCATTTTTATCTCCAATACAGCCATTTGCTTATAACCAAGCCAAATTCCAATCAAACTGCAAATCCCAATCTCAATTCGAAATTATTACTCAACAATTCATTTCTATTCCAGATTATCTCTAATCCAGTCCAATTCTACTTGATAGCATTCTATTTCAATTCAATTCAATTTCCACTGAACTGGGTTCAATCCAATTTCAAATTTGCTTTCACAAATTTCTATTTAATTTGTGTTTACTCCAAATAATCTGTTCCTGGGAGTTCTTAAACAGCTTAGCCTTTTCCAAAATCAAATCATTCATTTGGAAAATCAAAATAATTTGTTTTCTCAAAACAGTTCAAAAACAAACCTTTGGTAGCAATCCGTCACTTACAAACCCGAAAATGAACACCGACGATGTCCGGATCATCGTCGGAATCTATTTTCCAGCTATTGAAGTGAGTTCAATACTATGTCACTTTCAAAATCGTTTCTGAATGCTTTCATTTTGAAATTATTTCAAAATATCCCTTTCAAAGCCTGTAACAAATTTAAAATCTCCCAGGATTTTAAAATTCACATATATTTAACCAGATTCATTCTGCACACTTCACATTTTCAGAGTTTTAATTTCATTTCTGATTAAAATTCAAATTTAATTCATCTGATTTCATATATTTCACTTATATGAATTCTATTTGGTTATTTATATAACCATTTCACATTTTATAATCTTATTCGATTATAATAACAACCAACACATCCAATATATGATAATATTTCAAATAACTATACTTTGTTTATATCAAAATATAATTTGGGTAAAATTATTTCATTTACCCTCTTTCAAAACATACTGTGTCGGTCCATCGTATTCAAGCGTTTAGTAACCCCTATCGATACAGTGGATCAAACTGATCGACCAGAATTCATAAACAACTCAACCAATAAATCTCCACAATATAAAACCATTTTATATCAAATAACAAGTACGTTCACTCGTATATATACACTCAAACTCAATCTAGGGCATTACTAACCCCATCTCTATTGAGTCACGCCACAGAGCCAAGGTAATCACTTAACCTTCAGCTCTGATACCACTGTAACGACCACGGGATTCGAGTAGGCTTTTCAACCATCCTCTCCTCCCTCGGCACTGGGCTAACCTCCCAGCGTGGCTTACAGAGATACCTCAGAACTGCTTTTACGGCCAGCCTCTCGACTCGACCAACCCACATTGTCGGGAGATGTAGGGGTAAGAGTCTCCCGTTCGCCACCAAACGCGAAGCGAGAACCCCCTATCATCCGTACCAATTAAGCAACCAGCTCTGATACCACTGTAACGACCCGGGAAAAAAGCGACTTTGGTTATCGACATAACTTAATGATGACTAACCAAACATCACAAAACCCGGATAGTCCATGAAATAAATTAGAGGGTGAGGATAGATAAGATAGAACTAATAGAATAGAAGAAGAAGACAATCACAACACCAGAGTAACACGAATCTCACAGCGGAACGAATAAAATATAATATACAACATAACTTGAAATTAAAAGCAGTATATGTATACTACAACATTATCAGAGTACAGCACTTACAATACAGCGGAATACACAATAGCTACATAAATCCTGAAGCCTCCTGCTCCAAGCTTTCCAAGTATATCTGTAAAATCCTGACTACTTGACTGCCCGTACAAATTTGGGCACCCAAGAGTTTAGGGAAAAACAAAACAAAATAAACTCTGGGTCAGTCATGGGACTGGTGTGAGTAAACTCAAATCATATGGTTTAACTTTTCAAAATCCTTTTCAAAAGAAAAGATAATCGTAAGACCAATCCACTCATAAATACGGATGGTTTTTACCTTACGATAACCCAAAACACTTTGGAAATCATATATTATCTGATATTATAATAATGTCTAATCACAAGTAATTAAAATCTAGTAAAACGCTTGCATCTCACGTTCTACATATATAATATACAATCAAACTCGCAGGCACTTATTGGAGATTGGATTCCAACTTGACAAGGTATGGGACCACCTTCCGAACGTGTATCTCTAGAGGCAAATACACGGGGTTCAACAAGAACATCTTGCAACCCGGCCCACACATGACCGACCACTCATTTCGCTTGAGTGTATCGAATGTATATCACCGACGGTTGGGATCAGCAACCGTCTCCCGATAAGGGACAGCATCGATAGATTTAAGAACAAAAGGAATTTCCCTAGATAGGTGATCATACATCCTAATGGGTGCGACCCACATAGCCATGCTGCCTGCCCGATTTTTGTCATTTCCCGGTGGATGAGGCTTAAGGTCATAACGTATCTTTTGACAGATCCCACCTCCATTACTTTGAATGCCACATCGTCATACCCGCCAAATCACAAATTGATTTCCTCAAAAATACCACGGGTATACAGCTAAGAGAAACGAATTCCTCCGCCACCAAACGTAAGTACGTTTGAAGAGATCAACTTACGCGATCCTTTGAATATACTCTGTCAGACATTCGTCCATTCACGTTTGTCCTGGGACTGGACAAACCGAAGGCACTATTCTGTAAACAGGATAGCCCTTGCATAACTCCGTCTTCAATATATTCAGCATACTTGATTCGTAACGCTTATGCCAATACGGAGTGGTTCTCTGGATAATAATCCAACCGGTCTCTCCATATTAACAACGTAAAATGGTCAAAACTTTGATAGTCGGTGAGTTAACTATCAAACGAAAACATGTCGGTGTGCAAACAACGATATTATTTCCCGAAGGAAATTCTATCGAACAATCATCATTTTATTCATTCGTTCATTTCCCTATTCCTGTTGTTTAATGTTTCTTATTCACTATATTTTGATAATATATATCATTATCATTTGAAAACATTTCCATCTCTTGTTTCTATATTCAGAAAACAATTCTGCTTCTCATTTGGAAAACATTTCCAAATCTCTTTCATTTGATTAAACAGATGTTTGAATAAACAACACTATGCCAAATCTCCTTCCTTTGGTTTCCACTTAACCACTTTTCACCATCAAATCTTAACCATTCCTTAGTTAAAAACAAAGTCAATCAAGTTGGGGTATAGTTACCTCTCAGACCTTAACTGAACAACATTTCTAACTTCGAAATAGGCAAAGTTCATCTTTCTAAATCTTTAACACTTCTTTATGACATTCTCGGATTTTATTTACAAATCCGCTTCTCGTACGGGAACACTTGATTATAACAATAGTGATATAATCCCCTGCATCCGAAATATAATGACTTTATAAATACTTTGATTTTCTAATTCGAATAAATAACGAACTAAATTATTAACTCATACTCGGCTAACTCTAAGTTGTAACTCTTATTCCATTTACTCTTATCCTATTTAACTCTTACTAGACTAACCCTTGATCGGATAACTCGGTTTAATTTACTCATTTTGACCCACTTACTTGATCAGTTCAACTGGACTAACTTAGCTTAATTAACTCGACTTATTTAACTCAACATGACGGACTGGACTTAATTACTTCTATTAATTAACTAATATTTGATTTAACACCATTCGCTCGACTCTAGATCGCAGCGATCACAATGGTTACGCCTGATTCCCTCAGGAAACATCCGACCGCCTTAGGCTATCTGCAGCCCTGCGAATTACGCTAGCAGTCATGCCCACTGGTAGCTTATCTTAAATGACTACTTCTGTTTAACTTTATCTCGAATAACTAAATTCGAGCAAATCTAATTGAATAACTAATATTCAATCATCCCTTATTCGATTACTATATTTGGATAACTCTAGTTCGATTAGACTCTAATCGATTAACTCTAACTGATTAACTTTAATTGGTCAACTCTAACTAACTAACTCTAAATGTTTATTCCAACGGTTTAACTCTACGGTTTAACCCTAACGATTTAACTCTAACAGTTCAACCCTAACAGTTTAACTCTAACAGTTTAACTCTAACGGTTGATCTCAATAAATTTATTCTATTGGATCAACCCATTTCGAATAACAAATATTCAATAAACTTCCTTTCGAATAAACTGATATTCGATAACTTTACTTCGAATAACTCTTATTCGATAAATTCTCTTTCATACATATTCAGTTTCAAATATCGATGTGGAAATCGATTTTTATACCCTTATATAAGTCCTAACTTATATATTCTTATTTACCCAATGATAAATAATTTAATTAATTTATAAAAACTTTATTTATAAATCAACCTCTCATTTTATCTGTTAAAACAGATTTCTCTTAAATATTCACTTTGAATTCAGATTCTGTTTACCCGTGTGCGAAGCACGGGTCGAAACTCTTCATAGTGTAAAATTCTCCTTTATTACACTTCTATCCATTTTCAAGTACTTCATTATTCCATTAAATCTCTAAATAAATAATTACTTTTCATAACTCGGTCTATTTTCTAGATAAATATTCTTCTTATTCCTATTTGTAATTGTTTACAAATAATCCCCTTTTTCTCTTATTTGTAAATGATTTACAAATATTTCCCCTTTTCTTTTCTATTTGCAAAATGATTTGTAAATATCTCTCTTTTTCCTTCATATATAAAATCCATTGATTTTATATAAATATTTTATTTTCAAAATAAATTTTGACAATTTCCTTTTCACTTTCCAATATCACTTACGGTGTAAAAATATCAAATCAAAATGATCGGTCGTCATCCAAACACACGGAATCAATAACGGATGATATAACACATCATATATCAAAATATATGAAAAGCGGTAAATAAATGTTGAGGAACCCAGTTGGGTCCCTCTAACCTGTTCCCCTGCATCCACAGATGTCAGCCAACATATATAGCATGAATGTAAAATATTCTGATAACCAGAATCAATATTTCGATACGATTTATATATATCGTTATCGATGTTTTCAATCAACTGACTAGCAGTTCAACCAAACAACCAATACACAGCAAATCAGCCAATATTTATCAATTCTAAAAATACTTTATAAAAATATAAAGCGTTCAGAGTTAGTGAGATTTACTCACATTGGTCGGTGATCGTTAAATAGCGATATCCGTCTTTGATTTTGATTCAAGCGTTTAATTTCACCATAAATTGAGACGAGCTCGAATTCATTCCCGGTCAGTTCCATGGCGTAGCCACCATCCATACGATCCCAACGGATCTTGTTTCGCCCAATTCTGACACCGTATGAAATAGATATACATTTTTAAAGTTGGACTAATTTAATTTAAATAAAAACTTGAATTTTAATTCCCAATGGGCCTAACCTTCTAAAACCACGGCCCATCTTTTTGAACCCGCTCCAACTCTTCTTCCTCCTCTCTGTAAAACACGATACCACTACTCCAGTAATTCCACAGCCATAGCCGCACCATTCCATGATCCTTCCCACCCTTTTTCTCAACGATACCGACCAAACGATACACCGTTCGATCCCTCTTCCAAATCTCTCCCACCTCGGCAACATGGTCGGAATCATGAGCCATCGAAACAAGACGCGTCGAACTACGTTTCTCTTGCTGTCTCAAAAATATGCCGATCCTTTTTATCACCGTATTCCCCAATACTTTGCCAAACCGTGCCATTCGATCTCACGATCCTATATACGAACCCGAATTCATCAATTACTGCTTCGATTTCCTGAATTCGCGAACACTAGGTCGCGCCTTCTTTTTCCAGCGACCAGAAAAACCATCGAATCCCTTAAAACTTGTGCTGAGTTGAAGAGCGCATCAGCAGGAGTCCGAATATACATGGAGTTGGATTTATAGATTTATTTTTGATTTGATTGGAATTTTTGAAATTGATTTTCACTGTTCGTATTTCTTCAGTGATGGCGGCGCACTGTTTTCAGAAGACGGGAGAGTGATTTAGGGTTAGAAAGGGTTAGGGTATTATATAGGATGATTTTATTATTTTTTTATTCGATTATTTAATTTAATTTTAAGCTAACGCTACTTTTATTTGTCCTCTAAAATTCCTGTGATCCCGTACAATTCCCAAAAATTACTAAACTGGACATGCACCTGCAGTTCGACATTACGGTCCTAACGAATCTGGTTTCGTCGAATTCCGACTCCGTATGCTCACACAGCGTATTTTTAACTATCGAAATACTGCCTGTTTTTCACTCTAAAAATCCGTACGGCCACACGCGGACTCTAAAAATCACGAACCTTGGAATCTAGCAATAATTTGACGCTGCGGATCCAACAAAATTAGTTTCGTCGAAAACGGAGTTCATTTGCAAAACTAGCTATTTTTAAAGCTTAAAATAGCCCTTTTAAATATATAAATATATTTAAAAACAATTAAATTTAATATTTAAAAATAAATATTATCGCATATATTCACATATGATATACCACAGCTCTAAAATATCATATCAGAGTTTATAAATCGATATTCAATTTCCAGTGTTAATTCGATATTCAATCTATATTGAAAATCCTTTTATAACGTAAATAAAGCGTTGCAAAATATAAAGGAATTTCATAGCGACTATTTTAAAATTTGATTTGGACATAAAACAAAATCTACACGACGAAATCTCGATTTTTCTCTTCCACTAGAAAAATATACTCCACCAGCTCCACACGTTCCTTGTTTCACTGAAATCCGGCTTAAAACGGATTCTGTATATTCGTTTAAAGTCTGAATCGCCAAATTACGAACTGCAGCGCCATTTCGAGCTCGATTATAATTATAATATAATTTATACGTTCAAACGGCGTTTATGAATATATTCGTCAATATAATTCCATATAAACTGATTTATATATTTTATATTGCCCATTCACACAATATTGTGAATTCCACTATTTCTGACTATTTCAGAAATAAATATATTATTCCCTTATTTAATTTAATTAAATATTCACTAAAATTCAATTCAACGACCCCTTAATTCTCTAAATCACTATTCATATAAGTAAATAAATTAATTATTCTGTTGCTGAAAATGCGGTTCGTTACACCCTCTCTCCTGCCGACGCGTGAGCCTCCCCCTTGAAACCGCCACAGACCAGCGGCGAACCCCCTCTCCTTTTCAAAGCGTAGAAACCCCCTCCCCTTTCCGGTCGACAGCAACATCATCCCCTTCCTCCGATAACCTAGTAAGTTTTCTGATTTTAATTGCTTATATAAAACTGATTTATATAGAAATAAAATTGATTTATATAGGAAATAAAAACTGATTTTTATTTGCTTATAAAAAGGATTTGATTTTTAGTTAAGGTAAAAAATATAATTTTTATATCATAGAAAGGTTAAAAATATAATTTTTTATATAAAAGAGAAGTTAAAAATATAATTTTTATGCTAGTGGCGTAATAAAAATATCATTTTTATATGATAGGAAGAATAAAAATATGATTTTTATTTATGTAGAGTGATAATAAAAATATAATTTTTATTATATTACTAGCAGTATAAAAATAGAATTCTTATCTATATAGTAGCGGTGTAAAAATAGAATTTTTATCTATATAGTAGCGGTGTAAAAATGTGATTTTTATATATGTAGTGTTTACGGACAATGAAATTGACAAAGAGGCGAGCACGACGAAGATTTCTACATATGAAGAATCGTGGCATTTGGTTTAACTAGTCTATGAGAACTCCTCACTTTTATTTTAATTTCTAGTTGAAATATATACTAGGATGCAGACGGTGCTTAGTAGCACCCGACACCCGTCGTCCACAGACCATGGATGACTTGTTTGTTTGGTTGCTATGTTGTGAAATTTGATTGTGTGATTTGGAATGAAATAAAATATTTTATAGCGGAAAATATTTTATAGTTAAAAATATAATTTTTAACGTGTATATAAAATAAATATTTATAAACAAATCGGCCGATTTGTTTATATACACTGATTTGACCGATATTGATTGGGACGATAAATTTTACACATCGCCCAACTGCACAAATAAAATCTGTGTTTGTTGATTTGGAACCCCACACGGGTATTGGGATGAGATTTGACGTACACTAATCCCGATTGTTTAGTTGTATGTCAATCTATGAATTGACAGACTGTGTAAGCGTTAATTATTTATATTTAATGCTTATCAGTTGTGTGGTGCACTCTGGATGATGGTTGATTATTTATCGTTGCTATTATATACATGTGTTGTAGAAAATCCATATAATTAACATTATATGTAATTGATTGCGCCTCATTCCAAATTGGAAAATAAGAAAATAATTTCATGTGTTGAATAAAAGCCGTGTTGATTAGATTGACGCCATTTTGACGTGAACGATATTTATATCAATTTTATTCATTTTGTAATGAATATCGAAAGTGATTTCAAAATCTGATATTTTGAAATGAATTCAAATCCGAATTAAACTGAAATGAATTGAAATTCGAATTAAGTTGAAATAAATTGAAATTCGAATTAAATTGAAAAGAATTGAAATTCGAATTAGATTGAAATAGAATTGAAATCGTTTTGAATTGAATTTAAAACGTATTGAAATCGAACTGAAATTGATTTGAATTGAAACCGATTTGAATTGAAATGGATTTGAATTGAAATAGAGTTGAAATGAATTTAAAATGAATTTATATTGGAAAGATTCAATTTTGATTTGAATTTGAGATGGAAGTTGAAATCGTTTTGAAAACGAATTTAAAACGATTTATAAAATACGTTTTGAAAAGAAATCGACGAAATATATATATATATATATATATATATAATATATATTATATATATGGAATGGCCTGAATAGAACGCGCCGCGTCTGCGGTAGTTCACGAATTTCGACCATTGACTTCGAATGGACAGTGCGGGAGATCCGACTGTCGAATTCTCCTAAAACCAGAACCGTTGGGTTCGTATCGAAAAGAGATTTCTAACGAATATTAGAAATTAGAAATCTAACGGTTGGATTTGGAATTATGTCCACATCAAATTTTGAAAAGGTCATTGTAAGTGCAGTTCGATGGCGTTGATGGAAATCGACTGTACGTGCCTTGATAAAATTATTAAAAATATTAATAATTTGTGTAAAATCATAAGAAATGATTTGTGAAGAATTGGGATGAAAATTTTCATATTTGAAAAGATAAAAATAGATTTTTATCGAAATGAACTAGTTTTGAACTATAATTATAATTTATTTATTTTTAAAATAAATAAATTGGATTTGAAATGTTTTTGAAAATAACCAGGATTTCCAATAATTGAATTGGAATGGATTTGAATCGAAATCATCTTCGGAATAGTTCGATGTTGGATTTTGTGATTATACAGATGTTGTTATGGAAATTTGAAAGATATATATATATATATTTATTTATTTATCGTTATTTCCAGTACGATATTTGTTGGTCGTAGAATTTGATATTGAATATAAGCCAATATATTTTCTATTCAGAGCCTTATATTTAATATCAAATGTGATTTGGGTTTGTCATGAATGGTGTCTTCATTAACACTGTTCTTAAGCCCAGTTGAGAAAAAGATTAAATCTTTTTATTTAGATTTAATGAAATGTACCAATTAAATGATATTTAATTGGAATTGAATTGGTATTGATTTTTGGGTTTATCGTGAACAGTGTTTTAAATAACACTTGCCCTTTAAACCGATAATTAATGGAATGTGATTTTGGGTTGTCGTGAACGGTATCTTCAATAATACTGTTCTTAGACCCAACGGAGTTAAGAAAATCAGAAACTAACTAGAGATTAGTTAAGTTGAATGGTTTCCTGGGTATTGATCTGATGTTGCTTTCGTCCTTCGGGGTTAACATTTAGGTAATTGCTCACTTGCTAATTTACGGTTAGGGACTGATTGAAATGTGATGTGATTTTGGGGTTTATCGTGAATCGTATTTTAAATGACATCGGTTCTTTAACCCAGTTAAAGATTAAAACTAAGTGGAGTTTTAATGAATCTTTAGTTAGATTGAAAAGATCAAGAATGGAGTATCACCAGTTTTGCTCCAGCGATAGTTAAATGTTCAACTAGATTTAAACGTGAAATGGTAATTGAATTTACCGATAACACCGTGGTGTTAGATATGAAATATTGCCAGTTTTACTTCATGGGATGAATAGGTTAGGATTGGGAAATTAATACGAATGATTACTTCGGTAAGGTTCGTTAATCCCGACTAGTTTGAAATGATATTCAAAGGAAGATTAAAGAATAAATTTAAAAAAATTATCTTTGATAAAATTAATGGGAACCTCTCCCTAAGAATGTGAAATTTAGCAACTAACTGAAGATTAGTTAAGATGAATGGTTTCCTGCATATTGATCTGATGTTGGTTTCGTCCTTCGGGGTTAATATTTGGGGAATTGTTCTCTTGCTAATTTACGATTAGTGACTGATGAATTGGAATGAGGCGTATGTTGTGTTTGTGTAACACTTGTTTATTATATACGCGAGTTATTCGGAAAGACCGGGTTTATCCCATTCTGAATAACTGATACGTCGATAAGTCGAAGGTGAAGACGGTGGTTGAAGACCGGAGGTCTTCACGTCGTTTGGATAATTACTGATGATCTTGATTGGGCTGTACACCCAAGAGGAGGGAATCAGTTGGTGATCGTCCAGACGTACTTGGAGATCGATAGATATACGAGGAATAAGGTTCCTTCGGTTCCGTTCAGACCCAGAACGAACTTGTAAATGGACTGTGTGTCTGACATTGGATTTCATTATGTGTGACTGATATCGGTTGCATAGAGTGGTTTGCCTGTATGGCATGCTAAGATGCAAATGATCAAGGCTTCTGTTGAAAAGCAGAGTCTTGTGGTTGATGATCAAAGCACGGCCTGCGTGGCATAGCTTTGTGTAGCATTGATTCGCGAGCCTCACACCCCGGTTGTGAACCAGAAACGGGAGAAAGACCTCAAGGAGGACATGCGTTTCTTTCTAGTTAGAAGTGGCGTCCGTGGTTTTACATGCCCTGACGAGTTTGACTTATGTGGTTGTTGCTGTTGCGAGGCGCCTCGGATATATCGGTGACTATGTGAAGCCGATGGAGTCATTTGTTGACTCATTGACTCCCCAAAGGGTGGGGAAACGCAGTGTTCAGGCATTTTAATCCACATCGGTTGACCGGCCCTGTTGCTCCAAGGGACGATGCGTTCTGTTCCTGAGACACGGACTAGAGCGTCTCGAATCGGTAGAGGACTATCTTTTGCCTCGGTTCACAGATGGAAATCCAACTTCCAATACGTGACGTTTCGGTTTTAGTTGTAATCCTATATATGGCGACATAGTGGGATGGGGCGCTCATGCCGTCTATGATTGATATTTATGATTGTATATTAATCAGAAACTAACAGGAAACGAGCTAAGATGGGTGGTTTCCTGGGTACTAGTCTGATGTTGGTTTCGGCATTCGGGGTTAATACTTAGGGAATCGTTCTCTTACTAATTTACGGTTGGAGTCTGATTAAGAATCAAAAGATGAAATTTAGCATATCAAGCATTCTTTGGCTATTATAAGGTAAAAACTCTATCCTCCGGCTTGCGTTGCATTGTGTGATGGGACCTGGGTCTTATAATAGCTTCATTTTTCTTTATTTAGCATTGCGCTGTTTGTTTTATGCACTGGTATTTTTGGGAGGAAACCCGTTCCGTGTTGTACGGCGTGGTCCCTTGATTTACCTAACTTTAAAATAAAGATAAATAACTGTTTTAGTTCTCACACCAGTCACATGACTGACCTGGAGTTTATTGTTTTAACCTAAACTCTAGGTGCCCTTATTTTGACATAAGCAGCTAGTAGTTTTGGTTTTGCAGATTTATATTCACAGGATCCTGATTTACAGCTAGAACGATACTCGGAAAGCTCTGTATCCGTGTATTACTTCTAGTTATGTATTGTATTATTTTCCGCTGCTATGTAACGTATTGTAATCTCTGATATTTTATACCGTTTAATATTTATTCTTACTCTGTATATTCTTATATTCTGATGGAATTGTTGTAATTAACAAAGAAATGTTCTTTTGTCTACGTCCCGATATGTCTTGTTCTCAAAGTATCCGTGCTTTCCTTACCAGGGAAGTTACAGGGTATCACAACGGGCCTTGATAAAATTATTTAAAATAGTAATAATTTGTGTAAAATCATAAGAAATGATTTGTGAAGAATTGAGATGAAAAACTCCATATTTGAAAAGATAAAAATAGTTTTTTATTTAAATGAACTAATTTTGAATTAGAATTATAATTCCATTTATTTTTAAAATAAATAAAGTGGATTTGAAAAGGTTTTGAAAATAACCAGAATTTCCAATATATAAAGTGGAAATGGATTTGAAACGAATTTATCTTTGGAATATTTCGATGTTGGATTTCGTGATTATACATATATGGTTATGGAAATTTGAAAGATATATTTATATCGTTATTTCCAATACGATATTTTTTGGTCGTAGAAGTTGATATTGAATATAAGCCAATATATTTTCTATTCAGAGCCTTGTATTTAATATCAAATGGCATTTGGGTTTGTCGTGAATGGTGTCTTCATTAACACTGTTCTTAAACCCAGTTGAGAAAAATATTAAATCTTTTTACTTAGATTTAATGAAGTATACCAATTAAATGGTATTTAATTGGAATTGAATTGAAATTGAATTGAAATTGATTTTTGGGTTTATCGCGAACGGTGTTTTAAATAACACTTGTTCTTTAACCCGATAATTAATGAATGTGATTTTGGGTTTATCGTGAACCGTTTTTTAAATGACATTTGTTCTTTAACCCAGTTAAAGACAGGATATGATTTCCCAAGTTAAATAATCATTAATAGTGATTATTGGGAAGATTAAAACCAAGTGGAGTTTTAATGAATCTTTAATTGGATTGAAATAATCGAGAATGGAGTATCACCAGTTTTGCTCTAGGCGATAGTTAAATCTTTAATTAGATTTGAACGTGATATGGTAATTGAATTTACCGATAACACCGTGGTGTTAGATATGAAGTATGACCAGTTTTACTTCATGGGATGAATAGGTTGGGACTGGGAAATAAAATAAATGATTACTTCGGTGTGGTTCTCTAATCCCGACTAATTTGAATTTATATTCGAAAGAAGATTAAAGAATAAATTTTAAAGAATTTATCTTTGATAAAATTAATGGGAACATTTCCCAAAGTATAAGAATATTTGAATAAAAGAATATTCTGAATTGGAATGAAGCGTATGTTGTGTTTGTGTAACACTTGTTTATTATATATGCAAGTTATTCAGAAAGACCAGGTTTATCCATTCTGAATAACTGATTCGACAATGTGTCGAGGATGAAGACGGTGGTCGAAGACTGGAGGTCTTCACATCGTTTGGATAATTACTGATGATCTTGATTGGGATGTACACCCAAGAGGAGGGAATCAGTTGGTGATCATCCAGGCGTACTTGGAGATCGATGGATATGCGAGGCACAAGGTGCCTCCGGTTTCGTTCAGACCCAGAACGAACTTGTAAATGGACTGTGTGTCTATTAAATATATATCTGTTTGGCGGCGGAGAATTTATTCTCTTGCTTAACACCCTTGTTTGAGACGTACGAGCTCAGAGGTTATATATTGATGGATCAATCGCATAATAGAAGATCTCGTGCATTAAAACCCATGGTTATGGACCCGAATGCCTAAGTAGCAAATGATCAAGGCTTTTGTTGAAAAGAAGAGTCTTGTGGTTGATGATCAAAGCACGACCTGTATGGCATAGCTTTGTGTAGAGTTGATTCGCGAGCATCATACATCGGTGTGAACTGGAAACAGGAGAAGGATCCAGGGAGAACGTGCGTCTCTTTCAAGCTTGAAGTGGCGTTAGTGGTTTTACACGCTCTGATGAGTTTGACTTATGTGGTTGTTGGGATGCGAGGCGCCTCGTATATATCGGTGACTATGTGGAGCCGATGGAGTCATAGGACTCATTTACGTCCCATAGGGTAGGGGAGACATAGCGTTTAGGGTTTTGTTTAATCCACATCGAGTGGACCGGCCCTGTGGCTCCTAAGGGACGATGCATTCTGTTCCTGAGACATGGGCTAGATTGTCTCGAATTCGGTAAGGACGATCCCTTGCCTTGGTTCACAGATGGAAATTCAATTTCCAATACGAGACATTTGAGGTTTTGATTGTAGAGCCTAGTATTGGCGACATGATATACAGTACCCATGCCGTCTATGATTGATACTTATGATTGAAATTGTTTTGGCACTATACACCTATAGTAATAACAAATGATGAAATTTAGCGTATCAAGCATTCTTTGGCTATTATAAGGTAAACCCTATCCTTTGGCTTGTGTTGCATTGTGTGATGGGACCTGGGTCTTATAATAGCTTCTCTGTTCTTTATTTTAGCATTGCGCTGTTATTTTATGCACTGGTATTCTTGGGAGGAAACCCGTTCTGTGTTATACGGCGTGGTCACTTGATTTACCTAACTTTAAAATAAAAGATTAATAACTGTTTTAGTTCTCACACCAATCACATGACTGACCTGGAGTTTATTGTTTTAACCTAAACTCTGGGTGCCCTTATTTTGACACGGGCAGCTAGTAGTTTTGGTTTTGCAGATTTATATTTACAGGAACCTGGGTTACAGCTGGAATGATATCGGGAAAGCTCTGTATCTGTATATCTCTTTCAGTTGTGTTTTGTATTATTTTCCGCTGTAGTAATGTAATTTAAATCTTTGATATTTTTCTGATGTATAATATTTATTCGTACTCTGTATATTCTTGTATTCTGATGGAATTGTTGTAATTGACAATGAAATGTTCTTCTGTTTGCGTTCTGATTCGTCTTTTCCTCAAAGTAATTCGTTCTTTCTCTTCTCTTCGGAGATCGGGGAAGTTCGGGTCGCTTCAGCTTTGATCATCAACCACAAGACTCTACTTTTCAACAGAAGCCTTGATCATTTGCATCTTAGCATGCCATGCAGGCAATTCACGCTATGCAACCGATGTCTATCAATCACACAAAATGAAATCCGATGTCAGACACACATCCATTTACAAGTTTATCCTGGGTCTGAATGAAATTGGAGGCAGCTTATTCCTCATCCCGTATGTCCAATACAAGAGAGAGGCCCTCGCATATCCGGTCGATCTCCAAGTACGTCTGAAACGATCACCACTTATTACCTCGTCTTGGGTGTACAGCCCAGTCAAGACATCAGTAATCATCCAAACTATGTGAAGACCCCCGGTTTTCAACCACCGTCTTCATCGTCAACATATCATCGATTCATTTATTCAGAATGGAATAAACCCGATCTTTCCAAATAACTCGCATATATTATAAACACGTCCTACAAAAACACAACATACGCCTCATTCCAATCCAGAATATTCCTTTATTCAAATATTCTAATACTTTGGGAAAGGTTCCCATTAAATATATCACAAATAAATTCTTTAAATTTATTCTTTAATCTTTCTTTGGATATCAATTCAGAACAAATTATGGCTTATCCAAACTAGTCGGGATTAGCGATCCTTACCGAAGTAATCGTTTGTTTAATTTCCCAATCCCAACCTATTCATCCCAAAAAGTAAAACTGGTAATACTTCATATCTAACACCGCGGTGTTATCGGAAAAATTAATTACCATTTCACGTTCAAATCTAATTAAAGATTTAACTATCGCTTGGAGCAAAACTAGTGATACTCCATTCTCGATCATTTCTTGAATTTGATAACTTTAGTTATCACATTTACTTTTCAATCTAATCAAAGATTCATTAAAACTCTAATTTGGTTTTAATTTCAAAAATCATTACTTAATTATTATTCAAAGTTAAGAAATTAATCTTATCTTCAACTGGGTAAAAGAACTAATGTCATTTAAAACACAGCTCATGATAAACCCAAAATCTCATTCAATTAACAATGGAATTTTCATGGAAACAAATCGATATATATATAATCGATATAAACTTCCTGTAATGGCCGGCAAATCTGTACTATCTGAGTTGACTAATAATACCACACATCCAACCCAGATTGCACAGAAATACGAATCATTATTAGAAAGAAGTTAGAGGATGAGAAATAGAAAGAAAGAAATGTTAGAATAGAAGAAAACAAAGAAAACAGATCTCACAACGGAACGAATAAAATATATTATATAACATAACTTTTTGAAATACAAATTAGTAACTTTATATACATACCGTCAACAGAGCACAACAGAGCACAACAATTATTCATGGAACAGTTATAAACACCAGTTTCCAGATACAACAAAGTACACAACGGAAATATGTATTTTATAGCTAACTGGTGAAGCCTCCTACTTCCAGCTCTTCCAAGTGAATCTGAAAAAAATCCCGACTACTTGACTGCCTGTACAAATTTGGGCACCCAAGAGTTTAGGGAAAACAAACAAAATAAACTCTGGGTCAGTCATGAGACTGGTGTGAGCAAACTCCAACCATTTGTTTAACTTTCAAAATCCTTTCGAAAGGAAAGATAATAGTAAGACCAGCCCACACACAAACATGGACGGTTTTTCCCTTACTATTATAACCCATAATAGTTTTGATATCAAGTCCAGTGATATTATAATAATGTCTACATCAAACAAATAGAATCTATTGGAATGCTTGCATCTCACCCTCCATATATAATATAAATCAAAAACCGCAGGGCGCTTATTGGAGATTGGATTCCGACTATGACAACGTATGGAACCACCTTCCGCTAGTGTATATGTAGAGAGGAATACACTGGGTTCAACAAGAACATCTTGCAACCCGGCCCACACATGACCGACCACTCATTTTGCTTGAGTGTATCAAATGTATATCAACAACGGTTCGGATCAGCAACCGTTTCCCGAATGGGACAGCATCAATAAAGAATTAAATGAATCTCTAGATAGGTGATAATACACCCTAATGGGAGCGACCCAAATAGCCATGCTGCCTGCCCAATTTTTGTCATTTCCCGGTTGTTGAGGCCTGAGGCTACGATTTCTTTCTATTCATTGATAGCACAATCACTTTGAATGCCACATTGTCAGATCCGTTAATCACTAATTGATTTGCACAAATATTCTGGATATTATGCTAAGGGAATAAATTCGTTGCCACCATATATATTTGTACAGATCATCATATTCGATTATTGGAGATACGTCCATATACGTTCGTTCTAGGATTGAACGAAACCAAAGGAACAATTTCTATTAATAGAAAAAGCCCTTGCACTTTACACCGTCTTCGATTATCTTCGTATAATCTGATTCGCAACGCTACTGCCAATACAGAGTGGTTTACGGATAATAATCCAACCGGTCTCTCCATATTAACAACGATATTGGCAAACACTTTGATAGTCGGTTATTTAACTATCGAAGAAAAATAAACAAACATCCATTCATCCATAACATCAATCAATCACTGGGCCTGTTAATTAATATTTCATTAATTAATTCACTTCTCTATTTCTCTATCAATATTTGTTAACCAAACAATTTCGATAATCATCTTGGCCTCTTACGCTATTTGGAAAACATTTCTATATATTGCCTTCTATTATTTTCTATAGTTAGAAAATATATTCTATTTGTATTTGAAAAACAATTTCAATCACTTATCTCTTTCCCGACTACTTTACCTATACTCAGGAAATATTTACCTTTATAGTTCCAAAATTCTATCACTTGGATTAAAACGAATGCTGTGTAAACATCGTTACCACAACCCAAAATATTTTATTCAATTAAATATTATTCAAACACTTCTCTTCGAGGTTGGGTCTTGCTATTTATCAATAAAAAATGAAATCAATCAAGTTGGGGTATAATTACCTCTCAGACCTTGACTGAAAACATCATTAACTACAAAATAGACAAAACCAATAATCAACGTTATAAAAAGCAATTATTCGTTTTTAAACGTATATATGTTTCTCTTTCTATTACCAGCCTATCAATTTCCTTTTTGTTTATAACATTCTATTCTTAAATTCGTTTACTTATCGAGTTCTATATATATCGATACGTTTATTTCTAACTATCAATTTTTTCTTAAAAATATTCTAACTCCTTAAATTCCCCGAAAAATTCGCCATAACCTCCCTTGTACCGGGAGCATCGGGATATTTCAAATAGTCTCCCATGGCCCTCACCAATTCAAAAGAAAAAGAAAAAGCCAAGCAGCTTGCCGATACGGCGCATAAAATCTCATATATGAATTTAAACATGTACCTTTTTGTCGGGCACATAAATTAAAATCTTCATATACTTCATCCCATACATGTCTAACACATGCTCACTCGTTTCCAATTCAATTCGACTCAATCCATTCGTTTGAATTTAGTTTCACCCACTTATTCTTTAATTAGCTATTTTGCCTATTTCACTTCTTTGTTGGAACATAACATGTTCAAACAAAATATTTAACTAGCTCATAACCAAATTGAATTTCAATTTCAATTCTAGTTTCCTTTTCGATTTCGAGTATAAATTTTCAAATCGAATTCACTTATTCAAAGCCCAATATCAATTCAAAATCTCATTAACTAATTACTATTTGAATTAGTTAATTCTATTCAAAAATCAAAAATCTGATTTGCGTTTCAAAAATCAATTCATTTCTCCACTTGAGTTCACATATAATCTACAACTCAAATCTGAAATTTTCTAAATAGAAATTCGGAATTTATCCTCTTAAAATCCTTTTATAAAATTAAATAAACCGTTATGGTTTTTAAATGGTTATGGCGCTGTTTTTCTGAAAATTTGATTTTGATATAACTCAAAATCTATACAATGAAATCCTGATTTTTCTCTTCCATTAGAAAACTATTATCAAATCGGTCTTGACGTTTCTTGTTTCAAAGA
This sequence comes from Allium sativum, assembly GCA_030737875.1. Taxonomy (NCBI): domain Eukaryota; kingdom Viridiplantae; phylum Streptophyta; class Magnoliopsida; order Asparagales; family Amaryllidaceae; genus Allium; species Allium sativum. The sequence goes on from CM060923.1 coordinate 243,136,701, forward strand.
ATTCCGCCTTCAACTGAGTTTTGTATACTCAATTGAAGTTCGAAATGCCAATTTACGAACTGCAGCGCTGCGGCGAGTTCGTTTTAATTATATTTATACATATAAACGTTTGAACTTCGTTTATAATAAATTCAACTTCATTCTGATATATTTTTAATATATATCAAATCGATTTTCCCAATTCAACATAATATTTTCGATTATCTAAAATTGTCGATTTTTCCTAACATGGTAATATATTTATTTAGACTTCGATCTTCTATATTAAAATTCCATTTCAATTCTATTTGAATTCTATATTCAAATTACATTTGAATCTCTATATTCAAATTCTATTTCAAATCTCTTATTCAAATTCTATTTGAATTTCTCTTATTCAAATTATATACTCACATTTCGTTTAAATTTCTATATTCAATTTCTATTTGAAAATTCTATTTTTAAATTCCTACTTGAATCCTGTACTCAAATTCCAATTCAACTCTATTTGAATTCTATATTTAAACTCCATTTCACTTCTATTTGGATTCCTATACTTAAACTCCATTTCACTTCTATTTGAATTCTTATATTTAAACTCCATTTCACTTCTATTTGAATTCCTATATTTAAACTCCAATTCACTTATATTTTCAAATTCTATATTTCAAATTTCATTTGAACTTTCTTTATTCAAATCCATTTGAATTCCTTTGAATTTGAATTCTATTTGAATTCTTTTACATTCAAATTCTATTTCAATTCCTTTGAATTCAAATTCTATTTCAATTCCTATGCAAATTTTTGTATATTCAAATTCTATTTAAATTCTATATTCAAATTCTAGTCAAATTCTATTTATTCAGTTTGACTTCTATTTAAATAAAATTCGAATTAATCGAATTCAAATCATAAATCCTTATTGATTTATTTTCGTTCAATTTATATTCTGAACATCAGAATAAATTCCATCGTTTATTTCTTTAAAACGATTTTCCCCTTTCTATTTGTAAATTCACATTTGAATTTAAATATTCAAATTTATCAAAAGATAATTTTTCCACTTTATTTATAAACACCCTTTATAAATTCATTTCACTTCTCTGCATTATTAATTTATAAACCACGTTTATAAATTCATTTCAAATCCCGCATTATCGATTTATAAGCAACGTTTATAAATTTCCATACTTGTTTTATATTCAAAACAAGTTAATATTTTTATAGCCCATTCAAAATTCAAATTATATTTTTGAAAAATAGATTTCCCCTTTTAAATCTCAAATATCCTTTTCACGATATTTTTATATATCAACATTTTGGCCCCAGTGATATTTAAACAATCAAACCACTCAATTATGAACCAACACATCATATATGATAATATATGTGAAAACAAACAAATAAAACTATTTTTGAGGAATCCAGTTGGATCCCTCCAACCTGTTGAGACGACCCGATTTCCCGTTCTCACGGAAACGAGGTTATCTTTGGAATATAACACAGAAACATATAATAGCAGAACAGAATTAAATAAATACACCAGAATGAACAACAAAATATACTGGATAAAAGTAATCATCAGAGTTACACAGTATACAGGATCTTACTTAGTACAAATACAGTTCAACTATACATAAATGTCTACAGCGGAAATAAACAAAATATGTACAATAGGAGTTGAACAGCATAAAAAGAAATAAATGATAGAATCCATCTTCAGCTCCAGCTATCCAGAAAGAACCAGCTAAACCTAAATACAAGGCTGCCCGTGTAGAAAAAGGGGCACCCGAGTTTGAAAGTGAAACAAACTACGAGTCAGTCATGGGACTGGTATGAGAAATCCACTCAACACATATATAATTGGCCAATCACAGGACCACGCCACTTTCGTGGAACGGGTTTACTCCATTGGATTGCCAGTGCTTTAAAACAAATCTTTCTTTTAAACATCGCTATGCTTTTTATAAAAATGAAGCCATTATAAGACTCAGTTCCCATCACACAATGCAACGCAAACCGGAGGATAGAGTTTTACCTTATAATGGCCAAAATATGATTGATACGAATAAAACAAAGGCATTTGATATTATTGCTAGTGTTTATATGTTTTGAAAACAATTTCAAATCATAACTATCAATCATAGACGACATGAGCGTCCCATGCCACTATGTCGCCAAATATATATACAACTGAAACTGCACGATCACGTATTTGGAAATTGGATTTCCGTCATGAACCAAGGCAAAAGATAGTCCTTACCGAATTCGAGACGCTCTAGCCCGTGTCTCAGGAACAGCCGCAACTGCCCCTTGGATCGTCAGGGCCGGTCCACCGATGTGGATTATTATGCCTGAACACTACGTCTCCCCGCCCTTTGGGGCGTAAACGAGCCAACGAATGACTCCATCGGACCCGGATCGTCCGATCAAACCGAGGCGCCTCGCAACAGCAACAACCACATAGGTGAAAAGTATATAAATGTCAGGGCTGGTAGGTCACTGACACCACCCTAGCTAGAAAGAAACGCAGGCCCTCCCTGAGGTCCTTCTCCCGTTTTCGGTTCATACCGGGGTGTGAGGCTCGCGAATTCACGTTATACACAAAGCTACGCCACACAGGCGGTGCTTTGATCATCACCACAAGACTTTGCTTTTCAACAGAAGCCCTGATCACTGCATCTTAGCATGCCACACAGGCAATTCATGCCATGCGACTGATGTCCATCGATATACAACCTCTGAGCTCGTGCGTCTCAGAGAAGGGCGTTAAGCAAAAGAATAAATTCTCCGCCGCCAAACAGATGTATATTTAACAGAAATCAATCAACACAGAATAAACTCCAATGTCGGACACACAGTCCATTTACAAGTCCGTTCTGGGTCTGAACGAAACCGGAGGCACTAAATACCTCGCAAACCCTTCGATCACCACGTACGTCTGGACGATCACCACTCATTATCCATATTTCGGGATGCCTCCCAATCAGGACCTCGGTTACCATCCAAACGAGGTGAAGATTTCCGGTCTTCGACCACCGTCTTCATCTTTGAATTTCAATCGTCGGTCAATTATTCGAAATGAGAATTAACTCGGCCTTTTCAAATAATTCACGTATATTTAGAATTTCAAATCGATTTATTTCAATGGTTAAATTATTCGACAACACCAATATTGTTCTTAAATGTAATTTTCACACCCAACACATTCAACCATCAAAAGCCACATAAATCAAGCAAATTCAGTTTATTTCCATTCCATATCGCTTATGATATTTTATAACTATTTATCGCTATTTTTATTTATTTTAAAATAGCCATTTTATTCAAAACGACGCTTCGGGCCATAAGGCGGCCGTGGCGCTGTTTTTCTTCAGATTTGATTTACACATATCTGAAAATCTAACCATTGGATCTTCACAAAATTTACATCATTAGAAAGGTCTTTTCAAAACGAACCCAACGGTTCCAGTTTTGGGAAAATCCGACGGTCGGATCTCCCGGTACAATCGTTTGAAATTTCGATTTCAAAATACGAACTGCAGCGTCGTTATTCGGTTAAATATATAATTATATTTATATATATAAATATAATCGCTTCTGGCGCTGTTTTTCTTCAGATTTGAATTAAACATTCCAGACAATCCAACCGTTGGATTTTTACAAGGTTGGTGCCGTTGGAAAGATTATTCCAAGGCGAACCCGACGGTTGAGATTTCGGGAAAATCCAATGGTCGGATTTCCCGCACTAGTCGTTTGAAATCACGGTTTCAAAATACGAACTGCACGGCCTCGTTTCGTTTTAATTTTATTTATATTTATATATTTATATAAATATAGTTCTTTCAGTGATTTCCATATCGTTTTCACTTCAAAAAATTTTCTAACACCTTAAAATTTTGGAAAATTTCGCCATAACCTCCCCTGCACCGGGAGCATCGGGAAATCGCAAATAGCGTTCCCGGTCCTTCTAATCTCAAAAAGAAAAAGAAAAAGCCAAGCGGCTAGCCAACAGGCTCAAAATCATCACCCAAACAAATCAGTAAATGTGTACCTATTTGTCGGGCACAAAATTTTATTCCTCTTCTCTAGCCCCTTTGCTATAACATGTTCAATGAATATTGCATGTACATATATATACAGTTCTTATCATTTATCAATTTCTATTCGACTTCATATTCGATTTCTATTTGGTTTAAAAACTCCATTCATTCTAATGTTACATAAATAGGTGCAAATCATTTCATTAGCTAATTAATGAATATTTCATCTCATATATGTTTATTTCGAACAAGTGGCTATTTTTAACACTTCACATTTCAACGATTTATGCATACAATAAAAATGCGATTTTTATTGTAAAACGATTCATTTCATAACACTATTTTTCTATATAGTTCATATAGTCGATAAATGGTGATTTTTATTATCAAACAATTTATTTCAAAATATGAATACCATTCAACACATGAATTTCTAATCAACGAATGAATATCAATTCAACACATGAATGTTTTCTATAGTTTTTATATATAGATAAAAATGTGATTTTTATTATCGAACAATTTATTTCAAAATATGAATACCATTCAACAAATGAATTTCTAATCAACGAATGAATATCAATTCAACACATGAATGTTTTCTATAGTTTCTATATATAGATAAAAATGTGATTTTTATTATCGAACAATTTATTTCAAAATATGAATACCATTCAACACATGAATTTCTAATCAACGAATGAATATCAATTCAACACATGAATGTTTTCTATAGTTTCTATATATAGATAAAAATGTGATTTTTATTATCGAACAATTTGTTTCAAAATATGAATACCATTCAACACATGAATTTCTAATCAACGAATGAATATCAATTCAACACATGAATGTTTTCTATTCAATGAATAAATATAGTTTAAGCAAATGAAAATAATTCAAACACACGAATATTATTCAAAATTTCGGCAGCATAACGGCAGGGTAGTTAAACCGGCACCGTCCCTAGTACGGCTCCTCGCTCTACCTTAAAACCTCGCGGTTTTTGACAATGGGGATCATGCATCTAGTTCGCACGCAGGCGGCATGTATATATTTATTTCATTTCCACAAACTAATCCTATGTGGTTTCAACCAAATATTTCACAACCACAAATGGGTATTTTTCAACCACAATCAACCAATATCAATCACAAACAATCCCAAACAATCATTCGCTATCAATCAATTTTCACCACAATTTCAACCAATAAATATCGTCCATGGTTTGTGGACGAGGGGCGTGTATATATATATATATATATATATAGATATTTATATATAGCTATTCACTTTCATTTTCAACACATATATAATTTTTAAATCAGAAATCTCACCAATAGCTATCCAACTTCACGACACTTCACTTTATAGAAAACTTCGCCTTTTGTCGCTTTCGCCCGTATTCTCTACACATGTAAAAATCGAATTTTTACTATGCTATTCAATATATAAAAATATGATTTTTACTTTTTTTTAAATTTCTAATCTCCTTCTATTTTAAATCTTAAAATAAATTAGTTTACAAATCATTCTAAAAAATCTGTTTTTACTTTTCTAAAAAAATCTGTTTTTTTACTCTTCTAAAAAATCTGTTTTTACTTTTCTAAAAATCTGTTTTTTACTCTTCTAAAAAATCTGTTTTTTACTCTTCTAAAAAATCTGTTTTTTACTCTTTTATAAAATCAGGTTTTTATTTCTTTTATAAAATCAGGTTTTTATTTCTTTTTTAAAAAATCAGGTTTTTATTTCTTTTTTAAAAAATCAGGTTTTTATTCTCTAAAAAAAAAAACGGTTTTAAATCCTTAAAAAAAAACAGTTTTAAATCCTTAAAAAAAACAGTTTTTAAATTCGAAAAAAAAAATAAAAAAAAAATAAAATTGCTCACCACAGGATGCGAAGTGGAGGGAAGAAGAAGGAGCGTCGGCGTCAGGCTTCGAGGGTGGCGGTGCTCGGTGGTTCAGGGAGGTGCGGCGGCATGATTTGATTTGACTGGGGGCGTCGCGAGCTAGGTTCGAGGGCTTCGAGGGGGCGCGGCGACTTCGAGGTGGGCGGCGATAGGTTCGTCGGCGGCTTCGAGGGTAAGGCGGCTCGATTTGTTAGGTTTTTTTTTTTTTTTGTTGTTTCTGAATAATGAATCGGGGGGGGGGGCAAGCAAAAGAAAAGGAGGGAGATTATATTTTTTTTATTATTTAATTATTTAATTTTGCAAATAGGTTGACTTTTACATACGACCTCGAAACGAGGCCCACCGCCTGTCGCCCATAGCGTTTCACCCCCATTCCGAACACAATGGGATATGTATCGCAAGCTGATTTGATCGTTATAATCAGTTCCCTTTTGAATTTTCATTTAAATCACTATATTGAATTTTAAACGCACATTTCAAATTACCGGGGTCACATACTAACTAGAAAAATTTCAGAAAAATATTTTCTAGCTTCGTATTGACGATACGGTCCTAACAAAACTAGTTTCGTCAAATTCTGAGACCGTTTGAAAAATGGCCAATTTCCAGTCGATTAAAATCAACTGAAACCGGTCAAACGCGTTTTCCTTTGCCACGCTCACATATTGATTCGAAAAATTATGAAATTTGGAATCTAACAATAACTTGACACTGCGGATCTAGCAAAAGTGGTTTCATCCAAATCCGAGGTCGTTTGCAAAATGTCCATTTTTAAGGGCCTGAATTCCATAGCGACTATTCAGAATTTTCAACTGGACATATCTTTTGATTCCCGCTATCAAATTTCGATTGGTCCAATTCGTTAGAAAGATATTCACTAACAGATTTAAATATTTTTGGTTTCACTAAAATCCGGATTGTTTTGCACCCGGTATATTCCATTGAAGTTTGAAATCGAATTATCGAACTACCGCGCCATTTTCAATTCTATATATAATTATAATTAATTATATTGGTTTTCAAATGTCGATTCAAACTCAGTTTTCATTGCCATTATTTAAAATATTTATTTTAAATATTTAAAATCCATTATTTTAGCCAATTTAAAAATTTTAAATTGGTTCAGATTTTCTGGGTCGTTACACCTGTTTTCCTGCAACCACAAACGCTAGTCAACAGAAATAATACCCATCCTGCTTCGTGGTAGGATATCGCGGTATGAAGGTCATCCACTATCATAGCGTGGGGCGTATAGGGTAATCATCCGCTAATGGTACCGCAGACCGCTAATGATACTGCGGGAATCTAACCACCAATATATATATAATAGCAACCACCAAGCCTAAATAACTAATATATTTAAGATGCACAAAAATATTGAATGCAACCAAACAAGCAACAAACAATTATTTTTAACTGATAAAAATAATTTTAAATAAAAGGTGAGTGAGATTTACTCATCGGAATTTTAGCTGTCGAATATCCTGTTTATTTCTCAATCATCGACTACGAACCTTCTCGAATGAATTCGCACCTACGATAATTTAATTTAAATTTACTGATTTAACATTTATTTATTTAAATAACTATTTAAATGAATAAATAACTTTCCTATATTATTTCCCTTCGGTTACTAAAATTTTTTAGCTTAACAAATAATTTAAACTAATCTATGTATATTTTAAACATTAAACAATTTATAAATTTAACGGTTACCCTAATAAATAATTAACAAATTTAATTACCTTGTTAATTACCTTCCTCAACATTAATAGCTGAACAAATCCGCATAAACCCATCATCGCCAGCCTTTGTAAACCTAAATCCCTTTCCTGACAACTCCTCGCCAAACTTGTTTTCCCTGGAAAAGTTCATATCCCTTACTATCCCCAAATCGTTCTATGCGTTACTTTCAAAAAGATAATTTTGGTAATCTCAAATGTGGTCGGTGCGTTGCCGACTACCCTCCATTACCACTCCATTCAGTCGCATTATCTACACTAAACAAATCCAAATCTTCAGCATAGAACCCCCTATTTCATCAATGCGTCGAACTCCTAAATGGAGTCAGAATCCCCTTCAGCGACCTCCAACAAACCACGACAACCCCCATCGCATCCCTTTATTTCCGGCTCTGACATCACCGAGTCGCAATCACTTGCGAGCTCAGGTTATCGACATCGCACCTCTTCTGTTGTTCGCAACTCAATCCTTTCTCAACAAAGAAGAAGTCGAACTCCCAATAAATTGTGACGGCCGGGAATTTCGCTCAATCCGAATCAGTCGTTAAACCGATAAAGACCGTTCGAAACCCCTGATCGTTTGAGAACAGGACAAAATGGAACGCAGACGGAAGAACATTTCATTGCTATTACAACAATTCCAATTCAACAACTAGTAACCGCAAATTTCATTATATATTCAAAAACGAATATAAATATCGTTCGCGTCAAAATAGCGCATCTCTAATCGACACGGCTTTATTCACTTTCACGTTAAAAATTATATTTTTAACGATAAAATATACATCTTTATCATATATAAAATTATAAACTAATTGGAAAATGGATAAGATGAGTGGTCTCCTGGATATTGATCTGATGTTGGTTTCGGCCTTCGGGGTTAATATTCAGGGAATCGTTCTCTTACTAATTTACGGTTGGAGTCTGATTTAATATCAAACGATAGATACTTTAATTTTCATAAAATATATTAAATAAATCAACGCGCAACTCCCCTAAATCGAAAAGCCCTATCGATGCTGACCTCGAAATGCCCAACTCCGACCGTAGCCGTGACCAAGGCGAACCCAACTTCCATCGAGCCCATAACTATTGCTTTAAATTGAAGTTGTCTTCGCGTTGCTCCAAGATCCTACCTTCTAATTCGAAATCGCACTCGATTTCCATCTCGATCCTTCTCTTTTGATCTGTAGGTGGATTCGATTTTGGTCTGAGGAAATGAACGAACGGGAATTAAATTAGGAAAGAGCAGTGGCTTTGTTCGGTTTTGATTTAGTGAGGAAGGCATTGGCCATTTTTCTCTGTTAAAACGAGATTGAAGAAACAAAGGCATGTCGCGATTTATATAGAGGTGGAGAGGGAACCGGAAGTACACACAAATCTTTGTACTTATTTAAAAAGATTTTCTAATAAATTTGTTTTGATTCTGATTCGATATAAAGAGATCTTTTATTCTTTTTAAACAGATATTGATTCGATTTTCGATTCGATTTCGATCTTATCCATTATAAATATCTCGGGGTTCACAGTTAAAAATCGTGAACTGCTATTTTAGCATACTGACCGTCGTTCCAATATTATAGCGTTATACTGAACTCAACAAAATATTTTTCTGAAATTTATTTCGAATGTGTATATATAAAATAACCATATTAAATCGATATAATATACTTTAAATTCAAAAACAAGTAAATTTCTCTGATAATAAAATATTTTTATTATCATCTATATTCAAATACAATTAATACTGATCATTTGAATTATTTTTGACTTAGTTTTAAATTTCGAATTTAATTATTTTAAATCCTTGTGTTACGATGATTATCAAAATAAATCTTATTTCGATTATTTAATCGATAACCAAATATTCAACCATACTAAATATTGAAATTAAATCGACCAAAAATGCGGGTCGTTACATTCTTCCCCCCTTAAAATAATTTCATCCTCGAAATTGCTAAGGTAGGAAAAGTGTTTCAAACCCATTACTTTTCAAAACTCACTAAATTTTAACTCAACATTTTATACTTCTGCAATTTAAGTTCTACCAAACTTTTGGTTTCCATTTATTTACCTTGAATGATTTTCAACCCATTCATTCATATCCAATTCATTTTCCTTCACATTGATTTAAATCAATTTATTTTCTTCAATCCATTTAACTTGCTTTGAGTTAAATTTTAATTCCAGAATTCAAATCCCCGAGGTTTTCATTTGAAATCCTTTTGAAATCCCATATATAAATACATTTATTACCATCTCAAATCCAATACATTTGAATTTCCTAACCAACTTGTTTTCTTTCAAACAAATTTCCCTCAGAAAATTTTCTAAGGTAGCAATCCATCACTTAGAAAGTTGAAAATTAACACAGACGAAGCTGCAGTCCTCATTAGAATTATTTTCCATCCACTGAAGTGAGTTCAGTTCTTAAACAATTTCAAAACCCATTCAAAATATTTTTTATTCAAAAATTCATTTCAAAACAAAGCTATATTGTTTTAATATACTTCAGAAAAATATTTTTCAACGTCCCAGGATTTAAATTCTAAATTCTGGTTTGAATTCAATTTTAATTCATCTCAATTGTATATCTTATTCATATACAAGTTCTATTTGGTTCTATATAACCATTTCATTTTTTTATAATCTTGATTATAATTTTAACATCCAATACATCCATGTATTATAATAATTTCAGAAAATTATTACTTCTATATCAAAAATAGAATTTTGGGTAAAATTATTTCTTTTATCCACTTTAAAACAATACTGTGTCGAATTTCTCTTTTAAGTATTTAGAAATTCCTATCGACTTCGTGGCATCCCACGATTCGATCAGAATTCATAATCCACTCAACAGACTAGCCAACACAATATAAAACAAATTTTTATATCCATTAACAAGTACGCTCTCTCGTATATATATACACTCAACTCATTCTAAGGTACTACTGACCCTATCTCTAATGAGCACATGCCACACAAGCCTAGGTATTCGCTCAACCTAAGCTCTGATACCAACTGTAATGGCCTGCAAATCCGTACTATCTGAGTTGACTAATAATAACACACGCCCAACCCAGATTGCACAGAAATACGAATCATTATTAGAAAGAAGTTAGAGGATGAGAAATAGAAAGAAAGAAATGTTAGAATAGAAGAAAACAAAGAAAACAGATCTCACAGCGAAACGAATAAAATATATTATATAACAAAACTTTTTAAATACAAATCAGTAACTTTATATACATACCATCATCAGAGCACAATAGTTATTCCTGGAACAGTTATAAACACCTGTTTCCAGATACAACATAGTACACAGCGGAAATATGATATTCTATAGCTAACTGGTGAAGCCTCCTGCTTCCAACTCTTCCAAGTGAATCTGAAAAAAATCCCGACTACTTGACTGCCCGTGCAAATTTGGGCACTCAAGAGTTTAGGGAAAACAAACAAAATAAACTCTGGGTCAGTCATGGGACTGGTGTGAGTAAACTCCAACCATTTGTTTAACTTCAAAATCCTTTCGAAAGGAAAGATAATAGTAAGACCAGCCCACACATAAACATGGACGGTTTTTCCCTTACTATAACCCAAAATATTTTTGATATCAAGTCCAGTGATATTATAATAATGTCTACATCAAATAAATAGAATCTAGTGGAACGCTTGCATCTCGCGCTCCATATATAATATAAAATCAAAAACCGCAGGGCGCTTATTGGAGATTGGATTCCGACTATGACAAGGTATGGAACCACCTTCCGCTAGTGTATCTCTAGAGAGGAATACACTAGGTTCAATAAGAACATCTTGCAACCCGGCCCACACATGACCGACCACTCATTTCGCTTGAGTGTATATCACCAACGGTTGGGATCAACAACCGTTTCCCGAATGGGACAGCATCGAGTAGAATAAGGAATTAAATGAATCTCTAGATAGGTGATAATACACCCTAATGGGAGCAACCCACATAGCCATGCTGCCTGCCCGATTTTTGTCATTTCCCAGTTGTTGAGGCCTGAGGCTACGATTTCTTTCTATTCATTGATAGCACAATCACTTTGAATGCCACATTGTCAGATCCATTAATCACCAATTGATTTGCACAAATATTCTGGATATTATGCTAAGGGAATAAATCCGTTGCCACCATATATATTTGTACAGATCAACATATTCGATTATTGGAAATACTTTGTCAGGCATTCGTCCATATACGTTCGTTCTGGGATTGAACGAAACCGAAGGCACAATTTCTATTAATAGAAAAGGCCCTTGCACATTACACCGTCTTCGATTATCTTCGTATAATCTGATTCGCAACGCTACTGCCAATATAGAGTGGTTTACGGATAATAATCCAACCGGTCTCTCCATATTAACAACGATATTGGCAAACACTTCGATAGTCGGTTATTTAACTATCGAAGAAAAATAAACAAACATCCTTTCATCCATAACATCAATCAATCACTAGGCCTGTTAATTAATATTTCATTAATTAATTCACTTCTCTACTTCTCTATCAATTTTTGATAACCAAATAATTTTGATAATCATCTTGGCCTCTTACGCTATTTGGAAAACATTTCCATATATTGCCTTCTATTATTTTCTATAGTTAGAAAATATATTCTATTTGTATTTGAAAAACAATTTCAATCACTTATCTCTTTCCCGACTACTTTAACTATACTCAGGAAATATTTACTGTTATATTTCCAAAAATCCATCACTTGGATTAAAACGAATGCTGTGTAAACATCGTTACCACAACCCAAAATAATTTATTCAACTAAATATTATTCAAACACTTCTCTTCGAGGCTGGGTCTTGCTATTTATCAATAAAAAATGAAATCAATCAAGTTGGGGTAAAATTACATCTGAGACCTTGACTGAAAACATCATTAACTACAAAACAGACAAAACCAATAATCAACATTATAAAAACCAATTATTCATTTTTAAATGTATATATGTTTCTCTTTCTATTACTAGCCTATCAATTTCCTTTTTGTTTATAACATTCTATTCTTAAATTCGTTTCCTTATCGAATTCTATATATATATCGATACGTTTATTTCTAAATATCAAATTTTTCTTAAAAATAATCTAACTCCTTTAAATTCCCGGAAAAATTCGCCATAACCCCCCTTGTACCGGGAGCATCGGGATATTTCAAATAGACTCCCATGGCCCTCACCAATTCAAAAGAAAAAGAAAAAGCCAAGCGGCTTACCGATACGGCGCATAAAATCTCATATATGAATTTAAACATGTACCGTTTTGTCGGGCACATAAATTAAAATCTTCATATACTTCATCCCATACCTGTCTAACACATGCTCACCCGTTTCCAATTCAATTCAACTCAATCCATTCGTTTCAATTCAGTTTCGCCCACTTATTCTTTAATTAGCTATTTTTCCTATTTCACTTCTTTGTCGGAACATAACATGTTCAAACAAAATATTTAACTAGCTCATAACCAAATTGAATTACAATTTCAATTCTAGTTTCCTTTTCGAATTCGAATATAAATTATCAAATCGAATTCACTTATTAAAAGCCCAATATCAAATCAAAATCTCATTAACTAATTACTGTTTGAATTAGTTAATTCTATTCAAAAATCAAAAATCTGATTTCTGCTTCAAAAATCAATTCATTTGTCCACTTGAGTTCACATATAATCTACAACTCAAATCTGAAATTTTCTAAATAGAAATTCGGATTTTATCCTCTTAAAATCCTTTTATAGAATTAAATAAACCGTTATGGTTTTTAAAAGGTTATGGCGCTGTTTTTCTGAAAATTTGATTTTGATATAACTCAAAATCTATACGACGAAATCCAGATTTTTTTCTTCTGTTAGAAAACTATTATCAAATCGGTCTTGGCGTTTCTTGTTTCAAAGAATTCCGACTTCAATTGAGTTTTGTATACTCAATTGATGTTCGAAATGCCAATTTACGAACTGCAGCGTGTGACGAGATGGAATTTCGCTCGGTCCGAACCAGTCGCTAAACCGATCCAGGCCGTTCGAAACGCCCTATCGTTTGAGAACAGGACAAAACAGAACGCATACAAAAGAACATTTCACTGTATATTACAACAATGCATCAGATTACAAGAATATACAGAGTATAAAAGAATATTACACAGAAATATCAGAGATTAACAATAAGTTATATAGCAGCGGAAAAATAATACAATACACAACTAGAATGAGATATACGGATACAAAGCTTTCCGGATATCGTTCCAGCTGTAAACCAGGATCCTATGAATATAAATCTGCAGAACCAAAACTACTAGCTGCCCGTGTCAAAATAGGGGCACCCAGAGTTTAGGTTAAAACAATAAACTCCAGGTCAGTCATGTGACTGGTGTGAGAACTAAAACAGTTATTATCTTTATTTTCAAAGTTAGGTAAATCAAGGGACCACGCCGTATAACACGGAACGGGTTTCCTCCCAAGAATACCAGTGCATAAAACAAACAGCGCAATGCTAAATAAAGAAAAATGAAGCTGTTATAAGACCCAGGTCCCATCACACAATGCAACGCAGCCGAGGATAGGGTTTTCCCTTATAACAGCCAAAGAATGCTTGATACGTTTAAAACAAATCATTTGATACTATTATAAGTGCATAGTGTATAAAACACTTCAAATCATAAGTATCAATCATAGGCGGCATGAGTGCCCCATCCCACTATGTCGCCATACTAGGATCTACAAATAAAACCGCAAATGTCACGTATTTGGAAATTGGATTTCCGTCTATGAACCGAGGCAAAAGATAGTCCTCAACCGATTCGAGACAATCTAGCCTACCATGTCTCAGGAACAGAGCTCGAGTGTCCCTTGGATCCTCAGGGCCAGTCCACCGATGTGGATTAAACTTAAACCCTGAACATGCGTCTCCCCACCCTATGGGGTGCAAGTCTGGTCCGTCTGCCGACCAGGATGCATCGGCCGAAACCGATATAACCGAGGCGCCTCGCAACAGCAACAACCACATAAGTCAAAGTCGTCAGGGCGTGTAAAACCACTGACGCCACTTCTAGCTAGAAAGAAATGCATGCCCTCCCTGACGTCCTCTCCCGTTTTTGGTTCACAACCGGGGTGCGAGACTCGCGAATTCACGTTACACAAAGCTGTGCCACACAGGCTGTGCTTTGATCATCACCACAAGACTTTGCTTTTCAACAGAAGCCTCGATCAATTGCCACTTAGGCATGCCACACAGGCAATTCACTCCATGCGTTTGATATCCATCAATATATAACCCCTGAGCTCGTACGTCTCAGAGAAGGGCGTTAAGCAAGAGAATAAATTCTCCGCCGCCAAACAGATATATTTAATAGAGATCAATCACACGGACTAAAATCCAATGTCAGACACACAGTCCATTTACAAGTCCGTTCTGGGTCTGAACGAAACCGGAGGCACCTAGTACCCCGCATATCCATCGATCTCCAAGTACGTCTGGACGATCACCAACTGTTTCCATCTTCTTGGGTGTACAGCCCAATCAAGATCATCAGTTATCACCCAAACGACGTGAAGACTTCCGGTCTTCGACCACCGTCTTCATCTTCGACACCACGTCGAATCAGTTATTCAGAATGGGATAAACCCGGTCTTTCTGAATAACTCGCGTATATATATTATAAAAGTGTTACACAAACACAACATACGCCTCATTCCAATTCAGAATATTCTTTTATTCAAATATTCCTATACTTTGGGAAAAGTTCCCATTAATTTTATCCAAGATAAATTCTTTAAATTTATTCTTTAATCACCTTTGAATATCAATTCAAACTAGTCGGGATTAGCGAACCACACCGAAGTAATCATTTATTTTATTTCCCAATCCCAACCTATTCATCCCATGAAGTAAAACTGGTAGTACTTCATATCTAACACCACAGTGTTATCGGTAATTCAATTACCATTTCACGTTCAAATCTAATTAAAGATTTAACTATCGCCTGGAGTAAAACTGGTGATACTCCATTCTCGATCTTTTCAATCTATTTAAAGATTCATTAAAACTCCACTTAGTTTTAATCGTTAACTGGGTTAAAGAATCAGTGTCTTTTAAAACACAGTTCACGATAAACCCAAAATCACATCCCATTGATTATTGGGTTAAAGAACGAGTGTTATTTAAAACACTGTCCACGATAAACCCAAAATCAATATCAATTCAACCCCAATTAAATATTCTTTAATTGGCACACTTCATTAAATCTAAATAAAAAGATTTAATCATTTCTCAACTGGGTTCAAGAACAGTGTTAGTGAAGACACCATTCACGACAAACCCAAATCACATTCGATATTCAATACAAGGCTTTGAATAGAAAATATATCAGCTTATATTCAATATCGAATTCTACGACTAACAAATGCCGTATTGGAAATAACGATATAAATATATATCTTTCAAATTTCCATAACCACACCTGTATAATCACGAATTCCAACATCGAAATATTCCGAAGACAATTTCGATTCAAATCCACTCCAATGCAATCATTGGAAATTTTGGTTATTTTCAAAACCCTATTCAAATTCAATTTATTTATTTAAAAATAAATAGAATTATATTTCTAGTTCAAAACTAGTTCATTTCGATAAAAATCTATTTTTATCTTTTCAAACATGAAGTTTTTCATCCCAAATCTTCACAAATCATTTCTTATGATTTTACACAAATTATTACTATTTTTAATAATTTTATCAAGGCCCGTACAGTCGATTTCCATCAATGGCCATCGAACTGCACTTACAGCGACCTTTTTCAAATTTGATTTGGACATAATTCCAAATCCAACCGTTAGATTTCAAATTTCTAACATTCGCTAGAAAGCTCTTTTCGATACGAATCCAACGGTTCCGGTTTTAGGAGAATCCGACGGTCGGATCTCCCGTAATGTCCGTTTGAAATAAATGGTCGAAATTCACGAACTGGCGCGGCGCGGCGCGGCGCGTTCTATTCAGGCCATTATATTATATATATAATATATATAATATATACTTCTTCGATTTTCTATTCAAAACGAATTATATAAATAGTTTTAAAATTCGTTTCAAAATCTATTTCCACTTCCATTTCAATTCAAAGAAAAATTGAATTCTTCTTTATAAATTCGTTTCAAAGTTCATTTCTATTCAATTCAAATTTCAATTCAATTTGAATTCATTTCAATCCACTTTCAATTCAATTTGAATTCGTTTTCAATTCAATTCATTTCGAAATCACTTTCAATTCAATTCACTTCGAAATCACTTTCAATTCAATTCACTTTGAATTTGTTTTCAATTCAATTCACTTTGAATTCGTTTTCAATTCAATTCACTTTGAATTCGTTTTCAATTCAATTCATTTCGAAATCACTTTCAATTCAATTCACTTTGAATTCGTTTTCAATTCAATTCACTTTGAATTCGTTTTCAATTCAATTCACTTTGAATTCGTTTTCAATTCAATTCACTTCGAAATCACTTTCAATTCAATTCATTTCGAAATCACTTTCAATTCAATTCACTTTGAATTCGTTTTCAATTCAATTCACTTTGAATTCGTTTTCAATTCAATTCACTTTGAATTCGTTTTCAATTCAATTCATTTCGAAATCACTTTCAATTCAATTCACTTTGAATTCGTTTTCAATTCAATTCACTTTGAATTCGTTTTCAATTCAATTCACTTTGAATTCGTTTTCAATTCAATTCACTTCGAAATCACTTTCAATTCAATTCATTTCGAAATCACTTTCAATTCAATTCACTTTGAATTCGTTTTCAATTCAATTCACTTTGAATTCGTTTTCAATTCAATTCACTTTGAATTCGTTTTCAATTCAATTCACTTTGAATTCGTTTTCAATTCAATTCATTTCGAAATCACTTTCAATTCAATTCACTTTGAATTCGTTTTCAATTCAATTCACTTTGAATTCGTTTTCAATTCAATTCATTTCGAAATCACTTTCAATTCAATTCATTTCGAAATCACTTTTAAAATCGATATAAATATCGTTCACGTCAAAATGGCGTCAATCTAATCAACACGGCTTCATATATTCCTTTATTTTCAAATATTCTATTTCAAATATTTCTTTTTCAAATATTTCTTTTTCAAATATTTCTTTTTCAAAACTGGAATGAGGCCCAATCAATTACCATATAAAATTAATTATATGGATTTTCATACAACACATGTATATAATAGCATTGAAAATAATCAACCATCAACCAAAGTGCACTACACTGTATAAGCATCAAATATAGATATTCAACGCTTATAACAGCCTGTCAATCAATCGATCGACATATTTAATCAATCAGGATGAGTGAACTTCAAATTTCATCCCAACACCCGTGTGGGGTTTCAAACAATCAAACACATATTTTATTTGTGCTGTTGGGCGATGTGTAAAATTTATCGACCCAATCAATGTCCTTCAAATAGGTGTACATAAACAAACTGTCTGGTTTGTAAATGAATATTTTATTTTATTCACTTTCACTATATTCATATTCACGTTAAAAATTATATTTTTAACGATACAACATTTTATTCCAACATATGAATTTCTGTTATTCATTTACACAATAAAATGATATTTTTATTTTCTAACTCATTTTAGAAAATTTCGGCGGCATAACGGCACGATACTAGAAACGGGACGAGGCCTAGCCTTATCCCCGGTCTAGTGAAGGCCCACGCCATTCACACATCAATCAAAATCACCAAACAACCCAATTCAAATCAAATCATATAACTAATCTATGCAACCAAACAAACAAGTCCATGGTCTGTGGACGATTGTGTCGGGTGCTACTAAGCACCGTCTGCATCCTAGTATATATATATAAATAGAAATGAAATTGAAAGGTGAGAAATTCTCACATATAGCTATCCTAGCTCCACGGCACTTCATTGATAGGAATCTTCATCGCTATCGCATCTTCGTCATCTTCGTCGTCCGCTTTCACTACCTATGTAAAAATCGAATTTTTACTTCGTTATTCAATATATAAAAATCATATTTTTAATTCGAAGTTCAACATATAAAAATTATATTTTGAAACCATGCTATTATCACTTTGCTATTTTACTATTTTTTTTCTAAAACCCATTGTAGCTATTTTATTAATAACGTATATACGACGTAAATTATATTTTTAAATTTCTAAAAATATTTTCATAACATATTAGTTAAAAATCATATTTTTATCCTCATAAAAATATTTCAATTCCAAGAAAATATAACCTTTCATTTCAAAGAAAGTATCTTTTTCAATTCTAGGGAAAATCTATTTTCAAAATCAAAGAAAATCTATATTCGAAATTAAAGAGAATTTATTTTCATTCAAAGAAATATCTATTCTTTAAGCGAAGAAAAACCTAATCTTCTTATGATAGAAATTCAATCTTTTTCTTTATAAAAATTCGATCTTTTTCTTTATAAAAATTCGATCTTTTTCTTTATTAAAAATTCGATCTTTTTCTTTATTCTCTTAAAACATTTATTTCAATTTTAAAATGAAAATAAATGTTCAGTTTTAAAATATAAAATAAAATCGGTTTTATTTTAGAAAAGAAAATAAAAATCAGTTTACAAAGCAGAAAAACTTACAGGGGGGGTTTCGCTTCAGATCAGCAGCACGGAAGGGGGGGCGCACGGTAGCGACTGGCGGTGGAGGGCGAGCTTGGAGCTGTGGCGGCTTCAGCTAGGGTTTCAGGGCGGGTTCAGGTTGCGGTGGTTTTGGGAACCGTGGGGCTCGAAGAACGAAGGGGAGGTCGCGATACGTGAGGAGGAGAGAGGAAGGCCGTGTGGGGAGGGCGGTGCGAGGCGGGAGGGGTTCGGCACGGTCGGCGCCGCCTTGGGCGGCGGCGGGAGGGCAGGGCGTCGGGGGTTTTGAGTGCATCGCTGTTTTTTTTTTTTTTTCATTCTTTTTTTTTATCTGAGGAGAGGTGGAAGAGAGGGAGAGGGTAAGGTGAGGATTATATATTTATTTATTTATTTATTTTATTCTTCAAGAGTTGACTTTTTATTTCGACCTCGAAACGAGGCCTACCGACTATCATCCCTAGCTAATTACCCCCATTCCGAACACAATGGGATATGTTTCGCAAGCCAATTCGATTGTTTCGATCAGTTTCCGTTAAAACCAACATATAACTCTATATATTGAATTTGAATGCGCATTTCAATTTACCGGGGTCACATACGAACTCTAAAAATTCCAGAAAAATATTTTCTAGCTTCTTATTGACGATACGGTCCTAACAAAACTAGTTTCGTCGAATTCTGAGACCGTTTGAAAAATGGCCAATTTCCAGTCGATTAAAATCAACTGAAACTGGTCAAACGCGTTCTCCTTTGCCACGCTCACATATTGATTCGAAAAATTATGAAATTTGAAACCTAGCAATAACTTTACATCCCGGACCCAAAAAAACTGGTTTCGTCGAAATCCGAGGTCGTTTGCAAAATATCTATTTTTAAGGGCCTGAATTCCATAGCGACTATTCAGAATTTTCAACTGGACATATCTTATCATTTATAAAGTGAAATCTCAGTTTGTTAACTTCGTTGGAAAGATATCGTCAATTAGATCCTAATGTTTTTGGTTTTACTAAAATCCGGATTGTTTTGCACCCGGTACATTCAATTGAAGTTTGAAATCAAATTATCGAACTACCGCGCCATTTTCAATTCTATTTATAATTATATATAAATATTTATATTCTAACGACGACGTATATAATATATACGTTCGAATTATATTCAAAATAAATTTCTCGTCGATATTATTTAAAATAATCCTTTTTAAATAATTAAAATTCGCTAAAATTGCCAAAATAAAAATTTTAAACTGGCCCAGATTTTCGGGTTGTTACAATCTCCCCCACTTAAAACTTTTCGTCCCCGAAAAGGAACTAAGTCGAAAGTGGTTTGATTAATCAGCCCTACGCTCGATTTGGCTTCCATTCTCCAACTTTTCAGTTTCTGAGAAATTTCAAAATTTCAAAAATTTGGCTAACACCCTAAATTTTCGAAAAATTTCGCCATAACCTCCCCTGCACCGGGAGCATCGGGGAATTTCAAATAGTTTCCCCGGTCCTTCAGATCTCAAAAAGAAAAAGAAAAAGCCAAGCGGCTAGCCAATAGGCTCATAAAATCATCATCACCCAAACAAAACAGTAAATTATGTAGTAAACATGTACCTATTTGTCGGGCAAACAAATTTTATTCTCTGCTCTAGCCTCCTTGCTATGACCTGTTCAATAAGTATATGTATATGCAAGCAAATGCAACCAATTTCAATACAATTCAATATTTGATTCAATTTTGCTAAATGGTTCAAAATTATCAAACAAATAGGCAAACAACACAAACATCAATCAATTAGTGAATTAGAGTTTCAAATTCATAATTTTGATACATATACAAAAATCAGATTTTTTTGATGCCAAATCACAACAATAGGCCCTATCTAATTTTGGTTCTCACACCAGTCAATAGGAAATATATAGATATCACACCTTCGTTACTCGAACATGATTACTAATGACGACTAGTCAATCATCAGAATCATCTTCGGGCCACTAGAGTATGATTCTATATCTATCCAGTATATTAAAACTTCGAATACACGCGGATCAGACGTATACGCAAAATCTTTATATACTGGACTGTCCAACTCAATATAAATAAATAATCAATTACGAATAATTGATTTAAATTTTCAAAACAAAGATTGTTTTCTCTTTCAAAAATATACCCTTCACACTCGTCCTAGGATACTACTGATCCCATCTCTAACGAGTCATTCTAATTGGATATTACTAACCCAATATCTGATGAATTCTTTCATATGGTTCTAATGTGTCTTGTTCTCTGCTTTGTAAACCAAAGCTCTGATACCAACTGTGACGAGATGGAATTTCGCTCGGTCCGAACCAGTCGCTAAACCGATCCAGGCCGTTCGAAACGCCCTATGGTTTGAGAACAGGACAAAACAGAACGCATACAAAAGAACATTTCACTGTATATTACAACAATGCATCAGATTACAAGAATATACAGAGTATAAAAGAATATTACACAGAAATATCAGAGATTAACAATAAGTTATATAGCAGCGGAAAAATAATACAATACACAACTAGAATGAGATATACGGATACAAAGCTTTCCGGATATCGTTCCAGCTGTAAACCAGGATCCTGTGAATATAAATCTGCAGAACCAAAACTACTAGCTGCCCGTGTCAAAATAGGGGCACCCAGAGTTTAGGTTAAAACAATAAACTCCAGGTCAGTCATGTGACTGGTGTGAGAACTAAAACAGTTATTATCTTTATTTTCAAAGTTAGGTAAATCAAGGGACCACGCCGTATAACACGGAACGGGTTTCCTCCCAAGAATACCAGTGCATAAAACAAACAGCGCAATGCTAAATAAAGAAAAATGAAGCTGTTATAAGACCCAGGTCCCATCACACAATGCAACGCAGCCGAGGATAGGGTTTTCCCTTATAACAGCCAAAGAATGCTTGATACGTTTAAAACAAATCATTTGATACTATTATAAGTGCATAGTGTATAAAACACTTCAAATCATAAGTATCAATCATAGGCGGCATGAGTGCCCCATCCCACTATGTCGCCATACTAGGCTCTACAAATAAAACCGCAAATGTCACGTATTTGGAAATTGGATTTCCGTCTATGAACCGAGGCAAAAGATAGTCCTCAACCGATTCGAGACAATCTAGCCTACCATGTCTCAGGAACAGAGCTCGAGTGTCCCTTGGATCCTCAGGGCCAGTCCACCGATGTGGATTAAACTTAAACCCTGAACATGCGTCTCCCCACCCTATGGGGTGCAAGTCTGGTCCGTCTGCCGACCAGGATGCATCGGCCGAAACCGATATAACCGAGGCGCCTCGCAACTGCAACAACCACATAAGTCAAACTCGTCAGGGCGTGTAAAACCACTGACGCCACTTCTAGCTAGAAAGAAACGCATGCCCTCCCTGACGTCCTCTCCCGTTTTTGGTTCACAACCGGGGTGCGAGACTCGCGAATTCACGTTACACAAAGCTGTGCCACACAGGCTGTGCTTTGATCATCACCACAAGACTTTGCTTTTCAACAGAAGCCTCGATCAATTGCCACTTAGGCATGCCACACAGGCAATTCACTCCATGCGTTTGATATCCATCAATATATAACCCCTGAGCTCGTACGTCTCAGAGAAGGGCGTTAAGCAAGAGAATAAATTCTCCGCCGCCAAACAGATATATATTTAATAGAGATCAATCACACGGACTAAAATCCAATGTCAGACACACAGTCCATTTACAAGTCCGTTCTGGGTCTGAACGAAACCGGAGGCACCTAGTACCCCGCATATCCATCGATCTCCAAGTACGTCTGGACGATCACCAACTGTTTCCATCTTCTTGGGTGTACAGCCCAATCAAGATCATCAGTTATCACCCAAACGACGTGAAGACTTCCGGTCTTCGACCACCGTCTTCATCTTCGACACCACGTCGAATCAGTTATTCAGAATGGGATAAACCCGGTCTTTCTGAATAACTCGCGTATATATTATAAAAGTGTTACACAAACACAACATACGCCTCATTCCAATTCAGAATATTCTTTTATTCAAATATTCCTATACTTTGGGAAAAGTTCCCATTAATTTTATCCAAGATAAATTCTTTAAATTTATCCTTTAATCTCCTTTGAATATCAATTCAAACTAGTCGGGATTAGCGAACCACACCGAAGTAATCATTTATTTTATTTCCCAATCCCAACCTATTCATCCCATGAAGTAAAACTGGTAATACTTCATATCTAACACCACAGTGTTATCGGTAAATTCAATTACCATTTCACGTTCAAATCTAATTAAAGATTTAACTATCGCCTGGAGTAAAACTGGTGATACTCCATTCTCGATCTTTTCAATCTAATTAAAGATTCATTAAAACTCCACTTAGTTTTAATCTTTAACTGGGTTAAAGAATCCGTGTCATTTAAAACACGGTTCACGATAAACCCAAAGTCACATTCATTAATTATCGGGTTAAAGAACAAGTGTTATTTAAAACACTGTTCACGATAAACCCAAAATCAATATCGATTCAATTCCAATTAAATATTATTTAATTGGGACACTTCGTTAAATCTAAACAAAAAGATTTAATCTTTTCTCAACTGGGTTCAAGAACAGTGTTAGTGAAGACACCATTCACGACAAACCCAAATCACATTTGATATTCAATACAAGGCTCTGAATAGAAAATATACCGGCTTATATTCAATATCAAATTCTACGACTAACAAATATCGCATTGGAAATAACGATATATATATATATCTTTCAAATTTCCACAACAACACCTGTATAATCACGAATTCTAACATCGAAATATTCCGAAGACAATTTCGATTCAAATCCATTCCAATGCAATCATTGGAAATTTTGGTTATTTTCAAAACCATTTCAAATTCAATTTATTTATTTAAAAATAAATAGAATTATATTTCTAGTTCAAAACTAGTTCATTTCGATAAAAAACTATTTTTATCTTTTCAAACATGAAGTTTTTCATCCCAAATCTTCACAAATCATTTCTTATGATTTTACACAAATTATTACTATTTTTAATAATTTTATCAAGGCCCGTACAGTCGATTTCCATCAATGGCCATCGAACTGCACTTACAGCGACCTTTTTCAAATTTGATTTGGACATAATTCCAAATCCAACCGTTAGATTTCAAATTTCTAACATTCGCTAGAAAGCTCTTTTCGATACGAACCCAACGGTTCCGGTTTTAGGAGAATCCGACGGTCGGATCTCCCGTAATGTCCGTTTGAAATAAATGGTCGAAATTCACGAACTGCCGCGGCGCGGCGCGTTCTATTCAGGCCATTATATTATATATATAATATATATAATATATACTTCGTCGATTTTCTATTCAAAACGAATTA
Source organism: Allium sativum (assembly GCA_030737875.1). Classification (NCBI taxonomy): domain Eukaryota; kingdom Viridiplantae; phylum Streptophyta; class Magnoliopsida; order Asparagales; family Amaryllidaceae; genus Allium; species Allium sativum. The sequence goes on from CM060923.1 coordinate 243,161,440, forward strand.
TATAAATAGTTTTAAAATTCGTTTCAAAATCTATTTCCACTTCCATTTCAATTCAAAGAAAAATTGAATTCTTCTTTATAAATTCGTTTCAAAGTTCATTTCTATTCAATTCAAATTTCAATTCACTTTGAATTCATTTCAATCCACTTTCAATTCAATTTGAATTCGTTTTCAATTCAATTCACTTCGAAATCACTTTCAATTCAATTCACTTTAAATTTGTTTTCAATTCAATTCACTTTGAATTCGTTTTCAATTCAATTCACTTTGAATTCGTTTTCAATTCAATTCATTTCGAAATCACTTTCAATTCAATTCACTTTGAATTCGTTTTCAATTCAATTCACTTTGAATTCGTTTTCAATTCAATTCACTTTGAATTCATTTTCAATTCAATTCACTTCGAAATCACTTTCAATTCAATTCATTTCGAAATCACTTTCAATTCAATTCACTTTGAATTCGTTTTCAATTCAATTCACTTTGAATTCGTTTTCAATTCAATTCACTTTGAATTCGTTTTCAATTCAATTCATTTCGAAATCACTTTCAATTCAATTCACTTTGAATTCGTTTTCAATTCAATTCACTTTGAATTCGTTTTCAATTCAATTCACTTTGAATTCGTTTTCAATTCAATTCACTTCGAAATCACTTTCAATTCAATTCATTTCGAAATCACTTTCAATTCAATTCACTTTGAATTCGTTTTCAATTCAATTCACTTTGAATTCGTTTTCAATTCAATTCACTTTGAATTCGTTTTCAATTCAATTCATTTCGAAATCACTTTCAATTCAATTCACTTTGAATTCGTTTTCAATTCAATTCACTTTGAATTCGTTTTCAATTCAATTCATTTCGAAATCACTTTCAATTCAATTCATTTCGAAATCACTTTTAAAATCGATATAAATATCGTTCACGTCAAAATGGCGTCAATCTAATCAACACGGCTTCATATATTCCTTTATTTTCAAATATTCTATTTCAAATATTTCTTTTTCAAATATTTCTTTTTCAAATATTTCTTTTTCAAATATTTCTTTTTCAAAACTGGAATGAGGCCCAATCAATTACCATATAAAATTAATTATATGGATTTTCATACAACACATGTATATAATAGCATTGAAAATAATCAACCATCAACCAAAGTGCACTACACTGTATAAGCATCAAATATAGATATTCAACGCTTATAACAGCCTGTCAATCAATCGATCGACATATTTAATCAATCAGGATGAGTGAACTTCAAATTTCATCCCAACACCCGTGTGGGGTTTCAAACAATCAAACACATATTTTATTTGTGCTGTTGGGCGATGTGTAAAATTTATCGACCCAATCAATGTCCTTCAAATAGGTGTACATAAACAAACCGTCTGGTTTGTAAATGAATATTTTATTTTATTCACTTTCACTATATTCATATTCACGTTAAAAATTATATTTTTAACGATACAACATTTTATTCCAACATATGAATTTCTGTTATTCATTTACACAATAAAATGATATTTTTATTTTCTAACTCATTTTAGAAAATTTCGGCGGCATAACGGCACGATACTAGAAACGGGACGAGGCCTAGCCTTATCCCCGGTCTAGTGAAGGCCCACGCCATTCACACATCAATCAAAATCACCAAACAACCCAATTCAAATCAAATCATATAACTAATCTATGCAACCAAACAAACAAGTCCATGGTCTGTGGACGATTGTGTCGGGTGCTACTAAGCACCGTCTGCATCCTAGTATATATATATATAAATAGAAATGAAATTGAAAGGTGAGAAATTCTCACATATAGCTATCCTAGCTCCACGGCACTTCATTGATAGGAATCTTCATCGCTATCGCATCTTCGTCATCTTCGTCGTCCGCTTTCACTACCTATGTAAAAATCGAATTTTTACTTCGTTATTCAATATATAAAAATCATATTTTTAATTCAAAGTTCAACATATAAAAATTATATTTTGAAACCATGCTATTATCACTTTGCTATTTTACTATTTTTTTTCTAAAACCCATTGTAGCTATTTTATTAATAACGTATATACGACGTAAATTATATTTTTAAATTTCTAAAAATATTTTCATAACATATTAGTTAAAAATCATATTTTTATCCTCATAAAAATATTTCAATTCCAAGAAAATCTAACCTTTCATTTCAAAGAAAGTCTCTTTTTCAATTCTAGGGAAAATCTATTTTCAAAATCAAAGAAAATCTATATTCGAAATTAAAGAGAATTTATTTTCATTCAAAGAAATATCTATTCTTTAAGCGAAGAAAAACCTAATCTTCTTATGATAGAAATTCAATCTTTTTCTTTATAAAAATTCGATCTTTTTCTTTATAAAAATTCGATCTTTTTCTTTATTAAAAATTCGATCTTTTTCTTTATTAAAAATTCGATCTTTTTCTTTATTCTCTTAAAACATTTATTTCAATTTTAAAATGAAAATAAATGTTCAGTTTTAAAATATAAAATAAAATCGGTTTTATTTTAGAAAAGAAAATAAAAATCAGTTTACAAAGCAGAAAAACTTACAGGGGGGGTTTCGCTTCAGATCAGCAGCACGGAACGGGGGGGGCGCACGGTAGCGACTGGCGGTGGAGGGCGAGCTTGGAGCTGTGGCGGCTTCAGCTAGGGTTTCAGGGCGGGTTCAGGTTGCGGTGGTTTTGGGAAGCGTGGGGCTCGAAGAACGAAGGGGAGGTCGCGATACGTGAGGAGGAGAGAGGAAGGCCGTGTGGGGAGGGCGGTGCGAGGCGGGAGGGGTTCGGCACGATCGGCGCCGCCTTGGGCGGCGGCGGGAGGGCTGGGCGTCGGGGGTTTTGAGTGCATTGCTGTTGTTTTTTTTTTCTTTTCATTCTTTTTTTTTTATCTGAGGAGAGGTGGAAGAGAGGGAGAGGGTAAGGTGAGGATTATATATTTATTTATTTATTTATTTTATTCTTCAAGAGTTGACTTTTTATTTCGACCTCGAAACGAGGCCTACCGACTATCATCCCTAGCTAATTACCCCCATTCCGAACACAATGGGATATGTTTCGCAAGCCAATTCGATCGTTTCGATCAGTTTCCGTTAAAACCAACATATAACTCTATATATTGAATTTGAATGCGCATTTCAATTTACCGGGGTCACATACGAACTCTAAAAATTCCAAAAAAATATTTTCTAACTTCTTATTGACGATACGGTCCTAACAAAACTAGTTTCGTCGAATTCTGAGACCGTTTGAAAAATGGCCAATTTCCAGTCGATTAAAATCAACTGAAACTGGTCAAACGCGTTCTCCTTTGCCACGCTCACATATTGATTCGAAAAATTATGAAATTTGAAACCTAGCAATAACTTTACATCCCGGACCCAACAAAACTGGTTTCGTCGAAATCCGAGGTCGTTTGCAAAATATCTATTTTTAAGGGCCTGAATTCCATAGCGACTATTCAGAATTTTCAACTGGACATATCTTATCATTTATAAAGTGAAATCTCAGTTTGTTAACTTCGTTGGAAAGATATCGTCAATTAGATCCTAATGTTTTTGGTTTTACTAAAATCCGGATTGTTTTGCACCCGGTACATTCAATTGAAGTTTGAAATCAAATTATCGAACTACCGCGCCATTTTCAATTCTATTTATAATTATATATAAATATTTATATTCTAACGACGACGTATATAATATATACGTTCGAATTATATTCAAAATAAATTTCTCGTCGATATTATTTAAAATAATCCTTTTTAAATAATTAAAATTCGCTAAAATTGCCAAAATAAAAATTTTAAACTGGCCCAGATTTTCGGGTTGTTACACAGCGCTGCGACGAGTTCGTTTTAATTATATTTATATATATAAACGTTTTAACTTTGTTTATAATAAATTCAACTTCATTCTGATCTATTTTTAATATATGTCAAATCAATTTTCCCAATTCAACATAATATTTTCGATTATCTAAAATTGTCGATTTTTCCTAACTCGGTAATATATTTATTTAGACTTCGATCTTCTATATTAAAATTCCATTTCAATTCTATTTGAATTCTATATTCAAATTACATTTGAATTTCTATATTCAAATTCTATTTCAAATCTCTTATTCAAATTCTATTTGAATTTCTCTTATTCAAATTCTATACTAACATTTCGTTTAAATTTCTATATTCAATTTCTATTTGAAAATTCTATTTTTAAATTCCTACTTGAATCCTGTACTCAAACACCAATTCAACTCTATTTGAATTCTGTATTTAAACTCCATTTCACTTCTATTTGGATTCCTATATTTAAACTCCATTTCACTTCTATTTGAATTCTTATATTTAAACTCCATTTCACTTCTATTTGAATTCCTATATTTAAACTCCATTTTACTTCTATTTTCAAATTCTATATTCAAATTTCATTTGAACTTTCTTTATTCAAATCCATTTGAATTCCTTTGAATTCAAATTCTATTTGAATTCCTTTGAATTCAAATTCTATTTGAATTCCTTTGAATTCAAATTCTATTTCAATTCCTTTGAATTCAAATTCTATTTCAATTCCTTTGAATTCAAATTCTATTTCAATTCCTATGCAAATTTCTGTATATTCAAATTCTATTCAAATTCTATATTCAAATTCTGGTCAAATTCTATTTATTCAGTTTGACTTCTGTTTAAATAAAATTCGAATTAATCGAATTCAAATCATAAATCCTTATTGATTTATTTTCATTCAATTTATATTCTGAACATCAGAATAAATTCCATCGTTTATTTCTTTAAAACGATTTTCCCCTTTCTATTTTTAAATTCACATTTGAAAATATTCAAATTTATCAAAAGATAATTCTTCCACTTTATTTATAAACATCGTTTATATATTCATTTCACTTCTCTGCCTTATTAATTTATAAACCATGTTCATAAATTCATTTCAAATCCCGCATTATCGATTTATAAGCAACGTTTATAAATTTCCATACTTGTTTTATATTCAAAACAAGTTAATATTTTTATAGCCCCAAACTATATTTTTGAAAAATAGATTTCCCCTTTTAAATCTCAAATATCCTTTTCACGATATTTTTATATATCAACATTTTGGCCCCAGTGATATTTAAACAATCAAACCACTCAATTATGAACCAACACATCATATATGATAATATATGTGAAAACAAACAAATAAAACTATTTTTGAGGAATCCAGTTGGATCCCTCCAACCTGTTTTCCTGCATCCACAAACGCTAGTTAACAGAAATAATACCCATCCTGCTTCATGGCAGGATATCGCGGTATGAAGATCATCCACTATCATAGCGTGGGGCGTATAGGGTAATCATCCGCTACTGGTACCGCGGGCATCCGCTAATGATACTGCGGGAATCTAACCACCAATATATATATATATATAATAGCATCCCCCAAGCCTAAATAACTAATATATTTAAGATGCACAAAAATATTGAATGCAACCAAACAAGCAACAAACAATTATTTTTAACTGATAAAAATAATTTTAAATAAATGGTGAGTGAGAATTGCTCACCGGAATTTTAGCTGTCGAAATCATGTTTATTTCTCAATCATCGACTACGAACCTTCCCGAATGAATTCGCACCTACGATAATTTAATTTAAATTTACTGATTAAACATTTATTTATTTAAATAACTATTTAAACGAATAAATAACTTTCCTATATTATTTCCCTTTGGTTACTAAAAAAATTTAGCTTAACAAATAATTTAAACTAATCTATGTATATTTTAACATTAACAATTTATAAATTTAACGGTTACCCTAATAAATAATTAACAAATTAATTTACCTTGTTAATTACCTTCCTCAACATCAATAGCAATCTCCAATAAGCGCCTTACGGTTTTTCATTTTATACTATGTATGTTGGGCGTGAGATGCAAGCGTTCTGCTAGATTGTTATTTATTTGATTTAGACACTATTATAATATCACTGGATTTTGTATTAAAGTGTTTTGGGTTATAGTAAGGTAAAAACCGTCCATGTTTATGTGTGGGCTGGTCTTACTATTATCTTTTCTTTCGAAAGGATTTTGAAAGTTAAACAATTGGTTGGAGTTTACTCACACCAGTCCCATGACTGACCCAGAGTTTATTTTATTTGTTTTCCCTAAACTCTTGGGTGCCCAAATTTGTATTGGCAGTCAAGTAGTCGGGATTTTTCAGATTCATTTGGAGGAGCTAGAAGAAGGAGGTTTCACCAGTTAGCTATAGACTATCATATATTCCGTTGTGAACTATGTTATATCTGGAAACAGGTGTTTATAACAGTTCCAGGATTAACTGTTTGCTCTGATGATGGTATGTATCTAAAGTTACTGATTTGTATTTCAAAAAAAATTATGTTATATAATATATTTTATTCGTTCCGCTGTGAGATCTGTTTTCTTCTATTCTAACATTTCTTTCTTTCTATTTCTCATCCTCTAACTTCTTTCTAATAAAGATTCGTATTTCTGTGCAATTTGGGTTGGACATGTGCTGTTATTAGTTAACTCAGATAGTACGGGTTTGTGGGCCTTCACAGATCCACTCCTCTAGTTTCATTTCTGAATTTATGAACCGCTTGGATTTTCCTGTAATGTCAACGCAATCCTTTTTCATGCTGTTCATAGTAAAAATCACATTTTTAATATGATGTTTATATATTTAAAATTCATATTTTTATATCGCTATATATATAATAAAAATCATATTTTTATATAAATAAAAATCATATTTTTATATAACTAAAATTTGAATTTTTATACAACGCTACTACTTATATAAAATCACATCTTTATATTTTTAAAATCTTGCCTTGATATTTTTAAAAATCTTGTCGTTATATTTTTGAAAATCTTGCCTTTATATTTTTAAAAATCTTTTTTTATATTTTTAAAAATCTTGCCTCTATTAAAAATCGTTTTTAAACCATTAAAAATCGTTTTTAAACCATTAAAAATTATATATTTAAATCATTAAAAAACATATTTTTAAACCATTAAAAAACATATTTTTAAACCATTAAAAATCATTGTTTGAAATCATTAAAAATCATATTTTTAAATCACTAAAAATCATATTTTTAAATAGGAATTAAAATAAGAAAGCTTACCCAATTCGATTGAAGAATGGGGGGTTTTGCTGGTGGCGTCGCAGTAGGTGGTCCTCGGTGTTGGGGTGCTCGCTTCAGTCGCAGAGGGGGTAGCGCAACCTAGGTGGTGCCGGTGCGGAGCAGAGGGCGGCAGCTCTATTTGGGTCCATTTAGGTGGGGGCTCCATTCTATTCAGGTGGTTTGGGGGGGAGAATTCGAACGGAGAATGGGCTGGGGGGGTGTCGCGGCCTCTAGCGGCGGCGAGGGAGGGGCTCCGGCGAAGGGGGGGGGGCGGTCTGATTGAAGGTGGCGACAATGGAAACAACATTGATGTTTTCTTCTTCTTCTTTTTTGATCTTGAAACTGAACAGGGGAAATAAAATGACCGGGGGGGGCATAAATATAAAAATATATATTTATTTAATTCTCTCTTAAAATTTGACTTTTCATTCGAACTCCAAACGAGATCCAACGACTATCGCCCTAGCTAATTACCGCCATTCCGAACACAATGGGATATGTTTCATAACCCAATTTGGCTGTTACGATCAGTTTCCGCTAAATTTAAAATATAAATCATTATATTTTAATTTCAAACGCACATTTTAACTTACCAGTGCCACATAAGGACTCCAAAAATTCTAGAAAAATAAATCTAGCTATGTTTTTACAATACGGTCCTAACAAAACTAATTTCATTGAATTTGGATTCCATTTGAAAAATGGTCATTGTTCAGTCGATTAAATTCAAACTGAATTGACCAAACATGTTTAAATTCACCACGCTCACATATTGATTCCAAAAATTATGAAAATTGGAATCTAGCAATAATTTGACATTCCGGATCCAACATAAGTGGTCTTGTCAAAAATGGAGGTCGTTTGCAAAATCGCTATTTTTAAGGGCTATATATTATATAAATTCCATAGCGGTTATTATGAATTTTCAACTGAACATAACTTTTTATTCCCACTATGAAATCTGGATTTTTCACATTCGTTGGAAAGATATTTTCAAAAAGATTCAAATATTTCTGGTTTTACTAAAATCCGGTTTATTTTGAATCCTGTACATTCATTTGAAATTTGAAATCGAATTTTCAAACTACCGCGCCATTTCCAATTTCTTTTGTAATTAAAATAAATATTTATATTCTAACTTCGATTTAAATAAATTTATACGTTCTAATTCTAATCAAAATAAATTTCTAGTCGTTATTATTTAAAATAAATCATTTTAAATATTAAAAATTCATTAAAATTGCCAAAATAAAAAATTTAAATTGGTTCTGATTTTCCGGGTTGTTACAACCTCCCCACTTAAATCTTTTAGTCCTCGAAAAGGAACGGAGCTGAAAGTTGTGTAACTAATCAACTCAACTTTCAGTTTGGCTTTTATTCTTATACTTTTTAGTTTCTAAGAGTTTTCCAGTTCTTCAAAAATTTGGCTAACACCCTAAATTTTTGAAAAATTTCTCCATAACCTCCTTTGTACGGGGAGACATTTAAAACCTCAACTAGCCATGCAGGGCCCTCACCGTCCAAAAAGAAAAAGAAAAGGCCAAGCGGCTAGCCAATCGGCTCATAAAATCATCCAAACCCAATAAATTAGTAAACATGTACCTATTTGTCGGGCATACAATTTTATTCCTCTACTTAGCTTCTCTGCTATGACCTGTTCAATGTATATAAATGTGTATGCATGCAATTTCATTCGATTTCCAATTCAGTTCAATATTTGATTCAATTTCGCTTAAGGATCAAAATTTTAATTAATCAAACCAATAATCAAACAACACAATCAACAATCAATTAGTTGATTATCGTTTCAAACACATAACTTTATATATATATATAATTCCATTTTTGATGCCATATCACAACAAATAAATTCGATCTAATTTTGGTTCTTACACTAGTCAATTGAAAATATATAGATATCCCACTTTTGAAACTCGAACATAAATACTGGTGATGGTATACTTCATCATCAGAATCATGCTCGGGCGACTAGAGTGTGATTCTATATCTATCTTGTATATTAAAACTTTGAACATACGTTTGCAAGGCATATAACAAAATCTTTATATACTCGATTGTCCAAATTCAATATAAAATAAATATTCAAATACGTATAATAAGGTTTAAATTTTCAAAACAAAATTTGTTTCACTTTTATTTAAAAAAAAAACTTTTTCCACTCGTTCTAGGATACTACTAATCCTCTCTCTAACGAGTCATTCTTATTGGATATTACTAATCCAATCTCTGATGAATTCTTTCGTTTGGTTCTAATATGCCTTGTTCTTGAGCTCTGTAAAAACCAAAGCTCTGATACCAAAATGTTGCGACCCAAACTTCCCGATCGACCTAAACCGAAAAAGAAGGCGGACTGCTTTGAGAACACGACAAATCAGAACGCCAACAGAAGAACATTTCATTGCTTATTTCAACAATTTACATCAGAGTACAAGAATATACAGAGTATCAACAAATAATAAACATTTGATAAATAACAGAGATTTACAAATTACAATGCAACGGAAAATAATACAAAACACAACTGTAGGAAGTACACAGATATAGGGCTTCCCGAATATAGCTCCAACTGTAAAGCAGGATCCTATGAATATAATATCTGCAAATCCAGAACTACTAGCTGCCCGTGTGGAGAACAGGTGCACCCAGAGTTTAGGTTAAAACAATAAACTCTAGGTCAGTCATGTGACTGGTGTAAGAACTAAAACAGTTACTAAATCTTTACTTTAAAAATAAAGTAAATCAAGGGACCACGCCATATAACATGGAATGTAACACCCCACCTCCGTTAAGGTCACTCACAAAGGGAATGCCTTAACTTTGGTGGAGCATTTTAGTAAACAGAACAGAAACTTACAAGACAGATAAAACAGTACTTGAAAAATTTATATCTTTGTTTCAACAGAAACAGAAATAAGCTTGGTTACATCCTTTCAAATCACAATATCAGAATTCAAGTACAAAATATCAGTCTTTACAAAAGCCTTCAAAATGCATAGTTTAAAATCATAATCCCCACAGAAGAAGACAAGCCATACTTTAAGCACTTCAAGCAGAAGAAATCCGGATCAAGCTAAATTATTCCCTCCTTGGATAACCTGGGGGGAAACGGAAGAAAGGAGGCGAAACAACAAGGGTCAGACAAAAAGCCTGGCAAGTCCACTGATTTTCAGTTATGAACAGATAATAATAACATGACATGAACATAAAACTGGATGAGAGGTAACTGTAACAGGTGTAGCAGATATAACAGAAGAACAGAATGTCATAAGCTATTTCTTTACACTTCTCTGCACTAATACTAGTTTAATAGGATTAGGTGTCACCCTAATGTCTAAATTGAAACAGAAACGGGTACAGAATAATTTCCACAAAAGAGAGTGCTAGTAATGGGCCTTTACCACCCGAACAGAAACAGATTAATCCTTACGGAAACAGAATGTCGAATTAGGTGTACACTAATAATGGGCCTTTACCACCCGAACAGACGGTACCACGCAGAAACAGACGGGTGTTGCCACCCAACAGAAACAGACGGTACCAACAGAAACAGACAGAACTAAGTGTACCCTAAAACCCTACCCCAAGCGATCGGCTCCCTAATACATAAATATCCCGTGTCGGCCCCACAGTAGGGTGTATCACTCCCTAAAGTGACAACCAATTGGTACAGACCTATTTACAGATGTCACGGCGTCTTACATCCTCAGAGGCAGTCCGGGATCCATGCACGCACTTGACCCGGTTGGAACGCACCATCAACACCCCTCGCCATTATCAGAATGAACCGCTTATAATTAGTTCAGTAAGCGTGCCCGGACCCTACCTACTGTTGGGTCAAAGTTTTGATACCAGAAAGGGTTACTAACTAATATGGGTCCCAAACAACAGATGACACAAGTAATTCCCCTCCTAACCTTGTGTCCCCTGACTAACAGATTTCAGATTAACTTGTTTACATGTTCAGACATACAGAGTTTAGATCAACTAGTTCACAGATCAGACAATCAAGTTAACAGGGTTTCAGACTAACCGATCAGATGTTCGGATTAACAGGCTTACAGATTAACTGGTTACAGATTAACAGACTTACAGATTAACCGGTTACAAATTATCTAATTTTGTATTGGGCCTACGGATTCACGAAACGGGTTTATCAGATTCATTGGTCCAATTGGTTTAACCTCACCCACCCAACACGTTTTAGACATCATATTTATCTCATATTTTCATTAATTAAATATTAATGCCCAAACCTCTCACATTAGACTGATAGTTTGCGGCTACTGGTTAGGCCGGTTGGTTCCGGGCAGATTTCTGTCGCAAACTGAGTCTAACCTCGGGTTTCAAGCACGTTATGACTAACTTCTCACATTAGAACCTATTGTTTGCGGCTACTGGAATATGCCGGGCGGTTCCGGGCAGAATTACGCCGCAAACTCATTCTAACCTCGAGTTAGCCATGTTTATCTTTGCGGCCAATTAATTAATGATTTACCATTTATACCCACGCCTAATATACATGTCAATTATTCATAACTATAGCCAATTCAGATTATGTCAATAACGGATTAATTATATCAACTCAACATATATAGCAGATAACAGGTTTTTCAGATTAGGCGACTTAACGGATTTAGCAGATTAAGCAAACTAGCAGATTTAGCAGATAACAGATTAGGCATCCCAACAGAGCAGATTTGGCATTTTCAACAGACTTAGAAGATGACAGATTTGGCAGATGAACAGATATAGCAGACTAGGCAGTAGAGCAGAACTAGCAGATTAAGTAATATAACAAAACTAGCAGGTTAGGCAAATATAGCAGAACTAGCAAATTAGGCAAATATAACAGATTTAATCATTCCTTAAAGTTTCACAAACATATCTTTCCTAATTATAAATTTGGCCTAAGTTTGCATGCCTAAATAGTTGTCATGATTCACACTATGATCATATATTCAAAAATCCCCTACTTAGGTGTTATTTACATTTGATAGATATCCTATTTTAATGTAAATCTTTATACCAAAGCCATATCCTCTTTATCTCAAGTCGTAGGTTCAATACAGTCTATATTTATGTCCAGTTATATACCTTGCTATGTCGTGTCCTCAAGTCATATATTCAGTGCCCTTTATGTTATACTCAGTTTTGCGTTCTAACTACAGTCCATGTTCTTTCCTCAAATCAGTCACCTATTGGTCATGCCCCATTTATGCATCATTCATTTTACTATCCCAAACACTTTAGCGTATGTTAATCTCTTATGAGATTGGCTCAGGCTCGTGGTAGCCTGGCTATAGAACAGAAAGAGGAAAGAGATACAAAATAAGATCTAAACAGAACAGAATAGATATAACCGAACAGATATAACCTCATATTCAGATTTACAATTCATGTCATAATCAGAATTAACGTTTATATTGGAAAATAACTGTACTTGCCTTGATTGGATTAAAGAAAGAACTTTAGTTGTTGTAGAATCGTTGCAGAAGCTTTAATCTCTAATTTGAATTGAGTTGCTTAGGTTGATGTTGATTAGCTTCTAGTTTTGATTCCAGCAGAGTAGCGATGCCATTTTCATTTTTATTTAGAACAGAGGCAGAGAAGGAGCAGAATAGAATTGTGTGTAGAGGAGGCTAGGTCTTAGGGTGTATTTATAGGTGTAGGAACTCATTTAGGCCCTCAGATTAACCCTAGTTTAGATCTGAACCACTGAAAATCGTCACAGGCCAACCAACCAGATCACACAAGCAAGCAGGTGCACCAGGCTAACCTGGCTCGACCAGGGAGGTCGACCCCCAGGTCGACACCCAGGTCGACTGGGCAGTCAACCTGGTCCCTGGGGGGTCGACTACCCAGTCGACTCCCCAGTCGACCTGGGGCTGGGCAGGAAATTCTCCCGCCTAGTCTGTTTGGGCCAAATTCGAATTTTGAAAGTCTGTTTTCGTTTTCTGATTTTTCGTGAAACTTCTAGAGGCCATATCTCGGTCATACGGACTCCGATTTACGAAATTTGGACTCATTTTCAACCAGAATTCCGAGACGAACGCAGCGGAGCAACCCTTTTCCCTTGATTCTTATTTTAAAAATTAATTATCCTCTGATTTGTTACCTATACGTTCCCAGAAAATACGGGGTGTTACATTCTCCCCCTCCTTAAAGGATTTCATCCCCGAAATTTTCAAGTTATGAAGAATGTGTCCTACCATCCAACATCCATCTACTCAACCATTCAATCACAGGCATCCATTGTCCTTAAAAGGTTTCTAATGCCGTATGAACATATGCAAAGTGTGTGTATATGTTTCTTATCTAATGCAAAGATCAGGCGGTCCACCGATTCAGTTGACCTCCTTAATGCGAATTATGCCAGTGCCATGAGTCCAACATGTATGCAATTTTCCTACTTGATACATATCATTTTGCATGTATGCGAATTATGCCAGTGCATAACCATTCAGTCATATGCAACATCCATGTGCCGAGTCAATCATTTTGCATCCACAAAAATTGAAAATGCTCACACATCCATATGCAGTATGAGAGTGTTTTCGAGCCGATCTAGTGCCTAGTGTGTGTATATGCATCCACGAGCAACCACCAGTAACCACTTGCATCCACTTGCAACCATCAAACATAACATGTCTCAAACACATGTTTACACCCATTAGTTTCTACATAAAGTTCGAAGATTCGATCGATAGGATACAGTCGAATGATGGAAGCGAGTACAGATAAAACAAAAACTTGGTTCCCATTAGGCATGGGTCCTTAGTATCGGACGCGAAGACCGAAACCAACATCAAATTGACACCCAGAGGATTACCCTCTTTAGACAATGTCAAAACTGGAAATCTCATCAGAAGTATTCAGATATTTACAGACTACTGGTACAGATCAGGTTCCCTAATGACTCTTAGGAAGTTAAGCATGATAAAATCATAACCCATAAAAATTCAGAATGTATGCGTCATACTTGACGCCTAACACAGATATCCCTCAAATCCCAATCTATCACAAACAGATGAGTCATAACGGAATCAAAAGCAATACTAGTATTAAAGTGCAGAGTATCGATTACAAAATCAAAATACCAGAATCAGAAAGAGTCTTAACTCCATAATCAGATAAAGAAATTAAACCTACTATAGGAATTTTCCTATTTCTATCCTAGCCACTAGCCTCAAGAGTGTTCGCCTGCCCTCCTTGCCCTCGTTTCTTCGGGCAGTCCCGAGTGAAGTGCCCCATCTCTCCACAGTTGAAGCAAGCGCCCTTCCTTTTCCTGCAATCCTTGTTCAGATAAGTCATGCTCCCACAAGTAAAGCACTTTTTCCCCTTCTTATCTTCAGACTTCTCATCCTTCTTTTGTGTTTCCTTTTTGGGCCATGCTTTCTTATTCTGTGGTTCTTCCTTCTTTGCCTCTTTCGGGCCCTTGTCTTCCTCGTGTAGTAGTGCCATGTCCACCAATTTCTCGTAAGTCGCTCCCATGGGTACGTGGGTCATGGCTAGGCTGTGCAGTGGCTCGTTCAATCCTTTAACACAGCGGAGAGCCTTTTTATGCTAAGTGTTGACTAAATCCAATCCGAACCTAGCTAGTTGGTTGAACTGGTTGACGTATTCCTTGACCGTCATACTTCCTTGCTTAAGAGATAAGAACTTTTCCAGTTGTAAACTCCGTTCAGCTTGCGAGAGAAACTTTGTCTCAAACCTTGTTCTGAAATCCATCCATGTCTCAACTGGCCTCTCGGCGTTAGTGACTTCCCACCAGTAGGAAGCTTCGTCTTTGAACAGCCATACCGCCAACTATACCTTCTGCCTATCGTCCACCTCGAAGATAACAAATAGATCCTCAGTTTCTTTGAGCCAGTTCCTCGCTTCGACGAATGATTCAGTTCCCTTGATATCCTTTCCACCCATGGCCCTAAAATCTCTACAGATCTTTGAGAAAGCAATTGCACGAGGAGGGGGTGGAGGAGGAGGGGGATCATTTGCTGGACCTGCGGCGGCGGTCCTAGCTTCAAGATATTGACAAAACCAACCGGGTACATGAACACCCTCTGGTATCTCAAATGCTTCAGACATGCTGAAACGAAAAAAAGAAAGATTCAATACAAAAAGGACTGAAGGAAAGATATATGGCTCTTGGGGATCATGTTTTTCAAAATAAGCTTTATTTTTGAAAATACTTCCTTTCAAAACCTTTTTGAAAATAGTTTTCAAAAACTTTACCCAATCTGGTAACCTTCAGCTCTGATACCAAGTGTAACACCCCACCTCTGTTAAGGTCACTCACAAAGGGAATGCCTTAACTTTGGTGGAGCATTTTAGTAAACAGAACAGAAACTTACAAGACAGATAAAACAGTACTTGAAAAATTTATATCTTTATTTCAACAGAAACAGAAATAAGCTTGGTTACATCCTTTCAAATCACAATATCAGAATTCAAGTACAAAATACCAGTCTTGTACAAAAGCCTTCAGAATGCATAGTTTAAAATCATAATCCCCACAGAAGAAGACAAGCCATACTTTAAGCACTTCAAGCAGAAGAAATCCGGATCAAGCTAAAGTATTCCCTCCTTGGATAACCTGGGGGGGAGGGGAACGGAAGAAAGGAGGCGAAACAACAAGGGTCAGACAAAAAGTCTGGCAAGTCCAGTGATTTTCAGTTATGAACAGATAATAATAACATGACATGAACATAAAACTGGATGAGAGGTAACTGTAACAGGTGTAGCAGATATAACAGAAGAACAGAATGTCATAAGCTACTTCTTTACACTTCTCTGCACTAATACTAGTTTAACAGGATTAGGTGTCACCCTAATGTCTAAACTGAAACAGAAACGGGTACAGAATAATTTCCACAGAAGAGAGTGCTAGTAATGGGCCTTTACCACCCGACCAGAAACAGACAGAAGCAGAAACAGATTAATCCTTACGCAAACAGAATGTAGAATTAGGTGTACACTAGTAATGGGCCTTTACCACCCGAACAGACGGTACCACGCAGAAACAGATGGGTGTTGCCACCCAACAGAAACATACGGTACCAACAGAAACAGACAGAACTAAGTGTACCCTAAAACCCTACCCCAAGCGATTGGCTCCCTAATACGTAAATATCCTGTGTCGGCCCCACAGTAGGGTGTATCACTCCCTAAAGTGACAACCAATTGGCACAGACCTATTTACAGATGTCACGGCGTCTTACATCCTCAGAGGCAGTCTGGGATCCATGCACGCACATGACCCGGTTGGAACGCACCATCAACACCCCTCGCCATTATCAGAATGAACCGCTTATAATTAGTTCAGTAAGCGTGCCCGGACCCTACCTACTGTTGGGTCAAAGTTTTGATACCAGAAAGGGTTACTGACTAATATGGGTCCCAAACAGCAGATGACACAAGTAATTCCCCTCCTAACCTTGTGTCCCCAGACTAACAAATTTCAGATTAACTTGTTTACAAGTTCAGACATACAGAGTTTAGATCAACTAGTTCACAGATCATACAATCAAGTTAACAGGGTTTCAGACTAACCGATCAGATGTTCGGATTAACAGGCTTACATATTAACTGGTTACAGATTAACAGACTTACAAATTAACCAGTTATAGATTATCTAATTTTGTATTGGGCCTACGGATTCACGAAACGGGTTTATCAGATTCATTGGTCCAATTGGTTTAACCTTACCCACCCAACACGTTTTAGACATCATAATTATCTCAGATTTTCATTAATTAAATATTAATGCCCAAACGTCTCACATTAGACTGACAGTTTGTGGCTACTGGTTAGGCCGGTTGGTTCCGGGCAGATTTCTATCGCAAACTGAGTCTAACCTCGGGTTTCAAGCACGTTATGACTAACTTCTCACATTAGAACCTATTCTTTGCGGCCACTGGAATATGCCAGGCGGTTGCGGGCAGAATTACGCCGCAAACTCATTCTAACCTCGAGTTAGCCATGTTTATCTTTGCGGCCAATTAATTAATGATTTACCATTTATACCCACGCCTAATATACATGTCAATTATTCATAACTATAGCCAATTCAGATTATGTCAATAACGGACTAATTATATTAACTCAACAGATATAGCAGATAACAGATTTTTCAAATTAGGCGACTTAACGGATTTAGCAGATTAAGCAAACTAGCAGATTTAGCAGATAACAGATTAGGCATCCCAACAGAGCAGATTTGGCATTTTCAACAGACTTAGCAGATGACAGATTTGGCAGATGAACAGATCTAGCAGACTAGGCAGTAGAGCAGAACTAGCAGATTAAGTAATATAACAAAACTAGCAGGTTAGACAAATATAGCAGAACTAGCAAATTAGGCAAATGTAATAGATTTAATCATTCCTTAAAGTTTCACAAACATATCTTACCTAATTATAAATTTGGCCTAAGTTTGCATGCCTAAATAGTTGTCATGATTCACACTATGATCATATATTCAAAAATCCCCTACTTAGGTGTTATTTACATTTGATAGATATCCTATTTTAATGTAAATCTTTATACCTAAGCCATATCCTCGTTATCCCAAGTCATAGGTTCAATACAGTCTATATTTACATAATGCAATGCAATAAAACAAACAACGCAGTGCTTTTTGGAAAAATGAAGCTATTATAAGACCCAGGTCCCATCACATAATACAATGCAAACCGGAGGATAGGGTTTTGCCTTATAATAGCCAAACATGCTTAGTATGTTTAAAACAAATCATTTGACACTATTATAAGTGCATAGTTTATAAAAAACTTCAAATATAAATGTTTCAATCATAGACGACATGGGTACCATATATCATGTCGCCAATACTAGGCTCTACAATCAAAACTAAAATGTCACGTATTAGAAATTGGATTTCCGTCATCAGTCGAGGCAAAGGATGAACTCCTCATCGACTTCGAGACACTCTAGCAAATGCCTCAGGATCTCCCGCAGAAGACCCCTCGATCCTTTGAGGTCGGTCCTCTATTACATTTGAGGATTAGTATTCCTGAACACACGTTTCCCCGCCCTATAGGGCATAATTATGGCAGATGACTCAATATCCATCGTCTTTGTAGTGACCAATATATCTGAGGCGCCTCGCAATCCAACATCCATACAAGTAAAAATAAATAAATGTCTGGGCTCCATACCATAACACCACCCATAGCTAGAAAGAAATGCCATGTCCTCCTTGGGCCCCTTATCCTGTATTTGACTCATACCATGGTGTGAGGCTTGCGAGTTAATGCTATACACAATCCTATGCTATATTAAGCCGTGCTTTGATCATCAACCATAAGACTCTGCTTTTCAACAGAAGCCTTGATGTAACGACCCAGAAAAATCTGAACCAATTTAAAAATTTTAAATTGGCTAAAATAGTGGATTTTAAATATTTTAAATAATAGCAATGGAAAGTGAATTTGAATCGACGTTTGAAAACGAATATAATTAATTCTAATTATAAACAAGGCTTGAAATGGCGCGGTAGTTTCAAAATTTGGATTCAAATTTTGTCTGACTGTACCGAGTGCAAAACAAAACGAATTTGAGTGAAACCAAAAATATTTAAATCTGTTAGTGAATACCTTTCTAACGAATTTGAAAAATCGAAGTTTCATAGCGGAAAGCAAAAGTTATGGCCAAATGAATTTCAGAAAGGTCGCTATGGAATTTATATAGCCCGTGAAATTGGCCATTTTGCATACGACCTCGGAATTCGACGAATCCACTTTTGTTGGTTCCGGGATGTGAAGTTATTGCTAGGTTTCAAATATCATAATTTTTGAAGCTAGTATGTGAGAGTGGCAAAGGAAAACGTGTTTTGGTCAATTACAGTTAAATTGGATCGACCAGAAATGGGCCTTTTTGCAAACGGTCTCAGAATTCGACGAAACTAGTTTTATTGGGACCGTATCGTCAAAACATAGCTAGATTTATTTTTCTGGAATTTTTCGAATCAGTTTGTGGCCCTGGCAAATTGAAATGTACGTTCAAATCAAATATTGAATGTTATATATTTTAAATGGAATGAAAACTGACTGAAACAGTCGAATGGGCCTACGAAACATATCCCATTGTGTTCCGAATGGGGGTAAAACGATAGGGACGACAGTCTTTGGGTTTGGATTGGTGGTCGCGTCAGAAAACCCCTTTCAAAACCTCCCGGCCAATCGGATTTTTTATAAAAAAAAAAGAAAAACCCTCATTTCTCTCTCCCCGATTAAAGCGATATACAGCGGAAACCCCTTCAAACTTTCCCCCTCGTTTTCCCATCAATCGACGCCGAATTAGCTCGTGCCACATTTGAACTTTTTGAAGATCTTCCCGAGCTTTTCAAATCCATACCTGGTTTCGATTTTTCCATTGTGTATTTTGGGAGAACGGACGCCGAGAAGTCGACGCCTTCATCTCACCGCCGCCATCAACCTGGGCCACCAAAGTGGGCCCCGCTCCAGACGCCAGTGCGTCTCTCTCCCCTCTTCCTCGCTGCGAAGGCCGATCGTCGATCCGCTTCACTGTTTGATCGAAAAGATCAACCCTAGTTTTGAACCTTTCAGCTGAGAGGTACGACTGTTTAATTAAAACTGTTTTTAACAGTTTAAAACCGTTGCAAACTTTGAAAAATCATATCTTGTTCGTTTGTCAACGAAATTCGATGAAACAGGAAACATCGTGACCGTGTGGACGTCTTCTACGTTTTAGAAGAGAACGCATATTTTTCTGAGCCTTCTGCTATTTTTGGTGGAGTGGAACCCAATGTGAGATTTCTAAATTATAAACGATATGGAAAACGACGATGTATAAATTATATAGTCGATGTATGAGTTATATAAGCGTTGTACACCTCTTGTATAAGCGTTGTATAAGTTGTACGTTCGATGTATAAGTTGTATATGCGTTGTAAAAATTATATATGTGTTGAAATAGAAGTGAAATGCTATATATATATATATATATATATATATATATATATATACGCCCCTCGTCCACAAACCATGGACGATATTTATTGGTTGTGATTGGTGTGAAAATTGATTGATAGCGAATGGTTGATTGGAATTGTTTGTGGTTGATATTGATTGATTGTGGTTGAAAAATACCCGTTTGTGGTTGAGAAATATTTGGTTGAAACCACATAGGCTTAGTTTGTGGAAATGAAAAAAAAATATACATGTCGCCTGCGTGCGAACTAGATGCATGATTCCCCATTGTCAAAAGCTGCGAGGCTTTAAGGTAGAGCGAGAAGCCGTACTAGGGACGGTCCTGGTTTTAACTACCCTGCAGTTATGCTGCTGAAATTTTGAATAATATTCATGTGTTAGAATTATTTCCATCTGTTGAAACTATATTTATTCATTGTATAGAAAACCTTCATGTGTTGAATCGATATTCATTCGTTGGATAGAAATTCATGTATTGAATGGTATTCGTGTTTTAAATATAAAAATCACCTTTTTATCGATATATATAAACTATAGAAAACCTTCATGTGTTGAATCGATATTCATTCGTTGGATAGAAACTCATGTGTTGAATGGTATTCGTGTTTTAAATATAAAAATTACCTTTTTATCGATATATATAAACCATAGAAAACCTTCATGTGTTGAATCGATATTCATTCGTTGGATAGAAATTCATGTGTTGAATGGTATTCGTGTTTTAAATATAAAAATCACCTTTTATCGATATATATAAACTATAGAAAACCTTCATGTGTTGAATCGATATTCATTCGTTGGATAGAAATTCATGTGTCGAATGGTATTCGTGTTTTAAATATAAAAATCACCTTTTTATCGATATATATAAACTATAGAAAACCTTCATGTGTTGAATCGATATTCATTCGTTGGATAGAAATTCAGGTGTCGAATGGTATTCGTGTTTTAAATATAAAAATCACCTTTTTATCGATATATATAAACTATAGAAAACCTTCATGTGTTGAATTGAAATTCAGGTGTTGAATGGTATTCATATTTTGAAAGAAATTGTTTTATAATAAAAATCCCATTTTTATCATCGATATGAACTATATAAAATAATCTTATTTTGAAATAAATTGTTTTATAATAAAAATCCTATTTTTATCATCGATATTAACTATATAAAATAGTCGAGTTTTGAAATAAATTGTTTTACATTAAAAATCACATTTTTATCATATACATGAATTGTTAAAAATAGTGAAGTGTTGAAATAGAAAATAGTTAGATTAAATATCATTTTTATCAAAGGTATGAAATTCATATAGCTTTGAAATCAAAGAATCGATATATATATTATAAATAGAATTGAAATATATCGAATAACGAAGCTGCAGTTCGTATTTTGAAACCGTGATTTCAAATGATTATATCGGGAGATCCGACCATCCGATTTTCCCGAAACCGCAACCGTTGAGTTCGCTTTGGAAATATCTTTCCAACGGCACCAACTTTGTAAAAATCCAATGGTTGGATTGTCTGGAATGTTTAATTCAAATCTGAAGAAAAACAGCGCCAGAATCGATTATATATATATATATATAATTATATTTAATCGAATAACGACGCTGCAGTTCGTATTTTGAAATCGAAAATTCAAACGATTATACCGGGAGATCCGACCGTCGGATTTTCCCGAAACTGGAACCGTTGGATTCGTTTTGAAAAGATCTTTCTAATGATGTAAATTTTTTGAAGATCCAACGGTTAGATTTTCAGATATGTGTAAATCAAATCTGAAGAAAAACAGCGTCACGGCCGCGTTATGGCCTGAAGCGTCGTTTTGAATAAATTGGCTATTTTAAAATAAATAAAAATAGCGATAAATCGTTATAAAATATTATAAACGATATGGATGTGAAATTTAGAAACTAACTGAAGGTTGGCTAAGTCGAATGGTTTCTTGGGTATTGATCTGATGTTGGTTTCGGCCTTCGGGGTTAATATTTGGGAAATCGTTCTCTTACTGATTGACGGTTAGTGACTAATGAATTGAAATGATGCGTATGTGTAATTGTGTTGCACTTGTTTATCATATATGAGAGTTGCTCAGAAAGACTGGGTTTATCCCATTCTGAATAACTGAATCGACGATAAGAAATCGAAGATGAAGACGGTGGTCGAAGACCAGAGATCTTCACCTCGTTTGGATGGTAACCGAGGTCCTGATTGGGAGGCATCCCGAAATATGGATAATGAGTGGTGATCGTCCAGACGTACGTGGTGATCGATGGGTTTGCGAGGTATATAGTGCCTCCGGTTTCGTTCAGACCCAGAACGGACTTGCAAATGGACAGTGTGTCTGACACTGGAATTTATTCTGTGTGATTGATAGCTATCAGTTGCATGGTGTGAATTGTCTGTGTGGAATGCTAAGATGCAGTGATCAGAGCTTCTGTTGAAAAGCAAAGTCTTGTGGTGATGATCAAAGCACCGCCTGTGTGGCGTAGCGTTGTGTATAATGTGAATTCGCGAGCCTCACACCCCGGTATGAACCAGAAACGGGAGAGGACATCAGGGGGGACGTGCGTTTTCTTTCTAGCTAGAAGTGGCGTCAGTGGTTTTACACACCCTGACGAGTTTGACTTATGTGGTTGTTACTGTTGCGAGGCGCCTCGGTTAGATCGGACGATCCGGGTCCGATGGAGTCATTCGTTGGCTCATTTACGCCCCAAAGGGCGGAGGGACGCATTGTTCAGGCATTATGTAAAGACCCGGAAATTCCCGCTCTTTGAATCGACCATAAACCACACATGTCTGACCCAAAGGTTGGAAATCTTCGAATACTTTAACTTTGGGAATACAATACATCAGAACAAATAACAGCAGACTTTTATAACATCATAATAAATGTTACATCAGAGTACAGAATATATACCAGAGTACATTAAATAAATTTACAGCGGAAGATAAATTACAACAGATTTAATACATTAAACAGCGGAAGACTTCTAAGCTCTGGACACAGCTTTAGGCTTCGATCCAGGATCCTGCTAAAGAGAGAGATGTCTGCAAAAAGCTACTCGACTGCCCGTATGGAAAAGAGGGCACCCGAGTTTGCAAAGTGAAACAAACTACGAGTCAGTCATGGGACTGGTGTGAGAATTCTTAACTAGTTTAACTAATAGTAATAAGGCAAATCCAAGGACCACGCCGCTAACGCGGAACGGGTTTACTCCAATGGATTGCCGGTGCATAAACTAAAGTAAATCGAGAAATAACGCAATGTCTTTTTGGAAAAATGAAACCATTATAAGACCCAGGTCCCATCACACAATGCAACGCACACCAGAGGATAGGGTTTTACCTTATAATGGTCAAAAGATGCTTGATACGTATAAAACGGATTTGATATTATTATTAGTGTATATATGTTTTTAATAAAAAAGATTTGAATCATAAGTAGCAATCCTAGACGGCATGGTTACCATATAGCATGTCGCCCATACTAGTTATACAATCAAAACCGCAAGGGCGTATTGGAAATTTGGATTCCATCATGAGTCGAGGCTAGGGGCAAGATCCTCTCCGATTCGAGACACTCTAGCAAATGCCTCAGGATTCCCCGCAGTGAACCCTTGGAAGCGGTAGGGCCGGTCCCCGCCTATGGGCAGTGGATTAGTTATGCCTGAACACACGTTTCCCGGTCCCTTTGGACCTATAGTATGACCACCAACGGCCTATAAAAATAACGAGGCGCCTCAAAATCCATCATCCACATAAGTAAAATGTCAGGGCTGGCAGGTCGCTGACACCACTCTAGCTAGAAAGAAACGTGTGCACTCCCTACGGTCCATATCCCGTTTTTGACTCATACCGGGGTGTGAGGCTCGCGAAGTCACGCTACACAAAGCTACGCCTAAACAGGCCGTGCTTTGATCATCAACCACAAGGCCTGCTTTTCAACAAAAGCCTTGATCAATGCATCTTAGCATGCCACATTGTCAGTCCATACTACACCATTGATTTCTGCCAATATATAACCTCTAAGCTCATATGTCTCAGAGAAGGGTGTTAACCACCAAGCAGATATGTATTAACAGAGATCAACGAATGTAGTATAAAGGACTACAACGTCAGACATACATTCCATTTATAAACTTATGCTCTGGGTCTGAGCGAAAGTCAAATCCGTACAAATCAACACTACGTCCGGATAACTACCATCTTAGCCCCGTCTTGGGAGCAAATCAATCCAGGACCTCAACGTTAGTTACCCATTCGATGTGAAGATCGTCGGTCTTCAATCGCCGTCTTCAACTCTTAGATTTAGAACGTCGTGTAATCATTTGAAATGAGATTGAACTCGGTCTTCTCAAATGATTCTCGCATATATATATATATAATTTGAAAACACTTCATATCGTTATTAATATTTGATAACGACCTATTGCTATTTTTTTATTTATATAAAAATAGCTCGAATAAATTTAACGACGCTTCGGGTCAATAGGCGACCCTGGCGCTGTCTTCGACCAAATTTGATTTACACATATCTTGAAATCTAACCATTGGATTTTGGCGAAATTTATGTCATTGGAAAGATCTTCTCAAAGCGGTCCAAACGGCTCCAGTTTTGGGAAAATCCGACGGTCGGATCTCTCTGTATAACCGTTTAAAGTTACGATTGCCGATACGCGAACTGTCACGCGCGTTCCGTTTAATTTATAATTTATATATATATATATATATATATATATATATATAAATCGTTTGACTATTCCAATTTCAAAAGTCTATTCTTTTTATCGCATCTAAAATGACGATAAAAATATCATTTTTAATAACTCTGTTTTGTTTACACTAAATGTAAATAAATTATACTTTTTCCTATATTTTGTTTTATTTACCTAAATGTAAATAAATTATATTCTTTCTATGTTTTAATTTATTTACCTTAAATGTAAATAAATTACATTCTTTTTCTTACCCTATTTATTACCTAAATGTAAATAAATATATTCTTATCTTTTTCTTACTTATTTACCTAAATGTAAATAAAGGGTTTACTTTTACTATATTTATTTACATTAATTGTAAATAAATGTATCTAATTTCTTATTCATATTTATTTACACTATTTGTAAATAAATGGTTTCAATTTCCTTTGCAAATCCTATTTACATAGCAAATGTAAATAATTGTATTTCCTTAATTCCTTTCTAATATTCCCTTTTAACATAAAAAGAATATCTTATGTAAGTTCTTTTCTAACCTTTTTTTTTATTATATACATAAGAAAATGTAAATAATTACTATTTACAAATTGATTCTTTTTATTTACATAAGAAAATGTAAATAAATCCTATTCATATAATTATTCTTTTAATTCTTTTTATTTACATAAAAAAAATGTAAATAAATACTTATGCACATAATAATTTTTTTTTTATTACATAAAATATAATTTTCTCCCTTATAATCTTAATTACATAAAAATGTAATTTAGTTCTTATAATCTTAATTACATATAAATGTAATTTCTTTTCAGTGTAAAACATATTCTTTAATTACATATAAAAATGTAATTTATTTAATCTCTTATTTATCTAATGTAAATATATGTGTATTCCTATTTCTATGTTTTATTTATTTATACTTAATATTTATAGTAATTTACATATGCTTAAACCTCCCACATTGGATAGGTATTGTTGTGACTACTGGACAGCCGGGCGGGTCCGGGCAGATTTACATCACAACTCAATCCAACCTCGTGTTTAAGCATCATATTTCTTATTTATTTACCTAAGTGTAAATAAATGTTTTCCTTTATTTTACTTTACAAAAAAAAAAAACTTTTTATTCTATTCTTTACAATAGGAAAATATAACTTTTTAGTTTATTTCCTATACATTGAAATAAATATAAGTGTCCTTTTATTTCTTATACATTGAAATAAATATTTCCTATAGCTTATGTGAATATCCTTCATAGTATCAGCATTTCTAAATATATTTATATGTCAATCTTTGATTCATTCCTACTATACAAACATGACGGTGTAATTTATGTCATTACAACTAAAATTAGCTCAACGATGTTTTTGTGTCATCACAAATAAATTAACACACGATGGTTTTGTGTCATTACAACAAAAATTTAACATAACAATGTATTGGTGTTATTACAACTAAAATTTAACACAACAATGTTTGGTGTCATTTCAACTAATTTAACATAAACAACATAATATCTGATTTGGTGTACTTTTGATGAATCACAATAAAGGTCTCATCTTTATTTTTATTTGTTAATGAAAATAAAGATTTAAAAACTTGCATTTTATTTTATGAGTAAAATAAAGATTAAACTTGCCCTTTTATTATATTCACAAAATAAATGTAACACTTTGTTCTTTAATTTGTAAACAGAATAAACACCAAAATTTTCTCTTTTATATTTCTGTTAACAAAATGAGCACTAAACTTGTTCCTTTACTTTGCAAATAAAATGAGCGCAAAATTTGTTCTTTTACTATGTTAACAAAATTAACGTAAAGATTGTTTCTTTTCTTTGTTAACAAAATCAACATGAAAATTTATCCTGTTCCTATGTTTACACAATGGCATAAAAGTTTATCCTTTATATATTAACAAAACAATGTTAACTTTGTCCCTTTTTTTTTTATTAACAAATTTTGACAAAATATTGCTCTTTTGTTTTATGTAAACAAAAACTTGCCTTTTATTTTACAATCAAATTTCATGTTAAAATTATCTTTTATTTTGCTTGTAAACAAGATAAACAAAGCAAGAATAAATATTCTAATTTTTATTTAAGAAAATACGATGAGAATAAAAATCAAGGTAAAAATTTTGTCGTTTATTTTGTAAACAAATTTGTATAAGAACTTTGTCTTCTCATTATGTAAACAAATCTTTGTCTTTTTGTTTTACTAACAAAATCTATGTTAAAACCTATGTTAACAAAATAATATTAAAAATTGTCCTTTTATTTTATGTAAACAAAACAATGTTAAAAATTGTCCTTTTAACTGTTAATCAAAATTAATGTTAAAATGGTCTTTTATTTGATTAACCAAAATTTATGAAAACTTTGTCCTTTTATCTTGTTAACAAATTGTGTTAAAAATTATGTCTTTTGTTTTAACAACAAAATTGAGTAAAAATGCCTTTTTGTCTTTAACAAACAAATTATGTGAAAATGTTCTTTTGTTTCAACAAACAAATTAAGTAGAAAATGTCCTCTTGTTTTAACAAACAAATATGGACCCAAAATAATCCTTTTTATTTTGTTTACAAAAATTTGTCTCTTCTTATGTACACAAAATGACATGAAAATAATTCTTTTTATTTAAAAAAAAATTTGTCTTTTGTTTTATGTAAACAAAGTGACGGGTAAAAGTTGATTTTATTCTGTTCACAAAAATAAAGCTTGTATTTTATAAGCAAAACTAAGATTAAAATTGGCATTTCAATTGTAAACCAAATAAAAGATTAAAAACTTGCTTTTTATTTTGTAAGCAAAATGAAGATTAAATTTGGCATTTCAATTTTGTAAACAAAAATAAAGATTTAAACTTTATTTATCTTTTAATTTAAAAATCATAATTATATGTCCATATTATATTCCAATGTCAAGGTCAACAAATAAAAAATCAATGTTTTTATTCTAGTTTGGCAATACATCATTTGATTTTGTTTAATCCAATTCAACCAAAAAGACAACCTAATTCTTGTCCATTAAAATCAACAATTTGATCATGGTGAATCTAATTTAAATCAAAATGACAATTCAACCATTGTCACAAACACGATATGATTATTTCCAACAATCCTATATTACAACCATGGTAATTCTAATTCACATATCAGCATAACAGTGTCATCAGCCAAATTAAATATATAACCAACGGAATTTAGCGACACAAAATTCCACAACACAATTTCTAGAACAGGTCAAGTATCAAAAATTTTATTATAAAAATAAATAAATAAAGAGGCAGAATTTCTCACCGATGAATTTATTCAGATTCGGAATTTGGTCAAAATTGGATATGCTCAGAATTTGTTCTCGTTTGTTCCACAGTGTAGGTCTTGGAAAGACGAGTTCAACGCATTTCAGTTTGTTTCTTCTTCCTTGTTCGTTTACAGGCCGCAAGCTCCACAATTGGGTTCCGTTCTAGGTCTCAAGTTTGCACGAACACCGAGGCACGAGGCGTCGATCTGAAGGCACCACGTCGACGGGCTCCAGGAGTCGCACCTGCGCCACCCCGAGTTGGCCAGCTCGCACGCCTTTTGGAGGCTCGGCGGCGGTGAATACGGCACGGGTTCGGGCCTGAAATCCGAGTGGCTCGAGCCACTAAATCCGATCATGTCCGTTGATTGTTTAGCTCTCACCTAGGGGTTCGATTTTGGTTTGTATTCCTTCATAAAAGATTTGGGGAATTGAGAGAACGAGAGGGGCAAAGGGGGACAACGATGGCCATTGATTACAAGGGGTGGCGGCTGAGTATTGGGGTTCTAAGAATGAATGGTAATTAGGATAAAATATATAAGTGGAGAGAAAAGATAGGAATAAGAAACGCACAGGAAGCGGTAAACATTAATTTCAAAATAAAGAAAATTTTCTTTCCCTTTTATTTATTTATTCAAATTTCAAATGTAATTAACAAGGAGAGAGAGAGAGAGAGTGAACGGAAAGAAATGAATAAACGAAGGGTTGATTTCAGGAATGTATTTAAATTTACTTCCATATGATCAATGATACATTCCATACGATCAATTATAGCTATTTATTATAATATATCAATAATCGTTACCTTATCCTCTCCAATTTTACATCAATCCTATGTTTATTATATTATAATTTAATTTCATACAATTTATACTTATCAATGAAATTTTTTTTTTATTTTTTTTTATTTAGAAACGGTTTATCAACTAAATTCTCTTTTCATTCAAACATTGAATAAATCATCAATGTTAATTCATTTCCATTAATAATTCATAAATCAATTACATGGATTAATAATTCAAAATCTTGTCTTAACGTTCATAAAATTCTTAGTAGAAACAATTAAAGCAAATAAATGTTTTTATCATTTGCTTATGTGTCATTTACTTATTTGTGTGTTAGCAATAAATGCCAATTTCATGTGTTTACATAATAATAATAAATAAAAAAAAAATGATTTTTTATTGTATAGCAATTTTCCAAAAATATGTTTACATTTACCATAAAGATATTATTTTTTATATTGTTACCAACTTCCAAACAAAATTGTGTTTATATTAACATGTTTACAGGTTCACAAATCAATGTTAATCAATGCTAATTATTAACATGTTTAAAATCAATGTAAAATAGCATGTTTACATAATAAATGTCATGTTTACAAATCTAAGCTAATTAACATATATATATATATATATATATATATTTTGCAATGAATGACATGCCTCTTATTCCCATTGATTATAATTTCAAATTTTATTTATTTTATGAAGGAGGCGACTTTTCTTTTATTATATATATATATATACTTCCTTTATTTGGTTATATGTTTTACTTTATTTCTTACTTGTGTCCCTACGTATGCTTTATGTTACAAGGGAAATATTCAAGATGACAGCCAAAGATGTATACATACATATATACATACATACATACATACATATGTATATATATATATATATATTGTCATAATTTATTTCATTTATAACCTACACATTAATTTCATTCAATGCATTAATAAATGTCATTAAAGTTCCTACATAACGTTAAAAGAATAAATTTTTAATGTGAAACATTTCATGTTTTTACATGACAATAAAAGATTAATTTTTAATGTTAACCAAATTCATGTACTTACATGTCATTAAAAAGTTAGACTTTTAGCACTAATCAAAATATGTTCATTTACATTAAAAAGAATAAATTTTTAATGCAAATCATTTTTATGTTCTTACATTTAAATAAAGACTAACATTTATTTTAAAACATATTTCATTCATAAATAATATCTTAATTAAAAAGTATTTTCTTTTCCCGTCGTTATTATTTAAAATAAATTATTTTAAATATAAAAGTTCATTAAAATTTCTAAAAAATTTTAAATTAGCCCCAAAATTCAGGGTTGTTACAGTCGCCCCCACTTAAAATCTTTTCGTCCTCGAAAAGGAACTAAGCTAAAGGTAGTTAAATTAACTAACTAAATTTTAATTTTAATTTTAATATTATTAATTTCATTTGTTGGCTAACTTATCAAATATATACTTTTATATATTTAAAATCATATTTCAAAAATAGATTATATATAATTAAAATACGTTAATTATAAGCTTATCACTCTGAACTCATCCTAGGGCATTACTAACCCCATCTCTAATGAGTTTTCTCATTCTAGGACACTGCTGGTCCTATCTCTAATGAGTATTCTTATTGGATATTACTAATCCAATCTCTGATGAGTCTTTGTTCAGTTCTAACGAGTTGTACCCCAAAGATTAGAGCTAACCAGAGCTCTGATACCAACTGTAAAGACCCGGAAATTCCCGCTCTTTGAATCGACCATAAACCACACATGTCTGACCCAAAGGTTGGAAATCTTCGAATACTTTAACTTTGGGAATACAATACATCAGAACAAATAACAGCAGACTTTTATAACATCATAATAAATGTTACATCAGAGTACAGAATATATACCAGAGTACATTAAATAAATTTACAGCGGAAGATAAATTACAACAGATTTAATACATTAAACAGCGGAAGACTTCTAAGCTCTGGACACAGCTTTAGGCTTCGATCCAGGATCCTGCTAAAGAGAGAGATGTCTGCAAAAAGCTACTCGACTTGTAAAGACCCGGAAATTCCCGCTCTTTGAATCGACCATAAACCACACAGGTCTGACCCAAAGGTTGGAAATCTTCGAATACTTTAACTTTGGGAATACAAAACATTAGAACAATAACAACAGACTTTTATTACATTACAATAATATAACATCAGAGTACAGAATATCAGAGTACATTGAAATAAAATTACAGCGGAAGATAAAATTACAATACTTTTAATACATTAAACAGCGGAAGACTTCTAAGCTCTGGACACAGCTTTAGGCTTCGATCCAGGATCCTGCTAAAGAGAGAGATGTCTGCAAAAAGCTACTCGACTGCCCGTGTGGAAAAGAGGGCACCCGAGTTTGCAAAGTGAAACAAACTACGAGTCAGTCATGGGACTGGTGTGAGAATTCTTAACTAGTTTAACTAATAGTAATAAGGCAAATCCAAGGACCACGCCGCTAACGCGGAACGGGTTTACTCCAATGGATTGCCGGTGCATAAACTAAAGTAAATCGAGAAATAACGCAATGTCTTTTTGGAAAAATGAAACCATTATAAGACCCATGTCCCATCACACAATGCAACGCACACCAGAGGATAGGGTTTTACCTTATAATGGTCAAAAGATGCTTGATACGTATAAAACGGATTTGATATTATTATTAGTGTATATATGTTTTAATAAAAAGATTTGAATCATAAGTATCAATCCTAGACGGCATGGTTACCATATAGCATGTCGCCAATACTAGTTCTACAATCAAAACCGCAAGGGCGTATTGGAAATTTGGATTCCATCATGAGTCGAGGCTAGGGGCAAGATCCTCTCCGATTCGAGACACTCTAGCAAATGCCTCAGGATTCCCCGCAGTGAACCCTTGGAAGCGGTAGGGCCGGTCCCCGCCTATGGGCAGTGGATTAGTTATGCCTGAACACACGTTCCCCGGTCCCTTTGGACCTATAGTATGACCACCAACGGCCTATAAAAATAACGAGGCGCCTCAAAATCCATCATCCACATAAGTAAAATGTCAGGGCTGGCAGGTCGCTGACACCACTCTAGCTAGAAAGAAACGTGTGCACTCCCTACGGTCCATATCCCGTTTTTGACTCATACCGGGGTGTGAGGCTCGCGAAGTCACGCTATACACAAAGCTATGCCTAAACAGGCCGTGCTTTGATCATCAACCACAAGGCCTGCTTTTCAACAAAAGCCTTGATCAATGCATCTTAGCATGCCACATTGTCAGTCCATACTATACCATTGATTTCTACCAATATATAACCCCTAAGCTCGTACGTCTCAGAGAAGGGTGTTAACCACCAAACAGATGTATATTGACGGAGATCAACGAATGTAGTATAAAGGGCTACAACGTCAGACATACATTCCATTTATAAACTTATGCCCTGGGTCTGGACGAAAGTCAAATCCGTACAAATCAAC
This sequence comes from Allium sativum, assembly GCA_030737875.1. Classification (NCBI taxonomy): domain Eukaryota; kingdom Viridiplantae; phylum Streptophyta; class Magnoliopsida; order Asparagales; family Amaryllidaceae; genus Allium; species Allium sativum. Next base: position 243,193,892 of record CM060923.1, read on the forward strand.
ACTACGTCCGGATAACTACCATCTTAGCCCTGTCTTGGGAGCAAATCAATCCAGGACCTCAACACTAGTTACCCATTCGATGTGAAGATCGTCGGTCTTCAATCGCCGTCTTCAACTCTTAGATTTAGAACGTCGTATATAATCATTTGAAATGAGATTGAACTCGGTCTTCTCAAATGATTCTCGCATATATATATATATAATTTGAAAACATTTCATATCGTTATTAATATTTGATAACGACCTATCGCTATTTTTATTTATATAAAAATAGCCTAAATTAATTTAACGACGCTTCTGGTAAATAGGCGACCCTGGCGTTGTCTTCAACCAAATTTGATTTACACATATTTTGAAATATAACCGTTGGATTTTGGCGAAATTTATGTCATTGGAAAGATCTTCCCAAAGCGGTCCTAACGGTTCCAGTTTTGGGAAAATCCGACGGTCGGATCTCTCGATATAACCGTTTAAAGTAACGATCATCGATACGCGAACTACCGCGCGCGTTCCGTTTAATTTATAATTTATATTTATATATATAAATATAAATCGTTTGACTATTCCAATTTCAAAAGTCTATTCATTTTATCGCATCTAAAATGACGATAAAAATATCACTTGTTTTATTTACCCTAAATGTAAATTATGCTTTATCTATCATTTGTCTTATTTACTGAATGTAAATAAGTTATATTCCTTTCTTATTCTATTTAGTTACCTAAATGTAAATAAATAGTTTCATTTTCCTTTGCAAATCTTATTTACATAGTAAATGTAAATAATTGCATTTCTTTAAATATTCCTTTTTAACCTAAAAGAATATCTTACGTTAATTCTTTTCTAACCTTTCTTATTTAACCAAATGTATATTTTATCTTTTATCTTAACAAAATATATTTTATCTTTACTACTTTTTCTTTTAAATAAAATATTTATTTAGCTTTCATTCTTTATATTAAACAAAATGTAAATTTTGTTTAACATGGCCTAATTGACAATTATGTTAATTTTATTCATTAATCAAGTTTACCACAAAATGTTATTCTTATCGTATTCAACATTTCTAAACAAGATGTCCTTTTTAATCATATTAACATTAAATAGACAAAATGTCCTTTTTATTCATATTAACATTAAATAGACAAAATGTCCTTTTTATTCATATTAACATTAAATAGACAAAATGTCCTTTTTATTCATATTAACATTTTATTTTCTTTTACATAAGAAAATTGGTTTCTTTTACTTTTACATAAAAAGTGTTTTCTTTTCTTTTACATAAGAAAATTGTTTTCTTTTACTTTTACATAAAAAGTAATGTTCATTTTTCTTATTTCCTTCACATTAGAAAATAATGTTCATTTTCTTATTTTCTTTACATTAAAAAATGATGTTCATATTTTCTTTACATTAGAAAATGATGTTCATTTTTCTTATTTTCTTTTTTCCTTTCTTTTTAACTTTTATTTCAAAGAAAATGTACTTTTTATCCTTTTATTTTCTTTTATAAAGAAAATATATTTTCCTTTAAATTAGAAATACGCTTTCTTTTTCTTTAACATAGGAAAATGTTTGCTTTTTCTTTAACATAGAAAACGTTTGCTTTTTCTTTACATCAGAAAAATAGGTTTCTTTTCCTCTTTTCTTTACATAAGAAAAATATGTTTCGTTTTCTCTTTCAACATAATATGATTAGTTCATAATTTCTAATGCAACATAATATGATATAAATGTTAATTCTCTTCTTATTTAACAAAATAAGATATAAAAGTTGATTCTTTTCTTATTTAACAAAATATGACAAAAATGTTAATCTTTTCTATTTAACAAAATATGACAAAAATTGTTAATCTTGTATAATTCATACCTTGAAAACAAAAGTGTTGATTCTTGTATAATTCATACATTAAAAACAAAAGTGTTGATCTTGTTCCTTTATGATCCAATTAACAAAGATGTTAATGTTTTTCTTTATAATCCAATAAACAAAGTGTTAGTTTTTGTTTCAATTCTATTCAATAACAAAAATGTGAACTTTGTTTCATTTTTATTCAATAAAAAAAAAATATGAGCCTTTTGTTACATTTTTATTCAATAACAAAATATGAGCTTTATTAACCATTCTTAAGTAACAAAATATGAGTTCTCGCATAATCTTTATAACATTAACAAAATATGAAAGTTTTGTTAATCTTTTTCTTTTTAACAAAATATGAAGGTTTTGTTAATCTTTTCTTTTTAACAAAATATGAATTTTGTTCTTTATAACCTCACTAACAATATATGTTGATTCTGTCCTATATAACTTTATTAACAAAATATGTTGATTTCGTCCTTTTATAACTTCATTAACAAAATATGTTGATTTAGAATTTGACAAAGCGACAAATTTATATGTCAATTCTAAATTTGACAAAAGTGACACTTTTATATGAAATGTCTAAATTTGACAAAAGTGATGTTTTATTCTAAATCAACATTTCCCAACAAAACGGTGTTTTCATTCTTATGTTACGTTACCAACAAAAGTGAGATTTTGTTGTAAGTAAACGTTGCAAATAAAATGATATTTTCATTCTAAATAGACATCGTTAAGATTTCATATGACCAAAAATGATATTTTTCTATGTTAACATTCCATATGACTAAAAATGATATCTTCCTATTCTAATTTAATGAAACAAAGTGACGATAAAAATATGGTCTTTAATTGTGACAAAATAGCAATGAAAATATGTCCCTTTATTTCAACTTTTTTTATTCTATTTAACAATGTTTAACAAAATTTACATGTTTATTCTAAATAAACATTTTTAACAAAATTGACTTTTTATTCCTAATCAAACATGTTTAACAAAATTGACATCTTTATCCTAACATAACTTTTCTAATCAAAAGTGACATTTTAATTCTATATACTTTTTTTTTTTTTTTCAAAAGTGACATTTTAACAAAAATGGTATTTTATTTCTAATGCAACATTTTGACTAAAATGTTATGATTCTTCTAATGAAACATTTTGACTAACATGTTATAATTCTAAGGTGACGCTACTAACAAAATATGTTATTTTGACACGACAATTCTAAATAAACATTTTTCACAAAATGACAATTTTATGTTAACATCACATTTCACATAAAATGACAACTTTTAATCTCGTTTAACGAACATGATATTCTATTTTGTAAATTTTCATTAAATGAAATAGCAATATTTATTTTTGTTGAATCCAATTCAAAAATGACATTTCTAACTCATTGTTTTAATTCACAAGAATGACATTTCAAAATTTTACAACAAACATGATACACACAATTTCAACAAACACAATCAAACATACATCATAATCACAGAACAATCAACAGGGGAAATAAATATATACATACAATCATGAATCTCATACTGAACGAATATATAAATTAAACATTAAAATAAATAAATTTTAAATTTTAAAAGAAAATAGAAATCTCACATTGCATTTTGGTTCTGAATAAATCAGAACTGAAATTTGGCCAAAATCTGAACTGCTCCTTTTCTGTCCCGATCAGTTCTGACATGTAGTATTTTTCGTTGCGAATCCAACGCTTCTGAAATCGTTAAATTTCGTTGACGTATGTGTTAGTTATAGTCTAAACAAGATTAATGATATTTATTAATTAATAAATTAATTGGAAAATAACCTCTCTTCTTCCTTTACAATTATCGGCCGTGGGTTTTTCTTTTTTGTTCAATTCTTTGATTCGAACTTGCATCCAATCCAAAGCACCAGAGCTCGATCGGGAAGTTGCGCGTCGGAGCTCTACCCGAGGCGCACCTGCGGTGTAGAGGGGGGCCCACTCGGTGGAGGCTGGTGGGTGCTACGGCGGTCGGGGCGGCTCGACTTTGGTGGCTTGGTCCTCCAGCTACGGGCGTTGGTTCGGGTCAAAACCCATATGGATGTGAAGAGGAAGAAAGGGGCTTCGGAGTGGTGTGAAGTATGGGGTTTAATTTGGGAAGAGGAGAGAGGAATTAGCAGGGGAAGTTTCGGCCATTGATGGGAGGGTGGCGGCTGTAGGAGGAAGTGAATAGTAGCTAGGGTTTAAATGATTTTCTAATTCTTTTTATAATGTTTTAATGTAATTTTTTGTAATTAAATCTCTATATTTCAAACTAAACCAATTTCTGTCCAGCTGAAATCTACCCTACCCAATAGCCCCTATTTCGGATTCAACGGGCTAGGCCTCGTCAGCCCAAACGGCTGTCTGTGGCCTGAATTATTTATTTTAATATTTAATTCCTTTATTAAATTAATTTTGTCGTACAAATAAATTTACCGAGGCCACATACGACCTCAGAAAATTACAGAAAAATTATATTTGGCTTTGTTATGACGATACGGTTCTAACGAGACTAATTTCGTCGAATTCTGAGACTGTTTGAAAAATGGCTATTTTTAAGCTGATTAAATTTGACCGAAATTGACAAAACACAGTTTCTTTTGCCACGCTCACAAATTAATTCGAAAAATTCTAAAAATTGAAACCTAGCAATAATTTGACATTCCGGTTCCAACAAAAGTGGTTTCGTCGAAAACAGAGGTCGTTTGAAAATTGACTATTTTCAGTGGCTTTAAATATTATTTAAAATTGAAAATTTTAAATTCTGGCACATTTTCTAACAAAATTCTTTAAAATAAAAATTTTAAATTGGCCCTGATTTTCCGGGTTGTTACAGTCGCCCCCACTTAAAATCTTTTCGTCCTCGAAAAGGAACTAGCTAAAAGTAGTTAAATTAACTAACTAAATTTTAATTTTAATATTATTAATTTCATTTGTTGGCTAACTTATCAAATATATATACTCTTATATATATAAAAATCATATTTCCAAAAATAGATTATATAATCAAAAAAATACGCTAATTATAAACTTGTTACTCTTAACTCATTCTAGGGTATTGCTAACCCCATCTCTAACGAGTTTTCTCATTCTAGGACACTGCTGGTCCTATCTCTAATGAGTATTCTTATTGGACATTACTAATCCAATTCTCTGATGAGTCTTTTGTTCAGTTCTAACGAGTTGTACCCCAAAGATTTTGAGCTAACCAGAGCTCTGATACCAACTGTAAAGACCCGCCATGAGGCAGTGGGCTAAACTCCCACCGTGGCTTACAGATGATCCCCCAGACACCTTGTTTTACGGCCAGCCTCTCGACTGCAATAACCAACCCTAATAAATAAGGGACATGTAGGGGTAAGAGCCCACTGTTCGCCACCAAACAACATGGCGAGAACCCCCTATCATGCGTAACCAGCTCCATAGCCAGCAACAAGGACTGGTGTGAGAATTCTTAACTAGTTTAACTAATAGTAATAAGGCAAATCCAAGGACCACGCCGCTAACGCGGAACGGGTTTACTCCAATGGATTGCCGGTGCATAAACTAAAGTAAATCGAGAAATAACGCAATGTCTTTTTGGAAAAATGAAACCATTATAAGACCCATGTCCCATCACACAATGCAACGCACACCAGAGGATAGGGTTTTACCTTATAATGGTCAAAAGATGCTTGATACGTATAAAACGGATTTGATATTATTATTAGTGTATATATGTTTTAATAAAAAGATTTGAATCATAAGTATCAATCCTAGACGGCATGGTTACCATATAGCATGTCGCCAATACTAGTTCTACAATCAAAACCGCAAGGGCGTATTGGAAATTTGGATTCCATCATGAGTCGAGGCTAGGGGCAAGATCCTCTCCGATTCGAGACACTCTAGCAAATGCCTCAGGATTCCCCGCAGTGAACCCTTGGAAGCGGTAGGGCCGGTCCCCGCCTATGGGCAGTGGATTAGTTATGCCTGAACACACGTTCCCCGGTCCCTTTGGACCTATAGTATGACCACCAACGGCCTATAAAAATAACGAGGCGCCTCAAAATCCATCATCCACATAAGTAAAATGTCAGGGCTGGCAGGTCGCTGACACCACTCTAGCTAGAAAGAAACGTGTGCACTCCCTACGGTCCATATCCCGTTTTTGACTCATACCGGGGTGTGAGGCTCGCGAAGTCACGCTATACACAAAGCTATGCCTAAACAGGCCGTGCTTTGATCATCAACCACAAGGCCTGCTTTTCAACAAAAGCCTTGATCAATGCATCTTAGCATGCCACATTGTCAGTCCATACTATACCATTGATTTCTACCAATATATAACCCCTAAGCTCGTACGTCTCAGAGAAGGGTGTTAACCACCAAACAGATGTATATTGACGGAGATCAACGAATGTAGTATAAAGGGCTACAACGTCAGACATACATTCCATTTATAAACTTATGCCCTGGGTCTGGACGAAAGTCAAATCCGTACAAATCAACACTACGTCCGGATAACTACCATCTTAGCCCTGTCTTGGGAGCAAATCAATCCAGGACCTCAACACTAGTTACCCATTCGATGTGAAGATCGTCGGTCTTCAATCGCCGTCTTCAACTCTTAGATTTAGAACGTCGTATATAATCATTTGAAATGAGATTGAACTCGGTCTTCTCAAATGATTCTCGCATATATATATATATAATTTGAAAACATTTCATATCGTTATTAATATTTGATAACGACCTATCGCTATTTTTATTTATATAAAAATAGCCTAAATTAATTTAACGACGCTTCTGGTAAATAGGCGACCCTGGCGTTGTCTTCAACCAAATTTGATTTACACATATTTTGAAATATAACCGTTGGATTTTGGCGAAATTTATGTCATTGGAAAGATCTTCCCAAAGCGGTCCTAACGGTTCCAGTTTTGGGAAAATCCGATGGTCGGATCTCTCGATATAACCGTTTAAAGTAACGATCATCGATACGCGAACTACCGCGCGCGTTCCGTTTAATTTATAATTTATATTTATATATATAAATATAAATCGTTTGACTATTCCAATTTCAAAAGTCTATTCATTTTATCGCATCTAAAATGACGATAAAAATATCACTTGTTTTATTTACCCTAAATGTAAATTATGCTTTATCTATCATTTGTCTTATTTACTGAATGTAAATAAGTTATATTCCTTTCTTATTCTATTTAGTTACCTAAATGTAAATAAATAGTTTCATTTTCCTTTGCAAATCTTATTTACATAGTAAATGTAAATAATTGCATTTCTTTAAATATTCCTTTTTAACCTAAAAGAATATCTTACGTTAATTCTTTTCTAACCTTTCTTATTTAACCAAATGTATATTTTATCTTTTATCTTAACAAAATATATTTTATCTTTACTACTTTTTCTTTTAAATAAAATATTTATTTAGCTTTCATTCTTTATATTAAACAAAATGTAAATTTTGTTTAACATGGCCTAATTGACAATTATGTTAATTTTATTCATTAATCAAGTTTACCACAAAATGTTATTCTTATCGTATTCAACATTTCTAAACAAGATGTCCTTTTTAATCATATTAACATTAAATAGACAAAATGTCCTTTTTATTCATATTAACATTAAATAGACAAAATGTCCTTTTTATTCATATTAACATTAAATAGACAAAATGTCCTTTTTATTCATATTAACATTTTATTTTCTTTTACATAAGAAAATTGGTTTCTTTTACTTTTACATAAAAAGTGTTTTCTTTTCTTTTACATAAGAAAATTGTTTTCTTTTACTTTTACATAAAAAGTAATGTTCATTTTTCTTATTTCCTTCACATTAGAAAATAATGTTCATTTTCTTATTTTCTTTACATTAAAAAATGATGTTCATATTTTCTTTACATTAGAAAATGATGTTCATTTTTCTTATTTTCTTTTTTCCTTTCTTTTTAACTTTTATTTCAAAGAAAATGTACTTTTTATCCTTTTATTTTCTTTTATAAAGAAAATATATTTTCCTTTAAATTAGAAATACGCTTTCTTTTTCTTTAACATAGGAAAATGTTTGCTTTTTCTTTAACATAGAAAACGTTTGCTTTTTCTTTACATCAGAAAAATAGGTTTCTTTTCCTCTTTTCTTTACATAAGAAAAATATGTTTCGTTTTCTCTTTCAACATAATATGATTAGTTCATAATTTCTAATGCAACATAATATGATATAAATGTTAATTCTCTTCTTATTTAACAAAATAAGATATAAAAGTTGATTCTTTTCTTATTTAACAAAATATGACAAAAATGTTAATCTTTTCTATTTAACAAAATATGACAAAAATTGTTAATCTTGTATAATTCATACCTTGAAAACAAAAGTGTTGATTCTTGTATAATTCATACATTAAAAACAAAAGTGTTGATCTTGTTCCTTTATGATCCAATTAACAAAGATGTTAATGTTTTTCTTTATAATCCAATAAACAAAGTGTTAGTTTTTGTTTCAATTCTATTCAATAACAAAAATGTGAACTTTGTTTCATTTTTATTCAATAAAAAAAAAATATGAGCCTTTTGTTACATTTTTATTCAATAACAAAATATGAGCTTTATTAACCATTCTTAAGTAACAAAATATGAGTTCTCGCATAATCTTTATAACATTAACAAAATATGAAAGTTTTGTTAATCTTTTTCTTTTTAACAAAATATGAAGGTTTTGTTAATCTTTTCTTTTTAACAAAATATGAATTTTGTTCTTTATAACCTCACTAACAATATATGTTGATTCTGTCCTATATAACTTTATTAACAAAATATGTTGATTTCGTCCTTTTATAACTTCATTAACAAAATATGTTGATTTAGAATTTGACAAAGCGACAAATTTATATGTCAATTCTAAATTTGACAAAAGTGACACTTTTATATGAAATGTCTAAATTTGACAAAAGTGATGTTTTATTCTAAATCAACATTTCCCAACAAAACGGTGTTTTCATTCTTATGTTACGTTACCAACAAAAGTGAGATTTTGTTGTAAGTAAACGTTGCAAATAAAATGATATTTTCATTCTAAATAGACATCGTTAAGATTTCATATGACCAAAAATGATATTTTTCTATGTTAACATTCCATATGACTAAAAATGATATCTTCCTATTCTAATTTAATGAAACAAAGTGACGATAAAAATATGGTCTTTAATTGTGACAAAATAGCAATGAAAATATGTCCCTTTATTTCAACTTTTTTTATTCTATTTAACAATGTTTAACAAAATTTACATGTTTATTCTAAATAAACATTTTTAACAAAATTGACTTTTTATTCCTAATCAAACATGTTTAACAAAATTGACATCTTTATCCTAACATAACTTTTCTAATCAAAAGTGACATTTTAATTCTATATACTTTTTTTTTTTTTTTCAAAAGTGACATTTTAACAAAAATGGTATTTTATTTCTAATGCAACATTTTGACTAAAATGTTATGATTCTTCTAATGAAACATTTTGACTAACATGTTATAATTCTAAGGTGACGCTACTAACAAAATATGTTATTTTGACACGACAATTCTAAATAAACATTTTTCACAAAATGACAATTTTATGTTAACATCACATTTCACATAAAATGACAACTTTTAATCTCGTTTAACGAACATGATATTCTATTTTGTAAATTTTCATTAAATGAAATAGCAATATTTATTTTTGTTGAATCCAATTCAAAAATGACATTTCTAACTCATTGTTTTAATTCACAAGAATGACATTTCAAAATTTTACAACAAACATGATACACACAATTTCAACAAACACAATCAAACATACATCATAATCACAGAACAATCAACAGGGGAAATAAATATATACATACAATCATGAATCTCATACTGAACGAATATATAAATTAAACATTAAAATAAATAAATTTTAAATTTTAAAAGAAAATAGAAATCTCACATTGCATTTTGGTTCTGAATAAATCAGAACTGAAATTTGGCCAAAATCTGAACTGCTCCTTTTCTGTCCCGATCAGTTCTGACATGTAGTATTTTTCGTTGCGAATCCAACGCTTCTGAAATCGTTAAATTTCGTTGACGTATGTGTTAGTTATAGTCTAAACAAGATTAATGATATTTATTAATTAATAAATTAATTGGAAAATAACCTCTCTTCTTCCTTTACAATTATCGGCCGTGGGTTTTTCTTTTTTGTTCAATTCTTTGATTCGAACTTGCATCCAATCCAAAGCACCAGAGCTCGATCGGGAAGTTGCGCGTCGGAGCTCTACCCGAGGCGCACCTGCGGTGTAGAGGGGGGCCCACTCGGTGGAGGCTGGTGGGTGCTACGGCGGTCGGGGCGGCTCGACTTTGGTGGCTTGGTCCTCCAGCTACGGGCGTTGGTTCGGGTCAAAACCCATATGGATGTGAAGAGGAAGAAAGGGGCTTCGGAGTGGTGTGAAGTATGGGGTTTAATTTGGGAAGAGGAGAGAGGAATTAGCAGGGGAAGTTTCGGCCATTGATGGGAGGGTGGCGGCTGTAGGAGGAAGTGAATAGTAGCTAGGGTTTAAATGATTTTCTAATTCTTTTTATAATGTTTTAATGTAATTTTTTGTAATTAAATCCCTATATTTCAAACTAAACCAATTTCTGTCCAGCTGAAATCTACCCTACCCAATAGCCCCTATTTCGGATTCAACGGGCTAGGCCTCGTCAGCCCAAACGGCTGTCTGTGGCCTGAATTATTTATTTTAATATTTAATTCCTTTATTAAATTAATTTTGTCGTACAAATAAATTTACCGAGGCCACATACGACCTCAGAAAATTACAGAAAAATTATATTTGGCTTTGTTATGACGATACGGTTCTAACGAGACTAATTTCGTCGAATTCTGAGACTGTTTGAAAAATGGCTATTTTTAAGCTGATTAAATTTGACCGAAATTGACAAAACACAGTTTCTTTTGCCACGCTCACAAATTAATTCGAAAAATTCTAAAAATTGAAACCTAGCAATAATTTGACATTCCGGTTCCAACAAAAGTGGTTTCGTCGAAAACAGAGGTCGTTTGAAAATTGACTATTTTCAGTGGCTTTAAATATTATTTAAAATTGAAAATTTTAAATTCTGGCACATTTTCTAACAAAATTCTTTAAAATAAAAATTATAAATTGGCCCTGATTTTCCGGGTTGTTACACGACTGCCCGTGTGGAAAAGAGGGCACCCGAGTTTGCAAAGTGAAACAAACTACGAGTCAGTCATGGGACTGGTGTGAGAATTCTTAACTAGTTTAACTAATAGTAATAAGGCAAATCCAAGGACCACGCCGCTAACGCGGAACGGGTTTACTCCAATGGATTGCCGGTGCATAAACTAAAGTAAATCGAGAAATAACGCAATGTCTTTTTGGAAAAATGAAACCATTATAAGACCCAGGTCCCATCACACAATGCAACGCACACCAGAGGATAGGGTTTTACCTTATAATGGTCAAAAGATGCTTGATACGTATAAAACGGATTTGATATTATTATTAGTGTATATATGTTTTTAATAAAAAAGATTTGAATCATAAGTAGCAATCCTAGACGGCATGGTTACCATATAGCATGTCGCCCATACTAGTTATACAATCAAAACCGCAAGGGCGTATTGGAAATTTGGATTCCATCATGAGTCGAGGCTAGGGGCAAGATCCTCTCCGATTCGAGACACTCTAGCAAATGCCTCAGGATTCCCCGCAGTGAACCCTTGGAAGCGGTAGGGCCGGTCCCCGCCTATGGGCAGTGGATTAGTTATGCCTGAACACACGTTTCCCGGTCCCCTTGGACCTATAGTATGACCACCAACGGCCTATAAAAATAACGAGGCGCCTCAAAATCCATCATCCACATAAGTAAAATGTCAGGGCTGGCAGGTCGCTGACACCACTCTAGCTAGAAAGAAACGTGTGCACTCCCTACGGTCCATATCCCGTTTTTGACTCATACCGGGGTGTGAGGCTCGCGAAGTCACGCTACACAAAGTTACGCCTAAACAGGCCGTGCTTTGATCATCAACCACAAGGCCTGCTTTTCAACAAAAGCCTTGATCAATGCATCTTAGTATGCCACATTGTCAGTCCATACTACACCATTGATTTCTGCCAATATATAACCTCTAAGCTCATATGTCTCAGAGAAGGGTGTTAACCACCAAGCAGATATGTATTAACAGAGATCAACGAATGTAGTATAAAGGACTACAACGTCAGACATACATTCCATTTATAAACTTATGCTCTGGGTCTGAGCGAAAGTCAAATCCGTACAAATCAACACTACGTCCGGATAACTACCATCTTAGCCCCGTCTTGGGAGCAAATCAATCCAGGACCTCAACGTTAGTTACCCATTCGATGTGAAGATCGTCGGTCTTCAATCGCCGTCTTCAACTCTTAGATTTAGAACGTCGTGTAATCATTTGAAATGAGATTGAACTCGGTCTTCTCAAATGATTCTCGCATATATATATATATATAATTTGAAAACACTTCATATCGTTATTAATATTTGATAACGACCTATTGCTATTTTTTTATTTATATAAAAATAGCTCGAATAAATTTAACGACGCTTCGGGTCAATAGGCGACCCTGGCGCTGTCTTCGACCAAATTTGATTTACACATATCTTGAAATCTAACCGTTGGATTTTGGCGAAATTTATGTCATTGGAAAGATCTTCTCAAAGCGGTCCAAACGGCTCCAGTTTTGGGAAAATCCGACGGTCGGATCTCTCTGTATAACCGTTTAAAGTTACGATTGCCGATACGCGAACTGTCACGCGCGTTCCGTTTAATTTATAATTTATATATATATATATATATATATATATATATAAATCGTTTGACTATTCCAATTTCAAAAGTCTATTCTTTTTATCGCATCTAAAATGACGATAAAAATATCATTTTTAATAACTCTGTTTTGTTTACACTAAATGTAAATAAATTATACTTTTTCCTATATTTTGTTTTATTTACCTAAATGTAAATAAATTATATTCTTTCTATGTTTTAATTTATTTACCTTAAATGTAAATAAATTACATTCTTTTTCTTACCCTATTTATTACCTAAATGTAAATAAATATATTCTTATCTTTTTCTTACTTATTTACCTAAATGTAAATAAAGGGTTTACTTTTACTATATTTATTTACATTAATTGTAAATAAATGTATCTAATTTCTTATTCATATTTATTTACACTATTTGTAAATAAATGGTTTCAATTTCCTTTGCAAATCCTATTTACATAGCAAATGTAAATAATTGTATTTCCTTAATTCCTTTCTAATATTCCCTTTTAACATAAAAAGAATATCTTATGTAAGTTCTTTTCTAACCTTTTTTTTTATTATATACATAAGAAAATGTAAATAATTACTATTTACAAATTGATTCTTTTTATTTACATAAGAAAATGTAAATAAATCCTATTCATATAATTATTCTTTTAATTCTTTTTATTTACATAAAAAAAATGTAAATAAATACTTATGCACATAATATTTTTTTTTTATTACATAAAATATAATTTTCTCCCTTATAATCTTAATTACATAAAAATGTAATTTAGTTCTTATAATCTTAATTACATATAAATGTAATTTCTTTTCAGTGTAAAACATATTCTTTAATTACATATAAAAATGTAATTTATTTAATCTCTTATTTATCTAATGTAAATATATGTGTATTCCTATTTCTATGTTTTATTTATTTATACTTAATATTTATAGTAATTTACATATGCTTAAACCTCCCACATTGGATAGGTATTGTTGTGACTACTGGACAGCCGGGCGGGTCCGGGCAGATTTACATCACAACTCAATCCAACCTCGTGTTTAAGCATCATATTTCTTATTTATTTACCTAAGTGTAAATAAATGTTTTCCTTTATTTTACTTTACAAAAAAAAAACTTTTTATTCTATTCTTTACAATAGGAAAATATAACTTTTTAGTTTATTTCCTATACATTGAAATAAATATAAGTGTCCTTTTATTTCTTATACATTGAAATAAATATTTCCTATAGCTTATGTGAATATCCTTCATAGTATCAGCATTTCTAAATATATTTATATGTCAATCTTTGATTCATTCCTACTATACAAACATGACGGTGTAATTTATGTCATTACAACTAAAATTAGCTCAACGATGTTTTTGTGTCATCACAAATAAATTAACACACGATGGTTTTGTGTCATTACAACAAAAATTTAACATAACAATGTATTGGTGTTATTACAACTAAAATTTAACACAACAATGTTTGGTGTCATTTCAACTAATTTAACATAAACAACATAATATCTGATTTGGTGTACTTTTGATGAATCACAATAAAGGTCTCATCTTTATTTTTATTTGTTAATGAAAATAAAGATTTAAAAACTTGCATTTTATTTTATGAGTAAAATAAAGATTAAACTTGCCCTTTTATTATATTCACAAAATAAATGTAACACTTTGTTCTTTAATTTGTAAACAGAATAAACACCAAAATTTTCTCTTTTATATTTCTGTTAACAAAATGAGCACTAAACTTGTTCCTTTACTTTGCAAATAAAATGAGCGCAAAATTTGTTCTTTTACTATGTTAACAAAATTAACGTAAAGATTGTTTCTTTTCTTTGTTAACAAAATCAACATGAAAATTTATCCTGTTCCTATGTTTACACAATGGCATAAAAGTTTATCCTTTATATATTAACAAAACAATGTTAACTTTGTCCCTTTTTTTTTTATTAACAAATTTTGACAAAATATTGCTCTTTTGTTTTATGTAAACAAAAACTTGCCTTTTATTTTACAATCAAATTTCATGTTAAAATTATCTTTTATTTTGCTTGTAAACAAGATAAACAAAGCAAGAATAAATATTCTAATTTTTATTTAAGAAAATACGATGAGAATAAAAATCAAGGTAAAAATTTTGTCGTTTATTTTGTAAACAAATTTGTATAAGAACTTTGTCTTCTCATTATGTAAACAAATCTTTGTCTTTTTGTTTTACTAACAAAATCTATGTTAAAACCTATGTTAACAAAATAATATTAAAAATTGTCCTTTTATTTTATGTAAACAAAACAATGTTAAAAATTGTCCTTTTAACTGTTAATCAAAATTAATGTTAAAATGGTCTTTTATTTGATTAACCAAAATTTATGAAAACTTTGTCCTTTTATCTTATTAACAAATTGTGTTAAAAATTATGTCTTTTGTTTTAACAACAAAATTGAGTAAAAATGCCTTTTTGTCTTTAACAAATAAATTATGTGAAAATGTTCTTTTGTTTCAACAAACAAATTAAGTAGAAAATGTCCTCTTGTTTTAACAAACAAATATGGACCCAAAATAATCCTTTTTATTTTGTTTACAAAAATTTGTCTCTTCTTATGTACACAAAATGACATGAAAATAATTCTTTTTATTTAAAAAAAAATTTGTCTTTTGTTTTATGTAAACAAAGTGACGGGTAAAAGTTGATTTTATTCTGTTCACAAAAATAAAGCTTGTATTTTATAAGCAAAACTAAGATTAAAATTGGCATTTCAATTGTAAACCAAATAAAAGATTAAAAACTTGCTTTTTATTTTGTAAGCAAAATGAAGATTAAATTTGGCATTTCAATTTTGTAAACAAAAATAAAGATTTAAACTTTATTTATCTTTTAATTTAAAAATCATAATTATATGTCCATATTATATTCCAATGTCAAGGTCAACAAATAAAAAATCAATGTTTTTATTCTAGTTTGGCAATACATCATTTGATTTTGTTTAATCCAATTCAACCAAAAAGACAACCTAATTCTTGTCCATTAAAATCAACAATTTGATCATGGTGAATCTAATTTAAATCAAAATGACAATTCAACCATTGTCACAAACACGATATGATTATTTCCAACAATCCTATATTACAACCATGGTAATTCTAATTCACATATCAGCATAACAGTGTCATCAGCCAAATTAAATATATAACCAACGGAATTTAGCGACACAAAATTCCACAACACAATTTCTAGAACAGGTCAAGTATCAAAATTTTTATTATAAAAATAAATAAATAAAGAGGCAGAATTTCTCACCGATGAATTTATTCAGATTCGGAATTTGGTCAAAATTGGATATGCTCAGAATTTGTTCTCGTTTGTTCCACAGTGTAGGTCTTGGAAAGACGAGTTCAACGCATTTCAGTTTGTTTCTTCTTCCTTGTTCGTTTACAGGCCGCAAGCTCCACAATTGGGTTCCGTTCTAGGTCTCAAGTTTGCACGAACACCGAGGCACGAGGCGTCGATCTGAAGGCACCACGTCGACGGGCTCCAGGAGTCGCACCTGCGCCACCCCGAGTTGGCCAGCTCGCACGCCTTTTGGAGGCTCGGCGGCGGTGAATACGGCACGGGTTCGGGCCTGAAATCCGAGTGGCTCGAGCCACTAAATCCGATCATGTCCGTTGATTGTTTAGCTCTCACCTAGGGGTTCGATTTTGGTTTGTATTCCTTCATGAAAGATTTGGGGAATTGAGAGAACGAGAGGGGCAAAGGGGGACAACGATGGCCATTGATTACAAGGGGTGGCGGCTGAGTATTGGGGTTCTAAGAATGAATGGTAATTAGGATAAAATATATAAGTGGAGAGAAAAGATAGGAATAAGAAACGCACAGGAAGCGGTAAACATTAATTTCAAAATAAAGAAAATTTTCTTTCCCTTTTATTTATTTATTCAAATTTCAAATGTAATTAACAAGGAGAGAGAGAGAGAGAGTGAACGGAAAGAAATGAATAAACGAAGGGTTGATTTCAGGAATGTATTTAAATTTACTTCCATATGATCAATGATACATTCCATACGATCAATTATAGCTATTTATTATAATATATCAATAATCGTTACCTTATCCTCTCCAATTTTACATCAATCCTATGTTTATTATATTATAATTTAATTTCATACAATTTATACTTATCAATGAATTTTTTTTTTTATTTTTTTTTTATTTAGAAACGGTTTATCAACTAAATTCTCTTTTCATTCAAACATTGAATAAATCATCAATGTTAATTCATTTCCATTAATAATTCATAAATCAATTACATGGATTAATAATTCAAAATCTTGTCTTAACGTTCATAAAATTCTTAGTAGAAACAATTAAAGCAAATAAATGTTTTTATCATTTGCTTATGTGTCATTTACTTATTTGTGTGTTAGCAATAAATGCCAATTTCATGTGTTTACATAATAATAATAAATAAAAAAAAATGATTTTTTATTGTATAGCAATTTTCCAAAAATATGTTTACATTTACCATAAAGATATTATTTTTTATATTGTTACCAACTTCCAAACAAAATTGTGTTTATATTAACATGTTTACAGGTTCACAAATCAATGTTAATCAATGCTAATTATTAACATGTTTAAAATCAATGTAAAATAGCATGTTTACATAATAAATGTCATGTTTACAAATCTAAGCTAATTAACATATATATATATATTTTTTTTTGCAATGAATGACATGCCTCTTATTCCCATTGATTATAATTTCAAATTTTATTTATTTTATGAAGGAGGCGACTTTTCTTTTATTATATATATATATATATACTTCCTTTATTTGGTTATATGTTTTACTTTATTTCTTACTTGTGTCCCTACGTATGCTTTATGTTACAAGGGAAATATTCAAGATGACAGCCAAAGATGTATACATACATATATACATACATACATACATACATATGTATATATATATATATTGTCATAATTTATTTCATTTATAACCTACACATTAATTTCATTCAATGCATTAATAAATGTCATTAAAGTTCCTACATAACGTTAAAAGAATAAATTTTTAATGTGAAACATTTCATGTTTTTACATGACAATAAAAGATTAATTTTTAATGTTAACCAAATTCATGTACTTACATGTCATTAAAAAGTTAGACTTTTAGCACTAATCAAAATATGTTCATTTACATTAAAAAGAATAAATTTTTAATGCAAATCATTTTTATGTTCTTACATTTAAATAAAGACTAACATTTATTTTAAAACATATTTCATTCATAAATAATATCTTAATTAAAAAGTATTTTCTTTTCCCGTCGTTATTATTTAAAATAAATTATTTTAAATATAAAAGTTCATTAAAATTTCTAAAAAATTTTAAATTAGCCCCAAAATTCAGGGTTGTTACACATTATAATCCACTTCGTGTGGACCGGCCCTGACGATCCAAGGTACGGTTGTGGTTGTGCCTGAGACATGGGCTAGATTGTCTCGAATTCGGTAAGGACTATCTTTTGCCTTGGTTCATGATGGAAATCCAATTTCCAAATATGACACCGTGCGGTTTTGAATGTATATATATATGGCGACATGATATATGGTACCCATGTCGTCTATCATTGATAGTTATGATTCGAAATTGTTTTTGAAACATGTAAACACTAGTAATAATATCAAATGCTTTTGTTTTATTCGTATCAAGCATATTTTGGCTATTATAAGGTAAAACTCTATCCTCCGGTTTGCGTTGCATTGTGTGATGGGAACTGAGTCTTATAATAGCTTCATTTTTATAAAAAGCATTGCGATGTTTAAAAGAATGATTTGTTTTAAAGCACTAGCAATCCAATGGAGTAAACCCGTTCCATGAAAGTGGCGTGGTCCTGTGATTAGCCATATTTCGAATGTGTTGAGTAGATTTCTCATACCAGTCCCATGACTGACTCGTAGTTTGTTTCACTTTCAAACTCGGATGCCCCTTTTCTACACGGGCAGCCTTGTATTCAGGTTTTAGCTGGCTTTCTCTGGATAGCTGGAGGTGAAGATGGATTCTATCATTTATCTATTTTATGCTGTTCAGCTCCTATTGTACATATTTTGTTTGTTTTCCGCTGTAGACATTTATGTATAGCTGAACTGTATTTTTACTAAGTATGATCATCTATATTATGTAACTCTGATGATTACGTTTGTTCAGTATATTCTATTGTGCATTATCTGGTGTATTTATTTATTTCTGTTTTGTTCTATTTATGTGTTATATTCCAAGGATTACCCTTGCCGCCGTCAGTACGGGGTTTAGGGTCGTCTCACTTGATCATTTACATCTAGCACGACACACAGGCAATTCACGCCATGCAACTGATGTCTATCGATATATAATCTCTGAGCTCGTACATCTCAGAGAAGTGAGTTAAGCAGGAGAAAAAATTCTCCACCGCCAAACAGATATATATTTAACAGAGATCAATCAACACAAAATAAAATCCAATGTTAGACACACATCCTTTTACAAGTTCGTTTTGGGTCTGAATAAAACCGGAGGTACCTTATTCCTCGTCCTGTGTCCAATATAGGAGAGAGGTCCTTGCATATCTGGTCGATCACCAAGTACGTCTGGACGATCACCACTTATTACCTTGTCTTGGGTGTACGGCCCAATCAAGACATCAGTAATCATCCAAATGATGTGAAGACCCACCGTCTTCATCGTCGACTTATCATCAAATCAGTTATTCAGAATGGGTATAAACCCTGCCTACCCAAATAACTCGCGTAAATAATAAACAATGCTATAAAAGACAACATACGCCTCATTCCAATTCTGAATGTTCTTTTATTTAAATATTCATATCTTTTAGGAAAGGTTTTCATTAATTTTGTCAAAGATAAATTTTTTAAAACTATTCTTTAATCTTCCTTTGGATATCAATTCAAACCATGTTAAATTTTTCCAAACTAGTCGGGATCAACACACCTTACCGAAGTAATCATTTGTTTAATTTCCCAATCCCAACCTATTCATCCCATGGAGCAAAACCAGTAATACTCCATAACAACAGCACGGTGTTATCGATAAATTTAATCACCATTTCACGTTCAAATCTAATTACAGGTTAAACTATTGCTTGGAGTAAAACTGGTGTTACTCCATTCTCGATCATTTCCTAAATTTGATAAATTTAATTATCTCATTCACATTCCAATCTAATTAAAGATTCATTAAAACTATAATTCAATTTTAATCTTCCCAAAAATCAATATTAATGATTATTTAACTTTGGAAACACAAACATGTCACATCGACAATCTACATCATACTATTGATTTCTGCCGATATATAACCTATAAGCTCGTACGTCTTAGAGAAGGGTGTTAAGCAAGAGAATACATTCTCTACCACCAAACAAATATATATTTAGCAGAGATCAACCATACAGTTCGAAATACAATGTTAGATATGTAATCCTGACTTTAACTGGGTTAAAGAACTAATGTGATTTAAAACACAGTTCATGATAAACCCAAATCGCATTCCATTAATCAAGGAATCTCCACGGCAAACAGTTCGATATATATAATCGATATCAATTTCCATATCCGACTAATAATATAAATGGAATAACGACAAAGCCTTTTGAATTCCATATATATTAACAGTCTTCCTCCACTGAAACTTATTTTGATTATTATCAAATCGAATTCCATTCAATTCTAATTTAATCTATTAAATTGGAAAGCTTTACTTTGGAAAATTTACATTAAATCTTAATAAAAAGATTTATAATTTCCAAATCACATTTCACTGTAAATCAGATTAAAGAACGAAGGTCGTTAAAAACACAGTTCACAATAAACCCAATTCACATCCCATTTTATTCCAATTAAATGTTAATTAACTGGCAACTCTAATAATCATAATTAAAAGATTTATTCTTTTCACATGGGGTTTAAGAACAGTATTAATGAAGACACCTTTCACGACAAACCCAAAATTCAACTCAATATCAAGTACAAGGCTTTGAATAGAAATTATATCGGCTTGTATTCAATATCAAATTCTGAAACCAACAAATATCGTATTGGAAATAACGATATAAAATATATCTTCCAAATTTCCATAACAATATCCGTATAATCACGGAATCCAATATCAAAATATTCCGAAGATGATTTCCATTCAAATCCATCCCAATTCATATATTGGAAATTCTGGTTATTTTTAAAACCATTTCAAATCCAATTTATTTATTTAAAAATATTGGATTTATAATTCTACTATATAACTAGTTCACTTCGATAAAAATATTTTTTCATCTTTTCAAATATGGAATTTTTCATCCTAATTCTTTCCAAATCATTTATTATGATTTTACACAAATCATTAATATTTTTAATAATTTTATCAATCCCCGTGGAGTCGATTTCCGTATACGGTCATCGAACTGCACTTACAACGACCTTTTCCAAATTTGATTTGGACATAATTCCAAATCCAACCGTTAGATTTCAAATCTCTTATGTTCGTTGGAAAGCCCTTTTAGATAAGAACCTAACGGTTTTGGTTTAGGATAATCCGATGGTCGGATCTCTCGAAAAGTCCATTCGAAATCAATGGTCGAAATTCGCGAACTGTCCCGGCGTGACGCGTTCTATTCAGGCCATTAAATATATATATATATATATATATATATATATTATATTTAGTCGATTTCCATTTAAAACGTATTTTATAAATTGTTTTAAATTCGTTTTCAAAAAGATTTCAACATCATATTCGATTTTAAATGAAAATTGAATATTCCATGTCATTAATATATAAATGATAATATTTTCAAAACATTAGATTTTGAAATCACTTTCTTTACGATATTCATTATAAAAATGAATAAAATCGATATAAATATCGTTACGTGAGAATGATGTTAATCTAATCAACACGGCTTTATATATTTAAATATTTTCATGTCCATCCCAAATCGGACATCAAAATCATATTTTGATCCATTACTGAATATTATTGTAACGACCCAAAATCCCCTTTACGGGAAATCGCGAATTTCTTTGAGGACAAGACAAATCGACACACAAACAGAAGAACATTTCATTGTTAATTACAACAATTCCATCAGAATACAAGAATATACAGAGTATGAATTACATATCAGAGATTTAAATACATTACTGCAGCGTAAAAATAATACAATACACAACTGAGAAGAATATATGGATAAGAGCTTCCAAATATCATTCCAGCTGTAAACCAGGATCCTGTGAATATAAATCTGCAAAACCAAAACTACTAGCTGCCCGTGTTGAAAATAAGGGCACACAGAGTTTAGGTTAAAACAATAAACTCCGGGTCAGTCATGTGACTGGTGTGAGAACTAAAACAGTGATTAATCTTTATTTTAAAGTTAGGTAAATCAAGGGAGCAAGCCGTATAACACGGAACGGGTTTCCTCTCAAGAATACCAGTGCATAAAACAACAACGCAACGCTAAAATAGAACAATGAAGCAACTATATGACCCAGCTCCCATCACACAATGCAACATAAGCCGAAGGATAGGGTTTTACTTTATAACAGCCAAAGAATGCTTGATACGCTAAATTTCATCTTTTATTATTATTATAAGTGTATAGTGTCAAAACAATTTCAATCGTAAATATCAATCATAGACGGCATAAGTGCCACATACCACTATGTCGCCATACTAGGCTCTACATTCAAAACCGCAAAGTCACGTATTGGAAGTTGGATTTCCAACTGTGAACCGAGGCTAGGGATCGTCCTCACTGCTTCGAGACAATATAGCCCATGTCTCAGGCTACAGCCACAACTGCACCTAGCAGCCACAGGGTCGGTCCACTCGATGTGGATTAAATAAAACACTTAACACTATGTCTCCTCGCCCTATGGGGCGTAAATAAGCCAAATGACTCCATATCCGAGGCGCCTCGCAATCCAACAACCACACAGGTGAAAATAATATAAATGTCAGGGGTGGTAGGTCACTGACACCACCCTAGCTAGAAGGAAATGCATGTCCTCCCTGGATCCTTCTCCTGTTTCTGGTTCACACCAGGATGTGAGGCTCGCGAATTAACGCTACACAAAGGTATGCCACACAGGCGGTGCTTTGATCATCAACCACAAGACTTTGCTTTTCAACAGAAGCCTTGATCATTTGCATCTCAGCATGCCACACAGGCAATTCACTTCATGCGAATGATATCCATCAATATATAACCTCTGAGCTCGTACGTCTCAGAGAAGGGCGTTAAGCAAAAGAATAAATTCTCCATCGCCAAACAGATATATATTTAATAGAAATCAATCACACATAATAAAATCCAATGTCAGACACACAGTCCATTTACAAGTTCGTTCTGGGTCTTAACGAAACCGAGGGCACCTTGTAACTCGCATATCCGTCGATCTCCAAGTACATCTGGACCATCACCAACTGATTCCATCCTCTTGGGTGTATAGCCCAATCAAGACCATTTAC
Source organism: Allium sativum (assembly GCA_030737875.1). NCBI lineage: Eukaryota > Viridiplantae > Streptophyta > Magnoliopsida > Asparagales > Amaryllidaceae > Allium > Allium sativum. The sequence continues at coordinate 243,217,163 of CM060923.1, forward strand.
ATTGGAATCTTCATGGAAAACAAATCGATATATATAACCGATATAAACTACCATATCTGACTAGTAATATAAATGGAATAACAGCAAAGCCTGTTAAATTCCACATATATTAGTTGTCTTCCTCCACAGAAATTCACTTCGATTATTACCAAATCGAATTCCATTCCATCCCAATTTATTTTATTAAATTGGAAAACTTTACTTTGGAAAATCTCCTTTAAATCTTAACCAAAGATTTATAAATTCCAAATCACATTTCACCGTAAATTGGGTTAAAGAACGAATGTCGTTAAAACATAGTTCACGATAAACCCAATTCACATTCCATTAATTATCGGGTTAAAGAACAAATGTTATTTAAAACACCGTTCACGATAAACCCAAATCCCATTTGGTATTAAATACATGGCTCTGAATAGAAAATAGACCGACTTATATTCAATATCAAATTCTACGACCAACAAATATCGTATTGGAAATAACGATATTAATATATCTTTCAAATTTCCATAACAATATCGGTATAATCACAAAATCCAACATCGAAATATTCCAAAGACAATTTCGATTCAAATCCATTCCAATTCAATTATTGGAAATTCTGGTTACCTTTAAAACCCTTTCAAATCCAATTTATTTATTTCAAAAATAAATGGATTATAATTCTAGTTCAAAACTAATTCATTTCGATATTTTTATCTTTTCAAACATGGAATTTTTCATCCCAATTCTTTCCTAATCATTTCTTATGATTTTACACAAATTATTACTATTTTTTAATAATCTTATTTAGGCCCGTACAGTCGATTTCCATTAATGGCCATCGAACTGCACTTACAACGGCCTTTTCCAAATTTGATTTGGACATAATTCTAAATCCAACCGTTAGATTTCAAATCTCTAATATTCTAAGAAAGCTCTTTTCGATACGAACTCAACGGTTCCGGTTTTAGGAGAATCCGACGGTCGGATCTCCCGTAATATCCATTCGAAGTCGATGGTCGAAATTCGCGAAATGCCGCTGCACGGCGCGTTCTATTCAGGCCATTATATTAAATATATAATATATATTTCGCCGATTTCCTTTTAAAACGTAATTTTTTTAAATCATTTTAAATTCGTTTTTAAAACCATTTCAACTTCATATTCAATTTTAAATCAAAATTGAATATTCCTTAACATTAATATATAAATGATAATATTTTCAAAATATTAGATTTTGAAATCAATTCCTTTTCAATATTCATTATAAAAAGGAATAAAACCGATATGAATATCGTTCGCGTCAAAATGGCGCATATCTAATCAACACGGCTTTATATATTTTAATAGCTTCGTTATTCTATTCAACAAATGAATTTTTATACTATTCAACACATGAATTTTTATTCTATTCAACACATGAATTTTTCTTCTATTCAACACATGAATTTTTCTTCTGTTTAACACATGAATTTTTCTTCTATAATATTCCTTATTTTCCAAATTGGAATGAGGCCCAATTAATTACCATATAGTGTTAATTATATGGATTCCCTACAACACATGTATATAATAACAACGGTAAATCATCAACCACCATCCATAGTGCACCACACAACTGCATAAGCATTAAATATAAATAATTCACGCTTACTGTCAACCAATTGATTGACATACAACTAAACAATCAGGATTAGTGTACATCAAATATCATCCCAATACCCGTGTGGGGTTTCAAATCAACAAACACGGATTTTTATTTGTGTAGTTGGGCGATGTGTAAAATTTATCGTCCCAATCAATTATCAGTCAATGGGTATACATAAACGATTCGTCCGATTTGTTTATAAATATTTATTTTATATACATATTAAAAATTATATTTCTAACTATAAAATGTTTAATTCAACACATGAATATATTTCCATTCATTCCACATCACAATCAATTTTCAACACACAACAAAATCAAACAAGTCGTCCATGGTCTGTGGACAACGGGTGTCGGGTGCTGCTAAGCACCGTCTGCATCCTAGTATATATTTCAAACTAGAAATCAAAATAAAAGTGAGGAGTTCTCACCTAGAAGCTAAACCAAACGCCGCGACTCTTCATATGTAGAAAATCTTCGTCGCGTTTTCAGCGTTATCTGTTTTCACACAATTTGTATTAAAATTCATATTTTTCTATTGCTTCATATATAAGAAAGTTCATATTTTTATTCCTCTACATAAATAAAAATCATATTTTTCTTTCTCTAACTTCATAATAAAAATCATACTTTTTAATTCCACTTCATTTAAAAAAAATGTATATTTTATTTTTTTAAAAATGCGATATATATTCCCAAAACTATGCTATATATATTTTCAAATCTATGCTATATATATCTTCAAATAAAAAAAATGTTTATATTTTCAAATCAAAAATATTTATATTTTTGAATCAAAAATGTTTATATTTTCGTTCTGCCACCGTATAAATAAAAATCAAGCTATATATTTAAAAAAAATTGATTCTATTTATATTTTTAAAAATGTTTCATAAATTAAAACATCACATTTTTATTTTTAAAAACAAAGCAAATTTTATTTTAAAACTTTTGCTATAACTAAACAAATTACAAAAGCAACTAAAATAAAATAAATAATAAAAACTCACTGTTAAAAGGCTTCATCCTATAACACGAAAGCTTCAGGAACACCCACCAAAACCGTCGATGTTAGGGTTTCTTGTTGCACTAACTCCAACGCGTCGGGGCCAGATCAGAGTAGCTCACATGGAGCACCTAGAGGCGCGCCACCATCCGCCGGAGCTCTGGCCAACTGGGTGTCCCCTCCTCACCAGCAACAGCATGCGAACTCAGTGAGTTTGAGCGAGAAAAACGAGGCAAATTCGCCACTATAAATTCCCATTAATATGGACGGAGAGATCTTGCTTAGCACTATGAATTACGCTTTACAAGCTTCTCAAATCGTTGCTTGGATTCGTAGAATTTGGGGTTTGATCTTTTCAGCATTTTCCGCCGTTGAATTTGGGTAGAGCGGCATAATTAGTGTTCTGCGATTTAAAAGGGGGTTTTATAGAAAAATTTATTTATTTATTTATTTCATTTAAATGCGATTTTTCAAACGAACACCAAATCAAACCCAATGACTGTCGCCTCTAGCTAATTACCCCCATTCCGAACACAATGGGATATGTTTCGTTACCCAATTCAGCTGGTACGATCAGTTTCCGTCAAAATCAAAATATATATATATATATATATATATATTGATATTAAACGCACATTTCAATTTACCGGGGCCACATACGGACCCCAAAAATTCCCAAAAATATTTTCGAGCTTAGTATTGGCGATACGGTTCTAACAAAACTGATTTCGTCAAATTCTGAGACCGTTTGTAAAATGGCCATTTTCTGGTCGATCGAAATTGACTGAAACTGCCCAAACACGTTTTACTTTGCCACGCTCACATATTAATTCAGAAAATTACGAATTTTGGAATCTAGCAATAACTTTACATCCCGGATCCAACAAAAGTGGTTTCGTCGAAAACGAAGGTCGTTTGCAAAATTTCCATTTTTAAGGGCCAGAATTTCATAGCGACTATTCTGAATTTTCAACTGGACGTAACTTTTGATTCCCGCTATGAAATTTCAATTTTTCAGATTCGTTGCAAAGATGTTCTCAAATAGATTCAAATATTTTTGGTTTCGCTAAAATCCGGTTTATTTTGAATCCTGTACATTCATTTGAAATTTGAAATCGAATTTTCAAACTACCGCGCCATTTTCAATTCCTTTTATAATTAAAAATAAATATTTATATTCTAACGACGATCTATATAAATATATCCATTCTAATTCTATTCAAAATAAACTTCTGGTTGTTATTATTTAAAATAATTCATTTTAAATATCCAATGTTCACTAAAATTGCCAAAATAAAAATTTTAAATTGGCTTATATTTCTGGGTTATTACAATCTCCCCTACTTAAAACTATTCGTCCCCAAAAAGGAACGAAGCTGAAAGTTGTTTTACAAATCAACTCAACTTTCATTATTTTCCTTATGGCCTAAGTCCTTCAACTTTTCAGTTTCTAAGAACTTTTCAAAATTTTCAAAAATTTGGCTAACACCCTAAATTTTCGAAAAATTTCGCCATAACCTCCCCTGCACCGGGAGCTTCGGGATATTTCAAGTAGCCTCCCATGGCCCTCACCAATCCAAAAGAAAAAGCCAAGCGGCTAGCCAATCGGCTCATAAAATCATCCAAAACCCAAGAATTAGTAAACATGTACCTATTTGTCAGGCAAACAATTTTATTCCTCTTCTTTAGCCTCCTTGGTATGACCTGTTCAATGGATATATATATATATATATACACACACACACACATGCATGCAATTCCAAACAATTTCCAATACAGTTCAATATTTGATCAATTCAGTTATATGGTTCAAATTTTAATTAATCAACCAATAATCAAACAACACAATCAGCAATCATTTAGTTGATTAGCTTTTCATTTTCAGAACTTCTATACATAGTCCAAAAATCAGATTTTTGGTGCCAAATCACAACAATAGGCCCTATCCAGTTTTGGTTCTCACACAAGTCTATTGGAGATATATAAATATCACACCTTCAAAACTCGAACATAAATACTGATGATGTCATGACAATTATCAGTACCATCTCCGGGCGACTAGAGTGTGACTCCATATCTATCCAGTATATTAAAACTTCAAATTCACGTGGATCAGATGTATACGCAAAGTCTTTATAAACTTGATTGTCCAAATTCAGTATAAAATAAATGATCAAATACGAATAATTGATTTAAATTTTCAAAACAAAACTTGTTTCCAAATTTATTTTAAAAATATACTCTTCACACTCGTACTAGGATACTACTGATCTCATCTCTAGTGAGTCATTCCCATTGGATATTACTAATCCAATCTCTGATGAATTCTTTCACATGGTTCTAATGTGTCTTGTTCTCAAGCCCTGTAAACCAAAGCTCTGATACCAAGCTATAACGACCCGAAATCCCTCTTACGAGAAATCGCGGATTGTACTAAGGACAAGACAAATCAGCACACAAACAGAAGAACATTTCATTGTTAATTACAATAATTCCATCAGAATACAAGAATATACAGAGTATGAATTACATATCCGAGATTTAAATACATTACTGCAGCGGAAAAATAGTACAAAACAACACCGAGAAGAATATACGGATACAGAGCTTTCCGAATATCATTCCAGCTGTAAACTAGGATCCTGTGAATATAAATCTGCAAAACCAAAACTACTAGCTGCCCGTGTCGAAAACAAGGGCACCCAGAGTTTAGATTAAAACAATAAACTCCAGGTCAGTCATGTGACTGGTGTGAGGACTAAAACAATTATTAATCATTATTTTAAAGTTAGGTAAATCAAGGGACCACGCCGTACAACATGGAACGGGTTTACTCCCAAGAATACCAGTGTATAAAACAACAGCGCAATGCTAAATAAAGAACAATGAAGCTATTATAAGACCCAGGTCCCATCACACAATGCAACACAAGCCGGAGGATTGGGTTTTACCTTATAATAGCCAAAGAATGGTTGATACGCTAAATTTCATCTTTTATTATTACTATAAGTGTATAGTGTCAAAACAATTTCAATCATAAATATCAATCATAGACGGCATAAGTGCCCCATACCACTATGTCGCCATACTACGCTCTACAATAAAAACCGCAAAGTCACGTATTGGAAGTTGGATTTCCATCTGTGAACCGAGGCTAGGGATCGTCCTCACCGCTTCGAGACAATCTGGCCCATGTCTCAGGCTACAACCGCAACTGCACCTAGGAGCCACAGGGCCGGTCCACTCGATGTGGATTAAATAAAACCCTGAACACTACGTCTCCTCGCCCTATGGGGCGTAAATGAGCCAAATGACTCCATGTCTGAGGCGCCTCGCAATCCAACAACCACACAGGTGAAAATAATATAAATGTCAGGGCTAATAGGTCACTGACACCACCCTAGCTAGAAGGAAACGCATGTCCTCCCTGGATCTGCGACGACCCCAAAACCCCGTACGACGGTGTCAAGGGTAATCTTTAGAATATAACACATAAACAGATAACAGCAGAACATAATTAAATAAATACACTAGATAATGTACAAATAATACACTGGATAAACATAATCATCAGAATTACACAGTATACAGGATCATACTTAGTACAAATTCAGTTGTACATAAATGTCTACAGCGGAAAACAAACATAATATGTACACTACGAGCTGAACAGCATAAAAAGAGATAAATGATAGAATCTATCTTCAGCTCCAGCTGTCCAGAAAGAGCCTGCTAAAACCTGAATACAAGGCTGCACGTGTAGAAAGAGGGGCACCCGAGTTTGCAAGTGAAACAAACAACGAGTCGGTCATGGGACTGGTATCAGAAATCTACTTAACACATTTTATAATATGGCTAATCACAGGACCACGCCAGTTTCGCGGAACGGGTTTACTCCATTGGATTGCCAGTGCTTTGAAACAAGTAAATCTTTTAAACAACGCAATGCTTTTTATAAAAGTGAAGCCATTATAAGACTCGGTTCCCATCACACAATGCAACGCAAACCGGAAGATAGAGTTTTACCTTATAATGGCCAAAATATGCTTGATACGAATAAAACAAAATCACTTAAAATGTAAATGTTATCGTTTAATTCTTAATCAGACTCAAACCATAAATTAGTAAGAGAATGATTCCCTAAGTATTAACCCCGAAGGCCGAAACCAACATCAGACCAATACCTAGGAAACCACCCATCTTAGCTCGTTTCCAGCTAGTTTCTAATTTTATTTACAATCATAAATATCAATCATAGACAGCATAAGTGCCCCATACCACTATGTCGCCATATATAGGTATACAATCAAAACCGCACAAGTCGTATTTGGAAATTGGATTTCCGTCATGATCCAAGGCAAAAGATAGTCCTTACCGAATTCGAGACAATCTAGCCCATGTCTCAGGCGAGCGCGCAGGCAAGCCTTTGGAGCGACAGGGCCGGTCCATCGATGTGGATTATATGCCTGAATACTACGTTTCCCCGCTCTTTGGGGCGTAAATGATCCAATGAATGATTCCATCGGCTTCACGTAATCACCGATATATCCGAGGCGCCTCGCAACAGCAACAACCACACATGTGAAAATAATATAAATGTCAACCAGTTTAAGCACTGACACCACCTCTAGCTAGAAGGAAACGCATGCCCTCCCTGAGGTCCTCTCCCGTTTCTGGTTCACACCGGGGTGTGAGACTCGCGAATCAACGTTATATAAAAAGCTATGCCACACAGGCCGTGCTTTGATCATCAACCACAAGACTTTTCTTTTCAACAGAAGCCTTGATCATTTGCCACTTAGGCGTGCCACACAGGTAACTCACTCCATGCGACTGATTTCGATCGATATATAACCTCTGAGCTCGTACGTCTCAGAGAAGGGCATTAAGCAAGATAATGAATTCTCCGCCGCCAAACAGATATATATTTAATAGAGATCAATCAGCACAGAACAAAATCCAGTGTCAGACACATAGTCCATTTACAAGTTCGTTCTGGGTCTGAACGAAACCGGAGGCACTATATACCCCGCATATCCATTGATCTCCACGTAAGTCTGAACGATCACCACTGATTATCCATATTTCGGGATGCCTCCCAATCAGGACATCAGTTACCATCCAACCGAGGTGAAGATCACCGGTCTTCAACCACCGTCTTCATCATCGACCTCTCAACGCCGATCAATTATTTGAAATGAGATTTAACTAGGCCTTTTCAAATAACTCACGTATATTTAGAATTTAAATCAATTCATTTCAATGGTTAAATTATTCGACATCAATAATTTTGTTATTAAATGTAGTTTTCACACCAAACACATTCAACCATCAAATATCGAATAAACCAGGTAAATTCGGTTTATTTTGCACTCCATATCGTTTATAATATTTTATAATGATTTATCGCTATTTTTATTTATTTAAAAATAGCCAATTTCATTCAAACGATGCTTCAGGCCATAACGCGGTCGTAGCGCTGTTTTTCTTCAGATTTGATTTACACATATCTGAAAATCTAACCGTTGGATCTTCACAAATTTTATATCATTAGAAAGATCTTTTCAAAATGAATCCAACTGTTTCAGTTTCGGGAAAATCTGACGATCGGATATCCCAGTACACTCGTTTGAAGTTTCGATTTCAAAATATGAACTGCAGCATCGTCATTCGATTTAATTTAATTATATTTATATATATATATATAAATATAATCGATTCTGGCACTGTTTTTCTTCAGATTTGAATTAAACATTCCAGACAATCCAACCGTTGGATCTTCACAAAGTAGGTGTTTTTGGAAAGATATTTCCAAGGCGAACCTAACGGTTGCGGTTTCGGGAAAATCCGATGGTCGGATCTCCCGCACTAATCGTTTGAAATCACGGTTTCAAAACACGAATTGCAGCTTCGTTATTTGATTTATTTTAATTAATTATATATATATATATATAATCTATTCTTCGATTTCAAAACGATATTCTTTTCATACATTTGATAAAAATGATATTTTTATCCAACAGACATTTATTTCAACACTTCACTATTTTTAACAATTCATGTATATAATAAAAATGTGATTTTTATTGTAAAACTATTTATTTCAAAACACGACTATTTTATATAGTTCATATAGATGATAAAAATAGGATTTTTATTATAAAACATTTTATTTCAAAACACGACTATATTATATAGTTCATATAGATGATAAAAATACGATTTTTATTATAAAACAATTTATTTCAAAACACGACTATTTTATATAGTTCATATAGATGATAAAAATATGATTTTTATTATAAAACAATTTATTTTAAAACATGAATGTCGTTCAACACATGAAACACATGAATTTCTATTCAACACATGAATATAGTTTCAACACATGAAAATAATTCTAATACATGAATATTATTGAAAATTTCGGCAGCACAACGGCAGGGTAGTTAAAACCAGGACCGTCCCTAGTACGGCTCCTCGCTAACCTTAAAGCCTCGCAGCTTTTGACAATGGGGATTTCATGCATCTAGTTCGCACGCAGGCGACAAGTTTATTTTCTTTTCCACAAACTAATCCTATGTGATTTCCACCAAATAATTCTCAACCACAAACGGGTATTTTTCAACCACAATCAATCAATTTCAACCACAAACAATTCTAATCAACCATTCCCTATCAACCAATTTTCACAGCAATCACAACCAATAAATATCGTCCATGGTTTGTGGACGAGAGACATATATATATATATAAGTATATTTCACTTTATATATATATATATAAGTATATTTCACTTTTATTTCAAAACATATATAATTTTTACAATGCATATATAACTTATACATCAAACATACAACTTATACAACGCTTATACATGAGGTGTACAACGCTTATATAACTCATACTTCGAATATATAATTTATACATTGTCATTTCCATATCGTTTATAATTCAGAAATCTCACATTGCTTTTCGCGTTGCTAAAAATTGTAGATGGCTCAGAAAAATATCCGGTCTCTTCTAGAATGTAGAAGACGTCCTCTTGGTCCTGGTATATATTGTTTCACTGGATTTCGACAAGAAACGAAAAAAGATATGTTTTTTTTTTTTGCAAGATTAAATCACTTTGCTACGCTTTTAGAAGTTGAAATCAGTTTAAATGAATTACACTGTTCCTTTCAGCCACCTGCTCGAACTAGGGTTCGAATTTTTCTGGGAATCCATGAGGCTGCAGCTCAATCGCACGTCGAAGAGGGGTAGAGGGCGCACACGCACGCGGTGGAGTGGGCCCACTCGGTGGTCGGAATTCGCCTCGGTGGCGGTCGAAAGCCACCAACTTCCCGAGCTCGATTCGAGCTCTATAGGTCACGAAAAAATCCAATCTTCATATGGATGTGAAGATCGTGAGGAGTACTACAGAATTCTCTAAAGGGCCATGGGTTCTTATTGAGTGGATTTGAAGAAAAAGAGGAGAGAAGGTTTGAGCTATTTTCCGCCGTCTTCTGGAGTGTTTATCGGGGAGAGAGAAACTGTGCTGACCAATAGGATTATTTATTTATTTATATATTTTTAAAAACCCAAAAATACCCTTTGCCTCACACGAACTCCAATCCAAGCCCAACGATTGTCGTCCCTAGCTAAATACCCCTATTTCGAACACAATGGGATATGTTTCATAGGCCAATTCGACTGTTAGAGTCTGTTATTCTTCAAATTATAATATAAAACATTCAATATTCGATTTGAACGTACATTTCAATTTGCCGGGGCCACATATTGATTCTAAAAATTCCCGAAAAATAAATCTAGCTATGTTTCGACGATATGGTCCCAACAAAACTAGTTTCGTCGAATTCTGAGACCGTTTGAAAATGGCCCTTTTCTGGTCGATCCAATTTAACATAAATCGACCAAACACATTTTCCTTTGCCACGCTCACATACTAGCTTCAAAAATTATGAAAATTGAAACCTAGCAATAATTTGACATCCCAGATCCAACAAAAGGGGTTTCGTTGAATTCTGAGGTCGTTTGCAAAATGGCCATTTTCACGGGCTATATAAACTCTATAACGACCTTTCTGAAAATTCATTTGGCCATAACTTTTGCTTCCCGCTACGAAACTTTGATTTTTCAGATTCTTAGAAAGATATTCACTAACATATTTAAATATTTTTGGTTTCACTAAAATCCGTTTTGTTTTGCTCCCGGTATAGTTAGTCAAAATTTGAATTCAAATATTGAAACTACCGCGCCATTTCAGGCCTTGTTTATAATTAGAAATAATTATATTCATTTTCAAACATCGATTCAAACTCACTTTTCGTCGTTATTATTTAAAATATTTTATTTTAAATATCTAAAATTCACTAGAATAGCCAAATTAAAATTTTCAAACTGGTTCAGATTTTCCGTGTTGTTACAGTCACCCTCACTTAAAACTTTTCGTCCTCGAAAAGGAACAAAGTCGAAAGTGGTTTGATTAATCAACTCTACTTTCAATCTGGCTTCCATTCTTCAACTTTTCAGTTTCTAAGAATTTTCAAATTCTTCAAAAATTTGGCTAACACCCTAAATTTTTGAAAAATTTCGCCATAACCTCCTTTGTACGGGGAGGGGTTTGGAATTTTATTGGGCCGTATTAGGTACCAATAAATCCTAATAAGCATGCACATATTTATAGTGATATATTCCGGTGTCCACAGGGGAGTGTGTATAGATCATAACTCTAGAAAATAAATTCTCGTCACCCTATAAATGGTTTTTGTGCCTTAATGACCAGACAGACGTGTTTATTGTCATCTCTAGACCCGTGTGGGGTTTTTATATTAATCTGGCAATTTGTCGTTACATTTTATATGGTCAATATCAGTCATCAGTTCAACCTGTAAAATATAGTCATCGCCATACAAGCCTCTCGCTCGTATGGTAAACCTTCAACCTCATCACACAAGCTCCAAATGCTTATGTGGTATATGATGAAGTATGCCTATCTTCAAGAAGTGTGCCATGTAGTGTAGCTCAAAATTAATTGTTACTATCCTATGGCGACGTTTATTATTACACACAGAATAACCAGCACTTCGCATCTAATGGCATTCACAGGAGTTGATATAATAATAAATTTGCGCATCCAACTCATTAAGGTTTACCTATTTGTCGGACACGCAAATAAATTCTTTACTCAACAGCTAATCCGTTTACCTATTCAAACATATATAATGCACATGTATATATTTCTATCTTTTTTTAAATCAGTTCAATACTTGATTTAATTAAGTATCATTCTAATAATTTAATTAATCAAATCCACTATCACACAACTCAAACAACAATAAATTTGTCTTTAACTTTTCAAAAATATACTAATCGATTCATATACTCTTTTAAAATAATCAGACTATAGAATTAAAAGTTTACATTCATGAAAAGAAAATAACAACAAAGTAGAGAACAAATGGTAATGCAAAGTATGGTAAATGTACCTTGCACCGGAGTCAATCAGAGATATCCACCCTGCACTTAGGATAGGCTTTCTTAATGCTTTCCTCTGTTTCCCAAGTACAATCTCGCAGATCTCCTCTCCATTGCACTTTGACTAAGTGAACCTTCTTGTTCCTCATCTCTTTGGTTTCTTTGCCAATAATCTTAAGCGGCTCTCTTCTTACAGCCAATTCTGGAGTAATTTCAATATCCTATTGTGCGGCTTCTTCCACAACCAAGTCTGGATCATGAACATGCTTTCGAAGTTGAGATACGTGAAATACATCATGCACTCCAGGAAACCAATCCGGTAATTGAATTCTATAAGCGAGAGTCCCAACCCGTTCAAGAATAGAGAATGGTCCAATAAATTTAGGCGCCAACTTCCCAGTTTTGCCAAATCGAATCAGTCCTCCCATCAGAGAAACCCTTAGATACACATAATCACCAACAGAAAAAGCCAAATCTCTTCTTCCCGAATCAGCATAGCTCTTCTATCAGCTTTGAGCGGCAAGTAATCGTTTCTTAATGAAATCGACTTTGTCTGTAGCTTCACGGATCATATCGGGTCCCAATACAAGTCTATTACCAGGTTCAACCCAACAAACAGGAGATCGGCACGGTCTACCATACAATGCTTCGAATGGTGACATTGTCAGGCTTGCTTGGTAGCTGTTCTTGTATGAGAACTCAGCCAAATGTAAATGGTCTTCCCATGATCCACCAAAATCTAGAACACAAGCCCGCAATAAATCTTCTAGTATACGATTCACCCTCTCAGTCTGACCAACTGTTTGAGGATGATAGGCGGTGCTTAGATTCAACTTTATCCCCAGTTCTGCTTGAAATGCCTCCCAGAATTTGCTAGTAAATATTGGATCTCTATCACTAACTATACTGATCGGAACTCCATGTAGCCTAACAATTTCCTTGAAATATATCTGCGCCAGACTCTGAGCAGTTCTGTTCGATCTGACAGGTATAAAATGGGCGGTCTTCATGAAGCGATATACGATCACCCAAATACTGTCATTTCCTTTCCTGGTTGTGGGCAAACCATATATGAAGTCCATAGGAATATGTTTCCACTTCCAATCTGGAACGTCCAGCAGTTGCAACAATCCAGCAAGTTTCTGTTGGTCGCTTTTGACTAGTTGGCAAGTAGAGCACCTGCTAACATATATTGAAACATCCCTTTTCATAGCCTTCCACCAGAATGTTCGCTTGAGATCGTTATACATTTTGGTCACACCTGGATGGGTACTCAGCTTGGACTTGTGACACTCGTCTAACACTTCCCTTTTTAACTCGGGGATGTCGGGAACACAAATCCTTCCTCTCAATCTTAGGGTCCCATCGTTATCTATTTGAAAACACAAGGGTTCGCCTTTCTGAATCCTTCTGATCATATCCTTAATAAAATTATCTTCCTTCTGAAGAACAGATATTTTGTCAATCAAAGAAGTCGTAATAATGAAGCTGGCAATTATTGCGTTCTTTCGACTTAGCGCATCGGTCACGACATTGGATTTTCCGGGAGTGTACAGAATCTCAAAATCGTATGCTGTAAGGAACTCTAGCAAACGTTGCTGCCTCAGATTCAAGTCTTTCTGGGTGAACAGATACTTTAGCGACTGGTGATCTGTAAACAGTTCGAATTTCTCACCCAGAAGATTGTGTCTCCAGATTTTCAAAGCAAATACTATAGCTAACAACTCAAGATCATGAGTAACGTTGTTCTTATCATGCGGCTTCAGCTGACGGCTAGCATAAGCAACCACTTGACCTCTTTTGCATTAATACTGCACCAAGGCCTTCTCTAGAGGCATATGTCCAGACTTTAAAGTCTTGATTGCCATCGATTTATCGCTAACACTGGAGCAGTTGTTAATCTTAATTTCAGCTTCTGAAAAGCCTCCACACATTCGGGAGTCCACTTGAATTTTGTGTGCTTCTTTGTAAGCTTTTTTAAGTGACTAGATATCTTCGAAAAATATTTAATGAACTTCCGGTAATATCTAGCCGATCCAAGAAAACTTAGGACTTCTATGGGAGTACTAGGTTGTTTCCAATTTTCAATAGCAGTGATTTTACTTTGATCTATAGCAATTCCCTCTTTTGATACGACGTGGCCAAGAAACTTTGCTTCATCTTGCCAGAATATAAATTTGGAAAGTTTAGCTTTCAATACATTCTTTCTCAGAATTTCTAGAAATTGTTCCAAATGTTTTTCATGTTCGGATTTTGACTTAGAGAAGATTAGAATATCATCAATAAAAACCAGAAAAAACATACTCAAGACTCCTCTGAACACTCTATTCATTAAATCGACGAAGTATGCAGGAGCGTTACACAGGCGAACGAATTGCCAACCATTCATAGAATAAGTCTGGACCCCTGAACGCTGTCATAGGAACACGCTCTTCGGCAATACAAAGCTGATGGAAGCCTGTAGCTAGGTCCATCCTTGAAAAAACTTGTGCTCCATTCAGACGATCCAATAAATCATCGATTCGCGGCAATGGATATTTATTCTTTAATGTCTGCTTATTTAAGTCACGATAATCTACACACAGTCGCAGAGTACAGTCAGACTTTGGGGCAAACACCACTGCTGCTCCCCAATCAGAGAAACTAGGCCTGATCAGTCCCTTCCATACAAGCTATCGAGTTTGATTTTCTAGTTCTTCTTTCTCCTTTAGAGTCTTTCTCCGAATAGCGTGCACTACTGGCCTTGCGTTCGGAATTAAAGCGATCTTGAAATCAATTTCCCTCTGCGGAGGTAAGCTAACAACTTCTTCGAACACATCCGCATAATTCCTGACGACAGGAATATCTTTTATGAGGTCGGGAATATTCTCAGTGACTACAGGGATATTTTCTATTTGAACAGGAGAAACATCTAGAGCTGACCAAAAGTCTTTTCTATTTGAATTCAGACCTTCGCATGGTATGGTGATATAATCCCCTGATTTAATCTTTGCCCTAACAACTCTCTCGGCGCATTTAACCTCTGCTTCATATTTGGTTAACTAGTCTAATCCCAGGATAAGATCAAACTCTGTAAAATTCATAACGATTGAGATGGTAGGAAACCGATACCGGGAAAAAGAGACAGGCACCCCACAAATCCAGCTAAGATCGAGAGAACCCCCAGCCGGATTATGGACAGTGATGGGTTCTTTGAGCTTTTTCAAATTCAAATCCAATTTCTTAACCGCATTCTTTGCAATAAAGCTTCGCGACGCACCTGTATGAAACAGTACTTTAACTGGAATGTTTTTGACAGTATGCGTGCCTTCCAAAATATCAGACCTTCCCTGACTAGCCGAGGGTGTTAAAGTTTCTGCCACTTCATTTACTTGAGCCACTTTGGTCTTTTTCAACACCCAGCAGTCTCGCTTTATACGACCAGTCTGATGACAAAGATTGCACTCTCGGGTCACTTGAAACTTGTTCATGGATTTAAATTCGTTCTTCTTTAGTTTCTTTAAAGATCTGCAATTTCCTTGCAAATGCCCTTGCTTATGGCAGTTATTGCATACGGCAGTCCTTACTGGTCCTTTCTCAGATTTAACCCTTTTCCTCTTGGCTTTGGGCTTCTTATTGGCCTCAGGACTATCAGTCTCAGACTCCTCTTTGTTACTCGAACTGACTTCCTCTTCGTCGCGCAACATACCTTTCTTATGGAGAACTTCATACTAATAAGCCATGTATATCATTTCTGAAAAAGGAAGCTTCACATGCCCCATTACTTTATTCGAGTATTTTCTTTGAAGCCTGTTTATAAATCTCAGATTCTTCCTCTTCGGATTTTGAATTAGATGAGGGGCAAAGTGGGAAAGTTCATTGAATTTCTTATGATATTCTGGGATGTTCATATCTCCTTTTATCAAATAGGAAAATTCATCACATAACCGCTCAGTTGCTTCTGGAGGAGTAAATCTTTCACTGAAAATCTCTTTGAATCTATCCCAGGTGATATCACCTTCTGGATTATCCATAGTGATTGTATCCCACCAGATTAAAGCTTCCTCTTTGAGCACCCAAGATGCTACTAATCTTTTCTGATCGTCTCTCAGCTGGAAACGCTCAAAAATTCTTTCAGCAGAACTCATCCATGCCTGAGTTTGAATAATCGATTCATTGCCCGAGAATTGTGCTCCACCCAGATTTTGATATCTCTTAAATAGAGCCTCTAGATCTGGTTTTGCGTTCCTTCTGTTTCTGACACTCATTCTTCTAGTACTTCTGCAAATAGTAGATCAAGTGGCAGGTCAACAGAAAAGATATTTTAAAGCATAGAGACATATACTTGAATGTAAATGTGTCTATCGGGCGTAATTCATTCTGCTATACTCATACTAGGATATTACTGACCCTATCTGCAAGGAGTTACCCGTCCTAGAACACTATTGGTTCTATTTCTGACGAGTTCGTTAATATGTTATATTCCAGAACTAAGCTTAACCAAAGCTCTGATACCATGTTGTGACGACTCCAAAACCCCGTACGACGGTGTCAAGGGTAATCTTTGGAATATAACACATAAAGCGATAACAACAGAACATAATTAAATAAATACACCATCTAATGTACAAATAATACACTGGATAAATATAATCATCAGAGTTACACAGTATACAGGATCATACTTAGTACAAATATAGTTCAGCTATACATAAATGTCTACAGCGGAAAACAAACATAATTTGTAGAATACAAGCTGAACAGCATAAAAAGAGATAAATGATAGAATCTATCTTCAGCTCCAGCTATCCAGAAAGAGCCTGTTAAAACCTGAATACAAGGCTGCCCGTGTAGAAAGAGGGGCAACCGAGTTTGCAAGTGAAACAAACTACGAGTCAGTCATGGGACTGGTATGAGAAATCTACTTAACACATTTTATAATATGGCTAATCACAGGACCACACCACTTTCACAGAACGGGTTTACTCCATTGGATTGCCAGTGCTTTAAAACAAGTAAATCTTTTAAATATCGCAATGCTTTTTTATAAAAAATGAAGCCATTATAAGACTCAGTTCCCATCACACAATGCAACGCAAACCGGAGGATAGAGTTTTACCTTATAATGGCCAAAACATGCTTGATACGAATAAAACAAAATCACTTAAAATGTAAATGTTATCATTTAATTCTTAATCAGACTCCAACCGTAAATTAGTAAGAAAACGATTCCCTGAGTATTAACCCCGAAGGCCGAAACCAACATCAGACTAATACCCAGGAAACCACCCATCTTAGCTTGTTTCTAATTTTATATACAATCATAAATATCAATCAAAGACGACATAAGTGCCCCATACCACTATGTCGCCATATATAGGTATACAATCAAAACCGCACATGTCGTATTTGGAAATTGGATTTCCGTCATGAACCAAGGCAAAAGATAGTCCTTACCGAATTCGAGACAATCTAGCCCATGTCTCAGGCGAGCGCGCAGGCAAGCCTTTGGAGCGACAGGGTCGGTCCACCGATTTGGATTATTATGCCTGAACACTACATTTCCCCACCCTTTGGAACGTAAATGAGCCAACAAAGAACTCCATCGGCTTCACATAGTCACCGATATATCCGAGGTGCCTCGCAACAGCAACAACCATATAGGTGAAAATAATATAAATGTCAGCCAGTTTAAGCACTAACACCACCTCTAGCTAGAAGGAAACGCATGCCCTCCCTGAGGTCCTCTCCCGTTTCTTGTTCACACCGGGGTGCGAGGCTCGCGAATCAACGTTATACACAAAGCTATGCCACACAGGCCGTGCTTTGATCATCAACCACAAGTCTTTGCTTTTCAACAGAAGCCTTGATCATTTGCCACTTAGGCGTGCCACACAGGCAGCTCACTCCATGCGACTGATTTCTATCAATATAACCTCTGTGCTCGTACATCTCAGAGAAGGGTGTTAAGCAAGAGAATGAATTCTCCGCCGCCAAACAGATATATATTTAATAGAGATCAATCAGCACAGAACAAAATCCAATGTCAGACACACAGTCCATTTACAATTTCGTTCTAGGTCTGAACGAAACCGGAGGCACTATATACCCTGCATATCCATCGATCTCCACGTACGTCTGGACGATCACCACTCATTACCCATATTTCGGTATGCCTCCCAATCAGGGCATTAGTTACCATCCAACCGAGGTGAAGATCTCCGGTCTTCAACCACCATCTTCATCATCGACCTCTCATCGCCGATCAACTATATGAAATGAGATTTAACTCGGCCTTTTCAAATAATTCATGTATATTTAGAATTTAAATCAATTTATTTCAATCGTTAAATTATTCAACATCAATAATTCTGTTATTAAATGTAGTTTTCACACCAAACACATTCAACCATCAAATATCTAATAAACCGGGTAAATTCGATTTATTTTCCACTCCATATCGTTTATAATATTTTATAACGATTTACCGCTATTTTTATTTATTTAAAAATAGCCAATTTCATTCAAACAACACTTCAGGCCATAAAGCGGCCATGGCGTTGTTTTTCTTTAGATTTGATTTACACATATATGAAAATCTAACCGTTGGATCTTCACAAATTTTATATCATTAGAAAGATCTTTTCAAAACGAACCCAACGGTTTCAGTTTCGGGAAAATCCGACGGTCGGATCTCCCGGTACACTCGTTTGAAGTTTCGATTTCAAAATACGAGCTGCAGCGTTGTCATTCGATTCAATTTAATTATATATATATATATACATATAATCGAATCTGGCGCTGTTTGTCTTCAGATTTGAATTAAACATTCCAGACAATCCAACCATTGGATCTTCACAAAGTGGGTGTCGTTGGAAAGATATTTCCAAGGCGAACCCAACGTTGCAGTTTCGGGAAAATCCGATGGTCGGATCTCCCACACTAATCGTTTGAAATCACGGTTTCAAAACACGAACTGCAGCTTCGTTATTCGATTTATTTTAATTATATTAATATATATATATATATATATATAAATAAATATAATCTATTATTCGATTTCAAAACGATATTCTTTTCATACATTTGACAAAAATGATATTTTTATCCAACAGACATTTATTTCAACACTTCACTATTTTTAACAATTCATGTATATAATAAAAATGTTATTTTTATTGTAAAACTATTTATTTCAAAACACGACTATGTTATATAGTTCATATAGATGATAAAAATAGGATTTTTATTATAAAACAATTTATTTCAAAACACGACTATTTTATATAGTTCATATAGATGATAAAAATAGGATTTTTATTATAAAACAATTTATTTCTAAACACGACAATTTTATATAGTTCATGTAGATGATAAAAATAGGATTTTTATTATAAAACAATTTATTTCAAAACACGACTATTTTATATAGTTCATATAGATGATAAAAATATTATTTTTATTATAAAACAATTTATTTTAAAACATGAATGTCGTTCAACACATTAATTTCTATTCAACACATGAATTTCTATTCAACACATGAATATAGTTTCAACACATAAAAATAATTCTAACACAAGAATATTATTAAAAATTTCGGCAGCATAACGGCAGGGTAGTTAAAACCGGGACCGTCCCTAGTACGGCTCCTCGCTCTACCTTAAAGCCTCGAAGCTTTTGACAATGGGGATTTCATGCATCTAGTTCACACGCAGGTGGCATGTTTATTTTCTTTTCCACAAACTAATCTTATGTGGTTTCCACGAAATAATTCTCAACCACAAACGGGTATTTTTCAACCACAATCAATCAATTTCAACAATAAACAATTCTAATCAACCATTCGCTATCAACCAATTTTCACAGCAATCACAACCAATAAATATCGTCCATAGTTTGTGGACGAGGGGCGTATATATATATATATATATATGAGTATATTTCACTTTTATTTCAATACATATATAATTTTTACAATGCATATATAACTTATACAATGCTTATACATGAGGTGTACAACGCTTATATAACTTATACTTCGAATATATAATTTATACATCGTCATTTCCATCTCGTTTATAATTCAGAAATCTCACACTGCTTTTCGCGTTGCTAAAAATTGTAGAAGGTTCAGAAAAATATCCGGTCCCTTCTAGAATGTAGAAGACGTCCTCACGGTCCCGGTGTCTCTTGTTTCATTGGATTTCGACAAGAAACGAAAAAAGATATGATTTTTTTTACAAGATTAACTCACTTTGCGACGCTTTTAGAAGTTGAAATCAGTTTAAATGAATTAAACTATTCCTTTCAGCTACCTGCTCGAACTAGGGTTTGAATTTTTCTGCAAATCCGTGAGGCTGCAGCTCGATCGGAGGATACAGCGTTAAAGAGGGGCGGAGGGCGCACCCGCGTGCGGTGAAGTGGGCCCACTCGATGGTCAGAATTCGCCTCGGAGGCGGTCGAAACCCACCAACTTCCCGAGCTCGATTCGATCTCTACAGGTCACGAAAAAAATCCAATCTTCATATGGATGTGAAGATCGTGAGGAGTACTAAAGAATTCTCCAAAGGACCGCGGGTTCTTATTGAGTGGATTTGAAGAAAAAGAGGAGAGAAGGTTTGAGCTGTTTTCCTCCGTCGTCTGGAGTGTTTATCGGGGAGAGAGAAACTGTGCTGACCAATAGGATTTTTTATTCATTTATATATTTTTAAAAACCCAAAAATATCCCTTGCCTCACACGAACTTCAATCCAAGCCCAACGACTGTCGTCCCTAGCTAAATACCCCCATTCCGAAGACAATGGGATATGTTTCATAGGCCAATTCGACTGTTAGAGTCTGTTATTCTTCAAATTAAAATATAAAACTTCAATATTCGATTTGAACGTGCATTTCAATTTGCCGGGGCCACATATTGATTCTAAAAATTCCCGAAAAATAAATCTAGCTATATTTTGACGATACGGTCCCAACAAAACTAGTTTCGTCGAATTCTGAGACCGTTTGAAAAATGGCCCTTTTCTGGTCGATCCAATTTAACAGAAATCGATCAAACACATTTTCCTTTGCCACACTCACATACCAGCTTCAAAAATTATGAAATTTGAAACCTAGCAATAATTTGACATCCCGAATCCAACAAAAGGGGTTTCGTCGAATTCTGAGGTCGTTTGCAAAATGGCCATTTTCACGGGCTATATAAACTCTATAGCGACCTTTCTGAAAATTCATTTGGCCATAACTTTTGCTTCCCGCTACGAAACTATGATTTTTCAGTCGTTAGAAAGATATTCACTAACATATTTAAATATTTTTAGTTTCACTAAAATCCGTTTTGTTTTGCTCTCGGTATAGTCAGTCAAAGTTTGAATTCAAATTTTGAAACTACCGCGCCATTTCAGGCCTTGTTTATAATTAGAAATAATTATATTCATTTTCAAACATCGATTCAAACTCACTTTTCGTTGTTATTATTTAAAATATTTTATTTTAAATATCTAAAATTCACTAGAATAGCCAAATTAAAATTTTCAAACTGGTTCATATTTTCCGGGTTGTTACAGGATTCTTCTCCTGTTTCTGCTTCACACCGGGATGTGAGGCTCGCGAATTAAAGCTACACAAAGTTATGACTCACAGGCGGTGCTTTGATCATCAACCACAAGACTTTGCTTTTCAACAGATGCCTTGATCATTTGCATCTCAGCATGCCATACAGGCAATTCACTCCATGCGATTGATATCCATCAATATATAACCTCTGAGCTCGTACGTCTCAGAGAAAGGGGCTAAGCAAGAGAATAAATTCTCCTCTGCCAAACAGATATATATTTAATAGAAATCAATCACACAGAAAAAAATCCAATGTCATACACACTGTCCATTTACAAGTTCGTTTTGGGTCTGAACAAAACCGGGGGCACCTTGTACCTCGCATATCCACCGATCTCCAAGTACGTCTGGACGATCACCAACTGATTCAATCCTCTTGGGTGTACAACCCAATCAAGATCATCGGTAATTATCCAAACGATGTGAAGACCTCCAGTCCTCGACCACCGTCTTCATCCGCGACACATCGTCGAATCAGTTATTCATAATGGGATATCCCGGCCTTTTTGAATAACTCGCGTATATAATAAACAAGTGTTACACAAACACAACATACGCCTCATTCCAACTCAGAATATTCTTTTATTCAAATATTCTTATACCTTGGGAAATGTTCCCATTAATTTTATCAAAGATAAATTCTTTAAATTTATTCTTTAATCTTCTTTGAATATCAATTCAAACCAAATTATGGTTTATCCAAACTAGTCGGGATTAGCGAACGTTACCGAAGTAATCACTTATTAAATTTCCCAACCCCAACCTATTCATCCCATGAAGTAAAACGGGTCATACTTCAAATCTAACACCACGGTGTTATCGGTGAATTCAATTACCATTTCACGTTCAAATCTAATTAAAGATTTAACTATCGCCTGGAGCAAGACTGGTGATACTCCGCTCTCGATCCTTTCAATCTAATTACAGATTCATTGAAACTCCACTTGGTTTTAACTGGCTTTAGCTGGGTTAAAGAACCAATGTCATTTAAAATACGGTTCACGATAAACCCAAAATCACATTCCATTTACAATGGAATCTTCATGGAAAAAACATCGATATATATAATCGATTTAAACTTCCATATCCGACTAGTAATACAAATGGAATAACGGCAAAGCCTTTTAAATTCCAGATATATTAGTTGTCTTCCTCCACAGAAATTCCCTTCGATTATTACCAAATCGAATTCCATTCCATCCCAATTTATTTTATTAAATTGGAAAACTTTACTTTGGAAAATCTCCTTTAAATCTTAACAAAAGGTTTATAAATTCCAAATCACATTTCATTGTAAATTGGGTTAAAGAACGAATGTCGTTAAAACACAGTTCACGATAAACCCAATTCACATTCCATTAATTATCGGGTTAAAGAACAAGTGTTATTTAAAACACCGTTCACGATAAACCCAAATCCCATTTGATATTAAATACAAGGCACTGAATAGAAAATATATCGGCTTATATTCAATATCAATACGACCAACAAATATCGTCTTGGAAATAACGATATTAATATATCTTTCAAATTTCCATAATAATATCTGTAAAATCACGAAATCCAACATCGAAATATTCCAAAGACAATTTCGATTCAAATCCATTCCAATTCAATTATTGGAAATTCTGGTTACCTTTAAAACCCTTTCAAATCCAATTTATTTATTTCAAAAATAAATGGATTATAATTCTAGTTCAAAACTAATTCATTTCGATAAAAATCTATTTTTATCTTTTCAAATATTGAATTTTTCATCCCAATTCTTTCCTAATTATTTCTTATGATTTTACACAAATTATTACTATTTTTTTAATAATTTTATCAAGGCCCGTACAGTCGATTTCCATTAGTGGCCATCGAACTGCACTTACAACGATCTTTTCCAAATTTGATTTGGACATAATTCCAAATCCAACCGTTAGATTTCAAATCTCTAATATTCACTAGAAAGCTCTTTTCGATATGAACCCAATAGCTTCAGTTTTAGGAGAATCCGACAGTCGGATCTCCCGTAATATTCGTTCGAAGTCAATGGTCGAAATTATCGAACTTTTTTACAATTTCCTTTTAAAACGTATTTTTTTACAATTGTTTTAAATTCGTTTTCAAAACCATTTCAACTTCATATTCAATTTTAAATGAAAATTGAATATTCCATATCATTAA
This sequence comes from Allium sativum, assembly GCA_030737875.1. Classification (NCBI taxonomy): domain Eukaryota; kingdom Viridiplantae; phylum Streptophyta; class Magnoliopsida; order Asparagales; family Amaryllidaceae; genus Allium; species Allium sativum. Next base: position 243,241,040 of record CM060923.1, read on the forward strand.
TATATAAATGATAATATTTTCAAAATATTAGATTTTGAAATCAATTCCTTTTCGATATTCATTATAAAAATGAATAAAATCGGTATGAATTTCGTTTGCGTCAAAATGGCGCCTATCTAATCAACATGGCTTTATATATTTTAATAACTTCGTCATTCTATTCAACAAATGAATTTTTATTCTATTCAACACATGAGTTTTTATTCTATTCAACACATGAATTTTTATTCTACTCAACACATGAATTTTTCTTCTATTCAACACATGAATTTTTCTTCTGTAATATTCCTTATTTTTCAAATTGGAATGAGGCCCAATCAATTACCATATAATGTTAATTATATGGATTCCCTACAACACATGTATATAATAGCAACGATAAATCATCAACCATCATCTAGAGTGCACCACACAACTGCATAAGCATTAAATATAAATAATTAACTCTTACACAATCTGTCAACCCATCGATTGACATACAACTAAACAATCGGGATTAGTGTACGTCAAATATCATCCCAATACCCGTATGGGGTTTCAAATCAACAAACACAGATTTTTATTTGTCAGTTGGGCGATGTGTAAAATTTATCGTCCCAATCAATTATCAGTCAATGGGTGTACATAAACAAATCGTCCGATTTGTTTATAAATATTTATTTTATATGCACATTAGAAATTATATTTCTAACTATAAAATATTTATTTCAACACATGAATATATTTCCATTCGTTCCACATCACAATCAATTTTCACTACCCAACAAAATCAAACAAGTCGTCCATGCTCTGCGGACAACGGGTGTCGGGTGCTGCTAAGCACCGTCTGCGTCCTAGTATATATTTCAAACTAGAAATCAAAATAAAAGTGAGGAGTTCTTACCTAGAAGCTAAACCAAACGCCATGACTCTTCATATGTAGAAAATCTTCGTCGCATTTTCAGCGTTATCTGTTTTCACACAGTTTGTATTAAAATTCATATTTTTCTATTGCTTCATATATAAGAAAGTTCATATTTTTATTCCTTTACATAAATAAAAATCGTATTTTTCTTTGTCTAACTTCATGATAAAAATCATGCTTTTTAATTCTACTTCGTTTTAAAAAAAATGTATATTTTAATTTAAAAACGATGCAATATATATTCTCAAAACTATGCTATATATATTTTCAAATCTATGCTATATATATCTTCAAATAAAAAAAAAATGTTTATATTTTCAAATCAAAAATATTTATATTTTTGAATCAAAAATGTTTATATTTTCATTCTGCCACCGTATAAATAAAAATCAAGCTATATATTTTTAAAAAATTCGATTCTATTTATATTTTTAAAAATGATTCATAAATAAAAACATCACATTTTTTTTAAAAACAAAGCAAATTTTATTTTAAAACTTTTTCTAATTTTTTTTTTAACTAAACTAATTACAAAAGTAACTAAAATAAAATAAATAATAAAAACTCACTGTTAAAAGGCTTCTTCCTATAACACGAAAGCTTCAGGAACACCAACCAAAACCGTCGATGCTAGGGTTACTTGTTGCACTAACTCCAACGCGTCGGGGCCAGATCAGAGTAGCTCACATGGAGCACCTAGGGGCGCGTCACCATCCGCCGGAGCTCTGGCCAACTGGGTGTCCCCTCCTCGCCATCGACAGCGTGCGAACTCAGTGAGTTCGAGCGAGAAAAACGAGGCAAATACGCCATTATAAATTCCCATTTAGTTGGATGGAGAGATCTTGCTTAGTACTACGAATTACCCTTTACAAGCTTCTCAAATTATTGCTTGGATTCGGAGAATTTGGGATTTGAACTTTTCAGCATTTTCCGCCGTTGAATTTGGGTAGAGCGGCGGAATTAGTGTTCTGCGATTTAAAGGTTGTTTAATAGAAAAATATATATATTTATTTATTTCATTTAAATGTGATTTTTCAAACGAACACCAAATCAAACCTAACGACTGTCTCCTCTGGCCAATTACCCCCATTCCGAACACAATAGGATATGTTTCGTTACCCAATTCAGCTGGTATGATCAGTTTCCGTCAAAATCAAAATATAAATCTATATATTGATATTAAACGCACATTTCAATTTACCGAGGCCACATACGGACCCCAAAAATTCCCGAAAAATATTTTCTAGCTTCGTATTGGCGATACGGTTCTAACAAAACTGATTTCGTCAAATTCAGAGACCGTTTGTAAAATGACCATTTTCTGGTCGATCGAAATTGACTGAAACTGCCCAAACACGTTTTACTTTGCCACACTCATATATTGATTCAGAAAATTACGAATTCTGGAATCAAGCAATAACTTGACATCCCGGATCCAACAAAAGTGGTTTCGTCGAAATCGAAGGTCGTTTGCAAAATTTCCATTTTTAAGGGCCAGAATTTCAAAGCGACTATTCTGAATTTTCAACTGGACGTAACTTTTGATTCCCGCTATGAAATTTCAATTTTTCGGATTCGTTGCAAATATATTCTCAAATAGATTCAAATATTTTTTGTTTCGCTAAAATCCTGTTTATTTTGAATCCTATACATTCATTTGAAATTTGAAATCGAATTTTCAAACTACTGCGCCATTTTCAATTCCTTTTATAATTAGAAATAAATATTTATATTCTAACGACAATCTATATAAATATATTCATTTTAATCCTATTCAAAATAAATTTTTCGTTGTTATTATTTAAAATAATTCATTTTAAATATCCAAAGTTCATTAAAATTGCCAAAATAATAATTTTAAATTGGCTTAGATTTCCTGGTTATTACAATCTCCCCTACTTAAAACTATTCGTCCCCGAAAAGGAACGAAGCAGAAAGTTGTTTTACAAACCAACTCAACTTTCGTTATTTTCCTTATGGCCTAAGTCCTTCAACTTTTCAGTTTCTAAGAACTTTTCAAATTTTTCGAAAATTTGGCTAACACCCTAAATTTTCGAAAAATTTCGCCATAACTTCCCCGGCACCAGGAGCTTCGGGATATTTCAAATAGCCTCCCATGGCCCTCAGCAATCCAAAAAAAAAATCCAATCGGCTCATAAAATCATCCAAAACCCAAGAAATTAATAAAGATGTACCTATTTGTCGGGCAAACAATTTTATTCCTTTTCTTTAGCCTCCTTGGTATGACCTGTTCAATGGATACATACACACACACACACAGATATATATATATATATACATGCAATTCCAAACAATTTCCAATACAGTTCAATATTTGATCAATTTAGTTATATGGTTCAAATTTTAATTAATCAACCAATAATCAAACAACACAATCAGCAATCATTTAGTTGATTAGCTTTTAAAATTCATAACTTCTATACATAGTCCAAAAATCAGATTTTTGGTGCCACATCACAACAATAGGCCCTATCTAGTTTTGGTTCTCACACCAGTCTATTGGAAATATATAAATATCACACCTTCGAAACTCGAACATAAATATAGATGATGTCATGACAATTATCAGTACCATCTCCGGGCGACTAGAGTGTGACTCCATATCTATCCAGTATATTAAAACTTCAAATACACGCGGATCAGACGTACACGCAAAGTCTTTATATACTTGATTGTCCAAATTCAATATAAAATAAATAATCAAACACGAATAATTAATTTAAATTTTCAAAACAAAACTTGTTTTCAATTTTATTTTAAAAATATACTCTTCACACTCGTTCTAGGATACTATTGATCCCATCTCTAATGAGTCATTCCCATTGGATATTACTAATCCAATCTCTGATGAATTCTTTCGTATGGTTCTAATGTGTCTTGTTCTCGAGCTCCGTAAACCAAAGCTCTGATATCAAGCTATAATGACCCGACCCCTTACGGGAAATCGCGGATTGTACTGGGGACAAGACAAATCAGCACACAAACAGAAGAACATTTCATTGTTAATTACAATAATTCCATAAGAATACAAGAATATACAGAGTATGAATTACATATTAGAGATCTAAATACATTACTGCAGCGGAAAATAATACAAAACAACACTGAGAAGAATATACAGATACAGAGCTTTCCGAATATCATTCCAGCTGTAAACCAGGATCCTGTTAATATAAATATGCAAAACCAAAACTACTAGCTGCCGTGTCGAAAATAAGGGCACCCAGAGTTTAGGTTAAAAAAATAAACTCCAGGTCAGAGATGTGACTGGTGTGAGAACTAAAACAGTTGTTAATCTTTATTTTAAAGTTAGGTAAATCAAGGGACCACGCCGTACAACACGGAACGGGTTTCCTCCCAAGAATACCAGTGCATAAAACAACAGCGCAACGCTAAATAAAGAAAAATGAAGCTATTATAAGACCTAGGTCTCATCACACAATGCAACACAAGCCGGAGGATAGGGTTTTACCTTACAATAGCTAAAGAATGCTTGATACGCTAAATTTCATCTTTTATTATTACTGTAAGTGTATAGTGTCAAAACAATTTCAATCATAAATATCAATCATAGACGGCATAAGTGCCCCATACCACTATGTCGCCATACTAGGCTCTACAATCAAAACCGCAAAGTCACGTATTGGAAGTTGGCTTTTCATCTGTGAGCCGAGGCTAGGATTCATCCTCCCTGCTTCGAGACAGTCTAGCCCATGTCTCAGGCTATAGCCGCAACTGCACCTAGGAGCCACAGGGCCGGTCCACTCGATGTGGATTAAATAAAACCCTGAACACTACGTCTCCTCGCCCTATGGGGGCGTAAATGAGCCAAATGACTCCATATCCGAGGCGCCTCGCAATCCAACAACCACACAGGTGAAAATAATATAAATGTCATGGCTGCTAGGTCATTGACACCACCCTAGCTAGAAGGAAACGCATGTCCTCCCTGGATCCTTCTCCAGTTTCTGGTTCACACCGGGATGTGAGGCTCGCGAATTAACTCTACACAAAGTTATGCCACACAGGCGGTGCTTTGATCATCAACCACAGACTTTGCTTTTCAACAGAAGCCTTGATCATTTGCATCTCAGCATGCCACACAGGCAATTCACTCCATGCGATTGATATCCATCAATATATAACCTTTGAGCTCGTATGTCTCAGAGAAAGGGGTTAAGCAAGAGAATAAATTCTCCGCCGCCAAACATATATATATTTAATAGAAATCAGTCACATAGAATAAAATCCAATGTCAGACACACAGTCCATTTACAAGTTCGTTCTAGGTCTGAACGAAACCGGGGGCACCTTGTACCTCGCATATCCATCGATCTCCAAGTACGTCTAGACGATCACCAACTGATTCAATCCTATTGGATGTACAGCCCAATCAAGATCATCAGTAATTATCCAAACGATGTGAAGACCTTCGGTTTTCAACCATCGTCTTCATCCTCGACACATCGTCAAATCAGTTATTCAGAATGGGATAAACCCGGCCTTTCCGAATAACTCGCGTATATAATAAACAAGTGTTACACAAACACAACATACGCCTCATTCCAACTCAGAATATTCTTTTATTCAAATATCTTATACTTTGGGAAAGGTTCCCATTAATTTTATCAAAGATAAATTCCTTAAATTTATTCTTTAATCTTCTTTGAATATCAATTCAAGTCAAATTATGGTTTATCCAAACTAGTCGGGATTAACAAACCTTACCGAAGTAATCACTTATTAAATTTACCAACCCTAACCTATTCATCCCATGAAGTAAAACGGGTCATACTTCATATCTAACACCACGGTGTTATCAGTAAATTCAATTACCATTTCACGTTCAAATCTAGTTAAAGATTTAACTATCGCCTGGAGCAAAACTGGTGATACTCCATTCTCGATCTTTTCAATCTAATTAAAGATTCATTAAAACACCACTTGGTTTTAACTAGGTTTAACTGGGTTAAAGAAACAATGTCATTTAAAACACGGTTCACGATAAACCCAAAATCACATTCCATTTACAATGGAATCTTCATGGAAAACACATCGATATATATAATCGATATAAACTTCCATATCCGACTAGTAATATAAATGGAATAACGGCAAAGCCTTTTAAATTCCAGATATATTAGTTGTCTTCCTCCATAGAAATTCACTTCGGTTATTACCAAATCGAATTCCATTCCATCCCAATTTATTTTATTAAATTGGAAAACTTTACTTTGGAAAATCTCCTTTAAATCTTAACAAAAGATTTATAAATTCCAAATCACATTTCATCGTAAATTGGGTTAAAGAACGAATGTCGTTAAAACACAGTTCACGATAAACCCAATTCACATTCCATTAATTATCGGGTTAAAGAACAAGTGTTATTTAAAACACCGTTCACGATAAACCCAAATCCCATTTGATAATAAATACAAGGCACTGAATAGAAAGTATATCGGCTTATATTCAATATCAAATTCTACGACCAACAAATATCATATTGGAAATAACGATATTAATATATCTTTCAAATTTCCATAACAATATTTGTATAATCTCGAAATCCAACATCAAAATATTCCAAAGACAATTTCGATTCATATCCATTCCAATTCAATTATTGGGAATTTTGGTTACCTTTAAAACCCTTTCAAATCCAATTTATTTATTTCTAAAATAAATGGATTATAATTCTAGTTCAAAACTAACACATTTCGATAAAAATCTATTTTTATCTTTTCAAATATGGAATTTTTCATCCCAATTCTTACCTAATCATTTTTTATGATTTTACACAAATTATTACTATTTTTTTTAATAATTTTGTCAAGGCCCGTACAGTCGATTTCCATCAGTGGCCATCGAACTGCACTTACAACGATCTTTTCCAAATTTGATTTGAACATAATTCCAAATCCAACCGTTAGATTTCAAATCTCTAATATTCACTAGAAAGCTCTTTTCGATATGAACCCAATAGCTTCAGTTTTAGGAGAATCCGACAGTCGGATCTCCCGTAATATCCGTTCGAAGTCAATGGTCGAAATTCGCGAACTGCCGCTGTGCGGCGCGTTCTATTCAGGCCATTATATTAAATATATAATATATATTTTGTCGATTTCCTTTTAAAACGTATTTTTTTACAATTGTTTTAAATTCGTTTTCAAAACCATTTTAACTTCATATTCAATTTTAAATCAAAATTGAATATTCCATATCATTAATATATAAATGATAATATTTTCAATATATTAGATTTTGAAATCAATTCCTTTTCGATATTCATTATAAAAATGAATAAAATCGATATGAATATCGTTCGCATCAAAATGGCGCATATCTTATCAACATGGCATTATATATTTCAATAACTTCGTCATTCTATTCAACAAATGAATTTTTACCCTATACAACACATGGATTTTTATTCTATTCAACACATGAATTTTTATTCTATTCAACACATGAATTTTTCTTCTATTCAACACATGAATTTTTCTTCTATTCAACACATGAATTTTTCTTCTGTAATATTCCTTATTTTCCAAATTGGAATGAGGCCCAATCAATACTATATAATGTTAATTATATGGATTCCCTACAACACATGTATATAATAGCAACGATAAATCATCAACCATCATCCAGAGTGCACCAAACAATGCATAAGCATTAAATAAAAATAATTAACGCTTACACAGTCTGTCAACCCATCGATTGACATACAACTAAACAATCGGGATTAGTGTACGTCAAATATCATCCCAACACCCGTGTGAGGTTTCAGATCAACAAACACAGATTTTTATTTATGCAGTTGGGCGATGTGTAAAATTTATCGTCCCATTAAATTATCAGTCAAATGGGTGTACATAAACAAATCGTCTGATTTGTTTATAAATATTTATTTTATATACACGTTAAAAATTATATTTTTAACTATTAAATATTTATTTCAACACATGAATATATTTCCATTCATTCCACATCACAATCAATTTTCACCGCACAACAAAATCAAATAAGTCGTCCATGGTCTGTGGACAACGGGTGTCGGGTGCTGCTAAGCACCGTTTGCATCCTAGTATATGTTTCAAACTAGAAATCAAAATAAAAGGGAGTAGTTCTCACCTAGAAGCTAAACCAAACGTCGCGACTCTTCATATGTAGAAAATCTTCGTCGCGTTTTCAACGTAATCTGTTTTCACACAGTTTGTATTAAAATTCATATTTTTCTATCGCTTCATATATAAGAAAATTCATATTTTTATTCCTCTACATAAATAAAAATCGTATTTTTCTTTCTCTAGCTTCATGATAAAAATCATACTTTTTATTTCTACTTCATTAAGAAAAAATAATGTATATTGTATTCTAAAAACGATGCGATGTATACTCTCAAAACTATGCTATATATAATTTCAAATCTATTCTATATATATATCTTCAAATAAAAAAAATGTTTATATTTTCAAATCAAAAATATTTATATTTTTGAATCAAAAATGTTTATATTTTCATTCTGCCACCGTATAAATAAAAATCAAGCTATATATTTTTTTAAAAATCGATTCTATTTATATTTTTAAAAATGTTTCATAAATAAAAAGATCACATTTTTATTTTTAAAAACAAAGAAAATTTTATTTTAAAACTTCTGCTAATTTTATTTTTAACTAAACTAATTACGATAGCAACTAAAATAAAATAAATAATAAAAACTCACTGTTAAAAGGCTTCTTCCTGTAATACGAAAGTGTCAGGAACACCAACCAAAACCGTCGATGCTAGGGTTTCTTGTTGCACTAACTCCAACGCGTCGTGGCCAGATCAGAGTAGCTCACATGGAGCACCTAGGAGCGCCCACCATTTGCCAGAGCTCCGGCCAACTGGGTGTCCTCTCCTCGCTAGCGACAGCGTGCGAACTCAGCGAGTTCGAGCGAGAAAAACGAGGCAAATACGCCACTATAAATTCCCATTTAGTATGGATGGAGAGATCTTGCTTAATACTATGAAACCCTTTACAAGCTTCTCAAATTGTTGCTTGGATTCGAAGAATTTGGGGTTCGAACTTTTCAGCATTTTCCGCCGTTTAATTTGGGTAGAGCGGCGGAATTAGTGTTCTGGGATTTAAAAGGGGGTTTTATAGAAAAATATATTTATTTATTTCGTTTAAATGTGATTTTTCAAACGAACACCTAATCAAACCCAACGACTATCACCTCTAGCTAATTACCCCCATTCCGAACAAAATGGGATATGTTTCGTTACCCAATTCAGCTGGTACGATCAGTTTCCGTCAAAATCAAAATATATATCTATATATTGATTTTAAATGCACATTTCAATTTTCCGGGGCCACATACGGACCCCAAAAATTCCCGAAAAATATTTTCTAGCTTAGTATTGGCGATACGGTTCTAACAAATCTGATTTCGTCAAATTCTGAGACCGTTTGTAAAATGACCATTTTCTGGTCGATCGAAATTGACTAAAACTGCCCAAACACGTTTTACTTTGCCACGCTCACATATTGATTCTGAAAATTACGAATTCTAGAATCTAGCAATAACCTGACATCTCGGATCCAACGAAAGTGGTTTCGTCGAAAACGAAGGTTGTTTGCAAAATTTCCATTTTTAAGGGCTAAAATTTCATAACGACTATTCTGAATTTTCAACTGGACGTAACTTTTGATTCCCGCTACGAAATTTCAATTTTTCGGATTTGTTGGAAAGATATTCTCAAATAGATTCAAATAATTTTAGTTTCGCTAAAATCCGGTTTATTTTGAATCCTGTACATTCATTTGAAATTTAAAATCGAATTTTCAAACTACTGCGCCATTTTCAATTCCTTTTATAATTAAAAATAAATATTTATATTCTAACGACGATCTATATAAATATATTCGTTCTAATTCTATTCAAAATAAATTTCTCGTCGTTATTATTTAAAATAATTCATTTTAATTATCCAAAGTTCATTAAAATTGCCAAAATAAAAAATTTAAATTGGCTCTGATTTCCGGGTTAGTACAGTTATTTTAAAATATTAGTTATTTAAAAAAAATTATTACTCATCATTTTAACATATTCTTCAATTTAAAATATTCATTCTTTCCAAATTGGAATCAGACCCAGTCAATTACCATATAATTTTATTTATATGTATTTCATACACATGTACACAACAATAATCAAACACAGTCAGCCATCATCCATAGTGCATTACTCAACTGCATAAGCATTAAATATAAATAATTAACGCTTACAACAGTTTGTCAACCCATCGCTTGACATACAACTAAATATTGGGGTTAGTGTATGTCCAATATCATCCCAATACCCATGTGGTGTTTTCAAACAACAAACACTGATTATTATTTGTGCAATTGGGCGATGCGTAAAATATATCGTCCCAATCCATACCAGTTAAATGTGTGTACATAAACAAATTGTCCGATTTGTAAATTAATATTTATTTTATTCATATACACATTAAAAAAAATATTTTTAACTATAAAATATTTATTTAAACACATCAATATTTTATACAGTTCATTTATACAATAAAAATGATATTTTTTATTGTTCTAACATTTTAGAAAATTTTAGCGACATAACGGCGCGATACTAGAACCGGAATAAGGTCTAGCCTTATCCCTCGCCTAATAATGGTTCGCGCCATGTACAAACCAAATTCTAATCAATTCATTTCATTTCCCAAACCAAATTCAACCAAATAATCCAATCAACCAAATAATCCAATCAACCAAACAAGCATGGTTTTAAATAATGGTGTTGGGTGCTACTAACCACCGTTTGCATCCTAGCATATATATTTAACTAGAAAATAAATTAAAGTGAGAAGTTCTCAACTTTGGGATCCACTCCTCCAGTTTCATTTCTGAATTTCTAAACTGTTTGGATTTTCCCGTAATGTCAACGCAATCATTTTTCATGCTGTTCATAGTAAAAATCACATTTTTAATATGATGTTTTTATATTTAAAAATCGTATTTTTATATCGCTATATATATAAAAATCATATTTTTACATAACTAAAAATCATATTTTTATACAACGCTACTACTTAATATAAAAATCACATCTTTATATTTATAAAAATCTTGCCATTGTATTTTTAAAAATCTTGCCTTTATATTTTTAAAAATCTTGTATTCATATTTTTAAAAATCTTGCCTTCATACTTTTAAAAATCTTGTCTTTATATTTTTAAAAATCTTGCCTTTATACTATTAAAAATCGTATTTTTAAACCATTAAAAATCATATTTTTAAACCATTTAAAATTATATTTTTAAATGATTAAAAATCATATTTTTAAACCATTAAAAATCATATTTTTAAATCATTAAAAATCATATTTTTAAATAGGAATTAAAATTAGTAAGCTTACCTAATTCGATTGAAGGATGGGGCGTTTTGTTGGTGGCGTCGCGGTATGTGGTACTCGGTGTTGGGGTGCTCGCGTCAGTCGTAGAGGGGGTGGCGCGACCTAGGTGGTGGCTGTGCGAGCAGAGGGCGGCGGCACTATTTATGTCCGCTCAGGTGGGTGCGCCGTTCTATTCAGGTGGTTTGGGGGGAGAATTCGAACGGAGAAGGGGCTGGGAGGTGTCGCGGCCTCTAGCGAGGCAAGGGAGGGTCTCCGGCGAAGGGGGGCGGTCTGATCGAAGGCAGCGGCGATGGAAATGAAAGCGATGTTTTCTTATTTTTTATTTCTTTTTCTGATATTTAAACTGAACGAGGGAAATAAAATGAAGAGGGGGCTTAAATATAAAAATATATATATTTATTTAATTCTCTCCAAAAAGTTGACTTTTCATCCGAACTCCAAACGAGATCCAACGACTATCGCCCGTAGCTAATTACACCCATTTTGAACACAATATGATATGTTTCGTAATCCAATTCGGCTGTTAGATCAGTTTTTGCTAAATTTAAAATATAAATCATTATATTTTAAATTCAAACGCACATTTTAATTTACCGGGGTCACATACGGACTCGAAAAGTTATAGAAAAATAAATCTAACTATGTTTTGATTATACGGTCCTAACAAAACTAATTTCATCGAATTTGGACCATTTGAAAAACGATCATTTTTCAGTCGATTAAATTCAAACTGAATTGACCAAACACGTTTAAATTCACCGCGCTCACATATTGATCCCAAAAATTATGAAAATTGGAATATAGCAATAATTTGACATTCCGGATCCAACAAAAGTGGTCTCGTCGAAAACGGATGTTGTTTGCAAAATCGCTATTCTTAAGGCATATATTATATAAATTCCATAGCGACTATTCTGAATTTTCAACTGGACATAACTTTTTATTCCCGCTATGATATCAGGATTTTTCACATTCGTTGGAAAGATATTTTCAAACAAATTCAAATATTCCTGGTTTTACTAAAATCCGGTTTATTTTGAATTCTGTAGATTCATTTGAAATTTGAAATCGAATTTTCAAACTACCACACCATTTCCAATTCCTTTTATAATTAAAATAAATATTTATATTCTAACTTCGATTTAAATAAATTTATATGTTCTAATTCTATTCAAAAAAAATTCTAGTCGTTATTATTTAAAATAAATCATTTTAAATATTCAAAATTCATTAAAATTCCCAAATAAATTTTTTAATTTGGTTCTGATTTTCCGGATTGTTACAAGTTAAATATGGATCTTGTTATAACTTGAGACTGAATTTAAAGAAGTTTAATTCAACAAAATCCAAGAAGGAAGGAGATTTGGTCGAAAGCCTATGTGTTCCGTAATTGTATTTTTTTTAAATTGCGCTTATTATTTGGAAATACCGGGATCAGATGTATGTCCGAAAACCATACCAAGTAATAATTCGACGTTTGTGCAATTGAAGACATTGGAGACGACATTGAAGACCGGGACCTTCAAGTAGTAAGGGTGACTTGCTTAATGTCTCGAATGGCTGGCTCCCATTCGTTGATGAATTTTATATATCAGTTAAGTGGCAAGTAGCCGGAACGTATGAGAAGGAATTCCGGATTGTTGTTTCGTTCAGACCCAGAACGGACATGTATGGATTGTGTGTCTGACATTGTAATTGACTACGTAGCACTGATCTTTTTTAACATATGTCTGTTTGTTGGCGGAGAATTTATTCTCTAGCTTAACACCCTTATCTAAGATGTATGATCTTAGAGGTTATATATTGATGGAAATCAGTGATGTGTAGTGAATGGACAATGTGGCATACTTACTGTAACGACCCGAAATCCCCCATTCCCGGAAGAGATTGGAAACAATGGAGTGCTTTGAGAACATGACACATTAGAACACAAACAATAGAATATTTCATTGCTATTACAAAAATTTACATCAGGAGTACACGAATAACAGAGTATGAATAAATATTACACATTAGAAATACAATATCAGAGATTAAAATTACATAGCAGCGGAAAACAATATATAAGTACAAAGCGTAGCGGAAAATAACAGCTGACACAACTGAAAGAGATACACGGATACAAAACTTTCCGAATATAGCTCCAGCTGTATTCCAGAATCCTGAGAAAAGAAGTATCTGCAAAACCAAAACTACCGATTATCCGTGTGAAAAATATGGGCGCTTTAGGTTAAAACAACAAACTCTAGGTCGGTTATGGGACTGGTGTGAGAACTAAAAAAGCTATTAAATCTTTACTTTACAAGTTGGGAAATCATAAGACCACACCATATAACACGGAACGGGTTAACTCCACATGAATCTCAATTTAAAAAAAACAACGCAATGTTTTTTTGGAAAAATGAAGCTATTTTAAGACTTAGGTCCCATCACACAATGCAACGCAAGCCGGAGGATAGAGTTTTACCTCATAATAGCCAAACATGTTTGGTACAGTTTAAAACAAATCAATTAGATAGTACTATAGATGCATAGTGTCAAAATCAATTTTAAATATAAATGTATCAATCATAGACGGTATGGGTACTATATATCATGTCGCCATACTAGTTCTACAACTAAAACCGAAAAGTCGCGTATTGGAAATTGGATTTCCATCATGAACCAAGGAAAGGGATCTCTTCTTACCGAATTCGAGACAATCTAACCTACCATGTCTCAGGATTCATCCAAGATGCACCTGGAGCCATAGGGTTGGTCCACAGTTACTTTTTTGGATTATAATTCCTAGACAGTACGTTTGCCTGCCCTATGGGGCGTAATGGTTAGTATGTCGACCATATCAAGAGCCACTAGGGACTCAAATCCGAGAAACCTCGCTTTCCAACACCGACATAAGTAAACTGTCTGGGCTCCATACCATGACACCACTCCTAGCTAGAAAGAAACGCATGTTCTCCATGGATCCTTCATCCGATTTCTGGTTCATACCGGGGTGTGAAGCTCGCGAATTAATGCTACACAAAGCTGTGCTAATTAAAGTCATGCTTTAATCATCACCCACAAGACTCTGCTTTTCAACAAAAGCCTTGATCATTTGCATCTTAGCGTGCCACACTGACAGTTCATGCCATGCAACTGATGTCTATCAATATATAACCTCTAAGCTTATACATCTCAGAAAAGGGTGTTAAGCAAGAGAATAAATTCTCCACCACCAAACAGATATATATTTTATAGAAATCAATCAACACAGAACGAAATCCAATGTCAGACACACATCCATTTACAAGTTCGTTATGGGTCTAAACGAAATCGGAGGCACCTTATTCCTCGTCCCATATGTCTAATACAAGAGAGAGCTCCTCGCATATCCCATCGATCTCTAAGTACGTTGGGACGATCGCCACTTATTACCTTATCTCGAAGGATCAACCCAATCAAGACATCAGTAATCATTCATACGATGTGAAGATCTCCAGTTGTAACAACCCTGAAAATACGAGCCAATTTAAAAAACTTAATATGGTTATTTTAATGAATTTGGAGTAATTGAAATAAAATATTTCAATTAAAAAACGAGTTAGAAATACTAAGGCAGTTTAAAATTTTGAATTCAAACTTTGACTGAACGTACAGGAAGCAAAATAAAACGGATTTTAGCGAAAGCAAAAATATTTAAATCTGTTTAACAATATCTTTCTAATGAATCTGAAAAATCGAAATTTCATAGCGGGAATCAAAAGTTGTGGCCAGTTGAATATTTAGAATGGTCGCTATAGAATGAATATAGCCCTTGAAAATTGACATTTTGCAAACGACCTCCATTTTCGAGGAAACCACATTTGTTGGATCCGGGATGTCAATTTATTGCAAGGTTTCAAATTCCATAATTTTTGGAATTAATTGTGAGCGTGGCAAAGGACAATGTGTTTGGTTGATTTCAGTCAAATTGGATCGACTAGAAAATGGTCATTTTTCAAACGATCTCAGAATTCGATGAAACTAGTTTTGTTTGGACCGTATCGTTCCAACATAGCTATATTTATTTTTCGGGAATTTTTAGAATCAGTATGTGGCCTCGGCAAATTAAAATGTACGTTCAAATCCAAATTTGATTGTTTTATAATTTGAATTGAATAACTAACTATAACAGTCAAATGGGCCTCTGAAACATATTCCATTGTGTCCGGGATGGGGGTATTTAGCTAGTGGCGACAGTAGTTGGGTTTGAAATGGAGTTCGTATGAAAAAACCCTAATTTTTGAAATAATATAAATATGGACCAATAGGATTTTTTCACTCATTAATTAATTTAAAAAAAAAAAACCAAACCCCCTGGTAACCTGCTCTCGACGGTGAACGGAGCTCCTCCCTTCCCGTCCATTTTCCAGCCAAACCACCACGAATTAACCCCAGCCCTTTTGGAACTTTTTGAAGCCCTTCTCCTCCTCTTCAAATCCATATAAAATTTACCCCCTATCGTCGCTCCTACCTCGAGTTTCGCTCCTCCAAACATCCGGCCTTCAGAGCGCCACCGACGATTAGATCCGCCATCGAATTGGGCGCTGCACCCATCGATCTGTGCGCCTCATGGAGCTCTTCATCGTGGTGTAGCTCGATTTCATCCAAGTGCCATGGATTTGCAGAAAACTGAAAACCTAGTTTTGAAGATTCTACAGAGGTAACGACCTTTATTTTTGAAACCGAAAATAATACTTTTATGTGTTCCAAATTGTGATTTTCAAATAAAAATCATATCTTTTTGCTATTTTGACGAAATTCGATGAAACAGGAAACATCGGACTCGTACCGACATCATCTACATTCTAGAAGAAGCTAGAACGTGTTCCGAACTCGCTAAATTTTTTAGAAGGATTAAAATCAATGTGACATATCCAAATTCAATATGGAATGGAAATGCGTTGTATAAGTTATATGAGCGAAATATAAATTATATACGCGTACACTTGTATGAGGGTTGTATAAGTTATATGAGCGATGTATAAATTATACATGCATTGTAAAAATCATATATGTATTGAAATGAAATATATTTATACACGAATATATATACTCCCCTCGTCCACAGAACATGGACGATATGAATTGATTGATAATGCGAATGGTTGAAAATTAGTTGAAATGCGAATGGTTGGAAATAATTGTTTGTGGTTGAAAGAAATTGTTTGTGGTTGAGACAATGGGAATTATTGTGGAAAATTCATATGAGATGAAATTGATCTTAGATCATTTAGATAAGCCCCTTATGGAACAACGCGAGGCCTAAGTTAGTGCGAGGAGCCGTACTCGGGACGGTGCCGGTTTTTAACCCCCTACCGTTATGCTGCCGAAATTTTCAGCAGTGTCTATGTGTTTGATTTTTTTTCATGTATTGAATTATATTCATGTGTTGAGTGAAGTGTTTAGATAATAAAAATCCCATTTTTATTATGCGTGTGAAGTATATGAAGTGTGCATTTATGAGATATTCATATGCTGAGACATTCATACATTGGATGACATTCATGTGTTGAATATATTGTTTGAAAAATAAAATTTAACATTTTATCATAGATATGGAGTAAATAAAATGGATTTTTAAATAAATTATTTTAACTTTTAAAATAATATTTTTATCTTATGTATGAAGTAAATAAAATATCCGTGTTTCAAATAAATTATTTTAACTTTTTAAAATTAACATTGCTATCAGAGATATGGAGTAAATAAAATATTAGTGTCTTAAATAAATTATTTTAACCTTTAAAATAACGTTTTTATCTTATGTATGAAGTAAATAAAATATTCGTGTTTCAATAAATTGTTTTAACGATAAAAATATAATTTTTATCATATGTATGAACTATTTAAAATATTCATGTGTTGAAAAGAATTCATGTGTTGAATGAAAGGATTGAACAATAAAATTTACATTTTATTGTGAACATGAAGTGCTAAAAACGTTCATGTGTGGAATAAATATGTTTAGTGATAAAAATATCATTTTTATCATGTATACGACTCGCTAAAAATACACATGTGTTGAAACATATTTTTATTCCCCTAAAATAACATTTTTGTCCTATGCATGAATTGTTAAAAATAGCCGCGTAATGAAACAAACATTTGTTCGCTAGAAATATTAATTTTAATATTAATTTTAGTTTAGTTCAGCATATATAAACATGTGTTGATCAGGAATATGGATTAGCTGTTGAGTAAAGAATATATTTGCATGCCCGGCAAATAGATAAGCCTTAATGAGTTAACCGCGCAATTTTATTATTATATAAACTCCTGTGAATGCCATTGGATGCGGAGTGCTTATTGTTCTGTGTGAAATAATAAATGTCACCATAAGATAGTAACAATTAATTTTTAACTACACTACATGGCATACTTCTAGAAGATAGCAAACCCTATCATATATCACATAAGCATTTGGAGCTTATGTGACGAGGTGGAAGATGTACCATACAAGCGAGAGGCTTGTATGGCGATCACTATATTTCAGGTTGAAATGAAGACTGATATGGACCATATAAAATATAATGATAAATTACCAGATAATAAAAACCCCACACGGGTCTGGAGATGACAATATACACGTCTCTCTGGTCATTAAGGCACAAAATCCATTTGTAGGGTGATGAGAATTTATTCTCTGGAGTTATGATCTATACACACTCCCCTATGGACACCGGAATATATCACTATAAATATGTGCATGATTTTCAGGATTTATTGGGTGCCTAAAACGGCCCAATAAAATTCCAAACCCCTCCGCGTACAAAGGAGGTTATGGCGAAATTTTCCAAAAATTAAAGGCGTTAGTAGTGAAATAATTGAAGTGAAAACGATATGAAAATCATCGAATGAATTATATATATATATATATATATATATATATATTTAATTAAAACGAATAACGATGCTGCAGTTCGTATTTTGAAATCGTAAATTTAAACGATTATATAGAGAAATCCGACCATCGGATTTCCTCGAAACTGGAACCGTTGGGTTCGCTTTGGAAAAATCTTTCCAACGATATAAAGTTTGTTAAAATCCAACGGTTGGATTGTGTGAAATGTTTAATTCAAATCTGAATAAAAACAGCGCCAGAATGAATTATATATATATATAAATTAAATAAAACGAATAACAACGCTGCATTTCGTATTTTGAAATTGTAACTATAAATGATTATATCGAGAGATCCGACCGTCGGATTCTCCCGAAACTGGAACCGTCGGGTCGCTTTGAAGAGATCTTTCCAACGGACTTAACTTCTTTAAGATCCGACGGTTAGATTTTGAGAAATGTGTAAATCAAATTTAGAGAAAAACAGCGCCAGGGCCACGTCATGGCCTGAAACGTCGTTTAATTAAATGGAGCTATTTTTAAATAAATAAAAATTGCGAAATATCGTTATAAAATATTATAATCGATATGGAATGGAAATAAACCGATTCTACTTGGTTTGCTTGATATTTGATGGTTGAATGTGTTTGACATTAAAATTATATAAAGAACATAAATGTGGGTGTCGAATAATTTAAACATGGACATAATTGATTTGAATTCTAATATACGCGAATTATTTGAAAGGACCGAGTAATTCTCATTTCAATTAATTGATCGACGAATAAATATCGAAGATATGAAGATGGTGCAAGACCGGTGATCTTCACATCGTGTTGATTACTACTGATGCATTTGAGATAGGTAGCTCCCTTGATGAGGTTACAGTGGTAGTAGTCTGAACGTATTTGTTGATCGTCCGGATATGCGAGAACCTCTCTCCTGTATTGGACATACGAGAGCAGGAATAAGGTGCCTCCGGTTTCGTTCGGACCGAGAACGGACTTATAAATGGATGTGTGTCTAACGTGTATTCTGTGTTGTACTCGTTGATCTCTACTAAATATACATCTGTTTGGCGGCGGATAATTTATTCTCTTGCTTAACGCCCTTCTCTGATACATATGAGATCAGAGGTTGTATATCGGTAGATATTAGTGGTATGGTGTGGATTGACAGCGTGGCATGCGAACATGCAAATGATCAAGGCTTCTGTTGAAAAGCAGAGTCTTGTAGTTGATGATCAAAGCAAGGCTTTGAGATAGCGCAGCTTTGTGTATGACGTTGATTCGCGAGCCTCACACCTCGGTATAGGTTAAAAACGGGATAAGGACCGTTGGGAGAACACGACGTTTCTTTCTAGCTATGGGTTGTGTCAGCGTTTTACTAGCCCTGACATCGTTGACTTTTATACCTTTGTGGATGTTGGAATGCGAGCCGCCTCGATATATAGGTCCGATAGGACTGGGAAACATGTGTTCAGGAATAACTAATTCTCAAACGTAAGAGAGGACCGGCCCAGCCGATTCCAAGGGCTACCCAGAGTGTGTAGTCCTGGGCATTTGATAGAGTGTCCCGAAGCCGGTGAGGAGCTTGCCCCTTGCCTCGACTCATGACGGAATCCAAATTTCCAATACAAAATCACGGATTGGATTGTAACTTATATATGGCGAGGCATGGGACGCTCATGTCGTCTATGATTGATATTTTTGATTGAATTTGCTTTTGAAACAAATATGCACTATTAATAATATCAAATGATTTGGCTTTACACATATTAAGCATATTTTGGCCATTATAAGGTAAACCCTATCCTCCGGTTTGCGTTGCATTGTATGATGGGACTTGGGTCTTATAATGGCTGCATTTTATAAAAAGCATTGCGTAGTTTAAATAATTCACCTTATTTAATGCACTTGTAGTCACTGGAGTAAACCCGTTCCATGAAAGCGGCTGTAACACCCCACACCCGCTAAGGTCACTCACTAAGGGAATGCCTTAACTTCGGTGGAGTATTTTAAGTGAATATAGAACAGAAAAATTACAACAAGACAGATATAAATAATACTTGAAAATCTAAAACATCATTTCATTGCAGCAGAAGATAAACATGTTTGGTTACAATAACAAAACCAACTAAAACAAGAGTCAAGTACTAAATATCCATCCTGATAAAAACATAAGTACATAATCCCACTACATAACTAATAGCCATAATAGAAAAGATAAGCTGAGCTTTACATCAACGGTCCAAGCTCCAATAGATAGATAAAGTAATCTGATCAAAGCCCACTAGTGTTAGGCCCACTCTGAGAATCTGAGGGTTGGGAAAAACATAAAAACAACGGGGTCAGACATAAGTCTGAGCGGGTCCTATAACTTTAACAATACAATCATTAAAGTAATTAGGGTATGATATAAACTTGGTACGGTAATGACTGGGGATAAATGACTACACTAAGCAGCCAACTAGACATAGGATGAACTAAGATATCGGTAAAGACGCATCTACCCACCCAAGGGTAATTACTACACTGCACCACACCAATCATTCCTACTTAAAGGTTGATCCCACCCAAGGACTTAGAAAATTTAACTAGTAGTTTCGTGTACCCCTAGCTGACTACATAGGTGCCGTCTGCCCCTATCTCCACTAGGTGTACCCACTACTCCCCAAGCGATCGGCTCCCTAACGTAGATACCCGTGCTGGCCCCACAGTGGGGTGTATCACTCCCCAAAGTGGCAACCCGATACAACCAACGGTGCACGGCTTATACCTACACGATGCAACAACGTCTTACCTACCAGCCCGGGTCCACACACGCATATGAAACCCGTTGGATTTGCATTGCCACCGCTAACCCGTTTTGGCCTCTTATAGTCAAGCCCAGTACGCGTGTCCCGTCCTCGACATGGGTCAAGCCCAATAAGATACATATGGGTTACTGGTTGAAATGGGTCCCCACAAGCTACCCACCTAAGCTTGTCCCCTTTTCTAGTGTATCCCACTTAACCCTTTAATCATGTTTAATTACATGTTTCCACTTGGTTAAGTATTCTAATCGTATTTTCTATTGCCACCCAAGGCAACCCACTAGATTTCCACATGCCACCCAAGGCACTTACTTGATTTCCACATGCCACCCAAGGCACCCACTTAACCCCTCATGCCCCACTACATGCTTATCTGGTTAAGTGTTTCTTAATTGATTAAGAACGTAACCTTTGTAAAGACCTCTCACATTAGACTGTCTTTTATGGCAGCTGGATTTGCCGGTCGGGTCCGGGCAGTCTTACGCCATAACAGAGTCTAACCTCGTGTCTTTACACTTGTCACGTATTTAGTTTATGCCTAAGACCTCTCACATTGGGCCAATCATTTGTAGCCGCTGGATTTGCCGGTCGGGTCCGGGCAGTCTTATGCTACAAAAGGGTCCAACCTCGTGTCTTAGTCGATTAATTACACCTAATTAATCACCCCCATATTTTGAATTAATTTTCCCTAATTAATTCCAATTTAATGATGTACATAATTGACTCAATTATGTCCATCCACTCATGGTATGCAACATCATACCAATTTCACCACAATTTTGTTAACATGAATATTAACCCCATCGTTCCCCACGTAATATGCTAACATGACATATTTAAAAGGGAAGACTCATCACAAACACAATGGGTTCCATTTTGCATAACATTAGCATCAACATGGGTTTTAAAGGTGTCAACTTGCATATATGACTATAGCATCAAACCCAACTAGTATAAATAACCAACCCAAACTTGCATGAATCACATATGTCATAAAGAGGGTAACTTGCATAAGTTACTTATGTCATACAAAGGGGTAAACTTGCATATATATGTATGACATACAAAGGGGTTAACTAGCATATGTATGCATATCATACAAAGGTGTAAACTTGCACATGTTACTTGCATATAATCAAACACCAAACTTGCATAACATGTCATATATGAACTTGCATATAATCAAACACCAAACTTGCATAACATGTCATATATGAACTTGCATATAATTAAACACCAAACTTGCATAACATGTCATATATGAACTTACATATAATCAAACACCAAACTTGCATAACATGGTGTCATAATGGATCAATGTTTATCATAGTGATTTGCATAACTAGCATCATGAACATATAGCATAAATTACACCTAACTTGCATAACTAGCTTCATGGGCACATAACATCAAACTTGCATAACTTGCATCATGAACATATAGCATACAACTTGCATAACTAGCATCATGAACATATAGCATAAAACTTGCATAACTAACATCATGAACACATAGCATATGATAACATAACTTGCATTGATCCACATACATAACCATAACCTCATTATATTCTATCATAATTAGTTTAGCAATTGCTTGCTAAAGGCATAGAAACTCACAACTTGTTGATTAGCACTCCTATGAAGAAGATTAAGTTGCTAGAGTTGATTAGAAGTTGATTTGAGAAGCTATCTTCCTCTTTAATTTGTGGAGGCTCCTTCTAAGTTGCATTTTGACGGCATGATGGCATTGTATCTATTTTTAGTATGGATTAGGGTAGTCTTAGGGTGTATTTATAGATTAGTTAAGTGTTTTAGGCCATAGGATTAACCCTAGGAAAGTTTAGAGCCATCAGATCTCGTCACAAGCCACCAAACACAGCCCAAAAGCCAAAACAGTGCACCCAGCCAAACTGGCTGAGCCACCTGTGTCGACAGGGGTGTCGACACGCCCCCATGTGTGTTGACTCCCCAGTCGACACGGGGGTCGACCTGGTGCAGGCGGGAATTTTCCCGCCTAGCCCCATTTCTGCATTTGAAATCTGTTTTTCGAAATTTGAATTTTCTAAAAACTTCTTCGGGCCTTAACTGGGTCATACGGACTACGATTTTCGAAAACTCAGACTCTATTTCGCGTATTTTTTCGAAGCGAACGCAATGGCATAGCCCGTTTCCCCTGACTCAGATTTTAAAATTTAATTCTGCCCTGTTTTATATTATAGCAAGTTATTCAACATACGGGGTGTTACAGCGGCGTGGTCCTATGATTTGCCTTGTTATTGTTGTTTAAACAGTTAGGTAGATTTCTCATACTAGTCCTATGACTAACTCGTAGTTTGTTTCACTTTGCAAACTCAGGTGCCCTCATTTTCACACGGGCAGCCTAGTGACAGGTAGCAGGGTAATTTTTTCTTTCGCACTGCAACATTGAGTGCACCTTTTAGCTTGTATGGCGAGGACTTGACTTCTTAGTATTTGGCTATTTGATA
The DNA here is from genome assembly GCA_030737875.1 of Allium sativum. Classification (NCBI taxonomy): domain Eukaryota; kingdom Viridiplantae; phylum Streptophyta; class Magnoliopsida; order Asparagales; family Amaryllidaceae; genus Allium; species Allium sativum. Next base: position 243,264,553 of record CM060923.1, read on the forward strand.
TTCCGCCATTAGTACTTTGTGTATATGATTACCGCTTATCGCGATGTAGACAGATTTACTTTTATTATGTATTTACGATGTATTTGTATCGGTGATCTTGATGTAGACTGATCATTTCCTTTCATGCACTAAGTTGTATCCTACACTATGCTACTCTGATGTTTATTACATATTATGATTCCGCTGTCGTATTAATGTAAATTATTCTGTTTTCTGCTTACGCTATTATTTATTCTCTGATAATAATGATTAATGTGTTATATTCCAATGATTTTCCTTAATTCCATCGTACGGAGTTTTGAGATCATCACAAGTGGTATCGGAACTTTGGTTAATCTTAGTTCTGGAATTTAACACATTAAACACCTCGTCAAGATATAATTAGTAGTGTTTTAAGACGAGTAGCTCATTAGAGATAGGATTAGTAATGTCTTTGAATGAGCTAAGCAGAATTGCAAAATAAATCGATCACTACATCGTATCTTTTTATGTATTCTTCTGCATTTACCATGTCTTAAAATTATCATTTCTGTGAGCTTGACTCTTTTCTTGCTCATACAGAACATGACTAGATGGCTACACGAGCAACTGCAGCTAGAGGTATAGCAGGCCGAGGAGGCCGAGGCGGAGGACGGGGGAATATCCCTGCTGTCCTAGAGCCTTTGGTTCAGCCACAGCCAACACCATCCCATCGACCGTTTGAGTTAGACCGAGTGGGAAAAACATATAGGAATCTGGGAGGCCAGCCATTTTCAGGCACTGGTACTGCAATTGAAGCCTTGGCTGGTTGAACACTTGTGAGAAGATCTTCAGGGGCTTCGGTCTTGAGGATCGGAGGAAAATATTTATGGGCGCTTGGCTATTACAGGACGAGGCCCAACTCTAGTGGGACGCCATCACCTTAAATGAGGAAGAGGTAGAGATGACATGGAATGATTTCAGAACACTATTCAAAGAAAAGTTCGTTCCAGAGAAAGAGATGGAGCGCTTGCATGATGAATTTGCCAATCTCCAACAGTGAGATCGCACCATCCAGGACTACCTCAATAAGTTCACTCAGCTATCCCGCTATGCTCTAGAGCTTGTTCAGACTGTGAAGGCAAAGAATAAGAGGTTCATTCATGGACTTCAATGCAAATATCATGATAGGGCAATGAGTTATGTTAACCTTACATTCGCCGAGATGGTGGAAATGGCTTGCAATTATGAGAGCCTAGATCAGAGGAACATGCAAATAGACCACACAAAGAATCAGGCGGGAAACAAGCGCAAGACTTCAGAAAGTCAGCCCGAATCCAACAACACAGCAGTTAATGCCAAGCCACAAACGAATAGGCCACCCAGGTGAAGCTGCTACAACTGCGGTCAAGCTGGCCATTACTCCAAGGTGTGCACCGCTCCAAAGCGGCAGAAGACCAACCACCCAGCTCGAGCCAGAACCCCCGCAAACCTGTTGAGTGTTTCAACTGCCACCAGACTGGGCACATCAGAAGGAACTGTCCTTCGTTGAAGAATTCACAGGTTGCGCATGTATACGAAGGGGCGAATCCGCCAGCTATTACGGATGGGACAGATAAACCCGATGTTTTGGGAGGTACCTTTACTATTAAAAATATTCATGTTTCCGTACTATTTGTCATGGGTGCATCACAAAGTTTTATTGCAAGTAACACGGTTAAAAAGTTAAAGTTAAATCTAAGAAAGCTTAAAGAATCGATACGAGTTCACAATCCGATAGGAGGTTCTACTATTCTCAGTTCATATTGCAAAATGCCTATCTCTTTTTCTCGATACTGATTCTCTTTCAAATTGGTTGTCCTAAATTTTTCTGAATTCGATATTATACTTGGAATGGATTGGTTAACCAACTACGAGGCCGAAGTGAAATATGCCAAGAGGATAATTACAATTAAAACAAAGCTTGGGTATATTACTATACCATGCCAAGGCTCAGATTCAGATCCTAATAGGAAAGAATTTTGGTCTGCGCTAGAAGTTATTCCTACTTTGTTAGAGGACATTCATGTCTTTAAGCTCATTGCGTATGTGTTCGAAGAAGTCGAAAGCTTACCTCCGCAAAGAGAAATTGAATTCCGAATCAATCTAATTCCGAATTCTAGGCCGGTAGTGCATTTAATTCGAAGAATGACTCTAAAGAAAAAGAAGAATTAGGCGATCAAACTCGTCGACTACTATGGAAAGGTCTGATCAGACCTAGCTTTTCTAATTAGGGTGCAGCTGTAGTGTTTATTCCTAAGTCAGACGGTACTCTCCGATTGCTTGTTGATTACCGAGGCCTCAACAAGCAGACACTCAAGAATAAATATCCATTACCCCGCATCGACGATTTGTTGGATCAATTAAATGGAGCGAGAGTATTTTCCAGAATGGACCTAGCTACAGGTTTCCATCAACTGAGAATTGCTGAAGAGTGTGTTCCTTTGACAGCTTCCAGAGGTCTAGACATATTTTATGAGTGGTTAGTAATGCCATTCGGCTTATGCAACGCTCCAACATACTTCGTCGATCTAATAAATAGAGTGTTTAGGGATCCAAAATAAATTTGTTCTGGTATTCGTCGATGATATTTTAATCTACTCCAAGTCAAAAAGCGAGCATGAAACACATTTAGAACAAGTGTTAGGAATTCTGCAAAAGAACGTCTTCAAAGCTAAATTTTCTAAATGTATCTTCTGGCAAGAGGAAGTGAAGTTCCTTGGCCACGTCGTGTCAAAGAAAGGAATTTTTGTAGATCCAAGCAAAATTACAGCAATTCAAGAGTGGAAGCAGCCTACTACACCCACAGAAGTCTGAAGTTTTCTTGGATTAGCTAGTTATTATCGGAAATTCGTTAAGGATTTTTCGAAAATATCTGGTTCATTAACCAAGCTGACAAAGAAGCATAGAAGATTTAAGTGGACTCCCGAATGTGAGGAAGCTTTCCAGGAACTGAAATTAAAATTGACAACTGCTCCAGTATTAACCATTATCGATGGCAATCAGGATTTGATGGTCTAGATAGATGCTTCGATTAGAGGTCTTGGTGCAGTATTAATGCAAAGAGGCCAAGTAGTCGCTTATGCTAGCCGTCAGTTGAAGCCGCATGAGAAGAATTATGCAACTCATGATCTAGAATTATTAGCCATCGTGTTTGCTATGAAAATATGGAAGTACTATCTACTGGGTTTGAAATTTGAATTGTATACTAATCACTAATCATTGAAGTATTTTTCACCCAAAAAGACTTGAATATGAGACAACATCGTTGGCTAGAATTTCTTGCAGCGTATGATCTAAATATTCTATATAAGCCGGGAAAAGCCAATGTGGTAGCGGATGCGCTTAGCAGAAAGACCACAATCATCGCCAATCTTATTATTACGCCTTTGTTGATTAACAAGATCGTTGTTCTCCAGAAAGACGACGAACTTATTAAAAGGATTAGCCAGTGAATTCAACCAGGCGATACTTCAGATTTCAGTTTGGATAACAAAGGAATTCAGCAATTACAAGGGCGAATTTGTGTCCCAGAAATCCCTGAGCTCCGAAGGAAAGTATTGGATGAGTGTCAAAAGTCTAAACTTAGTATCCATCCAGGGGTGAGCAAAATGTACAACGATCTTAAGCGCACATTCTGGTGGAAGTCGTTGAAAAGAGATATTTCCTTATACGTCAGCAGGTGCTCCACTTGCCAACTAGTCAAAAGAGACCAACAGAAACTGGCTGGACTATTACAACCGTTGGAAATTCCAAATTGGAAGTGGGAACAAATTTCCATGGACTTCATAGATGGTTTCCCCCGAACAAGGAAAGGAAATGACAGTATTTAGGTGATCGCAGATCGTTTCATGAAGACCACCCATTTCATACCTGTCAGATCCAATAGAACTGCTCAAAGTCTAGCACAGTTTTATCTCAAGGACATTGTTAAGCTACATGGAGTGCCAATCAACATAGTCAGTGATAGAGATCCATTATTTACTAGCAAATTCTGGGAAGCATTTCAAGTAGAACTGGGGACAAAGCTGAATCTACGCACCGCCTATCATCCTCAGACTGATGGCCAAACTAAGAGGGTGAACCGTATTCTAGAAGATTTACTGCGGGCTCATATTATTGATTTTGGCGGATCATGGGATGACCACTTGCATTTGGCTGAGTTCTCATAAAACAACATTTATCAAGCAAGCTTGAAAATGTCACCATTTGAGGCATTACATGGTAGACCGTGCAGATCTCCCGCATGTTGGGTAGAACCTGACAAATAGACTTGTATTGGGACCCGATATGATTCGCGAAGCTTCAGACAAAGTCGATTTCATCAAGAAATGATTGCAAACAGCTCAAAGCCAACATAAAAGTTATGCGGATTCTAGAAGAAGAGATTTAGCATTTGTTGTTGGTGATTATGTTTATTTGAGAGTTTCTCCGATGAGAGGAGTAATCCGATTCGGTAAAACTGGGAAGTTGGTACCAGATTTATTGGTCCCTTTTCTATACTTGAACGAAATGTAACTCTTTCTTATAGGGTACAATTACCTGATTGGTTGCCTGGAGTACATAATGTGTTTCACGTATCTCAACTTAGAAAGCATGTACATGACCCAGATCTTGTTGTAGAAGAAGCAGCACAACAGGACTTGGAAATTACTCCAGAATTAGCAGTCAGAAGAGTCCCAGTAAAGATTATTGGCAAAGAGACTAAAGAGCTAAGGAACAAGAAGGTTCATTTAGGTAAAGTGCAGAAGAGTGGAGATTCTAGAGACTGTACTTGGGAGATAGAATAACGCATTAAGCAAGCTTATCCCAATTGCAGAGTGGACATCTTTGACAAACTCCGGTGCAAGGTACATTTACAATACTTTGCGTTTCCGTTTTGTTTCCTACTTTATTGCTGTTTACTTTTCGGGGACAAAAAGTTTTAAGTGGGGGGTGATAGTAACAACCCGGAAAATACGACCCAATTTAAAAATTTTAATTTTGTTATTTTAATGAATTTGGAGTAACTGAAATAAAATATTTCAATTAAATAACGAGTTAGAAATAGCGAGGCAGTTTAAAAACTAGAATTCGAACTTTGATTGAACGTACAGGATGCAAAATAAAATGGATTTTAGTGAAACCAAAAATATTTAAATCTATTTAAGAATATCTTTCTAATGAATCTAAAAAATCGAAATTTCATAGCGGGAATCAAAAGTTATGACCAGTTGAATATTCAGAATGGTCGCTATAGAATGAATATAGCCCTTGAAAATTGACATTTTGCAAACGACCTCTGTTTTCGATGAAACCACTTTTGTTGGATCTAGGATGTCAATTTATTGCTAAGATTCAAATTCCATAATTTTTGGAAATAATATGTGAGCGTGACAAAGGAAAATGTGTATGGTTGATTTCAGTCAAATTGGATCGACCAGAAAATGGCCATTTTTCAAACGGTCTCAGAATTCGATGAAACCAGTTTTGTTGGGACCATATCGTCCCAACATAGCTAGATTTATTTTTTGAGAATTTTTAGAATCCGTATGTGGCCCCGGCAAATTAAAATGTACGGTCAAATCCAAATTCGAATGTTTTATATTTTAATTTGAAGAATAACTGACTATAACAGTCGAATGGGTCGACGAAACATATTCCACTGTGTCCGGGATGGGGATATTTAGCTAGGGGCGACAGTCGTTGGGTTTGAAATGGAGTTCGTATGAAAAATCCTTAATTTTTGAAATAATATAAATGTGGATCGATAGGATTTTTTCACTCATTAATTAATTTTATAAAAAAAAAACAAACCCCCATACCCTGCTCTCGACGGTGAACGGAGCTCCTTCCTTCCCATCCATTTTCCAACCAAACCACCACGAATTAACCCCAGCCCCTTTGGAACTTTTTGAAGCCCTTCTCCTCCTCTTCAAATCCATATAAAGTTTACCCCTATCGTCGCTCCTACCTCGAGTTTCGCGCCTCCAAACAACCGGCCTTCAAAGCGCCGCCAACGACTGGATCCGCCATCGAACTGGGAGCTACACCCATCGATCTGCACACCGCACGGAGGTCTTCAGCGTGGTGTAGCTCGATTTCATCCAAGTGCCACGGATTTGCAGAAAACTGAAAACCTAGTTTTGAAGATTCTGCAGAGGTAACGACCTTTGTGTTTGAAACTGAAAGAAACACTTTTAAGTGTTGCAAATTGTGATTTTCAAATAAAAATCATATCTTTTTGCTATATTGATGAAATTCGACGAATCAAGAAACATCGGACTCGTATGACATCATCTACATTCTAGAAGAAGCTAGAACGTGTTCCGGGCTCGCTACAAATTTCAGAAGGACTAAAATCAATGTGAGATATCTAAATTCAATATGGAATGGAAATGCGTTGTATAAGTTATATGAGCGAAATATAAATTATATATGCGTTGTACACCACATGTATGAGCGTTGTATAAGTTATATGAGCGATGTATAAATTATACATGCATTGTAAAAATCATATATGTGTTGAAATGAAATATATTTATATACGAATATATATATATATACTCACCTCGTCCACAGACCATGGACGATATGAATTGATTTGTGATTGACGTAAAATTGATTGATAATGCGAATGGTTGAAAATTAGTTGAAATGCAAATGGTTGGAAATAATTGTTTGTGGTTTAAAGAAATTGTTTATGGTTGAAACAATGGGAATTATTGTGGGAAATTCATATGAGATGAAATTATCTTAGATCATTTTGATAAGCCCCTTATGGAATGCAGTGAGGCCTAAGGTAGTGCGAGGAGCCGTACTCGGGACGGTGCCGGTTTTTAACCCCTACCGTTATGCTACCGAAATTTACAGTAATATCTATGTGTTTGAATTATTTTCGTGTATTGAGTTATATTCATGTGTTGAGTGAATTGTTTAAATAACAAAAATCACATTTTTATTATGCGTGTGAAGTATATGAAGTGTGCATGTATGAGATATTCATATGTTGAGATATTCATACGTTGGATGACATTCATGTGTTGAATATATTGTTTGAAAAATAAAAATTAACATTTTTATCATAGATATGGAGTAAATAAAATATAAGTGTTTTAAATAAATTATTTTAACTTTTAAAATAATATTTTTATCTTACGTATGATTGTAATAACCCGGAAATCTGAGCTAATTTAAAATTTTTATTTTGGCAATTTTAGTGAATTTTGAATATTTAAAATGATTTATTTTAAATAATAACGACGAGAAATTTATTTGAATAGATTAGAACGTATATATTTATATATAGATCATCATTAGAATATAATTATTTATTTTTAATTATAAAAGGAATTGATAATGGCACGGTAGTTTGAAAATTCGATTTCAAATTTCAAAAGAATGTACCGGGTGCAAAATAAACCGGATTTTAGTAAAACCAAAAATATTAGAATCTAATTGAGGATATTTTCCAACGAACCTGAAAAATTGAAATTTCATAGCGGGAATCAAAAGATATGTCCAGTTGAAAATTCAAAATAGTCGCTATGGAATTCTGGCCCTTAAAAATGGAAATTTTGCAAACCACCTCGGTTTTCACGAAACCACTTTTGTTGGATTCGGGATGTCTAGTTATTGCTAGATTTCAAAACCCGTAATTTTCTGAATCAATATGTGAGCGTGGCAAAGAAAAACGCGTTTGACCAGTTTCAGTTGAAATTAATCGAATGGAAAATGGCCATTTTTCAAACGATCTCAGAATTTGACGAAATTTGTTTTGTTAGGACCGTATCGTCAATACGAAGCTAGAAAATAGTTTTCGGGAATTTTTAGAGTTCGTATGTGGCTCCAGTAAATTGAAACGCGCGTTCAAATTCAATGTATAGAGTTATTGTAACACCCCGAAAATTCTATAAACTGTGAAATTAACAAATTAAAGTATAATTAATTTTTAATCAAAGAACTAAGGGAAACGGGATACACCATTGCGTTCGTCTCGGAGAAATACGCGAAATAGAGTCCGAGTTTTCGAAAAACGGAGTCCGTATGAAGAAGATATGGCCTTCGGAAGTTTGAGAATTAAGTTTAAAATTCAAACAGAATAAAATAAAGTTTAAATTCGAAAATGGGGCCCAATGGGCCAGGGCGGAAAAAGTCCCGCCTGACGCACCCAGGTCGATTGGGCTGTCGACCTGGTCTAACCAGGTCGACAGGCCTGTCGACAGGGCTGTCGACAGGGGTGTCGACCTGGTCCAGACCCAGGTCGAGCCCAGTCTAACCCGGCTGGCCTATTCTCTATGTGGTCGATTTTCTGTGGTCTGCTTTGTCATTAGGGCTAGGTGGCAGGCTCTAATTGGTCTCTCCTTAGAATGAATGGCTACGATCAATCCAAGCAACATCAATGGTCCTAATTAGTTCCTAACCTCTATATAAACAACCCTAGACTAAACCCTAATCTATTCATTCAAAAATAAGAACATAGCCGCCATGTTGCTGAGGAACGACTAGGAGTAGCCACCAAATTGGAGAGAGGATTAGGAGGAAGATTCTAAAGCTTAAAGCAACCTAAACAAATCAATTCAACAAAGGAATTTGCGTCTTCAATCCCTAAATTAGAGAATTCATCACACCATTGTAAGTAGAGTATTACTTTGGTATGAATAAACAATTGTGGTGGTTTGTATGCTTGAATTGTGGCAATAAAGTAATTCATATTTGTGCGTTCTTATCAATTTGAAATATTATATATGTTTGGATATTCTTGAATTATGTTATTCATGTTATAAAGAACTACATGCGGTAGTTCTATGCAAGTATACGTTTGGAATATTTCGCAAATTATGTAATCCCTGTTGAAGCTACATGTATGTAGTTGATTTAAATTCATGCAAGTTTGGGGTTTTGCTACTATGCCATCATAATGTATATTTTTGTGCATAAATCAATTTGTAAGTAATTAAAACAAGTTTGGTTATTATAATCCATATGAAATTATGTTGAGAATTTGGCATCATGTATTAAGCCATGCTTTTGTACTAGAAAACCTATTTGAAAACTTATGAATATGGCTAGGCTATGAATGATATTTGACATAATTGAAATCCATGATTAAGTCTATCTTGTTTACAAGAATTTTATGATGACATATGTGGTACATAGCTAGGTTAGGTTCAAAAATCCCTTTTTGCAAGTTTACATGACTAAAGTAAGAATCATGATTTCATGTTAGAGATATTTATGCCATGCTTATGTTTGACATTATGCCATGCTTATGTTAGAAAAATTTATGCCATGCTTATGTTTGACAATATGCATAAATAAAAGTATAGGTTCATGTTGTAGTTATGACTATGTGTCAATAATGATACCCAATTTAGACTCTTATCTCAACTACAAGTTCACATGCTTTGATTCATGTCACCTATGCTTTATGACCAAAGTATATGTTATCACTATGTAAGTACACCAGTTTCTATGTTGTATTTCCAACGTCATATTGCAAGTTCATGCGCTCACCTTCCCCTTTTTGTGTATATAATCACGCCATAAGCCTCCCCTTTTCGCATGGCTAAATTGGGCTTTAAAAGGCTAAGCCCAATATATATATATAATAAACGGACGTGTAAAACGGGGGAAATAACGTTGGGTTAAAATTACTAATGAATGAAAATATGAAATAGAAGGGCCCAAATTCAAGTATGGGTTGGGCCCATGATTGGTGTAACCTTTACACCATTAACTTAATAATGGGCCGCAAATATTTACATATAAGAAATAAAGAAGAATGACAAAATATGTAAATGTAGAAAATACGATGTGTTTAACCCGAGGTTGGATTGAGTTGTGATGTAAACCTGCCCGGAACCGCCCGGCTGTCCAGTAGTCACAACAATACCTATCCAATGTGAGAGGTTAAACATGGAGCCCAACAAGGACCCGAGGTTAGACTGAGTGTGGCGTAAGACTGCCCGGAACCAACCGGCAACAGGCAGCCACAACAATACCTGTCTAATGTGAGAGGTCAGGGCCTTAATAAGACAATTAAGGCTGAGTCAGGATTGTTAGGATTAAGTGAACTAAAGACTTAATCAAAATGGAACATGCTAAACTAAACGGACTGGTGGGGGTTAGGTTAGAAAACACTTAACCAACTTAGCGTGTTGGCTAGAGATAGAAAACCTAGTAACGGGGGACCCTTTTCAGCAGTAACCCTAGAAGGTGTATCAGGATACCCTGAAACTAGGCAGGGTGGGGCACGATTACTGGGCTGATTGTAAGAGGTCAAAGCGACGGCGGTGGTGTAGCAGTGTAGGTTCTAACGGAGTGCGGGCGTGCACACACTCCGGCGCAGAAAAATAAGGCACTGGGCACCAGTAGCATACCTGTGCATTCTAAGGTTGTGTCGGGCCGCCACCACGGGACTTGATACACCCCATGGTGGGACCAGCATAGGTAACTACAACATCGGGGGCCGTAAGACACATGTAACTATGCGAGTAGGAGCCGATCATCATTGAATGGATCACATCACCCTGGTTATGGGGTGCCAGTGGGAACTAGTTTATATGGGTTCAGAGATTAACATGGGGTACGATAGTATATTCGACCCTAGACAACTTAACCAAGTTTATTGTGCTTGCCCACTTCCTGTTTATACTTATCATACCCAGTTCTTTATTCATAGACAAAATAGTACTAGACTTACTCAGGCTTTATGTCTGACTCTACTTTTCTTTCGTCTTCTTTCTTCCGTTTCCCCCCCCCCCCAGGTCCTCAGGGAGGGAACACAGCAGCTTGATCAGCCTTGACATCCAGCTTGAAGAAGAGAAATGTATTGCTTGGACTTTCCTGCTTTGAACTATGGCTTTGAACAATCCACTATGGGGCTTTTGCAGTTTATCTACGTTTTATTTATGCTTCTTTAAATGATGTAATCAAGACAGATTATGAAAGTGTTATGTTGTGTTTTTGGAAAGGATGTAAGACAATTATGATGATGGTGTTGTAACACGTATTTGCTTTTATAAAATAAAAGTTCTTGTTTTTCCGCTGCTTACAAATATGTGTTCTTATATCTGTCTTGTATATCTGTGACTTATACTTATAAACCTCCACCAAAATTAGGGCATTCCCTTTGAGAGTGACCCTAACGGAGGTGGGGTGTTTCACTTGGTATCAGAGCATAGGTTTACCAGATAAGATAAAAAGTTTTGAAAAATTATTTTCAAAAAGGAAATTTAAAGAAGCATTTTTAGAAGATAAAATATTATTTTATTTTAAAAAGGCAAAGTCCACTCCCCAAAGCCATAGGTACGATCTCTTATCCTTCGTTTTGAATCTATCCTTTTTTGTTTCAGCATGTCCGAAGATCTTAACTTGCCTGAAGGGGTGCCAATACCTGGTTGGTTTAGACGGTTCTTAGAAGCAAGGGCCACTCAGCCAGGTCCTACCGTTCCTCCTCCCCCAGCTGCAGGGAATCATCCAGCTGCAGCGGCACCTTTTCCTCCACCTCCTCCTCGGGGAAACACTTTCGCTAAGATATGTAAAGATTTTAAAGCTATGGGAGGAAGGGATTTCCATGGAACTGAGTCCTTCGTGGCAGCTAGAAATTGGCTGAAGGAAACAGAGGACCTATTCATCATCTTTGAGGTAGAAGATAGACAAAAAGTACAATTGGCAGTATGGCTATTGAAGGGCGAGGCTTCCTACTGGTGGGAAGTCACCAATGCTGAAAGACCAGTGGAGACATGGGAGGACTTTAGGGCAAGGTTTGAGACTAAATTTCTCTCAGATGCGGAAAGAAGTTTGCAGTTGGAAAAATTCTTATTTCTTAAGCAAGGGGACAAGACAGTCAGAGAGTATGTGAATCAGTTCGATGAGCTGGCTAGGTTTGGGCTTGACCTAGTCAACACCCCGCACAAGAAGGCTCTCCGTTTCGTCAAAGGGTTGAATGAGCCATTACACAGTTTGGCCATGACTCATATACCCATGGGAGCCACGTATGAAAGATTGGTGCAAATGGCATTGCTGAATGAAGAGGATAAGGGCAAGAAGGAGACAAAGGCAGAAAGCTCTCAAGGGAAGAAAGAAGGTTTGCAGCCTAAGAAGACAGACTTTAAGAAAGGCGGGGAAGGCAACAAAGAGAAAAGGAAGTGTAATTTCTGTGGCAAAGTGGGGCACTTAGTAAAGGACTGCCGGAAAAAGAAGGCCAAGGAGAATGGTGGGTGCTTTTCTTGCGGTGAGACAGGCCACAGGGCTAAGGACTGCCCAAAGAAACGAGGACAGGGGCAGGGCGCTGGATCCACCCCAGGGGCACAGGTTCATGTGCTAGAAGTGCCACCATTGCAACAGCGAGGTATAAATACTTCTGTAGAAAGTGTAGTTTATCTTTATGATCACCCCGTTCGCACTTTATTTGATTATGGCGCATCACACTCCTTTATCTCGTCTGCTTTAGTAGAATCTCTGCACCTAAAAAAAAACTAGTATGGTAGAGGACCCCTTAATTGTTTCAAACCCAATTGGGGGCCCAGCTCATTTGTCTATGATCTGTTTGGGATTGAAAATTTCTATTCTAAGTGTAGAATTTCAATGTAGTGCCTTTGTTTTGGGCTTTTCGGATTATGGTTTGATTTTGGGTATGGATTGGCTATCCAGTAATGGGGCCATCCTTGATTGTGAGAAAAGGGTTGTTAGGCTCCTAACCCAGCTCGGTAATACTTTGGAAATTTCTTGTAATCCCTCGTATGCGGTTATGCTTAGTTATCTTGAATCGCTAGATGCCTCTGTTAAAAATTTGCAATCAGTTAGAGTGGTCCGGGAATATCCGGATGTCTTCGAAGAGGTGAAGGGCTTGCCTCCGAAGCGGGAAATAGACTTCCGCATATATCTTGTAGATAATGCAAAGCCCGTTGCGTTGCCCGTTAGACACATGGCTCCACGAGAAAGAAAAGAGCTCAGTAAACAGATTAAAGAGCTTCTAGAGAAGGGGGTTCATTAGGAGGAGCATTTCAGAATAGGGCGCTCCAGTAGTGTTCGCCACTAAGGCAGAAAGTTCATTTCGCTTATGAATGAGTTGTGGAGAATCACCTTAGTAAGTACATTTGGCAACATAGTTGACATTTGTTTATTTTCTAGAGATAATTCATCTATGTGGAATACCTTATAGTAAGTTAACAAGATCCAAGATTCACTAGTGAATTTTGGATAGCTTGCATGGAACCATGAGTACGCAGTTAGGATTGAGCCAAGAATATTAGAAGTAGAGTAAGTGAAAGAGGAACGAGTGGCAACAGTGAAAAAGGTTCCAACTCATATTTTGGAAACAAGAATTAAGACGCTACGAAATTGTGAAGTTAAAGACGGACAAAGCATAATGGAGTCAAGCTCAAGGAAATGCGACTTAGAAGATTTAAGACTAGATTCGTGCATCATATTTCTTCTTAAGAGTAGATCCTTCTCTTCCTGTAGAGCTTACTTGCATGCTATCTTTTCTGTTTATCCTCTCGGTCCCATTCTCAATCCAATTTCTGTCGCAAACCCCATGGGGAGTATGACTCATCTGTTAATAACACATGTTGGGGCTTAGTTTCCTAGAATCATATATGGTGGTTGGGTTGAGTAATTCTTTGGGTGTCAGTCTGATGTTGATTTCGGTCTTCGGGGCTGATGCTTAGAGAGTTCTTCTCCTAATCAATATATATGTGGCATAGATTTCCAGTTTTGACATTGCCTAATAGGCACAAAGTTTTTACTTGTTTCTATCGTTCGACTATACCTTTAGGACCATTTCCTATCATTGAGAAAATTTGGAAAATGACCTATAGATTAGAGCTACCCGAAAAATTGGCCGGAGTCCACAACGTTTTTCACGTTTCACATCTCCGAAAATGTCTACATGAGTCTGCTGAAGTGGTAGAGCCAAATATCCTCGAAGAAGCCGAAGTGGAACGCGAAGCAACCATAAGAAAAGTTCCAACCCGCATCTTAGGAACGGAAGTGAAGAAGCTACGCAACCGCGAAGTCAAGCTCGTCAAAGTTCAGTGGAGCGACGCCGAGGGAGACGCGACTTGGGAAACTGAAGCTAGAATCCGCACTGCCTACCCTTTTCTGTTCGAGGGTACATCCTTGATCTTTCCTTTTCCTTAAGTTGCGCTTTTATCTATCTTTTTTTAGGTATACTTCCTCGACCTTATCTTTTAGGTAGAGACCCTTTGGATGGAAACATGTAATTGAAACATGTTATGGATGATGGTTGCAAGTGGTTGCAAGTGATTGCTAGTGGTTGCTCGTGGTTGCATATACACACACAATCTAGGTTTTAGATCGGCTCAGTCACTTCATATTGCATATGCATATATGTTTGTATTCGTATATGGTTGAACTTTAATGTGTTGTCATATGGACATTGCATTTGTATTGAATGATTGTGCACTCATGTAGAATCAAGAATAGGAAAATTTGCATACATAATGGATTCATGGCACCTACATAATTTGCATTAAGGAGGTCAACTGAATCAGTAGACCGCCTGATTTTGCATTAGATAAGTACATGTACACACACACTTTGCATATGATCATGAAGCATTAGAAGTCTTTTAAGGACAATGGATGCTCATGTTTGATGGATGAGTAGATGGATGATTGGATGTTAGGATATACATTCCTCCTAACTTGAAGATTTCGGGGACGAAATCCTTTTAAGTGGGGGAGAATGTAACACCCCGAAAATTCTATAAACTGTGAAATTAACAAATTAAAGTATAATTAATTTGAAATCAAAGAACTAAGGGAAACGGGATACGCCATTGCGTTCGCCTCGGAAAAATACGCGAAATAGAGTTCGAGTTTTCGAAAAACGGAGTCCGTATGAAGAAGATATGGCCTTCGGAAGTTTGAGAATTAAGTTTAAAATTCAAACAGAATAAAATAAAGTTTAAATTCGAAAATGGGGCCCAATGGGCCAGGGCGGAAAAAGTCCCGCCTGACGCACCCAGGTCGACTGGGCTGTCGACCTGGTCTAACCAGGTCGACAGGCCTGTCGACAGGGCTGTCGACAGGGGTGTCGACCTGGTCCAGACCCAGGTCGAGCCCAGTCTAACCCGGCTGGCCTATTCTCTATGTGGTCGATTTTCTGTGGTCTGCTTTGTCATTAGGGCTAGGTGGCAGGCTCTAATTGGTCTCTCCTTAGAATGAATGGCTACGATCAATCCAAGCAACATCAATGGTCCTAATCAGTTCCTAACCTCTATATAAACAACCCTAGACTAAACCCTAATCTATTCATTCAAAAATAAGAACATAGCCGCCATGTTGCTGAGGAACGACTAGGAGTAGCCACCAAATTGGAGAGAGGATTAGGAGGAAGATTCTAAAGCTTAAAGCAACCTAAACAAATCAATTCAACAAAGGAATTTGCGTCTTCAATCCCTAAATTAGAGAATTCATCACACCATTGTAAGTAGAGTATTACTTTGGTATGAATAAACAATTGTGTTGGTTTGTATGCTTGAATTGTGGCAATAAAGTAATTCATATTTGTGCGTTCTTATCAATTTGAAATATTATATATGTTTGGATATTCTTGAATTATGTTATTCATGTTATAAAGAACTACATGCGGTAGTTCTATGCAAGTATACGTTTGGAATATTTCGCAAATTATGTAATCCATGTTGAAGCTACATGTATGTAGTTGATTTAAATTCATGCAAGTTTGGGGTTTTGCTACTATGCCATCATAATGTATATTTTTGTGCATAAATCAATTTGTAAGTAATTAAAACAAGTTTGGTTATTATAATCCATATGAAATTATGTTGAGAATTTGGCATCATGTATTAAGCCATGCTTTTGTACTAGAAAACCTATTTGAAAACTTATGAATATGGCTAGGCTATGAATGATATTTGACATAATTGAAATCCATGATTAAGTCTATCTTGTTTACAAGAATTTTATGATGACATATGTGGTACATATCTAGGTTAGGTTCAAAAATCCCTTTTTGCAAGTTTACATGACTAAAGTAAGAATCATGATTTCATGTTAGAGATATTTATGCCATGCTTATGTTTGACATTATGCCATGCTTATGTTAGAAAAATTTATGCCATGCTTATGTTTGACAATATGCATAAATAAAAGTATAGGTTCATGTTGTAGTTATGACTATGTGTCAATAATGATACCCAATTTAGACTCTTATCTCGACTACAAGTTCACATGCTTTGATTCATGTCACCTATGCTTTATGACCAAAGTATATGTTATCACTATGTAAGTACACCAGTTTCTATGTTGTATTTCCAACGTCATATTGCAAGTTCATGCGCTCACCTTCCCCTTTTTGTGTATATAATCACGCCATAAGCCTCCCCTTTTCGCATGGCTAAATTGGGCTTTAAAAGGCTAAGCCCAATATATATATAATAAACGGACGTGTAAAACTGGGGAAATAACGTTGGGTTAAAATTACTAATGAATGAAAATATGAAATAGAAGGGCCCAAATTCAAGTATGGGTTGGGCCCATGATTGGTGTAACCTTTACACCATTAACTTAATAATGGGCCGCAAATATTTACATATAAGAAATAAAGAAGAATGACAAAATATGTAAATGTAGAAAATACGATGTGTTTAACCCGAGGTTGGATTGAGTTGTGATGTAAACCTGCCCGGAACCGCCCGGCTGTCCAGTAGTCACAACAATACCTATCCAATGTGAGAGGTTAAACATGGAGCCCAACAAGGACCCGAGGTTAGACTGAGTGTGGCGTAAGACTGCCCGGAACCAACCGGCAACAGGCAGCCACAACAATACCTGTCTAATGTGAGAGGCCAGGGCCTTAATAAGACAATTAAGGCTGAGTCAGGATTGTTAGGATTAAGTGAACTAAAGACTTAATCAAAATGGAACATGCTAAACTAAACGGACTGGTGGGGGTTAGGTTAGAAAACACTTAACCAACTTAGCGTGTTGGCTAGAGATAGAAAACCTAGTAACGGGGGACCCTTTTCAGCAGTAACCCTAGAAGGTGTATCAGGATACCCTGAAACTAGGCAGGGTGGGGCACGATTACTGGGCTGATTGTAAGAGGTCAAAGCGACGGCGGTGGTGTAGCAGTGTAGGTTCTAACGGAGTGCGGGCGTGCACACACTCCGGCGCAGAAAAATAAGGCACTGGGCACCAGTAGCATACCTGTGCATTCTAAGGTTGTGTCGGGCCGCCACCACGGGACTTGATACACCCCATGGTGGGACCAGCATAGGTAACTACAACATCGGGGGCCGTAAGACACATGTAACTATGCGAGTAGGAGCCGATCATCATTGAATGGATCACATCACCCTGGTTATGGGGTGCCAGTGGGAACTAGTTTATATGGGTTCAGAGATTAACATGGGGTACGATAGTATATTCGACCCTAGACAACTTAACCAAGTTTATTGTGCTTGCCCACTTCCTGTTTATACTTATCATACCCAGTTCTTTATTCATAGACAAAATAGTACTAGACTTACTCAGGCTTTATGTCTGACTCTACTTTTCTTTCGTCTTCTTTCTTCCGTTTCCCCCCCCCAGGTCCTCAGGGAGGGAACACAGCAGCTTGATCAGCCTTGACATCCAGCTTGAAGAAGAGAAATGTATTGCTTGGACTTTCCTGCTTTGAACTATGGCTTTGAACAATCCACTATGGGGCTTTTGCAGTTTATCTACGTTTTATTTATGCTTCTTTAAATGATGTAATCAAGACAGATTATGAAAGTGTTATGTTGTGTTTTTGGAAAGGATGTAAGACAATTATGATGATGGTGTTGTAACACGTATTTGCTTTTATAAAATAAAAGTTCTTGTTTTTCCGCTGCTTACAAATATGTGTTCTTATATCTGTCTTGTATATCTGTGACTTATACTTATAAACCTCCACCAAAATTAGGGCATTCCCTTTGAGTGTGACCCTAACGGAGGTGGGGTGTTTCAGTTATATTTTGATTTTGACGAAAACTGATCGAAAACGATCGAATCAGCCTACGATATATATCCTAATGTGTTCGGAATGGGGGTAATTAGCTATGGACGACATGCGGTGGATCTTGTTTAGAGGTCGAAAATAAAAGTTGCCTTTTGAAATTGATTAAATAAATAAAATAATATATTATTATATATCCCACTCTCTCTCCCTCACCCTCACTTTCTCTGTCTCCGTCGGATTGAAGAAAAAGAAAAAAAATGAGATCCAAAATCGCATTGTTCCCCCCCATCCACCGCCGCCGCTTCCTCTTCATCCCCCTCCTCCACCTGCTCTGCCTTCCCTCATCCTCCCCCTCTTCTAAATCGACGCAACCCCCCTCTTTTGAAAACCCATGCCCCCTCGACGCAGGACAGGCGCCGCGTCCCCCTAGTCCCATCACCACCTATGCCTCCTTCCCCGACCACCAACGCCATTTCCCCCTTCTAAAATGCTGTGAGTTTCTTCATTATTATATTTGTTTTCTTTATTTAATATAAAATTAGTAAATTGCAAATAGAAATTCAGTTTTATTAGATGATCTACAATGCAAAGATGAAATGATTTACAATGCAAAGATTGGATTTTTATTTATTTAAAAGTTTATATTTTTATATTAGGAAAGTTTATATGTTAATAATATAAAGATTCAATTTTTAATATAGAAAATATACGATTTTTAATATATAAAAATATGTTTTTTATAATAGAGATAATCAAAAATATGATTTTTATATCATAGGAAGAATAAAAATATGTTGGAATAAAAATGGGACTTTTATAGCGATGATATAAAAATTCGATCTTTATATTAGAAGTAGATATAAAAATATAATTTTTATATAGAAGGTAGCGTTATAAAAATATAATATTTATAATGAAAACATCGTGTTAAAGGTGCTATTTTTATCATCTTGAGAGTGAAATAAAAATATATGATTTGTATATATGTAGTGGCTACAGACAATGAAGTGACAAAAGGCGAGCACGACGAAGATTTCTACATAAGAAGAGTCGTGGTATTGGATTAGCTAGTCGGTGAGAACTCTTCACTTTTATTTTTATTTCTAGTTGAAATATATACTAGGATGCAGACGGTGCTTAGCAGCACCCGACACCCGTCGTTCACAGACTATGGATGATTTGTTTGTATGATTGCTGTGTTGTGAAATTTGGTTGTGTGATGGAGAATGAAATAAAATATTTTATAGTGGAAAATATTTTATAGCTAAAAATATGATTTTTAACGTATATATAAAATAAATATTTATAAACGAATCGGATGATTTGTTTATATACATCGATTTGACCGATATTGATTGGGACGATAAATTTTACACATCGCCCAACTGCACAAATAAAATATGTGTTTATTGATTTGAAACCCCACACGGGTATGGGGATGATATTTGGCGTACACTAGTCCCAATTATTTAGCTATATGTCGATCGATTAGTCGACAGACAGTGTAAGCGTTAATATTTATATTTACTGCTTATGCAGTTGTGTGGTGCACTTTGGATGATGGTTGATGATTTATCGTTGCTATTATATACATGTGTTGTAGGGAATCCATATAATAAACATTATATGGTAATTGATTGGGCCTCATTCCAATTTAGAAAATAAATTCATGTGTTGAATTGAAAACATTCATGTATTGAATAAAAGCCGTGTTGATTAGATTGACGCCATTTTGACGTGAACGATATTTATATCGGTTTTATTCATTTTATAATGAATATCGAAAGTGATTTCAAAATCTGATATTTTGAAATGAATTGAAATTCGAATTAAACTGAATAGAATTGAAATTCGAATTAAATTGAAATGAATTGAAATTCGAATTAAATTAAAAAGAATTGAAATTCGAATTAAATTGAATTGAATTGAAATTCGAATTTAATTGAAATGGATTTGAATTGAAATCGAGTTGAAATGAACTTAAAACGAATTTGTATTGGAAAGATTCAGTTTTGATTTGAATTTGAGATGGAATTTGAAATCGTTTTGAATTTAAAACGATTTATAAAATAAGTTTTAAATGGAAATCGACGAAATATATATAATATATATATATTGGCCTGAATAGAACGAGACGCGCCGCGACAGTTCGTGAATTTCGATCATTGACTTCGAATGGATATTACGGGAGATCGGCCGTCGGATTCTCCTAAAACCGGAACCGTTGGGTTCGTATCGAAAAGATCTTTCTAACGAATATTAGAGATTTGAAATCTAACGGTTGGATTTGGAATTATGTCCAAATAAAATTTGGAAAAGGTCGTTGTAAGTGCAGTTCGATGGCCGTTGATGGAAATCGACTGTACGGGCCTTGATAAAATTATTAAAAATATTAATAATTAGTGTAAAATCTAAGAAATGATTCGTGAAGAATTGGGATGAAAAACTCCATATTTGAAAAGATAAAAGTAGATTTCTATCGAAATGAACTAGTTTTGAACCAGAATTATAATTCTGTTTATTTTTAAAATAAATAAAGTGGATTTGAAATGATTTTGAAAATAACCAGAATTTCCAATATATAAAGTAAAAATGGATTTGAATCGAAATTGTCTTTGGAATGTTGGATTTCGTGATTATATAGATATTATTATGGAAATTTGAAAGATATATTTATATCGATATTTCCAATACGATATTTGTTGGTCGTAGAATTTAATATTGGATATAAGCCGATATATTTTATATTCAGAGCCTTGTATTTAATATCAAATGGGATTTGGGTTCGTCGTGAACGGTGTCTTCATTAACACTGTTCTTAAGCCCAGTTGAGAAAAAGATTAAATCTTTTTATTTAGATTTAATGAGGTGTACCAATTAAATAATATTTAATTGGAATTGAATTGGGATTGATTTTTGGGTTTATCGTGAACGGTGTTTTCAATAACACTTGTTCTTTAACCCGATAATTAATGGAATGTGATTTTGGGTTGTCGTGAATGGTATCTTCAATAATACTGTTCTTAGACTCAACGTAATTAAGAAAATTAGAAACTAACTGGAGATTAGTTAAGTTGAATGGTTTCTTGGGTATTGATTTGATGTTGGTTTCGGCCTTCGGGGTTAATACTTAGGGAATTGCTCACTTGGTAATTTACGGTTAGGGACTGATTGAAATGTGATGTGATTTTAGGGTTTATCGTGAACCGTGTTTTAAATGACATCGGTTCTTTAACCCAGCTAAAGAATAAAACTAAGTGGAGTTTTAATGAATCTTTAATTAGATTGAAAAGATCGAGAATGGAGTATCACCAGTTTTTCTCCAACCGATAGTTAAATCTTTAATTAGATTTGAACGTGAAATGGTAATTGAATTTACCGATAACACCGTGGTGTTAGATATGAAGTATTACCAGTTTTACTTCATGGGATGAATAGGTTGGGATTGGGAAATTAAAATAAATGATTACTTCGGTAAGGTTCGTTAATCCCGACTAGTTTGGGTAAACCATAATTTTGTTTGAATTGATATTAAAATGAAGATTAAAGAATAAATTTTAAAGAATTTATCTTTGACAAAATTAATGGGAACCTTTCCATGAGAATGTGAAATTTAGAAACTAATTGTAGGTTAGCTAAGAAGAATGGTTTCCTGGGTATTGATCTGATGATGGTTTCGGCCTTCGGGGTTAATGTTTGGGGAATTATTCCCTGGCTAATTTACGGTTAGTGACTGATGAATTGGAATGAGGC
Source organism: Allium sativum (assembly GCA_030737875.1). Classification (NCBI taxonomy): domain Eukaryota; kingdom Viridiplantae; phylum Streptophyta; class Magnoliopsida; order Asparagales; family Amaryllidaceae; genus Allium; species Allium sativum. The sequence goes on from CM060923.1 coordinate 243,286,261, forward strand.
GTATGTTGTGTTTATGTAACACTTGTTTATTATATACGCGAGTTATTCAGAAAGACCGGGTTTATCCCATTCTGAATAACTGATTCGACGTGGTGTCGAAGAGGAAGACGGTGGTTGAAGACCGGAGGTCTTCACTTCGTTTAGGTGATTACTGATGATCTTGATTGGGCCGTACACCCAAGAGGAGGGAATCAGTTAGTGGTCGTCCAGACGTACTTGGAGATCGATGGATATGCGAGGTACTAGGTGCCCACAGTTTCGTTCAGACCCAGAACGGACTTGTAAAGGGACTGTGTGTCTGACATTGGATATCATTCTGTGTGATTGATGGATATTGGTTGTATAAAGTGGTTTTCCTGTGTGGCACGCTAAGATGCAAATGATCAAGGCTTCTATTGAAAAGCAGAGTCTTGTGGTTGATGATCAAAGCACAGCCTGTATGGGATAGCTTTGTATAGCGTTGATTCGCGAGCCTCACACCCCGGTGGTGAACCAAAAATGGGAGAGGACCTCAGGGAGGACATGCGTTTCTTTATAGTTAGAAGTGGCGTCAGTGGTTTGACACGCCCTGACGAGTTTGACTTATGTGGTTGTTGGTTTGCGAGGCGCCTCGGATATATCGGTGACTATGTGAAGCCGATGGAGTCACTCGTTGGCTCATTTACGCCCCAAAGGGCGGGGAAACGCAGTGTTCAGGCATTTTAATCCACTTCGGTGGACCGGCCCTGTCGCTCCAAGGTTCGATGCGCTCTGACCCTAAGGCTCGGGCTAGAGAGTCTCGAAGCCGGTGAGGACGATCCCTTTCCTTGGTTCATAGAAGGAAACCCAATTTCCAAATACGTGACTTTGCGGTTTTGATTGTAGAGCCTAGTATGGCGACATGATATATGGTACCCATGCCGTCTATGATTGATACTTATGATTGAAATTGTTTTATACACTATGCACTTATAATAGTATCAAATGATTTGTTTTTAATGTATCAAGCATTCTTTGGCTATTATAAGGTAAAAACCCTATCCTCCGGCTTGCGTTGCATTGTGTGATGGGACCTGGGTCTTATAATAGCTCCATTGTTCTTTATTTAGCATTGCGATGTTATTTTATGAACTGGTATTCTTGGGAGGAAAACCGTTCCGTGTTATACGGCGTGGTCCCTTGATTTACCTAACTTTAAAATAAAGATTAATAACTGTTTTAGTTCTCACACCAGTCCCATGACTGACCTAGGGTTTATTGTTTTAACCTAAACTCTGGGTGCCCTTATTTTGACATGGGCAGCTAGTAGTTTTGGTTTTGCAGATTTATACTCACAGGATCCTGATTAACAGCTGGAATGTTATCCGGAAAGCTCTGTATCCGTATATCTCCTTCAGTTGTGTGTTGTATTATTTTTCCGCAGCAGTAATGTATTTAAATGTAATTTAAATCTCTGGTATTTTCTGTGTAATGTTTATTCATACTCTGTATATTCTTGTATTCTGATGGAATTGTTGTAATATACAATGAAATGTTCTTCTGTCTACATTCCGATATGGCTTGTCCTCAACTCAGTCCGGGTTTTCCATATCGGGGAAGGTCGGGTCGTTTCATCATGGTATCAGAGCTTTGGTTTACAAAGCTCAGAGAACAAGACACATTAGAACCATACGAAAGAATTCATCAGAGATTGGATTAGTAATATCTAATGAGAATGACTCGTTAGAGATGGGATCAGTAGTATCCTAGAACGAATGTGAAGAGTAAATTTTTAAATTGAAAACGAATTTTTGTTTTGAAAATTTAAATCAAGTATGTGTATTTGAATATTTATTTATGTTGAATTTGGACAATCCAGTATATAAAGATTTTGCGTATACGTCTGATCCGCGTGCATTCGAAGTTTTAATATACTGGATAGATATAGAATCATACCCTAGTGGCCCGAAGATGATTCGGATGATTGAGTACTCGTCATCAGAATTTATGTTCGAGTGACAAAAGTGAGATTTCTATATATTTCCAATTGACTAGTGTGAGAACCAAAATTAGATAGGGCTTATTGTTGTGATTTGGCATCAAAAATATGATTTTTGACTATGTATCAAAGATATGAATTTGAAATGATAATCAACTAATTGATTGCTGATTGTTTTGTTTGATTATTGGTTGATTAATTAAAATGTTGAACCTTTAGCCAAATTGAATCAAATAGTTCGTTGTATTGAAAATTTGTCGCATTTGCTTGCATATACATGTGCTTACATTGAACAAGTCATAGCAAGGAGGCTAGAGAAGAAGAATAAAATTGTTTGCCCGACAAATAGGTACATGTTTATTATATTTATTGGGTTTTGATGATTTTATGAGCCGATTGGCTGTTTCTTTTTCTTTTTGGTTGAAGAAGGCCATGGAAGGCTATATGAAATACCCCGAAGTCCCCGGTGCAGGGGAGGTTATGGCGAAATTTTTCGAAAATTTAGGGTGTTAGATAAATTTTTGAAAATTTTGAAAAGTTCTTAGAAACCGAAAAGTTGAAGAACTTAAGCCATAATGGAAAAAGTGAAAGTTGAGTTGATTTGTTAAACAACTTTCGGTTTCGTTCCTTTTCGGGGACGAAAAGTTTTAAGTTGGGGAGATTGTAATAACCCGGAAATCTGAGCCAATTTAAAAATTTTATTTTGGCAATTTTAGTGAATTTTGAATATTTAAAATGATTTATTTTAAATAATAACGACGAGAAATTTATTTTGAATAGATTAGAACGTATATATTTATATAGATCGTCGTTAGAATATAATTATTTATTTTTAATTATAAAAGGAATTGAAAATGGCACGGTAGTTTGATAATTCGATTTCAAATTTCAAATGAATGTACTGGGTGCAAAATAAACCGGATTTTAGTGAAACCAAAAATATTAGAATATAATTGAGGATATCTTTCCAAAGAACCCGAAAAATTGAAATTTCATAGCGGGAATCCAAAGATATGTCCAGTTGAAAATTCAGAAAAGTTGCTATGGAATTCTGGCCCTTAAAAATGGAAATTTTGCAAACGACCTCGGTTTTCGACGAAACCACTTTTGTTGGATCCGAGATGTCTAGTTATTGCTAGATTCCAAAATTCATAATTTTCTGAATCAATATGTGAGCGTGGCAAAGGAAAATGCGTTTGACCAGTTTCAGTTGATTTTAATCGACTAGAAAATGGCCATTTTTCAAAAGATCTCAGAATTTGACGAAATTAGTTTTGTTAGGACCGTATCGTCAATATGAAGCTAGAAAATAGTTTTTGGTGAATTTTTGGAGTTCGTATGTGGCCCCGGTAAATTGAAATGCACGTTCAAATTCAATGTATAGAGTTATATTTTGATTTGGACGAAAACTGATCGAATCAGCCTACGATACGTATCCCATTATGTTCGGAATGAGGGTAATTAGCAATGGACGACATGCGGTGGGTCTCGTTTAGAGGTCGAAAATAAAAGTTGCCTTTTGAAATTGATTAAATAAATTAAATAATATATTCCTCACCCTTACTTTCTCTTTCCCCGTCGGATTGAAGAAAAAGAAAAAAAATGAGATTCAAAATCGCGTCGCTCCACCCCCATCCGCCGCCGCCGCCGCTTCCTCTTCATCCCCCTCCTCCACCTGCTCCACCTTCCCTCCTCCTCCCCCTCATCTAAATCGACGCAGCCCCCCTCTTCTGAAAACACGTGCCCCCCCTGACGTAGGATAGCCGCCGCCTCCCACTAGTCCCAGCACCACCTTCGCTCCTTCCCCGACAACCAACGCCATTTCCCCCTTCTAACACGCTATGAGTTTCTTCATTATTATATTTTTTTTCTTTGTTTAATTTAAAATTAGTAAATTGCAAATAGAAATTCAATTTTATTAGATGATCTACAATGCAAAGATGAGATGATTTACAATGCAAAGATTGGATTTTTATTTATCTAAAAGTTTATATTTTAATATTAGGAAAGTTTATATGTTAATAATATAAAGATTCAATTTTTAATATAGAAAGTATACGATTTTTAATATATAAAAATATGTTTTTATAATAGAGATAATCAAAAATATGATTTTTTATCATTGGAAGAATAAAAACATGTTGGAATAAAAATTGGATTTTTATAGCGATGATATAAAAATTCGATCTTTATATTAGAAGTAGATATAAAAATATAATTTTTATATAGAAGGCAGCGTTATAAAAGTATAATCTTTACAATGAAAACATCGTGTTAAAGGTGCTACTTTTATCGTCTTGAGAGTGAAATATAAATATATGATTTTTATATATGTAGTGGCTACGGACAACGAAGTGACAAAAGGCAAGCACGACGAAGATTTCTACATAAGAAGAGTCTTGGTATTGGATTAGCTAGTAGGTGAGAACTCCTCACTTTTATTTTTATTTCTAGTTGAAATATATACTAGGATGCAGACGGTGCTTAGCAGCACCCGACACCCGTCGGCCACAGAACATGGATGACTTGTTTGTTTGATTGCTGTGTTGTAAAATTTGGTTGTTTGATGAAGAATGAAATAAAATATTTTATAGTTAAAAATATGATTTTTAACGTATGTATAAAATAAATATTTATAAACGAATCAGATGATTTGTTTATATACACTGATTTGACTGCTACTGATTGAGACGATAAATTTTACACATCGCCCAACCGCACAAATAAAATATGTATTTGTTGATTTGAAACACCATACGGATATTGGGATGATATTTGGCGTACACTAGTCCCAATTATTTAGCTGTATGTCGATCGATTGGTCGACAGACTGTGTAAGCGTTAATTATTTATATTTAATGCTTATGCGGTTGTGTGGTGCACTCTGGATGATGGTTGATGATTTATCGTTGCTATTATATACATGTGTTGTAGGGAATCCATATAATAAACATTATACAGTAATTGATTGGGCCTCATTCCAATTCAGAAAATAAATTCATGTGTGGAATAGAAAATAAATTCATGTGTTGAATTGAAAACATTCATGTGTTGAATAAAAGCCGTGTTGATTAGACTGACGCCATTTTGATGTGAGCGATATTTATATCGATTTTATTCATTTTATAATGAATATCGAAAGTGATTTCAAAATCTGATATTTTGAAATAAATTGAAATAAATTGAAATTCGAATTAAACTGAATAGAATTGAAATTCGAATTAAATTGAAATGAATTGAAATGAATTGAAATTCGAATTAAATTAAAAAGAATTGAAATTCGAATTAAACTGAATTGAAATTCGAATTAAATTCAAATGGATTTGAATTGAAATCGAGTTGAAATGAATTTAAAACGAATTTATATTGGAAAGATTCAGTTTTGATTTGAATTTGAAATGGAAGTTGAAATCGTTTTGAAAACGAATTTAAAACGATTTATAAAATACATTTTAAAAGGAAATCGACGAAATATAGATAATATTTATATATTATATATAATGGGCCTGAATAGAACGCGCCGCGCTGCGGCAGTTCGCGAATTTCGACCATTGACTTCGAATGGATATTACGGGAGATCCGACCGTCGGATTCTCCTAAAGCCTGAACTGTTGGCTTCGTATTGAAAAAAGCTTTCTAAAGAATATTAGAGATTTGAAATCTAACAGTTGGATTTGGAATTATGTTCAATTCAAATTTGGAAAAGGTCGCTGTAAGCGCAGTTCGATGGCCGTTGATGGAAATCGACTGTACGGGCCTTGATAAAATTATTAAAAATATTAATAATTAGTGTAAAATCATAAGAAATGATTTGTGAAGAATTGGGATGAAAAACTTCATATTTGAAAAGATAAAAGTAGATTTTTATCGAAATGAACTAGTTTTGAACTAGAATTAAAATTCTGTTTATTTTTAAAATAAATAATGTGGATTTGAAATGGTTTTGAAAATAACCAGAATTTCCAATATATAAAGTGGAAATGGATTTGAATCGAAATTGTCTTTGGAATATTTTGGTATTGGATTTCGTGATTATACAGATATTGTTATGGAAATTTGAAAGATATATTTATATCGTTATTTCCAATACGATATTTGTTGGTCGTAGAATTTAATATTGAATATAAGCCGATATATTTTCTATTCATAGCCTTGTATTTAATATCAAATGGGATTTGGGTTTGTCGTGAACGGTGTCTTCATTAACACTATTCTTAAGCCCAGTTGAGAAAAAGATTAAATCTTTTTATTTAGATTTAATGAAGTGTACCAATTAAATAATATTTAATTGGAATTGAATTGGGATTGATTCTTGGGTTTATCGTGAACGGTGTTTTAAATAACACTTGTTCTTTAACCCGATAATTAATGGAATGTGATTTTGGGTTGTCGTGAATGGTATCTTCAATAATACTGTTCTTAGACCCAACGGAGTTAAGAAAATTAGAAACTAACTGGAGATTAGTTAAGTTGAATGGTTTCTTGGGTATTGATCCGATATTGGTTTTGGCCTTCGGGGTTAATACTTAGGTAATTGCTCACTTGCTAATTTACGGTTAGGGACTGACTGAAATGTGATGTGATTTTGGGGTTTATCGTGAACCGTGTTTTAAATGACATCGGTTGTTTAACCCAGTTAAAGATTAAAACTAAGTGGAGTTTTAATGAATCTTTAATTAGATTGAAAAGATCGAGAATGGAGTATCACCAGTTTTTCTCCAAGTGATAGTTAAATCTTTAATTAGATTTGAACGTGAAATGGTAATTGAATTTACCGATAACACCGTGGTGTTAGATATGAAGTATTACCAGTTTTACTTCATAGGATGAATAGGTTGGGATAGGGAAATTAAAACAAATGATTACTTCGGTAATGTTCGTTAATCCCAGCTAGTTTGGTTAAACCATAATTTGGTTTGAATTGATATTCAAAGGAAGATTAAAGAATAAATTTAAAAGAATTTATCTTTGATAAAACTAATGGGAACCTTTCCCTGAGAATGTGAAGTTTAGAAACTAACTGTAGGTTAGCTAAGAAGAATGGTTTCCTGGGTATTGATCTGATGTTGGTTTCGGCCTTCGGGGTTAATGTTTGGGGAATTATTCTCTGGCTAATTTACGGTTAGTGACTGATGAATTGGAATGAGGCGTATGTTGTGTTTGTGTAACACTTGTTTGTTATATACTCGAGTTATTCGGAAAGACCGGGTTTATCCTATTCTAAATAACTGATTCGACGTGGTGTCGAAGAGGAAGACGGTGGTTGAAGACCGGAGGTCTTCACGTCGTTTAGGTGATTACTGATGATCTTTATTGGGCCGTACACCCAAGAGGAGGGAATCAGTTAGTGTTCGTCCAGACGTACTTGGAGATCGATGGATATGCGAGGTACTAGGTGCCCCCGGTTTCGTTCAGACCCAGAACGGACTTGTAAATGGACTGTGTGTTTGACATTGGATATCATTCTGCGTGATTGATGGATATTGGTTGCATAGAGTGGTTTGCCTGTGTGGCATGCTAAGATGCAAATGATCAAGGCTTCTGTTGAAAAGCATAGTCTTGTGGTTGATGATTAAAGCACAGCCTATGTGGCATAGCTTTGTGTAGCGTTGATTCGCGAGCCTCACACCCCGGTAGTGAACCAAAAATGGGAGAGGGCCTCAGGGAGGACATGCGTTTCTTTCTAGTTAGAAGTGGCGTCAGTGGTTTGACACGCCCTGACGAGTTTGACTTAAGTGGTTGTTAGTTTGCGAGGCGCCTCAGATATTGTAACACCCCACCTCCGTTAAGGTCACTCATAAAAGGGAATGCCTTAACTTTGATGTAGCGTTTTTGTAGACAGAACAGAAATTTACAAGACAGTTAAAACAATACTTGAAAAATTAATAACTTTATTACAACAGAAACTAAAGTAAGTTTGGTTACATCTTTTCAAATCACAATATCAGAATTCAAGTACAAAATATCAGCCTTGTACAAAAGCGTTCATAATGCATAGTTTTTAAAATCATAATCCCCGACATAAACTGCCATGGAAAGATAGAGCCAAGGCCAAGTGGTACTTCAAGCAGAGAAAATCTGAATCAAGCTCCTATATTTCCACCCTAAAAAACCTAGGGGGGAACGAAAGAAAAGGGGCGAAAACAAGCAAGCTCAGACATAAAGTCTGCCAAGTCCAGTGACTTCCAGCATATGAACAGATAATAATATCATGACATGAAAATAAAGATGGATAAGAGACAACAGCAACAAGAGTAACTGGTATACTTAAGCTAAACAGAAGAAACAGAATGATATAGCCCAAGTTATGCTTCTTACTTATATTTTACTTCTCTGCACTAATACTAGTATAACAGGATTAGGCGTTACCCTAATGTCCAAACTGAAACAGAAATAGAACAGAATAATCTATAGGAACAGAATGCCAGTAATGGGCCTTTGCCACCCCAACAGACAGAAGGTACATAAATGGAATCAGAGACGGAAACAGAATAATCCCTACAGAAACAAAATGTTAGAATTAGGTGTACACTAGTAAATGGGCCTTTAACACCCCAACAGACGGTACCACGCAGAAACAGACAGATGTTACCACCCAACAGAAACAGACGGTACCCCCAACGAAAACAGACAGAACTAAGTGTACCCTAAATCTACCCCAAGCGATCGGCTACCTAATACATAAATACCCTGTGCCAGCCCCACAGAAGGGTGTATCACTCCCCAAAGTGGCAACCTTTAAATGACACAGACCTATTTACAGATGTTGCGGCGTCTTACGTCCTCAGAGGCAAACCGGGATCCATGCACGCACATGACCCGGTTGGAACGCACCATCAACACCCCTCGCCATTATCAGAATGAACCATTTATAATTAGTTCAGTAAGCATGCCCAGACCCTACCTACTGTTGGGTCATAGTTTTGATACCAGAAAGGGTTACTGACTAATATGGGTCCCAAACAACAGATGACACAAGTATTTTCCCTCCTAACCTTGTGTCCCCAGACTAACAGATTCCAGATTAACTTGTTTGCAAGTTTTAGGCCTAAAGAGTTCAGAATCAACTAGTTCACAGACCAGAAAATCAAGTCAGCAGATTTTCAGACTAACGGATCAGATGTATAGTTTTAACAGACTTACAGATTGTCTAACTTTGTATTGGGCCTACAGATTCACGAAACAGGTTTATTAATTCATAAGTCGAGTTGGTTTAGCCTTATCTACCCAGCACGTTTTAGACATCATATTTATCTCAGATTTGCATTAATTAAATATTAATGCGCAAACCTCTCACATTAGGTCGGTAGCTTGTGGCCGCTGGATAAGCCGGGCGGTTCCGGGTAGACTTCTGCCACAAGCCGGACCTAACCTCGTGTCTAAGCTTATTTTAGTTATGCCTACGACCTCTCACATTAGACTAGTAGTTTGCGGTTGCTGGTTAAGCCGGTTGGGTCCGGGCAGGCTTCTACCGCAAACATGAGTCTAACCTTGTGTCTCAGCATTTTTATTTTAAACCAGTTTATTCCATTACAAATTAAACAAATATAAGACTAATTACGTCAATTTAACAGATTTGACATCTTTTCAAGTCGCAGCAGATTAAACAAATTAACATGTTTTACATAAATTACAATCATTCAGCTTTTCAACAGATTTAACAGATTTAGCAGCTCAGGCGGTTCAACAGATTTAGCAGATTAGGCAACTCAACAGATTTAGCAGATTAGGCAAAATTACTAGATTAGGCGATTCAACATATGTAACAGTTTAGGCAATTCAACAAATTAAACAGGTAACAGGTTTAGCAGATTAGGAAAATTTAACATAATAAGCAGATAACAGTTTTAGCCGATTTAAACATTCCTTAAAGTCCTATTCACATATCTTGCCTAATTCATAAGATAAGCCAAAACTTATATGCCCAAATTATGGTCATAATCCACCATATAACATATGTCCCAATTTTTAGTTAAACTTGCATAGTTCAGAATATTCTCCAAAAACCTTACATATAAATTATGCCAAATATAGCCATTGATTACAATGCATGTCACATATCCAAACCCCCCCTTACTTAGGTGTATTCACACTTAATAATTATCCAATCTTAATATGGATCTTTACACCTAAGTTAATTGCAAATTAATTCTCTTTTTTTTCAAATTTCAGACTATAATATATATAGTATGTCTAGACCTAGATCTTAAGTTACAACTTGTACTATGCATCCAAACCAGTTACATGTTCACAGTTAAACTTTACGCCACAAATCCCGAGTCATATGTCCAATATTCTTTATGCCTTAAAACTCAAGACATATGTTAAATACACCTTATGTTTTAAATACAGCATGCCCAATTATATGTCTCAAATTTATGTTCTAAGTTCAACCTATGTTCTTTATGTTCTAAGTCACAATAATCCTCTCCTTCCAAGTCATAGATTGTCTTATACAATATGCCTCAAATTTATGTCCAGAATTACAACATGCGTTGTATCCTCAAATTAGTTACAAATCAATTATGCCCAAATATGCCTCATTCAATATTCTTCCCAAATTTTGGCGTTTATGTGTTCATCTCTTATGAGATCTGGCTCGGGCTCGTGGTAGCCTGGATATCAAACAAAAAGAAAGAAAGAAGGAAGAAATATAGAACAAACAGAATAATAAAACAGAGGAACAGATCTGATAAATAGAAAAAGGGCATAATCTTAGATTCAGTTTTATAATTATGTCAAGATCATGATTAAAATTCAAATCGGAAAATAACTGCACTTGCCTTGATTGGATTATAGAAGAAGAGTTGCAGTAGTTCTCTTTTAATCTTATTCAGATTTGGAAGAAGATGCACTAGTTCTAGTTTTGATCCCAGCAGAGTAGCGACGCCATTATTTTATTTATTTATTATAGAGGCAGAGTATAGGCAGAATGAAATTGTGTGGAGAGAAAGTGAGGTTTAGGGGTGTTTTTATAGGAGAATAGGGTGATTTAGAGCCTTCAGATCAGTCCAGAAGTCATCAGAACCACCCAGCTCGAAGACAGGTCATCCAACCACTCAGAAGAAGACACGTCATCACAGAACACTCCAGAATTCTGTGTTGGATCGGTATGGGCGCACTTGGCAGGTGCGCCAGTGTATTTTTGTACTGGCGCACTTCACAAGTGCGCCAGTGTATTCTGGCCTGTTTCCGGTTTTTCTGCCTATCTTCGTTCGTCCATATCTTCTTCATACGGTATCCGTTTTACGCAAACTCGGACTCTATCTCAAGCAGAATTTCGAGACAAATGCAATGGCGCAACCTGTTTCCCTTAATTCTTCTCCTAAAAATTAATTATATTTTAATTTGTTACTTATACGTTCATAGAAAATACGGGGTGTTACAGATATATCGGTGACTATGTAAAGCCGATGGAGTCATTCGTTGGCTCATTTACGCCCCCAAAGGGCGGGGAAACGCAGTGTTCAACCATTTTAATCCACATCGGTGGACCGGCCCTGTCGCTCCAAGGGTCGATGCGCTCTGACCTCGAGGCTCGGGCTAGATAGTCTCGAAGCCGGTGAGGACGATACCTTGCCTCGGTTCATAGATGGAAACCCAATTTCCAAATACGTGACTTTTCGGTTTTGATTGTAGAGCCTAGTATGGCGAGATGATATATGGTACCCATGCCGTCTATGATTGATACTTATGATTGAAATTGTTTTATACACTATGCACTTATAATAGTATCAAATGATTTTTTTTAATGTATCAAGCATTCTTTGGCTATTATAAGGTAAAAACCCTATCCTCCGGCTTGCGTTGCATTGTGTGATGGGACCTGGGTCTTATAATAGCTCCATTGTTCTTTATTTTGCATTGCGCTGTTATTTTATGAACTGGTATTCTTGGGAGGAAACCCGTTCCGTGTTATACGGCGTGGTCCCTTGATTTACCTAACCTTAAAATAAAGATTAATAACTATTTTAGTTCTCACACCGGTCCCATGACTGACCTGGGGTTTATTGTTTTAACCTAAACTCTGGGTGCCCTTATTTTGACATGGGTAGCCAGTAGTTTTGATTTTGCAGATTTATATTCACAGGATCCTGATTAACAGCTGGAATGATATCCGGAAAGCTCTGTATCCGTATATCTCCTTCAGTTGTGTATTGTATTATTTTTCCGCTGCAGTAATGTATTTAAATGTAATTTAAATCTCTGATATATTCTGTGTAATATTTATTCATACTCTGTATATTCTGATGGAATTGTTGTAATATACAATGAAATGTTCTTCTGTCTACGTTCCAGTGTGGCTTGTCCTCAAATCAATCCGGGCTTTCCTTACCGGGGAAGTTCGGGTCGTTTCAATGAAGCAAATAAAATATTCGTGTTTCAAACAAATTATTTTAACTTTTAAAAATTAACATTTTTATCATAGATATGGAGTAAATAAAATATTAGTTTTTTAAATAAATTATTTTAACTTAAAATGACATTTTTGTCTTATGTATGAAGTAAATAAAATATTCTTATTTCAAATAAATTGTTTTAACGATAAAAATATCATTTTTATCATATGAATGAACTATTTGAAATATTCATGTGTTGAAAAGAATTCATGTGTTGAATGAAAGGATTGAACAATAAAATTTACATTTTATTGTGAACATGAAGTGCTAATTCATGTGTGGAATAAATATTTTTAATGAAAAAAATATCATTTTTATCATGTATACAAATTGCTAAAAATACACATGTGTTGAAACATATTTTTATTCGCCAAAAATATCATTTTTGTCCTGTGTATGAAGTGTTAAAAATAACCGCGTATTGAAACAAACATTTATTCGCAATAATTATTACTTTCAGTTTATTTCTACATATATATACATGTGTTGATCAGGAATAGGAATTAGTATTGAGTAAAGAATATATTTGCGTGCCCGAAAAATAGGCAAGGCTTAATGAGTTGGCAGTGCAATTTTATTATTATATAAACTCCTGTGAATGTCATTGGATGCAGAGTGCTTGTTGTTTTGTGTGAAATAATAAACATCGCCATAGGATAGTAACAATTAATTTTGAATAACACTACATGGCATACTTATAGAGGATACCATACCCTATCATATACCACATAAGCATTTGGAGCTTATGTGACGAGGTGGAAGATGTACCATAAAAGCGAGAGGCTTGTATGGCGATGACTATATTTCAGGTTGAACTGAAGACTGATATTGACTATATAAAATATAACGATAAATTGCCAGATAATAAAAACCCCACACGGGTCTGGAGTTGACAATAACAACGTCTCTCTAGTTATTAGATACGGCACATGGACTATTTATTTCCCACACGGGACGAGGTGACGAGGATTTATCCTCTGGAGCATTTAAAATACACACTCCCTCAGGCTTTGACAGGGTGACGAGAATTTATTCTCTGGAGTTATTATCAATACACGCTCCCCTGTAAACACCAGAATATATCACTATAATTTATGTGTATGCTTATTAGGATTTATTGGTTACCTAATACGACCCAATAAATTTCCAAACCTCTCCCCGTACAAAGGAGGTTATTTTCGAAAATTCCGGGTGTTAGCCAAATTTTTGAAGAATTTGAAAATTCTCAGAAACTGAAAGGTTGGAGAATTGAAGCCAGATTGGACGTAGAGTTGATTAACCAAACCACTTTCGACTTTGTTCCTTTTCGGGGACTAAAAGTTTTAAGTGGGGGAGATTGTAACGACCAGGGAAATCTGAACCAATTTAAAAATTTTAAATTGGCTAAAATAATGGATTTTAAATATTTAAAATAAATATTTTAAATAATAGCAATGAAAAGTGAGTTTGAATCGACGTTTGAAAACGAATATAATTAATTATAATTATAAACAAGGCCTGAAATGACGTTGCAGTTTCAAAATTTGAATTCAAACTTTGTCGGACTGTACCGGGTGCAAAACAAAACGGATTTGGGTGAAACCAAAGTTATTTAAATCTGTTAGTGAATATCTTTCTTACAAATCTGAAAAATTGAAGTTTCATAGCGGAAAGCAAAAGTAATGGCCAAATGAATTTTCTAATAAACAAGTCTCTCTGGTCATTAAGGCATAAAAATCATTTATAGGGTGACGAGAATTTATTCTCTGGAGTTATGATCTATACATACTCCCCTGTGGACACCAGAATATATCACTATAAATATGTGCATGCTTTTTAGGATTTACTGGGTGCCTAAAACGGCCCAATAAATTTCCAAACCCCTCCCCGTACAAAGGAGGTTATGGAGAAATTTTCTAAAAATTAAAGGCGTTAGTGAAATAATTGAAGGGAAAACGATATGGAAATCATCGAATGAATTATATATATATATATATAATTAAAACGAATAACGATGCTGCAGTTCGTATTTTGAAGTCGTAACTTTAAACGATTATATAGAGAAATCCGACCATCGGATTTCCTCGAAACCCAAATCGTCGGGCTCGCTTTGGAAAAATCTTTCCAACGATATAAAGTTTATTAGAACCCAACGGTTGGATTGTGTGAAATGTTTAATTCAAATCTGAATAAAAACAACGCCAGAATGATATATATATATATATATATATATATATATATGTATATATATAAATTAAATAAAATGAATAACGACGCCGCAGTTCATATTTTGAAATCGTAACTATAAATGATTATATCGAGAGATCCGACCGTCGGAATCTCCCGAAACCAGAACCGTCGGGTTTGCTTTGAAGAGATCTTTCCAATAAACTTAACTTCGTTAAGATCTGACGGTTAGATTTTGAGAAATGTGTAAATCAAATTTAGAGAAAAACTGCGCCAGGGCCACGTCATGGCCTGAAACGTCGTTTAATTAAATGGCGCTATTAATAAATAAATAAAAATAGCGAAATATCGTTATAAAATATTATAATCGATATGGAATGAAAACAAACTAATTCTACTTGGTTTGCTTGATATTTGATGGTTGAATGTGTTTGACATTAAAATTATATAAAGAACGTAAATGTGGGTGTCGAATAATTTAACCATGGACAGAATTGATTTGAATTCTAATATACGCGAATTATTTGAAAGGGCCGAGTAATTCTCATTTCAAATAATTGATTGACGAAAAAATGTCGAAGATATGAAGATGGTGCAAGACCGGTGATCTTCACATTGTGTTGATTGCTACTGATGCCTTTGAGATGGGTAGCTCCCTTGATGAGGTTACAGTGCAGTAGTCTGAACGTACTTGTTGATCGTCCGGATATGCAAGGACCTCTCTCCTGTTTTGGACATACGGGAGCATGAATAAGGTGCCTCCGGTTTCGTTCGGACCTAGAACGGACTTGTAAATGGATGTGTGTCTGACGTGTATTCTTTGTTGTATTTGTTGATCTCTACTAAATATACATCTGTTTGGCGGTGGAGAATTTATTCTCTTGCTTAACGCCTTTCTCTGAGACATATGAGCTCAGAGGTTGTATATCGGTAGATATCAGTGGTGTTGTGTCGATTGATAGCGTGGCATGCGAAGATGCAAATGATCAAGGCTTTTGTTGAAAAGCAAAGTCTTGTGATTGATGATCAAAGCAAGGCTTTGAGATAGCGCAGCTTTGTGTATGACGTTGATTTGCGAGCCTCACACCTCGGTATGGGTTAAAAACGGGATAAGGACCGCTGGGAGAACACGACGTTTCTTTCTAGCTATGGGTGGTGTCAGCGTTTTACTAGCCCTGACATCGTCGACTATTATACCTTTGTGGATGTTGGAATGCGAGGCGCCTCGATATATAGGTCTGATAGGACCGGGAAACGTATATTCAGGAATAACTAATCCTCAAGCGTAAGAGAGGACCGGCCCAGCCGATTCCAAGGACTAACCAGAGTGTGTAGTCCTGGGCATTTGCTAGAGTGTCCCGAAGCTGGTGAGGAGTTTGCCCCTTGCCTTGACAAATGACGGAATCCAAATTTCCAATATGAAATAACGGATTTGATTATAACTTATATATGGCGACATAGTGGCATGGGACGCTCATGTCGTCTATGATTGATATTTTTGATTGAATTAGCTTTTGAAACAAATATGCACTAGTAATAATATCAAATGTTTTTCTTTACACGTATTAAGAACATTTTGGTCATTATAAGGTAAACCCTATTCTCCGGTTTGCGTTGCATTGTATGATGGGACTTGGGTCTTATAATGGCTGCATTTTATAAAAAAACATTGCGTTGTTTAAATAATTTACCTTATTTAATGCAGTGGCAGTCACTGGAGTAAACTCATTCCATGAAAGTGGCATGGTCCTATGATTTGTCTTGTCATTGTAGTTTAAACAGTTAGGTATATTTCTCATACCAGTCCCATGACTAACTCGTAGTTTGTTTCACTTTGCAAACTCGGGTGCCTTCATTTTCACACGGGCAGCCTAGTGATAGGTATCAGGGTATATTTTGGCTTTCGCAATGCAGCATGGAGTGCACCTTTTAGCTTGTATGGCGAGGACTTAACTTCTCAGTATTTGGCTATTTGATATTCCTCCATTAGCACTTTATGTATATGATTACCGATTATCGCTATGTAGACATATTTACTTTTATTATGTATTTATGATGTATATGTACTGGGGATGTTGATGTAGACTGGTCACTTCCTTTCATGCACTAAGTTGTATCCTACACTGTGCTACTCTGATGTTTATTACATATTATGATTCCGCTGTCATATTGATGTAAATTATTCTGTTTTCTGCTTATGCTATTATCTGTTCTCTTCTAATAATGATTAATGTGTTATATTCCAATGATTATCCTTGATTCCATCGTACGAAGTTTTGAGATCGTCATACCGGTCTTCAACCACCGTCTTCATCGTCGATATTTAATCGTCGTATCAGTTATTCAGAATGGGATAAACCCGGTCTTTTCGAATAACTCGCATATTTTATAATCAAGTTATATGTAAACACATCATACGCCTCATTCCAATTCAGAATATTATTTTATTCAAATATTCACGTCTTTAGGGAAAGGTTCCCATTAATTTTATCAAAGATAATTTTTTTGAAACTTATTCTTTAATCCTCCTTTGGATATCATTTTCAAAGGATTTTAATATATCTTTTCAACATCTAAACCAAACAAGGTTTATTGACTAGTCGGATTATCGAGCCTTACCGAAGTAATCATTTATTTATTTTCCAATCCCAACCTATTCGTCACGTGGAGCAAAAATGTTACTACTCCATATCTAACACCCACGGTGTTATCGCTAAATTTAATTACCATTTCATGTTCAAATCTAGTTAAAGATTTAACTATCGCCTGGAGTAAAACTGGTGGTACTCCATTCTCGTTCATTCCTCTTGTTTGATAAATTTAATCATCTCATTCACTTTCCAATCTAATTAAAGATTCATTAAAACTCGATCTTGGTTTTAATCTCTAAAATCATTACTTTTTGATCATTCCACTTATGAAATTAATCTTACATTTAACTGATTTAAATAATCAACGTCATTTAAAACACAGTTCACAAGAAACCCAAATCCACTTCCACTAACTATGGAATCTCTTACATTCGTTAGAAAGATATCATTAAACATATTCAAATATTGCTTGTTTTGTCTAATTCTAATTTACTTGAATAATGTACATTCATTTGAAATTTAAAATCGAATTTTCAAACTACTACACCATTTCAGGCTCATTTTATAATTAAAATAAATTTATACGTTCTAACTTCGATTTAATTAAATTTTTAGCCTTTATCATATAAAATGAATCATTTTAAATTTTCAAAATCCATTAAAAACAATGAATTTAATTTTAAAAAATGTATCATATTATTTGTATTTGAGTATTTTATTTCATGTTGAATTTGGACTATCAAGTATAAGAACATTTTGTTTATACTCGTAATTAACGTGTATTTGAAGTCTATATACATCTAGTCGCCCGGAGATAATTCCGATGACAGAGCTCCATCATCAGCATTTATGTTTGAGTTTCGAAAGTGGGATATCTATATTATTCCAATTGACTGGTGTGAGAACCAAACTTAGTTAGTTCATTGTTGTGATTTGTCTTTGAAGTATGATTTTGATTACATAAAAGTTATATATTTGGAAAGCTTTGTATCCGTGTATTTCTTTCAGTTGTATTGTTGATGTATTTTCCGCTATACATTGTATTTATACATTTAAATTTCTGCTACTTGTATTTTAATTGTTGATATTTTTCTGCTGTATATTATTTGAACTCTGATATATTCTTGTACTCTGACATAAATTGTTGTAATAGCAATGAAATGTTGTTATGTTCGTGTTCTGATGCGTCGTGTCTCAATTCAATTTGGGTTTTCCCGTGAGGGAGAGTTTGGGTCGTCTCAGTTTGGTATCAGAGCTTAAAGGTTATATATTGATAGACATCAGTCGTATGGCGTCAATTGTCAGTATGGCATGCTAAGATGCAAATGGTCTGTGGACGAGGGAGGTGAGCTAAAAGGCACCGTATACAATTTATAATGATTAAAACTGATAAAAACGTACATTGGCAATTCTATATATTTTTATACATGAATACGATAACATGATAAAATATGTTTTAGTGAGGAGTTCTCAAATTGGGTTCCACTCCGCCATTCTTTATTTATGAATTTTATTACTATTCGAATTTGAATTTGCCTCAATTTTTATTTTGCTCCATTTCAATTCTAGTCAGTTCCATCGCGAAGCTCTCGTTGCTACGAACCCAACGCTTCTGAAATCGTTCAATTTTGATAAGATCTGAATAAAATATGACACTTAGAATATTAATTACATTATTTAATTAATTAATAAATTTGAAACACTAATTACTCTCCAAAACCATTCTCCCTCACACGATCTTCACTCGTTTAGGAAAACCCGTCCGCTCGCTGCCAACATCACCTCGCGCGCCTCCTACAAGCACCATGTCAATGATCAAAATATGCCACATCGTCGGGCATCTCGGCGTCGACCTCCTCTTGCAACCACGGCCATCTCGGGCCCCCCATCGGCCGGCAAAATCGGTTCGATCCCATGCTCTTTGAGCTCAGAAATCTCCCAGTCCACTATATAAGAACCGGTCATGACCGTAGAATAGCTAGATCTTGATCCTCTCTATGATTTTCTCTTTTGAACTGTCGAAATTCATTGCACCAATTAGAAGATAATGGAGATTTAAATTTTGAAAAAGATCCGGCCTTCGGTTCTTTAGCTTGCGGCTTCTGTTTTGACAGCGTAGAAGAAATGATAGAGTTTGACCCTTTTTGACCATTTAAAAATATTTATTTAAATTATTATTTAATTCCATCTTTAGTTGTTAATCGCTCCGAACTCTAAATCAAACCCAATGACTGTCATTTCTAGCTAAATACCTCCATTTCGAACACAATGGGATATGTTTCGTATGCCAATTTGACTCTTTTGATTAGTTTTTCTCAAAATTAAAATATAAATTAATATAATGGTTAATATTGAATTTCAACGTACATTTCAATTTACCGGGGCCACATAGTGACTTCAAAATTTACAGAAAAATAAATCTGGCTATGTTTTGACGATATGGTCCTAACAAAACTATTTTCGATGAATTTGGAGACCGTTTTAAAAATGGTCATTTTCCAGTTGATTAAAATTAAACTGAACTGACAAAACACATTTAAATTTACCACGCTCACATATTGATTCCAAAAAATATGAAATTTGAAACTTAACAATAATTTGACATTTCGGATCCAACAAAAGTAGTTTCATCGAAAACGGAGGTCGTTTGCAAAATGGCTTTTTTTCAAGGGCTTATATATTATATTAAAATATACGTAAATTCCATAGCGACTATTCTAAATTTTAAACTGGATATAACTTTCAATTTATATTATAAAATCTGAAGTTTTCACATTCATTAGAAAGATATAATTAAATAGATTCTAAAGGTTCTGGTTTTTACTGAAATCTGATTTATTTTGAATCTTGTACCTTCATTTGAAATTAAAAATTGAATTTACAAATTACCACGCCGTTTCGAGTCCGTTTTATAACTAAAATAAATTTATACGTTCTAACTCATTTTAAATAAATTTTAAATCATTCAATTCCAAAATAAATCATTTTAAATATTCAAAACTCATTAAAATAGCTAAAATAAAAAAAATTAATTGGTTCAGAAATTTCGGGTTGTTAGATTTGAAATGTTAATGTGGTAATTAAATTTGCCATTTTTGAAAAGTGTTCGAAAATAAAGTATCACCAGTTTTACTTCATGCGATAGTTAAATCTTTAATTAGATTGGAACGTTAAATGGTAATTGAATTTACCAATAACATAGTGGGTGTTAGATATAGAGTGCTACCAGTTTTGCTCCATGGGATGAATAGTTTGGGACTGGAAAAATGAAATAAATGATTACATAGGTATGGCTCAATAATCCCAACTTGTAACACCCCGTGTATTCTATAACCGTGAAAGTCATAAATTAAAGTATTATTAATTTCAAATCAAAGAATTAAGGGAAACGGGATACGCCATTGTGTTCATCTCGGAAAAATACGCGAAATAGAGTCCGAGTTTACGCAAAACGGATAACGTGTGAAGAAGATATCTTTAATTTAAATATCGCAGCAAAACATGAAAAAAAAGAAAAATGGGAAACGAATGATGTCTAGCATTGTTCTAGGGTTTGTAAGCAAAAGACTTAGTAGCTCATTTGGTTGGAACACATGACTTGCATACAAGAGGTATAGAGTTCGATCCCCGCCAGCGCCCTATTTTTGTTTTAGGGGAATGGCTTAAAATAGCCTAGTGTGAACGCAGTTCAAAAAAGTGGTTTAGTGTGAAAATGGGTAATTGGGAAGATAGAGAAAAAAATGAATATATATATAATATATATATACATATACGCATATATATATATATATATATATATATATATATATATATATATATATATATATATATATATATATATATATATATATATGACGTGTACGCATCATGTAGCGTACGTTGCGCATTTTTGGTTGTCAAGGATGGTTTTTTTTTTGCCTTCTCTAATTTTTAATTATGAAAAATTAAAGGTCAGAAAATATTTATTCATATATAAATAAATATTTATATATGGGTAATTAATACGGTAAAGGGGAAAATGTATCTATTAAATACGTTTTTACGTTTGAATTGGTGAACATTTAATACGCTGAGTCATTTCTGACTCATCGCTGAGTCAATGCTGAGTCATTTCTGACTCATGGCTGAGTCAATAGGATAACTCTATCCTGACTGAACGGTTATGGTCATTTCTAGGATTAATCAAACGGCCTAAATTAATCCTAAAATTCTATATATACAACTCAAACCTAACCTAAACTCACACAAAAAAAAAAAAAAGAATGAGGCCATCATGCTGCTGAGGAACGACTAGGAGTAGCCACCAATTTGAGAGAAGATTAGGAGGCAAATTCTAAAGCATAAAGCAACTTAAACAAATCAAATCAACGCCTACGTCAAAAGGAGTCGCATCTCCAAATTCCTGAATTGGGGAATTCGCCACACGATTGTAAGTAGAGTATTATTTTGGTATGAATAAATAACTGTGTTGGTTTGTACACTTGATTTGTGGTGATAAGTAATTCATATTTGTGCGTTACTATGATTCTTATCGATTTGGAATATTGTATAACGATTGGATATTCGCAAAGTATGTTATTCATTATAAAAACTACATGTTTGCGGTAGTTTTATGCAAGTATACGATTGGATATTCGCAAAGTATGTTATTCATTATAAAAACTACATGTTTGCGGTAGTTTTATGCAAGTATACGTTTGGATATTCGCAAAGTATGTAATTCATGTTGAAGCTACATGTATGTAGTTGTTTAATTGAAATTCATGCAAGTATGTGGTTTTGCTACTATGCCATCATAATGTATATTTTTGTATAAAAATCATTTTGTGTGTAATTGGAACAAATTTGGGTTATTATATTTCATATGAAATTTTGGCATCATGATCTATGTATAAGACCATACTTTTGCATTAAATACAAAAGTAAGCCTCTTTGCGAACTTACGAATATGACTAGGCTATGTTTGATATTTTGCATAATTGAAAAACATGTTAGGTCTATATTGTTAACAAGAATTATATGATGACATATGTGGTACATAGCTAGGTTAGATTTAAAAATCCCATTTGCAAGTTTGCATGACCAAAGTAAAAAATCATGATTTCATGTTTAGAAATATTTATGTAATAAGTATATGTGTGCCATGGTTATGTGAATAGATTTAAAATCATGATTAAGTTGGAATAATTCAAGTTGAACTATACTTTTGTATTAGTAACAAAAGTAAACACCTTTGTAAACATGTAGTAATCTTATGAACATGATTTGCTTATGTTTGACATTATGCCTAAATAAAAATATAGGTTTATGTTGTAGTTAAGACTATGTGTCAATAATGATATCCAATTTAGATTCTTAACTTAACTACAAGTTTACATGCTTTGATTCATGTCACTTATGCTTTATGACCAAAGTATACGTTACTACTATGCAAGTATACCAGTTTCCATTTTGTAGTTCCAACGTTATGTTGCAAGTTCATGCGTTCACCTTCCCCTTTTTGTGTATGTAATCACGCTTTAAGCCTCCCCTTTTTCACATGGCTAAGTTGGGCTTGAAAAGGCTAAGCCCAACATATATATATAATAAACGAACGTATTAAACGGGGGAAAATAGCGTTGGGCCAAATTAATTAATAAATGAAAATATAAAGTAAAGGGGCCCAAATTCAAGTATGGGTTGGGCCCATGATTGGTGTAACCTTCACACCATTGATTTTTAATAATGGGCCGCAAATATTTACATATAAGAAAATAAAGAAGAAAGACAAAATATGTAAACGTAGAAAATACGATGTGTTTAACCCGAGGTTGGATTGAGTTGTGATGTAAACCTGCCCGGAACCGCCCGGCTGTCCAGTAGTCACAACAATACCTATCCAATGTGGGTGGTTAAACATGGAGCCCAATAAGGACCCGAGGTTAGACTGAGTTGTGGCGTAAGACTGCCCGGACTCAACCGGCAACAGGCAGCCACAACAATACCTGTCTAATGTGAGAGGTCAAGGCTTTAATAAGACAATTAAGGCTGAGTCAGGATTGATAGGATTAAGTAAATTATATTAATACTTAATCAAAATGGAACATGCTAAACTAAACAGACTGATTGGGGGTTAGGTTTACAAAACACTTAACCAAATTAGCATGTTGGCTAGAAATAGAAAACCTAGTAGCGGGGGTCCCTTTTCAGCAGTAACCCTATAAGGTGTATCATGATACCCTGAAACTAGGCAGGGTGGGGCACGATTACTGGGCTGATTGTAAGAGGTCAAATCGACGGCGGTGGTGCAGCAGTGTAGGTTCTAACGGGGTGCGGGCGTGCACACACTCCGGCGCAGAAAAATAAGGCACTGGGCACCAGTAGCATACCTGTGCATTCTAGGATTGTGTCGGGCCGCCACCATGGGACTTGATACACCCCATGGTGGGACCAGCACAGGTAACTACAACATCGGGGGCCGTAAGACACATGTAACTATGCGAGTAGGAGCCGATCATCATAGACTGGATCACTTCACCCTGATTATGGGGTGCCAGTTGGGAACTATTTTATATGGGTTCAGAGATTAATATGGGGTACGATAGTATATTCGACCCTAGACAACTTAACTAAGTTACAGTGCTTTCCCACTTCTTGTTTTTACTTATCATACTCAGTTCTTTATTCATAGACTGAATAGTCCTAGACTTACTCAGGCTTTATGTCTGACTCTACTTTTCTTTCGTCTTCTTTTCTTCCGTTTCCCCCCCAGGTCCACAGGGAGGGAATACCGCAGCTTGACCAGCCTTCTTATCCAGCTTGAAGAGAAAGAATGTATTGCTTGGATCTTTTCGTTTTGGACTATGGCTTTGGACAGCAACTATGGGACTTTTGCAGTTTATTTATGTTTTCTTTATGCTTCTTTAAATAATGTAATCAAGACAGTTATGATTTTGGAAATATTGTAAGACAATTATGGCATGGTTTGTGTAACACATATTTTAATGAAATAAAAGTTATTGTTTTCCGCTGTTCAAAAATATGTGTTCTTATATCTGTCTTGTATATCTGTGACTTATACTTATAAACCTCCACCAAAATTAGGGCATTCCCTTTGAGAGTGACCCTAACGGAGGTGGGGTGTTTCACTTGGTATTAGAGCATAGGTTTACCAGATAAGATAAAAAGTTTTGAAAATTTATTTTCAAAAGAAAAAAAAATTTAAAGAAGCATTTTTAAAAGAAAAATATTATATTAATTTTTTTTAAAAAAAAGAGGCAAAGTCCCCCAAAAGCCATAGGTACTATCTCTTATCCTTCGTTTTGAATCTATCCTTTCTGTTTCAGCATGTCTGGAGACCTTACTCCCCAGCTGCTGACGCTTTCACTTCTCCTCCTCCACGTGAACCATCAAGCGGAAGAGTCCCAGAGTAGGAAGACGAATAATAGTCAAACAAGAAAGGATCGTAACAGTAATAATAAGAAATGAGAAAAAAGGAAATGCAATTTTTGTGGTACGGAAGGGCACATAGCCAAGGATTGTAGAAAAAGGAAAAGAAAGCAAGGAGAATGTTTTCATTGTGGGGAGACTGGACACATCAGCAAAGACTGCCCTGAGAAGCAGACCGGACCTTCTGGCGGTACATCGTTAACTTATTCTAGATGCTTTGTTTTATCCTATTTCTCTCCTCGATCCTATCTTGAGAACCATAGGTAGAATCTTTTTGGATGTAAACATGTAGTTGAAACATGTTATGGATGATGGTTGCAAGTGGTTGCAAGTGATTGCTAGTGGTTGCTCGTGGTTGCATATACACACACAATCTAGGTTTTAGATCGGCTCAGTCACTTCATATTGCATATGCATATATGTTTGCATTCGTATATGGTTGAACTTTAATGTGTTGTCATATGGATGTTGCATTTGTATGAATGATTGTGCACTCATGTAGAATCATGAATAGGAAAATTTGCATACATAATGGATTCATGGCACTTACATAATTCGCATTAAGGAGGTCAACTGAATCAGTAGACCGCCTGATTTTGCATTAGATAAGTACATGTACACACACACACTTCGCATATGATCATGAAGCATTAGAAGTCTTTTAAGGACAATGGATGCTCGTGTTTGATGGATGAGTAGATGGATGATTGGATGTTAGGATATACATTCCTCCTAACTTGAAGATTTCGGGGACGAAATCCTTTTAAGTGGGGGAGAATGTAACACCCCGTGTATTCTATAACCGTGAAAGTCATAAATTAAAGTATAATTAATTTCAAATCAAAGAATTAAGGGAAACGGGATACGCCATTGTGTTCATCTCGGAAAAATACGCGAAATAGAGTCCGAGTTTACGCAAAACGGATAACGTGTGAAGAAGATATCTTTAATTTAAATATCGCAGCAAAACATGAAAAAAAAGAAAAATGGGAAACGAATGATGTCTAGCATTGTTCTAGGGTTTGTAAGCAAAAGACTTAGTAGCTCATTTGGTTGGAACACATGACTTGCATACAAGAGGTATAGAGTTCGATCCCCGCCAGCGCCCTATTTTTGTTTTAGGGGAATGGCTTAAAATAGCCTAGTGTGAACGCAGTTCAAAAAAGTGGTTTAGTGTGAAAATGGGTAATTGGGAAGATAGAGAAAAAAATGAATATATATATAATATATATATATACATATACGCATATATATATATATATATATATATATATATATATATGACGTGTACGCATCATGTAGCGTACGTTGCGCATTTTTGGTTGTCAAGGATGGTTTTTTTTTTGCCTTCTCTAATTTTTAATTATGAAAAATTAAAGGTCAGAAAATATTTATTCATATATAAATAAATATTTATATATGGGTAATTAATACGGTAAAGGGGAAAATGTATCTATTAAATACGTTTTTACGTTTGAATTGGTGAACATTTAATACGCTGAGTCATTTCTGACTCATCGCTGAGTCAATGCTGAGTCATTTCTGACTCATGGCTGAGTCAATAGGATAACTCTATCCTGACTGAACGGTTATGGTCATTTCTAGGATTAATCAAACGGCCTAAATTAATCCTAAAATTCTATATATACAACTCAAACCTAACCTAAACTCACACAAAAAAAAAAAAAGAATGAGGCCATCATGCTGCTGAGGAACGACTAGGAGTAGCCACCAATTTGAGGGAAGATTAGGAGGCAAATTCTAAAGCATAAAGCAACTTAAACAAATCAAATCAACGCCTACGTCAAAAGGAGTCGCATCTCCAAATTCCTGAATTGGGGAATTCGCCACACGATTGTAAGTAGAGTATTATTTTGGTATGAATAAATAACTGTGTTGGTTTGTACACTTGATTTGTGGTGATAAGTAATTCATATTTGTGCGTTACTATGATTCTTATCGATTTGGAATATTGTATAACGATTGGATATTCGCAAAGTATGTTATTCATTATAAAAACTACATGTTTGCGGTAGTTTTATGCAAGTATACGATTGGATATTCGCAAAGTATGTTATTCATTATAAAAACTACATGTTTGCGGTAGTTTTATGCAAGTATACGTTTGGATATTCGCAAAGTATGTAATTCATGTTGAAGCTACATGTATGTAGTTGTTTAATTGAAATTCATGCAAGTATGTGGTTTTGCTACTATGCCATCATAATGTATATTTTTGTATAAAAATCATTTTGTGTGTAATTGGAACAAATTTGGGTTATTATATTTCATATGAAATTTTGGCATCATGATCTATGTATAAGACCATACTTTTGCATTAAATACAAAAGTAAGCCTCTTTGCGAACTTACGAATATGACTAGGCTATGTTTGATATTTTGCATAATTGAAAAACATGTTAGGTCTATATTGTTAACAAGAATTATATGATGACATATGTGGTACATAGCTAGGTTAGATTTAAAAATCCCATTTGCAAGTTTGCATGACCAAAGTAAAAAATCATGATTTCATGTTTAGAAATATTTATGTAATAAGTATATGTGTGCCATGGTTATGTGAATAGATTTAAAATCATGATTAAGTTGGAATAATTCAAGTTGAACTATACTTTTGTATTAGTAACAAAAGTAAACACCTTTGTAAACATGTAGTAATCTTATGAACATGATTTGCTTATGTTTGACATTATGCCTAAATAAAAATATAGGTTTATGTTGTAGTTAAGACTATGTGTCAATAATGATATCCAATTTAGATTCTTAACTTAACTACAAGTTTACATGCTTTGATTCATGTCACTTATGCTTTATGACCAAAGTATACGTTACTACTATGCAAGTATACCAGTTTCCATTTTGTAGTTCCAACGTTATGTTGCAAGTTCATGCGTTCACCTTTCCCTTTTTGTGTATGTAATCACGCTTTAAGCCTCCCCTTTTTCACATGGCTAAGTTGGGCTTGAAAAGGCTAAGCCCAACATATATATATAATAAACGAACGTATTAAACGGGGGAAAATAGCGTTGGGCCAAATTAATTAATAAATGAAAATATAAAGTAAAGGGGCCCAAATTCAAGTATGGGTTGGGCCCATGATTGGTGTAACCTTCACACCATTGATTTTTAATAATGGGCCGCAAATATTTACATATAAGAAAATAAAGAAGAAAGACAAAATATGTAAACGTAGAAAATACGATGTGTTTAACCCGAGGTTGGATTGAGTTGTGATGTAAACCTACCCGGAACCGCCCGGCTGTCCAGTAGTCACAACAATACCTATCCAATGTGGGTGGTTAAACATGGAGCCCAATAAGGACCCGAGGTTAGACTGAGTTG
This sequence comes from Allium sativum, assembly GCA_030737875.1. Lineage (NCBI taxonomy): Eukaryota > Viridiplantae > Streptophyta > Magnoliopsida > Asparagales > Amaryllidaceae > Allium > Allium sativum. Next base: position 243,314,165 of record CM060923.1, read on the forward strand.
TGGCGTAAGACTGCCCGGACCCAACCGGCAACAGGCAGCCACAACAATACCTGTCTAATGTGAGAGGTCAAGGCTTTAATAAGACAATTAAGGCTGAGTCAGGATTTATAGGATTAAGTAAATTATATTAATACTTAATCAAAATGGAACATGCTAAACTAAACAGACTGATTGGGGGTTAGGTTTACAAAACACTTAACCAAATTAGCATGTTGGCTAGAAATAGAAAACCTAGTAGCGGGGGACCCTTTTCAGCAGTAACCCTATAAGGTGTATCATGATACCCTGAAACTAGGCAGGGTGGGGCACGATTACTGGGCTGATTGTAAGAGGTCAAATCGACGGCGGTGGTGCAGCAGTGTAGGTTCTAACGGGGTGCGGGCGTGCACACACTCCGGCGCAGAAAAATAAGGCACTGGGCACCAGTAGCATACCTGTGCATTCTAGGATTGTGTCGGGCCGCCACCATGGGACTTGATACACCCCATGGTGGGACCAGCACAGGTAACTACAACATCGGGGGCCGTAAGACACATGTAACTATGCGAGTAGGAGCCGATCATCATAGAATGGATCACTTCACCCTGATTATGGGGTGCCAGTTGGGAACTATTTTATATGGGTTCAGAGATTAATATGGGGTACGATAGTATATTCGACCCTAGACAACTTAACTAAGTTTACAGTGCTTTCCCACTTCTTGTTTTTACTTATCATACTCAGTTCTTTATTCATAGACTGAATAGTCCTAGACTTACTCAGGCTTTATGTCTGACTCTACTTTTCTTTCGTCTTCTTTTCTTCCGTTTCCCCCCCAGGTCCACAGGGAGGGAATACCGCAGCTTGACCAGCCTTCTTATCCAGCTTGAAGAGAAAGAATGTATTGCTTGGATCTTTTCGTTTTGGACTATGGCTTTGGACAGCAACTATGGGACTTTTGCAGTTTATTTATGTTTTCTTTATGCTTCTTTAAATAATGTAATCAAGACAGTTATGATTTTGGAAATATTGTAAGACAATTATGGCATGGTTTGTGTAACACATATTTTAATGAAATAAAAGTTATTGTTTTCCGCTGTTCAAAAATATGTGTTCTTATATCTGTCTTGTATATCTGTGACTTATACTTATAAACCTCCACCAAAATTAGGGCATTCCCTTTGAGAGTGACCCTAACGGAGGTGGGGTGTTTCACAACTAGTTTGATAAACCATAATTTGGTTTAAAGTGTGAAAAGATAATACAAAATCTTTTGAAATGGTTTCCAAGTGAAGATTTAAACAAGAGGTTTAAATGAATTAAATCTTTGATAAGATTTATGGGAATAATTCCCGATGTAAAGAATATTTGAATAAAACAATATTTTGGATTGGAATGAGGCGTATGATGTGTTTTATAGCATTTGATACTGATTATAAAATATGCGTGTTATACGAACAGACCGGGTTCATCCTATTCTGAATAACTGATACGACGACTAAAAGTTGACGATGAAGACGGTGGTCGAAGACCAAAGATCTTCACATCATATGGATGATTACCGATGTCTTGATTGGGCTGATTCCCGAGACAAGGTAATAAGTGGTGATCGTCCAAACGTACTTGAAGATCGACTGGATATGCAAGGACATCTCTCCTGTATTGGACACATAGAACGAGGAATAAGGTGCCTTCGGTTTCGTTAAGACCCAGAATGGACTTGTAAATGGATGTGTGTCTGACATTTGATTTCATTCTATGTTGATTGATTTCTATTAAATATACATCTGCTTGGTGGCAAAGAATTTGTTCTCTTGCTTAACACCCTTCTTCGAGACATACGAGCTTAGAGATTATATATTGATGGACATCACTTGTATGGCATGAATTATCAATGTGGCATGCTAAGATGCAATGAACAAGGCTTTTGTTGAAAAGCAGAGTCTTGTGGATGATGATTAAAGCACAGCTTTAAACAGCACAGCTTTAAACAGCGCAGCTTTTTGTAGCATTAATTCGCGAGCTTCACACCCCGGTATGGACTAGAAACGGGATGAGGAACGGCAGGGAGTGCATGCGTTTCTTTCTAGCTAGGAGTGATGTCATGGTACGGAGCCCTGACATTTTACTTATGTGGTTGTTGGAAAGCGAGGTACCTAGCATTTGAATCCCTAGTGGCTCTAGATGGTCGACATACTGACCTGATTTTATTCCCCATAGAGTAGGGAAACATATTGTTCACGAATTGCCAATCCACTAAAGTAAGTATGGACCAGCCCTGCCAGATTCCAGGTACAGTTGCGGCTGAATCCTGAGACATGGTAGTCTAGATTGTCTTGAATCGGAAGGAGAGATCCCTTGCCTTGGTTCAAGATGAAAATCTAATTTTCAATACGCCATTGTGCGGTTTTGATTGTAAAACTAGTATGGCGGCATAATATATGGTACCTATGTTGTTTATGATCGATACACTTATATGTGAAGTTGGTTTTGACACTATGCACTTATAGTAACATCAAAATGGTTTTTTTAACGTACCAAGCATGTTTGGCTACTATAAGGAAAAACTCTATCCTCCGTCTTGCGTTGCATTGTGTGATGGGACCTGAGTCTTATAATAGCTTCATTTTCCAAAAAGCATTGCATTGTTTTATTTTAAATTAAGATTCATGTGGAGTATACCCATTCCGTGTTATACGGCGTGGTCCCATGATTTCCCAACTATTAAAGTGAAGATTTAATAACTGTTTTAATTCTCACACCACTCCCATGACTGACTCGGAGTTTATTATTTTAACCTAAACTCTGGGTGCCCATATTTTCCATATGAGCAGCTAGTAGTTTTTGTTTTGCAGATTTCTACTTAACAGGATCCTGGTTTACTGCTGGAGCTATATTCAGAAAGCTTTATATCCGTGTATTTCATTTAGTTGTGTTAGATGATGTATTTCTGCTGTACATTATTCTTATGTTTTATTTTTCTACTGCATTGTAATTTAAATCTCTGATATTTCTCAATGTATATTATTTATTGAAACTCTGATATAATCTTGTACTCTGATGTAAATTTTTGTAATAGCAATGAAATGTTCTGTTGTTTGTGTTCTGGTGCGTCGTGTTCTCAAAGCAATCCGTTGTTTCTTGTCTCTTTGGAGATTGGGGGATTTTAGGTCGTTTCATTGTGGTATCGAAACGACCCAAACTTCACTGGTACAGGAAAGTCCGTATTGAGTTGAGAAAGCGACGCATCAGAACACAAATAATAGAACATTTCGTTGCTATTACAACAATTACATCTGAGTACAAATATATTCCAGAGTACGAATAAATAATACATATTGGAAATACAATATCAGAGATTAAGAATTTACATAGTAGCGGAAAATAATACTTAGGTACAATGCGTAGCGGAAAATAACAACTGACACAACTGAAAGAGATGTACTGATACAAAGCTTTCAGAATATAGCTCCAGTTGTAATCCAGGATGCTGTGAAAAGAAGTATCTGCAAAAACCAAAACTACTAGCTGCCCATGAAGAAAATTGTAACGACCCGGAAAATCTGAACCAATTAAAAAAATTTAAATTGGCTAAAATAACGGATTTTAAATATTTAAAATAAATATTTTAAATAATAGCAAAGAAAAGTGAGTTTGAATCGACGTTTGAAAACGAATATAATTAATTATAATTATAAACAAGGCCTGAAATGGCGCTGTAGTTTCAAAATTTGAATTCAAACTTTGTCGGACTGTACCGGGTGCAAAACAAAACGGATTTGAGTGAAACCAAAAATATTTAAATCTGTTAGTGAATACCTTTCTAAAGAATCTGAAAAATCGAAGTTTCATAGCGGAAAGCAAAAGTTATGGCCAAATGAATTTTAAGAAAGGTCGCTATGGAATTTATATAGCCCGTGAAATTGGCCATTTTGCATACGACCTCGAAATACGACGAAACCAATTTTGTTGGATCCGGGATGTGAAGTTATTGCTAGGTTTCAAATTTCATAATTTTTGAAGCTAGTATGTGAGCGTGGCAAAAGAAAACGTGTTTTGGTCAATTACAGTTAAATTGGATCGACCAGAAATGGGCCTTTTTGCAAACGGTCTCAGAATTCGACGAAACTAGTTTTGCTGGGACCGTATCGTCAAAACATAGCCAGATTTATTTTTCTGGAATTTTTTGAATCAGTTTGTGGCCCTGGCAAATTGAATTGTATGTTCAAATCAAATATTGAATGTTTTATATTTTAATTTGAATGAAAACTGACTGAAACATTCGAATGGGCCTTTGAAACATATCCCATTGTGTTCGGAATGGGGGTAAAACGATAGGGACGACAGTCGTTGGGTTTGGATTGGGGTTCGCAGGAGGCAAGGGGTATTTTCGGATTTTTAAAACTTTATAAATAAATAAATAAAATCTATTCGTCCACGTCAGAACCCCCCCTTCTCTCTCCCCGATAAAAGATATACGGTGGAAAATGCTCGTATCTTCTCTCCTTTTTTTCTCCTCCTTCACGCAATAAAACGCCATGATCCAGTTGAGTAAATTGAAGAGCTCGAGACGAGCTTCAGATCCATAGCAGTTTTGGATTTTATTGTGGAGTGAATCGCTTGGATCGACGTCAGAAATTTGCGACATTTTCACCGCTGCCCCGCCTGATTCTGACCACCGAACTCGCCGCCGTTAGAGGTGCAGGCGCGCCTCTCCTCCCCCTTCGACGCTGCGAAGGCCGATCGACGAATAGTTGCACGGATTGGAAGATAAATCGCGACCTAGTTTTGAAGATTTTCAGAGAGGTACGGCCTTGTATATTTAAAACTGATTTCAACTGTTTTAAAGTGTTGCAAACTTTGAAAAATCATATCTTTTTCATATTGTAACGAAATTCGATGAAACAGGAAACATCGTGACCGTGTGGACGTCTTCTACATTTTAGAAGAGACCGCATATTTTTCTAAGCCTTCTGATATTTTTGGTGGAGTGGAACCCAATGTGAGATTTCTAATTTATAAACGATATGGAAAACGATGATGTATAAATTATATAGTCAATGTATGAGTTATATAAGCGTTGTACACCACTAGTATAAGCGTTGTATAAGTTGTACGCTCGATGTATAAGTTGTATATGCGTTGTAAGAATTATATATGTGTTGAAATAGAAGTGAATTGCTATATATATATATATATATATATATATATATATATATATATATATACGCCCCTCGTCCACAAACCATGGACGATATTTATTGGTTGTGTTTGGTGTGAAAATTGATTGATAGTGAATGGTTGATTGGAATTGTTTGTGGTTGATATTGATTGATTGTGGTTGAAAAATACCCGTTTGTGGTTGAGAAATATTTGGTTGAAACCACATAGGATTAGTTTGTGGAAATGAAATAAATATACATGTCGCCTGCGTGCGAACTAGATGCATGATTCCCCATTGTCAAAAACCGCGTGGTTTTAAGGTTGAGCGAGGAGCCGTACTAGGGACGGTCCCGGTTTTAACTACCCTGCCGTTATACTGCCGAAATTTTGAATAATATTCATGTGTTTGAATTATTTTCAATTGTTGAAACTATATACATTCGTTGAATTAAAATTCATGTGTTGAATGGTGTTCGTGTTTTAAATATAAAAATCACATTTTTTATCATCTATATGAACTATATAAAATAATCTCCTTTTGAAAAAATTATTTTATAATAAAACTCACATTTTTATTACCTATATGAACTATATAAAATAATAGTGTTTTGAAATGAATTGTTTTACAATAAAAATCACATTTTTATTATATACATGAATTGTTAAATATAGTGAAGTGTTGAAATAGAAGACAGTTGGATAAAAATATAATTTTTATCAAAAGTATGAAAAGAATATAGCTTTGAAATCGAAGAATCGATATAGATATATAAATGGAATTGAAATATATCGAAAAACGAAGCTGCAGTTCGTATTTTGAATCTGTGATTTCAAACGATTAGTACGGGAGATCCGACCATCGGATTTTCCTGAAATCGCAACCGTGGGGTTCGCTTTGGAAATATCTTTCCAACGGCACCAACTTTGTAAAAATCCAACGGTTGGATTGTCTGGAATGTTTAATTCAAATCTGAAGAAAAACAGCGCCAGAATCGATTATATTTATATATATATATATAAATATAATTATATTTAATCGAATAACGACTCTGCAGTTCGTATTTTGAAATCGAAACTTCAAACGATTATACCGAGAGATCCAACCGTCGGATTTTTCCGAAACTGGAACCGTTGGATTCATTTTGAAAAGATCTTTCTAACGATATAAATTTTGTGAAGACCCAACGGTTAGATTTTCAGATATGTGTAAATCAAATCTGAAGAAAAACAGCGCCACATTCGCGTTATGGCCCGAAGCGTCGTTTTGAATAAATTGGCTATTTTAAAATAAATAAAAATAGCGATAAATCGTTATAAAATATTGTAAACGATATGGATGTGAAATTTAGAAATTAACGAAAGGTTGGCTAAGTCGAATGGTTTCTTGCGTATTGATCTGATGTTGGTTTCGGCCTTCGGGGTTAATATTTGGGAAATCGCTCTCTTACTGATTGACGGTTAGTGACTAATGAATTGAAATTGATGCGTATGTATGTTTGTGTTGCACTTGTTTATTATATACGCGAGTTGCTCAGAAAGACCGGGTTTATCCCATTCTGAATTACTGAATCGACGATAAGAAGTCGAAGATGAAGACGGGGGTTGAAGACCGATCTTCACCTCGTTTGGATGGTCACTGAGGTCCTGATTGGGAGGCATCCCGAAATATGGATAATTAGTGGTGATTGTCCAGACGTACGTGGGAATCGATGAATATGCGAGGTATTTAGTGCCTCCGGTTTCGTTCAGACCCAGAACGGACTTGTATATGGACTGTGTGTCTGACATTGGATTTTATTCTATGTTGATTGATCTTTATTGAATATACATCTGTTTGGCGGCGGAGAATTTATTCTTTTGCTTAACGCCCTTCTCTGAAACGCACGAGCTCAGAGGTTGTATATCGATGTACTTCAGTCGCATGACATGAATTGCTAGTGTGGCATGCCAAAGTGGCAAATGATCAGGGCTTCTGTTGAAAAGCAAAGTCTTGTGGTGATGATCAAAGCACCGCCGGTGGGGCGTAGCTTTGTGTATAACGTGAATTCGTGAGCCTCACATCCCGGTGTGAACCAGAAACGGGAGAGGGACCTCAGGGAGGGCATGCGTTTCTTCCTTGCTAGGAGTTGTGTCGGTGTTTTTACACGGCATGACATTTTACTTATGTGGATGATGGATAGCGAGGCGCCTCGGATATATCGGTCGATCCGGGACCGATGGAGTCATACGTTAGCTCATTTACGCCCCATAGGGCGGGGAAACGCATTGTTCAGGAATTTTAATCCACATCGGTGGACCGGCCCTGTCGCTCCAAGAGGCAGTTGCGGCTGTTCCTGAGGCTCGGGCTAGGCAGTCTCGAATTCGGTAAGGACTATCTTTTGTCTTGGTTCAGGACGGAAATCCAATTTCCAAATACGACATCGTGCGGTTTTGATTGTATATATATATGGCGACATGATATATGGTACCCATGCCGTCTATGATTGATAGTTATGATTGAAATTGTTTTTGAAACATATAAACACTAGTAGTAATATCAAATGCTTTTGTTTAATTCGTATCAAGCATATTTTGGCCATTATAAGGTAAAACTCTATCCTCCGGTTTGCGTTGCATTGTGTGATGGGAACTGAGTCTTATAATGGCTTCATTTTTATAAAAAGCATTGCGATGTTTAAAAGAAAATTTTGTTTTAAAGCACTGACAATCCAATGGAGTAAACCCGTTCCACGAAAGTGGCGTGGTCCTGTGATTAGCCATATTATAAATGTGTTGAGTAGATTTCTCATACCAGTCCCATGACTGACTCGTAGTTTGTTTCACTTTCTAACTCGGGTGCCCCTTTTTCTACACGGGCAGCCTTGTATTCAGGTTTAGCTGGCTCTTTCTGGATAGCTGGAGCTGAAGATGGATTCTATCATTTATCTATTTTATGCTGTTCAGCTCCTATTGTACATATTTTGTTTGTTTTCCGCTGTAGACATTTATGTATAGCTGAACTGTATTTGTACTAAGTATGATCCTGTATACTGTGTATCTCTGATGTTTACGTTTATCCAGTGTATTCTATTGTACATTTTCTGGTGTTTTTATTTAATTATGTTCTGCTATTATCTATTTCTGTGATATATTCCAATGATTACCCTTGTCTCCGTCTGTACGGGAAATGGGGTCGTCACAACGTGGTATCAGAGCTTTGGTTAAGCTTAGCTCTGGAATATAACATATTAACGAACTCGTCTGAGATAGAACCAGTAGTGTTCTAGGACGGGTAACTCTATACAGATAGGATCAGTAATATCCTAGTATAAGTAAAGCAGAATCAGAACAATTCGTTAGAGATGGGGTTAGAAGTGCCTCAGAACGAGTTGAGAGTTATATGTTTTTATATAACGTATTTGTGATCATATGTATAGTCTGGTTTTAGAAATATGATTTTTGAATATATAAAAGAGATATATTTGAAAAGTAAAGGAATATATGAAGCGATTAGTATATTTTTTTTGAAAAGTTAACAACAATTTGATTGTTGTTTGTGTTGTGTGATTGTAGATTTGATTAATTAAAATTATAGTAATGATAGTTAATTTAATCAATAAGAGGATAATGGTAGAATTTATTCATTTAAATCACACATTGAACTGATTTAAAAATAGATAGAAATATATATACTTGTGCATTATATATGTTTGAACAGGTAAATGGATTAGCTGTTGAGTAAAGATTTTATTTGCGTGCCCGACAAATAGGTAAACCTTAATGAGTTGGATGCGAAATATTATTATATCAACTCCTGTGAATGCCATTGGATGCGTAGTGCTGGTTATTCTGTGTGTAATAATAAACGTCGCCATAGGATAGTAACAATTAATTTTGAACTACACTGCATGGCATACTTCTGAAAGATAGGCATACTTCATCATATACCACATAAGCATTTGGAGCTTGTGTGACAAGGTGGAAGATTTACCATACGAGCGAGAGGCTTGTATGGCGATGACTATATTTTACAGGTTGAACTGATGACTGATATGGACTATTTAAATTGTAACGATAAACTTGCCAGATTAATAAAAACCCCACACGGGTCTGGAGTTGACAATAACAACGTCTCTCTAGTTATTAGATACGGCACATGGACTATTTATTTCCCACACGGGACGAGGTGACGAGGAATTTTCCTCTGGAGCATTTAAAATACACACTCCCTCAGGCTTTGACAGGGTGACGAGAATTTATTCTCTGGAGTTATTATCAATACACGCTCCCCTGTAAACACCAGAATATATCACTATAATTTATGTGTATGCTTATTAGGATTTATTGGGCACCTAATACGGCCCAATAAATTTCCAAACCTCTCCCCGTACAAAGGAGGTTATGGCGAAATTTTTCGAAAATTCCGGGTGTTAGCCAAATTTTTGAAGAATTTGAAAATTCTCAGAAACTGAAAGGTTGGAGAATTGAAGCCAGATTGGACGTAGAGTTGATTAACCAAACCACTTTCAACTTTGTTCCTTTTCGGGGACGAAAAGTTTTAAGTGGGGGGGATTGTAACGACCAGGAAAATCTGAACCAATTTAAAAATTTTAAATTGGCTAAAATAATGGATTTTAAATATTTAAAATAATTATTTTAAATAATAGCAATGAAAAGTGAGTTTGAATCGACGTTTGAAAACGAATATAATTAATTATAATTATAAACAAGGCCTGAAATGGCGTTGCAGTTTCAAAAATTGAATTCAAACTTTGTCGGACTGTACCGGGTGCAAAACAAAACGGATTTGAGTGAAACCAAAGTTATTTAAATCTGTTAGTGAATACCTTTCTAACGAATCTGAAAAATTGAAGTTTCATAAAGGAAAGCAAAAGTTATGGCCAAATGAATTTTCAGAAAGGTCGCAATGGAATTTATATAGCCCGTGAAATTGGCCATTTTGCATACGACCTCGGAATTCGACGAAACCACTTTTGTTGGATCTGAGATGTGAAGTTATTGCTAGGTTTCAAATTTCATAATTTTTGAAGCTAGTATGTGAGCGTGGCAAAAGAAAACGTGTTTTGGTCAATTACAGTTAAATTGGATCGACCAGAAATGGGCCTTTTTGCAAACGGTCTCAGAATTCGGCGAAACTAGTCTTGTTGGGACCATATCGTCAAAACATAGCCAGATTTATTTTTCTGGAATTTTTCGAATCAATTTGTGGCCCTGGCAAATTGAAATGTACGTTCAAATCAAATATTGAATGTTTTATATTTTAATTTGAATGAAAACTGACTGAAACATTCGAATGGGCCTTCGAAACATATCCCATTGTGTTCGGAATGGGGGTAAAATGCTAGGGACGACAGTCGTTGGGTTTGGATTGGGGTTCGCAGGAGGCAAGGGGTATTTTCCGAATTTTAAAACTTTATAAATAAATAAATAAATAACCTATTCATCCACGTCAGAACCCCCTCCCCCCGTCTTCCCTCTCCCCGATAAACGATATACGGCAGAAAACGCTCGTATCTTCTCTCCTCTTTGTCTCCTCCTTCACACAATAAAACGCCACGACCCAGTTGAGTAAATTGAAGAGCTCGAGACGAGCTTCAGATCCATAGCAGTTTTGGATTTTATCGTGGAGTGAATCGCCTGGATCGACGTCAGAAAGTTGCGACCTTTTCGTTGCCGCCCCGCCTGATTCTGACCACCGAGCTCGCCGCCGTCAGAGGTGCAGGCGCGCCTCTCCTCCCCCTTCGACGCTGCGAAGGCCGATCGATGAATAGTTGCACGGATTGGAAGATAAATCGCGACCTAGTATTGAAGATTTTCAGAGAGGTACGGCCTTGTATATTTAAAACTTATTTCAACAGTTTTAAAGTGTTGCAAAGTTTGAAAAATCATATCTTTTTCATACGGTAACGAAATTCGATGAAACAGGAAACATCGTGACCGTGTGGACGTCTTCTACATTTTAGAAGAGACCACATATTTTTCTGAGCCTTCTGCTATTTTTTGTTGAGTGGAACCCAATGTGAGATTTCTAATTTATAAACGATATGGAAAACGATGATGTATAAATTATATAGTCGATGTATGAGTTATATAAGTGTTGTACACCACTTGTATAAGCGTTGTATAAGTTGTACGCTCGATGTATAAGTTGTATATGTGTTGTAAGAATTATATATGTGTTGAAATAGAAGTGAATTACTATATATATATATATATATATATATATATATATATATATATATATATATATATATACGCCCCTCGTCCACAAACCATGGACGATATTTATTGGTTGTGTTTGGTGTGAAAATTGATTGATAGTGAATGGTTGATTGGAATTGTTTGTGGTTGATATTGATTGATTGTGGTTGAAAAATACCCGTTTGTGGTTGAGAAATATTTGGTTGAAATCACATAGGATTAATTTGTGGAAATGAAATAAATATACATGCCGCCTACGTGCGAACTAGATGCATGATTCCCCATTGTCAAAACCGCGAGGTTTTAAGGTAGAGCGAGGAGCCGTACTAGGGACGGTCCCGGTTTTAACTACCCTGCCGTTATGCTGCCGAAATTTTGAATAATATTCATGTGTTTGAATTATTTTCATTTGTTGAAACTATATTCATTCGTTGAATTTAAGTTCATGTGTTGAATGGTGTTCGTGTTTTAAATATAAAAATCACATTTTTTATCATCTATATGAAATGTATAAAATAATCTCCTTTTGAAAGAAATTGTTTTATAATAAAAATCACATTTTTATTACCTATATGAACTATATAAAATAATAGTGTTTTGAAATGAATTGTTTACAATAAAAATCACATTTTTATTATATACATGAATTGTTAAATATAGTGAAGTGTTGAAATAGAAGACAGTTGGATAAAAATATAATTTTTATCAAAAGTATGAAAAGAATATAGTTTTGAAATCGAAGAATCGATATAGATATATAAATGGAATTGAAATATATCGAAAAACGAAGCTGTAACACCCCACATCCGTTAGTGTCACTCATAAAGGGAATGCACTAAGTTCCGTGGAGCATTTAGGGTAAAAGATGCAGATAAATTACAAGACAGACAGAAATTAAACAGCGAAAAATAAAACTTTGCTTTATTGATAAAATAGTTTGTACAATGATTTCTTTACAATATCAGAGTATCATCTTTCTTACAAAATAAAGAAGCATGAAACAACATTTGTATTCCCCAACTATTTTAGCAAGAGCCAGCCATAGCGTCTGAAAAGAGAATCTAAACAAAACTTCGACAAATCTTCAAGCTGGGAAAGAGTGACAGTCCGACTTAACCTGAGCTATACTATTCCCTTCTTTACTACCTGGGGGGGGGGGACGGAAGAAAAGAAGACGAAAGAAAAACAGAGTCAGACATAAAGCCTGAGTAAATTCAGTAACTTTTTGCATGTGAATATGGAAAAACGAAAAGACATGAATTAACTGAATACAAGATAACACCATGATGATAGGATCAGCAAGATTAGACAAGATTAACACAAGATATACTAAGATAAGATTAACTGGATATGCTCTAATACTTCGCCGCTTCGTTTTTTCCTAGTTATTCTGGTTTCTATATCTCTGCACCACCTAACTAGTGTCCCAACTAGTAACGATAACGTGATCCCAATCCTTGTAGTTTCCGTTGCCTTCAGGCAAACATTTATTATTTATTAACTAGATCTAATCTAGGGTTTTCTATCAAGTGCTTTCTAGATTCAACTAGAGTTTATGCTATCTGCTGAACGCTTCCCGGATTCAGGGTTTATGCCACCTAGTCCAACTAGGGATTATGCTACCAGTCGAATGATGCCCCCTAGTCTAGGACACACTACCTAGAGTGGTATATGTTCCTAGACTTCCCCACGTATGTATCGCGAATCGTTATCGCTTGTCTAGATGCACATGTCCTGTAATGTGCGGCCCGAGTCCTGTGGCAGGGCAAATCAAGAAACACAAAACTCGGTCGGGAGCTTTTAGATATCTGCCGATGCAGATGCTAAGGTCTGTTTTTGTTCCAGTGGCTATGGTCCCACTTGACCCCTCCCTCAACTAATGAAAGGCTCACCTTGAAAAATGAGAACTATACGCAGGCCCCCTATGCCCCACTAACCTATGGCCATCCTCACCCATAACTAGATAGCAAGTATATGGTCTTTTGGAGTTCTCCGCCTTTCCGCTTCACGTATCTCGACTGACTGAAGATGGATGGTAGACAACGAGTTGCTATCACAGGGCTACCGTTTTCTCGCCGAATCACGCTGGTCCATCCTAGTCTTTAGGTTGCCATATATTGCAACCAAGGCATACCCCTGGTTCTTCTATCGCAGACCTTAACCTCTGTGAGCCCAGGAGGATCATCTGCAGCCTCACAGAGGGATACCAAGAGTACCCTCACGTCCCCTCGAAGCCTCGGGCTTCGTAACCCAATTCGTTGGAGCCTTCTCAAACGGACATCCGCTCCTTCCCGTGTTATACTAAGAATTACTACTTAGTTCTACTAACTAAGGTTTACCACTTCGTTTCCAGAATCGTTGTTTTCTTAACTAAGGTTTACTACTTAGCTCCTTTTAACTAAGGTTTACTACTTAGTTCTCTTTCCCGTCAATTTGGGTTGGTTAAGTGTCATTAGTCAATTCAAGCTAACTTAACCCTCTTCATTTATCCTGTTAACTGGTTAAGTGTTATCAATAATTCATGTTGACTTAACCCCATCACAAACCAAGTTATATTGGTTAAGTATTTCTTATTACTTAACCCTACCCATTCACCCTGTATTGGTTAAGTGTTCCTTTTTAACTTAACCTTGCCCGTCTGTTTTAACTAACATGTTATTAATGGTTAAGTATTACCCCTTCATGTTTAGAATTAACCCTATTCCTTTATCACAATCTGATGGTTAAGTGTTCAAGTTTACTTAACCCTACGGTCTAGCCCAGCTAACATATCAAATTGGCTAAGTGTATTAGATTTTACTTAACCCCAATCTCTAGTCTAGTTAACATGTTAATTTGGCTAAGTGTATTAACTTTACTTAACCCCACCTTCTAGTCTAGTTAACATGTTAATTTGGCTAAGTGTTCTCTTAGTTACTTAACCCCTACAAATCTTACCTTGTTACCAGGTTAGTTGGTTAAGTGTCCCTATGGACTTAGCCCTCCCATCCTAGCTTAACTGTGTTAAGTTGGTTAAGTGTTCCTATGGACTTAACCCTCCCATTCTAGCTTAACTGTGTTAAATGTCTGTATGAACCTAACCCAACCCACCGGTCTGGTTATCATGTTGAATTGGTTAAGTGTCTTAGTTAACTTAACCCTACCATCCTTGTTCTAGCTTTAATTAAATAAATTAAAGCCGCAACCACTTACATTAGACAGATATTGTTGCGAATACTGGAAGTGCCGGTTGGTTCCGGGCAGGTTTGCATCGCAACTCAGTCTAACCTCGGGTTAGGCATATTCGTGTTTTCTAAGTTCAAAGGGTTTTGATTAATTTTCAAATCAGGTTTTGAAAGTAACCATCCTGTCCGTCGGATCTGTTAGGGAGAGCAGGAAACTTGTATTTTCCAAACCCAAGCCTAGACACTATCCTCTCTGTCACCCTAGAACTTTCTGGTATATTAAAAGAGATGTCATTAATAAACCTTTTAATTTGTCTAAATTTACATTTCTCATTTAGGACAAATTCTATAAGTAAATCATTCCTAGTTTACTTATTTCCTAATTCCCGTTTTAATGTAAATTGTCAACATTTATTCTTATGGCCCATTTTCCCCTCTATATCATATTTATGCCTTTTTTGGTATGTAAACTATACCAAATTAAGTATCACTGACCATGATTTTGCTAAACCTGACAATTACTCCCAACTATGGCCAAATTCAAATTTATGCCAATATACCTATCATGCCAAATTAGCTAATCCAATCCTGATTTAACATTCTAATTACAGTTCATGTCAAACTAGACTTATTATTCTAGTTCACAATTCATGTAAATGCTAGATTTACAAGTCAATACTAGATTCAAGTTAGGCATCTTATAATTCATGCCAAATTTATCCAATTTGCATTTCTTATGAACATGCCATAATACATGTTCCCAATTTATGCCAATTTCCAAGTTAAAAACTACGCTTTAGTAAATTTCATATTTTGCCCAAATCGTATTCCCACCGTTCGTATAATCGTAATTCAATCTAGATTATAGATAAATCTAGATTCGTAGAAAATAGGGAATGAACCAAAGATGCTATGAACAAGATAGGCATAATAGCTGGCATAAAATGATAATTTACCAATTACAGACCTAACGAATTACACAGAAATTGATCTAAAACATCGAAGGCCTATAGGTCTAAAAGTCTTATGACATAAAAAGGGTTGAATAACGACATATGTTTAAGAACATGGGTAGACCTAACTTAATAGTTAAATTCCCAAGGTCTAAAACCAAAGAAAACCAAGAATAGACAGAATAGAGACGTAGGTTCAAGAACATGGGTAGACCTAACTTAATAGGTAAATTCCCAAGGTCTAAAACCAAAGAAGACCAAGAACAGACAGAATAGATAATCGGGTTTAGACCCAATTTCACAGTCACGAAACTTAAGCCACTTTCCTAGTCATGAATCATAGGTGTTTAATCACAGTTGTCCCTATTATGTCATAGGCAATAGTTTATGTTTCCTAATCAAAGGCATAGGCTTGTGTTCAGAGTCAAGGAAATAATTCTCATAGTCACAGTCACAGACATAGGCAATGTTCATAGTCATAGGCAATGCCTAATTGGTCATCGAATTATAACAGTTCTTAATTAGGTCCAAAGACATAAGCATAGATTCGAATAGAGAGATTTGGCATATTCTTTTATTCCTTTAATTTCATGTCACGAACAGAGAGAAACGTTCAAATCTAAAAATAACTGACTTACAGAGATTAGATTAGATTCGTAGAAAATAGTCGTTGCAGTCGTTTGAATCTTCACTTGAAATCCTAGCTTGACTTGAACCTCTTCTTAAAGGCCTTAGCAGCATTTCCTCGTCTTGATTTATTCTATATATTATTTATTTATACATTTTCTCAAAGGCGGCATAAGGATAGAAAAGAGTTGTGAATAGAGAAGGAGACAAGCGCTGTTTATATAGGATTAGGCGGACGAACCAAGGCAGAAAACGTGACCAAATACATCAGAACGAACCAGGTTCAGAAAACTGGAAAAAGCAGGGGGGTCGACCCCCAGGTCGACTACCCAGTCGACCTGGGTGACCCAGGTTGACTACCCAGTCGACCTGGGTGCCTTGGGCGGGAAAATTCCCGCTCAGCCCAATCTGGGTCTGATTTTTGAATTTGAACTTCGTTTTCTGACCTGTTTTGAAATTTGAACTTCACTGAATCTTCCGAAGGCCATATCTTCCTCATACGGACTTCGACTTACGCAAACTCGGACTTGTTTTCATGCAGAATTCCGAGATGAACGCAATGGCGCAGCCCGTTTCCCTTGATTTTGATTTTAAAATTTAATTCTGCCTTGATTTGTGAATCTTAGTGTTACAGAATTACGGGGTGTTACAGAAGCTGCAGTTCGTATTTTGAAACCGTGATTTCAAACGATTAATACGGGAGATCCGACCATCGGATTTTCCTAAAATCGCAACCGTGGGGTTCGCTTTGAAAATATCTTTCCAATGGCACCAACTTTGTAAAAATCCAACGGTTGGATTGTCTGGAATGTTTAATTCAAATCTGAAGAAAAACAGCGCCAGAATCGATTATATTTTTATATATATATATAAATATAATTATATTTAATCGAATAACGACGCTGCAGTTCGTATTTTGAAATCGAAACTTCAAACGATTATACCGGGAGATCCGACCGTCGGATTTTCCCGAAACTGGAACCGTTGGATTCGTTTTGAAAAGATCTTTCTAATGATATAAATTTTGTGAAGACCCAGCGGTTAGATTTTCAGATATGTGCAAATCAAATCTGAAGAAAAACAGCGCCACGGTCGCGTGATGGCCCGAAGCGTCGTTTTGAATAAATTGGCTATTTTAAAATGAATAAAAATAGCGATAAATCATTATTAAATATTATAAACGATATGGATGTGAAATTTAGAAATTAACGGAAGGTTGGCTAAGTCGAATGGTTTCTTGGGTATTGATCTGATGTTGGTTTCGGCCTTTGGGGTTAATATTTGGGAAATCGCTCTCTTACTGATTGGCGGTTAGTGACTAATGAATTGAAATTGATGCGTATGTATGTTAGTGTTGCACTTGTTTATTATATACGCGAGTTGCTCAGAAAGACCGGGTTTATCTCATTCTGAATAACTGAATCGACGATAAGAAGTCGAAGATGAAGACGGGGGTTGAAGACCGATCTTCACCTCGTTTGGATGGTCGCTGAGGTCCTGATTGGGAGGCATCCCCAAATATGGATAATTAGTGGTGATCGTCCAGATGTACGTGGGAATCGATGAATATGCGAGGTAATTAGTGCCTCCGGTTTCGTTCAGACCCAGAACGGACTTGTAAATGGACTGTGTGTCTGACATTGGATTTTATTTTGTGTTGATTGATCTCTATTGAATATACATCTGTTTGGCGGCGGAGAATTTATTCTTTTGCTTAACGCCCTTCTCTGAAACGCACGAGCTCAGAGGTTGTATATCGATGGACATCAGTCGCATGGCATGAATTGCTAGTGTGGCATGCCTAAGTGACAAATGATCAGGGCTTCTGTTGAAAAGCAAAGTCTTGTGGTGATGATCAAAGCACCGCCGGTGGGGCGTAGCTTTGTGTATAACGTGAATTCGCGAGCCTCACATCCCGGTGTGAACCAGAAACGGGAGAGGGACCTCAGGGAGGGCATGCGTTTCTTCCTAGCTAGGAGTTGTGTCGGTGTTTTTACACGGCCTGACATTTTACTTATGTGGATGATGGATAGCGAGGCGCCTCGGATATATTGGTCGATCCGGGACCGATGGAGTCATTCGTCGGCTCATTTACGCCCCATAGGGCGGGGAAACGCATTGTTCAGGAATTTTAATCGACATCGATGGATCGGCCCTGTCGCTTCAAGGGGTAGTTGCGGCTGTTCCTAAGGCTCGGGCTAGGCAGTCTCGAATTCGGTAAGGACTATCTTTTGCCTTGGTTCGGGACAGAAATCCAATTTCCAAATACGACATCGTGCGGTTTTGATTGTATATATATATATGGCGACATGATATATGGTACCCATGCCGTCTATGATTGATAGTTATGATTGAAATTGTTTTTGAAACATATAAACACTAGTAGTAATATCAAATGCTTTTGTTTTATTCGTATCAAGCATATTTTGGCCATTATAAGGTAAAACTCTATCCTCTAGTTTGCGTTGCATTGTGTGATGGGAACTGAGTCTTATAATGGCTTCATTTTTATAAAAAGCATTACGATGTTTAAAAGAAAATTTTGTTTTAAAGCACTGGCAATCCAATGGAGTAAACTCGTTCCACGAAAGTGGCGTGGTCCTTGATTAGCCATATTATAAATGTGTTGAGTAGATTTGTCATACTAGTCCCATGACTGACTCGTAGTTTGTTTCACTTTCAAACTCGGGTGCCCCTTTTCCTACACGGGCAGCCTTGTATTCAGGTTTAGCTGGCTCTTTCTGGATAGCTGGAGCTGAAGATGGATTCTATCATTTATCTATTTTATGCTGTTCAGCTCCTATTGTACATATTTTGTTTGTTTTCCGCTGTAGACATTTATGTATAGCTGAACTGTATTTGTACTAAGTATGATCCTGTATATTGTGTAACTCTGATGTTTACGTTTATCCAGTGTATTCTATTGTACATTTTCTGGTGTATTTATTTAATTTTGTTCTGCTATTATCTGTTTCTGTGATATATTCCAAAGATTACCCTTGTCTCCATCTGTACGGGAAATGGGGTCGTCACAACGTGGTATCAGAGCTTTGGTTAAGCTTAACTCTGCAATATAACATATTAACGAACTCATCATAGATAGAACCAGTAGTGTTCTAGGACGGGTAGCTCTATACAGATAGGATCAGTAATATCCTTGTATAAGTAAAGCAGAATCAGAACAACTCGTTAGAGATGGGGTTAGAAGTGCCTCAGAACGAGTTGAGAGTTCTATGTTTTTATATAACGTATTTGTGATCATATGTATAGTCTGGTTTTAGAAATATGATTTTTGAATATATAAAAGAGATATATTTGAAAAGTAAAGGAATATATGAATCGATTAGTATTTTTTTTTTGAAAAGTTAACAACAATTTGATTGTTGTTTGTGTTGTGTGATTGCAGATTTGATTAATTAAAATTATAGTAACAATAGTTAATTTAATCAATAAGAGGATAATGGTAGAATTTATTCATTTAAATCACACATTGAACTGATTTAAAAATAGATAGAAATATATATACACTTGTGCATTATATATGTTTCAACAGGTAAATGGATTAACTGTTGAGTAAAGATTTTATTTGCGTGCCCGACAAATAGGTAAACCTTAATGAGTTGGATGCGAAATATTGTTATATCAACTCCTGTGAAGGCCATTGGATGCGGAGTGCTGGTTATTCTGTGTGTAATAATAAACGTCGCCATAGGATAGTAACAATTAATTCTGAACTACACTGCATGGCATACTTCTGGAAGATAGGCATACTTCATCATATACCACATAAGCATTTGGAGCTTGTGTGACGAGGTGGAAGATTTACCATACGAGCGAGAGGCTTGTATGGCGATGATTATATTTTACAGGTTGAACTGATGACTGATATGGACTATTTAAATTGTAACGATAAAATTGCCAGATTAATAAAAACCCCACATGGGTCTGGAGTTGACAATAACCACGTCTCTCTAGTTATTAGATACGGCACATGAACTATTTATTTCCCACACGGGACGAGGTGACGAGGATTTATCCTCTAGAGCATTTAAAATACACACTCCCTCAGGCTTTGACAGGGTGACGAGAATTTATTCTCTGGAGTTATTATCAATACACGCTCCCCTGTAAACACCAAAATATATCACTATAAATATGTGTATGCTTATTAGGATTTATTGGTACCTAGTACGGCCCAATAAATTTCCAAACCTCACCCCGTACAAAGGAGGTTATGGCGAAATTTTTTGAAAATTCCGGGTGTTAGCCAAATTTTTGAAGAATTTGAAAATTCTCAGAAACTGAAAGGTTGGAGAATTGAAGCCAGATTGGACGTAGAATCGATTAACCAAACCACTTTCGACTTTGTTCCTTTTCGGAGACGAAAAGTTTTAAGTGGGGGAGATTGTAACGACCCGGAAAATCTGAACCAATTTAAAATTTTAAAATTGGCTAAAATAATGGATTTTAAATATTTAAAATAAATATTTTAAATAATAGCAATGAAAAGTGAGTTTGAATCGACGTTTGAAAACGAATATAATTAATTATAATTATAAACAAGGCCTGAAATGGCGCTGCAGTTTCAAAAATTGAATTCAAACTTTGTTGGACTGTACCGGGTGCAAAACAAAACGGATTTGAGTGAAACCAAAAATATTTAAATCTGTTAGTGAATACCTTTCTAACGAATCTGAAAAATCGAAGTTTCATAGCGGAAAGCAAAAGTTATGGCCAAATGAATTTTCAGAAAGGTCGTTATGGAATTTATATAGCCCGTGAAATTGGCCATTTTGCATACGACCTCGGAATTCGACGAAACCACGTTTGTTGGATCCGAGATGTGAAGTTATTGCTCGGTTTCAAATTTCATAATTTTTGAAGCTAGTATGTGAGCGTGCCAAAAGAAAACGTGTTTTGGTCAATTACAGTTAAATTGGATCGACCAGAAATTGGCCTTTTTGCAAACGGTCTCAGAATTCGGCGAAACTAGTTTTGTTGGGACCGTATCGTCAAAACATAGACAAATTTATTTTTCTGGAATTTTTCGAATCAGTTTGTGGCCCTGGCAAATTGGAATGTACGTTCAAATCAAATATTGAATGTTTTATATTTTAATTTGAATGAAAACTGACTGAAACATTCGAATGGGCCTTCGAAACATATCCCATAGTGTTCGGAATGGGGGTAAAACGCTAGGGACGACAGTCGTTGGGTTTGGATTGGGGTTCGCAAGAGGCAAGGGGTATTTTCGGATTTTTAAAACTTTATAAATAAATAAATAAAAAACCTATTCGTCCACGTCAGAACCCCCCCCCCCCCCCGTCTTCTCTCTCTCCGATAAACGATATACGGCGGAAAACGCTCGTATCTTCTCTCCTATTTTTCTCCTCCTTCACGCAATAAAACGCCACGACCCAGTTGAGTAAATTGAAGAGCTCGAGACGAGCTTCAGATCCATAGCAGTTTTGGATTTTATCGTGGAGTGAATCGCCTGGATCGACGTTAGAAAGTTGCGACCTTTTCGCCGCCGCCCCGCCTGATTCTTACCACCGAGCTCGCCGCCGTCAGAAGTGCAGGCGCGCCTCTCCTCCGCCTTCGACGCTGCGAAGGCCGATCGACGAATAGTTGCACGAATTGGAAGATAAATCGCGACCTAGTTTTGAAGATTTTCAGAGAGGTACGGCCTTGTGTATTTAAAACTGATTTCACCAGTTTTAAAGTGTTGCAAACTTTGAAAAATCATATCTTTTTCATACGGTAACGAAATTCGATGAAACAGGAAACATCGTGACCGTGTGGACGTCTTCTACATTTTAGAAGAGACCGCATATCTTTCTGAGCCTTCTGCTATTTTTGGTGGAGTGGAACCCAATGTGAAATTTCTAATTTATAAACGATATGGAAAACGACGATGTATAAATTATATAGTCGATGTATGAGTTATATAAGCGTTGTACACCACTTGTATAAGCGTTGTATAAGTTGTACGCTCGATGTATAAGTTGTATATGCGTTGTAAGAATTATATATGTGTTGAAATAGAAGTGAATTGCTATATAAAAATATATATATATATATACGCCCCTCGTCCACAAACCATGGACGATATTTATTGGTTGTGTTTGGTGTGAAAATTGATTGATAGTGAATGGTTGATTGGAATTGTTTGTGGTTGATATTGACTGATTGTGGTTGAAAAATACCCGTTTGTGGTTGAGAAATATTTGGTTGAAACCACATAGGATTAGTTTGTGGAAATGAAATAAATATACATGCCGCCTGCGTGTGAACTAGATGCATGATTCCCCATTGTCAAAAACCGCGAGTTTTTAAGGTAGAGCGAGGAGACGTACTAGGGACGGTCCCGGTTTTAACTACCCTGCCGTTATGCTGCCGAAATTTTGAATAATATTCATGTGTTTGAATTATTTTCATTTGTTGAAACTATATTCATTCGTTGAATTAAAATTCATGTGTTGAATGGTGTTCGTGTTTTAAATATAAAAATCACATTTTTCATCATCTATATGAACTACATAAAATAATCTCCTTTTGAAAGAAATTGTTTTATAATAAAAATCACATTTTTATTACCTATATGAACTATATAAAATAATAGTGTTTTGAAATGAATTGTTTTACAATAAAAATCACATTTTTATTATATACATGAATTGTTAAATATAGTGAAGTGTTGAAATAGAAGACAGTTGGATAAAAATATAATTTTTATCAAAAGTATGAAAAGAATATAGCTTTGAAATCGAAGAATCGGTATAGATATATAAATGGAATTGAAATATATCGAAAAACGAAGCTGCAGTTCGTATTTTGAAACTGTGATTTCAAACGATTAGTACGGGAGATCCGACCATCGGATTTTCCTGAAATCGCAACCGTGGGGTTCTCTTTGGAAATATCTTTCCAACGGCACCAACTTTGTAAAAATCCAACGGTTGGATTCTCTGGAATGTTTAATTCAAATCTGAAGAAAAACAGCGCCAGAATCAATTATATTTATATTTATATATATATAAATATAATTATATTTAATCGAATAACGACGTTGCAGTTCGTATTTTGAAATCGAAACTTGAAACGATTATACCGGGAGATCCGATCGTCGGATTTTCCCGAAACTAGAACCGTTGGATTCGTTTTGAAAAGATCTTTCTAATGATATAAATTTTGTGAAGACCCAACGGTTAGATTTTCAGATATGTGTAAATCAAATCTGAAGAAAAACAGCGCCACGGTCGCGTTATGGCCCAAAGCGTCGTTTTGAATAAATTGGCTATTTTAAAATAAATAAAAATAGCGATAAATCGTTATAAATATTATAAATGATATGGATGTGAAATTTAGAAATTAACGGAAGGTTGGCTAAGTCGAATGGTTTCTTGGGTATTGATATGATGTTGGTTTCGGCCTTCGGGGTTAATATTTGGGAAATCGCTCTCTTACTGATTGACGGTTAGTGACTAATGAATTGAAATTAATGCGTATGTATGTTAGTGTTGCACTTGTTTATTATATACGCGAGTTGCTCAGAAAGACCGGGTTTATCCCATTCTGAATAACTGAATCAACGATAAGAAGTCGAAGATGAAGACGGGGGTTGAAGACCGATCTTCACCTCGTTTGGATGGTCACTGAGGTCCTGATTGGGAGGCATCCCGAAATATGGATAATTAGTGGTGATCGTCCAAACGTATGTGGGAATCGATGAATATGCGAGGTATTTAGTGCCTCCGGTTTCGTTCAGACCCAGAACGGACTTGTAAATGGACTGTGTGTCTGACATTGGATTTTATTCTGTGATGATTGATCTCTATTGAATATACATCTGTTTGGCGGCGGAGAATTTATTCTTTTGCTTAACGCCCTTCTCTGAAACGCACGAGCTAAGAGGTTGTATATCGATGGACATCAGTCGCAGGGCATGAATTGCTAGTGTGGCATGCCTAAGTGGCAAATGATCAGGGCTTCTGTTGAAAAGCAATGTCTTGTGGTGATGATCAATGCACCGCCTGTGGGGCGTAGCTTTGTGTATAACGTGAATTCGGGAGCCTCACATCCCGGTGTGAACCAGAAACGGGAGAGGGACCTCAGGGAGGGCATGCGTTTCTTCCTAGCTAGGAGTTGTGTCGGTGTTTTTACACGGCCTGACATTTTACTTATGTGGATGATGGATAGCGAGGCGCCTCGAATATATCTGTCGATCCGGGACCGATGGAGTCATTCGTTGGACCGGCCCTGTCGCTCCAAGGGGCAGTTGTGGTTGTTCCTGAGGCTCGGGCTAGGCAGTCTCGAATTCGGTAAGGACTATCTTTTGCCTTGGTTCAGGACGGAAATCCAATTTCCAAATACGACATCGTGCGGTTTTGATTGTATATATATATGGCGACATGATATATGGTACCAATGCCGTCTATGATTGATAGTTATGATTGAAATTGTTTTTGAAACATATAAACACTAGTAGTAATATCAAATGCTTTTGTTTTATTTGTATCAAGCATATTTTGGCCATTATAAGGTAAAACTCTATCCTCTGGTTTGCGTTGCATTGTGTGATGGGAACTGAGTCTTATAATGGCTTCATTTTTATAAAAAGCATTGCGATGTTTAAAAGAAAATTTTGTTTTAAAGCACTGGCAATCCAATGGAGTAAACCCGTTCCATGAAAGTGGCGTGGTCCTGTGATTAGCCATATTATAAATATGTTGAGTAGATTTCTCATACCAGTCCCATGACTGACTTGTAGTTTGTTTCACTTTCAAACTCGGGTGCGCCTTTTTCTACATGGGCAGCCTTGTATTCAGGTTTAGCGGCTCTTTCTGGATAGCTAGAGCTGAAGATGGATTCTATCATTTATCTATTTTATGCTGTTCAGCTCCTATTGTACATATTTTGTTTGTTTTCCGCTGTAGACATTTATGTACAACTGAACTGTATTTGTACTAAGTATGATCCTGTATACTGTGTAACTCTGATGTTTACGTTAATCCAGTGTATTCAATTGTACATTTTCTGGTGTATTTATTTAATTCTGTTCTGCTATTATCTGTTTCTGTGATATATTCCAAAGATTACCCTTGTCTCCGTCTGTACGGGAAATGGGGTCGTGCAAAAATAGGGGCACTCAGAGTTTAGGTTGAACAATAAACTCCGAGTCGGTCATGGGACTGGTGTGAGAACTCAAAATAGTTATTAAATCTTTATTTTAAAAGTTGGGAAATCGTGGTACCATGCCGTATAACACGAAACGGGTTTACTCCACATGAATACTAACTTAAAACATAAAACAACGCAATGTTTTTAAAAAATGACGCTATTATAAGACTCAGGTCCCAACACACAATGCAACGTAAGTTGGAGGATAGAGTTTTCCCTTATAATAGCCAAACATGCATGGTACGTTTAAACCAAATCATTTTGATATTACTATAAGTGCATAGTGTCGAAACA
Source organism: Allium sativum (assembly GCA_030737875.1). Lineage (NCBI taxonomy): Eukaryota > Viridiplantae > Streptophyta > Magnoliopsida > Asparagales > Amaryllidaceae > Allium > Allium sativum. The sequence goes on from CM060923.1 coordinate 243,339,726, forward strand.
ATTTCAAATATAAATGTATCAATCATAAACGACATGGGTACCATATATCACGTCGCTATACTAGTTCTACAACTAAAACCGAAAAATGTTGTAGTGGAAATTGGGTTTCCATCATGAACCAAGGCAAGGGATCTCTCCTTATGATTTGAGGCAATCTGGCATACCATGTCTTAGGACTCAACCGCAATTGCACTTGGAATATTCAGGGTCGGTCCACACTTACTTTAGTGGATTGGTTATTCTTGAACAATACGTTTCCCTGCCCTATAAGGCATAATGGTCAGTACGTCGACCATATCAAGAGCCACTAGGGACTCAAATCTGAGGCGCCTCGCTATCCAACATCCACATAAGTAAAACATCTGGTCCTCATACCATGACATCACTCCAAGAAAGAAAGAAACTATAACAACCTGGAAAATCAGAACCAATTTAAAAATTTTATTTTGGCTATTTTAATGAATTTGGAATATTTAAAATAACTTATTTTAAATAATAACAACTAAAAATTTATTTTAAATGAAGTTAGAACGAATAAATTTATTTTAATTATATAACGAGCCTGAAATGGCGCGGTAGTTTGAAAATTTGACTTTGAATTTTGACTGAATGTACAGGATTCGTAATAAATTGGATTTCAGTGAAACCAAAAGTATTTAGATCTGTTTAAAAATATCTTTCTAACGAATCTAAAAAATTGAAATTTCATAGCGGGAATCAGAAGTTATGGCCAGTTGAATATTCAGAATAGTTGCTATAGAATTTAATATAAATATAGTCCTTAAAAATAGGCATTTTGCAAACGACCTCCATTTTTTACGAATCCACTTTGGTTGGATCTGGAATGTCAAATTATTGTTAGTTTAAAATTCCATAATTTTTGGAGTTGATATGTGAGTGTGGCAAAGAAAACGCGTTTGGTAATTTCAGTTTGAATTGGATCAACCAGAAAATGGGCATTTTTCAAACGGTCTCCTAATTCGATGTATTTAATTTTGTTGGGACCGTATCGTCCCAACATAGCCATATTTTTTTGGGAATTTTTGGAAGTAGTATGTGGCCCCGACTAATTAAAATGTACGTTCAAACCAATATTTGAATGTTTTGTATTTTAATTTGGAGAATAACTAACTGAAACAGTCAAATGGGCTTACGAAGCATATTCCACTGTGTCCAGAATGGTGATATTTAGCTATGGGCATCAACCGTTGGGTTTGATTTGGAGTTCGGATGAGAAAACACTATTTTTGGAAATAATATAAATGTGGGCCAATCATATTTTTTCTTTCATAAATTAATTTTCCAAAAATAATCAAAAAAACCCGATCCCTCTCTGTAACGAACGACGACCCCTTTCAATCCATCTCTCCTTGATTTCTCTCCAATCTCTCAACGAAACCATATGGCCCTTTGGAAGTTTTTGTAGATCTCGATCCCCTCTTCACATCCATACCAGAATCGCCCTTTCTAGTTGAGCATTCACGAAGAACTACTTCCCTAAAGTTGATCGTTCATCGCGCCGCCAAGCCTCACTGGTGCCGTCAATCTGAACCGCTCCACCCTCGATAGCGGCGCCTTTCGACCCTCTTCAAGGTGGCGCAACCTGATCGTGTCCAAACTTCACGAATTTCACAAAAAACGCTAACCTGGTTTCGAACCATTTGCTGAAAGGTACGGTTTATATATTTTAAACTATTTATAACGTTTTAAAGCGTTGCAAAATTGGTTAATCATATAAAAATCATCTTATTCGCATGTTGTCGAAATCCAGTGAAACCGGAGATATTGGACTCGTGATGATGTCTTCTACATTCTAGAAGAGACCGGAGAATTTTTGGAGCTTCCGGCAATTTTAGAAGGAGTGGAACCCAATGTGAGCAATCTAAATTCAAATTGGAATAAAATAGCGATGTATAATTTATATAAGCGATGTATAAATTATATACGCGTTGTATACCTCATATATGGGCGTTGTATAAATTATATAAGCGATGTATAAATTGTACATGCACTGTATTAACCATATATAGGGATATGGAATTGAAATGGAAATATATACGTTTATATATACACACACACACACACACATACTCCACTCGTCCACAGACCATGGAAGATATATATTGATTGTATTGTGGAAAATGATTGTGTTGTGGAAATTGATTGTGGTTGTGAATGATTTATTGCAGTAGCAACAACATTGTTTGGGTTTGTGGTAAATTCACATGGTTGTGAAAATGAATTGTTTAGAGAATACAAATTGTATAGGAAAAAAAAATACCCCTTGTAAACGCCGCGAGGCCTAAGGTAGCGCGAGGAGCCGTACTCGGGACGGTGCCGGTTTTTATTACCCTGACGTTATAATACCGATTTTTTTTGAAATATTCATGTGTTTGAATTATATTCATGAGTTGAATTATATCCCTGTGTTGATAAAATATTCATGATTGCCATAAAATTTTTAGATAATAAAAATATCATTTTTGTTATGAGTATGAAGTATATATAATATTCATGTTTGAAATAAATTGTTTTAACGATAAAAATAACATTTTTATTATATGTACGAAGTATATAAAATATTCATGTTTGAAATAAATTGTTTGAATGATAAAAATAACATTTTTATTATATGTATGAAGTATATAAAATATTCATGTTGGGAATAAAATGTCTTAACAATAAAAATCAAATTTTTATTGTATGTAGGAACCTTTAAAAATAACCAAAGGTTGAAATAAATGTTTGTTGATTGAAAATAATATTTTTAACATGTATATGAACTATTAAAAATAACCAAAGGTTGAAATAAATATTTATTGATTGAAAATAATATTTTTAACATGAATATGAACTGTTGAAAATAACCAAAGGTTGAAATAAAATTTTGTTGATTGAAAATAATAATTTTAACATGTATATGAACTGTTAAAAATAACGAAAGGTTGAAATAAATATTTGTTCATTAGAATTAATATTTTTAACATATATATGAAGTGTTAAAAATCAACATGTATAGAAATAAATATTTGTTCGCTAAAATTATTATTTTTAGCTTAGTTATGCCCATATATACATGTACTAAACAGGTAAATGGATTTGATGTAGAGTAAAGAATTTATTTGCGCGCCCAACAAAAAGGTAAACCTTAATGAGTTGGCTGCGCAATTTTATTTATATATCAACTCCTGTGAATGTCATTGGATGTAGTGTGTTGGTTATTCTGTGTGAGATTATAAACAACACCATATAATAGTAACAATTAATTTTGAACTGCACTGCATGGCATACTTCATGAAGATAGCATACTCTATCGTATACCAAATAAGCATTTGGATCTTATGTGACGAGGTTGGAATTACCATACAAGCGAGATGCTTGTATGGAGATGATTGTATTTCAGGTTGAACCGAAGACGAACTATTGATTTCATAGCATAACATATTCCATATAAGCATTTGGAGCTTGTATGACGAGGTTGAGATTACCATACGAGTGAGATGTTCGTATGGCGTTGATTGAATTACAGGTTGAACTGAGGACTGATATGGACAAAACAAATATAAAGGTAAATTGCCACATTAAATAAAAACCCCACACGGGTGTAGAGTTGACAATAATCACATCTCTCTAGTTATTAGATAAGGCACATGGATTATTTATTTTCCAACACTAGACGAGGTGACGAGATTTATCTCTGAAGTAATTTTACACATTCCCTCGGGCATAGATAAGACACTTGTGTTTGCTTATACTGGATTCATTAGGTACATAATACGGCCTAATAAATTTCCAAATCCCTCCCCGTACAAATGGCGAAATTTTTCGAAATTTAAAGGCGTTAGCCAAATTTTTGAAGTGAAAGCGGTTTAGAAATCGTTGATTAAATTATATATATATAAATATAATTAAAATAAAACGAATAACAACGCTGCAATTCGCGTTTTGAAATTGTAATTTTAAACGATTATTACGGGAGATCCAACCGTCGGATATTCCCGAAACCGGAACCGTTGGGTTCGCTTTGGAAAGATCTTTCTAATGATATAAAATTCGTTAAGATCCAACAGTTAGACTTTTTGAAAATTTTAAATCAAATTTGGACGAGAGCAGCGCTAGGGCCATCGAATGACCTGAAACATCGTTCGACGGAAATGGACTATTTTTAAATAAATAAAAATAGTGAAAAATCATTTTAAAATATTTTAAACGATGTGGAATGGAGATAAACTATTTTACTTGGTTTATCAGATATTTCTATGGTTGGATGTATTTGACATGAAAATTATACTAATGAACTGAAATGTGGATGTCGAATAGTTTAACCATAGAAAGAATTGATTTGAATTCTATATATGCGTGATTTATTTGAAAAGGCCAAATTAATTCTCATTTCAAATAATTGATCGATGATGAAAAGTCAAAGGATGAAGATGGTGGTTGAAGACCGGAGATCTTCACATCGTTTGGATGATTAGTGTTATCTTGAGTGGGAGGCATCCCAAGACAAGGTAATAAGTGGTGATCATCCAGACGTACTTGGAGATCGACCGGATATGCGAGGGCCTCTCTCCTGTATTGGACATATGGGACGAGGAATAAGGTGGCTCCGGCTTCATTCAGACCCAGAACGAAATTGTAAATGGATGTGTGTCTGACATTGAATTTCATTCTGTGTTGATTGATCTCTATTAAATATATATCTATTTGGTGGCGGAGAATTTATTCTCTTGTTTAACACCCTTCTCTGAGACGTACGAGCTCAGAGGTTATATATCGATAGACATTAGTCGCATGACGTGAATTGCATGTGTGGCATGCTGAGATGTAGTGATCAGGGCTTTCGTTGAAAAGCAGAGCCTTGTGGTTGATGATCAAAGCACGACTTTAATATAGAATAGCTTTGTGTATGGCGTTAATTCGTGAGCCTCACACCCCGGGTATGAACCAGAAACGGGAAAGGAAATCAGGGAGGACATGCGTTTCTTTCTAGCTAGGAGTGGTGTCATGGTATGGAGCCCTGACATTTTTACTTATGTGGATGATGGAAAGCGAGGCGCCTCGGTTATATCGGTCACTACGATGCCAATGGATGGTTTGGTCGATATATGACAAGTTTAAGCCCCATAGGGCGGGGAAACATATTGTTCAGGCATTTAATCCACTTTGTATGGACCGGCCCTGACGATCCAAGGATTGTCTGCGCACTTGCCTGAGACATGGTAGGTTAGATTGTCGCGAAGTCGGTAAGGGCGATCCCTTGCCTTGGTTCATGATGGAAATCCAACTTCCGATACGACATATGCGGTTTTGATTGTAAACCTATATATGGCGACATGATAAATGGCACCCATGCCGTCTATGATCGATATTATGATTGAAATTGTTTTTGAAACATATATGCACTAGTAATAATATCAAATGATTTTGTTTTATACATATCAAGCATATTTTGGCCATTATAAGATAAAACTCTATCCTCCGGCTTCTGTTGCATTATGTGATGGGACCTAAGTCTTATGATGGCTTCATTTTTGTTAAAAACATTGCGATATTTAAATGAATTACTTGTTTTAAGCACCGGCAATCCAATGGATTAAACCCGTTCCGCGTTAGCGGCGTGGTCCTGTGATTGGCCTTACTATAAAATAAGTTAAGTAGATTTCTCATACCCGTCCCATGACTGACTCGCAGTTGTTTCACTTTGCAAACTCGGGTGCCCATATTTCTACACGGGCAGCCTTGTGTTCAGGTTTTAGCAGGCTCATTCTGAATAGCTATGGAGCTGAAGATGGATTCTATCATTTCTTTTATGTTGTTCAGACTTCGTTATTTATATTATGTTTGATTCCACTGCAGACATTTTATATAAAGCTGAAACTGTATTTTGTACAAAGTGTGATCCTGTTATACTGTGTAACTCTGATGATTGTATTTGTTCCAATGTAATTTATTGTTCGTTATCTGGTGTAATGATATATTTCTGTTCTGCTGTTATTATTTATGTGTTATATTCCAAAGATTATCCTTGCTTCCATGGCACGGGAGTTTAGGGTCATCACATCTGGTATCAAAGCAAGGAATTTTAGTTGATCCAAGTAAAATTTCAGCTATTCAAGATCGGAAACAGCCTAGTACACCCACAGAAGTCTGAAGTTTTCTTGGATTGGCTAGTTATTATCAGAAATTCATTAAAGATTTTTCGAAGCTATCTAGTCCATTAACTCAGCTTACTAAGAAGCACGCAAGATTTAATTGGAACTTTTGCTTATAGGGTTCAATTACCTAACTGGTTGCCCGGAGTACATGATGTATTTCACGTGTCTCAACTTCTAAAGCATATGCATGATCCAGATCTAGTTGTAGAAGAAGCAACACAAAAGGATTTGGATATTACTTCAAGACTAATTGTGAGAAGAGAGCCGATAAAGATTGTTGGCAAAGAAACCAAAGAGCTAAGGAACAAGAAGGTTCATTTAGTCAAAGTGGAGTGGAGCGGAGATCCTAGAGACTGTACATGGGAGACAAAAGATAGCATCAAACATGCTTATCCCAAGTGCAGAGTGGACATCTTTAATTAGCTTTGGTGAAAGGTACATTTGCAGCATATTCTATTTTCCGTTTTGTTTCCTACTTCACTGTTGTTTCCTTTTCGGAGACGAAAAGTTTTAAGTGGGGGAGATTGTAACAACCTGGAAAATCGAAACCAAATTAATTTTTTTATTTTGGTTATTTTAATGAATTTGGAATACTTAAAATAATTCATTTTAAATAATAATGACTAAAATTTAATTTTAAATGAAGTTAGAATGCATTAATTTATTTTAATTATATAACGAGCCTAAAGTGGCACGGTAGTTTGAAAATTTGACTTTGACCTTTGAATGAATGTACAGTATTCAAAGTAAACCAGAGTTCATTGAAACCAAAAATATTTAAATCTATTTAAAAATATCTTTCTAACGAATCTGAAAAATTGAAATTTCATAGCGGGAATCAAAAGTTATGGCCAATTGAATATTCAGAATAGTCGCTACAAAATTTAACATAAATATAGCCATTAAAAAATAGGCATTTTGCAAACGACCTCCGTTTTCGATGAAACCACTTTGATTGGATCCAGAATGTCAAGTTATTGCTAGGTTTAAAATTCCACAATTGTTGGAGTTGATATGTGAGCGTGGCAAAGGAAAACGAGTTTGGTAATTTCAGTTTGAATTGGATCGACCAGAAAATGGCCATTTTCAAACGGTCTCCCATTCCGACGAAATTAATTTTTTTGGGACCGTATTGTCCCAACATAGCTAGATTTATTTTTCGGGAATTTTTGGAAGCAGTACGCGGCCCTAGCAAATTAAAATGCACGTTCAAATCCATATTTGAATGTTTTATATTATAATTTGGAGAATAACTGACTGAAACAGTCGAATGAGCTTACGAAGCAAATTCCGTTATGTCCAGAATGGGGATATTTAGCTGGGGACGTCAGCCTTGGGTTTGATTTGGGGTTCGGATGAAAAATATATTATTTTTGGAAATAATATAAATATGGGCCAATCATATTTTCTCTTTCATAAATTAATTTTCCAAAAATAAAAAAAAAACCGATCCCTCTTTGAAATGTACGACGACCCCCTTTCAATCCATCTCTCTTCGATTTCTCTCCAATCTCTCAACGAAACCGTATGGCCTTTTGGAAGTTTTTGCAAATCTCGATCCCCTCTTCACATCCATACCAGAATTGCCTTTTCTAGTTGAGTATTCGCGAAGAACCACCTCCCCAAAGTTCCTCCGTTCATCGCGCCGCCGAGCCTTACTGGCGCCGTCGATCTGAACCGCTCCACCCTCGATAGTGGTGCCTCTCGAACCTCTTCAAGGTGGCGCAACCTGATCGTGTCCAAACTTCACGGATTTTGCAAAAATTGCTAACCTAGTTTCGAACCATTTGCTAAAAGGCACAGTTTATATATTTTAAACTATTTATCGCGTTTTAGAGCATTGCAAAATTGGTTATCGTATCAAAATCATATCTTTTTCGTATGTTGTCAAAATCCAGTGAAAACGGAGACATTGGACTCGTGACGACGTCTTCTACATTCTAGAAGAGACCGGAGAATTTTTAGAGATTCCTACAATTTTAGAAGAAGTGGAACCCAATGTGAGCAATCTAAATTCAAATTGGAATAAAATAGCAATGTATAAATTATATAAGCGATGTATAAATTATATACGCATTGTATACCTCATATATGAGGGTTGTATAAATTATATAAGCGATGTATAATTTGTACATGCGCTGTATAAACCATATATAGCGATATGGAATTGAAATAGAAATATATACATATATATATGTATATGTATATGTATATGTATATATATATACACTCCCCTCGTCCACAAACCATGAACGATATATATTGATTGTGTTGTGGAAAATGATTGTGTTATGGAAATTGATTGTGGTTGTGAATGATTGATTGTGGTAGCAACAACATTGTTTGGGTTTGTGGTAAATTCACATGGTTGTGAAAATGAATTGTTTAGAGAAAACAAATTGTATAGGAAAAAAATACCCCTTGTAAATGTCGCAAGGCCTAAGTTAGCGTGAGGAATCGTACTCGGGACGGTGCCAGATTTAATTATCCTGCCATTATAATGCCGATTTTTTTTGAAATTTTCATCTGTTTGAATTATATTCATGTGTTGAATTATATCCCTGTATTGTTAAATTATTCATGATTGCCATAAATTGTTTAGATAATAAAAATATAATTTTTTTATGAGTATGAAGTATATAAAATATTCATGTTTGAAATAAATTGTTTGAATGATAAAAATAACATTTTCATTATATGTATGGAGTATATAAAATATTCATGTCGGGAATAAAATGCCCGAACAATAAAAATCACATTTTTATTGTATGTAAGAAGCTTAAAAATAAACAAAGGCTGAAATAAATATTTGTTGATTGAAAATAATATTTTTAACATGTATATGAACTGTTAAAAATGACCAAAGTTTGAAATAAATATTTGTTGATAGACAATAATATTTTTAACATGTATATGAACTGTTAAAAATAACCAAAGGTTGAAATAAATATTTGTTGATTGAAAACAATATTTTTAACATGTATATGAAATGTTAAAAATAACCAAAGGTTGAAATAAATATTTGATGATTGAAAATAATATTTTTAATAGAATATGAACTGTTAAAAATAACCAAAGGTTGAAATAAATATTTTTTGATTGAAAATGATTTTTTTTTAACATGTATATGAACTGTTAAAAATAACGAAAGGTTGAAATAAATATTTGTTCATTAGAAATAATATTTTTAACACATATATGAAGTGGTAAAAATCATCATGTATAGAAATAAATATTTGTTCGCTAAAGGTATTATTTTTAGCTTAGATATGCACATATATACATGTACTGAACAAGTAAATGGATTTGCTAATGAGTAAAGAACTTATTTGCGTGCCCGACAAATAGGTAAACCTTAATGAGTTGGCTACGCAATTTTATTTATATATCAACTTCTGTGAATGCCATTGCATGCGGTGTGCTGGTTATTCTGTGTGAGATTATAAACAACACCATAGAATAGTAACAATTAATTTTGAACTACACTGCATGGAATAATACTTCATGAAGATAGCATACTCTATCATATACCACATAAGCATTTGGAGCTTATGTGACGTGGTTGGAATTACCATACAAGAGAGATGCTTGTATGGAGCTGACTGTATTTCAGGTTGAACCGAAGACGAACTATTGATTTCATAGCATGTCATAATCCATATAACCATTTGGAGCTTGTATGACGAGGTTGAGATTACAAGTTAAACTGAGGACTCATATGGACAAAATAAATATAACGGTAAATTGCCAGATTAAAAAAAACCCCACATGGGTGTAGAGTTGACAATAATCACGTCTCTCTAGTTATTAGATATGGCGCACGGATTATATATTTTCCAACACTGGACAAGGTGACAAGATTTATCTTGGGAGTAATTTTACACAATCCCTCAGGCATAGATAGTGTAGTGTCTCGAAATTCCGGTACAATTTGAGCTGACCAAATAACACAAGTCCAACCCAAATTACACTGGAAATCAGAAAACTTATAGAAAGAAAATAGAGGGTGAGAATAGATAAGATAGAAACTAAGAATAGAAGAAGAAAAAAACATCAGAGTAAACATGAATCTCACAGTGGAACGAACAATATATAATAGATACATAACTTTGAAATAAAGTCAGTATATGTACACAGTAACATTATCAGAGTACAACACTTACAACACAGCGAGAATAACTATAGCTATATATTCCTAAAGCCTCCTGCTCCAAACTCTCCGAGTATATCTGTAAAATCCTGACTACTTGACTTCCCGTACAAAATTGGGCACCCAAGAGTTCAGGGAAAACAAAACAAAATAAACTCTGGGTCAGTCATGGGACTGTTGTGAGTAAAACAATTTAAAACAGTTTGAGCAATAAAATGATATCTCATAAGACCACGTTGTATTACGAAATGGGTTTTCCCTTATGAGAATCCAAAATAATCTTTATATCAAAATTCTTTTGATATTATAATAGTGTCTATCAGCCACAATATACTAATCATCTAGTAGAAACGCTTTCACCTCACGTTCTACATACATAGTATACAATCAAAATTGCAAGCACATATTGGACAATGGATTTCCAACTATGACAAGGTATGGAACCACCTTCCGATAGTGTACCTCTAGAGAGGAATACACTGGGTTCAACAAGAACATCTTGCAACCCGGCCACACATGACCGACCACTCATTTCGCTTGAGTGTATAGAATCTATATCATCAACGGTTGGGATCAGCAACCGTTCCCCGAATGGGACAGCATCGAATAGATTAAAGAATGAAATGAATATCTCTAGATAGGTGATAATACACCCTACTTGGCAGCCAACCACTTAGCCATGCTGCCTGCTCGATTTTTGTCATTTCCCGGTTGTGAGGCTAGAGGCCACGCTTTTATCTCTGACAGATCACACAATTATTCACTTTGAATGTCACATCGTCATACCCGCTAAATCACAAATTGATTTCCCCAAAAATAAAATGGGTATACAGCTAAGAGAAACGAATTCCTCTACCACCAAACGTACATACGTTTGAAGAGATCAACTTACGCGATCTACTAAATATACTCTGTCAGACATTCTTCCATACAGGTCGTCTTGGGACTGTAAATGCCGAAGGCACTATTCCTTAAATCCGTCTTAGGCAATTTCTACCTAGGATCGCCAGAACAGCCCTTGCATAACTCCGTCTTCAATTATCTTGATCATATTTGATTCACAACGATAATGCCCATACGGAGTGGTTTTCAGATAATGAATTTGATCCTGGTCTCTCCATATTGACGACGGAAAGATGGTCAATAACTTCAATAGTCAGTGAGTTAACTATCAAAGAAAACACATGTGTAAACAAAGATATTATTTCCATATGGAAATTATATCGATTAATCATCATTTAACATTTATCTCTTTAGTTCATTTGTCATCTTTTGTTTCCATATATTCAACATTTCTTATCTTCTAAATTTAGAAAATATACGTTATTAACATTGGAAAACATTTCCATTTCTTATTTTCTATATTAGAAAACATTTCTGATTCTTATTTGGAAAACATTTCCAAAACTCCTACCTTTGGATTTAAATAGATGTTCAAATAAAACATCGCTATGCCAACTCAAAACATTACACTCATTAACTAAATTCACTTAACCAACCTTCACTATCGAACCTTAACCATTCCTTAGTTAAAACGGAGTTAATCAAGTTGGGGTATAACTACCTCTCAGACCTTAACTGGACAACATTTCTAACTTTGAAATAGACAAAGTTCACCTTCTAAATCTTTAACAAACTTCCTTACGGAACTCTTGGATTCTATTTATGAATCCACTTCTTTTACAGAAATCATTGATTATAACTATAGCGTTATAATCCCTACTTCTGAAATATCGAACTTCAAAATATAACTTTTATTCCTTAATTTAACTAAATAACTAACTAGACAATTTATAAATAAATCATTAAATCTTGATTAAAAACGGAAAGTGTACTTTCCCGAATTCGATATAATCGAATTTCAACGTATAACTCTCTTTTGAATAATCTCTATTCGATAACTCCTTTTCGAATAAACTATATTCGATTACTCCTTTCGCATAAACTATATTCGATTTACTCCTTCCAAATAAACCATATTCGATTACTCCTTTCGAACAAAAATTCGATTTACTCCTTCCAAATAAACCATATTCGACAGCTCCTTTCGAATAAACTATATGTCATAATCTCTTTTCGAATAAACTATATTCGATAACCCCTTTTATTTCGAATAAACTATATTCGATAATCTTTCTTCAAATAACTATATTCGATTAACTCTATTCAAGTAACTCTATTCGATTAACTCTAATCGACTAACTCTTATCAATTAACTCTATTCAATAACTCTAATTGATTAACACTATTCGATTAACTCTAACGATAACTCTATTCAGTTAACTCTATTTAACAACTCTAATTGATTAACACTATTCGATTAACTCCTTTTCGAATAAACCATATTCGATTAACTCCTTTTCGAATAAACTATATTCTATTAACTCTAATCGATTAACTCTATTCAATTAACTCTATTTGATATCCACTTTAAACAATCTTCTCATAACTCTTTTATATCTCGTTAATTCCCTTTTTTTATCCTATTTATTTTCCAAATAAATATTACTTTTATAGTTCTATTTATTTAACAAATAAATATTTCCTTTTCAATTCTATTTGTAAATGTTTTACAAATATTCCCTTTTCGATTCTATTTGTAAATGTTTTACAAGTATTTCTCTTTTTATTTGTTCTACAAATATTTCCTTTTATATTTGTTTCACAAATATTTCCTTTTATATTTTTTTCACAAATATTTCCTTTTATAACACTATTTATTTTCTAAATAAATATTTCCTTTAACTTATTCTATTTATTTTCTAAATAAATATTTCTTTTTATAAAATCTTTTTATTTTATAAATATTTCTTTTTCAATATAACATTGAAAATTTCCTTTTTAATATTCCAGTATTCCTTATGGTATTTAAAGTACCATATAACAATGATCGGTATCATTCAAACATACAAAATCAGCAACAGTTTTCATATCACATCGTATAACACAATATATGAAAAACAGTAAAATAAATGTTGAGGAATCCAGTTGGATTCCTCCAACCTGTTTCCCTGCATCCACAGATGTTACACAATATAATTCACATCAGTTTCATTTCAACATAAAATATTCTGATAAACAGAATCAATATTTGATTAACGATATATATATAACTATATCGATATTTTCAACCAATCAATTAGCAGTTCAACCTAACAGTCAACACACAGTAATCAATCATCATTTATCAGTTCTAAAGGTACGTTGTAAAAATATGAACTGGTAGAGTTGGTGAGTTTTACTCACTTTGAACGGTTATCGATAAATAACGATAATCAATCGACGATTCAGATCGGACAATTTATTCCACTCTAAATTGTAACGAGCTTCCATCAACTCCCAGTCAGTTCCATTGCGTAGCTCCCGTCCATACGATCCTAACGGATCTTGTTTCGTCAATTTCTGATCACTTATGAGATTGTTGTTGATTTTACAAGTTCAATACATATTTAAATATCTTAATATTCAATAACTATTTATTAACAAATTTAATTACCATTTAGTTGGTTAATACCGGCACTCATGACTCTTCTATTTCTTTCTTTCATATTTGGTGCATATTCTGGTTGTAAATTTCACAAGTAATGTCCCCCTTTGTCGCACCATCTTTGTATGCATTCCAGTGTGCGAACTTCAGAGTTCCATTGCAAGCACAAGGCAATCCCATCCTTTGCAACTCATGTCATGGAAAAAGTCCATCTGCCTTCCTCAATTGAACTTCCCTTCTACCCTTCTTTACTCTTCACACTCCAGTACAATGTTAATTTTCTATTTGCAGGCGTACCCAGTAAAGAATTCTTTAGACAACTTACTACCTCATCATCACCAGATTCCAGTTGATCTCTTTTTTTTTCCTCTCTTCTTTTAATATGCTACTCACTTTAGCCCTTCCAGTTCGCACTTCCCCCAGTCGAACATGACCTGAGCTCGCCATGCCATCCACTGAACACACTTGACATCCTTCTTCATCAACCCCTGTTCAATGTAAACCCCATCCGGTCCATCCCTATTCTTCTCCATGTCGTCACCATATTTAGTTCTTTTCAAAGTGAACACACTCGATGCAGTCACTCCCCTTAAATAGTTTGAACCAAAACAGTAGCATTTCCCTGAAATTTTCTCCAGTTCCCTGCTCACGTTTAAATGGCCGTAGCGAACCCAGTAAAACTGCCATGGCTACTTCGATCAGCCATCCCCCTTGCTTGCACTGTACTGACCAGCGTCAGTTTGCATTTCCCCTTTTTTTCCTTGTTCAGACTTCTTCCTCCATTCATGAAAAATTACCTAAAAATCATCGGCCTAATTCCTATAAATCGCTGTTATACACAACGTCTTCCTCCTCTACAATAAAACTATAACTCCACATTTTTCCATCCCCATTATCCAATCGCCAACCCTCCTTGTTACCCATTTGACCTCGCGTTGACCCCCTGTTCCCATCACCTCAGTCACAGTATGTCGGCTCCGACGCCACCAAACAACACACCATGCCGACCTCCTCCCAATTATCACCTTCGTACCCCAAGTCGACAAGCCTCCCTGCATCGTGACCCGCTGCCTAACTCGACATCCATCACTATCGTATTTCATCCCAGACCACCGAAGTCCCTCCTAACCACATCGAGTTGAACCCCAAGCCACCATGAACTAGCTCACATCGTCGACTGTCCTTTCGACATCACACTGCCACGGTAGGACCCAATCCTAGCTCACGCATGAGTTTCCAAAGACGCAAGAATAAGTTCGAGCCCCATAAAAATCATTCTGCATTGAAGAGAAATGAAAAACTAGTGGAAAGAATTAACTCTTGTAATTTATAGAATTTGTTTTGATTTCTTATTATTTTGTTCAAAATTATGATTTTATTGTTTATAATTTCTTTTGAGGCTACGGCGCCTCTTTTGACTATGGGAGAATTAATCTAGGGTTAGAATTAGTTTGTAGTATTTATAGGGTATTTTTGATAATTTAATATTCGATCAAAAAATTATTTTTAATTAACTACTATTTATATTTATCATTAAAATTCCATATAATCACATACAACATCCGAATTCGACGAAAATGGACATATAACTATATTTAGACATTACGGACTCAACAAAACTGGTTTCGTCGAATTTCGAATCCGTTAGCTCACAGCGTATTTTTAAAGTCAAATTATTGACTGTTTTTCACATTAAAATCCCGTACGGCCACATACCGACTCCAAAAATCACGGAAATTGAAATCTAGCAATAATTTGATATTCCAGATCCAACAAAATTAGTTTCATTGAAAACGGAGGTCGTTTGCAAAAATGGCTATTTTCAAAAGCTCTAAATATTTCCTTTTAAATATTAAATATATTTAAAAATAATTAAATTAAATATTAATAAATATATAGTATCGTATATATTCACATAGAATATCATACCACTCAAGAAACTTCCTATGTGAATTTCTAACTCGATATTTCAAATCTCGATTAAATCGATATTCGATTTATATTTAAATCCTTTTTAAAATATAAATAAATCATTATAAATTATAAAGGAATTCCATAGTGACTTTTTGAAAATTTGATTTGGACATAAATCAAAATCTACACGATGAAATCCTGATTTTTCTCTTCCATTAGAAAAATATACTTCACCAGCTCCGAACTTTTCTTGTTTCACAGAAATCCGATTTAAAACGGACCCAGTATATTCAATTGAAGTTCAGATCGCCAAAAAACAAACTGCCACGCCATTTCGAGCTCGATTATAATTATAATATAATTATACGTTCAAACCGTCGTTATTTAAATATATTCATTATTCTAATTCAATTCTAAGCTGAATTAAATATTTCAAATTTGTCCAGTTCACACGATATTGTCAATTCACTATTTTCGACTATTTCGGAATTCAAATATATTGTTCTATTATTTATATTAATTAAATATTCAATATCATTTAATTTTGGCCATTTTAAATTACAAAACCATTATTTAAATAATTAAATACATTATTTATAATACCGTAAAAATACGGGACATTACATTCTACCGTAAAAATACGGGACATTACATTCTCCCCCCCTTAAAATAATTTCGTTCTCGAAATTGCTAAGGTAGAAAACACACCCTATTGTTGGGTTCAATTTTATTTGTTTACTTCTTAACTTCAGATTCAATTGAACCAATAAATTTTAATTACATATTAATTTTATTCTTATCAATGAAAATTTTCAAAAATCCTGAAAATTTTCTAACACCCGAAATTTTCGAAAAATTTCGCCAGCACCTCCTTTGTACTGGTCAACCGGTACAACTACAACTCGCCTCTCTAGGCCTTCTCCAACCCAAAAGAAAATCGAATAGCCAAGCGGCTTGCCAATTCGGCTCATCAAAATCTCATACCCAATTAGAATATAAACTTGTACCTTTTTGTCGGGCATATCATTCCATCTTTCATTTCCATCTGCTGTCAATTCAGCATATACCAATATCATCCCAACCAAACTCCAATCACTTTTATCTCCAACACAACCATTCGTTTGTCCAAGACAAATTCCATTATCAATCTCAAGTACCATTCTTGATTTTCAATTTAGATTCACAAATTTACATCTAATTTGTTTTAATTCTAACGATCCGTTTCTGGGAGTTTTTAAACAACTTTGCTTTTCAAAAATCAAATATTCATTTCGGAATATCAAAACAACTTGTTTTCTCAAAACATTTCTAAAACAAAATCTTTGATAGTAATCCGTCACTTACAACTCAAAAATGAACACCGATGATGGTGCATAGTCGTCTTCAGAATCTATTTTCCAGCGATCGAAGTGAGTTCAATACTATAACACTTTCAAAACCATTTCTAAACACTTCCATTTTGAAATCTATTTCAAAATACTCTTCCCAATGCTTGGAAAACATTTCTAAAATCTCCCAGGATTTTAAAATTCTCTTATGCTTAATTCAATTCCATTTAAAAACACATGTCATGATTTCAAAATTTTTAATTCCAAATTCTGATTTTAAATCCAAATTTAATTCATTTGATTTCATATATTACACTTATATGAATTCTAATTGGTTATTTATATAACCATTTCAATTTATAATCTCATTCGATTATAATAACAGCCAACACATCCTATATATTATAATAATTCCAATATATAGATTCCTTTTATAACAAAATATATTTAGGGTAAAATTATTTCATTTACACTCTATTCAAAACATACCATGTCGGTTCATCGTATTCAAGTGTTTATTAACCCCTACCGATACAGTGGATCAAACTGATCGACCAGAACCCATAAACAACTCAACCAACAAATCTCCACAATATAAAACCATTTTATAAAATATACAAATACGCTCTCTCGTATATATACACTCAAACTCAATCTAGGGTATTACTAACCCTATCTCTAGTGAGTCACGCCACATAGCCAAGGTAATACTTAACCTTCAGCTCCGATATCAAGTGTAGTGTCCCGAAATTCCCGTACAATTTGAGCTGACCAAATAAAACAAGTCCAACCTAAATTACACTGGAAACCAGAAAACTAATAGAAAGAAAACAGAGGGTGAGAATAGATAAGATAGAAACTTAGTATATAAGAAGAAGAAGAATAAACAACATCAGAATAAACACGAATATCACAACAAAACGAACAATATATAATAGATACATAACTTTGAAATAAAATCAGTATATGTACACAGTAACATTATCAGAGTACAACACTTACAACACCGCGTGAATAACTATAGCTATATATTCCTGAAGCCTCCTGCTCCAAGCTCTCCGAGTATATATGTAAAATCATGGATACTTGACTGCCCGTACAAAATTGGGCACCCAAGAGTTTAGGGAAAACAAAACAAAATAAACTCTAAATCAGTCATGGGACTAGCGTGAGTAAAACAATTTAAAACAGTTTGAGCAATAAAACGATATCTCATAAGACCACGCCATATAGCGGAATGGGTTTTCCCTTATGAGAATCCAAAATAATCTTTGTATCAAAACTCTTTTGATATTATAATAGTGTCTATCAACCACAATATAATAATCATCTAGCAGAAACACTTTCATCTCACGTTCTACATACATAGTTTACAATCAAAATCACAAGCACTTATTGGATAATGGATTTCCAACTATGATAAGGTATGGAACCACCTTCCGATAGTGTACCTCTAGAGAGGAATACACTGGGTTCAACAAGAACATCTTGCGACCCGGCCATACATGACCGACCACTCATTTCGCTTGAGTGTATCGAATTTATATCACCAATGGTTGGGATCAGCTACCGCTTCCCGAATGGGACAGCATCGAATAGATTAAAGAATGAAATGAATATCTCTAGAAAGGTGATAATACACCCTACTTGGCAGCCAACCACTTAGCCATGCTGCCTGCCTGATTTTTTTATTTCCCGGTTGTGAGGCTAGAGACCACGCTTATCTCTGACAGATCACACAATTATTTACTTTGAATGTCACATCGTCATACCCGCCAAAACACAAATTGATTTCCCTAAAAATACAATGGGTATACAGCTAAGAGAAACGAATTCCTCCACCACCAAACATACATACGTTTGAAAAGATCAACTTGCGCGATCTATTAAATATACTCTCAGACATTCTTCCATACAGGACATCCTGGGACTGGACAAACCGAAGGCACTATTCCTTAAATCCGTCTTAGGCAATTTCTACCTCGGACCGCCAGAACAGCCCTTGCATAACTCCGTCTTCAATTATCTTGATCATATTTGGTTCGCAACAATAATGCTCATACGGAGTGGTTTTCAGATAATGAATCTGATCCCGGTCTCTCCGTATTGATGATGGAAAGATGGTCAAAAACTTCGACAGTTGGTGAGTTCACTATCAAAGAAAACAAGTGTGCAAACAACGATATTATTTCCAGATGGAAATTATATTGATCAATCATCATTTAGCATTTATCTCTTTAGTTCATTTTTCATCTTTTGTTTCCATATATTCAACATTTCTTATCTTCTAAATTTAGAAAATATACGTTATTAACATTGGAAAACATTTCCATTTTTTATTTTCTATATAAGAAAACATTTCTGATTCTTTTTGGAAAACATTTCCAAAATTCCTACCTTTGGATTTAAACAGATGTTTAAATAAAACATCGCTATACCAACTCAAAACATTACACTCATTGAAACGACCCAAACTTCCCCGGTAAGGAAAGCCTGGATAGATCGAGAACAACACACAAAAGAACGCAGACAGAAGAACGTTTTATCGTTAACTAAAACAATTCCATCAGAATACAAGAATATACAGAGTATAAATCAATATTACACATAAAATATCAGAGATTTAAGTTACATTTAAATAGCAGCGGAAGTTAATACAATACACAACTAGAAGTAATACATGGATACAGAGCTTTCCGAGTATCGTTCCAGCTATAAATCAGGATCCTATGAATATAAATCAGCAAAACCAAAACTACTAGCTGTCCATGTCAAAATAAGGGCACCTAGAGTTTAGGTTAAAACAATAAACTCCAGGTCAGTCATGGGACTGGTGTGAGAACTAAAACGGTTATTAATCTTTATTTTAAAGTTAGGTAAATCAAGGGACCACGCCGTATAACACAGAACAGGTTTCCTCCCAAGAATACCAGTGCATAAACAATAGCGCAATGCTAAATAAAGAATAATGAAGCTATTATAAGACCCAGGTCCCATCACACAATGCAACACAAGACGGAGGATAGGGTTTTACCTTATAATAGCCAAAGAATGCTTGATACGCTAAATTTCATCTTTTAATTCTTAATTATACTCCAACCGTAAATTAGTAAGAAAACGATTCGCTAAGTATTAACCCCGAAGGCTGAAACCAACATCAGACCAATACCCAGGAAACCACCCATCTTAGCTCGTTTCCAGTTAGTTTCTGATTTTATATACAATCATAAATATCAATCACAGGCGGCATGGGTACCATACATCATGTCGCCATACTAGGCTCTACAAATAAAACCGCAAATGTCACGTATTGGAAGTTGGATTCCCATCTGTGAACCGAGGCAAGGGATCGTCCTCTACAGATTCGAGACAATCTAGCCCATGGCTCAGGATTAGAACGCATCGACCCTTGGATCTTCAGGGCCAGTCCACCGATGTGGATTAGACGAAACCCTGAACACTGCGTCTCCCCGCCCTATGGGGCGTAAATGAGCCAACGAATGACTCCATCGGTTCGAGAACGACTGATATATCCGAAGCGCCTCGCAACAGCAACAACCACATAAGTCAAACTCGTCAGGGCGTGTAAAACCACTGATGCCACTTCTAGCTAGAAGGAAACGCATGTCCTCCCTGCAGTCCTCTCTCGTTTCTAGTTCACAGCCGGGGTGTGAGGCTCGCGAATTAACGCTACACAAAGCTGTGCCACACAGGCTATGCTTTGATCATCAACCACAAGACTCTGCTTTTCAACAGAAGCCTTGATCATTTGCATCTTAGCATGCCACACAGGCAAACCACTCCATGCAACCGATATCCATCAATCACACAGAATGATATCCAATGTCAGACACACAGTCCATTTACAAGTTCGTTCTGGGTCTGAACGAAGCCGGAGGCACCTAGTACCCCACATATCCATCGATCTCCAAGTACGTCTGGACGACCACTAACTGATTCCCTCCTCTTGGGTGTACGGCTCAATCAAGATCATCAGTAACCACCCAAACGACGTGAAGACCTCCGGTCTTCGACCACCGTCTTCATCTTTGACTCATCGTCGAATCAGTTATTCAGAATGGGATAAACCCGGTCTTTCTGAATAACTCGTGTATATAATAAACTAGTGTTACACAAACACAACATACGCCTCATTCAAATTCATCCGTCACTAACCGTAAATTAACAAGAGAATAATTCCCCAAATATTAACCCCGAAGGCCGAAACCAACATCAGATCAATACCCAGGAAACCATTATGCTTAGCTAACCTACAGTTAGTTTCTAAATTTCACATTCTTAGGGAAAGGTTCCCATTAATTTTATCAAAGATAAATTCTTTTAAATTTATTCTTTAATCCTCCTTTGAATATCACTTCAAAACTAGTCGGGATTAGCGAACCACACCGAAGTAATCATTTATTTTTATTTCCCAATCCCAACCTATTCATCCCATGAAGTAAAACTGGTCATACTTCATATCTATCACCACGGTGTTATCGGTAAATTCAATTACCATTTCACGTTCAAATCTAATTAAAGATTTAACTACCGCCTGGAGCAAAACTGGTGATACTCCATTCTCGACCATTTCAATCTAATTAAAGATTCATTAAACTCCACTTGGTTTTAATCTTTAACTGGGTTAAAGAATCAATGTCATTTAAAACACGGTTCACGATAAACCCAAAGTCACATTCCATTCTATCAGCCCTTAACCATAAAATAACAAGTGAGCAATTCCCTAAATATTAACCCCGAAGGCCGAAACCAACATCAGATCAATACCCAAGAAACCATTCAACTTAACTACTTTCCACTTAGTTTCTGATTTTCTTAACTCAGTTGGGTCTAAGAATAGTATTACTGAAGATACCGTTCACGACAACCCAAAATCACATTCCATTAATTATCGGGTTAAAGAACAAGTGTCGTTTAAAATACTGTTCACGATAAACCCAAAAATCAATTCAAATTCAATTCCAATTAAAAACCATTTAATTGGTACCCTTCATTAAATCTAAATAAAAAGATTTAATCTTTTTCTCAACTGGGTTTAAGAACAGTGTTAATGAAGACACCATTCACGACAAACCCAAATCACACTTGATATTAAATACAAGGCTCTGAATAGAAAATATATCGGCTTATATTCAATATCAAATTCTACGACCAACAAATATCATATTGGAAATAACGATGTATATATATATATCTTTCAAATTTCCATAACAATATCTGTATAATCACGAAATCCAACATCGAAATATTCCAAAGACAATTTCGATTCAAATCCATTCCAATTCAATTATTGGAAATCCTGGTTACTTTCAAAACCCTTTCAAATCCAATTTATTTATTTTAAAAACAAATGGAATTATAATTCTAGTTTAAAACTAGTTCATTCTGATAAAAATCTATTTTTATCTTTTCAAATATGGAGTTATTCATCCCAATTCTTCCCAAATCATTTATTATGATTTTACATAAATTATTAATATATTTAATAATTTTATCAAGGCCAGTACAGTCGATTTCCATCAACGGCCATCGAACTGTACTTACATCGACCTTTTCCAAATTTGACTTGGACATAATTCCAAATCCAACCATTAGATTTCTAATTTCTAATATTCGTTAGAAAGCTCTTTTCGATACGAACCCAACGATTCCAGTTTTAGGAGAATCCGACGGTCGGATCTCCCGCAATATCCATTCGAAGTCAATGGTCGAAATTCGTGAACTGCCGCAGCGCGGCGCGTTCTATTCAGGCCATTATATATATATAATATATATATTATATATATCGTCGATTTCCTTTCAAAATGTATTTTATACATCGCTTAAATTCGTTTTCAAAACGGTTTCAACTTCCTTTTCAAAATTCAAATCAAGATTGAATTTTTCAATATAAATTCATTTTAATTTCATTTCAAATCGATTTCAAATTCAATTTCAATTTAATTCGAATTTTAATTATTTTCAACTTAATTCAAATTTCAAATCTATTTAATTTAATTCGAATTTTGAAATCACTTTCAATATTCATTGAAAAAGGAAAAAAATCGATATAAATATCGTTCATGTCAAAATGGCGCAAATCTAATCAACATGGCTTCATATATTTCTATTTTCAAATATTTTATTTCAAATATTTCTTTTCAAATATTCTATTCAAATATTTCTATTCAAATATTCTATTCAAATATTTCTATTCAAATATTCTATTCAAATATTCTATTTCAAAACCGGAATGAGGCCCAATCAATTACCATATAATGTTAATTATATGGATTTTCTACAACACATGTATAAAATAACAACGATAAATAATCAACCATCATCCAGAGTGCACCGCACAACTGCATAAGTATTAAATATAAATATTTAACGCTTATAACAGCATGTCAATCAATTGATCGACATACAACTAATTATTGGGATTAGTGTATGTCATATATCATCCCAATACCCGTGTGGGGTTTCAATCAATCAAACACAGAATTTAATTGTGCAATTGGGCGATGTGTAAAATTTATCTTCCCAATCAATATCAGTCAAATGTGTGTATATAAACAAATCGTCTGATTTGTTTATATTTATTTCATTTTAAATACATGTTAAAAATTCTATTTTCAACTATAAAATATTTTTAACTATATAAATATTTTATTTCGTTTCACATCACATCACACAATCAACTACACATCAAAATCAAACAAACAAGCATACAAGCCGTCCATGGTCTGTGGACGACGGGTGTCGAGTGCTACTAAACACGTCAGCATCCTAATATATATTTTAAACTAGAAATAAATTAAAAGTGAGGAGTTCTCACTGACAAGCTAAACCAACGCCACGACTCTTCTTATATAGAAATCTTCGTCGTACTCGCCTTTTGTCAATTTCATTGTCCGTAGCCACTACATACATAAAAATCACATTTTTATATTGTAGCTATGTATATAAAAATCGCATTTTTATTATCTCTACTATATAAAAACCATATTTTTATTTTCACTATACTATAAAAATCATGTCTTTATTTCTTTACTACTTATACAAAAATCACATTTTTATCTCTTTTCATATAATAAAAATATAATTTTTTATATTGAAACCATACACCCGAAAATCGCGTCTTTATTTTGAAATCATATACATACAGATGATATTTTTATCGTAGGATCATATATGTAAAAATCCTATTTTTATTTCACCTTCATATATATAAGAATCGAATTTTTATTCTCGCCACTTCAAGATGAAAATTGAATCTTTATATGCTAAAAATTGTATCTTTCCTTAACATAAAAATTGAATCATTTTGTGTTTAACATCCTAACTTTTATATTAACCAAAGTCACATCTTTCTTATATTTTAAAAATCACTACTTTATACATTGTTCATATAAATAAAAAACCAAATCTTTATTCATGTAAAAATATAATATTTCCTTATCTAAAAATATAATCTTTTACTTTATAAAAATTTAAACTTTGTTCATATAAAAATTCAAACTTTGTTCTCATTAAAACTGATTTTTATCCTTATTTAAAGCTAATTACATTAAACAAATAAATATAAATAAGGATAAATAAACTTACAGTAGAAATCGAAGGAGGAGGGGCGATTTTTCCATGTTGAAGGGGAGAGAGCTCGTTGCGCTCGAAGAAGGGGGGCGCGGCTACTGCGTCGGACTAAAGGGGGGTGCTTGCACGTCGGCAGGAGGGGGAGGACGAGGTCCGGCGTCGGCGTAGGATTGCGCGACAAGGGGTTTCTGGGCTAGGGATTTCGCGATGGAGAGGGAAGGGAGGAGGAAGGGGATCGGAGGAGAAGGAGGGGGAGCGTACGGTGGCGCGGCGCCACCTGAGGAGGAGCGCGACGGGCGCGAGGCCCAAGGCTAGCGGGGCTAGGGTTTTTTTATCTTTCAATTTGGGCTTCCTCGGGTGGACTGAACGAAATGAGGGCAGGGTTTTTTTTTTTTGAATATATATATATATATAATTTTAATTATATTTTAATTTCCAAAAGTAACTTTTTATTTTCAACTTGAAATCAAACCCACCGACTGTCATCCCTAGGGTAATACCCCCATTCTGAACACAATGGGATATGTATCGTAAGCCAGTTCGGCTGTTTCGATCAGTTTCCGTTTCATTTAAAATATAAATCTTTACATATCCAATTTGAACATACATTTCAATTTACTGGGGTCACATACGGATTCTAAAAATTCCCGAAAAATATTTTCTAGCTTCGTATAGATGATACGGTCCTAACAAAACTAATTTCATCGAATTCTGAGACCGTTTGAAAAATGGCCATTTTCCAGTCGATTAAAATCAACTAAAACTGGTCAAATGCGTTTTCCTTTGCCACACTCACATATTGATTCGAAAAATTACGAATTTTGGAATCTAGCAATAACTTAACATCCTAGATCCAACAAAAGTGGTTTCGTCGAAAACCGAGGTCGTTTGCAAAATTTTCATTTTTAAGGGCCAGAATTCCATAGCGACTATTCTGAATTTTCAACTGGGCATAATTTTTTATTCTTGCTATGAAATTTCAATTTTTCGGATTCATTGGAAAGATATTCTCAATTAGATTCTATTAGTTTTGGTTTCGCTAAAATCCGGTTTATTTTGAATCCTGTACTATCATTTGAACTTTGAAATCGAATTTTCGAACTACCCGCCATTTTCAATTCCTTTTATATTTAAAATAAAATATTTATAATCTAATGACGATCTATATAAATATATACGTTCTAATTCTATTCAAAATAAATTTATTGTCGTAATTATTTAAAATAAATCATTTTAAATATTCAAAATTCACCAAAATTGCCAAAATAAAAATTTTAAATTGGCTCAGAATTTCCGGGTTATTACAATCTCCCCCACTTAAAATTTTTCGTCCCCGAAAAGGAACGAAGCCAAAAGTTGTTTAACAAATCAACTCAACTTTCATTATTTCCATTATGGCTTAGGTTCTTCAACTTTTCAGTTTCTAAAAACTTCTCAAATTTTTCAAAAAATTTGGCTAACACCCTAAATTTTCGAAAAATTTCGCCATAACCTCCCCTACACCGGGGACTTCGGTATATTTCATATAGCCTCCCATGGCCTTCTTCAATCCAAAAGAAAAAGAAAAAGCCAAGCGGCTAGCCAATCGGCTCATAAAATCATCATCACCCAAACAAAACAGTAAATTATGGTAAACATGTACCTATTTGTCGGGCAAACAATTTTATTCTGCTGCTCTAGCCTCCTTGCTATGACCTGTTCAATGTAAGTACATGCACATGCATGCAAATGCGATAAATTTCCAATACAATTCACTATTTGATTCAATTTGGTTATAGGTTCAACATTTAATTAATCAAACAATAATCAAACAACACAATCAGTAATCAATTAGTGAATTATCATTTCAAATTCATAACTTTGATATATAGTCAAAAAATAACATTTTTGAGGCCAAATCACAACAATAAGCCCTATCTAATTTTGGTTCTCACAGCATTCAATTGGAATCATATAGAAATCCCACTTCCGAAACTCGAATATAAATTCTGATGATACTCGAGTAATCATCATAATCATCTCCAGGCGACTGGAGTGTGATTCTATATCTATCCAGTATATTAAAACTTCGAATACACGTGGATCAGACGTATACGCAAAATCTTTATATACTGCATTGTCCAAATTCAATATAAAATAAATAATCAAATACGAATAGTTGATTTAAATTTTCAAAACAAAAATTGTTTTCACTTTAAAAATATGCTCTTCGCACTCGTTCTAGGATACTACTGATCCCATCTCAAACGAGTCATTCCTGTTGGTTATTACTAATCCAATCTCTGATGAATTCTTTCGTATGGTTCTAATGTGTCTTGTTCTCCGAGCTCTGTAAACCAAAGCTCTGATACCAAAATGAAACGACCCGAACTTCCCCGGTAAGGAAAGCCCGGATAGATCGACAACAACACACAAAAGAACGCAGACAGAAGAACATTTCATTGTTAACTACAACAATTCCATCAGATTACAAGAATATACAGAGTATAAATCAATATTACACATAAAATATCAGAGATTTAAATTACATTTAAATAGCAGCGGAAATTAATACAATACACAACTAGAAGTAATACACGGATATAGAGCTTTCCGAGTATCGTTCCAGCTATAAATCAGGATCATATGAATATAAATCTGCAAAACAAAAACTACTAGCTGCCCGTGTCAAAATAAAGGCATCCAGAGTTTAGGTTAAAACAATAAACTCCAGGTCAGTCATGGGACTGGTGGGAGAACTAAAATGGTTATTAATTTTTATTTTAAAGTTAGGTAAATCAAGGGACCACGCCGTATAACACGGAACGGGTTTCCTCCCAAGAATACCAGTGCATAAACAACAACGCAATGCTAAATAAAGAACAATGAAGCTATTATAAGACCCAGGTCCCATCACACAATGCAACACAAGCCGGAGGATAGGGTTTTACCTTATAATAGCCAAAGAATGCTTGATACGCTAAATTTCATCTTTTAATTCTTAATCAGACTCCAACCGTAAATTAGTAAGAGAACGATTCCCTAAGTATTAACCCCAAAGGCCGAAATCAACATCAGACCAATACGCAGGAAACCACCGATCTTAGCTCATTTCCAGTTAGTTTCTGATTTTATATACAATCATAAATATCAATCATAGGCGGCATTGGTACCATATATCATGTCGCCATACTAGGCTCTACAAATAAAACTGCAAATGTCACGTATTGGAAGTTGGATTTCCATCTGTGAACCGAGGCAAGGGATCGTCCTCTACCGATTCGAGACAATCTAGCCCATGTCTCAGGATCAGAACGCATCGACCCTTGGATCTTCAGGGCCGGTCCAACGATGTGGATTAGACGAAACCCTGAACACTTCGTCTCCCCGCCCTATGTGGCGTAAATGAGCCAACGAATGACTCCATCGGTTCGAGAACAACCGATATATCTGAAGCGCCTCGCAACAGCAACAACCACATAAGTCAAACTCATCAGGGCGTGTAAAACCACTGACGCCACTTCTTGCAAGAAGGAAACTCATGTCCTCCCTGCATTCCTCCCCCATTTCTGGTTCACAACCGGGGTGTGAGGCTTGCGAATTAACGCTATATAAAGCTGTGCCATGCAGGCTGTGCTTTGATCATCAACCACAAGACTCTGCTTTTCAACAGAAGCCTTGATCATTTGCATCTTAGCATGCCACAAAGGCAAACCACTCCATGCAACCGATATCCATCAATCACACAGAATGATATCCAATGTCAGACACACAGTCCATTTACAAGTTCGTTCTGGGTCTGAACGAAGCCGGAGGCACCTAGTACCCCGCATATCCATCGATCTTCAAGTACATCTGGACGACCACTAACTGATTCCCTCCTCTTGGGTGTACGGCCCAATAAAGATCATCAGTAACCACCCAAACGACGTGAAGACCTCCGGTCTTCGACCACCGTCTTCATCTTCGACTCATCGTCGAATCAGTTATTCAGAATGGGATAAACCCGGTCTTTTTGAATAACTCGCATATATAATAAACAAGTGTTACACAAAACACAACATACGCCTCATTCAAATTCATCCGTCACTAACCGTAAATTAACAAGAGAATAATTCCCCAAATATTAACCCGAAGGCCGAAACCAACATCAGATCAATACCCAGGAAACCATTCTGCTTAGCTAACGGTTAGTTTCTAAATTTCACATTCTTAGGGTAAGGTTCCCATTAATTTTATCAAAGATAAATTCTTTTAAATTTATTCTTTAATCCTCCTTTGAATATCACATCAAAACTAGTCGGGATTAGTGAACCGCACCGAAGTAATCATTTATTTTATTTCCCAATCCCAACCTATTCATCCCATGAAGTAAAACTGGTCATACTTCATATCTAACACCACGGTGTTATCGGTAAATTCAATTACCATTTCACGTTGAAATCTAATTAAAGATTTAACTATCGCCTGGAGCAAAACTGGTGGTACTACATTCTCGACCATTTCAATCTAATTAAAGATACATTAAACTCCACTTAGTTTTAATCTTTAACTGGGTTAAAGAATCAATGTCATTTAAAACACGTTTCACGATAAACCCAAAGTCACATTCCATTCTATCAGCCCTTAACCGTAAAATAGCAAGTGAGCAATTCCCTAAATATTAACCCCGAAGGCCGAAACCAACATTAGATCAATACCCAAGAAACCATTCAACTTAACTAATCTCCAGTTAGTTTCTGATTTTCTTAACTCTGTTGGGTCTAAGAACTGTATTATTGAAGATACCGTTCACGACAAACCAAAATCACATTCCATTAATTATCGGGTTAAAGAACAAGTGTTATTTAAAATACTGTTCATGATAAACCCAAAAATCAATTCAAATTCAATTCCAATTAAATACCATTTAATTGGTACCCTTCATTAAATCTAAATAAAAAGATATAATCTTTTTCTCAACTGGGTTTAAGAACAGTGTTAATGAAGACACCATTCACGACAAACCCAAATCACATTTGATAATAAATACAAGGCCCTGAATAGAAAATATATCGGCTTATATTCAATATCAAATTCTACGACCAACAAATATCGTATTGAAAATAACGATATATATATATATATATCTTTCAAATTTCCATAACAATATATGTATAGTCACGAAAACCAACATCGAAATATTCCAAAGACAATTTCGATTCAAATCCATTCCAATTCAATTATTGGAAATCCTGGTTACTTTCAAAACCTTCTCAAATCCAATTTATTTATTTTAAAAACAAATGGAATTATAATTCTAGTTTAAAACTAGTTCATTTCGATAAAAATCTATTTTTATTTTTTCAAATATGGATTTTTTTCATCCCAATTCTTCCCAAATCATTTATTATGATTTTACAAAAATTATTAATATTTTTAATAATTTTATCAAGGCCCGTACAGTTAATTTCCATCAACGGCCATTGAACTGCACTTACAGCGAACTTTTCCAAATTTGATTTAGACATAATTCCAAATCAAACCGTTAAATTTCTAATTTCTAATATTCGTTAGAAAGCCCTTTTCGATACGAACCCAACGATTCTGGTTTTAGGAGAATCCGACGGTCGGATCTCCCGCAATATCCATTCGAAGTCAATGGTCGAAATTCGCGAACTACCGCAGCGCGGCGCATTCTATTCAGGCCACTATATATATATATATATATATATAATATTATATATATATTTCGTCGACTTCCTTTCAAAACATATTTTATAAATCGTTTAAATTCGTTTTCAAAACGGTTTCAACTTCCTTTTCAAAATTCAAATCAAGATTGAATTTTTCAATATAAATTCGCTTTAATTTCATTTCAAATCGATTTCAAATTCAATTTCAATTTAATTCGAATTTCAATTCTTTTCAATTTAATTCGAATTTCAAATCTATTCAATTTAATTTGAATTTTGAAATCACTTTCAATATTCATTGAAAAAGGAATAAAATCGATATAAATATCGTTCAAGTTAAAATGGCGCAAATCTAATTAACACGGCTTCATATATTTCTATTTTCAAATATTTTATTTCAAATATTCTATCCAAATATTTCTATTCAAATATTCTATTCAAATATTTCTATTCAAATATTCTATTTCAAAACTGGAATGAGGCACAATCAATTACCATATAATGTTAATTATATGGATTTTCTACAACACATGTATAAAATAACAATGATAAATAATCAACCATCATCCAGAGTGCACCGCACAACTGCATAAGCATTAAATATAAATATTTAACGCTTATAACAGCCTGTGAATCAATCGATCGACATACAACTAATTATTGGGATTAGTGTATGTCATATATCATCCCAGTACCCGTGTGGGGTTTCAATCAATCAAACACAGATTTTATTTGTGCAATTGGGCGATGTGTAAAATTTATCGTCCCAATCAATATCAGTCAAATGTGAGTGTATAAATAAATCGTCCGATTTGTTTATATTTATTTCATTTTAAATACACGTTAAAAATTCTATTTTCAACTATAAAATATTTTTGACTATGTAAATATTTTATTTCATTTCACATCACATCACACAGTCAACTACACATCAAAATCAAACGAACAAGAATACAAGCCGTCCATGGTCTGTGGACGACGGTTGTCGGGTGCTACTAAACACCGTTTGCATCCTAGTATATATTTTAAACTAGAAATAAATTAAATGTGAGGAGTTCTCACCGATAAGCTAAACCAACACCATGACTCTTCTTATGTAGAAATCTTCGTCGTACTCGCCTCTTGTCAATTTCATTGTCCGTAGCCACTATATATATAAAAATCACATTTTTATATTGTAGCTATGTATATAAAAATCGCATTTTTATTATCTCTACTATATAAAAACCATATTTTTATTTTCTCTATACTATAAAAATCATGTCTTTATTTCTTCACTACTTATACAAAAATCACATTTTTATCTCTTTTCATATAATAAAAATAATAATTTTTATATTGAAACCATACACACAAAAATCGCGTCTTTATTTTGAAATCATATACATAAAGATGATATTTTTATTGTGGGATCATATACGTAAAAATCCTATTTTTATTTCACTTTCATATATATAAAAATCGAATTTTTATTCTCGCCTCTTCATGATGAAAATTGAATCTTTATATGCTAAAAATCGTATCTTTCCTTAACATAAAAATCTAATCTTTTTGTGTTTAACATCCTAACTTTTATGTTAACCAAAGTCACATCTTTCTTATATTTTAAAAATCACTACTTTTTACATTGTTCATATAAATAAAAAACCAAATCTTTATTCATGTAAAAATATAATATTTCATTATCTAAAAATATAATCTTTTACTTTAGAAAAATTAAAACTTTGCTCATATAAAAATTCAAACTTTGTTCTCATTAAAACTAATTTTTATCCTTATTTAAAGCTAATTACATTAAACAAATAAATATAAATAAAGATAATTAAACTTACAGTAGAAATCAAAGGAGGAGGGGCGATTTTTGCACGTTGAAGGGGAGAGAGCTCGTTGCGCTCGAAGAAGCGGGCGCTGCTACTGCTTCGGACTGCAGGGAGGTGCTTGCACGTCGGTAGGAGGGGGAGGACGAGGTCCGGCGTCGGCATGGGGTTGCGCGACAGGGGGTTTCTGGGCTACGGATTTCGCGATGGAGAGGGAAGGGAGGAGGAAGGGAATCGGAGGAGAAGGAGGGGGGAGTGTACGGTGGCGCGGCGCCACCTGAGGAGGAGCGCGACGGGCGCGAGGCCCAAGGCTAGCGGGGCTAGGGTTTTTTTCTTTTTCATTTTGGGCTTCCTCGGGTGGACTGAACGAAATGAGGGAAGGGGGTTTTTATTGAAAATATATATAATTTTAATTATATTTTAATTTCCAAAAGTAACTTTTTATTTTCAACTTGAAATCAAACCCACCGCCTGTCATCCCTAGGGTAATACCCCCAACGGAATGGGATAGGTATCTGTAACAACCCGTAAAATGCGAGCCAGTTTGAAATTTTTATTTTGGCCATTTTAGCGAATTTTGATTATTTAAAATGAATTATTTTAAATAATATCGACGAGAAATTTATTTTGAATATAATTCGAACGTATATATTATACGCGTCGTCGTTAGAATAAATATTTATATATAATTATAAATAGAATAGAAAATGGCGCGGTAGTTCGATAATTCGATTTCAAACTTCAATCGAATGTACCGGGTGCAAAACAATCCGGATTTTAGTGAAACCAAAAATAATGGAATCTAATAGTGAATATCTTTGTAACGAAGTTAACAAACTGGGATTTCATCTTAGAAATGATAAGATATGTCCAGTTTAAAATTAGAAATAGTCGCTGTGGAATTTATATATATTTTTATATATATAAGGCCCTTAAAAATAGCAATTTTGCAAATGACCTCGGATTTCGACGAAACCAGTTTTGTTGGGTCCGTGATGTTAAGTTATTGCTAGATTCCAAATTTCATAATTTTTCGAATCAGTATGTGAGCGTGGCGAAAGAAAACGCGTTTGACCAGTTTCAGTTGATTTTAATCGACTGGAAATTGGCCATTTTTCAAACGGTCTCGGAATTCGACGAAATTAGTTTTGTTAGGACCGTATCGTCAATACGAAGCTAGAAAATATTTTTCAGGAATTTTTCTAGTTAGTATGTGACCCCGGTAATTTGAAATGTACGTTTAAAATTCAATATAGTGATTTAAATGTAAATATAACGGAAACTGATTGTAACAGCCGAATCAGCTTGCGTGACATATCCCATTGTGTTCGGAATGGGGGTAATTAGCTAGGGACGATAGTCGGTGGGTTCAATTTCGAGTTGAAATTAAAAAGTTACTTTATGGGGATTTAAAATAAAAATTAAATAAACTAAATATATATAAACCTTCTCCTTTCTCTCTCCTTACCTTTCAGATCTGAAATTAAAAAAAAAAAAAAAAGAGACGCAGACGATCGAGACCGCGACGCGCTCCCCCTCCTCCGCCTGCGCGCCGTCGCGGGTCCCTTCCCTCCACAGGCGATCGCCGTTCGCCAGCATTCACAGCCTCCGCCCCCTCTCCGATCAGTCGGTTTTGCCCTCGACCGCGAACCCTAGCCCTTGAAAGCCATAACCTGTCGCCCCCACCCTTTACTAGCTGCCTCCGCCATCATCGAAGTCCCCTGCCGCCGAGCCAAATCGCCCTCCGCCAGCTCCGACGAGCCGTCTACCGCCTCCGACGCACAGAAGCCCCCTCCTCCTATACAGTAAGAAAACTGTTTTTTTTTTTAATTTTATTATGTAGAAAACTGTTTTTTTTATTATTATTTGAAAACTGATTTTTTTATATTTTAAAACTGATTTTTTATATATTAGTAAACTGATTTTTTATATATTAGTAAACTGATTTTTTATATATTAGTAAACTGATTTTTTTTATATTGTTAAACTGATTTTTTTTTATATTGTTAAACTGATTTTTTTTTTATAATGTTAAAACTGAATTTTATTTAGATAAGAAATTGTTTTGAAAATATGTGTTGTTTTTAAGAATAAAAACAACTTTGTTTTTATAAAGGAAACAACTTTGTTTTTATAAAGATATCAACTTTGTTTTTTTTTAAAAAAAAAAAAAGATATGAACTTTAAAAATAAAAAGGCGAGTTCTTTAAAAATAAAAAGGCGAGTTCTTTAAAAATAAAAAGGCGAAATCTTTATTTGAGAAAAGGCGAAATCTTTATATGGAAAATAGCGTGATAAAAATATAATTTTTATCTAAATAATAGCAAAGTAAAAATTCGATTTTTTATATATTGAATAGCAAAGTAAAAATTCGATTTTTATATATTGAATAGCAAAGTAAAAATTCGATTTTTATATATTGAATAGCGAACTAAAAACTCGATTTTTACATATGTAGTGAAAGCGGACAACGAAGGTGACAAAGAGGCGAAACGACGAAGACTTCTGCAAAGGAAGAGCGTGGAGCTAGGATAGCAATTCTGTGAGAATTTCTCACCTTTCTATTTCTTTTCTAGTTATATATTTATACTAGGATGCAGACGGTGCTTAGTAGCACCCGACACAACCGTCCACAGACCATGGACTTGTTTGTTTGACTGTTTGGTGATTGATTGTGATATTGGTTTGAATGTGGTTTGTGGTGTGAAAAATCGAATCGATAAATTGGTTAGGATTAGACGTGCGCCGTTATAAGGCGTAGGAGTAAGGCTAGGTTAGACCCTTACTCCAAATTTTGTGGTTTGCAAAATGAAATTGATTTGATTGATGAGTGAATGGCGTGGGCCTTCACTAGTCCGGGGATAAGGCTAGGCCTCGTCCCGTTTCTAGTATCGTGCCGTTATGCCGCCGAAATTTTCTAAAATATGTTAGAAAAATAAAAATATCATTTTATTGTGGAAATGAATTGAATAGAAATTCATAGGTTGAAATAAAATGTTTTATCGTTAAAAATATAATTTTTAACGTGAAGTGAATAAAATAAAATATTCATTTATAAACCGAACGGTTTGTTTATGTACACCTATTTGAATGACATTGATTGGGACGATAAATTTTACACATCGCCCAACTGCACAAATAAAATATGTGTTTGATTGTTTGAAACCCCACACGGGTGTTGGGATGAAATTTGAAGTTCACTCATCCTGATTGATTAAATATGTCGATCGATTGATTGACAGGCTGTTATAGGCGTTGAATATCTATATTTGATGCCTTTACAGTGTAGTGCACTTTGGTTGATGGTTGATTATTTTCAATGTTATTATATACATGTGTTGTATGAAAATCCATATAATTAACTTTATATGGTAATTGATTGGGCCTCATTCCAATCGTGAAAATAAAGAATATTTTTATAATAAGAAATATTTGAAATAGAAATATTTGAAATAGAATATTTGAAAATAAAGGAATATATGAAGCCGTGTTGATTAGATTGACGCCATTTTGACGTGAACGATATTTATATCGATTTTAAAACGATTTCGAAATGAAATGAATTGAAAACGATTTCGAAATGAATTGAATTGAAAACGATTTCGAAATGAAATGAATTGAAAACGATTTCGAAATGAAATGAATTGAAAACGATTTCGAAATGAAATGAATTGAAAACGATTTCGAAATGAATTGAATTGAAAACGAATTCAAATTGAATCGAAAGTGAATTGAAACGAATTCAAATTGAATCGACGAAATATATATTATATATATTATATATATAATATAATGGCCTGAATAGAACGCGCCGCGCCGCGGCAGTTCGCGAATTTCGACCATTTATTTCAAACGGACATTACGGGAGATCCGACCGTCGGATTCTCCTAAAACCGGAACCGTTGGGTTCGTATCGAAAAGAGCTTTCTAACGAATATTAGAAATTTGAAATCTAACGGTTGGATTTGGAATTATGTCCAAATCAAATTCGAAAAAGGTCGCTGTAAGTGCAGTTCGATGGCCGTTGATGGAAATCGACTGTACGGGCCTTGATAAAATTATTAAAAATAGCAATAATTTGTGTAAAATCATAAGAAATGGTTTAGAAAGATTTGGGGTGAAAGACTCCATATTTGAAAAGATAAAAATAGTTTTTTATCGAAATGAACTAGTTTTGAACTAGAAATATAATTCTATTTATTTTTAAATAAATAAATTGAATTTAAAAAGGGTTTTAAAAATAACCAAAATTTCCAATGATTGCATTGGAGTGGATTTGAATCGAAATTGTCTTCGGAATATTTCGATGTTGGAATTCGTGATTATACAGGTGTTGTTATGGAAATTTGAAAGATATATATATTTATATCGTTATTTCCAATACGACATTTGTTAGTCGTAGAATTTGATATTGAATATAAGCCGATATATTTTCTATTCAGAGCCTTGTATTGAATATCGAATGTGATTTGGGTTTGTCGTGAATGGTGTCTTCACTAACACTGTTCTTGAACCCAGTAGAGAAAAGATTAAATCTTTTTATTTAGATTTAATGAAGTGTACCAATTAAATGATATTTAATTGGAATTGAATTGATATTGATTTTTGGGTTTATCGTGAACAGTGTTTTAAATAACACTTGTTCTTTAACCCGATAATTAATGAATGTGACTTTGGGTTTATCGTGAACCGTGTTTTAAATGACACTGATTCTTTAACCCAGTCACAGATTAAAACTAAGTGGAGTTTTAATGAATCTTTAATTAGATTGAAAAGATCGAGAATGGAGTATCACCAGTTTTGCTCCAGGCGATAGTTAAATCTTT
The DNA here is from genome assembly GCA_030737875.1 of Allium sativum. Lineage (NCBI taxonomy): Eukaryota > Viridiplantae > Streptophyta > Magnoliopsida > Asparagales > Amaryllidaceae > Allium > Allium sativum. Next base: position 243,376,653 of record CM060923.1, read on the forward strand.
AATTAGATTTGAATGTGAAATTTAGAAACTAACTGGCGGTTAGCCAAGCAGAATGATTTTCTGGATATTGATCTGATGTTGGTTTCGGCCTTCGGGGTTAATATTTGGGGAATTATTCTCTTGATTAATTTACGGTTAGTGACTAATGAATTGGAATGAGGCGTATGTTGTGTTTGTGTAACACTTATTTAATATATACGCGAGTTATTCGGAAAGACCGGGTTTATCCCATTCTGAATAACTGATACGACGATAAGTCGAAGATGAAGACGATGGTCGAAGACCGGAGGTCTTCACGTCGTTTGGGTGATAACTGATGATCTTGATTGGGCTGTACACCCAAGAAGATGGAAACAGTTAGTGATCGTCCAGACGTACTTGGAGATCGATGGATATGCGGGGTACTAGGTGCCTCCGGTTTCGTTCAGACCCAGAACGGACTTGTAAATGGACTGTGTGTCTGACATCGGATTTCATTCTGTGTGACTGATATCGGTTGCATAGGATGGTTTGCCTGTGTGGCATGCTAAGATGCAAATGATCAAGGCTTCTGTTGAAAAGCAAAGTCTTGTGGTGATGATCAAAGCACGGCCTTTGTGGCGTAGCTTTGTGTAACGTTTACCTCGCGTGTTTCACACCAGGTATGAACCAAAAACGGGAGACGGACCTCAGGGAGGGCATGCGTTTCCTTCTAGATAAAAAGTGGCGTCAGTGGTTTTACACGCCCTGACGAGTTTGACTTATGTGGTTGTTGCTGTTGCGAGGCGCCTCGGATTGATCGGTCGTTCTCGAACCGATGGAGTCATTTAGTTGGCTCATTTACGCCCCAAAGGGCGGGGAAACGTAGTGTTCAGGCATTTTAATCCACATCGGTGGACCGGCCCTGACGATCCAAGGGTCACTCGAGCTCTGATCCTGAGACATGGGCTAGATTGTCTCGAATCGGTTGAGGATCTTGCCCCTAGCCTCGGTTCATAGACGGAAATCCAATTTCCAAATACGTGACATTTGCGGTTTTATTTGTAAACCTATATATGGCGACATGATATATGGTACCCATGCCGCCTATGATTGATACTTATGATTTGAAGTTGTTTTATACACTACGCACTTATAATAGTATCAAATGATTTGTTTTAAACGTATCAAGCATTCTTTGGCTGTTATAAGAGAAAACCCTATCCCCCGGCTTGCGTTTGCATTGTGTGATAGGACCTGGGTCTTATAACAGTTTCATTTTTCTTTATTTAGCATTGCGCTGTTTGTTTTATGCACTGGTATTCTTGGGAGGAAACCCGTTCCGTGTTATACGGCGTGGTCCCTTGTTTTACCTAGCTTTGAAAATAAAGATTTATAACTGTTTTAGTTCTCACACCAGTCACATGACTGACCTGGAGTTTATTGTTTTAACCTAAACTCTGGGTGCCCTTATTTTGACACGGGCAGCTAGTAGTTTTGGTTTTGCAGATTTATATTCACAGGATCCTGGTTTACAGCTGGAATGATATCCGGAAAGCTTTGTATCCGTATATCTCTTCTAGTTGTGTATTGTATTATTTTCCGCTGCTATGTATTTAAATGTAATTTAAATCTCTGATATTTCTGTGTAATTTTCATTCATACTCTGTATATTCTTGTAATCTGATGCATTGTTGTAATATACAATGAAATGTTCTTTTGTATGCGTTCTGATTTGTCGTGTTCTCAAACGATAGGGCGTTTCGAACGGCCTGGATCGGTTTAGCGACTGGTTCGGACCGAGCGAAATTCCTTGCCGTCACATTTGGTATCAGAGCTTTGGTTTACAGAGCTCGAGAACAAGACACATTAGAACCATACGAAAGAATTCATCAGATATTGGATTAGTAATATCCAATTAGAATGACTCGTTAGAGATAGGATCAGTAGTATCCTAGAACGAGTGTGAAGAGTATATTTTTGAAAATGAAAACAAATTTTGTTTTGAAAATTTAAATCAACTATTCGTATTTGATTATCTATTTTTATTGATGTGGACAATCCAGTATATATAGATTTTGCGTATACGTCTGATCCGCGTGTATTCGAAATTTTAATATATTGGATAGATATAGAATTACACTCTAATCGCCCGGAGAGGATTTTGATGATGGAGCTCCATCATTAGAATTTATGTTCGAGTGACGAAAGTGGGCTTTCTATATATTTCCTATTGACTGGTGTGAGAACCAAAATTAGATAGGGCCTATTGTTGTGATTTGGTATCAAAAATCTGATTTTTGACTATATATCAAAGTTATGAATTTGAAACTCTAATTCACTAATTGATTGATGTTAGTGTTGTTTGTTTATTTGTTTGCTAATTTTTAGCCATTTAGTCTAATTGAAACAAATATTGAATTGTATTGAGAATTGGTTGCATTTGCTTGCATATACATATATATCATTGAACAGGTCATAGCAAGGAGGCTAGAGCAGAGAATAAAATTTGTTTGCCCGACAAATAGGTACATGTTTACTACATAATTTCCTGTTTTGTTTGGGTGATGATGATTTTGTGAGCCTATTGGCTAGCCGCTTGGCTTTTTCTTTTTCTTTTTGAGATCTGAAGGACCGGGGAAGCTATTTGAAATTCCCCGATGCTCCCATTGCAGGGGAGGTTATGGCGAAATTTTTCAAAAATTTAGGGTGTTAGCCAAATTTTTGAGATTTTGAAAATTCTCAGAAACTGAAAAGTTGGAGAATGGAAGCCAGATCGAACGTAGGGCTGATTAATCAAACCACTTTCGACTTTGTTCCTTTTCGGGGACGAAAAGTTTTAAGTGGGGGAGATTGTAACAACCCGTAAAATGCGAGCCAGTTTGAAATTTTTATTTTGGCCATTTTAGCGAATTTTGATTATTTAAAATGAATTATTTTAAATAATATCGACGAGAAATTTATTTTGAATATAATTCGAACGTATATATTATACGCGTCGTCGTTAGAATAAATATTTATATATAATTATAAATAGAATAGAAAATGGCGCGGTAGTTCGATAATTCGATTTCAAACTTCAATCGAATGTACCGGGTGCAAAACAATCCGGATTTTAGTGAAACCAAAAATAATGGAATCTAATAGTGAATATCTTTGTAACGAAGTTAACAAACTGGGATTTCATCTTAGAAATGATAAGATATGTCCAGTTTAAAATTAGAAATAGTCGCTGTGGAATTTATATATATTTTTATATATATAAGGCCCTTAAAAATAGCAATTTTGCAAATGACCTCGGATTTCGACGAAACCAGTTTTGTTGGGTCCGTGATGTTAAGTTATTGCTAGATTCCAAATTTCATAATTTTTCGAATCAGTATGTGAGCGTGGCGAAAGAAAACGCGTTTGACCAGTTTCAGTTGATTTTAATCGACTGGAAATTGGCCATTTTTCAAACGGTCTCGGAATTCGACGAAATTAGTTTTGTTAGGACCGTATCGTCAATACGAAGCTAGAAAATATTTTTCAGGAATTTTTCTAGTTAGTATGTGACCCCGGTAATTTGAAATGTACGTTTAAAATTCAATATAGTGATTTAAATGTAAATATAACGGAAACTGATTGTAACAGCCGAATCAGCTTGCGTGACATATCCCATTGTGTTCGGAATGGGGGTAATTAGCTAGGGACGATAGTCGGTTGGTTCAATTTCGAGTTGAAATTAAAAAGTTACTTTATGGGGATTTAAAATAAAAATTAAATAAACTAAATATATATAAACCTTCTCCTTTCTCTCTCCTTACCTTTCAGATCTGAAATAAAAAAAAAAAAAAAAAAAGAGACGCAGACGATCGAGACCGCGACGCGCTCCCCCTCCTCCGCCTGCGCGCCGTCGCGGGTCCCTTCCCTCCACAGGCGATCGCCGTTCGCCAGCATTCACAGCCTCCGCCCCCTCTCCGATCAGTCGGTTTTGCCCTCGACCGCGAACCCTAGCCCTTGAAAGCCATAACCTGTCGCCCCCACCCTTTACTAGCTGCCTCCGCCATCATCGAAGTCCCCTGCCGCCGAGCCAAATCGCCCTCCGCCAGCTCCGACGAGCCGTCTACCGCCTCCGACGCACAGAAGCCCCCTCCTCCTATACAGTAAGAAAACTGTTTTTTTTTAATTTTATTATGTAGAAAACTGTTTTTTTTATTATTATTTGAAAACTGATTTTTTTATATTTTAAAACTGATTTTTTATATATTAGTAAACTGATTTTTTATATATTAGTAAACTGATTTTTTATATATTAGTAAACTGATTTTTTTTATATTGTTAAACTGATTTTTTTTTATATTGTTAAACTGATTTTTTTTTTATAATGTTAAAACTGAATTTTATTTAGATAAGAAATTGTTTTGAAAATATGTGTTGTTTTTAAGAATAAAAACAACTTTGTTTTTATAAAGGAAACAACTTTGTTTTTATAAAGATATCAACTTTGTTTTTTTAAAAAAAAAAAAAAGATATGAACTTTAAAAATAAAAAGGCGAGTTCTTTAAAAATAAAAAGGCGAGTTCTTTAAAAATAAAAAGGCGAAATCTTTATTTGAGAAAAGGCGAAATCTTTATATGGAAAATAGCGTGATAAAAATATAATTTTTATCTAAATAATAGCAAAGTAAAAATTCGATTTTTTATATATTGAATAGCAAAGTAAAAATTCGATTTTTATATATTGAATAGCAAAGTAAAAATTCGATTTTTATATATTGAATAGCGAACTAAAAACTCGATTTTTACATATGTAGTGAAAGCGGACAACGAAGGTGACAAAGAGGCGAAACGACGAAGACTTCTGCAAAGGAAGAGCGTGGAGCTAGGATAGCAATTCTGTGAGAATTTCTCACCTTTCTATTTCTTTTCTAGTTATATATTTATACTAGGATGCAGACGGTGCTTAGTAGCACCCGACACAACCGTCCACAGACCATGGACTTGTTTGTTTGACTGTTTGGTGATTGATTGCGATATTGGTTTGAATGTGGTTTGTGGTGTGAAAAATCGAATCGATAAATTGGTTAGGATTAGACGTGCGCCGTTATAAGGCGTAGGAGTAAGGCTAGGTTAGACCCTTACTCCAAATTTTGTGGTTTGCAAAATGAAATTGATTTGATTGATGAGTGAATGGCGTGGGCCTTCACTAGTCCGGGGATAAGGCTAGGCCTCGTCCCGTTTCTAGTATCGTGCCGTTATGCCGCCGAAATTTTCTAAAATATGTTAGAAAAATAAAAATATCATTTTATTGTGGAAATGAATTGAATAGAAATTCATAGGTTGAAATAAAATGTTTTATCGTTAAAAATATAATTTTTAACGTGAAGTGAATAAAATAAAATATTCATTTATAAACCGAACGGTTTGTTTATGTACACCTATTTGAATGACATTGATTGGGACGATAAATTTTACACATCGCCCAACTGCACAAATAAAATATGTGTTTGATTGTTTGAAACCCCACACGGGTGTTGGGATGAAATTTGAAGTTCACTCATCCTGATTGATTAAATATGTCGATCGATTGATTGACAGGCTGTTATAGGCGTTGAATATCTATATTTGATGCCTTTACAGTGTAGTGCACTTTGGTTGATGGTTGATTATTTTCAATGTTATTATATACATGTGTTGTATGAAAATCCATATAATTAACTTTATATGGTAATTGATTGGGCCTCATTCCAATCGTGAAAATAAAGAATATTTTTATAATAAGAAATATTTGAAATAGAAATATTTGAAATAGAATATTTGAAAATAAAGGAATATATGAAGCCGTGTTGATTAGATTGACGCCATTTTGACGTGAACGATATTTATATCGATTTTAAAACGATTTCGAAATGAAATGAATTGAAAACGATTTCGAAATGAATTGAATTGAAAACGATTTCGAAATGAAATGAATTGAAAACGATTTCGAAATGAAATGAATTGAAAACGATTTCGAAATGAAATGAATTGAAAACGATTTCGAAATGAATTGAATTGAAAACGAATTCAAATTGAATCGAAAGTGAATTGAAACGAATTCAAATTGAATCGACGAAATATATATTATATATATTATATATATAATATAATGGCCTGAATAGAACGCGCCGCGCCGCGGCAGTTCGCGAATTTCGACCATTTATTTCAAACGGACATTACGGGAGATCCGACCGTCGGATTCTCCTAAAACCGGAACCGTTGGGTTCGTATCGAAAAGAGCTTTCTAACGAATATTAGAAATTTGAAATCTAACGGTTGGATTTGGAATTATGTCCAAATCAAATTCGAAAAAGGTCGCTGTAAGTGCAGTTCGATGGCCGTTGATGGAAATCGACTGTACGGGCCTTGATAAAATTATTAAAAATAGCAATAATTTGTGTAAAATCATAAGAAATGGTTTAGAAAGATTTGGGGTGAAAGACTCCATATTTGAAAAGATAAAAATAGTTTTTTATCGAAATGAACTAGTTTTGAACTAGAAATATAATTCTATTTATTTTTAAATAAATAAATTGAATTTAAAAAGGGTTTTAAAAATAACCAAAATTTCCAATGATTGCATTGGAGTGGATTTGAATCGAAATTGTCTTCGGAATATTTCGATGTTGGAATTCGTGATTATACAGGTGTTGTTATGGAAATTTGAAAGATATATATATTTATATCGTTATTTCCAATACGACATTTGTTAGTCGTAGAATTTGATATTGAATATAAGCCGATATATTTTCTATTCAGAGCCTTGTATTGAATATCGAATGTGATTTGGGTTTGTCGTGAATGGTGTCTTCACTAACACTGTTCTTGAACCCAGTAGAGAAAAGATTAAATCTTTTTATTTAGATTTAATGAAGTGTACCAATTAAATGATATTTAATTGGAATTGAATTGATATTGATTTTTGGGTTTATCGTGAACAGTGTTTTAAATAACACTTGTTCTTTAACCCGATAATTAATGAATGTGACTTTGGGTTTATCGTGAACCGTGTTTTAAATGACACTGATTCTTTAACCCAGTCACAGATTAAAACTAAGTGGAGTTTTAATGAATCTTTAATTAGATTGAAAAGATCGAGAATGGAGTATCACCAGTTTTGCTCCAGGCGATAGTTAAATCTTTAATTAGATTTGAATGTGAAATTTAGAAACTAACTGGCGGTTAGCCAAGCAGAATGATTTTCTGGATATTGATCTGATGTTGGTTTCGGCCTTCGGGGTTAATATTTGGGGAATTATTCTCTTGATTAATTTACGGTTAGTGACTAATGAATTGGAATGAGGCGTATGTTGTGTTTGTGTAACACTTATTTAATATATACGCGAGTTATTCGGAAAGACCGGGTTTATCCCATTCTGAATAACTGATACGACGATAAGTCGAAGATGAAGACGATGGTCGAAGACCGGAGGTCTTCACGTCGTTTGGGTGATAACTGATGATCTTGATTGGGCTGTACACCCAAGAAGATGGAAACAGTTAGTGATCGTCCAGACGTACTTGGAGATCGATGGATATGCGGGGTACTAGGTGCCTCCGGTTTCGTTCAGACCCAGAACGGACTTGTAAATGGACTGTGTGTCTGACATCGGATTTCATTCTGTGTGACTGATATCGGTTGCATAGGATGGTTTGCCTGTGTGGCATGCTAAGATGCAAATGATCAAGGCTTCTGTTGAAAAGCAAAGTCTTGTGGTGATGATCAAAGCACGGCCTTTGTGGCGTAGCTTTGTGTAACGTTTACCTCGCGTGTTTCACACCAGGTATGAACCAAAAACGGGAGACGGACCTCAGGGAGGGCATGCGTTTCCTTCTAGATAAAAAGTGGCGTCAGTGGTTTTACACGCCCTGACGAGTTTGACTTATGTGGTTGTTGCTGTTGCGAGGCGCCTCGGATTGATCGGTCGTTCTCGAACCGATGGAGTCATTTAGTTGGCTCATTTACGCCCCAAAGGGCGGGGAAACGTAGTGTTCAGGCATTTTAATCCACATCGGTGGACCGGCCCTGACGATCCAAGGGTCACTCGAGCTCTGATCCTGAGACATGGGCTAGATTGTCTCGAATCGGTTGAGGATCTTGCCCCTAGCCTCGGTTCATAGACGGAAATCCAATTTCCAAATACGTGACATTTGCGGTTTTATTTGTAAACCTATATATGGCGACATGATATATGGTACCCATGCCGCCTATGATTGATACTTATGATTTGAAGTTGTTTTATACACTACGCACTTATAATAGTATCAAATGATTTGTTTTAAACGTATCAAGCATTCTTTGGCTGTTATAAGAGAAAACCCTATCCCCCGGCTTGCGTTTGCATTGTGTGATAGGACCTGGGTCTTATAACAGTTTCATTTTTCTTTATTTAGCATTGCGCTGTTTGTTTTATGCACTGGTATTCTTGGGAGGAAACCCGTTCCGTGTTATACGGCGTGGTCCCTTGTTTTACCTAGCTTTGAAAATAAAGATTTATAACTGTTTTAGTTCTCACACCAGTCACATGACTGACCTGGAGTTTATTGTTTTAACCTAAACTCTGGGTGCCCTTATTTTGACACGGGCAGCTAGTAGTTTTGGTTTTGCAGATTTATATTCACAGGATCCTGGTTTACAGCTGGAATGATATCCGGAAAGCTTTGTATCCGTATATCTCTTCTAGTTGTGTATTGTATTATTTTCCGCTGCTATGTATTTAAATGTAATTTAAATCTCTGATATTTCTGTGTAATTTTCATTCATACTCTGTATATTCTTGTAATCTGATGCATTGTTGTAATATACAATGAAATGTTCTTTTGTATGCGTTCTGATTTGTCGTGTTCTCAAACGATAGGGCGTTTCGAACGGCCTGGATCGGTTTAGCGACTGGTTCGGACCGAGCGAAATTCCTTGCCGTCACAGTATCGTAAGCCAGTTCGGCTGTTTCGATCAGTTTCCGTTTAATTTAAAATATAAATCTTTACATATTCAATTTGAACATACATTTCAATTTACTGGGGTTATATACGGACTCTAAAAATTCCCGAAAAATATTTTCTAGCTTCGTATTGATGATACGGTCCTAGCAAAACTAATTTCGCCGAATTCTGAGACCGTTTGAAAAATGGTCATTTTCCAATCGATTAAAATCAGTTGAACTGGTCAAACGCGTTTTCCTTCACCACGCTCACATATTGATTCGAAAAATTACGAATTTTGGAATCTAGCAATAACTTGACATCCCGGATGTGAAAACCCATAACTTCCCCGGTGAGGGAAAGCGCGGATAGTTCGAGAACAAGTCACAACAGAACGCAGACGGGAGAACATTTCATTGTATATTACAACAATTCCATCAGATTACAAGAATATACAGAGTATAAATGAATATTACACAGAAATATCAGAGATTTAAATTACATTTAAATACATCGCAGCGGAAAATAATACAATACACAACTAGAAGGAGATATACGGATACAAAGCTTTCCGGATATCATTCCAGCTGTAAACCAGGATCCTGTGAATATAAATCTGCAAAACGAAAACTACTAGCTGCCCGTGTCAAAATAAGGGCACCCAGAGTTTAGGTTAAAACAATAAACTCCAGGTCAGTCATGGGACTGGTGTGAGAACTAAAATAGTTATTAATCTTTATTTTTAAAGTTAGGTAAATCAAGGGACCACGCCGTATAACACGGAACGGGTTTCCTCCTAAGAATACCAGTGCATAAAACAACAGCGCAATGCTAAATAAAGAACAATGAAGCTATTATAAGACCCAGTTCCCATCACACAATGCAACGCAAGCCGGAGGATAGGGTTTTACCTTATAATAGCCAAGAATGCTTGATACGTTTAAAACTAATCTTTTGATACTATAATAAGTGTATATTGCATAAAACAACTTCAAATCATAAGTATCAATCATAGACGGCAAAAGTGCCCCCATCCCACTATGTCGCCATACTAGGCTCTACAATCAAAACCGCAAATGTCACGTATTTGGAAATTGGATTTCCGTCTGTGAACCGAGGCAAAAGATAGTCCTCTACCGATTCGAGACTGTCTAGCCCGAGCCTCAGGACCCAGACTCAGGTGGGCCCTTGGATCGTCAGGTCCGGTCCACCGATGTGGATTAAAATGCCTGAACACTGCGTTTCCCCACCCTATGGGGTGTAAGTGAGCCAACTAAATGACTCCATCGGACCCGGATCGTCCGATCAAACCGAGGCGCCTCGCAACAGCAACAACCACATAAGTCAAACTCGTCAGGGCGTGTAAAACCACTGACGCCATTTCTAGCTAGAAAGAAACGCATGTCCTCACTGAGGTCCTCTCCCGTTTTTGGTTCACCACCGGGGTGTGAGGCTCGCGAACCAACGTTACACAAAGCTATGCCACACAGGCCGTGCTTTGATCATCAACCACAAGACTTTGCTTTTCAACAGAAGCCTTGATCAATTGCCACTTAGGCATGCCACACAGGCAATTCACTCCATGCGTTTGATATCCATCAATATATAACCCCTGAACTCGTACGTCTCAGAGAAGGGCGTTAAGCAAGAGAATAAATTCTCCGCTGCCAAACAGATATATATTTAATAGAAATCAATCACACAGACTGAAATCCAATGTCAGACACACAGTCCATTTACAAGTTCGTTCTGGGTCTGAACGAAACCGGAGGCACCTAGTACCCCGCATATCCATCGATCTCCAAGTACGTCTGGACGATCACCAACTGATTCCCTCCTCTTGGGTGTACGGCCCAATCAAGATCATCAGCAATCACCCAAACGACGTGAAGACCTCCAGTCTTCAACCACCATCTTCATCTTCGACACCACGTCGAATCAGTTATTCAGAATGGGATAAACCCGGTCTTTCTGAACAACTCGCATATATATATATAATAAACACGCGTTACACAAACACAACATACGCCTCATTCCAATTTAGAATATTCTTTTTTTCAAATATTCTTATATTTTGGGAAAGGTTCCCATTAATTTTATCAAAGATAAATTCTTTAAATTTATTCTTTAATCTCCTTTTTGAATATCAATTCAAACTAGTCGGGATTAGCGAACCACACCGCAGTAATCATTTATTTTATTTCCCAATCCCAACATATTCACCCCATGAAGTAAAACTGGTAATACTTCATGTCTAACACCACGGTGTTATCGGTAAATTCAATTACCATTTCACGTTCAAATCTAATTAAAGATTTAACTATCGCCTGGGGTAAAACTGGTGATACTCCATTCTCGATCTTTTCAATCTAATCAAAGATTCATTAAAACTCCACTTAGTTTTAATCTTCACAGAAATCAATATCCTGTCTTTAACTGGGTTAAAGAATCAGTGTCATTTTAAAAACACGGTTCACGATAAACCCAAAAACCAATTCGAATACAATTCCAATTAAATATTATTTAATTGGTACACTTCATTAAATCTAAATAAAAAGATTTAATCTTTTCTCAACTGGGTTCAAGAACAGTGTTAATGAAGACACCATTCACGACAAACCCAAATCACATTTGATATTAAATACAAGGCTCTGAATAGTAAATATATCGGCTTATATTCAATATCAAATTCTACGACCAACAAATATCGTATTGGAAATAATGATATATACATCTATATCTTTCAAATTCCCATAACAATATCTGTATCATCATGAAATCCAATATCGAAATATTCCGAAGACAATTTCGATTCAAATCCATTCCAATATAATTATTGGAAATTCTGGTTATTTTCAAAACCATTTCAAATCCAATTTATTTATTTAAAAATAAATAGAATTATAATTCTAGTTCAAAACTAGTTCATTTCGATAAAAATCTATTTTTATCTTTTCAAATATGGAGTTTTTCATCCCAATTCTTCTCAAATCATTTCTTATGATTTTACACAAATTATTACTATTTTTAATAATTTTATCGAGGCCCGTACAGTCGATTTCCATCAATGGCCATCGAACTGCACTTACAGCGACCTTTTCCAAATTTGATTTGGACATAATTCCAAATCCAGCCGTTAGATTTCTAATTTCTAATATTCGTTAGAAAGCTCTTTTCGATACGAACCCAACGGTTCCGGTTTTAGGAGAATCCGACGGTCGGATCTCCCGCAATATCAATTCGAAATCAATGGTCGAAATTCGCGAACTGCCGCGGCGCGACGCGTTCTATTCAGGCCATTATATTATATATATAATATATACTTCGTCGATTTCCTTTCAAAAACGTTTTTTTATAATTCATTTTAAATTCGTTTTCAAAACAATTTCTACATCATATTCAATTTCTAATCAAATTGAATATTCCAATATAAATTCGTTTTAATTTTATTTCAAAACGATTTCAATTCAATTTCAATTCGAATTCATTTATATTCAATTTCAATTCGAATTCATTTATATTCAATTTCAATTCGAATTTCAATTCTTTTCGAAAAATCAGATTTTGAAATCACTTTCGATATTCATTATAAAATGAATAAAATCGATATAAATATCGTTCACGTCAAAATGGCGTCAATCTAATCAATACGGCTTCATATATTCCTATTTCAAATATTTCTATTTTAAAACTGGAATGAGGCTCAATCAATTACCATATAATGTTAATTATATGGATTTTCTACAACACATGTATACAATAACAACGATGAATAATCAACCATCATCCAAAGTGCATTCTACACTGTATAAGCATCAAATATAAATATTCAACGCTTATAACAGTCTGTCAATCAATCGATCGACATACAACTAGTTATTGGGATTAGTGTATGTCATATATCATCCCAGTACCCGTGTGGGGTTTCAAACAATCAAACACAGAATTTATCTGTGCAGTTGGGCGATGTGTAAAATTTATCGTCCCAATCAATATCAGTCAAATGTGTGTATATAAACAAATCGTCTGATCTGTTTATTTTTATTTCATTTCATATATACGTTAAAAATTCTATTTTTAACTATAAAATATTTTATTTCATTTCACATCACACAATCAACTACACATCAAAATCATACAAACAAGCATACAAGCCGTCCATGGTCTGTGGACGACGGGTGTCGGGTGCTACTAAACACCGTCTGCATCCTAGTATATATATTTCAACTAGAAAATTAAATTAAAAGGTGAGAAGTTCTCACAGAATAGCTAATCCAAACATCTCAACTCTTCTTAGGTAGAAATCTTCGCCGTTCTTGCCTCTTGTCACTTTCTTTGCCCGTATTCTCTACATATGTAAAAATCGAATTTTTTTTACTTTGCTATTCAATATATAATTGTAACGACCCAGAAAATCTGAACCAATTTAAAAATTTTAAATTGGCTAAAATAATGGATTTTAAATATTTAAAATAAATATTTTAAATAATAGGGATGAAAGTGAGTTGAATCGACAATTGAAAACAAATATAATTAATTCTAATTATAAGCAAGGCCTGAAATGGCGCTGCAGTTTCAAAAATTGAATTCAAACTTTGTCGGACTATACCGGGTGCAAAACAAAACGGATTTTAGTGAAACCAAAAACATTTAAATCTGTTAGTGAGCACCTTTCTAACGAATCTGAAAAATCAAATTTTCATAGCGGAAAGCAAAAGTTATGGCCAAATGAATTTTCAGAAAGGTCGCTATGGAATTTATATAGCCCGTAAAATTGGCCATTTTGCAAACAACCTCGGAATTCGACGAAACTACTTTTGTTGGATCCGGGATGTGAAGTTATTGCTAGATTTCAAGTTTCATAATTATTGAAGCTAGTATGTGAGCGTGGCAAAGGAAAACGTGTTTTGGCCAATTATAGTTAAATTGGATCGACCAGAAATGGGCCTTTTGGCAAACGGGCTCAGAATTCGACGAAACTAGTTTTTTTGAAACCGTATCGTCAAAACATAGCCAGATTTATTTTTCTGGAATTTTTCGAATCAATTTGTGGCCCTGGCAAATTGAAATGTACGTTCAAATCGAATGTTGAATGTGTTATATTTTAATTTAAAGGAAAGCTGACTGAAACAATCGCATTGGCCTACGAAACATATCCCATTGTGTTCGGAATGGGGGTAATTAGCTAGGGGCGATAATCATTAGGTTTGATTTGGAGTTCAAATGCGAAGTTTACTTTTTGTATTAAAATTGAATAAAATAATTATAATTATCCCTAAACTAAAACCCAAACGCTAGTCTAGTGTTCAGCCGCCACTCCATGCGGTAAACGGCCGATTTCATCACTAATTCGTCCTCAATTTTCGCTCCATCCACACCATATTATCCAAATCTTCCAACTGGAATCCGTTGAGGGTGGTGAGGGCTTGAACTTCAACGGTTGGGATCAAATTTAATAGGGTAAATCGAGAGGATTTGGGGTCTGAAACCGCCGACGTCGGGTGGATTTTTGGAGCTCTGGGCGGGCTCGAATTTCGAGGTAAGGTGGCTATGAGGAGCGCCTGCGAAGGCGCACACCGTGGGATGGTCGGATGGGTTGCCGGAATGCTCCAGTGGCGGTGGGCGGTGGTCAACGCAGGGGAAGCATGGTCGATGTGTTATACAGCAGAACGATGAAAGAGGGGTAAAACATTTAGTTAATTAATTAATTATCCATTATTGTAATCAATGTATAAACTGACATAACTTCTCCATACGGTAACGAAATTCAGTGAAACAAGAAAAAGTGGACTCGTGTGGATGTCTTCTACCTTCTAGAAGAGACCGCATATTTTTCTGAGTCATCTGCTATTTTTGGTGGAGTGGAACCCAATGTGAGATTTCTAATTTATAAACGATATGGAAAACGACGATGTATAAATTATATAGTCGATGTATGAGTTATATAAGCGTTGTACACCTCTTGTATAAGCGTTGTATAAGTTGTATGTTCGATGTATAAGTTATATATGCATTGTAAAAATTATATATGTGTTGAAATAGAAGTGAATTGCTATATATAAATTTAAATATAAATATATATATATATATATATATATATATATATATATATATATATATATATATATACGCCCCTTCTCCACAAACCATGGACGATATTTATTGGTTGTGATTGGTGTGAAAATTGATTGATAGCGAATGGTTGTTTGGGATTGTTTGTGGTTGATATTGATTGATTGTGGTTGAAAATACCCATTTGTGTTTGAGAAATATTTGGTTGAAACCACATAGGATTAGTTTGTGGAAATGAAATAAATATATACATGCCGCCTGCGTGCGAACTAGATGCATGATCCCCATTGTCAAAAACCGCGAGGTTTTAAGGTAGAGCGAGGAGCCGTACTAGGAACGGTCCGGGTTTTAACTACCCTGCCGTTATGCTGCCGAAATTTTGAATAATGTTCATGTGTTCGAATTATTTTCATTTGCTGAAACTATATTTGTTCGTTGAATAGAAAACCTTCATGTGTTGAATCGATATTCATTCGTTGAATTGAAATTCATGTGTTGAACGGTATTCGTGTTTTAATTATAAAAAACACATTTTTATCTATATATATAAACTATAGAAAACCTTCATGTGTTAAATCGATATTCATTCGTTGAATTGAAATTCATGTGTTGAATGGTATTCATATTTTGAAAGAAAATGTTTTATAATAAAAATCCCATTTTTAACATCTATATGAAATGTATAAAATAATCCTGTTTTGAAATAAATTGTTTTACAATAAAAATCCTATTTTTATCACCTATATAAACTATATAAAATAATAGTGTTTTGAAATGAATTGTTTTACAATAAAAATCACATTCTTATTATATACCTGAATTGTTGAAATGTGAAGTGTTAAAAATAGCCACTCGTTCAAATAAATATGCATGAGTTGAAATATTCATTAATTAGCTAATGATATGATTTTTGCCTATGCATGCAACATTAGAATGAATGGTGTTTTTAAACCAAATGGAATCAAATATGAAGTTGAATGGAAAATGATAAGTGATAAGAACTGTATATCTGTACATGCATGTTTATTTGAACAGGTTATAGTAAAGGGGCTAGAGAAGAGGAATAAAATTTTTGTGCCCGACAAATAGGTACACATTTACTGTTTTGTTTGGGTGATGATTTTATGAGCCTGTTGGCTAGCCGCTTGGCTTTTTCTTTTTCTTTTTGACATGAGACGCCCGTGTGGCTATTTGGGAATTTTCCCAGCCCCTCCCGTACAAAGGAGGTTAAGGCGAAATTTTCCAAAATTTAAAGGCGTTAGTGAAATATTAGAAGTGGAAACAATATAGGAATTTTTGAATGAACTATAATTATATAATTATATAAATATAAATAAAATTAAAACGAAACGTGGCTGTGCAGTTCGCATTTTGAAACCGTGATTTCAAACGATTATACTGGGAGATCCGACCATCGGATTTTCCCGAAATCGCAACCGTTGGGTTCGCTTTGGAAAAATCTTTCCAACGGCACCAACTTTGTAAAAATCCAACGGTTGGATTGTCTGGAATGTTTAATTCAAATCTGAAGAAAAACAGCGCCAGAATCGATTATATATATATATATATATATATATATATATAACTAATCGAATAACGACGCTGCAGTTCGTATTTTGAAATCGAAACTTCAAACGATTGTACCGGGAGATCCGACCGTCGGATTTTCCCGAAACTGGAACCGTTGGATTCGTTTTGAAAAGATCTTTCTAATTAGGTAAATTTTGTGAAGATCCAACGGTTAGATTTTCAGATATATGTAAATCAAATCTGAAGAACAGCGCCACGGCCGCATTATGGCCCGAAGCGTCGTTTTGAATAAATTGGCTATTTTAAAATAAATAAAAATAGCGATAAATCATTATAAAATATTATAAACGATATAGATGTGATTTAGAAATTAACTGAAGGTTGGTTAAGTCGAATGGTTTCCTGAGTGTTGATCTGATGTTGGTTTCGGCCTTCGGGGTTAATATTTGGGAAATCGTTCTCTTACTGATTGACGGTTAGTGACTAGTGAATTGAAATGATGCGTGTATATGTTAGTGTTGCACTTGTTTATTATATACGCGAGTTGCTCAGAAAGACCGGGTTTTTCCCATTCTGAATAACTGAATCGACGATAATAAATCGAAGATGAAGACGATGGTCGAAGACCGGAGATCTTCACCTCGTTTGGATGGTAACCGAGGTCCTGATTGGGAGGCATCCTGAAATATGGTTAATGAGTGGTGATCGTCCAGACGTAGGTGGTGATCGATGGGTTTGCGAGGTATTTAGTGCCTCCGGTTTCGTTCAGACCCAGAACGGACTTGTAAATGGACTGTGTGTCTGACATTGGATTTTATTCTGTGTTGATTTATCTCTATTAAATATACATCTGTTTGGCGGCGGAGAATTTATTCTTTTGCTTAACGCCCTTCTCTGAAACGCACGAGCTCAGAGGTTGTATATCGATGGACATCAGTCGCATGGCATGAATTGCTAGTGTGGCATGCCTAAGTGGCAAATGATCAGGGCTTTTGTTGAAAAGCAAAGCCTTGTGGTGATGATCAAAGCACCGCCTGTGTGGCGTAGCTTTGTGTAAAATGTGAATTCGCGAGCCTCACACCCGGGTATGAACCAGAAATAGGAGAAGGACCTCAGGGAGGGCATGCGTTTCTTTCTAGCTAGGGTGGTGTCAGTGACCTACCAGCCCTGACATTTATATACTTTTCACCTATGTGGTTGTTGCTGTTGCGAGGCGCCTCGGTTAGATCGGACGATCCGGGTCCGATGGAGTCATTCGTTGGCTCGTTTACGCCCCAAAGGGCGGGGAAACGTATTGTTCAGGAATTTTAATCCACATCGGTGGACCGGCCCTGTCGCTCCAAGGGTCGATGCGCTCTGACCCTGTGGCTCGGGCTAGAGAGTCATGAAGTCGGTAAGGACTATCTTTTGCCTTGGTTCATGACGGAAATCCAATTTCCAAATACGCGACTGTGCGGTTTTGATTGTATACCTATATATGGCGACATAGTGGTATGGGGCATTAATGCCGTCTATGATTGATAGTTATGATTTGAAATTGTTTTCAAAACATATAAACACTAGCAATAATATCAAATGCCTTTGTTTTATTCGTATCAGGCATATTTTGGCCATTAAAAGGTAAAAACTCTATCCTCCGGTTTGAATTGCATTGTGTGATAGGAACTGAGTCTTATAATGGCTTCATTTTTATAAAAAGCATAGCGATGTTTAAAAGAATGATTTGTTTTAAAGCACTGGCAATCCAATGGAGTAAACCCGTTCCACGAAAGTGGCGTGGTCCTGTGATTTGCCATATATTAAATGTGTTGAGTGAATTTCTCATACCAGTCCCATGACTGACTCGTAGTTTGTTTCACTTTCAAACTCGGGTGCCCCCTTTTTCTACACGGGCAGCCTTGTATTCAGGTTTAGCTGGTTCTTTCTGGATAGCTGGAGCTGAAGATGGATTCTACCATTTCTCTCTTTCTATGCTGTTCAGCTCCTATTGTACATATTTTGTTTGTTTTCCGCTGTAGACATTTATGTATAGCTGAACTGTATTTGTACTAAGTAAGATCCTGTATACTGTGTAACTCTGATGATTACTTTTATGCAGTATATTCTATTGTTCATTATCTGGTGTATTTATTTAATTTTGTTCTGCTATTATCTGTTTCTGTGTTATATTCCAAAGATTACCCTTGTCTCCGCCTGTACGGGATTTGGGGTCGTCACAACGTGGTATCAGAGCTTTGGTTAAGCTTAGTGCTGGAATATAACATATTAACGAACTCGTCAAAAATAGAACCAGATGTGTTGTAGGACGAGTAACTCATTACAGATAGGATCAGTAATATCCTAGTATGAGTAAAGCAGAATGAAATTAAATCTCGATAAACACATTTACATTGAAGTATGTGTTTCTATATTTTAAAATACCCTTTCTGTGACCTGACACTCGATCTGCTGTTTGCAGAAGTACTAGAAAAAATGAGTGCCAGAAACAGAAGGAATACAGAACCCGATCTAGAGGCTCTATTAAAGAGATATCGAAATCTGAACGGAGCACAGTTCTCGGGCAATGAATCTATAATTCAAACTCAAGCTTGGATGAGTTCTGTAGAAAGAATTTTTGAGCGTATCCAGCTGAGAGATGACCAGAAAAGGTTAGTAGCATTTTGGGCGCTCAAATAAGAAGCTTTAATCTGGTGGGAAACAATCATCAAAGATAATCCAGAAGGTGATATCACCTGGGACAGGTTCAAAGTGATTTTCCTGGAAAGAT
Source organism: Allium sativum (assembly GCA_030737875.1). Lineage (NCBI taxonomy): Eukaryota > Viridiplantae > Streptophyta > Magnoliopsida > Asparagales > Amaryllidaceae > Allium > Allium sativum. The sequence continues at coordinate 243,395,922 of CM060923.1, forward strand.
TTACTCCTCCCGAAGCGACAAAGCGATTATGTGATGAATTTTCATATCTGATACAAGGTGATATGACCATCCCAGAATATCATAAGAAATTCAACGAACTTGCTCACTTTGCTCCTCATCTGATTCAAGATCCAAAGAGGAAAAATCTAAGATTTATTCATGGCCTGCAAAGGAAATATCAGAATAGTGTACTGAGGAATGTGAAGCTTCCTTTTTCTGAAATGATATACATGGCTTATCAGTATGAAGATCTCCATAAGAAAGGAATGTTGCACGACGAAGAAGTCTGTTGTAGCGACAAAGAAGAGTCGGAAACTGATATTCCTGAAGCCAGTACGAGGTCTGAGGTCAATGAGAAGCCCAGTGCCAAGAGAAAAAGGGCTATTTTCTCTAACTGCTATTTTGAAAGGACATTTGTCTAACTGCAGTAAGAAAGGACATTTGTCGATGAGTTGCAGATCTTTAAAGAAACAAAGAAAACAGGGATATAGAGCCAATCGAAAGCAAAAGAAGAAAAGGTTTAGAACTGATGGGGAGTTCCAAGAGAAAAGGGAGTGCAAACAGTGCCACGAGGCTGGTCATCTTGCAAAGGATTGCCCACTCTTAAACAAGCCCAAAGTAGTTCAAGTGAACGAAGCGGCAGAAGTGCCTGCATTTTCGTCTGCTCAGGAAAGGTCTGATGTTTTAGAAGGCACGCTCAATGTCAAGAACATTCCAGTTAAAGTACTATTTGATACTGGCGCGTCACGAAGCTTTATTGCAAAGAGTGCAGTCAAGAAGTTGGATTTGAAATTGAAGAAGCTCAAAGAGCCAATGACTGTCCAAAATCCAGTTGGGGGTTCCATCGGTCTCAGTTGGGTTTGTGGGGTGCCTGTCTCTTTTTCCTGTTATAAGTTCCCTACCATTGCTATAGTTATGAATTTTAATGAATTCGATCTTATTTTGGGATTGGATTGGTTAACCAAATATGAAGCGGAGGTTAGATGCGCCGAGAGAGTTGTTAAGGCAAAGGCCCAATCAGGGAGTTATATAACCATACCATGTGAAGGCCCGAATTCAAATAGAAAAGACTTCTGGGCAGCTCTAAATGTTTCTCCAGCCCAAATAGAAAATATCCCTGAAGTTACAGAGAATATTCCTGACCTCATCAAAGATATTCCTGTCGTCAAGAACTATGCGGATGTGTTCGAGGAAGTTGTTCGCTTACCTCCGCAGAGAGAAATAGATTTCAAGATCGCTTTGATTCCCAATGCAAGGCCGATAGTTCACGCTATTCGAAGAATGTCCTTGAAAGAGAAAGAAGAACTTGACAATCAAACACGACAGCTAGTATGGAAGGGTCTAATCAGGCCTAGTTTCTCTGATTGGGGTGCAGCAGTGGTGTTTGTCCCAAAATCTGACGGTACTCTACGGCTATGTGTGGATTATCGTGATTTAAACAAATAGACAATAAAGAACAAATATCCATTGCCGCGGATCGATGATTTGTTGGATCGATTAAATGGCGCATAGGTATTTTCATGAATGGACCCAGCTACAGGTTTCCATCAACTTCGAATTGCCGAAGAGTGTGTTCCAATGATAGCATTCAGAGGTCCCGACTTATTCTACGAGTGGTTAGTATGCCGTTCGGCTTATGTAACGCTCCAGCTTACTTCGTCGATCTAATGAATAGAGTGTTCAGAGGGGTTTTGAATAAATTTGTTCTGGTTTTCATTGACGATATTCTAATCTTCTCTAAATCAAAGGCCGAACATAAAAAACATTTGGAGCAGGTTCTGGAAATTCTCAGAAAAAATGTGTTGAAAGCAAAGTTTTCCAAATGTATATTCTGGCAAGATGAAGTAAAATTTCTAGGCCACATCGTATCGAAAGAAGGAATTATTGTGGATCCAAGCAAAATCACAGCTATTCAAAACTGGAAGCAGCCTAGCACCCCCACTGAAGTCCGCAGCTTTCTCGGATTGGCTAGCTATTACCGGAAGTTCGTTAATAACTTTTCGAAGATATCTGGCCACTAAACGAAGCTTACAAAGAAGCACTCCAAATTCAAATGGACTCCAGAAAGTGAGGAGGCTTTCGAAGAGCTAAAGTTAAGATTGACGACAACTCCAGTGTTAACCATCATCGATGGCAATCAGGATTTGAAAGTCTGGACTGATGCTTCTAGAGAAGGCCTTGGCGCAGTGTTAATGCAAAGGGGTCAAGTGATTGCTTATGCTAGCCGTCAACTGAAGCCGCACGAGAAAAACTACGTAACTCATGATCTTGAGTTATTGGCTATAGTATTTGCCTTGAAAATCTGGAGGCACTATCTTCTGGGTGAGAGATTTGAACTGTTTACAGATCACCAGTCGCTAAAGTATCTGTTCACTCAGAAAGACCTGAATCTGAGGCAGCAACGTTGGCTGGAGTTTCTTGCAGCATATGACTTTGAGATTATATACACTCCAGGGAAAGCCAATGTCGTGGCCGATGCGCTGAGCTGAAAGAATGTAATGATCGCCAGCTTTATTATCACGACTTCCTTGATTGACAAAATATCTATTCTTCAGAAGGAGGATAACTTTATTAAGGATATGATCAAAAGGATTCAGAAAGGCGAACCCTCGTGTTTTCAAATAGATAACGACGAGACCCTGAGGTTGAAAGGAAGGATTTGTGTTCCTGATATCCCAGAGTTAAAAAGGGAAGTGTTAGACGAGTGTCACAAGTCCAAGCTGAGTATCCATCCTGGTGTAGCCAAAATGTATAACGATCTCAAGCAAACATTCTGGTGGAAGGCTATGAAAAGGGACGTTTCAATATACGTTAGCCGATGCCCTACTTGGCAGCTAGTCAAAAGCGACCAACAGAAACTAGCTGGATTATTGCAACCGCTGGACGTTCCTTGTTGGAAGTGGGAGCATATTTCCATGGATTTCATTGATGGTCTGCCCAGAACCAGAAAGGGAAATGACAGTATTTGGGTGATCGTAGATCGCTTCACGAAGACCGCCCATTTCATACCTGTCAGATCAAACAGAACTGCTCAGAGTCTGGCGCAGATTTACTTTAAGGAAATTGTTAGACTACATGGAGTGCCGCTCAGTATAGTCAGTGATAGAGATATAATATTCACTAGCAAATTCTGGGAAGCATTTCAAGTCGAGCTGGGAACGAAGTTGAACTTGAGCACCGCTTATCATCCTCAAACAGACGGTCAGACTGAGAGGGTGAATCGTATTTTAGAAGACTATTGCGGGCATGTGTTATAGATTTCGGTGGATCATGGGAAGACCATCTGCATTTGGCTGAATTCTCTTATAACAACAACTACCAGGCGAGTCTGACGATGTCGCCATTCGAAGCATTGTATGGTAGACCGTGCCGATCCCCTGCTTGTTGGGTCGAACCAGGTAATAGACTTGTGTTGGGTCCTGATATGATTCGAGAAGCTGCCGACAAAGTCGATTTTATTAAGAAGCGATTACTCGCCGCTCAAAGCCGACAAAAGAGCTATGTCGTTAGAAGAAGAAGAGATATATCCTTTGCTGTTGGCGACTATGTATATTTGAAAGTATCGCCGATGAGAGGAGTTATCTGGTTCGGTAAAACTGGAAAGTTGGCACCCAAATTCATTGGTCCGTTTCCTATTTTGGAACGGATCGGAACTCTCGCTTATAGGGTTAAATTGCCTGATTGGTTGCCTGGAGTTCATGATGTATTTCACATATCTCAACTCCGAAAGCACGTTCATGATCCAGACTTGATCGTGGAAGAAGCAGCTCAACAGGATATTGAAATTACTCCAGAATTAGCTGTGAGACGAGAGCCGCTAAAGATCATCGGCAAAGAAACCAAAGAGCTGAGGAACAAGAAGGTTCACTTAGTCAAAGTGCAATGGAGTGGAGATCCGCGAGATTGTACTTGGGAAATTGAGGAGAGCATTCAGAAAGCTTATCCTAGATGTCGAGTGGATATCTCTGATTGACTCCGGTGCAAGGTACATTTACCATACTTTGCATTACCAATTAGTGCTCTATTCTATTATTATTTTCTTTCCATGGATGTGCACTTTTAACTCTATAGTCTGAATGACTTTAAAGGAGAATAGGAATTAATTTGTATGATTTTGAAAAGAAAAAAAACCGATTTGATTGTTGGTTGTGTTGTGTGATTGTAGATTTATCAAACCACTTTCGACTTTGTTCCTTTTCGGGGACGAAAAGTTTTAAGTGGGGGAGATTGTAACGTCCCAGAAAATCTGAACCAATTTAAAATTTTTAAATTGGCTAAAATAATGGATTTTAAATATTTAAAATAAATATTTTAAATAATAGGGATGAAAAGTGAGTTGAATCGACAATTGAAAACAAATATAATTAATTCTAATTATAAGCAAGGCCTGAAATGGCGCTGCAGTTTCAAAATTTGAATTCAAACTTTGTCGGACTGTACCGGGTGCAAAACAAAACGGATTTTAGTGAAACCAAAAATATTTAAATCTGTTAGTGAACACCTTTCTAACGAATCTGAAAAATCGAATTTTCATAGCGGAAAGCAAAAGTTATGGCCAAATAAATTTTCAGAAAGGTCGCTATGGAATTTATATAGCCCGTAAAATTGGCTATTTTGCAAACGACCTCGGAATTCGACGAAACCACTTTTGTTGGATCCGGGATGTGAAGTTATTGCTAGGTTTCAAGTTTCATAATTTTTGAAGCTAGTATGTGAGCGTGGCAAAGGAAAACGTGTTTTGGCCAATTACAGTTAAATTGGATCGACCAGAAATGGGCCTTTTTGCAAACGGGCTCAGAATTCGACGAAACTAGTTTTGTTGGGACTGTATCGTCAAAACATAGCTAGATTTATTTTTCTGGAATTTTTCGAATCAGTATGTGGCCCTGGCAAATTGAAATGTACGTTCAAATCGAATGTTGAATGTGTTATATTTTAATTTAAAGGAAAGCTGATTGAAACAATCGCATTGGCCTACGAAACATATCCCATTGTGTTCGGAATGGGGGTAATTAGCTAGGGGCGATAATCGTTAGGTTTGAATTGGAGTTCGAATGCGAAGTTTACTTTTAGAATTAAAATTGAATAAAATAATAATATAATTTATTATAATTATCCCTAAACAAAACCCCAAACCCTAGTCTAGTGTTCAGGCGCCACTCCATGCGATAAACGGCCGATTTCATCACAAATTCGTCCTTAATTTTCGCTCCATCCACACCATATTATCCAAATCTTCCAACTGGAATCCGTTGAGGGTGGTGAGGGCTTGAACTTCAACGGTTGGGATCAAATTTAATAGGGTAAATCGAGAGGATTTGGGGTCTGAAACCGCCGGCGTCGGGTGGATTTTTGGAGCTCTAGGCGGGCTCGAATTTCGAGGTAAGGTGGCTGTGAGGAGCGCCTGCGAAGGCGCACACCGTGGGATGGTCGGATGGGTTGTCGGAATGCTCCAGTGGCGGTGGGCGGTGGTCAACGCAGGGGAAGCATGGTCGATGTGTTATACAGCAGAACGTAGAAAGAGGGGTAAAACATTTAGTTAATTAATTAATTAATTATCCATTATTGTAATCAATGTATAAACTGACATAACTTCTCCATACGGTAACGAAATTCAGTGAAACAAGAGACAGTGGACTCGTGTGGACGTCTTCTACCTTCTAGAAGAGACCGCATATTTTTCTGAGCCTTCTGCTATTTTTGATGGAGTGGAACCCAATGTGAGATTTCTAATTTATAAACGATATGGAAAACGACGATGTATAAATTATATAGTCGATGTATGAGTTATATAAGCGTTGTACACCTCTTGTATAAGCGTTGTATAAGTTGTATTTCGATGTATAAGTTATATATGCGTTGTAAAAATTATATATGTGTTGAAATAGAAGTGAATTTCTATATATATAAATAAATAAATATATATATATATACACACACGCCCCTCCTCCACAAACCATGGACGATATTTATTGGTTGTGATTGGTGTGAAAATTGATTGATAGCGAATGGTTGTTTGGGATTGTTTGTGGTTGATATTGATTGATTGTGGTTGAAAAATACCCACTTGTGTTTGAGAAATATTTGGTTGAAACCACATAGGATTAGTTTGTGGAAATGAAATAAATATATACATGCCGCCTGCGTGCGAACTAGATGCATGATCCCCATTGTCAAAAACCGCGAGGTTTTAAGGTAGAGCGAGGACCCGTACTAGGAACGGTCCCGGTTTTAACTACCCTGCCGTCATGCTGCTGAAATTTTGAATAATGTTCATGTGTTCGAATTATTTTCATTTGCTGAAACTATATTTATTCGTTGAATAGAAAACCTTCATGTGTTGAATCGATATTCATTCGTTGAATTGAAATTCATGTGTTGAATGGTATTCGTGTTTTAATTATAAAAAACACATTTTTATCTATATATAAACTATAGAAAACTTTCATGTGTTGAATCGATATTCATTCGTTGAATTGAAATTCATGTGTTGAATGGTATTCATATTTTGAAAGAAATTGTTTTATAATAAAAATCCCATTTTTAACATCTATATGAAATGTATAAAATAATCCTGTTTTGAAATAAATTGTTTTACAATAAAAACCCTATTTTTATCACCTATATAAACTATATAAAATAATAGTATTTTGAAATGAATTGTTTTACAATAAAAATCACATTCTTATTATATACCTGAATTGTTGAAATGTGAAGTGTTAAAAATAGCCACTCGTTCAAATAAATATGCATGAGTTGAAATATTCATTAATTAGCTAATGATATGATTTTTGCCTATGCATGCAACATTAGAATGAATGGTGTTTTTAAACCAAATGGAATCAAATATGAAGTTGAACGGAAAATGATAAGTGATAAGAACTGTATATCTGTACATGCATGTTTATTTGAACAGGTTATAGCAAAGGGGCTAGAGAAGAGGAATAAAATTTTTGTGCCCGACAAATAGGTACACATTTACAGTTTTGTTTGGGTGATGATTTTATGAGCCTGTTGGCTAGCCGCTTGGCTTTTTTTTTCTTTTTGACATGAGACGCCCGTGTGGCAATTTGGGAATTTTCCCAGCCCATCCCGTACAAAGAAGGTTATGGCGAAATTTTCCAAAATTTAAAGGCGTTAGTGAAATATTAGAAGTGGAAACAATATAGGAATTTTTGAATGAACTATATTTATATAATTATATAAATATAAATAAAATTAAAACGAAACGTGGTCGTGCAGTTCGCATTTTGAAACCGTGATTTCAAACGATTATACCGGGAGATCCGACCATCGGATTTTCCTGAAATCGCAACCGTTGGGTTCGCTTTGGAAAAATCTTTCCAACGGCACCAACTTTGTAAAAATCCAACGGTTGGATTGTATGGAATGTTTAATTCAAATCTGAAGAAAAACAGCGCCAGAATCGATTATATTTATATATATATATATATATATATATATATATATAATTATAATTAATCGAATAACGACGATGCAGTTCGTATTTTGAAATCGAAACTTCAAACGATTGTACCGGGAGATCCGACCGTCGGATTTTCCCGAAACTGGAACCGTTGGATTCGTTTTGAAAAGATCATTCTAATGAGGTAAATTTTGTGAAGATCCAACGGTTAGATTTTCAGATATGTGTAAATCAAATCTGATGAAAAACAGCGCCACGGCCGCGTTATGGCCCGAAGCGTCGTTTTGAATAAATTGGCTATTTTAAAATAAATAAAAATAGCGATAAATCGTTATAAAATATTATAAACGATATGGATGTGATTTAGAAATTAACTGAAGGTTGGCTAATTCGAATGGTTTCCTGAGTGTTGATCTGATGTTGGTTTCGGCCTTCGGGGTTAATATTTGGGAAATCGTTCTCTTACTGATTGACGGTTAGTGACTAATGAATTGAAATGATGCGTGTATATGTTAGTGTTGCACTTGTTTATTATATACGCGAGTTGCTCAGAAAGACCGGGTTTTTCCCATTCTGAATAACTGAATCGACGATAATAAATCGAAGATGAAGACGATGGTCGAAGACCGGAGATCTTCACCACGTTTGGATGGTAACCGAGGTCCTGATTGGGAGGCATCCCGAAATATAGATAATGAGTGCTGATCGTCCAGATGTACGTGGTGATCGATGGGTTTGCGAGGTATTTAGTGCCTCCGGTTTCGTTCAGACTCAGAACGGACTTGTAAATGGACTGTGTGTTTGACATTGGATTTTATTCTGTGTTGATTTATCTCTATTAAATTTATATCTGTTTGGCGGCGGATAATTTATTCTTTTGCTTAACGCCCTTCTCTGAAACGCACGAGCTCAGAGGTTGTATATCGATGGACATCAGTCGCATGGCATGAATTGCTAGTGTGGCATGCCTAAGTGGCAAATGATCAGGGCTTCTGATGAAAAGCAAAGCCTTGTGGTGATGATCAAAGCACCGCCTGTGTGGCGTAGCTTTGTGTAAAATGTGAATTCGCGAGCCTCACACCCCGGTATGAACCAGAAACGGGAGAAGGACCTCAGGGAGGGCATGCGTTTCTTTCTAGCTAGGGTGGTGTCAGTGACCTACCAGCCCTGACATTTATATACTTTTCACCTGTGTGGTTGTTGCTGCTGCGAGGCGCCTCGGTTAGATGGGACGATCCGGGTCTGATGGTGTCATTCGTTGGCTCATTTACGCCCCAAAGGTCGGGGAAACATATTGTTCAGGAATTTTAATCCACATCGGTGGACCGACCCTGTCGCTCCAAGGGTCGATGCGCTCTGACCCTATGGCTCGGGCTAGAGAGTCACGAAGTCGGTAAGGACTATCTTTTGCCTTGGTTCATGACGGAAATCCAATTTCCAAATACGTGACTGTGCGGTTTTGATTGTATACCTATATATGGCGACATAGTGGTATGGGGCATTAATGCCGTCTATGATTGATAGTTATGATTTGAAATTGTTTTCAAAACATATAAACACTAGCAATAATATCAAATGCCTTTGTTTTATTCGTATCAAGCATATTTTGGCCGTTATAAGGTAAAAACTATATCCTCCGGTTTGCGTTGCATTGTGTGATGGGAACTGAGTCTTATAATGGCTTCATTTTTATAAAAAGCATAGCGATGTTTACAAGATTGATTTGTTTTAAAGCACTGGCAATACAATGGAGTAAACCCGTTCCACGAAAGTGGCGTGGTCCTATGATTTTCCATATATTAAATGTGTTGAGTGGATTTCTCATACCAGTCCCCTGACTGACTCGTAGTTTGTTTCACTTTCAAACTCGGGTGCCCCTTTTTCTACACGGGCAGCCTTGTATTCAGGTTTAGCTGGTTCTTTCTGGATAGCTGGAGCTGAAGATGGATTCTATCATTTACCTCTTTTTATGCTGTTCAGCTCCTATTGTACATATTTTGTTTGTTTTCCGCTGTAGACATTTATGGATAGGTGAACTGTATTTGTACTAAGTAAGATCCTGTATACTGTGTAACTCTGATGATTACTTTTATCCAGTATATTCTATTGTTCATTATCTGGTGTATTTATTTAATTTTGTTCTGCTATTATCTGTTTCTGTGTTATATTCCAAAGATTACCCTTGTCTCCGCCTATACGGGATTTGGGGTCGTCACAATAAAAATCGAATTTTTACTTGCTATTCAATATATAAAAGTCGAATTTTTACTTTGCTATTCAATATATAAAAATCGAATTTTTTACTTCGCTATTCAATATATAAAAATCGAATTTTTACTTCGCTATTCAATATATAAAAATCTAATTTTTACTTTGCTATTCAATATATAAAAATCGAATTTTTACTTTGTTATTCAGTATATAAAAATCGAATTTTTACTTTGCTATTCAATATATAAAAATTAGATTTTTACTTCGCCATTCAATATATAAAAATCGAATTTTTACTTTGCTATTCAATATATAAAAATCGGATTTTTACTGTATAACTTCATATATAAAAATCAGATTTTTACCGTATAACTTCATATATAAAAATCAGATTTTTACCGCATAACTTCATATATAAAAATCAGATTTTTACCGCATAACTTCATATATAAAAATCGGATTTTTACCGTATAACTTCATATATAAAAATCAGATTTTTACCGTATAACTTCATATATAAAAATCAGATTTTTACCGCATAACTTCATATATAAAAATCAGATTTTTAACTTGCCTTTCCTATTATAAATATCCAGTCTTTATGATGATAAAAATCTAGTTTTTATTTCAAAATCTAATCCTTACATTGCTAATTATATATATAAATAAACTGAGTTAACAAAATAAGTAAAAATAAAAAGAAATGCTCACATTTTTAGAAGGGACGGAGACCGAGGGCCGCGCTGAGGTGGCGGGTGTCGCTGGGGGTCGGGCTTGGCGCGGGGAGGGTGCTGGTGGCATCGTGGTGGTGGTAGGGCAAAAGGGGCGGCGCGTTTGCTGATAAGGGGGAGAAGAGGCAGCGGAGGAGGGAGAGGGAGGGGGTGCGGCTGCCTGAGGCGCGGCGGCGGGGTGCTGGGGGGGGGGGGGCTGCGTGATTCGTCGTCTAGTTTTTTTTTTTGATTTCAAAATGAACGGGGGGGGCTGAGTGATGTAAGGAGAGAGTTTTAATTTTTTTTATTTATTTAATTTCAAAAAGCAACTTTTTTATTCGACCTCGAAACGAGACCCACAGCCTGTCGTAACCCCCACTCCGAACGCAATGGGATATGTACCGTTGGCTGATTCGAACGTTTCGATCAGCTTTCGTCAAAATCAACATATAACTCTATATATTGAATTTGAACGCGCATTTCACTTTACCGGGGTCACATACTAACTCGAAAAATTCCAGAAAAATATTTTCTACCTTCGTATTGACGATATGGTCCTAACAAAACTAGTTTCGTTGAATTTTGTGACCCTTTGAAAAAAGGTCATTTTCCAGTCGATTAAAATCAACTAAAACTGGTCAAACGCGTTTTCCTTTGCCACGCTCACATATTGAATCGAAAAATCATGAAATTTGAAACCTAACAATAATTTGACATCACGGATCCAACAAAAGTGGTTTCGTCGAAATCCGAGGTCGTTTGCAAAATGTCTATTTTTAAGGGCCTGAATTCCATAGCGACTATTCAGGATTTTCAACTGGACATATCTTTTGATTCCCGCTATGGAATTTCAATTTTTCAGATTCGTTGGAAAGATAGTCACAATTAGATTCTATTATTTTTGGTTTCACTAAAATCCGTTTTATTTTGAATCCTGTACACTCATTTGAATTTTGAAATCGAATTATCGAACTACCGCGCCATTTTCAATTCCTTTTATATATATAAAATAAAAAATTATATTCTAACGACGATCTATATAAATATATACGTTCGAATTCTATTCAAAATAAATTCCTCGGCGATATTATTTAAAATAATTCATTTTAAATAAGAAAAATTCGCTAAAATTGCCAAAAATAAAAAATTTAAATTGGCCCAGATTTCCGGGTTATTACACTAGATCCAACGAAAGTGGTTTTGTCGAAAACCGAGGTCATTTGCAAAATTTCCATTTTTAAGGGCCAGAATTCCATAGCGACTATTCTGAATTTTCAACTAGGCATAATTTTTAATTCCTGCTATGAAATTTCAATTTTTCAGATTCGTTGGAAAGATATTCTCAGTTAGATTCTATTAATTTTGGTTTTGCTAAAATCCAGTTTATTTTGAATCCTGTACATTCATTTGAACTTTGAAATCGAATTTTCGAACTACCGCGCCATTTTTTCAATTCCTTTTATATTTAAAATAAAATATTTATAATCTAACGACGATCTATATAAATATATACGTTCTAATTCTATTCAAAATAAATTTCTTGTCGTAATTATTTAAAATAAATCATTTTAAATATTCAAAATCCAACAAAATTGCCAAAATAAAAAATATAAATTGGCTCAGAATTTCCAGATTATTACACTCATTTACTAAATTCACTTAACCAACCTTCACTATCGAACCTTAACCATTCCTTTGTTAAAACGGAGTCAATCAAGTTGGGGTATAACTACCTCTCAGACCTTAACTGAACAACATTTCTAACTTCGAAATAGACAAAGTTCACCTTCTAAATCTTTAACAAACTTCCTTACGTAACTCTCGGATTCTATTTACGAATCCACTTCTTTTACAGAAATCATTGATTATAATTATAGTGTTATAATCCCTACTTCTGAAATACCTAACTTCAAAATATAAATTTTATTCCTTAATTTAACTAAATAACTAAATAGACAATTAATAAATAAATCATTAAATCCTGATTAAAAATGGAAAGTGTACTTTCCCAAATTCGATATAATCGAATTTCAACATATAACTCTCTTTCGAATAATCTCTATTTGATAACTCCTTTTTGAATAAACTATATTCGATTATTCGAATAAACTATATTCGATTTACTCCTTCCGAATAAACCATATTCGATTTCACCTTTCGAGTAAACTATATTCGATTTACTCCTTCCGAATAAACCTTATTCGATAACTCCTTTCGAATAAACTATATTCGATTTACTCCTTCCGAATAACCTTATTTGATAACTCCTTTCGAATAACCTTATTCGATAACTCCTTTCGAATAAACTATATTCGATAATCTCTTTTCGAATAAACTATATTCGATAACACCTTTTCTTTCGAATAAACTATAATCGATAATCTTTCTTCGAATAACTATATTCGATTAACTCTATTCTGTTAACTCTATTCGATTAACTCTAATCGACTAAGTCTTATCAATTAACTCTATTCAATAACTCTAATTGATTAACACTATTCGATTAACTCTAATCGATAACTCTATTCAATTAACTCTATTTAATAACTCTAATTAATTAACACTATTCAATTAACTCCTTTTTGAATAAACTATAATCGATTAACTCCTTTTCGAATACACTATATTCGATTAACTCTATTCAATTAACTCTATTTGATATCCACTTTAAACAATCTTCTCATAACTCTTTTATATCTCGCTAATTCCCTTTTTTATCCTATTTATTTTCCAAATAAATATTCCTTTTATAATTTTTATTTATTTAACAAATAAATATTTCCTTTTCAATTCTATTTGTAAATGTTTTACAAATATTCCCTTTTCGATTCTATTTGTACATGTTTTACAAATATTTCACTTTTTATTTGTTCTACAAATATTTCCTTTTATATTTGTTTCACAAATATTTCCCTTTATATTTGTTTCACAAATATTTCCTTTTATAACACTATTTATTTTCTAAATAAATATTTCCTTTAACTTATTCTATTTATTTTCTAAATAAATATTCCTTTTTATAGAATCGTTTTATTTTATAAATATTTCTTTTTCAGTATAACATTGAAAATCTCCTTTTTAACATTCCAGTATTCCTTGTGGTATTTAACGTACCATATAACAATGATCGGTATCATTCAAACATACAAAATAAGCAACGGATTTCATATCACATCATATAACATAATATATGAAAAACAGTAAAATAAATGTTGAGGAATCCAGTTGGATTCCTCCGACCTGTTTCCCTGCATTCATAGATGTTACACAATTTAATTCACATCAATTTCATTTCAATATGAAATATTCTGATAAATAGAATCAATATTTGATTAACAATTTATAACGATATATCGATATTTTCAACCAATCAATTAGCAGTTCAACCTAACAGTCAACACACAGCAATTAATCATTATTTATCAGTTCTAAAAATACGTTATAAAAATTAGAACTGGTAGAGTTGGTGATTTTTACTCACTTTGAATAGTTATTGTTAAATAACGATAAGCAATCGACGATTCAGATCGAACAATTTATTTCTCTATAAACTATAACGAGCTTCTATCAACTCCCAGTCAGTTCCATTGCGTAGCTCCCGTCCATACGATCCCAATGGATCTTGTTTCGTCAATTTCTGATCACAAATGAGATTGTTATTGATTTTACAAGTTCAATACATATTTAAATATCTTGATATTCAGTAACTATTTATTAACAAATTTAATTACCATTTAATTGGTTAATACCCGCACTCATGACTCATCTGTTTCTTTCTTTCATATTTGGTGCATATTCTGGTTGTAAATTTCACATGTCCCCCTTTGTCGCACCATCTTTGTATGCATTTCCAGTGTGCAAACTTCAGAGTTCCATTGCAAGCACAAGGCAATCCCATTGTTTACAACTCATGTCATGGAAAAAGTCCGTCTGCCTTCCTCAATTAAACTTCCCTTCTACCCTTCTTTACTCTTCACACTCTAGTACAATGTTATTTACTTTTTTTAGGCGTACCCAGTAAAGAATTCTTTAGACACCTTACTACCTCATCATCACCAGATTCTAGTTGATCTCTTTAATTTTACTTTTTCTCTCTTCTTTTATAACGCTGCTCACTTCAGCCCTTTCAGTTCGCACTCCCCCCAATCGAACATGACCTGAGCTCGCTAAGCCAACCACTAAACACACTCGACATCATTCTTCATCAACACCTAATCAATGTAAACCCCATCTGGTCCATCCCCATTCTTCTCCACGTCATCACCTTATTCAGTTCTGTTCAAAGTGAACACACACGATACAGTCACTCCCCTTAAACAGTTTGAACCAAAACAGTAGCATTTCCCTGAAATTTTCTCCAGTTCCCTGCTCACGTTTAAATCGCTGTAGCGAACCCAGTAAAACCATGACGGCTACTTCGATCAGCCATCTCCCTTGCTTGCACTGTACTGACCAGCGTTAGTTTGTATTTCCCCTTTTTTTCCTTGTTCAGACTTCTTCCTCCATTCACGAAAAAACACCTAAAAATCATCGGCCTAATTCCTATAAATCGCTGGTATACACAGCGTCTTCCTCCTCTACAATAAAACTATAACTCCACATTTTTCCATCCCTATTATCTAATCGCCAACCGTCCCTATAACCCATTTGACCTAGCGTTGACCCCCTGTTCCCATCACCTCAGTCACCGTACGTCGGCTCCGACGCCACCAGACAACACACCAAGCCGACCTCCTCCCAATCATCACCGTCGTACCCCAACTCGACAAGCCCCCCTGCATTGTGACCCACTGCCTATCTCGACATCCACCACTGGCGTATTTCATCCCATACCATCGAAGTCCCTCCTAACCACATTGAGTTGAACCCCAAGCCACTACAAACTCGCTCACATCGTTGACTGTCCCTTCGACATCACACTGCCACGATAGGACCCAACCGTAGCTCACGCGTGAGTTTCCAATGATGCTAAAATGAGTTAGAGCCCCATAAAAATCATACTGCATTGAAGAGAAGTGAAAAACTAGTGGAAATAATTAACTCTTGCAATTTATAGAATTTGTTTTGATTTCTTAAGATTTTTTCTCAAAATCACGATTTTACTGTTTATAATTTCTTCTAAGGTTACGACACCTCTTTTGACTATGGGAGAATTAATCTAGGGTTAGAATTAGTTTGTATTATTTATATGGTATTTTTAATAATTTAATATTCGATCAAAAAATTATTTTTAATCAACTGTTGTTTATAGTTATCATTAAAATTCCATATAATCGTATATAATATTCGAATTCAATGAAAATGGACGTACAACTATATTTTGACATTACGGACTCAACAAAACTAGTTTCGTCGAATTCTGAATCCGTTAGCTCACACAGCGTATTTTTAAAGTCAAATTATTGACTGTTTTTAACATTAAAATCCTGTACGGCCACATACTGACTCCAAAAATCATGGAAATTGAAATCTAGCAATAATTTAATATTTTGGATTAAACAAAATTAGTTTCGTTGAAAACGGAGGTCGTTTGCGAAAATGGCTATTTTCTAAAGCTCTAAATAATTACTTTTAAATATTAAATATATTTAAAAATAAATAATTAAATATTAATAAATATATATTATCGTATATATTCACATAGAATATCATATCGCTCCAGAATATTCCTATATGAATTTCTAACTCGATATTTCAAATCCCGATTAAATCGATATTCAATTTATATTTAAATCCTTTTTAAAATATAAATAAATCATTATAAATTATAAAGGAATTCCATAGCGACTTTTTGAAAATTTGATTTGGACATAAATCAAAATCTACACAATGAAATCCTGATTTTTCTCTTCTATTAGAAAAATATACTTCACCAGCTCCGAACGCTTTTTGTTTCACAGAAATCCAATTTAAAACGGACCCTGTATATTTAGTTGAATTTCAAATCGCCAAATAACGAACTGCCGCGCCATTTCGAGCTCGATTATAATATAATTATACGTTCGAACTGTCGTTATTTAAATATATTTGTTATTCTAATTCAATTCTAAGCTGAATTAAATATTTCAAATTTGTCCAGTTCACACGATATTGTCAATTCACTATTTTCGGCTATTTCGGAATTTAAATATATTGTTCTATTATTTATATTTATTAAATATTCAATATCATTTGATTCTGGCCATTTTAAATTACCAAACCATTATTTAAATAATTAAATAAATTATTTATAATACCGTAAAAATACGGGACATTACAGATAGGACACTAAAAATTGTGTGTGCTTATAGTGGATTTATTGGGTACCTAATACGGCCCAATAAATTTCCAAACCCCTCCCCGTACAAAGGAGGTTATGGTGAATTTTTTCGAAATTTAAAGGTGTCAGCCAAATTTTTGAAGTGAAAACGGTTTAGAAATTGTCAATTAAATTATATGTATATATATAATTAAAATAAAATGAATAATGATGCTGCAGTTCGCGTTTTGAAATCATAATTTTAAACAGTTATTACGGGAGATCCGACCGTCGGATTTTCCTAAAACCAGAACCATTGGGTTCGCTTTGGAAAGATCTTTCCAACGATATAAAATTCTTTAAGATCCAATGGTTAGATTTTTCGAAATATTTAAATCAAATTTGGACGAGAGCAGCGCCAGGGCTATCGAATGACCTGAAACGTCGTTCGACGGAAATGGACTATTTTTTTAAATAAGTGAAAAATCATTTTAAAATATTTTAAACGATATGGAATGGAAATAAATTGATTTTACTTGGTTTATCAGATATTCTAATGGTTGGATATATTTGAGATTAAAATTATTCTAATGAACTGAAATGTAAACCATAGAAAGAATTGATTTGAATTCTATATATGCATGAATTATTTGAGAAGGCCGAGTTAATTCTCATTTTAAATAATTGATCGATAATGAAAAGTCGAAGGATGAAGACGGTGGTTGAAGACCGGAGATCTTCACATCGCTTGTACTTGGTTTATCAGATATTCTGATGGTTGGATATATATTGAGATGAAAATTTTACTAATGAACTGAAATGTAGATGTCGAATAGTTTAACCATCGAAAGAATTGATTTCAATTCTATATATGCATTAATTATTTGAAAAGGCCAAGTTAATTCTCATTTTAAGTAATTGATAGATGATGAAAAGTCGAAGGATGAAGATGGTCGTTAAAGACCGGAGATCTTCACATCGTTTGGATGATTACTGATGTCTTGGTTGGGAGGCATCCCAAGACAAGGTAATAAGTGGTGATCATCCAGACGTACTTGGAGATCGACCGGATATGTGAGGGCCTCTCTTCTGTATTGGACATATAGGACGAGGAAAAAGGTGCCTCCGTCTTCATTCAGACCCAAAACGAACTTGTAAATGGATGTGTGTCTGACATTGGGCTTCATTCTGTGTTGATTGATCTCTATTAAATATATATCTGTTTGGTGGCGGAGAACTTATTCTCTTTCTTAACACCCCTATCTGAGACGTACGAGCTTAGAGGTTATATATCGATAGACATCAGTCGCATTGCGTGACATGCCTGTGTGGCATGCTGAGATGCAGTGATTAGGACTTTTGTTGAAAAGCAGAGCCTTATGGTTGATGATCAAAGCACGGCTTTAATATAGCATAGCTTTGTGTATGGCGTTAATTCGTGAGCCTCCCACCCCGGGAATGAACCAGAAACGAGAGAGAACATCAGGGTGGACATGCGTTTCTTTCTAGCAAGGAGTGATGTCACAGTATGGAGCCTAGACATTTTTACTTATGTTGATGATAGAAAGCGAGGCGCCTCGGTTATATCAGTGACTACAATTCCGATGGATGGTTTGGTCGATATATGACCAGTTTACGCCCCATAGGGCCGGAAACGTATTATTCAGGCATTTTAATCCACTTCGTGTGGACCGGCCCTGATGATTCAAGGCTTGTATGCGCACTTGCCTGAGACATGGTAGGCTAGATTGTCTAGAAGTCGGTAAGGACGATCCCTTGCCCTGGTTCATGATGGAAATCCAACTTTCAATACGACATGTGCGGTTTTGATTGTAAACCTATATATGGCGACATGATATATGGTACCCATGCCGTCTATGATTGATATTATGATTCAAATTGTTTTTGAAACATATATGCACTAGTAATAATATCAAATGATTTTGTTTTATAAGTATCAGGCATATTTTGGCCACTATAAGGTAAAACTCTATCCTCCGGCTTGAGTTGCATTGTGTGATGGGACATGAGTCTTACAATGGCTTCATTTTTGTAAAAACCATTGTGATGTTTAAATGATTTACTTGTTTTAAGCATTGGCAATCCAATGGAGTAAACCAGTTCCGCATTAGCGGCGTGGTCCTGTGATTGGCCTTAATATAAAATAAGTTAAGTAGATTTCTCATACCAGTCCCATGACTGACTCGTATTTGTTTCACTTTGCAAACTCGGGTGCCCCTATTTCTACATGGGCATCCCTGTGTTCAGATTTTAGTAGGCTCATTATGAATAGCTATGGAGCTGAAGATGGATTCTATCATTTCTTTTATGTTGTTCAGACTTCGTTTTGTATATTATGTTTGATTCCGCTGTAGACATTTTATACAAAACTAAAACTATATTTTGTACTAAGTGTGATCCTGTTATACTATGTAACTCTGATGATTATATTTGTTCTATTGTAATTTATTATACATTATCTGGTGTAGTGATATATTTTGTTCTATTTTTATTGTTTATGTGTTATATTCCAAAGATTATCCTTGCTTCCGTGGCACGGGAGTTTAAGGTCATCACAGAAACACATGTTCTCCCTGCAGTCCCTAATCCCGTTTTTGGTTCATACCCGGTGTGAGGCTCGCGAATTAACGTTATACAAAAAGCTATGATATTTAAAGTTGTGCTTTGATCATCAACCACAAGACTCTTCTTTTCAATAAAATCTTTGATCATTGCATCTTAGCATGCCACATTGACAATTCATGCCATACGGCTGATGTCTATCAATATATAACCTCTAAGCTCTTACACCTCAGAGAAGGGTTTTAAGTTAGAGAATAAATTATCCACCACCAAATAGATATATATTTAATAGAAATCAATCAACACAGAATGAAATCCAATGTCAGAGACACATCCACTTACAAGTTCGTTTTGGGTATGAACAAAACCGGAGGCACCTTATTCCTCGTCCCATATATCCAATACAAGAGAGAGTTCCTCGCATATCCGATCGATCTCCAAGTACGTCTGGACGATCACCAATTATTACATTTGTAATGAACCAGAAAATTCGATGCTCGAATTTTCGACACAAATACATCCCGTGTCCAAACTCGAGTACCGAAAATCTAGAATGTTAAAGAAAGAGGTTAGAGGGTGAGACAAGAAAGAAAGAAATATGAGAATAGAAGAAAAAGGGAGAAGAAGAACTAATCACAGTTATCAGAGTCTCACAACGCAGTGAAATAAAATATAATACAAAAATCTTTAATGAAAAAAACTTGAAATAATACTTACAATTATAAAAGTACATCTGGACAGTTATAGCAGTCTGTCCTCATTATAACACACAACGGAATAATATATCATACGTCCGAACTCCTCCAGCTTGTCTTCTGAAGTCCGTATCATCTTACCCTGAACCAATACAACTTGGTCTGACCTAACTGGGTCTGATCTGAGCATTACAAACGCACAGGTCAGTCAGGTGAACCAGCGTGAGAAAAACTCACTTAATTATTGGTATCATCCAACTAGATTTTAATGTTAAAAATCCTTTCTCCTTTCAAAAAAAAAGGATAATCGTAAGACCAATCCACACATAAATATGGATGGTTTTTACCTTACCATAACCCAAAATGTTTTTGAAATTCATATCTTTTCTGGTATTATAATGTTGTCTAGATACAAATAAATAGCAATCTAGCGGAACGTTTGCATCTCACCTCCACATATATAGCATACAATTAAAACCGCGGGTGCTTATTGGAGATTGGATAGCTAACTATGACAAAGTATGGAACCACCTGTTGATAGTGTATCTCCAGAGGGGAATACATTGGGTTCAACAAGAATGTCTTGCAACCCGGCCCACACATGACCGATCACTCATTTCACTTGAGTGTATCGAATATATTGTTACCTTATGGTTGGTACCGACATAACCGTTCCCAGGAGATATAGAAGCGAAAAGAAGTAGCAAATATGAATATTCTCTAGTTGGTGACAATACATCCTAAACCGGGCGACCCATATAGCCATGCTGCCTGCTCGATTTTTGTCATTCTCCAGTTGTGAGGCCTGAGGTTGTATCGTATATTTTGACAGATCAGACCTTCATTTACTTTGAATGTCACATCGTCATACATGCCAAATCACAAATTGATTTCCCCAAAAATACCACGGGTATAAAGATAAGAGAAACGAATTCCTCCGCCACCAACGTAAGTATGTTTGAAGAGATCAACTTACGCGATCTATTAGATATACTCTGTCAGACATTCGTCCATATACGTTGTCCTGGTCTGGACAAACCGAAGGCACTCTCCTTCCACATCCTTGGAATCACCCTAAGGATCAGTAGTGAGTAGTCCTTGCAATCCATCGATTTCAAATACGACATGATCACCATCAAAATATCTATGGGAGCTACTCTAGAGAATTCAACAAGTAGTCCTTTCGCTTATGAAGATCTACAGTCTTTATTGCTCCATCTTCAATCCATAAATTTCTTACGTTTTCGTATTTGTTGGTTCGGAATGGTTTTCAAAAAAATTCGATCCCGGTCTTTCCGTACCAATAATCGTATAGGGCCAGATTTGATAGTCGGTTATTTAACTATCAAATAAAACAACCATTCACCCATAAAAGAAAATTGAATTCACTAATTAAATATCCATTACCATTCCAGCCTCTTTTTGATTAACCATTCGTTATTTTAAAACTCCGTCTCTATTTTCCAATAAATGGAATTCTCGTTTCTCTTCTTATATTAATATATAAGAATATTCAAAACCCCTTATTATAAAATATTTTTTTAAAGCATATTTTTTCCATCTCAGCCATTAGTTACTAATCATAAGCAAGTAAGAGAATAATTCCCTAAGTATTAACCCCGAAGGCTGAAACCAACATTAGATCGATACTCAGAAAATCATTTAACTCATTAATCTCCAATCAGTTTCTATTTTCCTTAACTCTATTTCTAAATTTTTAAAAAAATAGAAATTTTCACAATCCATTCTCATTTCAGACGAGCTATCTATTTCAACTTATAACCACTTCAAATATTTTACTTAAAAATACGATTTATTAAAACCATTATCGAATATTCCATTTACAGATATGATTTTGCAAACCATTTGCTAAAACTTTATTCATCCGTTAAATTTCATTTTGACCTTTACAAAACCTGGTTCTATATAGAGTCTTGATTCCATTAATAAATTTATAACATCTTCTTAGATTTATTATAGACGTCTCAGTTTCATTTCAATAACTTCATCCCGTAAAAATATTCATATATAAGAATCATTTGCCAATTTTACCATTCATGATTATTATCTAAAAATCTTATATAAAATTCTTTAGTTTAATATAGACTATATTATTCAAATTAGTCCGACTTAAATTCAACTGGAAATTATAAATTTAAAACCCTTTTCTAATTTTCCTTCCAACAAATTCCTGTTAGCAAAGATTTTTCCTTTACCCTTTATTTCTCGACCGTGAATAATATTTCTTAACATAAGTTCATTCTTAACTTAATTAGTGAACCTGAATTCATAGTTGAAATTTCAAGTTTCATTTTTATTTATAACTTCCATTTCGTTATAAAATCTTCTTTATGGTTTCCTTTGCGGATGGGAAAATTTCAATTTACTTTAAAATAATGGTTTATCATTCGATTCCCATTTCTTTCCAAAATTCACACATACTTTACATTTCCTTAAATTCCCCAACAATAATTTCACTTATAAAATTTCCTTTCCATCTCCTTTGTTCAAAACAAAAATTTTATTATTAAATTCTATTTAATTCGGTTTCCAAATAAACATTTCTATTTGAAGATAATTATTTTCTTCTCGACTCTCTTTATATTTAAATTACTATTTTGAAATCCATATTTTCCAAATTCTCCATTGGTAATCGTTTCATTTCATTATGAACGTCGTTTATAGAATTGCCTCATTAACGCATTTGTTTAAACAAACTTTTGCTCTTAAACTATATTATAATTTGGATTTCGAATGGACATTTCTATTTAAAAGTAGATATTTCCTTTAAACCCTTTTTATATTTAAATTTTCTATTTTGAAATCCATATATTATTTATGGTATTCAAAATATCCAAAATCAATGATCAATGTTACTGACACAACCAAATATACCATAAGCTATCACAGGTTATAAAACACATCATATATGAGCATATATGTAAAAACAAATAATTTAAATGTGAGGAATCCGGTTGGTTCCCTCTAACCTGTTTTTTTTCCTACATCCACAAATGTTTATCAATATTAATAATACCCATCCTGCTTCGAAGCAGGATATTGCGGTACGAAAGGTTATCCACTATATATGTTGTGGGGCATTTATTGAAATCATTTGCTAATGGTACTACGGGCATCCGCTAATGGTACTACGGGAATTATCCAATCACCAATATTATTATATAATTATATATATACACACACACACACATACTATCACTTATATCAATCAGGTAATCATCCATCAACCAATAAATAAATTTTGAACTATTAAAAATAGTTCCTAGTAATTTAACTGAGTGAGTTTAACTCACCTCGGTTTCCTCTGATGAATATCTGTTTCAATTTCCATATCGTCTCAGCACCGCGTCTACTTGAATTGTCCGTATGAAATTATTTTTCACCTATGATTTATTTATGTTTAATTAACGATTCATTGATTATTAATTTAAATCTAACTATAAACATAAATAAATTATTCTATCGATTTAAATTAAATACGTATACCATATGGTTATTTCAGTTCCCTCGACCATACGATGAATCTGATTACCGAACAGTTCCAAAATTGCATTTAGCTTTAATACGACATTAACTCGAACAGCTTACAGACAATTCTACATCTCCTTATTCTCCCACCCACAGCCATTGTCTGCAATCCTACACCATTAAGACCGATGAATATCACTGCTGCAAATTTGTGCCAGCCATTACAACTTTTTTCCAGTATTCAACATCCTTCACACTACTCCACATATGTCCATTTTCAAGCAACTATCTTCCTCAAAATTTACTGACCAAATTCATGTTCTCCACTGCGTAACCAACAGTGTGTTCCCCAAACATCAATCCATTCCAATCGCACATCCAAATTTCCACACTGACAAACTTCCCCAATTCACACAGTTCAGTCATCTATTGAACTCCCCAGTCAATCTCGCAACACTCGAAATCAAACTCAAGTTTGATAACAGTTCATCCAAACATCTTAAATTAACTAGTCGCACTTCCCAAATTATCATTAAAAAATCGAACTTTAGTTTTAACCATACCAGTATATGAACTCCACCACATTGTTGTCTATCGAATTCTGCTCCAGTACCTAGGACTTACAGAAATCACAGCCAATATCGGCTCGGTTTTCATGCATGAAGTCGCACCTCTCACAATGTCTTCATCCCCTTAGCAACATCGAACGAAACTTGGATTGAATCCTTACTGAACTCGCGAGTGCTTATAGATGTCGAGCTTTAGAAATTACAAAATTTTGAATCGTGATTCTTCTTGTCGCACCCATCCTCGAGTCGAGCTCTAGTTGCCATCGCGATTTACTCATCGTGGTTCAGATTTACATTTTTTTTAATTATTTCTGAGGATCGATTTATGTATGGATTGGTAAAACAAGGAAACAAAGTAGAAAGCTTGGACCGATTTCCCCCATTTTTTTATAACAGTGGAATGATTTCGCGATGGACAAACAAAGAAGAAATGAACTGTAATGGTTTGAGGAAGGAGAGACTACGGAGGAAATAGTCGTTTATATAGGCACGATGGTGTAAGGATAGAGATAATGTCGGCTCAGTCACTCCGATAGCTTTAGACATAGAATAGCCTTTTGGCGTATTGTCATGTTTGCAAAAATAAGAACATAAGTTTATGTGAAATGAATGAAAAGAAAGAACTCTGAAGGTGGGTAGCTTTAGGCATAGATATGAAGGAGGCAGCTCTTTAGTGTACGTGATTGTGAGGTTTCGGAAAGGAGTAATTTCAAACGTGGAATAACAAGAAGGAAACTGTAGCTTCACAGTAGGTCATCCCCTATATTTTAATTTAATTTAATTTAATTATTAATTTAAATGGTGTTATCTTAATTAAAATACACCATGATTCTAAACCCCTATTTGAGCGCAACGAATGGCATTTCCAGGGTTCTACCACCTTTCTAAACACACTTGAACAGTTTCCACGGTCTAATTTGAACATATACAGAAGACATGAGACGACACGTAACTTCCTCGGTAAGGAAAGCCCAGATTGAATTGAGAACAAGGCACATCGGAACGCAAACAGAAGAACATTTCATTGTTATTTACAACAATTCCATCAGATTACAAGAATATACAGAGTATGAATAAATATTATACAACAGAAAAATATCAGAGATTACAATAAATTACGTAGCAGCGGAAAAACAATATAAAACACAACTGAAAGTAATACACGTATATAGAGCTTTCCGAGTATCGTTCCAGCTGTAAATCAGGATCCTGTGAATATAAATCTGCCAAATCAAAACAACTAGCTGCACGTGCGGAAATTAAGGGCACCCAGAGTTTAAGTTAAAACAAAAAACTCCAGGTCAGTCATGTGACTGGTGTGAGAACTAAAACAGTTATTAATATTGGTTTTTAAAGTTCGGTAAATCAAGGGACCACGCCTTATAACACGGAACGGGTTTCCTCCCAAGAATACCAGTGAATAAATCAAACAGCGCAATGCTAAATAAAGAAAGATGAAGCTATTATAAGACCCAGGTCCCATCACACAATGCAACGCAGGCCGGAGGATAGGGTTTTTTCCTTATAATAGCCAAAGCATGCTTTATACGTTAAAAACACATTATTTTGATATTACTATAAGTGTATAGTGTCAAAACAATTTTAATCATAAATATTAATCATAGGCGGCATGAATGACCCATACCACTATGTCGCCATACTAGGTTCTACAAATAAAACAGAAAGTCACGTATTGGAAATTGGATTTCCGTCATGAGTCGAGGCAAGGGGCAAGCTCCTCTCTGATTCTAGACACTCTAGCAAATGTCTCTGGACCCCACTATGATCCTTGGATCGGTTGGGCCAGTCCTCTCTTACTTTTGAGGATTGGCAATTCCTGAACACACGTTTTCCGGTCCTAACAGATCTATATCCGAGGCGCCTCGCATTCCAACAACCACAAAGGTGAAAAGTATATAAATGTCAGCAGTTTAAGCACTGACACCACCACTAGCTAGAAAGAAACGTCGTGTTCTCCTAACGGTCTGTATCCCATTTTTGACTCATACCGAGGTGTGAGGCTCGCGAATTCACGTTATACACAAAGTTATGCCACATAGGCTGTGCTTTGATCATCAACCTCAATACTTTGCTTTTCAACAGAAACCCTAATCATCTGCCACTTAGGCGTGCCACACAGGCAATTCACTCCATGCGACTCATGTCCATCGATATACAACCTCTGAGCTCGTACGTCTCAGAGAAGGGCGTTAAGCAAGACAATAAATTCTCCGCCGCCAAACAGATGTATATATAATAGAGATCAATCAACACAGAATATAATCCAATGTCAGACACACAGTCCATTTACAAGTTCGTCCTGGGTCTGAACGAAACCGGAGGCACTTTCCTCGCATATCCATTGATCTCCAAGTACGTCTGGATGACCACCAACTGATTCCCTCATCTTGGGTGTACAGCCCAATCAAGATCATCAGTAATCACCCAAACAATGTGAAGACTTCCGGTCTTCAACCACCGTCTTCGTCTTCGACTTATCATCGAATCGGTTATTCAGAATGAGTATAAACCCGGCCTTTCCGAATAACCCGCGTATATAATAAACCAATTGTTACACAAACACAACATACGCCTCATTCCAATTCAGTATATTCTTTTATTCAGATATTCACATTCTTAGGGGAAAGGTTCCCATTAATTTTATCAAAGATAAATTCTTCTAAATTTATTCTCTAATCTTCCTTTGGATATCATTTCAAACCATATTATGGTTTTCCAAACTAGTCGGGATTAGCGAACCACACCGAAGTAATTATTTATTTTATTTCCCAATCCCAACCTATTCATCCCACGGAGCAAAACTGGTAATACTCCATATCTAACACCACGGTGTTATCGGTAAATATTAATTACCATTTCATGTTCAAATCTAATTAAAGATTTAACCATCGCTTTGGAGCAAAACTGGTGATACTCCATTCTCGATCATTACAATCTAATTAAAGATTCATTAAAACTTCACTTAGTTTTAATCTTCCCAAATATCAATATCCTGTCTTTAACTGGGTTAAAGAATCAATGTCATCTAAAACACGGTTCACGATGAACCCAAAATCACATTCCATTGTTAATCGGGTTAAAGAACAGGTGTTATTCAAAACACCGCTCACGATAAACCCAAAAACAAATTTAAATTCAATTCCAGTTAAATATCATTTAATTGGTACACTTCATTAAATCTAAATTGAAAGATTTAATATTTTTCTCAACTGGGCTTAAGAACAGTGTTAGTGAAGACACCATTCACGACAAACCCAAATCACATTTGATATCAAATATAAGGCTCTATATAGAAAATATACTGGCTTATATTCAATATCAGATTCTGCAACCAACAAATATCATATTGGAAATAACGATATAAATATATCTTTCAAATTTCCACAACCATCTCTGTATAATCATGAAATCCGACATCGAAATATTCCAAAGATAATTTCGATTCAAATCCATTCCAATTCGTATTTTGGAAATTCTGATTATTTTTAATACCACTTTCAGATTCAATTTATTTATTCCAAAAATAAATTGATTTTAATTCTAGTTCAAAACTAGTTCATTTTGATAAAAATCTAATTCTATCTTTTCAAATGTGAAACTTTCCATCCCAGTTCTTCACAAACCATTTCTTATGATTTTACACAAATTATTACTATTTTTAATAATTTTATCAAGGCTCGTACAGTCGATTTCCATCAACGGCCATCGAACTGCACTTACAGCGACCTTTTCCAAATTTGATTTGGACATAATTCCAAATCCAACCACTAGATTTCAATTTTCTAATATTCGTTGGAAAGCTCTTTTCGATACGAACCCAACGGTTCTGGTTTGAGGAGAATCCGACGGTCGGATCTCCCGTAATGTCCATTCGAAGTCAATGGTCAAAATTCACAAACTGCCGCAGCGCGGCGCGTTCTATTCCGGCCATTATATATATATATATAATATATATATATTATATATATTTCGTCGATTTCCTTTTAAAGCGTATTTTATAAATCGTTTTAAATTCGTATTCGAAATGATTTCAACATCATATTCAATTTCGGATCAAAATTGAATATTCCACATCATCGATATACAAATGATAATATTTTCAAAACGTTATATTTTGAAATCACTTCCTTTTCTATATTCATTTTAAAAACGAATATAATCGACATAAATATCGCTCACGTCAAAATAGCGCGTCTCTAATCAACACGGCTTTATATATATTTCAATAAATTCGTTATTCTATTCAACATATGAATATTCTCAACACATGAGCACTGTCAACACATGACTATTTTTGTTATTTAATATATTTTATAAAATTATGGTATCTGTCGTTTGATTTTTAAATCAGATTCCAACCGTAAAGTAGTAAGAGAATGATTCCCTAAGTATTATCCCCGAAGGCCGAAACCAATATCAGATCATTACTCAGGAAACCACTCATCTTATCTATTTTCCAGTTAGTTTCTAACTTTAAATATGATAAAGATGTAAATTTTATTGTTAAAATATTTCTTTCAACACATGATTATCGTCAACACATGACTATATATTCCATTCAACACATGAATCTTTATTTTATTCTATTCTTTATTTTCCCAATTCGAGTGAGGCCCAATCAACTACCATATAATGTTAATTATATGGTTTCCATACAACACATGCATATAATAGCAACGATAATTAATCAACCATCGTCCAAAGTGCACCACACAACTGCATAAGCATCAAATATAAATAATTAACGCTCACACAGTCTGTCGACCAATCGATCGACATACAATGAAATAATTGGGATTAGTGTATGCCAAATATCATCCCAATACCCGTATGGGGTTTTAAATCAACAAACACAGATTTTTATTTATTCACATACCCGTTAAAAATTATAATTTTAACGATAAAATATTTTTAACTATATAAATATTTTATTTCATCTCACAACACACAATAAATTTTCACCACAACAAACAATCAAACATACGAGCCATCCATGGTCTGTGGACGACGGGTGTCGGGTGCTGCTTAGCACCGTCTGCATCCTAGTATATATTTTTAACTAGAAAAGAAAATTTAAAGTGAGAAGTTCTCACCGACTAGCTAACCCAAACGCCGCGACTCTTCCTATGTAGAAGTCTTCGTCGTGCTCTCCTTTTGTCCATTTCATTGTCCGTAGTCACTACATATATAAAAATCACATTTTTATATTGTTACTATATAGATAAAAAATCTATTTTTACACCGCTACTATATAGATAAAAATCCTATTTTTACATCGCTGTTCATATAATAAAGATTATATTTTTATCATGCTATTCTCTATATAAAAATTATATTTTTATATATATATATAAAGATTGTATTTTTATATCACGGCTTCATATGTAAAAATCACTCCTTTACAACGCTAGTCCCTATATAAAGATCGAATTTTTAACGCTTCTATAATACAAAAATCATATTTTTATACTTTTGATAATATAAAAATCATATCTTTCCAACTTCAAAGACATAATCTTTTCGCTATTTCATTATAAAAATCATTTATTTATCTCTTCTATAAATTAAAAATCGAATTTTTATCCTTTCTAAAATATAAAAATCATATTTTTATATATAAAAATATAATCTTTTCACTATTATAACGATGTTTACATAATAAAAATCCTATCTTTATTCAGATAAAAATCCAACCTTTCTTTGCTAACATCGTATATAAAAAATCCGACCTTTCTTCTCATTAAAAATCTAATCTTTTCCTTTCTAAAAACCCCTTCTTTTTATTTCTTCTTTTTATTTATATTTTCAAAAATCAAAAAATAAACAAAGCTATTTTAATTAAACAAAACTGAATATTTTAAATAATTAAAATAAAAAGAAAACTTACAGTGTCTAGAGGGGGAAAGGAGAAGAGGGGCTGCGGAAGAGAGGGGGGCAAGGCGGAAGTCGATATCAGAAGAGGAGGGAGGAAGAACGGAGGGGATGGACGGAGGGGGAAAAGGGGACCGGAGGCCGGAGGGTACGGTGGTCGGGAAGGGGGGGGTTGGCGGCCAGCTTCCGCGGTTTGGGGTCAAGGGGCTAGGGCACGGAGAAAAAGGAGGGGGGAGATAAGAGGGGGGGCTCTGCGGTGGTCGGCGCCGCCTTGGGGGGGAGGGGGCGCGATGGTGGAGGCGGCGACGGTCCCTCCCCCCCGTCGCACCTTTTTGCTTCTTTTTTTTAATCGATTTCTGATTTTGAAAAGGGGGGTACAGGAGATAGAGTTATTTTTTTTATTTATTTAATTAATTTCAAAAAGCAACTTCTTATTTCGACTTCGAAACGAGACCCACCGACTGTTGTCCTTAGCTAATTACCCCTATTCCGAACACAATGGGATATGTATCATAAGCTGATTCGATCGTTTCGATCAGTTTTCGTCAAAATCAACATATAACTCTATATATTGAATTTGAACGCGCATTTCAATTTACCGGGCCCACATACGAACTCTAAAAATTCCCAAAAAATATTTTCTAGCTTCGTTTTGACGATACGGTCCTAACAAAACTAGTTTCATCGAATTCTGAGACCGTTTGAAAAATGGCTATTTTCCAGTCGATTAAAATCAAATGAAAATGGTCAAACGCGTTTTCCTTTGCCTTGCTCACATATTGATTCGAAAAATTATGAAATTTGAAACCTAACAATAATTTGACATCCCGGATCCAACAAAAGTGGTTTCGTCGAAATCCGAGGTCGTTTGCAAAATTTCCATTTTAAAGGGCCAGAATTCCATAGCGACCATTCTGAATTTTCAACTGGACGTATCTTTTGATTCCCGCTATGAAATTTTGATTTCTTGGAAAGATATTCTCAATTAGACTCAAATATTTTTGGTTTTGCTAAAATCCGGTTTGTTTTGCACCCGGTATGTTCAATTGAAATTTGAAATAGAATTATCGAACTACCGCGCCATTTTCAATTCCTTTTATAATTAAAATAAAATATTTATGTTCAAACGACGATCCATATAAATATATACGTTCTATTTCTATTCAAAATAAATTTCTCGTCGTTATTATTTAAAATAATTCATTTTAAATATCAAAATTCGCTAAAATTGCCAAAATAAAAATTTTAAATTGGTTCGCATTTTCCGGGTTATTACAATCTCCCCCACTTAAAACTTTTCGACCCGAAAAGGAACGAAGCCAATAGTTGTTTAACTAATCAACTCAAATTCCATTATTTTCTTTATGGCTTAAGTTCTTCAACTTTTCGGTTTCTAAGAACTTTTCAAATTTCTCAAAAATTTGGCTAGCACCCTAAATTTTCGAAAAATTTCGCCATAACCTCCCCTGCACCGGGGACTTCGGGATATTTCATATAGCCTCCCATGGCCTTCTTCAATCAAAAAGAAAAATAAAAAGCCAAGCGGCTAGACAATCGGCTCATAAAATCATCATCACCCAAACGAAACAGTAAATTATGGTAAACATGTACCTATTTGTCGGGCAAACAATTTTATTCTTCTGCTCTAGCCTCTTTGCTATGACTTGTTCAATGTAAGTACATGTATATGCATGCAATTTCAAACAATTTTCAATACAGTTCAATATTTGGTTCAATTTGGCATAACGGTTCAAAATTATCAAACAAATAAACAAACAATACAATCAGCAATCAATTAGTGAATTAGAATTTCAAACACATAACTTTAATACATAGTCAAAAATCATATTTTTGATGCCAATCTCAACAATAATCCTAAGTAAGTTTTGGTTCTCACACCAGTCTAATGGAAATATATAGATATCACACCTTCGTCACTCAAAAATAAATACTGGTGATGGCGCGCCATCATCAGAATCATGTCCGGGCGACTAGAGTGTGATTCTATATCTATCTGGTATATTAAAACTTCGAATATACGTTCATGATGCATATATGCAAAGTCTTTATATACTCGATTGTCCAAATAAATACAAATAAAATATTCGATACTTGAATTCAATTTTCAAAACAATATTGTTTTCAGTTGAAAAATATACTCTTCACACTCGTTCTAGGATACTACTGATCCCATCTCTAACAAGTTATTCTAATTGGATATTACTAATCCAATATCTGATGAATTCTTTCGTTCGGTTCTAATGTGTCTTGTCCTCGAGCTCTGTAAATCAAAGCTCTGATACCAACTGAGACGACCCGTAACTTCCCCTGTAAGGAAAGCCCGGATTGAATTGAGAACAAGGCACATCAGAACGCAAACAGAAGAACATTTCATTGTTATATACAACAATTCCATCAGATTACAAGAATATACAGAGTATGAATAAATATTATACAACAGAAAAATATCAGAGATTACAATAAATTACATAGCAGCGGAAAAAAAATATAAAACACAATTGAAAGTAATACACGGATACAGAGCTTTCCGAGTTTCGTTCCAGCTGTAAATCAGGATCCTGTGAATATAAATCTGCAAAACCAAAACTACTAGCTGCCCGTGCGGAAATTAAGGGCACCCAGAGTTTAGGTAAAAACAATAAACTCCAGGTCAGTCATGTGACTGGTGTGAGAACTAAAACAGTTATTAATATTGGTTTTTAGAGTTCGGTACATCAAGGAACTACGCCGTATATCACGGAACGGGTTTCCTCCCAAGAATACCAGTGCATAAAACAAACAGCGCAATGCTAAATAAAGAAAGATGAAGCTATTATAAGACCCTGGTCCCATCACACAATGCAACACGAGCCGGAGGATAGGCTTTTTACCTTATAATAGCCAAAGCATGCTTTATACGTTAAAAACACATTATTTTGATATTACTATAAGTGTATAGTGTTAAAACAATTTCAATCATAAATATTAATCATAGGCGGCATGAATGACCCATACCACTATGTCGCCATACTAGGTTCTACAAATAAAACAGAAAGTCACGTATTGGAAATTGGCTTTCCGTCATGAGTCGAGGCAAGGGGCAAGCTCCTCTCCGATTCGAGACACTCCAGCAAATGTCTCAGGACCCCACTATGATCCTTGGATCGGTTGGGCCGGTCCTCTCTTACTTTTGAGGATTGGCAATTCCTGAACACACGTTTCCCGGTCCTAACAGACCTATATCCGAGGCGCCTCGCATTCCAACAACCACACAGGTGAAAAGTATATAAATGTCAGCCAGTTTAAGCATTGACACCACCACTAGCTAGAAAGAAACGTCGTGTTCTCCCAACGGTCCGTATCCCGTTTTTGACTCATACCGAGGTGTGAGGCTCGCGAATTCATGTTATACACAAAGCTACGCCACACAGGCTGTGCTTTGATCCTCAACCTCAAGACTTTTCTTTTCAACAGAAGCCCTGATCATCTGCCACTTAGGCGTGCCACACAGGCAATTCACTCCATGCGACTGATGTCCATCGATATACAACTTCTGAGCTCGTATGTCTCAGAGAAGGGCGTTAAGCTAGAGAATAAATTCTCCGCCGCCAAACAGATGTACATTTAATAGAGATCAATCAACACAGAATAAAATCCAATGTCAGACACACAGTCCATTTACAAGTTCGTTCTGGGTCCGAACGAAACCGGAGGCACTTTCCTCGCATATCCATCGATCTCCAAGTACGTGTGGACGACCACCAACTGATTCCCTCATCTTGGGTGTACAGCCCAATCAAGATCATCAGTAATCAACCAAATGATGTGAAGACTTCCGGTCTTCAACCACCGTCTTCATCTTCAAATTATCGTCGAATCGGTTATTCAGAATGGGTATAAACCCGGCCTTTCCGAATAACCCACGTATATAATAAACCAATTGTTACACAAACACAACATATGCCTCATTCCAATTCAGAATATTCTTTTATTCAGATATTCACATCCTTAGGGGAAAGGTTCCCTTAAATTTTATCAAAGATAAATTCTTCTAAATTTATTCTTTAATCTTCCTTTGGATATCATTTCAAACCATATTATGGTTTTCCAAACTAGTCGGGATTAGCGAACCACATCGAAGTAGTTATTTATTTTATTTCCCAATCCCAACCTATTCATCCCAGGGAGAAAAACTAGTAATACTCCATATCTAACACCACAGTGTTATCGGTAAATATTAATTACCATTTCACGTTCAAATCTAATTAAAGATTTTACTATCGCTTTGGAGCAAAACTGGTGATACTCCATTCTCGATCATTTCACTCTAATTAAAGATTCATTAAAACTTTACTTAGTTTTAATCATCCCAAATATCAATATCCTGTCTTTAACTGGGTTAAAGAATCAATGTCATCTAAAACACGGTTCACGATAAACCCAAAATCACTTTCCATTGTTAATCGGGTTAAAGAACAGGTGTTATTCAAAACACCGCTCACGATAAACCCAAAAACAAATTTAAATTCAATTCCAATTAAATATCATTTAATTGGTACATTTCATTAAATCTAAATAGAAAGATTTAATATTTTTCTCAACTGGGCTTAAGAACAGTGTTAATGAAGACACCATTCACGATAAACCCAAATCACATTTGATATCAAATACAAGGCTCTGAATGGAAAATATACCGGCTTATATTCAATATCAAATTCTGCAACCAACAAATATCGTATTGGAAATAATGATATAAATATATCTTTCAAATTTCCACAACCATCTCTATATAATCACGAAATCCGACGTCGAAATATTCCGAAGATAATTTCGATTCAAATCCATTCCAATTCGTATATTGGAAATTCTAATTATTTTTAAAACCACTTTCAGATTCAATATATTTATTCCAGAACTAAATTGATTTTAATTCTAGTTCAAAACTAGTTCATTTTGATAAAAATCTAATTCTATCTTTTCAAATGTGGAAGTTTTCATCCCAGTTCTTCACAAACCATTTCTTATGATTTTACACAAATTATTACTATTTTTAATAATTTTATCAAGGCCTGTACAGTCGATTTCCATCAACGGCCATCGAACTGCACTTACAACGACCTTTTCTAAATTTGATTTGGACATAATTCCAAATCCAACCGTTAGATTTCAAATTTCTAATATTCATTGGAAAGCTATTTTCGATACGAACCTAACGGTTCCGGTTTCAGGAGAATCCGACGGTCGGATCTCCCGTAATGTCCATTCGAAGTCAATGGTCGAAATTCACGAACTTCCGCAGCGCGGCGCGTTCTATTCCGGCCATTATATATATAATATATATATATATATTTCGTTGATTTCCTTTTAAAACGTATTTTATAAATTGTTTTAAATTCGTTTTCGAAACGATTTCAACTTCATATTCAATTTCGAATCAAAATTGAATATTCCACATCATCGATATACAAATGATAATATTTTCAAAACATTATATTTTGAAATCACTTCCTTTTCTATATTCATTTTAAAAACGAATATAATCGATATAAATATCGCTCACGTCAAAATAGCGCGTCTCTAATCAACACAGCTTTATA
The DNA here is from genome assembly GCA_030737875.1 of Allium sativum. Lineage (NCBI taxonomy): Eukaryota > Viridiplantae > Streptophyta > Magnoliopsida > Asparagales > Amaryllidaceae > Allium > Allium sativum. Next base: position 243,431,332 of record CM060923.1, read on the forward strand.
TATATTTCAATAAATTCATTATTCTATTCAACACATGAATATTCTCAACACATGAGCACTGTCAACACATGACTATTTTTGTTATTTAATATATTTTATAAAATTATGGTATCTATCGTTTGATTTTTAAATCAGACTCCAACCGTAAAGTAGTAAGAGAATGATTCCCTAAGTATTAACCCCGAAGGCCGAAACCAATATCAGATCAATACTTAGGAAACCACTATCTTATCTATTTTCCAGTTAGTTTCTAACTTTAAATATGATAAAGATGTAAATTTTATTGTTAAAATATTTCTTTCAACACATGATTATCGTCAACATATGACTATATATTCTATTCAACACTTGAATCTTTATTTTATTTTATTCTTTATTTTCCCAATTGGAATGCAGCCCAATCAATTACCATATAATGTTAATTATATGGTTTCCATACAACACATGTATGTAATAGCAACGATAAATAATCAACCATCATCCAAAGTGCACCACACAACTGCATAAGCATCAAGTATAAATAATTAACGCTCACACAGTCTGTCGACCAATCGACCGACATAAAATGAAATAATTGGGATTAGTGCATGCCAAATATCATCCCAATACCCGTGTGGGGTTTCAAATCAACAAACACAGATTTTTATTTATTCACATACCCGTTAAAAATTATATTTTTAACGATAAAATATTTTTAACTATATAAATATTTTATTTCATCTCATAAAACACACAATAAATTTTCACCACAACAAACAATCAAACATACGAGCCATCCATGGTCTGTGGACGACGGGTGTCGGGTGTTGCTAAGCACCGTCTGCATCCTAGTATATACTTTTAACTAGAAAAGAAAATTTAAATTGAGGAGTTCTCACCGACTAGCTAACCCAAACGCCGCGACTCTTCATATGTAGAAGTCTTCGTCGTGCTCGCCTTTTGTCCATTTCATTGTCCGTAGTCACTACATATATAAAAATCACATTTTTATATTGTTACTATATAGATAAAAATTATATTTTCACACCGCTACTATATAGATAAAAATCCTATTTTTACACCGCTGTTCATATAATAAAGATTATATTTTTATCACGCTATTCCCTATATAAAAATTATATTTTTATATATATAAAGATCGTATTTTTATATCACGGCTTCATATGTAAAAATCACTCCTTTACAATGCTACTCCCTATATAAAGATCGAATTTTTAACGCTTCTATAATATAAAAATCATATTTTTATACTTTTGATAATATAAAAATCATATCTTTCCTACTTCAAAGACATAATCTTTTCGCTATTTCATTATAAAAATCATTTATTTATCTCTTCTATAAATTAAAAATCGAATTTTTATCCTTTCTAAATTATAAAAATCATATTTTTGTAAATAAATATATAATCTTTTCACTATTATAACGATGTTTACATAATAAAAATCCTATCTTTATTCGGATAAAAATCCAACCTTTCTTCGCTAACATCGTATATAAAAAATCCGACCTTTCTTCTCATTAAATATCTAATCTTTTCCTTTCTAAAAACCCCTTCTTTTTATTTCTTCTTTTTATTTATATTTTTAAAAATCAGAAAATAAACAAAGCTATTTTAATTAAACAAAACTGAATATTTTAAATAATTAAAATAAAAAGAAAACTTACAGTGTCTAGAGGGGGAAAGGAGAAGAGGGGCTGCGGAAGAAAGGGGGGCAAGGCGGAATTCAGCATCAGAAGAGGAGGGAGGAAGGAGGAACGGAGGAGATGGACGGAGCGGGAAAAGGGAATCGGAGGCCGGAGAGTACAGCGGTCGGGAAGGAGGGGGTTGGCGGCCTGCTTCCGTGGTTTGGGGTCAAGGGACTAGGGCACAAAGAAAAAGGAGGAGGGGAGAGCAGATGTAACGACCCGGAAAATCTGAACGAATTTAAAAAAATTTAAATTGGCTATTTTAGTGGATTTTAAATATTTAAAATAAATATTTTGAATAATAACGATGAAAAGTTAGTTTGAATCGACATTGAAAATAAATATAATTACTTTGAATTATAAATAAGGCCTGAAAAGGCGCGGTAATTTCAAAATTTGAATTCAAACTTTGACTGACTGTACCGGGTGCAAAACAAAACGGATTTGAGTGAAACCAAAAATATTTAAATCTGTTAGTGAATACCTTTCTAACGAATCTGAAAAATCGAAGTTTCATAGTAGGAAGCAAAAGTTATGGCCAAATGAATTTTCAGAAAGGTCGCAATAGAAATTATATAGCCCGTGAAAATAGCCATTTTGCGAATAACCTTGGAATTCGACGAAACCACTTTTGTTGGATCCGGGATGTGAAATTATTGCTAGGTTTCAAATTTCATAATTTTTGAAGTTAATATGTGAGCGCGGCAAAGGAAAATGTGTTTTGGGCAATTACAGTTAAATTGGATCGACCAGAAATGGGCCATTTTTCAAACGATCTAAGAATTCGATGAAACTAGTTTTGTTGGGACCGTATCGTCAAAACATAGCTAGATTTATTTTTTGGAATTTTTTGAATCAGTATGTGGCCTCGGCAAATTGAAATGTACGTTCAAATTAAATATTGAATGTTTTATATTTTAATTTGAAGGAAAATTGACTGAAACAGTCGAAATGGCCTACGAAACATATCCCATTGTGTCCGGGATGGGGGTAATTAGATAGGGGCGACAGTCGTTGGGTTTGATTTCGAGTTCGTGTGAGAAAACCCCAATTTTTGAATATATATATATATATATATATCAGCGAATCAGAAAATTCCATTCATTAAATAAATAAATAAAATCGCTCCTTCTCTCTCCCCGACAGCGACGAATGGCGGATAGGTATTCAAATCTTCCGGCTTGATTTCTCCCTCGTTTCTCAACGAAATCGAGCGCGGTTGGATCCATTTCGAAGCTCTTGACCTCCTCTTCAAATCAGTATGAAGTTTACTGATTATCGGTGAGTATATCGAGAGAATCACCCTCGAGAACGGTCGGCCTTTGGAGCTTCGCCACGCCAGCTGGGCCCCACCGAACTGCACCCCACCACCACGCACGCGAAGCCCTCTCCTAGCCCTTTGACGCTGCGAAGACCGATCGTCTTATAGCTACACGGATTTCGCAAAAATCGAAAACCTAGTTTTCGAACCAAACTGTGAAGGTACGGCTATGATAATTTTAAACTGATTTTAACATTTAAAAGCGTAGCGAACTTCTAAAAGTCATATCTTTTTCGTTTCTTATCGAAATTCAGTGAAACAAGAGACAGTGGACTCGTGTGGACATCTTCTACATTTTAGAAGAGACCGCATATTTTTCTGAGCCTTCTGCTATTTTTGGTGGAGTGGAACCCAATATGAGATTTCTAAATTATAAACGATATGGAAAACAACGATGTATAAATTATATAATCGATGTATGAGTTATATAAGCGTTGTACACCTCTTGTATAAGCGTTGTATAAGTTGCACGTTCGATGTATAAGTGGTATATGCGTTGTAAAAATTATATATGTGTTGAAGTAGAAGTAAAATGCTATATATAAATATATATATATATATATATACGCCCCTCGTCCACAAACCATGGACGATATTTATTGGTTGTGATTGGTGTGAAAATTGATTGATATCGAATGGTTGATTGAAATTGTTTGTGGTTGAAATTGATGGATTGTGGTTGAAAAATACCCGTTTGTGGCTGAGAAATATTTGGTTGAAACCACATAGGATTAGTTTATAGAAATGAAAACAAATATACATGCCGCCTGCGTGCAAACTAGATGCATGATTCCCCATTGTCAAAAGCTGCGAGGCTTTAAGGTAGAGCGAGGAGCCGTACTAGGGATGGTCCCGGTTTTAACTACCCTGCCGTTATGCTGCCGAAATTTTGAATAATATTCATGTGTTAGAAATATTTTCATGTGTTGAAACTATATTCGTGTGTTGAATAGAAATTCCTTTATTGAATGACATTCATGTTTTGAAATAAATTGTTTTGCAATAAAAATCACCTTTTTATCTATTTATATAAACTATAGAAAACCTTCATGTGTTGAATCAAAATTCATTCGTTGAATTGAAATTCATGTGTTGAATGGTATTCGTGTTTTAAATATAAAAATCACCTTTTTATCTATTTATATAAACTATAGAAAACCTTCACGTGTTGAATCGAAATTCATTCGTTGAACTGAAATACATGTGTTGAATGGTATTCGTGTTTTAAATATAAAAATCACCTTTTTATCTATATATATAAACTATAGAAAACCTTCATGTGTTGAATCGAAATTCATTCGTTGAATCGAAATTCATTCGTTGAATAGAAATTCATGCGTTGAATGGTATTCGTGTTTTAAATAAATTGTTTTAAATATAAAAATCACATTTTTACTCTATGTATACAAACTATAGAAAACCTTCATGTGTTGAATCTAAATTTATTCGTTGAATAGAAATTCATGTGTTGAATGGTATTCGTGTTTTAAATATAAAAATCACCTTTTTATCTATATATATATATAAACTATAGAAAACCTTCATGTGTTGAATCGAAATTCATTCGTTGAATTGAAATTTATGTGTTGAATGGTATTCATATTTTGAAATAAATTGTTTTATAATAAAAATCATATTTTTAACATCTATATGAACTACATAAAATAGTCGTGTTTTGAAAGAAGTTTTTTATAATAAAAATCATAGTTTTATCATCTATATGAACTATATAAAAATATAAAATAGTCGTATTTTGAAATAAATTGTTTTACAATAAAAATCACATTTTTATTATATACATGAATTGTAAAATAGTGAAGTGTTGAAATAGAAGACAGTTGGATAAAAATATCATTTTTATCAAATGTATGAAAATCATATAGTTTTGAAATCGAAGAATTGATATATATATATATACATATATAATATATATATATATATATAGAATTGAAATATCGAATAACGAAGCTGCAGTTCGTATTTTGAAACCGTGATTTCAAACGATTAGTGCGGGAGATCCGACCATCGGATCTTCCCGAAACAACAACCGTTGGGTTCGCTTTGGAAATATCTTTCCAACGGCACCAACTTTGTAAAAATCCAACGGTTGGATTGTCTGAAATGTTTAATTCAAATCTGAAGAAAAACAGCGCCAGAATCGATTATATATATATATATATAATTTAATTATATTAAATCGAATAACGACGCTACAGTTCGTATTTTGAAATCGAAACTTCAAACGATTATACCGGGAGATCCGACCGTCGGATTTTCCCGAAACTGGAACCGTTGGATTCGTTTTGAAAAGATCTTTCTAATAATGTAAATTTTGTGAAGATCCAACGGTTAGATTTTCAGATATGTGTAATCAAATCTGAAGAAAAACAGCGCCATGGCCGCGTTATGGCCCGAAGCGTCGTTTTGAATAAATTTGCTATTTTAAAATAAATAAAAATAGCGATAAATCATTATAAAATATTAAAAATGATATGGATGTGAAATTTAGAAACTAACTGAAGGTTGGCTAAGTCGAATGGTTTCCTGGGTGTTGATCTGATGTTGGTTTCGGCCTTCGGGGTTAATATTTGGGAAATCGTTCTCTTACTGTTTTACGGTTAGCGACTAATGAATTGAAATGATGCGTATGTGTATTTGTGTTGCACTTGTTTATTATATACGCGAGTTGCTCAGAAAGACCGGGTTTATCCCATTCTGAATAACTGAATCGACGATAAGAAATCGAAGATGAAGACGGTGGTCGAAGACCAGAGATCTTCACCTCGTTTGGAAGGTAACTGATGTCCTGATTGGCAGGCATCCCGAAATATGGATAATGAGTGGTGATCGTCCAGACGTACGTGGACGTCGATGGGTTTGCGAGGTATATAGTGCCTCCGGTTTCGTTCAGAACCAGAACGGACTTGCAAATGGACAGTGTGTTTGACATTGGTATTTATTCTGTGTGATTGATAGCCATCAGTTGCACGGTGTGAATAGTCTGTGTGGCATGCTAAGATGAAGTGATCAGGGCTTCTGTTTAAAAGCAAAGTCTTGTGGTGATGATCAAAGCACCGCCTGTGTGGCATATCTTTGTGTATAACGTGAATTCGCGAGCCTCACACCCCGGTATGAACCAGAAATGGGAGAGGACCTCAAGGAGGACATGCGTTTCTTTCTAGCTAGAAGTGGCATAAGTGGTTTTACACGCCTTGACGAGTTTGACTTATGTGGTTGTTACTATTGCGAGGCGCCTCGGTTATATCGGACGATCCGGGTCCGATGGAGTCATTCGTTGGCTCATTTACGCCCCAAAGGGCGGGGAAACGTAGTGTTCAGGAATTTTAATCCACATCGGTTGACCGGCCCTGTCGCTCCAAGGGTAGATGCGCTCTGACCCTGAGGCTCGGGCTAGAGAGTCACGAAGTCGGTAAGGACTATCTTTTGCCTTGGTTCATGACGGAAATCCAATTTCCAAATACGTGACTGTGCGGTTTTGATTGTGTATATATATATATATATATATATATATAGCAACATGATATATGGTACCCATGCCGTCTATGATTGATAGTTATGGTTGAAAATGTTTTTGAAACTGATAAACACTAGTAATAATATCAAATGCTTTTGTTTTATTCGAATCAACCATATTTTGGCCATTATAAGGTAAAACTCTTTCCTTCGATTTGCGTTGCATTGTGTGATGGGAACTGAGTCTTATAATGGCTTAATTTTTATAAAAAGCATTGCGATGTTTTAAAAGAATTGTTAGTTTTAAAGCACGGGCGATCCAATGGAGTAAACCCGTTCCACGAAAGTGGCATGGTCCAGTGATTAGCCATATTTCAAATGTGTTGAGTAGATTTCTCATACCAGTCCCATGACTGACTCTTAGTTTGTTTCACTTTCAAACTCGGGTGCCCCTTTTTCTACACGGGCAGCCTTGTATTCAGGTTTAGCTGGCTCTTTCTGGATAGCTGGAGCTGAAGATGGATTCTATTATTTATCTCTTTTTATGATGTTCAGCTCCTATTGTACATTATGTTTGTTTCCGCTGTAGACATTTATGTATAGCTGAACTGTACTTGAACTAAGTATGATCCCGTATACTGTGTAACTCTGATGATTACGTTTATCCAGTATATTCTATTGTGCATTATCTGGTGTATTTATTTAATTCTGCTCTGCTGTTATCAGTTTATGTGTTATATTCCAAAGATTACCCTTGTCACCATCTGTACGGGAAATGGTGTCGTCACAACGTGGTATCAGAGCTTTGGTTAAGCTTAGCTCTGGAACATAACATATTAACGAACTCGTCAGAGATAGAACCAGTAGAGTCCTAGGACGAATAGCTCAGTACAAGATAGGATCAGCAATAACCTAGTATGGGTATAGCAGAATCAGAACAACTCGTTAGAGATGGGGTCAGAAGTGCCTCAGAACGAGTCGAGAGTAATATGTTTTTGAATAACGTATTTGTGATTATATATATAGTCTGGTTTTATAAATATAATTTTTGAATATATAAAAGACATATATTTGAAAAGTTAAAAACAAATTGATTATTGTTTGTGTTGTGTGATAGTAGAATTGGGTTAATTAAATTATTGAAACGATAGTTAATTATATTAATAAGAGAATGAATGGTAGGATTTATTCGATTATATCACACATTGAACTGATTTTAAAAATAGATAGAAATATATACTTGTGCATTATATATGTTTGAATAGGTAATTGGATAGCTGTGGAGTAAAGAATTTATTTGTGTGCCCGACAAATAGGTAAACCTTAATGAGTTGGATGCGAAATATTATTATATCAACTCTTGTGAGTGCCATTGGATGCGAAGTGCTGGTTGTTCTGTGTGTAATAATAAACATCGCCATCAGATAGTAACAATTAATTTTGAACTACACTACATGGCATACTTCTGGAAGATAGGCATACTTCATCATATATCACATAAGCATTTGGAGCTTGTGTGACGAGGTGGAAGATTTACCATACGAGCGAGAGGCTTGTATGGCGATGACTATATTTTACAGGTTGAACTGATGACTGATATGACCATATAAAATTATAACGATAAAATTTCCAGATTAATAAAAACCCCATACGGGTCTGGAGTTGACAATAATCACGTCTCTCTAGTCATTAGATACGGCACATGGACTATTTATTTCCCACACGGGACGAGGTGACGAGGATTTATCCTCTGGAGCAATTAAAATACACACTCCCTCAGGCTTTGACAGGGTGACGAGAATTTATTCTCTGGAGTTATTATCTATACACGCTCCCCTGTAAACACTAGAATATATCACTATAAATATGTGTATGCTTTATAGGATTTATTGGGTACCTAATACGACCCAATAAATTTCCAAACCCCTCCCCGTACAAAGGAGGTTATGGCGAAATTTTTCGAAAATTCCGGGTGTTAGCCAAATTTTTGAAGAATTTGAAAATTCTCAAAAACTGAAAAGTTGGAGAATGGAAGCCAGATTGGAAGTAGAGTTGATTAATCAAACCACTTTCGACTTTGTTCCTTTTCGGGGACGAAAAGTTTTAAGTGGGGGAGATTGTAACGACCCGGAAAATCTGAACCAATTTAAAAATTTTAAATTGGCTATTTTAGTGGATTTTAAATATTTAAAATAAATATTTTGAATAATAACGATGAAAAGTAAGTTTGAATCGACATTGAAAATAAATATAATTACTTTGAATTATAAACAAGGCCTGAAAAGGCGCGGTAATTTCAAAATTTGAATTCAAACTTTGACTGACTGTACCGGGTGCAAAACAAAACGGATTTGAGTGAAACCAAAAATATTTAAATCTGTTAGTGAATACCTTTCAAACGAATCTGGAAAATCGAAGTTTCATAGTAGGAAGCAAAAGTTATGGCCAAATGAATTTTCAGAAAGGTCGCTATTGAAATTATATAGCCCGTGAAAATGGCCATTTTGCAAACGACCTCGGAATTCGATGAAACCACTTTTGTTGGATCCGGGATGTGAAATTATTGCTAGGTTTCAAATTTCATAATTTTTGAAGTTAATATGTGAGCGCGACAAAGGAAAATGTGTTTTGGCCAATTACAGTTAAATTGGATCGACCAGAAATGGGCCATTTTTCAAACGATCTCAAAATTTGACGAAACTAGTTTTGTTGGGACCGTATCGTCAAAACATACGAAATTTTTCGAGTCTGTATGTGGCCCTGGCAAATTGAAATGTACATTCAAATTAAATATTGAATGTTTTATATTTTAATTTGAAGGAAAACTGACTGAAACAGTCGAAATGGCCTACGAAACATATCCCATTATGTCCGGTATGAGGGTAATTAGTTAGGGGCGACAGTCGTTGAGTTTGATTTCGAGTTCGTGTGAGAAAACCCCAATTTTTGAAAATATATATATATCGGCGAATCAGAAAATTCCATTCATTAAATAAATAAATAAAAGAAAATCGCTCCTTCTCTCTCCCCAACAGCGACGAACGGCGGATGGGTATTCAAATCTTCCCGGCTTGATTTCTCCCTCGTTTCTCAACGAAATCGAGCGCGGTTGGATCCATTTCGAAGCTCTTGACCTCCTCTTCAAATCAATATGAAGTTTGCTGATTATCGGTGAGTATATCGAGAGAATCACCCTCGAGAACGGCCGGCCTTTGGAGCTCCGCCACGCCAGCTGGGCCCCACCGAACTGCACCCCACCACCATGCGCGCAAAGCCCTCTCCTAGCCCTTCGACGCTGTGAAGGGCGATCGTCATATAGCTACACGGATTTCACGAAAATCGAAAACCTAGTTTTCGAACCAAATTGTGAAGGTATGGCTATGATAATTTTAAACTGATTTTAACATTTAAAAGCGTAGTGAACTTCTAAAAATCATATCTTTTTCGTTTCTTGACGAAATTCAGTGAAACAAGAGACAGTGGACTCGTGTGGACGTCTTCTACATTTTAGAAAAGACCGCATATTTTTCTGAGCCTTCTGCTATTTTTGGTGGAGTGGAACCCAATGTGAGATTTCTAAATTATAAACGATATGGAAAACGATGATGTATAAATTAGATAATCGATGTATGGGTTATATAAACGTTGTACACCTCCTGTATAAGCGTTGTATAAGTTGTACATTCGATGTATAAGTTGTATATGCGTTGTAAAAATTATATATGTGTTGAAGTAGAAGTAAAATGCTATATATATATATATACGCCCCTCGTCCACAAAACCATGGACGATATTTATTGGTTGTAATTGGTGTGAAAATTGATTGATAGCGAATGGTTGATTAAAATTGTTTGTGGTTGAAATTGATGGATTGTGGTTGAAAAATACCCGTTTGTGGCTGAGAAATATTTGGTTGAAACCACATAGGATTAGTTTGTGGAAATGAAAAAAAAATATACATGTCGCCTGCGTGCGAACTAGATGCATGATTCCCCATTGTCAAAAGCTGCGAGGCTTTAAGGTAGAGCAAGGAGCCGTACAAGGGACGGTCCCGGTTTTAACTACCCTGCCATTATGCTGCCGATATTTTGAATAATATTCATGTGTTAGAATTATTTTCATGTGTTGAAACTATATTCGTGTGTTGAATAGAAATTACTTTATTGAATGACATTCATGTTTTGAAATAAATTGTTTTGCAATAAAAATCACCTTTTTATCTATTTATATAAACTATAGAAAACCTTCATGTGTTGAATCGAAATTCATTCATTGAATTGAAATTCATGTGTTGAATGGTATTCGTGTTTTAAATATAAAAATCACTTTTTTATCTATTTATATAAACTATAGAAAACCTTCATGTGTTGAATCGAAATTCATTCGTTGAATTGAAATTCATGTGTTGAATGGTATTCGTGTTTTAAATATAAAAATCACCTTTTTATCTATATATATAAATTATAGAAAACCTTCATGTGTTGAATCGAAATTCATTCGTTGAATAGAAATTCATATGTTGAATGGTATTCGTGTTTTAAATAAATTGTTTTAAATATAAAAATCACATTTTTACTCTATATATACAAACTATAGAAAACCTTCATGTGTTGAACCGAAATTTATTCGTTGAATAGAAATTCATGTGTTGAATGGTATTCGTGTTTTAAATATAAAAATCACCTTTTTATCTATATATATAAACTATAGAAAACCTTCATGTGTTGAATTGAAATTCATGTGTTGAATGGTATTCATATTTTGAAATAAATTGTTTTATAATAAAAATCATATTTTAAACATCTATATGGACTATATAAAATAGTCGTGTTTTGAAAGAAGTTGTTTTATAATAAAAATCATATTTTTATCATCTATATGAACTGTATAAAATAGTCGTGTTTTGAAATAAATTGTTTTACATTAAAAATCACATTTTTATTATATACATGAATTGTTAAAAATAGTGAAGTGTTGAAATAGAAGATAGTTGGATAAAAATATCATTTTTATCAAATGTATGAAAATCATATAGTTTTGAAATCGAAGAATCGATATATATATATATATATATATATATATATATATATATAAAAATAGAATTGAAATATATCGAATAACGAAGCTGCAGATCGTATTTTGAAACCGTGATTTCAAATGATTAATGCGGGAGATCCGACCATCGGATCTTCCCGAAACCGCAACCGTTGGGTTCGCTTCGGAAATATCTTTCCAACGGCACCAACTTTGTAAAAATCCAGCTGTTGGATTGTCTAGAATGCTTAATTCAAATCTGAAGAAAAACAGCGCTAGAATCGATTATATATATATATATATAATTATATTAAATCGAATAACGATGCTGCAGTTCGTATTTTGAAATCGAAACTTCAAACGATTATACCGGGAGATCCGACCGTCGGATTTTCCCGAAACTGGAACCGTTGGATTCGTTTTGAAAAGATCTTTCTAACAATGAAATTTTTTGAAGATCCAACGGTTAGATTTTCAGATATGTGTAAATCAAATCTGAAGAAAAACAGCGCCACGGCCGCGTTATGGCCTGAAGCGTCGTTTTGAATAAATTTGCTATTTTAAAATAAATAAAAATAGCGATAAATCATTATAAAATATTATAAATGATATGGATGTGAAATTTAGAAACTAACTGAAGGTTGGCTAAGTCGAATGGTTTCCTGGGTGTTGATCTGATGTTGGTTTCGGCCTTTGGGGTTAATATTTGGGAAATCGTTCTCTTACTGATTTACGGTTAGCGACTAATGAATTGAAATGATGCGTATGTGTATTTGTGTTGCACTTGTTTATTATAAACGTGAGTTGCTCAGAAAGACCGGTTTTATCCCATTCTGAATAACTGAATCGACGATAAGAAATCGAAGATGAAGACGGTGGTCGAAGACCGGAGATCTTCACCTCGTTTGGATGGTAACTGATGTTTTGATTGGGAGGCATCCCGAAATATGGATAATGAGTGGTGATCGTCCAGACGTACGTGGAGGTCGATGGGTTTGCGAGGTATATAGTGCCTCCGGTTTCGTCCAGACCCAGAACGGACTTGCAAATGGACAGTGTGTTTGACATTGGAATTTATTATGTGTGATTGATAGCCATCAGTTGCACGGGGTGAATTGTCTATGTGGCATGCTAAGATGCAGTGATCAGGGCTTCTGTTGAAAATCAAAGTCTTGTGGTGATGATCAAAGCACCGCCTGTTTGGCAAAGCTTTGTGTATAACGTGAATTCGCGAGCCTCACACCCCGGTATGAACCAGAAACGGGAGAGGACCTCAGGGAGGACGAGCGTTTCTTTCTAGCTAGAAGTGGCGTTAGTGGTTTTACATGCCCTAACGAGTTTGACTTATGTGGTTGTTACTGTTGCGAGGCGCCTCGGTTACATCGGATGATCCGGGTCCGATGGAGTCATTCGTTGGCTCATTTACGCCCCAAAGGGCAGGGAAACGTAGTGTTCAGGAATTTTAATCCACATCGTTGGACCGGCCCTATCGCTCCAAGGGTAGATGCGCTCTGACCCTGAGGCTCGGGCTAGAGAGTCACGAAGTCGGTAAGGACTATCTTTTGCCTTGGTTCATGACGGAAATCGGATTTCCAAATACGTGACTGTGCGGTTTTGATTGTATATATATATATATATATATATATATATATATATATATAGCGACATGATATATGGTACCCATGCTGTCTATGATTGATAGTTATGGTTGAAATTGTTTTTGAAACTGATAAACACTAGTAATAATATCAAATGCTTTTGTTTTATTCGAATCAACCATATTTTGGCCACTATAAGGTAAAACTCTTTCCTCCGATTTGCGTTGCATTATGTGATGGGAACTGAGTCTTATAATTGCTTAATTTTTATAAAAAGCATTGCGATGTTTTAAAATAATTGTTAGTTTTAAAGCACTGGCGATCCAATGGAGTAAACCCGTTCCACGAAAGTGGCGTGGTCCAGTGATTAGCCATATTTCAAATGTGTTGAGTAGATTTCTCATGCCAGTCCCATGACTGACTCGTAGTTTGTTTCACTTTCAAACTCGGGTGCCCCTTTTTCTACATGGGCAGCCTTGTATTCAGGTTTAGCTGGCTCTTTTTGGATAGTTGGAGCTGAAGACGGATTCTATTATTTATCTCTTTTTATGCTGTTCAGCTCCTATTGTACATTAGGTTTGTTTCTGCTGTAAACATTTATGTATAGCTGAAGTGTACTTGTACTAAGTATGATCCTGTATACTGTGTAACTTTGATGATTACGTTTATCTAGTATATTCTATTGTGCATTATCTGGTGTATTTATTTAATTCAGCTCTGCTGTTATCTGTTTATGTGTTATATTCCAAAGATTACCCTTGTCACCGTTTGTACGGGAAATGGGGTCATCACAGAAGAGGGGGGCTATGCGGTGGTCGGCGCCGCCTTGGGGAGGGGGTGCGCGATGGTGGAGGCGGCGGCGATCTCTCCCCCCCCCCCCCCCCCCCGTCGCTCCTTTTCGCTTCTTTTTTTTATCGATTTCTAATTTTGAAAAGGGGGGGTATAGGAGATAGAGTTTTTGTGAAAACCCGTTTCTTCCCCGTAAGGGAAAGCGCGGATAGTTCGAGAACAAGCCACAACAGAACGCATATAAAAGAACATTTCATTGTATATTACAACAAATCATCAGAGTACAAGAATATACAGAGTAAAAATGAATATTACACAGAAATATCAGAGATTTAAATTACATTTAAATACATAGCAGCGGAAAATAATACAATACACAACTGAAGGAGATATACGGATACAAAGCTTTCCGGATATCGTTCCAGCTGTAAACCAGGATCATGTGAATATAAATCTGCAAAACCAAAACTACTAGCTGCCCGTGTCAAAAATAGGGGCACCCAGAGTTTAGGTTAAAACAATAAACTCCAGGTCAGTCATGTGACTAGTGTGAGAACTAAAACAGTTATTAATCTTTATTTTAAATCATTAGGTAAATCAAGGGACCACGCCGTATAACACGGAACGGGTTTCCTCCCAAGAATACCAGTGCATAAAACAAACAGCGCAATGCTAAATAAAGAAAAATGAAGCTGTTATAAGACCCAGGTCCCATCACACAATGCAACGCAGCCGAGGATAGGGTTTTCCCTTATAACAGCCAAAGAATGCTTGATACGTTTAAAACAAATCATTTGATACTATTATAAGTGCATAGTGAATAAAACACTTCAAATCATAAGTATCAATCATAGGCGGCATGAATGGCCCATAACACTATGTCGCCATATATAAGTTTACAATCAAAACCGCAAATGTCGTATTGGAAGTTGGGTTATCATTTATGGTATGAACCGAGGCTAGGGGCAAGATCCTCACCGATTCGAGACGCTCTAGTCCGCCCCTCAGGAACAGCCGCAACTGCCCCTTGGATCGTCAGGGCCGGTCCACCGATGTGGATTATTATGCATGAACACTACGTTTCCCCACCCTATGGGGTGTAAGCCTGGCCCGTCAACCGACCAGAAGCGTGATGGAACGGATTGAAAACAAAAATCTGATTTTTATTGTATATATAGTGAAATAAAAATGTGATTTTAATTTATATATGAACAGCGTGATAAGAAGTGTGATGGAACGGATTGAAAACAAAAAGGAATTCAGTCGGTTCAGCAGTTCAAAAGAAAAGCACGGCGGAGTGGAACCCTCTGTGAGAACTTCTCACCTTTAATTTAATTTTTCTAGTTAAAATATATACTAGGATGCAGACGTTGTTTAGTAGCACCTGACACCCGTCGTCCACAGACCATGGACGGCTTGTATGCTTGTTTGTTTGATTTTGATGTGTAGTTGATTGTGTGATGTGTGGTGAAATGAAATAAAAAAAATTATTGTTGAAAATAGAATTTTTAACGTGTATTTAAAATAAATTAATATAAACAAATTGAACGATTTGTTTATATACAAACATTTGACTGATATTGATTGGGACGATAAATTTTACACATCGCCCAACTGCATAAATAAAATCTGTGTTTTATTGTTTGAAACCCCACACGGGAATTGTGATGATATATGACATACGCTAATCCCAATAATTAGTTGTATGTCGATCGATTGATGGACAGACTGTTATGAGCGTTAAATATTTATATTTGATGCTTATGCAGTGTAGAATGCACTTTGGATGATGGTTGATTATTTGTCGTAGTTGATATATACATGGGTTGTAGAAAATCCATATAATTAACATTATATGGTAATTGATTGGGCCTCATTCCAGTTTTAAAAAGAGATATTTGAAAAAGAAATATTTGAAAAGAAATATTTGAAATAGAATATTTGAAAATAGAAATATTTGAAATAGAATATTTGAAAATAGATTATTTGAAAACAGAAATATTTGAAATAGAATATTTGAAAATAGAAATATTTGAAAAAGAAATATTTGAAATTGAATATTTGAAAATAGAAATATATGAAGCCGTGTTGATTAGATTGACGCCATTTTGACGCAAACGATATTTATATCGACTATATTCGTTTTTATAATGAAGATTGAAAAGTGATTTCAAAATCGAATATTTTGAAAAGGAATTCGAATCGAATTGAAAGTGAATGGAAATCAATTTGAATTGAATAGAATTGAAATTGAATAGAATTGAATTCGAATTGAAATTGAATAGAAATGAATTCGAATTGAAATTGAATTGAATTGAAAACGAACTGAAATTGAATTAAAAATCGATTTGAATTGAAATCAATTTGAAATGAATTTAAAACGAATTTATATTGGAAAAATTCAATTTTGATTTGAATTTGAAATGAAGTTGAAATCGTTTTGAAAACGAATTTAAAACGATTTATATAATACGTTTTAAAAGGAAATCGATGAAGTATATATTATATATATAATATAATGGCCTGAATAGAACGTGCCGCGCTGCGGTAGTTCGTGAATTTCGACCATTGACTTTGAATGGATATTGCGGGAGATCCGACCGTCGGACTCTCCTAAAACTAGAACCTTGGGTTCGTATCGAAAAGAGCTTTCTAAGAATATTAGAAATTAGAAATCTAACGGTTGGATTTGGAATTATGTCCAAATCAAATTTGGAAAAGGTCGATGTAAGTGCAGTTCGATGGCCGTTGATGGAAATCGACTGTACGGGCCTTGATAAAATTATTAAAAAAATCAAAAATTTGTGTAAAATCATAAGAAATGATTTGTGAAGAATTGGGATGAAAACTCCATATTTGAAAAGATAAAAATAGATTTTTATCGAAATGAACTAGTTTTGAACTAGAATTATAATTCTATTTATTTTTAAAATAAATAAATTGGATTTGAAATGGTTTTGAAAATAACCAGAATTTCCAACAAGTGAATCGGAATGGATTTGAATTGAAATCATCTTCGGAATAGTTCGATGTTGGATTTCGTGATTAAGCAGATATTGTTATGGGAATTTGAAAGAAATATTTATATCGTTGTTTCCAATACGATATTTGTTTGTCGTAGAATTTGATATTGAATATAAGCCGATATATTTTGTAACAACTCGGAAATGCGAGCCAGTTTAAAAATTTTATTTTGGCAATTTTAGCGAATTTTGAACATTTAAAATGGATTATTTTAAATAATATCGACGAGAAATTTATTTTGAATAGAATCGAACGTATATATTTTTATACGTCGTCGTTAGAATATAAATATTATATATAATTATAAAAGGAATTGAAAATGGGGCGGTAGTTCGATAATTCGATTTCAAACTTCAATTGAATGTACCGGGTGCAAAATAAACCGGATTTTAGCGAAACCAAAAATAATAGGATCTAATTGTGGATATCTTTCCAACGAATCCGAAAAATTGAAATTTCATAGCGGGAATCAAAAGATATGTCCAGTTGAAAATCCTGAATAGTCGCTATGGAATTCAGGCCCTTAAAAATGGGAATTTTGCAAACGACGTCGGATTTCGACGAAACCACTTTTGTTGGATCCGGGATGTAAAGTTATTGCTAGGTTTCAAATTTCTTAATTTTTCGAATCAATATGTGAGCGTGGCAAAGGAAAACGCGTTTGACCAGTTTTAGTTGATTTTAATCGACTGGAAATTGGCCATTTTTCAAACGGCCTCAGAATTCGACGAAACTAGTTTTATTAGGACCGTATCGTCAATACGAAGCTAGAAAATATTTTTCTGGAATTTTTCGAGTTAGTATGTGACCCCAGTAAATTAAAATGTGCGTTTAAATTCAATATATAGAGTTATATGTTGATTTTGACGAAAACTGATCAAAACGATCAGGGGTTTCGAACGGTCTAGATCGGTTTAACAACTGATTCGGATCGAGCGAAATTCCCGTCCGTCACATTTGGTATCAGAGATTTGGTTTACAGAGCTCGAGAACAAGACACATTAGAACCATAAGAAAGAATTCATCAGATATTGGATTAGTAATATCCAATTAGAATGACTCATTAGAGATAGGATCAGTAGTATCCTAGATCGAGTGTGAAGAGTATATTTTTCAACTGAAAACAAATTTTGTTTTAAAAATTTAAACCATTTTATACGTATTTGATTATTTATTTATTTTGAATTTGGACAATCCAATATATAAAGATTTTGCATATACGCGTCAAGAACGTATATTCGAAGTTTTAATATACTGGATAGATATAGAATCACGTTCTAGCCGTCCGGAGATGGTACTGATAATTTTCATGACATCATCAGTATTTATATTCGAGGAACGAAGGTGTGATATCTATATATTTCCATTAGACTGGTGTGAGAACCAAAACTTATATAGATAGGATTATTTGTTGTGAATTGGCATCAAAAACATGTTTTTCTGTATATATATCAAAATTATGAATTTGAAATGTTAATTTACTAATTGATTGATGGTTGTGTTGTTTATCTATTTGTTTGAAAATTTTGAACCATTTAGCCTAATTGAATCACATATTGAATTGTATTGAAAATTGGTCGCATTTGCTTGCATGTACATATACTTGCATTGAACAGGTCATAGCAAGGAGGCTAGAGCAGAGAATAAAATTTGTTTGTCCGACAAATAGGTACATGTTTACTATAATTTACTGTTTTGTTTGGGTGATGATGATTTTATGAGCCGATTGGCTAGCCGCTTGGCTTTTTTTTTTTTTTTTGAGATCAGAAGGCCTATATGGCAATTTCGGGATTTTCCCGTGGCTCCCGGTGCAGGGGAGGTTATGGCGAAATTTTTCGAAAATTTAGGGTATTAGCCAAATTTTTGAAAAATTGGAAAAGTTCTTAGAAACTGAAAAGTTGAAGAATTTAAGCCGTAATCAAAATACCGGAAGTTGAGTTGAATTATTAAACCACTTTCGACTTTGTTCCTTTTTGGGGACGAAAAGGAACAAAGTGGGGGAGATTGTAACAACCCGGAAATGCGAGCCAGTTTAAAATTTTTATTTTAGCAATTTTAGCGAATTTTGAACATTTAAAATGGATTATTTTAAATAATATCGACGAGAAATTTATTTTGAATAGAATCGAACGTATATATTTTTATACTTCGTCGTTAGAATATAAATATAAATATTATATATAATTATAAAAGGAATTGAAAATGGCGTGGTAGTTCGATAATTCGATTTCAAACTTCAATTGAATGTACCGGGTGCAAAATAAACCGGATTTTAGCGAAACCAAAAATAACAGGATCTAATTGTGGATATCTTTCCAACGAATCCGAAAAATTGAAATTTCATAGCGGGAATCAAAAGATATGTCCAGTTGAAAATCCTGAATAGTCGCTATGGAATTTAGGTCCTTAAAAATGGGAATTTTGCAAACGACCTCGGATTTCGACGAAACCACTTTTGTTGGATCCGGGATGTAAAGTTATTACTAGGTTTCAAATTTCTTAATTTTTCGAATCAATATGTGAGTGTGGCAAAGGAAAACGCGTTTGACCAGTTTTAGTTGATTTTAATCGACTAGAAATTGGCCATTTTTCAAACGGCCTCAGAATTCGACGAAACTAGTTTTGTTAGGACCGTATCGTCAATACGAAGCTAGAAAATATTTTTCTGGAATTTTTCGAGTTAGTATGTGACCCCAGTAAATTAAAATGTGCGTTTAAATTCAATATATAGAGTTATATGTTGATTTTGACGAAAACTGATCAAAACGATC
The DNA here is from genome assembly GCA_030737875.1 of Allium sativum. NCBI lineage: Eukaryota > Viridiplantae > Streptophyta > Magnoliopsida > Asparagales > Amaryllidaceae > Allium > Allium sativum. The sequence continues at coordinate 243,451,032 of CM060923.1, forward strand.
AGGGGTTTCGAACGGTCTAGATCGGTTTAACAACTGATTCGGATCGAGCGAAATTCCCGGCCGTCACATATTTTCTATTCAGAGCCTTGTATTTAATATCAAATGTAATTTGGGTTTATCGTGAACAGTGTTTTAAATAACATTTGTTCTTTAACCCGATAATTAATGGAATGTGATTTTGGGTTTACCGTGAACCATGTTTTAAATGGCATTGATTCTTTAACCCTGTTAAAGATTAAAACTAGGTGGAGTTTTAATGAATATTTAATTAGATTGAAAAGATTAAGAACGGAGTATCACCAGTGTTACTCCAGGCGATAGTTAAACCTTTAATTAGATTTGAACGTGAAATGGTAATTGAATTTTCCGATAACACCGTGGTGTTAGATATGAAGTATTATCAGTTTTACTTCATGGGATGAATAGGTTGGGATTGGGAAATAAATGATTACTTCGGTGTGGTTCGCTAATCTCGTCTAGTTTGAATTGATATTCAAAGAAGATTAAAGAATAAATTTAAAGAATTTATCTTTGATAAAATTAATGGGAACATTTCCCAAAGTATAAGAATATTTGAATAAAGGAATATTCTGAATTGGAATGAGGCGTATGTCGTGTTTGTGTAACACTTGTTTATTATATACGCGAGTTATTCAGAAAGACAGAGTTTATCCCATTCTGAATAACTGAGTCGACGTGGTGTCGAGGATGAAGACGATGGTCGAAGACCGGAGGTCTTCACGTCGTTTGGGTGATTACTGATGATCTTGATTGAGCCGTACACCTAAGAGGAGGGAATCAGTTAGTGGTCGTCCAGACGTACTTAGAGATCGATGGATATGCGAGGTAGTAGGTGCCTCCGGTTTCGTTCAGACCTAGAATGGACTGTGTGTCTGACATTGGATTTTATTCTATGTGATTGATTTCTATTAAATATATATCTATTTGGCGGCGGAGAATGTGATAACCCCAAACTTCCACGAAGTGAAAGTAAGAGATGATCATTTGGAATACAACATAAATACAATAATACATATCACAGATACAAAATAGCATGGGAAATTCATAGAGTAACAACATCATAGTAGCGGAAATATAATGTCGTCCATCACAGAAATTCCACAGTCACAGACTTCTACATTATTACATCAAATTCGCAGAAAAGAAATAAGTTCCAACTCCAACTTAAACAACGTGGAATAAACAAGTTTCATGTCTGAAATAAAAGGAAAGAGAAAAATGTAAGAGCAGCGAATGATAAGTCTTCAAACTCCTAGTCATCACCTCCCCACAAGCAAATCCAAGAGAAATAATAAGCAGCTCCAAGGAAAGGCTCCAAGCGAAAGATAACCTATTTACTTGGCTGCCCATGTAGAGAAGAGGGCACCCGAGTTTGCAAAAAGGTGAAACAAACTACAGGTCAGTCGTGGGACTGGTGTGAGAATTCTTAACTAACATACTAATAATAATATGGCAAATCCAAAGACCATGCCGCTAATATGGAACGGATTTATTTCAGTGGATTGCCGTGCATAATTTTAAAAGTGTCAGAACAAGCAGATAAATAAATCGTGCAACAACGCAATGCTTTTTAGAAAAGTGGAATCACCATAAGACTCAAGTCCCATCACACAATGCAACGCACACCAGAGGATAGAGTTTTCCCTTATGGTGATTAAACATGCTAAATACGGCAAATACGGGTTTAATATTATTATTAGTATATATGACAAAACATTTCAAAATAAATGTATCAATCCTAGGAAGCATAGGTACCATATGTTATGCCTCCGTACTAGTAATACAATCAAATCCGTAGGGTCGTATTTGGAATTTGGATTTCCATCTGAGTCCAGGCTAGGGAGGAGCTCCTACCGATTCGAGACACTCTAGCTAATGTCTCAGGATTCCCCGTAGTGAACCCTTGGATCCCGCAGGGCCGGTCCACACATACAGCTTCGTGGATTGGCAATTCCTGAACACACGTTTCCCGATCCTATAGGACCTATCCGAGGAGCCTCATTCCATCATCCACATAAGTAAAATGTCAGGGCTGGTAGGTCACTGACACCACTCTAGCTAGAAAGAAACGTGCTGCTCTCCGTGCGTTCCCTTCTCCCGTTTTAGACTCCGCCAGTGTGTGAGGCTCGCGAAGTCACGTTGTACACAAAGCTATGCCCAAACAGACTATACTTTGATCGTCCCACAAGGCCTGCTTTTCAACAAAACCTTGATCATATGCACCTTAGCGTGCCACATCATCACCCCATACCATACTACCAACCCTTTGCCGAAATATATGAACGGGTGTTAAGCAAGATAATAAATTCCCCACCACCAAACATCCATACCTTCGACAAAAGATCAATAACGTGATATTTGATAGAGTATGATGTCAGACACACAATCCATTTAATAGCTTATGCTCTGGGTCTGAGCGAAAGCCTAACCCGTTCAATCAACATGTTCGTTCGGGCAATGACCATGACCTTGAATTGGGAGCAAATCAATTCAAAGCCTCAATCGCTGTCCTCCTGAGGGGAAGATTGACAGTCTTCATTCGTCATCTTCTACTTCAAACCTTAACATCGTTTGATTATTCGGAATGAGATTAACTCGGCCTTTCCAAATAATCTTCGTATATAGATATATATAGTGAAAATTCTTCCTTATCGTAATTTTTAATTTATCACGATTTCTTCCAATTTTTATTTAATTAAGAATAATTTAATCCTTAATTAACGACGATTCAGGTCAATGTTGATTCTGGCGTTGTTTTCAATCAATTTTGATTTTTACACATCTCGAAATCTAACCGTTGGATTTTGACGTAGTATATATCGTTGGAAAGATTTTTCCAAGGCGGTCCTCACGGTTTCAGTTTCAAGAAAATCCGACGGTCGGATCTTCTTGTATAGTCGTTTAAAGATATGATTTTAAAACGCGAACTACCGCGTTCGATTCGTTTAATTTTAATTATATATATATATATATATATGAACATAAACCGTTTAATTCTTAATTCTTATGTATCTTTTCCATTCTTTATCCTTTCATTCCTTCATTTACAGGAAAATGTAAATCATAAATGGATGATGAATTCTTCCCGTTTATTTCTTTAGTTTCTTTAATTTACAATAAAATGTAAATTATAATCCATCGTCTCATTTCGTTCTTTTAATCTTACATTTACATTGGAATGTAATTTATAATTCACCGTTCTTAATTAAATATAAAAATATAAATTTTATTTACAATATAAGTCCTACTTCTTATTTACATTATAAAAATGTAATCTTTAATTACAATGTAACTTCTACTACTTGTTTAAATTATAAAAAAAAATTACAATGTAAATTCATACATTCATTTCATAGCATAAAATGAAATTTCATTCATGCGGATTAAATTTATTCATCAATTAGATAATAAAGTGTAATTTACTTCATGCGGACTAATTTCATTCATAAATTACATAATAAAATGTAATTTATTTAATATGATGTAAATTCATTCATAAATTACATATAAAAACGTAATTTATTTCATGCAATTAAAATTCATTCATAATTAACATATAAAAATGTTATTCATTTCATGCGATGAAAATTCATTCATAATTAACATATAAAGATGTTATTTATTTCATTTATTAGCATCAAATAATATGTAAATTTTCATCACATAACATAACAACAACATCCAAACATACAACAAGTCCAAATCCAACAACTAGCATCAATGTAATTACGAGGTGATGTTATAACTTGGCATATGTAAAATCAACACGGCATGATTAATCACATAATCAATTTTAATTAATTATTAATTCAGATTTAAACCTCACAATTTCAGATCTAATCTCATGCAATTCAGATTCAACATCATACGGGGTGAACAGTTCAAATCCATGTTCTAAACATCACGTCTTATTAGATCTACTTATTAATAATCATAGAAATAATGATTAAATAAATCAAATTAAATTTTAAAAATAAATTCTCACTTTTATTTTATAACAAAAAAAGTTTCAGATCTAAATAACAGAAAATGAATCTAGAGGATAGGAGCATATTTTGAATCTAAACTAGAATGGTTTGAATTGGAATGCATGTAGATAATCCAAATGTGATTTCAGATCTAAATAAATCAATGACTAAATGGATAGCCATATAACACCTCAAAATAAATCAATAATCGATTGCAACATCACATACCAGAACTAATAACATACACAACATGATTTATAAGCAAACGAAATGACTAGATTAAAATTAATTAAATCAGAATACTCACATTGGTATAAAGATCAGATTCAGAATACAAATCTAGTCAGATTTGTGTACAACAAAGTCTAAGATGTTGGGTGATGTCACGTTGTCCCAATTTGGTCAGTTTCGGGAACTACAGTGCACGGTTTGATGTAAAACTTGTCTAGAATCGAGGAGGTTGGGAAGATCTTTAAAAATTTTAACTATGGTCTTGTCTAATTCTTCCTAGATTAAGGGAAAAAGAAGAGAGAAGGGGAGGGAGAAAAATGGTGAAGAAAGATTTGAGCAAAGGGGAATTAAGAGGATGTATATTTAAGGAATGAAAGTATATGAATAAAATAGGACGTGTGAAAATAAAAAGAAGAGAAAAAAATTAATGTAATAAACGGATGAAATAAATGCGTTCTTAAAGGACAAATAGAGTAGAGAGAAACGTGGTACTGAATTTGAGGAACGTAGAGAAAATAAAAGGGAAAGAAATTGATACAATGAAGGGAAGGAATAAATGCTGCATTAAAAACACAACGAAGAGGGAAGGGCATTGGAAACTTTTGTACTATTCATATTTCAAAATAAATTAATGACGCTTTTACAAAATCTTAAATGCTACATTTATCAAACATTAAATTCCCAACTTACAAAAATCGAATTTAATTAGTTGCTTTTTCGTTTGGACGAATTATGTTCAAATAGGTCCTTAAATGCTTTACATATCACTTTCCTACCGAGCAGGACACACTAACTCTTTGTTTTGTATATTTATGGTTTCATTTGTTCATTATATATATTTTTCATGTGTATGAAATATTAATTTCAAGTGTCACAGCAGTATGCTTCATGCGCAGAGGTTTATACATTGTCATCCTTTGTTTCATACATATACCATGAAACGCTCAACATTAAAGAAAGAAAAAGAAAGAAAAAAAAAGTATAAATGCAAAAACTTCCTTTTACACGTTATTAAATGCATGCATAAATTTCTATTTTTAAAATTAACATGAACGTATTGTCTAATTACATTCGTTGACAAATTTGTATGTTTCTCAAATTTACATGCACATATTCTCTAAATTAATGTCAATGACATATTCTCAATTGAATATATTTTCCTAATTAATGCATATATTAGCATACTTATAATCAATGTCAAATGTCATGTTTACTAAATTAATGACATGTTCACAAATCAATATAAATTAACATATTTTCTAATCAATGCATATATTAATATATTTAAAATCAATGTCAAAATAATATCAAATCAACTGGCCCCATAGAATAAAAACTTTAGGCATATAACTTAATACCCATTTTAATGTTAAGCCTAATTGTTTCATGTCAAAGTCTTGCTCATATTTATAAATAAACTATTCAGGTTTATTATGGTTCTCAGCCCACTTTATTAATGCAATATAGGCTACAGTCAAATTTTCTGTTATATTCATACCTACAAATAAATTATGTTCATCCATTATGAACTCCCAATTATAATTCTCTCAAGGTTCAAAATCAATTATTGAAATTTCCGCGTCATTTCAAGTTCAGAATATAATTATTATTATAAACTTAAAATTTTCAACCATTCTTATTTAAAATAAATTATTTAAAAATAGAAATTTTAATTTCTGGCTCAATTTCTTAACACAATTAATTAAAATAAAATTTAAAATTAGCCCCAAATTTTCGGGTTGTTACAGTCTCACCCACTTAAGAACTTTTCGTCCTAGAAAAGGAACGTAGCTAAAATCAGTTTTATTATTAAAAAAAATTCTTAAATTTCAAGATTTTGGTTAACCCATTAAATTCTAGAAGAATTTTGCCATAACCTCCTTTGAACGGAGAGCATCAAGAAAAATGAAATTGACCTCAGAGAGTCTCATCAATCCAAAAAGAAAACGGAGAAAGAGGATAGGAGGGAGAGAAAGCCAAGCAACGGCTCATAAAATCAAAACTCAAAGGAATAGAAAGCAACATGGAAAATGTAGCTTATTCTAGGCATACCATTAGAAACATCAGGCTTTCCTCCTCCTTCGGTAGAAGCTGGCACTGAAGAAGTTGGTCCTTTCACTCCTTCGTAAACATGTGTCCCTTAAGCATCTTCAATTCCCTTAGCCTTCTTCGAACGTACGATCAAGGGAAGAGTCAAAACAACGGTAATGGTGATTCTAAGAGATAGAAAAGATCGAAGGATGAATGAAAAGATGATGATAAAGTGACTGGCTATTATGTATCTCGTGAAATGTTCGCCATAGAATATTGTGATTTTATGTAAACGAATTATCATAAATATGTTATATTCCAAAGCTAAGTTTAACCAAAGCTCTGATACCAACTGTGATAACCCCAAACTTCCACGAAGTGAAAGTAAGAGATGATCATTTGGAATACAACATAAATACAATAATACTTATCACAGATACAAAATAGCATGGGAAATTCATAGAGTAACAACATCATAGCAGCGGAAATATAATGTCGTCCATCACAGAAATTCCACAGTCACAGACTTCTACATTATTACATCAAATTCGCAGAAAAGAAATAAGTTCCAACTCCAATTTAAACAATGTGGAATAAACAAGTTTCATGTCTGAAATAAAAGGAAAGAGAAAAATGTAAGAGCAGCGAATGATAATTCTTCAAACTCCTAGTCATCACCTCCCCACAAGCAAATCCAAGAGAAATAATAAGCAGCTCCAAAGAAAGGCTCCCAGCGAAAGATAACCTGTTTACGTGGCTGCCCGTGTAGAGAAGAGGGCACCCGAGTTTGCAAAAATGTGAAACAAACTACAGGTCAGTCATGGGACTGGTGTGAGAATTCTTAACTAACATACTAATAATAATATGGCAAATCCAAAGACCATGCCGCTAATGCGGAACGGATTTATTTCAATGGATTGCCGTGCATAATTTTAAAAGTGTCAGAACAAGCAGATAAATAAATCGTGCAACAATGCAATGCTTTTTAGAAAAATGGAATCACCATAAAACTCAAGCCCCATCACACAATGCAACGCACACCAAAGGATAGAGTTTTCCCTTATGGTGATTAAACATGCTAAATACGACAAATACGGGTTTATTATTATTAGTATATATGACAAAACATTTCAAAATAAATGTATCAATCATAGGAAGCATAGGTACCATAAGTTATGCCTCCGTACTAGTAATACAATCAAATCCGTAGGGTCGTATTTGGAATTTGGATTTCCATCTGAGTCCAGGCTAGGGAGGAGCTCCTACCGATTCGAGACACTCTAGCTAATGTCCCAGGATTCCCCGCAGTGAACCCTTGGATCCTGCAGGGCCGGTCCACACATACAGCTTCGTGGATTGGCAATTCCTGAACACACGTTTCCCGATCCTATAGGACCTATCCGAGGCGCCTCATTCCATCATCCACATAAGTAAAATGTCAGGGCTGGTAGGTCACTTACACCACTCTAGCTAGAAAGTAACGTGCTGCTCTCCATGCGTTCCCATCTCCCGTTTTAGACTCCGCCGGTGTGTGAGGCTCGCGAAGTCACGTTGTACACAAAGCTACGCCTAAACAGACTATGCTTTGATCGTCCCACAAGGCCTGCTTTTCAACAAAACCTTGATCATATGCACCTTAGCGTGCCACATCATCACCCCATACCATACTACCAACCCTTTGCCGAAATATATGAATGGGTGTTAAGCAAGAGAATAAATTCCCCTCCACCAAACATCCATACCTTCGACAAAAGATCAATAACGTGATATTTGATAGAGTATGATGTCAGACACAAAATCCATTTAATAGCTTATGCTCTGGGTCTGAGCGAAAGCCTAACCCGTTCAATCAACATGTTCGTTCGGGCAATGACCATGACCTTGAATTGGGAGCAAATCAATTCAAAGCCTCAATCGCTGTCCTCCTGAGGGGAAGATTGACGGTCTTCATTCGTCATCTTCTACTTCAAACCTTAACGTCGTTTGATTATTCGGAATGAGATTAACTCGGCCTTTCCAAATAATCTTCGTATATAGATATATATAATGAAAATTCTTCCTTATCGTTATTTTTAATTTATGACGATTTCTTCCTATTTTTATTTAATTAAGAATAATTTAATCCTTAATTAACGACGATTCAGGTCAATGTCGATTCTGGCGCTGTTTTCAATCAATTTTGATTTTTACACATCTCGAAATCTAACCGTTGGATTTTGACGTAGTATGTATCGTTGGAAAGATTTTTCCATAGCGGTCCTCACGGTTTCAGTTTCAAGAAAATCCGACGGTCGGATCTTCTTGTATAGTCGTTTAAATATATGATTTTAAAACGCGAACTACCGCGTTCGATTCGTTTAATTTTAATTATATATATACATATATATATATATATATATAAATATATGAACATAAACCGTTTAATTCTTAATTCTTATATAAATATACATATATATATATATATATATATAAATCTAGAGGGGAGGAGCATATTTTGAATCTAAACTAGAATGGTTTGAATTGGAATGCATGTAGATAATCCAAATGTGATTTCAGATCTAAATAAATCAATGACTAAATGGATAGCCATATAACACCTCAAAATAAATCAATAATCGATTGCAACATCACATACCAGAACTAATAACATACACAACATGATTTATAAGCAAACGAAATGACTAGATTAAAATTAATTAAATCAGAATACTCACATTGGTATAAAGATCAGATTCAGAATACAAATCTAGTCAGATTTGTGTACAACAAAGTCTAAGATGTTGGGTGATGTCACGTTGTCCCAATTTGGTCAGTTTCGGGAGCTACAGTGCACGGTTTGATGTAAAACTTGTCTAGAATCGAGGAGGTTGGAAAGATCTTTAAAAAGTTTAACTATGGCCTTGTCTAATTCTTCCTAGATTAAGGGAAAAAGAAGAGAGAAGGGGAGGGAGAAAAATGGTGAAGAAAGATTTGAGCAAAGGGGAATTAAGAGGATGTATATTTAAGAAATGAAAGTATATGAATAAAATAGGACGTGTGAAAATAAAAAGAAGAGAAAGAAATTAATGTAATAAACGAATGAAATAAATGCGTGCTTAAAGGACAAATAGAGTAGAGAGAAACGTGGTACTGAATTTGAGGAACGTAGAGAAAATAAAAGGGAAAGAAATTGATACAATGAAGGGAAGGAATAAATGCTGCATTAAAAACACAACGAAGAGGGAAGGGCATTGGAAACTTTTGTACTATTCATATTTCAAAATAAATTAATGACGCTTTTACAAATTCTTAAATGCTACATTTATCAAACATTAAATTCCCAACTTACAAAAATCGAATTTAATTAGTTGCTTTTTCTTTTGGACGAATTATGTTCAAATAGGTCCTTAAATGCTTTACATATCACTTTCCTACCGAGCAGGACACACTATGTAATAACCCGAAAATCTGGGCCAGTTTAAAATTTTTATTTTGGCCATTTTAGCGAATTTTGATTATTTAAAATGAATTATTTTAAATAATATGGACGAGAAATCTATTTTGAATATAATTAGAACGTATATATTATATACATCGTCGTTAGAATATATAATAATTATATATAATTATAAAAGGAATTGAAAATGGCACGGTAGTTCGAAAATTCGATTTCTAATTTCAAATGAATATACAGAATTCAATATAAGTGAGAATTGAACGAAACAAGAAATATTTGAATCTGTATAACTATATCTTTGTAACGAAGTTAGCAAACTGAGATTTCATCTTAGAAATGATAAGATATGTCCAGTTTAAAATTAGAAATAGTCGCAGTGGAATTTATATATATTTTTATATATATAAGGCCCTTAAAAATAGCAATTTTGCAAATGACCTCGGATTTCGATGAAACCAGTTTTGTTGGGTCCGTGATGTCAAGTTATTGCTAGGTTTCAAATTTCATAATTTTTCGAATCAATATGTGAGCGTGGCAAAGGAAAACGCGTTTGACCAGTTTCAGTTGATTTTAATCGACTGGAAATTGGCCATTTTTCCAACGGTCTCAGAATTCGACGAAACTAGTTTTGTTAGGACCGTATCGTCAATACGAAGCTAGAAAATATTTTTCTGGAATTTTTCTAGTTAATATGTGACCCCAGTAATTCGAAATGTACGTTTAAAATTCAATATAGTGATTTAAATGTAAATTCAACGGAAACTAATTGAAAAGATCGAATCAGCTTGCGATACATATCCCATTGTGTTCGGAATGGGGGTAAAACGCTATAGGCGACAGTCGGTGGGCCTCGTTTCGAAGTCGAATAAAAAGTCAACTTTTTAGAGAATAAAATAATTAAATTATTATATATATATTTATATTTTCCCTTTCCCTTTATCCCCTAATCAAAAAAACACAAATCAGAAAAAACAAAAAAAAAAGAAAAATGGCCGACGCCTTCACCAACGCCGCGCCTCCAGGCGGAGCCCCACCAGCCGCCGCCTCTTCCTCTTCTTGCCCTCTCCCTCGCATCCGCCCCTTCTTCCTCCTTCCTCCTCCATCGCGAGGCCCGCCCCTCCTTCGTCCCTCCTCGTCGAAGCCCCCCAGGAAACCGCCGAACCCACATCGAACCCCACGCAACCCCCCCCCCTCGTCCTGATGGTCACCGCACTGTCTCCCCTCATCCATCGAAGGATCGACGCACCGCTAACCCCCCCCCCCCCCCCCCCCCCAATTCCTTCCATCTGTAAGTTCTTTCTATTTTATTTTCTTTATTTATTTTATTTTATTTTATTTCATTTAGGCTTTAATATTGAACGTATTCGGTATTGTTTTAAAAATTAGGATAGTTTTAAAATCTGATTTTTCTTTTATAGGAAATAGAAGTAAAAAGATTTTATTTTTAGAAATAAAAAGAATGATTTTAGTTCATAAAAATGTGATTTTTATAAAGATTAAAAATCATATGGAAGCATTGAAGGTAGAAAATATGATTTTTGTTTATGTAAAGAATTAAAAATATAGTCTTTACTATATAGGAATATTAAAAATAGGATTTTTATATTTTTAAAGTATTAAAAATATAATCTTTATAGGATGGAGAATATAAAGATATCATCTTTGTGTATGTAATGAAATAAAAATCTGATTTTTATTTTATATACGTTGAAATCAAGTGATGATTTTTATAAAGGCGAAATCTTTATTTTAGAAAAGGCGAAATCTATATTTTTGAAAAGGCGAGATCTTTATATGAAGAATAGCGAGATAAAAATATAATTTTTATCCATACAGTAGCGTTGTGGAAAATTCGATTTTTAAATATATGAAGTGATTATAAAAATATGATTTTTAAATTGAAAGTGAATAAATAAAAATGTGATTTTTAATTTAAAGACATCGAAATATAAAAATGTGTGATTTTTATATATATAGTGACTACGGGCAACAAAAGCGACAGAAGGCGAAAAGTCGAAGATTTCTATAAAAGAAGAGCCAAGATGATTGGATAGCTTTAGGTGAGAATTTCTCACTCTTCAATTAAATTTCTAGTTATATATATATATATACTAGGATGCAGACGGTGTTTAGTAGCACCCGACACAATCGTCCACAGACCATGGACTTGTTTGTTTGGCTGTTTGGTGATTGATTGCGATATTGGTTTGAATGTGGTTTGTGGTGTGAAAAATCGAATCGATAAATTGGTTAGGATTAGACGTGCGCCGTTATAAGGCGAAGGAGTAAGGCTAGGTTAGACTCTTACTCCAAATTTTTGTGGTTTGTATAACGAAAGTGATTTGATTGATGTGTGAATGGCGTGGGCCTTCACTAGACCGGGGATAAGGCTAGGCCTTGTCCCGTTTCTAGTATCGTGCCGTTATGCCGCCGAAATTTTCTAAAATATGTTAGAAAAATAAAAATATCATTTTTATTGAATAAATGAACTGAATAGAAATACAAGTGTTAAAATAAATTGTTTTATCATTAAAAATATAATTTTTAACGTGAAAGTGAATAAATAAATATTTATAAACAAATCGGCCGATTTGTTTAGATACACTGATTTGACTGATATTAATTGGGTCGATAAATTTTACACATCGCCCAACTGCACAAATAAAATCTGTGTTTGATTGTTTGAAACCCCACACGGGTGTTGGGATGAAATTTGATGTTCACTCATCCTGATTGATTAAATATGTCGATCGATTGATTGACAGGCTGTTATAAGCGTAAGATATCTATATTTGATGCTTATACAGTGTAGTGCACTTTGGTTGATGGTTGACTATTTATCAATGCTATTATATACATGTGTTGTATGAAATCCATATAATTAACGTTATATGGCGATTGATTGGGCCTCATTCCAATCGGGAAAATAAGGAATATTCTAAAAGAAAATTCATGTGTTGAATATAAAAATAGTCATGTGTTGACGATGTTCATGTGTTGAGTGAAATATTTTATACAATGAAATTTACATCTTTATCATATTTAAAATTAGAACTACTTCTCAGTAGAAGTCTAATTGAAAATCAAACGATAGATACCATAGTTTTATAAAATATTTTACATAACAAAAATAGTGATGTGTTGACAGAACTCATGTGTTGAGATTAGTCGTGTGTTGAAAGAAATATAGATTCATGTGTTGAATGGGATAAATATTCATTTGTTGAATAGAATAACGAATTATTGAAATATAAAGCCGTGTTGATTAGAGATGCGTTTTTTTGGACGCGAACGATGTTTATATCGATTTTATTCGTTTTATAAGGAATATTGAAAAGTGATTTCAAAACTAAATATTTTGAAATGAAATTCAAATTGAATTAGATAAAATTCGAATTGAATAGAAAGTGAATTTGAATTCGAATTGAATAGAAAGTGAATTTGAATTCGAATAAAATAGAAATGAATTGAATTGAAAACGATTTCGAAATGAATTGAATTGAAAACGATTTCGAAATGAATTGAATTGAAAACGATTTCGAAATGAATTGAATTGAAAACGATTTCGAAATGAATTGAATTGAAAACGATTTCGAAATGAATTGAATTGAAAACGATTTCGAAATGAATTGAATTGAAAACGATTTCGAAATGAATTGAATTGAAAACGATTTCAAAATGAATTGAATTGAAAACGATTTCGAAATGAATTGAAAACGAGTTCAAATTGAATTGAAAGTGAATTGAAATGAATTCAAATTGAATTAAAATTTGAATTGAATAGAAATGAATTTTAAAACGAATTTATAAAGGAGAATTCAATTTTGGCTTTGAATGGAAATAGTGTTGAAATGGTTTTGAAACGAATTTTAAAACTATTTATATAATACGTTTTAAAAAGGAAATCGACGAAATATATATAATATATATATATATTATATATTTAATGGCCTGAATAGAACGCGCCGCGCCGCGGCAGTTCGTGAATTTCGACCATTTATTTCAAACGGACATTGCGGGAGATCCCACCGTCGAATTCTCCTAAAACCGGAACCGTTGGGTTCGTATCGAAAAGAGCTTTCCAATGAATGTTAGAAATGTGAAATCTAACGGTTGGATTTGGAATTATGTCCAAATCAAATTCGAAAAAGGTCGCTGTAAGTGCAGTTCGATAGCCGTTGATGGAAATCGACTGTACGGGCCTTGATAAAATTATTAAAAATATTCATAATTTGTGTAAAATTATAATATGTGAATTGGAAAGAATTGGGCTGGAAAATTCCACATTTGAAAAGATAAAAATAGATTTTTATCGAAATGAACTAGTTTTGAACTAGAATTAAAAATCAATTCATTTTTGAAATGAATAAATTGAATTTGAAAGGGATTTTAAAAATAATCGATATTTCCAATACGTGGATTGGACTGGAGTTGAATCGAAATTATCTTCGGGATATTTCGATGTTGGATTTCGTGACTATACAGATATTGTTATGGGAATTTGAAAGATATATTATATATCGTTATTTCCAATACGATATATGTTGGTTTCAGAATTTGATATTGAATATAATCCGATATATTTTCTATTCAGAGCCTTGTATTTAATATCAAATGTGATTTGGGTTTATCGTGAATCGTGTTTTAGAAGACATTGGTTCTTTAACCCAGCTAAAGACAGAATATTGATTTTTGAGAAGATTAAAACTAAGTGGAGTTTTAATGAATCTTTAATTAGATTAAAAATGTGAATTGATAATTTTAATTATCAAATTTGAAAAGTGATCGAGAGTGGAGTACCACCAGTTTTGCTCCAAAGCGATAGTTAAATCTTTAATTAGATTTGAACGTGAAATGGTAATTAAGTTTACCGATAACACCGTGGTGTTAGATGTGGAGTATTACCAGTTTTCTCCCTGGGATATATAGGTTGGGATTGGGAAATAAAATAAATGATTACTTCGGTGTGGTTCGTTAATCCCGACTAGTTTGAAATGATATCCAAAGGAAGATTATAGGATAAATTTAGAAGAATTTATCTTGGATAAAATTAATGGGAACATTTCCCTAAGAATGTGATATTGTGAATAAAAGAATATTCTGAATTGGAATGAGGCGTTTGTTGTGTTGTGTAACATTCGTTTATTATATACGTGGGTTATTCAGAAAGGCCGGGTTTATACCCATTCTGAATAACCGATTCGACGAGATGTCGAAGATGAAGACGGTGGTTGAAGACCGGAAGTCTTCACATCGTTTGGGTGATTACTGATGATCTTGATTGGGCTGTACACCCAGGATGAGGGAATCAGTTGGTGATCTTCCAGACGTACTTGGAGATGGATGGATATGCGAGGAAAGTGCCTCCGGTTTCGTTCAGACCCAGAACGAACTTGTAAATGGATTGTGTGTCTGACATTGGATTTTATTCTGTGTTGATTGATCTCTATTAAATATACATCTGTTTGGCGGCGGAGAATTTATTCTCTTGCTTAACGCCCTTCTCTGAGACGTACGAGCTCAGAGGTTGTATATCGATGGACATCAGTCGCATGGAGTGGATTGCCAGTGTGGCATGCGTAAGTGGCAAATGATCAAGGCTTCTGTTGAAAAGCAAAGTCTTGTGGTGGATGATCGAAGCACGGCCTGTGTGGCGTAGCTTTGTGTAACGTGAATTCGCGAGCCTCACACCTCGGTATGAGTCAAAAACGGGAGATGGACCGCTGGGAGAGCACGACGTTTCTTTCTAGCTAGGGTGGTGTCAGTGACCTACCAGCCCTGACATTTATATACTTTTCACCTGTGTGGTTGTTGGAATGCGAGGCGCCTCGGATATAGGTCTGTAAGGACCGGGAAACGTGTGTTCAGGAATTGCCAATCCTCAAAAGTAAGAGAGGACCGGCCCAGCCGATTCCAAGGATCAAAGTGGGGTCCTGGGACATTTGCTAGAGTGTCTCGAACGCGGAGAGGAGCTTGCCCCTTGCCTCGGCTCATGACGGAAATCCAATTTCCAATACGTGTATTGCGGTTTTAATTGTAGAACTAGTATGGCGACATGATATATGGTACCCATGCCGTCTATGATTGATATTTATGATTGAAACTGTTTTGACACTATACACTTATTATAGTATCAAATGATTTGTTTTAAACGTACCAAGCATGTTTGGCTATTATAAGGGAAAACCCTATCCTCCGGCTTGCGTTGCATTGTGTGATGGGACCTGGGTCTTATAATAGCTTCATTTTTCCAAAAAGCATTGCGCTGTTTTGTTATATGCACTAGTATTCTTGGGAGGAAACCCGTTCCGTGTTATACGGCGTGGTCCCTTGAATTACTATCTTTAAAGTAAAGTTTTAAATAACTGTTTTAGTTCTCACACCAGTCCCATGACTGACCTGGAGTTTATTGTTTTAACCTAAACTCTGGGTGCCCCTATTTTCCGCACGGGCAGCTAGTAGTTTTGGTTTTGCAGATTTATATTCACAGGGTCCTGATTTACAGCTGGAACGATGCTCGAAAAGCTCTGTATCCGTGTATCACTTCTAGTTGTGATTTTGTATTATTTTCCGCTGCTATGTAATTTATTGTAATCTCTGATATTTATCGAATGTAATTTATTCATTTATACTCTGTATATTCTTGTATCTGATGGAATTGTTGTAATAACAATGAAATGTTCTTCCGTATGCGTCCTTTTGTGTGTTGTTCTCAAAGTATCCGTGCTTTCCTTCACGGGGAAGTTACGGGTTCTTACAGTGGTATCAGAGCTTTGGTTTACAGAGCTCGAGAACAAGACACATTAGAACCATACGAAAGAATTCATCAGATATTGGATTAGTAATATCCAATTAGAATGACTCGTTAGAGATAGGATCAGTAGTATCCTAGAACGAGTGTGAAGAGTATATTTTTCAATTGAAAACAAATTTTGTTTTGAAATTTAAATCATTTTATACGTATTTGATTATTTATTTATTTTGAATATGGACAATCCAATATATAAAGGTTTTGCATATACGCGTCATGAACGTATATTCGAAGTTTTAATATACTGGGTAGATATAGAATCACATTCTAGACACCCGGAGATGGTTCTGATGATTGATATATCATCATCAGAATTTATATTCGTGTTTCGAAGGTGTGATTTTCTATATATTTCCATTAGACTGGTGTGAGAACCAAAACTTATATAGTTAGAATACATTGTTGTGAATTGGCATCAAAACATGATTTTTTGTAGATATATCAAAATTATGAATTTGAAACTCTAATTCACTAATTGATTGATGTTTGTGTTGTTTGTTTATTTGTTTGCTAATTTTTAACCATTTATGCCTAATTGAATCGAATATTGAATTGTATTGAAAATTGGTCGCATTTGCTTGCATATACATATACTTACTTTGAACAGGTCATAGCAAGGAGGCTAGAGCCGAAGAATAAAATTTGTTTGCCCGACAAATAGGTACATGTTTACTACATAATTTCCTGTTTTGTTTGGGTGATGATGATTTTGTGAGCCTATTGGCTAGCCGCTTGGCTTTTTCTTTTTCTTTTTGAGATCTGAAGGACCGGGGAAGCTATTTGAAATTCCCCGATGCTCCCGGTGCAGGGGAGGTTATGGCGAAATTTTTCGAAAATTTAGGGTGTTAGCCAAATTTTTGAAATTTTGAAAATTCTCAAAAACTGAAAAGTTGGAGAATGGAAGCCAGATCGAGCGTAGAGTTAATTAAATCAAACCACTTTCGACTTTGTTCCTTTTCGGGGACGAAAAGTTTTAAGTGGGGGAGATTGTAATAACCCGAAAATCTGGGCCAGTTTAAATTTTTTATTTTGGCCATTTTAGCGAATTTTGATTATTTAAAATGAATTATTTTAAATAATATGGACGAGAAATCTATTTTGAATATAATTAGAACGTATATATTATATACGTCGTCGTTAGAATATATAATAATTATATATAATTATAAAAGGAATTGAAAATGGCGCGGTAGTTCGAAAATTCGATTTCTAATTTCAAATGAATATACAGAATTCAATATAAGTGAGAATTGAACGAAACAAGAAATATTTGAATCTGTATAACTATATCTTTGTAACGAAGTTAGCAAACTGAGATTTCATCTTAGAAATGATAAGATATGTCCAGTTTAAAATTAGAAATAGTCGCTGTGGAATTTATATATATTTTTATATATATAAGGCCCTTAAAAATAGCAATTTTGCAAATGACCTCGGATTTCGACGAAACCAGTTTTGTTGGGTCCGTGATGTCAAGTTATTGCTAGGTTTCAAATTTCATAATTTTTCGAATCAATATGTGAGCGTGGCAAAGGAAAACGCGTTTGACCAGTTTCAGTTGATTTTAATCGACTGGAAATTGGCCATTTTTCCAACGGTCTCAGAATTCGACGAAACTAGTTTTGTTAGGACCGTATCGTCAATACGAAGCTAGAAAATATTTTTCTGGAATTCTTCTAGTTAATATGTGACCCCAGTAATTCGAAATGTACGTTTAAAATTCAATATAGTGATTTAAATGTAAATTCAACGGAAACTAATTGAAAAGATCGAATCAGCTTGCGATACATATCCCATTGTGTTCGGAATGGGGGTAAAACGCTATAGGCGACAGTCGGTGGGCCTCGTTTCGAAGTCGAATAAAAAGTCAACTTTTTAGAGAATAAAATAATTAAATTATTATATATATATTTATATTTTCCCTTTCCCTTTATCCCCTAATCAAAAAAACACAAATCAGAAAAAACAAAAAAAAGAAAAAAAAAAGAAAAATGGCCGACGCCTTCACCAACGCCGCGCCTCCAGGCGGAGCCCCACCAGCCGCCGCCTCTTCCTCTTCTTGCCCTCTCCCTCGCATCCGCCCCTTCTTCCTCCTTCCTCCTCCATCGCGAGGCCCGCCCCTCCTTCGTCCCTCCTCGTCGAAGCCCCCCAGGAAACCGCCGAACCCACATCGAACCCCACGCAACCCCCCCCCTCGTCCTGATGGTCACCGCACTGTCTCCCCTCATCCATCGAAGGATCGACGCACCGCTAACCCCCCCCCCAATTCCTTCCATCTGTAAGTTCTTTCTATTTTATTTTCTTTATTTATTTTATTTTATTTTATTTCATTTAGGCTTTAATATTGAACGTATTCGGTATTGTTTTAAAAATTAGGATAGTTTTAAAATCTGATTTTTCTTTTATAGGAAATAGAAGTAAAAAGATTTTATTTTTAGAAATAAAAAGAATGATTTTAGTTCATAAAAATGTGATTTTTATAAAGATTAAAAATCATATGGAAGCATTGAAGGTAGAAAATATGATTTTTGTTTATGTAAAGAATTAAAAATATAGTCTTTACTATATAGGAATATTAAAAATAGGATTTTTATATTTTTAAAGTATTAAAAATATAATCTTTATAGGATGGAGAATATAAAGATATCATCTTTGTGTATGTAATGAAATAAAAATCTGATTTTTATTTTATATACGTTGAAATCAAGTGATGATTTTTATAAAGGCGAAATCTTTATTTTAGAAAAGGCGAAATCTATATTTTTGAAAAGGCGAGATCTTTATATGAAGAATAGCGAGATAAAAATATAATTTTTATCCATACAGTAGCGTTGTGGAAAATTCGATTTTTAAATATATGAAGTGATTATAAAAATATGATTTTTAAATTGAAAGTGAATAAATAAAAATGTGATTTTTAATTTAAAGACATCGAAATATAAAAATGTGTGATTTTTATATATATAGTGACTACGGGCAACAAAAGCGACAGAAGGCGAAAAGTCGAAGATTTCTATAAAAGAAGAGCCAAGATGATTGGATAGCTTTAGGTGAGAATTTCTCACTCTTCAATTAAATTTCTAGTTATATATATATACTAGGATGCAGACGGTGTTTAGTAGCACCCGACACAATCGTCCACAGACCATGGACTTGTTTGTTTGGCTGTTTAGTGATTGATTGCGATATTGGTTTGAATGTGGTTTGTGGTGTGAAAAATCGAATCGATAAATTGGTTAGGATTAGACGTGCGCCGTTATAAGGCGAAGGAGTAAGGCTAGGTTAGACTCTTACTCCAAATTTTTGTGGTTTGTATAACGAAAGTGATTTGATTGATGTGTGAATGGCGTGGGCCTTCACTAGACCGGGGATAAGGCTAGGCCTTGTCCCGTTTCTAGTATCGTGCCGTTATGCCGCCGAAATTTTCTAAAATATGTTAGAAAAATAAAAATATCATTTTTATTGAATAAATGAACTGAATAGAAATACAAGTGTTAAAATAAATTGTTTTATCGTTAAAAATATAATTTTTAACGTGAAAGTGAATAAATAAATATTTATAAACAAATCGGCCGATTTGTTTAGATACACTGATTTGACTGATATTGATTGGGTCGATAAATTTTACACATCGCCCAACTGCACAAATAAAATCTGTGTTTGATTGTTTGAAACCCCACACGGGTGTTGGGATGAAATTTGATGTTCACTCATCCTGATTGATTAAATATGTCGATCGATTGATTGACAGGCTGTTATAAGCGTAAGATATCTATATTTGATGCTTATACAGTGTAGTGCACTTTGGTTGATGGTTGACTATTTATCAATGCTATTATATACATGTGTTGTATGAAATCCATATAATTAACGTTATATGGCGATTGATTGGGCCTCATTCCAATCAGGAAAATAAGGAATATTATAAAAGAAAATTCATGTGTTGAATATAAAAATAGTCATGTGTTGACGATGTTCATGTGTTTAGTGAAATATTTTATACAATGAAATTTACATCTTTATCATATTTAAAATTAGAACTACTTCTCAGTAGAAGTCTAATTGAAAATCAAACGATAGATACCATAGTTTTATAAAATATTTTACATAACAAAAATAGTGATGTGTTGACAGAACTCATGTGTTGAGATTAGTCGTGTGTTGAAAGAAATATAGATTCATGTGTTGAATGGGATAAATATTCATTTGTTGAATAGAATAACGAATTATTGAAATATAAAGCCGTGTTGATTAGAGATGCGTTATTTTGGACGCGAACGATGTTTATATCGATTTTATTCGTTTTATAAGGAATATTGAAAAGTGATTTCAAAACTAAATATTTTGAAATGAAATTCAAATTGAATTAGATAAAATTCGAATTGAATAGAAAGTGAATTTGAATTCGAATTGAATAGAAAGTGAATTTGAATTCGAATAAAATAGAAATGAATTGAATTGAAAACGATTTCGAAATGAATTGAATTGAAAACGATTTCGAAATGAATTGAATTGAAAACGATTTCGAAATGAATTGAATTGAAAACGATTTCGAAATGAATTGAATTGAAAACGATTTCGAAATGAATTGAAAACGAGTTCAAATTGAATTGAAAGTGAATTGAAATGAATTCAAATTGAATTAAAATTTGAATTGAATAGAAATGAATTTTAAAACGAATTTATAAAGGAGAATTCAATTTTGGCTTTGAATGGAAATAGTGTTGAAATGGTTTTGAAACGAATTTTAAAACTATTTATATAATACGTTTTAAAAAGGAAATCGACGAAATATATATAATATATATATATATATTATATATTTAATGGCCTGAATAGAACGCGCCGCGCCGCGGCAGTTCGTGAATTTCGACCATTTATTTCAAACGGACATTGCGGGAGATCCGACCGTCGAATTCTCCTAAAACCGGAACCGTTGGGTTCGTATCGAAAAGAGCTTTCCAATGAATGTTAGAAATGTGAAATCTAACGGTTGGATTTGGAATTATGTCCAAATCAAATTCGAAAAAGGTCGCTGTAAGTGCAGTTCGATAGCCGTTGATGGAAATCGACTGTACGGGCCTTGATAAAATTATTAAAAATATTCATAATTTGTGTAAAATTATAATATGTGAATTGGAAAGAATTGGGCTGGAAAATTCCACATTTGAAAAGATAAAAATAGATTTTTATCGAAATGAACTAGTTTTGAACTAGAATTAAAAATCAATTCATTTTTGAAATGAATAAATTGAATTTGAAAGGGATTTTAAAAATAATCGATATTTCCAATACGTGGATTGGACTGGAGTTGAATCGAAATTATCTTCGGGATATTTCGATGTTGGATTTCGTGACTATACAGATATTGTTATGGGAATTTGAAAGATATATTATATATCGTTATTTCCAATACGATATATGTTGGTTTCAGAATTTGATATTGAATATAATCCGATATATTTTCTATTCAGAGCCTTGTATTTAATATCAAATGTGATTTGGGTTTATCGTGAATCGTGTTTTAGAAGACATTGGTTCTTTAACCCAGCTAAAGACAGAATATTGATTTTTGAGAAGATTAAAACTAAGTGGAGTTTTAATGAATCTTTAATTAGATTAAAAATGTGAATTGATAATTTTAATTATCAAATTTGAAAAGTGATCGAGAGTGGAGTACCACCAGTTTTGCTCCAAAGCGATAGTTAAATCTTTAATTAGATTTGAACGTGAAATGGTAATTAAGTTTACCGATAACACCGTGGTGTTAGATGTGGAGTATTACCAGTTTTCTCCCTGGGATATATAGGTTGGGATTGGGAAATAAAATAAATGATTACTTCGGTGTGGTTCGTTAATCCCGACTAGTTTGAAATGATATCCAAAGGAAGATTATAGGATAAATTTAGAAGAATTTATCTTGGATAAAATTAATGGGAACATTTCCCTAAGAATGTGATATTGTGAATAAAAGAATATTCTGAATTGGAATGAGGCGTTTGTTGTGTTGTGTAACATTCGTTTATTATATACGTGGGTTATTCAGAAAGGCCGGGTTTATACCCATTCTGAATAACCGATTCGACGAGATGTCGAAGATGAAGACGGTGGTTGAAGACCGGAAGTCTTCACATCGTTTGGGTGATTACTGATGATCTTGATTGGGCTGTACACCCAGGATGAGGGAATCAGTTGGTGATCTTCCAGACGTACTTGGAGATGGATGGATATGCGAGGAAAGTGCCTCCGGTTTCGTTCAGACCCAGAACGAACTTGTAAATGGATTGTGTGTCTGACATTGGATTTTATTCTGTGTTGATTGATCTCTATTAAATATACATCTGTTTGGCGGCGGAGAATTTATTCTCTTGCTTAACGCCCTTCTCTGAGACGTACGAGCTCAGAGGTTGTATATCGATGGACATCAGTCGCATGGAGTGGATTGCCAGTGTGGCATGCGTAAGTGGCAAATGATCAAGGCTTCTGTTGAAAAGCAAAGTCTTGTGGTGGATGATCGAAGCACGGCCTGTGTGGCGTAGCTTTGTGTAACGTGAATTCGCGAGCCTCACACCTCGGTATGAGTCAAAAACGGGAGATGGACCGCTGGGAGAGCACGACGTTTCTTTCTAGCTAGGGTGGTGTCAGTGACCTACCAGCCCTGACATTTATATACTTTTCACCTGTGTGGTTGTTGGAATGCGAGGCGCCTCGGATATAGGTCTGTAAGGACCGGGAAACGTGTGTTCAGGAATTGCCAATCCTCAAAAGTAAGAGAGGACCGGCCCAGCCGATTCCAAGGATCAAAGTGGGGTCCTGGGACATTTGCTAGAGTGTCTCGAACGCGGAGAGGAGCTTGCCCCTTGCCTCGGCTCATGACGGAAATCCAATTTCCAATACGTGTATTGCGGTTTTAATTAGTATGGCGACATGATATATGGTACCCATGCCGTCTATGATTGATATTTATGATTGAAACTGTTTTGACACTATACACTTATTATAGTATCAAATGATTTGTTTTAAACGTACCAAGCATGTTTGGCTATTATAAGGGAAAACCCTATCCTCCGGCTTGCGTTGCATTGTGTGATGGGACCTGGGTCTTATAATAGCTTCATTTTTCCAAAAAGCATTGCGCTGTTTTGTTATATGCACTAGTATTCTTGGGAGGAAACCCGTTCCGTGTTATACGGCGTGGTCCCTTGAATTACTATCTTTAAAGTAAAGTTTTAAATAACTGTTTTAGTTCTCACACCAGTCCCATGACTGACCTGGAGTTTATTGTTTTAACCTAAACTCTGGGTGCCCCTATTTTCCGCACGGGCAGCTAGTAGTTTTGGTTTTGCAGATTTATATTCACAGGGTCCTGATTTACAGCTGGAACGATGCTCGGAAAGCTCTGTATCCGTGTATCACTTCTAGTTGTGATTTTGTATTATTTTCCGCTGCTATGTAATTTATTGTAATCTCTGATATTTATCGAATGTAATTTATTCATTTATACTCTGTATATTCTTGTATCTGATGGAATTGTTGTAATAACAATGAAATGTTCTTTCGTATGCGTCCTTTTGTGTGTTGTTCTCAAAGTATCCGTGCTTTCCTTCACGGGGAAGTTACGGGTTCTTACAGTGGTATCAGAGCTTTGGTTTACAGAGCTCGAGAACAAGACACATTAGAACCATACGAAAGAATTCATCAGATATTGGATTAGTAATATCCAATTAGAATGACTCGTTAGAGATAGGATCAGTAGTATCCTAGAACGAGTGTGAAGAGTATATTTTTCAATTGAAAACAAATTTTGTTTTGAAATTTAAATCATTTTATACGTATTTGATTATTTATTTATTTTGAATATGGACAATCCAATATATAAAGGTTTTGCATATACGCGTCATGAACGTATATTCGAAGTTTTAATATACTGGGTAGATATAGAATCACATTCTAGACACCCGGAGATGGTTCTGATGATTGATATATCATCATCAGAATTTATATTCGTGTTTCGAAGGTGTGATTTTCTATATATTTCCATTAGACTGGTGTGAGAACCAAAACTTATATAGTTAGAATACATTGTTGTGAATTGGCATCAAAACATGATTTTTTGTAGATATATCAAAATTATGAATTTGAAACTCTAATTCACTAATTGATTGATGTTTGTGTTGTTTGTTTATTTGTTTGCTAATTTTTAACCATTTATGCCTAATTGAATCGAATATTGAATTGTATTGAAAATTGGTCGCATTTGCTTGCATATACATATACTTACTTTGAACAGGTCATAGCAAGGAGGCTAGAGCCGAAGAATAAAATTTGTTTGCCCGACAAATAGGTACATGTTTACTACATAATTTCCTGTTTTGTTTGGGTGATGATGATTTTGTGAGCCTATTGGCTAGCCGCTTGGCTTTTTCTTTTTCTTTTTGAGATCTGAAGGACCGGGGAAGCTATTTGAAATTCCCCGATGCTCCCGGTGCAGGGGAGGTTATGGCGAAATTTTTCGAAAATTTAGGGTGTTAGCCAAATTTTTGAAATTTTGAAAATTCTCAAAAACTGAAAAGTTGGAGAATGGAAGCCAGATCGAGCGTAGAGTTAATTAATCAAACCACTTTCGACTTTGTTCCTTTTCGGGGACGAAAAGTTTTAAGTGGAGGAGATTGTAATAACCCGAAAATCTGGGCCAGTTTAAAATTTTTATTTTGGCCATTTTAGCGAATTTTGATTATTTAAAATGAATTATTTTAAATAATATGGACGAGAAATCTATTTTGAATATAATTAGAACGTATATATTATATACGTCGTCGTTAGAATATATAATAATTATATATAATTATAAAAGGAATTGAAAATGGCGCGGTAGTTCGAAAATTCGATTTCTAATTTCAAATGAATATACAGAATTCAATATAAGTCAGAATTGAACGAAACAAGAAATATTTGAATCTGTATAACTATATCTTTGTAACGAAGTTAGCAAACTGAGATTTCATCTTAGAAATGATAAGATATGTCCAGTTTAAAATTAGAAATAGTCGCTGTGGAATTTATATATATTTTTATATATATAAGGCCCTTAAAAATAGCAATTTTGCAAATGACCTCGGATTTCGACGAAACCAGTTTTGTTGGGTCCGTGATGTCAAGTTATTGCTAGGTTTCAAATTTCATAATTTTTCGAATCAATATGTGAGCGTGGCAAAGGAAAACGCGTTTGACCAGTTTCAGTTGATTTTAATCGACTGGAAATTGGCCATTTTTCCAACGGTCTCAGAATTCGACGAAACTAGTTTTGTTAGGACCGTATCGTCAATACGAAGCTAGAAAGTATTTTTCTGGAATTTTTCTAGTTAATATGTGACCCCAGTAATTCGAAATGTACGTTTAAAATTCAATATAGTGATTTAAATGTAAATTCAACGGAAACTAATTGAAAAGATCGAATCAGCTTGCGATACATATCCCATTGTGTTCGGAATGGGGGTAAAACGCTATAGGCGACAGTCGGTGGGCCTCGTTTCGAAGTCGAATAAAAAGTCAACTTTTTAGAGAATAAAATAATTAAATTATTATATATATATTTATATTTTCCCTTTCCCTTTATCCCCTAATCAAAAAAACACAAATCAGAAAAAACAAAAAAAAGAAAAAAAAAAGAAAAATGGCCGACGCCTTCACCAACGCCGCGCCTCCAGGCGGAGCCCCACCAGCCGCCGCCTCTTCCTCTTCTTGCCCTCTCCCTCGCATCCGCCCCTTCTTCCTCCTTCCTCCTCCATCGCGAGGCCCGCCCCTCCTTCGTCCCTCCTCGTCGAAGCCCCCCAGGAAACCGCCGAACCCACATCGAACCCCACGCAACCCCCCCTCGTCCTGATGGTCACCGCACTGTCTCCCCTCATCCATCGAAGGATCGACGCACCGCTAACCCCCCCCCCCCCCCAATTCCTTCCATCTGTAAGTTCTTTCTATTTTATTTTCTTTATTTATTTTATTTTATTTTATTTCATTTAGGCTTTAATATTGAACGTATTCGGTATTGTTTTAAAAATTAGGATAGTTTTAAAATCTGATTTTTCTTTTATAGGAAATAGAAGTAAAAAGATTTTATTTTTAGAAATAAAAAGAATGATTTTAGTTCATAAAAATGTGATTTTTATAAAGATTAAAAATCATATGGAAGCATTGAAGGTAGAAAATATGATTTTTGTTTATGTAAAGAATTAAAAATATAGTCTTTACTATATAGGAATATTAAAAATAGGATTTTTATATTTTTAAAGTATTAAAAATATAATCTTTATAGGATGGAGAATATAAAGATATCATCTTTGTGTATGTAATGAAATAAAAATCTGATTTTTATTTTATATACGTTGAAATCAAGTGATGATTTTTATAAAGGCGAAATCTTTATTTTAGAAAAGGCGAAATCTATATTTTTGAAAAGGCGAGATCTTTATATGAAGAATAGCGAGATAAAAATATAATTTTTATCCATACAGTAGCGTTGTGGAAAATTCGATTTTTAAATATATGAAGTGATTATAAAAATATGATTTTTAAATTGAAAGTGAATAAATAAAAATGTGATTTTTAATTTAAAGACATCGAAATATAAAAATGTGTGATTTTTATATATATAGTGACTACGGGCAACAAAAGCGACAGAAGGCGAAAAGTCGAAGATTTCTATAAAAGAAGAGCCAAGATGATTGGATAGCTTTAGGTGAGAATTTCTCACTCTTCAATTAAATTTCTAGTTATATATATATATACTAGGATGCAGACGGTGTTTAGTAGCACCCGACACAATCGTCCACAGACCATGGACTTGTTTGTTTGGCTGTTTGGTGATTGATTGCGATATTGGTTTGAATGTGGTTTGTGGTGTGAAAAATCGAATCGATAAATTGGTTAGGATTAGACGTGCGCCGTTATAAGGCGAAGGAGTAAGGCTAGGTTAGACTCTTACTCCAAATTTTTGTGGTTTGTATAACGAAAGTGATTTGATTGATGTGTGAATGGCGTGGGCCTTCACTAGACCGGGGATAAGGCTAGGCCTTGTCCCGTTTCTAGTATCGTGCCGTTATGCCGCCGAAATTTTCTAAAATATGTTAGAAAAATAAAAATATCATTTTTATTGAATAAATGAACTGAATAGAAATACAAGTGTTAAAATAAATTGTTTTATCGTTAAAAATATAATTTTTAACGTGAAAGTGAATGAATAAATAAATATTTATAAACAAATCGGCCGATTTGTTTAGATACACTGATTTGACTGATATTGATTGGGTCGATAAATTTTACACATCGCCCAACTGCACAAATAAAATCTGTGTTTGATTGTTTGAAACCCCACACGGGTGTTGGGATGAAATTTGATGTTCACTCATCCTGATTGATTAAATATGTCGATCGATTGATTGACAGGCTGTTATAAGCGTAAGATATCTATATTTGATGCTTATACAGTGTAGTGCACTTTGGTTGATGGTTGACTATTTATCAATGCTATTATATACATGTGTTGTATGAAATCCATATAATTAACGTTATATGGCGATTGATTGGGCCTCATTCCAATCGGGAAAATAAGGAATATTATAAAAGAAAATTCATGTGTTGAATATAAAAATAGTCATGTGTTGACGATGTTCATGTGTTGAGTGAAATATTTTATACAATGAAATTTACATCTTTATCATATTTAAAATTAGAACTACTTCTCAGTAGAAGTCTAATTGAAAATCAAACGATAGATACCATAGTTTTATAAAATATTTTACATAACAAAAATAGTGATGTGTTGACAGAACTCATGTGTTGAGATTAGTCGTGTGTTGAAAGAAATATAGATTCATGTGTTGAATGGGATAAATATTCATTTGTTGAATAGAATAACGAATTATTGAAATATAAAGCCGTGTTGATTAGAGATGCGTTATTTTGGACGCGAACGATGTTTATATCGATTTTATTCGTTTTATAAGGAATATTGAAAAGTGATTTCAAAACTAAATATTTTGAAATGAAATTCAAATTGAATTAGATAAAATTCGAATTGAATAGAAAGTGAATTTGAATTCGAATTGAATAGAAAGTGAATTTGAATTCGAATAAAATAGAAATGAATTGAATTGAAAACGATTTCGAAATGAATTGAATTGAAAACGATTTCGAAATGAATTGAATTGAAAACGATTTCGAAATGAATTGAATTGAAAACGATTTCGAAATGAATTGAAAATGAGTTCAAATTGAATTGAAAGTGAATTGAAATGAATTCAAATTGAATTAAAATTTGAATTGAATAGAAATGAATTTTAAAACGAATTTATAAAGGAGAATTCAATTTTGGCTTTGAATGGAAATAGTGTTGAAATGGTTTTGAAACGAATTTTAAAACTATTTATATAATACGTTTTAAAAAGGAAATCGACGAAATATATATAATATATATATATTATATATTTAATGGCCTGAATAGAACGCGCCGCGCCGCGGCAGTTCGTGAATTTCGACCATTTATTTCAAACGGACATTGCGGGAGATCCGACCGTCGAATTCTCCTAAAACCGGAACCGTTGGGTTCGTATCGAAAAGAGCTTTCCAATGAATGTTAGAAATTTGAAATCTAACTGTTGGATTTGGAATTATGTCCAAATCAAATTCGAAAAAGGTCGCTGTAAGTGCAGTTCGATAGCCGTTGATGGAAATCGACTGTACGGGCCTTGATAAAATTATTAAAAATATTCATAATTTGTGTAAAATTATAATATGTGAATTGGAAAGAATTGGGCTGGAAAATTCCACATTTGAAAAGATAAAAATAGATTTTTATCGAAATGAACTAGTTTTGAACTAGAATTAAAAATCAATTCATTTTTGAAATGAATAAATTGAATTTGAAAGGGATTTTAAAAATAATCGATATTTCCAATACGTGGATTGGACTGGAGTTGAATCAAAATTATCTTCGGGATATTTCGATGTTGGATTTCGTGACTATACAGATATTGTTATGGGAATTTGAAAGATATATTATATATCGTTATTTCCAATACGATATATGTTGGTTTCAGAATTTGATATTGAATATAATCCGATATATTTTCTATTCAGAGCCTTGTATTTAATATCAAATGTGATTTGGGTTTATCGTGAATCGTGTTTTAGAAGACATTGGTTCTTTAACCCAGCTAAAGACAGAATATTAATTTTTGAGAAGATTAAAACTAAGTGGAGTTTTAATGAATCTTTAATTAGATTAAAAATGTGAATTGATAATTTTAATTATCAAATTTGAAAAGTGATCGAGAGTGGAGTACCACCAGTTTTTCTCCAAAGCGATAGTTAAATCTTTAATTAGATTTGAACGTGAAATGGTAATTAAGTTTACCGATAACACCGTGGTGTTAGATGTGGAGTATTACCAGTTTTCTCCCTGGGATATATAGGTTGGGATTGGGAAATAAAATAAATGATTACTTCGGTGTGGTTCGTTAATCCCGACTAGTTTGAAATGATATCCAAAGGAAGATTATAGGATAAATTTAGAAGAATTTATCTTGGATAAAATTAATGGGAACATTTCCCTAAGAATGTGATATTGTGAATAAAAGAATATTCTGAATTGGAATGAGGCGTTTGTTGTGTTGTGTAACATTCGTTTATTATATACGTGGGTTATTCAGAAAGGCCGGGTTTATACCCATTCTGAATAACCGATTCGACGAGATGTCGAAGATGAAGACGGTGGTTGAAGACCGGAAGTCTTCACATCGTTTGGGTGATTACTGATGATCTTGATTGGGCTGTACACCCAGGATGAGGGAATCAGTTGGTGATCTTCCAGACGTACTTGGAGATGGATGGATATGCGAGGAAAGTGCCTCCGGTTTCGTTCAGACCCAGAACGAACTTGTAAATGGATTGTGTGTCTGACATTGGATTTTATTCTGTGTTGATTGATCTCTATTAAATATACATCTGTTTGGCGGCGGAGAATTTATTCTCTTGCTTAACGCCCTTCTCTGAGACGTACGAGCTCAGATGTTGTATATCGATGGACATCAGTCGCATGGAGTGGATTGCCAGTGTGGCATGCGTAAGTGGCAAATGATCAAGGCTTCTGTTGAAAAGCAAAGTCTTGTGGTGGATAATCGAAGCACGGCCTGTGTGGCGTAGCTTTGTGTAACGTGAATTCGCGAGCCTCACACCTCGGTATGAGTCAAAAACGGGAGATGGACCGCTGGGAGAGCACGACGTTTCTTTCTAGCTAGGGTGGTGTTAGTGACCTACCAGCCCTGACATTTATATACTTTTCACCTGTGTGGTTGTTGGAATGCGAGGCGCCTCGGATATAGGTCTGTAAGGACCGGGAAACGTGTGTTCAGGAATTGCCAATCCTCAAAAGTAAGAGAGGACCGGCCCAGCCGATTCCAAGGATCAAAGTGGGGTCCTGGGACATTTGCTAGAGTGTCTCGAACGCGGAGAGGAGCTTGCCCCTTGCCTCGGCTCATGACGGAAATCCAATTTCCAATACGTGTATTGCGGTTTTAATTGTAGAACTAGTATGGGGACATGATATATGGTACCCATGCCGTCTATGATTGATATTTATGATTGAAACTGTTTTGACACTATACACTTATTATAGTATCAAATGATTTGTTTTAAACGTACCAAGCATGTTTGGCTATTATAAGGGAAAACCCTATCCTCCGGCTTGCGTTGCATTGTGTGATGGGACCTGGGTCTTATAATAGCTTCATTTTTCCAAAAAGCATTGCGCTGTTTTGTTATATGCACTAGTATTCTTGGGAGGAAACCCGTTCCGTGTTATACGGCGTGGTCCCTTGAATTACTATCTTTAAAGTAAAGTTTTAAATAACTGTTTTAGTTCTCACACCAGTCCCATGACTGACCTGGAGTTTATTGTTTTAACCTAAACTCTGGGTGCCCCTATTTTCCGCACGGGCAGCTAGTAGTTTTGGTTTTGCAGATTTATATTCACAGGGTCCTGATTTACAGCTGGAACGATGCTCGGAAAGCTCTGTATCCGTGTATCACTTCTAGTTGTGATTTTGTATTATTTTCCGCTGCTATGTAATTTATTGTAATCTCTGATATTTATCGAATGTAATTTATTCATTTATACTCTGTATATTCTTGTATCTGATGGAATTGTTGTAATAACAATGAAATGTTCTTCCGTATGCGTCCTTTTGTGTGTTGTTCTCAAAGTATCCGTGCTTTCCTTCACGGGGAAGTTACGGGTTCTTACACACTAACTCTTTGTTTTGTATATTTATGGTTTCATTTATTCATTATATATATTTTTCATGTGTATGAAATATTAATTTCAAGTGTCACAGCAGTATGCTTCATGCGCAGAGGTTTATACATTGTCATCCTTTGTTTCATACATATACCACGAAACGCTCAACATTAAAGAAAGAAAAAGAAAGAAAAAAAGTATAAATGCAATAACTTCCTTTTACACGTTATTAAATGCATGCATAAATTTCTATTTTTAAAATTAACATGAACGTATTGTCTAGTTACATTCGTTGACAAATTTGTATGTTTCTCAAATTTACATGCACATATTCTCTAAATTAATGTCAATGACATATTCTCAATTGAATATATTTTCCTAATTAATGCATATATTAGCATACTTATAATCAATGTCAAATGTCATGTTTACTAAATTAATGACATGTTCACAAATCAATATAAATTAACATATTTTCTAATCAATGCATATGTTAATATATTTAAAATCAATGTCAAAATAATATCAAATCAACTGGCCCCATAGAATAAAAACTTTAGGCATATAACTTAATACCCATTTTAATGTTAAGCCTAATTGTTTCATGTCAAAGTCTTGCTCATATTTATAAATAAACTATTCAGGTTTATTATGGTTCTCAGCCCACTTTATTAATGCAATATAGGCTACAGTCAAATTTTCTGTTATATTCATACCTACAAATAAATTATGTTCATTCATTATGAACTCCCAATTATAATTCTCTCAAGGTTCAAAATCAATTATTGAAATTTCTGTGTCATTTCAAGTTCAGAATATAATTATTATTATAAACTTAAAATTTTCAACCATTCTTATTTAAAATAAATTATTTAAAAATAGAATTTTTAATTTCTGTCTCAATTTCTTAACACAATTAATTAAAATAAAATTTAAAATTAGCCCCAAATTTTCAGGTTGTTACAGAGAATTTGTTCTCTTGCTTAACGCCCTTCTCTGAGACGTACGAGCTCAGGGGTTATATACTGATGGATATCAATCGCATAGAGTGAATTGCCTGTGTGGCATGCCTAAGTGGCAAAATGATCAAGGCTTCTGTTGAAAAGCAAAGTTTTGGGGTGGATGATCAAAGCACAGCCTGCGTGGCATAGCTTTGTGTAACGTTGATTCGCGAGCCTCACACCCCGGTTGTGAACTAGAAACGGGAGAGGACATCAGGGAGGGCATGCGTTTCCTTCTAGCTAGAAGTGGCGTCAGTGGTTTTACACGCCCTGACGAGTTTGACTTATGTGGTTGTTGCTGTTGCAAGGCACCTCAGATATATCGGTCGATCCGGGACCGATGGAGTCATTGGACTCATTGACACCCCATAGGGTAGGGACAAAGCAGTGTTCAGGCATTTTAATCCACATCGGTGGACCGACCCTGACGATCCAAAGGCTTGCCTACGCGCTTGCCTGAGGGGCGGACTAGAGCGTCTCGAATCGGTTGAGGACGATCCCTTGCCTCGGTTCACAGAAGGAAATCCAATTTCCAAATACGTGACATTTGCGGTTTTGATTGTAATCCTATATATGGCGACATAGTGGGATAGGGCGCTTATGCCGTCTATGATTGATATTTATGATTGAAATTGTTTTAAACACTATACACTTATTATAGTATCAAATGACTTGTTTTAAACGTATCAAGCATGCTTTGGCTATTATAAAGAAAAACCCTATCCTCCGGCTTATGTTGCATTGTGTGATGAGACCTGGGTCTTATAATAGCTTCATTGTTCTTTATTTAGCATCGCGCTATTGTTTTATGCACTGGTGTTCTTCGAAGGAAACCCATTCTGTGTTATACGGCGTGGTCCCTTGATTTACCTAACTTTAAAATAAAGATTAATAATTGTTTTAGTTCTCACACCAGCCCACGACTGACCTGGAGTTTATTGTTTTAACCTAAACACTGGGTGCCCCTATTTTCCGCACGGGCAGCTAGCAGTTTTGGGTTTTGCAGATTTATATTCACAGGAACCTGGTTTACAGCTGGAACGATATCCGGAAAGCTTTGTATCCGTGTATCTTCTTCAGTTGTATTTTGTATTATTTTCCGCTGCTGTGTAATATATTGTAATCTCTAATATTTTATGATGTATATTATTTATTAATACTCTGTATATTCTTGTAATCTGATGTTATTGTTGTAATATACAATGAAATGTTCTTCTGTCTGTGTTCTTTTGTGTGTTGTTCTCGAAGTATCCAGTCTTTTCTTATCGGGAAAGTTACGGGTTTTTACATTTTCTCCACGCAAAAATCACTTGAAACTGAGAAACAAAAGGTAGCAGACTTCTAAAAGTAGAGCAAGGTTAAGAGGTGAGTAGACTCAATTTTTAATACTATTTTAAAATCTCTATTTCCGTTATCATTAATGCAAGTGTTTATTTAGACTTGGAGGTGTATATATATATCACAATGGTGTATTTGCTTATGATTATCCTGTTTGTTAAGATTTAAAACCCAGTGTGTACATAAGAACGTACTGCTGCGAACTCAATCATAGAAAAACAACAAATCATGTTATTCAAAAGTCTGTAGCTAGGATTCTAACTAGTTAGAGTACTTGATTTTATCTTTTCAGTCGTTATATACCCCTGCAGTATATAAGAAAATATAAATTTTAAGTATATATAAGTATATGTTCCCTGTAATGAAAATTTTGACTGTAACAAGCTTTCCCATGAATTTTTCGACCAACTCCGAATTGCGTTTCAGGTA
The DNA here is from genome assembly GCA_030737875.1 of Allium sativum. Taxonomy (NCBI): domain Eukaryota; kingdom Viridiplantae; phylum Streptophyta; class Magnoliopsida; order Asparagales; family Amaryllidaceae; genus Allium; species Allium sativum. The sequence continues at coordinate 243,485,590 of CM060923.1, forward strand.
TACAAATTGAATTGCACGTCGAAGTGATAAATTTCGATCCTTATGTCATAGTTTTGAAGAGTGTTTATATTGAGTTATTGTGTAATGAACGGGAACTGTTCTTGAAGGTAGTTCAGGTGATCTATGTTAACGGGTCTAACGGCAGGAAGCCAGGGAAAGCGTGTCGAATCGGTAAGTGTAGGAAAAACCCTAAATAATTTTCTTATTAGGTAGTTTGGGAGATTGAAGCAAAGATAGGGTTTATGGGTTAATGTTTTTGTAACTATGTTTGGGATGGAACTGCTTGGCCACCGCGGCGTTGGAGGGCGCGTACCAGTAGGGAATGATGGCGAAGGTCGCCACTATGGTGTAGCTGCAGTTAGACATGGTTCGGTGGTCAGAGGTGATAGCTATGGGTGTTTTCATGGATTGAGCTTTTACTGGCAAAGTCTCGTTTTATCACGGAAACACTATTGAGATGATAAAGAGGAAAACTAGATCAGTGAAGGGATCAGTGTGAGATGTGTGGTTTGTGGGGATATTTAGCGCAGTGAGACATTGGGAGGATCGTTTGCGCACATGCACAAGTGCACTGTTGTGCACAATGAAATTTCAGTAAACAACTGGAAGGAAGAGGAGGCAATACTGGTGACCGCCAGTGATGTTGGGATGAGTTTGGCAAATCATTATCTAGTGTAGCTATGTAGAGAGTGAACAAAGTAGGAGGTAGTCGAAACCAAAAAAGAAAAAAAGAAATGTGCGCAACAGGTAAGTTGAAGGATAACACATTGAGTTCCATCAGTTTTTTATGGTACTGAACAAACATATGTCTAGATTTAATGTAGGGTAATAACTATTCATATGTTATAATTTAAGTACCCATTAAGAATAACCATAAACCAATGAAAAATAGAATTTTGCAAATGGAATGTAGGTCAGTAAAACCGCAGCGTGTACTTTTAAAATAAAGAGTAGTGGTAGGTGATTAGAAGAGAGGAGTGCGACAGAAAAATATGGAGAAGAAAATAAACATGGGGGCTACAGGTTTGGTCAAGTTTGTATATAAAAAAAAGTAAGAACCAAAATTACAAAGGAGGCGCAGCGTGTAGTAGCAGGTAAAGAAGTAGGATGGAAAAGAGAGGGCACGTGGCTAGGCCAAAAGGTATTGGGCCATGAAAATAAAGAAGAAAGCAAAAAGAAAAGGAAGTATTTGGGTTGAAGTTTTTGGGTCAGATATTTGTTTTAATAAAAACAAGTTTAATGGAAAAATGGAAATGTAAGTATAAAATAGAAGAAGAAAAATTAAAATTAAAATAAAAAGAAGATTTTTGAGTTCATAGGATAAGCTTGAAATATTGGGCTGGGGAGGAAGAGGATGGGCCGTAATAGTAGTTGGGCCTAAAAGGGTTTAACAAGTTTAAAAATCAAACGAAAAGGAAATAATAAAATGAAAATAGAAATTAATATAACATCAATTATTAATGTTTATTCAGAAATGAAACGATGATGTACAAATTGAGACGAAAGGAACAAATTGCAAAATAATTATCATAACAAATGAACTAACATTTATGGGATTAATTACCATATGCGAAGCACGTGCTTTAGTTTTTCATCTATAATAGACGGTCAAATATCTTGATTTTTAACAACACGGAGATATTATAATCTGTTTGGTCAGGGTTTATAAATTAAAGAGTATATAAAATGAATTGTGCTTAATTCAATCATATTGAGTTGATAACTATTCCATTGAACAAGAAAAGTTTTGATATAAATGAATATTGAAATCTGTTTCTTTATTATGTACTAACCGTAAAGGACATTATGATAATCATTCTGAAGAGTCCGGAATTAATATTCCACTTCGATTTGATTTATACGTCGCGTGTCAAAGATTATTGAAGATAGTTGAAGATGGAGATATGCAAGGGCTATTTTGTTTTATAGAACAGTGCCTTCTGTTTGTCCAGTCCTAGGACAACTTGTATGGTCGGGTGTCTGACAACGTATATCTATCAGATCTTACACATCGACTTTTCTTAAGTGTATTACGTTGGTGGCGGAGGAATTCGTTTCTCTTAGCTTTATGCTAGTAATGTATTTGGGAAAATAAATTGTGTATTCTGACAGATATTACGGTGTGACATCCAAAGTAATTGAAAAAGTGATCTGCCAAAAGGATAAACATGACCTCAAGCCTTACAACCAGGAGACGAAAAAAATCGGGCAGGCAGCATGGCTAGGTGAGCTATCCCCAAACAGTGTGTATTTTCACCATCTAGAGAAATTTCTGTTTGTTTCCTAATCTCTTTTCGCTGCTGCAGCTTTGGGAAACGGTGGGTCGGTCACAACCTTGGGGGTAATGATATATTCGCTACACTCAAGCTAAATGAGTGGCCGGTCATGTGCGGCCGGGTTGCAAGATATTCTTGTTGAACCCTAGTGTATCCAAGCTAGAGTACACTGATCGGCAGGTGGTCCCATACCTTGTCATAGTTGGAATCCTATCTCCAATAAGCGCCTGCGGTTTTTGATTTTATATTATATATGTGGAGCGTGAGATGCAAGCGTTCCGCTAGTTGGTTATTTATTTGATAAAAACTATCGTAATATCGGATGATTTTGATATCAAAAAATGTTTTGGATATAGATATAACTAATAAGGTAAAAACTATCCATGTTTACGTGTGGGCTGGTCTTATTATTATCTTTTCTTTTGAAAGGTTTTCTAAAGTTAAATCAATCTTCTCTCATAAGAGAGAAACCCCGTTCCATATTTCTTGTTTCAAACTGTTTTAAAATTGTTTACTCACACCAGTCCCCCGACTGACCCAGAGTTTATTTTTCTGTGTTTTCCTAAACTCTTGAGTACTTATAACAATTGTTCTGAGTAGACAAGTGATCCAGGTAGTCAATGGAAATCTGTTGGAGTATTTTGGACTGGGAATCATGGAGTCAGCTTATTAGTTGTATATATATCTATGTATCAAGTTTACACGTTGTATTGGGCCCGTATCCATGTATGATGTATTATAATGAAGTGCTCTGTGATGTAGTAGACTCTGATATGTAATATGTTATGTAATATTATATTTTGTCAAAATTCCGCTGTGAGATTCTGATATTCTTGTTAGTTCTTTTCTCTATCTATTTCTATTTCTTTAATAATGACACGACTTCCAAGGTCATCGAAAGTCGCGCCGTTGCAGTTGGTATCAGAGATTAAGGTTTACTAAATATCTAGCTTTTGGTTGAAGTATTGAGAGAGCGTATTTATAAATTTAAAGTATAATATATGTAATAACCCGGAAAATCTGAGCCAATTTAAATTTTTTATTTTGGCAATCTTAATGAATTTTGAATATTTAAAATGATTCATTTTAAATAATAACGACAAGAAATTTATTTTGAATAGAATTAGAAAGTATATATTTATTTGAATCGTCGTTAGAATATAAATATTTATTTTAAATTATAAAAGGAATTGAAAATGGCGCGGTAGTTCGATAACTCGATTTCAAAATTCAAATGAATGTACAAGATTCAAAATGAGCCGGATTTTAGCGAAACAAAAATAATATAATCTAATTGAGAATATCTTTCCAACGAATCTGAAAAATCAAAATTTCATAGCGAGAATCAAAAGTTATGCTCAGTTCAAAATTTAGAATAGTTGCTATGGAAATTATACATGGCCCAAAAAGTTATATTTTGCATACGGATGAATTTGGACTCGAAACTACTTCCATTGAGTTCAAAATGCCGTTTAGAACTCCGAAAAGTATAAGCTTCGATATATTCCGATATCCGGAATATTGGCAATTGGCTGGGGCTTTTCGGTTAGCAATACATAGCCCTTAAAAAGTGAAATTTTGCATATGATCTCAGAATTCGACGAAATAAATTTTTATGGATTCATAATGACAAATTATTGTTGAGTTCCAAAGGGCGCGTCGAACGGAGTTAGTATGTGGCCGTGTGCGCTAAAACAGTTCAGGGTAAAACAGGCAGTCATTTTACAAAGGAACATTATTGAGACGACCTTAGAATTCAATTTCATTTTTTTTTTGGATTCGTATCATCTAATAATGGTTAAATCCAAAAGGGCATGATTTTTAGGGTTAGCATGTGAGCGTGCAAGAAGAAATGGTGTGCCAAAATCGCATTTTTAGAGCTTATCTGAGCATTTTTGAGAATTTTAACGGACGGTCAAACGAACTCGGAATTCGACGAAATTTGTTTCATTGGGCTCGTCTTCACGTCTACTATATCGTGTCTGAAACCCGCGGCAATTGGATATCGTGGCGTTCGGACGATAGGCGAGAAACTAGCATATAATCACTTTTACTCCATATCTCTCTTCATAATTTCACTTTTCTCTTCCTCTTCAAAAAAAGAAAAAGAAAAATGGCCTCCTCCTCCACCATGTTGCTGCCGCACTCCCCTCAGCCACCGCCGCACCCCCTCCGGCCTCCCTCCTCCTCCTCCCCTTCTCTCTCCTCTTCTCTTTCTCTCTCTCCCTTCACAAACCTAAACCCTAGACCCCCAAACCACCACCACCCGCCTCCGTCGACCCCACCCCGCCACCAGCGGCCTCCCCCACGTCCATCAGGTCGGGCGCCCCCCTATGGCCACCCAACTCCGGCCGTGGGCCCCTCCTCCTCAAAAATCACATTTTTCACTAATATCCCATTTTGCACAAAACACCCTGTCCTTATTTCGCGAATAACTCCCAAACCGTGCTTTTCTAGCCAAAGTTCCTCAAGACCAAAGTCGAAGACCACGATTTTCTCTTCGATTTGGTATATGATAGTCGCATTTTGCATTGCGGAGTTGTCAGGAAGACGCGTCCAAAGTCTGTTGTCCAAACACTGTCAAAATGCTGTCTTTTCGCGATTTCCGGCGAAATGGCACAATTTCGGAAGGAAGACCACTAGGCGAAAGTTGTCCGGAATGGCGCATTTAAGCTTGAAAAAAAGATGGTGTGAAGATTGAAGCTCGTTTGCAAATTCTGGAACCAGAACGGCGAATCCGGACGTTAAAAAAAAGTGAGTTTTCTCCGCTTTAAAGCTTCTATGGTTTTTAACGAATGAAGTATGTAAAAATATGATTTTTATATAATGAGAAGAATAAAAATATGATTTTTATAATATATAGATAGAAAAAATTTGATCTTTATATATGTGGCGAAATAAGAATCGGATTTTTATTATATATATATTGAAATAAAAATGTGATTTTTATAGCGATGATATAAAAATTCGATCTTTATTATGTAAGAGGTATAAAAATATGATTTTTATTATGTAGAAGAAGCAAAGATGTGATTTTTATATGAGTGGCAATATAAAAATATAATTTTTATTATATGAACAGCGGTACAAAAATAGAATTTTTATCTATATAGTAGCGGTGTAAAAATAGAATTTTTATCAATGTAATATCAGTATAAAAATATGATTTTTATCCATGTGGTGGCTACGGACAATGAAATTGATAAAAGGCGAGCGCGACGAAGATTTCTGCAAATGGAGAGTCATGGCGCTGTTTTAGCTAATCGGTGAGAACTTCTCACTTTGAATTTTCTTTTCTAATTAAAATATATACTAGGATGCAGACGATGCTTAGTAGCACCCGACACCCGTCATCCACAGACCATGGATGATTTGTTTGTTTGGTTGTGTAGTTGATTGGATGATTGGTTTGAATTTGGTTGTTTGGTGAAATGAGATTGATTAGATTGGTAAGTGTATGGCGTAGTCCATTGTTAGGCCGGGGATAAGGCTAGGCCTCATCTCGTTTCTAGTATCGTGCTGTTATGCCGCCGAAATTTTCTAAAATATGTTAGAAAAATAAAAAATATCATTTTATTGAATAAACGAACCGAATAGAATATTCATAGGTTGAATAAAATATTTTTGTCGTTAAAAATTATATTTTTAACGAGAATGTGAATAAAATAAATATTCATTTACAAATCGAACGATTTGTTTATGTACACTGATTTAACTGATATTGATTGGGACGATAAATTTTACACATCGCCCAACTGCACAAATTGTAACGACCCAGAAAATCTGAACCAATTTAAAAATTTTAAATTGGCTAAAATAGTGGATTTTAAATATTTAAAATAAATATTTTAAATAATAGCAATGAAAAGTGAGTTTGAATCGACGTTTGAAAACGAATATAATTAATTCTAATTATAAACAAGGCCTGAAATGGCGCGGTAATTTTAAAATTTGAATTCAAACTTTGACTGATTGTACCGGGTGCAAAACAAAACGGATTTGAGTGAAACCAAAAATATTTAAATCTGTTAGTGAATACCTTTCTAACGAATCTGAAAAATCGAAGTTTCATAGGGGGAAACAAAAGTTATGGCCAAATGAATTTTCTGAAAAGTCGCTATGGAATTTATATAGCCCGTGAAATTGGCCATTTTGCAAACGACCTCGGAATTCAAAGAAACCACTTTTGTTGGATCCGAGATGTGAAGTTATTGCTAGGTTTCAAATTTCATAATTTTTGAAGCAAGTATGTGAGCAAGGCAAAGGAAAACGTGTTTTGGTCAATTATAGTTAAATTGGATCGACCAGAAATGGGCCTTTTTGCAAACAGTCTCAGAATTCGACGAAACTAGTTTTGTTGGGACCGTATCATCAAAACATAGCTAGATTTATTTTTCTGGAATTTTTCGAATCAGTTTGTGGCCCTGGCAAATTGAAATGTACGTTCAAATCAAATACTGAATGTTTTATATTTTAATTTGAAGGAAAACTGACTAAAACAGTCGAACGGGCCTACGAAACATATCCCATTGTGTTCGGAATGGGGGTAAAATGCTAGGAGCAACAGTCGTTGGGTTTGAATTGGTGTTCGTGTGGGACAAGGGGTATTATGGAGATTTTAAAAATTATAAAATAAAATAAAAAATCCCATTGGTCCACACTATTTCCCTTTCCCCATCGTCACGCCCAAGCCCCAGTATCGAACGGTGGCTCCTTTTCACGACTTCTCTCCTCTGTATCTCCAAATAAACGCAATAAAATTGAATGCTCATGTTGGGGATTTTGTAGAGAATCGCAAGACCTTCAAATCCACATAAATTTCAGAAATTATCGTGAAGTATACGAAGAGATCCAAACTCTCAAAGTTCGGCCGTTCAAAGACCCGCCGGAGCACCATCCTGTCGTCGATCAGACGACACCACCGACGTTGGGAAGCCCTCTCCTCCCTCTTCGACGTGGCACAACCCAATCATCACCAAGTGCGCTGGATTTCACGAAAAACGATGACCTAGTTTTGAACAGTTTGCTGAAGGTACGACTGTGTTTTATTTAAACAGTTTTAACACCTTTAAACCATTGCAAACTTTGAAAAATAATATCTTTTTCGTGTGTTGACGAAATTCAGTGAAACAAGAAATAGTGGACTCGTGTGGACGTCCTTTACATTCTAGAAGAGACCGCATATTTTTCTGAGCCTTCTGCTATTTTTGGTGGAGTGGAACCCAATATGAGATTTCTAAATTATAAACGATATGGAAAACGACGATATATAAATTATATAATCGATGCACGAGTTATATAAGCATTGTACACCTCTTGTATAAGCGTTGTATAAGTTGTACGTTCGATGTATAAGTTGTATATGTGTTGTAAAAATTATATATGTGTTGAAATAGAAGTAAAATGATATATATATATATATATATATATATATATATATATATATATACGCCCCTCGTCCACAAACCATGGACGATATTTATTGGTTGTGATTGGTGTGAAAATTGGTTGATTACGAATGGTTGATTGGAATTGTTTGTGGTTGAAAAATACCCGTTTGTGGTTGAGAAATATTTGGTTGAAACCACGTAGGATTGTTTGTGGAAATGAAACAAATATACATGCCGTCTGCGTGCGAATTAGATGCATGATTCCCCATTGTCAAAAGCTGCGAGGCTTTAAGGTAGAGCGAGGAGCCGTACTAGGGACGGTCCCGGATTTAACTACCCTGCCGTTATGCTGCCGAAATTTTGAATAATTTTCATGTGTTAGAATTATTTTCATTTGTTGAAACTATATTTATTCGTTGAATAGAAAACCTTCATGTGTTGAATAGAAATTCATTCGTTGAATCATATTCATGTGTTGAATAGTATTCGTGTTTTAAATATAAAAATCACCTTTTTATCTATATATATAAACTATAGAAAACCTTCATGTGTTGAATAGAAATTCATTCGTTGAATCATATTCGTGTGTTGAATGGTATTCGTGTTTTGAATAAATTGTTTTAACAATAAAAATCACATTTTTACTCTATATATACAAACTATAGAAAACCTTCATGTGTTGAATCGATATTCATTCGTTGGATAGAAATTCATGTGTTGAATGGTATTCATATTTTGAAAGAAATTGTTTTATAATAAAAATCATATTTTTATCATCTATATGAACTATATAAAATAATCTTGTTTTGAAATAAATTGTTTTATTATAAAAATCCTATTTCGATCACCTATATTAACTATATAAAATAGTCGAGTTTTGAAATAAATTGTTTTACATTAAAAATCATATTTTTATTATATACATGAATTGTTAAAAACAGTGAAGTGTTGAAATAGAAGACAGTTAAATAAAAATAATTTTTTTATCAAATGTATGAAAAGAATATAGCCTTGAAATCGAAGAATCGGTATATATATATAAAAATAGAATTAAAATATATCGAATAACGAAGCTGCAGTTCGTATTTTGAAACCGTGATTACAAACGATTAATGCGGGAGACCCGACCATCGGATTTTCTTGAAACCGCAACCGTTGGGTTCGCTTTGGAAATATCTTTCCAACGGCACCAACTTTGTAAAAATCCAACGGTTGGATTGTCTGGAATGTTTAATTCAAATCTGAAGAAAAACAGCGCCAGAATCGATTATATTTATATTTATATTTATATTTATATATATATAAAAATATAATTATATTAAATCGAATAACGACGCTGCAGTTCGTATTTTGAAATCGAAACTTCAAACGATTATACCGGGAGATCCGACCATCGGATTTTCCTGAAACCGCAACCGTTGGGTTCGCTTTGGAAATATCTTTCCAACGGCACCAACTTTGTAAAAATCCAATGGTTGGATTGTCTGGAATGTTTAATTCAAATCTGAAGAAAAACAGCGCCAGAATCGATTATATTTATATATATACATATAATTATATTAAATCGAATAACGACGCTGCAGTTCGTATTTTGAAATTGAAACTTCAAACGATTATACCGGGAGATCCGACCGTTGGATTTTCCCGAAACTAGAACCATTGGATTCGTTTTGAAAAGATCTTTCTAATGATGTAAACTTTTGTGAAGATCCAACGGTTAGATTTTCAGATATGCGTAAATCAAATCTGAAGAAAAACAGCGCCACGGCCGCGTTACGGCCCGAAGTGTCGTTTTGAATAAATTGGCTATTTTAAAATAAATAAAAATAGCGATAAATCGTTATAAAATAGTATAAACAATATGGATGTGAAATTTAGAAACTAACTAAAGGTTGGCTAAGTCGAATGGTTTCTTGGGTATTGATCTGATGTTGGTTTCGGCCTTCGGGGTTAATATTTGGGAAATCGCTCTCATACTGATTGACGGTTAGTGACTAATGAATTGAAATGATGCGTAGTAGTGTTTGTGTAGCACTTGTTTATTATATACGCGAGTTGCTCAGAAAGAACGGGTTTATCCCATTCTGAATAACTGAATCGACGATAAGAAATCAAAGATGAAGACGATGGTCGAAGACCGGAGATCTTCACCTCGTTTGGATGGTAACCGAGGTCCTGATTGGGAGGCATCCCTAAATATGGATAATGAGTGGTGATCGTCCAAACGTACATGGTGATCGATGGGTTTGCGAGGTATATAGTGCCTCCGGTTTCGTTCAGACCCAGAACGGACTCGCAAATAGACAGTGTGTCTGACATTGAAATTTATTCTGTGTGATTGATAGCTATCAATTGCACGTTGTGAATTGCCTGTGTGACACGCTAAGATGCAGTGATCAAGGCTTCTGTTGAAAAGCAAAGTCTTGTGGTGATGATCAAAGCACCGCCTGTGTGGCCTAGCTTTGTGTACATCGTGAATTCGCGAACCTCACACCCCGGTATGAACCAGAAACGGGAGAGACCTCAGGGGGGACATGCGTTTCTTCCAAGCTAGAAGTGGCGTCAGTGGTTTTACACGCCCTGACGAGTTTGACTTATGTGGTTGTTGCTGTTGGAGGCGCCTCGGTTAGATCGGACGATCCGGGTCCGATGGATTCATTCGTTGGTTCACTTACGCCCCAAAGGGCGGGGAAACGCATTGTTCAGGAATTTTAATCCACATCGGTGGACCGGCCCTGACGATCCAAGGGGCAGTTGCGGCTGTTCCTGAGGCTCGGGCTAGGCAGTCTCGAATGCGGTAAGGACTATCTTTTGCCTTGGTTCATGACGGAAATCCAATTTCCAAATACGTGGCTGTACGGTCTTGATTGTATACCTATATATGGCGACATAGTGGTATGGGGCATTAATGCCGTCTATGATTGATACTTATGATTTGAAATTGCTTTTGAAACATATAAACACTAGCAATAATACCAAACTCTTTTGTTTTATTCGTATCAAGCATATTTTGGCCTTTATAAGGTTAAACTCTATCCTCCGGTTTGCGTTGCATTGTGTGATGGGAACTGAGTCTTATAATGGCTTCATTTTTATAAAAAGCATTGCGATGTTTAAAAGAAAATTTTGTTTTAAAGCACTGGCAATCCAATGGAGTAAACCCGTTCCACGAAAGTGGCATGGTCCTGTGATTAGCCATATTATAAATGTGTTGAGTAGATTTCTCATACCGGTCCCATGACTGACTCGTAGTTTGTTTCACTTTCAAACTCGGGTGCCCCTTTTTCTACACGGGCAGCCTTGTATTCAGGTTTAGCTGGCTCTTTCTGGATAGCTGGAGCTGAAGATGGATTCTATTATTTATCTCTTTTTATGTTGTTCAGCTCCTATTGTACATTATGTTTGTTTCCGCTGTAGACATTTATGTATAGCTGAACTGTATTTGTACTAAGTATGATCCTGTATACTGTGTAACTCTAATGATTACGTTTATCCAGTATATTCTATTGTGCATTATCTGGTGTATTTATTTATTTTTGTTCTGCTATTATCTGTTTTTGTGTTATATTCCAAGGATTACCCTTGCCGCCGTCAGTACAGGGTTCGGGGTCGTCCAAAATAAAATCTGTGTCTGATTGTTTGAAACCCCTCACGGATATTGGGATGATATATGACATACACTAATCCCAATAATTAGTTGTATGTCAATCGATTGATTGACAGACTATTATAAGAGTTAGATATTTATATTTAATGCTTATGCAGTTGTGTGGTGCACTTTGGATGATGGTTGATTATATATCGTTGCTATTATATACATATGTTGTATGGAATCCATATAATTAGCATTATATGGTAATTGATTGGGCCTCATTCCAATTGGGAAAATAAAGAATATTACAAAATAAAAATTCATGTGTTGACAGTACTCATGTGTTGAGAATAGTCATGTGTTGAAAGAAATATTTTAACAATAAAATTTACATATTTATCATATACAAAATCAGAAACTAACTGGAAAATAGATAAGATGAATGGTTTTTTGGGTGTTGATCTGATGTTGGTTTCGGCCTTCGTGGTTAATACTTAGGGAATCGTTCTCTTACTAATTTACGGTTGGAGTCTGATTAAGAATTAAATGATAGAAATCAAAATTTTATAAAATATATTAAATAACAAAAATAGTCATGTGTTGACAATACTCATGTGTTGAGATTAGTCATGTGTTGAAAGAAATATAGATTCATGTGTTGAATAGAATAAATATTTATTTGTTGAATAGAATAACGAAGTATTGAAATATATAAAGCCGTGTTGATTAGAGATGCGCTATTTTGACGCGAACAGTATTTATATCGATTATATTCGTTCTTATAATGAATATAGAAAATGAAGTGATTTCAAAATATAACGTTTTGAAAATATTATCATTTGTATATCGATGATGTGGAATATTCAATTTCGAATCGAAATTGAAAATGAAGTTGAAATTGTTTCGAAAACGAATTTAAAATGATTTATAAAATACGTTTTAAAAGGAAATCGACGAAATATATATATATATATATATATATATATATATATATATATATATATATATATATATAATGGCCTGAATAGAACGCGTCGCGCTGCGGCAGTTCGTGAATTTCGACCATTGACTTCGAATTTACGGTGCGGGAGATCCGACCGTCGGATTCTCCTAAAACCGATCCGTTGGGTTCGTATCGAAAAGAGCATTCCAATGAATATTAGAAATTTGAAATCTAACGGGTGGATTTGGAAATCAAATTTGGAAAAGGTCGTTATAAGTGCAGTTCGATGGCCGTTGATGGAAATCGACTGTACGGGCCTTGATAAAATTATTAAAAATAATAATAATTTCTGTGAAATCATAATATATGAATTGGAAAGAACTGGGATGAAAAATTCCACATTTGAAAGGATAAAAATATATTTTTATCGAAATGAACTAGTTTTGAACTAGAATTAAAATCAATTTATTTTTGAATTAAATAAATTGAATTTGAAATGGGTTTTAAATAACCAGAAGTTCCAAGATATAGATTGGGATGTATTTGAATCGAAATTATCTTTGGAATATTTCGATGATTAGATTCGGGATTATACGAGTATTGTAGAGGAAATTTGGAAGATATATTTTATATCGTTATTTCCAATACGATATTTGTTGATTTCAGAATTTGATATTGAATAAAGGTCGATCTATTTTCTATTCAGAGCCTTGTATTTAATATCAAATGGGATTTGGGTTTGTCGTGAATGGTGTCTTCATTAACACTGTTCTTGAACCCAGTAAAGAAAAGATTAAATCTTTTTATTTAGATTTAATGAAGGGTACCAATTAATTAATATATTTAATTGGAATTGAATTAGAATTGATTTGTGGGTTTATCATGAACAGTGATTTAAATAACACTTATTTTTTAACCCAACAATAAATAGAACGTGATTTGGATTTATCGTGAACTGTGTTTTAAATGACATTAGTTCTTTAACCCAGTAAAAGGAGTTTTAATGAATCTGTAATTAGATTAAAATGTAAATTGATAATTTAAATTATCAAATTTGGAAAGTGAGCGAGAATAGAGTATCACCAGTTTTGCTCCAAAGCGATAGTTAAATCTTTAATTAGATTTGAACGTGAAATGGTAATCAATTTTACCGATAACACCGTGGTGTTAGATATGGAGTATTACCAGTTTTGCTTCATGGGATGAATAGGTTGGGATTGGGAAATAAAATAAATAATTACTTCGGTGTGGTTCGCTAATCCCGACTAGTTTGGAAAACCATAACATGGTTTGAAATGACATCCAAAAGAAGATTAAAGAAATTTTTTTGAAGAATTTATCTTTGATAAAATTAATGGGAACCTTTCCCTAAGAATGTGAAATTTAGCAACTAACTGAAGATTAGTTGAGATGAATGGTTTCCTGGGTATTGATCTGATGTTAGTTTCGGCCGTCAGGGTTAATATTTGGGGAATTGTTCTCTTGCTAATTTATGGTTAGTGACTGATGAATTGGAATGAGGCAAATGTTGTGTTTGTGTAACATTTGTCTATTATATACGCGGGTTATTCGGAAAGGCTGGGTTTATACCCATTCTGAATAACCGATTCGACGATAAGTCGAAGATGAAGACGGTGGTTGAAGACCAGAAGTCTTCACATCGTTTGGGTGATTACTGATGATCTTGATTGGGTTGTACACCCAAGAGGAGAGAAACAGTTGGTGATCGTCCAGACGTACTTGGAGATCGATGGATATGCGAGGAAAGTGCCTCCGGTTTCGTTCAGACCCAGAACGAACTTGTAAATGGACTGTGTGTCTGACATTGGATTTTATTCTGTGTTGATTGATCTCTATTAAATATACATCTGTTTGGCGGCGGAGAATTTATTCTCTTACTTAACGCCCTTCTCTGAGACGTATGAGCTCAGAGGTTGTATATCGATGGACATCAGTCGCATGGAGTGAATTGCATATGTGGCATGCCTAAGTGGAAAATGATTAGGGCTTCTGTTGAAAAGCAAATTCTTATGGTTGATGATCAAAGCACGGCCTGTGTGGGGCAGCTTTGTGTATAGCGTTGATTCGCGAGCCTCACACCTCGATATGAGTCAAAAACGGGATGAGGACCCAACGAGTGCACGACGTTTCTTTCTAGCGACGGGTAGTGTCAGTGCTTAAACTGGATGACATTTATATACTTTTTACCTATGTGGTTGTTGGAAGCGAGGCGCCTCGATTTTAGGTCTGTTAGGACCGGGAAACATGTGTTCAGGAATTGCCAATCCTCAAACGTAAGAGAGGACCGGCCTTGGAGGTTCCCAAGGGTTACCCAGCCAGAGTGTGTAGTCCTGAGGCATTTGCTAGAGTGTCTCGAAGCGGAGCGGAGCTTGCCCCTTGCCTCGACTCAAGACAGAAATCCAATTTCCAATACGTGATATTTCGGTTTTATTTGTAGAGCCTAAGTATGACGACATAGTAGCATGGGATACTATGCCGTCTATGATTGATATTTATGATTGAAGTTGTTTTGACACTGTATACTACAATAGTATCAAAATGATTTGTTTTAAACGTACCAAGCATGTTTGGCTATTATGAGGGAAAGTCCTATCCTCCGACTTGCGTTGCATTGTATGATGGGACCTCGGTCTTATAATAGCTTCATTTTTCGAAAAAGCATTGCGCTGTTCATTTATATGCACTGGCATTCTTGAGAGGAAACCCGTTTCGTGTTATAGGGCGTGGTCCCTTGAATTACTCTCTTTTAAAGTAAAGTTTAAATAACTGTTTTAGTTCTCACACCAGTTACATGACTGACCTGGAGTTTATTGTTTTAACCTAAACTCTGGGTGCCCTTATTTTCGACACGGACAGCTAGTAGTTTTGGTTTTGCAGATTTATATTCACAGGACCCTGATTTACACCTGGAATGATGCTCGGAAAGCTCTGTATCCATTTATTACTTCTAGTTGTGTATTGTATTATTTTTCCGCTGCAGTACCGTATTTAAATCTCTGATATTCTCTAATGTATTATATTTATTCATACTCTGTATATTCTTGTATTCTGGTAGAATTGTTGTAATAAACAATGAAATGTTCTTCTGTTTGCGTTTCGATGTGTGTTTTCCTCAATTCTATCCGTGCTTTCCTTACCGGGGAAGTTCGGGTCATTTCATTCTGGTATCAGAGCTTCGGTTTACAGAGCTCGAGAACAAGACACGTTAGAACCATACGAAAGAATTCATCAGAAATTGGATTAGTAATATCCAATGGGAATGACTCGTTAGAGATGGGATCAATAGTATCCTAGAACGAGTGTGAAGAGTATATTTTTAAAATGAAAACAAGTTTTGTTTTGAAATTTAAATTGTTGTATACGTATTTGAATATTTATATTAAATTAATTTGGACAATCCAATATATAAAGATTTTGCATATACGCCTTGCAAATGTGTATTCAAAGTTTTAATGTACTGGATAGTTATAGAATCACACTCTAGTTGCCCGGGGATAATTCTGGTGATGGGTACCATCGCCAGTATTTATTTTCGAGTTTCGAAAGTGAGATTTCTATATATTTCCAATAGACTAGTGGGAGAACCGAAACTAGATAGGGCTTATTGTTGTGATTTGGCATCAAAAATCTGATTTTTGACTATGTATCAAAGTTATGAATTTGAAAAGCTAATCAACTAATTTATTGATGGTTGTGTTGTTGATTATTGGTTGATTAATTAAAATTTGAACCTTTAGCCAAACTGAACCCAATAGTGAACTGTATTGAAAATTAGTCGCATTTTCATGCATATACGTGTGCTTACATTGAACAGGTCATAGCAAGGAGGCTAGAGCAGAAGAATAAAATTGTTTGCCCAACAAATAGGTACATGTTTACCATAATTTACTGTTTTGTTTGGGTGAGGATGACTTTATGAGCCGATTGGCTAGCAGCTTGGCTTCTTCTTTTTCTTTTGGATTGAAGAAGGCCATGGGAGGCTATATGAAATATCCCAAAGTCCCCGGTGCAGGGGAGGTTGTGGCGAAATTTTTCGAAAATTTAGGGTGTTAGCCAAATTTTTGAAAAATTTGAAAAGTTCTTAAAAACTGAAAAGTTGAAAAACATAAGCCGTAATGGAAATAGCGAAAGTTGAGTTGATTAGTTAAACAACTTTCGGCTTCGTTTCTTTGCGGGGACGAAAAGTCTTAAATGGGGGAGATTGTAATAACCCGGAAAATCTGAGCCAGTTTAAATTTTTTATTTTGGCAATCTTAATGAATTTTGAATATTTAAAATGATTCATTTTAAATAATAACGACAAGAAACTTATTTTGAATAGAATTAGAAAGTTAATATTTATTTGAATCGTCGTTAGAATATAAATATTTATTTTAAATTATAAAGGGAATTGAAAATGGCGCGGTAGTTCGATAACTCGATTTCAAAATTCAAATGAATGTACAAGATTCAAAATGAACCGGATTTCAGCGAAACCAAAAATATTAGAATCTAATTGAGAGTATCTTTCCAACGAATCCGAAAAATCAAAATTTCATAGCGAGAATCAAAAGTTATGCTCAGTTCAAAATTTAGAATAGTCGCTATGGAAATTATACATCGCCCAAAAAGTCATATTTTGCATACGGATGAATTTGGACTCGAAACCACTTCCATTGAGTTCAAAATGCCGTTTAGAACTCCGAAAATTATAAGCTTCGATATATTCCGATATCCGGAATAGTGGCAATTGGCTGGAGCTTTTCGGTTAGCAATACATAGCCCTTAAAAAGTGAAATTTTGCATATTTCTCAGAATTCGATGAGAAATTTTTTTATGGATTCATAATGACAAATTATTGTTGAGTTCCAAAAGGGCGCGTCGAACGGAGTTAGTATGTTGCCGTGCGGGCTAAAACAGTTCAGGGTAAAACAGACAGTCATTCTACAAAGGAACATTATTGAGACGACCTCAGAATTCGATTTCGTTTTTTTTTTGGATTCGTATCGCCTAATTATGGTTAAATCCAAAAGGGCATGATTTTTGGGGTTAGCATGTGAGCGTGCAAGAAGAAATGGTGTGCCAAAATCGCATTTTTAGAGCTTATCTCAGCATTTTTGAGAATTTTAACGGACGATCAAATGAACTCGGAATTCGACGAAACTTGTTTCGTTGGCCTCGTCTTCACGTCTACTATGTCGTGTTCGAAATCCTCGACAATTGGATATCGTGGCGTTCAGACGATAGGCGAGAAACTAGCATATAATCACTTTTACTTCATTTCTCTCTTCATAATTTCACTTCTCTCTTCCCCTTCAAAAAATAAAATAAAAATGGCCTCCTCCTCCACCATGTTGCTGTCGCACCCCCCTCTGCCACCGCCGCACCACCTCAGGCCGCCGCACCCCCTCCGGCCTCCCTCCTCCTCCCCTTCTCTCTCCTCTTCTCTTTCTCTCTCTCCCTTCACAAACCTAAACCCTAGACCCCCAAACCACCACCACCCACCTCCGTGGACCCCACCCCGCCACCAGCGGCCTCCCCCACGTCCATCAGGTCCGGCGCCCCCCTATGGCCACCCAACTCCAGCGTGGGCCCCTCCTTCTCAAACATCACATTTTTCACTAATTTCCCGTTTTGCACAAAACACCCTGTCCTTATTTCGCGAATAACTCCCAAACCATGCGTTTCTAGTCAAAGTTCCTCAAGACCAAAGTCGAAGAGCACGATTTTCTCTTCGATTTGATATACGATAGTCCTATTTTGCATTGCGGAGTTGTCGGGAAAACGCGTCCAAAGTCTGTTGTCCAATCTCTGTCAAAATGCTGTCTTTTCGCGATTTCCGGCGAAATGGCACATTTTCGGAAGGCGAAAGTTGTTCGGAATGGCGCGTTTAAGCTAGAACAAAAAGGTGGTGTGAAGATTGAAGCTCGTTTGCAAATTTTGGAACTAGAACAGCGAATCCGGGCATTAGAAAAAAAGTGAGTTTTCTCCGCTTTAAAGCTTCTATGATTTTTGACGAATGAAGTATGTAAAAATATGATTTTTATATAATGAGAAGAATAAAAATATGATTTTTATAATATATAGATAGAAAAAATTTGATCTTTATATATGTGGCGAAATAAGAATCTGATTTTTATTATATATATGTTAAAATAAAATTGTGATTTTTATAGCGATGATATAAAAATTCGATCTTTATTATGTAGGAGATATAAAAATATGGTTTTTATTATGTAGAAGAAGCAAAGATGTGATTTTTATATGAGTGGCAATATAAAAATATAATCTTTATTATATGAATAGCGGTATAAAAATAGAATTTTTATTTATATAATAGCGGTGTTAAAATAGAAATTTTATCTATATAATATCAGTATAAAAATGTGATTTTTATCCATGTAGCTACGGACAATGAAATTGACAAAAGGCGAGCGCGATGAAGATTTCTGCAAATGGAGAGTCGTGGCGCTGGTTTAGCTAATCGGTGAGAACTTCTCACTTTGAATTTTCTTTTCTAGTTAAAATATATACTAGGATGCAGACGGTGCTTAGTAGCACCCGACACCCGTCGTCCACAGACCATGGACGACTTGTTTGTTTGGCTGCGTGTTGATCGGATGATTGGTTTGAATTTGGTTGTTTGGTGAAATGAGATTGATTAGATTGGTATATGTATGGCGTAGGCCATTACTAGACCGGGGATAAGGCTAGGCCTTATCCCGTTTCTAGTATCGTGCCGTTATGCCGCCGAAATTTTCTAAAATATGTTAGAAAAATAAAAAATATCATTTTATTGAATAAATGAACCGAATAGAATATTCATAGGTTGAATAAAATATTTTGGTCGTTAAAAATATAATTTTTAACGAGAATGTGAATAAAATAAATATTCATTTACAAATTGAACGATTTGTTTATGTACACTGATTTGACTGATATTGATTGGGACGATAAATTTTACACATCGCCCAACTGTACAAATAAAATCTGTGTTTGATTGTTTGAAACCCCTCACGGGTATTGGGATGATATATGACATACACTAATCCCAATAATTAGTTGTATGTCAATCGATTGATTAACAAACTGTTATAAGTGTTAGATATTTATATTTAATGTTTATGCACTTGTGTGGTGCACTTTGGATGATGGTTGATTATATATCGTTGCTATTATATACATATGTTGTATGGAATCCATATAATTAGCATTATATGGTAACTGATTGGGCCTCATTCCAATTGGGAAAATAAAGAATATTACAAAATAAAGATTCATGTGTTGACAGTACTCATGTGTTGAGAGAAATATTTTAACAATAAAATTTAACAATAAAATCAGAAACTAACTGGAAAATCGATAAGATGAATGGTTTCTTGGGTGTTGATCTGATGTTGGTTTCAGCGTTCGAGGTTAATACTTAGGGAATCGTTCTCTTACTAATATACGGTTGGAGTTTGATTAAGAATTAAACGATAGAAATCAAAATTTTATAAAATATATTAAATAACAAAAATAGTCATGTGTTGACAATACTCATGTGTTGAGATTAGTCATGTGTTGAAAGAAAAATAGATTCATGTGTTGAATAGAATAAATATTCATTTGTTGAATAGAATAACGAAGTATTGAAATATATAAAGCCGTGTTGATTAGGGATGCGCTATTTTGATGCGAACGATATTTATATCTATTATATTCGTTTTTATAATGAATATAGAAAAGGAAGTGATTTCAAAATATAACGTTTTGAAAATATTATCATTTGTATATCGATGATGTGGAATTTTCAATTTCGATTCGAAATTGAATATGAAGTTGAAATCGTTTCGGAAACGAATTTAAAACGATTTATAAAATACGTTTTAAAAGGAAATCGACGAAATATATAATATATATATATATATTATATATAATGGCCTATATATAATGGCCTGAATAGAACGCGTCGCGCTGCGGCAGTTCGTGAATTTCGACCATTGACTTCAAATTTACGTTGCGGGAGATCCGACCGTCGGATTCTCCTAAAACCGGAACCATTGGGTTCGATAGTATCAAAAAGAGCTTTCCAATGAATATTAGAAATTTGAAATCTAATGGTTGGATTTGGAATTATGTCCAACTCAAATTTGGAAAAGGTCGCTGTAAGTGCAGTTCGATGGCCGTTGATGGAAATCGACTGTACGGGCCTTGGTAAAATTATTAAAAATAATAATAATTTGTTTAAAATCATAATATATGAATTGGAAAGAACTGGGATGAAAAATTCCACATTTGAATGGATAAAAATATATTTTTATCGAAATGAACTTGTTTTGAACTAGAATTAAAATTAATTTATTTTTGAATTAAATAAATTGAATTTGAAATAGGTTTTAAATAACCAGAAGTTCCAATATATAGATTGGGATGTATTTGAATCGAAATTATCTTTGGAATATTTCGATGATTAGATTTGGGATTATACAAGTATTGTGGAGGAAATTTGGAAGACATATTTTATATCGTTATTTCCAATATGATATTTGTTGATTTCAGAATTTGATATTGAATATAAGCTGATATATTTTCTATTCAGAGCCTTGTATTTAATATCAAATGGGATTTGGGTTTGTCATGAATGGTGTCTTCATTAAAACTGTTATTGAACCCAGTAGAGAAAAGATTAAATCTTTTTATTTAGATTTAATGAATTATACCAATTAATTAATATATTTAATTGGAATTGAATTAGAATTGATTTGTGGGTTTATCGTGAACGGTGTTTTAAATAACACTTGTTCTTTAACCCGACAATAAATAGAACGTGATTTGGATTTATCGTGAACTGTGTTTTAAATGACATTAGTTCTTTAACCCAGTAAAAGGAGTTTTAATGAATCTGTAATTAGATTGAAATGTGAATTGATAATTTAAATTATCAAATTTGGAAAGTGAGCGAGAAGGGAGTATCACCAGTTTTGCTCCAAAGCGATAGTTAAATCTTTAACTAGATTTGAACGTGAAATGGTAATTAATTTTACCGATAACACCGTGGTGTTAGATATGGAGTATTACCAGTTTTGCTTCATGGGATGAATAGGTTGGGATTGGGAAATAAAATAAATAATTACTTCGGTGTGGTTCGCTAATCCCGACTAGTTTGGAAAACCTTAACATGGTTTGAAATGACATCCAAAGGAAGATTAAAGAATAAATTTAGAAGAATTTATCTTTGATAAAATTAATGGGAACCTTTCCCTAAGAATGTGAAATTTAGCAACTAACTGAAGATTAGTTGAGATGAATGGTTTCCTGGGTATTGATCTGATGTTAGTTTCGGCCTTCGGGGTTAATATTTGGGGAATTGTTCTCTTGCTAATTTATGGTTAGTGACTGATGAATTGGAATGAGGTGTATATTGTGTTTGTGTAACATTTGTTTATTATATACGCGGGTTATTCGGAAAGGCCGGGTTTATACCCATTCTGAATAACCGATTAGACGATAAGTCGAAGATGAAGACGGTGGTTGAAGACCGGAAGTCTTCACATCGTTTGGGTGATTACTGATGATCTGGATTGGGCTGTGTAATAATCCGGAAATCTGGGCCAATTTAAAATTTTTATTTTGGCAATTTTAATGAATTTTGAATATTTAGAATGAATATTTTAAATAAAAACAACGAGAAATTTATTTTGAATAGAATTCGAGCGTATATATTTATATAGATCGTCGTTAGAATATAAATATTTATTTATATATATAAAAGGAATTGAAAATGGCGCGGTAGTTCGATAATTCGATTTCAAATTTCAAATGAATGTATAGGATTCAAAATAAACTGGATTCTAACGAAACCAAAAATATTAGAATCTAATTGAGAATATCTTTCCAACGAATCCGAAAAATTGAAATTTCATAGCGGGAATCAAAAGATATGTCCAGTTGAAAATTCTGAATAGTCGCTATGGAATTCAGGCCTTTAAAAATGGAAATTTTGCAAACGACCTTGGATTTCGACGAAATCACTTTTGTTGGATCTGCGATATCAAGTTATTGTTAGGTTTCAAAATTCGTAATTTTTCGAACCAATGTGTGAGCGTGGCAAAGGAAAACGCGTTTGACCAGTTTCAGTTGATTTTAATCGACTGAAAAATGACCATTTTTCAAACGGTCTCGGAATTCGATGAAACTAGTTTTGTTAGGACCGTATCGTCAATACGAAGCTAGAAAATATTTTTCGGGAATTTTTCTATTTAGTATGTGGCCCCAATAAATTGAAATGCGTGTTCAAATTCAATATATAGAGTTGTATTTCGATTTTGGCGAAAACTAATCGAAACAGTCGAATCAGCTTGTTATACATAGACCATTGTGTTCGGAATTGGGGTAATTAGCTATGGACGACAGGCGGTGGGTCTCGTTTAGAGGTCAAAGGTAAAAGTTGCTTTTTGGGTTAATTAAATATTAAATAAATAAAATATAAAAATACCTTTTTCCTCTTTTACCCCCTCTTTTCCCTCTCTCTCCTCAGTTCATTCTGAAAGAATAAAAAGGAAAAAAAAACCGCTGCTTGCCTCGTCGATGTCGCCCCCTACCACCCTCGCTGGAGCGCCGCCCCACGCCGGCCTACCTCCCCCTCTCCCCCCACACGAAACCGCAGCCCTCCCAAACCCCCAAATTTCCGAGCCCTAGACCCCCTTCGATTTGAAGAGCCGCGACCCAACCCCCCCCCCTTTTTCAAAGCCGACGCCTGCCCTTCCCCCCTAACCCACCTGCAGCGTCGCCTCAGGCGATAGAACCTCCCCCTCCTCAGAAAACTGAAGTAAAGGTGAGTTTTTAATTATTTTATTTATATTTTCTTATTTATCTTCCGTTAGAAATATATAAGCGAGTTTGAAAAATCTGATTTTCTTTATTTTTATAGTAATGAATTTTATAATGTTTTAATAACACAAAGATTTGGTTTTTAACGTTATAAAGATTAGATTTTTCATGGAGTAAAGATTAGGTTTTTCATGGAGTAAAGATTAGATTTTTATCAATATGAAGTTTAGATTTTGGATAAAGTAAAAAGAGGGTTTTTATTTAGCTAAAAATAAGATTTTTATACGAAGAAAGTTATGATTTTCTTTAGAGAAAAGATTGGATTTTTAACAGTGAAAAGATTTGATTTTTATGATAGTAAAGATACGATTTTTATATATTGAATAGCGAAGTAAAAATTCGATTTTTATATATTGAATAGCAAAGTAAAAATTCGATTTTTATATATTGAATAGCGAAGTAAAAATTCGATTTTTATATATTGAATAGCAAAGTAAAAATTCGATTTTTATATATTGAATAGCAAAGTAAAAATTCGATTTTTATATATTGAATAGCGAAGTAAAAAATTCAATTTTTATATATTGAATAGCAAAGTAAAAATTCGATTTTTATATATTGAATAGCGAAGTAAAAATTCGATTTTTATATATGTAGTGAATACATATGTCGAAAGTGATGAAAGAAGGAACGGCGGAGACTTCTACACTTGAAGAGTCGTGGCGTTGGTTTAGCTTGTCGGTGAGAACTCCTCACCTTTTATTTAATTTTCTAGTTAAAATATATACTAGGATGCAGACGGTGTTTAGTAGCACCCGACACCCGTCGTCCACAGACCATGGACGGCTTGTATGCTTGTTTGTTTGATTTTGATGTGTAGTTGATTGTGTGATGTGATGTGAAATGAAATAAAATATTTATATAGTTAAAATATTTTATAGTTGAAAATAGAATTTTTAACGTGTATTTGAAATGAAATAAATATAAACAAATCGGACGATTTGTTTATATCCACATATTTGACTGATATTGATTGGGACGATAAATTTTACACATCGCCCAACTGCACAAATAAAATCTGTGTTTGATTGTTTGAAAACCCCACATGGGTATTGGGGTGATATATGACATACACTAATCCCAATAGTTAGTTGTATGTCGATCGATTGATTGACAGACTGTTATAAGCGTTAAATATTTATATTTGATGCTTATACAGTGTAGAATGCACTTTGGATGATGGTTGATTATTTGTCGTTGTTGATATATACATACGTTGTATGGAAGTCCATAGAAATAAAATCTATGGTAATTGATTGGGCCTCATTCCAGTTTTGAATAGAATATTTGAAATAGAATATTTGAAATAGAATATTTGAAAATAGAAATATATTAAGCCGTGTTGACTAGATTGACGCCATTTTAACGTGAACGATATTTATATCGATTTTATTCAATTTTCAATGAATACTGAAGTGACTTTGAAATTCGAATTAAATTGGATAGGTTGGAAATTCAAATTAAATTGAATAGGTTTGAAATTCGAATTAAATTGAAATGGATTGAAATTCGAATTAAATTGAAATTCGAATTAAATTGAAATTGAATTGAAATCGATGTGAAATGAAATTAAAACGAATTTATATGGGAATATTCAGTTTTGATTAGAAACTGAATATGAAGTTGAAACCGTTTTGTAACGAATTTAAAACGATTTATAAAATACGTTTTAAAAGGAAATCGACGAAGTATATATTATATATGTAATATAATGGCCTGAATAGAACGCATCGCGCCGTGGCTGTTCGCGAATTTCGACCATAGACTTCGAACGAATATTACGGGAGATCCGGCCGTCGGATTCTCCTAAAACCGGAACAGTTGGGTTCGTATCGAAAAGAGCTTTCTATTGAATATTAGAGATTTGAAATCTAACGGTTGGATTTGGAAGTATGTCCAAATCAAATTTGGAAAAGGTCGTTGTAAGTGCAGTTCGATGGCCGTTGATGGAAATCGACTGTACGGGCCTTGATAAAATTATTAAAAATAGTAATAATTTGTGTAAAATCAAAAGAAATGATTTGTGAAGAATTGGGATGAAAAATTCCGTATTTGAAAAGATAAAAATAGATTCTTATCGAAATGAACTAGTTTTGAACTAGAATTATAATTCTGTTTATTTTTAAATAAATAAATTGAATTTGAAAAGGGTTTTAAAAGTAACCAGAATTTCCAATAATTGAATTGGAAGGGATTTGAATCGAAATTGTCTTTGGAATATTTCGATGTTGGATTTCATGATTATACAGATAGCGTTATGGAAATTTGAAAGATATATAGATATCGTTGTTTCCAATACGATATTTGTTGGTCGTAGAATTTGATATTGAATATAAGCTGATATATATTCTATTCAGAGCCTTGTATTTAATATCAAATGTGATTCGGGTTTATCGTGAATAGTGTTTTAAATAACACTTGTTCTTTAACCCGACAATTAATGGAATGTGATTTTGGGTTGTCGTGAACGGTATCTTCAATAATATTGTTCTTAGACCAAAAAAGGAGTTAAGAAAATCAGAAACTAACTGGAGGTTAGTTAAGTTGAATGGTTTCTGGGGTATTGATCTTATGTTGGTTTCGGCCTTCGGGGTTAATACTTAGGGAACTGCTCACTTGCTAATTTACGGTTAGGGATTGATTGAAATGTGATGTGATTTTGGGGTTTGTCGTGAACCGTGTTTTAAATGACATCGATTCTTTAACCCAGCTAAAGATTAAAACTAAGTGGAGTTTTAATGAATCTTTAATTAGATTGAAAAGATCGAGAATGGAGTATCACCAGTTTTGCTCCAGGCGATAGTTAAATCTTTAATTAGATTTGAACGTGAAATGGTAATTGAATTTACCGACAACACCGTTGTGTTAGATATGAAGTATTACCAGCTTTACTTCATGGGATGAATAGGTTGGGATTGGGAAATTAAAATAAATGACTACTTTGGTGTGGTTCGCTAATCCCGACTAGTTTGAAGTGAAATCCAAAAGGAAGATTAAAGAATAAATTTAAAAAAATTTATCTTTGATAAAATTAATGGGAACCTTTCCCTAAGAATGTGAAATTTAGAAACTAACTGTAGGTTGGCTAAGCAGAGTGATTTCCTAGGTATTGATCTGATGTTGGTTTCGGCCTTCGGGGTTAATATTTGGGGAATTATTCTCTTGATTAATTTACGGTTAGTGACTGATGAATTGGAATGAGGCGTATGTTGTGTTTGTGTAACACTTATTTATTATATACGCGAGTTATTCGGAAAGACCGGGTTTATCCCATTCTGAATAACTGATTCGACGATTAGTCGAAAATGAAGAAGATGGTTGAAGAACGGAGGTCTTCACGTCGTTTGGGTGATTACTGATGATCTTGGTTGGGATGTACACCCAAGAAGATGGAAACAGTTGGTGATCGTCTAGACGTACTTGGAGATCGATGGATATGCGGGGTACTAGGTGCCTCCGGTTTCGTTCAGACCTAGAACGAACTTGAAAATGGACTGTTTGTCTGACATTGGATTTTAGTCTATGTGATTGATTTCTATTAAATATATATCTGTTTGGCGGCGGAGAATTTATTCTCTTGCTTAACGCCCTTCTCTGAGACGTACGAGCTCAGGGGTTATATATTGATGGATATCAATCGCATGAAGTGAATTGCCTGTGTGGCATGCCTAAGTGGCAATATGATCAAGGCTTCTGTTGAAAAGCAGAGTCTTGTGGTTGATGATCAAAGCACGGCCTTTGTGGCGTAGCTTTGTGTAGCGTTGATTCGCGAGCCTCACACCCCGGTGGTGAACAAAAAACGGGAGAGGACCTCAGGGAGGACATGCGTTTCTTTCTTGTTAGAAGTGGCGTCAATGGGTTTACACGCCCTGACGAGTTTGACTTATGTGGTTGCTGCTGTTGCGAGGCGCCTCGGTTAGATCGGACGATCCGGGTCTGATGGAGCAATTCGTTGGCTCATTTACGCCCCAAAGGGCGGGGAAACGCAGTGTTCAGGCATTTTAATCCACATCGGTGGACCGGCCCTGACGATCCAAGGGTCGATGCGCTCTGACCCTGAGACATGGGCTAGATTGTCTCGAAGTCGGTGAGGACTATCTTTTGCCTCGGTTCACAGATGGAAATCCAATTTCCAAATACGTGACATTTGCGGTTTTATTTGTAGAGCCTAGTATGGTGACATAGTGGGATGGGGCGCTTATGCCGTCTATGATTGATATTTATGATTTGAAGTTGTTTTATTCACTATGCACTTATAATAGTATCAAATGATTGTTTTAAACGTACCAAGCATTCTTGGCTATTATAAGGTAAAAACCCTATCCTCCGGCTTGCGTTGCATTGTGTGATGGGAACTGGGTCTTATAATAGCTTCATTTTTCTTTATTTAGCATTGCGATGTTGTTTTATGCACTGGTGTTCTCGGGAGGAAACCCGTTCCGTGTTAGCGGCGTGGTCCCTTGATTTACCTAACTTTAAAATAAAGATTAATAACTGTTTTAGTTCTCACACCAGTCCCATGACTGACCTGGAGTTTATTGTTTTGACCTAAACTCTGGGTGCCCTTATTTTGACATGGGCAGCTAATAGTTTTGGTTTTTGCAGATTTATATTCACAAGATCCTGGTTTACAGCTGGAATGATATCCGGAAAGCTTTCTATCCGTATTTCTTCTTCAGTTGTGTATCGTATTATTTTCAGCTGCTATGTAATTTATTGTAATCCCGGATATTTGGTTAATGTGTAATATTGATTTATACTCTGTATATTCTGATGGAATTGTTGTAATATACAATGAAATGTTCTTCCGTCTACGTTCTGATTTGTCTTGTACTCACAGTAATTCGTTCTTTCTCTTCTCTTCGGAGACCGGGGAAGTTCGGGTCACTTCAGGCTGTACAACCAAGAGGAGAGAAACAGTTGATGATCGTCCAGACGTACTTGGAGATCGATGGATATGCGAGGAAAGTGCCTCTAGTTCGTTCAGACCCAGAATGAACTTGTAAATGGACTGTGTGTCTGACATTGGATTTTATTCTGTGTTGATTGATCTCTATTAAATATACATCTGTTTGGTGGCGGAGAATTTATTCTCTTGCTTAACGCCCTTCTCTGAGACGTACGACCTCAGAGGTTGTATATCGATGGACATCAGTCGCACGGAGTGAATTGCATGTGTGGCATGCCTAAGTGGCAAATGATCAAGGCTTCTATTGAAAAGCAAAGTCTTGTGGTTGATGATCAAAGCACGGCCTGTGTGGCGCAGCTTTGTGTATAGCGTTGATTCGTGAGCCTCACACCTCGATATGAGTCAAAAACGGGATGAGGACCCAACGAGTGCACGATGTTTCTTTCTAGCTATGGGTAGTGTCAGTGCTTAAATATGCTGACATTTATATACTTTTTACCTATGTGGTTGTTGGATGCGAGGCGCCTCGATTTTAGGTCTTTTCGGACCGGGAAATGTGTGTTCAGGAATTGCCCATCCTCAAACGTAAGAGAGGACCGGCCTTGGAGGTTCCCAGGGGTTACCCAGAGTGTGTAGTCCTGAGGCATTTGCTAGAGTGTCTCGAAGCGGAGAGGAGCTTGCTCCTTGCCTCCACTCATGACAGAAATCCAATTTCCAATACGTGATATTTCGGTTTTATTTGTAGAGCCTAGTATGGCGACATAGTAGCATGGGATACTATGCCGTCTATGATTGATATTTATGATTGATTTGACACTTTATACTACAATAGTATCAAATTTATTTGTTTTAAACGTACCAAGCATGTTTGGCTATTATAAGAGAAAACCCTATCCTCCGGCTTGCGTTGCATTATGTGACGGGACCTGGGTCTTATAATAGCTTCATTTTCTTGCGTTGTTCATTTATATGCACTGGTATTTTTGGGAGGAAACCCATTCCGTGTTATACGGCGTGGTCCCTTGAATTACTCTCTTTTAAAGTAAAGTTTAAATAACTGTTTTAGTTCTCACACCAGTCACATGACTGACCTAGAGTTTATTGTTTTAACCTAAACTCTGGGTGCCCTTATTTTCAACACGGGAAGCTAGTAGATTTGGTTTTGCAGATTTATATTCATAGGATCCCGATTTACAACTGGAACGATGCTCGGAAAGCTTTGTATCCGTGTATTACTTCTAGTTGTGTATTGTATTATTTTTCCGCTGCAGTACTGTATTTAAATCTCTGATATTCTCTGATGTATTATATTTATTCATACTCTGCATATTCTTGTATTCTGATGGAATTGTTGTAATAAACAATGAAATGTTCTTCTGTTTGCATTCCGATGTGTGTTGTCCTCCATTCTATTCATGCTTTCCTTACCGGGGAAGTTCAGGTCGTTTCAATATAAATTATAATATATATACTTAGTATAGACCAACCCAAGTTATCGACTTGAGTCATCTTTAAAATTATCCTTCGATTAAGTTTTGATTATAAAATATTATACTCAGAAAGTTGAAAATGATTTCTCATGGAAGATGAGGTTGAGGAGCGAGTGGGACGACCACAACGACCAATGGGCATACTGTTACTCCAAATCCAGCTGATACTTCCGAAGTAGCCCCAGCTCAAACTCAGCAAAAATTTGCAAGGATCTGTAAGAATTACACCAATCTGGGAGGGAAAATTTTCAAGGGTATTGAATCATTGGTTGAAGTTCAAGCCTAGTGTGAGAAAATATTTAAGGGGTTGCAGTTCGATGATGAGAAGAAGCATCTTTTGGCTTCATGGCAACTTAAAGAAGCCGCAAACATATGGTGGGTTGCCCAAACTGCCAATACTCCCGAGGAAGAATTTATTTGGGCAAAGTTCAAAGAAGCATTTGAAGCGCAGTATCTACCCTCCACTGGAAAGACTAGGATGTACCGAGATTTCATCGACCTTAAGCAAAGAAGCATGACTGTTACTAAATTTGAAAACAAGTTTAATGCACTTTCAAGCATTGGACTGGAGTTGGTCAACACTCCACTAAAGGAAAATGAAATGTTTGTAGCCTGTCTGAAGGATAGTCTTCAATCCAAAATGATGGGACACTTGAAGGACCTGTTCATTGAACTATAGACTTAGCACTCAAATATGAAGGTTTGGAGGTTAAGAAGTCGTAGAAAAGGTTCAGACTAGAGGAATCATTGGAGAGAATCCATGGAAAAGGAAATTCAATCCAAATTGGGAGAATAAGGAAGAAGGAAATACAGGGGAAGAGAAGTATGAAAATTGTTTCAAGAATAGGATATGTAACAACTGCAAACAAAAAGGACATATTGCTAGATTTTGTAAGAATTCGGAGGACGAGAAGCGAGAACACCCTCAACAGCAATAGGAACATGCTAATGCTATAGTCCTGAAGACTCTATGCTATAAGTGTTATTAACCCTGACACATGATTAAAGATTGTCCGCTTATGAAGCAGGCACCATAAGCTAAGGTCCATGCCATCATGAATGAGCCATCAACTTCTGGGGACGTGAAAGGAAAAGGAATCGTGGAAGGTACCTTAATTTTAATTAAACGAGTCAAATGAATTAGGGTCAGCCCCAGGATAAGTTAAACAAAGTTAAATTAAATTTGGATAACATCAAGTGAGTAAAAAAATTTTTCCCGGAAATAAAACCAGACTTGAGTTATTAATTGGATATGAACTCACGTAAGTTATGTAAACTGATTTTGCAATAAAATCAAATTTTTGTGTTTCAAAAATAAAGTTACAAAGTATTAATTGGATCAAAACGAGCTTGGCATGGCATGGGAATTCGTAATTTGAAATTTTAAACTTAAATTGAATGTATAAGTTTCATTTTGAATCGGAGTCCTTTGAAACGCAAATCATATTTCGGCTTCTAATTAATTGAATAAGAAGTCCATCTGGAAGGTGTGATAAGTAGTTACGGATGTATGTTATAAGTGTTTGAATTTAATCAAAACTAAAATCTATTCGTCACACTTTAATTTCAGGGCAAAATTCTTCTAAGGGGGTGGATTGTAATGTCCCAATTTTAACCGATTGTGTTCAATTATAATATTCATTTTAAATAAGATACTTAAAATAAACGGGAGATAAATCAAATTAAATAAGTAAATAAACTCAAATTAATTTAGAATGTATATATGTACATATTATAAATAAAAACCTATGTACTAAATATACATATACATTATACATAAATGTATGATACAACTTGTATATATACTAAGCCAAGATTTTATTACCAGCGTAAGATATATGACTAAAGCAATACAATGTACATATATGATATAGGGATGAGTAGAAGCTAAGCTTCATCTTAAATAAAACGTGATTGTTCATTTTCGAACTACCACCATGGAGAAAAAATTGCTATTCTAATGGAAACAATAAAAGGGAAGTCAACCCCTAACATGATTTAACCATTGAAACAAATGCATATAAAGCAAAGAATGGATGGCATATATATGGAAGTCATTTCTCTAAAAGGATGGTAAAAAAATTTAATGTGATAAGTATGAAAATTATATTTTTAAAGCTAATGTCAACTCCAAACACAAGTGGATGTACTATTAATATCACCTAACCTAAACAAGACCTTAATGCTGCAACTAAATTTGTAAGCAAATCAGTAAATTTTGTATTTTTAAATTGGTAAAGGCTTAAACATCCCACTTTTAAAACCTTTCAGCTACAGGCATTTATGTGAAAAGATGTTTTTCTTAAAGCTAAGCACAAGGACAGTATTGTATAAAATATGGCATTAATTATTCATTCCATACACATATTTCTCTGAACAAATCGAAATAGGAACTGGAAAATCTGAAGCATGTGTTGTAATATCAAACTGAAAACCTGAAGCTATATGCTGTAATACCAGACATACTAAATATGCAAGGTAAAAGGACCTATAATCAATTGATGTAGTTGATATTTTCCTTAACATCAATATTAAATCTGTTGGGAAAAAGCATTTTAAACATTATATGAGCAGATTATTTTAATGCTAAATGGGGCCTATAAATAAAGCCTAAGCACCATATTTTTCTCCATGCAAAAATCACTTGAAACTGAGAAACAAAAGGTAGCAGACTTCTAAAAGCAGAGCAAGGGTAAGAGGTGAGTAAACTCAATTTTTTATACTGTTTTAAAATCTTTGTTTCCATTATCATTAATTCAAGTGTTTATTTAGACTTCGAGGTGTGTACTTATATCACATTGGTGTATTTTCTTATGGTTATCCTGTTTGTTAAGATTTAAAAACCATTGTGTACATAAGAACATACTGTTGCGAACCCATTCACAGAAAAACAGCATATCCTGTTATTCAAAAGTCTGAAGCTGGGATTCTAACTAGTTAGAGTACTTGATTTTAAATTTTCAGTCATTATGCACCCCTGAAGTATAAAAGATAATATAAATTTTTAGTATATATAAGTATATGTTCCCTGTAATGAAAATTTTGACTGTAACAAGCTTTCCCATGAATTTTTCAACCAACTCCGAATTGCGTTTAAGGTATACAAATTGGATCGTACGTTGAAGTGATAAATTTTGATACTTATGTCATAATTTTAAAGAGTGTGGTTGTTGAGTTATTGTGAAATGAACAGGAACCGTTCTTGAAGGTAGTTCAGGTGATCTATCTCACCGAGTCTAGCGGTAGGAAGCCTGGGAAGGTGTGTCGAATCAGTAAGTGTAGGAAAAACCCTAAATAATTTTCTTATTAGGTAGTTCGGGAGATTGAAGCAAAGATAAGGTTTATGTGTTACTATTTTTGTAACTATGTTTGGGATAGAACCGCTTGGCCACCGCGGTGTTGGGAGGGCGCATACCAGTAGGGAATGATGGCCGAGGTCGCCACTATGGTGTAGCTGCAGTTAGACATGGTTCGGTGGTCAGAGGTGACAACTATGGGTGTTTTCCTGGATCGAGCTATAACTGGCAAAGTCAGGTTTTAACATGGAAACACTGTTGAGATGATAAAGGGTAAAACTGGATCAGTGAAGGGATCAGCATGAGATGTGTGGTGTGCGGGGATGTTTAGCGCAGCGAGACATTGGGAGGATCGTTTGTGCGCATGCACAAGTGCACTTTTATGCACAATGAATTTCCAGTAAGCAACTGGAAGGAAGAGGTGGCATTACTAGTGACTGCCAGTGATGTTGTGATGAGTTTGGGCAAATCATTATCTAGTGTAGCTATATAGAGAGTGAACAAAGAAGGAGGTATTCGAAACAAAACAAAAAGAAATGTGCGCAACAAGTAAGTTGAAAGGATAACACATTGAGTTCCATCAGTTTTCTATGGTACTGAACAAACATTTGTCTATTTTTAATGTAGGGTAATAACTATTCATATGTTATAATTTAAGTACCCAACAAGAATAACCATAAACCAATGAAAACAGAATTTTGCAAATGGAATGTAGGTCAGTAAAATCACAGCGTGTAGTTTTAAAATAAAGAGTAGTAGCAGGGGATTAGAAGAGAGGAGTGCGACAGAAAAATATGGAGAAGAAAATAAATGTTGGGCCTACAGGTTAGGTCAAGTTTGTATGTAAAAAATATATATGTAAGAACCGAAATAACAAAGGAGGCACAACGTGTAGTAGCAGGTAGAGAAGTAGGAGCGAAAAGAGAGCGCACGTGGGCTATACCTAAAGGTATTGGGCCAAGTAAATTAAGAAGAAAGCAAAAAAGTAAAGGAAATATTTGGACAGAAGTTTTTGGGCCGGGTCTTTGTTTTTAATAAAAACAAGTTTAAAGGAAAAATGGAAATATAAATATAAAATAGAAGAAGAAAAATATAAAGTAAAATAAAAAGAAGATTTTTGAGTTTATAGGTTAAGCCTGAAATATTGGGCCGAGGAGGAAGAGGATGGGCCGTAATAGTTGTTGGGCCTAAAAGGGTTTAACAAGTTTAAAAATCAAACGGAAAGGAAATAATAAAATATAAATAGAAATTAATATAACTTCAATTATTAGTGTTTATTCAGGAATGAAACGACGATGTACAAATTGAGATATAAGGTATAAAATGCAAAATAATTATCATAATAAACGAACTAACCTTTATTGGATTAATTACAATTTGCGACGCACATGCTTTAGTTGTTTATTTATAATAGACGGTCAAATATCCAGATTTTTAACAACACGGAGATATGATATTCTGTTTGGTCAAGGCTTATAAAATAAAGAGTACATAAAATGAATTGTGCTTAATTCAATCATGTTGAGTTGATAAATATTCCATTGAACAAGAAAAGTTTTGATATAAATGAATATTGAAATCTGTTTCTTTAGTATCGACTAACCGTACAGGACATTATGCTAATCATTTCGAAGAGTCCGGAATCAATATTCCACTTCGATTTAATTTATACGTCGTGTGTCAGAGATTATTGAAGATAGTTGAAGACGGAGATATGCAAGGGCTATTCTGTTTTATAGAATAGTGCCTTCGGTTTGTCCAGTCCAAGGACAACTTGTATGGTCGGGTGTCTGACAATGTATATCTGTCAGATCTTACACGTCGATTTTTCATAAGTGTATCATGTTGGTGGCGGAGGAATTCGTTTCTATTAGCTTTATGCCCGTAATGTATTTGGGAAAATAAATTGTGTATTCTGATAGATATGATGATGTGGCATCCAAAATAATTGAAAAAGTGGTCTGCCAAAAGGATAAACGTGACCTCAGGCCTCATAACTAGGAGATGACAAAAATCGGGCAGGCAGCATGGCTATGTGGGTCATTCCCAAGCAGGGTGTATTATCACCATCTAGAGTAATTACTATTTGTTTCTTAATTTCTTTTCGCTGCTGCAGCTTTCGAAAACGGTGGGTCGTTCCCAACCGTGGGGGTGATAATATATTCACTACACTCAAGCTAAATGAGTGGGTGGTCATGTGTGGCCGGGTTGCAAGATGTTCTTGTTGAACCCCAGTGTATCCACTCTAGAGTACACTGATCGGCAGGTGGTCCCTTACCTTGTCATAGTTAGAATCCAATCTCCGATAAGCACCCGCGGTTTTTGATTTTATATTATATTTATGGTGCGTGAGATGCAAGTGTTCCGCTAGTCGGTTATTTACTTGATAAAAACTATCGTAATATAAGACGATTTTGATATCAATTTTTTTTTTGGATCATAGTAAGGTAAAAACTGTCCATGTTTATGTGTGGGATGGTCTTACTACTATCTTTTCATTTGAAATGTTTTCTAAAGTTAAATCAATCTGTTCTCATAAGAGAAAAACCCCATTCCATATATCTTGTTTCAAACTATTTTAAAATTGTTTACTCACACCAGTCCCCCAACTGACCCAGAGTTTATTTTTCTATGTTATCTTAAACTCTTGGGTACTCATAACAATTGTTATGAGTAGACAAGTGATCCAGGTTGTCAACGGAAATCTGTTGGAGTATTTTGGACTGGGAATCATGGAGTCGGTTTATTAGTTATATCTATATTTAAGTATCAAGTTTGTACGTTGTATTGGGCCCATAACCGTGTATGATGTATTATAATGAAGTGCTCTGGGATGTAATAGACTCTGATATGTAATATGTTATGTAATATTATATTTTTCAAAATTCCCCTGTGAGATTCTAATGTTCTTGTTAGTTCTTTTCTCTATCTATTTCTATTTCTTTAATAATGACACAACTCCCGAGGTCATCGAAAGTCGCGACGTTACAATTTCTACATTTTTGTATTTGTTGGTTCGGAATGTTTTTCGAATAAATTTGATCCCGGTCTTTCCGTACCAACAATCGTATAGGGCCAGATTTGATAGTCGGTTATTAAACTATTAAATAAAACAACCATTCATCCATAAAAGAAAATTGAATTCACTGATTTAATATCCATTACCATTCCAACCTCTTTTCGATTAACCATTCGTTATTTTAAAACCCTATTTTACAATAAATGGAATTCTCATTTCTCTTCTTATATTAATATAAAAGAAAAAACCCTTTATTTTAAAAAAATTAAAATGTTTGTTTTTCATCTCGGTTATTAGTTACTAATCGTAAACTAATAGGAGAATTATTCCCTAAGTATCAACCCTGAAGGCTGAAACCAACATCAGAACGATACTCAGAAAATCATTCAACTCACTAATCTCCAGTCTGTTTCTGTTTTCCTTATCTCCATTTCAAAATTTCTTAACAAATGGAAAATTTCACTATCCATTATCATTTCAAACGAGCTATTTATTTCGGCTTATAACCACTTCAAATATTTTACTTCAAAATATGATTTATTAAAACCATTATCGAATATTCCATTTGTAGATACGATTTTGCAAACCATTTGCTAAAACTTTATTTATCCGTTAAATTTTGTTTTGACCTTTACACAACCTGGTTCTATATAGATTCCTGATTCCATTAATAAATTTATAACATCTTCTTAGATTTATTATATCCATCTCAGTTTCATTTCAATAACTTCATCCCATAAAAATTTTCGTATATAAATATCATTTGCCAATTCTTACCATTCACGTTTATTATCTAAAATTTTTATATAAAATTCTTTAATTTAATATAGACTATTTTATTCAAATTAGTCCGACTTAAATTCAGTTGGAAATTATAAATTTAAAAACCTTTTCTAATTTTTCGTCCAACAAATTCCTATTTGCAAAGATTTTGCCTTTACCCCTTATTTACCGTGAATAATATTTCTTAACACAAGTTCATTCTTGAATTAATTAGTCAACCTGAATTCATACTTGAAATTTCAAGTTTCATTTCTATTTATAACTTCCATTTCGTTATAAAATCTTCTTTATAGTTTCCTTTGCAAATGGAAGAATTTCAATCTACTTTAAAATAATGGTTTATCATTCGATTCCCATTTCTTTCCCAAATTCACACATACTTTACATTTCCTCAAATTCCGCAATATAATTTCACTAATAAAATTGACTTTTCATCACATTTGTTCAAAACAAAAATTATATTATTAAGTTATAATTAATTTTGTTTCCAAATAAACATTTCTATTTGAAAATAATTATTTTCTTCTCAGCTCTCTTTACATTTAAATTACTATTTTGAAATCCATATTTTCCAAATTCTCCATTGGTAATCGTTTCATTTCATTATGAACGTCGTTTATAAAATTGCCTTGTTTACGCATTTGTTTAAACAAACCTTTGATGTTAAATTATATTATAATTTGGATTTCGAATGGACATTTCTATTTAAAGGTAGATATTTCCTTTAAAGCCTTTTTATATTTTAATTTTCTATTTTGAAATCCATATATTATTAGTGATATTCAAAATAGCGAAAATCAACGATCAATGTTACTGACACAACCCAATATACCATAAGCTATCACAGGTTATAAACACATTATATATGTGCATATATGTAAAAACAAATAATTTAAATGTGAGGAATCCAGTTGGATCCCTCCAACCTGTTTTTTTTTCCTACGTCCACAAATGTTATTCATCAAGAATAATATCCATCCTGCTTCGAGGCAGGATATCGCGGTATGAAAGGTCATCCACTCTATATATTGTGGGGCGTATAGGTAAATCATCCGCTAATAGTATTGCAGGCATCTGCTATTGGTACTACGGGAATTATCTAATCACCAATATTATTATATAATTATATATATATATACACACACACATACTATCACTTATGTCAATCAAGTAATCATCAATCAAGCAATAAATAAATTTTGAACTATTAAAAATAATTCCCAATAATTTAACTGAGTGAGTTTAACTCACCTCGGTTTCCTCTGATGAATATCTATTCAAATTTCCGTATCATCTCAGCATCGTATCTACTTGAATTGTCCAAAAGAAATTATTTTTCACCTATGATTTTTTTATTTTTTTATTAACGATTAACTGATTATTAATTTAAATCTAACTATAACCATAAATAAATTATTCATGGATTTAAATTAAATTAAAAACGTATACCTTATTGTTATTTCATTTCCCTCGACCGTACGATGAATCTGAATACCAAATAGTTGCAAAATTGCATTTAGCTTTAATACGACACTAACTCAAACAGCTTACAGACAATTCTACATCTCCTAATTCTCCCACCCACAGCCATTGTCCACTATCCTACACCATCCAGACCGACGAACATCACTATAGCAAACTTGTGCCAGCCATTACAACTTTTAATCAGTAATAACCATACTCCACACTACTCCACATATGTACATTTTCAAGCAACTATCTTCCCCAAAATTTACTGACCAAATTCATGTTCTCCACTGTGCAACCAACATTGTGTTCCCCAACCATCAATCCATTCCAATCGCACATCCAAATTTCCACACTGTCAAACTTTCCCAATTCACACAGTTCCACCATCTGCTGAATTCCCTATTCCATCTCGCAACACTCCAAATCAAACTCCAGTTTGATAACAGTCCATCCAAACATCTTAAATGAACAAGTCGCACTTCCCAAATTATCATAAAAAAAAATCAAACTTTAGTTTTAACCATACCAGTATATGAACTCCACCACATTATTGTCTATCGAATTTTGCTCTAATAACTAGGCCTTCCAGAAATCACAGCCAATATCGGCTCAGTTTTCACGCATCAAGTCGTACCCCTTACAACGTCGTCATCCCCTTAGCAACATCAAACGAAACTTGGATTGAATCCTTGCTGAACTCGCGAGTGCTTATAAATGCCGCGCTTCATAAATTACAAAATCTTGAATCGTGATTCTTCTTGTCGCACCCATCCTCGAGTCGAGCTCTAGTTGCCATCGCGATTTACTCATCGTGGTTCAGATTTAACTTTTTTATTATTTTTGAGGTTCGATTTTATGATCGGATTTGGAAAACAAGGAACGAAAGAAGAAAGCTTGGAACGATTTCCCTCCCTTTTTTCATAACAGTGGAATGATTTCGCGATGGAAAAAAGAAGAACAAATGAACTGTAATAGATTGAGGATGGAGATACTACGAAGGAAAGAACCGTTTTTATAGGCGCGATGGTGTAAGGATAGAGATAATGTCGAGTCAGTCACTCGAGTAGCTTTTGACATAAAATAGCCTTTTAGCTTATTGTCAAGTTTGGGAAATGAAGAACAGAAGTCTATGTGAAATGAAAGAAAAGAAAGAACTTTGAAGTGGGTAGCTTTAGGCGTAGATATGAAGGAGGCAGCTGTTTAGTGTAAGCGATTGTGAGGTTTCGAGAAGGAGCAATTTCAGACGTGAAATAACAAGAAGGAAACTGTAGCTTCACAGTAGGTCGTCCCCTATATTTTATTTTAATTATATATTTAATTTAATTATTAATTTAACAAGTGTGATTTTAATTAAAATATACCATGGTTCTGAACCCCTATTTGAGCCCCACGAACAACATTTCTAGGGTTCTACCACCATTCCGAACACACTGGAATAATTTCCACGGTCTAATTTGACCATATACAGAAGATATTAAATGACTTAACCTTAAATTTGATTTAATATAAATTGGTTCAAATAAATTATTATTATCAGATAAATATACACAAACTAAATTATTTAAAATTTCCAGCAAACACTAACCCAAAACAATAAACTCGATATTTTATTTTCACGTTAAACTAATGTTTAATTGATTTAAAATAGATTTATTTATTCAAATAAATCGTTACTGTTTATATACGATTCCATAGCGACTATTTCAATATTTGATTTGGCCATAACTCTCAATATAAAATACGAAATTCTGATCTTTCTCTGTCATTACAAAATTATAGCTCAAGAGATTCGAATATTTCTTGTTTCACAGAATTCCGACTTATAATGGCTCTTGTACACTCAGTTGAAGTTCAAATCATAAATTACGAACAACCGCGCCATTTCGAGCTTGTTAATATTATATGTATATATATATATATATATTTCAAACTTCGATTAAATGAATATAAACTCCATTTATATTCTGAATTCAGTATATAAATAATTTAGATATTCAAACGTAAATCAATAAAAATGCGGGACGTTACAACCTTGTCTTGGGTTT
The DNA here is from genome assembly GCA_030737875.1 of Allium sativum. Lineage (NCBI taxonomy): Eukaryota > Viridiplantae > Streptophyta > Magnoliopsida > Asparagales > Amaryllidaceae > Allium > Allium sativum. Next base: position 243,525,675 of record CM060923.1, read on the forward strand.
ACAGCCCAATCAAGACATCAGTAATCATCCAAACGATGTGAAGATCTCTGTCTTCAACCACCGTCTTGATCGTCGACTTTTAGTCGTATTATTAATTATTCAGAATTGGTTAAACCCGGTCTTTTCAAATAATTCACGTATCTTATAATCAAGTGCTATAAAAACACATTATACGCCTCATTTCAATTCAGAGTATTCTTTATTCAAATATTCACATCTTTAGGGAAAGGTTCCCATTAATTTTATCAAAGATAAATTCTTTTAAACTTATTCTTTATTCTTCCTTTGGGTATCCATTTAAAAAGATTTTATTACATCTTTTCACAATCTAAACCAAATTAAGGTTTATCAAACTAGTTGGGACTATCACCTTACCGAAGTAATCATTTATTTTATCTTCCAATCCCCCCTATTCATCCCATAGAGCAAAACTGGTAGTACACCATATCTAACATCCACTGTGTTATCGGTAAAAATTATTACCATTCCCCATTCAAATCTAATTAAAGATTTTACTATCGCCTGGAGTAAAACTAGTGGTACTCCATTCTCGTTCATTTCATGAATTCGATAAATTTAATTATCCCATTCTCATTCCAATCTAATTAAATATTTATTAAAATTCCAAATGATTTTAGCCTTCCTAAAAATCATTATTTAATGATTATTCAACTTTTGGAAATCAGTCCTGCCTTTAATTGGGTTAAAGAACCAATGTCACTTAAAACACAGTTCAAGATAAACCCCAAAATCATGTTCCATCAAAATGGAATCTCCACGGAAATTAGATTCATCAAAATCAATATTTTCCGCATCAGACTAATAATATAACTAGAAAAACGGGGAAGCCTTTTAATTCCATATATAGTAACGGTTTTCCTTCATAGAAGCTCATCTTAATTATTACTAAATCGAATTCCATTCGATTCCAATTTAATATATTAAATGGGAAATTTTACTTTAAAAATTTTCCATTAAATCTTAATATAAAGACTTATAAATTACAAATCATAACTTCACTATTAATTGGGTTAAAGAACAAATGTTATTTAAAACACCATTCACGATAAACCCAAAAAAAACCTGTTTCAATTCAATTCCAATTAGTTATTAATTAATTGGTAAACTTCTCTAATTCTTAATTAAAAGATTTATTATTTTCTCAACTGGGTTTAATAACGGCGTTATTTAAGACACCATTCACGACAAACCCAAAATCCAATTTGATATTAAATACAAGGCTCTGAATAGGAAATAATATCGGCTTATATTCAATATCAAATTCTGAAACTAACAGATATAGTATTGGGAATAACAATATCTGTATCTTCCAAATTCCTCAACAATATCCATATAATCATGGAATCCAATATCGAAATATTCCGAAGATTATTTCCACTCAAATCTATTCCAATTCATTTGTTGGAAAAACTTTCGTTATTTTAAAACCATTCCAAATCCATTACACTTTATTCATTGGAAAATTCTGGTTATTTTAAAACCATTTTAAAATCCAGTTTAATTTATTTCTAAAAATAATTGGACTATTATTCTAGTTATTAACTAGTTCATTTCGGTAAAAATATATTTTTATCTTTTCATGTAACGACCTGGATTTTTCGGTTATTTGATTCGAACATTTAAATTTATTTTAAATATTTTATTTGGAATTTAATATCGAATTCGTTTATCAAACGATGACCAAGAATTTATATTTATATTTTAATTATAAAACGAACACGAGACAGCGCGGTAGTTCGTAAAATTGAATTTCAACTTCAATTGACTATACTGAATCTGTGTTAAGTCGGATTTCATTGAAACAATGTGACGACAATGAATTTTGCTCGATCCGAATCGATCGTTAGACCGACTAAGACCGTTCGAAACCCCCGTTCGTTTTGAGAACAGGACAAATTGGAACGCAAACAGAAGAACATTTCATTGTTATTACAACAATTCCATCAGATACAAAGAATATACAGAGTATAAATGAATAAAATACATTCGATGAATATCAGAGATTACAATAAATTACATAGCAGCGGAAAATAATACAAAGCACAACTGAAGGTGATATACGGATACAGAGCTTTCCGGATATCATTCCAGCTATAAACCAGGATCCTGTGAATATAAATCTGCAAAACCAAAACTACTAGCTGCCCGTGTAGAAAATAGGGGCACCCAGAGTTTAGGTTAAAACAATAAACTCCAGGTCAGTCATGTGACTGGTGTGAGAACTAAAATAGTTATTTAAAACTTTACTTTAAAAGAGAGTAATTCAAGGGACCACGCCGTATAACACGGAACAGGTTTTCTCCCAAGAATACTAGTGCATATAACAAAACAGCGCAATGCTATTTGAAAAAATGAAGCTATTATAAGACCCAGGTCCCATCACACAATGCAACGCAAGCCGGAGGATAGGGTTTTCCCTTATAATAGCCAAACAGGCTTGGTACGTTTAAAACAAATCATTTGATACTATTATAAGTGTATAGTGTCAAAACAATTCAAATCATTAATATCAATCATAGGCGGCATGGGTACCATCTATCATGTCGCCATACTAGGCTCTACAAATAAAACCGCAATATCACATATTGGAAATTGGATTCCATCATGAGTCGAGGCAAGGGGCAAGCTCCTCTCCGATTCGAGACACTCTATGCTACAAACCGAAAATCTAGGCCAGTTTAAAATTTTTATTTTGGCAATTTTAGCGAATTTTGATTATTTAAAATGAATTATTTTAAATAAAAACGACGAGAAATTTATTTTGAATAGATTAGAACGTATATATTTATATTCGTCGTCGTTAGAATATAAATATTTATTTATATTTATAAAAGGAATTGAAAATGGCGCGGTAGTTCGATAATTCGATTTCAAACTTCAATTGGATGTACCGGGTGCAAAATAAGCCGAATTTTAGCGAAACCAAAAATAATAGGATCTATTTGAGAATAAATTTCCAACGAATCCAAAAAATTGAAATTTCATAGCGGGAATCAAAAGTTATGTCCAGTTGAAAATTCTAAATAGTCGCTAAAGAATTCAGGCCCTTAAAAATGGAAATTTTGCAAACGACCTCGGATTTCGACGAAACCTCTTTCGTTGGATCCGTGATGTGAAGTTATTGCTAGATTCCAAATTTCATAATTTTTCGAATCAATATGTGAGTGTGGCAAAGGAAAACGCGTTTGACCAGTTTTAGTTGATTTTAATCGACTGGAAAAGGGCCATTTTTCAAACGATCTCAGAATTCGACAAAACTAGTTTTGTTAGGACCGTATCGTATATACGAAGCTAGAAAATATTTTTCGGGAATTTTCTGAGTTAGTGTGTGGCCCCAGTAAATTGAAATGCGCGTTCAAATTCAATATATAGAGTTACATGTTGATTTTGACGGAAACAATCGAATCAGCCTGCGATACATATGCCATTGTGTTCGGAATGGGGGTAAAACGCTATGGACGACAGGCGGTAGGCCTCGTTTAGAGGTCGTATGAAAAAGTCAACTTTCAGAAATTAAATAATTTAAAATAAAACCCCCTTTTTCCTCTCTTATACCTTGCCCCCCCCCCCCCCCGTTTCATCATTCAGAAAGAAAGAAAAAAAAACCCTAAGCTAGTCGCGCTGCGCCCCCATCAGCGACGCCACCGCGTCGATCGACCCCCCCTCCTCCTCTGCGTGATCGATACCCCCCCTCCTCTTCTGCGCGATCGATACCCCCCCTACCCTCTACGGCGCCCGAAGACCCCCCTTCCTCCTGCTGCCGACCGAAGACCACCCCCCTTTTTGCCTGCTCCGACCGAACGCCGCCACCCCCTTTCTTATTCCGGCGCCAACTTCAGCACCCCTCCCCCTTCTCCCAATTTCAGCTGTGAGTTGTTTTTATATATTTTTTTAATGCTATTTTCTTTCTTTTTTATTTTATTTTATCAGCCTTTACTATGTAAAACATTATTTCAAGAATGTAAAACATATATGTAAATAGTTAGGATTATAAAAATATGATTTTTATCATATATGAAGATTAAAAATATGATTTTTATTAATGTAAAGATAATATTTTTATATGAGAAAATATAATATTTTTGTATGAGAAAAGATAATATTTTTATGTGAGGAAAGAATATATTTTTATCTATGAAAAAGTTCGGATTTTTAATATATACATTAACATGAAAAGTTTAGATTTTTACCTGCAATCTCTTCGATTAAAGACAAGATTTTTAAAATAGAAAAGATTAGATTTTTAAAATAGAAAAGATTAGATTTTTAAAATAGGAAAGATACAATTTTTAGCGGTGTAAAACTAGGATTTTTATATATTGAATAGCGAAGTAAAAATTCGATTTTTCTATATTGAGTAGCAAAGTAAAAATGTGATTTTTACATATGTAGAGAATACGGGCAAAGAAAGTGACAAGAGGCAAGAACGGCGAAGATTTCTACATAAGAAGGGCCGTGGGATTGGATTAGCAATTCTGTGAGAATTTCTCACTCTTCAATCTCTTTTTCTAGTTATAAATATATACTAGGATGCAGACGGTGTTTAATAGCACCCGACACCCGTCGTCCACAGACCATGGACGGCTTGTATGCTTGTTTGTTTGATTTTGCTGTGTAATTGATTGTGTGATGTGAGGTGAAATGAAAATAAAATATTTATATAGTAGAAAATATTTTATAGTTAAAAATAGAATTTTAACGTATATATTAAATGAAATAAAAATAAACAAATCGGACGATTTGTTTATATACACACATTTGACTGATATTGATTGGGACGATAAATTTTACACATCGCCCAACTGCACAAATAAAATCTGTGTTTGATTGTTTGAAAACCCCACACGGGTATTGGGGTGATATACGACATACACTAATCCCAATAGTCAGTTGTATGTCGATCGATTGATTGACAGACTGTTATAAGCATTAAATATTCATATTCGATGCTTATACAGTGTAGAATGCACTTTGGATGATGGTTGATTATTCATCGTTGTTATTGTATACATGTGTTGTGGAAAATCCATATAATTAACATTATATGGTAACTGATTGGGCCTCATTCCAGTTTTGAAAAAGAATATTTGAAAATAGAAATATTTGAAAAGAAATATTTGAAATAGAAATATTTGAAATAGAATATTTGAAAATAGAAATATATGAAGCCGTGTTGATTAGATTAATGCCAGTTTGACGTGAACGATATTTATATAGATTTTATTCATTTTATAATGAATATCGAAAATGATTTCAAAATCTGATATTTTGAAAAGAAATGAATTCGAATTGAAATTGAATATAAATGAATTCGAATTGAAATCGAAAAGAAATGAATTTGAATTGAAATTGAATTAGAAATCAATTTGAATTGAAATCAATTTGAAATGAATTTAAATCGAATTTATAAGGAAAAATTCAACTTTGATTTGAATTTGAAATGAAGCTGAAATCGTTTTGAAAACGAATTTAAAACGATTCATAAAATACGTTTTCAAAAGAAAATCGACGAAGTATATATTATATATATAGTATAATGACCTGAATAGAACGCGTCGCGCCGCGGCAGTTCGCGAATTTCGACCATTGACTTCGAACGGATATCACGGGAGATCCGACCGTCGGATTCTCCTAAAACCGGAACCGTTGGGTTCGTATCGAAAAGAGCTTTCTAACAAATATTAGAAATTAGAAATCTAACGGTTGGATTTGGAATTATGTCCAAATCAAATTTGAAAAAGGTCGCTGTAAGTGCAGTTCGATGGCCATTGATGGAAATCGACTGTACAGGCCTTGATAAAATTATTAAAAATAGTAATAATTTGTGTAAAATCATAAGAAATGATTTGTGAAGATTTGGGATGAAAAGCTCCATATTTAAAAAGATAAAAATTGATTTTTATTGAAATGAACTAGTTTTGAACTAGAATTATAATTCTATTTCTAAATAAATAAATTGGGTTTGAAATGGTTTTGAAAATAACCAGAATTTCCAATATTTATATTGGAATGGATTTGAATCGAAATTGTCTTTGGAATATTTCGATGTTGGATTTCGTGATGATACAGATATTGTTATGGGAATTTGAAAGATATATTTATATCGTTATTTCCAATACGATATTTGTTGGTCGTAGAATTTGATATTGAATATAAGCCTGTATATTTTCTATTCAGAGCCTTGTATTTAATATCAAATGTGATTTGGGTTTGTTGTGAATGGTGTCTTCATTAACCCTGTTCTTGAACCCAGTTGAGAAAAGATTAAATCTTTTATTTAGATTTAAGGAAGTATACCAATTAAATAATATTTAATTGGAATTGAATTCGAATTGATTCTTGGGTTTATCGTGAATGGTGTTTTAAATAACACTCGTTCTTTAACCCGATAATTAATAGAATGTGATTTTGGGTTGTCGTGTACGGTATCTTCAATAATACTGTTCTTAGACCCAAGGGAGTTAAGAAAATCAGAAACTAACTGGAGATTAGTTAAGTTGAATGGTTTCTGAGGTATTGATCTGATGTTGGTTTCGGCCTTCGGGGTTAATACTTAGGGAATGGCTCACTTGCTAATTTATGGTTAGGGTCTGATTGAAATGGAATGTGATTTTGGGTTATCGTGAACCGTGTTTTTAAATGACAGTGATTCTTTAACCCAGTCAAAGATTAAAACTAAGTGGAGTTTTAATGAATCTTTAATTAGATTGTAAAGATCGAAAATGGAGTATCACCAGTTTTACTCCAGGCGGTAGTTAAATCTTTAATTAGATTTGAACGTGAAATGGTAATTGAATTTACCGATAACACCATGGTGTTAGATATGAAGTATTACCAGTTTTACTTCATGGGATGAATAGGTTGGGATGTGGGAATTAAAACAAATGATTACTTCGGTAAGGTTCGTTAATCCCGACTAGTTGAATCGAAATTCAAAAGAAGATTAAAGAATAAATTTAAAGGATTAATCTTTGATAAAATTAATGGGAACCTTTCCCTATGAATGTGAAATTTAGAAACTAATTGTTCGTTAGCTAAGTAGAATGGTTTTCTGGATATTGATCTGATGTTGGTTTCGGCCTTCGGGGTTAATATTTCGGGAATTATTCTCTTGTTAATTTACGGTTAGTGACTAATGAATTGGAATGAGGCGTATGTTGTGTTTGTGTAACACATGTTTATTATATACGCGAGTTATTCGGGAAGACCGGGTTTATCCCATTCTGAACAACTGAGTCGACGATAAGAAATCGAAGAGGAAGACAGTGGTCGAAGACCGGAGATCTTCACCTCGTTTGGATGATAACCGAGGTACTGATTGGGAGGCATCCCGAAATATGGATAATGAGTAGTGATCGTCCAAACGTACGTGGTGATCGATGGGTTTGCGAGGTATATAGTGCCTCTGGTTTCGTTCCGACCCAGAACGGACTTGCAAATGGACATTGTGTCTGACATTGGAATTTATTCTGTGTGATTGATAGCCATCAGTTGCACGATGTGAATAGCCTGTGTGGCATGCTAAGATGCAGTGATCAGGGCTTCTGTTGAAAAGCAAAATCTTGTGGTGATGATCAAAGCACCGCCTGTGTGGCGTAGCTTTGTGTATAACGTGAATTCGCGAGCCTCACACCCCGGTATGAACCAGAAATGGGAGAAAGGACCTCAAGGAGGGCCTACGTTTCCTCCTAGCTAGAAGTGGCGTTAGTGGTTTTACACGCCCTGACGAGTTTGTCTTATGTGGTTGTTGCTGTTGCGAGGCTCCTCGGTTAGATCGGACGATTCGGGTCCGATGGAGTCACTTGTTGGCTCGCTTACGCCTCAAAGGGCGGCGAAACGTAGTGCTCAGGCATTTTAATCCACATCGGTGGACCGGCCCTGTCGCTCCAAAGGTCGATGCGTTCTGATCATGAGACTCGGGCTAGGCAGTCTCGAATTCGGTAAGGACTATCTTTTGCCTTGGTTCATGACGGAAATCCAATTTCCAATAGGTGACGGTTCGATTTTAGTTGTAATCCTATATATTGCGACATAGTGGGATGGGGCGCTTATGCCGCCTATGATTGATACTTATGATTTGAAGTTGTTTTATACACTATGCACTTATAATAGTATCAAATGATTTGTCTTAAACGTATCAAGCATTCTTGGCTATTATAAGGTAAAAACCCCATCCTCCGGCTTGCGTTGCATTGTGTGATGGGAACTGGGTCTTATAATAGCTTCATTTTTCTTTATTTAGCATTGCGTTGTTGTTTTATGCACTGGTATTCTTGGGAGGAAACCCGTTCCGTGTTATACGGCGTGGTCCCTTGATTTACCTAATTTTAAAATAAAGATTAATAACTGTTTTAGTTCTCACACCAGTCCCATGACTGACCTGGAGTTTATTGTTTTAACCAAAACTCTGGGTGCCCTTATTTTGGCACGGGCAGCTAGTAGTTTTGGTTTTGCAGATTTATATTCACAGGATCCTGGTTTACAGCTGGAACGATATCCGGAAAGCTTTGTATCCGTATATCTCCTTCAGTTGTGTATTGTATAATTTTCCGCTGCTTTGTAATGTATTGTAATCTCTGATATTTATCGAATGTGTATTATTTGTTTATACTCTGTATATTCTTGTATTCTGATGAATTGTTGTAATATACAATGAAATGTTCTTCCGTCTGCGTTCTATTTTGTCGTGTTCTCAAAACAATCAGGCGTTTCGAACGTTCTAGATCAGTTTAGCGACTGATTCGGATCGAGCGAAATTCCTTTTCGTCACAGTTGGTATCAGAGCTTTGATTTACAAAGCTCAGAGAACAAGGCACATTAGAACCATACGAAAGAATTCATCAGATATTGGATTAGTAATATTCAATGGGAATGACTCATTAGAGATGGGATCAGTAGTATCCTAGAACGAGTGTGAAGAGTATATTTTTTTAATGAAAACAACTTTGTTTTGAAATTTTAAACCATATACGTATTTGAATAGTTATTTACATTGAATTTGGACAATCCGATATATAAAGATTTTGCATATGCGTCTTGCAAACGTGTATTCGAAGTTTTAATATACTGGATAGTTATAGAATCATACTCTAGTTGCCCGGGGATAATTCTGGTTACGGGGCACCATCGCCAGTATTTATTTTCGAGTTTCAAAAGTGAGATTTCTATAAATTTCCAATTGACTGGTGTGAGAACCGAAACTAGATATGGCCTATTTTTGTGATTTGGCATCAAAAATCTGATTTTTGATTATATATCAAAGTTATGCATTTGAAATGATAACCAACTAATTGATTGATGGTTGTGTTGCTTGATTATTGTTTGATTAAATTAAATGTTGAACGTTTAGCTAAATAGAATCAAATATTGAATTGTATTGAAATTTAGTCGCATTTGCTTGCATATACATGTACTTACATTGAACAGGTCATTGCAAGGAGGCTAGAGCAGAAGAATAAAATTGTTTGCCTGACAAATAGGTACATGTTTACCATAATTTACTAATTTGTTTGGGTGATGATGATTTTATGAGCCGATTGGCTTTTTCTTTTTCTTGTTGAGATCAGAAGGCCTGTATGGCAATTTCAGGATTTTCCCGTGCTCGCGGTACAGGGGAGGTTATGGCGAAAATTTTCGAAAATTTAGGGTGTTAGCCAAATTTTTGAAAAATTTGAAAAGTTCTTAGAAACTGAAAAGTTGAAGAACTTAAGCCGTAGTGAAAGCACTGGAAGTTGAGTTGATTTGTGAAACAACTTTCGGCTTCATTCCTTTTCGGGGACGAAAAGTTTTGAATGGGGGAGATTGTAACAACCCGAAAATCTGGGCCAGTTTAAAATTTTTATTTTGGCAATTTCAGCGAATTTTGATTATTTAAAATGAATTATTTTAAATAAAAACGACGAGAAATTTATTTTGAATAGATTAGAACGTATATATTTATATTCGTCGTCGTTAGAATATAAATATTTATTTATATTTATAAAAGGAATTGAAAATGGCGCGGTAGTTCGATAATTCGATTTCAAACTTCAATTGGATGTACTGGGTGCAAAATAAGCCGGATTTTAGCGAAACCAAAAATAATAGGATCTATTTGAGAATATCTTTCCAACGAATCCAAAAAATTGAAATTTCATAGCGGGAATCAAAAGTTATGTCCAGTTGAAAATTCTGAATAGTCGCTATAGAATTCAGGCCCTTAAAAATGGAAATTTTGCAAACGACCTCGGATTTCGACGAAACCACCTTTGTTGGATCCGTGATGTGAAGTTATTGCTAGATTCCAAATTTCATAATTTTTCGAATCAATATGTGAGCGTGGCAAAGGAAAACGCGTTTGACCCGTTTTAGTTGATTTTAATCGACTGAAAAATGGCCATTTTTCAAACGATCTCAGAATTCGACGAAACTTGTTTTGTTAGGACCGTATCGTCAATATGAAGCTAGAAAATATTTTTCGGGAATTTTCTGAGTTAGTGTGTGGCCCCAGTAAATTGAAATGCGCGTTCAAATTCAATTTATAGAGTTATATGTTGATTTTCACGGAAACTGATTGAAACAATCGAATCAGCCTGCGATACATATGCCATTGTGTTCGGAATGGGAGTGAAACACTATGGACGACAGGCGGTGGGCCTCGTTTAGAGGTCGTATGAAAAAGTCAACTTTCAGAAATTAAATAATTAAAATAATTAAAAATAAAACCCCCTTTTTCCTCTCCTATACCTTGCCCCACCCCCCCCCCCCCCCCCGTTTCATCATTCAGAAAGAAAAAAAAACCCTAAGCTAATCGCGCCCCCCATCAGCGACGCCACCGCGTCGATCGACCCCCCCTCCTCCTCTGCGCGATCGATACCCCCCTCCTCTTCTGCGCGATCGATACCCCCCCCCACCCTCTGCGGCGACCGAAAACCCCCCTTCCTGCTGCCGACCGAAGACCCCCCCCCCTTCTGCCTGCTCCGACCGAACGCCGCCACCCCCTCTCTTATTCCAGCGCCAACTTCAGCACCCCTCCCCCTTCTCCCAATTTCAGCTGTGAGTTGTTTTTATATTTTTTTTATGCTATTTTCTTTCTTTTTTATTTTTTATTTTATTTTATCAGCCTTTACTATGTAAAACATTATTTCAAGAATGTAAAACATATATGTAAATAGTTAGGATTATAAAAATATGATTTTTATCATATATGAAGATTAAAAATATGATTTTTATTAAAGTAAAGATAATATTTTTATATGAGAAAATATAATATTTTTGTATGAGAAAAGATAATATTTTTATGTGAGGAAAGAATATATTTTTATCTATGAAAAAGTTCGGATTTTTAATATATACATTAACATGAAAAGTTTAGATTTTTACATGCAATCTCTTCGATTAAAGACAAGATTTTTAAAATAGAAAAGATTAGATTTTTAAAATAGAAAAGATTAGATTTTTAAAATAGAAAAGATTAGATTTTTAAAATGAAAAAGATTAGATTTTTAAAATAGAAAAGATTAGATTTTTAAAATAGAAAAGATTAGATTTTTAAAATAGAAAAAATTAGATTTTTAAAATAGTAATGATTAGATTTTTAAAATAGAAAAGATTAGATTTTTAAAATAGGAAAGATACGATTTTTAGCGGTGTAAAACTAGGATTTTTATATATTGAATAGCGAAGTAAAAATTCGATTTTTCTATATTGAGTAGCAAAGTAAAAATGTGATTTTTACATATGTAGAGAATACGGGCAAAGAAAGTGATAAGAGGCAAGAACGGCGAAGATTTCTACATAAGAAGGGTCGTGGGATTGGATTAGCAATTCTGTGAGAATTTCTCACTCTTCAATCTCTTTTTCTAGTTATAAATATATACTAGGATGCAGACGGTGTTTAATAGCACCCCACACCCGTCGTCCACAGACCATGGACGGCTTGTATGCTTGTTTGTTTGATTTTGCTGTGTAATTGATTGTGTGATGTGAAATGAAAATAAAATATTTATATAGTAGAAAATATTTTATAGTTAAAAATAGAATTTTAACGTATATATGAAATGAAATAAAAATAAACAAATCGGACGATTTGTTTATATACACACATTTGACTGATATTGATTGGGACGATAAATTTTACACATCGTCCAACTGCACAAATAAAATCTATGTTTGATTGTTTGAAAACCCCACACGGGTATTGGGGTGATATACGACAAACACTAATCTCAATAGTCAGTTGTATGTCGATCGATTGATTGACAGACTGTTATAAGCGTTAAATATTCATATTCGATGCTTATACAGTGTAGAATGCACTTTGGATGATGGTTGATTATTCATCGTTGTTATTGTATACATGTGTTGTAGAAAATCCATATAATTAACATTATATGGTAATTGATTGGGCCTCATTCCAGTTTTAAAAAAGAATATTTGAAAATAGAAATATTTGAAAAGAAATATTTGAAATAGAAATATTTGAAATAGAATATTTGAAAATAGAAATATATGAAGCCGTGTTGATTAGATTGACGCCATTTTGATGTGAACGATATTTATATCGATTTTATTCATTTTATAATGAATATCGAAAATGATTTCAAAATCTGATATTTTGAAAAGAAATGAATTCGAATTGAAATTGAATATAAATGAATTCGAATTGAAATCGAAAAGAAATGAATTTGAATTGAAATTGAATCAGAAATCAATTTGAATTGAAATCAATTTGAAATGAATTTAAATCGAATTTATAAGGAAAAATTCAACTTTGATTTGAATTTGAAATGAAGTTAAAATCGTTTTGAAAACGAATTTAAAACGATTTATAAAATACGTTTTCAAAAGAAAATCGACGAAGTATATATCATATATATTATATATATAATATAATGGCCTGAAAAGAACGCGCCGCACCGCGGCAGTTCGCGAATTTCGACCATTGACTTCGAACGGATATTACGGAAGATCCGACTGTCGGATTCCCCTAAAACCTGAACCGTTGGGTTCGTATCGAAAAGAGCTTTCTAACGAATATTAGAAATTAGAAATCTAACGGTTGGATTTGGAATTATGCCCAAATCAAATTTGGAAAAGGTCGCTGTAAGTGCAGTTCGATGGCCATTGATGGAAATCGACTGTACGGGCCTTGATAAAATTATTAAAAATAGTAATAATTTGTGTAAAATCATAAGAAATGATTTGTGAAGATTTGGGATGAAAAACTCCATATTTGAAAAGATAAAAATAGATTTTTATCGAAATGAACTAGTTTTGAACTAGAATTATAATTCTATTTATTTCTAAATAAATAAATTGGGTTTGAAATGGTTTTGAAAATAACCAGAATTTCCAATATTTGTATTGGAATGGATTTGAATCGAAATTGTCAACGGAATATTTCGATGTTGGATTTCGTGATGATACAGATATTGTTATGGGAATTTGAAAGATATATTTATATCGTTATTTCCAATACGATATTTGTTGGTCGTAGAATTTGATATTGAATATAAGCCGGTATATTTTCTATTCAGAGCCTTGTATTTAATATCAAATGTGATTTGGGTTTGTCGTGAATGGTGTCTTCATTAACCCTGTTCTTGAACCCAGTTGAGAAAAAGATTAAATCTTTTATTTAGATTTAAGGAAGTATACCAATTAAATAATATTTAATTGGAATTGAATTCGAATTGATTCTTGGGTTTATCGTGAATGGTATTTTAAATAACACCCGTTCTTTAACCCGATAATTAATAGAATGTGATTTTGGGTTGTCGTGAACGGTATCTTCAATAATATTGTTCTTAGACCCAAGGGAGTTAAGAAAATCAGAAACTAACTGGAGATTAGTTAAGTTGAATGGTTTCTGAGGTATTGATCTGATGTTGGTTTCGGCCTTCGGGGTTAATACGTAGGGAATGGCTCACTTGCTAATTTATGGTTAGGGTCTGATTGAAATGGAATGTGTTTATAAATGACACTGATTCTTTAACCCAGTCAAAGATTAAAACTAAGTGGAGTTTTAATGAATCTTTAATTAGATGTAAAGATCGAAAATGGAGTATCACCAGTTTTACTCCAGGTGGTAGTTAAATCTTTAATTAGATTTGAACGTGAAATGGTAATTGAATTTACCGATAACACCGTGGTGTTAGATATGAAGTATTACCAGTTTTACTTCATGGGATGAATAGGTTGGGATGGGGGAATTAAAACAAATGATTACTTCGGTAAGGTTCGTTAATCCCGACTAGTTGAATCGAAATTCAAAAGAAGATTAAAGAATAAATTTAAAGGATTTATCTTTGATAAAATTAATGGGAACCTTTCCCTATGAATGTGAAATTTAGAAACTAACTGTTCGTTAGCTAAGTAGAATGGTTTTCTGGATATTGATCTGGTGTTGGTTTCGGCCTTCGGGGTTAATATTTGGGGAATTATTCTCTTGTTAATTTACGGTTAGTGACTAATGAATTGGAATGAGGCGTATGTTGTGTTTGTGTAACACATGTTTATTATATACGCGAGTTATTCGGGAAGACCGGGTTTATCCCATTCTGAACAACTGAATCGACGATAAGAAATCGAAGAGGAAGACGGTGGTCGAAGAGCGGAGATCCTCACCTCGTTTGGATGATAACCGAGATCCTGATTGGGAGGCATCCCGAAATATGGATAATGAGTGGTGATCGTCCAGACGTACGTGGTGATCGATGGGTTTGCGAGGTATATAGTGCCTCCGGTTTCGTTCCGACCCAGAACGGACTTGCAAATGGACAGTGTGTCTGACATTGGAATTTATTCTGTGCGATTGATAGCCATCAGTTGCACGGTGTGAATTGCCTGTGTGGCATGCTAAGATGCAGTGATCAGGGCTTCTGTTGAAAAGCAAAGTCTTGTGGTGATGATCAAAGCACCGCTTGTGTGGCGTAGCTTTGTGTATAACGTGAATTCGTGAGCCTCACACCCCGGTATGAACCAGAAACGGGAGAAAGGACCTCAGGGAGGGCCTACGTTTCCTCCTAGCTAGAAGTGGCGTCAGTGGTTTTACACGCCCTGACGATTTTGACTTATGTGGTTGTTGTTGTTGCGAGGCGCCTCGGTTAGATCGGACGATCCGGGTCCGATGGAGTCACTTGTTGGCTCGCTTACGCCCCAAAGGGCGGCGAAACGTAGTGCTCAGGCATTTTAATCCACATCGGTGGACCGACCCTGTCGCTCCATGGGTCGATGCGTTCTGATCTTGAGACTCGGGCTAGGCAGTCTCGAATTCGGTAAGGACTATCTTTTGCCTTGGTTCATGACGGAAATCCAATTTCCAATAGGTGACGGTTCGATTTTAGTTGTAATCCTATATATGACGACATAGTGGGATGAGGCGCTTATGCCGCCTATGATTGATACTTATGATTTGAAGTTGTTTTATACACTATGCACTTATAATAGTATCAAATGATTTGTCTTAAACGTATCAAGCATTCTTGGCTATTATAAGGTAAAAACCCTATCCTCCGGCTTGCGTTGCATTGTGTGATGAGAACTGGGTCTTATAATAGCTTCATTTTTCTTTATTTAGCATTGTGTTGTTGTTTTATGCACTGGTATTCTTGGTAGGAAACCCGTTCCGTGTTATACGGCGTGGTCCCTTGATTTAACTAATTTTAAAATAAAGATTAATAACTGTTTTAGTTCTCACACCAGTCCCATTACTGACCTGGAGTTTATTGTTTTAACCTAAACTCTGGGTGCCCTTATTTTGGCATGGGCAGATAGTAGTTTTGGTTTTGCAGATTTATATTCACAGGATCCTGGTTTACAGCTGCAACGATATCCGGAAAGCTTTGTATCCGTATATCTCCTTCAGTTGTGTATTGTATTATTTTCCGCTGCTATGTAATGTATTGTAATCTCTGATATTTATCGAATGTGTATTATTTGTTTATACTCTGTATATTCTTGTATTTTGATGAATTGTTGTAATATACAGTGAAATGTTCTTCCGTTTGCGTTCTATTTTGTCGTGTTCTCAAAACAATCAGGCGTTTCGAACGTTCTAGATCGGTTTAGCGACTGATTCGGATCGACCGAAATTCGTTTTCGTCACACTCTAGCAAATGTCCCAGGACCCCAATATGATCCTTGGATCTTCAGGGCTGGTCCTTACCTAACTTTGGAGGATTAGTTATTCCTAAGCACACGTTTCGCGGTCCTTACAGACCTATATCCGAGGCGCCTCGTACCCAACAACCACATGGGTGAAAAGTATATAAATGTCAGGGATGGTAGGTCACTGACACCACCACCAGCTAGAAAGAAACGTCGTGCTCTTACTACAGTCACTATCCCATTTTTTACTCATACCGAGGTGTGAGGCTCGTGAATTCACGCTATACACAAAGCTGCGCCACACAGGTCGTGCTTTGATCATCAACCACAAGACTTTGCTTTTCAACTGCAGCCTTGATCAATTGCCACTTAGGCGTGCCACACAGGAAATTCACTCCATGCGACTGATGTCCATCGATATACAACCTCTAAGCTCGTATGTCTCAGAGAAGGGCGTTAAGCAAGAGAATAAAATCTCTGCCGCCTAACAGATGTATATTTAATAGAAATCAATCAACACAGAATAAAATCCAATGTCAGACACAGCGTCATTTACAACTTCGTTCTGGGTCTGAACGGAACCGGAGGCACTTTCCTCGCATATCCATCCATCTCCAAGTACGTCTAGACGATCACCAACTGTTTTCCTCATCTTGGGTGTACAGCCCATTCGAGATCATCAGTAATCACCCAAACGATGTGAAGACTTCCGGTCTTCAACCACCGTCTTCATCTTCGACATATCGTCGAATCGGTTATTCAGAATGGGTATAAACCCGGCCTTTTCGAATAACCCGCGTATATAATAAACATGTGTTACACAAACACAACATACGCCTCATTCCAATCCAGAATATTCTTTTATTCACAAAATCAAATTCTTAGGGAAAGGTTCCCATTAATTTTATCAAAGATAAATTATTCTAAATTTATTCTTTAATCTTCCTTTGGATATCATTTCAAACCATGTTATGGTTTTCCAAACTAGTCGGGATTAGCGAACCACACTGAAGTAATTATTTATTTTGTTTCCCAATCCCAACCTATTCATCCCCTGGAGCAAAACTGGTAATACTCCATATCTAACACCACGGTGCTATCGGTAAAATTAATTACCATTTCACGTTCAAATCTAATTAAAGATTTAACTATCGCTTTGGAGAAAAACTGGTGGTACTCCATTCTCGATCACCTTTCAGATTTGATAATTTAAATTATCAATTCACATTTCAATCTAATTAAAAATTCATTAAAACTCCACTTAGTTTTAATCTTTCCAATAATCAATATCCTGTCTTTAACTGGGTTAAAGAACCAATGTCATCTAAAACACGGTTCACGATAAACCCAAAATCACTTTCTATTGTTAATCGGGTTAAAGAACAGGTGTTATTCAAAACATCGCACACGATAAACCCAAGAACCAATTTAAATTCAATTCCAATTAATATTATTTAATTGGTACACCTCATTAAATCTAAATAGAAGGATTTAATCTTTTTCTCAACTGGGCTTAAGAATAGTGTTAATGAAGACACCATTCACGACAAACCCAAATCACATTTGATATTAAATACAAGGCACCGAATAAAAAATGTACCGGCTTATATTCAATATCAAATTCTGAAACCAACAAATATCGTATTGGAAATAACGATATAAATATATATTTCAAATTCCCATAACAATATCTGTATAATCACGAAATCCAACATCGAAATATTCCAAAGACAATTTCGATTCAAATCCACTCCAATTCACGGATTGGAAATTCTGATTATTTTTAAAACCACTTCTAAATTCAATTTATTTATTTCTAAAATAAATTGATTTTTATTCTAGTTCAAAACTAGTTCATTTCGATAAAAATCTATTTTTATCTTTTCAAATATGGAGTTTTTTATCCCAATTTTTCCCAAATCATTTCTTATGATTTTACAAAAATTATTGATATTTTTAATAATTTTATCAAGGCCCATACAGTCGATTTTCCCCAATGGCCATCGAACTGCACTTACAGCAACCTTTTCCAAATTTAATTTGGACATAATTCCAAATCCAACTGTTAGATTTCAAATTTCTAATATTCATTGGAAAGCTCTTTTCAATACGAACCCAAGGTTCCAGTTTTAAGAGAATCCGACGGTCGGATCTCCCGCAACGTCAATTCGAAGTCAATGGTCGAAATTCACGAACTGCCTCGGCACGGCGCTTTCTATTCTGGCCATTATATATATAATATATATATATATATATATATATATATATTTCGTCGTTTTCCTTTTAAAACGTATTTTATAAATCGTTTTAAATTCGTTTTCAAAACCATTTCAACTCTATGTTCAATTTCAAATCAAAATTGAATATTTCATATCATTACTATATAAATGATAATATTTTCAAAACGTTATATTTTGAAATTACTCTTTTCTATATTCATTATAAAAACGAATATAATCGATATAAATATCGTTCACGTCAAAATGGCGCAACTGTAATCAACACGGCTTTATATATTTCAATAATTTCGTTATTCTATTCAACCAATGAATATTTATTCTATTCAACACATGAATCTATATTTCTTTCAACACATGACTAATCTCAACACTTGAGTACTGTCAACACACGACTATTTTTATTATGTAATATATTTTATAAAATTATGGTATCGATCGGTTGATTTTTTTTTTAATCAAACTCCACCGTGAAGTAGCTTCTATTTTTAAATATGATAAAGATGTAAATTTTATTATTAAAATATTTTACTCAACACATAAATAGTTTCAACACATGAATATCGTCAACACATGACTATGTATATATTCAACACATGAATTTTCTTTTATAATATTCATTATTTTCCCGATTGGAATGAGGCCCAATCAATCACCATATAATGTTAATTATATGGATTTCACCCAACACATGTATATAATAGCACTAACCAATAATCAACCATCATCCAACGTGCACCACACAACTGCATAAGCTTTAAATATAATCAATTAACGCTTACACAACCTGTCGACCAATCGGTCAACATACAATTAAATAATTGGGATTAGTGTACGCCAAATATCATCCCAACACCCGTGTGGGGTTTCAAATCAACAAACACTGAATATTATTTGTGCAGTTGGGCGATGTGTAAAATTTATCGTCCCAATCAATATCCTTCAAATAGGTGTACATAAACAAACCGTCCGGTTTGTAAATGAATAGTTATTTATTCACATTCGCAATATTCATATTCACGTTAAAAATTATATTTTTAACGATAATTAATTTATTTCAACCATCTACATTTTATTATCGATTTCACAACAACATCACAAACAAATTTCACAACACATCAAATAAGCATACAAGCCGTCCATGGTCTGTGGACGATGGGTGTCGGGTGTTGCTAAGCACCGTCTGCATCCTAGTATATATATATATAACTAGAAAAATAAATTTAGAGTGAGAAGTTCTCACCAATGCTATCCCAACTCCACGACACTTCAAATGTAGAAGTCTTCGCCGTTCTCGCCTTTCGTCTCTTTCGTTACCCGTAGCCACTACATATATAAAAATCACATTTTTATATTGTTGCTATGTATATAAAAATCATATTTTTAAAATCAATCCATATGGATAAAAATTCTATTTTTACATCGCTACTACATAGATAAAAATTCTATTTTTACAACGATGTTTATACAATAAAGATTATATTTTTTACTTCTTCTACTTAATAAAAATTATATTTTTATACCTCCTACATAATAAAGATCGAATTTTTATTATCTATAGAATATAAAAATCCTATTTTTATTATCGCTACTATATAAAAATCATGTTTTTATATTTTCTATAAATTAAAAATCGAATTTTTATTCATCCTAAAATATAAAAAACATATTTTTATCTTCTACATCATATGAAAATTATATTTTGCCATTTCAAAAATAAAGACTTCGCCTTTTCAAAAATAAAGATTTCGCCTTTTCAAATATAAAGATTTCGCCTTTTCAAATATAAAGATTTCGCCTTTTCATTTCATCACTATAAAAATCCCATTTTTAAAGCATTAAAAATCATACTTTTACTTCTAAATGATTTCATATCAAAAATCATATTTTTAAAGTGTTATATATTTAAAATCAGGTTTTAAATTAATAAAACTAAATAAAATAACACAAAAACTCACCGTAATCGATCGAAGGAAGGGATGCTCCCATCGTTGGAAGGGGAGGAGCTTCGGTGGGGGTTTCTGGGGTTGCGCAGGTCAAGGCGAGAGGGAAAGAGGTCGTCGAGGTGGTGGTTGGCAGTTCTAGGGTTTGGGGCTCGTCGAGATGAGGCTTCGCGGTGAGGTGGTCCGTCGGGGTCAGCGTCGAAGGGTGAGGCAGCGGGGAGGGGCGACGGAGGTCAGGCGAGGTGGCGGAGGTCCGGCGAGGCGTGGGCGGCGTTGGTGGACGAGGGCAATGACTCTGAGAGAGAGGGGATCGGGGCGATTTTATTTTGAACGAGAAAATGAATAAAAAGAAAAGGGTGGGGGCTAAGGAAAAGTAAGGGTTTTTTTATATATTAATTTATATTATTTAATTTCAAAAGGTTGACTTTTTCATTCGACCTCTAAATGAGGCCCTCCGTCTGTCGTTCATAGCTAATTACCCCCATTCCGAACACAATGGGATATGTATCGTAAGCTGATTCGATCATTATGATCAGTTTTCGTCAAAATCAAAATATAACTCTATATACTGAATTTGAACGCACATTTCGATTTACTGGGGTCACATACTAACACGAAAAATTCCAAAAAATATATTTTCTAGCTTCATATTGACGATAGGTCCTAACAAAACTAATTTCGTCGAATTCTGAGACCGTTGGAAAAATGGTCATTTTCCAGTCGATTAAAATCAACTGAAACTGGTCAAACGCATTTTCCTTTGCCACGCTCGCATATTGATTCAAAAAAATTATGAAAATTGGAATCTAGCAATAATTTGACATCACGGATCCAACAAAAGTGGTTTCGTCGAAATCCGAGGTCGTTTGCAATATGACTATTTTTAAGGGCCTGAATTCCATAGCGACTATTCAGAATTTTCAACTGGACATAACTTTTGATCCCAACTATGAAATTTCGATTTTTCGGATTCGTTGGAAAGATATTCTCAATTAGATTCCATTATTTTTGGTTTCGCTAAAATCCGGTTTATTTTGCACCCGGTATGTTCAATTGAAGTTTGAAATCGAATTATCGAACTACCGCGCCATTCTCAATTCCTTTTATAATTTAAAATAAATATTTATATTCTAACGACGATCTATATAAATATATACGATCGAATCTACTCAAAGTAAATTTCTCGTCGATATCATTTAAAATAATTCAATTTAAATAATCAAAATCCGCTAAAATTGCCAAAATAAAAAATTTAAATTGGCTCGCATTTCCGGGTTGTTACAATCTCCCCCACTTAAAACTTTTCGTCCCCGAAAAGGAACGAAGCCGGAAGTTGTTTAACTAACTAACTCAACTTCCTTTGTTTTCGTTACGGCCTAAGTTCTTCAACTTTTCAGTTTCTAAGAACTATCCAAAATTTTCAAAAATTTGGCTAACACCCTAAATTTTCGAAAAATTTCGCCATAACCTCCCCTGCACCGGGAGCACCGGGAAAATCCCGAAATTGCCATACAGTCCCTCTGATCTCAAAAAGAAAAAGAAAAAGCCATGCGGCTAGCCAATCGGCTCATAAAATCATCATCACCCAAACAAAACAGTAAATTATGGTAAACACGTGCCTATTTGTCGGGCAAACAATTTTATTCTTCTGCTCTAGCCTCCTTGCTATGACCTGTTCAATGTATGTACATGTATATGCATGCGATTGCGACTAATTTTCAATACAATTTAATATTCGGTTCAATTAGGCTAAATGGTTCAAAATTTCAAACAAATAGACAAACAACACAAACATCAATCAATTAGTGGATTAACATTTCAAATTCATAATTTTGATATATATACAAAAAATCATGTTTTTGATGCCAAATCACAACAAAGTATTCTAGCTATATTTTGGTTCTCACACCAGTCTAACGGAAATATATAGATATCACACCTTCGAAACACGAACATAAATATTGATGATGCCATGGTCATTATCAACATCATCTCCGGGCGACTAGAGTGGGATTCTATATCTATCCAGTATATTAAATCTTCGAATATACGTTCATGACGCGTATACGCGAAATCTTTATATATTGGATTGTCCAAATTCAAAATAAATAAATTATTCAAATACATTTAAAACGATTTAAATTACAAAACAAAATTATTTTCATTTGAAAAATATACTCTTCACACTCGTTCTAGGATACTACTGATCCCATCTCTAACGAGTCATTCTAATTGGATATTACTAATCCAATATCTGATGGACTCTTTCGTTCGGTTCTAATGTGTCTTGTTCTCGAGCTCTGTAAACCAAAGCTCTGATACCAACTGTGACGACAATGAATTTCGCTCGATCCGAATCGATCGTTAGACCGACTAAGACCATTCGAAACCCCCGATCGTTTTGAGAACAGGACAAATTGGAACGCAAACAGAAGAACATTTCATTGTTATTACAACAATACCATCAGATACAAGAATATACAGAGTATAAATGAATAAAATACATTCGATGAATATCAGAGATTACAATAAATTACATAGCAGCGGAAAATAATACAAAGCACAACTGAAGGTGATATATGGATACAGAGCTTTCCGGATATCATTCCAGCTGTAAACCAGGATCCTGTGAATATAAATCTGCAAAACCAAAACTACTAGCTGCCCGTGTAGAAAATAGGGGCACCCAGAGTTAAGGTTAAAACAATAAACTCCAAGTCAGTCATGTGACTGGTGTGAGAACTAAAATAGTTATTTAAAACTTTACTTTAAAAGCGAGTAATTCAAGGGACCACGCCGTATAACACGGAACGGGTTTCCTCCCAAGAATTCTAGTGCATATAACAAAATAGCGCAATGCTCTTTGGAAAAATGAAGCTATTATAAGACCCAGGTCCCATCACACAATCCAACGCAAGCCAAATGATAGGGTTTTCCCTTATAATAGCCAAACATGCTTGGCATGTTTAAAACAAATCATTTGATACTATTACAGGTGTATAGTGTCAAAACAATTCAAATCATAAATATCAATCATAGGCGGCATGGGTACCATCTATCATGTCGCCATACTTGGCTCTTCAAATAAAACCACAGTATCACGTATTGGAAATTGGATTCCATCATGAGTCGAGGCAAGGGGCAAGCTCCTCTCCGATTCGAGACACACTGGACCCCACTATGATCCTTGGATCTTCAGGGCCGGTCCTCACCTAACTTTGGAGGATTAGTTATTCCTGAGCACACGTTTCCCGGTCCTTACAGACCTATATCTGAGGCGCCTCCTATCCAACAACCACATGGGTGAAAAGTAAATAAATGTCAGGGTTGGTAGGTCACTGACACCACCACTGGCTAGAAAGAAACGTCGTGCTCTCCCTGCAGTCAATATCCCGTTTTTGACTCATATCGAGGTGTGAGGCTCGCGAATTCACGCTATACACAAAGCTGCGCCACACAGGTCGTGCTTTGATCATCAACCACAAGACTTTGCCTTTCAACCGCAGCCTTGATCAATTGCCACTTAGGCGTGCCACACAGGCAAATCACTCCATGCGACTGATGTCCATCGATATACAACCTCTGAGCTCGTACGTCTCAGAGAAGGGCGTTAAGCAAGAGAATAAATTCTCCGCCGCCAAACAGATGTATATTTAATAGAGATCAATCAACACAGAATAAAATCAAATGTCAGACACACCGTCCATTTACAAGTTCGTTCTGGGTCTGAACGGAACCGGAGGCACTTTCCTCGCATATCCATCCATCTCCAAGTACGTCTAGACGATCACCAACTGTTTCCCTCATCTTGGGTGTACAACCCAATCGAGATCATCAGTAATCACCCAAACGATATGAAGACTTCCAGTCTTCAACCACCATTTTCATCTTCGACATATCGTCGAATCGGTTATTTAGAATGGGTATAAACCTGGCCTTTCCGAATAACTCGCGTATATAATAAACATGTGTTACAAAAACACAACATACGCCTCATTCCAATCCAGAATATTCTTTTTGTTCACAAAATCACATTCTTAGGGAAAGGTTCCCATTAATTTTATCAACGATAAATTCTTCTAAATTTATTCTTTAATCTTCCTTTGGATATCATTTCAAACCATGTTATGGTTTTCCAAACTAGTCGGGATTAGCGAACCACACCGAAGTAATTATTTATTTTGTTTCCCAATCCCAACCTATTCATCCCTTGGAGCAAAACTGGTAATACTCCATATCTAACACCACGGTGCTATTGGTAAAATTAATTACCATTTCACGTTCAAATCTAATTAAAGATTTAACTATCTCTTTGGAGCAAAACTGGTGGTACTCCATTCTCGATCACCTTTCAGATTTGATAATTTAAATTATCAATTAACATTTCAATCTAATTAAAGATTCATTAAAACTCCACTTAGTTTTAATCTTTTCAAAAATCAATATCCTGTCTTTAACTGGGTTAAAGAACCAATGTCATCTAAAATACGGTTCACGATAAACCCAAAATCACTTTCTATTGTTAATCGGGTTAAAGAACAGGTGTTATTCAAAACACTGCTCACGATAAACCCAAGAACCAATTTAAATTCAATTCCAATTAATATTATTTAATTGGTACACCTCATTAAATCTAAACAGAAGGATTTAATCTTTTTCTCAACTGGGCTTAAGAACAGTGTTAATGAAGACACCATTCACGACAAACGCAAATCACATTTGATATTAAATACAAGGCTCTGAATAGAAAATGTACCGGTTTATATTCAATATCAAATTCTGAAACCAACAAATATCGTATTGGAAATAACGATACTTATCTTTCAAATTCCCATAACAATATCTGTATAATCACGGAATCCAACATCGAAATATTCCAAAGACAATTTCGATTCAAATCCACTCCATTTCACGGATTGGAAATTCTGATTATTTTTAAAACCACTTCTAAATTCAATTTATTTATTTCTAAAATAAATTGATTTTAATTCTATTTCAAAACTAGTTCATTTCGATAAAAATCTATTTTTATCTTTTCAAATATGGAGTTTTTCATCCCAATTTTTCCCAAATCATTTCTTATGATCGTACACAAATTGTTGATATTTTTAATAATTTTATCAAGGCCCGTACAGTCAATTTCCACCAATGGCCATCGAACTGCACTTACAGCGACCTTTTCCAAATTTGATTTGGACATAATTCCAAATCCAACCGTTATATTTCAAATTTCTAATATTCATTGGAAAGCTCTTTTCGATACGAACCCAACGGTTCTGGTTTTAGGAGAATCCGACGGTCGGATCTCCCGCAACGTCAATTCGAAGTCAATGGTCGAAATTCACGAACTGCCACGGCGCGTTCTATTCCGGCCATTATATATAATATATATATTATATATTTCGTCGATTTCCTTTTAAAACGTATTTTATAAATCGTTTTAAATTCGTTTTCAAAACCATTTCAACTCTATGTTCAATTTCAAATCAAAATTGAATATTTCATATCATTACTATATAAATGATAATATTTTCAAAACGTTATATTTTGAAATTACTTTCTTTTCTATATTCATTATAAAAACGAATATAATTGATATAAATATCGTTCACGTCAAAATGGCGCAACTGTAATCAACACGGCTTTATATATTTCAATAATTTCGTTATTCTATTCAACCAATGAATATTTATTCTATTCAACACATGAATCTATATTTCTTTCAACACATGACTAATCTCAACACTTGAGTACTGTCAACACACGACTATTTTTATTATGTAATATATTTTATAAAATTATGGTATCGATCGGTTGATTTTTTTTTTAATCAAACTCCACCGTGAAGTAGCTTCTATTTTTAAATATGATAAAGATGTAAATTTTATTATTAAAATATTTTACTCAACACATAAATAGTTTCAACACATGAATATCGTCAACACATGACTATGTATATATTCAACACATGAATTTTCTTTTATAATATTCATTATTTTCCCGATTGGAATGAGGCCCAATCAATCACCATATAATGTTAATTATATGGATTTCACCCAACACATGTATATAATAGCACTAACCAATAATCAACCATCATCCAACGTGCACCACACAACTGCATAAGCTTTAAATATAAACAATTAACGCTTACACAACCTGTCGACCAATCGGTCGACATACAATTAAATAATTGGGATTAGTGTACGCCAAATATCATCCCAACACCCGTGTGGGGTTTCAAAACAACAAACACTGAATATTATTTGTGCAGTTGGGCGATGTGTAAAATTTATCGTCCCAATCAATATCCTTCAAATAGGTGTACATAAACAAACCGTCTGGTTTGTAAATGAATATTTATTTATTCACATTCACGATATTCATATTCACGTTAAAAATTATATTTTTAACGATAATTAATTTATTTCAACCATCTACATTTTATTATCGATTTCACATCAACATCACAAACAAATTTCGCAACACATTAAACAAGCATACAAGCCGTCCATGGTCTGTGGACGACGTGTGTCGGGTGCTGCTAAGCACCGTCTGCATCCTAGTATATATATATATATATATATATATAACTAGAAAAAGAAATTTAAAGTGAGAAGTTCTCACCAAAGCTATCCCAACTCCACGACACTTCAAATGTAGAAGTCTTCGCCGTTCTCGCCTTTCATCACTTTCGTTACCCGTAGCCACTACATATATAAAAATCACATTTTTATATTGTTGCTATGTATATAAAAATAATATTTTTATAATCACTCCATATGGATAAAAATTCTATTTTTACATCGCTACTATATTGATAAAAATTCTATTTTTACAACGATGTTTATACAATAAAGATTATATTTTTACTTCTTCTACTTAATAAAAAATATATTTTTATACCTCCTACATAATAAAGATCAAAATTTTATTATCTATAGAATATAAAAATCCTATTTTTATTATCGCTACTATATAAAAATCATGTTTTTATATTTTCTATAAATTAAAAATCGAATTTTTATTCATCCTAAAATATAAAAAACATATTTTTATCTTCTACATCATATGAAAATTATATTTTGCCATTACAAAAATAAAGACTTCGCCTTTTCAAAAATAAAGATTTCGCCTTTTCAAATATAAAGATTTCGCCTTTTCAAATATAAAGATTTCGCCTTTTCAAATATAAAGATTTCGCCTTTTCATTTCATCTGTAACGACCCCGAATTTCGCCCAACCCCAATCGATCACAAGATCGATCAAGATCGTTCAATACCCGCATACGTTAACTTTGGGCATACAACACATCATAACAACAACACAGACTTTTATAACATCAATAATAAATGTTACATCAGAGTACAGAATATATCAGAGTACATCAATAAATAATACAGCAGAAGATACATTTACAATAAATTAAATACATTGCAGCGGAACTAATCTCAGCGGAAGGCCATCAATATTCTGGACCCAGCTTCAGACTTCAATCCAGGATGCTGCTTAACTATATCTGCAAAAAGCTACTCGACTGCCCGTGTGGAAAGAGGGCACCCGAGTTTGCAAAGTGAAACAAACTACAGGTCAGTCGTGGGACTGGTGTGAGAATTCTTAACTTAACCTCTCTAATAAGTAAGCTAATCACAGGACCACGCCGCTAACGCGGAACGGGTTTACTTCATTGGATTGCCAGTGCATAATTAAAGTAAATCGTCAAATAACGTAATGCTTTTTAGAAAAAATGAAACCATTATAAGACCCAGGTCCCATCACACAATGCAACGCACACCAGAGGATAGGGTTTTACCTTATAATGGTTAAAAGATGCTTGATACATAAAAACGATATTATTATTAGTGTGTATATATATTTAAAACATTTCAATATAAATGTATTAATCTTAGACGGCATAGTACCTCATCCTACTATGTCGCCATATATAAGTTTACAATCAAAACCGTGGTGTCGTATTGGGAATTGGTTTTCTATCATTAAATCGAGGCTAGGGATCGTCCTCTTCCGATTCGAGACACTCTAGCAAATGCCTCAGGATCCCCTACAGTGAACCCTTGGATCTTCAGGGCCGGTCCCCACCTAACGGTAGTGGATTAATTATGCCTGAACACACGTTTCCCGGTTCTTATGAACCTATAGAATGACCACTTCCGGCCTATAAAAACCCGAGGTACCTCAATCCATAATCCACATAAGTAAAATGTCGAGCCGTGTTAAAACCCAAACACCACTAGCTAGAAAGAAACGTGTGCACTCCCTGTAGTCCTAATCCCGTTTTTGACTCATACCGGGGTGTAAGGCTCGCGAAGTCACGCTATACACAAAGCTATGCCTAAACAGGATATGCTTTGATCATCAACCACAAGGCCTTCTTTTCAACAAAGCCTTGATCATTTGCATCTTAGCATGTCACATTCTCAGACCTACCATATTATTGATCATCTACCAATATATATATATAACCTCTAAGCTCATACGTCTTAGAGAAGGGTGATAAGTAAAGAATAAATTCTTCACCACCAAACAGAAATATATAATCAGTAGCGTTCAACAAATACAGTAGAAAGGAATACAATGTCAGACACACAATCCATTTACAAGTCCGCTCTGGGTCTGAGCGAAACAACGTGTCCGTCGATCTCCAAACACGTTTGGACGATCATTACCAAATACCTTGCCTTGGGATGTACAGTCCCAATTCAAGATACCAGTCATCACCATCCCAACGATGTGAAAACCTTCGGTCTTCAACCACCGTCATCTTCGACTCTTGATCATCGTGATGATTATTCAGAATGGGTTAAACCTGGTCTTTCTGAATAACTCGCGTATTTTGTGATTAAAAATCAAATATAGGAAAATCACACATTACGCCACATTTCAACTCCGAATATTCTTTTAATAAGAATATTCATATTAAAGGATTCTCATTAATTTTATCAAAGATAATCTTTGAAAATAAAATCTTAAATCTTCCTTAAAAGATTTATTAAAATATAATTTTGATTTAATATCAAAAGTCATTATTACAAGATCATTTATTTTATGGAATAAATCTTGTCTTAAAACGGGTTAAAGAACTAATGTTCTTTAAAACACAGTTCACGATAAACCCATAAATCATTTTCTAAAATAAGGAATTTCACAAAAATCAAATCAATACATAACCGATATGAAATTCTGTATCGGACTAACAATATACATGGGATAACGGCAAAACCTCTTAAATTCCATATATAATATCGGTCTTCTATTACAGAAGCCCATCTCGATTATTACCAATCGAATTTCTACTTAATTCCAAATTTAATATATTAAATTGGAAAACTTAATTTTTTTTTAAATCTATAAATTAGATTTATAAATTCCAAATAATAATTTCAATGTAAATTGGATTAAAGGACAAATGTCGTTTAAAAACACCGTCCACGATAAATCCACTCACATCTCAATTTACTTCATATCATAAAGTATAATGGCAACTTCTAATAATCATAATTAAAGGATTTCTCTTTAAATATTAATTATTATAAAGAAAACGTTATTTTAAAATAATCATTAAAAATATTCTTTATACAAAAGATCTTTAAATGGGAAGTATTCTTTATATTACAGATCTTTATCTTTTACAAATATTCTTTATCTTAACATATACTTAATTAAAAATATTTTTATATAAAAAGAATTTCTAAGGTAAAAATATTCTTATTTAAGAGAACACCTAAATCGAAATGCGACTCAAACATTTACCATATAATTTGGATTATATGGATTTCACACACATCATATATATGACAATAATAGAAAACCATCAAATCATCCATCTACATCCAAAGTGTAAATTCCACTGTGTAAGTGTTAAAATTAAATAATAACGCTCATCGCAGCCTGTCGATCTAACAATCAACATACAACTAAATATTGGGATTAGTGTATGTTAACTTTCATCCCAACACCCGTGTGGGGTTTCATCCAACAAACAAATAACAAATTTATTTGTGTACTTGGGCGATGGGTAAAAATTATCGACCCAATCACATAAACAAGTTGGGTAACTTGTCTATGGCAGTGTAATACACAATATATCACACGACGATAAAAATGCCTCTTTTATTTCTATCCTTTTTATCGCATGTAAAATGTCAATAAAAATGTAATATTTATTTCTATTCTTTTATCGCATCTAAAATGGCGATAAAAATATAATCTTTATTTCAATTCCTTTCATTGTAAATAAGTGGGAAGGAGAATATAATCTTTAATTCCATTTGTAATAGGAAATACAAATAATAAAAAAATATAACTTTTCATTTCATTCTTTATTTGCAATAAAGAATGCAAATAAAGATTCAACTTTTTAATTTGATGTTTATTTACATAGAGGAATGTAAATAAAAAGTTATAACTTTTCGTTTCATAATTTATTTGCATTAAGGATTGCAAATGAAAATGTATCTTTTATTCTCATGTTTTATTTGCATTGAGTAATGCAAATAAAAATGTAATATTTAATTTCTGGTTTTATTTACATCAAGAAATGTAAATAAAAGAACAATTCCTTATTTTATGTTTATTTACATCAAGTGAAGTAAATAAATAAATAAAAATGTAACCTTTATTTTAATGTTTTGTTCGCATTTTAAAATCATGCGACAAAAAATGTAGCTATTGTTTTTAAATAAATTTGTTTGCATCTAAATTTGCAAACAAAAATGTAATTTTTATTTTCTTGTTTGTAGCTAAAGTTGCAAACAAAAATGTAATTTTTTATCTACTTGTTTTATTTGCATGATAGAATACAAATAAAAATGTATTTTCTATTTTCTACGTTTCGTTTGCATTGTAGAATGCAAACAAAAATATAATTTTTCTATTTTCATGTATTGTTTGCATTCGTGAATGCAAATAAAAGAACAACTTTTCTTTTCAAGATATATTTGCATTAATGAGTGCAAATAAAAGAACAAATTTAAATTTCAATGCATTTATACGTTGGTGAATGTAAATAAAAGGATAAACTCGGATTTCAACATATATTTACATTTGTGAATATAAATAAAAGGATAAATTTTATTTCAATGTATATTTACATTTGTGAATGTAAATAAAGGAACAAATTATATTTTCAAAATATATTTGCATTGGTGAATGCAAATAAATGAACAAATTTTATATATCTTTGTATCTGTAAATATGTATTTTATATATCTTTGTATCAGTAAACACAAATAAAAGAACAAGTTTTATTTTTAATGTATATTTGCACTGGTAAATGCAAATAAAAGAACAAGTTTATTTTTAATGTATATTTACATTTGTGAGATTTTTAAATGTTACCACTTTTATTGAAATCAAAGTGACAAATAAAATATGACCTTTATTTCAATCCCTGTTATTGAAAACAGTAGACAATAAAAATCTAATCTTTAATTTCAATTCTAATATTACATAAAAATGTAATCTTTTAATTTTATTCTTTTTAATGAAACTATTCCATATTAAAAATATAAGCTTTTTAATCCACTCTTCCTAATGTAATAAACTCACATTAAGGATATGTTCTTTTAATCCTTCTTTTTAATGTAAACAAATTCTCATTAAAAATACATTCTTTTTTATTCATTCTTTTTAATGTAAACAAATTCACATTAAAAACATATTCTTTTTATTCATTCTTTTTAATGTAAACAAATTCACATTAAAAATGTATTCTCTTTATTCATTCTTTTTAATGTAAACAAATTCACATTAAAAATGTATTGTTTTTATTCATTCTTTTTTATGTAAACAAGTTCACATTAAAAATGTATTTTTTTATTCATTCTTTTTAATGAAAACAAATTCACATTAAAAATGTATTCTTTTTTTCTTTTCTTTCGTTGTTCAAATTCTATTGTAAATAAACAACAAAAATAATATTTTATTCGACATCCAAATTCTGTTGAAAAATAAACAAATAAAATAAGATTTTATTTGTTAACTAGTCTCCGTTGTAATATAAACAAATAAAAATAATGTTATATTTGGCGCTCAATTTCTTTTGTTATATCAACAAATAAAAATGAGCTTTTATTTGTTATTTCAATTCTATTGTTCATTTCAAAAAATAAGAATTATGTTTTAATAACATAAAATAAATTTTTACAACTGGATCTGAAATAAGTATGATTTAAATATGAATATAATATGATCTAGATCAAATTTTAGATCTAATCTCTAACTGCAAATAAATTCAACAATATGTAAAATTCCAATGCGGATTTAGCATATTATGAACAACAAAACATACAACAATTAACATTCAACAACACAGACATTTTAGATCTGAGTTAACATGATAATACGATCAATTTTAACACGAGAAAATAATTAATAATTAATTAAATAAATAAAATTAGAATTCCCACATTGATTTTTGCTGAAAATTTGACTGTCTCAGAATCAGCTCTGGTCTGCGCCATCGCGAAGATCTCGGAAAGACGAGTCCAACGCACCTGACGGTTCGTCAATCGGACCTCGTATGAAGGAGATATTGATTTTTAAAGATTGCATAAATTAAATATTTAATTAATAAAATAATATAAAAAATACTTCTTTCTTCTTCGTTGCGCTCCGTTCTGCCGAACCCATATCACGCCATCCCCTCCTTCTGTGCGTGCCCCCCTAGGATCACCCGACCGCCGATCAGACCTCGCCACTCCAACGCCCCGCCCGCGAGCGACCAACACCCAGAAGGCCACCCAACTCGACCTCCTCCTTGCCTCGCAAATCAAACCCGAACCCGCCACGTTTCAGCCCAAAATTCGTGAAATCCGTGAACCAAAACCCGATCTTGACCTTATGGATTGAAAGATCTCTCTGAGAGCTTCGATTTGGTACCGAGTTTGTCGATTTTCGTTGAGCGAATCAAAAGTTATGAGCGTTTGAAATTGGAGAAATTCTTGCCTTCGGTTTAGTTGGCGGCTGAAATTAGGGTTAGGATTTCGTCCTGAATATTTTAATAATATTTTAATATTAAATCTCGAAAATCGTGCTTAAAAGGTGGATTTTCGGACTTTCTATGATTTGGGCTTGCATACTGTCGTTCTTAAGGTTTTGACACCTTCTGAACGCAATGGGATAGGCCCCGTGGCCCAATTTTGAAATCTGTACAATTTTTATTTAAAATTGCATTAAAAATTAATTAAATATTGACCGTACATATAAATATGTCGGGGCCACATACGACCTCAGAAAATTCTAAAAAAAAATATTTTTAGCTTTCTTATGACGATACGAATCCAACAAAATTATTTTCGTCGAATTCTGAGACTGTTTGAAAAATGGCTATTTTTAAGGCGTTTAAATTAAACTAAAATAGTTAAAACACATTTTCTTTTGCCACGCCCACATATTAATTCGAAAAATTCTGAAAATTGAAACCTAGCAATAATTTGACATTCCGGTTCCAACAAAAGTGGTTTCGTCGAAAACGAAGGTCGTTTGAAAAAATGACTATTTTTAAGGCCAATATATATAATATTAAAAATTCATTTTTAAACAAATAAATTCCGAAACTCAAAATATATAAGTGTTTACTGTTTTACAACGCAGAAGCGTCATTCCGAACTCAATGGAAGTGGTTTTGAGTCGAAATTCCTTCATATGTGAAAAGTAGCCTTTTGGGCCATATATTATATATAAATTCTACAGCGACCTTTCTAAAAATTGAACTGGCCATAACTTTTGATTTCCGCTATGAAAATTCAATTTTTCAGATTCGTTAGAAAGATATGGTTAAACAGATTTAAATATTTCTGGTTTCACTCAATTCTAATTTATTTTGAATCCTGTACATTCAGTTAAAGTTTAAAATCAAATTTTCAAACTACCGCGCCATTTATAACTCCATTTATATTTAAAATTAAATTTATTCGTTTTAACTTCGATTAAAATAAATTCTAGCCATTATTATTTATAATAAATTATATTATATCCTCAAAATTCATTAAAATTTTCTAAAATAAAAATTTTAAATTGGTTCAGAATTTGCGGGTTGTTACAATCTCCCCCACTTAAAATCTTTTCGTCCTCGAAAAGGAAATGAAGCTAAAGTTGTTTATTTAACTAATTTAATTTTCATTCTTTAATTGTTTAATAATTTTATTAGTTGAACTCATATTCACACAACACAATCGCCAATTAATAGTTGATTAAATTTCAAAAATATATAATTTTTATATATTCAAAAATCATATTTTCTAAAATCGAATTATATATAATAACAAGTACATTAATTATGAACTATTCACTCTGACTCATTCTAGGGCATTGCTAACCCCATCTCTAATGAGTATTCTCATTCTAGGATACTGTTGATCCTATCTCTAATGAGTATTCTTATTGGATATTACTAATCCAACCTCTGATGAGTCTTCTGTTTAGTTCTAATGAATTGTATCCCAAAGATTTGAGCTAGCCTCGCTCTGATACCAGCTGTAACGACCCCGAATTTCGCCCAACCCCAATCGATCACAAGATCGATCAAGATCGTACATAACCCGCGTACGTTAACTTTGGGCATACAACACATCAGAACAACAACACAGACTTTTATAACATCAATAATAAATGTTACATCATAGTACAGAATATATCAGAGTACATCAATAAATAATACAGCGGAAGATACATTTACAATAAATTAAATACATTGCAGCGGAACTAATCTCAGTGGAAGGCCATCAATATTCTGGACCCAGCTTCAGACTTCAATCCAGGATCTTGCTTAACTATATATGCAAAAAGCTACTCGACTGCCCGTGTGGAAAGAGGGCACCCGAGTTTGCAAAGTGAAACAAATACAGGTCAGTCGTGGGACTGGTGTGAGAATTCTTAACTTAACCTATCTAATAAGTAGGCTAATCACAGGACCACGCCGCTAACGCGGAACGGGTTTACTCCATTGGATTACCAGTGCATAATTAAAGTAAATCGTCAAATAACGTAATGCTTTTTAGAAAAAATGAAACCATTATAAGACCCAGGTCCCATCACACAATGCAACGCACACCAGAGGATAGGGTTTTACCTTATAATGGTTAAAAGATGCTTGATACGTAAAAACGATATTATTATTAGTGTGTATATATATATTTAAAAACATTTCAATATAAATGTATTAATCTTAGACGGCATAGTACCCCATCCTACTATGTCGCCATATATATGTTTACAATCAAAATCGTGGTGTCATATTGGGAATTGGTTTTCTGTCATGAAATCGAGGCTAGGGATCGTCCTCTTCCGATTCGAGACACTCTAGCAAATGCCTCAGGATCCCCCGCAGTGAACCCTTGGATCTTCAGGGTCGGTCCCCACCTAACGGTAGTGGATTAATTATGCCTGAACACACGTTTCCCGGTTCCTATGAACCTATAGTATGACCACTTCCGGCCTAAAAAACCCGAGGTACCTCAATCAAAAATCCACATAAGTAAAATGTCGGGCCGTGTTAAAACCCAAACACCACTAGCTAGAAAGAAACGTGTGCACTCCCTGCAGTCCTAATCCCGCTTTTGACTCATACCGGGGTGTGAGGCTCGCGAAGTCACGCTATACACAAAGCTATACCAAAACAGGCTATGGTTTGATCATCAACCACAAGGTCTGCTTTTCAACAAAGCCTTGATCATTTGCATCTTAGCATGTCACATTGTCAGACCCTACCATATTATTGATCATCTACCAATATATATATATAACCTCTAAGCTCATACGTCTTAGAGAAGGGTGATAAGTAAAGAATAAATTCTTCACCACCAAACAGAAATATATAATCAGTAGCGTTCAACAAATGCAGTAGAAAGGAATACAATGTCAGACACACAATCCATTTACAAGTCCGCTCTGGGTCTGAGCGAAACAACGTGTCCGTCGATCTCCAAATACGTTTGGACGATCATTACCAAATACCTTGCCTTGGGATGTACAGTCCCAATTCAAGATACCAGTCATCACCATCCCAACGATGTGAAAACCTTCGGTCTTCAACCTACGTCATCTTCGACTCTTGATCGTCGTGATGATTATTCAGAATGGGTTAAACCCGGTCTTTCTGAATAACTCGCATATTTTGTGATTAAAAATCAAATATTGGAAAATCACACATTACACCACATTTCAACTCCGAATATTCTTTTAATAAGAATATTCGTATTAAAGGATTCTCATTAATTTTATCAAAGATAATCTTTGAAAATAAAATCTTAAATCTTCCTTAAAAGATTTATTAAACTCTAATTTTGATTTAATATCAAAAGTCATTATTACAAGATCATTTATTTTATGGAATAAATCTTGTCTTAAAACGGGTTAAAGAAATAGTGTTCTTTAAAACACAGTTCACGATAAACCCACAAATCATTTTCTAAAATAAGGAATTTCACAGAAATCAAATCAATACATAAGCGATATGAATTTCTGTATCGGACTAACAATATACATGGAATAACGGCAAAGCCTCTTAAATTCCATATATAATATCGGTCTTCTATTACAGAAGCCCATCTCGATTATTACCAATCGAATTTCTACTTAATTCCAATTTTAATATACTAAATTGGAAAACTTGATTTTTAGAAAATGCCTTTTTAAATCTATAAATTAGATTTATAAATTCCAAATAATAATTTCAATGTAAATTGGATTAAAGGACAAATGTCGTTTAAAAACACCGTCCACGATAAATCCACTCACATCTCAATTTACTTCATATCATAAAGTAATAGGGAATACAAAACAATAGGAGAATATAATCTTTAATTCCATTTGTAATAGGGAATACAAATAATAACAAAAATATAACTTTTCATTTCATTCTTTATTTGCAATAAAGAATGCAAATAAAGATTCAACTTTTTAATTTGATGTTTATTTACATAGAGGAATGTAAATAAAAATTAAAACTTTTCATTTCATAATTTATTTGTATTAAGGATTGCAAATGAAAATGTATCTTTTATTCTCATGTTTTATTTGCATTGAGTAATGCAAATAAAAATGTAATATTTAATTTCTTGTTTTATTTACATCAAGAAATGTAAATAAAAGAACAACTCCTTATTTTATGTTTATTTACATCAAGTGAAGTAAATAAATAAATAAAAATGTAACCTTTATTTTAATATTTTGTTCGCATTTTAAAATCATGCGACAAAAAATGTAACTATTGTTTTTAAATAAATTTGTTTGCATCTAATTTGCAAACAAAAATGTAATTTTTATTTTCTTGTTTGTAGCTAATGTTGCAAAAAAGATGTAATTTTTTATCTACTTGTTTTATTTGCATGATAGAATACAAATAAAAATGTATTTTCTATTTTCTATGTTTCGTTTGCATT
This sequence comes from Allium sativum, assembly GCA_030737875.1. NCBI lineage: Eukaryota > Viridiplantae > Streptophyta > Magnoliopsida > Asparagales > Amaryllidaceae > Allium > Allium sativum. The sequence continues at coordinate 243,563,367 of CM060923.1, forward strand.
GTAGAATGCAAACAAAAATATAATTTTTCTATTTTCATTTATTGTTTGCATTCGTGAATGCAAATAAAACAACTTTTCTTTTCAAGATATATTTGCATTAATGAGTGCAAATAAAAGAACAAATTTAAATTTCAATGCATTTATACATTGGTGAATGTAAATAAAAGGATAAACTCGGATTTCAACATATATTTACATTTGTGAATATAAATAAAAGGATAAATTTTATTTCAATGTATATTTATATTTGTGAATGTAAATAAAGGAATAAATTTTTTTTCAAAATATATTTGCATTGGTGAATGCAAATAAAAGAACAAATTTTATATATCTTTGTATCTGTAAATATATATTTTATATATCTTTGTATCAGTAAACACAAATAAAAGAACAAGTTTTATTTTTAATGTATATTTTCATTGGTAAATGCAAATAAAAGAACAAGTTTATTTTTAATGTATATTTACATTTGTGAGATTTTTAAATGTTACAACTTTTATTGAAATCAAAGTGACAAATAAAATATGACCTTTATTTCAATCCCTGTTATTGAAAACAGTAGACAATAAAAATCTAATCTTTAATTTCAATTCAAAGATTACATAAAAATGTAATTATTTAATTTTATTCTTTTTAATGAAACTATTCCATATTAAAAATATAAGCTTTTTAATCCACTCTTCTTAATGTAACAAACTCACATTAAGGATATGTTCTTTTTATCCTTCTTTTTAATGTAAACAAATTCTCATTAAAAATACATTCTTTTTATTCATTCTTTTTAATGTAAACAAATTCACATTAAAAACGTATTCTTTTTATTCATTCATTTTAATGTAAACAAATTCACATTAAAAATGTATTCTTTTTATTCATTCTTTTTAATGTAAACAAATTCACATTAAAAATGTTTTTTTTATTCACTCTTTTTAATGTAAACAAATTCACATTAAAAATGTATTCTTTTTTTTTCTTTTCTTTCGTTGTTCAAATTCTATTGTAAATAAACAACAAAAATAATATTTTATTCGGCATCCAAATTCTGTTGAAAAATAAACAAATAAAATAAGATTTTATTTGTTAACTAGTCTCCGTTGTAATATAAACAAATAAAAATAATGTTTTATTTGGCGCTCAATTTCTTTTGTTATATCAACAAATAAAAATGAGCTTTTATTTGTTGTTTCAATTCTATTGTTCATTTCAGAAAAATAAGAATTATGTTTTAATAACATAAAATAAATTTTTACAACTGGATCTGAAATTAGTATGATTTAAATATGAATATAATTTGATTTAGATCAAATTTTAGATCTAATCTCTAACTGCAAATTAATTCAACAACATGTAAAATTCCAATGCGGATTTAGCATATTATGAACAACAAAACATACAACAAGCAACAATTAACAATTCAACAACACAGACATTTCAGATCTGAATTAACATGATAATACGATTAATTTTAACACGAGAAAATAATTAATAATTAATTAAATAAATAAAATTAGAATTCTCACATTGATTTTTGCTGAAAATTTGACTGTCTCGGAATCAGCTCTGGTCTGCGTCATCGCGAAGATCTCAGAAAGACGAGTCCAACGCAACTGACGGTTCCTCAATCGGACCTCGTATGAAGGAGATATTGATTTTTAAAGATTGCATAAATTAAATATTTAATTAATAAAATAATATAAAAAAAATACTTCTTTCTTCTTCGTTGCACTCCGTTCTGCCGAACCCATATCACGCCAATCCCTGCTTCTGCCCGCGCCCCCCTAGGATCACTCGACCGCGGATCAGACCTCGCCACTCCGACGCCCCGCCCGCGAGCCACCAACGCCCAGAAGGCCACCCAACTCGACCTCCTCCTTGCCTCGCAAATCAAACCCGAACCCGCCACGTTTCAGCACAGAATTCCTGAAATCCGTGAACCAAAACCCGATCTTGACCATCTGGATTGAAAGATCTCTCCGAGAGCTTCGATTTGGTACCAAGTTTGTCGATTTTTGTTGAGCGGATCAAAAGTTATGAGCCTTTGAAATTGGAGAAATTGTGGCCTTCGGTTTAGGTGTCGGCTGAAATTAGGGTTAGGGTTTTGGCCTGAATATTTTAATAATATTTTAATATTAAATCTCGAAAATCGTGCTAAAAGGTGGATTTTCGGACTTTCTCTGAATTGGGCCTGCTTACTGTCGTTCTTAAGGTTTTGACACCTTCTGAACGCAATGGGATAGGTCCCGTGGCCCAATTCCGAAATCAGTACGAGTTTTATTTAAAATTGCATTAAAAATTAATTAATTTAATATTGACCGTACATATTAATATGCCAGGGCCACATACGACCCCAGAAAATTCTAAAAAGAAAATAATTTTAGCTTTCTCATGACGATACGAATCCAAAAAAATATTTTCATCCAATTCTGAGACTGTTTGAAAAATGGCTATTTTTAAGGCGTTTAAATTTAATTGAAATAGTCAAAACACATTTTCTTTTGCCACGCTCATATATTAATTCGAAAAATTCTGAAAATTGAAACCTAGCAATAATTTGACATTCCTGTTCCAACAAAAGTGGTTTCGTCGAAAACGGAGGTCGGTTGAAAAAATGACTATTTTTAAGGCCAATATATTTAATATTAAAAATTCATTTTTAAACAAATAAATTCCGAAACTCAAAATATATAAGTGTTTACTGTTTTTCAATGCAGAAACGTCATTCCGAACTCAATGGAAGTGGTTTCGAGTCGAAATTCCTTCATATGTGTAAAGTAGCCTTTTGGGCCATATATTATATATAAATTCTACAGCGACCTTTCTAAAAATTGAATTGGCCATAACTTTTGATTTCCACGATGAAATTTCAATTTTTCAGATTCGTTAGAAAGTTATGGTTAAACAGATTTAAATATTTCTGGTTTCACTCAATTCTGATTCATTTTGTATCCTGTACATTCAGTTAAAGTTTAAAATCAAATTTTCAAACTACCACGCCATTTCTAACTCCATTTATATTTAAAATTAAATTTATTCATTTTAACTTCGATTAAAATAAATTCTAGCCATTATTATTTATAATAAATTATATTATATCATCAAAATTCATTAAAATTTTCTAAAATAAATTTTTTTAAATTGGTTCAGAATTTGCGAGTTGTTACAATCACTATAAAAATCACATTCCTAAAGCATTAAAAATCATACTTTTACTTCTAAACGATTTCATATCAAAAATCCTATTTTTAAAGTGTTATATATATAAAATCAGGTTTTAAATTAATAAAACTAAATAAAACAACATAAAAACTCACCGTAATCGATCGAAGGAAGGGATGCTCCCATCGTTGGAAGGGGAGGAGCTTCGGTGGGGGTTTCTGGGGTTGCGCAGGTCAAGGCGAGGGGGAAAGAGGTCGTCGAGGTGGTGGTTGGCAGATCTAGGGTTTGTGGCTCGTCGAGATGAGGCTTCGCGGTGAGGTGGGGCGTCGGGGTTAGCGTCGAAGGGTGAGGCAGCGGGGAGGGGCGACGGAGGTCAAGCGAGGTGGCGGAGGTCCAGCGAAGCGTGGGCGGCGTTGGTGGACGAGGGCAACGACTCTGAGAGAAAGGGGATCGGGTCGTTTTTATTTTGAACGAGAAAATGAATAAAAAGAAAAGGGAGGGGGCTAACGAAAAGTAAGGGTTTTTTTAATATATTAATTCATATTATTTAATTTCAAAAGGTTGACTTTTTCATTCGACCTCTAAACGAGGCCCTCCGCCTGTCGTTCATAGCTAATTACCCCCATTCCGAACACAATGGGATATGTATCGTAAGCTGATTCGATCGTTATGATCAGTTTTCGTCAAAATCAAAATATAACCCTATATATTGTATTTGAACGCACATTTCAATTTACTGGGGTCACATACTAACACGAAAAATTCCAAAAAAATATTTTCTAGCTTCATATTGACGATACGGTCCTAACAAAACAAATTTCGTCGATTTCTGAGACCGTTGGAAAAATGGTCATTTTCCAGTCGATTAAAATCAACTAAAACTGGTCGAACGCGTTTTCCTTTGCCACGCTCACATATTGATTCAAAAAATTATGAAAATTGGAATCTAGCAATAATTTGACATCACAGATCCAACAAAAGTGGTTTCGTCAAAATCCGAGGTCGTTTGCAAAATGGTTATTTTTAAAGGCCTGAATTCCATAACGACTATTCAGAATTTTCAACTGGACATAACTTTTGATCCCCGCTATGAAATTTCGGTTTTTCGGATTCATTGGAAAGATATTCTCAATTAGATTCCATTATTTTTGGTTTCGCTAAAATCCGGTTTATTTTGCACCCGGTATGTTCAATTGAAGTTTGAAATCGAATTATCGAACTACCGCGCCATTTTCAATTCCTTTTATAATTTAAAATAAATATTTATATTCTAACGACGATCTATATAAATATATACGTTCGAATCTACTCAAAGTAAATTTCTCATCGATATCATTTAAAATAATTCATTTTAAATAATCAGAATCCGGTAAAATTGCCAAAATAAAAATTTTAAATTGGCTCGCATTTCCGGGTTGTTACAATCTCCCCCACTTGAAACTTTTCGTCCCCGAAAAGGAACGAAGCCGGAAGTTTTTTAACTAACCAACTCAACTTCCTTTGTTTTCTTTACGGCCTAAGTTCTTCAACTTTTCAGTTTCTAAGAACTTTCCAAAATTTTCAAAAATTTGGCTAACACCCTAAATTTTTGAAATTTTTTGCAACAACCTCCCCTACACCGGGAGCACCGGGAAAATCCCGAAATTGCCATACAGGCCCTCGGATCTCAAAAAGAAAAAGAAAAAGCCAAGCGGCTAGCCAGTTGGCTTATAAAATCATCATCACCCAAACAAAACAGTAAATTATGGTAAACATGTACCTATTTGTCGGGAAACAATTTTATTCTTGTGCTCTAGCCTCCTTGCTATGACCTGTTCAATGTATGTACATGTATATGCATGCAATTGCGACTAATTTTCAATACAATTTAATATTCGGTTCAATTAGGCTAAATGGTTCAAAATTTCAAACAAATAGACAAACAACACAAACATCAATCAATTAGTGGATTAACGTTTCAAATTCATAATTTTGATATATATACAAAAAATCATGTTTTTGATGCCAAATCACAACAAAGTATTCTGGCTATATTTTGGTTCTCACACCAGTCTAATGGAAATATATAGATATCACACTTCGAAACACGAACATAAATATTGATGATGCCATGGTCATTATCAACATCATCTCCGGGCGACTAGAGTGTGATTCTATATCTATCCAATATATTAAAACTTCGAATATACGTTCATGATGCGTATACGTGAAATCTTTATATATTGGATTGTCCAAATTCAAAATAAATAAATTATTCAAATACGTTTAAAACGATTTAAATTACAAAACAAAATTATTTTCATTTGAAAAATATACTCTTCACACTCGTTCTAGGGTACTACTGATCCCATCTCTAACAAGTCATTCTAATTGGATATTACTAATCCAATATCTGATGGACTCTTTCGTTCGGTTCTAATGTGTCTTGTTCTCGAGCTCTGTAAACCAAAGCTCTGATACCAACTGTGACGACAATGAATTTTGCTCGATCCGAATCGATCGTTAGACCGACTAAGACCGTTCGAAACCCCCGATCGTTTTGAGAACAGGACAAATTGGAACGCAAACAGAAGAATATTTCATTGTTATTACAACAATTCCATCAGATATAAGAATATACAGAGTATAAATGAATAAAATACATTCGATGAATATCAGAGATTACAATAAATTACGTAGCAGCGGAAAATAATACAAAGCACAACTGAAGGTGATATACGGATACAGAGCTTTCCGGATATCATTCCAGATGTAAACCAGGATCCTATGAATATAAATCTGCAAAACTAAAACTACTAGCTGCCCGTGTAGAAAATAGGGGCACCCAGAGTTTAGGTTAAAACAATAAACTCCAGGTCAGTCATGTGACTGGTGTGAGAGCTAAAATAGTTATTTAAAACTTTACTTTAAAAGAGAGTAATTCAAGGGACCACGCCGTATAACACAGAACGGGTTTCCTCCCAAGAATACTAGTGCATATAACAAAACAGCGCAATGCTCTTTGGAAAAATGAAGCTATTATAAGACCCAGGTCCCAGCACACAATGCAACGCAAGCCGGAGGATAGGGTTTTCCCTTATAATTGCCAAACATGCTTGGTACGTTTAAAACAAATCATTTGATACTATTATAAGTGTATAGTGTCAAAACAATTCAAATCATAAATATCAATCATAGGCGGCATGGGTACCATCTATCATGTCGCCATACTAGGCTCTACAAATAAAACCGCAATATCACGTATTGGAAATTGGATTCCATCATGAGTCAAGGCAAGGGGCAAGCTCCTCTCCGATTCGAGACACTCTAGCAAAGGTCCCAGGACCCCACTATGATCCTTGGATCTTCAGGGCTGGTCCTCACCTAACTTTGGAGGATAAGTTATTCCTGAGCACACGTTTCCCGGTCCTTACAGACCTATATCCGAGGCACCTCGTATCCAACAACCACATGGGTGAAAAGTATATAAATGTCAGGGCTGGTAGGTCACTAACACCACCACTAGCTAGAAAGAAACGTCGTGCTCTCCCTGTAGTCACTATCCCGTTTTTGACTCATACCGTGGTGTGAGGCTCGCGAATTCACGCTATACACAAAGCTGCGCCACACAGGTCGTGCTTTGATCATCAACCACAAGACTTTGCTTTTCAACCGCAGCCTTGATCAATTGCCACTTAGGCGTGCCACACAGGCAGTTCACTCCATGCAACTGATGTCCATCAATATACAACCTCTGAGCTCGTACATCTTAGAGAAGGGCGTTAAGCAAGAGAATAAATTTTCCGCCGCCAAACAGATGTATATTTAATAGAGATCAATCAACACAGAATAAAATCCAAATTCAGACACACCGTCCATTTACAAGTTCGTTCTGGGTCTGAACGGAACCGGAGGAACTTTCCTCGCATATCCATCCATCTCCAAGTACGTCTAGACGATCACCAACTGTTTCCCTCATCTTGGGTGTACATCCCAATCGAGATCATCAGTAATCACCCAAACGATGTGAAGACTTCCGGTCTTCAACCACCGTCTTCATCTTCGACATATCGTCGAATCGGTTATTCAGAATGGGTATAAACCCGGCCTTTCCGAATAACCCGCGTATATAATAAACATGTGTTACAAAAACACAACATACGCCTCATTCCAATCCAGAATATTCTTTTTGTTCACAAAATCACATTCTTAGGGAAAGGTTCCCATTAATTTTATCAAAGATAAATTCTTCTAAATTTATTCTTTAATCTTCCTTTGGATATCATTTCAAACCATGTTATGGTTTTCCAAACTAGTCGGGATTAGCGAACCACACCGAAGTAATTATTTATTTTGTTTCCCAATCCTAACATATTCATCCCTTGGAGCAAAACTGGTAATACTCCATATCTAACACCACGGTGCTGTTGGTAAAATTAATTACCATTTCACGTTCAAATCTAATTAAAGATTTAACTATCGCTTTGGAGCAAAACTGGTGGTACTTCATTCTCGATCACCTTTCAGATTTGATAATTTAAATTATCAATTCATATTTCAATCTAATTAAAGATTCATTAAAACTCCACTTAGTGTTAATCTTTTCAAAAATCAATATCCTGTCTTTAACTGGGTTAAAGAACCAATGTCATCTAAAACACGGTTCACGATAAACCCAAAATCACTTTCTATTGTTAATCGGGTTAAAGAATAGGTGTTATTCAAAACACCGCTCACGATAAACCCAAGAACCAATTTAAATTCAATTCCAATTAATATTATTTAATTGGTACACCTCATTAAATCTAAATAGAAGGATTTAATCTTTTTCTCAACTGGGCTTAAGAACAGTGTTAATGAAGACACCATTCACGACAAACCCAAATCACATTTGATATTAAATACAAGGCTCTGAATAGAAAATGTACCGGCTTATATTCAATATCAAATTCTGAAACCAACAAATATCGTATTGGAAATAACGATATAAATATATCTTTCAAATTCCCATAACAATATCTGTATAATCACGGAATCCAACATCGAAATATTCCAAAGACAATTTTGATTCAAATCCACTCCAATTCACGGATTGGAAATTCTGATTATTTTTAAAACCACTTCTAAATTCAATTTATTTATTTCTAAAATAAATGGATTTTAATTCTAGTTCAAAACTAGTTCATTTCGATAAAAATCTATTTTTATCTTTTCAAATATGGAATTTTTCATCCCAATTTTTCCCAAATCATTTCTTATGATTTTACACAAATTATTGATATTTTTAATAATTTTATCAACGCCCGTACAGTCGATTTCCTCCAATGGCCATCGAACTGCACTTACAACGACCTTTTCCAAATTTGATTTGGACATAATTCCAAATCCAACTGTTAGATTTCAAATTTCTAATATTCATTAAAAAGCTCTTTTCGATACGAATCCAACGATTCCAGTTTTAGGAGAATCCAACGGTCGGATCTCCCGCAACGTCAATTCGAAGTCAATGGTCGAAATTCACGAATTGCCGCAGCGCGGCGCGTTCTATTCAGGCCATTATATATATAATATATATATATATATATATATTATATTTCGTCGATTTCCTTTTAAAACGTATTTTATAAATCGTTTTAAATTCGTTTTCAAAACCATTTCAACTCTATGTTCAATTTCAAATCAGAATTGAATATTTCATATCATTACTATATAAATGATAATATTTTCAAAACATTATATTTTGATATTACTTTCTTTTCTATATTCATTATAAAAACGAATATAGTCGATATAAATATCGTTCACTTCAAAATGGTGCAACTCTAATCAACACGGCTTTATATATTTCAATAAATTCATTATTCTATTCAACCAATGAATATTTATTCTATTCAACACATGAATCTATATTTCTTTCAACACATGACTAATCTCAACACATGAGTACTGTCAACACACGACTATTTTTATTATGTAATATATTTTATAAAATTATGGTATCTATCGTTTGATTTTTTTAATCAGACTCCACCGTGAAGTAGCTTCTAATTTTAAATATGATAAAGATGTAAATTTTATTATTAAAATATTTTACTCAACACATAAATAGTTTCAACACATGAATATCGTCAACACATGACTATTTATATATTCAACACATGAATTTTCTTTTATAATATTCATTATTTTCCCGATTGGAATGAGGCCCAATCAATCACCATATAATGTTAATTATATGGATTTCACCCAACACATGTATATAATAGCACTAACAAATAATCAACCATCATCCAACGTGCACCACACAACTGCATAAGCATTAAATATAAATAATTAACGCTTACACAGCCTGTCGACCAATCAGTCGACATACGATTAAATAATTGGGATTAGTGTACGCCAAATATCATCCCAACACCCGTGTGGGGTTTCAGATCAACAAACACTGAATATTATTTGTGCAGTTGGGCGATGTGTAAAATTTATCGTCCCAATCAATATCCTTCAAATAGGTGTACATAAACAAACCGTCTGGTTTGTAAATGAATATTTATTTATTCACATTCACTATATTCATATTCACGTTAAAAATTATATTTTTAACGATAATTAATTTATTTCAACCATCTACATTTTATTATCAATTTCACATCAACATCACAAACAAATTTCACAACACATCAAACAAGCATACAAGCCGTCCATGGTCTGTGGACGACGGGTGTCGGGTGCTGCTAAGCACCGTCTGCATCCTAGTATATATATAACTAGAAAAAGAAATTTAAAGTGAGAAGTTCTCACCAAAGCTATCCCAACTCCACGACACTTCAAATGTAGAAGTCTTCGCCGTTCTCGCCTTTCGTCACTTTCATTACCCGTAGCCACCACATATATAAAAATCACATTTTCATATTGTTGCTATGTATATAAAAATCATATTTTTATAATCACTCCATATGGATAAAAATTCTATTTTTACATCGCTACTATATAGATAAAAATTCTATTTTTACAACGATGTTTATACAATAAAGATTATATTTTTACTTTTTCTACTTAATAAAAATTATATTTTTATACCTCCTACATAATAAAGATCGAATTTTTATTATCTGTATAATATAAAAATCTTATTTTTATTATCTCTACTATATAAAAATCATGTTTTTATATTTTCTATAAATTAAAAATCGAATTTTTATTCCTCCTAAAATATAAAAAGCATATTTTTATCTTCTACATCATATGAAAATTATATTTTGCCATTTCAAAAATAAAGACTTTGCCTTTTCAAAAATAAAGATTTCGCCTTTTCAAATATAAAGATTTCGCCTTTTCAAATATAAAGATTTCGCCTTTTCAAATATAAAGATTTCACCTTTTCATTTCATCACTATAAAAATCACATTTTTAAAGCATTAAAAATCTCACTTTTACTTCTAAATGATTTCATATCAAAAATCCTATTTTTAAAGTGTTATATATATAAAATCAGGTTTTAAATTAATAAAACTAAATAAAATAACATAAAAACTCACCGTAATCGATCGAAGGAAGGGATGCTCCCATTGTTGGAAGGGGAGGAGCTTCGGTGGGGGTTTCTGGGGTTGCGCAGGTCAAGGCGAGGGGGAAAGAGGTCGTCGAGATGGTGGTTGGAAAATCTAGGGTTTGGGGCTCGTCGAGATGAGGCTTCGCGGTGAGGTTGGGGCGTCGGGGTCAGCGTCGAAGGGTGAGGTAGCGGGGAGGGGCGGCGGAGGTCAGGCGAGGTGGCGGAGGTCCGGCGAGGCGTGGGTGGCGTTGGTGGACGAGGGCAATGACTCTGAGAGAAAGGGGATCGGGGCGTTTTTATTTTGAACGAGAAAATGAATAAAAAGAAAAGGGAGGGGGCTAAGGAAAAGTAAGGTTTTTTTTATTTATTAATTTATATTATTTAATTTTAAAAGGTTGACTTTTTCATTCGACCTCTAAACGAGGCCCTCCGCCTGTTGTTCGTAGCTAATTACGCCCATTCCGAACACAATGGGATATGTATCGTAAGCTGAATCGATCGTTACGATCAGTTTTCATCAAAATCAAAATATAACTCTATATATTGAATTTGAACGCACATTTCAATTTACTGGGGTCACACACTAACACGAAAAATCCCAGAAAAATATTTTCTAGCTTCATATTGACGATAGGTCCTAACAAAACTAATTTCGTCGAATTCTGAGACCGTTGGAAAAATGGCCATTTTCCAGTCGATTAAAATCAACTCAAACTGGTCAAACGCGTTTTCCTTTGCCACGCTCACGTATTGATTCAAAAATTTTTGAAAATTGGAATCGAGTAATAATTTGACATCACAGATTCAACAAAAGTGGTTTCGTCAAAATCCGAGGTCGTTTGCAAAATGGCTATTTTTAAGGGCTTGAATTCCATAGCGACTATTCAGAATTTTCAACTGGACATAACTTTTGATCCCCGCTATGAAATTTCGATTTTTCAGATTCATTGGAAATATATTCTCAATTAGATTCCATTATTTTTGGTTTCGCTAAAATCCGGTTTATTTTTCACCCGGTATGTTAATTGAAATTTGAAATCGAATTATCGAACTACCGCGCCATTTTCAATTCCTTTTATAATTTAAAATAAATATTTATATTCTAACGACGATCTATATAAATATATACGTTCGAATCTACTCAAAGTAAATTTCTCGTCGATATCATTTAAAATAATTCATTTTAAATAATCAAAATCCGCTAAAATTGCCAAAATAAAACTTTTAAATTGGCTCGCATTTCCGGGTTGTTACAAACAAGAAGCGTTTGAATCTAATTGATAATAATTTTCTAATGGAAGACAAAATTCGAGTTTTCGTGTTATGGATTTTGTTTTACGTCCAAATCAAATTCTGAAATAGTCTCTGTGGAATCGATTATAGTGCATAACGATTTATTTAAATATAATTAAATATTGACTTTGAATTTGGACAAGTCCTTTGAGGCGTAGTTATAATTTAATTTTTAGAATTTTTCTGTAATTTTTAATTTGGAAAATAAGCAACTTTTTATTTGGAGTATTTTGCACCCTATGTCAACATTTTAGGGTTTCACAATATGAGTTAATCAACCGATATTATTATATATTTGTGATCGTGGCACACTGCTGAGCACGACGGTATATTTATTTTTGTCGACAGCAAGTCGTATGCGGATGGAGTTTTATATAACTGGGTGCGTTAACTTTAAAACTAAAAATCATTTGTCACGATCACTAAAATCATATCAAATTTATTATAAAGCAGTAAAACTATATTCCTCACCATCCTAAGGTAAGCTTAAATTAAGTCTAACAATGGAAAAATCTGCATCCTTTCTTTTCTGAAGATCGCAAGTCGTATCCCATTCATTTATTTGAAGTGACCAAACAAACCATACCTGTTTTCTTCAAATTTACAGCTAACCTAGCCTAACACGGTATAAAATAAATGAACAAATCTCTGTCTCGTCCTATTCAAATCTCAGTCCCGATATTGATCAAAATTTTCGACTAAAATAAAGGAATGTCACATGTTTTCTGCAAATACCAACGTACTAAATAATAATAATAATAAACAGATCTTTGTATAAGATAGTACAAAATGACAATATCTCTATGTACTTGAATATCAGTATTTAGCACACTGGAACCCTATTTTCAACGCCTATGTCTAATCTCATCAAACCAGCACCCCTACGCTATACTAAATTTCATCTGCAAACCTCAGTGTATACACATACAATTAACCCTATGCATAAGCACATGCCTACCCCAACTTCGTACAGTCTACATTACTTTGCCAAATACTATTTCCACCCCATACTTCACATGCAGTGTTTAGTCCTGTCGAATTAATTGATGAAGCTGAAGCCGAATTTACATGCTAGGCTCAATCACCCAGCTATTGATAAAACATATCGGACGGATTCCATCAACTATCTATTGACAAGAGAAGACATAACCAGCATTGGAAAGGTAAGAAAAACCATAGCTATTCCCCTACCAGCAACCTCTACCGAAAGGATGTTGATCCTATCCGGATAGTTCTCGTATATACAAGCATCACGACACAGGAAGAGCAAACGAAAGATTAGTTAAAAGGCATGGTGGTGGCAACCCGGTTCCATACTTAGCGGGCTGAAATTGTAGTAGTGAGTTTTAATGGACCGCGAGGCCGCCCGGTCGCCGGAGAAAGGAGGGTTGATGAACTAAAGGAAGCAGGTTGTTGGTGTTTCACTGGAGGGTAATGAAGAACGACATGTGCTGGGCTTCTTATTCTCAGGTGGTTCGAAATATACATGCAAGTGGGGAGGTAAACGATGGCAAGGCAAAGCCACTGGAGGATTGGGTAATAAGGCACGGTGAAAGAAGTATATGGTTTGCATGGGAAGTATAATAGAAGATGGGTACCATGAAAGAAGAGATGCAGCAAGAAGTTGTCCTTCATGAGTTTGTGTGAGCTGTGAAAAAACTTGGGCGTGCATGGCTACTAGTGGGGATAGGTTGGACTGTTGGAGTAGTTGGGCTTTGGTAATGGTGGGCTGAGGCCTCTTTCGAGAAGAAAAAAAACAAAAAAACAAAAAAGGGGAAAAGGCCTGAATAAGAGATACAGTAGTGTTGCGGCTACAGGTTATGAAGCCAAAAGTTTGGAGCGAGATTTTATCTAAGGATGGTTCAAAAATTCAAGAAGATGAATGTGTGGAAAATCAGTTTCGAGCACGTTGAGTCGGAGAAACCGCGTAATATAAACTGACATGGCCAGGTAATTAAAACATCTTTCCGCGTTTAAATAGGAAATTAGTAAATTATTAATAATAACATTAGTTTTTATTTAATTCGTTCAATCTTATGAATTGCATAACTTGGCCATTTTAAATCTGGACCGCATAACACCAGACACGGTGGAATCACATCGACAAAGGTGACGTGTACGAATTGGATTGGAATTATTTGGAGAAAGCTGGAGTTTTCATAATTTCAAACGTATGATTGAAATTATTGAAATCAACGCTGAACCAACAATCGAAAACAAAGGTGAGTTAATTCTCACACATTTCTGAAATGCTATGATGTGCTAAATTCATATAATTAAATTTAATTGGTTGATTGGATGCATTGGATGACTATGGTTGAGTTATTGGTTGACATTGATTATATTATCGTCGTTTAAAAATATTTCTATGTACTGATATGAAATATTATAATGATCTGTGTTGCAGGGAAAAACAGGTAGGAGGAATCAAACTGGTTCCTCAAATATTTAATATGCCGTTATTTCATATTTTATGAACTATCTAAAACCCTTTGACTTTAAACCCTATTGGTTGTTGAATGTGGTTCAGTTTGAACCAACATATATAGTATTGGTTGAGAAATAAATAGCAAATGGCCTAAATATACACCGTTTTATAAAGATCGGTTCACCGTTAGGTGAATCGCTAGAAATAAGGTTATGGAATTTATTTACATAACCGAAGATAGATTTTTAATTATATGAAATTTCTAAAAAAGGGATAAACCAACCACACTTATACATTGATTGGTTTAACCAAATTCTACCGTGCGCGAAGCACGGGCTTATATAAGTGATTATTAAACGATTTTATTTAGCTAATTCAACTGACCAGAATTAACGTAACAATTAGAATCACTACAACAAAATAAGGTTTTTATAGCACTATTCCGCACAACCTCTTTGAACGCTCTCAAAAATGCAGGGTTTCCAACGCTATTTGGAAATAATCTTGCCTGTCTCAACGCTATACAAGGACAGAGGCGGAAAATAAAACTTTTTTGCGGGAACTAAAATTAATACTCTTGCCCTTTCCAAAAAACCTTTCTTTTTCGCTTCGTCGCCCCTTTTTCGCTTCGTTGCCCTTTTCTCTACAAAACAAACGATCCGCCATTTCGCATCCCTTGAAATCACCCCAATCTTGAGCCATCGGTGGGCAATCAAGCCTCTATCTCTCTAAATCACCCATTCA
The DNA here is from genome assembly GCA_030737875.1 of Allium sativum. Taxonomy (NCBI): domain Eukaryota; kingdom Viridiplantae; phylum Streptophyta; class Magnoliopsida; order Asparagales; family Amaryllidaceae; genus Allium; species Allium sativum. The sequence continues at coordinate 243,578,516 of CM060923.1, forward strand.
CCCTTCATCAAAATCGTGCATGGAGAATTAATCATCACCTCCACTTTCTGTAGACTACTGATCCTAAAATCTTTAAATAAAAGCAGTCAATCACAAAACCATGGACGGTCGTGCGAAGTACTACAGACTTAATCATATATTTCTCACTGCTTCTTATGATATTTGATATATTTGTTACTATGTTTAACCTCTGTTACTCACATGGAAATCTGTTTATTACTAGTGTTTAACCCACATGGTATACTGCTACTTCATCATTCTAATTTGAAAATTGAAAGTTGGCATTATTATTTCATTATCAGCTACTGAAAAGATAAGAGATTGGTCTTTCTTGTTCACCGGTGAGCGTAGGAAGGGGTAAATCAGTAAGTGTTAGGATGTCAGGGGTTAAAGATCATGTTTTGCTAAAATCAAAGAGAACCAGTCTGAAAAGCTTTGGTTTTGCTAATTTTTTTATATTGAAGTCTTGAAACTCTGTTCAGCAAGATACAGGGTTCTGATAATAAATTAATAGACTGTGTAATGCTGAGGCATATACTAGATTCTTTTGTATAATAAATTAATGCTACTGACTGCAACATAATACATATATATGATGAACTTCTACCCACAACATAATACATATGCATGATACATTCACATTCACTCCTTCCCACGATATAGATACATAGTTGTTATTTATGTACATGCACTAACTGCAAAAAGAATCTGCACTGGTCATGCATATACGCTACATGAAGTAAGGTGTAGATGACCTTGTGATTTGCATGAGTTGTACATACATGCATATAATAAAGAATCTGCACCACTTACGTAGACTCATGTGTGTGTGTGTGTGTGTGTGCATATATATATATATATATATATATATATATATATATAGTGAGAGATTGGGTAATAATATATATCATACTTGTATAATGTCGCTAATATTGATAACGAATGTGCTGGGAATAAGATTGTCTGGAACCCATTTGCCATTTCTGAGAACCTATAAACCAGACTGCACACCATCTTGAAGAAGAATAGTAACTGCATCTAGATCTTTATGCACAGGCAATCCATATGTCAATTCAGGCTGAGGGCATGGTGGGTAGTAGCTCATTACCATATGCTTGCTTGTTTTCCAAGTGACTTTATTATGCTATCTTTTTCAAGGCCTAGGCTTTCTGATATCGCTTCCATTAATATCGACGCTAGTTCCCTCAATTTCTTTGAATATTCAACTACCACTTCTTTATTGTTAATTGATCATTTCAGAACATATAACTTTTGATATTTGATGAATGAAAGTACTTCGAAATATGCAAATAATGAACAAAACCTTAATTGAGGAGGATTAGAAGGTCAGTCATGAGCAAAGTTTTTGACATGATAGTAGTCAAGTCTCGGATAATCTCTCAAGTTGCTTACTTTTCCGGTTGATACGTTGAAGCTAGTTGATAGTCTTATCTCTTTTGATGGGTCTTTTGAGAAGTTCTTTAACCTTTCGGACGCAGGCAGACTGAAGAACTCTTTTGCAGTACTTATCATTGAGTTTATCAAATCTTCGGGTATGCCATGATTTTTTATCTTAAAACGACAGTAAATTTAGAGCACGATTTCCAACATATATCCTATATAAGCAAGCATATGCATGTGGAAATGCATGGAAAAGCTTATGCAATGGATAACCTGAAAAAATCCATTTGAGTAACATGCCGAACCTAATTTTTTTTTACCACTTTTGATCGGTCAGAACCTTTGATACCTTGAAAATCAACAAGTGGAATTGGAGAATCAGCAATATCAATGAGATTTGCCCGGTCATAAGCAGGTCTGGTATAATTGAGAGGAACTATTTTAAACAGTGATATAAGTAGCATGGGCCATTGCCTTACTGATTTCTTGCTTGGTTATAATAAAAGTTGAGTTAATGAGTGTTGTGCAGAATATATGCAAAGTTGAGCCTTAATTTATTACCGTAATGCTTGGATAGAAGTACCACTCTTGGCATCAAAAAAGTAAATTTACAATGTGTAATGGGCTCTAAATATGGTAGGAGTTAGAATTACAAAATCTAATTTTACATGAAATTAATAATTTTGTAGCAGAAGTTAATATAATAGATGGTTGTCTTGGGCCTCTAACTGTCTAGATGGCTTTCCTAAATATATGCATGTCATAAATGTGCTTAATTGACTGGAAGTGGATAAAAATTATTATTTTTCTATGATTGGTACACACGCTTTATGTCATATAGCTATGAAAATAGAATCTTGGCTTCAATCTGTTGTTACACTAATTTTTTTGTGTAAGTAGATTCATCCTAGATCAATTATCTTATGCCACATATGTTGGAGGATAGAGAGAATAATAATCAGACGTATCTCATGAGAAGTAGCCCTTGATGACTGCATCATATGAAGTTCCAAACTTCATATGGATCACAGACACTAAAATATGCATCTTTAAGTAGGTAACTGGCTCATTGTTATTTAAGGAAATTTAGTTTCAGCATTAGTATTGCTCAGGCATAAACTTGTAAACAATGGATCTATAATATAACTGTATAAAGTATGCTCAAATGAGAAAACTACCCAAGTCATATTTCATGACATGTGACATATTTGCGTGTATATCCATCTGTCTATGATGATGAGTGATAAACCTGCGTTTCTTATATTATTTTGTTGGGTAGATGATTAAGGAAGAAGAGGAACCAGAAAGTTTTCTCAACCATTTATTTTCATTTCATGGAGAAAATGACGACAGTTACAGGTGAGAGGACTGAAGAGTTAATTAATGAGAGTCTGCCTATGTGTGCATATTTAATCAACTAAAGATTGAGGTAAAACTGTATTTGGGATTCAGTTTTAATGCTACTGACAATTAATCTGTACTTGTGTTTACTATAATAAATTACAGAAAAAGTATTGGTTTTCCACAAAATCTATTAATGTGGTTCCATCTCGGTACATATTTAACTTTAAACGGTATCCTGTTCGATATGATTGGCGGCTTGATGAAGGTTAAATGCACAAGGAAACCTTAGCAAACAATATCAACTTAATAGACTTGAATTATTGGATTGCAACGATTTTGAAATAGTACCGAGTTGTATTTTGAGACTAAGAGCTATAAATTCAAACTGATTATGCATTGCTGGTATATTAGAGAAAAGATTGACTAATAACTGATTTGAAATCATAATTCCTTATGCCTAGCATTTTCATTGGATTGAATAAGTAGGTAGCATCATGGTTTTGGTTTTAAGGTTCAGAAACTTGGGTTCATCATTTTGCTTTCTTTATGCATATACAAACACATATACAAAATAACAGTACTGTTGCATGCATGACTGAATATAAGATTTGTCTGTTCTTCATCTTTGAATTTTTTCCCCATTCCTCTTCTTTGTTTTGCATGGTTTTGTTAATTTGAAACTTATGTTACATCTTACACAGATACTGGAACATCATCTATAGCATCAATTGGTTTCCAGAGTGAATTTGAGCATGCTTTATAAAGGTTTATACATTTCCTGAACAGATAATTTTATTCAATCTTTCTGAGAAGAACTTCATATTAACAGTCAGAAAAAGGGTTTATTTCAGGCTTCTCAGTGATCAAAAGACTTTCTTTGTAGTTTTGTTTTACTAGCCAATATTCCAGTAAAAATGTAGTTATTTACCCAGACTTTGGGCATCTTTCAGGTCATGGGAGGAGAGTGGAATTTGGAGAAAGAAAAAGTAAAGAAAGGAACTCAGTTATGGGAATTTTTTGAACTCCAAAAGCTACACGTAACTGGAATTCAGGTATACTTATTGTACTATCATGAATTTTTGCATGCTTGTTAAATTCTAAATACACGACGTTAGCTAGTAGGTGATGGGGTCTAAAGAAGTCGGAAGATAAAGCGACTACAATAATATATACATTATGAATATGCATAAGACTAAAAAATAATAAAAACTGCAGGCTAAATGGTGCAATGATTCACCAGGCTATTATGTGGATGGATATGGAAGATACGGCGGATGGTTGCAGTTTGAAATGGGTTGCAAATTGGTGTCGGATATGGTGTCTTGTTCTTAATCACACGCGTTGTAGAAAGCTGACCAAGATGGCACGTGAAAGGGAGGAGCATGGTGTTGTAGCTTCACATGCAGTAGTGGCATTGTTGCAAGCTGAAATGAAGTAGACTGTGGTAGGAATAGTTCAAATATTGATCCTGTGGGGAAATGGGATGGTAGAAATTGAGAATGCGGGGATGCTAAACGTGCAGAGGTAGGAACCATAGTATGATGATGATTAACATTGCTAAAGCTTGTTGCCGTAGGCTGAATGTTCCAAGGTATAAACTGGTATTTTGACTGAAGTAAGTGAACTAAGTGAACTAAGTTGGCTTTTCCTGACTGAAACTAAGGAGCATGAATGCAACATTCAAATATTCAATCTAAAACATGCATACAAGATCACATACAGGCTAAAGCAAGTGGCTATAGACGTGCACAGTTGTAAGAATGAAAGAAACTTTACAAAGCACAAGTGCGTATCACTATAGACGTGCAAAATTGGTAACCTCTTTTGTAAAGGTACATTTAATTCATATATTATTGATTTATTTCATGAATAATATTTATTATCGTTGCTGATAGTACCAAATTAATGGTAATTTTACTTAAGAGTTAAGACCAGTAGATACTTGGTAATTTCACCCTGTTTTCTTTTAATTAGTTTTACTGCATAATACATGGGCATTTAACTTTATTGCATGCAGATTGATGCACATTACTTTATTAACAGATGCAACTGCCCTATGTATGCATATACTTGCTTCTTTTATCGTCTCTATTGTTGGGTAATTAAAATATATCTATGTTTTAATTGTACATATATAGTATCATCCATTTTATTTTGTCAAATTTCAAACTTGGCTATTATATATTTTGGGTAACAAACTATTATGATGCATTCATTCACATATTAATTCCTCACTCAGTACTATTCATTCCTTTACTTAATTTGTCGATCCATCTTGCGTTTGCGTTGTCTATATATCTTCGCCCCTTTACTTAATATCAAACTTAATTTGCAGCCATCAACATCCTCCCATATTTGGCTACAGACCTTGAATTACGGCACCTAGCAAAATAGATGGAAACATCAACATCCTTCCATTGCTCAAAAAGATTCTAGCAATAAAATATCTATTCCGGTATTCAGGTACTTATTCTTTGTCAATGTTTTTTAATCATTTTTGGTACAATGTACATATAATGTGGATAATACTTCACATTAGAAAGTTAGCATATCATTTTATATGTTACCGACTTTGTGGAAGAAAAGTTCATTATATTTGAAAAATGTGCGAAAAGCTTGATTACACAAAATTGTTTTAACTATTAGACAAGCATTATTATTTTGGCTTTTGTATTTCTTACTGTCAGGAGCAGCATAGTGATTTAAGGTGTATGATTTTATTTAGAGTAAACATATATTTGAAGAAGCATTATGAGTTACGGAACCGCAGTGTTTTAACGTTTGTTACAATGAAGAAGAATTGCATTTTTTGGTTTGTTCAAGGATACAAGGCTTTATAGTATCCTGAATTGAACTGCAAAATGTAAAATGCAAGGCTTTATAGTATTCAGTTATATTATGCATTTGTCATAATGGAAATATGCAGTTACCTAAATAGGCAGTTATATTTTGTAAATATGCTCTAAATATAACTATATAACACATTTAAACATTATATCCTGTATGGATATGCATTTAATTGCTATAAAATTTACCCATGTAAGAGTTTATATTTGAGAATTAACTATAATTAATGAATATTAAAGAGCTTTCATTGGAATTTGAGAATTGAGTTTTCAGTGCATTTAATTTTTTAACATATTCAATGAACATTACTACCAAATACTTTGTTACGGTTTCATCTTTTTTGGTTGACAATCTGGGAATAATCTTGTTAAACATGCAAGTTTTAAGTCAAGGCATGTATTCATGTTACATAAGTTTGTGCTAGTTCAACGTTTATAATAATAAGTGCGTACAAACTAGGAAGTCTTAAACTTATACAGTTAGGTTAAGTGGGTTGATATACCAATCTTAATATGCCAAACTTAATTTGTAGAATATTAAGAGAAAATTCAAGGAGAATTTGTTGGAATCCATAAAGGGTCTCCCATGAGAATAATAATCTAAGCATTTTAATGCATTCTAATGGGTTACTTTGACAAATCTTCTGTAAGTGGTTTAATGCATTTTAATGGGTTAGACGTTTAATTTATCCTTTATATAGCACAATAGTCAACTATATGGTTACAATTTGTAGCCTAGCTTACCAATGTTATTTATTGCTCATGAAGCATTTTGTCTGACTGAATGTGCTACTTATTACTCGGCATAAATGATTTAAATAAATTCTTAAACATGCATGTATTTGAAACTGAACCGGGCCTAGCTGAACAATATCTATTGTGTGCATACAAATCTCAACAGAGCATGAGAGAACAAAATTGGAACAGTATCTAGTATTCGGGTCAATTCTTCCTTGTCCCACTAATGGCTTTTCTGTTTTTGAACGTTAGAAGCACGAATTCTCCTACTAGAAAGTATGATATACTTGACCATATTTCTACTTAAATTTTTATTGTTGCTCTGTCAGAGCACAAGCTGTCTAATGATGATATGGGTGCGTTCCTGACTAGTTTTCTTCACAATTGGTCTTACTGTATTCATGATTACTTGAATGAAAAAAGTAGGATCATCATCATGTGGAATTCGTCATACTGGCAATTCAAACGTTATTTGCAAGGATCAGCAAGCCATAACTGGCATATTACAAAATAATGGGGGTCTTCATTTTTATACATTGTTGTTTATGGACCGCATTTAACAATTAAAAATAGTTTATGGGATCATATTAAACAGGTTGCTACTCATGCTTTTATTTCCCTGATTGGTGGAAGTGGAATAATTGATCGAATTTTAGCTATAAATTTATTATATAAATATTTTTTTTTATTTGCATCTCAACATTGATATGTATTGCAGGCTCTGGAGGTGTGATATGGATGTATGTTTTTTTTTCCAGACCATACACAACACGATGAGGTAATATGAAATGATTGTTTATGCATTTTATATAACATATAGCACATGCTTTTCATATATTGTAATATGGATGCATGTTTTTCATTTTACTTTTTTATAAACAAGTACTGAATATAGCGGCTTCAAACCTGAATTGTTGTTCCTTTGCTCAAAATGTATTAAACTAAGATTTAAGGTGGAAGGTGCTACATTCAATAATAGAGAAGAATAGAGAAGGCAAATTAAAATTTCTTATTAACTTACATTTTATTATCAACTATTTTGAGGTGAACTTAGCTGGAATTTGTATGACACAGATATCTTAACAAGTATACAATTTGAATATTATATATTCATGTCTGTATGCATCCATGAAAACAAAACAAAACAAAATACAGTGACTGTTGAAGCGATATCAACTGGCTATAGGGTGTGTGTGTGTGTGCGTTTGTGTGTATATGCATGTGTGTATACACACATACACACGTATATATGTATATATATTTACAATTAAACATGGCATTGAAAAAATGGCACTACAATGCAATTTTTTTCCTCATCACACCACCACCTTTCTTGTTTATGTTAATATCAAAAGGGATGTAGAGGAACTATTTATAGGTGAAGGAAGGTAGCAATACTAAAATTGGTGTTATCCTTCTGATTATGTGTTTCCATTAGACGATTTAGTCGTACACATTCGGTGGAATATTAAAGTTGATGATCAATCAACAATAATTTATAATTACATTTATTTCTTTATCTTGCAACAATGGTAAATTATTTATGAACTTCGCAAGATTTTTGGAGCATGATTTTGTTTTGTTTTGTCTATATATGATATAACAATTACTAACGCTTTGACTGTTTATTTGACATTAACAGGACCACCATTGTCGATGTTAAGGAGAAAATATCAGAAGTGAAGAAAGATTAAATCTATTGTTCTTATATTTTGTAAGTAATTTATTGATGCAAAAATGTATGATGTACTACGTGTGAATATAAAAAAGTTGTATAAAATACCAAGTTTGAATGATATTTATGAAATATTATACAGTAATTTATATATTTATAAAATTTTGTTATATTTATATGCGGTTAAGAAATATTTAGATGTGTATATATATGCATAAAAAAGGCTGAAATGAAAACAAATAGTCAAGAAATTAATATTATAAACAATAGCGTTTTATAAACGCTATAGAAACTAATACTAGGAATGCTATAGTATAACTAAATAAACGCTACAGAAACTTACGCACAAGCGCTATAAAACATGTAGATAAAACGCTATTAAAACATACAAATAAACACTATTGAAAGTAAGTACCAGACGGTATATTCTATAGCGTTTTTGTTTGATAGCAAATAAAAACGCTATATAAAATTATCTTTTCATAGCGTTTTTCTTTCTGCTATATAAAGTAGAAGGTCTAACATAGCATGTCGTTACATGGCGTTCTCTGAAATGCTATGTTAGGATATAATAGCGTTTTTCAAACGCTATGAAAGCCCTATTTTGTTGTAGTGAATGGGTGGGTTTATACTGGTATTGATTTAATAGAAGTAAATATAGTTATTTCGATTAATTAATTTTTAATTAATTTAAATGACAAGATCAATAACGGTTGGCTAACAGGTTGATCACTATTAGAGTTGAACAAGCTAACGACGTGAACTGGAATTGTTTATTAAATTAGTTCATTAATTTAAAGGGGTTGGTTAATGGTTAAGAAACCCAGTTTGAATCAGAGTAGTTAAACGAACTAAATTATAAAAAGATGCAATATAAAATCGCCATTTTTTTAAAGAAGAGATGATATCCCATCAAGATGGAATTATAATGGGATTTGTTGTATGGAAAATAAGAATTGGTTTTTGTATTAAAACTGATATCTGTCTTATGATAAGAATGTTGTTGATCAAGGTCTGAGAGGTAATTAAAATACCCCAACTTGAACAACTTCAGGACTATCAAAGGATGATGTTAGTCGTAATGGTGAAAGTGTTAGAATAAAATATTTTGGGAAAAACAAAAGTGTAACGTTACTTAAAGGATTTAGAAATATATACAACAAGATTTCGAAATAAAAGGGGCTTGATGGTATGAAATGATTCGTGGGATTATAGCGATATTTTCAAAGTTATGGAATGAGATTTAAAGGGGTTTTGGTAATTTAAATAACGAAGCCAAAGAAGGGGTCATAATGGTTGTTTTACGAATGATAAACTAAATCGATAAGATAATAAGAAATGTTATAGCAATATTTTGAAATGTTAGTTGAAGGTTAAACTGGATATGATTTAAGATATTTTCTTGGTATTTAAGTAAAAGGATTTGCGAACATTAATATATTTGAACCAATATATTATTTTTAGGTATTTTAACTAATATAGTGTTTTCAAATGGCCAAGTGATGCCGTGCATAAACCAATGGATCTGTTTGTTTTTATGGTTGTTTATTTTGATAGTTAAATAACCGACTATCAAAAGTCTGACCCAATGTTATTGGTATAGAAAGACTGGGATCAAATTCATAATCGAAAACCATTCCGACCAATAAATACGAATACGTCGAAGACGCTGATCGAGACGGAGCAATTGAAGACCATAGATCTTCGTGAAATGGAAGATTTACTTACAATCTTTGGCTGATCCCTAGAGATATACTGTGATTCTGTCGTGATTGGAATCTACGGGTTGCAAGGACTTCTCGCTGCTGATCCATGGGGTGATTCCTATATTGAATGCAGAAGGAGAGTACCTTCGGTTCATCCTGTTCCTGGATGACTTATATAGACGATGTGAATAGTGGCCAGATGTTTCAAAAGTCGATTATAACCTCAAGCCTCATCAACCGGGAAATGACAAAAATCGGGCAGGCAACATGGCTATGTGGGTCGCACCCATTAGGGTGTATTGTCACCATCTAGAGAATATTCATATTTGTTACTTCTTTTCATTTCTGTATCTCCCGGGAACTACGGTGGTCGCGACAAAAAGCCGTGAGGTGACAATATATTCGATACACTCAAGAGAAATGAGTGGTCGGTCATGCGTGGGTCGGGTTGTAAGACGTTCTTGTTGAACCCAGTGTATTCGTCTCTTGAGATACACTATCGGCAGGTGGTCCCATACCTTGTCCTAGTCGGAAATCCAATCTCCAATAAGCGCCCACGGTTTTGATTGTATATTATATATATGGAGCGTGAGATGCAAGCGTTCTGCTAGATTCTATCTACTTGTATATAAACACTATTATAATATCAGAAGAAGATATTGATTTCAAAATGTTTTGGGTTATTGTAAGATAAACACCATCCGTGTTTATATGTGGACTGGTCTTACTATTATCGCTTTGTTTCAAAAAGGATTTTCAAAGTAAACAAGTTGTTTGTGTTATGAATTTATCATTGAAAGTATTCCAGACTGATCCGGGTGAATTTTGCTTTGCTTCAAATGTGCTCGGGTTAGACCGAGTATATTATCAGGTTAGGTATCGCTTGGAGGTGCAGAAAAGGAGTTGAAGTCTTGACGTATTCTATATATACTGGTACTAGTTTTATTTCCGCTGTGTGTTGAATGTGTACTCTGATGTTGTAATCATTTATATATACAGTTCTTTGTATAAAGTATTTGGATACGTTATATTTTGTTCATTCCACTGTGAGACTCTGATCTTCTTATTCTTCTATTCTAATATTTCTTTCTTTCTTCTCTCATCCTCTAACTTCTTTCTATTAGCTTTCTGGGTTTTCGATATTTGAGTTTGGACACGGGGCGTGTTAGTGTCTGGATTCGAGTGTCGAAATTCTCGGGTCGCTACATTTCAAATATGAAATTTTTCATCCAAAATTTTCCAAATCATTTATTATGATTTTACACAATTTTTCCATATTTTATTTAGGCCCTTACATTCAGTTTCCAATAATGGCCACCGAACTGCATCCATAGCGACCTTTTCTGAAATTGATTTGGACATATTTCCAAATCTAACCAGTAGATTTCAAATCTCTTATATTCATTGAAAAGATCTTTTCGATACGAACCCAGTGGTTCTAGTTTTAGGAGAATCCGACAATAGAATCTTCCGCAACATCAATTTGAAGTTAATGGTTGAATTTCGTGAACGGTCACTGCGCGGCGCATTCTATTCAGGCCGTTTAAATATATGTAATATATTTTGTCGATTTCAATTCAAACATATTTTATAAATCATTTATAAATTAATTTCAAGATAATTTCATCTTCATTTTCAATTTTAAAACAAAACTGAATATTCCATATCATTATAATTTTAAAATGATAATATTTTCAAAATATCATATTTTGAAATCCATTTCTCTTCCGTATTCATTATAAAATGAATCAAAATCGATTTATGAACCCATTCAAGTAAAAGTGGCACTTAACTACTTAAATCAGCTTCATATATTTTTATATATTTCCGTGCCCATCAAAAATCGGACATCAAAATCATATTTTGATTATTCGCTAAATATTGTTTTAAAATATTCGTTATTTCTGAATCGGAATGCGACTCAATCAATTACCATATAATTTTTGTTATATGGATTTCATACATCGCATGTATGCAACAATAATGGTAAATAATCATTAAACACTCAAACATCATCCAGAGTGCATTTTACACTGTTTAAGCGTTAAAATAAATAAATAACGCTCATAACAGTTTGTCAATCAATCGATTGACATACAACTAATTATCGGGATTAGTGTACATCAAATATCATCCCAACACCCGTGTGGGGTTTTCAAACGACAACAGTCAAATTAAATAAATCATTGGTTAATAAATTTAACAAATTCTAATTTGGTATAAATTATTTTTCTATTTAACCAATTTTCACTGTTTAAATTATAAATGGATATTTATAATTTAATTTTAACTACCACATTAATGTTAACATTATTTTTATTATGCTAAACATTTCAACATCACAAACGACACATAATACCGTCAATTAAATTGTCCATGGTCTGTGGACGAGGGAGGTGAGCTAACAGGCACCGTATACAATTTATAATGATTAAAACTGATAAAAATCTACACTGGCAACTCTATATATTTTTATACATGAATTCAATAACGTGATAAAATATAATTTAGTGAGAAGGAGTTCTCACATTGGTTTCACTCCACCATTCTTTATTTCTGAATTTTATTTCATGTTCGTATTTGAATTTGCTTTTGGAAATTTTAAAAATCATTGTGTGGATTGAGCAAAATTTAGGGACAAATTTCGGAACATAACCGCCCTTCGAAGAAGACTAGCGGCGCAAAAACAAGGAACGAGACATTTAGGGTTTTGATGGAAAATTAATACACACTCACACACACATATTTATAGTATTTTATTCTCAACATTACTTCATTGTGGATTTCTCATCCGAACTCCAAATGAAACCCAATGACTGTCGCCCCCAGCCAAATACCCCCATTTCCGAAACAATGGAATATGTTTCACAAGCCAATTTGACTTTTTCAATTTGTTTTCGTTAAACAGAAGATAGCATTAAGCGGGCTTATCCCAAGTGTAAAGTGGACATCTCTGATTAACTCTGATACCACGTTTGTGACAACCCAAATGTAACGATCGGGAATTTCGCTCGATCTGAATCGATCGCTAAACTGACCAAGACCGTTCGAAACCCCTGATTGTTTTGAGAACACGACAAATCATAATGCAAACAGAAGAACATTTCATTGCTTATTACAACAATTCCATCAGAATACAAGAATATACACAGTATGAATAAATATTACACAGAAAATATCAGAGATTTAAATTACATTTAAATACATCGCAGCGGAAAATAATACAAAGCACAACTGAAGAAGATATACAGATACAGAGCTTTCCGGATATCGTTCCAGCTGTAAATCAGGATCCTGTGAATATAAATCTGCAAAACCAAAACTACTAGCTGCCCATGTCAAAATAAGGGCACCTAGAGTTTAGGTTAAAACAATAAAATCCAGGTTAGTCATGTGACTGGTATGAGAACTAAAACAGTTATTTAAACTTTACTTTAAAATAAAGTAAATCAAGGGAACACGTCGTATAACAAGGAACGGGTTTCCTCCCAAGAATACTAGTGCATATAACAAAACAGCGCAATGCTTTTTGGAAAAATGAAGCTATTATAAGACCCAGGTCCCATCACACAATGCAACACAAGCCAGAAAATAGGCTTTTCCTTTATAATAGCCAAACATGCTTGGTACGTTAAAAACAAATCATTTGATACTATTATAAGTGTATAGTGTTGTAACAACCCGTAAAATGCGAGCCAGTTTGAAATTTTTATTTTGGCAATTTTAGCGAATTTTGGATATTTAAAATGAATTAATTTAAATAATATCGACGAGAAATTTATTTAGAATAGAATTCGACGTATATATTATATACGTCGTCGTTAGAATATAAATAATTATTTATAATTATAAATCGAATTGAAAATGGCGCGGTAGTTCGATAATTCGATTTCAAACTTCAATTGAATGTACCGGGTGCAAAACAATCCGGATTTTAGTGAAACCAAAAACATTAGGATCTAATTGGTAACATCTTTCCAACGAATCCGAAAAATCAAAATTTCATAGCGGGAATCAAAAGATATGTCCAGTTGAAAATTCTGAATAGTCGCTATGGAATTCAGGCCCTTAAAAATGGACATTTTGCAAATGACCTCGGATTTCGACGAAACCAGTTTTGTTGGGTCCGGGATGTCAAATTATTGCTAGGTTTCAAATTTCATAATTTTTCGAATCAAATTGTGAGCGTGGCAAAGGAAAACGCGTTTGACCAGTTTCAGTTGATTTTGATCGACTGGAAATTGGCCATTTTTCAAATGGTCTCAGAATTCGACGAAACTAGTTTTGTTAGGACCGTATCGTAAATACGAAGCTAGAAAATATTTTTCGAGAATTTTTAGAGTTAGAATGTGACCCCGGTAATTTGAAATGTACGTTTAAAATTCAATATAACGATTTAAATGTAAATTGAAAGGAAACTGATCGAAACGATAAAATCAGCTAGCGATACATATCCCATTGTGTTCGGGATGGGGGTAATTAGCTATGGACGACAGGCGGTGGGCCTCGTTTAGAGGTCGTATGTGAAAGTCAACTTTTTGAAAAAAAAATAATTAAATTAATAAAAAAAAAAATTTAAACTTCCTCCTTTATACCTCTGCCCCCCCCCCTCTTTCTCGTTTTCTATCGTTCTGAGAAAAAAAAAAGAATCAAAACCTAAATCGCGTCGCCCCCTCACCCTGACGGCCGCGCCACCACTCCGCACTCTCTCTCTCTTCTCCTCCGCTCCCCCACCCACCTACTGCAGGCCCGTCGCAAACCCTGAAGCCCCCCCGAACTGATGCAGCCACCCATAGCACCTCGCACCCCTCCCCGATGCGAGAAGACCTTCTGCGCCGCCACTCAGGGCCCGCTACCCCCACCGTCGAGCGCCAAGCTTCCAGGCGGCCGCCCCCCCCCCAAACTCCTGTCAAAATCCGATGCTTCAAAGAAAAAGAAAAAAACAGTAAGCGTTCGTTTCATTTTTGGTAATTATTTTATTTAATCCTATTTTGTGGTTGAATGGTAATAGAAAACTAGAAAGATTTGCTCTTTAAAATTAAAAAGATTTGATCTTTAGAAAGGCAAATGTTTGATCTTTAAAAAGAAATGATTTTTAGAAATAAAAAGTTAGGAATTTTTATCGCTAGAAATGTTGTGATTTTCTTCATGAAAAGGATTTGATTTTTCATAACGGAAAGGATCTGATTTTGATAATAAAAAAATATGATTTTGTTTAGGTAGAGAATAAAAAATGGTTTATTATAAAAATGTAATTTTTATAATAGAAAAGGCGGGATTTTTATAGTAGGAAAAGATTAGATTTTTGAATCAAGAAAGATTTGATTTTTTTCAATATAGGAAAGACGAAATTTTTATCGGTAGAAAGGCGGGATCTTTATCTAATCAAGTTAGAATTTTTACATTAGAAAAGATGGAATTTTTACATCGTAGTAAAAATATGATTTTTATATATTGAATAGCATAGTAAAAATATGATTTTTATATATTGAATAGCATAGTAAAAATATGATTTTTATATATTGAATAGCATAGTAAAAAATTCGATTTTTATATATATTGAATAGCATAGTAAAAATTCGATTTTTATATATTGAATAACAAAGTAAAAATGTGATTTTTATATATGTAGTGGCTACGGGCAACAAAGGCGATAAAAGGGCGAGAACGACGAAGATCTCTACAATAGGAGTGTCGTGGTATTGGATAGCTGTCTGTGAGAATTTCTCACCTTTCGGTTTCTTTTTCTAGTTATATATATATATACTAGGATGCAGACGGTGTTTAGTAGTACCCGACACAATCGTCCACAGACCATGGACTTGTTTGTTTGGTTGCATAAATTAGTTAGATGATTTGATTTGAATTTGGTTGATTGGTGAATTTGATTGATGTGTGAATGGCGTGGGCCTTCACTAGACCGGGGATAAGGCTAGGCCTCGTCCCGTTTCTAGTATCGTGCCGTTATGCCGCCGAAATTTTCTAAAATAAGTTAGAAAATAAAAATATCATTCTATTTAAAGAATGAACTGAATAGAAATTCATATGTTAAAATAAAATGTTTTATCGTCAAAAATATAATTTTTAACGTGAATATGAATATAGTGAATGTGAATAAAATAAAATATTCATTTACAAACCGGACGGTTTGTTTGTGTACACCTATTTGAAAGACATTGATTGGGACGATAAATTTCACACATCGCCCAACTGCACAAATAAAATCTGTGTTTGATTGTTTGAAACCCCACACGGGTGTTGGGATGAAATTTGAAGTTCACTCATCCTGATTGATTAAATATGTTGATCGATTGATTTACAGGCTGTTATAAGCGTTAGATATCTATATTTGATGCTTATACAGTGTAGTGCACTTTGGTTGATGGTTGATTATTTTTCAATGCTATTATACATGTGTTGTATGAAAATCCATATAATTAACTTTATATTGTAATTGATTGGGCCTCATTCCAGTTTTAAAATAGAAATATTTGAAATAGAAATATTCGAAATGGAATATTTGAAAATATCAATATATGAAGCCGTGTTGATTAGATTGACGCCATTTTGACGTGAACGATATTTATATCGATTTTATTCATTTTAAAATGAATATTAAAAAGTAATTTTGAAATCGAATATTTCGAAATGAATTGAATTGAAAACGATTTCGAAATGAAGTAATTTTGAAATCGAATATTTCAAAATGAATTGAATTGAAAACGATTTCGAAATGAATTGAATTGAAAACAATTTCGAAATGAATTGAATTGAAAACGATTTCGAAATGAATTGAATTGAAAACGATTTCGAAATGAATTGAATTGAAAACGATTTCAAAATGAATTGAATTGAAAACGATTTCCAAATGAATTGAATTGAATATGAATTCAAATTGAATTGAAATTTGAATTGAATAGAAATGAATTTTAAAACGAATTTATAAAGAAGAATTCAATTTTGAATTGAATTGAAATGGAGGTTGAAATTGCTTTTGAAACGAATTTAAAAATGTTTATATAATTCGTTTTAAATAGAAATCGACGAAATATATTATATATATTATATATATAATATAATGGCCTGAATAGAACGCGCCGCGGCAGTTCGTGAATTTCGACCATTTATTTCAAACGGACATTACGGGAGATCCGACCGTCGGATTCTCCTAAAACCGGAACCGTTGGGTTCGTATCGAAGAGAGCTTTCTAACGAATGTGAGAAATTAGAAATCTAACGGTTGAATTTGGAATTATGTCCAAATCAAATTTGAAAAAGGTCGCTGTAAGTGCAGTTCGATGGCCATTGATGGAAATCGACTGTACGGGCCTTGATAAAATTATTAAAAATGGTAATAATTTATGTAAAATCATAAGAAATGATTTAGAAAGATTTGGGATGAAAAACTCCATATTTGAAAAGATAAAAATAGATTTTTATCGAAATGAACTAGTTTTGAACTAGAATTATAATTCTATTTATTTTTAAATAAATAAATTGAATTTGAAAAGGGTTTTAAAAATAACCAGAATTTCCAATGATTGCATTGGAGTGGATTTGAATCGAAATTGTCTTCGGAATATTTCGATGTTGGAATTCATGATTATACGGAGGTTGTTATGGAAATTTGAAAGATATATATTTATATCGTTATTTCCAATACGACATTTGTTAATCGTAGAATTTGATATTGAATATAAGCCGATATATTTTCTATTCAGAGCCTTATATTGAATATCAAATGTGATTTGGGTTTGTCGTGAATGGTGTCTTCACTAACACTGCTCTTGAACCCAGTTGAGAAAAGATTAAATCTTTTTATTTAGATTTAATGAAGTGTACCAATTAAATGACATTTAATTGGAATTGAATTGGTATTGATTTTTGGGTTTATCGTGAACAGTGTTTTAAATAACACTTGTTCTTTAACCCGATAATTAATGGAATGTGATTTTGGGGTTTATCGTGAACCGTGTTTTAAATGACACTGATTCTTTAACCCAATCGAAGATTAAAACTAAGTGGAGTTTTAATGAATCTTTAATTAGATTGAAAAGATCGAAAATGGAGTACCACCGGTTTTGCTCCAGGCGATAGTCAAATCTTTAATTAGATTTGAACGTGAAATGGTAATTGAATTTACCGATAACACCGTGGTGTTAGATATGAAGTATTACCAGTTTTACTTCATGGGATGAATAGGTTGGGATTGGGAAATTAAAACAAATGATTACTTCGGTAAGCTTCGTAAATCCCGACTAGTTGAATCGAAATTCAAAAGTAGATTAAAGAATAAATTCAAGGAATTTATCTTTGATAAAATTAATGGGAATCTTTCCCTATGAATGTGAAATTTAGAAACTAACTGTCGGTTAGCCAAGCAGAATGGTTTTCTGGATATTGATCTGATGTTGGTTTCGGCCTTCGGGGTTAATATTTGGGGAATTATTCTCTTGATTAATTTACGGTTAGTGACTAATAAATTGGAATGAGGCGTATGTTGTGTTTGTGTAACACTTTTATAATATATACGTGAGTTATTCAGAAAGACCGGGTTTATCCCATTCTGAATAACTGATTCGACGTGGTGTCGAAGATGAAGACGATGGTCGAAGACCGGAGGTCTTCACGTCGTTTGGGTAATTACTGATGATCTTGATTGGGCTGTACACCCAAGAAGATGGAAACAGTTGGTGATCGTCCAGACGTACTTGGAGATCGATGGATATGCGGGGTACTAGGTGCCTCCGGTTTCGTTCAGACCCAGAACGGACTTGTAAATGGACTGTGTGTCTGACATTGGATTTTAGTCCGTGTGATTGATCTCTATTAAATATATATCTGCTTGGCGGTGGAGAATTTATTCTCTTGCTTAACGCCCTTCTCTGAGACGTACGAGCTCAGGGGTTATATATTGATGGATATCAAACGCATGGAGTGAATTGCCTGTGTGGCATGCCTAAGTGGCAATTGATCGAGGCTTCTGTTGAAAAGCAAAGTCTTGTGGTGATGATCAAAGCAAGGCCTTTGTGGCGTAGCTTTGTGTAACGTTTACTTCGCGAGTTTCACACCCGGTATGAACCAAAAACGGGAGACGGACCTCAGGGAGGACTTGCGTTTCTTTCTAGCTAGAAGTGGCGTCAGTGGTTTTACACGCCCTGACGAGTTTGACTTATGTGGTTGTTGCTGTTGCGAGGCGCCTCGGTTATATCGGTTTCGGCTGGTGCATTCTGGTCGGCAGACGGACCAGACTTACACCCCATAGGGTGGGGAAACGTAGTGTTCAGGGTTTAAGTTTAATCCACATCGGTGGACCGGCCCTGTCGCTCCAAGGCTTGACTGAGTACTTGCCTGTGGCTCGGGCTAGAGAGTCACGAATCGGTAGAGGACTATCTTTTGCCTCGGTTCATAGACGGAAATCCAATTTCCAAATACGTGACATTTGCGGTTTTATTTGTAGAGCCTAGTATGGCGACATAGTGGGATGGGGCGCTCATGTCGCCTATGATTGATACTTATGATTTGAAGTTGTTTTATACACTATGCACTTATAATAGTACCAAACGATTTGTTTTAACCGTATCAAGCATTCTTTGGCTGTTATAAGGGAAAACCCTATCCTCGGCTGCGTTGCATTGTGTGATGGGACCTGGGTCTTATAACAGCTTCATTTTTCTTTATTTAGCATTGCGCTGTTTGCTTTATGCACTGGTATTCTTGGGAGGAAACCCGTTCCGTGTTATACGGCGTGGTCCCTTGATTTACCTAACTTTAAAATAAAGAGTAATAACTGTTTTAGTTCTCACACCAGTCACATGACTGACCTGGAGTTTATTGTTTTAACCTAAACTCTGGGTGCCCTTATTTTGACACGGGCAGCTAGTAGTTTTGGTTTTGCAGATTTATATTCACAGGATCCTGGTTTACAGCTGGAACGATATCCGGAAAGCTTTGTATCTGTATATCTCTTCTAGTTGTGTATTGTATTATTTTCCGCTGCGATGTATTTAAATGTAATTTAAATCTCTGATATTTCTGTGTAATATTCATTTATACTCTGTATATTCTTGTAATCTGATGCATTGTTGTAATATACAATGAAACGTTCTTTTGTATGCATTCTGATTTGTCGTGTTCTCAAACGATAGGGTGTTTCGAACGGTCTGGGTCGGTTTAGCGACTGGTTCGGACCGAGCGAAATTCCTTCTCGTCACAGTTGGTATCAGAGCTTTGGTTTGCAAAGCTCAGAGAACAAGGCACATTAGAACCATACGAAAGAATTCATCAGATATTGGATTAGTAATATCCAATGGAACGACTCGTTAGAGATGGGATCAGTAGTATCCTAGAACGAGTGTGAAGGGTATATTTTTCAAATGAAAACAATTTTGTTTTGAAATTTAAATCGTTTTAAACGTATTTGGTTATTTATTTATATTGATGTGGACAATCCAGTATATATAGATTTTGCGTATACGTCTGATCCGCGTGTATTCAAAGTTTTAATATATTGGATAGATATAGCATTACACTCTAGTCGTCCGAAGATGATATTGATGATAGCGATCACATCATCAACATTTATGTTCGAGTTTCGAAGGTGTGATTTTCTATATATTTCCTATTGACTGGTGTGAGAACCAAAATTAGATAGGGCCTATTGTTGTGATTTGGCATCAAGAATCTGATTTTTGTATATGTATCAAAGTTATGAATTTGAAACGTTAATCCACTAATTGATTGATGTTTGAGTTGTTTGTTCATTTGTTTGCTAATTTTGAACCATTTAGCCTAATTGAATCGAATAATGAATTGTATTGAAATTTGGTCGCATTTGCTTGCA
This sequence comes from Allium sativum, assembly GCA_030737875.1. Taxonomy (NCBI): domain Eukaryota; kingdom Viridiplantae; phylum Streptophyta; class Magnoliopsida; order Asparagales; family Amaryllidaceae; genus Allium; species Allium sativum. Next base: position 243,599,069 of record CM060923.1, read on the forward strand.
TATACATATATATCATTGAACAGGTCATAGCAAGGAGGCTAGAGCAGAGAATAAAATTTGTTTGCCCGACAAATAGGTACATGTTTACTACATAATTTACTGTTTTGTTTGGGTGATGATGATTTTATGAGCCTATTGGCTAGCTGCTTGGCTTTTTCTTTTTTCTTTTTGAGATCTGAAGGACCGGGGAAGCTATTTGAAATTCCCCGATGCTCCCGGTGCAGGGGAGGTTATGGCGAAATTTTTCGAAAATTTAGGGTGTTAGCCAAATTTTTGAAATTTTGAAAATTCTCAGAAACTGAATAGTTGGAGAATGAAAGCCAGATCGAACGTAGAGTTGATTAATCAAACCACTTTCGACTTTGTTCCTTTTCGGGGATGAAAAGTTTTAAGTGGGGGAGATTGTAACAACCCGTAAAATGCGAGCCAGTTTGAAATTTTTATTTTGGCAATTTTAGCGAATTTTGGATATTTAAAATGAATTATTTTAAATAATATCGACGAGAAATTTATTTAGAATAGAATTCGACGTATATATTATATACGTCGTCGTTAGAATATAAATAATTATTTATAATTATAAATCGAATTGAAAATGGCGCGGTAGTTCGATAATTCGATTTCAAACTTCAATTGAATGTACCGGGTGCAAAACAATCCGGATTTTAGTGAAACCAAAAACATTAGGATCTAATTGGTAACATCTTTCCAACGAATCCGAAAAATCAAAATTTCATAGCGGGAATCAAAAGATATGTCCAGTTGAAAATTCTGAATAGTCGCTATGGAATTCAGGCCCTTAAAAATGGACATTTTGCAAACGACCTCGGATTTCGACGAAACCAGTTTTGTTGGGTCCGGGATGTCAAATTATTGCTAGGTTTCAAATTTCATAATTTTTCGAATCAAATTGTGAGCGTGGCAAAGGAAAACGCGTTTGACCAGTTTCAGTTGATTTTGATCGACTGGAAATTGGTCATTTTTCAAATGGTCTCAGAATTCGACGAAACTAGTTTTGTTAGGACCGTATCGTAAATACGAAGCTAGAAAATATTTTTCGAGAATTTTTAGAGTTAGAATGTGACCCCGGTAATTTGAAATGTACGTTTAAAATTCAATATAACGATTTAAATGTAAATTGAAAGGAAACTGATCGAAACGATAAAATCAGCTAGCGATACATATCCCATTGTGTTCGGGATGGGGGTAATTAGCTATGGACGACAGGCGGTGGGCCTCGTTTAGAGGTCGTATGTGAAAGTCAACTTTTTGAAAAAAAAATAATTAAATTAATAAAAAAAAATTAAAATTAAACTTCCTCCTTTATACCTCTGCCCCCCCCTCTTTCTCGTTTTCTATCGTTCTGAGAAAAAAAAGAATCAAAACCTAAATCGCGTCGCCCCCTCACCCTGACGGCCGGGCCACCACTCCGCACTCTCTCTCTTCTCCTCCGCTCCCCCACCCACCTCCTGCAGGCCCGTCGCAGACCCTGAAGCCCCCCCGAACTGATGCAGCCACCCACAGCACCTCGCACCCCTCCCTGATGCGAGAAGACCTTCTGCGCCGCCACTCAGGGCCCGCTACCCCCACCGTCGAGCGCCAAGCTTCCAGGCGGCCGCCCCCCCCCCCCCCAAACTCCTGTCAAAATCCGATGCTTCAAAGAAAAAGAAAAAAACAGTAAGCGTTCGTTTCATTTTTGGTAATTATTTTATTTAATCCTATTTTGTGGTTGAATGGTAATAGAAAACTAGAAAGATTTGCTCTTTAAAATTAAAAAGATTTGATCTTTAGAAAGGCAAATGTTTGATCTTTAAAAAGAAATGATTTTTAGAAATAAAAAGTTAGGAATTTTTATCACTAGAAATGTTGTGATTTTCTTCATGAAAAGGATTTGATTTTTCATAACGGAAAGGATCTGATTTTGATAATAAAAAAATATGATTTTGTTTAGGTAGAGAATAAAAAATGGTTTATTATAAAAATGTAATTTTTATAATAGAAAAGGCGGGATTTTTATAGTAGGAAAAGATTAGATTTTTGAATCAAGAAAGATTTGATTTTTTTCAATATAGGAAAGACGAAATTTTTATCGGTAGAAAGGCGGGATCTTTATCTAATCAAGTTAGAATTTTTACATTAGAAAAGATGGAATTTTTACATCGTAGTAAAAATATGATTTTTATATATTGAATAGCATAGTAAAAATATGATTTTTATATATTGAATAGCATAGTAAAAATATGATTTTTATATATTGAATAGCATAGTAAAAAATTCGATTTTTATATATATTGAATAGCATAGTAAAAATTCGATTTTTATATATTGAATAACAAAGTAAAAATGTGATTTTTATATATGTAGTGGCTACGGGCAACAAAGGCGATAAAAGGGCGAGAACGACGAAGATCTCTACAATAGGAGTGTCGTGGTATTGGATAGCTATCTGTGAGAATTTCTCACCTTTCGATTTCTTTTTCTAGTTATATATATATATATACTAGGATGCAGACGGTGTTTAGTAGTACCCGACACAATCGTCCACAGACCATGGACTTGTTTGTTTGGTTGCATAAATTAGTTAGATGATTTGATTTGAATTTGGTTGATTGGTGAATTTGATTGATGTGTGAATGGCGTGGGCCTTCACTAGACCGGGGATAAGGCTAGGCCTCGTCCCGTTTCTAGTATCGTGCCGTTATGCCGCCGAAATTTTCTAAAATAAGTTAGAAAATAAAAATATCATTCTATTTAAAGAATGAACTGAATAGAAATTCATATGTTAAAATAAAATGTTTTATCGTCAAAAATATAATTTTTAACGTGAATATGAATATAGTGAATGTGAATAAAATAAAATATTCATTTACAAACCGGACGGTTTGTTTGTGTACACCTATTTGAAAGACATTGATTGGGACGATAAATTTCACACATCGCCCAACTGCACAAATAAAATCTGTGTTTGATTGTTTGAAACCCCACACGGGTGTTGGGATGAAATTTGAAGTTCACTCATCCTGATTGATTAAATATGTTGATCGATTGATTTACAGGCTGTTATAAGCGTTAGATATCTATATTTGATGCTTATACAGTGTAGTGCACTTTGGTTGATGGTTGATTATTTTTCAATGCTATTATACATGTGTTGTATGAAAATCCATATAATTAACTTTATATGGTAATTGATTGGGCCTCATTCCAGTTTTAAAATAGAAATATTTGAAATAGAAATATTCGAAATGGAATATTTGAAAATATCAATATATGAAGCCGTGTTGATTAGATTGACGCCATTTTGACGTGAACGATATTTATATCGATTTTATTCATTTTAAAATGAATATTAAAAAGTAATTTTGAAATCGAATATTTCGAAATGAATTGAATTGAAAACGATTTCGAAATGAAGTAATTTTGAAATCGAATATTTCGAAATGAATTGAATTGAAAACGATTTCGAAATGAATTGAATTGAAAACGATTTCGAAATGAATTGAATTGAAAACGATTTCGAAATGAATTGAATTGAAAACGATTTCGAAATGAATTGAATTGAAAACGATTTCGAAATGAATTGAATTGAATATGAATTCAAATTGAATTGAAATTTGAATTGAATAGAAATGAATTTTAAAACGAATTTATAAAGAAGAATTCAATTTTGAATTGAATTGAAATGGAGGTTGAAATTACTTTTGAAACGAATTTAAAACTGTTTATATAATTCGTTTTAAATAGAAATCGACGAAATATATTATATATATTATATATATAATATAATGGCCTGAATAGAACGCGCCGCGCCGCGGCAGTTCGTGAATTTCGACCATTTATTTCAAACGGACATTACGGGAGATCCGACCGTCGGATTCTCCTAAAACCGGAACCGTTGGGTTCGTATCGAAGAGAGCTTTCTAACGAATGTGAGAAATTAGAAATCTAACGGTTGGATTTGGAATTATGTCCAAATCAAATTTGAAAAAGGTCGCTGTAAGTGCAGTTCGATGGCCATTGATGGAAATCGACTGTACGGGCCTTGATAAAATTATTAAAAATGGTAATAATTTGTGTAAAATCATAAGAAATGATTTAGAAAGATTTGGGATGAAAAACTCCATATTTGAAAAGATAAAAATAGATTTTTATCGAAAATAAACTAGTTTTGAACTAGAATTATAATTCTATTTATTTTTAAATAAATAAATTGAATTTGAAAAGGGTTTTAAAAATAACCAGAATTTCCAATGATTGCATTGGAGTGGATTTGAATCGAAATTGTCTTCGGAATATTTCGATGTTGGAATTCGTGATTATACGGAGGTTGTTATGGAAATTTGAAAGATATATATTTATATCGTTATTTCCAATACGACATTTGTTAATCGTAGAATTTGATATTGAATATAAGCCGATATATTTTCTATTCAGAGCCTTATATTGAATATCAAATGTGATTTGGGTTTGTCGTGAATGGTGTCTTCACTAACACTGCTCTTGAACCCAGTTGAGAAAAGATTAAATCTTTTTATTTAGATTTAATGAAGTGTACCAATTAAATGACATTTAATTGGAATTGAATTGGTATTGATTTTTGGGTTTATCGTGAACAGTGTTTTAAATAACACTTGTTCTTTAACCCGATAATTAATGGAATGTGATTTTGGGGTTTATCGTGAACCGTGTTTTAAATGACACTGATTCTTTAACCCAATCGAAGATTAAAACTAAGTGGAGTTTTAATGAATCTTTAATTAGATTGAAAAGATCGAAAATGGAGTACCACCGGTTTTGCTCCAGGCGATAGTCAAATCTTTAATTAGATTTGAACGTGAAATGGTAATTGACTTTACCGATAACACCGTGGTGTTAGATATGAAGTAGTACCAGTTTTACTTCATGGGATGAATAGGTTGGGATTGGGAAATTAAAACAAATGATTACTTCGGTAAGCTTCGTAAATCCCAACTAGTTGAATCGAAATTCAAAAGTAGATTAAAGAATAAATTCAAGGAATTTATCTTTGATAAAATTAATGGGAATCTTTCCCTATGAATGTGAAATTTAGAAACTAACTGTCGGTTAGCCAAGCAGAATGGTTTTCTGGATATTGATCTGATGTTGGTTTCGGCCTTCGGGGTTAATATTTGGGGAATTATTCTCTTGATTAATTTACGGTTAGTGACTAATAAATTGGAATGAGGCGTATGTTGTGTTTGTGTAACACTTTTATAATATATACGCGAGTTATTCAGAAAGACCGGGTTTATCCCATTCTGAATAACTGATTCGACGTAGTGTCGAAGATGAAGACGATGGTCGAAGACCGGAGGTCTTCACGTCGTTTGGGTAATTACTGATGATCTTGATTGGGCTGTACACCCAAGAAGATGGAAACAGTTGGTGATCGTCCAGACATACTTGGAGATCGATGGATATGCGGGGTACTAGGTGCCTCCGGTTTCGTTCAGACCCAGAACGGACTTGTAAATGGACTGTGTGTCTGACATTGGATTTTAGTCCGTGTGATTGATCTCTATTAAATATATATCTGCTTGGCGGCGGAGAATTTATTCTCTTGCTTAACGCCCTTCTCTGAGACGTACGAGCTCAGGGGTTATATATTGATGGATATCAAACGCATGGAGTGAATTGCCTGTGTGGCATGCCTAAGTGGCAATTGATCGAGGCTTCTGTTGAAAAGCAAAGTCTTGTGGTGATGATCAAAGCAAGGCCTTTGTGGCGTAGCTTTGTGTAACGTTTACTTCGCGAGTTTCACACCCGGTATGAACCAAAAACGGGAGACGGACCTCAGGGAGGACTTGCGTTTCTTTCTAGCTAGAAGTGGCGTCAGTGGTTTTACACGCCCTGACGAGTTTGACTTATGTGGTTGTTGCTGTTGCGAGGCGCCTCGGTTATATCGGTTTCAGCCGGTGCATTCTGGTCGGCAGACGGACCAGACTTACACCCCATAGGGTGGGGAAACGTAGTGTTCAGGATTTAAGTTTAATCCACATCGGTGGACCGGCCCTGTCGCTCCAAGGCTTGACTGAGTACTTGCCTGTGGCTCGGGCTAGAGAGTCACGAATCGGTAGAGGACTATCTTTTGCCTCGGTTCATAGACGGAAATCCAATTTCCAAATACGTGACATTTGCGGTTTTATTTGTAGAGCCTAGTATGGCGACATAGTGGGATGGGGCGCTCATGTCGCCTATGATTGATACTTATGATTTGAAGTTGTTTTATACACTATGCACTTATAATAGTACCAAACGATTTGTTTTAACCGTATCAAACATTCTTTGGCTGTTATAAGGGAAAACCCTATCCTCGGCTGCGTTGCATTGTGTGATGGGACCTGGGTCTTATAACAGCTTCATTTTTCTTTATTTAGCATTGCGCTGTTTGCTTTATGCACTGGTATTCTTGGGAGGAAACCCATTCCGTGTTATACGGCGTGGTCCCTTGATTTACCTAACTTTAAAATAAAAATTAATAACTGTTTTAGTTCTCACACCAGTCACATGACTGACCTGGAGTTTATTGTTTTAACCTAAACTCTAGGTGCCCTTATTTTGACACGGGCAGCTAGTAGTTTTGGTTTTGCAGATTTATATTCACAGGATCCTGGTTTACAGCTGGAACGATATCCGGAAAGCTTTGTATCCATATATCTCTTCTAGTTGTGTATTGTATTATTTTCCGCTGCGATGTATTTAAATGTAATTTAAATCTCTGATATTTCTGTGTAATATTCATTTATACTCTGTATATTCTTGTAATCTGATGCATTTTTGTAATATACAATGAAACGTTCTTTTGTATGCATTCTGATTTGTCGTGTTCTCAAACGATAGGGTGTTTCGAACGGTCTGGGTCGGTTTAGCGACTGGTTCGGACCGAGCGAAATTCCTTCTCGTCACAAGTGTCAAAACAATTTCAATCATAAATATCAATCGTAGATGGCATGGGTACCATATATCATGTCGCCATACTAGGCTCTACAATCAAAACCGAAAATGTCACGTATTGGAAGTTGGGTTTCCATCCGTGAACCGAGGCGAAAGATAGTCCTCTACCGATTCGAGACGCTCTAGCCCGCCCCTCAGGACCCAGACTCAGGTGGGCCCTTGGATCGTCAGGGCCGGTCCACCGATGTGGATTAAAATGCCTGAATACTGCGTTTCCCCACCCTATGGGGTGCCAATGAGTCCACTGACTCCATCGGCTCCACATAGTCACAGATATATCCGAGGCGCCTCGCAATCCAACAACCACATAAGTCAGACTCATCAGGGCATGTAAAAGCACTGACGCCACTTTTAGCTAGAAGGAAACGCATGTCCTCCTTGAGGTCCTTCTCCCGTTTCTGGTTCACAACTGGGGTGTGAGGCTCGCGAATCAACGTTACACAAAGCTATGCCACACAGGCGGTGCTTTGATCATCAACCATAAGACTTTGCTTTTAAACAAAAGCCTTGATCATTTGCCACTTAGGCATGCCACGCAGGCAGTTCACTCCATGCGATTGATATCCATCAATATATACCCTTTGAGCTCGTACGTCTCAGAGAAGGGCGTTAAGCAAGAGAATAAATTCTCCGCCGCCAAACAGATATATATTTAATAGAAATCAATCATACAGAATAAAATCCAATGTCAGACACACAATCCATTTATAAGTTCATTCTGGGTCTGAACGAAACCGGATGCACCTTGTACCTCGCATATCCATCGATCTCCAAGTACGTCTGGACGATCACACACTGATTCCCTCCTCTTGGGTGTACAGCCCAATCAAGATCATCAGTAATTATCCAAACGATGTGAAGACCGCCGGTCTTCGACTACCGTCTTCATCCTCGACACATCGTCGAATCAGTTATTCAGAATGGGATAAACCGGTTTTTCTGAATAACTCGCGTATATAATAAACAAGTGTTACACAAACACAACATACGCCTCATTCCAATTCAAAATATTCTTTTATTCAAATATTCTTATACTTTGGGAAAGGTTCCCGTTAATTTTATCAAAGATAAATTCTTTAAATTTATTCTTTAATCTTCTTTGGATTATCAATACAAACCAAATTATGGTTTATCCAAACTAGTCGGGATTAGCGAACCTTACCGAAGTAATCACTTGTTAAATTTCTCAGCCCCAACCTATTCATCCCATGAAGTAAAACTGGTCATACTTCATATCTAAATCAACGGTGTTATCGGTAAATTCAATTACCATTTCAAGTTCAAATCTAATTAAAGATTTAACTATCGCCTGGAGCAAAACTAGTGATACTCCATTCTCGATCATTTCAATCTATTAAAGATTCATTAAAACTCCACTTGGTTTTAATCTTCCCAAAAATCAATATTAATGATTGTTTAACTTAGGAAATCCTATCTTGTCTTTAACTGGGTTAAAGAACCAATGTCATTTAAAACAGGGTTCACGATAAACCCAAAATCACATTGGATATTAAATACAAGGTTCTGAATAAAAAATATATCAGCTTATATTTAATATCAAATTCTACGACCAACAAATATCGTATTGGAAATAACGATATTAATATATCTTTCAAATTTCCATAACAATATCTGTATAATCAAGAAATCCAACATCGAAATATTCTCAAGACAGTTTCGATTCAAATCCATTCCAATTCAGTTATTGGAAATTCTGGTTACTTTTAAAACCAATTCAAATCCACTTTGTTTATTTTAAAAATAAATGGGATTATAATTCTAGTTCAAAACTAGTTCATTTCGATAAAAATCTATTTTTATCTTTTCAAATATGGAAATTTTCATCCTAATTCTTCACAAATCATTTCTTATGATTTTACACAAATTATTACGATTTTTAATGATTTTCCATCAACGACCATTGAACTGCACTTACAGCGACCTTTTCAAAATTTGATTTAGACATAATTCCAAATCCAACCGTTAGATTTTAGATCTATGATATTCATTAAAAAGCTCTTTTCGATACGAACCCAAGGTTCTGGTTTTAGGAGAATCCGACGGTCGGATCTCCCATAATGTCCATTCGAAGTCAATGGTCGAAATTCGCGAACTGCCGCAGTGCGGAGCATTCTATTCAGGCCAATATATATATATATATATATATATAATATATATATATATATTATATTTCATTGATTTCCTTTTAAAACGTATTTTATAAATCATTTTAAATTCGTTTTCGAAATGATTTCAACTTCATATTCAATTTCTAATCAAAATTGAATATCCCACATCATCAATATACAAATGATAATATTTTCAAAACGTTATATTTTGAAATTACTTCCTTTTCTATATTCATTTTAAAAACGAATATAATCGATATAAATATCGTTCACATCAAAATGGCGCATATCTAATCAACACGGCTTTATATATTTCAATATCTTCGTTATTCTATTCAATAAATGAATATTTTCTTCAACACATGATTATATATTTTTATTCAACACATGAATATATATATTTTATTCAACACATGAATTTTTATTTTTATTCAACACATGCATATTTATTCTATTCAACACATGAATTTTTATTTTATTCAACACATGAATTTTATTCTATTCAACACATGAATTTTCTTTCTATTCAACACATGAATTTTATTCTATTCAACAAATGAATTTTATTCTATTCAACACATGAATTTTCTTCTATTCAACACATGAATTTTATTCTATTCAACACATGAATTTTATTTTATTCAACACATGAATTTTTATTTTTAATATTCCTTATTTTCCAAATTGGAATGAGGCCCAATCAATTACCATATATTGTTAATTATATGGATTCCCTACAACACATGTATATAATAGCAATGATAAATCATCAACCATCATCAAGAGTGCACCACACAACTGCATAAGCATTAAATATAAATAATTAACGCTTACACAGTGTCAACCCATCGATTGACATACAACTAAATAATTGGGATTAGTGTACGTCAAATATCATTCCAATACCCGTGTGGGGTTTCAAATCGACAAACACAGATTTTATTTGTGCAGTTGGGCGATGTGTAAAATTTATCGTCCCAATCAATATCAGTCAAATCAATGTATATAAACAAATCGTCCGATTTGTGTATAAATATTTATTTTATTTCAACCCATGAATATATATTTTATTTCACAACCAACAGTCAATTTTCACAACACAAACAATCACATAAGTCGTCCATGGTCTGTGGACGACGGGGAGCAGTTTATATACACAGTTATAAAATAAATAATTAAATAGAAAATTTTACTGAGGAGTTCTCACCAAAAAGCTAAACCATACACCACGACTCTTCATATGTAGGAAATCTTCGTCGTGCTCGCCTTTTGTCACTTTCGTTTTCCGTATTCACTACATATATAAAAATCACATTTTTATATTGTTCCTATGTATATAAAAATAACATTTTTATAACTACGCTATATGGATAAAAATTACATTTTTATACTGCTATTATATAGATAAAAATTCTATTTTTATACCGCTATTCTCTATATAAAAATCAATTTTTTATATATAAAGATCGTATTTTTATATTTCTTCTATATATGTAAAAATCACTCCTTTACACCGCTACTTTCATGATAAAAATTATATTTTTATCTTGCAAGTAATATAATAAAAATTATATTTTTATTACTCTACATTCATAGAAATTATATTTTTACCTCTCTACCTATATAAAAATTATATTTTTATAATCTCCATTATATAAAAATCATACTTTTATCATCTCTATTATATAAAAATCATATTTTTATCATCGTCTTGCCTACATAAAAATCAAATTTTTATAACTATATAACCTATATAAATTTCAGATTTTGCTCATATAAATATTTTCAGATTTTTATTTACATTAATATTACTAAAAAAACTGAAATAAAATAATTAAATAAATAAATAAAGAAGAAAACTTACTGTGTTGGGCGTTCTAAGGTGGTCAACGCGGTGGAGCATTGGGTGTAGACGGTGGGTTTTGGGGCGGCTTGCTAAAGAAGAAGGAAGAGAGAGGAGCAGGGGCGGCGCTGGATGCTGCAGTTGGCGGAGGAGGCTTGAGGGGGGGTGCTGAGGTAGTGGCTGACGTGGAGGAGGGTGCGACGGCTAGGGCTTCGCGGGTTTAGGTGGGGTTTGTGCGGTGAACGATTGGGAAGCGGAGGAGGGAGGAGAAGCTAGGGGGAGGAGAAGGGAGGCGGCAGTGCAGTGGAGGTGGGGGCGGCGGCCTGGATTGCGATTTCTTCTTTTCTCTGTTTTTTTATTTTTTTGTTTCTGAAGTCAATGGTAGGAGGGGGGAGAGTTAGGGAGAAATATAAAAAAATAAATATATTTAATTTAATTTCAAAAAGGTACCTTTTTATTTTGACCTCAAAACGAAACCCACCGCCTGTCATCCCTAGCTAATTACCCCCATTCCAAACACAATGGGATATATATCGTAAGCTGATTCGATCGTTTCGATCAGTTTTCATCAAAATCAAAATATAAATCTATATATTGAATTTGAGTCTAAAAATTCCTGAAAAATATTTTCTAGCTTCGTATTGACGATACGGTTCTAACAAAAGTAATTTCATCAAATTCTGAGACTGTTTGCAAAATGGTCATTTTCTGGTCGATCGAAATTGACTGAAACTGTTAAAACACGTTTAACTTCGCCACGCTCACATATTGACTTCAAAAATTATGAATTTTGGAATCCCTCAATAACTTGACATCACTGATCCAACAAAAGTGGTTTCGTCGAAAACAGAGGTCATTTGCAAAATTTCCATTTTTAAGGGCCAAAATTCCATAACGACTATTTTGAAATTTCAACTGGGCCTAACTTTTTATCCCCACTATGAAATTTCAATTTTCAGATTCATTGGAAAGATATCTTCAAATAGATTCTAATATTTTTGGTTTCACTAAAATCTGGTTTACTTTGAATTGTATCATTCATTTGAGTTTTGAAATCGAATTTTCGAGCTACCGTGCCATTTTCAATTCCTATTAAATTTAAAATAAAAAATTTATATTCTAACGACGATTCAAATAAATATATATGTTCTAATTCTATTCAAAATAAATTTCTCGTCATTATTATTTAAAATATATCATTTTAAATATTCAAATTTCAATAAAATTGCCAAAATAAAAATTTTAAATTGGCTCAGATTTCCGGGTTATTACAATCTCCCCCACTTAAAACTTTTCGTCCTCGAAAAGGAACGAAGCCGAAAGTTGTTTAACTAATCAACTCAACTTTCACTATTTTCATTATGGCCTAAGTTCTTCAACTTTTCAGTTTCTAAGAACTTTTCAAATTTTTCAAAAATTTGGCTAACTCCCTAAATTTTCGAAAAATTTCGCCATAACCTCCCCTGCACTGGGAGCTTTGGGATATTTTAAATAGCCTCCTACGGCCCTTACCAATCCAAAAGAAAAAGAAAAAGCCAAGCGGCTAGCCAATCGGCTCATAAAATCATCAAAAACCCAAGAAATACAATAAATATGTACCTATTTGTCGGGCAAACAATTTTATTCCTCTTCTCTAGCCTCCTTGCTATGACCTGTTCAATGTAAGTACATGTATATGTATGTAAATGCGACAAATATTCAATACAATTCACTATTTGTTTAATTTGGCTAAAGGTTCAACATTTAATTAATCAAACAACACAACCAGCAATCAATTAATTGACTAGCTTTTCAAATTCATAACTTTGATACATAGTCCAAAGAATCACATTTTTGGTGCCAAATCGCAACAATAGACCCTATCTAATTTTGGTTCTCACACCAGTCAATTGGAATCATATAGAAATCCCACTTTCGTCACTCGAACATAAATACTGAAGATGCCATGGTCATTATCAGCATCATCTCTGGACGACTAGAGTGTGATTCTATATCTATTCAGTATATTAAAACTTCGAGTACACGCGGATCAGACGTATACGCAAAATCTTTATATACTTGATTGTCCAAATCAATACAAATAAATATTCAAATACGAATAATTGAATTAAATTTTCAAAACAAAACTTGTTTCCATTTTTATTTTTAAAAACAACACTCTTCACGCTCGTTCTAGGATGCTACTGATCCCATCTCTAACGAGTCATTCTCATTGGATATTACTAATCCAATCTCTGATGAATTCTTTTGCTTGGTTCTAACGTGTCTTGTTCTCCGAGCTCTGTAAACCAAAGCTCTGATACCACAATGTAACGATTGGGAATTTCGCTCGATCCGAATCGATCGCTAAACTGACCAAGACCGTTCGAAACCCCTGATTGTTTTGAGAACACGAAAAATCAGAACACAAACAGAAGAACATTTCATTGCTTATTACAACAATTCCATCAAAATACAAGAATATACAGAGTATGAATAAATATTACACAGAAAATATCAGATATTAAATTATGTAACAACCCGCACCTCCGTTCACGCAAGATATTGTCCCCAACTTAGCCACCGTATAGGTGTGGGGTTTGTTCCTCAAAAGGCCTCGGCTAAGTTTCGAGATCTGCCAACACATGGCGTTGCCACATAGACTGAGCCAACCTCCCTACTAACACCGATATTGTCCCTACTTTGCCACCTCTCAGGTGTAGGGTTTTCTATCACTATGCCTCAGCATTAGTAAGAGATGGGCTCTACTATATAAGTACCCACTTCACACAAGCTTCCACGATGTGGGACTTAGGGGTGTTACATTCTCCCCTCCAACAGAGCCCAACGTCCTCATTGGCTCACAAACACCTCACCTAGGCGCTGTGGTCCATACATTAGCCATAATTCCGGTTGGGTATTGGCTCTGATACCACTGTAATAACGCGCACCTCCGTTCACGCAAGATATTGTCCCCAACTTAGCCACAGTATAGGTGTGGGATTCTGTTCCTCAAAAGGCCTCGGCTAAGTTTCGAGATCTGCCAACACATGGTGTTGCCACACAGACTAAGCCAACCTCCCTACTAACACCGATATTGTCCCTACTTTGCCACCTCTCAGGTGTAGGGTTTTCTATCACTAGGCCTCGGCATTAGTAAGAGATGGGCTCTACTATATAAGTACCCACTTCACACAGGCTTCCACGATGTGGGACTTAGGGGTGTTACAAATTACATTTAAATACATCGCAGTGGAAAATAATACAAAGCACAACTGAAGAAGATATACGGATACAGAGCTTTCCGGATATCGTTCCAGCTGTAAATCAAGATCCTGTGAATACAAATCTACAAAACCAAAACTACTAGCTACCCGTGTCAAAATAAGGGCGCCCAGAGTTTAGGTTAAAACAATAAACTCCAGGTCAGTCATGTGACTGGTGTGAGAACTAAAACAGTTAGTTAAAACTTTACTTTAAAATAAAGTAAATCAAGGGACCACGCCGTATAACATGGAACGGGTTTCCTCCCAGGAATACCAGTGCATATAACAAAACAGCGCAATGCTTTTTGAAAAAATGAAGCTATTATAAGACCCATGTCCCATCACACAATGCAACACAAGCCGGAGGATAGGGTTTTCCCTTATAATAGCCAAACATGCTTGGTACGTTAAAAACTAATCATTTGATACTATTATAAGTGTATAGTGTCAAAACAATTTCAATCACAAATATCAATCATAGACGGCATGGGTACCATATATCATGTCGCCATACTAGGCTCTACAATCAAAACCGCAAATGTCACGTATTGAAAGTTGGGTTTCCATCTGTGAACCGAGGCAAAAGATAGTCCTCTACCGATTCGAGACGCTCTAGCCCGCCCCTCAGGACCCAGACTCAGGTGGGCCCTTGGATCGTCAGGGCCGGTCCACCGATGTGGATTAAAATGCCTGAATACTGCGTTTCCCCACCCTAGGGGGTGCCAATGAGTCCACTGACTCCATCGGCTCCACATAGTCACAGATATATCCGAGGCGCATCGCAATCCAACAACCACATAAGTCAAACTCATCAGGGCATGTAAAACCACTAACGCCACTTTTAGCTAGAAGGAAACGCATGTCCTCCCTGAGGTCCTTCTCTCGTTTCTGGTTCACAACTGGGGTGTGAGGCTCGCGAATCAACGTTCATAAAGCTATGCCACACAGGCGGTGCTTTGATCATCAACCACAAGACTTTGCTTTTCAAAAAAAGCCTTGATCATTTGCCACTTAGGCATGCCACACAGGAAGTTTACTCCATGCGATTGATATCCATTAATATATACCCTCTGAGCTCGTACTCTCAGAGAAGGGCATTAAGCAAGAGAATAAATTCTCTACCGCCAAACAGATATATATTTAATAGAAATCAATCACACGAAATAAAATCCAATGCCAGACACACAGTCCATTTTCAATTTCGGTTCTGAACAAAACCGGAGGCACCTAGTACCCCGCATATCCATCGATCTCCAAGTACGTCTGGACGATCACCAACTGACTCCCTCCTCTTGGGTGTACAGCCCAATCAAGATCATCAGTAATTATCCAAACGATGTGAAGACCTCCGGTCTTCGACCACCGTCTTCATCCTCGACACATTGTCGAATCCGTTATTCAGAATGGGATAAACCCGGTCTTTCAAAATAACTCGCGTATATAATAAACAAGTGTTACACAAAAACAACATACGCCTCATTCCAATTCAAAATATTCTTTTATTCAAATATTCTTATACTTTGGGAAAGGTTCCCATTAATTTTATCAAAGATAAATTCTTTAAATTTATTCTTTAATCTTCTTTGGAATATCAATTCAAACCAAATTATGGTTTATCCAAACTAGTCGGGATTAGCGAACCTTACCGAAGTAATCACATGTTAAATTTCCCAGCCCCAACCTATTCATCCCATGAAGTAAAACTGGTCATACTTCATATCTAACACCACGGTGTTATCGGTAAATTCAATTACCATTTCACGTTCAAATCTAATTAAAGATTTAACTATCGCCTGGAGCAAAACTGGTGATACTCCATTCTCGATCATCTCAATCTATTAAAGATTCATTAAAACTCCACTTGGTTTTAATCTTCCCAAAAATCAATATTAATGATTGTTTAACTTGGGAAATCATATCCTGTCTTTAACTGGGTTAAAGAACCAATGTTGTAACACCCCACATCCATTAATGTCACTCACAAAAGGAATGCATTAACTTCCATGGAGGTTTTAAGTGAGTATAGAACAGTAAAATTACGACAAGACATATATAAAATAGTACTTGGAAATTTAAAACTTTATTTCATTGCAGTAGAAGTCAAAACATGTTTGATTACATCATAATACCATAAATCAGAGTCAAGTACAATATCTATCTTGATAAAACAAAATACATAATCCCATTACATAAATAGCCATTAAACAAAAGATAACAAGCTGGAATTTACTTTAGCAGTCCAAGCTCTCCAAAAGAGATAAGCAATCCAATCAAACACCACTAGAGCTGGGCCCAACCTGAGGACCTGGAGGGGGAAAAAGATAGAAATAGAGGGGGTCAGACATAAAGTCTGGCGAGTATGACAATTCTAACAATACTATTTTCAAAGTAATCAGACTAAGGCATAAGCTGGAGAATAAGGAAATGCCTATGAACTATTGGGTGTGACAGAACAGGCAAAGGAAATGAGGTTAACCATGGTAACATTAAAGGCATACCTACTAAAGAATAATTACTACGCTGCACCACACCCGTTACTAATCACTAACGTTAATGACGCTTCCTAATCAATATAGGATAATTACTATACTCTACCGTACTGTACCGTGCTGTACTGTACTAGCACTAACTGCACCAATACTAGTCACTTTGATCCCTAAATAGAATGATGATAGCTTCGTGTACTACTAGATGTACCCACTATCCTCCACGTTTGACTGTGTATCTCTAGTTGCTATCCTAGGTACCCAACGTGTACTTATCCCTACTAGACGTACCCCCTTAATAATGGTAATTCCACGTACTCCTAGCTGACGTCATAGGTGCCGTCTGCCCCTATCTCCACTAGGTGTACCCTTTTAATACTTAATTAATAATGGTAGCTTCGTGTACTACTAGGTGTACCCACTACCCTGACCCATTCGATCGGCTCCCTAACTCGTAGATACCCGTGCTGGCCCCACAGTGGGGTGTATCACTCCCCTAAAGTGGCAACCCGATACAACTTAAGGATGCACGGCTTATACCTACACGATGCAACAACGTCTTACCTACCAGCCCGGGTCCACTCACGCATATGAACCCGTTGGACTTGCGTTGCCACCGCTAACCCGTTTTGGCCTCTTATAGTCAAGCCCAGATGCGTGTCCCGTCCTCGACTTGGGTCGAGCTCACAAAGATACGTTTGGGATACTGGTTGAAATGGGCCTCCCACCAAGCTTCCCACCTAGGCTTGGTCCCCTCTAACTCATTCCACTTAACCCCCTTCATGTCCACTTACATGTTTTAAATTTGGTTAAGGGTTTCTATTAGTAATTCCACATGCCACCCAAGGCACCCACTTAACCCCTATGTCCCACTTACATATTTAATTTGGTTAAGTGTTACTAATCGTATTTTCTCATGCCACCCAAGACACCTACTTAACCCTCTTCTTAGTCATGTTCATTTGCATGTGTGTTTGGTTAAGTCTTACTAATCGTATTTCAAATGCCACTAAAGGCAACCACTAGATTCCTCATGCCACCCAAAGCAACCACTAGATTCCCATGTCCCACCACATGTTTTCTTTCTAAATTCAAGACCATCCCGTTCATTGGGTCAGTTAGGGATAGCCAGGGAGGGCAGGAAACTTGTTTTCCAAACCCAAGCCTAGACACTATCCTCTCTGTCACCCTAGAACCTTCTGGTGTATGTAGATAGAAAGAATGTTAATTATCTTAAGTGATTAATTAATTAATTAATCTTTCCCAAATTTGAATTAACTTCCCTATCCAAATTAATAATTTATTCAAAATTTAATGATGTCCATAATTGACTCAATTATTTCCATCCATTTATGGTATGAAAAATCATACCCTTTTTCACCACAAATTCATTATATGCCATTAAAGGCATTTTATACAATTTTCTCAATCCCTATTCAAATTCAAATTAATCCATAATTAACTTATGACCATTTCTACACATTAATTTTCCAATTAATGTCTTAATTCCATTTTTTGCCTTTTAAGGCAATTCACATATCTCAAATTTGTTATATGCCTTTTTAAGGCTATTTCGTGCAAATTCTCAATATTAATTCTTTTAATATCACCCCTATCCCACGTTGTACGTTCATACATTAAACGTAAAATATACGTTAGACTCGAATAGTCTAACTCATAGCACAAAGATAAATTATCACAACAACAACATATATGTATATGACTAAAATAGGTCTACTCATAAAAAGGGGTGAAACTTGCATATGTGATAGAGGTCCAACACTTAAACTTGCATAGGCTAAGACTATAACTTGCATAAGCTACACATGTTAAAGGTGTCAACTTGTTTGGTTAAATGTCACAGTCTACATAATATAACCCAAATTCATGTATAAACTCTTGCAACATAATGGTGGTGTGAACTAGTATAGGACTCACACATGTCATGGATCTAATTTTAGATCTAAGATAAGTGTCATGAAACCTACACAATTTTTATTAATCAGTGTCAAAACTTGCATAGGTACATGTATGAATCATCATAGCCCAAACATATGTAATATCATGATTTGACTAACATGAACTAACCAACATGGATACTAACATCGTGACTATGTAACATATGTGACATCATTTACAACATATCATCATCTAACTTAATAACATAGGTTCATGTATATGGGTACATCTAACTTAATAGACAAATTCCCATAATAAAAATTCATTTAGTCATAGATTCATGCATATGGGTACACCTAACTTAATAGGCAAATTCCCATAATCATGATCCATTTAATCTTTAGAAAAAAAAACATAAACTTTAAAACATGATCCAATTTGCATAAATAACAACATCATGATTTTACAACTTGTACGATTCAACACAACTTAACATGATATCATAATCATATAACTTATGGATTTCCAACATATGTGTTAACATGAGTTCTACAACATATATAAGATTTATGACATAACATAGCATGATTTACACATAGCATAGTATGATAACATAACATAGCATAGCATGATTTTCATCGTAGCATGGCATGATAGCATAACATAGCATAGCATGATTTTCATCATAGCATAACAAAACATTTAGAACATACATGATAACATAAGATTTTACAATAACATATATGACAATTCACATCATTTTCTTATGTTCCATTTACATCTTAATCAAATTAGTTTGCTAATAATCTTGTGAGAATCATCATACTCACAATTTAAGAAGAAAGAGAGAGTCTAGATTGCTTTTAGAATTGGATTAGATTAGCTTTCTTCTACTTTGATTTGCGACGGCTACTCGGAGTTCCATGGCGACGGCATGACGGCGGCTTCTCTAATTTTTCATATGAATTAGAATGAGAGACTACCCACTTATTTATAGAATTTAGGATTCATTTAGGCCATTAGATTTAACCTAGAAATAACCGCAGCCGTTCAGACAAGATGGGGTTTATCTTATTGACTCAGCAATAAGTCAGAAGTGACTCAGCAAACACTCAGCAAATTAATAAACTTCTATTCATGTTTACATTAACTGCCCATATATATATAAATATATATATATATACACACCCGCACCTATTCATGAATTCAAATAATGCAAATTAATTGCTTGCACGAAAAAAAAGGAAATCGAGCATATAATTTAATTTCCCCATTTTTTTTCTACTTTCCTTGCAACATGCAAAATCAATGCATAATGAAGTTACCTACATACATACATATCTACTTATGCATAAATCTTTCCCTCCAAATAAATTGACTGTATTTATCTTCTCAATTATATATATATATATTCAATATATATATATATATTTAAAAAAAAAAAATTTGAACCGCGTTCACACTAAGCCGCTTTTTAGCCATTCCCCTAAAACAAAAATATGGCGTTGGCGGGGATCGAACTCTGCACCTCTTGTATGCAAGTCACATGTTCCAACCAAATGAGCTATTATGTCTTTTGCTTACAATTCTTAGAACAATGCTAAACATTATTCTTTTCTCATTCCTCTTTTTCCATGTTTTGCTGCAATATTTAATTTAAGGATATCTTTTTCATACGGAGTCCAATTTATGCAAATTCGGACTCTATCTCAAGCAGAATTCCGAGACGAACGCAACGGCGCAACCCGTTTCACCTAATTATTTTTTTAAAAATTAATTATATCTTGATTTTTTTTATTTTTTTATTTCTATGTTCACAGAAAATACGGGGTGTTAGATTCTCCCCTCCTTAAAGGATTTCGTCCTCGAAATCTTCAAGTTAGGAAGAATGTGTCCTACCATCCAATCATCCATCTACTCAACCATCAGGCACAGGCATCCATTGTCCTTAAGAGACTTCTAATGCTTTCATGTTTATATGCATAGTGTGTGTACATGTCCTTATCCAATGCAAAAATTAGGCGATCTACTGATTCAGTTGACCTCCTTAATGCGAACCATGATAGTGCCATGCGTCCATTATGTATGCAAAAGATTCCTAATGATACATATTATTTCTATATGCGTGCACAACCATTCATCTTAATGCATCATCCATATGATAATACAACCACTATTCATTCATTAATTTAAATATGCACACATATTTATATGCAATATGAGAGTGACTGAGCCGATCTAGTGCCTAAAGTGTGTGTATATGCATCCACGAGCAACCACTAGCAAACACTTGCATCCACTTGCATCCATCAAACATAACATGTCTCAAACACATGTTTCAACCATAGGACTACCCTTCTAAAGGTCAAAGAATTAAACGAGAGGATGTACTAAAGATAGGACAAGTATAAGCTAGGCGATAAAGGAGAATATAAAAGACATAACCCCAAAAAGGAAGGGGTACAACAAACGAATCTTCTCTTCCATCTCCCAAGTAGCGTCTCCTTGATCTTCTTCCCATTGCACTTTGACTAGCTTGACCTCTCGGTTTCTCAACTTCTTAATCTCCGACCCAAGAATGCATGTAGGAGCTAGTCTGATCGTGGCATCTCGCTCTACTTCCACTTCCTTAAGCGTGTTCGGCTCCACCACTTTCGCCGTATCATGTAAACACTTCCTCAAACTTTCATCCCGTAATATACAAAGTTTACCGTCCCTACGCAACCAACCGTTATCATCTAGGGTATACCTACTAAGATGGCTTGATGACTCCCCTCTTGTGAGATTCTCTACTAACTCAACCAACTGTGGGTCAGCTCGCTGTGCCTCTCCAATCCATCCCAAAAGCATAGGTCTGACCTCTAAGGATGCTAGCGAACCAAGTACAAAATCAATGGATGGTCTAAAGTCAAAGGTAGAGATAAACTCTAAGCTACGCCGCTCAACAGACCAAGGACTCAGTGTCAACCCTTTTCTACTTAAGGCCCCCACCACAACGTTACCCTTGCGAGGGGTATATGCTATTTCGAAATCGTAGGACGCCAAGAACTCCATCCACCTTTGCTGCCTCAAGTTCAGATCTTTCTGAGAGAACAAATACCTTAGCAACTTATGGTCTGAAAGCAACTCCTAAGTCGTGGGTAGGGTAATTCCCCTCATGGACTTTCGATAGTCTTCCTCCATAACACATCACCCTTCCCCAGAGGCTTCCCTAAGATGTAGGGCATGCTCTTCTCCGCTTCTAGAGAAAACCAGGATATTATTCCATTTAAAATTTGTCACAACTGTCCATCTCTCACGCAGACCATCCTAGTCGAACTCGACATCCCCCAAGTGCAAGCCCCAAAGGCCTAAACCAATATCAGACAAACACCCAAGGGATACCTCCTTCGAATTCAGATGACATACATGAGATGATACTAGTAAAACGGCCAAATAACTGAGCACTTAACGGACTCTGGCTGTCCTTGCCAGTCTTGCTCCAAAACCATCGTTGATCTCATAACTGGCTTTGCATTATCCACTAGGCACACACGAAAGCTTACTTCGCTCCTCTAGGTAAACCCCGCTCTACATCGAAGACATCCCCATACTCACGGACCACACAAACAGATCCCAAATCATCGTTGGATACATCAGAAGATTCTAGGCAACTAAGCATCACTAAAGTCCTATGGTCACAAGAAATATGAGGGTCTTTCCATAACGAACCAATAGTCTAACTACCCTCCTTCCCCAATCTAGGATGGCACCACGCCTGGCTAGCCAATCCATCCCTAGAATCAAACTATAGACCGTGAAACCAAGAATGAAGGCGCTGCATTCAAACCCAACGCCCAAGATAGACACTCTCAAATCCCGACAAACCATTGAAGGATGAGCCGAACCACCAACAGGATTTGAGACTAGGATGGGATCCTTAACTAGACTAGTATTTAGGTGCAGTGTTTCAACTAACGAAGCAGATACTAACGAGTATGAAGCGCCAAAATCAAACAAGGTTCGAACAGGATGATAAAGAAAACCAAATTTCAACCTAGACGGTCCTACCCCCATCAGGTATACCAGCCGTGAGGGAATACAACAACCCTCCAGAAGATCCTGTACTTTATTCTTGCCTCTTTGGACAATCCTAATAAGGTGTCCTATTTCTCCAAAACAACTAGCCTTCTTCTTCACATTCTCCATTCGTGACCTCCCACCAAGATGAGGTTTCGTCCTTTATTAACCTAACAGCTATTTGAACCTTCCTCCCATCGTCCATCTTAAAGGTTCCCACAACCCTCCACCTCCTTGGACTAACTTCTAGCCTGACAAACGTCTAAGTCCCTTGAAGTGGTTCTTCCGTCCTTCGTACGGAAGTCCTTATTTATCTTAGAAAAAGCATCTATACGCGGAGGGGAAATTCAAAAAGAGAAAGAGGAAGAGATTCAAAACGGAGAATCGAAGGAAGGATATATGGCTCTTGGGGATTATGTTCTCAAAATAAACCTTTCTTTCAAAAATACTCTTCTACAAACATATTTTTGAAAGTATTCTTTATAATAATGCTTTTGAAAAATAGTTTTTCAAAATATCTTATCTGTTCTGGTAACCTTAAGCTCTGATACCACGTGTAACACCCCACGTCCATTAATGTCACTCACAAAAGGAATGCATTAACTTCCATGGAGGTTTTAAGTGAGTATAGAGCAGTAAAATTACGACAAGACAGATATAAAATAGTACTTGGAAATTTAAAACTTTATTTCATTGCAGCAGAAGTCAAAACATGTTTGATTACATCATAATACCATATATCAGAGTCAAGTACAATATCTATCTTGATAAAACAAAATACATAATCCCATTACATAAATAGACATTAAACAAAAGATAACAAGCTGGACTTTACTTTAGCAGTCCAAGCTCTCCAAAAGAGATAAGCAATCCAATCAAACACCACTAGAGCTGGGCCCAACCTGAGGACCTGGAGGGGGAAAAAGATAGAAATAGAGGGGGTCAGACATAAAGTCTGGCGAGTATGACAATTCTAACAATACTATTTTCAAAGTAATCAGACTAAGGCATAAGCTGGAGAATAAGGAAATGCCTATGAACTATTGGGTGTGACAGAACAGGCAAAGGAAATGAGGTTAACCATGGTAACATTAAAGGCATACCTACTAAAGAATAATTACTATGCTGCACCACACCCGTTACTAATCACTAACGTTAATGACGCTTCCTAATCAATATAGGATAATTACTATACTCTACCGTACTGTACCGTGCTGTACTGTACTAGCACTAACTGCACCCCTACTAGTCACTTTGATCCCTAAATAGAATGATGATAGCTTCGTGTACTACTAGATGTACCCACTATCCTCCACGTTTGACTGTGTATCTCTAGTTGCTATCCTAGGTACCCAACGTGTACCTATCCCTACTAGACGTACCCCCTTAATAATGGTAATTCCACGTACTCCTAGCTGACATCATAGGTGCCGTCTGCCCCTATCTCCACTAGGTGTACCCTTTTAATACTTAATTAATAATGGTAGCTTCGTGTACTACTAGGTGTACCCACTACCCTGCCCCATTCGATCGGCTCCCTAACTCGTAGATACCCGTGCTGGCCCCATAGTGGGGTGTATCACTCCCCTAAAGTGGCAACCCGATACAACTTAAGGATGCACGGCTTATACCTACACGATGCAACAACGTCTTACCTACCAGCCCGGGTCCACTCACGCATATGAACCCGTTGGACTTGCGTTGCCACCGCTAACCCGTTTTGGCCTCTTATAGTCAAGCCCAGTATGCGTGTCCCGTCCTCGACTTGGGTCGAGCTCACAAAGATACGTTTGGGATACTGGTTGAAATGGGCCTCCCACCAAGCTTCCCACCTAGGCTTGGTCCCCTCTAACACATTCCACTTAACCCCCTTCATGTCCACTTACATGTTTTAAATTTGGTTAAGGGTTTCTATTAGTAATTCCACATGCCACCCAAGGCACCCACTTAACCCCTATGTCCCACTTACATATTTAATTTGGTTAAGTGTTACTAATCGTATTTTCTCATGCCACCCAAGGCACCTACTTAACCCTCTTCTTAGTCATGTTCATTTGCATGTGTGTTTGGTTAAGTCTTACTAATCGTATTTCAAATACCACTAAAGGCAACCACTAGATTCCTCATGCCACCCAAAGCACCCACTAGATTCCCATGTCCCACCACATGTTTTCTTTCTAAATTCAAGACCATCCCGTTCATTGGGTCAGTTAGGGATAGCCAGGGAGGGCAGGAAACTTGTTTTCCAAACCCAATCCTAGATACTATCCTCTCTGTCACCCTAGAACCTTCTGGTGTATGTAGATAGAAAGAATGTTAATTATCTTAAGTGATTAATTAATTAATTAATCTTTCCCAAATTTGAATTAACTTCCCTATCCAAATTAATAATTTATTCAAAATTTAATGATGTCCATAATTGACTCAATTATGTCCATCCATTTATGGTATGATAAATCATACCCTTTTTCACCACAAATTCATTATATGCCATTAAAGGCATTTTATACCAATTTCTCAATCCCTATTCAAATTCAAATTAATCTATAATTAACTTATGACCATTTCTACACATTAATTTTCCAATTAATGTCTTAATTCCATTTTTCGCCTTTTAAGGCAATTCACATATCTCAAATTTGTTATATGCCTTTTTAAGGCTATTTCGTGCAAATTCTCAATATTAATTCTTTTAATATCACCCCTATCCCACGTTGTACGTTCATACGTTAAACGTAAAATATACGTTAGACTCGAATAGTCTAACTCATAGCACAAAGATAAATTATCACAATAACAACATATATGTATATGACTAAAATAGGTCTACTCATAAAAAGGGGTGAAACTTGCATATGTGATAGAGGTCCAACACTTAAACTTGCATAGGCTAAGACTATAACTTGCATAAGCTACACATGTTAAAGGTGTCAACTTGTTTGGTTAAATGTCACAGTCTACATAATATAACCCAAATTCATGTATAAACTTGCAACATAATGGTGGTGTGAACTAGTATAGGACTCACACATGTCATGGATCTAATTTTAGATCTAAAATAAGTGTCATGAAACCTACACAATTTTTATTAATCAGTGCCAAAACTTGCATAGGTACATGTATGAATCATCATAGCCCAAACATATATAATATCATGATTTGACTAACATGAACTAACCAACATGGATACTAACATCGTGACTATGTAACATATGTGACATCATTTACAACATATCATCATCTAACTTAATAACATAGGTTCATGTATATGGGTACATCTAACTTAATAGACAAATACCCATAATAAAAATTCATTTAGTCATAGATTCATGCATATGGGTACACCTAACTTAATAGGCAAATTCCCATAATCATGATCCATTTAATCTTTAGAAAAAAAAACATAAACTTTAAAACATGATCCAATTTGCATAAATAACAACATCATGATTTTACAACTTGTACGATTCAACACAACTTAACATGATATCATAATCATATAACTTATGGATTTCCAACATATGTGTTAACATGAGATCTACAACATATATAAGATTTATGACATAACATAGCATGATTTACACATAGCATAGCATGATAGCATAACATAGCATAGCATGATTTTCATCATAGCATGGCATGATAGCATGATTTTCATCATAGCATGATTTTCATCATAGCATAACAAAACATTTAGAACATACATGATAACATAAGATTTTACAATAACATATATGACAATTCACATCATTTTCTTTTGTTCCATTTACATCTTAATCAAATTAGTTTGCTAATAATCTTGTGAGAATCATCATACTCACAATTTAAGAAGAAAGAGAGAGTCTAGATTGCTTTTAGAATTGGATTAGATTAGCTTTCTTCTACTTTGATTTGCGGCGGCTACTCGGAGTTCCATGGCGACGGCATGACGGCGGCTTCTCTAATTTTTCATATGAATTAGAATGAGAGACTACCCACTTATTTATAGAATTTAGGATTCATTTAGGCCATTAGATTTAACTTATAAATAACCGCAGCCGTTTAGACAAGATGGGGTTTATCTTATTGACTCAGCAATGAGTCAGAAGTGACTCAGCAAACACTCAGCAAATTAATAAACTTCTATTCATGTTTACATTAACTGCCCATATATATATAAATATATATATATATATATATACACACCCGCACCTATTCATGAATTCAAATAATGCAAATTAATTGCTTGCCTGAAAAAAAAGGAAATCGAGCATATAATTTAATTTCCCTATTTTTTTTCTCTACTTTCCTTGCAACATGCAAAATCAATGCATAATGAAGTTACCTACATACATACATATCTACTTATGCATAAATCTTTCCCTCCAAATAAATTGACTGTATTTATCTTCTCAATTATATATATATATATATATATACATATATATATTCAATATATATATATATATATTTAATTTTTTTTTGAACCGCGTTCACACTAAGCCGCTTTTTAGCCATTCCCCTAAAACAAAAATATGGCATTGGCGGGGTTCGAACTCTGCACCTCTTGTATGCAAGTCACATGTTCCAACCAAATGAGCTATTATGTCTTTTGCTTACAATTCTTAGAACAATGCTAAACATTATTCTTTTCTCATTCCTCTTTTTCAATGTTTTGCTGCAATATTTAATTTAAGGATATCTTTTTCATACGGAGTCCAATTTACGCAAACTCAGACTCTATCTCAAGCAGGATTCCGAGACGAACGCAACGGCGCAACCCGTTTCAACTAATTGTTTTTCTAAAAATTAATTATATCTTGATTTTTTTTTATGTTCACAGAAAATACGGGGTGTTACAAATGTCATTTAAAACACGGTTCACGATAAACCCTAAATCACATTTGATATTAAATACAAGGCTCTGAATAGAAAATATATCGGCTTATATTCAATATCAAATTCTACGACCAACAAATATCGTATTGGAAATAACGATATTAATATATCTTTCAAATTTCCATAACAATATCTGTATCATCACGAAATCCAACATGGAAATATTCTCAAGACAGTTTTGGTTCAAATCCATTTCCATTCAATTATTGGAAATTCTGGTTACTTTTAAAACCAATTCAAATCCACTTTATTTATTTTAAAAATAAATGGGGTTATAATTCTAGTTCAAAACTAGTTCATTTCGATAAAAATCTATTTTTATCTTTTCAAATATGGAAATTTTCTTCCTAATTCTTCACAAATCATTTCTTATGATTTTAAACAAATTATTTCTATTTTTAATAATTTTATCAAGACTCGTACAGCCGATTTCCATCAACGGCCATCGAACTGCACTTACAACGACCTTTTCCAAATTTGATTTAGATATAATTCCAAATCCAACCATTAGATCTCAAATCTCTAATATTCATTAAAAAGCTCTTTTCGATACAAACCCAATGGTTCTGGTTTTAGGAGAATCCGACGGTTGGATCTCCCGTAATATACATTTGAAGTCAATGGTCAAAATTCGCGAACTGCCGCAGCGCGGTGCGTTCTATTCAGGCCATTATATATATATTATATATATTTCATCGATTTCCTTTTAAAACGTATTTTATAAATCGTTTTAAATTCTTTTTTCGAAACGATTTCAACTTCATATTCAATTTCTAATCAAAATTAAATATTCCACATCATCGATATACAAATGATAATATTTTCAAAGCGTTATATTTTGAAATTACTTCCTTTTCTATATTCATTTTAAAAACGAATATAATCGATATAAATATCATTAACATCAAAATGGCGCATATCTAATCAACACGGCTTTATATATTTCAATAACTTCGTTATTCAATTCAACAAATGAATATTTTCTTCAATACATGAATATATATTTTTATTCAACACACGAATATATATATTTTATTCAACACATTTTTTTTTTATTCAATACATGAATATTTGTTCTATTCAACACATGAATTTTTATTTTATTCAACACATGAATTTTATACTATTCAACACATGAATTTTCTTTCTATTCAACACATGAATTTTATTCTATTCAACACATGAATTTTATTCTATTCAACACATGAATTTTCTTCTATTCAACACATGAATTTTATTCTATTCATCACATGAATTTTATTCTATTCAACACACGAATTTTTATTTTATAATACTCCTTATTTTCCAAATTGGAATGAGGCCCAATCATTTACCATATAATGTTAATTATATGGTTTCCCTACAACACATGTATATAATAGCAACGATAAATCATCAACCATCATCAAGAGTGCACCACATAACTGCATAAGCATTAAATATAAATAATTAACACTTACACAGTCTGTTAACCCATCGATTGACATACAACTAAACAATTGGGATTGGTGTACGTCAAATATCATTCCAATACCCGTGTGGGGTTTCAAATCAACAAACACAGATTTTATTTGTGCAGTTGGGCGACGTGTAAAATTTATCGTCCCAATCAATATCAGTCAAATCAGTGTATATAAACAAATCGCCCGATTTGTTTATAAATATTTATTTTATTTCAACCCAGGAATATATATTTTATTTCACAACCGATAGTCAATTTTCACAACATAAACAATCACACAGGTCGTCCATGGTCCGTGGACGACGGGGAGCATTTTATATATGCAGTTATAAAATAAATAACTGAATAGAAAATTTTAGTGAGGAGTTCTCATCAAAAAGCTAAACCATACACCGCGACTCTTCATATGTAGGAAATCTTCGTCGTGCTCGCCTTTTGTCACTTTCGTTTTCCGTATTCCCTACATATATAAAAATCATATTTTTTATATTGTTGCTATGTATATAAAAATCATATTTTTATAACTATGCTATATGGATAAAAATTACAACTTTATACTGCTACTATATAGATAAAAATTCTATTTTTATACCGCTATTCTCTATATAGAAATCACATTTTCATATATAAGGATTGTATTTTTATATCTCTATTACATATGTAAAAATCACTCCTTTACACCGCTACTTCCATGATAAAAATTATATTTTTATCTTGCTGGTAATATAATAAAAATTATATTTTTATTGCTCTACATACATAGAAATTATATTTTTACCTCTCTACCTATATAAAAATTATATTTTTATAATCTCCATTATATAAAAATCATATTTTTATCATCTCTATTATATAAAATCATATTTTTATCATCGTCTTACCTACATAAAAATCAAAATTTTGTAATTATATAACCAATATAAATTTCAGAATTTGCTCATATAAATATTTTCAGATTTTTATTTAAATAAATAAATAAAGAAGAATACTTACTGTGTTGCGCGTTCTAAGGTGGTCGACGCGGTGGTGCATTGGGTGTAGACGGTGAGTTTTGGGGCGGCTTGCTAAAGAAGAAGGAAGAGAGAGGAGTAGGGGTGGCGATGGATGCTGCAATTGGCGGAGGAGGCTCGAGGGGGGTGCCGAGGTGGTAGCTGTCGTGGAGTAGGGTGCGACGGCTAGGGCTTCGCGGGTTCAGGGGGGTTTGTGCGGTGAACGATTAGGAAGAGTCGGAGGGAGGAGAAGCTAGGGGGAAGAGAAGGGAGGCGGCGGTGCAGTTGAGGAGGGGGCGACGCTGAATCGAGGGGGGCGGCGGCCTGGATCGCGATTTCCTCTTTTCGTTTTTTTTATTCTGAAGTAAACGGTAGGAGTGGGAGAGTTAGGGAGAAATATATATATATTTAATTTAATTTCAAAAAGGTACCCTTTTATTTTGACCTTGAAACGAAACCCACTGCCTGTCGTACCTAGCTAATTAACCCCATTTCGAACACCATGGGATATATATCATAAGGTGATTCGATCGTTTCGATCAGTTTTCGTCAAAATCAAAATATAAATCTATATACTGAATTTGAACGCGCATTTCAATTTGCTAGGGCCACATACCGACTTTAAAAATTCCCGGATAATATTTTCTAGCTTCGTATTGACGATACAGTTCTAGCAAAACTAATTCCGTCAAATTATGAGACCGTTTGCAAAATGGCCATTTTCTGGTCGATCGAAATTGACTTAAACTGTTAAAACACGTTTAACTTCGTTACGCTCACATATTGACTTCAAAAATTATGAATTTTGAAACCTAGCAATAACTTGACATCACGAATCCAACAAAAGTGGTTTCGTCGAAAACAGAGGTCGTTTGCAAAATTTCCATTTTTAAGGGCCAAAATTCCATAGCGACTATTCTGAAATTTCAGCTGGGCATAATTTTTTATCCCCGCTATGAAATTTCAATTTTTCGGATTCGTTGGAAAGATATCTTCAAATAGATTCTAATATTTTTGGTTTCGCTAAAATCCGGTTTACTTTGAATCCTATACATTCATTTGAATTTTGAAATCGAATTTTCGAACTACCGTGCCATATTCAATTCCTTTTATATTTAAAATAAAATATTTATATTCTAACGAAAATTCAAATAAATATATACGTTCTAATTCTATTCAAAATAAATTTCTCGTCGTTATTATTTTAAATATATCATTTTAAATATTCAAATTTCAATAAAATTGTCAAAATAAAAAATTTAAATTGGCTCAGATTTCCGGGTTATTACACCAAACCCCTGAGCCATAGAAGTAAGGATAATCATGGGAATATAACAGATTAATCACATCAGCAGATTACATATAATACCATAAGACATGAAATCATAGAATGATATACATCATCATCATAGCGAAATCATAAATGTCATCATCAGAGTTGCACAGATACATGATACTACTTAGTACATAAAAGGTTCCATCAGGAAGATAGTAAGTCTACAACATAACCAAATACAACATACATAAGGTGAGGTCTAAATGTCCAAAATATGTGATAAAAGATAGTCTTTGTCTTCATCCAAAAGAGCACCACGTGCTATAGTGCATATCCAAAATAAATCCAGCTACATGTTTACTTGGTTGCCCGTGTAGAAATAAGGGCACCTGAGTTTGTAAGTGAAAACAAACTACGAGACATACATCAGACTGGTATGAAAAATCTTACTTAACTTATTTTATAATAAGGCTAATCACAGGATCACGCTGCTAACGTGGAACTGGTTTACTCCATTGGATTGCTAGTGCATGAAATAAAGTAAATCATTTGAACAATGCAATGCTTTTTAGAAAAATGAAGCCATTATAAGACTCAGGTCCCATCACATAATGCAACGCAAGCCTGAGGATAGAGTTTTACCTGATAATGGCCAAATATGCTTGATACGTATAAAACAAAAATCAGTTGATATTATTATTATTGTCTAGTCAATTTAAAACACTTCCAATATAAATGTATCAATCCTAGACGGCTTAGCTACCATATGCTATGTCGCCATATATAGGTCTATAATCAAATCCGTAATGTCGTATTGGAAATTGGATTTCCATCATGAGTCAAGACTAGGGATGGCTCCTTCCGATTTGAGACACTCTAGCAAATGCCTCAGGACTCGGACGCTGGCGAGTCCTTGGTTCCTGCAGGGCCGGTCCATACTTACTTTAGTGGGTTAGTCATTCTAGAACACACATTTCTCGGTCCTATAGGACCTATCTCTGAGCCAGAGGGACCCAATATCTAAGGCGCCTCACAATCCATCAACCATAGAAGTAAAAAGGTCTGGGCTCCATATCATGACACCACTTCAAGCTAGAAAGAAACGTCATGCACTCCCGACGTCCCTAATCCCGTTTTAGACACATACCAGATGTGAGGCTCGCGAATTAATGCTATACACAAAGCTACGCAAATTAAAGTCATGCTTTGATCATCAACCACAAGACTCTACTTTTCAACAAAAGCCTTGTTCATTGCATCCTAGCATGCCACATTGACAATCCACGCCATGCAACTGAAGTCTATTGTAACACCCCACATCCGTTAGTGTTACTCACAAAGGGAATGCAATAAGTTCTGTGGAGCATTTAGGGTAAAAGATGCAGATAAAATTACAAGATAGACAAAATTAAAACAACAGAAAATAAAACTTTACTTTATTGATAAAATAGTTTGTACAACAATTGCTTTCCAATATCAGAGTATCATCTGTCTTACAAAATAAAGAAGCATAAAACAACATTTATATTCCCCAATGTAGCAAGATGAAACGACCCAAACTTCCCAGTGAAGGAAAGGCTGGATTGCTTTGAGAACAATGCACATCAGAACACAAACTGAAGAACATTTTATTGCTGATTACAACAATTACATTAGAGTACAGGAATATAACAGAGTATGAATACTTATTACATAATAGGAATACAATGATATCAGAGTTTTAAATTACATTTAAATAGCAGCAGAAAAATAATACAAATATACAACTGGAAGAAATATACGGATACAGAGCTTTCCGAATACTGCTTCAGCTGTAAACCAGGATCCTGTAAATATATCTGCAAAATGCTACTCGACTGCCCATGTGGAAAATAAGGGCACCCGAGTTTGCCAGTGAAACAAACTACAGGTCAGTCATGGGACTGGTATGAGAAATCTTAACTTAACTTATCTAATAATAAGGCTAATCACAGGACCACGCCGCTAACGCGGAACGGGTTTACTCCATTGGATTGCCAGTGCCTAAAATAAGGTAAATCGTAAAACAACGCAATGCTTTTTAGAAAAATGAAACCATTATAAGACCCAAGTCCAATCACACAATGCAACGCAAACCGGAGGATAGGGTTTTACCTTATAATGGTCAAAAGATGCTTGATACAATAAAACGGAATTAGTATTAGTGTGTATATATTCTAATAAAAACTTTTGAATCATAATGTATCAATCATAAACGGCATAGTACCCCATCCTACTATGTCGCCATACTAGTTCTACAATCAAAACCGCAAGGTCGTATTGGAAATTGGATTTCCATCATGAGTCGAGGCTAGGGGCAAGCTCCTCTCCGATTCGAGACACTCTAGCAAATGCCTCAGGATCCCCCGTAGTGAACCCTTGGAGCGGTAGGGCTGGTCCCCGCCTATTGGCAGTGGATTGGTTATGCCTGAACACACGTTTCCCGGTTCCTTTGAACCTATAATATGACCACTATCGGCCTATAAAAATCCGAGGCGCCTCAAAATCCATCATCCACATAAGTAAAATGTCAGGGCGGGTAGGTCGCTGACATCACTCTAGCTAGAAAGAAACGTGTGCACTCCCTACGGTCCAAATCCCGTTTTTGACTCATACCGGGGTGTGAGGCTCGCGAAGTCACGATATACACAAAGCTATGCCGTAATAGGCTATGCTTTGATCATCCCACAATGCCCTGCTTTTCAACAAAAGCCTTGATCAATTGCATCTTGGCGTGCCACATTGACAATTCACGCCATGCGATCAATCACTATTAATATATACCAGGGTGTTAAGTAGAGAATAAATCCTCCACCACCAAACAGACATACATTAACAGAAACCAATTTAATTCACACGGAACGAAATCCAATGTCAGACACGCATCCATTTATTAGCTTATGCTCTGGGTCTGAGCGAAAACCAGATCCGAACAATCAACAATAGTCCGGACAGCCACCACTGAAGCCCCTTCAAGGTAGCTACTCCCATCAAGGGTCTCTGTAGCAACACATCCATCCGATGTGAAGATCGTCGGTCTTCAACCACCTTCTTCATCTTCGACTCTTCATCGTCGTAGTAATTATTCGGAATGGGTTAAACCCTATCTTCCCGAATAACTTACGTATTTTTATAATTAAAAATCAAATACTATAAAAACACATCCAATGCCACATTCCAATTCAGAATATTCTTTTAAATAAAATATTCGCATTATTTTATCAAAGATAGATTCTTTAAATTTATTCTTAAATCTTTCTTTTAAAGATTTTTTTAAAACCTCAATTTGGTTTTAAATATCAAAATCATTATTCAATGATTATTTAAATTCAAGAAATTAATCTTATCTTTAGCTGGGTTAAAGAACTAATGTCATTTAAAACATAGTTCACGGTAAACCCAAAATCATCTTCCACAAAATATGGAATCTTCACGGAAACCAAATCAATGCATAATCGTTTTAAATTTCTTTATCCGACCGATAATATAAATGGAATAACGACAAGGCCTCTTAAATTCCATATGTAGTATCAGTTTTCTTTTACAGAAGCTTATCTCGGTTACTAGTAATTCGAATTCCATTGAATTCCAATTTAATATATTAAATTGGAAAACATGGCTTTTGGAAAATTCCCATTTTAAATCTTAATAAAAGATTTATAAATTCCAAATCATATTTTAACTGTCAGTTGGATTAAAGAACAAATGTCGTTTAGAAACACAGTTCACAATAAACCCAACTCACATCTCATCTTATTTCAATTACTAAATATATTTTAAAACTTTAATAATCTAAATTTAAAAGATTATTCTTTTCATACGGGGTTTAAGAACGATTTTATTTAAAACACTATTCACGACAAACACAAAATCCGATTTATTTAATTTAACTTAAAGTAAATATTAACCAATTGGAAAACTTCATTAAATCTAAATTTAATGATTGATCCTAGTTAATAACTAGTTCATTTCAATAAAAATATATTTTTCTAAAATATATTCTTTTTCTAAAACATATTCTTTTTCTAAGATATATTTTCTAAAATTTTCCTTTCTAGAATATTCTTTATTAGAATGTGACTCAATCAACATCCATATATCGCATGTAATCGATGAGAAATAACTATCAAGCATCCAAATAACAACCAGAGTGGATTCTACACTAAATATTGGGACTAGTGTAGGTTAAATATCATCCCAACACCCGTGTGGGGTTTCATCCAACAATCAAATAATAAATTATTTGTGCGCTTGGGCGATGTGTAAAAATTATCGACCCAATCATATAAACAAGTCAGATGACTTGTAAATGGAAGTGTAAAATTCAGCGTGGATATACCATCAATATATTTAACACATCAAACATTTCAGTATCACAGACATATATTTCGATTCCAAAAATCTTAACTTTCATATCTTTTGTGTAGTCCTTCTCAGTGACCAACAATGTATATTTAGTGTACTCTTTTTAATGACCAAAAGGGCATATTTTGGTGTAACTCTTTTTAATGACCAAAATATGATAATTTAGTCTAATCTTTCCAATGTACAAAATATGATAATTTTGAATAATATTTTCAAGGTTACAAAATATGATAATTTGGTATAATCTTTCCAATGTAAACAAAATGCTGATTTTGTATAATCTTTCCAATGTAAACAAAATGTTGACTTTTATCTAATTCTTTTCATAAGTCAAGTTTTGACAAAAATGTCATTCTTTTTAATGTATAAAAATATACATTTGCATTTGATTCCTTTTTAATGTATAAAAATATACATTTTCATTTGATTCCTTTTTAATGTATAAAATATACATTTGCAATTCATAATTCTTTAATTTGCAAAATGATGATTCGTTCATTAGCTTTTAAAGCAAACAAAATGATGATTTTGTTTATAAATCTCTAATGCAAACAAAATGAGAATTTTGTTTATAAATCTCTAATGCAAATAAAATGGTGATTTTGTTTATAAATCTCTAATGCAAACAAAATGGTGATTTTGTGTTCTCTTTATAAAAACAAGGTTCTTTTTTATTATTAACAACACGATGTTAATGTTCATGACAAAACAATGTGATTTTTATAACAAAACAAGGTTCTTTACAATTTTCAAAACATGTTCTTATTTTATTCCAACTAATAAATAAAAAGTGACATTTCTATCAAATGAACCACATGATTATCATGTCATTGTTTTACTCTAACTAATATGTAAAAAGTGACATTTCTGTTATGTTAACAATTGATACAATAAAATGAATCTTTTTCTATGTTAACATTATATTCGATAAAAATGAATCTTTTACTATGTTAACATTATATTCGATAAAAAAAAATCAATTTTTACGATGTTAACATTATATTCAATAAAAAATGAGGTTTTTATTATGTTAACATTATATTCAATAAAAATGAGGTTTTTATTATGTTAACATTATATTCAATAAAAAAGAGGTTTTTATCCTTTTACATTTCAACTAATAAAAATGAAGTTATTTTTTTATACTTTTACATTTCAACCAATAAAAATGTGATTTTATTCATTAATCAACAAAAATGTGATTTTACTCATTAATCAACAAAAACAAGAATTTTTATTTCAATACTATTCATTAACAAAAATGAGAATTTTTGTTTCAATACTATTCATTAACAAAAATGTTAATTTCAATTCCATTGACATATTTTGACAAAAATCTATATTTTTATATTTCATTCTTTTTATTTGAATCCAACATGAACATCTTTATAAATATAAAATAAAAATATAGTTTTTATTTTGTACACCAACTTTGACACACATGAGTATTATATATTCTATATATATAATAAGAGTATGGTTTCATTGTATACACTAAAAAACATGAACACACCAACACAAACAACTACTCATCACAATCACAGCACAATCAACATTGAAATAAATATAGGCAATATCACATAAATTTCATACTGAATGAATACAATAAAATAAATAATTAATTTTTTTATTTATTTAAAACTAGAAATCTCACCAAACCATTTAGATCTGAAATTTCCTGAATTTCTGATTTGCTCTGTTCCAGCTCTAGTTGGTTTCACGTTGTAGATCTTGTCCATACGGTTCTAACGCATCTGAAAGTTCTGAATTCCGATTTCATTTGGTCAAGTTATCATCATTTAAAGATTGGGATATTTAAATAGATAATTAAATTTATAATTATATTAACCTTTGCTAAACCATTGTTAATCCTTTCCCCTTTCATCTGTCCCTCTCGTTCACAACCGAACCAATCCCTTCCTTTAAAATCCTGACGCCGCACGCTCGCCGAGGCGACTGGCCTTCCATCCAACATCACCACCACCAAGCCCCGACCGCCCTACATCAACGCCGGCCACCTTGAGGAGCTCGGTGCCGCCCTCGCCTGCTGGAGGCTCGCGAACCGCGCGACTTCCAAGTCGTAATTCACCCTGAATACGAAGTTAAATCAGATCATACACGTATTGAATTCAAGCCCTCACCACCCTCTTTGTTTTCGATTATACTTCATGAAATAATTTGCAGTAACCTAAGAGGAATTAAGGAGAGAAATTGGGAGTATTGTGGCCATTCGAATTTGAAGGTGGCGGCTGTAGAAGGATAGAATTGGGGTTATACGTATTCCACCGTATTTATACCAGTATATGTAGCGTAATTTATTTATTTTAATTTATTTATTTTCCAAATTTATCTGTACGTTGCTACAAACTCCAAATCAAACTCAACGAGTGTCGCCGTTAGCTAATAACCCCCGTCCCGGACACATTGGAACATGTTTCGTAACCCAGTTCGGCTGTTACGATATGTTTTTCTTTAAATTAAATTATAAATCATTTAATTATTAATTTAAACATACATTTTAAATTACCGGGGCCACATATGGACTCTAAAAATTACTGAAAAATATATTTAGCTTTGTTTTTACGATACGGTTCTAACGAGACTAATTTCGATGAATTCTGGGACCGTTTGAAAAATGGCCATTTTCAAGTCGATTAAAATTGACTGAAACTGACAAAACACGTTTTCCTTTGCCATGCTCACATATTAACTCGAAAAATTCTGGAAATTTAAACTTAACAATAATTCGACATTCCGGTTCCAACAAAATTGGTTTCGTCGAAAACCGAGGTCGTTTGCAAAATGGCTATTTTTAAGGCCAATATATTATATTAAAAAATATATAAATTCTACAGCGACTTTTCTAAATTTTAAACTGGACATAACTTTTTATTCCTGTGATGAAATTTCAGTTTTTCCGATTCATTAGAAAGATATGATTATACAGATTTAAATATTTCTTGTTTCGTTCAATTCTGATTTAAAATAAATCATGTACAGTCAGTCAAAGTTCAAATCCAAATTTTCAAACTGCAGCGCTATTTTAAACTCCTTTTATAATTAAATTAAATTTATTCGTTTTAAAATAAATTTTTAGTCGTTATTATTTAAAATAAATTATTTTAAATATTAAAATCCATTAAAATTTCTAAAATAAAAATTTTAAATTGGCCCCAAAATTCCGGGTCGTTACAATCGCCCCCACTTAAAATCTTTTCTTCCTCGAAAAGGAACGTAGCTAAAACTTATTTAATTAACTAACTTAATTAAATTTTTATTTATCGGTTGAATTAATTATCATTCTAATATTTTAATTAGTGAAACTAATTATCAAACATCGCAACCAGCAATCAATTAGTTGATTAACTTTTCAAATATATATAATTTTTATATATAGCCAAAAATCATATTCTTAGTGCAAATCACAGCAATGTGTCCTAACTAAGTGTGGGTTCTCATACCAGTCAATGGAAATATATAGAAATCCCACCTTCGAGACACGAACATAAATACTGGTGATGGTCGACCTATCACCAGAATTACCTCCGGGCGACTAGAGTGTGATTCTATATCTATCTTGTATATTAAAACTTCGAATATCCGTTAATTACTCGTATATTCGAAATCTTTATATACCCGATTGTCCACATTAAAATATAATATACTCAAATACGTATATTTAGATAAAATTTTCATAACTAAATTTGTTTTTACTTTGTATTTTAAAGAAAATAATACTCTTCACACTCGTTCTAGGATACTACTGATCCTATCTCTAACGAGTTATTCTCATTGGATATTACTAATCCAATCTCTGATGAATTCTTTCGTTTGGTTCTAGTGTGTCTTTTTCTCGAGCTATGTAAACCAGGCTCTAATACCACATGAAACGACTCAAACTTCCCAGTGAAGGAAAGGCTGGATTGCTTTGAGAACAATGCACATCAGAACACAAACTGAAGAACATTTTATTGCTGATTACAACAATTACATCAGAGTATAGGAATATAACAGAGTATGAATACTTATTACACAATAGGAATACAATGATATCAGAGTTTTAAATTACATTTAAATAGCAGCGGAAAAATAATACAAATATACAACTGGAAGAAATACACGGATACAGAGCTTTCCGAATACTGCTTCAGCTGTAAATCAGGATCCTGTAAATATATCTGCAAAATGCTACTCGACTGCCCGTGTGGAAAATAAGGGCACCCGAGTTTGCCAGTGAAACAAACTACAGGTCAGTCATGGGACTGGTATGAGAAATCTTAACTTAACTTATCTAATAATAAGACTAATCACAGGACCACGCCGCTAACGCGGAA
The DNA here is from genome assembly GCA_030737875.1 of Allium sativum. NCBI lineage: Eukaryota > Viridiplantae > Streptophyta > Magnoliopsida > Asparagales > Amaryllidaceae > Allium > Allium sativum. The sequence continues at coordinate 243,639,027 of CM060923.1, forward strand.
CGGGTTTACTCCATTGGATTGCTAGTGCCTAAAATAAGGTAAATCGTAAAACAACGCAATGCTTTTTAGAAAAATGAAACCATTATAAGACCCAAGTCCCATCACACAATGCAACGCAAACCGGAGGATAGGGTTTTACCTTATAATGCTCAAAAGATGCTTGATACGATAAAATGGATTTAGTATTAGTGTGTATATATTCTAATAAAAACTTTTGAATCATAATGTATCAATCATAAACGGCATAGTACCCCATCCTACTATGTCGCCATACTAGTTCTACAATCAAAACCGCAAGGTCGTATTGGAAATTGGATTTCCATCATGAGTCGAGGCTAGGGGCAAGCTCCTCTCCGATTCGAGACACTCTAGCAAATGCCTCAGGATCCCCTTCAGTGAACCCTTGGAGCGGTAGGGCCGGTCCCCGCCTATTGGCAGTGGATTGGTTATGCCTGAACACACGTTTCCCGGTTCCTTTGAACCTAAAATATGACCACTATCGGCCTATAAAAATCCGAGGCGCCTCAAAATCCATCATCCACATAAGTAAAATGTCAGGGCTGGTAGGTCATTGACATCACTCTAGCTAGAAAGAAACGTGTGCACTCCCTACGGTCCAAATCCCGTTTTTGACTCGTATCGGGGTGTGAGGCTCGCGAAGTCACGATATACATAAAGCTATGCCGTAATAGGCTATACTTTGGTCATCCCACAAGGCCCTGCTTTTCAACAAAAGCCTTGATCAATTGCATCTTGGCGTGCCACATTGACAATTCACGCCATGCGATCAATCACTATTAATATATACCAGGGTGTTAAGTAGAGAATAAATCCTCCACCACCAAACAGACATACATTAACAGAAACCAATTTAATTCACACGGAACGAAATCCAATGTCAGACACGCATCCATTTATTAGCTTATGCTCTGGGTCTGAGCGAAAACCAGATCTGAACAATCAACAATAGTCCGGACAGCCACCACTGAAGCCCCTTCAAGGTAGCTACTCCCATCAAGGGTCTCTGTAGCAACACATCCATCCGATGTGAAGATCGTCGGTCTTCAACCACCGTCTTCATCTTCGACTCTTCATCGTCGTAGTAATTATTTGGAATGGGTTAAACCCGGCCTTCCCGAATAACTTACGTATTTTTATAATTAAAAATCAAATACTATAAAAACACATTCAATGCCACATTCCAATTCAAAATATTCTTTTAAATAAAATATTCGCATTATTTTATCAAAGATAGATTCTTTAAATTTATTCTTAAATCTTTCTTTTAAAGATTTTTTTAAAACCCCAATTTGGTTTTAAATATCAAAATCATTATTCAATGATTATTTAAATTCAAGAAATTAATCTTATCTTTAACTGGGTTAAAGAACTAATGTCATTTAAAACATAGTTCACGGTAAACCCAAAATCATCTTCCACAAAATATGGAATCTTCACGGAAACCAAATCAATACATAATCGTTATAAATTTCTGTATCCGACCGATAATATAAATGGAATAACGGCAAGGCCTCTTAAATTCCATATGTAGTATCGGTTTTCTTTTACAGAAGCTTATCTCGGTTACTTGTAATTCGAATTCCATTCAATTCCAATTTAATATATTAAATTGGAAAACATGGCTTTTGGAAAATTCCCATTTTAAATCTTAATAAAAGATTTATAAATTCCAAATCATATTTTAACTGTCAGTTGGATTAAAGAACGAATGTCGTTTAGAAACACAGTTTTCAATAAACCCAACTCACATCTCATCTTATTTCAATTACTAAATATATTTTAAAACTTTAATAATCTAAATTTAAAATATTATTCTTTTCATACGGGGTTTAAGAACGGTGTTATTTAAACACTATTCACGACAAACCCAAAATCCGATTTATTTAATTTAACTTAAAGTAAATATTAACCAATTGGAAAACTTCATTAAATCTAAATTTAATGATTGATCCTAGTTAATAACTAGTTCATTTCAATAAAAATATTTTTTTATAAAATATATTCTTTTTCTAAAACATATTCTTTATCTAAGATATATTTTCTAAAATTTTCCTTTCTAGAATATTCTTTATTGGAATGTGACTCAATCAACATCCATATATTGCATGTAATCGATGAGAAATAACTATCAAGCATCCAAATAACAACCAGAGTGGATTCTACACTAAATATTGGGACTAGTGTAGGTCAAATATCATCCCAACACCCGTGTGGGGTTTCATCCAACAATCAAATAATAAATTATTTGTGCACTTGGGCGATGTGTAAAAATTATCGACCCAATCACATAAACAAGTCAGATGACTTGTAAATGGAAGTGTAAAATTCAGCGTGGATATACCATCAATATATTTAACACATCAAACATTTCAGTATCACAGACATATATTTCAATTCCAAAAATCTTAACTTTCATATCTTTTGTGTAGTCCTTTTCAGTGACCAACAATGTATATTTAGTGTACTCTTTTTAATGACCAAAAGGGTATATTTTGGTGTAACTCTTTTTAATGACCAAAATATGATAATTTAGTCTAATCTTTCCAATGTACAGAATATGATAATTATGTATAATCTTTCCAATGTAAACAAAATGCTGATTTTGTATAATCTTTTCAAGGTTACAAAATATGATAATTTTTATAATCTTTCCAATGTAAACAAAATGCTGATTTTGTATAATCTTTCCAATGTAAACAAAATGTTGACTTTTATCTAATTCTTTTCATAAGTCAAGTTTTGACAAAAATGTCATTCTTTTTAATGTATAAAAATATACATTTGCATTTGATTCCTTTTTAATGTATAAAAATATACATTTTCATTTGATTCCTTTTTAATGTATAAAATATACATTTGCAATTCATACTTCTTTAATTTGCAAAATGATGATTTGTTCATTAGCTTTTAAAGCAAACAAAATGATGATTTTGTTTATAAATCTCTAATGCAAACAAAATGAGAATTTTGTTTATAAATCTCTAATGCAAACAAAATGGTGATTTTGTTTATAAACCTCTAATGCAAAAAAAATGGTGATTTTGTGTTTTCTTTATAAAAACAAGGTTCTTTTTTATTATTAACAACACATTGTTAATGTTCATGACAAAACAATGTGATTTTTATAACAAAACAAGGTTCTGTACAATTTTCAAAACGCGTTCTTATTTTATTCCAACTAATAAATAAAAAGTGACATTTCTATCAAATGAAAAACATGATTATCATGTCATTGTTTTACTCTAACTAATATGTAAAAAGTGACATTTCTGTTATGTTAACAATTGATACAATAAAATGAATCTTTTTCTAAGTTAACATTATATTCGATAAAAATGAATCTTTTACTATGTTAACATTATATTCGATAAAAAAAATCAATTTTTACGATGTTAACATTATATTCAATAAAAAATGAGGTTTTTATTATGTTAACATTATATTCAATAAAAATGAGGTTTTTATTATGTTAACATTATATTCAATAAAAATGAGGTTTTTATCCTTTTACATTTCAACTAATAAAAATGAAGTTTTTTTTATACTTTTACATTTCAACCAATAAAAATGTGATTTTATTCATTAATCAACAAAAATGTGATTTTACTCATTAATCAACAAAAATGTTTATTCATTAATCAACAAAAATATGAATTTTTGTTTCAATACTATTCATTAACAAAAATGAGAATTTTTGTTTCAATACTATTCATTAACAAAAATGTTAATTTCAATTCCATTGACATATTTTGACAAAAATCTATATTTTTATATGTCATTCTTTTTATTTAAATCCAACATGAACATCGTTATAAATATAAAATAAAAATATAGTTTTTATTTTATACACCAACTTTGACACACATGAGTATTATATATTCTATATATATAATAAGAGTATGGTTTCATTGTATACACTAAAAAACATGAACACACCAACACAAACAACTGTTCATCACAATCATAGCACAATCAACATTGAAATAAATATAGGCAATATCACATGAATTTCATACTGAATGAATACAATAAAATAAATAATTAATTTTTTTATTTATTTAAAACTAGAAATCTCACCAAACCATTTAGATCTGAAATTTCCTGAATTTCTGATTTGCTCTGTTCCAGCTCTAGTTGGTTTCACGTTGTAGATCTTGTCCATACGGTTCTAACGCATCTGAAAGTTCTGAATTCCGATTTCATTTGGTCAAGTTATCATCATTTAAAGATTGGGATATTTAAATAGATAATTAAATTTATAATTATATTAACCTTTGCTAAACCATTGTTAATCCTTTCCCCTTTCATCTGTCCCTCTCGTTCACAACCGAACCAATCCCTTCCTTTAAAATCCTGACGCCGCACGCTCGCCGAGGCGACTGGCCTTCCATCCAACATCACCACCACCAAGCCCCGACCGCCCTACATCAACGCCGGCCACCTTGAGGAGCTCGGTGCCGCCCTCGCCTGCTGGAGGCTCGCGATCCGCGCGACTTCCAAGTCGTAATTCACCCCGAATACGAAGTTAAATCAAATCATACACGTATTGAATTCAATCCCTCACCACCCTCTTTGTTTTCGATTATACTTCATGAAATAATTTGCAGTAACCTAAGAGGAATTAAGGAGAGAAATTGGGAGTATTGTGGCCATTCGAATTTGAAGGTGGCGGCTGTAGAAGGATAGAATTGGGGTTATACGTATTCCACCGTATTTATACCAGTATATGTAGCGTAATTTATTTATTTTAATTTATTTATTTTCCAAATTTATCTGTATGTTGCTACAATCTCCAAATCAAACTCAACGAGTGTCGCCCCTAGCTAATAACCCCCGTCCCAGACACATTGGAACATGTTTCGTAACCCAGTTTGGCTGTTACGATATGTTTTTCTTTAAATTAAATTATAAATCATTTAATTATTAATTTAAACATACATTTTAAATTACCGGGGCCACATATGGACTCTAAAAATTACTGAAAAATATATTTAGCTTTGTTTTTACGATACGGTTCTAACGAGGCTAATTTCGTTGAATTCTAGGACCGTTTGAAAAATGGTCATTTTCAAGTCGATTAAAATTGACTGAAACTGACAAAACACGTTTTCCTTTGCCACGCTCACATATTAACTCGAAAAATTCTGGAAATTTAAATTTAACAATAATTCGACATTTCGGTTCCAACAAAAGTGGTTTCGTCGAAAACCGAGGTCGTTTGCAAAATGGCTATTTTTAAGGCCAATATATTATATTAAAATATATATAAATTCTACAGCGACTTTTCTAAATTTCAAACTGGACATAACTTTTTATTCCTGTGATGAAATTTCAGTTTTTCAGATTCATTAGAAAGATATGATTATACAGATTTAAATATTTCTTGTTTCGTTCAATTCTGATTGAAAATAAATCCTGTACAGTCAGTCAAAGTTCAAATTCAAATTTTCAAACTGCAGCGCTATTTTAAACTCCTTTTATAATTAAATTAAATTTATTCGTTTAAAAATAATTTTTTAGTCGTTATTATTTAAAATAAATTATTTTAAATATTAAAATCCATTAAAATTTCTAAAATAAAAATTTCAAATTGGCCCCAAAATTCCGGGTCGTTACACAAGAGCCAACCATAGCATTTGAAAGGAGAATCCAAGCAAAACCATGACAAATCTTCAAGCTGGGAAAGAGTGACGGTCCAACTTAACCTGAGCTATACTATTCCCTCCTTTAAAACCTGGGGGGGGCGGGAACGGAAGAAAAGAAGACGAAAGAAAAACAGAGTCAGACATAAAGCCTGAGTAAGTTCAGTTACTTCTAGCATGTGAACATGGAAAAACAAAATGACATGAATTAACTGAATACAAGATAATACCATGATGATAGGGTCAGCAAGATTAGACAAGATTAACACAAGATATGCTGAGATTAGTTAAACTGGATATGCTCTAATACTTTCGCCGCTTCGCTATTTCCTTGTTATACTGGTTTCTATATCTCTGCACCACCTAACTAGTGTCCCAACTAGAAATCGGAATGGTCCCAATCCCCGAAGTTGTGGTTGTTTGCAGGTGTATATTTATTATTTATTACCTAGATCTGATCTAGGGTTTTCTATCAAGTGCTTCCTAGATTCAACTAGGGTTTACGCAACTTATCTAATGCTTCACAGATTCAGGGTTTATGCCACCTAGGTCCACTAGGGATTACACTACCTGTCGAATGATGCCCCTAGTCTAGGACACACTACCCAAAGTGGTATATGTTCCTAGACTTTTCCCCACGTATGTGTCGCGAATCGTTTTATCGCTGTCTAGATGGACATGTCCTGAAATGTGCGACCCGAGTCCCGTGGCAGGGCTACTTTAGAAACATGGAACTCGGTCGGGAGCTTTTCAGATATCTACCGGTGCAAATGCTAAGGTCTGTTTTTCTACCAGTGGTTATGGTCCCACGTGACCCCTCCCTCAACTAATGAAAGAAAATCCAAGAAAACCAAGTGCGAGAACTATACTTTTGCCACCCTATGCCCTACTTTCCTATTGGCCAGCCTCACCCATAACTAGATAGCAAGTATATGTTCTATTGGGAGTTCTCCGCCTTTCTGCATACGTACAACGATTGACTAAAGATGGTAGGTAGACGACGAGTTGCTATCACAGGGCTACTGGTCTCGCCGAATCACGCTGGTCCATCCTAGTCTTTAGGTTGCCTTATATTGCAACCAAGGCATACCCTTGGTTCTTCTAATGCAGACCTTAACCTCTGTGAGCCCAGGAGGATCATCTGCCACCTCACAGAGGGATACCAAGAGTATCCTCACGCCCCCTCGAAGCCTCAGGCTTCGTAACCCCATTCGTTGGAGCCTTCTTTAAGATCAGATGGACGTTCGCTCCTACTCGTGATATACTAACGATTACTATTTAGTTTCTCTAACTAAGGTTTACCACTTAGTTTGTTGAATCATCGTTTTCTTAACTAAGGTTTACGACTTAGTTCATATTAACTAAGGTTTACTACTTAGTTTGTTGAATCATCGTTTTCTTAACTAAGATTTACGACTTAGTTCATATTAACTTAGGTCTACTACTTAGTTCTTGTTCTTGTTAAGTTGGGTTGGTTAAGTGTCATTAGTCAATTCGTGTCAACTTAACCCTTTCGTTTGTCATATAAAACTGGTTAAGTGTTATCAGTAGTTCATGTTGACTTAACCCCTACCACAAACCGAGTTATATTGGTTAAGTATTTTCTTATTACTTAACCCTTCCCATTCATCTTGTATTGGTTAAACGTTCCCTTTAGCCTAACCTTGCCCATCTGTTTTAACTGACATGTTATAGCAGTTAAGTGTTCCCTCGGCTAACTTAACCCTAACATCTGTTTAATTAACATGTTCTAATGGTTAAGTATTGTCCTTTCATGTTTTTAACTTAACCCTGTTCATTTATCACACTATGATGGTTACGTGTTCTAAGTTTACTTAACCCTACGGTCTAGTCCAGCTAACATGTCAAATTGGCTAAGTGTATTAACTTTACTTAACCCCACCTTCTAGTCTAGTTAACATGTTAATTTGGCTAAGTGTTTTTCTTAGTTACTTAACCCTTACAAACCTTGTCTTGTTACCATATTAAGTTTGGTTAAGTGTTCCTATGGACTTAACCCTTCCATTCTAGCTTAACTGTGTTAAGTGTCTGTATGAACCTAACCTCACCCATCGGTTTAGTTATCATGTTGAATTGGTTAAGTGTTTTAGTTAACTTAACCCTACCATTCTCGTTCTAGAATTAATAAATTAAAGCCGCAACCACTCACATTAGAAGATATTGTTGCGATTACTGGATGTGCCGGTTGGTTCCGGGCAGGTTTACATCGCATCTCAGTCTAACCTCGGGTTAGGCATATTCATGTTTTCTAAGTTCAAAGAGTTTTGATTAATTTCCAAATCAGGTTTTGAAAGTAACCATCCCGTCCTTCGGATCAGTTAGGGATAGCCAGGGAGAGCAGGAAACTTGTATTTTCCAAACCCAAGCCTAGACACTATCCTCTCTGTCACCCTAGAACTTTCTGGTGTGTTATTAAAGGAGATATCGTTAATAAACCTTTAATTTGTCTAAACTTACATTTTCTCATTTAGGACAAATTCTATAAGTAAATTATTCCTAATTTACTTATTTCATAATTACTCTTTTAATGTAAATTGTCAACATTTATTACTATGGCCCATTTTCCCCTCTATATCATATTTATGCTTTTTGGTATGTAAACTATACCAAATTAAGTGTCACCAACCATGATTTTACGAAACATGACAATTACTCACAATTATGGCCAATCTCAAATTTATGCCAATATACTTATTATGCCAAATTAGCTAATCCAATTCTGATTTAGTATTCTAATTACAGTTCATGTCAAACTAGACTTATTATTCTAGTTCACAGTTCATGTAAATGCTAGATTTACAAGTCAATACTGGATTCAAATTACACATCCTATAATTCATGTCAAAATTATCTAATTTGCATTTTTTTTATAAACATGCCATAATACATGTTCCCAATTTATGCCAAATTCCAAGTTTATAACTACGTTTTAGTAAATTTCATATTTTGCCCAAATCGTATTCCCATCGTTCGTATAATCGTGATTCAATCTAGATTATAGATAAATCTAGATTCGTAGATAAAAAGGGAATAAACCAAAGATGCTATGAAAAGATAGACATAATAACTGGCATAAAATGATAATTCCTAGGCATATAGATATGGTAATATTACGACATGAAAAGGGTTGAATAGTATAGGTTCAAGAACATGGGTAGACCTAACTTAATAGGTAAATTTCCAAGATCAAGATCCAAGGATAACTAGAAATAGAAAGTCAAGCCTAGATCCAATATAATGCCAGTTCGGGGTACAACATGGTTTTGTAACTACAGTGTCATGGGCGTAAATAATAATCTTATATCCATAGTCATAGGCAATAAATCTTCACAGTTAATGAATCACAGTCATAGGCGGTGTTCATAGTCAAAGGAAAAACAATTCTCGCAGTCATGAGTCACAGTCATAGGCAATATTCATAGGCAATGTTTATAGTCAAAGAGGCATATGGTTTTAAGGTCCATAGTTTCATAGTCACAGTCTTATTGGTCATCGAATCAATTAGGTCCAAAGATATAAGCACTGATTCGAATAGAAAGATTTGGCATATTCTTTAATTTCATGTCACGAATAGAGAAAACGTTCAAATCTAAAAAGTAACCGACTTACAGAGATTATATTAGATTCGTAGAAAAACAGTCGTTGGAATCTTCACTTGAATCCTAGCTTGTTTTGAATCTCCTCTTGAAAGTCTTGAGCAACATAACCTTGTCTTAGATTTTCGTATTATTTTCTTATTTTTATTTATTTATACATTTTCTCAGAGGTAGCATAAGGATAGAATGAAATGGTGTAGAGAGAATGAGACTAAAGGCTGTTTATATAGGATTAGGGTTATGAATCTGGTCAGAAAATCGGGCTAAAAACATCAGAATGAACCCAGGTTCAAAACCGGGTTCTGACACCAGGTCGACCCCCAGGTCGACTGCGCAGTCGACCTGGTCAGGGGGGGTCGACTCCCGAGTCGACCTGTGCTTGGGCGGGAAATTTCCTCCCAGCCTGCTTCTGGGTTTGAATTCGAATTCTGAATTCGAATTTCGAGCTGTTTTTAATTCTGAAATTTCCTGAAACTTCGGAGGGTCATATCTCCTTCATACGGACTCCGATTCTCGCAAACTCGGACTCGTTTTCAAGCAGAATTTCGAGACAAACGCAATGGCGCAACCCGTTTCCCTTGATTTTGGTTTTAAAATTTAATTCTGCCTTGATTTGTGAATCTTAGTGTTATAGAATTACGGGGTGTTACATCTATCAATATATAACATCTAAGCTCATATGTCTCAAAGAAGGGTGTTAAGCAAGAGAATATATTCTCCGCTACCAAACAGGTATATATTTAATAGAAATCAATCAACACAGAATGAAATCCAACGTCAGACACACATCCATTTACAATTTCGTTCTGGGTCTGAACGAAACCAAAGGCACCTTATCCCTCGTTCCATATGTCCAATATGGAAGAAAGGCCCTCGCATATCTGGACAATCAACAAATATGTCCGGACAACTACCATGATAACCCCTTCCTGGGAAGTAACCAATTTAGGACATTAGTCGTAATCCATTCAATGTGAAGATCGCCGGTTTTCAACCACCTCCTTTAACACCTTCGACCTTTAGAAATCGTATAATTATTTGAAATGAGATTTATCTCGGCCTTTTCAAATATTTCTCGAATATATATAACTCAAATTATTTCTTTTCTTAGTTAAATTCAATTAAATTCTATAGATTAACATCTAATAAATATAACCGTCCATATTACTTTATAAACCCAGTGAATTTGGTTTATTTCCATTCCATATCATTTATAATATTTTATAATGATTTATCGTTATTTTTATTTATATAAAAATAGCCCATTTAATTCAAACGACATTTCAGGTCACTACGCGGCACTGGCATTGTTTTTATTCAAATTTGAATTACACATTTCTCAAAATCTTACCGTTGGATCTTAAAGAATATTTTATCATTGGAAAGATCTTTCCAAAGCAAACCCAACGGTTCCAGTATTGGGAAAATCCAATGGTCGGATCTCCCGGTATAATCGTTTAAAATTATGATTCGAAAACGCGAACTACCACGCGCGATTCGTTTAATTTTAATTTATATTATACATAAATTATATAATTTATTCGACGACTTCTAAACCATTTATTTCTTCAAATATTTGGCTAACGCCTTTAAATTTTGGAAAATTTCGCCATAGCCACCTTTATTTAGGAGGGGTCTGAAAAATTTATTGGGCCGTATTAGGCACCCAATAAATTAATAAAAAGCATACACAATTTTTAGTGACCTAACTATTCCCAAGGGGGAGTGTAAAGATCATATCTCATGTCTTGTCCAGTGTTGGAAATAAATAATCCATGTGCCATATCTAAAATCAAAAGAAACGTGAATTATTCTCATCTCCAGACCCATGTGGGGTTTTTTATTAATCCTTCCCCGAGCACCGTCACATGTATTTCTTAACTATGTCCATAATCATTCTTCTGTTCAACCTGAAATACAGTCTTCGCCTTACGAGGATCTCACTCGTATGGTAATCCCAACCTCGTCATATAAGCTCCAATTGCTTATATGGAATATGATATGCTATCTTCATGCAGTATGCCATGTGGTGTAGTTCAAAATTTACTTGTTGCTATCCTATGGCATGGTTTATAATCTCACACAGAACAACCATCACACTGCATCCAATTTCATTCATAGAAGTTTATATAATAATAAAATTGCACATCTAACTCATTATGGTGTACCTATGTGTCGGGCACGCAAATAAAGTCTTTACTCAATAGCAAACCCATCTGGTATAGCATGTGTATATATGTATGCATATCTAAGCTAAAATAAATATTTTTAGAGAACAAATATTTATTTCCATACATGACAATTTTATATGACTCATACATAAGCTAAAAATAATATTTTAGCCCACCAATATTTATTTCATAGCATATCCATTTTATTCACTTCATATACATGTTAAAAATAATATTTTTGATGAACAAATATATATATATATATATATATATATATATATATATATCGACACACGCTAAAAATAATATATATATATATATATATATCGACACACGCTTATTTTTCACACATATGCTAAAAATGATAATTTTAAAGATCAAACATTTATTTCAACACATGGTTATTTTTATTACTTCATATACATGATAAAAATGATATTTTTAAATAACAATAATATATTTCAATATAGGGTTATTTTTATTATTTCATATACATGATAAAAATGATATTTTTGGCGAGCGAAAATATGTTTCAACACGTGGTTATTTTTATCACTTCATATACATGATAAAAATGCTATTTTTAACTAACAAAAATATATTACAATACATGGTTATTTTTAACACTTCATATACGTGATAAAAATGATATTTTTAACTAACAAAAATATATTTCAATATATGGTTATTTTTGACACTTCATATACATGATAAAAATGATATTTTTAACTAGAAAAAATATATTTCAATACAGGGTTATTTTTATTATTTCATATACATGATAAAATGATATTTTTAACTAAAAAAAGTATATTTCAGTATAGGGTTATTTTTATTATTTCGTATACATGATAAAAATGATATTTTTGGCAAACAAAAATATATTTCAACATATGGTTATTTTTAAAACTTCATATACAGAGAATTTCGTCATTATAACGGTGCTGTATTAGAACCGGGAAAATGATGTCTAGCGGCATCCCTTTCCTGCCCTTGGCTCGTGCCATACCTAACCATCTCATATCAATCAAATCAATCATAGGGTTGACAAACCCATATTCAACCAAATTTTCCACAACACAATTAATCAATCCCAACTTTATACAATGCATATATGTATTTTATATAGTGTATTTTTTTATATTTACATGCATATATGTATTTTATTCACATTGCATCACAATCACAACATAATACAGTCAATTTAAATTGTCCATGGTCAGCGGGCGAGGGAGGTGAGAGTTAACAGGCATCGTATACAATTTATAATGATTTTGCAATGCATATATAATTTACTCCATATTATTTTGAATTTAGAAATCTCATATTAGGTTCCACTCCTCCTTAATTGGTAGCTAGCTCTAAAATTCCTTCGGTCTCTTCTAGAATGTAGAATGCGCTGTCACGAGCCCAATGTCTCTTGTTTCACTGGATTTCGACACCGTATGAACAAGTTGTGAATTTTTAAAGGCTAACAACATTTTAAATTAATTAATATAATAACTAAAATTAAAACCTTCTTCCTCCTCAAATTAACCAGGCCGTGGTTTCAAACTTCTGCTTGAAATTGCGGTTGCTATTTGCGTGCAATACAAAGCACAGGACGACGATCAAGACACACCAGGTCGATGGCCTCAAGGAGCCGCGCTTCCACCTCCGAACACGGTGAACTCGACGGTGGACGCCGGAAATCATCGCCTGGGAATGACGCAATTTTCAACCATAAAATCTCACCAAATACTAAACTATGAACGACGATCTCTCTCGTTGGATGTGGAAATCGTGTTGTGCTCTTCAATAATTGTTCAGATTATTTCTTGAATCATCACGTGGATCAAACGATTTTGAGGGAAATAGTTTGGATTGTTTTCCACGTTGAATCAGTGGAGCTGACGACGGATATTTGCGAAAATAAAATTAGGATTTTGAAAAACCTGATTGGCCCATATATTTATAATTTAATTATTTAATTCCTTTTATTTCTGAAAATACCCATTAATCAATACGAACTCCAAATTAGACCCAACGACTGACGCCCCTAACTAAATACCCCCATTCCGGACACAATGGAATATGTTTCGTAGGCTCATTTGACTGTTTCAGCTAGTTTTTCTTTAAATTAAAACATATAACTTTCAATATTGAATTTGAACGTACATTACAATTTACCGGGACCACATACTGATTCCAAAAATTCCATCCTTTGATACTACATGATTGAGGAACTTTACTTCTTCCATTCAGAATATGCATTTAGAAAATTTGGCTTTTAATACATTCTTTCTCATAATTTCCAAAACCTCTTCCAAATGCTTCGCATGCTCACTAGCTGACTTAGAGAAGATTAAAATGTCATCAATGAAAACTAGAACGAATTTATTCAAAACATCATGAAATACTCGATTCATCAAACCGACAAAGTAAGTAGGAGCGTTACATAAGCCGAATGGCATTACTAATGTGACGACCCCAAATCCCGCACTGACAGTGACAAGGGTAATCTTTGGAATATAACATAGAAACAGATAATAGCAGAACAGAATTAAATAAATACACCAGGTAATGAACAATAGAATATACTGGATAAACGTAATCATCAGAGTTACACAGTATACAGGATCATACTTAGTACAAATACAGTTCAGCTATACATAAATGTCTACAGCGGAAACAAACGAAATATGTACAATAGGAGCTAAACAACATAAAAAGAGATAAATAATAGAATCCATCTTCAGCTCCAGCTATCCAGAAAGAGCCAGCTAAACCTAAATACAAGGCTGCCCATGTAGAAAAAGGGGCACCCGAGTTTGAAAGCGAAACAAACTACGAGTCAGTCATGGGACTGGTATGAGAAATCTACTCAACACATTTATAATATGGCTAATCACTGGACCACGCCACTCTCGTGGAACGGGTTTACTCCATTGGATTGCCAGTACTTTAAAACAAATCATTCTTTTAAACATCGCAATGCTTTTTATAAAAATGAAGCCATTATAAGACTCAGTTCCCATCACACAATACAACGCAAACCGGAGGATAGAGTTTTACCTTACAATGGCCAAAATATGCTTGATACGAATAAAAAAAAAGCATTTGATATTACTACAAGTGTTTATATGTTTCAAAAACAATTTCAAACCATAACTATCAATCATAGACGGCATGGGTACCATATATCAAGTCGCCATATATATATATATATATATATATATATATATATATACAATCAAAACCGCACAGTCACGTATTTGGAAATTGGATTTCTATCATGAACCAAGGCAAAAGATAGTCCTTACCGAATTCGAGACGCTCTAACCCGCGTCTCAGAAACAGCCGCAACTGCCCCTTGGATCGTCAGGGCCGGTCCACCGATGTGGATTATTATGCCTGAACAATACGTTTCCCCGCCCTGTGGGGCGTCAATGAGCCAACGAATGGCTCCATCGGTCCCGGATCGACCGATATATCCGAGGCGCCTCGCTACCCATCATCCACATAAGTAAAATGTCAGGCCGTGTAAAAACACCGACACAACTCCTAGCTAGAAGGAAACGCATGCCCTCCCTGAGGTCCTCCTCCCGTTTCTGGCTCATACTAGGGTGTGAGGCTCGCGAATTGACGTTATACACAAAGCTACGCCACACAGGCGGTGCTTTGATCATCACCACAAGACTTTGCTTTTCAACAGAAGCCTTGATCATTTGCCACTTAGGCATGCCACACTAGCAATTCATGCCATGCGACTGACGTCCATCGATATACAACCTCTGAGCTCGTGCGTTTGAGAGAAGGGCGTTAAGCAAAAGAATAAATCTCCACCGCCAAGCAGATGTATATTTAATAGGGATCAATCAACATAGAATAAAATCCAATGTCAGACACACAGTCCATTTGCAAGTCCGTTCTGGGTCTGAACGAAACCGGAGGCACTATATACCTCGCAAACCCATCGATCACCACATACGTCTGGACGATCACCACTCATTATCCATATTTTGGGATGCCTCCCAATCAGGACCTCGGTTACCATCCAAACGAGGTGAAGATCTCCGGTTGTAACAACCCGAATTTTAATAACATGTTAAAAACATAAATCAAGGCAGAGTTAAATTTTAAGATCAGAATCAAGGGAAACGGGTTGCGCCATTGTGTCTGTGTCGAAATTCTTCTTGGAAACAAGTCCGAGATTGCGAGAATCGGAGTCCGTATGAAGGAGATATGACCCTCCGAAGTTTCAGGAATTTTCAGAGTTCAAAACAGTTCGAATTCGAGTTCAAATTCGAATTTCAAAACCTAGACAGACTGGGCGGGAAATTTCCAGCCCAGCACCCAGGTCGATTGGGGAGTCGACTGGGAAGTCGACACCCCCAGGACCAGGTCGACTGCGCAGTCGACTTGGGTGTCGACCTGGTCCCCGAATATGCTTTTGGGCCTGGGTGCATTCTGATGTACCTGGTCTCGTTTTCAGCCTAGGTTCGTCCGCCTAATCCTATATAAACAGCCTCTGGCCTCATTCTCTCTACACCATTTCATTCTGTCCTTATGTTGCCTCGGAGAAAATGAATAAATAAATGAATAAAATAATACATAAGTCTAAGACGAGGATATGTTGTTCAAGTCTTTCAAGAGGAGATTCAAATCTAGTTAGGATTCAAGTAAAGATTCAACGGCTTCAAGCAACGACGCCTAGACCATATTGAATCAAATCAGAAGATTAATCAAGTTAGATGTTTCAACGCGACAACGAATCGATTTGTCCTCTCTTAGCCAATCAATGTAAGTTCTAGTTACTTTGAGATTTAAACTTGTTAATTGTGATTTGGACATGGAATGAAATGAAATTGGACCTAAGCTTGATTTTCTTTTAGATCTGTTCTTGCCTCTTCTTGAATCAATGATTTTGGGTTATTTCTTATCGATTGAATCATGCACGTTCATGTTATTGGATCTAGTATTATTCAAACGCTAGATTGTAACATGAATTCTTGGATCATAACTTGTGGGGATATTTCTATTCATGTTATAAATTGGAGTTAGACCTATGTATGACTTGAACATAAAACTATGCATAAGCCTATGACTTGAACATGAGATCATGCCTATGACTATGCATATGACTGAGAACATAAGACTATGACTATGCATATGACTGAGAACATAAGACTACGACTATGACAAGGACAATGGGGGCTAATCACCTATGACTCATGACTATGAACTACTGCCTATGATTATAAACATAAAAACATGACTTGGAAACTATTTTAGTTAATTGCCTATGACTATTAGGGTAACTGCCTAGAACTATTTTGGGATAATTATCCATGACTATTGTATAACTATTGTGGTTAATTGACTATTATAGTTGATTGTTCAATAACACTATAGTTGAAAACCATGTTGAACACCGAATTGGCATTTAGTTGGATCTCATACCTAGGATGTGACTTGCTTAGTTTATTCGCTATTATGAACACCAAAACCATTGATCCACTATCCTTGTATTTGGCTTGCTTTTGCATGCCTATCCTTTCATGTCATGATGCCTTATCTTTCTAGATCTTTAATCCTAATGTTTTAGGACTGTTATTCTATATGCCAGTGATGTTGTAACCAATTATCTCTAGCTATATCATGCTAGTCTTGTAATCCCTTTTATCGCTTTATGCTCGTCCCTTTTTCCTATCATAGTATTGATGTTATTCCCTCATTTCTAGATTTAGATTTACTTGTAGTATATATATAACGATTCACGTTTACATGCGATGGGAATACGATTGGATAGATTAGGCAAGATATGAATTGGTTATGGACACGAACCATGAACTTGGTAATAGGCATAAAGTGAAACATGAACATTGTTATAACTTGAATCTGGATATGGATATAAAACTTGACTTGAAACTAGACATGAACTTGACATGAAACTTGAACATGGACATGCCATTAGAATAAACTTGTAAATGGCCAACTCGAGGTAGGGTTGAGTTTGCAGTGTAAATCTGCCCGGAACCGCCCGACAAATCCAGTTACTGCAAACAATAGGATCCAATGTGGGTAGTTGGTCATATCGCTCTTGAAACCCGAGGTCAGACTGAGTTGTGGTGTAAATCTGCCCGGAACCGCCCGGCATATCCAGTGACCACAACAACAGATCTGATGTGAGAGGTTGGGGTGCATTAATGAATTAATGACTTGATAGGGTTAAGTAACGAACCGCTTGAATATACTTAACCAATTTGACACGATAACTTGATAGGGTTAAGTCATGAACCGCTTGAATATACTTAACCAATTTGACACGATGACTTGATAGGGTTAAGTCATGAACCGCTTGAACATACTTAACCAATTTGACACGGTGACTTAATAGGGTTAAGTCATGAACCGCTTGAACATACTTAACCAATTTTACACGATGACTTGGTAGGGTTAAGTCAGGAACCACTTGAATATACTTAACCAACTTGACACATGATTCGTAGGGCTAATTTATGAACTTAAACGACAACACTTAGCCAATTTGACATGACACGTAGACGGGTTAAGTCACAAACTTGAATGACCACACTTAACCAACTTGACATGCTAGACTGATGGGGTTAAGTCTCGAATTTAAATGACAACACTTAACCTGCTGGATGGAAACCCTAGTTACGCGGTCCTTTTCAGCAGTTACCCAATAGATGTATCATGGTACCCTGGAACTAGGCAGGGGGGCCACGATTACTGGGCTGATTGTAAGCGACCAGAACGACGGCTGAGTTGGTGCGCTATTGTAGGTTCAGGCGGACTACGGTCGTGCACGTAGTCCGAAGTTGAAAAAGCAGGCATTGGGCACCAGTAGGTTTACACTCTTCGTGCTTGATTCGTGTCGGTGGTTGGCACCCTAGGGCTTGATACACCCTATGGTGGACCTAGCACAGGTGACTACATTCGTGGTAGGGCCGTATGACACAGACACATGGATGAGATAGGACTTGTAGTGAGCCGATCGATTAATAGATCGTTACGTGGATAGGTAGCATAATCCCTAGTGGTCCTAGGTGGCATAAACCCTAATCGAATCTAGAAAACGTTCAATAGGTAGCATAATCTCTAGTGGTCCTAGGTGGCATAAATCCTAGTTGGACACGCGATAGTTCATGATAAGGAAACCTAGCCAGATCAATGGTGGCAGTCCAAACGATTTCAAGACTGATGGCACTACGTTGTAGTAGTATAGAATTACGTGATGAAGCCCGTACGATTTACGGCAAGGGACTGTACATATACATGGAAAGGATTATACGAGTTGGGGAACACCTACATATACAATATATTAGGTTGGTCTACTAGTAAGTGGACCATTTCATGATTTTTGGCAAGGGACATTTTATAGTCAACACATGACACGGGTTGGGATACTAGTACGAGTGGTGCAGAGCAAATAGATATCATAGAAATATTCTGTACTTGATAAAAACCTTGCGATGTGATACTTGGTAGGAACCTTGTGATGCTACTTATGGGATGCTATACTTGATTCATCGTGCCGAAGTTTATCTTGTTAGCATAGTTTATCTTGTTATCTTAGTTTATCTTGCCTACCTTGTCATCATGCTTATGTTTACTTTCAATTTATTCATGCCATGTTACCTTTACCTATTTTTATGCTGAAAGTCACTAGGACTTACTCAGTCTTTATGACTGACCCGTTTTGTTTCGCCTCTTTTTCTTCCGTTACCCCCCCCCCCAAGGTTCGCAGGGTGGGAATACATCTTAGTTCGGATGTTACCAAGCTCCAAGGCTCTTTCATTTACGGCTTGGATTTCTCTTGGCTATGGCTTGCTTTACTGCTTTACTTGGGGAATAATTTATGAATATGGTTTTATGCTTCTTTACTATTGCCGGGCAGATTTCGATGTAGTGGATTTAATGACATTTTGATGTAAAAGGCTTTAGACCTTACTAGATTTTGAAGAAATGAAATTTCGTTTTTCTTCCGCTGTTTTATATGTTCTGTGTTGTAATATTTCTGTGTATGTTTACCAAGATAATGCTCCGCCAAAGCTAGTGCATTCCCTTTGTGAGTGACCCTAGCGGAGGTGGGGTGTTACATTTGGTATCAGAGCAGAAGGTTACCAGACTGGGCAAAAGCTTTTTTTAAAAAAAAATCTTCTGAAATTATTTTCAAAACGTTTACAAAGAAGCAAATTTTCAAGAAAACTTTGTTTTGATTAAAAGGCATATTCCCCAAAGCCATATGCACTATCTTTTGATTCTCTCCTTGCGTCTCTTCTCTCTTTATTTTTCACCATAGTTTTGTAGGTGTACGACACATGTAGGAGGGCAAAGGGTTGCCCAACCTCCATCAGTAGCCGCAGTAGTTTCATCTGCGACTAATCTTATTTCAAGCTTTGTAGAGTTTCAGTGCGATGGAGGTAACTTTCGAGAGACTTGTCAACAAGCTATACAAGGATAGTAAGAACGAGGATAAAAGAATACAAGCCTAAGGATAAGAAACTTGTTGATATGGCTTAATCCACGAAGAAGAAAAAGGTGAAAAGGAAAGAGGTCAAAGTAAAAGAATAATAAAACCTATGACAAGAAAGAGTATCGTTAGTATAGTAAAAAGGGACATGTAGTTAAGTGTTATAAGACAAGCACAAGGGCAAAGGACAAGATCGTCGAGAGGGCAGTTGTATGCTCTCACTACTAACGTACCCAAGAGAGGTGGTAACGTTTCTGTTAAAGGTTTAGCTTTTATTTTCTATCATCTCGCTAGAACTTTGTTTCAGTACATCACATCCTTTTAATTCTGCTTCGATAGTTGAGTCTCTGCACCTTAGTACTAGCGTATTAGAGGGTCCCAATTTTTGTCTCAAATCCTGTTGGGGAATCGGCTCATTTATTCATGACTTGTTTGGATTTGAGAATGTCTATGCTAAGTGTTGAGTTTAGAAGTAAATCTTATATTTTTGGGCTATGGACGGAGTGGTTATCCAGAAAGGGTGCCATTCTCGGTTTTGAATAGAGGGTAGTTAGACTCTTGACTTGCCTCGGTAATACCCTCGAAGTCGCGTGTAACCTTTAGGGTTCTATCAGGATTTGTTACCTAGAATCTCTTGACACATTTATTGGTAATTTATTGATCCGCTCGAGTAGGGTTCGCCACTAAGGCGGATGGTTCATTTCGCTTATGCATGAGTTATAGAAAATCGCCTTAGTAAGTACCTTTGGCAACATGGTTGATATTTGTTATTTTCAAGAGATAATTCATCTGTGTGAAATACCTCCTAGTAAGTGAACGAGATCCAAGATTCACTAGTGAATTTTGGAGAGCTTGCATGAAACCATGATTACGCAGTTATGTTTAAGCCGGGTATACTAGAAGAAGAATAAGTAAAAGTGGTAACAATGAGTTCCAACTCATATTTTGGAAAAAAGAATTAAGAAGCTAAGAAATTTTGAAGTTAAAGACGGTGAAAGCACAATGGAGTTAATCTCAAGGAAATGCGACACAGAAGATTTAAGACTAGATACGCGTATCATATCTCTTTTTAAGAGTATAGCCTTGATCCCTCTTTTCCTGTAGAGCTTATTTGCATGCTATCTTTCAAGTATATCCTCTCGGTCCTATTCTCAATCCCATTTCTGTTAGAAACCTCATAGGGGGCATGACTCGTCTATTAGTAAAACATTTTGGGGCTTGAAGGTGTCCGTTGGGTTGACTAAACTCTTTGGGTTTTATAGGATACGGGTTGGTTTTAGGAAGGGATTCCCTTGTGACCTAAAAGGAGTCCATCATGCTTAGTTTCCTAGAAACATATATATTGGTTGGGTTGAGAAATTCTTTGGGTGTCAGTCTGATGTTGATTTCGGTCTTTGGGGCTGGTGCTTAGGAAGTTCTTCTCCTAATCAGTCTATATGTGGCGTAAGTTTCCAGTTTTGACATTGCCTAATGTGCATAGAGCTTTTACTTGCTTCTATTTTTTGATCCTATCTTGAGAACCTTAGGTAAGAACAATTGGGTGTAAACATGTGTTTGAGACATGTTATGATTGATGGTTGCAAGTGGCTGCAAGTGGTTGCTAGTGGTTGCTCGTTGATGCATTTACACATTAGGCACTAGATCGGCTCAGTCATTTTTCCATATTGCATATGCATGAGTGTTTATACTTGTTTATGGATGAGTTTGAATGTGTTATCATGTGAATGTTGCATATGGATGAATGGTTGTGCACACATATAGTGTTTACATGACTAGGATTATTTGCATGCATATGGATTCATGGCACTTAACATATTTTTCATTAGAAAGATCAATCAGGCCTGATCATTAGCATTAGACAAGGAACATATATACACACTTCTTGCATATGTCCATACAGCATTAGAAATCTCTTAAGGACAATGAATGTCTGTGATTGATGATTGAGTAGATGGGTGATTGGATGGTAGGACACATTCTTCTTAACTTGGAGATTTCGGGGATGAAATCCTTTAAGGAGTGGAGAATGTAACAACCCGAATTTTAATAACATGTTAAAATCATAAATCAAGGCAGAATTAAATTTTAAGATCAGAATCAAGGGAAATGGGTTGTGCCATTGCGTCCGTCTCGAAATTCTGCTTGGAAACGAGTCCGAGTTTGCGAGAATCGGAGTCCGTATGAGAGAGATATGACCCTCCGAAGTTTCAGGAATTTTCAGAGTTTAAAACAGTTCGAATTCGAGTTCAAATTCGAATTTCAAACCCAGACAGACTGGGCGGGAAATTTCCCTTCCAGCACCCAGGTCGATTGAGGAGTCGACTGGGCAGTCGACACCCCCAGGACCAGGTCGACTGCGCAGTAGACTTGGGTGTCAACCTGGTCCGCGAATCTGCTTTTGGGCCTGGGTGCATTCTGATGTACCTGGTCTCGTTTTCAGCCTAGGTTCATCCGCCTAATCCTATATAAACAGCCTCTAGCCTCATTCTCTCTACACCATTTCATTATGTCCTTATGTTGCCTCTGAGAAAATGAATAAATAAATGAACAAAATAATACATAAGTCTGAGACGAGGATATGTTGTTCAAGTCTTTCAAGAGGAGATTCAAATCTAGTTAGGATTAAAGTAAAGATTCAACGGCTTCAAGCAACGACGCCTAGACCATATTGAATCAAATCAGAAGATTAATCAAGTTAGACGTTTCAACGCGACAACGAATCAATTTGTCCACTCTTAGCCAATCAATGTAAGTTCTAGTTACTTTGAGATTTAAACTTGTTAATTGTGATTTGGACATGGAATGAAATGAAATTGGACCTAAGCTTGATTTTCTTTTAGATCTGTTCTTGTCTCTTCTTGAATCTATGATTTTGGGTTATTTTTTATCGATTGAATCATGCGCATTCATGTTATTGGATCTAGTATTATTCAAACGCTAGATTGTAACATGAATTCTTGGATCTTAACTTGTGGGAATATTTCTATTCATGTTATAAATTGGAATTGGACCTATGTGTGACTTGAACATAAAACTATGCATAAGCCTATGACTTGAACATGAGATCGTGCCTATGACTGAGAACATAAGACTATGACTATGCATATGATTGAGAACATAAGACTACAACTATGACAAGGACAATGGTGGCTAATCACCTATGACTCGTGACTATGAACTACTGCCTATGATTATAAACATAAAACCATGACTTGGAAACTATTACAGTTGATTGCCTATGACTATTAGGGTAACTGCCTAGAACAATTTTGAGATAATTATCCATGACTATTGTATAACTATTGTGGTTAATTGACTATTATAGTTGATTGCTCAATAACACTATAGTTGAAAACCATGTTAAACACCGAATTGGCATTTAGTTGGATCTCATACCTAGGATGTGACTTGCTTAGTTTATTCGCTATTATGAACACCAAAACCATTGATTCACTATCCTTGTATTTGGCTTGCTTTTGCATGCCTATCCTTTAATGTCATGAATACTGCCTTATCTTTCTAGATCTTTAATCCTAATGTTTTAGGACTGTTATTCTATATGCCAGTGATGTTGTAACCAATTATCTCTAGCTATATCATGCTAGTCTTGTAATCCCTTTTATCGCTTTATGCTCGTCCCTTTTTCCTATCATAGTATTGATGCTATTCCCTCATTTCTAGATTTAGATTTACTTGTAGTATATATATATCGATTCACGTTTACATGCGATGGGAATACGATTGGATAGATTAGGCAAGACATGAATTGGTTATGGACACGAACCATGAACTTGGTGATAGGCATAAAGTGAAACATGAACATTGTTATAACTTGAATCTGGATATGGATATAAAACTTGACTTGAAACTAGACACGAACTTGACATGAAACTTTAACATGGACATGACATTAGAATAAACTTGTAAATGGCCAACTCGAGGTAGGGTTGAGTTTGCAGTGTAAATCTGCCCGGAACCGCCCGGCAAATCCAGTTACTGCAAACAATAGGATCCAATGTGGGTAGTTGGTCATATCGCGCTTGAAACCTGAGGTCAGACTGAGTTGTGGTGTAAATCTGCCCGGAACCGCCCGGCATATCCAGTGACCACAACAACAGGTCTGATGTGAGAGGTTGGGGTGCATTAATGAATTAATGACTTGATAGGGTTAAGTCACGAACCGCTTGAATATACTTAACCAATTTGACACGATGACTTGATAGGGTTAAGTCATGAACCGCTTGAATATACTTAACCAATTTGACACGATGACTTGATAGGGTTAAATCATGAACCGCTTGAACATACTTAACCAATTTGACACGATGACTTGATAAGGTTAAGTCATGAACCGCTTGAACATACTTAACCAATTTGACGCGATGACTTGGTAGGGTTAAGTCAGGAACCGCTTGAATATACTTAACCAACTTGACACGTGATTCGTAGGGCTAAGTCATGAACTTAAATGACAACACTTAGCCAATTTGACATGACACGTAGACGGGTTAAGTCACAAACTTGAATGACCATACTTAACCAACTTGACATGCTAGACTGATGGGGTTAAGTCTCGAATTTAAATGACAACACTTAACCTGCTGGACGGAAACCCTAGTTACGCGGTCCTTTTCAGTAGTAACCCACTAGATGTATCATGGTACCCTGGAACTAGGCAGGGTGGGGCACGATTACTGGGCTGATTGTAAGCGACCAGAACGATGGCTGAGTTGGTTCGCCATTGTAGGTTCAGGTGGACTACGGTCGTGCACGTAGTCCGGAATTGAAAAAGCAGGCATTGGGCACCAGTAGGTTTACACTGTGCGTGCTTGATTCGTGTCGGTGGTTGGCGCCCTAGGGCTTGATACACCCTATGGTGGACCTAACACAGGTGACTACATTCGTGATAGGGCCGTATGACACAGAAACATGAACGAGATAGGACTTGTAGTGAGCCGATCGATTAATAGATCTTTACGTGGATAGGTAGCATAATCCCTAGTGGTCCTAGGTGGCATAAACTCTAATCGAATCTAGAAAACGTTCAATAGGTAGCATAATCCCTAGTGGTCCTAGGTGGCATAAATCCTAGTTGGACACTCGATAGTTCATGATAAGGAAACCTAGCCAGATCAATGGTGGCAGTCCAAACGATTTCAAGACTGATGGCACTACGTTGTAGTAGTATAGAATTACGTGATGAAGCCCGTACGATTTACGGCAAGGGACTGTACATATACATGGAAAGGATTATACGAGTTGGGGAAAACCTACATATACGGTATATTAGGTTGGTCTACTAGTAAGTGGACCATTTCATGATTTTTGGTAAGGGACATTTTATAGTCAACACATGACACGGGTTGGGATACTAGTACGAGTGGTGCAGAGCAAATAGATATCATAGAAATATTCTATACTTGATAGAAACCTTGCGATGTGATACTTGGTAGGAACCTTGTGATGCTACTTATGGGATGCTATACTTGATTCATCGTGCCGAAGTTTATCTTGTTAGCATAGTTTATCTTGTTATCTTAGTTCATCTTGCCTACCTTGTCATCATGCTTATTTTTACTTTCAGTTTATTCATGCCATGTTACCTTTACCTATTTTTATGCTGAAAGTCACTAGGACTTACTCAGTCTTTATGACTGACCCGTTTTGTTTCGCCTCTTTTTCTTCCGTTACCCCCCCAAGGTTCGCAGGGTGGGAATACATCTTAGTTCAGATGTTACCAAGCTCCAAGGCTCTTTCATTTACGGCTTGGATTTCTCTTGGCTATGGCTTGCTTTACTGCTTTACTTGGGGAATAATTTATGAATATGGTTTTATGCTTCTTTACAATTGCAAGGCAGATTTCGATGTAATGGATTTAATGATATTTTGATGTAAAAGGCTTTAGACCTTACTAGATTTTAAAGAAATGAAATTTCGTTTTTCTTTCGCTGTTTTATATGTTCTGTCTTGTAATGTTTCTGTGTATGTTTACCAAGATAATGCTCCGCCAAAGCTAGTGCATTCCCTTTGTGAGTGACTCTAGCGGAGGTGGGGTGTTACAGCGGTCTTCGACCACCGTCTTCATCTTCGATTTCTTATCGTCGATTCAGTTATTCAGAATGGGATAAACCCGGTCTTTCTGAGCAACTCGCGTATATAATAAACAAGTGCAACACTAACATACGTACGCATCATTCCAATTCATTAGTCACTAACCGTCAATCAGTAAGAGAACAATTTCCCAAATATTAACCCCGAAGGCCGAAACCAACATCAGATCAACACCCAGGAAACATTCGACTTAGCCAACTTTCAGTTAGTTTCTAAATTTCACATCCATATCGTTTATAATATTTTATAATGATTTATCGCTATTTTTATTTATTTTAAAATAGCCAATTTATTTTAAAATAGCCAATTTCACATCCATAATTTTTATTTATTTTAAAATGATCTTTTCAAAACGAATCCAACGGTTTCGGGAAAAATCTAACGGTCGGATCTCCCGGTATAATCGTTTGAAGTTTCGATTTCAAAATACGAACTGCAGCGTCGTTATTCGATTAAATATAATTATATATATATATATAATCGATTCTGGCGCTGTTTTTCGTCAAATTTTAATTAAACATTCCAGACAATCCAACCGTTGGATTTTTACAAAGTTGGTGCCGTTGGAAAGATATTTCGAAAGCGAACCCAACTGTTGCGATTTCGGGAAAATCCGATGGTCGGATCCCTCGGTATAATCGTTTGAAGTTTCGATTTCAAAATACGAACTACAGCGTCTTTATTCGATATATTTTAATTCTATTTATATATATATATATATATATATATATCGATTCTTCGATTTCAAAGCTATATTCTTTTCATACATTTGATAAAAATGATATTTTTATCTAACTGTCTTCTATTTCAACACTTCACTATATTTAACAATTCATGTATATAATAAAAATGTGATTTTTATTGTAAAACAATTCATTTCAAAACACTGTTATTTTATATAGTTCATATAGGTAATAAAAATAGGATTTTAATTATAAAACAATTTCTTTCAAAACAAAATTATTTTATATAGTTCATATAGATCATAAAAATGTGATTTTTATTATAAAACAATTTATTCCAAAATATGAAGACCATTCAACACATGAATTTCAATTCAACGAATGAATATCGATTCAACACATGAAGGTTTTCTATAGTTTCTATATATAGATAAAAATGTGATTTTTATATTTAAAAAAAGAATACCATTCAACACATGAATTTCAATCCAATGAATGAATATCGACTCAATACATGAAGGTTTTCTATAGTTTCTATATATAGATAAAAATGTGATTTTTATATTTAAAACACGAATACCATTCAACACATGAATTTCCATCCAACGATTGAATATCGACTCAACACATAAAGGTTTTAGATAGTTTCCGTATATAGATAAAAATGTGATTTTTATATTTAAAACACGAACACCATTCAACACATGAATTTCAATCCAACGAATGAATATCGACTCAACACATGAAGGTTTTCTATACAACGAATAAATATAGTTTCAACAAATGAAAATAATTCTAACACATGAATATTATTCAAAATTTCGGCAGCATAACGGCAGGGTAGTTAAAACCGGGACCGTCCCTAGTACGTCTCCTCGCTCTACCTTAAAACCTCGCGGTTTTTGACAATGGGGAATCATGCATCTAGTTCGCACGCAGGCGGCATGTATATTTATTTCATTTCCACAAACTAATCCTATGTGGTTTCAACCAAATATTTCTCAACCACAAACGGGTATTTTTCAACCACAATCAATCAATTTCAACCACAAACAATTCCAATCAACCATTCGCTATCAATCAATTTTCACACCAATCACAACCAATAAATATCGTCCATGGTTTGTGGACGAGGGGCATATATATATAGCAATTCACTTCTATTTCAACACATATATAATTTTTACAACGCATATATAACTTATACATCGAACGTACAACTTATACAACGCTTATATAACCCATACATCGACTATATAATTTATACATCGTCGTTTTCCATATCGTTTATAAATTAGAAATCTCACATTGGGTTCCACTCCACCAAAAATGGTAGAAGGCTAAAAAAAATGCGGTCTTTTATAGAATGTAGAAGACGTCCACACGAGTCCACTATCTCTTGTTTCACTGAATTTTGTCAAGAAACGAAAAAGATATGATTTTATAGTGAAAACAAAAACGGTGGCGCTTTAAAACTGCTATAATATAGTTTATATAATTTACAGCCATTACCTTCAAAATTCATTCGAAACTAGGGTTGGATTTTCTGGCCAAAACGTGTAGTGTGGTGACGATCAGACCCCGCCGCGTTGGAGAGCTAGGAGGCGCGCACCTGGGGGTCCCTTCTTCGATGAACTCGACGGCGGTTCCTGGGCGTGGCGGCGGCTAAAAGCGCGCGACTTCCTGGCGGTCGTTCAGGCGAAAGGTTCGACTATAATATCCCAAACCGACACGGATTTGTAGAGGAGGCCTTACTCTTCAAAAACCTTAACTGGGGCGTTGAATTCTATTGACTGGATTAGGAGAAAACAAGGAGAGAAGGAGGAAGAAGCAGCCGCCGTTCGTCTCGAGGGTTACGGGTGGTTTCAGAGGAGAGAGAAGCTGATGTGGACCAATAAGGATTTTTTTATATTTATAAATTTTAAAATACGAAAATACCCCTTGCCACACACGAACACCAATCCAAACCCAACGATTGTCGTCCCTAGCGTTTTACCCCCATTTCGAACACAATGGGATATGTTTCGTAGGCCCATTCGACTGTTTCAATCAGTTTTCCTTCAATTTAAAATATATAACATTCAATATTTAATTTGAACGTACATTTCAATTTTCCAGGGCCACAAACTAATTCAAAAAATTCCAAAAAAATAAATCTAGCTATGTTTTGACGATACGGTCCCAACAAAACTAGTTTCGTCGAATTCTGTGACCGTTTGCAAAAAGGCCCTTTTCTGGTCGATCCAATTTAACTGTAACTGACCAAAACACGTTTTCCTTTGTCACGCTCACATACTAGCTTCAAAAATTATGAAATTTGAAACCTAGCAATAACTTCACATCCCGGATCCAAAAAAAGTGGTTTCGTCGAATTCCGAGGTCGTATGCAAAATGGCCAATTTCACGGGCTATATAAATTCCATAGCGACCTTTCTGAAAATTCATTTGGCCATAACTTTTGCATCCCCCTATGAAACTTCGATTTTTCAGATTCGTTAGAAAGGTATTCACTAACAGATTTAAATATTTTTGGTTTCACTCAAATCCGTTTTGTTTTGCACCCGGTACAGTCCGACAAAGTTTGAATTCAATTTTTGAAACTACAGCGCCATTTCAGGCCTTGTTTATAATTAGAATTAATTATATTCGTTTTCAAACGTCGATTCAAACTCAATTTTCATTGATATTATTTAAAATATTTATTTTAAATATTTAAAATCCATTATTTTAGCCAATTTAAAAAAATTTAATTGGTTCAGATTTTCCGGGTCGTTACAATCTCCCCCAATTAAAACTTTTCGTCCCCGAAAAGGAACAAAGTCGAAAGTGGTTTGATTAATCTACTCTACCTTCAATCTGGCTTCCATTCTCCAACTTTTCAGTTTCTGAGAATTTTTAAATTGTTCAAAAATTTGGCTAACAACCGGAATTTTCGAAAAATTTCGCCATAACCTCCTTTGTACGGGGAGAGGTTTGGAAATTTATTGAGCCGTATTAGGTACCCAATAAATCCTAATAAGCATACATATATTTATAGTGATATATTCTGGTGTTTACAGGGGAGCGTGTATTGATAATAACTCCAGAGAATAAATTCTCATCACCGTGTCAAAGCCTGAGGGAGTGTGTATTTTAAATGCTCCAGAGGATAAATCCTCGTCACCTCGTCCCGTGTGGGAAATAAATAGTCCATGTGCCGTATCTAATAACTAGAGAGACGTGATTATTGTCAACTCTAGACCCTTGTGGGGTTTTTATTAATCTGGCAATTTTATCGTTACAATTTAAATAATCCATATCAGTCATCAGTTCAACCTGTAAAATATAGTCATCGCCATACAAGCCTCTCGCTCGTATGGTAAATCTTCCACCTCGTCACACAAGCTCCAAATGCTTATGTGGTATATGATGAAGTATGCCTATCTTTAGAAGTATGCCATGTAGTGTAGTTCAAAATTAATTGTTACTATCCTATGGACACATTTATTTTTACACACAGAATAACCAACACTCCGCATCCAATGGCATTCACAGGAGTTGATATAATAATATTTCGCATCCAACTCATTAAGGTTTACCTATTTGTCGGGCACGCAAATAAAATCTTTACTTAACAGCTGTCCATTTACCTGTTCAAACATATATAATGCACATGTATATATTTCTATCTATTTTCTAATCAGTTCAATGTGTGATTTACATGAATCAATTCTACCATTATTCTCTTATTGATTAAATTAACTATCGTTTTAATAATTTTAATTAATCAAATCTACAATCACACAACACAAACAACAATCAAATTGTTTTTAACTTTTCAAAATCATACAAATCAATTCCAATATTCTTTTAAAATCATTCAGACTATAGAATTAAAAGTGCACATCCATGGAAAGAAAATAACAACAGAGTAGAGAACTAATTGGTAATGCAAAGTATGGTAAATGTACCTTGCACCGGAGTCAATCTGAGATATCCACTCGGCATCTAGGATAGGCTTTTTGAACGCTCTCCTCAGTTTCCCAAGTACAATCTCGCGGATCCCCACTCCATTGCACTTTGACTAAGTGAACTTTCTTGTTCCTCAGCTCTTTGGTTCCTTTGCCGATAATCTTTAGCGGCTCTCTTCTTACAACTAATTCTGGGGTAATTTCAATATCTTGTTGAGCTGCTTCTTCCACGATCAAGTCTGGATCATGAACGTGCTTTCGAAGTTGAGATATATGAAATACATCATGCACCCCAGGCAACCAATCTTGCAGTTTAACCCTATAAGCGAGAGTTCCAATCCGTTCCAGAATAGGAAACGGACCAATGAATTTGGGCGCCAACTTCCCAGTTTTACCGAACCGGATAACTCCTCTCATCGGCGATACTTTCAGATATACATAGTCGCCAACCGCAAATGATATATCTCTTCTTCTCCTATCGGCATAGCTCTTTTGTCGGCTTTGAGCAGCGAGTAATCGTTTCTTGATAAAATCGACTTTGTCGGCGGCTTCTCGGATCATATCAGGCCCTAACACAAGTCTATTACCGGGTTCGACCCAACAAGCAGGAGATCGGCATGGTCTACCATACAATGCTTCGAATGGCGACATTGTCAGGCTCGCCTGGTAGCTGTTGTTATATGAGAATTCAGCCAAATGCAGATGGTCTTCCCATGATCCATCGAAATCTAGAACACAAGCCCGCAATAGATCTTCTAGTATACGATTCACCCTCTCAGTTTGACCATCTGTCTGAGGATGATAGGCGGTGCTTAGGTTCAGCTTTGTTCCCAGCTCTACTTGAAATGCCTCCCAGAATTTGCTAGTAAATATTGTATCTCTATCACTGACTATACTGAGCGGCACCCCGTGCAGTCTAACAATTTCCTTGAAGTAAATCTACGCCAGACTCTGAGCAGTTCTGTTTGATCTGACAGGTATGAAATGG
Organism: Allium sativum; assembly: GCA_030737875.1. Taxonomy (NCBI): domain Eukaryota; kingdom Viridiplantae; phylum Streptophyta; class Magnoliopsida; order Asparagales; family Amaryllidaceae; genus Allium; species Allium sativum. Next base: position 243,670,689 of record CM060923.1, read on the forward strand.
GCGGTCTTCGTGAAGTGATCTACGATCACCCAAATACTGTCATTTCCTTTTCTGGTTCTGGGCAAACCATCAATGAAGTCCATGGAAATATGTTCCCACTTCCAGCCTGGAACGTCTAGCGGTTGCAACAATCCAGCCAGTTTCTGTTGGTCGCTTTTGACTAGCTGGCAAGTAGGGCATCGGCTAACATATAAAGAAATGTCCCTCGTCATCGACTTCCACCAGAAAGTGCGTTTGATGTCGTTATACATTTTTCTTACTCCCGGATGGATACTTAGTTTTGACTTGTGGCATTCATCCAGTACTTCCTTTCGGAGCTCAGGAATGTTAGGAACACAAATTCGACCTTTCAGCCATAGAATCCCCTCATCATCAACTTGAAAACACGAGGGTTCTCCTTTCTGAATTATCTCTCTGATCTTCTGAATGAAGTGATCATCCTTCTGAAGAGCAGATATTTTATCTATCAATGAAGTCGTGATAATAAAACTGGCGATCATTTCATTCTTTCGGCTTAACGCATCGGCCACGACATTGGCTTTCCCTGGAGTGTATATAATCTCAAAATCGTATGCTGCAAGAAACTCTAGCCAACGTTGCTGCCTCAGATTCAGGTCTTTCTGGGTGAACAGATACTTCAGCGACTGATGATCTGTAAACAGTTCGAATCTCTCACCCAGAAGATAATGCCTCTAGATTTTCAAAGCGAATACTATAGCCAATAACTCAAGATCATGGCTTACGCAGTTCTTTTCATGTGGCTTCAGCTGATGGCTAGCATAAGCAATCACTTGTCCCCTTTGCATTAACACTGCACCAAGGCCTTCTCTAGAAGCATATGTCTAGACTTTCAAATCCTGATTGCCATCGATTATGGTTAACACTGGAGCAGTTGTTAATCTTAACTTTAGCTCTTCAAAAGCCTCTTCACTTTCTGGAGTCCATTTGAATTTAGAGTGCTTCTTTGTAAGCTTCGTTAAGTGACCAGATATCTTCGAAAAGTTTTTAACGAACTTCCGGTAATAACTAGCCAATCCGAGAAAATTGCGGACTTCTGTAGGGGTACTGGGCTGTTTCCAGTTTCGAATAGCTGTGATTTTACTTGGATCCACAGCAATTCCTTCTTTTGATACGACATGGCTCAGAAATTTTACTTCATCTTGCCAGAATATGCATTTGGATAGTTTGGCTTTTAATACATTCCTTCTGAGGATTTCCAGAACCTGTTCCAAATGCTTTTCATGTTCGGCCTTTGATTTAGAGAAGATTAGAATATCATCAATAAAAACCAGAACAAATTTATTCAAAACTCCTCTGAACACACTATTCATCAAATCGACAAAGTATGCTGGAGCGTTACATAAGCCGAACGACATTATTAACCACTCGTAGAATAAGTCGGGACCTCTGAATGCTGTCATTGGAACACACTCTTCGGCAATTCGAAGCTGATGGAAGCCTGTAGCTAGGTCCATCCTTGAAAACACTTGTGCTCCATTCAGACGATCCAATAATTCATCGATTCGCGGCAATGGATATTTGTTCTTTATGGTCTGCTTGTTCAAATCACGATAATCCACACATAGCCGTAGAGTCCGTCAGATTTTGGGACAAATACCACTGCTGCTCCCCAATCAGAGAAACTAGGCCTGATCAGACCCTTCCATACTAGCTGTCGTGTTTGATTATCTAATTCCTCTTTCTCTTTCAAGGACGTTCTTCGAATAGCGTGAACTACCGGCCTTGCATTTGGAATCAACGCAATCTTGAAATCTATTTCTCTCTGCGGAGGTAAGCGAACAACTTCTTCAAGCACATCCATATAATTCTTGACGACAGGAATGTCTTTGATGAGGTCAGGAATATTCTCTGTGACTTCAGGGATATTTTCTATTTGAACAGGAGAAACATCCAAGGCTGCCCAGAAGTCTTTCCTATTAGCATTCTGACCTTCACAGGGAATGGTTATATAATCACCTGATTTAATCTTCGCCTTAACGACTCTGTCGGCGCATTTAACCTCAGCTTCATACTTGGTCAGCCAGTCTAACCCCAAGATAAGATCAAACTCTGTAAAATTCATGACGACCGCGATGGTAGGGAACCGATAACGAGAAAAGGAAACCGGCACTCCACAAACCCAACTGAGATCATTGGAACCCCCAACCGGATTCTGGACAGTCATTGGTTCCTTGAGCTTTTTCAAATTCAAATCCAGCTTCTTAGTTGCATTCTTGGCAATGAAGCTTCGTGACGCGCCTGTATCAAATAGTACTTGAACTGGGATATCTTTGACAGTTAGCGTGCCTTCCAAAACATCTGGCCTTTCCTGAATAGCTGAGTGTGCGGGAGTTTCTGCTACTTCATTCACTTGAACTATTTCAGTCTTTTTCAACTACCAGCAATCTTGCTTTACGTGACCATCCGGATGGCAGAGATTGCATTTTCTATCCTCTTGAAATCCCTTCTTGGATTGAAGCCCACCTTTTAATCGCTTCTTCAAGGGTCCGCAGTTTATCGCCAAATGCCCTGGCTTCTTACAGTTACTGCATACGGTAGTCGATACTTGCCCTTTCTCAGATTCAGCCCTTTTCCGATTTGCTTTGGGCTTCTTGCTGACCTCTGATATCGTGCTGGCCTCAGGACGATCAGTTTCAGACTCAATTTTATTACTATAGCTGACTTCCTCTTCGTACTGTAACATACCTTTCTTGTCTAGATCTACGTACTGGTAAGCCATGTATATCATTTCAGAGAAAGGAAGCTTCACATTCCTCATTACACTGTTCTAATATTTTCTTTGAAGCCCGTTGATAAATCTCAAATTCTTCCTCTTCGGATTTTCAATTAGATGAGGGGCAAAGTGAGAACGTTCATTGAATTTCTTATGATATTCAGGAATGGCCATATCCCCTTGTATCAGATAAGAAAATTCATCATATAGCCGTTCAATTGCTTCTGGAGGAGTAAATCTTTCCAAGAAAGTCACTTTGAACCTATCCCAGGTGATATCACCTTCTGGATTACCCTTAATAAGTGAATCCCACTAGAACAAAGCTTCGTCTTTGAGTGCCCAGGAGGCCAGTAATCTTTTCTGGTCATCCCTCAGCTTTAATCCTTCATAGATTTTCTCAGCCGAACGAATCCATGCTTGTGTTCTCATAATAGATTCTTCGCCCGAGAAGGGTTTTCCACCTAGATTTCTATATTTCATAAATAGAGCTTCTATATCCGAGTCAGTATTACTTCTTCTATTTCTGGCACTCATTTTCTAGTACTTCTGCAAACAGCAGATCAAGTGTCAGGTCAACAGAAAAGATATTTCAAAATATAGAGACAAATACTTGAATGTAAATGCGTCTATCTAGGTGTTATTTCATTCTGCTACTCATACTAGGATATTACTGATCCTATCTGTAATGAGTTACCCGTCCTAGAACACTACTGGTTCTATTTCTGACGTGTTCATTAATATGTTATATTCCAGAACTAAGCTTAACCAAAGCTCTGATACCACGTTGTGACGACCCCAAATCCCGCACTGACGGTGACAAGGGTAATCTTTTGAATATAACACAGAAACAGATAATAGCAGAATAGAATTAAATTAATACACCAGATAATGAACAATAGAATATACTGGATAAACGTAATCATCAGAGTTACACAGTATACGGGATCATACTTAGTACAAATACAGTTCAGCTATACATAAATGTTTACAGCGGAAACAAACAAAATATGTACAATAGGAGCTGAACAGCATAAAAAGAGAAAAATAATAGAATCCATCTTCAGCTCCAGCTATCCAGAAAGAGCCAGCTAAACCTGAATACAAGGCTGCCCGTGTAGAAAAAGGGGCACCCGAGTTTGAAAGTGAAACAAACTACGAGTCAGTCATGGGACTGGTATGAGAAATCTACTCAACACATTTATAATATGGCTAATCACAGGACCACGCCACTCTCGTGGAACAGGTTTACTCCATTGGATTGTCAGTTCTTTAAAACAAATCATTCTTTTAAACATCGTAATGCTTTTTATAAAAATGAAGCCATTATAAGACTCAGTTCCCATCACACAATGCAACGCAAACCGGAGGATAGAGTTTTACCTTATAATGACCAAAATATGCTTGATACGAATAAAACAAAAGCATTTGATATTACTACTAGTGTTTATATGTTTCAAAAACAATTTCAAATCATAACTATCAATCATAGACGGCATGGGTACCATATATCATGTCGCCATATATATATACAATCAAAACCGCACAGTCACGTATTTGGAAATTGGATTTCCGTCATGAACCAAGGCAAAAGATAGTCCTTACCGAATTCGAGACGCTCTAGCCCGTGTCTCAGGAGCAACCGCAACTGCCCCATGGATCGTCAGGGCCGGTCCACCGATGTGGATTATTATGCCTGAACAATACGTTTCCCCGCCCTATGGGGCGTCAATGAGCCAACGAATGGCTCCATCGGTCCCGGATCGACCGATATATCTGAGGCGCCTCGCTATCCATCATCCGCATAAGTAAAATGTCAGGCCGTGTAAAAACACCGACACAACTCCTAGCTAGAAGGAAACGCATGCCCTCCCTGAGGTTCTCCTCCCGTTTCTGGCTCATACCGGGGTGTGAGGCTCGCGAATTCACGTTATACACAAAGCTATGCCACACAGGCGGTGTTTTGATCATCACCACAAGACTTTGCTTTTCAACAGAAGCCTTGATCATTTGCCACTTAGGCATGCCACACTAGCAATTCATGCCATGCGACTGACATCCATCGATATACAACCTTTGAGCTCGTGCGTTTCAGAGAAGAGCGTTAAGCAAAAGAATAAATTCACCGCCGCCAAACAGATGTATATTTAATAGGGATCAATCAACATGGAATAAAATCCAATGTTAGACACACAGTCCATTTGCAAGTCCGTTCTGGGTCTGAACGAAACCGGAGGCACTATATACCTTGCAAACCCATCGATCACCACGTACGTCTGGACGATCACCACTCATTATCCATATTTCAGGATCCCTCCCAATCAGGACCTCGGTATTCATCCAAACGAGGTGAAGATCTCCGGTCTTAGACCACCGTCTTCATCTTCGATTTCTTATCGTCGATTTAGTTATTCAGAATGGGATAAACCCGATCCTTCTGAGCAACTCGCGTATATAATAAACAAGTGCAACACTAACATACATACGCATCATTCCAATTCATTAGTCACTAACCGTCAATCAGTAAGAGAACGATTTCCCAAATATTAACCCCGAAGGCCTAAACCAACATCAGATCAACACCCAGGAAACCATTCGACTTAGCCAACTTTCAGTTAGTTTCTAAATTTTACATCCATATCGTTTATAATATTTTATAATGATTTATCGCTATTTTTATTTATTTTAAAATAGCCAATTTATTCAAAACGACGCTTCGGGCCATAATGCGGCCGTTGCGCTGTTTTTCTTTAGATTTGATTTACACATATCTGAAAATCTAACCGTTGGATCTTCACAAAATTTACATCATTAGAAAGATCTTTTCAAAACGAATCCAACGGTTCCAGTTTCGGGAAAATCTGACGGTCGGATCTCACGGTATAATCGTTTGAAGTTTCGATTTCAAAATACGAACTGCAGCGTCGTTATTCGATTAAATATATATATATATATATATATATATATATATATATATATATATATATAGTCGATTCAAGCGCTGTTCTTCTTCAGATTTGAATTAAACATTCCAGACAATCCAACCGTTGGATTTTTACAAAGTTGGTGTCGTTGGAAAGATATTTCCAAAGCGAACCCAACGGTTGCGATTTCGGGAAAATCCGATGGTCGGATCCCCCGGTATAATCGTTTGAAGTTTCGATTTCAAAATACGAACTACAGCGTCGTTATTCGATATATATTAATTCTATTTATATATATATATATATATATATATATATATCGATTCTTCGATTTCAAAGATATATTCTTTTCATACATTTGATAAAAATGATATTTTTATCTAACTGTCTTCTATTTCAACACTTCACTATATTTAACAATTCACGTATATAATAAAAATGTGATTTTTATTGTAAAACAATTCATTTCAAAACACTACTATTTTATATAGTTCATATAGGTAATAAAAATAGGATTTTTATTATAAAACAATTTCTTTCAAAACAAAATTATTTTATATAGTTATATAGATGATAAAAATGTGATTTTTATTATAAAACAATTTATTTCAAAATATGAATACCATTCAACACATGAATTTCAATTCAACGAATGAATATCGATTCAACACATGAAGGTTTTCTATAGTTTCTATATATAGATAAAAATGTGATTTTTATATTTAAAACACGAATACCATTCAACACATGAATTTCAATCCAACGAATGAATATCGACTCAACACATGAAGGTTTTCTATAGTTTCTATATATAGATAAAAATGTGATTTTTATATTTAAAACACGAATACCATTCAACACATGAATTTCAATCCAACGAATGAATATCGACTCAACACATGAAGGTTTTCTATAGTTTCTATATATAGATAAAAATGTGATTTTTATATTTAAAACGCGAATACCATTCAACACATGAATTTCAATCCAACGAATGAATATTGACTCAACACATGAAGGTTTTCTATACAACGAATAAATATAGTTTCAACAAATGAAAATAATTCTATCACATGAATATTATTCAAAATTTCGGCAGCATAACGGCGGGGTAGTTAAAACCGGGACCGTCCCTAGTACGGCTCCTCGCTCTACCTTAAAACCTCCCGTTTTTTGACAATGGGGAATCATGCATCTAGTTCGCACGCAGACGGCATGTATATTTATTTCATTTCCACAAACTAATCCTATGTGGTTTCAACCAAATATTTCTCAACCACAAACGGGTATTTTTCCACAATCAATCAATTTCAACCACTAACAATTCCAATCAACCATTCCCTATCAATCAATTTTCACACCAATCACAACAAATAAATATCGTCCATGGTTTGTGGACGAGGGGCGTACATATATATATATATATATATATAGTAATTCACTTCTATTTCAACACATATATAATTTTTACAACGCATATATATAACTTATACATCGAACGTACAACTTATACAACGCTTATACAAGAGGTGTACAACGCTTATATAACCCATACATCGACTATATAATTTATACATCGTCGTTTTCCATATCGTTTATAAATTAGAAATCTCATATAGGGTTCCACTCCACCAAAAATAGCAGAAGGCTCAGAAAAATATACGGTCTCTTCTAGAATGTAGAAGACGTCCACACGAGTCCACGGTCTCTTGTTTCACTGAATTTCGTCAAGAAACGAAAAAGATATGATTTTTACAGTGAAAACAAAAATGGTAGCGCTTTAAAACTGCTATAATATAGTTTATATAATTTACACCCGTTACCTTCAAAATTCGTTTGAAACTAGGGTTGGATTTTCTGGCCAAAACGTGCGGCGTGGTGACAATCAGACCCCGCCATGTTGGGGAGCTAGGAGGCGCGCACATGGGGGTCCCTTCTTCGATGAACTCGACGGCCGTTCCTGGGCGTGGCGGCGGTTAAAAGCGTGCGACTTCCTGGCGGTCGTTCAGGCGAAAGGTGCGACTATAATATCCCAAACCAACATGGATTTGTAGAGGAGGCCTTGCTCCTCAAAAACCTTAACTGGGGCGTTGAATTCTATTGAGTGGATTAGGAGAAAACAAGGAGAGAAGGAGGAAGAAGCAGCCGCCGTTCATCTCGAGGGTTACGGGTGGTTTCAGAGGAGAGAGAAGCTGATGTGGACCAATGAGGATTTTTTTAATATTTATAAATTTTAAAATCCGAAAATACCCCTTGCCACACACGAACACCAATCCAAACCCAACGACTGTCGTCCCTAGCGTTTTACCCCCATTCCAAACACAATGGGATATGTTTCGTAGGCCCATTCGACTATTTCAATCAGTTTTCCTTCAATTTAAAATATATAACATTCAATATTTAATTTGAACATACATTTCAATTTGCCAAGGCCACAAACTAATTCGAAAAATTCCAAAAAAATAAATCTAGCTATGTTTTGATGATACGGTCCCAACAAAACTAGTTTCGTCGAATTCTGAGAACGTTTGCAAAAAGGCCCTTTTCTGGTCGATCCAATTTAACTGTAATTGACCAAAACACGTTTTCCTTTGCCATGCTCACATACTAGCTTCAAAAATTATGAAATTTGAGACCTAGCAATAACTTCACATCCCGGATCCAACAAAAGTGGTTTCGTCGAATTCCGAGGTCGTATGCAAAATGGCCAATTTCACGGGCTATATAAATTCCATAGCGACCTTTCTGAAAATTCATTTGGCCATAACTTTTGCATCCCGCTATGAAACTTCGATTTTTGAAATTCGTTAGAAAGGTATGTACTAACAGATTTAAATATTTTTGCTTTCACTCAAATCCATTTTGTTTTGCACCCGGTATAGTTCGACAAAGTTTGAATTCAATTTTTGAAACTGCAGCGCCATTTCAGGCCTTGTTTATAATTAGAATTAATTATATTCGTTTTCAAATGTCGATTCAAACTCACTTTTCATTGCTATTATTTAAAATATTTATTTTAAATATTTAAAATCCATTATTTTAGCCAATTTAAAAAATTTAAATTGGTTCAGATTTTCCGGGTCGTTACAACTAACTGCTCATAAAATAAGTCTGGACCTATGAAAGCTGTCAAAGAAACACATTTTTCGGCAATCTGTAGTTGATGGAAACCTATAGTTAGGTCCATTCTAGAAAATACTTGCGCTCCATTCTAGCGATCTAATAAACCATCAATACGCGGTAATGGATATTTATTCTTCAATGTTTGCTTATTCAAGTCGCGAACGTCCATGCATAATTTGAGAGTGCCATCTGACTTTGGAACAAATACCATGACTGCTCCCTAACACGAGAAGCTAGGCCTGATTAGACCTTTCCATAGCAATTGTCGAGTTTGATCGCCCAATTCTTCTTTCTCTTTCAATGTCGTTCTCCGATTTGCATGCACTACTGGCCTTGCATTCAGAATTAAATCGATCATGAAGTCAATTTCTCTTCGCGGAGGTAAGCTATCAACTTCTTCAAATACATCCACATAATCTCAAACTACGGGAATATTCTCAAGAGAAGTATGGGAAACTTCAAGAGCAGACCAAAATTTTAGTCTATTTGAACTCGAGCCTTGGAATGGTATAAATATATCTCCGAGCTTCGTTTTAACCATAACAACTCTTTTGGCACATTTAACTTCGGCCTCATATTTCGTTAACCAATCCAGTCCAAGAATAATTGTAACACCCCGAAAATTCTATAACTGTGAAATTAACAAATTAAAGTATAATTAATTTGAAATCAAAGAACTAAGGGAAACGGGATACGCCATTGCGTTCGTCTCGGAAAAATACGCGAAATAGAGTCCGAGTTTTCGAAAAACGGAGTCCGTATGAAGAAGATATGGCCTTCGGAAGTTTTTAAATTAAGTTTAAAATTCAAACAGAATAAAATAAGCTCAGAAAAACAAAGTGGGGCCCAATGGGCCAGGGCGGAAAAAGTCCCGCCTGACGCACCCAGGTCGACTGGGCTGTCGACCTGGGCTAGCCATGTCGACAGGGCTGTCGACAGCCCTGTCGACAGGGGTGTCGACCTGGTCCAGAGCCAGGTCGAACCCAGCCCAACCTGGCTGGCCAGGTCTGTGTTTGGCCGATTTCTGTGGTCTGCTTTGTCATTAGGGCTAGGTGGCAAGCTCTAATTGGTCTCTCTATCGAATGAATGGCTACGATCAATCCAAGCAACATCAATGGCTCTAATCAGTTCATTACCCCTATAAAAACAACCCTAGACTAACCCTAATCTATTCATTCAAAAATAAGAACAAAGCCGCCATGTTGCTGAGGAGCGTCTAGGAGTAGCCACCAAATTGGAGAGAAGATTAGGAGGAAAATTCTAAAGCCTAAAGCAATTCAAGCAAATCAAATCAACGCCTACGTCGCATCTCTAAATTCCTAAATTAGAGAATTAGCCGCAACCATTGTAAGTAGAGTATTATTTTGGTATGAAGAAATAATTGTGTTGATATGTATACTTGATTTGTGGCGATAAAATAATTCATATTTGTGCGTTGGAATATTGTATACGTTTGGATGTTCTTGAATTATGTTATTCATTATGAAAAACTACATGCGGTAGTTTTATGCAAGTATGACGTTTGGATATTCGTAAAATATGTAATTTATGTTGAAGCTACATGTATGTAGTTGATTAATTGAAATTCATGCAAATTTGGGATTTTGTTACTATACCATCATAATGTGTATTTTTATACGAACATCATTTTTGTGAAGAAATTGGAATAAGTTTGGGTTGTTATAATCCATAGGAAATTATGTTGATAATTTGGCATCATGGTCTATGTATTAAGCCATGCTTTTGTACTAGAAAAACCTATGTGCAAACTTATGAATATGACTAGGCTATGATTGATATTTTACATAATGGAAAACCATGTTAGTTCTATATTGTTAGCAAGAATTATATGATGACATATGTGAGACATGGATAGGTTAGACCCAAAAATCCCTTTTTGCAAGTTTGCTTGAATAAAGTAAACACTATGTTTAGGAATATTTATGCATAAGTATATTTGTACCATCGTTATGTGATTAGACTTAAATCATGATTAAGTTGAACTATGCTTTTGTATTAGTAACAAAAGTAATCCCCTTTGTAAACTTGTAGAAACCTTATGAACATGATTTGTTTATGTTTGACATTTTGCCTGAATAAAAGTATAGGTTTATGTTGTAGTTAAGCCCATGTGTCAATAGTGATATTCTTAACTTAACTACAAGTTTACATGCTTTGATTCATGTCACTTATGCTTTATGACCAAAGTATATGTTAATACTATGCAAGTACACCAGTTTCTATTTTGTAGTTCCAACGTCACATTGCAAGTTCATGCGCTCACCATCCCCTTTTTGTGTATGTAATCACGCTTTAAGCCTCCCCTCTTTCGCATGGCTAAGTTGGGCTTAAAAAGGTTAAGACCAACATATAAACGAACGTATTAAACGGGGGAAAATAACGTTGGGCTAAATTAATTAATAAATGAAAATATAAAGTAGAAGGGCCCAAATTCAAGCATGGGTTGGGCCCATGATTGGTGTAACCTTTACGCCATTTACTTAATAATGGGCCGCAAATATTTACATATAAATAAAGAAGAAAGACAAAATATGTAAATGTAGAAAATACGATGTGTTTAACCCGAGGTTGGATTGAGTTGTGATGTAAACCTGCCCGGAACCGCCCGGCTGTCCAGTAGTCACAACAATACCTATCCAATGTGGGAGGTTAAACATGGAGCCCAATAAGGACCCGAGGTTAGACTGAGTTGTGGCGTAAGACTGCCCGGAACCAACCGGCAACAGGCAGCCACAACAATACCTGTCTAATGTGAGAGGTCAGGGCCTTAATAAGTCAATTAAGGCTGAGTCAGGATTGTTAGGATTAAGTGAACTAAAGACTTAATCAAAATGAAACATGCTAAACTAAACGGACTGGTGGGGGTTAGGTTAGAAACCACTTAACCAACTTAGCATGTTGGCTAGAGATTGAAAACCTAGTAACGGGGGACCCTTTTCAGCAGTAACCCTAGAAGGTGTATCAGGAAACCCTGAAACTAGGCAGGGTGGGGCACGATTACTGGGCTGATTGTAAGAGGTCAAATCGATGGCGGTGGTGTAGCAGTGTAGGTTCTAACGGGGTGCGGGCGTGCACACACTCCGGCGCAGAAAAATAAAGCACTGGACACCAGTAGCATACCTGTGCACTCTAGGATTGTGTCGGGCCGCCACCATGGGACTTGATACACCCCATGGTGGGACCAGCATAGGTAACTACAACATCGGGGGCCGTAAGACACATGTAACTATGCGAGTAGGAGCCGATCATTATAAAATGGATCACTTCACCCTGATTATGGGGTGCCAGTTGGAAACTAGTTTATATGGGTTCAGAGATTTACAGGGGGTACGATAGTATATTCGACCCTAGACAACTTAACTAAGTTTATAGTGCTTTCCCACTTCTTGATTATACTTATCATACCCAGTTCTTTATTCATAGACAAAATAGTACTAGACTTACTCTGGCTTATGTCTGACTCTACTTTTCTTTCGTCTTCTTTTCTTCCGTTTCCCCCCCCCCCCAGGTCCACAGGGAGGGAACACTGCAGCTTGACCAGCATTAACATCCAGCTTGAAGAAGAGAAATGTATTGCTTGGAACTTTCCGTTTTTGAACTATGGCTTTGGACAACCACTATGGGGCTTTTGCAGTTTATCTATGTTTTCTTTATGCTTCTTTAAATAATGTAATCAAGACAGATTATGAAAGTGTTATGTTAAAGGAAAGGATGTAAGACAATCATGGTGATGTTGCTGTAACACGTATTTGCTTATTATGAAATAAAAAGTTGAGTTATTGATTTTCCGTTGTTTTACAAATATGTGTTCTTATATCTGTCTTGTATATCTGTGACTTATACTTATAAACCTCCACCAAAATTAGGGCATTCCCTTTGAGAGTGACTCTAACGGAGGTGGGGTGTTTCACTTGGTATCAGAGCGAGGTTTACTAGATAAGATAAAAAGTTTTGAAAATTATTTTCAAAAAGAAAATTTAAAGAAGCATTTTTAAAAGAAAAATGTTATTTTATTTTAAAAAGGCAAAGTCCACTCCCCAAAGCCATAGGTATTATCTCTTATCCTTCGTTTTGAATCTATCCTTTTTGTTTCAGCATGTCCCAAGAACTTAACTTGCCAGAAGGGGTGCCAATACCTGGTTGGTTTAGACGGTTCTTAGAAGCTAGGGCCACTCAGCCAGGTCCTACCGTTCCTCCTCCCCCAGCTGAAGGAAATCATCCAGCTGCAGCAGCACCCTTTCCTCCACCTCCTCCACGGGGAAACACGTTTGCTAAGATATGTAGAGATTTTAAAGCTATGGGAGGAAAGGATTTCCATGGAACTGAGTCCTTCGTGGCAGCTAGAAATTGGCTGAAAGAAACGGAGGACCTATTCATCATCTTTGAGGTAGAAGATAGACAAAAAGTACAATTGGCAGTATGGCTATTGAAGGGCGAGGCTTCCTACTGGTGGGAAGTCACTAATGCTGAAAGACCAGTGGAGACATGGGAGGACTTTAGGGCAAGGTTTGAGACCAAATTTCTCTCAGATGCGGAAAGAAGTTTGCAGTTGGAAAAATTCTTATTTCTTAAGCAAGGGGACAAGACAGTCAGAGAGTATGTGAATCAGTTCGATGAGCTGGCTAGGTTTGGACTTGACCTAGTCAACACCCCGCACAAGAAGGCTCTCCGTTTCGTCAAAGGGTTGAATGAGCCATTACACAGTTTGGCCATGACCCATATACCTATGGGAGCCACGTATGAAAGATTGGTGCAAATGGCATTGCTGAATGAAGAGGATAAGGGCAAGAAGGAGACAAAGGCAGAAAGCTCTCAAGGGAAGAAAGAGGGTTTGCAGCCTAAGAAGACAGACTTTAAGAAAGGCGGGAAAGGCAACAAAGAGAAGAGGAAGTGTAATTTCTGTGGCAAAGTGGGGCACTTAGTAAAGGACTGCCGGAAAAAGAAGGCCAATGAGAATGGTGGGTGCTTTTCGTGCGGTGAGACAGGCCACAGGGCTAAGGACTGCCCAAAGAAACGAGGACAGGGGCAGAGGGCTGGATCCACCCCAGGGGCACAGGTTCATGTGCTGGAAGCGCCACCTCTGCAACAGCGAGGTATAGATACTTCTGTAGAAAGTGTAGTTTATCTTTATGATCACCCCGTTCGCACTTTATTTGATTCTGGCGCATCACACTCCTTTATCTCGTCTGCTTTAGTAGAATCTCTGCACCTAAAAACTAGTATGGTAGAGGACCCCTTAATTGTTTCAAACCCAATTGGGGGCCCAGCTCATTTGTCTATGATCTGTTTGGGATTGAAAATTTCCATTCTAAGTGTAGAATTTCAATGTAGTGCCTTTGTTTTGGGCTTTTCGGGGTATGGTTTGATTTTGGGTATGGATTGGCTATCCAGTAATGGGGCCATCCTTGATTGTGAAAAAAGGGTTGTTAGGCTCCTAACCTAGCTCGGTAATACTTTGGAAATTTCTTGTAATCCCTCGTATGCGGTTATGCTTAGTTATCTTGAATCGCTAGATGCCTCTGTAGAAAATTTGCAATCAGTTAGAGTGGTCCGGGAATATCCGGATGTCTTCGAAGAGGTGAAGGGCTTGCCTCCGAAGCGGGAAATAGACTTCCGCATATATCTTGTAGATAATGCAAAGCCCGTTGCGTTGCCCGTTAGACACATGGCTCCACGAGAAAGAAAAGAGCTCAGTAAACAGATTAAAGAGCTTCTAAAGAAGGGGTTCATTAGGAGGAGCATTTCAGAATGGGGCGCTCCAGTGGTGTTCGCTACAAAGGCGGATGGTTCACTCCGTCTATGTGTTGACTATAGGGAGCTCAACAAGCTAACGAAAAAGAATAGGCACCCTCTCCCTAGAATTGACGATTTATTTGACCAGCTTGTAGGAGCGTCTGTTTTCTCCCAACTCGATTTAGCAACCGGTTTTCATCAGCTAAGGGTGGCTGAAGATAGCATCGATAAAACGGCGTTCAGAACCCCAGACGGCTTCTTTGAATGGCTTGTCATGCCCTTCGGCTTGACAAATGCACCTGCTTACTTCGTGGACCTGATGAGTAGGGTATTTAGAGATTTCCTCAACAAATTCGTAGTGGTCTTCGTAGATGATATCCTTATCTTCTCAAAGAGTGAAGAGGAACATGCTCAGCACTTAAGGGCAATCATGGAAACTTTGCGAGTCCATCAACTAAAGGCCAAATTCTCCAAATGCCACTTTTGGAGAGAAGAGGTGAGGTTCCTTGGGCACATAGTATCCAAACAAGGGTTAGCAGTGGACCCTGCTAAGGTAGTGGCGGTACAGGATTGGAAGACACCAAGGAATGCAACTGAGGTCCGAAGCTTTCTAGGACTGGCAAGTTTCTATCGAAAATTCATAAGGGATTTTGCGAAAATCTCAGCTCCGCTCACGAAATTGACTAAGAAGAATCTAGTGTTCAATTGGGACTTGGATTGCGAGTTTGCTTTCCAACGACTGAAAAGGGCTCTCACAACAGCCCCAGTTTTGACGCTGCCAGATGGGAGCAAGATGTTCACTGTTTATACGGATGCATGTGGGACAGGGCTAGGCGCCGTCTTAATGCAAGAAGGAAGGGTAGTAGCTTATGGCGGGAGGCAGTTGAAGGTGCACGAAAAGAACTACCCAACCCACGATCTTGAGTTAGCCGCCATCGTCTTTGCACTCAAGTCTTGGCGACACTATCTCCTAGGTGAGAAGTTCGAACTTTACACTGACCATAAATCGTTGAAATATCTCTTCTCGCAGAAGGATCTTAACTTGAGGCAACAAAGGTGGATGGAGTTTCTTGCCTCGTACGATTTCGAAATCTCCTACACTCCGGGCAAAGGCAACGTAGTGGCAGACGCGTTGAGCCGAAAGAAATTGACCCTAAGCCCATTGTTTGTTGAAAGACAAAGCCTAGAGTTTATAGCCAGCTTCGACTTTAGGCCCTCCTCCGATTTCGTACCAGGCTTGCTAGCATCTCTCGAAGTGCGCCCAACCTTAGTGGATTCAGTAGGGATAGCACAACGCGAAGACCCTCAGCTTATGGAAATAATGGATAAGCTAATTAGGGGTGAGACTTCAAGTCACCTCAACAGATACTCCATCGACGATAAGGGTTTGCTAAGGCGAGACGGAAGGCTATGCGTCCCACAGACAAAGGATTTAATAAAGAAGGTTCTCGAGGAAGCACATCACTCCAAGATGACGATACACCCAGGCGGAGATAAAATGTACAAAGACATAAAAAGGACTTTCTTCTGGAACGGCATGAAAAAGGACGTGGCAGAGTTCGTTTCTAAGTGTATGGTGTGCCAACAGGTTAAGGCGGAACAGAAAAAGCCTGGCGGACTGCTACATCCTCTGGAGGTCCCGCAGTGGAAGTGGGATAGCATCTCAATGGACTTCATCGATGGGCTGCCTAGGTCTAGGAGAGGCAACGCTAGCATTTGGGTAATAGTGGATAGGCTTACTAAAAGCGCCCACTTTTTACCTGTCAAAAGTAAAAGAACTGCCTCATCCCTAGCATCACTTTACCTTAAGGAAATCGTTCGACTCCATGGAATACCATCTAGCATTGTTAGTGACCGAGACCCCATCTTCACCAGTGAGTTTTGGCGGAGTCTGCAAGAAGCAGTAGGAACGCAGTTATGCTTGAGCACAGCCTATCATCCCCAAACCGACGGCCAAACAGAGAGAGTGAACAGAGTTTTGGAAGACCTTTTAAGGCTATGCGTCCTTGACTTCGGAGGGACTTGGGAAGACCACCTTCCTTTGGTGGAATTTGCCTACAACAACAGCTATCAAGCAACCATCGGAATGGCGCCCTTCGAAGCTTTATATGGAAGACCGTGCCGATCGCCCACTTGTTGGTGGGAGTCTACTGATAAGCTCATACTTGGACCAGATATGATCCGAGATACTTCAGAGAAAGTAGACTTAATACGAAGAAGGATGAAGACGGCCCAAGACAGACAAAAGTCCTATGCCGACAAGAGAAGGACCGACCTTGAATTTGAGGTTGGAGACAGAGTTTTTCTCAAGGTATCACCACTAAGAAACGTTGTTCGTTTTGGAACCACAGGAAAGCTAGCACCAAGGTTCGTAGGGCCATTCCCTATCATCGAGAAAATTGGGGAAATGGCCTATAGATTAGAGCTACCCGAGAAGTTGGCTGGAGTCCACAACGTTTTTCACGTTTCACATCTCCGAAAATGTCTACATGAGTCTGCTGAAGTGGTAGAGCCAAATATCCTCGAAGAGGCCGAAGTGGAACGCGAAGCAACCATAAGAAAAGTTCCAACCCGCATCTTAGGAACGGAAGTGAAGAAGCTACGCAACCGCGAAGTCAAGCTCGTCAAAGTTCAGTGGAGCGACGCCGAGGGAGACGCGACTTGGGAAACTGAAGCTAGAATCCGTACAGCCTACCCTTTTCTGTTCGAGGGTACATCCTTGATCTTTCCTTTTCCTTAAGTTGCGATTTTATCTATCTTTTTAGGTATATTTCCTCGACCTTATCTTTTAGGTAGAAACCCTTTGGATGGAAACATGTAATTGGAACATGTTATGTATGATGGTTGCAAGTGGTTGCAAGTGATTGCTAGTGGTTGCTCGTGGTCGCATATACACACACAATCTAGGTTTTAGATCGGCTCAGTCACTTCATATTGCATATGCATATATGTTTGCATTCGTATATGGTTGAACTTTAATGTGTTGTCATATGGATGTTGCATTTGTAATGAATGATTGTGCACTCATGTAGAATCATGAATAGGAAAATTAGCATACATAATGGACTCATGGCACTTACATAATTCGCATTAAGGAGGTCAACTGAATCAGTAGACCGCCTGATTTTGCATTAGATAAGTACATGTACACACACACTTCACATATGATCATGAAGCATTAGAAGTCTTTTAAGGACAATGGATGCTCGTGTTTGATGGATGAGTAGATGGATGATTGGATATTAGGATATACATTCCTCCTAACTTGAAGATTTCGGGGACGAAATCCTTTTAAGTGGGGGAGAATGTAACACCCCGAAAATTCTATAACTGTGAAATTAACAAATTAAAGTATAATTAATTTGAAATCAAAGAACTAAGGGAAACGGGATACGCCATTGCGTTCGTCTCGGAAAAATACGCGAAATAGAGTCCGAGTTTTCGAAAAACGGAGTCCGTATGAAGAAGATATGGCCTTCGGAAGTTTTTAAATTAAGTTTAAAATTCAAACAGAATAAAATAAGCTCAGAAAAACAAAGTGGGGCCCAATGGGCCAGGGCGGAAAAAGTCCCGCCTGACGCACCCAGGTCGACTAGGCTGTCGACCTGGGCTAGCCATGTCGACAGGGCTGTCGACAGCCCTGTCGACAGGGGTGTCGACCTGGTCCAGAGCCAGGTCGAACCCAGCCCAACCTGGCTGGCCAGGTCTGTGTTTGGCCGATTTCTGTGGTCTGCTTTGTCATTAGGGCTAGGTGGCAAGCTCTAATTGGTCTCTCTATCGAATGAATGGCTACGATCAATCCAAGCAACATCAATGGCTCTAATCAGTTCATTACCCCTATAAAAACAACCCTAGACTAACCCTAATCTATTCATTCAAAAATAAGAACAAAGCCGCCATGTTGCTGAGGAGCGTCTAGGAGTAGCCACCAAATTGGAGAGAAGATTAGGAGGAAAATTCTAAAGCCTAAAGCAATTCAAGCAAATCAAATCAACGCCTACGTCGCATCTCTAAATTCCTAAATTAGAGAATTAGCCGCAACCATTGTAAGTAGAGTATTATTTTGGTATGAAGAAATAATTGTGTTGATATGTATACTTGATTTGTGGCGATAAAATAATTCATATTTGTGCGTTGGAATATTGTATACGTTTGGATGTTCTTGAATTATGTTATTCATTATGAAAAACTACATGCGGTAGTTTTATGCAAGTATGACGTTTGGATATTCGTAAAATATGTAATTTATGTTGAAGCTACATGTATGTAGTTGATTAATTGAAATTCATGCAAATTTGGGATTTTGTTACTATACCATCATAATGTGTATTTTTATACGAACATCATTTTTGTGAAGAAATTGGAATAAGTTTGGGTTGTTATAATCCATAGGAAATTATGTTGATAATTTGGCATCATGGTCTATGTATTAAGCCATGCTTTTGTACTAGAAAAACCTATGTGCAAACTTATGAATATGACTAGGCTATGATTAATATTTTACATAATGGAAAACCATGTTAGTTCTATATTGTTAGCAAGAATTATATGATGACATATGTGAGACATGGATAGGTTAGACCCAAAAATCCCTTTTTGCAAGTTTGCTTGAATAAAGTAAACACTATGTTTAGGAATATTTATGCATAAGTATATTTGTACCATCGTTATGTGATTAGACTTAAATCATGATTAAGTTGAACTATGCTTTTGTATTAGTAACAAAAGTAATCCCCTTTGTAAACTTGTAGAAACCTTATGAACATGATTTGTTTATGTTTGACATTTTGCCTGAATAAAAGTATAGGTTTATGTTGTAGTTAAGCCCATGTGTCAATAGTGATATTCTTAACTTAACTACAAGTTTACATGCTTTGATTCATGTCACTTATGCTTTATGACCAAAGTATATGTTACTACTATGCAAGTACACCAGTTTCTATTTTGTAGTTCCAACGTCACATTGCAAGTTCATGCGCTCACCATCCCCTTTTTGTGTATGTAATCACGCTTTAAGCCTCCCCTCTTTCGCATGGCTAAGTTGGGCTTAAAAAGGTTAAGACCAACATATAAACGAACGTATTAAACGGGGGAAAATAACGTTGGGCTAAATTAATTAATAAATGAAAATATAAAGTAGAAGGGCCCAAATTCAAGCATGGGTTGGGCCCATGATTGGTGTAACCTTTACACCATTTACTTAATAATGGGCCGCAAATATTTACATATAAATAAAGAAGAAAGACAAAATATGTAAATGTAGAAAATACGATGTGTTTAACCCGAGGTTGGATTGAGTTGTGATGTAAACCTGCCCGGAACCGCCCGGCTGTCCAGTAGTCACAACAATACCTATCCAATGTGGGAGGTTAAACATGGAGCCCAATAAGGACCCGAGGTTAGACTGAGTTGTGGCGTAAGACTGCCCGGAACCAACCGGCAACAGGCAGCCACAACAATACCTGTCTAATGTGAGAGGTCAGGGCCTTAATAAGTCAATTAAGGCTGAGTCAGGATTGTTAGGATTAAGTGAACTAAAGACTCAAAATGGAACATGCTAAACTAAACGGACCGGTGGGGGTTAGGTTAGAAAACACTTAACCAACTTAGCATGTTGGCTAGAGATAGAAAACCTAGTAACGGGGGATCCTTTTCAGCAGTAACCCTAGAAGGTGTATCAGGAAACCCTGAAACTAGGCAGGGTGGGGCACGATTACTGGGCTGATTGTAAGAGGTCAAATCGACGGCGGTGGTGTAGCAGTGTAGGTTCTAACGGCGTGCGGGCGTGCACACACTCCGGCGCAGAAAAATAAAGCACTGGACACCAGTAGCATACCTGTGCACTCTAGGATTGTGTCGGGCTGCCACCATGGGACTTGATACACCCCATGGTGGGACCAGCATAGGTAACTACAACATCGGGGGCCGTAAGACACATGTAACTATGCGAGTAGGAGCCGATCATTATAAAATGGATCACTTCACCCTGATTATGGGGTGCCAGTTGGAAACTAGTTTATATGGGTTCAGAGATTTACAGGGGGTACGATAGTATATTCGACCCTAGACAACTTAACTAAGTTTATAGTGCTTTCCCACTTCTTGATTATACTTATCATACCCAGTTCTTTATTCATAGAAAAAATAGTACTAGACTTACTCAGGCTTATGTCTGACTCTACTTTTCTTTCGTCTTCTTTTCTTCCGTTCCCCCCCCCCCCCCCCCAGGTCCACAGGGAGGGAACACTGCAGCTTGACCAGCATTAACATCCAGCTTGAAGAAGAGAAATGTATTGCTTGGAACTTTCCGTTTTTGAACTATGGCTTTGGACAACCACTATGGGGCTTTTGCAGTTTATCTATGTTTTCTTTATGCTTCTTTAAATAATGTAATCAAGACAGATTATGAAAGTGTTATGTTAAAGGAAAGGATGTAAGACAATCATGGTGATGTTGCTGTAACACGTATTTGCTTATTATGAAATAAAAAGTTGAGTTCTTGATTTTCCGCTGTTTTACAAATATGTGTTCTTATATCTGTCTTGTATATCTGTGACTTATACTTATAAACCTCCACCAAAATTAGGGCATTCCCTTTGAGAGTGACTCTAACGGAGGTGGGGTGTTTCAATAATATTGAACTCAAGAAGATATATGGCAATCAATTTAAAAGGAAACCGGAAATAAGAATAGGGGACGGGCACTTTACAATATAAACCAAGAACAAGAGAACATAATATCGGATTATGAACACTTATCGATTCTTTAAGATTCTTCAGGGTTAACTTTAACTTTTTTAATATGTTGCTTGAAATGAAACTTTGTGATGCACCAGTGTCAAATAATACTGTAACAGGAATATTTTTAATCGTAAGGGTACCTCCTAAAACATCTGGTTTAGCTGCTCTTGTAGAAGAAGCTAGCAGATTTGCCCCATCATAAACATGAGCCACTTCGGACTTCTTCAGCAATGGATAGTCCTTGATAAGATGCCCCTTCTTTTGGCAATTGAAGCACTCTCTAGTATCATGAGGATTCTAACTAGGGCCTGATTCATTTCTCTTTGGCTTCTCTGTAGCTGGACACCTATAAGCCCAATGTCCATACTGATCACAATTATAGCACTTAGTCTTTGCTTGTCTATTCTCTTAAGGCTTAGCTGCTTCAGTGGTACTTGCTTCGGGCTTCTTACCTGAATACTTCCTTTTATTGCTAGCAAGTACTCTTTCGCGGTCTTCTTGAGAATTACTCTTATCAATATCCTCATACCTGCAAGCCATTTCAACCACGTTGGTAAATGGAAGCTTGATGTGTGCAGCCACTCGGTTGTTGTACTTTCTAAGAAGACCCTATATGAATCGCTTGTTCTTCTGAAGCAGTTCTTGAAACAGTTCGGGTGCATAACGAGAGAGCCCTTCAATTTTTCACATATCCATGAATGGTTCGATCCCCTTGTTGGAGATTAGCAAACTCATCGTGCAAGCACTCGACTTCTTGTCGAGGGACAAACCTTTTATTAAAAATTTCCTTGAATCTAGCCTATGTAATGTCAACATCAATGTCGCCAATAGTCACTGCATCCCACCATATCAAGGCCTCATCCCTAAGTTACCAAGATGCCAAAAACCTCTTCCTATGGTCTACCAACTCTAGGCCCACAAAGATCCATTCGCATATTCCATTGTGTCTGGAATGGGCTTTTCGTGAACCGTGTTTTAAATTTCAATATCAGAACTGTGTCCGGACACAATGGAATATACTACGTATAGGAAGATGATTTTGGGTTTATCGTGTACTGTGTTTTAAATGACATTGGTTCTTTAACCCAAGGAAAGATGAGAGTTATTTCCTAAATTCCAAAAACCATTACTTAATGATTATTCAAATTTAGGAAATAAATCCCGTCTTTACTTGGGTTAAAGAAGCAATACCATTTAAAACACAGCTCATGATAAACCCAAAATCATCTTCCATCAAAATGGAATCTACATAGAAATTATAACAGCGCACAATCTATATAAATTTTCTTATCAGACTAATAATATAAATGGAATAACGGCAAAGCCTTTTAAATTCCATATATATTAACGGTCTTCCTTCACAGTAGCTCATCTCGATTATTACTGAATCAAATTCCATTCAATTCCAATTTAATATATTAAACTGGAAGTCTTCACTTTGGAAAAATCCCCTTAATCTTAATTAAAAGATTATAAATTCAAAATCATATCTTCATTGTTAATTGGGTTAAAGAACAAATGTTATTTAAAACACCATTCACGATAAACCCAAAAATCCAATTATTTTATTCAATTCCAGTTAAATATTAATTAATGGGAAAACTTCTCTAAAGCCTAATTAAAAGATTTATTCTCTTCTCAACTGGGCTTAAGAACAGTGTTATTTAAGACACCATTCACGACAAACCCAAAATCCAATTTGATATTAGATACAACGCCCTAAATAGAAATAATATCGGCTTATATTCAATATCAAATTCTGAAACCAACGTATATCGTGTTGGGAATAACGATATGTGTATCTTCCAAATTCCTCAATAATATCCGTATAATCACAGAATCCAATATAGAAATATTCCGAAGATTATTTCCATTTCAAATCCATTCCAATTTATTGGCTGGAAAATTTTGCTTATTTTAAAACCAATTTCAAATCTAATTTGTTTATTTCTAAAAATAATTGAATTATTATTCTAGTTATTAACTAGTTCATTTAGAGTAAAAATATCTTTTATCTTTCCAAATATGGAATTTTTCATTCAAAAATCTTTTCAAATCATTTATTATGATTTTACATAATTTTTCAATATTTTTAATAATTTTAATACCACCATTTCGGTCAGTTTCCAATAACGGCCACCGAATTGCATCCATAGTGACCTTTTCTGAAATTGATTTGGACATATCTTAGAATCTAACCGTTAGATTTCAAATCTCTTATATTCATTAGAAAACACTTTTCGATATAAACCCAATGGTTCCGGTTTTAGGAGAATCTGACGGTCAGATCTCCCATTACATCAATTTAAAGTTAATGGTCGAAATTCGCGAACAGTAGCTATGCGGCGCGTTTTATTCAGGCCATATAAATATATATAATATATATATCATCGAATTCTATTTGAAATATATTTTATAAATCGTTTTAGATTCGTTTTAAAAACGATCCAAACATCTTTTTCAATTTTAAATCAAAATTGAATATTCCATATCACTATAATATTGAAATGATAATATTATCAAAATATAAGATTTTGAAATGAATTTCTTTTTTGTATTTATTATAAAATGAATAAAACCAATTTGTAAACCCATTCGAGTTAAAATGGCATTTAACTTCTTAATAGGCTTTATAATCTTTAAATTTTCGTGTCCATCCAAAATCGGACATCAAAATCATAATTTAATTCTTTACTGAATATTATTTTAAAATATTCATTAGTTTAAAATATTTGTTATCTTAAAATATTTGTTATTTCTGAATCAGAATGCGACTCTATTCAAACATCATCCAGAGTGCAATTTACCACTGTATAAGCATTAAAATAAGTAAATAACGCTTAGAACAGTCTGTCCATCAATCGATCGACATACAACTAAGTATTGGGATTAATGTATGTCAAATATCATCCCAATACCTGTGTGGGGTTTTCAAACAACAACAATAAATTTAAGTTTATCATTGGTTAATAAATTTAACCAATTCAAATTCGGTTTGAATTATTTGTCTATTTAACCAATTTTCACTATATTGTAAATAGATATTTATAATTTAATTTCAACTACCACGTTAATGTTAACATTAATTTTAACCAGTACGGAGGCACGTCCGATGGACGTGTGCATAGATTAACTTGACCATAAATGAATGAAAAAGAGTACATTTCAGTGTATAATAGGTAGGCATTAGTATGCTCTTTGTAGTTCAGTGAAGATGTAAATGAAAATATGTCCATTATTATAAATGCACAGGGTAACCAGTGGAACATGCGAATTGACCGTCTAATGATCTACCTAATTACTAAAACCAATTCTTACAGAACAGCTTCACTCACTCCTACTGCAATAATAACTTGAACCAAATATCTAAAAGATGGAAAAACAATAAGAGTTACATTCAATACTTTAGACTACTACAACAAAATAGAACCATTTTGGTACGTTCTCTTTCATTGCTCTTTCGTTTATGTTCTCATTTGAGGTCTACAATGAATATAATGCATCGTAGGCTCCCATACCTGTTGTTGATCATGATTTTGGCATAATTCCTGCAATTGTTGTAGAGAATAATTACAAAAATTGTATACAAAATGCATTGTATTAAATTTCTGTAATAAGAGAACATAAATTACCTTCCAACGCAGAATGTTTAAAAAAATTCCGCATAATTCCTGCAAACTTAAATCGATCAATGGTTTTGCTTGAACTTTTCATTAATGTGCTAATATCTTCAATGTCTGGACAACAATTCAGCAATAAAATGTGTAACATACATAAGTACGTTTGGATGAAAAACCTAATAAGATAAGTAAACAAACTAAAATTGTTCAGTCTCAGCAAATAATTCAAAACACACAAATATATTATAAGACAAAGAAGAAGAAAAAAATCACAAAGTTGGGAGGAAGGCAGACAATATAATAGTAGAACACGAAATTTGAAGTCTTAGGTTAAACGAATTTTAACCACTGGTTGAATAACGGTATTTTTTGATTATTTTTCACAAACTAATAAAAGAACAGCATTGCTGATGGTATCAACTGTGTACAATAGCATAAAAGGTCAAAAATTATACAGCAAAAGAGTTATATAAATACAAATTTACTTTTATATAAGAAAGAAAGTGGTAAAATAAAACAACAGTTATGTAAATCTGCACAGAAACTTTGATAGGATGAGTATGAAGGTAAAAAAGAATACTTACGTTGCTATATTTCTTGCAAATGGATCAACAAAGTGAAGCAAAATAATCCAAATATGGTGAAAAAATAGTTGCATTAGTTATAAATAAGGTTGACATTTAAAGCGGAACACAATAAACATTGGTAGTAATTGTAGCATCATAGAAAACTAATTACCAAAAAAAAAAAAAGATAAGAACAACTTAAGCCAAAGGTAAACATGGAATAATCTATGCGTATTCATATTAAGAATAAATGTGCACCTTTTTTTCTTGCTAGCCATGGTCGAACTTTTGGGCCTCTTCATGCAAATTGCATCTTCCAGCATGCCCAATAAGTAAGCACTACAGCTTCCACTCTAGTTCCTCACATGCAGTTGCTTCCATCTTTTTGTATGCCATGTGTTGACTGATCCACTCACTATGAACGATCTCTGCATCGAACCCTATTTTAATCTCAGCTGAGTCCGCATATTCCAATCCATGCATTTTCCAGGTTATGGGTGCTCAATGTATGCAAATTAGACATGTTTGAGTTTACCATGCTGCGTTCTTCAGCCCCAGAATCCCCATCAGCTAATGTCATCACTGTCGAGCCCAGTAAAAAAACCCTTCGAAGATGGCAACTGAGCACCAAATCAATCTTTCCCCCTCCCATTTATGATATTTCCGCACCCAGCACAATGATTCAGTAGATTGTAAAATTGGAAAGACAGGTACTAAGTCATCTGAACGTTAGTAAAGACAATGCAAACTAATTTCTTGTTAGTATAAAATACAAACATAAGTTCAAAAGTGTAGTTTAAATAAACAGAAAGGAGCATTTTGCCACTAAATAAATAAACTAAATATATGTCACCGGAAGTGGTCAGGTGGTTAAAAGAATTCAGTTGAATTCACATGTTTTCTCTACCATGGGAAAAGATAGTTGCAAACAGCTACTTATGTGAGATTGGTAACACAGATATTCATACAATTTTATTTGTTCATTGAACACATTATAACACTTGCATATATATATATATATATATATATATATATATATATATATATACGGAACTGTAGTTTTTGCGTCCTAAACTTACAACCCAGATGTAGTGCTATGAACTAAAGAGCACAATGGAATTAACAAATTACCCCTTCACATATAGTGTATTCTATGAATACTTTATTCAATGGAACGACCTTGAAGCTTATAGATGTGCCATACAAAGTCATAAATATGAATGAGCGCTACATGTACAACATGACTAAGTTATTCAATTTTTATGCATTGTAAACATAAAACTAAGAACAAAAGGAAAGAAAGCCAAACAAATCACACTCATTCTCAACAGCAAAGCACATGCTTGAGACAAAAATCTATAACTAATAATAAAGCACTTTGATAATTGATCTCAATATATATTTGAAGTTTGAAAAGCAACAAACAATTGTTTCTTGCATTTACAGATGTATCGCCTTTTAAATATTACTCCTCTCTTAATCTAAAAGTATATGCTCATATATTATGAAGTAAAATGAAATAAAAGCATTTGGTCTTATCATAAATATAATGTTGATGTAATAATATGAAATATGAGAACACTCATATATGTAGGAGGTAATTTAAAGAGTAAATAGAGTCATGTGTATAAAAATTTGCATTATGTAAGACTAATATGCATTACTTTATGACGGTCGGAAATGGTCTATATGAAGTGTCAGAATGCAAGGAAAAAGTGTTATATCTAATGTTTAAACAGCAGTAGTGTTATATATAAATACAGGGTAAAATGTATAGTTCAACAAAAAGAAATATAGTGCAGGTAACTTTATAGTTATAACACATTATGTACATATAGGAAGCATATGATGATTATAAAATCAAAATAAAGGTACAAAATATATAGTCAAATAAGTTTTGGTGTGTAATCCATTCATTTGCATTTAATATTGCTTATTAAGATGCAAAGATTCATTTTCCCTTAAATTCTTGATGAGTTCAAAACATTTAGATGAACTTAACTTACAATAACAAAAAAATGATAACTAAAAATAGAAAGGTTATTCTTCTTCTTTAAGGATTCTTCACTTTCTAAATAGTGGCTATATTATACTTGTAGGATCATTGTGAGCCTTTCGTCTAACTTCTCTCTTGTCTTCAGCCTCAATGATTACGCATGCTAAATTAACTGTTCTGTAGACTGATTTTGCAAGTGCCTATGCGTGCAAACTACATCAAAAAATACATGAACTTAATCATCTTTGTAATGCATTTCATCATACATGTTAACTTTTTTAAGATGCTCAAAATACATTGATGTTTGGCCCTTTATATCTGTTAAAAGGTCAGGATAATTTTAATAATTTTCAAGTTATGGCTATATATAGTATATGTCAGGAAGGAAGTCCAGATGGCTCTAACGATGGTTAAAAATTTAGATACCAATACTGGTTTGAATGATAGCACCGACAATGTAAAATAAAGTGATGTAAAATATAATTTGCTAGAAAACAGTTTTAACTTGATGAAAAGTAGACTAATATTTCAGTAGCAAAGAGTAAATACAATGAAAGAGAGTGGTCGAGGGAAAACAGTCTAGTGATAATTAATTCCATTTTAAATATATATTACAAACAACCATTTGCTTTGAAGAGTATCAAAATAGTGTTGGGTTAGTATAATTGTGATAGTTATAATGTACACAAAAGTTCTAGTAAATATAAAGCGCAAATTTTGATGAGTAATAGTCTTCCACGTATTACCCAGTTAGTCATATCATCCGGCAATGTCAAGCAATGGCGTGAAGATGAGAAATAATGAATTGCAGTTGAAAAAGGAGATATTTAGAGCTAAAAGTTTAATGTCAAAGAAATAATAATCAGTTTACAAAACAAAAGTAAAACCAAATCAGCCCATTGTCGCCCGAAATGATCAGAAATAAAATATTTAAGGAATTAATTAATTGGTAATAAATTGAGAAGGTTGCACTTGAAATTTTTAGCTTAATAGGGAAGTAATTGCTAACAAAAAATTGCACCATATAATACACCACCCTTCCTTTTTGAGGCAGTGATGATCACATAAGGAGAGGTTTCTTTATGCTGAAAATTTTCATTTTTCAGATTATTCACACCCTACATATAAAAAAATGAAAGGGCAATTAAATTTTTTATTGCCCTAATTTCATAATATTGATACTCAATGGCATGATGAATATTTCATTGAATATTATAATCAAATGATGGTGCATGTCAGTTGAGAGTTAGTTTTATATAGTTTAATTTACGGAAGTCCACAATAAAACAAACCTTACCAAATGGGAGAATTGATGACGAAGATAGGAAGTAATAATTCAAGTGAAAAGTTAAATCCAACATAAAGATATATTTCAATAAAATACATGTAAAATTTAAACATGTAAACCAACTTAGCAACATAAAATTCCAAAATAGACCAAGTAGCAAACTTTTTAACAGATGCAGAATTAAGAATGTCCAAAATAAGCCACAAAGGCTATTTTTGCAATACGAATATGATAAATAAAATTATAAGATTATAAGAGTTAAATACATGATTGAAATACGTTGGAAAACATATGTAACATATCAAAATCTGATTCATTCGAATTTTATCTTTAAAAAGTGATTTTCAAGTGGAAATAGACAATATTTAGAGTAAATTCAAACAAATAATAAAAAATAGGATTTCCATGTTCAAAAGCAATTTTAAGGAAAAATAATAATTAATTGCAGTTGAAAAAGAAAGTATGTTTCCATTGAAAGGTGAACATAAAGAAATAATTATTAGCCTATTTTAATATTATTATATTTGCTTCCAACGTTGAATACCATATGTAAAACAAAAAATAAATCTACTTCAAGCAAAGGATAGTTGAAGTAAGTGAAAATAAAATAAATAAACTCCATGTGTTACCAAATAATGGGCTAACAAATCTTAAATCCCGTGGAAAATCAAGCCTTTAACAGTAAATAGAAGGAAGTGTTGGAAGGTTTCAAATAACATGGAATTAATAGTTGGTAAATTGAAAATGTTGCATTCGAAGTTAGGAGGGGATTAACAGATAACAAAAAATTGCAGCAAAAAATAAACCAACCTTACATTTTGAGGCGATGACAATCACGAAAAGATACCTTGCTTCCATATTAAAAATATCATCTTTCAAATTATTCAAGCCTGCCATAACATAAAAAGGCAATTAATGTCTAAATTACCTTCAACGTATAAAATTTATACTTAAATGGCATGATTAATATATCATTTGATATTATAACGAAGTATGGTGCTTGTCATTTAACAATAACAATCAATGTTATACAATGTAGACAACTAAGAATTCAATTGTCTATCCATTTATTGAAGACCATGATAAAAAGAACCTTGCCAAATGTATGAATCTATGACAAATTTGACAAAGAATAATTTTGATGAAAAATAAAATCCAAAATAATGATATATTTCTGTAAAAATGTATCTGTGAATTATTAACATATAAAATTTACTTACTCAAATAAAAATAGCCCTACATAATGCACAAATCCATCATCCATAAGGACTGCAACAATCATCTAGTTGTGGATGATAAAATCAATGACTACAAATTTAGGAAACAGTGTCTAGGCTCAAAAATAATAAAATTGATGCTAATAGACACATAGCATGGGAAAAATATTATTTAATATCCACTAATCGCATGGATAACTATTAATGAATTATAACATTTACCTGCAAAGAAGGTTACATTTATTAGTGGGAAGAGTTTGCTTATATTTTCCTAGTCTGCAGTACTCTTAGGCATTCTAGAATAGTCGAGCAATTATTTATTCATGTATGCATAGTTAGTTCCTTTGCTACAGATAATTGAGAAAATATCGGTTGTATATGCATGTATTCATGTCCAATCAACCACCAATAATTAGCGTAATCAAACAAAAAACTATCACTGCCAGAACTAACAATTAAGCGAGATAAGAACTTAAACTAATAAAGCAATAATAAACTTCAAAGTATAGCTCTGGACGCAACAAATAACGTGTATGCATTGTGAATTGGCTATGCGTAATGCGGTTTCATCTGTATGTTTAAAAGTTCCAGGTTAGGAACAAAGGAAAGAAATACAGGTAAATAGACTGAAAATCAAGATGAAAAGCTAAAAACACACAAAAAATTATGCAAACTGGAAGTCAACAGTGACAGTTAGAAAACATTAACTGTATCTTTCTTTAGTGCACTTCATTGTACTAACCTTTATGTGCTTCCCAACCTTCATTACCTTTCATCAATCCTTAACCTATTGTTTGTTGGCCTTCACTGCATAATTAATCTGAAGAGAGGGAGAGTTTCCG
Source organism: Allium sativum (assembly GCA_030737875.1). Classification (NCBI taxonomy): domain Eukaryota; kingdom Viridiplantae; phylum Streptophyta; class Magnoliopsida; order Asparagales; family Amaryllidaceae; genus Allium; species Allium sativum. The sequence continues at coordinate 243,701,490 of CM060923.1, forward strand.
ATCCAATTTCATCATTTGAGTAGCTCACTGATCAGTGTTAAGACGATAACCTGAAAATAACATTTAGTGAGTCGATCAAGCTATTTGTGTACATGAATGAAATATGACAATCTCATTGTGACATTTCAGAAAATATACAGAAAACTCCTTAGCGAATGAAAACACTCACTTAGTTACATTAGTGCATAGGTTTTTCTTTTCTTTATTGGGTATTATCAAGCAGATGAAGGAAATTCATGTGTAGTATTTGGTAAACAAATATATTCATCTGAACAAAGCATTTAGATGAAGCTCAGAGACTTTCATCACAAATTATGGAATCACCCTAAAGCACGGACAGCATAACAACCAAAAATATAATGCAAACATACATCACTGATATCGGACAGTTAACGGATAAATTCAACCTAGCAAAAGGTATGATCAGAAGATTTAACAATTGAATTAGGCATCAAAGTCATTTGACAATAAATCACCAGCATACTTGAAGATCGAAAATAATAAATGCAAACATAGCATACACGTTACCGATAAAATTATGGCACAAAAAATGCTTAAAGGAAACGATGTTTACCTGAAACTAAGGCGATCAGAAAAGTAGCCATCTCTGAATCACAGAAGCAGAAAGCTAACGTGGAAAGCGAAACAACATTAATTAGTAGAGCAACTATAGAAAAAAAATGAAAATTGTAAATCAAAAGTAAATGGATAAAATGTTTCACAAACCTGAAGTCGAGATCTTCCATAATTACAAGGCGAACTAATTTGAAACACACACCCATCTGTGGATATGAAATGCTATGGTTGTAGAACAAAGGCACGAAGGCTAGTCTGTAAGAGTTGATTTTGGGGGTGAAAGATCCTGAAAGGCGGTTGAGGGTGGATAGTGGGGAAGAAAGTAGGTGGAAAAGGGGGAAAACGTGAAGACAGCTGTGAAGAACGTGAGGAATTGAAATGAAAAGTGGAAGACTGGCTGACTAACCGTAGAAGCAGCACTGGGACGTGGATGGTGGGATGTGTAAATACAACTTTGCCCTCCAACGTTTCATTTTCTGTGTTACATCGGAGAGAGGAGAAAGGGCTTTGTTGGAACTCCAAAAAAGCTTCACCATGGTCTAAGTATTTGTATTATAGTAAAGATATGTTCAAACATTTCAACATCACAATCAAAACACCATACCGCCAATTTAAATCGTCCATGGTCTATTGACGAGGGAGGTGAGCTAATAGGCACCGTATACAATTTACAATGATAATTAAAACTGATATAAATCTACGCTGCCAATTCTATATATTTTTATACATGAATACAATAACATGATAAAAATAATTTAGTGAGAAGGAGTTCTCACTTTGGTTTCCACCCCGTCATTCTTTTTTTGATGATTTAACATCATTTGGATTAAAATTCTCCTTAAATTCTCATTTTCTCCTTTTCTGTTCTGGTCAGCTCCTTGATGTAGAGCTCGACTCTATGATTCTAACGAACTCAGTTTTGTGCAATTCTGTATTCGTATGGTCAAGTTATGATAGTTTAACGATTTAATTACATAATTAACTATCATAAAATAAAAAATTAACAAATTTTTAATTACTCCTCTAATCAAAAATTAAGGCCGCCATCATCATCTTCTCGTTCACGCTGAATCCAACATCGAAATTTTGTATGCCTCCATCCCTTGCATGCACGCCGCCAACCGGACCACTTGTCATCGATTAGAGACCGGCCATCCATGCGGCCGAGCACCACCGTGCCAAGCCCCAATTTTTACCCACTGAGTGATGTCATCCACCCACAAATCCACTCCAAAGTCTCCGCCTTTCAGTCCCCATTTCGGTCACTAGAGGTGACAATTTCAAATCATGACCGTCCATTTCGTCGAGGTCACTTAGATGATCGATTTGTGTTTGAAGATTCGTTGAATTAATGAATGGATAAGAAGATCGGACGGGGTTTGATTTGGAGTTTGAATGAAAAATCTGACTTTTATGAATTAAATATAATATAATATTTATATAAATACCCCTAAAAATCATCTGAAACCCTAGTTTCATTATCTAGAAATACGCTGGGTCGTCATCCATGAAATTAAAGGTTAATTACATTAATAAATTAAATAATTATAATTAATAAACTAATTAACCCCTTCACCTTATCTTTCTTCTTCTGTATAATGCTTGGGCTGAATTTGAACAGCTTCAAAAACTAGGGTTTCATCTTGCGCCTCCAACCGTCGACCTGGAGCTGATCGCTACCTCCCTCCGTGTAGCCCACGCCGTTGCCCCCTATGCGAAGAATTCTGATGAACTAGACGTCCCCTTTGAGACTCAGTTGGCGTGCAAACAACAGCGCTTTGGGGAACAATTCCGAAAAGAGTACAAGATGATTTTCCATCTTCCTCGTATAGATTTGAAGCTCGTGAGGAGATAAACAACTTTTGTTTTATAAATCTCTTGAATTAGTTGATGGATTGAAAGTTTTAGTGATTATAATTTGGAGAGAAATCGGCCATAAATCGTTTTAGACGGTGGGTTTTTATCTGATAAGTGATTGGTTAGGGTTTAGAAAATTTAGTATATATACATATTAATATTATTTAATTCGTAATTTACTTGTTTAACCTAATGAACTCCAAATCAAACCCAATGACAGTCACCCCGAGCTAAATTCCCCCATTCTGGACATAATGGGATATGTTTCGTAAGCCAATTCGACTATTTTGATCAGTTTTCATTAAAATTAAAATATAAATCAATATATATTGAATTTAAATGTACATTTTAATTTATCGGGGCCACATACTGAGTCCAAAAATTCCAGAAAAATAAATCTAGCTATGTTTTGACGATATTGTCTCAATAAAACTAATTTCGTCAAATTTGGAGATCGTTTGAAAAATGGCTATTTCCAGTCGAATGAATTCAAAATAAAATTGCCAAAACACGTTTTAATTTACCACGCTCATATATTAAATTCAAAAATTATGAAATTTGAAACAAAATAATAATTTGACATTTCGCATCCAACAAAAGTGGTTTCGTCGAAAACAGAGGTCGTTTACAAAATGGCTATTTTTAAGGGCTATATATTATATTAAAATATATATAAAAATATGGAAAAATTATGTAAATTCATAATAAGGGTTTTGGATGAAAAATTCCATATTTGGAAAGATAAAAATATATTTTTATCGAAATGAACTAGTTAATAACTAGAATAATAATCTAATTATTTTTAGAAATAAATAAATTGGATTTGAAAATGGTTTTAAAATAACTTGAATTTTCCAATGAATAAATTGGAATGGATTTGAAATGGAAATAATCTTTAGAATATTTCAATATTGGATTCTGTGATTATACAGATACTGTAAAGGAATTTGGAAGATACATATATCGTTATTCCCAATACAATACCTGTTGGTTTCAGAATTTGATATTAAATATAAGCCGATATAATTTCTAGCTAGAGACTTGTATTTGATATCAAATTGGATTTTGGGTTTGTCGTGAATGGTATCTCTATTAACACTGTTCTTAAACCCAGTTGAGAAAAGAATAAATCTTTAAATTAAGATTTAGTGAAGTTTTCCAATTTATTAATATTTAATTGGAATTGAATAAAAGAATTAGATTTCTGGATTTATCGTGAACGGTCTTTTAAATAACATTTGTTCTTTAACCCAATTAACAGTGAAGAATATGATTTGGAATTTATAATCTTTTAATTAAGATTAACGGAATTTTCCAAAGTAAAGATTTCTAATTTAATATATTAAATTGGAATTGAATGGAATTCGATTTGGTAATAATCGAGATGAACTTCTGTAAATATAATGACTCGAACTGCCTCTATATCCGAAGAGACGGAAGAAGGCGGGTTGAGTTGAGAACACGACAAATTTGAACGTAAACAGAAGAACACTTCATTGCTATTACAACAATTACATCAGAATACCAGAATATATCAGAGTATGAATAAGTATTACACATTGTAAACAATCAGAAATTTAAATTATTAAGCAGCGGAAAAATAATACATAACACAATTGTAAGAAATACACGAATACAGGGTATTCGTAATATAGCTCCAGCTGTAAATCCAGGATCCGATGAAAATAAATCTGCAAAACCAAAACTACTAGCTGCCATTGTGGAAAATAGGAGCACCTAGAGTTCAGGTTAAAACAATAAACTCTAGGTTAGTCTGGGACTGGTGTGAGAACTAAAACAGTTATTAATCTGATTTTAAAGTTAGGTAAATCAAGGGACCACGCCATATAACACGGAGCGGGTTTTCTCCCAAGAGTACCAGTGCATAAAACAAACAACGCAATGCTAATTAAAGAAAATGAAGCTATTATAAGACTCGGGCCCCATCACACAGCGCAACGTTAGCCGGAGTATAGAGTTTTACCTTATAATAGCCAAAGAATGCTTGGTATGTTTTAAAACAAATCATTTTGATACTATTATAAGTGCATAGTGTTTAAAAGCAACTTAAAATATAAATGTATCAATCATAGACGGCATGGGTAATATATATCATGTCGTCGTTCTACAATTAAACCCACACGATGTCGTATTGGAAGTTGGATTCCATCTGTGAACCAAGGCAAGGGATCGTCCTTGCCGAATTTGAGACTGTCTAGCCCGAGCCTCAAGATTCAGCCATAACTGTAACTTGATCGTCAGGGCTGGTCCACAGTGGATTATAATTCCTGAACAATGCGTTTCCCTGCCCTATGGGGCATAAATCTGATCAGTATGTCGACCATCATATCCATCGGCCTCGTAGTGACAGATATCCATGGTACCTCGCTATCCATCAAATAACATGCAATATGCACATGAGTAAAATGTTTGGCTCCATACAATGACACCACTCCTAGCTAGAAAGAAACGAACGTCCTCCCTGAGGTCCTCTCCCGTTTCTGGTTCACACCAGGCTGTGAGGCTTGCAAATTAACGCTATACACAAAGCTATGCTATTTAAAGCAATGCTTTGATTATCAACCACAAGACCTTGCTTTTCAACAAAAGCCTTGATCACATGCCACTCAGCATGCCACACAGTCACTCCATACCGTACCACTGATTTCTGCCGATATATAACCTCTAAGTTCATACATCTCTAAGAAGGGTGTTAAGCAATAGAATAAATTCTCCGACACTAAACAGATATATATTTAGCAGAGATCAACGAATACAATATAAAGGAATACAATGTCACACATACTATCCATTTGCAAGTCTGTTCTGGGTCTGAACGAAACTGGAGGCACCTTATTCCTTGTCTCATATGTCCAATACAGGAGAGAGGTCCTCGCATATCCGGTCGATCTCCAAGTACGTCTGGACGATCACTACTTATTACCTCGTCTTGGGATGTCTCCCAATCAAGACATCAGTAATCATCCAAATGATGCATCCAAATAATGTGAACATCTTCGGTCTTTAACCATCGTCTTTATCTCCGACTTATTGTCGTATCAATTATTCAGAATGGGATAAACCCAGTCTTTCCGAATAACTCGCATATCTTATAAACAAGTGTTACAAAAACACAACATATGCCTCATTCCAATCCAGAATATTCTTTTATTCAAATATTCTTTTCACAATTTAAACCAAATTAAGGTTTTCCAAATTACTCGGGATTATCGAATCACACCGAAGTAATAATTTATTTTATTTCCCAATCCCTACCTATTCATCCCATGGAGCAAAACTAGTAGCACTCCATATCTAACACGACGGTGTTATCGGTAAAATTAATTACCATCTCTCGTTCAAATCTATTTAAAGATTTAACAATCGCTTGGAGTAAAACTGCTGATACTCCATTCTCGATTGATTGACATTGAAAAGTGTTTATTTTATGACTCTTATGCTTTATCTTTTGTAAATAAATAAATGATACTTCGGGTATTTTTTATGTGTTTTTACAGATTTCAAGCGTTGCCTCCTTCATTTCAAATCAAAGGCCAACTACAAGAAAGAGCTACTTCCTCACATCAAATTCATTTCAATTGCAAAAGAAGTAGTAGCTCACTGGTAAAGGCATAGGAATTGGTGCTGAGAGACCTGAGTTCGAACCCCATCAAGCTCACTTTTTGCCAAAGAAACGGAGCGCGTTCACACTGGCCCTTTGCCTTGGAGAATATCTGAATTAGTGTCATGTTATATATATACATACACATTTTCATGTGTATGTATTTATGATGTGCACTAATTAACATTTCAGCAATAGCCATATTCTTATCATGGAATTAAATTCAAATCATTCAATTTCAATTAGAAGAATTTCTGATTGAATTGCTGCCAAGAAAAGATCCATTGTGAAGATTTTATCCTTTGTGCCTTGGGATTCTAATAAGCATCCTTGTTTGGAAGAATCAATTACATGCACCAATCAATTAGCCACATAAGAAAATTGAAAGATATGGAAAATATTTACCCTGATATGCCAGATTTTCCCCAATCAAGTTAGTCAAGGAAGGAAAGAGATATTCATGAATGAGGAGGCCCATTTATTCATAGACCTAATTAGGGTTTTCCCATTCTCATCTATAAATATGTGATTGTAACCATTGTAAAAATTCATTCATTCTTCTGTACTCTCTTTTAGTTCTAATAAAGCTTTCTTTTCTTTAGTTTCTGCATTTTATTTTCGTGGCAAATTGTGTTGTCTAGTCAATTAGATTTGCTAGAACACAATTTGCTATTGCTTCTATTTTTCTTACTAGTGATTGACCGTCTGATTAGATTCAGCGGTAATCCTAGTTTTTATTTTCAGTTGTTGATTTCTTTCCTGCAATTTTATTTCCAGTGTTCTATTTTATTTTAATCATTGAATTTATTACAGATCCGATTAGATTCGAATCTGTAGTGAATTTAATTGCATCTTTTATTCGTAGTTTCAGTTTTTATTTTGCTTTGCGAAAAAAATCAACCTCTAAGCTCTGTCTAACTCGCCCAAGAGATTAGATAAATAATTGATTTAATTCACCTCCCTGTGTTCGACCTGTATGCTACACGCCTGTATGCTTGCAGAATTTATTACAAATGTCGCGCTTTTCTAATTCATAGACTAGCGTCGATCAAGTTTTTGGCGCCGTTGCCGGGGAGGTAACGATTAAATTTTATTATTTATTTGATTTCTGATTCGTGTTAGTTTTTTTTCTTCTTGTTTTTGTGTATTCTTATAAAAAAAAAGTTTCTTGCTATTTGTTCTTTCGATTTCTTGCACTGTCCAATTTCTTTCCTTCCATTTTCTTTCTAGTCTATTACATCCTTTCTTCTTTTCAATTCAAAAAAAAAAATATTCCTTTATTTCTTTCCGTCTTTCCACTTTCTTCCCAAAATTTATTTTAAAAGAAATCTTTGTTTCCTTTTCTAATTTCTTTCTATTTCTTTTTCTATTTCAATACAGGATTTCCTCTCTATTCTCTCTTTCTCTTCAGTCCCAACCTAACATCCTCTTCTCCTTGCACCATATCCACGTTTTTACAATCCATATCACATACCACATACGTCCTCTTCCTTCACATCACATCCCAAACCCCTACTACCAAATCCCTCATCAACGTCCGTACCACGTTTGCACCCCTTCTTTCAACAATCAAGCTTTTGCTGTTGCTTTCACCTTCGACAGTCCTCGCCATCACCACTGTCACCCCAACCGGCCATCGCTCTTGTCAGCTCGCCAATAATTCAGTTGCAACACTTTCATCTTCCTATAGCCACATCACCACTGTTGAAACCTTCTTATTCACATACCATACAAATTGCCGCACCTACCACTCCGCAGACCGGAAACCAACCCCTCACAAACCTCCTCCTGCCCATCAACAAAACCGCCCAACAATCTATTACAGTGACGGCACAAACACCACGCATCGGCTTCACAGTTCACGCACTGCCCAGAAACTCACGCATCCATCAAACTCACGCACAGCTGATACCCCTACATCCTCACTTGTCAGACTTTCACCCACACTACACAGTTCAACTTGCCCAAATTCTAATCTACACGCATCCACTCCAAACCAATAACTGCATCTTCCCATTCACACAAAACAACCCTCGAACCATCTGCCACAACAAATGGCAACTTCCTCACAATAATAATACCACAAATCGAAATCCCAGTCAACAAAGATCCAAGCTTTTTCGGATCCGAAAAAAAAAGAACAAGAACCAAGATCCAAACGAACAATCGCGTCCGAACGAAAACCCTAAATCGAATTCCTGTTTCGAATACAATTCAAAATCCGAACGCCAATATCCTCAAGAATTCAGAGAACCGAAATTCCAGTTTGACTATTCAATTAAAAAAAAGGTAATTCGGGATTCTTTTCCTGAAATAGAAGAGAGGAGTATTTGGCATAATTTGTTGCTTGAAAAGGGGAGATACGAGTTGTTTGCGTTTATTTGGTTTTAAGTGGGGGCGCTGTTTGGTTTTGACAATTAATTGGGAGCTTGATTTCGTTTGTACAATTTGACAACTGGTTACCCAATCACATTTGAGTTTAAGTTTCTCTAGGACAGTCGTTTTGCTTGTTTGTTTGCCAAGTTCGAATTGTTTAGCTAATTTTTTTTAATTAGTTGAGTCTAGTTTTAGTTTGTCCGAGTTTTAAATTTCTTGAGTTAGTTTAGTTCTTTTAGCTATGGTTGTTTTGTTTGTTTTTCTTATCTTATTTTGGGTCTAGATTTTTGTTTTGATTTTTTTAGTTTCTTTTTGTTTGCAACTCTTTTCCTTTTTTTTTTTTTTTTTTTTTTCAAAAAAAAAAAGGAGAATTTTTTCAAAAACAGGTACAGCCGAACCCGTGCCGCAGCGCAGTCAAGCAATTAATAGAAGGGGACAACAACAGAAAGCAGCGGACGATTCAGATGGGTTGGAGCGGTTGCACACCAAGTGGGGTGTGAACGCGCTAGCGCTTCCCAAATTCACTGGAGGACTGCCGATCAAGGTGAAAACTTTTAAAACTCTACAGGTGCTCTGCTGCAAAAGGAAAAATAAAAAATATATAGACAATTGTTGTAAAAAAAATTCTGCAGGGGCAGCGGCTTGAATGTACAATTTTTAATTTCTGCAGCTATTTTGCGTGATTGTTGTTATTTCTGCATTTTTATTCATTCTGTTAAGGGCAATACCCCAATTCACATAAGGTGAGGGATTTCATCTCCCTTTCCTTAGCCCACAAATTGCATGTCATCGTAGAATCTGACTAAAAATAACGGTTAGACATTGGACTTAAGGGAGTCACGGGCTCATCTAGGGCTTAATTATATTGTGATAGTTGATTCATTTGGAACGAATTATTTCTTGGTGTCTAGACTACGGCAGAGAAATAACCGTTTATAAATATTACGGTGATTCGTAAATATTATATCGGTTGTTACTCTGAAGGTACTTAAACCTTCGGCTGCATTGCTAGGGTGATTCCTGGTGCACCGATAACTCCTGTCCGTTAACTGGCTGAGAAATCTTTTGATCTAAGTAATCAAACGCATCACTTTATAATTTTGGGTTAAGAGCCAATAAGGACAGAAAACTTCATTGTAGCTAATTTCTGTGCTTGCATTTAACAACAAATGAGTGAAAAAAGTGTTAGCCAACAAAATTCTCCTAGGGGTTCTCGAATCAACCAAAATTTTCCAACCGAATTGGGTCAAAATCGAGTGAATCAAAACTTTCCAAACTTTGGAGATCAAAATCAAATAAATCAAAATTTTCAAAATCTCAATATCCAAATGGATAGACCCTTGTCTCTTCGTGATCGATGTTATCCTACTAGGACCGTTCAACCATCTGTCATTGTGTTCCCACCAGCTGAAGGAAACAATTTTGAGCTAAAACATTCTTTTATCCAAGGGGTACCAAAATTTACTGGGTCTGAAAATGCTTATGAATTTCTGAGTGAATTTGAATTGTATGCCTCCACAACAAAAATGCAACAACTATCTAACGAATCGATCAAGCTAAGGCTAATCCCATTTGCACTACTTGAAAGCGCTAAAAGATGGCTAAATTCTCTTCCACGACATTCCATAAGAAGTTGGGATGAATTTGTCACTGCATTCTTGAAAAAGTTTTTCCCTTTCCATAAAACTCTAAAAATCCGAACCGAGATAAATCAATTTTGTCAAAATGAGGGGGAAACTTTTTCAAAATACTTTGAGAGATTCAACCAGCTATTATATAGTTGCCCTCATCATGGAATTCTAAAAGATCACTTATGTCAAATTGCATATGAAGGGCTAAACTATCAGACTAGAACTCAACTAGAATCAATGTGTGGAGGAGACTTTATGTCTAAAACAGCCGATGAAGCTTGGCGGTTTTTAGAAGATTATTCTGAAAAGGACATGCAGTGGGAATCGATTCGTGTTCCCATTCGTACTTCTACTAGAGGAGTGCATGTCGTGGACCCAAGTCAAATTCCTTTAGAAACTCAAACTCCTCAAGTCGGAGAAGGGTTACCCCACTATTACTCTCAAGACCAAGCCAATGCCATAGCTCAAAATAATCCTTACTCATCCACGTACAACCCGGGTTGGAGGAACCACCCAAAATTTTCTTGGTCAAACCCCAATAATTCGGCTAACCCATCTCACATGCAACCCTTTATTCCCAATCCGAATTACCAAGGTCCACCCCCCAATTCTCAAACCTCTCAAGCTACACCTCAATCCAAACAACCTTATAGGCACCCCAATTTTCAATCATCAAACCAATTATCTCAATCTTCTCAACCATCACAAGATATTGGGCGTCTAGAAAAACAGATGAACTCCTACGAAGCTAAAATAAACTCGCAAGACGCTAAAATGGACCAAATGTTTAATATGATGAAGGAATTTATGAAAACTCATGAGAAGGGAAAATTGCCTAGTCAACCTGAGGTGAATCCAAAATATAACTCTCGTGCTGTAAATTCTTGTGAGGACGAAAATCAAAATCCAGTCAATGCTATTACAACCCTTCGATCTGGAAAGAGGATTGATAACAACATAGGCAACCCTGGCGAACTTTCTAACTCGAACCCAATCCCAAATCTTGATGATCAACCATTGGCTTCGAATGCCAATTCTTCTAAACCTCCATTTTCCTCAAATGTTGGCAATCCCAACAGTTCTTCTCCCAGTGTCGGCAAACCCGACCCACCTTCGAAAAATAATGTTGGCAATCCCAACATTTCATCTTCTACACCCCTACCACCTTCTTCTTCGAATGATGAAACTCATCACAGAGTCAAAGAACCAGTAGCTCCTTTTCCTCATAGACTCAATAATAAGAAGAAAGCGACAAATTTCGATAAAATCTTGGAAATTTTCAAACAAGTCCGTGTGAACATTCCTCTTTTAGACACCATTGAACAAATTCCTCAATATGCCAAATGTCTTAAGGAGTTGTGCACACAAAAACGTGCGACCAATGTCCCAAAAACCGCCTTTCTAACTGCAAATACAAGCTCTGTTCTTTCGAATCTTGCCCCAGTCAAGTATAAAGACCCTGGCTGCCCTACGATTGATTGTAAAATAGGAAACACTCACATCTCTCGTGCCCTACTCGACCTTGGTGCCAGTGTCAACCTTCTCCCTTATACTGTCTATCGTCAACTTGGACTAGGGGAGATTAAACCAACAAACATCACTCTTCAGCTAGCTGACCGATCTGTCAAAAAGCCATTGGGAATTATCGAAGACGTCTTGATACAGATCGAACAGTTCTACTTCCCTGTCGATTTTATAGTTCTAGAAACAGAGCCTGTCTCAAATCCCAACGTTCAAATACCATTGATCTTAGGACGCCCTTTCTTAGCAACCTCTAATGCTGTCATTAATTGTAGGAATGGTCAGCTTCGACTTTCCTTCGGGCACCTAACCATTGAGCTAAACATCTTTAATCTCAACAAGCAACCTAGGGATTTTGAGATCGATGAAATTGACATGATTCAAACCACAGTTGATGAAACCTCTAGTGACACTTCTGAAGCCTTGAAAATGTGTCTTGACCATTTCAACTCCAATTTCGATGAGCTCGAATACGTTTCTGAACTAAATGAATTTCTTGAATCCACACTTTCTCCATCTGAATCTGCCCAAAGAATGTTGACCAATGTGGACACACATGAACATCCCAAGTTGGACCTCAAACCATTGCCACACGACCTTAAGTATGCATACTTGGACCCATCACAAACTTTTCCCGTAATCTTGGCCTCTGATCTTACCGAAGACCAAGAAGAAAAAGTTTTGGAAATTTTACGGGAAAATAAAGACGCCTTGGGGTGGGAAATTAGCGATATAAAAGGAATTAGCCCATCAATTGTGGAACATCGCATACATTTAGTTGATGAGGCTAAACCCACCCGTGAGGCTCAAAGGCGATTAAACCCAAACATGAGAGAAGTGGTCAAGGAGGAGATAATCAAATGTCTAGACAATAACATCATCTATCCCATCTCTGATAGTACTTGGGTGAGTCCGGTACAAGTTGTACCAAAGAAGTCGGGAGTCACAGTAATCAAAAACGATAGTAATGAACTCGTCCCAACAAAAATCAAAACCAAATGGCGTGTGTGCATTGACTATCGAAAGCTTAACTCAGCCACACGAAAAGACCATTTTCCCTTGCCTTTTATTGACCAAATGCTCGAACGTTTAGCAGGACATGAGTACTACTGTTTTCTCGATGGATACTCTGGCTATAACCAAATTCCTGTTGCTTTAGAAGATCAACATAAGACCACCTTTACTTGTCCCTTTGGAACCTTTGCTTATCGTCGCATGCCTTTTGGTCTTTGTAATGCCCCCGCGACTTTCCAAAGGTGTATGATGAGTATTTTCTCTGACATGGTGGAAGAATTCTTGGAAATATTCATGGACGATTTTTCAATATATGGATCATCTTTTTCCCATTGTCTCACTCATCTAGAACTCGTCCTTAAGCGTTGTAAGGAGAAATCACTCGTGCTTAATTGGGAGAAATGCCACTTTATGGTAAAAATGGGGATAGTTCTAGGTCATGTCGTCTCCAAAGATGGCCTAGAAGTCGATAAATCCAAAATCGATTTGATTGCTAATTTACCTCCTCCTAAGTCTGTCAAAGATGTTCGTTCATTTCTTGGCCATGCAGGATTCTATAGAAGATTCATTAAGGATTTCTCAAAAATTTCAAAACCTCTCTCGGGTTTACTTGCCAAAGACGTAAAGTTTGAATTTTCCAATGATTGCAAAACATCTTTTGAAACTCTTAAATCACTCTTGACCACAACTCCCATCATTCAACCTCCTGATTGGACTCAACCCTTCGAACTTATGTGCGACGCTTCTGATTTTGCTATTGGAGCCATCTTGGGTCAGCGTATTGATAAACTCCCTCGAGTCATTTATTACGCTAGCAAAACCTTAAACGAGGCCCAATTGAATTACTCAACTACTGAAAACGAATTTTTGGCAGTTGTCTTCGCTCTTGAGAAATTCAGACCATATCTCATAGGATCCAAAGTCATAGTTTACACTGACCATGCTGCCCTACGATATTTGCTTTCTAAAAAGGATGCCAAGGCCCGCTTGATTCGTTGGATCCTTCTTCTTCAAGAATTCGATATAGAAATACGAGATAAAAAGGGTTCTAAAAATGTCGTAGCTGATCATCTCTCTCGAATTGTGCACGAAAATGATAACGACACCCAAATCGATGACTATTTTCCTGACGAACAACTCCTTTCGATCTCTAACACCCCTTGGTACGCTGACATTGTGAATTATCTTGTCACACAACAAATGCCCGCTGAATGGTCGAAACAAGATAAACAAAAATTTCTCTCGAAAGTTCGAAACTTCTATTGGGACGACCCATATCTTTTCAAATACTGTCCCGACCAAATCATTCGAAGGTGTGTGCCTGATCATGAACGCCAAAGTATTCTCTCTTTCTCACATGACCATGCTTGTGGCGGTCATTTTGGAGCAAGAAAAACTGCTGCAAAAGTTTTGCAAAGCGGTTTTTATTGGCCCACACTCTTCCGTGACGCTTTCGAATTTTGCTCAAAATGTGAGCGATGTCAAAGAACGGGTCGAATCTCTAAGCGGAACATGATGCCTCTCAACCCCATTTTAGTGATTGAGTTATTCGATGTTTGGGGCATCGATTTCATGGGACCATTCCCTAATTCATATGGGAATCTTTACATCTTACTTGCGGTAGATTATGTCTCAAAATGGGTTGAAGCCATTCCGACCAAAACCAACGACAACAAGGTTGTTGTCAAATTCCTCAAAGAAAACATCCTTTCACGCTTTGGTACACCTCGAGCTATCATTAGCGATAATGGCACTCATTTCTGTAATCGTGCTTTTGAGTCCTTGCTCAAGAAGTACTCAATCACACACAAGCTGTCGACCCCCTACCATCCACAAACGAGTGGGCAAGTAGAAGTTTCCAATAGACAAATCAAACAAATTCTTGAGAAAACCATGAATTCCAATAGAAAAGATTGGTCCGTAAAACTGATTGATGCACTTTGGGCTTTTCGCACTGCTTATAAAACCAATCTAGGGATGTCACCATATCGATTAGTCTTTTGAAAAGCCTGTCACTTACCTCTTGAATTAGAGCATCGCGCTCTTTGGGCCATAAAATTTTTGAACTTTGACTTAGAAAAAGCCGGCTCACACAGGAAGTTACAAATTTCAGAATTAGAGGAATTAAGAAATGAGGCATATGAAAATGCGAAAATCTACAAAGAAAGAACCAAAGCCCAACACGACAAAAACATACTTCGTAAGGAATTCAACGTAGGTCAAAAAGTTCTTTTATACGACTCTAGACTTCACTTGTTTCCAGGAAAACTCAGATCTCGATGGACTGGACCTTATGTCGTGAAAATAGTATATCCTCATGGAGCGGTTGAAGTTGAAAATCCTAGGGATGGAAAAGTCTTCAAAGTAAACGGTCAACGACTGAAACCATTTTTGGAATTCGAGCAATATGACGAAGATGACTCTATCGATCTGCATGATCATCCACCATGAAATCAGGTGGTACACGTTCTTTTTCTTTTATTTTTATTTTTCATTTTTTTTCCTGCCTTAGACAGTTGGGACACTGTCTCAATCAAGTGTGGGGGGGAGTCTGCATTTCATCCATTTTCATTTTTCTTTGTTTTTATTTCTTTTTATTTTCAGCCATTTTAGTAGGACCATCATACATTTTAGATTGTAGTAACATACCATAATTATTTTTTTTTGAAAATACGACTCATTTTCAATTGATACAGCAAATAAGTTTACAATTTTTAGCCAGTTGATAGTATTTTTCTCTCTCAACTTAGATCGAATAGGAAATATAATGAAAAGTTTAATTTTGAGGGATAATAGTGTAACCGGTACATAGGGAGATTCTTAGGTGATGGCCATGAAATCTATTCTACATTGTAGACTTTGTTTAAATAAGTGGAGGACTTAAAAGACTTATATTGGCTTTTCAAATCTTTAAAACTAAGTTGTGTTAAGTTGAATTCGCGTAACTCTCTTTTGTGCTTATATTTTCGATAACAATAATAATAGTATTCCAAGGGTATCCAACATTGCTTGTATATCGAGCGTTGGTGTGCAAACCCGCCAAGCTCTATCCGACACGTTGTTGACAAAGTCAAAGTTGGAATATCTTGGTCTCATTTTATGAGATTGGACACCTAAGGATTACCGACACGTTGTTGACAAAGTCAAAGTCGGCCTGCACAATCCGCCAAGCTCTTTACCTACTCTCCGTTAGTCCGCGAGGCAGTGCATGGGTGGTAAACCTTGGTCTTTTCAGTTAGGTGTATATACTTAATCATAAACCTTAAAATTTTATAGAATAAAGAATAAGCGATGATACCCAAACACTTCTTGACCTTATTGATTTGACTAGCCATACATGAGAAAATTAGAATACCACTTTGCAAACTGTGCCAAGCAAACTAAGAATTTATTTCATGCTGCACTATGTTATCGACCGAACTAACTGGCCAAACTGGAATTTAACATTTGAAAACTTGATTTATATTGAAAATTTGTGACAAGTCGAGGTATCTAAAATAAAATCAACTGATTAGAAATTGTTAACTTAAATTGTTGTACCACTTTCCTGAAACAAGTCGTGTTTTAATTTTTCATTTTTATTTGCATATGTCCATTGCATTCATGTAGTTTCATTAGAATCATAGCATATTACATTTGGATTTTGTGGGTAGTATCCGCTGAAAACCCTCACGATACACCACTCGTCCTACTAGGGACACCTAGAGGTTTAACGGCTTGTTGCATACGCTCAATGCAATCGTGTTTCCTACGAAAGTGTGACCTATCTAGTTTAGTTTTTCATTTTTTGTTTTACTCGAGGACGAGTAAAAGATAAGTGTGGGGGTATTTGATTGACATTGAAAAGTGTTTATTTTATGACTCTTATGCTTTATCTTTTGTAAATAAATAAATGATACTTCGGGTATTTTTTATGTGTTTTTACAGATTTCAAGCGTTGCCTCCTTCATTTCAAATCAAAGGCCAACTACAAGAAAGAGCTACTTCCTCACATCAAATTCATTTCAATTGCAAAAGAAGTAGTAGCTCACTGGTAAAGGCATAGGAATTGGTGCTGAGAGACCTGAGTTCGAACCCCATCAAGCTCACTTTTTGCCAAAGAAACGGAGCGCGTTCACACTGGCCCTTTGCCTTGGAGAATATCTGAATTAGTGTCATGTTATATATATACATACACATTTTCATGTGTATGTATTTATGATGTGCACTAATTAACATTTCAGCAATAGCCATATTCTTATCATGGAATTAAATTCAAATCATTCAATTTCAATTAGAAGAATTTCTGATTGAATTGCTGCCAAGAAAAGATCCATTGTGAAGATTTTATCCTTTGTGCCTTGGGATTCTAATAAGCATCCTTGTTTGGAAGAATCAATTACATGCACCAATCAATTAGCCACATGAGAAAATTGAAAGATATGGAAAATATTTACCCTGATATGCCAGATTTTCCCCAATCAAGTTAGTCAAGGAAGGCAAGAGATATTCATGAATGAGGAGGCCCATTTATTCATAGACCTAATTAGGGTTTTCCCATTCTCATCTATAAATATGTGATTGTAACCATTGTAAAAATTCATTCATTCTTCTGTACTCTCTTTTAGTTGTAATAAAGCTTTCTTTTCTTTAGTTTCTGCATTTTATTTTCGTGGCAAATTGTGTTGTCTAGTCAATTAGATTTGCTAGAACACAATTTGCTATTGCTTCTATTTTTCTTACTAGTGATTGACCGTCTGATTAGATTCAGCGGTAATCCTAGTTTTTATTTTCAGTTGTTGATTTCTTTCCTGCAATTTTATTTCCAGTGTTCTATTTTATTTTAATCATTGAATTTATTACAGATCCGATTAGATTCGAATCTGTAGTGAATTTAATTGCATCTTTTATTCGTAGTTTCAGTTTTTATTTTGCTTTGCGAAAAAAATCAACCTCTAAGCTCTGTCTAACTCGCCCAAGAGATTAGATAAATAATTGATTTAATTCACCTCCCTGTGCTCGACCTGTATGCTACACGCCTGTATGCTTGCAGAATTTATTACAAATGTCGCGCTTTTCTAATTCATAGGCTAGCGTCGATCATCGATCATTTCACATATTTGATAATTTAAATTATCACATTCACATTTCAATCTAATTAAAGATTCATTAAAACTCCACTTAGTTTTAATCTCCAAAAATCATTAGGTAATTATTATTCAAATTTAGGAAAATAAATCCTGTCTTTAACTGGGATAAAGAACTAATGTCATTTAAAACACAGTTCACGATAAACCCACAATCACATTCCACTAATTATGGAATATTCACGGAAAAATGATCAATATATATATAATCGATATAAATTTCCATATCCATCTAGTAATATAAGTGGAATAATGGCAAAGCCTTTTAAATTCCATATATAGTAACGGCCTTCCTTCACCGAAGCTCATTTCGACTATTACCAGTCGAATTCACTTCAATTCCAATTTAATATATTAAATTGGAAATATTTACTTGGAAAATTCCATTAATCTTAATTAAAAGATTTATAAATTCCAAATCATATTCTTCACTTTTAATTGGGTTAAAGAACAAGTGTTATTTAAAACACCATTCATGATAAACCCAAAAATCCAATTCTTTTAATCAATTCCAATTAAATATTAATTAATTGGAAAACTTCACTAAATCTTAATTTAAAGATTTAATCTTTTCTCAACAGGGCTTAAAACAGTGTTAATATAGACACGATTCACGACAAACCCAAAATCCAATTTGATATTAAATACCAGGCTCTAAATAGAGATTATATCGGCTTATATTCAATACCAAATTCTGAAACCAATGGATATCATATTGGGAATAACGATATCTGTATCTTCCAAATTCCTTAATAATATCCGTAAAATGACAGAATCCAATACCGAAATATTTCGAACGTTATTTCCATTCCAAATCCATTCCAATTTATTAGTAGGAAAAATTCTGGTTATTTTAAAACCATTTTTAAATCCAATTTATTTATTTCTAAAAATAATTGGATTATTATTCTAGTTATTAACTAGGTCATTTTGATAAAAATATATTTTATCTTTCCAAATATCGAATTTTCATCCAAATTTTTTCCAAATCATTTATTATGATTTTACACAAATTATTAATATTTTAATAATTTTATCAAGGCCCGTACAGTCGGTTTCCAATAACGGCCACCGAACTGCATCCATAGCGACCTTTTCCAAATTTGATTTGGGCATAATTCCAAATCCAACCGTTCGATGTCAAATCTCTTATATTCATTGGAAAGCTCTTTTCAAATCCGATGGTCGCGTCTCCCATAATGTCAATTCGAAGTCAGTGGTTGACATTCGCGAATGGTCGCGGCGCGGTGCGTGATATTCAGGCCATTTAATATATGTTATATATATTTCATCGATTTCCATTTAAAACATATTTTATAAATTCGTTTATAAATTCATTTAAAAACGAGTTCAACTTGTAGTAACCTGTAACTTCCCCGGTAAGGAAAGCCCAGATTGCTTTGAGAACAACACACATCGGAACGCAAACAAAAGAACATTTCATTGTTTATTACAACAATTCCATAAGAATACAAGAATATACAGAGTATGAATAAATATTATACATTTACTAAATATCAGAGATTAAAATAAATTACATAGCAGTGGAAAATAATACAAAACACAACTGAAAGTAATACACGGATACAAAGCTTTCCGAGTATTGTTCCAGCTGTAGACCATGATCCTATGAATATAAATCTTCAAAACCAAAACTACTAGCTGCCCATGTGGAAATAGGGGCACCCAGAGTTTAGGCTAAAACAATAAACTCCAGGTCAGTCATGTGACTGGTGTGAGAACTAAAATAGTTATTAATCTTTATTTTTAAAGTTAGGTAAATCAAGGGACCACGCCGTATAACACGGAACGGTTTTTACCCCAAGAATACCAGTGCATCAAACAACAGCGCAATGCTAAATAAAGAAAAATGAAGCTATTATAAGACCCAGGTCCCATCACACAATGCAACGCAAGCTGGAGGATAGGGTTTTACCTTATAGTAGCCAAAGAATGCTTGATACGTTTAAAAACAGATTATTTTGATATTACTATAAGTGTATAGTTTCAAAACAATTTCAATCATAAGTATCAATCATAGACGACATAAGTGAACCATACCACTATGTCGCCATACTAGGCTCTACAAATAAACCGAAAGTCACGTATTGGGAATTGGATTCCATCATGAGTCGAGGCAAGAGGCAAGCTCCTCTCCATTCGACACACTCTAGAAAATGTCTCAGGACCACACATAGCGATCCTTGGAATCAGTTGGGCCGGTCCTCTCTTACTTTTGAGGATTGGCAATTCCTAAACACACGTTTCCCGGTCCTATAGGACCTATATAATGGTCTGTACGTCGGCTCACATAGTGCCACTTATAGACCATATATTCGAGGCGCCTCGCATTCCAACAACCACACAAGTAAAAAGTATATAAATATCAGGGCTGGTAGATCACTACATCACCTATAGCTAGAAAGAAACGTCGTGTTCTCCCAACGGTCTGTATCCCGTTTTTTACTCATACTGAGGTGTAAGGCTCGCGAATTCACGCTATACAAAAAGCTATGCCACACAGGCCGTGCTTTGATCATCAACCACAAGACTTTGCTTTTCAACAGAAGCCTTGATCATCTACCACTTATGCATGTCACACATGCAATTCACTCCATGCGACTGATGTCCATCGATATACAACCTCTGAGCTCGTACGTCTCAGAGAAGGGCATTAAGCAAGAGAATAAATTCTCCGCCACCAAATAGATGTATATTTAATAGAGAGCAATCAACACAGAATAAAATCCAATGTCAGACACACAGTCCATTTACATGTTCGTTCAGGGTCTGAACGAAACCGGAGGCACTTTCCTCACATATCCATCGATCTCCAAGTACGTCTGGACGATCACCAACTGATTCCTTCCTCTTGGGTGTACAACCCAATCAAGATCATCAATAATCATCCAAACGATGTGAAGACTTCTGGTCTTCAATCACCGTCTTCATTTTCGACTTATCGTCGAATTGGTTATTCATAATGGGTATAAACCCGTGCTTTCCGAATAACCCGCGTATATAATAAACAAGTGCTACACAAACACAACATACGCCTCATTCCAATTCAGAATATTCTTTTATTAAAAAATCACATTCTTAGGGAAAGGTTCCCATTAATTTTATCAAAGATGAATTCTTCTAAATTTATTCTTTAATCTTCCTTTGGATACCATTTCAAACCATGTTAAGGTTTTCCAAACTAGTCGGGATTAGCGAACCACACCGAAGTAATTATTTATTTTATTTCCCAATCCCAACCTATTCATCCCATAGAGCAAAACTGGTAATACTCCATATCTAACACCACGGTGTTATCGGTAAATATTAATTACCATTTCACGTTCAAATCTATTTAAAGATTTAACTATCGCTTTGGAGCAAAACTGGTGATACTCCATTCTCAATCACTTTAATCTAATTAAAGATTCATTAAAACTCCACTTAGTTTTAATCTTCCCACTAATCAATATCCTATCTTTAACTGGGTTAAAGAACCAATGTCATCTAAAACACGGTTCACGATAAACCAAAAATCACTTCCCATTGTTAATCGGGTTAAAGAACAGGTGTTATTCAAAACACTGCTCACGATAAACCCAAAAACCAATTTAAATTCAATTCCAATTAAATACTAATTAACTGGACAATTTCACTAAATCTTGGTTAAAAGATTTATTCTTCTCTAAACTGGATCCAAGAACAGTGTTATTTAAGACACCATTCATGACGAACCCAAAATCCCTTTTGATATTAAATACAAGGCTCTAAATAGAAAATATATCGGCTTATATTAAATATCAAATTCTGAAACCAACAAATATCGTAATGGAAATAACGATATCAATATATCTTTCAAATTTCCACCACCATATCTATACAATCACGAAATCCAACATCGAAATATTCCGAAGATAATTTTGATTCAAATCCATTCCAATTCACGTATTGGAAATTCTGATTATTTTCAAAACCACTTCAAATTCAATTTATTTATTGGAAAATATTGGATTATAATTCTAGTTCAAAACTAGTTCATTTCGATAAAAATCTATTTTTATCTTTTCAAATTTGGAAATTTTCATCCCAATTCTTCACAAATCAATTCTTATGATTTTACAAAAATTATTAATAATTTTATCAAGTCCCGTACAGTCGGTTTTCAATAACGGCCATCGAACTGCACTTACAACGACCTTTTCCAAATTTGATTTGGACATAATTCCAAATCCAACCATTAGATTTCAAATTTCTAATATTCATTGGAAAGGTCTTTTCGATACGAACCCAACGGTTCTAGTTTCAGGAGAATCCGACGGTTGGATCTCCCCTAACGTCAACTCGAAGTCAATGGTCGAAATTCGCGAACTGCCGCTGCGCAGTGCGTTCTATTCAGGCCATTAATATATATAATATATATATATATTATACATATTTCATCGATTTCAATTTAAAACGTATTTTGTAAATCGTTTTAAATTCGTTTTCAAAACAATTTCAACTTCATATTCAATTTCAAATCAAAATTGAATATTTCATATCATTAATATATAAATGATAATATTTTCAAAACGTTATATTTTAAAATTTCTTCCTTTTCTATATTCATTATAAAAACGAATATAATCGATATAAATATCGTTTGCGTCGAAATGACGCATATCTAATCAACACGGCTTTATATATTTCAGTAACTTCGTTATTCTATTCAACAAATGAATATTTATTCTATTCAACACATGAATATTTTTTTTCTTTCAACACATGAATATTCTCAACACATGATCATCGTCAACACATGACTATTTATGTTATTTAATATATTTTATAAAATTATGATAAAGATGTAAATTTTATTGTTTAAAATATTTTACTCAACACATGATATTTTCAACACATGAATATTTATTCTCTTTAATATATGAATCTTTATTTTATAATATTCTTTATTTTCCCAATTGGAATGAGGCCCAATCAATTACCATATAATGTTAATCATATGGATTCCATACAACACATGTATATAATAACAATGATAAATAATCAACATCATCCAAAGTGCACCACACAACTGCATAAGCATTAAATATAAATAATTAATGCATACACAGTCTGTCAATCAAACTCACACATTTCACCGGAAATCGCGAAAAGACAACATTTTGACAGTGTTTGAATAGCAGACTTTGGACGCGTTTTCCCGACAACTCTGCAATGCAAAATAGGACTATCATATACCAAATCGAAGAGAAAATCGTGCTCTTTGACTTTGGTCTAGAGGAGTTTTGGCTAGAAATGCACGGTTTGGGAGTTATTCGCGAAATAGTGACAGAGTGTTTCATGCAAAACGGGATTTTTGTGAAAAATGGGTTTTTGGAGGAGGATGGGCCCACGGCCGGAATTGGGTGGCTGGAGGGGGGCGCCGTGATTGACGTGGGGGAGGTCGCTGGTGGGTGGCGGCGGTGGTGGTGGGCCCCATGGTGGTGGATTTGGGTGGTGGCTTAGGCTAGGGTTCACAAAAAAAGAGAGAGAGAGGAGGAGGAGAAGAAGGAGGAGGAAAGGGGTAGCGCCGGGGGGAGGTGGTGCTGGTGGTGGCCGTCGGTCAGCGGGAAGGGGGAGGGGTTGATGGGTTTTGGAGGATGTCCCCATTTTTGAAGAAAAGAGGAAAAAGAAAAGGAGGAAAATTATGAAGAAGGAAAGGAGGAAAAGGAGATTATATGCTAGTTTCTCCTGAATCATCCGACTGCAAACGATCTCCGTTTTCTGCGGATTTTGGATATGACATAGTACACCTGAAGACGAGTCCGACGAAATAAGTTTCATCGAATTCCGAGTCCGTTTGTCCATCCGTTAAAATTCTCAAAAATGCTCAAATAAGCTCTAAAAATGCGATTTTGGAGCACCATTTCTTCTTGCATGCTCACATGCTAACTCCAAACATCATGCCCTTTTGGATTTAACCATTATTAGACGATACGAATCCAAAAAAAATGAAATCGAATTCTGAGGTCGTATCAATAACGTTCCTTTGTAAAATGACTGCTTGTTTTACCCTGAACTGTTTTAGCTCGCACGGCCACATACTAACTTCGTTCGACGCGCCCTTTGGAACCCAACAATAATTTGTCATTATAAATCCAAAAAAAATTATCTCATCGAATTCTGAGCTCATATGCAACATTCCACTTTTTAAGGGCTATGTATTGCTAACCGAAAACCCCAGCCAATTGCCACTATTCCGGATCTCGGAATATATCGAAGCTTATACTTTTTGGAGAAACGGAATTTTGAACTCAATGGAAGAGATTTCGAGTCCAAATTCTTCCGTATGCAAAATTGCTATTTTTAAGGGCTATATTTCCATAGCGACTATTCTGAATTTTCAAATGGACATAACTTTTTGTTCACGCTATGAAATTTTTGATTTCTCGGATTCGTTGGAATGATATTTTCAAATAGATCCTAATATTTTTGATTTCGCTAAAATCCGGTTTATTTTGAATCCTGTGCATTTATTTGAAATTTGAAATCGAATTTTCAAACTACCGCGTCATTATCAATCCCTTTTATAATTAAAATAAATATTTATATTCTAACGTCGATCTATATAAATATATACGTTCTATTTCTATTTAAAATAAATTTCTTGTCGTCGTTATTTAAAATAAATCATTTTAAATATTTAGAATTCACTAAAATTGCCAAAATAAAAATTGGCTCAGATTTTCCGGGTTGTTACAATCTCCCCCACTTAAAACTTTTCATCCCCGAAAAGGAACGAAGCTGAAAGTTGTTTAACTAATCAACTCAACTTCCATTATTTTCATTATGACTTAAGTTCTTCAACTTTTCAGTTTCTAAGAACTTTTCAAATTTTTCAAAAATTTGGCTAACACCCTAAATTTTCGAAAAATTTCGCCATAACCTCCCCTGCACCGGGAGCTTCGGGATATTTCAAATAGCCTCCTATGGCCCTCATCAATCCAGAAAGAAAAAGAAACAGCCAAGCGGCTAGCCAAGCGGCTAGCCAATCGGCTCATAAAATCATCCAAACCCAAAGAAATACAATAAACATGTACCTATTTATCGGGCAAACAATTTTATTCTTCTGCTCTAGCCTTCTTGCATGCAACTATAATCATTTTTCAATACAGTTCAATATTTAGTTTAAGTTGGCATAATGGTTTAAAAATTATCAAACAAATAAACAAACAACACAACCATCAATCAATTAGTTGATTAGATTTTCAAATTCATAACTTGATATATATACAGAAAATCATGTTTTTGATGCTAAATCACAACAATAAACCTATCTAGTTTTGGTTTTCACACCAGTCTAATGGAAATATTTAGATATCTCACTTTCAATACTCTAAAATAAATACTGATAACGCTGCAGCATTATCAGAATCATCCCCGGGCAACTAGAGTGTGATCCTATATCTATCTAAAACTTCGAATATACGTTCATGACGCGTATATGCAAAATCTTTATATACTCGATTGTCCAAATTCAATATAAAGAAACTATTCAAATACGCATACTCTGGTTTAATTTTTCAAAACAATATTGTTTTCATTTGAAAAATATACTCTTCACACTCGTTCTAGGATACTACTGATCCTATCTCTAACGAGTAATTCTCATTGGATATTGCTAATCCAAATTCTGATGAATTCTTTCGTTTGGTTCTAATGTGTCTTGTTCTCAAGCTCTGTAAACCAAAGCTCTGATACCAAATGTAGTCCAAATTCTTCCGTATGCAAAATTGCTATTTTTAAGGGCTATATTTCCATAACAACTAATCTGAATTTTCAACTGGACATAACTTTTTATTCCCGCTATGAAATTTTTGATTTTTTGGATTCTTGGAAAGATTTTTTCAAATAGATCTTAGTATTTTTGATTTAGCTAAAATCCGGTTTATTTTGAATCTTGTGCATTTATTTGAAATTTGAAATCAAATTTTCAAACTGCCGCGTCATTTTCAATCCCTTTTATAATTAAAATAAATATTTATATACTAACTTCGATCTATATAAATATATACATTCTATTTCTATTTAAAATAAATTTCTTGTCGTCATTATTTAAAATAAATCATTTTAAATATTCAAAATTCACTAAAATTGCCAAAATAAAAATTGGCTCAAATTTTCAGGGTTGTTACACAACTTCATTTCAATTTTCAAATCAAATTTGAATATTCCTTAATAAATTCCTTTTAAATTCATTTTAAAACGATTACAATTTCATTTCAATTTTCAAATCAAATTTGAATTTTCCTTTATAAATACATTTTAAATTATTTAAAAATGATTTCAATTTCATTTCCATTTTCAAATCAAATTTGAATATTCCTCAATAAATTCGTTTTAAATTCATTTTAAAACGATTTCAATTTCATTTCAATTTTCAAATCAAAATTGAACATTTCTTATTATTATAATATTAAAATAATAATATTTTCAAAATATCAATGATTATACACCGAATAATATTCGTTAATTCTGAATTGGAATCAGACTCAATCAATTATCATATAATTTCAGTTATATGGATTTCATACATCGCATGTATACAACGATAGTGATAAACAATCATCAAAAATTCGTATAACATCCAGAGTGCATTTTACAACTGTATAAGCATTAAAATAAATAAATAACGCTTATATAGTCTGTCAACCCATCGATTGACATACCACTAATTATTGGGATCAGTGCATGTCAAATATCATCCCAATACCCGTGTGGGGTTTTCAAACAACAAATACTGATTATTATTTATGCATCTGGGCGATGTGTAAAATATTATCTTCCCAATCATCATCAGTTAAATAGGGGTACATAAACAAACCGTACGACTTGTAAACGAATATTTATTTTAATTTCGTGAGAATTTTATGCATTTTATATATACGTTAATAATTATATTTTTAACGACAAATTATTTTATTCAACATATGAATATTTTAATAAAAATGATGTTTTTATTGTCCAAACATTTTATTCAACACATGAATGTTTATAACCATAATACAGTCAATTTCACAACCACAATCAAATCACACAAATCATCCATGGCTTGTACAATAAATAGTGTCAGGAGCTGCTAAACCCCGTCTGCAACCTAGGGTATATTTAACTGTAAATAGTTTGAGTGAGAAGGAGTTCTCACCTTTGGTTTCCACTCCGTCAATCTTTATTGGACGATTTGGATTTTGTTCGCTTCCAGTTAGTTCATTAGAAATCTGTTTCACATGGTTATATTAAAAATCACATTTTTAAAAAATGATATTTATAAATAAAAATCACATTTTTATTATTGTTCTATCTATATAAAAATCACATTTTTATCACAAAGTCATTTATATAAAAATTACATTTTTATCTCAGTACTTTTAATATAAAAATCACATTTTCTTATTTATTGTTATATAAACTAAAAATCATGTTTTTATTTTAAAACTTTGTATATAAAAACTATATTTTTATTACAACGTTATATATATAAAAATCATATTTTTAAACTAATGTTATATACATGAAAATCATATTTTTCATCTATGCTATATATATATATCATTTTTATCCAATGTTATTTATTTTTTTAAAATTGAAAACAAATTAATATTATGAAAATAAAATCAGTGCAAAATTATTTTTAAAAAAAATCCTATTTTTATTTACAAAAACAGTGTTATTTTTATTTTAAAAATTTATCACTGCTTGATTATGTAGATTAAACAAACTAATATCATAAAAAAAACTAAAACCTTTTCTTCTTTCTTCTTCGTGTTCTGAAAACCGAAAACTCCTCCCCCTTACGTTTCGGCTTCGCTGCCTCACATCGACCCAGACCCCGATCAACCAATGCCAACTGGAGCGCCTCCGCGCGACGTCCCTACACCACCCTACCTTGGCGAACTCGAGCCAACTCTGGCGCCTCAAATTGCGTTCAAATGGGACACCTTGGAGAGGCAAAATCGAGTGATCCAAGAACTTAAATAAGATCACAACTGTTGGTTGTAAAGATCTCATAGCCCTCTTCCAAATTGTCTTTGAAATTTTTCGAAATTATGGCTTGGATGAGGAGATATGTGTGGAGGAAGATGCGAAATAAAATCCCCATTCATTTTGGTTGCTGGTGGCTCGTTCGGTTTGTGAAGAATGATTAGGGTTTGAACCATTATTATATATATTTATATTATATATTATATAATTTGTTTTAAAGTCCAAAATCATCACGAACTCCAAGTCAAACCCAATGACTGTCGGCCCTAGCAAAATACCCCCATTCTAGACACAATGCGATATGTTTCGTAAGCTAACTGTTTCGATCAGTTTTTATCAAAATTAAAATATAAATCAATATATATTGAATTTTAACATACATTTTAATTTACCTGGGCCACATACTAACTCCAAAAATTACAGAAAAATTATATCTGGCTTTGTTTTGACGGTACAGTCCTAACAAAGCTAATTTCGTCGAATTTACAGATCGTTTGAAAAATGGCCATTTTTTGGTCGATCCAATTTGACTAAAACTGTCAAAACACGTTTTCTTTTGCACACTCACATAATAAATCCAAAAATTATGAAATTTGGAAGCTATCAATAATTTGACATTTCAGATCCACCAAAAGTGGTTTCATCGAAATGGAGGTCGTTTGCAAAATGGCTATTTTTAAGGGCTTTATATTATTTATATAAATTCCACAGCGACTATTCAAAATTTTAAACTGAACATAACTTTCAATTTATATTATGAAATTTCAGTTTTTCACATTCATTAGAAAGTTATAATTAAACAGATTCAAATATTTCCTATTTTACTGAAATCCGATTTATATTGAATTCTGTATATTCATTTGAAAACTAAATCGAATTTTCAAACTACCGCGCCATTTCAAAATCTATTTATAATTAAATTAAATTTATTCATTCTATCTTCAATTTAAATAAATTTTTAATCATTATTATTTAAAATAAATCATTTTAAATATTCAAAATCCATTAAAATAACTAAAATAAAATTTTTACATTGGTTCTGAAAATCCAGGTTGTTACAGTAAAGGAAGACTGTTGCTATATATGGAATTTAAAAGGTTTTGCCATCATTCCATTTATTGTGTTGATTTGATACGATAATTTATAATGATTATACACTGTTATTATTTCCGTGAAGATTCCATTTTGATGGGAGATGATTTTAGGTTTATCGTGAATGATGTTTTAAATGACATTGGTTCTTTAACCCAGTAAAGACAAGATTTATTTCCTAAATTTGAATAATCATTAAATAATGATTTTTGAAGATTAATACTAAGCGAAGTTTTTATAAATCTTTAATTATTGAAAAGTTAATGTGGTAATTAAAGTTTCCAAATTTGAGAAGTGTTCGAGAAAGGAGTATCACCAGTTTTACTTCACTAGTTCATCACGGAGGAAGGGACCCCAATTAATATACTAGGCCGATGCGATATGTAAATCTTTAATTAGATTTGAACGTGAATTGGAATTGAATTTACCAATAACATAATGGTGTTAGATATGGAGTACTACCAGTATTGCTCCATGGGATGAATATGTTGGGATGGAATAATAAAATGAATGATTACTTCGGTAAGGCGTTAATCCCGACTAGTTTGATAAACCTTAATTTGGTTTAAAATGTGAAAAGATACTATAAAATCTTTTTGAAATGATTTCCAAAGAAATGGATTAAACAGTGTGTTTAAAAGTGATAGTCTTTGATAAGATTAATGACAACCTTTCCATAATAAAGAAATACGAATAAAAGAATATTCTGGATTGGAATGAGGAAGACTGGGTTTAATCCATTCTGAATAATTGATATGATGACTAATAGTCAAACAGATTGAAGATGGTGCAAGACCAACGATCTTCACATCAAATGGATGGGTTGCTATAGATGCCCATGATTGGAGTAGCTACCTTGAAGGGGCTACAGTGGTAGCCGTCTGGATGTACTTGTTGATTGTTCGAATATGCGAGGGCCTCTCTCTTGTATTGGACAAACTTGATGAAGAATAAGGTGCCTCCGGTTCCGTTCAGACCCAGACGGACTTGTAAATGGATGTGTATCTGACATTGGATTTCATTCTATGTTGATTGATTTCTATTAAATATATATCTATTTGGTGGTGGAGAATTTATTATCTTTCTTAACACCCTTCTTTGAGATGTACGAGCTTAGAGGTTATATATTGATAGACATCAGTCGTATGACGTGAATTGTTAGTGTGGCATGCTAAGATGCAAATGATCAAGGCTTATTGTTGAAAAGAAGTGCCTTGTGGATGATGATCAAAGCACAACTTTAACTAGCATAGCTTTGTGTATAGCATTAATTCGTGAGCTTCACACCCCGGTGTGAGCCAGAAACGGGATGAAGGACTGCGAGGAGAACATGCATTTCATTCTAGCTAGGAGTAGTGTCATGGTATAGAGCCTAGACATTTTACTCATGTGGTTGTTGGAAAGCGAGGTACCTCGGATATGATGGTCGACATACGAACCAGATTTTACACCCCACAGGGCGGGGAAACGTATTGTTCAGGAATAATTAATCCATTAAAGTAAGTGTGGACCAGCCCTGAAGATCCTAAGGGCTCGATTGAGTACAAGTCCTGAGACATGTGCTAGATTGTCTCGAATTCGGTAAAGACGGTCCCTTGCCTTGGTTCATGATGGAAATCCTATTTCCAATACGACATCGTTCGGTTTTGATTATAAAACTAGTATGGCGACAAAGTGGCATGGGACGCTCATGTCGTCTATGAATGGTACATTTATATTTAAAGTGTTTTAAACTGACTAGACACTAATAATAATATCAAATGATTTTTGTTTCATACGTATCAAGCATATTTGGCCATTATAAGTTAAAACTCTATCCTCCGTCTTGTGTTGCATTGTGTGATGGGACCTGAGTCTTATAATGGCTTCATTTTTCTAAAAATAATTGCGTTGTTTAAATGATTTACTTTTGTTTAAATGATTTACTTTATTTATGCACTGGCAATCCAATGGAGTAAACCCATTCCGTGTTATATGGCGTGGTCTCTTGATTTACCTAACTTTAAAATCAAGTTAATAACTGTTTTAGTTCTCACACTAGTCTGATGACTAACTCGGAGTTTATTGTTTTAACCAAAACTTTGTGTGCCCATATTTTCCACATGGGCAACTAGTAGTTTTGGTTTTCGTAGATATTTCTTTTCCCAGGATCCTGGATTACAGCTGGAGCTATATTCGGAAAACTTTGTATCTGTGTCTCTTTCAGTTGTGTTGTTAATGTATTTTCCTCTATATATTGTATTTATACATTTAAATTTCCGCTGCTTTGTACTTTAATCTCTGATATTTTTCTGCTATATATTATTTGAATTTTGATATATTATTGTACTCTGATGTATGTTATTGTAATAGCAATGAAATGTTCTTATGTTCGTGTTCTGATGCATCGTGTTCTCAATTCAATCTGGGCTTTCCCATAAGGGAGAGTTTGGGTCGTCTTAGTTAACTCATTCTAGGGTATTACTAACCCTATCTCTAACGAATTATTCTTATAAGATGTTACTAGAAGTCTTAAATATACTTGGTAGATATAGAATCACACTCTAATCGCCTGGAGATGATTCTGATGATAGCTCGAGCATCATCAGAATTTATGTTCGAGTTTTGACAGTGGGATATCTATATATTTCCAATTGACTGGTGTGAGAACCAAAACTTAGTTAGAGTTTATTATTGTGATTTGGCACTAAAAATATGATTTTTGAGAATATATTAAAGCTATATGATTGAAAATTTAATCACAAATTAATTGTTGGTTGTGATGTTTGATTATTATATAACTAATGAAAATATTGGAATGATAATTAATTTAACCAATATGAGAATGAATGACAAGTAAAGCCAAATCGAATCAAATATAGAAATTAATTGAAAATTTATTGGAATTGCATATATGTACATGTGTATATATTGAACAGGTCATAGCATGGAAGCTAAGAAGAGGAATAAAATTGTATGCCCGACCAATAGGTACATATTTATTGTATTTATTGGTTTTTGATGATTTTATGAGCCGCTTGGCTTTTTCTTTTTGATTGATGAGGGCCCTGTGAGGCAGGTTGTGGTTTTACCGATCTCCCCGTACAAAGGAGGTTATGGCGTAATTTTTCAAAAATTTTGGGTGTTAAATT
This sequence comes from Allium sativum, assembly GCA_030737875.1. NCBI lineage: Eukaryota > Viridiplantae > Streptophyta > Magnoliopsida > Asparagales > Amaryllidaceae > Allium > Allium sativum. The sequence goes on from CM060923.1 coordinate 243,733,456, forward strand.
AGAAAATTCTTAGAAACTGAAAAGCTGAAGAATGAAAGCCAGAATAAAAGTTGAGTTTGTTAGTTAAACAACATTCAGCTCCGTTCCTTTTCAAGGACAAAAAGATTTTAAGTGGGGGAGATTGTAACAACCCAGAATTTCTGAACCAATTTATATTTTTTATTTTAGCTATTTTAGTGGATTTTAAAGATTTAAAATGATTTATTTAAATAATAACGATTTAAAAATTATTTCAATCGAAGTTAGAACGTATATATTTAATTTAATTATAAAAGGAGTTTGACATGGCGTAGTAGTTTGAAATTTTGATTTTAAATTTCAACTAAATGTACAGAATTCAAAAAAATCAGATTTCAATAAAACAAGAAATGTTAGAATCCATTTAACTATATCTTTCTAACGAATATAGGAAACTGAGATTTCACTTTATAAGTTGTAAGTTATGTCCAACCTAAAATTCAAAATAGTCACTATGGAATTTATATATTTTTTAATATAATATATTGCCCTTAAAAATAGTCATTTTGCAAACGACCTCCATTTTCGATGAAATCACTTTTGTTGGATCCGGAACGTCAAATATAGGTTTCAAATTTCATAATTTTTGGAATTAATATGTGAGCACAGTAAATTTAAACATGTTTTCAGTTTCAATTTAAATCTAATCGACTGGCTAAAAGGGGTCATTTTTCAAACGGTCTCCAAATTCGACGAAATTAGTTTTGTTAGGACCGTGTCATCAAAACATAGCCAGAATTATTTTTCTGTAAGTTCTGGAGTCAGTATGTGGCCTCGGTAAATTAAAAATGTACATTTAAATTCAATATATATTTATTTATATTTTAATTTAAATAAAAACTGATCGAAACATTCGAACTAGCTTACGAAACAATCCCATTGTGTCCGAAATGGGGGTAATTAACTGGGGGCGATAGTCGTTGGATTTGATTTGGAGTTCGTATCAATAAACTAGTATGTTGGAATAAAATAAAATAAAATATATATAAGCCCCCTTTTTTTATAAAACTCTAATTCACAAATCTGGAACCGCCGCCATCAAATGAATGAAGGGCCTATTTTGTTCATATTTTTCCACCCTTAAATACTTTAATCCGCGCTGACTTGTTCGAATCTTCCAACAGCAAAGATGTAATACTCAACATCTTCTCAAAGATCAACAGTTGGGATTTGGTTTAGATTAGTATTTTGTTCGATTTATCACTTGGAAGTCATGCAGTTTGAAGCCCTTTTCCGGTGTCAGGGTTAGATCGAACTCGTCGTCGGGGTGGTGGGTGGCGCATGAGTAGGCGCGTCGAGGGGAGGAAGTAAATTGATGGTCGTTCAAGCTTAGGAGGCGCGACTATGAACCCTAGGCGGTGAAGTTTTGGTGAATCACCCTGAAGCTGATCGTGGAGAGGAAGAATGGTTAATACCCTAATCATGTAATTAAATTTTGTTAATGATGAAATTAAATTATATTAATTTATGTAAAAACTTGTATTGATGATATATTGGTGTACGAAATCAGAATTCGACAAACTCAGATCTGTTGGAACCGTCTTAATGAACTCTACTTATGGAACTAACTAGAACAAGAACGAGGCAAATCAGAATTTGAGGCGAATTAAATTCCAAACGATATTAGAATCGTCAATTAAAGACTGACGGAGTGGAAACCAATGTGAGAACTTCTCACTATAATTCTTGTACATTTATTTATTTTATAACTGCATATATGAACCGCCAGTATGGATTTTTGTCAGTTTTTAATTATCACAAATGTTGTACAGTGCCTGTTAGCTCACCTCCCTCATCCATAGATCATGGACGATTTAATTGACTGTATTATGTTGGATTATGATGCTTATATGTTTAAAATATTAAAAATAATTTAATATTATTTTGTGGTAGTTGAAATTAAATTATAAATATCTATTTATAACTTAAACAGTGAAAATTGGCTAATTAGAAAAATAATTCAAATCGAAATAGAACTAGTTAAATTTATTAACTAGTGATTATTTTGAATCAACTGTTGTTGTTTGGAAACCCCACACGGGTCTGGGGATGATAATTTATTCACATCTCCCCTGAATTTAATTATATGTCAATCAATTGATCGACAGACTGTGATAAGCATTATTTAATTATTTAATGTTGTACAATAGTAAATTGCACTCTAGATGATGTTTGAATGGTTAATGATTATTTATCATTATTGTTGAATACATGTGAAACGACCCAAACTTCCCCGTAAAGGAAATCCCGGATTGCTTTGAAAACAACACTCATCAGAACACAAACAGAAGAACATTTCATTGCTATTACAATAATTACATCAAAGTACAAGAATATAACAGAGTATAAATGAACAATATATATTGGAAATATAATATCAAAGATTTAAATTACATTTAAATAGCAGCGGAAAAATAATACAAAACACGACTGAAAGAAATACATGGATACAGAGCTTTTCGAATATCGCTTCAGCTGTAAACCATGATCCTGTGAATATAATATCTGCAAAACCAAAACTACTAGGTACCCGTGTGGAAAATAGGGGCACCCAGAGTTTAGGTTAAAACAATAAACTCCAGGTCAGTCATGGGACTGGTGTGACAACTCAAAACAGTTATTAAACTTGATTTTAAAGTTAGGTAAATCACGGGAGGGTTTACTCTACATGAATCTTAGTTTGAAATAAAACTACGCAATGCTTTTTGGAAAAATGAAGCTATTATAAGACTCAGGTCCCATCACACAATGAACGCAATCAAGGATAGAGTTTTCACCTATAATAGCCAAATATGCTTGATACCCAAAATTTCAGCTTTTATTATCACTATAAGTGAAGAAATCAACTTTGAATATAAATGTATCAATCATAGGCTGCGTAGGTACCATTATATTACGTCGCCATATATATATTTACAACTAAAACTGTATATTGCGTATTGGAAATCAGGTTTCCATCTATGAACCGAGGCAAGGGATTATCCTCGCCAATTTCAAGACATACTAGCAAGTGCCTCAGGATCACACCTATGGGCAACCCTTGGATCTACATGGCTGGTCATCCATCGATGATTAATTATACCGTAAACTATATGTTAGCCGGTTCTATCGAACCTCTAAAAATGGGTCAGTAATGTCGACCAGTATTAAGCCACTAGGGACTCAAATCATATATGAGGCACCTCGCTTTCCATCAAATAATAAGGGACTTCCACATAAGTAAACAACCTGGGATGCATACCATGACGTTACTTGTAGCTAGAACTAACATATGTCCATTTCCATGCAGTCACTATCTCATTTTTGGTTCATACCGGGGTGTGAGGCTCGCGAAGTAAAGTTATACACAAAGTTATGCCTAAATAAGCTATGCTTTGATCATCAACCACAAGGCTCTGCTTTTCAACAAAAGCCTTGATCATTTGCATCTTAGCATGCCACATTGTCAGTCCATACCATACCATTGATTTCTGCCAGTATATAACCTCTGAGCTCGTATGTCTTAGAGAAGGGTGTTAAGTAAGAGAATAAACTCTCCATGACCAAATAGATATACATTTAGTAGAGATCAACAGATACAACATAAAGGAATACAACGTCAGGCATACCATCCATTTACAAGCCCGTTCTGGGTCTGAACGAAACCGGAGGTACCTTATTCCTCGTCCCATATGTCCAATACAAGAGAGAGGTCCTCGCATATCCGTCGATCTCCAAGTACGTTCGGATGATCACCACTTACTACCTTATGTTGGGTGTACGGCCCAATCAAGACATCAGTAATCACTCAAACGATGTGAAGAACTCCGGTCTTCAACCACCGTCTTCATTTCGCCTCTTGGTCGTCGTAGTAATTACTCAGAATGGGTTAAACCCGGTCTTTCCAAATAATTCGTGTATTTTTTAATCATGTGTTATAAAATCACATCATACGCCTCATCCCGCATCAGAATATTCTTTTAATAAATATTCATATTTATTAGGGAGTGATTCCTGTTAATTTTATTAAAGATAAATTCTTTTAAATTTATTCTTCAACTATAACAACCCGAAATTTTAAAGCATGACATAAAGGATAATTTAAGAATAATTAATTTTTAAATGAAGAATTAAGTGAAACGGGTTATGCCATTGCGTTCGTCTCGGAATTCTGCTTGAGATAAAGTCCGAGTTTGCATAAAACAGATACCGTATGAAGGAGTTATGGATGATGGAAGTTTGGCAGAACAATCAGAAAACAGGCCAGGATAACTGGCACATTTGTGAATTGCGCCAGAACAAAATTGCACTGTAGCACCTGGGAAGTGCGCCCAGACCTAGCCAGATATGCATAATTCTAGAGAGTTCCATGATGATGTGTTTTTTGGGAAGGCTGGATGACGTGTCTTTTTAATCTAAGCGGTTCTGATGGTCTCTAATCTAATCTAAAGGTCCTAATTCACCTAACACATCTGTAAATAAACACATAGACCTAACCCTAATCTCATTGTTATCATCCATGGCGCCTCCATGCTGCTCTAATCTAAATTAAAACAATCTTTTCTTCTCCATCAAGTCAAATTAGAAGATCAGATCTACAAATCAAAATAGGGGTACTCTAAGATCAAGATCTGCAACAACAAAGTGTAATGTCTCGTATTTTTGGCAGTCAAATATTTAATTAAATTTATTATTTAAAATATTTTATTTGGAGTATTAAAGGATTTTAATATTAAATTCGTTATTAAAAACGAAGTTTGAACGTTATATAATTATAAATCGAGCTCGAAATGGTGATGCAGTTCGTAATATTAAATTTTGAACTTCAACTGGATGTACAGGATTCGATATAAGTTGGATTTCTGTGAAATAAGAAACGTTGGAAGCGTGTTGATTATAATTTTCATACGAAAGAGAAAAATGCAGATTTCGTGTTATAATTTGTTAATTATGGCCAATTCAAATTTTGAATTAATCGCTATGAATATCGTTATTAAACGATAATGGTTATTTAATAAAATATTAATGGTTTTTATATATATATTCGAATATTGTTTAAACCAAATTTCTGAATGTCAAGTTCGAAATCCACTTTAGTATTATTTAAAGTTATATGATGTTTCATTTGAGTATATTGGTAATATTGATCTATTTTATTTAATTCAGTTATTTTGGAATTTAACTCATATTGTACCGATATTCTAATATATATATATATATATATATATATATATATATATGTATGTATAAACCAACTTTAAGCTGGTACACAATGTACACAATTGATTCGGCAAAGGAAATGAATAAAAAAACATGTGTAGTTGTCCAATAAAATAAAGCAGTCACCCCAGAAACATGAAGAGAAGAAAGAAATAATATAATAAACTGAAATATATACAACAAAACGGGAAGTGTTATACAAAATAGAAAACCATACATATATTCAAACAATACTATTTGTACAAGTGCAAACCACTACGGAAATCACACTTTCGGCTATGCAATACATAAACAAAATTTTGCAACAGTTCATCCAAATTTTTAATGCTGCATGTCCTGTGGAATCCTAGAACCGTGAACCGGATTGTTTCCCATATGTGCTGATCTGAAAATGAAGAAAAGAGGAAGATCATGAAACAACTAAATAGAACAGTAAATAAAATGCTATAAACAGTAATAACCAGCTAAGATAAACATAAATGAATTGGTCGTACAATGCCAAACAGGATAGACCGTATAATGCATTAGAATAAAAATTCCAACATGGACTGTTTCATTCAAGAAACAGTGAAACCTAATGGCTAGAACAGCTATGAAAAATCAGACAATACATAGCTGATGGGAAACCAATATATGAATAGTCAAAATCTAGGCAGGACAACTAAGTATATGTATTTATTTACATCAGAATGAACAGCCGGATATATATATATATATATACACATATTTATACATCAAGTTCAAGAATGGCTAAAGAAGTTAGTTTGCGAACAGCTGAAAAGACAAGACAGTGCAGCTAGAAGAAAATCCAATGTATATATATACCATCAAGTCTACACAGCTAAAATGTATTTTTATATATGCAGTAGTTTCATATACCATTCATACAGGACTGTTCCCACATATTCAAAAATCTGAACAGAATCCATATTACAGGTTTGGAAAAAAGAAACTGTATTTAATAAACAATTCGGTCTTGTCTAACCAACATTTCAACCACTATTTTATGCGAGTTCATCGATTTTCTGCTACATCAAATCTCATCACCAGTACGAAAACAACCTGGAATGAAAAAGGAGCAAATGGCCTAAACCTAGTAGCTAACCTACCGAAGAACAGTCGTTGAAAGACATTGATCTGATCCAAAAATCTATCACAGTATAAATACGTAATAAGTAGTGTGTTCTCTCCATTCCAGAATCAAACAAATCAATGCAGCAAAACAGAAAAACCATTCATACCACTTCTAAATCAAAACAAAAATAAAACAGAAATTAAAAATCAGTAAAGGACTTATCTGAATTGGGAGACCAAAGTACTCCATTTCAATAGTCAATTTGATCGAATTCTTCTGATAGTTTGCTCGAGACCAGGGACCTACGGTTCGACGGACTGTAAAATTGGAGCCTCGGCTTTGGGTTGTGGGGTGGCTCTAGAAAATCGGAGCTAGACCGGAGGACTGTGGTGGCGTTCGAAAGGGGATTTATGTGGGGTTCGGTTTTTATTTCCACCGGAAGGGGCTTCGTGTAACGACCCAGAGATTTTCAGCCTCGAAAATCGACATAAATACCCCTACCATGACTTATGCCGACCTTCCAAACACCGAAAACACTGGAATGTTTATAGAAAGAAATTAGAGGGTGAGATAAGAGAGAAAGAAATACTAGAATAGAAGAAGAAGAACCAATTCAACACAGAGTCTCATATCGCAATGGAACAAAATATAATTCAAAAACAAATCTTTATTTGAGAGCTTTTGAAAATACTTATAATATCAGAGTACATCAACATCTCTGGACAGTTATAGTAATCTGTCCTCATATACACAGCGGAATAAATACTAGATATCATATGTCTGAACATCTCCAGCTCGTCTCTGGACATCTCAGTACCTGATAACCTGCACTTGTACATCCCGAGCTAACCCGAGTATTTACAAAACACCGGGTCAGTCTGGTGAACCAGAGTGAGAAAAACTCGCACAACATTAAAGGTATCACACAACTTGAAGTTAAAGTTAGAATCTTTTGGAAAGAAAAAGGATAATCGTAAGACCAAATCCACACATAAACATGGACAGTTTTTACCTTACGATAACCCAAACCAGTTTTGAAATCAATATCTTTTATGATATTATAATAATGTCGAAATACAAGTAAATATCAATCTAGTGGAACGCTTGCATCTCACGCTCCACATATATAGTATACAAATCAAAACCGTGGGCACTTATTGGAGATTGGATTCCAATTGTGACAAGGTATGGGACCACCTGCCGATAGTGTATCTCTAGAGGCAAGCACATTGGGTTCAACAAGAACATCTTGCAACCCGACCCTCACATGACCGACCACTCATTTCGCTTGAGTGTATCGAATGTATATCACCAACGGTTGGGCTCAAACCACCGTTTCCCGAAAAGGGACAACATAGAAATAGATTAAAGAATGAAGTGGATTTTCTCTAGATAGGTGATTCTACATCCTAATGGGAGTGACCCACATAGCCATGCTGCCTACCCGATTTCTGTCAAGTCCCAGTTGGTGAGGCTGGAGGTTATAATCTTTTGAACACCTGGCCACCATTCACTTTGAATGCCACATCATCAAATCTGTCAAGTCACTAATTGACGTCCACAAATATACTCTGGGTATAAAAGAAGTGCCCCTCTTTGCCACCACTCGGTATATTTTTAAAAATCAACGTACATGGTTTCAGGAAATACTCCGTCAGACATTCGTCCATAAAAGTCATCCAGGAACAAGATGAACCGAAGGTACTCTCCTACTGCATCCAATATAGGAATCACCCCATGGATTAGTAGCGATCGTCCTTGCAATCCACAGATTCCAACCACGACAGAACAACAGTATATCTCCGGGTCGAATCAGAGATTGTAAGTGGTTCTTCCGCTTTATGAAGATCTACGGTCTTCAAATGCTCCATCTCGATCGTCGTCTGATCTTTTCTATATATTTCGTATTTGTTGGTCGGAATGGTTTTCGAATGTTCATTCGATCCCGGTCTTTCCATACCAACAATCGTATAGGTCAGACTTGATAGTCGGTTATTTAACTATCAAGTAAACATCCATGAAACCATAAAATAGATTCATTGGTCTGGTACTCAGCATCACTTGCCTTTTAAAACTTATTGCCCAATCTCCTTTTAATTTCGTTACTAGGTAAAATATCATCTCATATCATTTCCTTTACTTTGGAAATCTTATCACCCATTCTTGACATTACCAACTGGTGTCATCCTTGGATAGTCCTGAAGTCGTTCAAGTTGGGGTATTTTAATTACCTCTCAGACCTTGATCAACAACGTTCTTATCTTCAGATAAATACGAGTTGTAATTCAAGAACCGATATTAAATCTTATATCAAACACATCCCACCAGTTTAAAATATGGCTTTACAGTTCTACTTATCTTTTGGAAGTTTCTCTTTTGAATATAATTAATATCGCTTATTTTGTTAATCAAATAAGTCCTTACTAAACATCACTTTATTCACTCTCGACCTATTCAAATGACTTTGTTTCACAACTGAATTATTATTACAGTCTTATTTCCAACCTTGTTTACCAAGCTCAAATCAGATTCCTTTTCAATCCCCTTTCTTTCAGGAAATATCTTTTGAATTCCATTGATTTTAACTTAATACCATTATTAAGTATTTTCAATTTAAAAACGACGTTTTATCCTCACATTCCTTTTACAACTAGGTTTATGAATCTAGGTTTAACATAAACCCTTTACATCTTTATCTCCTTCCACTAAATCCAACGTTAAGTAACGTTTCCATTTAAGTTATCATATCTAGTTAGAACTCTTTAATTACTTCATTTTAAACTCGAGTTCAAATATGAACTTATTCACAATTTCTACTCAAATCTCCATTATATTCCATTTCCAAAAAGTTAATTACTTAAATATATTTTATCAAAGGAGTAATTAATTAAACTAAAACAAACAATTTATTTTTACAATTATCATTGTAAAAGTAGTTAAGTACTTTATTTACAAAGATCAATAATAAAATCTCTTTAAAATCTTCTTAAAATTTAAACACGATTCGTTAAGTGATTTCACTTAGGTCACTAATGACAAACTAATTTAAAATTCAATCTCAGTTAAAATGGTTAACTCGATCAGTTTCAAACACGATTATTTTCTTAACCAATTTCCAAACAAATAATATAATTAATTTAAATAATTGTTTCTTAGACGCGATAAATTCAATACATAACCGCTATGTTATTTCTTACTTATTCACATATAATTCTTAACAACATAAGAAACAATTTCATAATTTCCTATAAACCTTAAATAAATAAATAACAAATATTTATTTCCTTTTTAAATAACTTTCATCTAAAGTAACAACTTTCAAAATCTTTTTCCATTATATCATATATTCATAATCTGAATACTGTCGATCCACGGTCGACGAAATCTTTATTTTATAAATCGATTGATACATAGGCCATGTGATGCCAATTACCCGACCCATACCATCCATTGGCTAATATCAGAATAATTGTGAAACAAGGTTCAACCATCAGCAATAATCAATCATTCCTTTTTATTTGACTGATAATTTCTCTAACGATCATCAATCAATCAACAGATTATTCAAATAATGCAAACAATTTCAAACACGTTTTATAAACGTGACTAATCAAGGAAATTTCTTTATTTGGGTAAAATCAAAATGATTTTTATTTTTCTGAAATTAAACGACCGTTTAAATTTCAGAATTTGGATCAACAATACATAAAACTACCAAACAGTCAACCACCAACAACCAGAACACGCAAAATAAAACCCAATTTATATAAAATATAAATGGGAAGAGCTGAGTGAGTTTTAACTCACCTTGATTTAAATCTGTCAAAATATATCTGCTTTTTATTCAAATTAAACTGACGTTTAATTCGAATGAAATTCTCAGTTGTTCCTGATCCAGACCAATCTCTGCTCCATCTCGAAGTTCTCGTATTTACGGTCCTGACGCAACCGACCGTGCGTAAATCTGACACTGTATGCGTGAGAAATCGTATAAACAATTCGATGAAGTACTTTAATTACTTAGACTTAAAAATAAATAACATTTGGCCTTTACCTTTTGAACAGCCGGCCCAAATAAATCCAACCCGTTCCCTTTTAAACCCTATTCTCAATCTCTTATTTCATTTACCAGCTGTCACCACTAATTTCTCTAGACCGAAACTCTAATCCCCTTCTGTTCGATGGCGTCGCAACCTCTCTTCGGCCCTGCGATCCATCTTCAAGCCTCCGTCCAGACCTCAATCAAACCCTAATTGTCTCTATAGCTCGGTTGATTTACCCAAGCGTTCCCAAGAACGAAGGCTTCTCATCCACTACCCGAGACTCCATTGTCCGAACTCTGGTTTTCAACTTCTTACGGCTTCAACAGGAACCGAAAGCTAAGTTTTCTTTTACTCGATTTTTAATTGCTGTAATACTTTGATTTGATTTTTTTTCTGGTTTTTTTTGAATGGGATTTTTCCTGATTTTCTGTGTTTGCGAATTGGTTGATGAACACTACTGCGTGCTAGCGCATTTATACTTGCGGTTTGATTTAGATAAGATCACTGTCCATCAATGGTTACGAATTGTTATTCCAATCTGGATTCGAATATGTAGGTTAGATTTTGGTTCGGATTTAGTATAGGATTTCTGATCGGTTCGAAATAGATTTTGATGAAGATTTTGTTGGATTGAGTATTTAATTTCCAATATTGTTGTTCTGTTCAAAAAGAACAGTGATCGAACTGTATAGGCTAGGTGAGGTACGACAAGTATTTCCAATATTGGATTGAGTATTTAATTTCCAATATTGTTGCTCTGTTTAAAAACTGTAGATTCTGATTTTTGTGTGGATTTTAAATATATAATAGAGTCTTGTATAAATCTACTGAAAAATATATACACATATTTGATGTAGATTTGGTATATGAATATATCAAATTGATCAGCTGTTCATCTACATTTCCCTATTTGTTTCTGATTTATTTCATATTTTCAGATCTGTTTTTCTGCTCATGATCTGTGGAGACTTGATATATGAGTACATTTCTTTTTAACTGTTCCCTTTCTCTTAGCTGTTCATGACTTGTTCTTATCTTTTCAGATTTGATGTTATAAAATATATGTTCATATGTTTGATTTCCTTTTTATCTGTGCACATAGGAGATCTTTGCCTTACTGTTTAGTTTAGCTGTTCTGGTATTGTTTAAATTTGCCATACAGATTTGTTTCTCTCTAGCTTGTGCACTGTACTTATAGGATCTATGTATGAATGCACCAATATCTGGTTTCATCAGCTACACAATGTACTGTTTTTTCCCCTTAGCTGTTCTTATTTATATAGTCTTGATGTATGACTATATATATATATATATATATATATATATATATGGATTGTTTCACTGTTTTAGAAGGTGATAAGAAGTATGAACATCTTAATATATTTGGATATTGATAAATAAATATACATCTATTTTATGTAAGAATTTAATCATAAGGTATATTAAATCAATGATTAGAACTAAAAGCATAACATAATGAGTTTTAATAATCACGTTTGAAAAGTGATAAATTTAAATATGAGAATTCACATTATGTTCAGGAGCAAATATACCACTGAATAGATTAACATATATCATATAAAAAATACCAACATCACCCATTTTTGTCTTGTTATCACTCTTTTATGCCCCTGCTATTTTGCTGTGTGTCTTTTAATGTTTTTATTCTTTTTTTCTCTTGGCTTGCATTTGTTCAACACTTTGTTCCGTGCTTCTGAAATTTTCAGTTATTATTATTCTTAATGCAAAAGCATTAAACATTCAACTAGGATGCTTAACTTGCCTTTTTATGTCCATGAAGAATTGTAGTAGCGCACAAAGTTATGTGTCTCAATGCTAGCACATGAGTTTTTACTGTTTGTGGCAGCTTAGACTGCTGCTTGAGATTCTTAGAATAGTTTGCTTTGGTTTTATTTGCCATCATATATATATATTAGCTATTTCATGATTTTTTATACTGTTTGTATGCTGTTATGAAATCATCCCTTTTAATGGGTTTTCCTTCTTTTTCTTTTTCGCAGATCACAACCGATCGAGATGGATTCACTGGTTCAGCAAGAAAAAGCATGAAGAAGTTGATCTAAAAAAATGTTGATTTCTTTCTTTTTGGTTATGTATTAATTTTTCGAACTTGTACTGTACAAGATAACACTTTTGAACTTGTATTGTGACGATAATGTAATTGAATGCTTTCATAATCAGTTTTGATCAAGAAGAGATGTTCGGATAGTTTGGACCGTGTTTTTAAGCCGATCAACGGTGTATGTAAACAACTCGACATTTATCGAGTTTTTAAATGATTCACGTTAAAATGAATTTGATTTATTAATTAAGTCATTACGTGAATCGTAATTATATTCTTGAACGATCTGCTATATACGTCAGTGTATATAATTGGCACGATATTATTTATATAAGACAAAATGTAAACTCCAATTGTTCTTGTTGTTCTCTTGTTTGTTCAGTGCCATGGAAATGGTGTATTACTGGCATGCTGTACATGAATGAATTGTTACATCCGTTTATCTTTGCATTCATACACAGAGCTGTATATATATGGTTTTTTTTCTAGTTTCTTAGTATAGACAATTCTTGTACACGTTCAGGTTTTACATACCCTATGCGGTTTTATTAAATAAAACAGCTTATTTTAATGATAAAATAATATCATCATATTTATTTAATACAATGGCTTCAGTCCCAAACGGTAAAATTCCAAACTCAATATTAGAAATACTGGTTTTAAATAATATGCTATTTACATAAAAACCTCTAATATAAATAAATAAATCGTTGTAATTTAAAAATGATTTTATAGCGACTATTTGAAAATTTGAATTGGACGTAACTTGAAATCTATAAGCTGGAATTTTGTTTTTTCTCTTTCATTAGAAAAATATAATCGAATCGGTTCAAACATGTCTCGTTTCACAGAAATCTGACTTATATCGGATCCTGTATATTCAGTTAAAGTTCATATCGAAAATTTCGAACTACCGCGTCGTTTCGAGCTCATTTCAATTAATATATAAATATATATATATTCAAACTCTATTTAAATAAATAAATTCGAATAAAAATCTATTATACTTCAAATATAATATATAAACAAATTTAAATATTCGAAATTAAATGGCCGAAAAATATGGGACGTTACATTCTTCCCCCCTTAAAATAATTTCGTCCTCGAAATTGTAAGGCAAGAAGAATATTTCGAACCATATTATTTTCAAATCATTACTTTTGAATTAAATTCAAAACAAATTCGAACTCTAAAAAATTTTCTAAAATTTTGCTAGCTTCTACTCTACATGGCTCGATCGGTACGAGTACCACTGCCACTCTGGGCCTCCATTTCTTTGAAAAGAAAATTCAAAAGCCACATGGCAACCCATTCAGGGTATAAAATAAATCGCTTAACCTGTAATATAAGGTTTACCTTTGGCCGAGCATTCGTGTAATAACCAGGAAATCCGAGCCAATTTAAAATTTTAATTTTGGCAATTTTAGCGAATTTGGATTATTTAAAATGAATTATTTTAAATAATAACGATGAGAAATTTATTTTGAATAGAATTCGAACGTATTTATTTAAATCGCCGTTAGAATATAAATAATTTTTTATAATTATGAAAGGAATTGAAGATGGCACGGTAGTTCGAAATTTCGATTTCGAATTTCCAATGAATGTGCAGGATTCAAAATAAACCGGATTTTGGCGAAACCAAAAATATTAGAATCTAATTGAGAATATCTTTCCAAAGAATCTGGGAAATCGAAATTTCATAGCGGGGATAAAAAGTTATGCCCAGTTGAAAATTCAGGATAGTCACTATGGAATTTCGGCCCTTAAAAATGGAAATTTTGCAAACGACCTCGGATTCTGACGAAACCACTTTTGTTGGATCCGGGATGCCAGGTTATTGCTAGGTTTCAAAATTCGTAATTTTTCAAATCAATATGTGGGAGTGGCAAGGGAAAACGTCTTTTAACCGGTTTTAGTTTATTTTAATAGACTGGAAAATGGCCATTTTTCAAACAGTCTCAGAATCAGACGAAATTAGTTTTGTTTGGACCGTATCGTCTATACGAAGCTATAAAGTATTTTTTGGGAATTTTTCGAGTTAGTATGTGCCCCCGGTAAATTGAAATGCGCGTTCAAATTCAATATATAGAGTAATATGTTGATTTTGATGGAAACTGATCGAAACGATCAAATCAGCCTACGATACATATCCCATTGTGTTCGGAATGGGGGTAATTAGCTATGGGCGACAGGTGGTGGGTTTCGTTTCGTATTCGAAATAGAAAGTTGCTTTTTGAAATTAATTGAATAAAATAAAATAATATTATATAACCCCCCTTCTGTTTCTCTCTCCCCGACACTTCAAAGAAAAAAACCCTAAAATTTCTGAAACGACCCAAACTTCCCCATGAAGGAATGACTAGATTGCTTTGAGAACAACACACATCAGAACACAAAACAGAAGAACATTTTATTGCTGTTACAACAATTACATCAGAGTACAAGAATTTTCCAAAGTATGGATAATAATATACATTGGAAATACAATAATATCAGAGTTTAAATTACATTTAAATAGCAGCGGAAAAATAATACAAAACACAACTGAAAGAAATACATGGATATAGAGCCTTCCGAATGTGAAAACCCGTAACTTCCCCGTAAAGGAAAGTGTCGGATTGTTCGAGAACAAGCCACAACAGAACACATACAAAAGAACATTTCATTGTATATTACAACAATGCATCAGATTACAAGAATATACAGAGTACGAATAAATATTACATAGAAATATCAGAGATTTAAATTACATTTAAATACATCGCAGCGGAAAATAATACAATACACAACTAGAAGAGATATACGGATACAAAGCTTTCCGGATATCATTCCAGCTGTAAACCAGGATCCTATGAATATAAATCTGCAAAAACCAAAACTACTAGCTGCCCGTGTCAAAATAAGGGCACCCAGAGTTTAGGTTAAAACAATAAACTCCAGGTCAGTCATGGGACTGGTGTGAGAACTAAAACAGTTAATCTTTATTTTTAAAGTTAGGTAAATCAAGGGACCACGCCGTATAACACGGAACGGGTTTCCTCCCAAGAATACCAGTGCGTAAAACAACAGCGCAATGCTAAATAAAGAAAAATGAAGCTATTATAAGACCCAGGTCCTATCACACAATGCAACGCAAGCTGGGGGATAGGGTTTTTACCTTATAATAGCCAAGAATGCTTGATACGTTTAAAACAAATCATTTGATACTATTATAAGTGCATAGTGTATAAAACAACTTCAAATCATAAATATCAATCATAGGCGGCATGAATGCCCCATACCACTATGTCGCCATATATAGGTTATACAATCAAAATCGCAAAGTCACGTATTTGGAAATTGGGTTTCCATCTATGAACCGAGGCAAAAGATAGTCCTCAACCGATTCGAGACAATCTAGCCCATGTCTCAGGCAAGTACTCAGTCAAGCCTTGGAGCGACAGGGCCGGTCCACCGATGTGGATTAAAATGCCTGAACACTACGTTTCCCCGCCCTTTGGGGCGTAAATGAGCCAACGAATGGCTCCATCAGACCCGGATCGTCCGATCTAACCGAGGCGCCTCGCAACAGCAACAACCACATAAGTCAAACTCGTCAGGGCGTGTAAAACCACTGACGCCACTTTTTAGCTAGAAGGAAACGCATGCCCTCCTTGAGGTCCGTCTCCCGTTTTTGGTTCATACCGGGTGTGAAACTCGCGAAGTAAACGTTACACAAAGCTACGCCACAAAGGCCGTGCTTTGATCATCACCACAAGACTTTGCTTTTCAACAGAAGCCTCGATCAATTGCCACTTAGGCATGCCACACAGGCAATTCACTCCATGCGTTTGATATCCATCAATATATAACCCCTGAGCTCGTACGTCTCAGAGAAGGGCGTCAAGCAAGAGAATAAATTGTCCGCCGCCAAACAGATATATATTTAATAGAGATCAATCACACAGACTAAAATCCAATGTCAGACACACAGTCCATTTACAAGTCCGTTCTGGGTCTGAACGAAACCGGAGGCACCTAGTACCCCGCATATCCATCGATCTCCAAGTACGTCTGGACGATCACCAACTGTTTCCATCTTCTTGGGTGTACAGCCCAATCAAGATCATCAGTAACCACCCAAACGACGTGAAGACTTCTGGTCTTCGACCACCGTCTTCATCTTCGACTTATCGTCGTATCAGTTATTCAGAATGGGATAAACCCGGTCTTTCTGAATAACTCACGTATATTTTAAATAAGTGTTACACAAACACAACATACGCCTCATTCCAATTCATCAGTCACTAACCGTTAATTAATCAAGAGAATAATTCCCCAAATATTAACCTCGAAGGCCGAAACCAACATCAGATCAATATCCAGAAAATCATTCTGCTTAGCTAACCGACGGTTAGTTTCTAAATTTCACATTCATAGGGAAAGGTTCCCATTAATTTTATCCAAGATAAATTCCTTGAATTTATTCTTTAATCATCTTTTGAATTTCGATTCAACTAGTCGGGATTAACGAACCTTACCGAAGTAATCATTGGTTTTAATTTCCCAATCCCAACCTATTCATCCCATGAAGTAAAACTGGTAGTACTTCATATCTAACACCACGGTGTTATCGGTAAATTCAATTACCATTTCACGTTCAAATCTAATTAAAGATTTAACTATCGCCTGGAGCAAAACTGGTGATACTCCATTCTCGATCCTTTCAATCTAGTTAAAGATTCATTAAAACTCCACTTAGTTTTAATTGCTAACTGGGTTAAAGAATCAGTGTCATTTAAAACACGGTTCACGATAAACCCAAAATCACATTCCATTAATTATCGGGTTAAAGAACGAGTGTTATTTAAAACACTGTTCACGATAAACCCAAAAATCAATATCAATTCAATTCCAATTAAATATTATTTAATTGGTACACTTCATTAAATCTAAATAAAAAGATTTAATCTTTTCTCAACTGGGTTCAAGAACAGCGTTAATGAAGACACCATTCACGACAAACCCAAATCATATTTGATATTAAACACAAGGCTCTGAATAGAAAATATATCGGCTTATATTCAATATCAAATTCTACGATTAACAAATGTCGTATTGGAAATAACGATATAAATATATATCTTTCAAATTTCCATAACAACATCTGTATAATCTCGAATTCCAACATCGAAATATTCCGAAGACAATTTCGATTCAAATCCACTCCAATATAATTATTGGAAATTCTGGTTATTTTCAAAACCATTTTCAAATTCAATTTATTTATTAAAAAAAAATAGAATTATAATCCTAGTTCAAAACTAGTTCATTTCAATAAAAATCTATTTTTATCTTTTCAAATATGGAGTTTTTCATCCCAATTCTTTCTAAATCATTTCTTATGATTTTACACAAATTATTACTATTTTTAATAATTTTATCAAGGCCCGTACAGTCGATTTCCATCAACGGCCATCGAACTGCACTTACAGCCACCTTTTCCAAATTCGATTTGGACATAATTCCAAATCCAACCGTTAGATTTCTAATTTCTAATATTCGTTAGAAAGCTCTTTTCGATACGAACCCAACGGTTCCGGTTTTTGGAGAATCCGACGGTCGGATCTCCCGTTTTGTCCGTTTGAAATAAATGGTCGAAATTCACGAACTACCGCGGCGCGGCGCGTTCTATTCAGGCCATTATATTATATATATATAATATATAATATATATTTCACCGGTTTCTATTTAAAACGAATTATATAAATAGTTTTAAATTCGTTTCAAAAGCAATTTCAACTTCCATTTCAATTCAAATCAAAATTGAATTCTTCTTTATAAATTCGTTTTAAAATTCATTTCTATTCAATTCAAATTTCAATCCAATTTGAATTCATTTCAATTCGCATTCAATTTAATTTGAATTCGTTTTCAATTCAATTCGGTTTCAAAGTCGGTTTCTATTCGATTCAATTCAAATTGGTTTTCTATTCAATTCATTTCGAAATCGTTTTCAATTCAATTCATTTCAAAATCGTTTTCAATTCAATTCATTTCGAAATCGTTTTCAATTCAATTCATTTCGAAATCGTTTTCAATTCAATTCATTTCCGTTTTCTATTTGAATCAAATTCATTATATATTCAATGGAAATCAAATTCGTTTTATAATCAATTCGAATTCAATTCGTTATATATTCAATTCGAATTCGTTTTCTATTCAATTTGATTCAAATTTCATTTCAAAATATGCGTTTTCGAAATCACTTTTCAATATTCATTTTTAAATGAATAAAATCGATATAGATATCGTTCACGTCAAAATGGCGTCAATCTAACCAACACGGCTTCATATATTTCTATTTTCAAATATTCTATTCAACAAATGAATATTTATTTTTGTCAACACACGACTAATCTCAACGAATGAGTACTGTCCACGTGTGACTATTTTTGTTAAATTATTTCGTTCAACACATGACTAATCTCAACGGATGAGTACAGTCAACACATGAACCTTTATTTTATATTGATAAAAATGTAAATTTTATTATTAAAATATTTCGTTCAACACATGACTAATCTCAACGGATGAGTACAGTCAACACATGAACCTTTATTTTATATTGATAAAAATGTAAATTTTATTATTAAAATATTTCGTTCAACACATGACTAATCTCAACGGATGAGTACAGTCAACACATGAACCTTTATTTTATAATATTCTTTATTTTTCAAATTGGAATGAGGCCCAATCAATTACCATATAAAGTTAATTATATGGATTTTCATACAACACATGTATAATAGCATTGAAAAATAATCAACCATCATCAACCAAAGTGCACTACACTGTATAAGCATCAAATATAGATATCTAACGCTTATAACAGCCTGTCAATCAATCGATCGACATATTTAATCAATCAGGATGAGTGAACTTCAAATTTCATCCCAACACCCGTGTGGGGTTTCAAATCAACAAACACAGATTTTATTTGTGCAGTTGGGCGATGTGTAAAATTTATCGTCCCAATCAATGTCCTTCAAATAGGTGTACATAAACAAACCGTCCGGTTTGTAAATGAATATTTTATTTTATTCACTTCCACGTTAAAAATTATATTTTTAACGATAAAATATTTTATTTCAACCTATGAATATTCTATTCGGTTCATTTATTCAATAAAATGATATTTTTATTTTTCTAACATATTTTAGAAAATTTCGGCGGCATAACGGCACGATACTAGAAACGGGACGAGGCCTAGCCTTATCCCCGGTCTAGTGAAGGCCCACGCCATTCACACATCAATCAAATCAATTTATTTCACCAAACAGTTCAATTTCAATCAAATGATCTAACTAATTTTTGCAATCAAACAAACAAGTCCATGGTCTGTGGACGATTGTGTCGGGTGCTACTAAGCACCGTATGCATCCTAATATATATATATAACTAGAAAATGAAATTGAAAGGTGAGAAATTCTCACAGATAGCTATCCAACTTCACGACACTTCTAATGCAGGAAATCTTCACTGTTCTCGCTTTTTATCACCTTCATTGCCCGTATTCTCTACATATGTAAAAATCGAATTTTTACTTCGCTATTCAATATATAAAAATCGAATTTTTACTATGTTATTCAATATATAAAAATCGAATTTTTACTATGCTGTTCAATATATAAAAATCATATTTTTACTATGCTATTCAATATATAAAAATCATATTTTTACTATGCTATTCAATATATAAAAATCATATTTTTACTATGCTGTTCAATATATAAAAATCAGATTTTTACTATGATGTTCAATATATAAAAATCATATTTTTACTTCGCCGTCATACGAACAAAAATCTCATCTTTTTTTCAAGTAACAATCACTTCTTTTTCATGATAAAAATTCAAACTATATGTAAGATAAAAATTTCAACTTTATATACAAAAAGAAAATATCTAACTTTCTGTAAATAAATTTCTAAACTTCATATACTCACGTATCGGATTTTATGTAAATAAAATCAGATTTTTATTTAAATAAATAAAAATTACCAAAAACTTACAGTAAAATTTCTGGATCGGGGGGAGGGGGTGATGTGGCAGCCGCCGGAGGTCCAAAGGAGGGGAGAGAGTGGCGGCGCCGGCTGAGAAAAGGGGCGGGGGGGGGGGGGGGGGGTGCGGCGATGCAGTCTCCGGCGAGGTGGCGCGGTTCGATTTGGGTCTTCGCTGCGAGGTAGGGGTTCGGACTTCGATCGAGGGGGGGGGGGCTGAGAGAGGAGGTCGAGGTGGGGGGTGTCACGACGGTCTCTGGCGCGGCGGCGCTTCCTTCGGAGGAGCGACGAGCTCCTCCCGATACTTTTTTTTTTCTTTCTTCTTCGAATGAATCCAGAAAAAGGGGGCTGAGATAAAGGAATAAGGGAAGAGAGAGGAAAGGTTTTATTTTAATTATTTATTTCAAAAAAGTTGACTTTTTATTTCGACCTCGAAACGAGGCCCACCGCCTGTCGTCCATAGCTAATTACCCCCATTCCGAACACAATGGGATATGTATTATAAGCTGATTCGATCGTTACAATCAGTTTCCGTTTAATTTACATTTAAATCATTATATTGAATTTTAAACGTACATTTCAATTTAACGGGGTCACATACTAACTAGAAAAATTCCAGAAAAATATTTTCTAGCTTCCTATTGACGATACGGTCCTAACAAAACTAGTTTCGTCAAATTCTGAGACCGTTGGAAAAATGGCCATTTTCCAGTCGATTAAAATCAACTGAAACTGGTCAAACGCGTTTTCCTTTGCCACACTCACATATTGAATCGAAAAATTATGAAATTTGAAACCTAGCAATAACTTTACATCCCGGACCCAACTAAACTGGTTTCGTCGAAATCCGAGGTCGTTTGCAAAATGTCCATTTTTAAGGGCCTGAATTCCATAGCGACTATTCAGAATTTTCAACTGGACATATCTTTTGATTCCCGCTATGAAATTTCGATTGGTCGGATTCGTTGGAAAGATATTATCAATTAGATCCTAATGTTTTTGGTTTCACTAAAATCCGGATTGTTTTGCACTCGGTACATTCAATTGAAGTTTGTAATCGAATTATCGAACTACCGCGCCATTTTCAATTCCTTTTATAATTATAAATAATTATTTATATTCTAACGACGACGTATATAAATATATACGATCGAATTATATTCAAAATAAATTTTTCGTCGATATTATTTAAAATAATTCATTTTAAATAATCAAAATTCGCTAAAATTGCCAAAATAAAAATTTTAAACTGGCCCAGATTTTCGGGTTGTTACAATCTCCCCCACTTAAAACTTTTCGTCCCCGAAAAGGAACAAAGTCGAAAGTGGTTTGATTAACCAACTCTACGTTCGATCTGGCTTCCATTCTCCAACTTTTTAGTTTCTGAGAATTTTCAAATTTTCAAAAATTTGGCTAACACCCTAAATTTTCGAAAAATTTCGCCATAACCTCCCCTGCACCGGGAGCATCGGGAAATCTCAAATAGCTTCCCCGGTCCTTCAGATCTCAAAAAGAAAAAGAAAAAACCAAGCGGCTAGCCAATAGGCTCATAAAATCATCATCACCCAAACAAAACAGTAAATTATGTAGTAAACATGTACCTATTTGTCGGGCAAACAAATTTTATTCTCTGCTCTAGCCTCCTTGCTATGACCTGTTCAATGTAAGTGCAAGTATATGCAAGCAAATGCAACCAAATTTCAATACAATTCATTATTTGATTCAATTAGGCATAATGGTTCAAAATTATCAATCAAATAAACAAACAATACAAACATCAATCAATTAGTGAATTAGAGTTTCAAATTCATAATTTTGATACATATACAAAAATCATGTTTTTGATGCCAATTCACAACAATGTGTTCTAACTATATAAGTTTTGGTTCTCACACCAGTCCAATGGAAATATATAGAAAATCACACCTTCGAAACACGAAACTAATTACTAATGATGACGCGTCAATCATCAGAATCAGGTCCGGGCGACTAGAGTGTGATCCTATATCTATCCAATATATTAAAACTTTGAATATACGTTTGCAAGGTGTATATGCAAAATCTTTATATACTGGACTGTCCAAAATCAATATAAATAAATAATCAAATACGAATAGTTGATTTAAATTTTCAAAACAAAATTTGTTTTCACTTTAAAAATATACTCTTCACACTCGTTCTAGGATACTACTAATCCTATCTCTAACGAGTCATTCCCATTGGATATTACTAATCCAATATCTGATGAATTCTTTCGTATGGTTCTAATGTGTCTCGTTCTCTGAGCTTTGTAAACCAAAGCTCTGATACCAATTGTGAAAACCCGTAACTTCCCCGTAAAGGAAAGTGTCGGATTGTTCGAGAACAAGCCACAACAGAACACATACAAAAGAACATTTCATTGTATATTACAACAATGCATCAGATTACAAGAATATACAGAGTACGAATAAATATTACATAGAAATATCAGAGATTTAAATTACATTTAAATACATCGCAGCGGAAAATAATACAATACACAACTAGAAGAGATATACGGATACAAAGCTTTCCGGATATCATTCCAGCTGTAAACCAGGATCCTGTGAATATAAATCTGCAAAAACCAAAACTACTAGCTGCCCGTGTCAAAATAAGGGCACCCAGAGTTTAGGTTAAAACAATAAACTCCAGGTCAGTCATGGGACTGGTGTGAGAACTAAAACAGTTAATCTTTATTTTTAAAGTTAGGTAAATCAAGGGACCACGCCGTATAACACGGAACGGGTTTCCTCCCAAGAATACCAGTGCGTAAAACAACATCGCAATGCTAAATAAAGAAAAATGAAGCTATTATAAGACCCAGGTCCTATCACACAATGCAACGCAAGCCGGGGGATAGGGTTTTTACCTTATAATAGCCAAGAATGCTTGATACGTTTAAAACAAATCATTTGATACTATTATAAGTGCATAGTGTATAAAACAACTTCAAATCATAAATATCAATCATAGGCGGCATGAATGCCCCATACCACTATGTCGCCATATATAGGTTATACAATCAAAATCGCAAAGTCACGTATTTGGAAATTGGGTTTCCATCTATGAACCGAGGCAAAAGATAGTCCTCAACCGATTCGAGACAATCTAGCCCATGTCTCAGGCAAGTACTCAGTCAAGCCTTGGAGCGACAGGGCCGGTCCACCGATGTGGATTAAAATGCCTGAACACTACGTTTCCCCGCCCTTTGGGGCGTAAATGAGCCAACGAATGGCTCCATCAGACCCGGATCGTCCGATCTAACCGAGGCGCCTCGCAACAGCAACAACCACATAAGTCAAACTCGTCAGGGCGTGTAAAACCACTGACGCCACTTTTTAGCTAGAAGGAAACGCATGCCCTCCCTGAGGTCCGTCTCCCGTTTTTGGTTCATACCGGGTGTGAAACTCGCGAAGTAAACGTTACACAAAGCTACGCCACAAAGGCCGTGCTTTGATCATCACCACAAGACTTTGCTTTTCAACAGAAGCCTCGATCAATTGCCACTTAGGCATGCCACACAGGCAATTCACTCCATGCGTTTGATATCCATCAATATATAACCCCTGAGCTCGTACGTCTCAGAGAAGGGCGTCAAGCAAGAGAATAAATTATCCGCCGCCAAACAGATATATATTTAATAGAGATCAATCACACAGACTAAAATCCAATGTCAGACACACAGTCCATTTACAAGTCCGTTCTGGGTCTGAACGAAACCGGAGGCACCTAGTACCCCGCATATCCATCGATCTCCAAGTACGTCTGGACGATCACCAACTGTTTCCATCTTCTTGGGTGTACAGCCCAATCAAGATCATCAGTAACCACCCAAACGACGTGAAGACTTCTGGTCTTCGACCACCGTCTTCATCTTCGACTTATCGTCGTATCAGTTATTCAGAATGGGATAAACCCGGTCTTTCTGAATAACTCACGTATATTTTAAATAAGTGTTACACAAACACAACATACGCCTCATTCCAATTCATCAGTCACTAACCGTTAATTAATCAAGAGAATAATTCCCCAAATATTAACCCCGAAGGCCGAAACCAACATCAGATCAATATCCAGAAAATCATTCTGCTTAGCTTACCGACAGTTAGTTTCTAAATTTCACATTCATAGGGAAAGGTTCCCATTAATTTTATCCAAGATAAATTCCTTGAATTTATTCTTTAATCATCTTTTGAATTTCGATTCAACTAGTCGGGATTAACGAACCTTACCGAAGTAATCATTGGTTTTAATTTCCCAATCCCAACCTATTCATCCCATGAAGTAAAACTGGTAGTACTTCATATCTAACACCACGGTGTTATCGGTAAATTCAATTACCATTTCACGTTCAAATCTAATTAAAGATTTAACTATCGCCTGGAGCAAAACTGGTGATACTCCATTCTCGATCATTTCAATCTAGTTAAAGATTCATTAAAACTCCACTTAGTTTTATTCGCTAACTGGGTTAAAGAATCAGTGTCATTTAAAACACGGTTCACGATAAACCCAAAATCACATTCCATTAATTATCGGGTTAAAGAACGAGTGTTATTTAAAACACTGTTCACGATAAACCCAAAAATCAATATCAATTCAGTTCCAATTAAATATTATTTAATTGGTACACTTCATTAAATCTAAATAAAAAGATTTAATCTTTTCTCAACTGGGTTCAAGAACAGCGTTAATGAAGACACCATTCACGACAAACCCAAATCATATTTGATATTAAACACAAGGCTCTGAATAGAAAATATATCGGCTTATATTCAATATCAAATTCTACGATTAACAAATGTCGTATTGGAAATAACGATATAAATATATATCTTTCAAATTTCCATAACAACATCTGTATAATCTCGAATTCCAACATCGAAATATTCCGAAGACAATTTCGATTCAAATCCACTCCAATATAATTATTGGAAATTCTGGTTATTTTCAAAACCATTTTCAAATTCAATTTATTTGTTAAAAAAAAAAAGAATTATAATCCTAGTTCAAAACTAGTTAATTTCAATAAAAATCTATTTTTATCTTTTCAAATATGGAGTTTTTCATCCCAATTCTTTCTAAATCATTTCTTATGATTTTACACAAATTATTACTATTTTTAATAATTTTATCAAGGCCCGTACAGTCGATTTCCATCAACGGCCATCGAACTGCACTTACAGCCACCTTTTCCAAATTTGATTTGGACATAATTCCAAATCCAACCGTTAGATTTCTAATTTCTAATATTCGTTAGAAAGCTCTTTTCGATACGAACCCAACGTTTCCGGTTTTAGAAGAATCCGACGGTCGGATCTCCCGTTTTGTCCGTTTGAAATAAATGGTCGAAATTAACGAACTACCGCGGCGCGGCGCGTTCTATTCAGGCCATTATATTATATATATATATATAATATATAATATATATTTCGCCGGTTTCTATTTAAAACGAATTATATAAATAGTTTTAAATTCGTTTCAAAAGCAATTTCAAGTTCCATTTCAATTCAAATCAAAATTGAATTCTTCTTTATAAATTCGTTTTAAAATTCATTTCTATTCAATTCAAATTTCAATCCAATTTGAATTCATTTCAATTCGCATTCAATTTAATTTGAATTCGTTTTCAATTCAATTCGGTTTCAAAGTCGGTTTCTATTCGATTCAATTCAAATTGGTTTTCTATTCAATTCATTTCGAAATCGTTTTCAATTCATTTCATTTCAAAATCGTTTTCAATTCAATTCATTTCAAAATCGTTTTCAATTCAATTCATTTCGAAATCGTTTTTAATTCAATTCATTTCCGTTTTCTATTTGAATCAAATTCATTATATATTCAATGGAAATCAAATTCGTTTTATAATCAATTCGAATTCAATTCGTTATATATTCAATTCGAATTCGTTTTCTATTCAATTTGATTCAAATTTCATTTCAAAATATGCGTTTTCGAAATCACTTTTCAATATTCATTTTTAAATGAATAAAATCGATATAGATATCGTTCACGTCAAAATGGCGTCAATCTAACCAACACGGCTTCATATATTTCTATTTTCAAATATTCTATTCAACAAATGAATATTTATTTTTGTCAACACACGACTAATCTCAACGAATGAGTACTGTCCACGTG
Organism: Allium sativum; assembly: GCA_030737875.1. Taxonomy (NCBI): domain Eukaryota; kingdom Viridiplantae; phylum Streptophyta; class Magnoliopsida; order Asparagales; family Amaryllidaceae; genus Allium; species Allium sativum. Next base: position 243,760,086 of record CM060923.1, read on the forward strand.
TGACTATTTTTGTTAAATTATTTCGTTCAACACATGACTAATCTCAACGGATGAGTACAGTCAACACATGAACCTTTATTTTATATTGATAAAAATGTAAATTTTATTATTAAAATATTTCGTTCAACACATGACTAATCTCAACGGATGAGTACAGTCAACACATGAACCTTTATTTTATATTGATAAAAAATTAAATTTTATTATTAAAATATTTCGTTCAACACATGACAAATCTCAACGGATGAGTACAGTCAACACATGAACCTTTATTTTATAATATTCTTTATTTTTCAAATTGGAATGAGGCCCAATCAATTACCATATAAAGTTAATTATATGGATTTTCATACAACACATGTATAATAGCATTGAAAAATAATCAACCATCAACCAAAGTGCACTACACTGTATAAGCATCAAATATAGATATCTAACGCTTATAACAGCCTGTCAATCAATCGATCGACATATTTAATCAATCAGGATGAGTGAACTTCAAATTTCATCCCAACACCCGTGTGGGGTTTCAAATCAACAAACACAGATTTTATTTGTGCAGTTGGGCGATGTGTAAAATTTATCGTCCCAATCAATGTCCTTCAAATAGGTGTACATAAACAAACCGTCCGGTTTGTAAATGAATATTTTATTTTATTCACTTCCACGTTAAAAATTATATTTTTAACGATAAAATATTTTATTTCAACCTATGAATATTCTATTCGGTTCATTTATTCAATAAAATGATATTTTTATTTTTCTAACATATTTTAGAAAATTTCGGCGGCATAACGGCACGATACTAGAAACGGGACGAGGCCTAGCCTTATCCCCGGTCTAGTGAAGGCCCACGCCATTCACACATCAATCAAATCAATTTATTTCACCAAACAGTTCAATTTCAATCAAATGATCTAACTAATTTTTGCAATCAAACAAACAAGTCCATGGTCTGTGGACGATTGTGTCGGGTGCTACTAAGCACCGTCTGCATCCTAATATATATATATATAACTAGAAAATGAAATTGAAAGGTGAGAAATTCTCACAGATAGCTATCCAACTTCACGACACTTCTAATGCAGGAAATCTTCACTGTTCTCGCTTTTTATCACCTTCATTGCCCGTATTCTCTACATATGTAAAAATCGAATTTTTACTTCGCTATTCAATATATAAAAATCGAATTTTTACTATGTTATTCAATATATTAAAATCGAATTTTTACTATGCTGTTCAATATATAAAAATTATATTTTTACTATGCTATTCAATATATAAAAATCATATTTTTACTATGCTATTCAATATATAAAAATCATATTTTTACTATGTTGTTCAATATATAAAAATCAGATTTATACTATGATGTTCAATATATAAAAATCATATTTTTACTTCGCCGTCATACGAACAAAAATCTCATCTATTTTTCCAAGTAAAAATCACTTCTTTTTCATGATAAAAATTCAAACTATATGTAAGATAAAAATTTCAACTTTATATACAAAAATAAAATATCTAACTTTCTGTAAATAAATTTCTAAACTTCATATACTCACGTATCGGATTTTATGTAAATAAAATCAGATTTTTATTTAAATAAATAAAAATTACCAAAAACTTACAGTAAAATTTCTGGATCGGGGGGAGAGGGTGATGTGGCAGCCGCCGGAGGTCCAAAGGAGGGGAGAGAGTGGCGGCGCCGGCTGAGAAAAGGGGGGGGGTGCGGCGATGCAGTCTCCGGCGAGGTGGCGCGGTTCGATTTGGGGTTTCGCTGCGAGGTAGGGGTTCGGACTTCGATCGAGGGGGGGGACTGAGAGAGGAGGTCGAGGTGGGGGGGTCACGACGGTCTCTGGCGCGGCGGCGCTTCCTTCGGAGGAGCGACGAGCTCCTCCCGATACTTTTTTTTTCTTTCTTCTTCAAATGAATCCAGAAAAAGGGGGCTGAGATAAAGGAATAAGGGAAGAGAGAGGAAAGGTTTTATTTTAATTATTTATTTCGAAAAAGTTGACTTTTTATTTTGACCTCGAAACGAGGCCCACCGCCTGTCGTCCATAGCTAATTACCCCCATTCCGAACACAATGGGATATGTATTATAAGCTGATTCGATCGTTACAATCAGTTTCCGTTTAATTTACATTTAAATCATTATATTGAATTTTAAACGTACATTTCAATTTACCGGGGTCACATACTAACTAGAAAAATTCCAGAAAAATATTTTCTAGCTTCCTATTGACGATACGGTCCTAACAAAACTAGTTTCGTCAAATTCTGAGACCGTTGGAAAAATGGCCATTTTCTAGTCGATTAAAATCAACTGAAACTGGTCAAACGCGTTTTCCTTTGCCACACTCACATATTGAATCGAAAAATTATGAAATTTGAAACCTAGCAATAACTTTACATCCCGGACCCAACTAAACTGGTTTCGTCGAAATCCGAGGTCGTTTGCAAAATGTCCATTTTTAAGGGCCTGAATTCCATAGCGACTATTCAGAATTTTCAACTGGACATCTTTTGATTCCCGGTATGAAATTTCGATTGGTTGGATTCGTTGGAAAGATATTATCAATTAGATCCTAATGTTTTTGGTTTCACTAAAATCCGGATTGTTTTGCACTCGGTACATTCAATTGAAGTTTGTAATCGAATTATCGAACTACCGCGCCATTTTCAATTCCTTTTATAATTATAAATAATTATTTATATTCTAACGACGACGTATATAAATATATACGATCGAATTATATTCAAAATAAATTTTTCGTCGATATTATTTAAAATAATTCATTTTAAATAATCAAAATTCGCTAAAATTGCCAAAATAAAAATTTTAAACTGGCCCAGATTTTCGGGTTGTTACACCGAATATCGCTCCAGCTGTAGACCAGGATCCTGTGAATATAATATCTGCAAACCAAAACTACTAGCTGCCCAAGTGGAAAATATAGGCACCCAGAGTTTAGGTTAAAACAATAAACTCCAGGTCAGTCATGGGACTGGTACGAGAACTCAAAAACAGTTATTAAGTTGATTTTAAAGTTAGGTAAATCAAGGGACCACGCCGTATAACACGGAACGGGTTTACCCCCAAGAATACCAGTGCATAAAAATAAATAGCGCAATGGAAAATAAAGGAAAACGAAGCTATTATAAGACTCAGGTCCCATCACACAATGCAACGCAAGCCGGAGGATAGAGTTTTACCTTATAATAGCCAAATATGCTTGGTACGCGAAAATTTATCTTTTAAAATTACTATAAGTGCATAGTGTTGAAATCAATTTCGAAAGTAAATGTATTAATCATAGATGGCATAGTACCCCATCCTACTATGTCGCCATACTAGTTCTACAATCGAAACCGCAAGGTCGTATTGGAAATTGGATTTCCATCATGAGTCGAGGCTAAGGGCAAGCTCCTCTTCGATTCGAGACACTCTAGCAAATGCCTCAGGATCACACCTATGGGCAACCATTGGATCTTCAGGGCCGGTCCCTACCTAAGAGTAGTGGATTAATTATGCTTGAACACACGCTTCCCGTTTCCTTTGAACCTATAGTATGACCACTAACGGCCTATAAATCCGAGGCGCCTCAAAATCCATCATCCACATAAGTAAAATGCCAGCCAGTTTAAGCATCGACACTACTCCTAGCTAGAAAGAAATGTGTGCACTCCCTGCAGTCCTAATCCCATTTTTGACTCATACCGGGGAGTGAGGCTCGCGAAGTCACGCTATACACAAAGCTACGCCTAAATAGGCTATGCTTTGATCATCCCACAAGGCCTGCTTTTCAACAAAGCCTTGATCATATGCATCTTAGCATGCCACATCATCAATCCATACCATATCATTAATTCATCTATCGATATATAACAGGGTGTTAAGCCAGAGAATAAATTCTCCGCCACCAAACAGCTATATATTAAATAGAGATCAACGAATACAATATAAAGGAATACAATGTCAGACACACAATCCATTTATCAGTCCGTTCTGGGTCTGAACGAAACCATATCCGGTAGATCTCCAAATACGTCTGAGTGATCACCAATTTTTCCCTAATTTTGGGTGTACGGTCCAATCAAGATATCATTAATCATCCATTCGATATGGAAATTTCCCGATCTTCAATAACCGTCTTCATCATCGATCTTCAATCGTCATATGAATTATTCAGAATGGGTTAAACCCGGTCTTTCTGAATAATTTGCGTAATTTAAAATCATGTGCTTTAAAACACAACCAACGCCTCATTCCCATCAAGAATATTTCTTTAATTTAACTTAAACCAAATTAAGGTTCATTCAACTAGTCGGGATTAACGCCCTACGAAGTAATTATTTATTATTATTCCAATCCCAACCTATATATCCCATGGAGTAAAACTGGTGGTACTCCATATCTAAACCCCAATGTGTTACGATAAATTTAATTACCGTTTAATCGTTTGAATCTAATTAAAGATTCAACTATTGCATGGAATAAAACTGGTGGTATTCCATTTCCGACTCCTTAGCAAATTAAATTACTAAATCCCCATTTCAGTCTAGTTAAAGATTTATTAAAACTTTATTTAGTTTAAATCTTCCAAAATCATATCATTTAATGATTGTAAAATTTTCAAGAAATTTATCTCGTCTTTAACTAGGTTAAAGAACAAATGTCACTGAAAACATCGTACACAATAAACCCAAAATCTTATTCCATTTAATTTCAATTTAATGTATTAAATTGAAGTCTTCGCTTTAGAAAATTTTATTAAATCTTAGTTAAAAGATTAATAAAATTCTAAATTTCAAATTTCATTGTTAATCAGGTTTAAGAACTAATGTTATTTTAAAAACATTGTTCACAATCAACCCAACCATTGATTTTCAATTCTATTTTCAGTTTTGTTTATAAATTGAAAATCCTCATTTATATCTTAATAAAGATTTATAACATTCCATATTACATTTTCACCATCAATTGAGATTAAAGAACAAATGTCATTTGAAACATAGTTCACGGTAAACCCACAATCAACTTTCATTTCAATTCCAATTAATTAATTAGAAAACCTTTCTAAATCTTAATTAAAAGATTTATTCTTTTCACACGTGTTTTAGGAACGGTGTCATTTAAGATACCATTCACGACAAACTGAAAATTTATTTATTTACATTAATTCCAAATAAAAATTAATTAATTGGAAAACACTTTAAATCTTAATTAAAGGTTTAATTAACAACTAGTTCATTTCAATAAAATATATCTTCATCTTTTAAAAACCATATTACATAAAAATGTAATTTTTAATGTTAAGTCTTTTTATTGAATCAAACTATCAATGAAAATGAACTTTTAAATAACTATTCTTTTTATTATAACAAATGGCAATAAAAATTCAAATCTTATATTTTCAATCCTTTTAATGTAAACAAATGACATTAAAAATCACATCTTTAATTCACTTCTTTTAATGTAAACAAATGACATTAAAAATCACATCTTTAATTCACTTCTTTTTAATGTAAACAAATGACATTAAAAATCAAATCTTTAATTTGATTCTTTTTATAAAAAAATGAAATCTTTTTAGTTCAACTTCATTACATTGTAAAAAAAATGTAATCTTTTATTTCCAACTTAATTACTTTGAAAAATGTAATCTTTTTAATTCAACTTTATTACATTGGAAAATGTAATCTTTCATTTAGAAACATTTATAAAATGTTCAATACAATCATTTAAAATGATTTCTACTCGTATTTTGAATTTCAATAAAGATCAGGTTCTTATAACATTAAAATAATATAATAATAATATTTTCAAAATGTAAATTTTGAAATTCAAACTTCTAATATTAATTGATCATTAATTATTGCATTAACCTCTCACATAAGATTTATTGTTTGCGGTTGCTGGATGTGCCGGGTGGGTCCGGGCAGACTTATACCGCAAACTCATTCTAACCTCGGGTTAAGCCATATTCATTTTATTATAATAATCATTAAATTAAAACTCTAAATTGTTAAATATCAAATTTTAATCATTCATCATTTATTATATAATAAATGATATTCATGGAAATTGTAATAACCCGGAAATATGGGCCAGTTTAAAATTTTTATTTTGGCAATTTTAGCGAATTTTGATTATTTAAATTGAATTATTTTAAATAATAACGACGAGAAATTTATTATGAATAGAATTCAAACGTATATATTATATAGATCGTCGTTAGAATATAATTATTTATTTTATATTTATAAAAGGAATTGAAAATGGCGCGGTAGTTCGATAATTCGATTTCAAACTTCAATTGAACATACCGGGTGCAAAATAAACCGGATTTTAGTGAAACAAAAAATGATGGAATCTAATTGTGAATATCTTTCTAACGAATCCGAAAAATCGAAATTTCATAGTGGGAATCAATAGATATGTCCAGTTGAAATTTCTTAATAGTCGCTATGGAATTCAGGCCCTTAAAAATGGAAATTTTGCAAATGACCTCGGATTTCGACGAAACCACTTTTGTTGGATCCGTGATGTCAAGTTATTGCTAGATTCCAATTTTCATAATTTTTCGAATCAATATGTGAGCGTGGCAAAGGAAAACGCGTTTGACCAGTTTCAGTTGATTTTAATCGACTGGAAAATGGCCATTTTTCAAACGGTCTCAGAATTCGACGAAACTAGTTTTGTTAGGACCGTATCGTCAATACGAAGCCAGAAATTATTTTTCGGTGATTTTTCGAGTCCGTATGTGACCCCGGTAATTTGAAGTGTACGATTAAAATCCAGTATAATGATTTAAATGTAAATTCAACGAAAACTGATCGAAACGATCGAATGAGCTTACGATACATATCCCATTGTGTTCGGAATGGGGGTAATTAGCTATGGACGACAGGCGGTGGGCCTTGTTTCGAGGTCGAAAGAAAAAGTTACCTTTTGGGATTAAAATAAAATAAAACTATAATTAAAAATAAACCCCCCCTCTCCTTTATTTACTCAGCCCCCCCGTTAGTTTTCATTTCAGAAAACGAAAAAAAAAACCTAAACTACCGCCGAGCCCCCTAACCTCTGCCGCGATCGACGACCCCCCCCTCCCCCCCCATCCTCTGCCGAGACCGCAGCCCCCCTCCTCCTGCTGCCGACCGAAGACCCCCCTCGAAAAAATCCGATACAATGTAAGTTTCTTTTATTTTTATTTTTATTTTGGTTTATTTAATTGTCTAGGTTATTTATTTATAAAGTAATTAGTTTGTTAGAGATAAAAATATGATTTTGATATTAGTAGACAATTAAAAATATAATTTTTATATGATAGGCGTAGGAAAAATATAATTTTTACATGATAGAAAGAATAAAAATTCGATTTTTATCATATGTGGAATATAGAAATATAATTTTTATATGAAGAAAAGGTTAAAAATATAATCTTTTATATTGTAGAGGTATAAAAATATAATCTTTTATATTGTAGAGGTATAAAAATATAATCTTTTATATTGTAGAGGTATAAAAATATAATCTTTAATATTGTAGAGATATAAAAATATAATCTTTTATATTGTAGAAGTATAAAAATATAATCTTTTATTAAATAAAGACATGATTTTTAATGTGGATAAAAGATATGATTTTTATATTATACAGAAAGTAAAAATTCAATTTTTATATATTGAATAGCCAAGTAAAAATTCGATTTTTTATATATAGAATAGAGAAGTAAAAATGTGATTTTTATATATATGTAGTGAATACGGTCAACGAAAGTGATGAAAGAAGAAATGGCGAAGATTTCTACAAAGAAGAGCCGAGGCGTCTGGTTCAGCAAATCTGTGAGAACTTCTCACCTTTCAATTTAATTTTTCTAGTTATAAATATATACTAGGATGCAGACGGTGTTTAGTAGCACCCGACACCCGTCGTCCACAGACCACGGATGGCTTGTATGCTTGTTTGTTTGATTTTGATGTGTAGTTGATTGTGTGATGTGATGTGAAATGAAATAAAATATTTATATAGTTAAAAATATTTTATAGTAAAAAATAGAATTTTTAATGTATATATGAAAGGAAATAAAAATAAACAAAGCGGACGATTTGTTTATATACACACATTTGACTGATATTGATTGGGACGATAAATTTTACACATCGCCCAACTGCACAAATAAAATATGTGTTTGATTGTTTGAAAATCCCACACGGGTATTGGGATGATATATGACATACACTAATCCCAATAGTTAGTTGTATGTCGATCGATTGATTGACAGACTGTTATAAGCGTTGAATATTTATATTTGATGCTTATACAGTGTAGAATGCACTTTGGATGATTGTTGATTGTTCATCGTTGTTGATATGTACATGGGTTGTAGAAAATCCATATAATTAACATTATATGGTAATTGATTGTGCCTCATTCCAGTTTTGAAATAGAAATATTTGAAAAAGAAATATTTGAAATAGAATATTTGAAAATAGAAATATACGAAGCCGGGTTGATTAGATTGACGCCATTTTGACGTGAACGATATTTATATCGATTTCATTCATTTTATAATGAATATCGAAAGTGATTTCAAAATCTGATATTTTGAAAAGAATTGAAATTCGAACTGAAACTGAATAGAAGTGAATTCGAACTGAAATTGAATATAAGTGAATTCGAATTGAAATTGAATATAAGTGAATTCGAATTGAAATTGAATATAAATGAATTCGAATTGAAATTGAATTGAACTGAAAACGAATTGAACTAGAAATCAATTTGAATTGAAATCAATTTGAAATGAATTTAAAACGAATTTATAAGGAAAATTTCAATTTTGATTTGAATTTGAAATGAAGTTGAAATCGTTTTGAAAACGAATTTAAAACGATTTATATAATACGTTTTAAAAGGAAATCGACGAAGTATATATTATATATATTATATATATTATATATATTATAATGGCCTGAATAGAACGCGCTGCACCGCTGTAGTACGCGAATTTCGACCATTGACTTCGAACGGATATTGCGGGAGATCCGACCGTCGGATTCTCCAGAAACCGGAACCATTGTGTTCGTATCGAAAAGAGCTTTCTAACGAATATTAGAAATTTGAAATCTAACTGTTGGATTTGGAATTATGTCCAAATCAAATTTGGAAAGGTCGCTATAAGTGCAGTTCGATGGCCATTGATGGAAATTGACTGTACGGGCCTTGATAAAATTATTAAAAATAGTAGTAATTTGTGTAAAATCATAAGGAATGATTTGTGAAGAATTGGGATGAAAAACTCCATATTTGAAAAGATAAAAATAGATTTTTATTGAAATGAACTAGTTTTGAACTAGAATTATAATTCTATTTATTTTTAAATAAATAAATTGAATTTGAAATGGTTTTGAAAAGAACCAGAATTTCCAATGATTGCATTGGAATGGATTTGAATCGAAATTGTCTTCGGAATATTTCGATGTTGGATTTCGTGATTATACAGATGTTGTTATGGAAATTTGAAAGATATAGATATATATATCGTTATTTCCAATACGATATCTGTTGGTCGTAGAATTTGATATTGAATATAAGCCGATATATTTTCTATTCAGAGCCTTGTATTTAATATCAAATGTGATTTGGGTTTGTCGTGAATGGTGTCTTGACTAGCACAGTTCTTGAACCCAGTTGAGAAAAGATTAAATCTTTTTATTTGGATTTAATGAAGTGTAAAAATTAAATAATATTTAATTGGAATTGAATTGATATTGATTTTTGGGTTTATCGTGGACAGTGTTTTAAATAACACTCGTTCTTTGACCCAATAATTAATGGAATGTGATTTTGGGTTTATCGTGAACTGTGTTTTAAATGACACTGATTCTTTAACCCAGTTAAAGATTAAAACTAAGTGGAGTTTTAATGAATCTTTAATTAGATTGAAATGATCGAGAATGGAGTATCACCAGTTTTGCTCCAGGCGATAGTTAAATCTTTAATTAGATTTGAATGTGAAATGGTAATTGAATTTACCGATAACACCGTGGTATTAGATATGAAGTAGGACCAGTTTTACTTCATGGGATTAATAGGTTGGGATTGGGAAATAAAATAAATGATTACTTCGGTGTAGTTCGCTAATCCCGACTAGTTTGAATTGATATTCAAAGGAGATCAAAGAATAAATTTAAAGAATTTATCTTTGATAAAATTAACGGGAACCTTTCCCAAAATATAAGAATATTTGAATAAAAAGAATATTCTGAAGTGGAATGAGGCGTATGTTGTGTTTGTGTAACACTTTTATTATATACACGCGAGTTGTTCAGAAAGACCGGTTTTATCCCATTCTGAATAACTAATTCGACGTGGTATCGAAGATGAAGACGGTGGTTGAAGACCGGAGGTCTTCACGTCGTTTGGGTAATTACTGATGATCTTGATTGGGTTGTACACCCAAGAAGATGGAAACCGTTGGTGATCGTCCAGACGTACTTGGAGATCGATGGAAATGCGGGGTACTAGGTGCCTCCGGTTTTGTTTAGACCTAGAACGGACTTGTAAATGGACTATGTGTCTGACATTGGATTTTAGTCTGTGTGATTGATTTCTATTAAATATATATCTGTTTGGCAGCGGAGAATTTATTCTCTTGCTTAACGCCCTTCTCTGAGACGCACGAGCTCAGGGGTTATATACAGATGGATATCAAACGCATAGAGTGAATTGCCTGTGTGGCATGCCTAAGATGCAAATGATCAAGGCTTCTGTTGAAAAGCAAAGTCTTGTGGTGATGATCAAAGCACAGCCTGTGTGGCATAGCTTTGTGTAACGTGAATTCGCGAGCCTCGCACCCCGGTTGTGAACCAAAAACGGGAGAGGACCTCAGGGAGGACATGCGTTTCTTTCTAGCAAGGGTGGTGTCAGTGACCTACCAGCCCTGACATTTATATACTTTTCACCTGTGTGGTTGTTGCTGTTGCGAGGCGCCTCGGTTAGATCGGACGATTCGGGTCCGATGGAGCCATCCGTTGGCTCATTTACGCCCCAAAGGGCCGGGAAACGCAGTGTTCAGGCATTTTAATCCACATTGGTGGACCGGCCCTGACGATCCAAGGGTCACTCGAGCTCTGATCCTGAGACATGGGCTAGATTGTCTCGAATCAGTTGAGGACTATCTTTTGCCTCGGTTCATAGATGGAAATCCAATTTCCAAATACGTGACATTTGCGGTTTTATTTGTAGAACCTAGTATGGTGACATAGTGGGATGGGGCGCTTATGTCGTCAATGATTGATACTTGTGATTTGAAGATTGTTTTATACACTATGCACTTATGATAGTATCAAATGATTTGTTTTAAACGTATCAAGCATTCTTGGCTATTATAAGGTAAAAACCCTATCCTCCGGCTTGCGTTGCATTGTGTGATGGGAACTGGGTCTTATAATAGCTTCATTTTTCTTTATTTAGCATTGCGCTGTTTGTTTTATGCACTAGTATTCTTGGGAGGAAACCCGTTCCGTGTTATACGGCGTGGTCCCTTGATTTACCTAACTATAAAATAAAGATTTACAACTGTTTTAGTTCTCACACCAGTCCCATGACTGACCTGGAGTTTATTGTTTTGACCTAAACTCTGGGTGCCCCTATTTTGACATGTGCAGCTAGTAGTTTTGGTTTTGCAGATTTGTATTCACAGGATCCTGGTTTACAGCTGGAACGATATCCGGAAAGCTTTGTATCCGTATATCTCCTTCAGTTGTGTATTGTATTATTTTCCGCTGCTATGTAATGTATTGTAATCTCTGATATTTCTGTGTAATATTCATTTATACTCTGTGTATTCTTGTAATCTGATGGATTGTTGTAAATATGCAATGAAATGTTCTTCCGTCTGCGTTCTGTTTTGTCTTGTTCTCGAACAATCCGCGCTTTCCTTCATGGGGAAGTTACGGGTTTTCACAGTTGGTATCAGAGCTTTGGTTTACAAAGCTCAGAGAACAGGACAAATTAGAACCATACGAAAGAATTCATCAGAGATTGGATTAGTAAAATCCAATGAGAATGACTCGTTAGAGATAGGATCAGTAGTATCCTAGAACGAGTGTGAAGAGTATGTTTTTAAAATGAAAACAATTTTTGTTTTGAAAATTTAAATCAATTATTCGTATTTGATTATTTATATTATATGAATTTGGACAATCCAATATATAGAGATTTTGCATATATGTCTTGCAAACGTGTATTCGAAGTTTTAATGTATTGGATAGTTATAGAATCGCACTCTAGTGCCCGGGGATAATTCTGGTAACGGGGCACCATCGCCAGTATTTATTTTCGAGTTTCAAAAGTGAGATCTCTATAAATTTCCAATTGACTGGTGTGTGAACCGAAACTAGATAGGGATTATTTGTTGTAATTTAGCATCAAAAATCTGATTTTTTGACTATATGTCAAAGTTATGAATTTGAAAAGCTAATCAACTAATTGATTGATGGTTGTGTTGTTGATTATTGGTTGATTAATTAAAATTTGTATCATATAGCCAAATTGATCAAATAGTGAATTGTATTGAAATTTGTTGCATTTGCATGCACATACATGTACTTACATTGAACAAGTCATAGCAAGGAGGCTAGAGCAGAAGAATAAAATTGTTTGCCCGACAAATAGGTACATGTTTAGCATAATTTACTATTTTGTTTGCGTGATGATGATTTTTTGAGCCGATTGGCTAGCCGCTTGGCTTTTTCTTTTTCTTTTTGAGATCAGAGGGCCTGTACGGCAATTTCGCGATTTTCCCGTGGCTCCCGGTGCAGGGGAGGTTATGGCGAAAATTTTTCAAAAATTTAGGGTGTTAGCCAAATTTTTGAAAAGTTTGAAAAGTTCTTAGAAACTGAAAAGTTGAAGAACTTAAGCCGTAATCAAAACACTGGAAGTTGAGTTAGTTTGTGAAAGAACTTTCAGCTTCGTTCCTTTTCGGAGACGAAAAGTTTTAAGTGGGGGAGATTGTAATAACCCGGAAATCTGGGTCAGTTTAAAATTTTTATTTTGGCAATTTTAGCGAATTTTGATTATTTAAATTGAATTATTTTAAATAATAACGACGAGAAATTTATTTTGAATAGAATTCAAACGTATATATTATATAGATCGTCATTAGAACATAATTATTTATTTTATATTTATAAAAGGAATTGAAAATGGCGCGGTAGTTTGATAATTCGATTTCAAACTTCAATTGAACATACCGGGTGCAAAATAAACCGTATTTTAGTGAAACAAAAAATGATGGAATCTAATTGTGAATATCTTTCTAACGAATCCGAAAAATCGAAATTTCATAGCGGGAATCAAAAGATATGTCCAGTTGAAATTTCTGAATAGTCGCTATGGAATTCAGGCCCTTAAAAATGGAAATTTTGCAAATGACCTCGGATTTCGACGAAACCACTTTTGTTGGATCCGTGATGACAAGTTATTGCTAGATTCCAATTTTCATAATTTTTTGAATCAATATGTGAGCGTGGCAAAGGAAAACGCGTTTGACCAGTTTCAGTTGATTTTAATCAACTAGAAAATGGCCATTTTTCGAACGGTCTCAGAATTCGACGAAACTAGTTTTGTTAGGACCGTATCGTCAATACGAAGCCAGAAATTATTTTTCGGGGATTTTTCGAGTCCGTATATGACCCTGGTAATTTGAAGTTTACGTTTAAAATCCAGTATAATGATTTAAATGTAAATTCAACGAAAACTGATCGAAACGATCGAATCATCTTACGATACATATCCCATTGTGTTCGGAATGGGGGTAATTAGCTATGGACGACAGGCGGTGGGCCTTGTTTCGAGGTCGAAAGAAAAAGTTACCTTTTGGGATTAAAATAAAATAAAACTATAATTAAAAATAAACCTCCCCTCCTTTATTTACTCAGCCCCCCCCCGTTAGTTTTCATTTCAGAAAACGAAATAATAATAATAAAAAAAATCTAAACTACCGCCGAGCCCCCCCCCCAAGCGGCGAGCCACCGCGATACCCCCCTCCCCCTACGCCACCGCGACACCCCCACACCCTCCGCCGCGATCGAGACCCCCCCACCCTCTGCGGTGATCGACGCCCCCCCCCCCCCCCATCCTCTGCCGAGACCGCAGCCCCCCCTTCTCCTGTTGCCGACCGAAGACCCCCCCCCCTCGGAAAAATCCGATACAATGTAAGTTTCTTTTATTTTTATTTTTATTTTGGTTTATTTAATTGTCTAGGTTATTTATTTATAAAGTAATTAGTTTGTTAGAGATAAAAATATGATTTTGGTATTAGTAGACAATTAAAAATATAATTTTTATATGATAGGCGTAGGAAAAATATAATTTTTACATGATAGAAAGAATAAAAATTCGATTTTTATCATATGTGGAATATAGAAATATAATTTTTATATGAAGAAAAGGTTAAAAATATAATCTTTTATATTGTAGAGTTATAAAAATATAATCTTTTATATTGTAGAGGTATAAAAATATAATCTTTTATATTGTAGAGGTATAAAAATATAATCTTTTATATTGTAGAAGTATAAAAATATAATCTTTTATTAAATAAAGACATGATTTTTAATGTGGATAAAAGATATGATTTTTATATTATAGAGAAAGTAAAAATTCGATTTTTATATATTGAATAGCAAAGTAAAAATTCGATTTTTTATATATAGAATAGAGAAGTAAAAATGTGATTTTTATATATATATGTAGTGAATACGGTCAAAGAAAATGATGAAAGAAGAAACGGCAATGATTTCTGCAAAGAAGAGCCGTGGCGTCTGGTTTAGCAAATCTGTGAGAACTTCTCACCTTTCAATTTAATTTTTCTAGTTATAAATATATACTAGGATGCAGACGGTGTTTAGTAGCACCCGACACCCGTCGTCCACAGACCATGGACGGCTTGTATGCTTGTTTGTTTGATTTTGATGTGTAGTTGATTGTGTGATGTGAAATGAAATAAAATATTTATATAGTTAAAAATATTTTATAGTTAAAAATAGATTTTTTAACGTATATATGAAAAGGAAATAAAAATAAACAAAGCGGACGATTTGTTTATATACACACATTTGACTGATATTGATTGGGACGATAAATTTTACAGATCGCCCAACTGCACAAATAAAATCTGTGTTTGATTGTTTGAAAACCCCTCACGGGTATTGGGATGATATATGACATACACTAATCCCAGTAGTTAGTTGTATGTCGATCGATTGATTGACAGACTGTTATAAGCGTTGAATATTTATATTTGATGCTTATACAGTGTAGAATGCACTTTGGATGATTGTTGATTGTTCATCATTGTTGATATATACATGTGATGTAGAAAATCCATATAATTAACATTATATGGTAATTGATTGGGCCTCATTCCAGTTTTGAAATAGAAATTTTTGACAAAGAAATATTTGAAATAGAATATTTGAAAATAGAAATATATGAAGCCGGGTTGATTAGATTGACGCCATTTTGACGTGAACGATATTTATATCGATTTCATTCATTTTATAATGAATATCGAAAGTGATTTCAAAATCTGATATTTTGAAAAGAATTGAAATTCGAACTGAAACTGAATAGAAGTGAATTCGAATTGAAATTGAATATAAGTGAATTCGAATTGAAATTGAATATAAGTGAATTCGAATTGAAATTGAATATAAATGAATTCGAATTGAAATTGAATTGAACCGAAAACGAATTGAATTAGAAATCAATTTGAATTGAAATCAATTTGAAATGAATTTAAAACGAATTTATAAGGAAAATTTCAATTTTGATTTGAATTTGAAATGAAGTTGAAATCATTTTGAAAGCGAATTTAAAACGATTTATATAATACGTTTTAAAAGGAAATCGACGAAGTATATATTATATATATATAATATAATGGCTCGAATAGAACGCGCCGAGCCGCGGCAGTTCGCGAATTTCGACCATTGACTTCAAACGGATATTGCGGGAGATCCGACCGTCGGATTCTCTTGAAACCAGAACCGTTGGGTTCGTATCGAAAAGAGCTTTCTAACGAATATTAGAAATTTGAAATCTAACTGTTGGATTTGGAATTATGTCCAAATCAAATTTGGAAAAGGTCGCTATAAGTGCAGTTCGATGGCCGTTGATGGAAATCGACTGTACGGGCCTTGATAAAATTATTAAAAATAGTAATAATTTATGTAAAATCATAAGGAATGATTTGTGAAGAATTGGGATGAGAAACTCCAAATTTGAAAAGATAAAAATAGATTTTTATTGAAATGAACTAGTTTTGAACTAGAATTATAATTCTATTTATTTTTAAATAAATAAATTGAATTTGAAATGGTTTTGATAAGAACCAGAATTCCCAGTGATTGCATTGGAATGGATTTGAATCGAAATTGTCTTCGGAATATTTCGATGTTGGATTTCGTGATTATACAGATGTTGTTATGGAAATTTGAAAGATATAGATATATATATATCGTTATTTCCAATACGATATCTGTTGGTCGTAGAATTTGATATTGAATATAAGCCGATATATTTTCTATTCAGAGCCTTGTATTTAATATCAAATGTGATTTGGGTTTGTCGTGAATGGTGTCTTGACTAACATTGTTCTTGAACCCAGTTGAGAAAAGATTAAATCTTTTTATTTGGATTTAATGAAGTGTACCAATTAAATAATATTTAATTGGAATTGAATTGATATTGATTTTTGGGTTTATCGTGGACAGTGTTTTAAATAACACTCGTTCTTTAACCCGATAATTAATGGAATGTGATTTTGGGTTTATCGTGAACTGTGTTTTAAATGACACTGATTCTTTAACCCAGTTAAAGATTAAAACTAAGTGGAGTTTTAATGAATTTTTAATTAGATTGAAATGATCGAGAATGGAGTATCACTAGTTTTGCTCCAGGCGATAGTTAAATCTTTAATTAGATTTGAACGTGAAATGGTAATTGAATTTACCGATAACACCGTGGTGTTAGATATGAAGTAGGACCAGTTTTACTTCATGGGATTAATAGGTTGGGATTGGGAAATAAAATAAATGATTACTTCGGTGTGGTTCGCTAATCCCGACTAGTTAGAATTGATATTCAAAGGAGATTAAAGAATAAATTTAAAGAATTTATCTTTGATAAAATTAATGGGAACCTTTCCCAAAATATAAGAATATTTGAATAAAAAGAATATTCTGAAGTGGAATGAGGCGTATGTTGTGTTTGTGTAACACTTTTATTATATATACGCGAGTTGTTCAGAAAGACCGGTTTTATCCCATTCTGAATAACTAATTCGACGTGGTGTCGAAGATGAAGACGGTGGTTGAAGACCGGAGGTCTTCACGTCGTTTGGGTAATTACTGATGATCTTGACTGGGCTGTACACCCAAGAAGATGGAAACCGTTGGTGATCGTCCAGACGTACTTGGAGATCGATGGATATGCGGGGTACTAGGTGCCTCCGGTTTTGTTCAGACCCAGAACGGACTTGTAAATGGACTGTGTGTTTGACATTGGATTTTAGTCTGTGTGATTGATTTCTATTAAATATATATCTGTTTGGCGGCGGAGAATTTATTCTCTTGCTTAACGCCCTTCTCTAAGACGTACGAGCTCAGGGGTTATATACAGATGGATATCAAACGCATAGAGTGAATTGCCTGTGTGGCATGCCTAAGATGCAAATGATCAAGGCTTCTGTTGAAAAGCAAAGTCTTGTGGTGATGATCAAAGCACAGCCTGTGTGGCACAGCTTTGTGTAACGTGAATTCGCGAGCCTCGCACCCCGGTTGTGAACCAAAAAGGGAGAGGACCTCAGGGAGGACATGCGTTTCTTTCTAGCTAGGGTGGTGTCAGTGACCTACCAGCCCTGACATTTATATACTTTTCACCTGTGTGGTTGTTGCTGTTGCGAGGCGCCTCGGTTAGATCGGACGATCCAGGTCCGATGGAGCCAATCGTTGGCTCATTTACGCCCCAAAGGGCGGGGAAACGCAGTGTTCAGGCATTTTAATACACATCGGTGGATCGGCCCTGACGATCCAAGGGTCACTCGAGCTCTGATCCTGAGACTTGGGCTAGATTGTCTCGAATCGGTTGAGGACTATCTTTTGCCTCGGTTCATAAATGGAAATCCAATTTTCAAATACGTGATTTTTGCGGTTTTATTTGTAGAACCTAGTATGGCGACATAGTGGGATGGGGCGCTTATGCCGTCTATGATTGATACTTATGATTTGAAGATTGTTTTATACACTATGCACTTATGATAGTATCAAATGATTTTTTTTAAACGTATCAAGCATTCTTGGCTATTATAAGGTAAAAACCCTATCCTCCGGCTTGCGTTGCATTGTGTGATGGGAACTGGGTCTTATAATAGCTTCATTTTTCTTTATTTAGCATTGCGCTGTTTGTTTTATGCACTAGTATTCTTGGGAGGAAACCCGTTCCGTGTTATACGGCGTGGTCCCTTGATTTACCTAACTTTAAAATAAAGATTTACAACTGTTTTAGTTCTCATACCAGTCCCATGACTGACCTGGAGTTTATTGTTTTGACCTAAACTCAAGTTGCCCCTATTTTGACACGGGCAGCTAGTAGTTTTGGTTTTGCAAATTTATATTCACATGATCCTAGTTTACAGCTGGAACGATATCCGGAAAGCTTTGTATCCGTATATCTCCTTCAGTTGTGTATTGTATTATTTTCCGCTGCTATGTAACGTATTGTAATCTCTGATATTTCTGTGTAATATTCATTTATACTCTGTATATTCTTGTAATCTGATGGATTATTGTAAATATGCAATGAAATGTTCTTCCGTCTGCGTTCAGTTTTGTCTTATTCTCGAACAATCCGCACTTTCCTTCACGGGGAAGTTACGGGTTTTCACAGAAATATCCATTCCCGTATAAATAGCGCAAATCTACCTAATCGATTTTATGCACATTAAATAATTTTAAAAGCATTAACATAACATTTAATTCTTTAATTGAAAACCCTTTTTGAAAACTTTTGAAATTCCTTCATTGGAATGAGACCCAAATCAAATACCATTAATTAATAGATTTCAAACAATACATGTATTCAATAATAACATTCATTTTACATCCCAATAACACAACATTCAAAAAAAAATCGAATAACATCCAAATAACAATAACTTATTATTTGTGCACATGGGCGATGTGTGAAAATAAATCAGCCCAATCACATATACAAGTCAGTCAACTCATATATGGCAGTGTAACATATTTCATATAACATAAATAATAATAAATTATCATTAATTAGCAAGTTAAAAATTTTCAAATTCAAACATTGCATCACATCCAACATCAATACACAACAAATCATGTATGCCACAAAAATAATTCACAACATTTCATCGCAGACAAAAATATATATTTATTAATGAAAATAAATAATAACTGTAAATATAGATTGAGTGAGAAAAGAGTTCTCACCGAAATTTGACTTTATCGGGTCCAATTGGGCGATTTAGGCCCAATTTTGGTCCAAAATCGAATTGGGCAAAATTGATGTCTATGCGAAGCTAAAAATTCACTGATCATGGCAAAACCTGTTTCGAACGATTTCGAGTTCGTTACAACTAGTTATGAATTTCTGAAGTTCGGACAATTTAGTTAATTATTTAAAATTCGAAAAATACCTAAAATTTTGACTAACTCCAAATTGGACGAAATTAGTGTCCACGCGAACGTCTAGTCGCCACGATCGTGGCGGATCTGAAATCGTCAAATTTCGACTTCGTATGAGAGAGATATACAATTACAAAGATTGGAATAAAATTAAATAGATTAAAATTCAAATTCTACCCCAAAATTTTCAGTCAACCCTCCTCTTCCCAACTTTGACCGCCCATAATGAAACACCCCACCTCCGTTAGGGTCACTCTCAAAGGGAATGCCCTAATTTTGGTGGAGGTTTATAGGTACAAGTCACAGATATACAAGACAGATATAATAACACATATTTGTAAACCAGCGGAAGAACAACAAATTTTATTTCATAAAGTCAAATACGTGTTACAACAACATCCCTTCCAAGAACATAACATAATACTTCATAATCTGTCTTGAGTACATTATTTTTAAAGAAGCATAAATAAAACATGGATAAACTGCCAAAGCCCCATAGTGAATTGTCCAAAGCCATAGTTCAAAACAGGAAAGTCCAAGCAATACATTTCTCTTCTTCAAGCTGGATGTTGAGGTTGATCAAGCTGCTGTGTTCCCTCCCTGAGGACCTGGGGGGGGGAAACGGAAGAAAGAAGACGAAAGAAAAATAGAGTCAGACATAAAGCCTGAGTAAGTCTAGTACTACTTTGTCTATGAATAAAGAACTGGGTATGATAAGTAAACAGGAAGTGGGCAACATTATAAACTTGGTTAAGTTATCTAGGGTCGAATATACTATCGTACCCCATGTTAATCTCTGAACCCATATAAACTAGTTTCCAATTTGCACCCCATAATCAGGGTAGTGTGATCCATTCTACGATGATCGGCTCCTACTCGCATAGTTACATGTGTCCTACGGCCCCCGATGTCTGTAGTTACCTATGCTGGTCCCACCATGGGGTGTATCAAGTCCCATAGTGGCAACCCGACACAACCTTAGAGTGCAAAGGTACGCTACTGGTGTCCAGTGCTTTATTTTTCTGCGCCGGAGTGCGTGCACGCCCGCACACCGTTAGAACCTACACTGCTACACCACCGCCGTCGATTTGACCTCTTACAATCAGCCCAGTAATCGTGCCCCACCCTGCCTAGTTTCAGGGTATCCTGATACACCTTTTAGGGTTACTGCTGAAAAGGGTCCCCCGTTACTAGGTTTTCTATCTCTAGCCAACATGCTAAGTTGGTTAAGTGTTTCCTAACCTAACCCCACCAGTCCGTTTAGTTTAGCATGTTCCATTTTGATTAAGTCTTTAGTTCACTTAATCCTAACAATCCTGACTCAGCCTTAATTGTCTTATTAAGGCCCTGACCTCTCACATTAGACAGGTATTGTTGTGGCTGCCTGTTGCCGGTTGGTTCCGGGCAGTCTTACGCCACAACTCAGTCTAACCTCGGGTCTTTGCTGGGCTCCATGTTTAACCTCCCACATTGGATAGGTATTGTTGTGACTACTGGACAGCCGGGCGGTTCCGGGCAGGTTTACATCACAACTCAATCCAACCTCGGGTTAAACACATCGTCTTTTCTACATTTACATATTTTGTCATTCTTCTTTATTTCTTATATGTAAATATTTGCGGCCCATTATTATGTTAATGGTGTAACGGTTACACCAACCATGGGCCCAACCCATACTTGAATTTGGGCCCTTTTTCTTTAGTTTTCATTCATTAAATTAATGTAACCCAACGTTATTTTTCCCCGTTTAACACGTCCGCTTATATATATTGGGCTTAGCCTTTTTAAAGCCCAATTTAGCCATGCGAAAAGGGGAGGCTTATGGCGTATACACAAAGAGGGGAAAGTGAGCGCATGAACTTGCATATGACGTTGGAAAATACATAATAGAAATTGGTGTACTTGCATAGTGGTGACATGTATTTTGGTCATACAACATAGGTAACATAAATCAAGGCATGTAAACTTGCATAGGTTTAACTACAACATGAACCTATATTCTTATTTAGGCATAATGTCAAACATAAGCATGGCCTAAATACTTCTAGCATAAACATGGCATATTGTCAAACATAAGCATGGCATAAAGTACTTCTAGCATAGGCATGGCATATTGTCAAACATAAGCATGGCATAAATACTTCTAGCATGACATAACATAATTCAACTTAATCATGTTTTAAGCCTAATCACATAACGATGGTATAAACATACTTATGCATAAATATTCCTAATCATGGTGTTTTGCTTTAAACTTGCAAAAAGGGGATTTTTGAGTCTAAACTAACCATGTCTCACATATGTCATCATATAATTCTTTAAAACAAGATAGACTTAATCATAGATCTCAATTATGCCAAATATTATTCCTAGCCATATTCATAAGTTTGCAAAAGCATGACTAATACATGGTGTCAAAATTCCACATAGTTTCATATGAACTATAATAACCAAACTTGTTTCAATTACTTGCAAAATGATTTATACATAAAAACATACATCATAATGGCCTAATAACAAAGCCTCAAATTTGCATGAATTTAATCACATAACGATCATACATCATATAATGATTTATACACAATTTGCGCAATATCCCAAACGTTTATTTGCATAGAACTACCGCATGTAGTTCTTTATAATGAATACATAAATTTGCACAAATATAAATTACTTCCATTGCCACAATCCAAGCATACACATCAACACAGTTGTTTATTATACCAAAGTAATACTCTACTTACAATGGTTTGATGAATTCTCTAGTTTAGGGATTGAAGACGCAAATTCCTTTGTTGAATTGATTAGCTTTAGGTTGCTTTGAATTGCTTTAGGCCTTAGAACTTCCTCCCTAATCCTCTCTTTAGTTGGCGGCTATGCTTTGTCGTTCCTCAGCAACATGGCGGCTATGTTCTTAATTTTTAATGAATAGATTAGGGTTTGGTCTAGGGTTGTTTATATAGAGGTTAGGAACTAATTAGGACCCTTGATGTTGCTAGGTTAGATCATAGCCATTCATTAGGAAGAGAGACCAATAAAAACCCGCCACCTAGCCCTAATGACAAAGCAGACCACAGAAATTCGACCACACACCGACCTGGCCAGCCAGGTTGACTGGGCTCGACCAGGTCGATACCCCTGTCGACAGGGCTGTCGACAGCCCTGTCGACATGGGTAGCCCAGGTCGACAGCCCAGTCGACCTGGGTGGCTAGGCGGGTGTTTTATCCGCCTGGCCCACTGGGCCCCATTTCAAAATTATTATTTAATTCTGTTTGAATTTTAAATTTAATTCAAAACTTCCGAAGGCCATATCTTCCTCATACGGACTCCGTTTTTCGAAAACTCGGACTCTATTTCGCGTATTTTTCCGAGACGAACGCAATGGCGTATCCCGTTTCCCTTAGTTCTCTGATTTGAATTTGATTATACTTTAATTTATGAATTTCACAGTTATCGAATTTTCGGGGTGTTACATTCTCCCCCACTTAAAAGGATTTCGTCCCCGAAATCTTCAAGTGTAGGAAAACGTATATCCTAACATCCAATCATCCATCTACTCATCCATCAAACACGAGCATCCATTGTCCTTAAAAGACTTCTAATGCTTCATGATCATATGCAAAGGGTGTGTGTACATGTACTTATCTAATGCAAAATCAGGCGGTCTACTGATTCAGTTGACCTCCTTAATGCGAATTATGTAAGTGCCATGCATCCATTATGTATGCAAATTTTCCTATTCTTGATTCTACATGAGTGCACAATCATTCAATACAAATGCAACATCCATATGACAACACATTATAGTTCAACCACATACGAAAGCAAACATATATGCATATGCAATATGAAGTGACTGAGCCGATCTAAAACCTAGATTGTGTGTGTATATGCAACCACAAGCAACCACTAGCAATCACTTGCAACCACTTGCAACCATTCATACATAACATGTTTCAATTACATGTTTTCATCCAAAAGGTTTCTACCCTAAAAGATACGGTCGAGGAAATATACCTAAAAAGATAGATAAAAGCGCAACTTAAGGAAAAAGAAAGATCAAGGATGTACCCTCGAACAGAAAAGGGTAAGCAGTGCGTATTCTAGCTTCAGTTTCCCAAGTCGCGTCTCCCTCGGCGTCGCTCCACTGAACTTTGACGAGCTTGACTTCGCGGTTGCGTAGCTTCTTCACTTCCGTTCCTAAGATGCGGGTTGGAACTCTTCTTATGGTTGTTTCGCGTTCCACTTCAGCCTCTTCGAGGATGTTGGGCTCTACCACTTCAGCTGACTCATGCAGACATTTTCGGAGATGTGAAACGTGAAAAACGTTGTGGACTCCATCCAACTTCTCGGGTAGCTCTAATCTATAAGCCATTTTCCCAATTTTCTCGATAATAGGGAATGGCCCTACGAATCTTGGCGCTAGCTTTCCTGTGGTTCCAAAACGAACAATGTTCCTTAGCGGTGATACCTTGAGAAAAACTCTGTCTCCAACCTCGAATTCAAGGTCGGTCCTTCTTTTGTCGGCATAGGACTTTTGTCTGTCTTGGGCCGCCTTCATCCTTCTTCGTATTAAGTCTACTTTCTCTGAGGTCTCTCGGATCATGTCTGGTCCAAGTATGAGCTTATCCGTGGACTCCCACCAACAAGTGGGCGATCGGCACGGTCTTCCATATAAAGCTTCGAAGGGCGCCATTCCGATGGTTGCTTGATAGCTGTTGTTGTAGGCAAATTCCACCAAAGGGAGGTGGTCTTCCCATGTCCCTCCGAAGTCAAGGACGCATAACCTTAAAAGGTCTTCCAAAACTCTGTTCACTCTCTCCGTTTGGCCGTCGGTTTGGGGATGATAGGCCGTGCTCAAGCATAGCTGCGTTCCTACTGCTTCTTGCAGACTCCGCCAAAACTCGCTGGTGAAGATGGGGTCTCGGTCACTAACGATGCTAGATGGTATTCCATGGAGTCGCACGATTTCCTTGAGGTAAAGTGATGCTAGGGATGAGGCGGTTCTTTTACTTTTGACAGGTAAAAAGTGGGCGCTTTTAGTAAGCCTATCCACTATTACCCAAATACTAGTGTTGCCTCTCCTAGACCTAGGCAGCCCATCGATGAAGTCCATTGAGATGCTATCCCACTTCCACTGTGGGACCTCTAGAGGATGTAGTAGTCCGCCAGGCTTTTTCTGTTTCGCCTTAACCTGTTGGCACACCATACACTTAGAAACGAACTCTGCCACGTCCTTTTTCATGCCGTTCCAGAAGAAAGTCCTTTTTATGTCTTTGTACATTTTATCTCCGCCGGGGTGTATCGTCATCTTGGAGTGATGTGCTTCTTCGAGAACCTTCTTTACTAAATCTTTCGTCTGTGGGACGCATAGTCTTCCATCTCGCCTTAGTACACCCTTATCGTTGATGGAGTATCTATTGAGGTGACTTGAAGTCTCACCCCTAATTAGCCTATCAATTATTTCCACAAGCTGAGGGTCTTCGCGTTGTGCTGCCCCTACAGAATCTACTAAAATTGGGCGCACTTCGAGAGATGCAAGCAAGCCCGGTACGAAATCGGAGGAAGGCCTAAAGTCGAAGCTGGCTATAAACTCTAGGCTTTGTCTTTCAACAAACAACGGGCTTAGGGTCAATTTCTTTCGGCTCAACGCGTCTGCCACTACGTTGCCTTTGCCCGGAGTATAGGAGATTTCGAAATCGTACGAGGCAAGAAATTCCATCCATCTTTGTTGCCTCAAGTTAAGATCTTTCTGCGAGAAAAGATATTTCAACGATTTATGGTCAGTGTAAAGTTCGAACTTCTCACCTAGGAGATAGTGTCGCCAAGACTTGAGTGCAAAGACGATGGCGGCTAGCTCAAGATCGTGGGTTGGGTAGTTCTTTTCGTGCACCTTCAATTGCCTCCCGCCATAAGCTACTACCCTTCCTTCTTGCATTAAGACGGCGCCTAGCCCTGTCCCACATGCATCCGTATAAACAGTGAACATCTTGCTTCCATCTGGCAGCGTCAAAACTGGGGCTGTTGTAAGAGCCCTTTTCAGCCGTTGGAAAGCAAACTCGCAGTCCAAGTCCCAATTGAATACTAGATTCTTCTTGGTCAATTTCGTGAGCGGAGCTGAAATTTTCGCAAAATCCCTTATGAATTTTCGATAGAAACCTGCTAGTCCTAGAAAGCTTCGGACCTCAGTTGCATTCCTTGGTGTCTTCCAGTCCTGTACCGCCACTACCTTAGCAGGGTCCACCGCTAACCCTTGTTTGGATACTATGTGCCCAAGGAACCTCACCTCTTCTCTCCAAAAGTGGCATTTGGAGAATTTGGCTTTTAGTTGATGGACTCGCAAAGTTTCCATGATTGCCCTTAAGTGCTGAGCATGTTCCTCTTCACTCTTTGAGAAGATAAGGATATCATCTACGAAGACCACTACGAATTTGTTGAGGAAATCTCTAAATACCCTACTCATCAGGTCCACGAAGTAAGCAGGTGCATTTGTCAAGCCGAAAGGCATGACAAGCCATTCAAAGAAACCGTCTGGGGTTCTGAAAGCCGTTTTATCGATGCTACCTTCAGCCACCCTTAGCTGATGAAAACCGGTTGCTAAATCGAGTTGGGAGAAAACAGACGCTCCTACAAGCTGGTCAAATAAATCGTCAATTCTAGGGAGAGGGTGCCTATTCTTTTTCGTTAGCTTGTTGAGCTCCCTATAGTCAACACATAGACGGAGTGAACCATCCGCCTTTGTAGCGAATACCACTGGAGCGCCCCATTCTGAAATGCTCCTCCTAATGAACCCCTTTTCTAGAAGCTCTTTAATTTGTTTACTGAGCTCTTTCCTTTCTCGTGGAGCCATATGTCTAACGGGCAACGCAACGGGCTTTGCGTTATCTACCAGATATATGCGGAAGTCTATCTCCCGCTTCGGAGGCAAGCCCTTCACCTCTTCAAAGACATCCGGATATTCCCGGACCACTCTAACTGATTTCAAATTTTCAACGGAGGCATCTAGCGATTCAAGATAACTAAGCATAACCGCATACGAGGGATTACAAGAAATTTCCAAAGTATTACCGAGCTGGGTTAGGAGCCTAACAACCCTTTTCTCACAATCAAGGATGGCCCCATTACTGGATAGCCAATCCATACCCAAAATCAAACCATACCCCGAAAAGCCCAAAACAAAGGCACTACATAGAAATTCAACACTTAGGATAGAAATTTTCAAATCCAAACAGATCATAGACAAATGAGCTGGGCCCCCAATTGGGTTTGAAACAACTAAGGGGTCCTCTACCATACTAGTTTTTAGGTGCAGAGATTCTACTAAAGCAGACGAGATAAAGGAGTGTGAGGCGCCAGAATCAAATAAAGTGCGAACGGGGTGATCATAAAGATAAACTACACTTTCTACAGAAGTATTGGTACCTCGCTGTTGCAATGGTGGCGCTTCTAGCACATGAACCTGTGCCCCTGGGGTGGATCCAGTGCCCTGCCCCTGTCCTCGTTTCCTTGGGCAGTCCTTAGCCCTGTGGCCTGTCTGACCGCACGAAAAGCACCCACCATTCTCCTTGGCCTTTTTCTTCCGGCAGTCCTTTACTAAGTGCCCCACTTTGCCACAGAAATTGCACTTCCTCTTCTCTTTGTTGCCCTTTCCGCCCTTCTTGAAGTCTGTCTTCTTAGGCTGCAAACCCTCTTTCTTCCCTTGAGAGCTTTCTGCCTTGGTCTCCTTCTTGCCCTTGTCCTCTTCATTCAGCAATGCCATTTGCACCAATCTTTCATACGTGGCTCCCATGGGTATATGGGTCATAGCCAAACTATGTAATGGCTCATTTAACCCCTTGACGAAACGGAGAGCCTTCTTGTGCGGGGTGTTGACTAGGTCAAGCCCAAACCTAGCCAGCTCATCGAACTGATTCACATACTCCCT
Organism: Allium sativum; assembly: GCA_030737875.1. Classification (NCBI taxonomy): domain Eukaryota; kingdom Viridiplantae; phylum Streptophyta; class Magnoliopsida; order Asparagales; family Amaryllidaceae; genus Allium; species Allium sativum. The sequence continues at coordinate 243,787,737 of CM060923.1, forward strand.
GACAGTCTTGTCTCCTTGCTTAAGAAATAAGAATTTTTCCAACTGCAAACTTCTTTCTGCATCTGAGAGAAACTTAGTCTCAAATCTTGCCCTAAAGTCCTCCCATGTATCCACTGGTCTTTCAGCATTGGTGACTTCCCACCAGTAGGAAGCCTCGCCCTTCAATAGCCATACTGCCAATTGCACTTTTTGTCTGTCTTCTACCTCAAAGATGATGAATAGGTCCTCCGTTTCTTTCAGCCAATTCCTAGCTGCTACGAAGGACTCAGTTCCATGGAAATCCCTTCCTCCCATAGCTTTAAAATCTTTACATATCTTAGCGAAAGTGTTTCCCCGAGGAGGAGGTGGAGGAAAAGGTGCTGCTGCAGCTGGATGATTCCCTTCAGCCGGAGGTGGAGGAACGGTAGGACCTGGCTGAGTGGCCCTAGCTTCTAAGAACCGTCTAAACCAACCAGGTATGGGCACCCCTTCAGGCAAGTTAAGTTCTTGGGACATGCTGAAACAAAAAGGATAGATTCAAAACGAAGGATAAGAGATAATACCTATGGCTTTGGGGAGTGGACTTTGCCTTTTTTAAAATAAAATAATATTTTTCTTTTTAAAAATGCTTCTTTAAATTTCCTTTTTGAAAATAAATTTTCAAAACTTTTTATCTTATCTGGTAAACCTAGGCTCTGATACCAAGTGAAACACCCCACCTCCGTTAGGGTCACTCTCAAAGGGAATGCCCTAATTTTGGTGGAGGTTTATAGGTACAAGTCACAGATATACAAGACAGATATAATAACACATATTTGTAAACCAGCGGAAGAACAACAAATTTTATTTCATAAAGTCAAATACGTGTTACAACAACATCCCTTCCAAGAACATAACATAATACTTCATAATCTGTCTTGAGTACATTATTTTTAAAGAAGCATAAATAAAACATGGATAAACTGCCAAAGCCCCATAGTGAATTGTCCAAAGCCATAGTTCAAAACAGGAAAGTCCAAGCAATACATTTCTCTTCTTCAAGCTGGATGTTGAGGTTGATCAAGCTGCTGTGTTCCCTCCCTGAGGACCTGGGGGGGGAAACGGAAGAAAGAAGACGAAAGAAAAATAGAGTCAGACATAAAGCCTGAGTAAGTCTAGTACTACTTTGTCTATGAATAAAGAACTGGGTATGATAAGTAAACAGGAAGTGGGCAACATTATAAACTTGGTTAAGTTATCTAGGGTCGAATATACTATCGTACCCCATGTTAATCTCTGAACCCATATAAACTAGTTTCCAATTTGCACCCCATAATCAGGGTAGTGTGATCCATTCTACGATGATCGGCTCCTACTCGCATAGTTACATGTGTCCTACGGCCCCCGATGTCTGTAGTTACCTATGCTGGTCCCACCATGGGGTGTATCAAGTCCCATAGTGGCAACCCGACACAACCTTAGAGTGCAAAGGTACGCTACTGGTGTCCAGTGCTTTATTTTTCTGCGCCGGAGTGCGTGCACGCCCGCACACCGTTAGAACCTACACTGCTACACCACCGCCGTCGATTTGACCTCTTACAATCAGCCCAGTAATCGTGCCCCACCCTGCCTAGTTTCAGGGTATCCTGATACACCTTTTAGGGTTACTGCTAAAAAGGGTCCCCCGTTACTAGGTTTTCTATCTCTAGCCAACATGCTAAGTTGGTTAAGTGTTTCCTAACCTAACCCCACCAGTCCGTTTAGTTTAGCATGTTCCATTTTGATTAAGTCTTTAGTTCACTTAATCCTAACAATCCTGACTCAGCCTTAATTGTCTTATTAAGGCCCTGACCTCTCACATTAGACAGGTATTGTTGTGGCTGCCTGTTGCCGGTTGGTTCCGGGCAGTCTTACGCCACAACTCAGTCTAACCTCGGGTCTTTGCTGGGCTCCATGTTTAACCTCCCACATTGGATAGGTATTGTTGTGACTACTGGACAGCCGGGCGGTTCCGGGCAGGTTTACATCACAACTCAATCCAACCTCGGGTTAAACACATCGTCTTTTCTACATTTACATATTTTGTCATTCTTCTTTATTTCTTATATGTAAATATTTGCGGCCCATTATTATGTTAATGGTGTAACGGTTACACCAACCATGGGCCCAACCCATACTTGAATTTGGGCCCTTTTTCTTTAGTTTTCATTCATTAAATTAATGTAACCCAACGTTATTTTTCCCCGTTTAACACGTCCGCTTATATATATTGGGCTTAGCCTTTTTAAAGCCCAATTTAGCCATGCGAAAAGGGGAGGCTTATGGCGTATACACAAAGAGGGGAAAGTGAGCGCATGAACTTGCATATGACGTTGGAAAATACATAATAGAAATTGGTGTACTTGCATAGTGGTGACATGTATTTTGGTCATACAACATAGGTAACATAAATCAAGGCATGTAAACTTGCATAGGTTTAACTACAACATGAACCTATATTCTTATTTAGGCATAATGTCAAACATAAGCATGGCCTAAATACTTCTAGCATAAACATGGCATATTGTCAAACATAAGCATGGCATAAAGTACTTCTAGCATAGGCATGGCATATTGTCAAACATAAGCATGGCATAAATACTTCTAGCATGACATAACATAATTCAACTTAATCATGTTTTAAGCCTAATCACATAACGATGGTATAAACATACTTATGCATAAATATTCCTAATCATGGTGTTTTGCTTTAAACTTGCAAAAAGGGGATTTTTGAGTCTAAACTAACCATGTCTCACATATGTCATCATATAATTCTTTAAAACAAGATAGACTTAATCATAGATCTCAATTATGCCAAATATTATTCCTAGCCATATTCATAAGTTTGCAAAAGCATGACTAATACATGGTGTCAAAATTCCACATAGTTTCATATGAACTATAATAACCAAACTTGTTTCAATTACTTGCAAAATGATTTATACATAAAAACATACATCATAATGGCCTAATAACAAAGCCTCAAATTTGCATGAATTTAATCACATAACGATCATACATCATATAATGATTTATACACAATTTGCGCAATATCCCAAACGTTTATTTGCATAGAACTACCGCATGTAGTTCTTTATAATGAATACATAAATTTGCACAAATATAAATTACTTCCATTGCCACAATCCAAGCATACACATCAACACAGTTGTTTATTATACCAAAGTAATACTCTACTTACAATGGTTTGATGAATTCTCTAGTTTAGGGATTGAAGACGCAAATTCCTTTGTTGAATTGATTAGCTTTAGGTTGCTTTGAATTGCTTTAGGCCTTAGAACTTCCTCCCTAATCCTCTCTTTAGTTGGCGGCTATGCTTTGTCGTTCCTCAGCAACATGGCGGCTATGTTCTTAATTTTTAATGAATAGATTAGGGTTTGGTCTAGGGTTGTTTATATAGAGGTTAGGAACTAATTAGGACCCTTGATGTTGCTAGGTTAGATCATAGCCATTCATTAGGAAGAGAGACCAATAAAAACCCGCCACCTAGCCCTAATGACAAAGCAGACCACAGAAATTCGACCACACACCGACCTGGCCAGCCAGGTTGACTGGGCTCGACCAGGTCGATACCCCTGTCGACAGGGCTGTCGACAGCCCTGTCGACATGGGTAGCCCAGGTCGACAGCCCAGTCGACCTGGGTGGCTAGGCGGGTGTTTTATCCGCCTGGCCCACTGGGCCCCATTTCAAAATTATTATTTAATTCTGTTTGAATTTTAAATTTAATTCAAAACTTCCGAAGGCCATATCTTCCTCATACGGACTCCGTTTTTCGAAAACTCGGACTCTATTTCGCGTATTTTTCCGAGACGAACGCAATGGCGTATCCCGTTTCCCTTAGTTCTCTGATTTGAATTTGATTATACTTTAATTTATGAATTTCACAGTTATCGAATTTTCGGGGTGTTACACATAACTTCCACCTCCGACCTCCGATTGACCTGAAACCACCGCTCATCTCTTTGTCTTGGCAAGCTGCATCATCCCACCAAATCGCAGCCGCCGTTCATGCTCCGGCCGCCGGAATCTGGCCTGAGAGTGAATTTCGCCTCGCGGGCCCCACAGGCCGCACCCCAACTTCAAAAAATCTGGAACCAGCATCTAGATAACGTGAAGACGAAGAACTTTCATGTTGACAACTTTTTCCAGTTCTTCCTAGATTAACGGGAAAAAAATCACTTACGTCTGCTGCTTTTTAATTTCGAAAATCAGAAAGTTTGATCCAAAATTTCGGCGAATCTGAGCGCTGTATACAAAACTAATGGTATCAGTAGCTTTGTATCGTTGAGACCTTCGTTTTGATATATAATTTGCTATGGTTTGAAGAGATTTGATTTTCATCATGTATTTTGAGGAGAATGGAGCCGCCATTGCAAAGAGGAGGAAGAGAGAACTTAGGTTAGGGAATATGAGACATTATATAGGAGTAGGTAGTTTTCAATTTAGGCCCATGTGTGTTTTAAAATTTAATATTTTATTTACATTTTAGTCCATTTTCACCGTCTTAAATTTCGTACATTTTGTGACTTTTTATGCAGCTACTTATGTATCCAACCACTAATTGTTCCTTTATTAACTTTTTGTCTTCTTGTGCATAAAAAGAAGCTAATTAGGAGAGAGATTTAATTTTAAATACATATATAAATACACTCACACACACATAGATATATACAAACATATATGCATTAGTATTTTTTTAATATACAACTCCTAATATATGCATTAATTCTATATTCTAATGACAAAACGAATAAGATGGAAAGAAATTTTAGATAATATCACATACTAAAAATAATGCAATTTTTGATTTATATGTAAGTTCATCAATATAATTTAGTCATACACACACATACGAAGAAAATAATCAAAATAGAGATATATTTTATATTTTGATGACAAATTGTTTACTCTTTTAGTGCGATTAATGTGCACACTCTCGGTGGATATTTTTATTTGAGCAATGGAAATTACTTGTAAACTTTTAGGGTGTTACATTTGCTATCTAAATACATTGACATATATATATATATATATATATATATATATATATATATATATAGAGAGAGAGAGAGAGAGAGAGAGAGTCTATGTATGCATGTAAATTTTTATTAAATAATTAATGCACTATGAAATTAATATTGAATAATAAATGTTATTATTCTTGCATGATGCATGATGCATGCTTTTCTATTTTCCTTTTTTATTGAATAATAAATGTTATTATTAACTATGAAATTAACTTTCAGCGCTTTCCTATTTTTCTTCCAAATTTACTGCTAATTTGGATTTAGCACTTACACAAATAATACTATATATATTTATTATTTTGTTGATGTTTTTCTTTCACTCTAAACTTTCGATCATAACCTTTCTCGAATATATTCTCCATGATTACAATCAATGTTATTAGACATATGTTTAATCACAACTACTGTTAATGTAAAAGCAATATAACAGGTTTGCATAAGTTCAATCCTTCAGTTAAAGCAATTGTGGCATGCAAGGTAAGTTAATATTTGTGTACATTTGAAACTTGCCACCATAGGTTATATCTTCGTATGCATGCATTTAATTCTATGCACGTTAATTAATAAAAAAAATCTCTTTTTTTATCTTTTTTTTTTGTTATCTTTTTTTTTATGTAATTTTCTTTTGAATTTAGAATAATAATTAAACGTTGATAAGAGAGACACCTTGTGCTTAGTCAACGAATTTTACTTCGTAACCTATCTAATATGAAGTGTAAACCAATAACTTGCTACAATGTGAGGAAAACATGGAACAAATACATGGCTCAAATTAGAAAGGAAAGAGACATATTGAATATTTTATTTACAATAAACATATTGAAAAAGGTGCTATTAAGATTGGGTCCATAACGTATATCTTTTTTTTTAATGTATAAAAAAAATTATGTAAAGAATGTCATATTTAAAATAAATTGTTTAAAATATAATAAATTCATTAAATTGACCAAAAACAATATTTATTCTTGTTCTAAATTCCGGGTTGTTACAATCGCCCCCACTTAAAAATCTTTTCGTCCTCGAAAAGGGACGAAGCTAAAAGTTGTTATATTAATCAAATCAACTTTTATTATTTTAATATGGCTTAAGTTTTTCTCTTTATAAGAATTTTCTAATTTCTCAAAATTTGGCTAACGCTCTAAATTTTTGAATTTTTTTGCCATAACCTCCTTTGCACGGGCAGTATCGGAAAAGCACAATTCGCCTCATAGGGCTTTATCATCCAAAAAGAAAAAAAAGGAGAAGAAGAAGTAGAATGCCAAGCAGCTAGCCAATCGGCTCATAAAAGCAAAACTCAAGAAATATAGTAAACATGTACCTATTTGTCGGGCATACAATTTTATTCCTCTGCTCTAGCCTCCTTGCTTGACCTGTTCATACATACATATGCAATTCCAACCAATTCTCTATACTTTTATTAGTTTAACTAATAATCAAACATCACAAACATCAATCAATTGGTTAATTAAATTTCAAACATCAAACTTCTAGATATATACATAAAAATTATGTTTTTGATGCCAAGTCACAACAATATGAAAGTTTTGGTTCTCACACCAGTCAAATGGAAATATATAGATATACCACTTTCGAAACACGAACATAAATACTGATGATGACGCACCATCATCAGAATCATTCCCGGGTGTCTAGAGTGTTATTCTATATCTACCCAGTATATTGAGACTTCGAATACACGCTAGCAAGGCGTATATGAAAAATCCACTAACACTTGATAGTCCAAAATATAATACTCAAATACGTATAATAAGTTACAATTTTCAAAAACCAATTTTGTTTTAAAATAAAAACACTCTTTAGACTCATCCTAGGATACTACTGATCCTATCTCTGACGAGTCATTCTTATAGGATAATACTAATCCAATCTCCGATGAATTCTTTTGTTCGGTTTTAATATGTCTTGTTCTCTAGCTTTGTAAACCAAAGCTCTGATACCAAATGAAACGACCCAAACTTCCCCGTGAAGGAAAGCCTGGATTGCTTTGAAAACAACACACATCAGAACACAAAACAGAAGAACATTTTATTGCTGTTACAACAATTACATCAGAGTACAAGAATTTTCCAGAGTATGAATAATAATATACATTGGAAATACAATAATATCAGAGTTCAAATTACATTTAAATAGCAGCGGAAAATAATACAAAACACAACTGAAAGAAATACACGGATACAGAGCCTTCCGAATATCGGTCCAGCTGTAGACCAGGATCCTGTGAATATAATATATGCAAACCAAAACTACTAGCTGCCCGTGTGGAAAATATGGGCACCCAGAGTATAGGTTAAAACAATAAACTCCAGGTCAGTCATGGGACTAGTATGAGAACTCAAAACCAGTTATTAAGTTGATTTTAAAGTTAGGTAAATCAAGGGACCACGCCGTATAACACGGAACGGGTTTACCCCTAAGAATACCAGTGCATAAAAATAAACAGCGCAATGCCAAATAAAGGAAAATGAAGCTATTATAAGACTCATGTCCCATCACACAATGCAACGCAAGCCGGAGGATAGAGTTTTACCTTATAATAGCCAAATATGCTTGGTACGCGAAAATTTATCATTTAAAATTACTATAAGTGCATAGTGTTGAAATCAATTTCGAATGTAAATGTATTAATCATAGACGGCATAATACCCCATCCCACTATGTCGCCATACTAGTTCTACAATCAAAACCGCAAGGTCGTATTGGAAATTGGATTTCCATCATGAGTCGAGGTTAGGGGCAAGCTCCTCTCCGATTCGAGACACTCTAGCAAATGCCTCAGGATCACACCTATGGGCAACCCCTGGATCTTCAGGGTCGGTCCCTACCTAAGGGTAGTGGATTAATTATGCCTGAACACACGCTTCCCGTTTCCTTTGAACCTATAGTATGACCACTAACGGCCTATAAATCCGAGGCACCTCAAAATCCATCATCCACATAAGTAAAATGCCAGCCAGTTTAAGCACTGACACTACTCCTAGCTAGAAAGAAATGTGTGCACTCCCTGCAGTCCTAATCTCGTTTTTGACTCATACCGAGGAGTGAGGCTCGCGAAGTCATGCTATACACAAAGCTACGCCTAAATAGGCTATGCTTTGATCATCCCACAAGGCCTGCTTTTCAACAAAGCCTTGATCATATGCATCTTAGCATGCCACATCGTCAATCCATACCATATCATTGATTCATCTATCGATATATAACAGAGTGTTAAGCAAGAGAATAAATTCTCCGCCACCAAACAGCTATATATTAAATAGAGATCAACGAATACAATATAAAGGAATACAATGTCAGACACACAATCCATTTATCAGTCCGTTCTGGGTCTGAACGAAACCATATCCGGCAGATCTCCAAATACGTCTGAATGATCACCAATTTTTCCCTTATTTTGGGTGTACGGTCCAATCAAGATATCAATAATCATCCATTCGATATGGAAATTTCCCAGTCTTCAATAACCGTCTTCATCATCGATCTACAATCGTCGTAAGAATTATTCAAAATGGGTTAAACCCAGTCTTTCTGAATAATTTGCGTAATTTAAAATCATGTGCTTTAAAACACAACCAACGCCTCATTCCCATCAAGAATATTTCTTTAATTTAACTTAAACCAAATTAAGGTTCATTCAACTAGTCGGGATTAACGCGTTACCGAAGTAATTATTTATTATTATTCCAATCCCAACCTATATATCCCATGGAGTAAAACTGGTGGTACTCCATATCTAAACCCCAATGTGTTACGATAAATTTAATTACCGTTTAATCGTTTGAATCTAATTAAAGATTCAACTATCGCATGGAATAAAATTGGTGGTATTCCATTTTCGACTCCTTAGTAAATTAGATTACTAAATCCCCATTTCAGTCTAGTTAAAGATTTATTAAAACTCTATTTAGTTTTAATCTTCCAAAATCATATCATTTAATGATTGTAAAATTTTCAAGAAATTTATCTCGTCTTTAACTAGGTTAAAGAACAAATGTCACTGAAAACATCGTACACAATAAATCCAAAATCTTATTCCATTTAATTTCAATTTAATGTATTAAATTGAAGTCTTCGCTTTAGAAAATTTTATTAAATCTTAGTTAAAAGATTAATAAAATTCTAAATTTCAAATTTCATCGTTAATCGGGTTTAAGAACTAATGTTATTTTAAAAACATTGTTCACAATCAACCCAACCATTGATTTTCAATTCTATTTTCAATTATGTTTATAAATTGAAAATCCTCATTTAAATCTTAATAAAGATTTATAACATTCCATATTACATTTTCACCGTCAATTGGGATTAAAGAACAAATGTCGTTTGAAACATAGTTCAAGGTAAACCCACAATCAACTTTCATTTCAATTCCAATTAATTAATTAGAAAACCTTTCTAAATCTTAATTAAAAGATTTATTCTTTTCACACGGGTTTTAAGAACGGTGTCATTTAAGATACCATTCACGACAAACCCAAAATCTATTTATTTACATTAATTCCAAATAAAAATTAATTAATTGGAAACACCATTAAATCTTAATTAAAGGTTTAATTAACAACTAGTTCATTTCAATAAAATATATCTTCATCTTTTGAAAGCCATTTTACATAAAAATGTAATTTTTAATGTTAAGTCTTTTTATTGAATCAAACTATCAATGAAAATGAACTTTTAAATAACTATTCTTTTTATTGTAACAAATGGCAATAAAAATTCAAATCTTATATTTTCAATCCTTTTAATGTAAACAAATGACATTAAAAATCACATCTTTAATTCACTTCTTTTTAATGTAAACAAATGACATTAAAAATCACATCTTTAATTCACTTCTTTTTAATGTAAACAAATGACATTAAAAATAAAATCTTTAATTTGATTCTTTTATAAAAAAAATGAAATCTTTTTAGTTTAACTTCATTACATTGTAAAAAAATGTAATCTTTTATTTCCAACTTAATTACATTGAAAAATGTAATCTTTTTAATTCAATTTTATTACATTGGAAAATGTAATCTTTCATTTAAAACATTTATAAAATGTTCAATACAACCATTTAAAATGATTTCTACTTGTATTTTGAATTTCAATAAAGATCAGGTTCTTATAACATTAAAATAATATAATAATAATACTTTCAAAATGTAAATTTTGAAATTCAAACTTCTAATATTAATTGATCATTAATTACTGCATTAACCTCTCACATTAGATTTATTGTTTGTGGTTGCTGGACGTGCCTAGCGGGTCCGGGCACACTTATACCGCAAACTCATTCTAACCTCGGGTTAAGCCATATTCATTTTATTATAATAATCATTAAATTAAAACTCTAAATTGTTAAATTTCAAATTTTAATCCTTCATCATTTATTATATAATAAATGATATTCATGGAAATATCCATTCCCGTATAAATAGCGCAAATCTACCTAATCGATTTTATGCACATTAAATAATTTTAAAAGCATTAACATAACATTTAATTCTTTAACTGAAAACCCTTTTTGAAAACTTTTGAAATTCCTTCATTGGAATGAGTCCCAAATCAAATACCATTAATTAATGGATTTCAAACAATACATGTATTCAATAATAACATTCATTTTACATCCTAATAACATAACATTCAAAAAAAAAAATCGAATAACATTCTAATAACAATATTATTTGTGCACATGGGCGATGTGTGAAAATAAATCAGCCCAATCACATGTACAACTCAGTCAACTCATATATGGCAGTGTAACATATTTCATATAACATAAATAATAATAAATTATCATTAATTAGCAAGTTACAAATTTTCAAATTCAAACATTGCATCACATCCAACATCAATACACAACAAATCATGTATGCCACAAAAATAATTCACAACATTTCATCGCAGACAAAAATATATATTTATTAATGAAAATAAATAATAACTGTAAATATAGATTGAGTGAGAAAAGAGTTCTCACCGAAATTTGACTTTATCTGGTCCAAATGGGCGATTTAGGCCCAATTTTGGTCCAAAATTCAACATGCTCAGAATTGGGCAAAATTGATGTCTATGCGAAGCTAAAAATTCACTGATCATGGCAAAACTTGTTTCGAACGATTTCGAGTTCGTTACAACAAGTTATGAATTTCTGAAGTTCAGACAATTTAGTTAATTATTTAAAATTCGAAAAATACCTAAAATTTTGACTGTCTCCAAGTTGGATGAAATTAGTGTCCACGCGAACGTCTCGTCGCCACGATCGCGGTGGATCTGAAATCGTCAAATTTCGACTTTGTATGAGAGAGATATACAATTACAAAGATTGGAATAAAATTAAATAGATTAAAAGTCAAATTCTACCCCAAAATTTTCGGTCAACCCTCCTCTTCCCACCTTGGACCGCCCATAACTTCCACCTCCGACCTCCGATTGACCTGAAACCACCGCTCATCTCTTTGTCTTGGCAAGCTGCATCATCCCACCAAATCGCAGCCGCCGTTCATGCTCCGGCCGCGGGAATCTGGCCTCAGAGTGAATTTCGCCTCGCGGGCTCCACAGGCCGCACCCTAACTCCAAAAAATCTGAAAAAATTCTAGCATCTAGATAACGTGAAGACGAAGAACTTTCATGTTGATAACTTTTCCAGTTCTTCCTAGATTAGCGGGAAAAAAATCATTTACGTCTGCTGCTTTTTAATTTCGAAAATCAGAAAGTTTGATCCAAAATTTCGGTGAATCTGAGCGCCGCTGTATGACAAAATTAATGGTATCAGTACCTTCGTATCGTTGAGACATTCGTTCTGATATATAATTTGCTATGGTTTGAAGAGATTTGATTTTCATCATGTATTTTGAGGAGAAGGGAGCCGCCATTGCAAAGAGGAGGAAGAGAGAACTTAGGTTCGGGAATATGAGACATTATATAGGAGTAGGTAGTTTTCAATTTAGGCCCATGTGTGTTTTAAAATTTAATATTTTATTAACATTTTAGTCCATTTTCGCCGTCTTAAATTTCGTACGTTTTGTGACTTTTTATGCAGCTACTTATGTATCCAACCACTAATTGTTCCTTTATTAACTTTTTGTCTTCTTGTGCATAAAAAGAAGCTAATTAGGAGAGAGATTTAATTTTAAATACATATATAAATACACTAACACACACACGCACATAGATATATACAAACATATATGCATTTGTATTTTTTTAATATACAACTCCTAATATATGCATTAATTCTATATTCTAATGACAAAACGAATAAGATGGAAAGAAATTTTAGATAATATCACATACTAAAAATAATGTAATTTTTGATTTATATGTAAGTTCATCAATATAATTTAGTCATACACACACATACGAAGAAAATAATCAAAATAGAGATATATTTTATATTTTGATGACAAAATGTTTCCTCTTTTGGTGCAATTAATGTGCACACTCTCGGTGGATATTTTTATTTGGGCAATGGAAATTACTTGTAAACTTTTAGGATGTTACATTTGCTATCTAAATACATTGACATATATATATAGACATATTGTAACGAACCAGAATTTTCTAAATTTAAATATGAATTTCGTAACACATTTTGAGATTTTCTGAATACATATTTCGTAACACATTTTGAGATTTTCTAAATAGTAATATTTTGTATATATATATAAATGCTTTATAATATGAATTTTATAATTTGAAGATTTATTTTAAGGAAATATTTAATACATAAAGATTTAAACAATTTTATATATAGATTTATATGGATTTTTAATTTTAAAAAGTAGTTTGACTTGAAAATAAATTATAATTAAATATCAGTTTAAAATATTCATCCGATTTCTGTACGCGCTGTTTTAAAATAATTTTTAGAATTTTTCTGTAATTTTTATTTTGAAAAATAAGCAGATAATTTTTCAACGTATTTGGGTATAAATGTGGTCCTTTAGACGCTTTACAGAATTGATCAATCAGACCGGTTTTATTGCTGTTTTTGAATCAGAGCATGTTGTTGTTTACAATGATGGTCTTATTTCAGTGCAACTCGCGATAAATAACTCTAAAAAACAAAAATTGGAAGTGTACAAATAAATACACTATATGGACATGATGCATGTGATAGTAGGAATGGATATAGGGGTAACGCATGGATTGTTCTCACGTTGGAAGTGGCAATGTGTCCTTTTGAGGTGTCCTTATGCATGCATGAGTGTTGTAAGAAGAAAGACACGTTTGCACATACGTGTTAAAATGCATGTGAATTGTTTTTTTTTATATGGACGTGTGTCCCTCATTGTACCAAAACCGCCCATGTATTCCTTCTTCCTCCACTACCCAACGTCCACCTCTCCTTTTACTTTCGGCCTCTCCCCTCCGCAAGACTTGCTCCGCCCTGTCCTTCGCTCAACACCTTCCTCTCTCCCCTCACCTTAAACCATTCGACCTCCTTCCCTAAATCCACTCGCCCACCATTTTAATGCATGCACCGCCGAAACCGCCACCTGCATGTCCATCCGCCTCACCATTTACTTACCCTCCTCCACTACACGCATGTCACCGAGAGTCCACCACCGCATACCTCCACCTTTTTCGCATGTAGGCCTCACCATTTCCTTTCGCACCCGCCATCAACTCATGTTGGTCCATCTCAAACACTTCCGCTTTCATCTTAGTCCGTAACCATTCAGTCCTTTCCTCTCCGGCATATTATCCTTACATCAGCCTGGTCCGCCTTCTTCCCTACTTGCATCCGCATCTCCTCTTTATGTATATATTTAAAAAAAAATATGGATGATGAATGAGAAAGCGAAGTGAAGTGCATGTTGGGTTTGATGGTGCATGAACTGATGCACACGCGAGTATAGTATTTGAGGTTCAAGAAATAGAAATAATGAATAAAGAAAATAATGATGAAGGCTTTAGAAGGCGTGAGCTGGTAGGATGCGGTGAGTGATGGTTTGACATGCAAGTTGTACAAGTTCGTGGAGGTTAGACGAAGTACGTTGAAGTTTGTGGGAATAAGTGTACCCGTAACGGTAGCGACGTCAGTGGAGCCTGCATGCGAGTAATATGTGTGCGCAATGTGAGCGGTGTCCGTGAAAAAATGTTCGTAGACTGGTGCTCAGTTGATACGGGTCTCGATGATGGATATCGGAGCACAGTTCAGGTGAGAACTCTACGATATTTTTTTTATTTCGGTAGAAATTAACTAGTTATAAATTATTTTTAATTATAATTAGTCGATGAAAAAAATCTGTGGTTATGGATGTTTGAAATGATATGGATAATTTTCACCGATTGATCGATGGATGTGTATGCTGTAATAACACCGCAAAACACCGAGCGTTACTGACAATAACGCTCCGTACACAGTTGATTTATTTTATGGTTGTGATGGATGGATGGTGCCTGTTCGTTTGGTTATGTTATTGTGGTTGTTCTGTTTGAATGAAGTCAAATGCACCGTAGTTGCAGATTTTACGGGTGATTGATTTGAATTCTCCTTTCTCTTAAACGAATATTTTATTTAAATAAATGGTTGAAAATTTGTTGAATTTAATTGAAACCATTTGGAAGACAAAAATCCAGATGTACAAATATTTTATAAAACGACATTTGGGGAATTTCAATCATTTATTTATTATTGGACTGGGTTTTGAGTTAAATCGAATATGATTTGAATTTAATATTGATCTTTATTATTTATATAATGACTATCGGTAATACTTTCAAATATATATATGTTGAATATTTGAAACTTTGGTAAATTAATTGATAAGCATCATTGATAAACATTAATGAATATCAATCTTAAATTTCAGATAAATATGTCTGGAAATAATTTCCATTTCTCTTGAATTGTTTAAACTCAAATTTAGTTTTGAAATTTAATCGAGGAAACTTCCATTAATCTTGATTATTAGTAGTTATTGGAACGAAATTTGAAAGCATAAAAGAATTTATATTTCATTTGAAATAATTGTTGACTAACTTGGTTTGAGAAATAAAATTGTAAAGGAAATCCGGATTTAGTTTTTTTAACTAAGTTATGAAATAAATTTGTTTGGAAATGGATTGAAAAATTTATATTAACGTTATATAGCGAAATCAAACTCGTCGCTAAGTGACAGTTCGACGATATCGGTTTTTATTTTCAAATAATTATAACTTGAACATATGGAATCGAGTTGACGTGAAACAGAAAACAACGGATTTATAATAATAATGGGTTTCGTATAAAAGAGGAATTTTCAAATTCCATCGTAGGATTTTCTAGTTAGGTTTAAATTTAAATCTGAAAAGGGTCGCCATACATGCCGTTCGCCGACCACAATGAAAATCGAATAGAATGAATTTATATTATATTATTTGAAAGTGATTTATGGTTTAAATTTTTGAATTTAGAATGATTGGGATTTATTTAATTTAATAACAATTTCCCAACGCTTTCAGTAACGCTTTAACGTTATTTGAAATGATTTGAATTTGAAGATTTCAAACATGAATTATTATGGAAAGGACTTGATTCTTCCATATGATAGGAATTTGAGATGAGTTGAATAGAATTGGTCGTCTGATATTCGGTATGGGTTTATAGAAGCAGACAAATACGATCAAAAATATCAACATATCCATATCCTGATTCTGATCGTGTTGCCTGAATTTGTGAATCAATATCGAGTACAAGTCGATTGATTCTATACGAACTGATATTTGAAATATAGGTGTTTAAATGGAAATCTAAAATCCAAATAAAGATTTGGTTATTCAAATGTCGACGAATTAATTAAGTTGTTTTGAAAATGAAGTTTGGAAACAAACGTTGAATTTGAAAGGGGTTAAGGATAATGGGTTTCCGGGGAATTTAATCCAACATTTAATTCAAAGTAAATTGGAAATGTTTGGAAAGGAGATTTGAATTGGGAAACCCGTGTGATTTGTAACTATTGTTTTAAGATACGTTTGTTACTTGGAAAGTCCGGGATCGGATATAGGTCCGAAAACCATTCCAAGTAATATTACGACGTTATGAAGCAATTCAAGATTTGGAATCGATAAATGAAGACCGGAAATATCCAGATTATTTGGATCGATTGCTGACATCTCGGATCGGGCCGTACACCCGATACGAGGGTGGCAGGAGATCTGAGTATATTTGGAAATTTTCGGATTGTGTTCCGTTCAGACCCAGAACAGACTTGTATGGATGGTGTGTCTAACATTTGTAATTGACCACGTAGCACTGATTCGTGTGAATATATATATGATTTGTGGCAATTGAATATCTCCGTCTCTAAGTTACGTTCTTAGAGAATATGTATTAATTCGAATCAGTGATATGTGGAGATATTGACAATGTGGCATACCCAAGTATGATATGAGCTAATGATGATCAAAGCATGGCTTATCGAAGCGTAGCTTTGTGTATGACGTGACATCGACAAACCTCACACACCGGATGATGAGAAACTGGCGGTTTGGTCCGTATATATATATAATTTGATGAGTGCTGCAGCAGTGGGAAACCACTTGTGAACTGGGGATGGGGTATGTTCGGGGGGCCGCGTCTGGTCGAAAACCGTAGATACTGCCCTGGCGATTTGTTGCGTTACACTTCGCTCAAGTCCCTGATTGATCTTTCGTGCCAGGAATCATCAAGTTGAAAATCCAAATCTCCAATACGTGCCAGACGATTTTGATTGTATTTATATATGGCGACATAGTGGTATGGGACACTCATGCCGTCTAGGATTTATACATTTAATTGCGAATTTGTTTTCCACACTATATGATAATATTAAAGAGGATTTTTCACGTATGAAATCATGTTTGGTTATCATAAGACAAAACTCGCCCATCTGGTGTGCGCTTGCATTGTGTGATATGGGACGAGCTTATGATAGCTTCATTTTTCAAAAGTCATTGCGTATTTCTATGCACGGGAATTCATATGGAGTAAAACCCGTTCCGCATTAGCGGCGTGGTCCGTTGAATTACCCAACTTTAAAATGAAACCTAAATGATAACTGTTTTTGAGTTCTCACACCAGTCCCACGACGTACCTGGAGTTTATTGTTCCTTCCTAAACTCTGGGTGCCCACTAATTTCCACACGGGCAGCTAGTGTTTAGTTTTGCAGTTATGGATCGTTGGAGAAGATTCAGAACGCTTCCGGAGTTAGAGTTCACGCTAGAGTTGGAGCTTCCGCTGTATTAGATGATGTTCTTCCGCTGAGAGTTTTATTTCTTCCGCTGTGTATATTTATGTGCAACTCTGATATTCATGTAACTCTGATGTAATATTGAATTATTCAATGAAAAGTTCTGTTGTTTTATCCAATATATGTAAGTACCCTTAACAATTCGTCTTTATGAACGATTTGAGTCGGTTTAATTACCGGCGAGAATCGGGCAAAAAGGCGGGTCGTTACAGTTGGTATCAGAGCTTTGGTTATACAAAGCTATTGGGTACGTACATATTTGGACAAAGGAATAGGACTCCTCAGAGTTATATTATCTCATTAGAGATAGGGTTAGAAAATACCCTAGAATGAGATCTCAGAATATTATGACGAGAGAGCGTATATTTTTGAAACCTATATAAGGTATTTTGAACAAGTAAATCATTTTGAAACGATGATTATTTGAAATATAATTTGAAATAAGGATTTCGAGTGTTTTATTCGACGTCATGATTGGACTATCGAGTATGTAAGAATTTTGAATATACGTCTGATCAACGCATATACGAAGTTCGGTATGTACTAGATAGATATAGAATCCCATTCTAGTCGCTGGAGGATAACTCTGTTGATGATCCGGACATCGTCAGTGATTATTCTCGAGTTTCAAAAATGGGATGACCGTATGATTCTGACTCAAACGTCGAGAATACTTGAAACCATTTTCATAAGTGTTTGAAATTGTTGATGAATTAAAGTGAAAGCCGATATGGTAACTTGAAATAGGAATGAAATATAGGTTATATTTTCTTAAATGAAGAATATAAATGTAATTCACAAATGAACCAAGATGAGTAGGGAATATTTATGAATCTAGAAATTTGATGAATAACTTGAGTATAAAATTCTTACAATAATAATTAAGAAAATGTGGGAATACACTGAAACTTAAGTAAATTTCACTAATTCTTTTGCGTAAAATAATGATTTCTGTTGGTTTGGTAGGAATTAGGATGACCCAATTTGGACCCTTGACCATTTGTTGATTTTGGTAAACCCCTTTGCAAATTTTAAGAACCTTAAAAGGAGAAATTTTGGGTATAAGCACTTAATGTGAATCGTTTTGGTTAAGTTAATGATGAGTAGGTTTGGACGACCCATGAGCTTAAACTTTTAACTCTAAGGAAGTAAACGGCTAAGTGTACGATAATAGCTTGCTTAGTCCGGCCTAAGGGTAGCGGTAATCGAGAATTCAATCATTTCCTGTAACTAGGGTAACCATAGGATAATTGAGATTCCATCAAAATTCCAACCTGATTCAGGACCAGACCAAGTGCCCAACAGTAACATGGATAGTAGTTCTGATCTTTTATCTTGATGTGTTAGGAATAAGGCCCAACCCCGCAGTAGGATGACCCTGTAATAATGATATACTAGTATGTTATAGGACCCGTGATTATTGACTTGATGATAAGGGATAAGGCAGCAACCTACTTTGGATTTAATGTCCCCCATAGATTTATAATGATGCATTAGAGTTTTGGGTAGTAGATCCTAGACCAGAGGGATCAGCAGTTGTTAGGAGGTGCCGAACTAGCGCAGGCTGCACCAGAGGACATTAAGTGGCCTATAGACCCTGTATTTGTTGAGCAGTTAGAAATGTTGATGCATGAAATGGGGCTACCAGCAGTATAGCTGAGGACGACTCGCTTCCAGAAGCGGGAAATGATGGATTTGACGATGTTATAGAAAAGGTGGAGAAACCCCAACATGGTGATGATGTCGTGGTAGACGATAATAATGTTGTAGCCAATGAGGGTGATTTTGAATAACCTACATTCGAGGATGGCCTACTTCCAGAAATGGGAGATGATGAGATTGGTGAGAAAATGGAGAGTATAGACCAGCCCTCGGACAAGGCTGATAAGGACGGATTTATGGGTAATGAGCACGATAAATTTATCGTGGGAGTAGACGATGATGGCTTCATGGCAGACGATGAGGAGGCGTTAGCTGATGAAGAACCCGAGGAAATTTGTTTGACCGATCCATCCGATGATGGATCAGATGCAACTGATGTTTAGTTGCGATGAGTCTGGACCTTGTATATATAGTGTTTATATGTTGTCTTAAGACCCCAGATGCACTGAGTTGTTTTGGGCTAGTATGGTTTTGAGGACTAGTAACAGATAGCTAGGTGCACCCTTGATGACTGTATTTTTTGACTGCCCAAGTGCATAGTATGAGCTCAGGAAAGGTTAGATACGTTTTGTATGCTGACTTGAGAGATCGATATGACATGATATGTTGGATTGGCTACGATATGCGTGTCCCACTATTTAAATCTGTTGTTTTGAATATTTATAAACCTGTTCCAAATCATATAAAAAGTTTGATTTATAGTTTAAAATTTACTATCTTCCTTTTCGAGGACGAAAAGTCTTAAGGGGGGAAGAATGTAACAAACCAGAATTTTCTAAATTTAAATATGAATTTCGTAACACATTTTGAGATTTTCTGAATACATATTTTGGAATTAATAGGATTTAATATTCGAAATTCCCTTTTTTTTAGTTTAAATAAATAATTTTATTTTGTATAAGACTTATTTTAAAGATTTTGTATAGAAATGTTTTTTTGTAATTTTACATAATGGTTTTATATTTATAGATAGTAATATTTTGTATATATATATAAATGCTTTATAATATGAATTTTATAATTTGAAGATTTATTTTAAGGAAATATTTAATATATAAAGATTTAAACAATTTTATATATAGATTTATATGGATTTTTAATTTTAAAAAGTAGTTTGACTTGAAAATAAATTATAATTAAATATCAGTTTAAAATATTCATCCGATTTCTGTACGCGCTGTTTTAAAATAATTTTTAGAATTTTTCTGTAATTTTTATTTTGAAAAATAAGCAGATAATTTTTCAACGTATTTGGGTATAAATGTGGTCCTTTAGACGCTTTACAGAATTGATCAATCAGACCGGTTTTATTGCTGTTTTTGAATCAGAGCATGTTGTTGTTTACAATGATGGTCTTATTTCAGTGCAACTCGCGATAAATAACTCTAAAAAACAAAAATTGGAAGTGTACAAATAAATACACTATATGGACATGATGCATGTGATAGTAGGAATGGATATAGGGGTAACGCATGGATTGTTCTCACGTTGGAAGTGGCAATGTGTCCTTTTGAGGTGTCCTTATGCATGCATGAGTGTTGTAAGAAGAAAGACACGTTTGCACATACGTGTTAAAATGCATGTGAATTGTTTTTTTTTATATGGACGTGTGTCCCTCATTGTACCAAAACCGCCCATGTATTCCTTCTTCCTCCACTACCCAACGTCCACCTCTCCTTTTACTTTCGGCCTCTCCCCTCCGCAAGACTTGCTCCGCCCTGTCCTTCGCTCAACACCTTCCTCTCTCCCCTCACCTTAAACCATTCGGCCTCCTTCCCTAAATCCACTCGCCCACCATTTTAATGCATGCACCGCCGAAACCGCCACCTGCATGTCCATCCGCCTCACCATTTACTTACCCTCCTCCACTACACGCATGTCACCGAGAGTCCACCACCGCATACCTCCACCTTTTTCGCATGTAGGCCTCACCATTTCCTTTCGCACCCGCCATCAACTCATGTTGGTCCATCTCAAACACTTCCGCTTTCATCTTAGTCCGTAACCATTCAGTCCTTTCCTCTCCGGCATATTATCCTTACATCAGCCCGGTCCGCCTTCTTCCCTACTTGCATCTGCATCTCCTCTTTATGTATATATTTAAAAAAAAAAATATGGATGATGAATGAGAAAGCGAAGTGAAGTGCATGTTGGGTTTGATGGTGCATGAACTGATGCACACGCGAGTATAGTATTTGAGGTTCAAGAAATAGAAATAATGAATAAAGAAAATAATGATGAAGGCTTTAGAAGGCGTGAGCTGGTAGGATGCGGTGAGTGATGGTTTGACATGCAAGTTGTACAAGTTCGTGGAGGTTAGATGAAGTACGTTCAAGTTTGTGGGAATAAGTGTACCCGTAACGGTAGCGACGTCAGTGGAGCCTGCATGCGAGTAATATGTGTGCGCAATGTGAGCGGTGTCCGTGAAAAAAATGTTCGTAGACTGGTGCTCAGTTGATACGGGTCTCGATGATGGATATCGGAGCACAGTTCAGGTGAGAACTCTACGATAATTTTTTTATTTCGGTAGAAATTAACTAGTTATAAATTATTTTTAATTATAATTAGTCGATGAAAAAAATCTGTGGTTATGGATGTTTGAAATGATATGGATAATTTTCACCGATTGATCGATGGATGTGTATGCTGTAATAACACCGCAAAACACCGAGCGTTACTGACAATAACGCTCCGTACACAGTTGATTTATTTTATGGTTGTGATGGATGGATGGTGCCTGTTCGTTTGGTTATGTTATTGTGGTTGTTCTGTTTGAATGAAGTCAAATGCACCGTAGTTGCAGATTTTACGGGTGATTGATTTGAATTCTCCTTTCTCTTAAACGAATATTTTATTTAAATAAATGGTTGAAAATTTGTTGAATTTAATTGAAACCATTTGGAAGACAAAAATCCAGATGTACAAATATTTTATAAAACGACATTTGGGGAATTTCAATCATTTATTTATTATTGGACTGGGTTTTGAGTTAAATCGAATATGATTTGAATTTAATATTGATCTTTATTATTTATATAATGACTATCGGTAATACTTTCAAATATATATATGTTGAATATTTGAAACTTTGGTAAATTAATTGATAAGCATCATTGATAAACATTAATGAATATCAATCTTAAATTTCAGATAAATATGTCTGGAAATAATTTCCATTTCTCTTGAATTGTTTAAACTCAAATTTAGTTTTGAAATTTAATCGAGGAAACTTCCATTAATCTTGATTATTAGTAGTTATTGGAACGAAATTTGAAAGCATAAAAGAATTTATATTTCATTTGAAATAATTGTTGACTAACTTGGTTTGAGAAATAAAATTGTAAAGGAAATCCGGATTTAGTTTTTTTAACTAAGTTATGAAATAAATTTGTTTGGAAATGGATTGAAAAATTTATATTAACGTTATATAGCGAAATCAAACTCGTCGCTAAGTGACAGTTCGACGATATCGGTTTTTATTTTCAAATAATTATAACTTGAACATATGGAATCGAGTTGACGTGAAACAGAAAACAACGGATTTATAATAATAATGGGTTTCGTATAAAAGAGGAATTTTCAAATTCCATCGTAGGATTTTCTAGTTAGGTTTAAATTTAAATCTGAAAAGGGTCGCCATACATGCCGTTCGCCGACCACAATGAAAATCGAATAGAATGAATTTATATTATATTATTTGAAAGTGATTTATGGTTTAAATTTTTGAATTTAGAATGATTGGGATTTACTTAATTTAATAACAATTTCCCAACGCTTTCAGTAACGCTTTAACGTTATTTGAAATGATTTGAATTTGAAGATTTCAAACATGAATTATTATGGAAAGGACTTGATTCTTCCATATGATAGGAATTTGAGATGAGTTGAATAGAATTGGTCGTCTGATATTCAGTATGGGTTTATAGAAGCAGACAAATACGATCAAAAATATCAACATATCCATATCCTGATTCTGATCGTGTTGCCTGAATTTGTGAATCAATATCGAGTACAAGTCGATTGATTCTATACGAACTGATATTTGAAATATAGGTGTTTAAATGGAAATCTAAAATCCAAATAAAGATTTGGTTATTCAAATGTCGACGAATTAATTAAGTTGTTTTGAAAATGAAGTTTGGAAACAAACGTTGAATTTGAAAGGGGTTAAGGATAATGGGTTTCCGGGGAATTTAATCCAACATTTAATTCAAAGTAAATTGGAAATGTTTGGAAAGGAGATTTGAATTGGGAAACCCGTGTGATTTGTAACTATTGTTTTAAGATACGTTTGTTACTTGGAAAGTCCGGGATCGGATATAGGTCCGAAAACCATTCCAAGTAATATTACGACGTTATGAAGCAATTCAAGATTTGGAATCGATAAATGAAGACCGGAAATATCCAGATTATTTGGATCGATTGCTGACATCTCGGATCGGGCCGTACACCCGATACGAGGGTGGCAGGAGATCTGAGTATATTTGGAAATTTTCGGATTGTGTTCCGTTCAGACCCAGAACAGACTTGTATGGATGGTGTGTCTAACATTTGTAATTGACCACGTAGCACTGATTCGTGTGAATATATATATGATTTGTGGCAATTGAATATCTCCGTCTCTAAGTTACGTTCTTAGAGAATATGTATTAATTCGAATCAGTGATATGTGGAGATATTGACAATGTGGCATACCCAAGTATGATATGAGCTAATGATGATCAAAGCATGGCTTATCGAAGCGTAGCTTTGTGTATGACGTGACATCGACAAACCTCACACACCGGATGATGAGAAACTGGCGGTTTGGTCCGTATATATATATAATTTGATGAGTGCTGCAGCAGTGGGAAACCACTTGTGAACTGGGGATGGGGTATGTTCGGGGGGCCGCGTCTGGTCGAAAACCGTAGATACTGCCCTGGCGATTTGTTGCGTTACACTTCGCTCAAGTCCCTGATTGATCTTTCGTGCCAGGAATCATCAAGTTGAAAATCCAAATCTCCAATACGTGCCAGACGATTTTGATTGTATTTATATATGGCGACATAGTGGTATGGGACACTCATGCCGTCTAGGATTTATACATTTAATTGCGAATTTGTTTTCCACACTATATGATAATATTAAAGAGGATTTTTCACGTATGAAATCATGTTTGGTTATCATAAGACAAAACTCGCCCATCTGGTGTGCGCTTGCATTGTGTGATATGGGACGAGCTTATGATAGCTTCATTTTTCAAAAGTCATTGCGTATTTCTATGCACGAGAATTCATATGGAGTAAAACCCGTTCCGCATTAGCGGCGTGGTCCGTTGAATTACCCAACTTTAAAATGAAACCTAAATGATAACTGTTTTTGAGTTCTCACACCAGTCCCACGACTGACCTAGAGTTTATTGTTCCTTCCTAAACTCTGGGTGCCCACTAATTTCCACACGGGCAGCTAGTGTTTAGTTTTGCAGTTATGGATCGTTGGAGAAGATTCAGAACGCTTCCGGAGTTAGAGTTCACGCTAGAGTTGGAGCTTCCGCTGTATTAGATGATGTTCTTCCGCTGAGAGTTTTATTTCTTCCGCTGTGTATATTTATGTGCAACTCTGATATTCATGTAACTCTGATGTAATATTGAATTATTCAATGAAAAGTTCTGTTGTTTTATCCAATATATGTAAGTACCCATAACAATTCGTCTTTATGAACGATTTGAGTCGGTTTAATTACCGGCGAGAATCGGGCAAAAAGGCGGGTCGTTACACATATATATATACATATATATATATATACATATAT
This sequence comes from Allium sativum, assembly GCA_030737875.1. NCBI lineage: Eukaryota > Viridiplantae > Streptophyta > Magnoliopsida > Asparagales > Amaryllidaceae > Allium > Allium sativum. The sequence continues at coordinate 243,812,470 of CM060923.1, forward strand.
ATATATATATAGAGAGAGAGAGTCTATGTATGCATGTAAATTTTTATTAAATAATTAATGCGCTATGAAATTAACATTGAATAATATATGTTATTATTCTTGCATGATGCATGATGCATGATGCATGCTTTTCTATTTTCCTTTTTTATTGAATAATAAATGTTATTATTAACTATGAAATTAACTTTCAGCGCTTTCCTATATTTCTTGCAAATTTATTGCTAATTTGGATTTAGCACTTACACAAATAACACTATATATATTTATTATTTTGTTGATGTTTTTCTTTCACTCTGAACTTTCGATCATAACCTTTCTCGAATATATTCTCCATGATTACAATCAATGTTATTAGACATATGTTTAATGACAAATACTGTTAATGTAAAAGCAATATAACAGGTTTGCATAAATTTAATCCTTCATTTAAAGCAATTGTGGCATGCAGGTAAGTTAATATTTGTGTACATTTGAAACTTGCCACCATAGATTATATCTTCGTATGCATGCCATTTAATTCTATGCACGTTAATTAATAAAAAAAATCTCTTTTTTTTAATCTTTTTTTTTGTTATCTTTTTTTTCTATGTAATTTTCTTTTGAATTTAGAATAATAATCAAACGTTGATAAGAGAGACACCTTGTGCTTAGTCAACGAATTTTACTTCGTAACGTAACTAATATGAAGTGTAAATCAATAACTTGCTACAATGTGAGGAAAACATGGAACAAATACATGGCTCAAATTAGAAAGGAAAGAGACATTTTGAATATTTGTTTTACAATAAACATATTGAAAAAGGTGCTATTAAGATTGAGTCCATAACGTATATCTTCTTCTTTTTTTAATGTATAAAAAAATTATGTAAAGGATGTCATATTTAAAATAAATTGTTTAAAATATTCTAAATTCATTAGATTGACCAAATATAATATTTATTCTTGTTCTAAATTCCGGGTTGTTACAATTTCCGTCGTCCCCCCCCCCCCCCCCGGGGATTTACTACCGCCGCCGCCTTCAGGCGGAGCGCCGCCGCACACCCCCCCAGCGCGCCTCCCTTCCTTCCCCTCCTCCTCCTCTCTCTTCCCTCCTCGTTCACCTGAAACCGCACTCCAATCGAACCTGACGCCCAATCCTCTGGCCCACGCTCCGTCACCCGCAGCCACAGCCAGCCACCCGCAACCCCGGCGCGACCCCCCTTCTGCCTCCATCCCCTTGGCCTCCTCCTCCTCTAAACCGAACCTCCCCACTTCGATTGTGACCTAGCCGCCACGACAACTCCAAAACCGCCACCTCGGGTCAGTGCAGCACCAACACAGACCACCTTAGACCACTATCTCCACCCAAAGCAACCGATATGTTTTTATTTTATTTGTAATTTTGTTTATTTATTTAAAAATATGATTTTTATATGAAATAAAAATCTGAAATCTATACCTATGATTTTGAAATAAAAATCCGATTGTTATAGTTTAGATTTGAAATGTGAACATCGCATAGAAATGAGAAGCGTTATAAAAATATGATTTTTATATATGTATGATAATAAAAATATGATTTTTATATATGCATGATAATAAAAATATGATTTTTATATATGCACGATAACAAAAATATGATTTTTATTATTATGTAAAGGAGCAAAGATGTGATTTTTATATGAGTGGCGATATAAAAATATAATCTTTATTATATGAACACCGGTGTAAAAATAGAATTTTTATCTATATAGTAGCCGTATAAAAATGTGATTTTTATTTGCATAGCAACAATATAAAAATGTGATTTTTATATATGTAGTGAATACGGGCAACGAAAGTGACAAAAGGCAAGCACGACGAAGATTTCTACTTATGAAGAGTCGCGGTGTATTGGTTTAGCTAGTCGGTGATAACTCCTCACCTTTATTTTAATTTCTAGTTTGAGATATATACTAGGATGCAGACGGTGTTTAGCAGCACCCGACACCCGTCGTCCACAGACCATGGATGACTTGTTTGTTTGATTGTTGTGTTGTGAAATTTGATTGTGTGATTTAAAATGAAATAAAATAGTTTATACGGGAAAATATTTTATAGTTAAAAATATAATTTTTAACGTGTATATAAAATAAATATTTATAAACAAATCGGATGATTTGTTTATATGCACTGATTTGACTGATATTGATTGGGACGATAAATTTTACACATTGCCCAACCGCACAAATAAAATATGTGTTTGATTGTTTGAAACCCCACATGGGTGTTGGGATGAAATTGGATATACACTAATCCCAATAATTAGTTGTATGTCCATCAATTGATTGACAAGCTGTTATAAGCGTTGAATATTTATATTTGATGCTTATACAGTGTAGAATGCACTCTGGATGATGGTTGATGATTTATCGTTGCTATTATATACATGCGTTGTAGGGAATCCATATAATTAACGTTATATGGTAATTGATTGGGCCTCATTCCAATTTGGAAAATAGAAAGAAAATTCATTTGTTGAATTGTAAAGAAAATTCATTTGTTGAATTGGAAAGAAAATTCATTTGTTGAATTGTAAAGAAAAATTCATTTGTTGAATTGTAAAGAAAAATCATTTGTTGAATTGTAAAGAAAATCCATTTGTTGAATTGTAAAGAAAACTCATTTGTTGAATAGTAAAGAAAATTCATGTGTTGAATAGAGAAAATATTCATTTGTTGAATATAATAACGAAGTTATTGAAACATATAAAGCCGCGTTGATTAGATTGACGCCATTTTGACGTGAACGATATTTATATCGATTATATTAGTTTTAAAATGAATATAGAAAAGTAAGTGATTTCAAAATACAACGTTTTGAAAATATTATCATTTGTATGTCGAGGATGTGGAATATTCAATTTTGATTCGAAATTGAATATGAAGTTGAAATCGTTTTGAAAACGAATTTAAAACGATTTATAAAATACGTTTTAAAAAGGAAATCGATGAAGTATATATTATATATATAATATAGTGGCCTGAATAGAACGCGCCGTGTCGTGGCAATTCGTGAATTTCGACCATCGACTTCGAATGGATATTACGGGAGATCCGACCGTCGGATTCTCCTAAAACCAGAACCATTGGGTTCGTATCGAAAAGAGCTTTCTAATGAACATTAGAGATTTGAAATCTAATGGTTGGATTTGGAATTATGTCCAAATCAAATTTGGAAAAGGTCGCTGTAAGTGCAGTTCGATGGCCGTTGATGGAAATCGACTGTACGGGCCTTGATAAAATTATTAAAAATAGTAATAATTTGTGTAAAATCATAAGAAATGATTTGTGAAGAATTGGGATGAAAAATTCCATATTTGAAAAGATAAAAGTAAATTTTTATCGAAATGAACTAGTTTTGAACTAGAATAATAATTTATTTATTTTTAAAATAAATAGAAATGGTTTTGAAAATAACCAGAATTTCCAATAATTGGAGTGGAATGGATTTGAATCGAAATTGTCTTCAGAATATTTCGATGTTGGATTTCGTGATGATACAGATATTGTTATGGGAATTTGAAAGATATATTAATATCGTTATTTCCAATACGATATTTGTTGGTCGTAGAATTTGATATTGAATATAAGCCGGTATATTTTCTATTCAGAGCCTTGTATTTAATATCAAATGGGATTTGGGTTTGTCGTGAATGGTGTCTTCATTAACACTATTCTTAAACCCAGTTGAGAAAAAGATTAAATGTAACACCCCGTAATTCTATTAATATTAATATTCACAAATTAAAGAATAACTAATATCAGACCTGAGAATTGTGGGAAACGGGTTGCGCCATTGTGTTCGTCTCGGAATTCTGGTTGAAATAGAGTCTGAGTTTGCGTGATTTGGACTTCGTATGAAGAAGTTATGGCCATCAGAAGTTTTAGAAAATTCAAAACAGATTTCAGAAAATTTAAATTTCAAATTCGGAGCCAAACAGGCTAGGCGGGAAATTTCCCGCCCAGCACCCCACGTCGACTGGGGAGTCGACTGGGCAGTCGACACCCCCCTCCCCCAGGTCGACTGGGCAGTCGACCTGGGTGTCGACCTGTCCAGGCGGCTAGGGTTTGGCTGAGCCCAATCTTGAGCTGCTGATGTGTCTTTAGGGCTGAGTTGGCAAATTTAACGGTTCAATTTAGTTCTGTGTTGATCCGACGGTCTAAATAAATCCTAAACTCTATAAATACCTAGGTAGTCTCTCACTCTAAACTCACATTAAAAATAGAATAGCCACCGTCATACCGCTGCCATGGAACTCAGTGTAGCCGCCGCCAACTAAGATGGAAGAAGCTAATTAAAACCCTAATTCTACTCAACTCTAAAGCAAATCAAGACTCTCTTTCTTCTCTAATTGCGAGTATGATGATCTTAACAAGATTATTATTAAACTAATTAGATTAAGTTATGAATGGATTATAAGTGAATGATGTAGATTGTCATATATGTTGTTGTAAACCTTATGGTATCATGTATGTTGTAAATCCTATGTTATGTGATGATGATATCCTATATGTTGTAAACCATGCCATGATGATGTTATATATGTTGAAAGTTTCTATGCTAAATTGTGGTAAATCATACATATTATAAAGTTACGATGTTATTATCTATGCTAATTAGTTCATGTTAATCAAATCATAATGTTTGGGCTATGTTGATCTATATGACAAATCATGTATGCAAGTTTAGATTGGTTAGTAAAGATTATGAACATATGCCATGACATCTATTTAGACCCAGAATTATGACATCTAGAATTATGCTATGACATATGTGAGTTCTATGTGCTAGTTCACACAATCATTATGTTGCATAAAACCCCATATGCAAGTTTATACATGAATTTGGGTTATGATCAAATCATGTAAATTGTGACATTTAACAAGTTGACACCTTTAGACCCTTAACATGTGTAGTTTTCTGCAAGTTTCACCCCTATTATGATTAGATTTATTTTATTTGTCCATATGTTGTGATAATTTATCTTTGTGTTATGAGTTAGACTATTCGAGTCTAACGTATACTTTGCGTTGAATAAGCGAACGTATAACGTGGGGTAGGGGTAATATTAAGGATTCAATATTAAGAAGTTGGGGTGCAATTGATATGATTTTGCATGCCATGAGTGGATGGCAATAATTGAGTCAATTATGGACATCATTAAAATTGGAGTTAATTAATAACTTGAATAGGAAATTATTAAAACTGGGGTAAAAGATTATAAGTGATAATCAACGCTTAGGACACGAGGTTGGACTCGTTTGTGACGTAATCCTGCCCGGACCCGCCCGGCAAATCCAGCGGTCACAAATGTCAGCCCAATGTGAGAGGTCCTAGGCCCAAATTAAAGCATAACAGTTGTAAAGACACGAGGTTAGACTCTTTTATGGTGTAAGACTGCCCGGACCCGCCCGACAAATCCAGCTGCCATAAATGTCAGTCTAATGTGAGAGGTCTTTATGAGGTTATGGCCTGAATGAATTAAGAAATACTTAACCAGATAAACATGTAAGGCGGGGCATGGGGGTTAAGTAGGTGCCTTGGGTGGCATGAGGAATCTAGTGGGTGCCCTTAGTGGCATGTGAAATACGATTAGTAAGACTTAACCAAACACACATGTAAATGAACATGACTAAGAGGGTTAAGTGGGATATACTAGTGGGACAAGCTTAGGTGGGTAGCTTGTGGGGGCCCATTTCAACCAGTAACCCAAACGTATCTTTGTGGGCTCGACCCAAGTCGAGGACGGGACACGCATACTGGGCTTGACTATAAGTGGCCAAAACGGGGTAGCGGTGGCAACGCAAGTCCAACGGGTTTCATATGTGTATGTGGACCCGGGCTGGTAGGTAAGACGTTGTTGCATCGTGTAGGTATAAGCCGTGCATTCTCAATTGTATCGAGTTGCCACTTTAGGGGAGTAATACACCCCACTGTGGGGCCAGCACGGTTATCTACGAGTAGGGAGCCGATCGAAAGTGGGTAGTGGGGTACAACTAGCGGAGATAGGGGGCAGACGACACCTATGTAGTCAACTAGGGGTACACGAAGTTACTTATAAAATTTCTAAGTGGGTAGTGGGGTACACCTAGCGGAGATAGGGGCAGACGACACCTATGTAGTCAGCTAGGGGTACACGAAGCTATAGTTTCTAGTGAATTGAGTGGGATCAACCTTTAGGGTGACTGGTGCGGTGCAGTGTAGTAATCATTCGTTAGTAATTAGGTGTGCCTTTAACGTTATCTTTATCTGCTCTCCCGTACCCAATAGTTCATAGACATTTCCTTGTTTTCCAGCTTATGCCTTAGTCTAGTTATTTTGATAATAGTATTGTTAGAATTATCATACTCGCCAGACTTTATGTCTGACCCCCTCCATTTCTATCTTTTTCCCCCTCCAGGTCCTCAGGGTGGACCCAGCTCTAGCGGAGTTTAATTGGATCGCTTTATCTCTCTTTTGGAAAGCTTGGACCGTTGAAGTAAAGTCCAGCTTGTTATCTTCTTTAATGGCTATTTATGTAATGGGATTATGTATTTTGTTTTATCAAGATGGATATTGTACTTGACTCTGATTTATGGTTTTGTGATGTAACAAACATGTTTAATTTCCGCTGCAATAAAATGAAGTTTTAGATTTCCAAGTACTACTTATTATCTGTCTTGTTGTAAATTTTTTGTTCTATATTCACTTAAAACCTCCATGGAAGTTAATGCATTCCCTTTGTGAGTGACATTAATGGACGTGGGGTGTTACACGTGGTATCAGAGCTTAAGGTTACCAGAACTGATAAATTTTTTAGAAAAACTATTTTTCTAAAGTATTTTTGGAAGAAGTGTTTTCAAAAACATGTCTTAATGAGTGATTTTAACAGGAAAGTTTTTATGAAAAACATAATCCCCAATAGCCATATATCTTTATCTTTCGAATTATCCATTTTGAATCTTTCCTTTTTCGTTTCAGCATGGCTGAAAATCTTAACCTTCCGGATGGTGTAACAATACCTGGATGGTATAGGAGGTTATTAGAGGCTAGGGCCGCTGCAGGTCCAGCCAATGTTCCTCCACCACCAGTTGCACCCGCTCCTCCTCCTCCTCGCGCCGATACTTTTGCAAATACATGCAAGGAATTTAAGGCTATGGATGGAAAACCTTTTCAAGGGTCAGAAACGTTTGTGGAAGCTAGAGATTGGCTTAAGGAGGTGGAAGAGTTGCTGGAAATCTTTGAAGTAGAAGGGAGGAAAGTCAGATTAGCAGCTTGGTTAATGAAGGGAGAGGCCTCATTTTGGTGGGAGGTCACTAATGGGGAGCGTCCTGTTGAGTCTTGGGCGGATTTCAGTCGTAGGTTTGAGGCAAAATTTCTCTCAAGGGTAGAAGAAAATTTATATATGGAAAGGTTCTTGACATTGAAGCAAGGAAGCTCATCAATGAAAGAATATTTTAAAAAAATTAATTAGTTAGCAAGATTTGGCTTGGACTTAGTGAACACGCCGGAGAAGAAGGCTCTGAGGTTCATTAATGGATTGAATGAACCGTTGCAAGGGTTGGCTATGACCCACATCCCTATGGGGGCCACCTTTGAGAAGCTAGTAGACATGGCACTCATGCACGAGGAGAAAGGCGCTAATGCAAATAAGGCACCCGAGAAGAAAGGGGATCAGAAGAAACCACAACAGCAAAACAAGAAGGGTGGTAAAGACAATAATGGCAAGGGAAAGAAGAAATGCTTTAACTGTGGGACACCAGGCCATCTCAGCAAGGATTGCCGAAAGAAAAAGAAGACTAGCTGTTTTCACTGTGGCGAAGCGGGACATCTAGTGAAGGACTGCCCAAAGAAGGGGCAAAGGGCAGGGTCTACCTCGGGAGGACAGGTGCAGGCTCTTATGGCACCAGGGCAGGCAAGGGGACAAGTTCAGGCTCTCGCGGTCCCACCGCTGCAAGAACGAGGTAGAACTATTTCTGTTGAAAGCTTAGTTTTTATGTTTGATCATCCTGTCCGTACCTTATTCGATTCGGGCGCATCGCATTCGTTTATCTCTACATCATTAGTTGAATCACTGCACTTAAACACCAGTTTAGTAGAGGATCCCTTAGTTGTTTCGAATCCAATTGGGGGCTCAGCTTATTTGTCCATGATGTGTTTGGATTTGAAAATTTCTATACTTAGCGTTGAGTTTAGATGTGATTCTTATGTTTTGGGCTTCACGGGCTATGGGCTAATTTTAGGAATGGATTGGTTATCCAGAAATGGGGCCGTTCTTGATTGTGAAAGGAGAGTAGTTAGGCTCATGACTCGCCTTGGCAACACTCTCGAAATCTTTTGTAATCCCATAAATTCCGTTATGCTAAGTTATTTAGAATCGCTTGAAGCGTCTGTGGAGAATCTACAATCTGTTAGAGTGGTCCGAGAATATTCGGATGTGTTTAAGGAGGTGAAGGGCTTGCCTCCGAAGCGGGAGATAGATTTTCGAATATATCTTGTGGATAATGCGAAACCAGTATCTTTGCCAGTACGCCACATGGCTCCTCGTGAAAGGAGGGAACTCGATAAGCAAGTGAAGGAGTTGCTTGAGAAGGGGTTCATTAGACGAAGTATATCGGAGTGGGGTGCTCCAGTTGTATTTGCCACGAAGGCGGATGGGTCCCTTAGACTTTGTGTGGACTATAGAGAACTTAATAAGCTTACTAAGAAAAACAGACACCCACTGCCGAGGATTGACGATCTCTTCGATCAGTTAGTTGGCGCCTCAGTGTTTTCGCAGTTGGAATTAGCCACTGGATTCCATCAGTTGAGAGTGGCTGAGGATAGCATAGACAAGACTGCCTTTAGGACTCCGGACGGTTTCTATGAATGGCTAGTGATGCCCTTCGGTATGACAAACGCCCCCGCATACTTTGTTGATTTGATGAGTAGGGTGTTTAGGGAGTACCTTAACAAATTCGTGGTAGTCTTTGTAGACGACATCTTGATCTTTTCTAAGGATAAAGAAGAGCATGCCCTACATCTTAGGGAAGTGTTGGAGACCCTATGAGCGCGTAACCTTAAAGTTAAATTTACTAAGTGTCACTTCTGGAGGAAGGAAGTACGATTCTTAGGGCACGTGGTTTCCAAAGAAGGGATAGCTGTGCATCCCGCGAAGGTGGTGGCCATCCAAGATTGGAAGGTCCCTAAAAATGCTACCGAAGTGAGAAGTTTCTTGGGGTTGGCTGGCTACTATAGGAAGTTTATCAAAGACTTCGCAAAGATATCAGCTCCATTGACGCGCCTGACGAAGAAGAACCTAGTCTTCGCATGGGACGTAGATTGTGATGATGCGTTCCAACGTTTAAATAGAGCTTTGCCCTCAGCCCCAGTCTTAGTATTGCCAGATGGGAGTAAGCCATTTACCGTTTATACTAACGCTTGTGGGACAGGACTAGGCGCAGTCCTAATGCAAGAGGGAAGGGTAATAGCCTATGGTGGAAGGCAGTTGAGAGCGCATGAGAAAAATTACCCTACACATGACCTAGAGTTAGCCGCTATTGTTTTCGTGCTTAAGTCTTGGCGTCATTATCTTCTTGGCGAGAAATTCGAATTATTCACTGACCACAAATCTTTAAAATACTTGTTCTCTCAGAAGGACTTGAACTTAAGGCAGCAAAGGTGGATGGAGTTCTTAGCGTCCTACGACTTCGAAATAGCATATACCCCTGGCAAGGGTAACGTGGTGGCGGATGCCTTAAGTAGAAAAAGATTATCCTTAAGTCCTTTGTTTGTTGAGCGGCAAAGTTTAGAGTTCATTTCTATGTTTGACTTTAGACCTTCCGTTGACTTCGTACCCGGTTTGCTAGCATCCTTGGAGACCAGACCTACGCTTTTGGGACGGATTGGCGAGGCACAGTGAGACGACCCACAGTTGGTTGAGTTAGTAGAAAAGCTCAAAAGAGGGGAGTCATCGAGCCATCTCCGTAGGTATACCCTAGATGATAAGGGTTGGTTACGTAGGGACGGTAGACTTTGTAAACCAAAAGACGATGACCTAAGGAAGACCATTCTTGATGATGCACATCGTTCGAAGATGACCATTCATTCCGGCGGGAACAAGATGTACAAAGACATGAAGCGAGTTTTCTTTTGGGCCGGTATGAAGAGGGATGTGGCCGAGTATGTCGCTAGATGCTTGGTGTGCCAACAAGTAAAAGCGGAGCAAAAGAAACCCGGTGGGTTGCTCCACCTATTGGAGGTTCCACTATGGAAGTGGGATAGTGTCTCGATGGATTTTGTGGATGGATTACCGAGATCAAGGAAGGGTAATACGGGGATTTGGGTTATAGTAGATAGACTTACTAAAAGCGCCCATTTTATTCCCGTGAAGAGTAAGAGGATTGCTCCATGTTTAGCTTCTGTATACGTTCGAGAAATAGTTCGTTTGCACGGTGTTCCTTCTAGCATAGTGAGCGACCGCGATACTATCTTCACTAGCGAATTTTGGAGAAGCTTGCAAGAGGCGGTAGGGACTCAGTTATGTTTGAGCACCGCATATCATCCTCAGACGGACGGCCAAACCGAGAGGGTGAATCGTATTCTAGAGGATCTTTTGAGGCTATGTATCCTAGACTTTGGGGGTACATGGGAAGAGCATCTTCCATTGGTAGAGTTCGCGTATAATAATAGCTTTCAGTCTAGCATTGGCATGGCACCTTTCGAAGCTCTCTATGGACGACCTTGTCGTTCACCTACATGTTGATGGGAATCTACAGATAAGATCTTACTTGGGACCGATATGATTAGGGAGACTTCGGAGAAGATCGACTTGATTCGAAGGAGGATGAAAGCAGCGCAAGATAGGCAGAAATCTTATGCGGATAAGAGGAGGACAGATCTTGAGTTTGATGTTGGGGACATGGTCTTTATCAAAGTGTCTCCATTACGGAACGTTGTTCGCTTTGGGTCCGTTGGGAAGTTAGCACCAATGTTTGTTGGGCCGTTTCCTATTAAGGAGAAGATTGGACAGATGGCATATAGAGTGGAGTTGCCCGAGAGACTTAGTGGTGTACACGACGTATTCCATGTGTCACATTTGAGGAAGTGCTTGCACGAGACCGCGGAGGTAGTAGAGACGAACTTGCTTAGAGAGGTGGAGATAGAGCGTGATGCGACGATTCGACGAGCTCCTACATGCATTCTTGGGTCGGAGATCAAGAAGTTGAGAAATCGAGAGGTCAGACTAGTCAAAGTACAATGGGGAGATGATGAGAGCAACGCTACCTGGGAGACAGAAGCGAAGATGCGTTCGTTGTACCCTTTTCTTTTTGAGGGTATGTCTTTTAATTTCTCCTTATTAGCATAGCTTGTACTTATCTTATCTTTAGTATATCCTCTCGCTAGTATCCTTGACCTTTAGTTAGGATAGTCCTGTGGTTGAAACATGTGTTTGAGACATGTTATGTATGATGGATGCAAAGTGGATGCAAGTGTTTGCTAGTGGTTGCTCGTGGACGCATATACACACACTATAAGGCACCAGATCGGCTCAGTCACTTCATACTGCATATTGCATATAAATGGATGTATTTAGTAAAATGGATGTATGATGATTGTATTATCATATGGATGTTACATTCAGATGACGATTGTGCACGCATATAGAGATAATATATAGCATTAAGGAACTTTTGCATACATAATGGACGCATGGCACTATCATGATTTGCATTAAGGAGGTCAACTAAATCAGTGGACCGCCTGATTTTGCATTAGACATGGACATATACACACACTGTTCATTTAAACATGAAAGCATTAGAAGTCTATAAGGACAATGGATGCCTGTGTTTGATGGTTGAGTAGATGGATGATTGGATGTTAGGATATACATTCTTCTTGACTTGAAGATTTCGGGGTCGAAATCCTTTAAGGAGGGGAGAATGTAACACCCCATAATTCTGTTAATATTAATATTCACAAATTAAAGAATAACTAATCTCAGACGTGAGAATTGTGGGAAATGGGTTGCGCCATTGTGTTCGTCTCGGAATTCTGGTTGAAATAGAGTCCGAGTTTGCGTGATTTGGACTTCGTATGAAGAAGTTATGGCCATCGGATGTTTCAGAAAATTCAAAACAAATTTCAGAAAATTTAAATTTCAAATTCGGAGCCAAACAGGATAGGCGGGAAATTTCCCGCCCAGCACCCCAGGTCGACTAGGGAGTCGACTGGGCAGTCGACACCCCACCAGGTCGACTGGGCAGTCGACCTGGGTGTCGACCTGTCCAGGCGGCTAGGGTTTGACTGAGCCCAATCTTGAGCTGCTGATGTGTCTTTAGGGCTGAGTTGGCAAATTTAACGATCTAAATAAATCCTAAACTCTATAAATATCTAGGTAGTCTCTCACTCTAAACTCACATGAAAAATAGAATAGCCACCGTCATACCGCTGCCATGGAACTCAGTGTAGCCGCCGCCAACTAAGAAGGGAGAAGCTAATCAAAACCCTAATTCTACTCAACTCTAAAGCAAATCAAGACTCTCTTTCTTCTCTAATTGTGAGTATGATGATCTTAACAAGATTATTATTAAACTAATTAGATTAAGTTATGAATGGATTATAAGTGAAAGATGTGGATTGTCATATATGTTGTTGTAAACCTTATGCTATCATGTATGTTGTAAATCCTATGTTATGTGATGATGATATCCTATATGTTGTAAATCATGCCATGATGATGTTATATATGTTGAAAGTTTCTATGCTAAATTGTGGTAAATCATACATGTTATAAAGTCAAGATGTTATTATCTATGCTAGTTAGTTCATGTTAATCAAATCATAATGTTTGGGCTATGTTGATCTATATAACAAATCATGTATGCAAGTTTAGATTGGTTAGTAAAGATTATGAACATATGCAATGACATCTATTTAGACCTACAATTATGACATCTAGAATTATGCTATGACATATGTGAGTTCTATGTGCTAGTTCACACCATTATTATGTTTCATAAAACCCCATATGCAAGTTTATACATGAATTTGGGTTATGATCATATCATGTAAATTGTGACATTTAACAAGTTAACACCTTTAGACCCTTAACATGTGTAGTTTTCTGCAAGTTTCACCCCTATTATGATTAGATTTATTTTATTTGTCCATATGTTGTGATAATTTATCTTTGTGCTATGAGTTAGACTATTCGAGTCTAACGTATACTTTGCGTTGAATAAGCGAACGTATAACGTGGGGTAGGGGTAATATTAAGGATTCAATATTAAGAAGTTGGGGTGCAATTGATATGATTTTGCATGCCATGAGTGGATGGCCATAATTGAGTCAATTATGGACATCATTCAAATTGGAGTTAATTAATAACTTGAATAGGGAATTATTAAAGCTGGGGTAAAAGATTATAAGTGATAATCAACGCTTAGGACACGGGGTTGGACTCGTTTTTGACGTAAACCTGCCCGGACCCGCCCGAAAAATCCAGTGGTCACAAATGTCAGCCCAATGTGAGAGGTCCTAGGCCCAAATTAAAGCATAACAGTTGTAAAGACACGAGGTCAGACTTAAGACTGCCCGGACCCGTCCGGCAAATCCAGCTGCCATAAATGCCAGTCTAATGTGAGAGGTCTTTATGAGGTTATGGCCTGAATGAATTAAGAAATACTTAACTAGATAAACATGTAAGGCGGAACATGGGGGTTAAGTAGGTGCCTTGGGTGGCATAAGGAATCTAGTGGGTGCCCTTAGTGGCATGTGAAATACGATTAGTAAGACTTAACCAAACACACATGTAAATGAACATGACTAAGAGGGTTAAGTGGGATATACTAGTGGGACAAGCTTAGGTGGGTAGCTTGTGGGGGCCCATTTCAACCAGTAACCCAAACGTATCTTTGTGGGCTCGACCCAAGTCGAGGACGGGACACACATACTGGGCTTGACTATAAGAGGCCAAAACAGGGTAGCGGTGGCAACGCAAGTCCAACGGGTTTCATATGCGTGTGTGGACCCGGGTTGGTAGGTAAGACGTTGTTGCATCGTGTAGGTATAAGCCGTGCATTCTCAGTTGTATCGGGTTGCCACTTTAGGGGAGTGATACACCCCACTGTGGGGCCAGCACGTGTATCTACGAGTAGGGAGCCGATCAAAAGTGGGTAGTGGGGTACACCTAGCGGAGATAGGGGCAGACGACACCTATGTAGTCAGCTAGGGGTACACGAAGTTACTTATAAAATTTCTAAGTGGGTAGTGGGGTACACCTAGCGGAGATAGGGGCAGACGACACCTATGTAGTCAGCTAGGGGTACACGAAGCTATAATTTCTAGTGAAGTGAGTGGGATCAACCTTTAGGGTGACTTGTGCGGTGCAGTGTAGTAATTATTCGTTAGTAATTAGGTGTGCCTTTAACGTTATCTTTATCTGCTCTCCCATACCCAATAGTTCATAGACATTTCCTTGTTTTCCAGCTTATGCCTTAGTCTAGTTATTTTGATAATAGTATTGTTAGAATTATCATACTCGCCAGACTTTATGTCTGACCCCCTCCATTTCTATCTTTTTCCCCCTCCAGGTCCTCAGGGTGGACCCAGCTCTAGCGGAGTTTGATTGGATCGCTTTATCTCTCTTTTGGAAAGCTTGGACCGTTGAAGTAAAGTCCAGCTTGTTATCTTCTTTAATGGCTATTTATGTAATGGGATTATGTATTTTGTTTTATCAAGATGGATATTGTACTTGACTCTGATTTATGGTTTGGTGATGCAACAAACATGTTTAATTTCCGCTGCAATAAAATGAAGTTTTAAATTTCCAAGTACTACTTATTATCTGTCTTGTTGTAATTTTTCTGTTCTATATTCACTTAAAACCTCCATGGAAGTTAATGCATTCCTTTTGTGAGTGACATTAATGGACGTGGGGTGTTACATTAAATCTTTTTATTTAGATTTAATGAAGTGTACCAATTAAATAGTAGTTAATTGGGATTGAATTTGAATTGATTTTTGGGTTTATCGTGAACAGTGTTTTAAATAACACTTGTTCTTTAACCCGATAATTAATGGAATGTGATTTTGGGTTGTCGTGAACGGTATCTTCAATAATACTTTTCTTAGGCCCAATGGAGTTAAGAAAATCAGAAACTAACTGGAGATTAGTAAGTTGAATGGTTTCTTGGGTATTGATCTGATGTTGGTTTCGGCCTTCGGGGTTAATACTTAGGGAATTGCTCACTTGCTAATTTACGGTTAGGGACTGATTGAAATGTGATATGATTTGAAAAGATCGAGAATGGAGTATCACCAGTTTTGCTCCAGGCGATAGTTAAACCTTTAATTAGATTTGAACGTGAAATGTTAACTGAATTTATCGATAACACCGTGGTGTTGGATATGAAGTATGACCAGTTTTACTTCATGGGATGAATAGGTTGGGATTGGGAAATAAAATAAATGATTACTTCGGTGTGGTTCGCTAATCCCGACTAGTTGAATCGATATTCAAAAGGAGATTAAAGAAAAAATTTAAAGAATTTATCTTTGATAAAATTAATGGGAACCTTTCCCTAAGAATGTGAAACTTAGAAACTAACTGTAGGTTAGCTAAGAAGGATGGTTTCCTGGGTATTGATCTGATGTTGGTTTCGGCCTTCGGGTTAATATTTGGGGAATTCTTCTCTTTCTAATTTACGGTTAGTGACTGATGAATTGGAATGAGGCGTATGTTATGTTTGTGTAACACTTGTTTATTATATACGCGAGCTATTCAGAAAGACCAGGTTTATCCCATTCTGAATAACTAATTCGCCGTGGTGTCAAGGATGAAGACGTTGGTCAAAGACCGGAAGTCTTCACGTCGTTTGGGTGATTACTGTTGATCTTGATTGGGTCGTACACCCAAGAGGAGGGAATCAGTTAGCGATTGTCCAGACGTACTTGGAGATCGATGGATATGCGGGGTACTAGGTGCCTCCGGTTTCGTTCAGACCCAGAACGAACTTGTAAATGGACTATGTGTCTGACATTGGATTTTAGTCTGTGTGATTGATTTCTATTTAATATACATCTGTTTGGCGGCGGAGAATTTATTCTCTTGCTTAACGCCCTTCTCTGAGACGTACGAGCTCAGGGGTTATATATTGATGGATATGAATCACATGTAGTGAATTGCCTGTGTGGCATGCCTAAGTGGAAAATGATCAATGCTTCTGTTGAAAAGCAAAGTCTTGTGGTTGATGATCAAAGCATAGCCTTTGTGGCATCGCTTTGTGTAGCGTGAATTCGCGAGCCTTACACCCCAATCGTGAACCAGAAACGGGAGAGGACATCATGGAGGGCATGCGTTTCCTTCTAGTTAGAAGTGGCGTCTGTGGTTTTACACGCCCTGACGATTTTGACTTATGTGGTTGTTGCTGTTGCGAGGCGCCTCGGATATATCGGTGACTATGTGAAGCCGATGGAGTCATTTGTTGACTCATTGACACCCCAAAGGGTGTGGAAGCGCAGCGTTCAGGCATTTTAATCGACATCGGTGGACCGACCCTGACGATCCTAGGGTCACTCGAGCTCTGATCCTGAGACACGGGCTAGAGCGTCTCGAATCGGTGAGGACTATCTTTTGCCTCGGTTCACAGATGGAAACCCAATATCCAAATACGTGACTTTGCGGTTTTATTTGTAGAGCCTAGTGTGGCGACATAGTAGCATGGGATACTATGCCGTCTATGATTGATACTTATGATTTGAAGTTGTTTTATACACTAGGCACTTATTATAGTATCAAATGATTTATTTTAAACGTATCAAGCATTCTTGGATATTATGAGGTAAAAACCCTATCCTCCGGCTTGTGTTGCATTGTGTGATGGGGCCTGGGTCTTATAATAGCTTCATTTTTCTTTATTTAGCATCGCGCTGTTGTTTATGCACTGGTATTCTTAGGAGGAAACCCGTTCCGTGTTATACGGTGTGGTCCCTTGATATATCTAATTTAAAGTAAAGTTTTAAATAACTGTTTTAGTTCTCACACCAGTCACATGACTGACCTGGAGTTTATTGTTTTAACCTAAACTCTGGGTGCCCTTATTTTCCGCACGGGCAGCTAGTAGTTTTGGTTTTGCAGATTTATATTCACGGGATCCTGGTTTACAGCTGGAATGATATCCGGAAAGCTTTGTATCCGTATATCTCCTTCAGTTGTGTATTGTATTATTTTCCGCTGCTATGTCATTTATTGTAATCTCTGATATTTGGTAAATGTGTAATATTGATTTATACTCTGTATATTCTTGTATTCTGATGGAATTGTTGTAATAAACAATGAAATGTTCTTCTGTCTGCGTTCTTTTGTGTGTTGTTCTCAAAGTATCCGGGCTTTCCATACCGGGGAAATTACGGGTCTTCACTATTCCAACTCAAATTCCAATTTCCGAAGCATATCAAGCAACTGCCTACCGCCTGTATTTGCAGTCTACATAATCAAATCATCTCCACAGTCTTCAGGACTCTGCATTTACTTCACTTATAATGCAAATAATCATCTGGGTTAGACAATTCTGTTTCCACTTCACCACCCAATCTTATTTCCAATCCACTATACCGGGATTTATCTCCTTGCTTTCCATTAATACAGTTTCTCATTAACCCCAACTAGTTAAATTCACTTAACCAGGTTTAGTTTCACTTTCATATCTGATTATATTTACGAATTGTTTTTCTAATCAGTTCAACTTTATTCCATATTTCAAATTTGATTTCAAACCAAATTAATCAGAACAAACAAATAACCCACATTACAATAATATAAAATTAAATTTCCTTTTTCTATAAAAATATACTTTGGGTAAAATTATTTCATTTACCCTCTTTTTACAAACCAATATTGTATCAATTCACTAGTTCAATGCTTCTCAACACTTGAACCAGTCAAATAATACAATACAAAACATTTGTATATAAAATCTTACAAATATGCTCTCATATATATATACACACAAACTCAATCTAGGGGTGTTACTAACCCCATCTCTATTGAGTTACACCACAGAGCCAAGGTTACTACTCAACCAATAGCTCTAATACCACTATAATGACCCAGAGATTTTCGGCCCCAAAAATCGACATAAATACCCCTACCATGACTTATGCCGACCTTCCAAACACCAAAAACACTGGAACGTTTATAGAAAGAAATTAGAGGGTGAGATAGGAGAGAAAGAAATACTAGAATAGAAGAAGAAGAACCAATACAACACAGAGTCTCACATCGCAGCGGAACAAAATATAATTTAGAAATAAATCTTCATTTGAGAGCTTTTGAAAATACTTACAATATCATAGTGCATCAACATCTCTAGACAGTTATAGTAATCTGTCCTCATACACACAGCGGATTAAATACTGGATATCATATGTCTGAACATCTCTGGCTCGTCTCTAGACATCTCAGTACCTGATAACCTGCACCTGTACATCCCGGGCTAACCCGAGTATTTACAAAACACCGGGTCAGTCTGGTGAACCAAAGTGAGAAAAACTCGCACAACATGAAGGGTATCACACAACTTGATGTTAAAGTTAGAATCTTTTCGAAAGAAAAAGGATAATCGTAAGACCAAATCCACACATAAACACAGACGGTTTTTACCTTACGATAACCCAAACCAGTTTTGAAATCAATATATTTTCTGATATTATAATAGTGTCTAAATACAAGTAAATCTCAATCTAGTGGAACGCTTGCATCTCATGCTCCACATATATAGTATACAAATCAAAACCGTGGGCACTTATTGGAGATTGGATTCCAATTGTGACAAGGTATGGGACCACCCCCTGATAGTGTATCTCTAGAAGCGAGTACACTGGGTTCAACAAGAACGCCTTGCAACCCGGCCCTCACATGACCGACCACTCATTTCGCTTGAGTGTTTCGAATGTATATCACCAACGGTTGGGCTCAAACCACCGTTTCCCGAAAAGGGACAACATCGAAATAGATTAAAGAATGAAGTGGATTTTCTCTAGATAGTTGATTCTACATCCTAATGGGAGTGACCCACATAGCCATGCTGCCTACCCGATTTCTTTCAAGTCCCGGTTGGTGAGGCTGGAGGTTATAATCTTTTGAACACCTGGCCACCATTCACTTTGAATGCCACATCATCAGATCCGTCAAGTCACTAATTGACGTCCACAAATATACTCTGGGTATAAAAGAAGTGCCCCTCTTTGCCACCACTCGGTATATTTTTAAAAATCAACGTACGTGGTTTCAGGAAATACTCCGTCAGACTTTCGTCCATACAAGTCATCCAGGAACAGGATGAACCGAAGGTACTCTCCTACTGCATCCAATATAGGAATCACCCCATGGATCAGTAGCGATCGACCTTGCAATCCACAGATTCCAACCATGACAGTACCCCAGTATGTCTCCGGGTCGAATCAGAGATTGTAAGGGGTTCTTCCGCTTTACGAAGATCTATGGTCTTCAAATGCTCCATCTCGATCGTCGTCTGATCTTTTCTATATATTTCGTATTTGTTGGTTGGAATAATTTTCGAATATTCGTTCGATCCCGGTCTTCCCATACCAACAATCGTAATGGTCAGACTTGATAGTCGGTTATTTAACTATCAAGTAAACATCCATTAAACCATAAAATAGATTCATTGGTCTGGTACTTAGCATCACTTGGCTTTTAAAACTTACCGCCCAATCTCCTTTTAATTTCGTTACTAGGTAAAATATCATCTCATATCATTTCCTTTACTTTGGAAATCTTATCACCCATTCTTGACATTACCAACTGGTATCATCCTTGGATAGTCCCGAAGTCGTTCAAGTTGGGGTATTTTAATTACCTCTCAGACCTTGATCAACAACGTTCTTGTCTTCAGATAAATACGAGTTGTAATTCACGAACCGATATTAAATCTTATATCAAACACATCCCACCAGTTTAAAAAATGGCTTTACAGTTCTACTTATCTTTTGGAAGTTTCTCTTTTGAATATAATTAATATCACTTAATCCGTTAATCAAATAAGTCCTTACTAAACATCACTTTATTCACTCTCGACCTATCCAAATGACTTTGTTTCTCAACTGAATTATTATTACGGTCTTATTTCCAACCTTGTTTACCAAGCTCAAATCAAATTCCTTTTCAATCCCCTTTCTTTTAGGAAATCTCTTTTGAATTCCATTGATTTTAACTTAATACCATTATTAAGTATTTTCAATTTAAAAACGAGGTTTTATCCTCACACTCCTTTTACAACTAGGTTTAACATGAACCCTTTACATCTTTATCTCCTTCCACTAAATCCAACGTTAAGTAATGTTTCCATTTAAGTTTTCGTATCTCTTTAGAACTCTTTAATTACTTCATTTTAAACTCGAGTTCAAATATGAACTTATTCACAATTTCTACTCAAATCTCCATTATATTCCATTTCCAAAAAGTTAATTACTTAAATATATTTTATCAAAGGAGTAATTAATTAAACTAAAACAAACAATTTATTTTTACAATTATCATTGTAAAATTAGTTAAGTACTTTATTTACAAAGATCAATAATAAAATATCTTTAAAATCTTCTTAAAATTTAAACACTATTCGTTAAGTGATTTCACTTAGGTGACTAATGACAAACTAATTTAAAAGTCAATCTCAGTTAAAACGATTAACTCGATCAATTTCAAACACGATTATTTTCTTAACCAATTTCCAAAAAAATAATATAATTAATTTAAATAATTGTTTCTTAGACACGATAAATTCAATACATAACCGCTAGGTTATTTCTTACTTATTCGCATATAATTCTTATCAACATAAGAAACAATTTCATAATTTCCTATAAACTTTAAATAAATAAATAACAAATATTTATTTCCTTTTTAAATAACTTTCATCTAAAGTAACAGCTTTGAAAATCTTTTTCCGTTATATCATATATTCATAATCTCAATACTATCGATCCACGGTCGACGAAATCTTTATTTTATAAATCGATTGATTCATAGGCCATGTGATGCCAATTAACCGACCCATACCATCCATTGGCTAATATCAGAATAATTGTGAAACAAGGTTCAACCATCAGCAATAATCAATCATTCATTTTTTTTTTGACAGATAATTTCTCTAATGATCATCAATCAATCAACAGATCATTCAAATAATGCAAACAATTTCAGACACGTTTTATAAACTTGACTAATCAAGGAAATTTCTTTATTTGGGTCAAATCAAAATGATTTGTATTTTTTTTAAATGACTGTTTTAATTTCAGAATTTGGATCAACAATATATAAAACTAGCAAACAGTCAACCACCAACAACCAGAACTTGCAAGATAAAAACCCAATTTATATAAAATATAAATGGGAAGAGCTGAGTGAGTTTTAACACACCTTGATTTAAATCTATCGAAAAATATCTGCTTTTTAGTCAAATTAAACTGACGTTTAATTTGAATAAAATTCTCAATTGTTCCCGATCTTGACCAACCTCTGCTCCATCTTGAAGTTCGCGTCTTTACGGTCCTGACGCAACCGACCGTGCGTAAATTTGACACTGTATGCGTGAGAAATCGTATAAACAATTTGATGAAGTACTTTAATTATTTAGACTTAAAAATAAATAACAATAGGCCTTTACCTTTTAAACAGCTGACCCAAATAAATCCAACCCGATCCCCTTTTAAACCCTATTCTCAATCTCTTATTTCATTTACCAGCCGTCACCACTAATTTCTCTAGACCGAAACCCTAATCCCCTTCTGTTCGATGGCGTCGCAACCTCTCTTCCGCCCTGCGATCCACCTTCAAGCCTCCGTCCAGACCTCAATCAACCCCTAATTGTCTCCATAGCTCGGCTGATTTACCCAAGCATTCCCAGGAACGAAGGCTTCTCATCCACTACCCGAGACTCCATCGTCCGAACTCTGGTTTTCAACTTCCTACGGCTTCAACAGGACCCGAAAGCTAAGTTTTCTTTTACTCGATTTTTAATTGCTGTAATACTTTGATTTGATTTTTTTGTTTTTTTTGAATGGGATTTTTCCTGGTTTTCTGTGTTTGCAAACTGGTTGATGAACACTACTACGTGCTAGCGCATTTATACTTGCGGTTTGATTCAAATAAGATGTAATAACCCGGAAATCCGAGCCAATTTAAAATTTTTATTTTGGCAATTTTAGCGAATTTTGAATATTTAAAATGAATTATTTTAAATAATATCGACGAGAAATTTATTTTGAATGGAATTCGAACGTATATATTATATGGATAGTCGTTAGAATATAAATATTTATTTTAAGTTATATAACAGGAATTGAAAATGGCGTGGTAGTTCGATAATTCGATTTCAAAATTCAAATGACAGTACCGGATTCAAAATAAACCGGATTTTAGTGAAACCAAAAATAATAGAATCTATTTGAGAATATCTTCCAAACGAATCCGAAAAATCAAAATTTCATAGCGGGAATCAAAAGATACGTCCAGTTGAAAATTCAGAATAGTCCCCACGTAATTTCGGCCCTTAAAAATGGCCATTTTGCAAACGACCTCGGTTTTCGACGAAACCACTTTTGTTGGATCCATGATGTCAAGTTATTGTTAGGTTTCAAATTTCATAATTTTTTGAATCGATATGTGAGCGTGGCAAAGGAAAACGCGTTTGACCAGTTTCAGTTGATTTTAATCGACTGGAAAATGACCATTTTTCAAACGGTCTCAGAATTTGACGAAATTAGTTTTGTTAGAACCGTATCGTCAATACGAAGCTAGAAATAATTTTTCTGGAATTTTTAGAGACTGTATGCGACCCCGGTAATTTGAAATGTACGTTTAAAATGGAATATATAGATTTAGATTTTGATTTGAGCGAAAACTGATCGTAACAATCGAATTGGCCTATGTGACGTATCCCGTTGTGTTCGGAATGGGGGTATTACCCTAGGGACGACAGTCGGTGGGCTCAAAAAGGAAATCGAATTTTTAAAGTTGCTTTTAGAAGAAAATTAAAATTAATTTATTAAATAAATTCAAACACACTCGTATCCTCTCTTAGTCAACGCCTACCCCCCATTCTTTCTTCTGATCGAAATCGAGTAGAGATAAAAAAAAACACGTGCAACCCTAGACCGCCGCTCCTCCACCCTTCACCGTCGCCATCGTCAACGCGCCCCTCTCCCGAGCCGTCGTGCCCACCCCTTCTTCCCTCTCCTCTCTCCTCTTCCGGTCTGAAGAACCCAAACCGCCCACAACTTCCACCGACAGCTGAAGACCGTGGCCACCACGCGCAAGCCAGTGCGCCACCACCTGAACGGACCCACGCCTCCTCTCAGTCCGACGCGCAGCAGCTTCTTCCCCCCCTCTTCCGAACGATGGAAAAAAGTGAGCTTCTCTCTTTCTTTACTTTATTTTAAATTCAGTTTTAATCTGAACACATAGATTAAATTCAGTTTTATAGATTTTTAAAAACAATAGACAAGTTTGGTTTTTAAATTAATAAAGATTCGATTTTTTTTCATAGTTAGAAAGGCATGATTTTTATAAACAAAGGTATGATTTTTACAATTGAAGTAGCGAAATAAAAATTCGATTTTTATTACGAAGAATAACGAAATATAATTTTTATATTATAGAAAGGTTGAAAATATAATTTTTATCATAGTAAAGATTGGATTTTATAGTAGGAAAGGCGAGTTAAAAATATAATTTTTATAAAGTAGGAGTATTAAAAATATGATTTTTATATAATAGAGAATATAAAAATATCATCATATGTAGCGAAATAAAAATCTGTTTTTTATTATATATGTTGAAATAAAAATGTGATTTTTATGGCGATGATATAAAGATTCGATCTTCATATATAAAATAGAAATATAAAAATATAATTTTTATATCGGGTGAAGCGTTGTAAAAATATATGAAGTAGAGATAAAAATATGATTTTTATTTATTGAATGAAGCGATTAAAATATAATTTTTATTATGAACAGCGTGAAAAGAACTGCATTAGAATTGCAAGTAGATCCAGATAGTTCAGCAGTTCAAAAGCAAAGCATGGCGGAGTGGAACCCTCTGTGAGAACTCCTCTCTTTAACTCTTCTTTTCTAGTTATAAATATATACTAGGATGCAGACGTTGTTTAGTAGCACCCGACACCCGTCGTCCACAGACCATGGACGGCTTGTATGCTTGTTTGTTTGATTTTGATGTGTAGTTGATTGTGTGATGTGAAATAAAATATTTATATAGAAAATAAATATTGTATGGTTAAAAATAGAATTTTTAACGTGTATATAAAATGAAATGGATATTGACTGATATTGATTGGGACGATAAATTTTACACATCGCCCAACTGCACGAATAAAACCTGTGTTTGATTGTTTGAAACCCCACACGGGTATTAGGATGAAATATGACATATACTAGTCCCAATAATTAGTTGTATGTCGATCGATTGATTGACAGGCTGTTATAAGCACTAAATATTTATATTTGATGCTTATACAGTGTAGAACGCACTCTGGATGATGGCTGATTATTTATCGTTGTTATTTGGTACATGTGTAGTAGAAAATCCATATAATTAACATCATATGGTAACTGATTGGGCCTCATTCTAGTTTTGAAATAGAATATTTGAAATAGAATATTTAAAATAGAATATTTGAAAAAGAAATATTTGAAATAGAATATTTGAAAATAGAAATGGATGAAGCCGCGTTGATTAGATTTACGCCATTTTGACGTGGACGATACTTATATCGATTTTATTCATTTTAAAATGAACATCGAAAGTGATTTCAAAATCTGATGTTTTGAAATGAATTGAAATTCAAATTAAATTGAATAGAATTGAATTTCGAATTAAATTGAATAGAATTGAAATTCGAATTAAATTGAATATAATTGAAATTTGAATTAAATTGAAAAGAATTGAAATTTGAATTAAATTGAAAAGAATTTAAATTCGAATTAAATCGAAATGAATTGAAATTCGAATTAAATTGAATAGAATTGAAATTCGAATTAAATTGAATAGAATTGAAATTCGAATTAAATTGAATAGAATTGAAATTCGAATTAAATTGAAAAGAATTGAAATTCGAATTAAATTGAAAAGAATTGAAATTCGAATTAGATTGAAATAGGAAGTTGAAATCGTTTTGAAAATAAATTTAAAACGATTTATAAAACACGTTTTAAAAAGGAAATCGACGAAGTATATATTATATATATATTATATATAATATAATGGCCTGAATATAATGCGCCGCGCTGCGGCAGTTCGCGAATTTCGACCATTGACTTCGAATGGATATTACGGGAGATCCGACCGTCGGATTCTCCTAAAACCGGAACCGTTAGGTTCGTATCGAAAAGAGCTTTCTAACAAATGTTAGAAATTAGAAATCTAACGGTTGGATTTGGAATTATGTCCAAATCAAATTTGGAAAAGGTCGCTGTAAGTGCAGTTCGATGGCCATTGATGGAAATCGACTGTAGGGCTTGATAAAATTATTTAAAATAGTAATATTTTGTGTAAAATCATAAGAAATGATTTGGGAAGAATTGGGATGAAAAACTCCATATTTGAAAAGGTAAAAATAGATTTTTATCGAAATGAACTAGTTTTGAACTAAAATTATAATTCATTTATTTTTGAAATAAATAAAGTGAATTTGAAATGGTTTTGAAATATAACCAGAATTCCCAATAATTGAATTGGAAGGGATTTGAATCGAAATTGTCTCCGGAATATTTCGATGTTGGATTTCATGATGATACAGATATTGTTATGGGAATTTGAAAGATATATTAATACGTTATTTCCAATATGATATTTGTTGGTCGTAGAATTTGATATTGAATATAAGACGATATATTTTCTATTTAGAGCCTTGTATTGAATATCAAATGTGATTTGGGTTTGTCGTGAATGGTGTCTTCATTAACACTGTTCTTAAGCCCAGTTGAGAAAAAGATTAAATCTTTTTATTTATATTTAATGAAGTGTACCAATTAAATAATATTTAATTGGAATTGAATTGGCATTGATTTTTGGGTTTATCGTGAACAGTGTTTTAAATAACACTTGCTCTTTAACCCGATAATTAATGGAATGTGATTTGGGTTGTTGTGAACGGTATTTTCAATAATACTGTTCTTAGACCCAAAGGAGTTAAGAAAATCAGAAACTAACTGGAGATTAGTTAAGTTGAATGGTGTCTAGGGTATTGATCTGATGTTGGTTTCGGCCTTCGGGGTTAATACTTAGGGAATTGCTCACTTGCCAATTTATGGTTAGGGACTGATTGAAATAGAATGTGATTTTGGGTTTATCGTGAACCGTGTTTTAAATGACACTGATTCTTTAACCCAATCAAAGATTAAAACTAAGTGGAGTTTTAATGTATCTTTAATTAGATTGAAAAGATCGAGAATGGAGTATCACCAGTTTTACTCCAGGCGATAGTTAAATCTTTAACTAGATTTGAACGTGAAATGGTAATTGAATTTACCGATAACACTGTGGTGTTAGATATGAAGTATTACCAGATTTACTTCATGGGATGAATAGGTTGGGATTGGGAAATTAAAACAAATGATTACTTCGGTAAGGTTCGCTAATCCCGACTAGTTTGAATTGATATTCAAAAGAAGATTAAGGAATAAATTTAAAGGAATTTATTTTTGATAAAATTAATGGGAACCTTTCCCTAAGAATGTGAAATTTAGAAACTAACTGTAGGTTAGCTAAGCAGAACGGTTTCCTGGGCATTGATCTGATGTTGGTTTCGGCCTTCGGGGTTAATATTTGGGGAATTATTCTCTTGTTAATTTACGGTTAGTGACTGATGAATTGGAATGAGGCATATGTTGTGTTTGTGTAACACATGTTTATTATATACGCGAGTTATTCAGAAAGACCGGGTTTATCCCATTCTGGATAACTGATTCGATGACGAGTTGAAGATGAAGACGGTGGTTGAAGACCGAAGGTCTTCTCGTCGTTTGGATAATTACTGATTATCTTGATTGGACCGTACACCCAAGAGGAGGGAATCAGTTGGTGATCGTCCAGACGTACTTGGAGATCGATGGATGTGCGAGGTACTAGGTGCCTCCGGTTTCGTTCAGACCAAGAACGGACTTGTAAATGGTCTGTGTGTCTGACATTGGATATCATTCTGTGTGACTGATATCGGTTGCATAGAGTGGTTTGCCTGTGTGGCATGCTAAGATTCAAATGATCAAGACTTCTGTTGAAAAGCAGAGTCTTGTGGTTGATGATCAAAGCACAGCCTGTGTGGTATAGCTTTGTGTAACGTTGATTCGCGAGCCTCACACCCCGTGGTGAACCAAAAACGGGAGAGGACCTCAGGGGGGACATGCGTTTCTTTCCAGCTAGAAGTGGCGTCAGTGGTTTTACACGCCCTGACGAGTTTGACTTATGTGGTTGTTACTGTTGCGAGGCGCCTCAGATATATCGGTGACTATGTGAAGCCGATGGAGTCATTTGTTGGCTCATTTACGCCCCAAAGGGCGGGGAAACGTAGTGTTCAGGCATTATAATCCATATCGGTGGACCGGCCCTGACGATCCAAGGGGCAGTTGCGGCTGCTCCTGAGACACGGGCTAGAGAGTCTCGAATCGGTAGAGGACTATCTTTTGCCTCGGTTCACAGATGGAAATCCAACTTCCAAATATGTGACTTTGCGGTTTTATTTGTAGAGCCTAGTATTGGTGACATGATATATGGTACCTATGCCGCCTATGATTGATACTTATGATTTGAAGTTGTTTTATACACTATGCACTTATAATAGTATCAAATGATTTGTTTAAAACGTACTAAGCATGTTTGGCTATTATAAGGGAAAACCCTATCCCCCGGCTTGCGTTGCATTGTGTGATAGGGCCTGGGTCTTATAAAACTTCATTTTTCCAAAAAGCATTGCGCTGTTTTGTTATATGCACTGGTATTCTTGGGAGGAAACCCGTTCCGTGTTATACGGCGTGGTCCCTTGATATATCTGATTTAAAGTAAAGTTTTAAATAACTGTTTTAGTCCTCACACCAGTCACATGACTGACTTGGAGTTTATTGTTTTGACCTAAACTCTGGGTGCCCTTATTTTGACACGGGCAGCTAGTAGTTTTAGTTTTGCAGATTTATATTCATAGGATCCTGGTTTACAGCTGGAATGATATCCGGAAAGCTTTGTATCCGTATATCTTCTTCAGTTGTGTATTGTATTATTTTCCGCTGCTATGTAATTTATTGTAATCTCTGATATGTGGTAAATGTGTAATATTGATTTATACTATGTATATTCTTGTATTCTGATGGAATTGTTGTAAGATACAATGAAATGTTCTTCTGTCTGCGTTCTGATGTGGCTTGTTCTCGACTCAATCCTGGCTT
The DNA here is from genome assembly GCA_030737875.1 of Allium sativum. Lineage (NCBI taxonomy): Eukaryota > Viridiplantae > Streptophyta > Magnoliopsida > Asparagales > Amaryllidaceae > Allium > Allium sativum. The sequence goes on from CM060923.1 coordinate 243,840,931, forward strand.
TCCTCACCGGGGAAGTTCGGCTCGTTTCAGCTGGTATCAGAGCTTTGGTTTATAAAGCTCAGAGAACAAGGCACATTAGAACCATACGAAAGGATTCATCAGAAATTGGATTAGTAATATCCAATGGGAATGAATCGTTAGAGATGGGATCAGTAGTATCCTAGAACGAGTGTGAAGAGTATATTTTTAAAATGAAAACAAATTTTGTTTTGAAATTTAAATCAATTATTCATATTTGATTGTTTATTTTATATTGAATTGGGACAATCCAATATATAAAGATTTTTCATATACATCTTGCAAACGTGTATTTGAAGTTTTAATGTTCTGGATAGTTATAGGATCACACTCTAGTTGCCCGGGGATAATTCTGGTGACGGGGCACTATCGCCAGTATTTATTTTCAAGTTTCGAAAGTGAGATTTCTATATATTTCCAATTGACTGGTGTGAGAACCGAAACTAGATAGGGCATATTATTGTGATTTGGCATCAAAAATTTGATTTTTTGACTATATATCAAAGTTATGAATTTGAAAAGCTAATCAACTAATTGATTGATGGTTGTGTTGTTGATTATTAGTTGATTAATTAAAATTTGTACCCTATAGCCAAAATGATCAAAAAGTGAATTGCATTGAAAATTAGTCGCATTTGCTTGCATATACATGTACTTGCATTGAACAGGTCATAGCAAAGAGGCTAGAGCAGAAGAATAAAATTGTTTGCCCGACAAATAGGTACAGGTTTACCATAATTTACTGTTTTGTTTGGGTGATGATGATTTTATGAGCCGATTGGCTAGCCGCTTGGCTTTTTCTTTTTCTTTTTGAGATCAGAGGGCCTGTATGGCAATTTCGGGATTTTCCCGGTGCTCCCGGTGCAGGGGAGGTTATGGCGAAATTTTTCGGAAATTTAGGGTGTTAGCCAAATTTTTGAAAAATTTTGAAAAGTTCTTAGAAACTGAAAAGTTGAAGAACTTAAGCCGTAGTCAAAATACAGAAAGTGAGTTGATTTGTGAAACAACTTTCGGCTTCGTTCCTTTTCGGGGACGAAAAGTTTTAAGTGGGGGAGATTGTAATAACCCGGAAATCCGAGCCAATTTAAAATTTTTATTTTGGCAATTTTAGCGAATTTTGAATATTTTAAACAATATTGACGAGAAATTTATTTCAAATGGAATTCGAACGTATATATTATATAGATCGTCGTTAGAATATAAATATTTATTTTAAATTATATAAAAGGAATTCAAATGACTGTACCGGATTCAAAATAAACCTGATTTTAATGAAACCAAAAATTATAGAATCTATTTGAGAATATCTTCCCAACGAATCCGAAAAATCAAAATTTCATAGCGGGAATCAAAAGATACGTCCAGTTGAAAATTCAGAATAGTCGCTATGGAATTTCGACCCTTAAAATAGCCATTTTGCAAACGACCTCGGTTTTCGATGAAACCACTTTTGTTGGATCTGTGATGTCAAGTTATTGTTAGGTTTCAAATTTCATAATTTTTCGAATCGATATGTGAGCGTGGCAAACGAAAACGCGTTTGACCAGTTTCAGTTGATTTTAATCGACTAGAAAATGGTCATTTTTCAAACTGTCTCAGAATTTGACGAAATTAGATTTGTTAGAACCGTATCGTCAATACGAAGCTATAAATAATTTTTCTGTAGTTTTTAGAGACTGTATGCGACCCCGGTAATTTGAAATGTACATTTAAAATTGAATATATAGATTTAGATTTTGATTTGAGCGAAAACTAATCGTAACGATCGAATTGGCCTATGTGACATATCCCATTGTGTTCGGAATGGGGGTATTACCCTAGGGACGACAATCGGTGGGCTCAAAAAGGAGATCAAATTTTTAAAGTTGCTTTTAGAAGAAAATTAAAATTAATTTATTAAATAAATTCAAACACACCCCTATCCTCGCTTAGTCAACGCCTACCCCCCTTTCTTCTGATCGAAATCGAATAAAGATAAAAAAAAACCACGCGCAACCCTAGACCGCCACTCCTCCACCCTTCACCGCCGCCATCGTCAGCGTGCCCCTCTCCCTAGCCGTCATGCCCACCCCTTCTTCCCTCTCCTCTCTCCTCTTCCGATCTGAAGAACACAAACCGCCCACACCTTCCACCGACAGTTGAAGACCGTCGCCACCACGCGCGAGCCAGTGCGCTACCACCTGAACGGACCCACGCCTCCTCTCAGTCCAACGCGCAGCAGCTTCTTTCCCCCCCTCTTCCGAACGATGGAAAAAAGTGAGCTTTTCTCTTTCTTTACTTTATTTTAAATTCAGTTTTAATCTGAACACATAGATTAAATTCAGTTTTATAGATTTTTAAAAACAATAGACAAGTTTGGTTTTTAAATTAATAAAGATTCGAATTTTTTTCATAGTTAGAAAGGCATGATTTTTTTAAACAAAGGTATGATTTTTACAATTGAAGTAGCGAAATAAAAATTCGATTTTTATTATGAAGAATAACAAAATATAATTTTTATATTATAGAAAGGTTTAAAATATAATTTTTATCATAGTAAAGATTGGATTTTATAGTAGGAAAGGCGAGTTAAAAATATAATTTTTATAAAGTAGGAGTATTAAAAGTATGATTTTTATATAATAGAGAATATAAAAATATCATCTTTATATATGTAGCGAAATAAAAATCTGATTTTTATTATATATGTTGAAATAAAAATGTGATTTTTATAGCGATGATATAAAATTTCGATCTTTATATATAAAATAGAAATATAAAAATATAATTTTTATATCGGGTGAAGCGTTGTAAAAATATATGAAGTAGAGATAAAAATATGATTTTCATTTATTGAATGAAGCGATAAAAATATAATTTTTATTATGAACAGCGTGAAAAGAACTACATTGGAATTACAAGTAGATCCAGACGGTTCAGCAGTTCAAAAGCAAAGCACGGCGGAGTGGCACCCTCTGTGAGAACTCCTCACTTTAACTCTTTTTTTCTAATTATAAATATATACTAGGATGCAGACGGTGTTTAGTAGCACCCGACACCCGTCGTCCACAGACCATGGACGACTTGTATGCTTGTTTGTTTGATTTTGATGTGTAGTTGATTGTGTGATGTGAAATAAAATATTTATATAAAAAATAAACATTGTATGGTTAAAAATAGAATTTTTAACGTGTATATAAAATGAAATGAATATTTATAAACAAATTGGACGATTTGTTTATATACACACATTTGACTGATATTGATTGGGACGATAAATTTTACACATCGCCCAACTGCACGTATAAAACCTGTGTTTGATTATTTGAAACCCCACACGGGTATTGGGATGATATATGACATACACTAGTCCCAATAATTAGATGTATGTCGATCGATTGATTGACAGGCTGTTATAAGCGTTAAATATTTATATTTGACGCTTATACAGTGTAGAACGCACTCTGGATGATGGCTGATTATTTATCGTTGTTATTTTATACATGTGTAGTAGAAAATCCATATAATTAACATCATATGGTAACTGATTGGGCCTCATTCCAATTTTGAAATAGAATATTTGAAATAGAATATTTAAAATAGAATATTTGAAAAAGAAATATTTGAAACAGAATATTTGAAAATAGAAATGGATGAAGCCGTGTTGATTAGATTTACGCCATTTTGACGTGGACGATATTTATATCGATTTTATTCATTTTATAATGAACATCGAAAGTGATTTCAAAATCTGATATTTTGAAATGAATTGAAATTCAAATTAAATTGAATAGAATTGAGATTCGAATTAAATTGAATAGAATTGAAATTCGAATTAAATTGAATAGAATTGAAATTTGAATTAAATTGAAAAGAATTGAAATTTGAATTAAAATGAAAAGAATTGAAATTCGAATTAAATTGAAATGAATTGAAATTCGAATTAAATTGAATAGAATTGAAATTCGAATTAAATTGAAAAGAATTGAAATTCGAATTAAATTGAAAAGAATTGAAATTCGAATTAAATTGAAAAGAATTGAAATTCGAATTAGATTGAAATAGGAAGTTGAAATCATTTTGAAAATAAATTTAAAACGATTTATAAAATATGTTTTAAAAAGGAATCGATGAAGTATATATTATATATATATTATAATGGCCTGAATAGAACGCGCTGCGCTGCGGCAGTTCGCGAATTTCGACCATTGACTTCGAATGGATATTATGGGAGATCCGACCGTCGGATTCTCCTAAAACCGAAACCGTTGGGTTCATATCGAAAAGAGCTTTCTAACGAATGTTAGAAATTAGAAATCTAACTGTTTGATTTGGAACTATGTCCAAATCAAATTTGGAAAAGGTCGCTGTAAGTGCAGTTCGATGGCCATTGATGGAAATCGACACGGGCCTTGATAAAATTATTTAAAATAGTAATAATTTGTGCAAAATCATAAGAAATGATTTGGGAAGAATTGGGATGAAAAACTCCATATTTGAAAAGATAAAAATAAATTTTTATCGAAATGAACTAGTTTTGAACTAAAATTATAATTCATTTATTTTTGAAATAAATAAAGTGAATTTGAAATAGTTTTGAAATATAACCAGAATTTCCAATAATTGAATTGGAAGGGATTTGAATCGAAATTGTCTCCGGAATATTTCGATGTTGGATTTCGTGATGATACAGATATTGTTACGGGAATTTGAAAGATATATTAATATCGTTATTTCCAATACGGTATTTGTTGGTCGTAGAATTTGATATTGAATATAAGCCGATATATTTTCTATTCAGAGCCTTGTATTGAATATCAATGTGATTTGGGTTTGTCGTGAATGGTGTCTTCATTAACACTGTTCTTAAGCCCAGTTGAGAAAAAGATTAAATCTTTTTATTTAGATTTAATGAAGTGTACCAATTAAATAATATTTAATTGGAATTGAATTGGTATTGATTTTTGGGTTTATCGTGAACAGTGTTTTAAATAACACTTGTTCTTTAACCTGATAATTAATGGAATGTGATTTGGGTTGTCGTGAACGGTATCTTCAATAATACTGTTCTTAGACCCAAAGGAGTTAAGAAAATCAGAAACTAACTGGAGATTAGTTAAGTTGAATGGTTTCTGGGGTATTGATCTGATGTTGGTTTCGGCCTTCGGGGTTAATACTTAGGGAATTGCTCACTTGCTAATTTACGTTTAGGGACTGATTGAAATAGAATGTGATTTTGGGTTTATCGTGAACCGTGTTTTAAATGACACTGATTCTTTAACCCAGTCAAAGATTAAAACTAAATGGAGTTTTAATGAATCTTTAATTAGATTGAAAAGATCGAGAATGGAGTATCACCAATTTTACTCTAGGCGATAGTTAAATCTTTAATTAGTTTTGAACGTGAAATGGTAATTGAATTTACCGATAACACCGTGGTGTTAGATATGAAGTATTACCAGATTTACTTCATGGGATGAATAGGTTGGGATTGGGAAATTAAAACAAATGATTACTTCGGTAAGGTTCGCTAATCCCGACTAGTTTGAATTGATATTCAAAAGAAGATTAAGGAATAAATTTAAAGGAATTTATTTTTGATAAAATTAATGGGAACCTTTCCCTAAGAATGTGAAATTTAGAAACTAACTGTAGGTTAGCAAAGCAGAACGGTTTCCTGGGTATTGATCTGATGTTTTTTTCGGCCTTCGGGGTTAATATTTGGGGAATTATTCTCTTGTTAATTTACGGTTAGTGACTAATGAATTTGAATGAGGCGTATGTTGTGTTTGTGTAACACATGATTATTATATACGCAAGTTATTCAGAAAGACCGGTTTATCCCATTCTGAATAACTGATTCGACGATGAGTCGAAGATGAAGACGGTGGTTGAAGACCGAAGGTCTTCACGTAGTTTGGATAATTACTGATGATCTTGATTGGGCCATACACCCAAGAGGAGGGAATCAGTTGGTGATCATCCAGACGTACTTGGAGATCGATGGATGTGCGGGGTACTAGGTGCCTCCGGTTTGATTCAGACCCAGAATGGACTTGTAAATGGACTGTGTGCCTGACATTGGATATCATTTTGTGTGACTGATATCGGTTGCATAGAGTGGTTTGCCTATGTGGCATGCTAAGATGCAAATGATCAAGGCTTCTGTTGAAAAACAGAGTCTTGTGGTTGATGATCAAAGCACGGCCTGTGTGGTATTGCTTTGTGTAACGTTGATTCGCGAGCCTCACACCCCAGTGGTGAACCAAAAACGGGAGAGGACCTCAGGGGGGACATGCGTTTCTTTCTAGCTAGAAGTGGCGTCAGTGGTTTTACACGCCCTGACGAGTTTGACTTATGTGGTTGTTACTGTTGCGAGGCACCTCGGATATATCGGTGACTATGTGAAACCGATGGAGCCATTTGTTGGCTCATTTACGCCCCAAAGGGCGGGGAAACGTAGTGTTCAGGCATTATAATCCACATCGGTGGACCGGCCCTGACGATCCAAGGGGCAGTTGCGGCTGTTCCTGAGACACGGGATAGAGCGTCTCGAATCGATAGAGGACTATCTTTTGCCTCGGTTCACAGATGGAAATCCAACTTCCAAATACGTGACTTTGCGGTTTTATTTGTAGAGCCTAGTATTGGCGACATGATATATGGTACCCATGCCGCCTATGATTGATACTTATGATTTGAAGTTGTTTTATACACTATGCACTTATAATAGTATCAAATGATTTGTTTTAAACGTACTAAGCATGTTTGGCTATTATAAGGGAAAACCCTATCCCCCGGCTTGCGTTGCATTGTGTGATAGGACCTGGGTCTTATAATAGCTCCATTTTTCCAAAAAACATTGCGCTGTTTTGTTATATGCACTGGTATTCCTGGGAGGAAACCCATTCCGTGTTGATATATCTGATTTAAAGTAAAGTTTTAAATAACTGTTTTAGTTCTCACACCAGTCACATGACTGACTTGGAGTTTATTGTTTTGACCTAAACTCTGGGTGCCCTTATTTTGACACGGACAGCTAGTAGTTTTGGTTTTGCAGATTTATATTCACAGGATCCTGGTTTACAGCTGGAATGATATCCGGAAAGCTTTGTATCCGTATATCTCCTTAAGTTGTGTATTGTATTATTTTCCGCTGCTATGTAATTTATTGTAATCTCTGATATGTGGTAAATGTGTAATATTGATTTATACTCTGTATATTCTTGTATTCTGATGGAATTGTAGTAAGATACAATGAAATGTTCTTCCGTCTACGTTCTGATGTGGCTTGTTCTCGACTTAATCCGGGCTTTCCTCACTGGGGAAGTTCGGGTCGTTTCATAAGATCACTGTCCATCAATGGTTACGAATTGTTATTCCAATCTGGATTCGAATCTGTGGGTTAGATTTTGGTTCGGATTTAGTAATGGATTTCAGATCGGTTCGAAATGGATTTTGATGAAGATTTTGTTGGATTGAGTATTTAATTTCCAATATGTTGCTCTGTTCAAAAATAACAGCGATCGAACTGTATAGGCTAGGTAAGGTACGACAATGCCTTGTTTATTTCACCCAAATATTCAAAAACTGTAGATTCTGATTTTTGTGTGGATTTTAAATGTATAATACAGTCTTATATAAATCTACTGAAAAATATATACACATATTTGATGTAGATTTGGTATATGAATATATCAAATTGATCAGCAGTTCATCTACATTTCCCTATTTGTTTCTGAATTAAGTCAGATTTGTATTTCTGCTCATGACTTATGGAGACTTGATGTATGAGTACATTTCTTTTTAATTGTTCCCTTTCTCTTAGCTGTTCATGACAATCTTATCTGTTCAGATTTGATGTTATAAAATATATGTTCATATGTCTGATTTCCTTTTTATCTGTGCACATGGGATATCTTTGCCTTACTGTTTAGTTTAGTTGTTCTGGTATTGTTTAAATTGGCTGTACAGATTTGTTTCTCTCTAGCTTATGCACTGTACTTATAGGATCCATGTATGAATGCACCAATATCTGGTTTCATCAGCTACACAATGTACTGTTTTTTTTCTTAGGTGTTCTTCTTTATATAGTCTTGATGTATGACTATATATATATATATATATATATATGTGGTTTGTTTCACTGTTTTAGAAGGTGATAAGAAGTATGAACATCTTAATATATTTGGATATTAATAAATAAATATACATCTATTTTATGTAAGAATTTAATCGTAAGGTATAATAAATCAATGATTAGAACTAAAAGCATAACATAATGAGTTTTAATAAACACGTTTGAAAAGTGATAAATTTAAATATGAGAATTCACATTATGTTCAGGAGCAAATATACCATTGAATAGATTAAAATATATCATATAAAAACATACCAACATCACCCATTTTTGTCTTGTAATCACTCTTTTATGCCCCTGCTATTTTGCTGTGTGTCTTTTAATGTTTTTTTTGCTTTTTTTCTCTTGGCTTGCATTTGTTCAACACTTTGTTCTGTGCTTCTGAAATTTTCGGTTATTATTATTCTTAATGCAAAAGCATAAAATAATCAACTAGGATGCTTAACTTTCTTTTTTATGTCAATGAAGAACCATAGTAGCGCATAAAGTTATGTGTCTCAATGCTAGCACATGAGTTTTTAATGTTTGTGGCAGCTTAGATTGCTACTTGAGATTCTTAGAACTGTTTGCTTTGGTTTTATTTGCCATCATATATATATATATATATATATATATATATATTATAGCTGTTTCATGAATTTTTTTTATATATACTGTTCATATGCTGTTATGAAATCATCCCTTTTAATGGGTTTTCCTTCTTTTTCTTTTCCGCAAATCACAACCGATCGAGATGGATTCACTGGTTCGGCAAGAAAAAGCATGAAGAAGTTGATCTAAAAAAATGTTGATTTCTTTCTTTTTGGTTATGTATTAATTTACAAGATAACACTTTTGAACTTGTATTGTGAGAACCCGTTTCTTCCCCGTGAGGGAAAGAGCGGATACTTTGAGAACAACACACAATTGAACGCAGACGGAAGAACATTTCATTGCTATTACAACAATTACACCAGATACAAGAATATACAGAGTATAAATGAATAAATTACATCCGATAAATATCAGAGATTACAATAAATTACATAGTAGCGGAAAATGATACAAAGCACAACTGAAGGTGATATACGGATACAGAGCTTTCCGGATACCATTCCAGCTGTAAACCAGAATCCTGTGAATATAAATCTGCAAAACCAAAACTACTAGCTGCCCGTGCGGAAAATAGGGGCACCCAGAGTTTAGGTTAAAACAATAAACTCCAGGTCAGTCATGTGACTGGTGTGAGAACTAAAACAGTTATTTAAAACTTTACTTTAAAAGAGAGTAATTCAAGGGACCACGCCGTATAACACGGAACGGGTTTCCTCCCAAGAATACCAGTGCATAAAACAACAGCGCAATGCTAAATCAAGAAAAATGAAGCTGTTATAAGACCCAGGTCCTATCACACAATGCAACGCAAGCCGGGGGATAGGGTTTTCCCTTATAACAGCCAAAGCATGCTTGATACGTTTAAAACAAATCATTTGATACTATAATAAGTGTATAGTGTCAAAACATTTCAATCATAAATATAAATCATAGGCGACATAGCTACCATCTACTATGTCGCCATACTAGTTCTACAATTAAAGACGAATTACACGTATTGGAAATTGGATTCCGTCATGAGTCGAGGCAAGGGGCAAGCTCCTCTCCGCGTTCGAGACACTCTAGCAAATGTCCCAGGGCTACGCACTCTGGGCAACCCTTGGATCTTCAGGGCCGGTCCTCACTTACGTTAGAGGATTGGCAATTCCTGAACACACGTTTCCCGGTCCTTACAGACCTATAATCGAGGCGCCTGATCCAACAACCACAAAGGTGAAAAGTATATATATGTCAGGGCTGGTAAGTCACTGACACCACCAAAGCTAGAAAGAAACGTCGTGCTCTCCCTGCAGTCCGTATCCCGTTTTTAACTCATACCGAGGTGTGAGGCTCGCGAATTCACGTTATACACAAAGCTGCCACGTAGGCGTGCTTTGATCATCAACCACAAGACTTTTCTTTTCAACAGAAGCCTTGATCATTGCATCTTAGCGTGCCACACAGGCAGTTCATGCCATGCGACCGATGTCTATCGATATACAACATCTGAGCTCGTACGTCTCAGAGAAGGGCGTTAAGCAAAAGAATAAATTCTCCGCCGCCAAACAGATGTATATTTAATAGAAATCAATCAACACAGAATAAAATCCAATGTCAGACACACAATCCATTTACAAGTCCGTTCTGGGTCTGAACGAAACCGGAGGCACTTTCCTCGCATATCCATCCATCCCCAAGTACGTCTGGACGACCACCAACTATTTCCATCCTCTTGGGTGTACTGCCCAATCAGGATCGTCAGTAATTATCCAAACGATGTGAAGACTTCCGGTCTTCAACCACCGTCTTCATCTTCGACTTACCGTCGAATCGGTTATTCAGAATGGGTATAAACCCGGACTTTCCGAACAACCCGCGTATATTAAAAACAAATGTTACACAAACACAACATACGCCTCATTCCTATTCAGAATATTCTTTTATTCACAAAATCACATTTTTAGGGAAAGGTTCCCATTAATTTTATCCAAGATAAATTCTTTAAAATTTATCCTTAAATCTTCCTTTGGATGTCGTTTCAAACCAAAGTATGGTTTTCTGAACTAGTCGAGATTAGCGCACCACACCGAAGTAATTATGTATTTTATTTCCCAATCCCAACCTATTCATCCCATGAAGCAAAACTGGTGATACTCCATATCTAACAATGGTGTTATCGGCAAGATTAATTACCATTACACGTTCAAATCTAATTAAAGATTTAACTATCGCTTTGGAGCAAAACTGGCGATACTCCATTCTCGCTCATTTCTAAATTTGATAATTTAGATTATAGATTTACATTTCAATCTAATTGCGGATTCGTTAAAACTCCTTTTACTGGGTTAAAGAACTAGGTGTTATTTAAAACACAGTTCACGACAAACCCAAATCACCTTCTATTTATTATCGGGTTAAAGAACTAGTGTTATTTAAAACACAGTTCACGATAAACCCAAATCACCTTCTATTTATTATCGGGTTAAAGAACTAGTGTTATTTAAAACACAGTTCACGATAAACCCACAAATCAATTCTAGTTCAATTCAAATCAAATATATTAGGAATTCCGATTATTTAAAACCCCTTTTTAAATCTAATTTACTTATTTAAAAATAAAAACCTGGGTTTTAAATTGAGTTCAAACTAGTTCATTTCGATAAAAATCTATTTTTATCTTTTCAAATATGGAGTTTTCCACCCCAATTTTTCCCAAATCATTTCTTATGATTTTACACAAATTATTACTATTTTTAATAATTTTATCAAGGCCCGTACAGTCGATTTCCAACAATGGCCATCGAACTGCACTTACAGCGACCTTTTTCAAATTTGATTTGGACGTATCTCCAAATCCAACCATTAGATTTTGAATTTCTAATATTCGTTAGAAAGCTCTTTTCGATACGAACCCAATGGTTCCGGTTTTAGGAGAATCCGACGGTCGGATCTCCCGTAATGTCCGTTTGAAATAAATGGTCGAAATTTATGAACTGCCACGGCGCGACGCGTTCTATTCAGGCCTTTATATTATATATATAATATATATAATATATATTTCGTCGATTTCTATTCAAAACGAATTTTATAAATAGTTTTGAATTCGTTTCAAAAACAATTTCAACTTCCATTTCAATTCAAATCAAAATTGAATTCTTCTTTATAAATTCGTTTAAAAATTCATTTCTATTCAATTCAAATATCAATTCAATTTGAATTCATTTCAATTCGCTTTCAATTCAATTTGAATTCGTTTTCAATTCAATTCAATTCCAAAGTTGTTTTCTATTCGATTCAATTCAAATTGGTTTTCTATTCGATTCATTTCAAATTGGTTTTCTATTCGAATCAAATTCGTTATATATTCAATTGAAATCAAATTCGTTTTCTATTCAAATCAAATTCGTTATATATTCAATTCATTTCGAAATCGTTTTATATTCAATTCATTTCGAAATCGTTATATATTCAATTCATTTCGAAATCGTTATATATTCAATTCATTTCGAAATCGTTTTCTATTCAATTCATTTCGAAATCGTTATATATTCAATTCATTTCGAAATCGTTATATATTCAATTCATTTCGAAATGAATAAAATCGATATAAATATCGTTCACGTCAAAATGGCGTCAATCTAATCAACACGGCTTAATGTATTTCTATTTTCAAATATTCTATTCAAATATTTACTATTATCAAAATATTTGTTATTATCAAAATATTTCGTTCAACACATGACTAATCTCAACGGATGAGTACAGTCAACACATGAACCTTTATATTATATTGATAAAGATGTAAATTTTATTATTAAAATATTTCGTTCAACACATGACTAATCTCAACGGATGAGTACAGTCAACACATGAACCTTTATATTATATTGATAAAGATGTAATTTTTATTATTAAAATATTTCGTTCAACACATGACTAATCTCAACGGATGAGTACAGTCAACACATGAACCTTTATATTATATTGATAAAGATGTAAATTTTATTATAAAAATATTTCGTTCAACACATGACTAATCTCAACGGATGAGTACAGTCAACACATGAACCTTTATATTATATTGATAAAGATGTAAATTTTATTATAAAAATATTTCGTTCAACACATGACTAATCTCAACGGATGAGTACAGTCAACACATGAACCTTTATTTTATAATATTCTTAATTTTCTAAATTGGAATGAGGCCCAATCAATCACCATATAATATTAATTATATGGATTTTCATACATCACACGTATATAATAGCATTGGAAAATCAACCATCAACCAAAGTGCACTACACTGTATAAGCATCAAATATAGATATCTAACGCTTATAACAGCCTGTCAATCAATCGATCGACATATTAAATCAATCAGGATGAGTGAACCTCAATTTCATCCCAACACCCGTGTGGGGTTTCAAACAATCAAACACAAATTTTAGTTGTGCAGTTGGGCGATGTGTAAAATTTATCGACCCAATCAATGTCATTCAAATAGGTGTACATAAACAAACCGTCCGGTTTGTAAATGAATATTTTATTTTATTCACATCACGTTAAAAATTATATTTTTAACGATAAAACATCTTATTTTAACACATGAATTTCTATTCAGTTCATTCTTTAAATAAAATGATATTTTTATTTTTCTAACATATTTTAGAAAATTTCGGTGGCATAACGGCACGATACTAGAAACGGGACGAGGCCCAGCCTTATCCCCGGTCTAGTGAAGGCCCACGCCATTCACACATCAATCAAATCCATTCAATTCACCAAACAATTCAATTTCAAATCAAATCATCTAACTAATTTTTGCAATCAAAACAAACAAGTCCATGGTCTGTGGACGATTGTGTCGGGTGCTACTAAGCACCGTCTGCATCCTAGTATATATATATAACTAGAAAAGAAATTGAAAGGTGAGAAATTCTCACCGAAAGCTATCCAATACCACGACTCCTCATTTATAGAAATCTTCATTGCTATCGCATCTTCGTCATCTTCGTTGCTGTAGCCACTACATATGTAAAAAAAATCGAATTTTTACTTCGCTATTCAATATATAAAAATCGCATTTTTACTTTGTTATTCTCTATATAAAGGTCTCGCCTTTTCAACTATAAAGATTTCGCCTTTATAAAAATATCATTATAAAAATCACATCTTTATTTTGCTACACATAGAAAGATGCTATTTTTAATATTTCTATCATGTAAAAATTATATTTTTAATTCTCTACATAAACAAAAGTCATATTTTTACATCTTCTACATAGTAAAGATTATATTTTTAATACTCTAAAAATATAAGAATCATATTTTTAATACTTTAAAAATATAAACATCATATTTTTATACCACCTTTCAACACTAAAAATCGTATGATTACCGGAATAAAATCGCATTTCCTTTACGAAGTTATATATATGAAGAGCAAGCTATTTACTTCAATAAAAATCAAATTTTTAAATGAATTAGCTGAACAATTAAAGTAAAACTTACATTGGGCATTGACGAGGCGAAGTGGTGGTCCGGGATGGTCGGAGGGTGCTCGCAAGGGGGGGGGGGGGTGCTGCGGTGGAGGGTTGGGGGGGGAGGGGGGGTGCGGTGCTGATTTAGGGCAGAAAAGGGGGGGTCGATCGTGCGGCAGGGGGGGTTTCGGGGGAAAGGGGTTCGGCGCAGGCGTGGAGGGGGGGGTGCTGCGGTGGTGGCGCGGCGGTCTCGGGGAGGGCGGCGGCTGCTGCGCTCCTCCTTTCTTTTTTCTTTTTTTTTTCTGAAGAAATCGATTATGAAGGGAAAGGGGGGGCCATCGGTTATAAGGGGAGGAGGGTTTTCTTTTTTTTTATTTATTTAATTAATTAATTTTCAAAAAGTTGACTCTTACATACGACCTCGAAACGAGGCCCACCGCCTGTCGTCCATAGCGTTTTACCCCCATTCCGAACACAATGGGATATGTATCGTAAGCTGATTTAATCGTTTGAATCAGTTTCCGTTTAATTTACATTTAAATCACTATATTGAATTTTAAACGTACATTTCAAATTACCGGGGTCACATACTAACTAGAAAAATTCCCGAAAAATATTTTCTAGCTTCGTATTGACGATACGGTCCTAACAAAACTAGTTTCGTCGAATTCTGAGACCGTTTGAAAAATGGCCAATTTCCAGTCGATTAAAATCAACTGAAACTGGTCAAACGCGTTTTCCTTTGCCACGCTCACATACTGATTCGAAAAATTATGAAAATTGGAATCTAGCAATAACTTTACATCACGGACCCAACAAAAGTGGTTTCGTCGAAATCCGAGGTCATTTGCAAAATTTCCATTTTTAAGGGCCTGAATTCCATAGCGACTATTCAGAATTTTCAACTGGACATATCTTTTGATTCCCGCTATGAAATCTTGATTTTTCGGATTCGTTGGAAAGATATTATCAAATAGATCCTAATGTTTTTGGTTTCACTAAAATCCGGATTGTTTTGCACCTGGTACATCCAATTGAAGTTTGAAATTGAATTATCGAACTACCGCGCCATTTTCAATTCTATTTATAATTATAAATAAATATTTATATTCTAACGACGACGCTTATAATATATGCGTTCTAATTATATTCGAAAAAATAAATTTCTCGTCGATATTATTTAAAATAATCTATTTTAAATGTTCAAAATTCATTAAAATTATCGAAATAAAAATTTTAAACTGGCTCAGATTTTGCGGGTTATTACAATCTCCCCCACTTAAAACTTTTCGTCCCCGAAAAGGAACAAAGTCGAAAGTGGTTTGATTAATCAGCTCTACGTTCGATCGGGCTTGCATTCTCCAACTTTTCAGTTTCTGAGAATTTTCAAATTTCCAAAAATTTGGCTAACACCCTAAATTTTTGAAAAATTTCGCCATAACCTCCCCTGCACCGGGAGCATCGGGGAATTTCAAATAGCTTCCCCGGTCCTTCTAATCTCAAAAAGAAAAAGAAAAAGCCAAGCGGCTAGCCAATAGGCTCATAAAATCATCATCACCCAAACAAAACAGTAAATTATGTAGTAAACATGTACCTATTTGTCGGGCAAACAAATTTTATTCTCTGCTCTAGCCTCCTTGCTATGACCTGTTCAATGTAAGTACTTGTATATGCAAGCAAATGCGACCAATTTTCAATACAATTCAATATTTGATACAGTTAGGCTAAATGGTTCAAAATTATCAATCAAATAAACAAACAACACAAACATCAATCAATTAGTGAATTAGAGTTTCAAACTCATAATTTTGATATATATAAAGAAAATCATGTTTTTGATGCCAATTCACAACAATGTGTTCTAGCTATATAAGTTTTGGTTCTCACACCAGTCTAATGGAAATATATAGATATCACACCTTCGTTACTCGAACATGAATACTAATGACAACTAGTCAATCATCAGAATCATCTTCGGGCCACTAGAGTATGATTCTATATCTATCCAGTATATTAAAACTTCGAATATACGTTCATGACGCGTATACGCAAAATCTTTATATACTCGATTGTCCATATTCAAAATAAATAAATAATCAAATACGTATAAACTGATTTAAATTTTCAAAACAAAAATTGTTTTCATTTGAAAAATATACTCTTCACACCCGTTCTAGGATACTACTGATCCTATCTCTAACGAGTCATTCTAATTGGATATTACTAATCCAATATCTGATGAATTCTTTCGTATGGTTCTAATGTGTCTTGTTCTCGAGCTCTGTAAACCAAAGCTCTGATACCAAATGTGAGAACCCGTTTCTTCCCCGTGAGGGAAAGAGCGGATACTTTGAGAACAACACACAATTGAACGCAGACGGAAGAACATTTCATTGCTATTACAACAATTACACCAGATACAAGAATATACAGAGTATAAATGAATAAATTACATCCGATAAATATCAGAGATTACAATAAATTACATAGCAGCGGAAAATGATACAAAGCACAACTGAAGGTGATATACGGATACAGAGCTTTCCGGATACCATTCCAGTTGTAAACCAGGATCCTGTGAATATAAATCTGCAAAACCAAAACTACTAGCTGCCCGTGCGGAAAATAGGGGCACCTAGAGTTTAGGTTAAAACAATAAACTCCAGGTCAGTCATGTGACTGGTGTGAGAACTAAAACAGATATTTAAAACTTTACTTTAAAAGAGAGTAATTCAAGGGACCACGCCGTATAACACGGAATGGGTTTCCTCCCAAGAATACCAGTGCATAAAACAACAGCGCAATGCTAAATCAAGAAAAATGAAGCTGTTATAAGACCCAGGTCCTATTACACAATGCAACGCAAGCCGGGGGATAGGGTTTTCCCTTATAACAGCCAAAGCATGCTTGATACGTTTAAAACAAATCATTTGATACTATAATAATTGTATAGCGTCAAAACATTTCAATCATAAATATAAATCATAGGCGGCATAGCTACCATCTACTATGTCGCCATACTAGTTCTACAATTAAAGACGAATTACACGTATTGGAAATTGGATTCCGTCATGAGTCGAGGCAAGGGGCAAGCTCCTCTCCGCGTTCGAGACACTCTAGCAAATGTCCCAGGGCTACACACTCTGGGCAACCCTTGGATCTTCAGGGCCGGTCCTCACTTACGTTAGAGGATTGGCAATTCCTGAACACACGTTTCCCGGTCCTTACAGACCTATAATCGAGGCGCCTGATCCAACAACCACAAAGGTGAAAAGTATATATATGTCAGGGCTGGTAAGTCACTGACACCACCAAAGCTAGAAAGAAACGTCGTGCTCTCCCTGCAGTCCGTATCCCGTTTTTAACTCATACCGAGGTGTGAGGCTCGCGAATTCACGTTATACACAAAGCTGCCACGTAGGCGTGCTTTGATCATCAACCACAAGACTTTGCTTTTCAACAGAAGCCTTGATCATTGCATCTTAGCGTGCCACACAGGCAGTTCATGCCATGCGACTGATGTCCATCGATATACAACCTCTGAGCTCGTACGTCTCAGAGAAGGGCGTTAAGCAAAAGAATAAATTCTCCGCCGCTAAACAGATGTATATTTAATAGAAATCAATCAACACAGAATAAAATCCAATGTCAGACACACAATCCATTTACAAGTCCGTTCTGGGTCTGAACGAAACCGGAGGCACTTTCCTCTCATATCCATCCATCCCCAAGTACGTCTGGACGACCACCAACTATTTCCATCCTCTTGGGTGTACTGCCCAATCAGGATCGTCAGTAATTATCCAAACGATGTGAAGACTTCCGGTCTTCAACCACCGTCTTCATCTTCGACTTACCGTCGAATCGGTTATTCAGAATGGGTATAAACCCGGACTTTCCGAACAACCCGCGTATATTAAAAACAAATGTTACACAAACACAACATACGCCTCATTCCTATTCAGAATATTCTTTTATTCACAAAATCACATTTTTAGGGAAAGGTTCCCATTAATTTTATCCAAGATAAATTCTTTAAATTTATCCTTAAATCTTCCTTTGGATGTCGTTTCAAACCAAAGTATGGTTTTCTGAACTAGTCGAGATTAGCGCACCACACCGAAGTAATTATGTATTTTATTTCCCAATCCCAACCTATTCATCCCATGAAGCAAAACTGTTGATACTCCATATCTAACAATGGTGTTATCGGCAAGATTAATTACCATTACACGTTCGAATCTAATTAAAGATTTAACTATCGCTTTGGAGCAAAACTGGCGATACTCCATTCTCGCTCATTTCTAAATTTGATAATTTAGATTATAGATTTACATTTCAATCTAATTGCGGATTCGTTAAAACTCCTTTTACTGGGTTAAAGAACTAGGTGTTATTTAAAACACAGTTCACGACAAACCCAAATCACCTTCTATTTATTATCGGGTTACAGAACTAGTGTTATTTAAAACACAGTTCACGATAAACCCAAATCACCTTCTATTTATTATCGGGTTAAAGAACTAGTGTTATTTAAAACACAGTTCACGATAAACCCACAAATCAATTCTAGTTCAATTCAAATCAAATATATTGATAAAGATGTAAATTTTATTATTAAAATATTTCGTTCAACACATGACTAATCTCAACGGATGAGTACAGTCAACACATGAACCTTTATATTATATTGATAAAGATGTAATTTTTATTATTAAAATATTTCGTTCAACACATGACTAATCTCAACGGATGAGTACAGTCAACACATGAACATTTATATTATATTGATAAAGATGTAAATTTTATTATAAAAATATTTCGTTCAACACATGACTAATCTCAACGGATGAGTACAGTCAACACATGAACTTTTATATTATATTGATAAAGATGTAAATTTTATTATAAAAATATTTCGTTCAACACATGACTAATCTCAACGGATGAGTACAGTCAACACATGAACCTTTATTTTATAATATTCTTAATTTTCTAAATTGGAATGAGGCCCAATCAATCACCATATAATATTAATTATATGGATTTTCATACATCACGCGTATATAATAGCATTGGAAAATAGTCAACCATCAACCAAAGTGCACTACACTGTATAAGCATCAAATATAGATATCTAACGCTTATAACAGCCTGTCAATCAATCGATCGACATATTAAATCAATCAGGATGAGTGAACCTCAATTTCATCCCAACACCCGTGTGGGGTTTCAAACAATCAAACACAAATTTTAGTTGTGTAGTTGGGCGATGTGTAAAATTTATCGACCCAATCAATGTCATTCAAATAGGTGTACATAAACAAACCGTCCGGTTTGTAAATGAATATTTTATTTTATTCACATCACGTTAAAAATTATATTTTTAACGATAAAACATCTTATTTTAACACATGAATTTCTATTCAGTTCATTCTTTAAATAAAATGATATTTTTATTTTTCTAACATATTTTAGAAAATTTCGGTGGCATAACGGCACGATACTAGAAACGGGACGAGGCCCAGCCTTATCCCCGGTCTAGTGAAGGCCCACGCCATTCACACATCAATCAAATCCATTCAATTCACCAAATAATTCAATTTCAAATCAAATCATCTAACTAATTTTTTCAATCAAAACAAACAAGTCCATGGTCTGTGGACGATTGTGTCGGGTGCTACTAAGCACCGTCTGCATCCTAGTATATATATATAACTAGAAAAGAAATTGAAAGGTGAGAAATTCTCACCGAAAGCTATCCAATACCACGACTCCTCATTTATAGAAATCTTCATTGCTATCGCATCTTCGTCATCTTCGTTGCTGTAGCCACTACATATGTAAAAAAATCGAATTTTTACTTCGCTATTCAATATATAAAAATCGCATTTTTACTTTGTTATTCTCTATATAAAGGTCTCGCCTTTTCAACTATAAAGATTTCGCCTTTATAAAAATATCATTATAAAAATCACATCTTTATTTTGATTTTGCTACACATAGAAAGATGCTATTTTTAATATTTCTATCATGTAAAAATTATATTTTTAATTCTCTACATAAACAAAAGTCATATTTTTACATCTTCTACATAGTAAAGATTATATTTTTAATACTCTAAAAATATAAGAATCATATTTTTAATACTTTAAAAATATAAACATCATATTTTTATACCACCTTTCAACACTAAAAATCGTATAATTACCGGAATAAAATCGCATTTCCTTTATGAAGTTATATATATGAAGAGCAAGCTATTTACTTCAATAAAAATCAAATTTTTAAATGAATTAGCTGAACAATTAAAGTGAAACTTACATTGGGCGTTGACGAGGCGAAGTGGTGGTCCGGGATGGTCGGAGGGTGCTCGCAGGGGGGGGTGCTGCGGTGGAGGGTTGGGGGGGTGCGGTGCTGATTTAGGGCAGAAAAGGGGGGTCGATCGTGCGGCAGGGGGGGTTTCGGGGGAAAGGGGTTCGGCGCAGGCGTGGAGGGGGGGGTGCTGCGGTGGTGGCGCGGCGGTCTCGGGGAGGGCGGCGGCTGCTGCGCTCCTCCTTTCTTTTTTTTTTTTTTCTGAAGAAATCGATTATGAAGGGAAAGGGGGGGGGCATCGGTTATAAGGGGAGGAGGGTTTTCTTTTTTTTATTTATTTAATTAATTAATTTTCAAAAAGTTGACTTTTACATACGACCTCGAAACGAGGCCCACCGCCTGTCGTCCATAGCGTTTTACCCCCATTCCGAACACAATGGGATATGTATCGTAAGCTGATTTAATCGTTTGAATCAGTTTCCGTTTAATTTACATTTAAATCACTATATTGAATTTTAAACGTACATTTCAAATTACCGGGGTCACATACTAACTAGAAAAATTCCCGAAAAATATTTTCTAGCTTCGTATTGACGATACGGTCCTAACAAAACTAGTTTCGTCGAATTCCGAGACCGTTTGAAAAATGGCCAATTTCCAGTCGATTAAAATCAACTGAAACTGGTCAAACGCGTTTTCCTTTGCCACGCTCACATACTGATTCGAAAAATTATGAAAATTGGAATCTAGCAATAACTTTACATCACAGACCCAACAAAAGTGGTTTCGTCGAAATCCGAGGTCATTTGCAAAATTTCCATTTTTAAGGGCCTGAATTCCATAGCGACTATTCAGAATTTTCAACTGGACATATCTTTTGATTCCCGCTATGAAATCTTGATTTTTCGGATTCGTTGGAAAGATATTATCAAATAGATCCTAATGTTTTTGGTTTTACTAAAATCCGGATTGTTTTGCACCCGGTACATCCAATTGAAATTTGAAATTGAATTATCGAACTACCGCGCCATTTTTAATTCTATTTATAATTATAAATAAATATTTATATTCTAACGATGACGCTTATAATATATGCGTTCTAATTATATTCGAAAAAATAAATTTCTCGTCGATATTATTTAAAATAATCTATTTTAAATGTTCAAAATTCATTAAAATTATCGAAATAAAAATTTTAAACTGGCTCAGATTTTGCGGGTTATTACATGTATTGTGATGATAATGTAATTAAATGCTTTCATAATCAGATTTGATCAAGGAGAGATGTTCAGATAGTTTGGACCGTGTTTTTAAGCCGATCAATGGTGTGTGTGAACAACTCGATAGTTATCGAGTTTTTAAATGATTCACGTTAAAATGAATTTGATTTATTAATTAAGTCATTACGTGAATCGTAATTATATTCTTAATCGATCTGCTATATACGTCAGCGTATATAATTTGCATAATATTATTTATATAAGACAAAATGTAAACTCCAATTGTTCTTGCTGTTCTCTTTTTTGTTCTGTGCCATGGAAATGGTGTATTACTGGCATGCTGTACATGAATGAATTGTTACATATCTTTGCATTCATACACAGAGCTGTATATATATGGTTTTTTTTAGTTTCTTACTATAGACAATTCTTGTACACGTTCAGGTTTTACATACCCTATGCGGTTTTATTAAATTAAACAGCTTATTTTAATAATAAAATAATATCATCATATTTATTTAATACAATGGCTTCAATCCCAAATGGTAAAATTCCAAACTCAATATTAGAAATTCTGGTTTTAAATAATATGCTATTTACATAAAAATACTTTAATATAAATAAATAAATCGTTATAATTTAAAAACGATTTTACAGCGACTATTTGAAAATTTGAATTGGATGTAACTTGAAATCTATAAGCTGGAATTTCGATTTTTCTCTTTCATTAGAAAAATATAAACGAATCGGTTCAAACATGTCTCGTTTCACAGAAATATGACTTATATCGGATCCTATATATTCAGTTAAATTTCATATCAAAAATTTCGAACTACCGCATCGTTTCGAGCTCGTTTTAATTAATATATAAATATATATATTCAAACTCTATTTAAATAAATAAATTCGAATAAAAATCTATTATATTACAAATATAAAATATAAACAAATTTAAATATTCGAATTTAAATGGCCGAAAAATCTGGGATGTTACACTTCGGGTTTGGGTCTCTGAGGTTCGTAGGGGATCTAGGGTTAGCGGAGCGACAGGAGGAGATGGAGAACGAAAAGAGGAGGATGATGGCCTGAGTTTGAAAAGCACAGCGGACATGGTTGTGGAGGTTTTGGGAAGATAGGGTTCACGAGAATGATCGGCAGTTACCTCCAATAGAAATAAAAAGGTGCGTTTTTGGGATCGTTCAAAATGGGATATGGCCCAGATAAGCTATTTTATAAGTTTGTTTTAATTAATATGCATGGAAAACTTTAAAACGTTATTGGGGATTTCGGCATGTTTGTCCAAACGTGGAAAACAAGAATAAAACAAAGTTTGGTTGATTTATGTATTTGAACTTGTGGAAAACTATTCACAACAACCAAGGATAGAAACTGCTAGTACACCAGTACATTAAGATAGGAGAAAATTATATTTTACCTGACTTGCCGAAAATGATATAATTATTCATAATACATTGATCATTCATAACATGACATAAATTAACAAAGATTCAAAGCTACCTGACCATAATATAGTTAACATTAATAGTTGTTATTTTCATTTTTAATTTAAGGTTTAGTAACCTAATTTTAGCCATAGACGTATAAATTTTGTATCGTATTCGTATGATGACAGAATTTGTGACAATCCCAAAACCCCATGACACGGTATTCAGTATAATCATTGGAATATAACACATTAATCATCATTAGCAGATCACAGATAATAGCATAAACATAAAATAGAATAATTTACACACATATGACAGCGGAATCATATAGATATCACCACATCAGAGAGCACAGTGCAGGATTCAACTTAGTGCATAATGATACATAATCAGTCACCATCGCCAGAGGCGGAATCATATATAAAGAGTACACAAAATAAATATCAGTCTACATCGCCAATGGCGGGATCATAATACATATACTAAAATGGCGGAGAAAGTCAAAGTCAGCACGGTGTAGCCAAGCCTCGCCATGAGCCAAAAGTGCGCCAGATACCTGTAACTAGGCTGCCCGTGTGAAAATGAGGGCACCCGAGTTTGCAAGGTGAAACAAACTACGAGTCAGTCATGGGACTGGTATGAAAAATCTACTTAACTTATTAACAAATAAGGCAAATCAAAGGACCACGCCACTTTCGCGGAACGGGTTTACTCCAATGAGTGCTAGTGCATGAAATAAAGTAAATGATTAAATCATCGCAATGCTTTTTATAAAATGAAGCCATTATAAGACTCAGGTCCCATCACACAATGCAACGCAAGCTGGAGGATAGATTTTTACCTTATAATGGCCAAAAATGCTTCATACGCATAAAACAAAAGTGTTTGATATTATTATGAAATAACCCGGAAATCTGAGCCAGTTTAAAATTTTTATTTTTGGCAATTTTAGCGAATTTTGATTATTTAAAATGAATTATTTTAAATAATATCAACGAGAGATTTATTTTGAATATAATTCGAACGTATACATTCGTTTGAATTGACGATAGAATATAATTATTTATTTTATATTTATAAATGGAATTGAAAATGGCGCGGTAGTTCGATAATTCAATTTCAAAATTCAAATGAATGTACCGGGTGCAAAGTAAACCGGATTTTAGTGAAAGCAAAAATAATGGAATCTAATAGAGACTATCTTTCCAACGAATCCGAAAATTTGAAATTTCATAGCGGGAATCAAAAGACATGTCCAGTTGAAAATTCTGAATAGTCGCTATGGAATTCAGGCCCTTAAAAATGGAAATTTTGCAAACGACCTCGGATTTCGACGAAACCACTTTTGTTGGATCCGGGATGTAAAGTTATTGCTAGGTTTCAAATTTCATAATTTTTCGAATCAATATGTGAGCGTGGCAAAGGAAAACGCGTTTGACCAGTTTTAGTTGATTTTAATAGACTGGAAAATGGCCATTTTTCAAATGGTCTCGGAATTTGACGAAACTAGTTTTGTTAGGACCGTATCGTCGATACGAAGCTAGAAAATATTTTTTGGGAATTTTTCTAGTTAGTATGTGGCCCCAGTAAATTGAAATGCGCGTTCAAATTCAATATATAGAGTTATATGTTGATTTTGACGAAAACTGATCTAAACGATCGAATCGGCCTACGATATATATCCCATTGTGTTCGGAATGGGGGTAATTAGCTATGGGCGACAGGCGGTGGGTTTCGTTTCGAGTTCGAAATCAAAAGTTGCTTTTTGAAATTAAATAATTAAATAAATTAAAAATAAAATATCTCCCTCCTCCCATTTTATCTTTGCTCAGACCCCCCCCGGTTTACTTTTCAATCGATTTAAAAAAAAAGAAACGAAAGGGGGGAGGCGCTACTACCAGCAGTGCCGCCGCCCCCTCCCCCCCTCCCCCCGGGCACGCCGCCGCCATGGCGTGGCCCCCTCTTCCTCCACCTCCCCTTCTCCTCCTCCAACCTTTCCCTCCCCGCCCAAGCACGAAACCCCCACGCGCGACACCCTACTGGACCGCCAGCCACCCTCCACCACCCTCCGACCTACTCGAGGGCCCCCCCATTTGACCTCGCGCTCCTCCTCCCCTCTTCTGTCCCATGCCGCAAGCACCACCCCCCAACCAACCCGACGCGACGATCCCCCTCTTCCTTTGATTATCGTGAGTATTTCCTTTTCTTTCTTCCCTTTTTCTGATTTTGATTCTAGGCGAAAAAAACTAGGGTTTTAGCCAATAAAAGATTTGATTTTTATCTATTTAAAAGCTATGTTTTTTATAAAAATACGGTTTTTATATAGGGTAATGATTCATAAAAATTCGATTTTTATATATTGAATAGCGAAGTAAAAATTCGATTTTTATATATTGAATAGCAAAGTAAAAATTCGATTTTTATATATTGAATAGCGAAGTAAAAATGTGATTTTTATATATTGAATAGCGAAATAAAAATTTGATTTTTAAATATTGAATAGCAAAGTAAAAATTCGATTTTTATATATTGAATAGCAAAGTAAAAATGTGATTTTTATATATTGAATAGCGAAATAAAAATTCGATTTTTATATATTGAATAGTAAAGTAAAAAATCGATTTTTATATATTGAATAGCGTAGTAAAAATGTGATTTTTACAAATGTAAAGATTACGGGCATAGAAAGTGACAAGAGGCAAGAACGGCGAAGATTTCTACATAAGAAGAGTCATGGAATTGGATTAGCTAATCTGTGAGAACTCCTCACCTTTTAATTTTGTTTTCTTGTTAAAATATATACTAGATGCAGACGGTGTTTAGTAGCACCCGACACCCGTCGTCCACAGACCATGAACGGCTTGTATGCTTGGTTGTTTGATTTTGATGTGTAGTTGATTGTGTGATGTGATGTGAAATGAAATAAAATATTTATATAGTGGAAAATATTTTATAGTTAAAAATAGAATTTTTAACGTGTATATGAAATGAAATAAAAATAAACAAATCGGAGGATTTGTTTATATACACAAATTTGACTGATATTGATTGGGACGATAAATTTTACACATCGCCCAACTGCACAAATAAAATCTGTGTTTGATTGTTCGAAACCCCACCTGTGTATTGGGATGATATTTGATGTACACTAATCCCGGTTGTTTAGTTGTATGTCGATCGATTGATTGACAGACTGTTATGAGCGTTAAATATTTATATTCGATGCTTATACAGCGTAGAATGCACTTTGGATGATGGTTGATTATTCATCGTTGTTATTGTAAACATGTGTTGTGGAAAATCCATATAATTAACATTATATGGTAATTGATTGGGCCTCATTCCATATTTGAAATAGAAATATTTGAAAAAGGTAATATTTGAAATTGAAATATTTGAAGTAGAATATTTGAAAATAGAAATATATGAAGCCGTGTTGATTAGATTGACGCCATTTTGACGTGAACGATATTTATATCGATTTCATTCATTTTATAATGAATATCGAAAGTGATTTCAAAAATCTGTTATTTTGAAAAGAATGGAAATTCGAATTGAATTGAATAGAAACGAATTCAAATTGAAATTGAATAGAAACGAATTCAAATTGAAATAGAATAGAAATGAATTCAAATTGAAATTGAATAGAAATGAATTCGAATTGAAATTGAATTGAATTGAAAACGAACTGAAATTGAATTAAAAATCGATTTGAATTGAAATCAATTTGAAATGAATTTAAATCGAATTTATGAGGAAAAATTCAGTTTTCATTTTCATTTGAAAAGAAGTTGAAATCGTTTTGAAAACGAATTTAAAACGATTTATATAATACGTTTTAAAAAGAAATCGACGAAGTATATATTATATATATTATATATATAATATAATGGCCTGAATAGAACGCGCCGCGCCGCGACAGTTCGCGAATTTCGACCATTGACTTCGAACGGATATTATGGGAGATCCGGCCGTCGGATTCTCCTAAAACTGGAATCTTTGGGTTCGTATCGAAAAGAGCTTTCTAATGAATATTAGAAATTTGAAATCTAATGGTTGGATTTGAAATTATGTCCAAATCAAATTTGAAAAAGGTCGCTGTAAGTGCAGTTCGGTGGCCGTTGATGAAAATCGACTGTACGGGCCTTGATAAAATTACTAAAAATAGTAATAATTTGTTAAAATCATAAGAAATGATTTGAGAAGAATTGGGATGAAAAACTCCATATTTGAAAAGATAAAAATAGATTTTTATTGAAATGAACTAGTTTTGAACTAGAATAGTAATTTATTTATTTTTAAAGTAAATAAAGTGAGTTTGAAATGGTTTTGAAAATAACCAGAATTTCCAATAGTTATATTGGAATGGATTTGAATCGGAATTTTCTTTGGAATATTTCGATGTTGGATTTCGTGATTGTACAGATATTGTTATGGAAATTTGAATGATATATTTATATCGTTATTTCCAATACGATATTTGTTGGTTTCAGGATTTGATATTGAATATAAGCCGGTATATTTTCTATTCAGAGCCTTGTATTTAATATCAAATGTGATTTGGGTTGTCGTGAATGGTGTCTTCATTAACACTGTTCTTAAGCCCAATTGAGAAAAAGATTAAATCTTTTTATTTAGATTTAATATAGTGTCCCAATTAAATAATATTTAATTGAAATTGTACTGGTATTGATTTTTTGGGTTTATCGTGAACAGTATTTTAAATAACACTTGTTCTTTAACCCGATAATTAATGAATGTGATTTTGGGTTTATTGTGGGCCGTGTTTTAAATGATATTGGTTCTTTAACCCAGTTAAAGACAGGATATTGATTTCTGTGAAGATTAAAACTAAGCGGAGTTTTAATGAATCTTTAATTAGATTGAAAAGATCGAGAATGAAGTATCACCAGTTTTACTCCAGGCGATAGTTAAATCTTTAATTAGATTTGAACGTGAAATGGTAATTGAATTTACCGATAACACCGTGGTGATAGATATGAAGTATGACCAGTTTTACTTCATGGGATGAATAGGTTGGGATTAGGAAATTAAAATAAATGATTACTTCGGTATGGGTCGCTAATCCCGACTAGTTTGAATTGATATTCAAAGGAGATTAAAGAATAAATTTAAAGAATTTATCTTTGATAAAATTAATGGGAACCTTTCCCAAAATATAAGAATATTTGAATAAAAGAATATTCTGAATTGGAAAGAGGCGTATGTTGTGTTTGTGTAACACGTGTTTATTATATATATACGCGAGTTGTTCAGAAAGACCGGGTTTATCCCATTCTGAATAACTGATTCGACGTGGTGTCGAAGATGAAGATGGTGGTTGAAGACCGGAGGTCTTCACGTCGTTTGAATAATTACTGATGATCTTGATTGGGCTGTACACCCAAGAAGATGGAAATAGTTGGTGATCGTCCAGACGTACTTGGAGATCGATGGATATGCGGGGTACTAGGTGCCTCTGGTTTCGTTCAGCCCAGAACGAACTTGTAAATGGACTGTGTGTCTGACATTGGATTTTAGTCTGTGTGATTGATTTCTATTAAATATATATCTGTTTGGCGGCGGAGAATTTATTCTCTTGCTTAACGCCCTTCTCTGAGATGTACGAGCTCAGGGGTTATATATTGATGGATATCAAACGCATGAAGTGAATTGCCTGTGTGGCATGCCTAAGTGGCAATTGATCAAGGCTTCTGTTGAAAAGCAAAGTCTTGTGGTTGATGATCGAAGCACGGCCTTTGTGGCGTAGCTTTGTGTAACGTTTACTTCGCGAGTTTCACACCCGGTAGTGAACCAAAAACGGGAGAGGACCTCAGGGAGGACATGCGTTTCTTTCTAGTTAGAAGTGGCGTCAGTGGTTTTACACGCCCTGAGGAGTTTGACTTATGTGGTTGTTGCTGTTGCGAGGCGCCTCGGTTTGATCGGATGATCCGGGTCCGATGGAGTCATTCGTTGGCTCATTTACGCCCCATAGGGCGGGGAAACGTAGTGTTCAGGCATTTTAATCCATATTGGTGGACCGGCCCTGTCGCTCCAAGGGTCGATGCGCTCTGACCCTGAGGCTCGGGCTAGAGAGTCTCGAAGACGGTGAGGACGATCCCTAACCTCGGTTCATAGACGGAAATCCAATTTCCAAATACGTGACTGTGCGGTTTTATTTGTAAACCTATATATGGCGACATAGTGGCATGGGACGCTCATGTCGCCTATGATTGATACTTATGATTTGAAGTTGTTTTATACACTATGCACTTATAATAGTATCAAATGATTTGTTTTAAACGTATCAAGCATTCTTTGCTATTATAAGGTAAAAACCCTATCCTCCGGCTTGCGTTGCATTGTGTGATGGGACCTGGGTCTTATAATAGCTTCATTTTTCTTTATTTAGCATTGCGCTGTTTGTTTTATGCACTGGTATTCTTGGGAGGAAACCCGTTCCGTGTTATACGGCGTGGTCCTTGATTTACCTAACTTTAAAAATAAAGATTAATAACTGTTTTAGTTCTCACACCAGTCACATGACTGACCTGGAGTTTGTTTTTTTAACCTAAACTCTGGGTGCCCTTATTTTGATACGGGCAGCTAATAGTTTTGGTTTTGCAGATTTATATTCACAGGATCCTGGTTTACAGCTGGAATGATATCTGGAAAGCTTGTATCCGTATATCTCCTTCAGTTGTGTATTGTATTATTTTCCGCTGCTATGTAATGTATTGTAATCTCTGATATATTCTGTGTAATATTTATTTATACTCTGTATATTCTTGTATTCTGATGGAATTGTTGTAATATACAATGAAATGTTCTTCCGTCTGCGTTCTATTTTGTCGTGTTCTCGAAACAATCAGGCGTTTCGAACGGTCTAGATCAGTTTAGCGACTGTTTCGGATCGAGCGAAATTCCTTGTTGTCACATATTACTAGTGCATATATATTTCAAAAGAAAATTCGATCATAAATATCAATCCTAGGCGGCATAGTTACCATCTACTATGTCGCCATACTAGTAATACAATCACGTCCGCATATTTCGTATTGGAAATTGGGTTCCTTCATGAGTCGAGGCAAGGGGCAAGCTCCTCCCCGATTCGAGACACTCTAGCAAATGTCCCAGGACCCCACTATGATCCTTGGAATCGGCTGGGCCGGTCCTCTCTTACTTTTGATGATTAGTTATTCCTGAACACACGTTTCCCTGTCCTTACAGACCTATAATCGAGGCGCCTCGCATTCCAACAACCACACAGGTGAAAAGTATATATAATGTCAGGTCTGGTAGGTCACTAACACCACCTTAGCTAGAAAGAAACGTCGTGCTCTCCCAGCGGTCCGTCTCCCGTTTTTGACTCATAGCGGGGTGTGAGGCTCGCGAATTCACGTTATATACAAAGCTACGTCACACAGACCATGCTTTGATCATCAACCACAAGACTTTGCTTTGCAACAAAAGCCTTAATCATATGCCACTTAGGCGTGCCACACAGGCAATCCACTCCATGCGACTGATTTCTATCAACACATAACCTCTGAGCTCGTACGTCTCAGAGAAGGGCGTTAAGCAAGAGAATAAATTCTCCGCCGCCAAACAGATATATATTTAACAGAGATCAATCAGCACAGAACAAAATCTAATGTCAGATACACGGTCCATTTACAAGTCCATTCTGGGTTTGAACGAAACCGGAGTCACCAAATTCCTCGCATATCCGTACAATCAACAGTATGTTTGGACGACTACTACTTCAGCTCCTTCACGGTCGCTACTCCGATCACGAACATCAGTAGCGCCCATCCATCCAATGTGGAGATCGTCGGTCTTCAGCTGTCTTCTACTCTTCGACTTCTCAACGTCGATCGATTATTTGAAATGAGATGAACTCGGCCTTTTCAAATAACCCACGTATATTTATATTTTCAAATCAATTTATCACATGGTTGGACTATTCAACATTCACATTTCAGTTCTTTAGTTATAATGTTCATGTTAAATACATTCAACCATCACATATCAAGCAAACACAACAAAATTGGTTTATTTCCACTCTATATCGTCTATAGTATTCTATAACGATATATCGCCATTTTTATTTATTTAAAACGTCCATATTTAATTAAACGATGATTCAGGTCGTGCCGATGCACTGGTGCTGTTTTTCATTATGTTTGTTTTACACATATCTGAAAATCTAACCGTTGGATCTTCACAAATTTTATATCATTAGAAAGATCATTTCAAAACGAATTCAACGGCTTCAGTTTTGGGAAAATCCGACGATCGGATCTTCCACACTCGTCGTTTGAAGTTACGATTTCAATTTGCGAACTACAGCGTCGTTATTCAATTTAATTTAATTATATTTTTATATATATAAATATAATCGTTTCTGGCGCTGTTTTTCTTCAGATTTGAGTTAAACATTCTAGACAATCCAACCGTCGGATCTCTACAAAGTTGGTGCCGTTGGAAAAATATTTCCAAGGCGAACCCAACGGTTGTGGTTTCGGGAAAATCCAATGGTCGGATTTCCCGCACTAGTCGTTTGAAATCACGGTTTCAAAACACGAACTGCACGGCCACTTTTTGGTTTAATTTTATTTATATTTATATATTTATATAAATATAGTTCATTCAAAAATTCCTATATCGTTTTCACTTCAAATATTTCACTAACGCCTTTAAATTTTGGAACATTTCGCCATAACCTCCTTTGTACGGGAATGGATGGGAAAATTCCCAAATAGCCACATGGGCGTCTCATGTCAAAAAGAAAAAGCCAAGCGGCTAGCCAATAGGCTCATAAAATCATCACCCAAACAAAACAGTAAACGTGTACCTATTTGTCGGGCACAAAATTTTATTCCTCTTCTCTAGCCCCTTTGCTATAACCTGTTCAATAAATATGCATGTACATATATACAATTCTTATCACTTCACATTTTCCATTCAACTTCATATTTGATTCACTTTGGTTTAAAAACACCATTCATTCTAATGTTGCATACATATGCAAAAATCATATCATTAGCTAATTAATGAATATTTCAACTCATGCATATTTATTTGAACAAGTGGCTATTTTTAACACTTCACATTTCAAAGATGATAATTTTGGCGGACTAAAATATATTTCAACACATGACTATTTTATTCAGTTCCTATGCATGTTAAAAATAATATTTCTTTCACAAATATTTATTTCAACGCTCGCATATCTTTAGCATATCACATATATGATAAAAATGATATTTTTATCATTTAAAATATTTATTCAACACATGAATGCTTTCAACACTTTATAATTTCAATAAAAATGTAATTTTTATTGTTCGGTCTTTTTATTCAACACATGAACTTTTCCAATACACACACTTCTCAACACATGAGCACCTCCACACACGGATATTTTATATATGTTGTTCATATAAGGAAGATGAAATTTTTATTGTTGAAACTATTTATATATAAGGCGAATATTTTACATACTTCATATATATTATAAAAATATGATTTTTATTGTTTAAACACTTCATTCATTCACACATGAATTTAATTTTCGCACAACACTTTTCAACACATGAACATTTCCACACATGGACATAGTTTCAACACATGATTTTAATTTCAACGCATGAAGATAATTTTAACGTATGAAAATAATTCTAACACATGAATATTACTCAAAATTTCGGCAGCATAACGGCAGGGTAGTTAAAACCGGCACCGTCCCTAGTACGGCTCCTCGCTCTACCTTAAAACCTCGCAGTTTTTGACAATGGGGATTCATGCATCTAATTCCCACGCAGGCGGCATGTTTTATTTTTATTTCCACAATTTTCCCAATTCATTTCAATCACCAATGGGTATTTTTCAACCACAACCAAGCAATATCAACCACAAACAATTATTCAACCATTCGCATTTTCATCCAATATTTCACGCCAATTCACAACAATAAATATCGTCCATGGTTTGTGGACGAGGGGAGTGTATATATATATATATAATTGCTATATTTCACTTGCATTTCAACACATATATCAATTATTCTATGCATGTATAATTCATACTTCGCTGTTATAGCTTATACCACGCATGTACGTGAGGGATACAACACGTGTGTAATTTATATTTCGCTTATATAATTTATACACGACTTTTTCCATTCAAATTCATTTAATTTAGATTTCTCACCTTGGTTTTCGGAGTGCTAAAAATCGTAGATGACTCAGAAAAATCCGCGGTCTCTTCTATGTGGTAGAGAGCTTCCTTGCGGTCCCGATGTTTCCTGTTTCATCGAATTTCGTCAACACACCATAAAGATATGATTTTTCAAAGTGCAAACATAAAAAAGAACTCACCTTACACGATGGTTCAAAACCAGGGTTGCGGTTTTCGCGAAAACCGAGGCACGAGGGGATGATCGGAGGGTACAGCGTGGAAGAGGGAGGAAAGGGGAGTCGATCGGTGGTGGTCGGAGGTGGTTCGGTGGTCTCTGGCGATCGGGGCGGCGCTAGGAAGTCGGCGACTTGGAGGGCTCGATTCAGGCGATACGGTGGTCGAGGGGGTGTGAGGGTTGGTCGGATCTGAAGAGGAGGAGGAGGCGCGTCGATGGAGGTAGGTGGCGGCGTTGGTAGGGGGCTGAGGCGGCGGCGATTTGGGGGAAAGGGTTGAACGATTTTCGCCGTCGATCGGGGAAGAAAAAAAGGTTTTCTAGGTTTTTTTTTATTTTTAAAATAATGAATGGCTAATTTTGATTGGCCCATGGTTTTATTATATTTTAAAATATTGTTTCTCCACATGGACACCAATTCAAACCCAACGACTGTCACCCCTAGCTAAATAACCCCATCCCGGACACAATGGGATATGTTTCGTTGGCCAATTCGACTGTTACAGTCAGTTATTCTTCAAATTAAAGTACAAAACATTTAATTTTAACTTTGAACGTACATTACAATTTCCAGGGCCACAAACTGATTCGAAAAATTCCAGAAAAATAAATCTAGCTATGTTTTGACGCTACGGTCCCAACAAAACTAGTTTTGTCGAATTCTGAGATCGTTTGAAAAATGGCCATTTTCTGGTCGATCCAATTTAACAGAAATTGACCAAACACATTTTCTTTTTCCACGCTCACATACTAGCTTCAAAAATTATGAAATTTGAAACTTAGCAATAATTTGACATCCCGGACCCAACAAAAGTGGTTTCATCGAATTCCGAGGTCGTTTGCAAAATATCAATTTTCCAGGGCTATATATTCTATATAGCGACCTTTCTGAAAATTCATTCGGCCATAACTTTTGATCCTCGTTATGAAACTTCGATTTTTCAGATTCGTTAGAAAGGTATACACTAACAGATTTAAATATTTTTGGTTTCACTAAAATCCGTTATATTTTCCACCCAGCACAATTAGTCAAAGTTTGAATTCAAATTTTCAAACTGACTCACTATTTCTAATTCATTATTTTATTGAAATATTCTATTTCAATTGTTCAAATTCCTTTGAAATAACCAATTAAATTTTTTTAAATTGGCTCGTATTTTCCGGGTTATTACAATCTCCCCCACTTAAAACTTTTCGTCCTCGAAAAGGAAACAACAATAAAGTAGGAAACAAAATGTAAATGCAAAGTATTGTAATGGTACCTTGCACCGGAGTTAGTCAGAGATGTCCACTCTGCATTTGGGGTAAGCTTGCTTAATGCTTTCCTCAGTCTCCCGAGTACAGTCTCTAGGATCACTACTCCACTGCACTTTAACTAAATGAACCTTTTTTCTTCTTAGTTCTCTAGTTTCTTTGCCAACAATCTTTAATGGCTCTCTTCTGACTGCTAATTCTGGAGTTATGTCTATATCCTGTTGCGCTGCTTCTTCTACAACAAGATCCGGATCATGCACATGTCTTCTAAGTTGTGATACGTGAAATACATCATGCACTCCAGGCATCCAATCTGGTAATTGAACCATATAAGCAAGAGTTCCAATTCGTTCGAGTATAGGAAAGGGACCAATAAATCTCGGTGCCAACTTCCCAGTTTTGCCAAATCTGATTACTCCTCTCAACGGAGAAACTTTCAAATAAACATGGTCACCAACAGCAAATGTCAAATCTCTTCTTCTAGAATCTGCATAACTTTTCTGTCGGCTTTGCGCGGTTCTCAATCGCTTTTTGATGTAGTCGACTTTATCAGATGCTTCTCGAATCATATCAGGTCCTAACACAAGTCTGTTGCCAGGTTCTACCCAACATGCTGGAGATCTGCACGGTCTGCCATATAATGCTTCAAATGGCGACATTCTCAAACTCGCTTGATAGCTATTGTTGTATGAGAATTCTACCAAATGCAAGTGATCTTTCCATGACCCACCAAAATCAATTATACAAGCCCGCAATAAATCTTCTAGAATTCTATTCACCCGCTCAGTCTGGCCATCTGTTTGAGGGTGATAAGCGGTGCTCATATTCAGTTTCGTTCCCAATTCAGTCTGGAAAGCCTCCCAGAATTTGCTAGCAAATATTGGGTCTCTGTCACAGACTATGTTGATGGGAATTCCATGCAGCTTAACGATTTCTTTGAAATATATCTGTGCTAGACTTTGAGCGGTTCTATTGGATCTGACAGGTATGAAATGGGCAGTCTTCGTGAAGCGATCTACGATTACCCAAATGCTGTCATTTCCTTTCCTGGTTCGCGGCAAACCATCTATGAAATCCGTGGAAATCTGTTCCCATTTCCAACCTGGGACTTCCAACGGTTGCAGCAATCCAGCTAGCTTCTGTTGGTCGCTCTTGACCAATTGACAAGTAGGGCATCTGCTAACATACAAGGAAATATCCCTCTTCATTGCCTTCCACCAGAAAGTGCGTTTGATATCGTTGTACATTTTACTCACACTAGGATGAATGCAAAATTCGGATTTATGGCATTCGTCTAGCACTTCTCTTCGAAGGCCTGGAATATTTGGAAATCAAACCCTGTCATTTAACCTGAGAACCCCCTTACCGTCAATACGGAAACTTGTGGTTTCACCTTCCTTGACCCTCTGACTGATTCTCTGAATGAATTAATCGTCTTTTTGAAGGGCTGAAATCTTATCAATCAATCCAGGCGTAATTATAAGATTGGAAATGATTGCGGTTTTTCTACTAAGCGCATCCGCTATAACGTTAGCCTTTCCCGGCGTATACAGGATATCAAGATCATACGCTGCAAGAAATTCTAGCTAACGCTGCTGTCTCAAATTCAGATCTTTCTGGGTGTATAAATACTTCAATGATTGATGATCTGTGTACAACACAAATTTCTCATCCAATAAATAATGCCTCCAGATTTTCAATGCAAAAACGATAGCTAGCAACTCAAGATCATGAATTACATAATTCTTCTCATGCGGTTTCAGTTGGCGGCTTGCATAAGCGACTACTTGGCCTCTTTTCATTAACACTGCACCAAGACCTCTAATAGAAGTATCTGTCCATACCGTCAAATCCTGATTGCCATCAATAATTGTTAACACTGGAGCAGTCGTCAGTTTCGATTTCAATTCCTGGAAAGCTTCTTCACAGTCGGAAGTCCACTTAAATTTCTCATGCTTCTTCGTGAGCTTCGTTAACGGATCGGATATTTTCGAAAAATCCTTAACGAACTTCCGATAATAACTAGCCATTCCCATAAAACTTCTAACTTCTATGGGAGTAGTGGGTTGTTTCCAGTCTTGAATCGCTGTTATTTTGCTTGGATCTACAGAAATCCCTTTCTTTGACACAACATGGCCAAGAAACTTCACTTCTTCTTGCCAGAAGACACATTTAGAGAATTTGGCTTTGAAGACGTTCTTTCTTAGAATCTCCAATACTTGTTCTAAGTGTTTTTCATGCTCGGGTTTTGATTTGGAGTAGATTAAAATATCATCGATGAATACGAGGACAAATTTATTCAGAACTCCCCTGAACACTCTATTCATTAGATCGACAAAGTATGCTGGAGCATTGCACAGGCCGAACGGCATTACTAACCATTCATAAAACATGTCTGGACCTCTGAAAGCGGTCAAAGGAACACACTCTTCTGCTATTCTCAATTGATGAAAACCTGTAGCTAGGTCCATTCGGGAAAATACTCTCGCCCCATTTAATTGGTCTAGCAGATCATCGATGCGGGGTAATGGATATTTATTTTTGAGCGTCTGTTTGTTGAGGTCTCGGTAATCAACACACAATCGAAGAGTACCGTCTGACTTTGGGACAAACATAACAGCTGCAGCCCAATTAGAAAAGCTAGATCTGATTAGACCCTTCCACAACAGTCGACGAGTTTGATCGCCTAATTCTTCTTTTCCCCTTGGAGTCATTCTACGAATTGGATGTACCACTGGTCTGGCATTGGGAATTAGATCGATTCAGATTTCTATTTCTCTTTGTGGAGGTAAGTTTTCAAGTTCTTTAAACACATCCGCATAGTTTCTAACAATCGGAATCTTTTCCAAGGAAGTGGGGATAAGTTCTAATGCCGGCCAAAATTCTTTTCTATCTGGATTCGAACCATGGCATGGTACAGTAATATATCCAAGCTTCGTTCGAATTTTAACGATTCTTTCCGCACAATTTACTTCGGCTTCGTATTTCGTTAACCAATCAAGCCCGAGAATGATATCGAATTCGAGAAAATCCATAACGACTAAATTGAAAGGAAACTGGTATCGGGAGAAAGAAGTAGGCACCTTACAACATGAACTGAGAATAATAGAACCCCCTATCGGGTTATGTACTTCAAACGATTCTTTAAGCTTTCTCTGTTTTAATTTTAGTTTGTGCACTGTGTTACTAGCCATAAAACTACGTGATGCACCCGTGTCAAACAATACAGAAACAGGAATATTTTTAATTGTAAGGGTACCTCCCAAAACATCGGGTTTACCAGCTCCATCGGAAGCAGCTGGCAGGCTCGACCCGTCATACACGTGAGCTACTGCGGCCTTCTTCAGCAAAGGACAGTCCTTGACAAGATGATCCATCTTGCGGTAATTAAAGCAGGAGCGAGGGTTCTGAGAACCCTGGCTTGAACCTTGTGAATTTGTCTTCTGCCTCTTCGGGGCTGTGCACACATTAGAGAAGTGCCCCATTTTGCCACAGTTATAGCAGCTTCCTCTTGGCGGCTTGCCAGTCTGAGGTTTCGAGGATGCTGCTTGGCTTGACTCAGCTTGATTCATAACAGGCTTGCGTTTGTTCCCAGCTTGGCTTTTAGCGCGATCCTGCTCCAGATGCCTTTGGTCAAGGTCTTCGTAGTTGCATGTCATTTCCACCAATTCATTAAATTCCAGCTTGACGTGGGCCATGGCTCTATCATGATACTGTCGCTTTAGCCTGAGGATAAACCTCTTATTTTTGGACTTTGCAGTTGCGACAAGCTCCGGAGCATAGGGGGACAACTATGTAAATTTATTTAGATAATCCTGCACTGAAAGATCCCCCTGCTAGAGGTTGGTGAAGTCATCATGCATTCGTTCTAGTGCTTGTTCTGGGACATATTTCTCCTTGAAGAGTTCTTTGAATCCATCCTAGGTTCTTCCAGCTTCTCTATTCCCGGCGGTGAGAGATTCCCACCATAGTTCAGCTTGTTCCTGCATAAGCCAGGCGCCCATAATAGCTTTATCTTGATCTCCAAGCCTTAGGCCTTCAAGTATTTTCTCGCATGTTTTGAGCCATGCAAGGTCTCTATTACTGTGCCAGTTCCCGAGAAGGTCTTGCCACCTAGGTTTTTATATCTCTTAGCTACGCGGTCCAGCTCGAAGTATTGAGCGGCCGGGGATTGTATCAAAGGTCCTTCTTCTACTGGGACTTCTCCCCGTCCTCTGCCATAGCCGGCACGGCCTCCTCTAGCGGCGGCTGCTCTGGTAGCCATTTTTCTAGTTTTGTATAAGCAAGAAAAGAGTCAGCTTACAGAAACGATAATTTATTGCATGATTAAGCAGAAAATTTTAAGGAAAGATAACGATGGACTGATCAAATTGTTTTTGCTATTCTGCTTGGCTCATTCTAGGACTTAACTAGTCCTATCTCTAATGAGCTACACGCCTTAGAATACTACTGATTCTATTTTGACGAGGTGTTTAATGTGTTAGACTCCAGAACTAAGGTTAACCAAAGCTCTGATACCAGCTGTGACGATCCCAAAACCCGGTGACACGGTGTTAAGGATAATCATTGGAATATAACACATTAATCATCATTAGCAGATCACAGATAATAGCATAAACATAAAATAGAATAATTTACACACATATGACAGCGGAATCATATAGATATCACCACATCAGAGAGCACAGTGCAGGATACAACTTAGTGCATAATGATACATAATCAGTCACCATCGCCAGAGGTGGAATCATACATAAAGAGTACACAAAATAAATATCAGTCTACATCGCCAATGGCGGGATCATAATACATATACTAAAATGGCGGAGAAAGTCAAAGTCAACACGGTGTAGTCAAGCCTCGCCATGAGCCAAAAGTGGCCGGATACCTGTAACTAGGCTGCCCGTGTGAAAATGAGGGCACCCGAGTTTGCAAGGTGAAACAAACTACGAGTCAGTCATGGGACTGGTATGAGAAATCTACTTAACTTATTAACAACAATAATAAGGCAAATCAAAGGACCACGCCACTTTCGCGGAACGGGTTTACTCCAATGAGTCCTAGTGCATGAAATAAAGTAAATGATTAAATCATCGCAATGCTTTTTATAAAATGAAGCCATTATAAGACTCAGGTCCCATCACACAATACAACGCAAGCCGGAGGATAGAGTTTTACCTCATAATGGCCAAAAATGCTTCATGCGCATAAAACAAAAGTATTTGATATTATTACTAGTGCATATATATTTCAAAAGCAAATTCAATCATAAATATCAATCCTAGGCGGCATAGCTACCATCTACTATGTCGTCATACTAGTAATACAATCACATCCGCATATTTCGTATTGGAAATTGGGTTCCTTCATGAGTCGAGGCAAGGGGCAAGCTCCTCTCCGATTCGAGACACTCTAGCAAATGTCCCAGGACCCCACTATGATCCTTGGAATCGGCTGGGCCGGTCCACTCTTACTTTTGAGGATTAGTTATTCCTGAACACACGTTTCCCGGTCCTTACAGACCTATAATCGAGGCACCTCGCATTCCAACAACCACACAGGTGAAATGTATATATAATGTCAGGGCTGCTAGGTCACTGATACCACCTTAGCTAGAAAGAAACGTCGTGCTCTCCCAGCGGTCCGTCTTCCGTTTTTGACTCATACCGGGGTGTGAGGCTCGCTAATTCACGTTATACATAATGCTACGTCACACAGACCATGCTTTGATCATCAACCACAAGACTTTGCTTTGCAACAGAAGCCTTGATCATATGCCACTTAGGCGTGCCACACAGGCAATCCACTCCATGCGACTGATTTCTATCAATACATAACCTCTGAGCTTGTACGTCTCAGAGAAGGGCGTTAAGGAAGAGAATAAATTCTCCGCCGCCAAACAGATATATATTTAACAGAGATCAATCAGC
Organism: Allium sativum; assembly: GCA_030737875.1. NCBI lineage: Eukaryota > Viridiplantae > Streptophyta > Magnoliopsida > Asparagales > Amaryllidaceae > Allium > Allium sativum. The sequence continues at coordinate 243,881,704 of CM060923.1, forward strand.
ACAGAACAAAATCCAATGTCAGACACACAGTCCATTTACAAGTCCGTTCTGGGTTTAAACGAAACCGGAGGCACCAAATTCCTCGCATATCCGTACAATCAACAGTATGTTTAGACGACTACTACTTCAGCTCGTTCACGGTAGCTACTCCGATCACGAACATCAGTAGCGCCCATCCATCCAATGTGGAGATCGTCGGTCTTCAACCGTCTTCTACTCTTCGACTTCTCAACGTCGATCGATTATTTGAAATGAAATGAACTCGGCCTTTACAAATAACCCACGTATATTTAGATTTTCAAATCAATTTATCACATGGTTGCACTATTCAACATTCACATTTCAGTTCTTTAGTTATAATGTTCGTGTTAAATACATTCAACCATCACATATCAAGCAAACACAACAAAATTGGTTTATTTCCACTCTATATCGTCTATAGTATTCTAGAACGATATATCGCCATTTTTATTTATTTAAAACGGCCATATTCAATTAAACGACGATTCAGGTCGTGCCGATGCACTGGCGCTGTTTTTCACTATATTTGTTTTACATATATCTGAAAATCTAACCGTTGGATCTTCACAAATTTTATACCATTAGAAAGATCATTTCAAAACGAATCCAAGGTTTCAGTTTTGGGAAAATCCGACGGTCGGATCTTCCACACTCGTCGTTTGAAGTTACGATTTCAATTTGCGAACTGAAGCGTCGTTATTCGATTTAATTTAATTATATATATATATATATATATATAATCGTTTCTGGCGCTGTTTATCTTCAGATTTTAATTAAACATTCCAGACAATCCAACCGTCGGATCTCTACAAAGTTGGTGCCGTTGGAAAGATATTTCCAAGGCGAACCCAACGGTTGCGGTTTCGGGAAAATCCAATGGTCGGATTTCCCGCACTAGTCGTTTGAAATCACGGTTTCAAAACACGAACTGCACGGCCACGTTTCGTTTTAATTTTATTTATATTTATGTATTTATATAAATATAGTTCATTCAAAAATTCCTATATTGTTTTCACTTCAAATATTTCAGTAACGCCTTTAAATTTTGGAAAATTTCGCCATAATCTCCTTTGTACGGGAGGGGATGGGAAAATTCCCAAATAGCCACACGGGCGTCTCATGTCAAAAAGAAAAAGAAAAAGCCAAGCGGCTAGCCAATAGGCTCATAAAATCATCACCCAAACAAAGCAGTAAACGTGTACCTATTTGTCGGGCACAAAATTTTATTCCTCTTCTCTAGCCCCTTTGCTATAACCTGTTCAATAAATATGCATGTACATATATACAATTCTTATCACTTCACATTTTCCATTCAACTTCATATTTGATTCACTTTGGTTTAAAAACACCATTCATTCTAATGTTGCATACATAGGCAAAAATCATATCATTAGCTAATTAATGAATATTTCAACTCATGCATATTTATTTGAACAAGTGGCTATTTTTAACACTTCACATTTCAAAGATGATAATTTTGGCGGACTAAAATATATTTCAACACATGACTATTTTATTCAGTTCCTATGCATGTTAAAAATAATATTTCTTTCACAAATATTTATTTCAACGCTCGCATATCTTTAGCATATCACATATATGATAAAAATGATATTTTTATCATTTAAAATATTTATTCAACACATGAATGCTTTCAACACTTTATAATTTCAATAAAAATGTAATTTTTATTGTTCGGTCTTTTTATTCAACACATGAACTTTTCCAATACACACACTTCTCAACACATGAGCATCTCCACACACGAATATTTTATATATGTTGTTCATATAAGGAAGATGAAATTTTTATTGTTGAAACTATTTATATATAAGGCGAATATTTTACATACTTCATATATATTATAAAAATATATTTTTTATTGTTTAAACACTTCATTCATTCACACATGAATTTAATTTTCACACAACACTTTTCAACACATGAACATTTCCACACATGGACATAGTTTCAACACATGATTTTAATTTCAACGCATGAAGAAAAAAGGGTTGAACGATTTTCGTCGACGGAGGTAGGTGGCGGCGTCGGTAGGGGGCTGAGGCGGCGGCGATTTGGGGGGAAAGGGTTTAACGATTTTCGCCGTCGATCGGGGAAGAAAAAAGGTTTTCTGAGTTTTTTTTTATTTTTAAATTAATGAATGGCTAATTTTGATTGGCCGTGGTTTTATTATATTTTAAAATACTGTTTCTCCACACGGACACCAATTCAAACCCAACGACTGTCACCCCTAGCTAAATACCCCCATCCCGGACACAATGGGATATGTTTCGTTGGCCAATTCGACTGTTACAGTCAATTATTCTTCAAATTAAAGTATAAAACATTTAATTTTAACTTTGAACGTACATTTCAATTTGCCAGGGCCCCAAACTGATTCTAAAAATTCCAGAAAAATAAATCTAGCTATGTTTTGATGCTACGGTCCCAACAAAACTAGTTTCATCGAATTCTGAGATCGTTTGAAAAATGGCCATTTTCTGGTCAGTCCAATTTAACTGAAATTGACCAAACACATTTTCTTTTGCCACGCTCACATACCAGCTTCAAAAATTATGAAATTTGAAACCTAGCAATAATTTGACGTCCCAGACCCAACAAAAGTGGTTTCGTCGAATTCCGAGGTCGTTTGCAAAATATCAATTTTCCAGGGCTATATATTCTATATAGCGACCTTTCTGAAAATTCATTCGGCCATAACTTTTGATCCCCGTTATGAAACTTCGATTTTTCAGATTCGTTAGAAAGGTATACACTAAAAGATTTAAATATTTTTGGTTTCACTAAAATCCGTTATATTTTCCACCTTGCATAGTTAGTCAAAGTTTGAATTCAAATTTTCAAACTGACTCACTATTTCTAATTCATTATTTTATTGAAATATTCTATTTCAATTGTTCAAATTCCTTTGAAATAACCAATTTAAAAATTTTAAATTGGCTCGTATTTTCCGGGTTATTACAGAATTCGACAGGATCAAAATCAGTCGAACCATACAAACGATACAAGCTGGAACTGTTTTGGACAAACGGGGGCAGCTGGAATTTCTAGTCAGATTTAAAAATCTGTTTAATCTGACTAAATCAAATCGATTTATCAACAAAACAATTCAAGGTGAGTTAAACTCACTCAGTTTTCCCATTTATATTTTTATATAAATTGGGTTTTTATTTTGTGTGCTTTGTTTGCTGATGGTTGACCGTTTGCTAATTATTTATCCATTTGTTGATTTAACCAATGAAGTAAAACTGTTGTTTAATTTTCAGGGAAATACCAAATCGTTATTGTAACGATTGTTGTAACACCCCGTGTATTCTATAACAGTGAAATTCACAAATTAAAGTATAACTAATTTCAAATCAAAGAATTAAGGGAAATGGGATACGCCATTGTGTTCGTCTCGGAATTCTGCTTGAGATAGAGTCTGAGTATGCGTAAAACGGACTCTGTATGAAGAAGATATGGCCTCCGGAAGTTTCAGAATTCAATTTAAAATTCAAAACAGCTCAGAAAAACCAATTCAAAATTCAAAATCGGGCTGAATTGGCCAGGGCGGGAATTTTCCCGCCCAAGGCACCCAGGTCGACTTGGTAGTCGACCTGGGGCTACCCAGGTCGACTGGGCAGTCGACCTGGCTCACCCGTGTCGATTGCCAAGTCGACACGGTGTCGACTGGCGTGTCGACCTGGCCCCTGAGCCAGGTCGAACCCAGCCCCCCTGGCTGGCCTGGTCTGTGTTTGGTCGATTTTCTGAGCCTTGCCTTGTCACTAGGGCTAGGTGTCAGCTCCTGGTTGGTCTCTCCTTCAAACGAACGACTATTATTAAACCAAGCTCCATCGACGGTCCAAATCAACTCACAAACTCTATAAAAAGGACCTAAGACTCACCCTAATTCACACAAACAAAAATGGAGATGAGACCGTCATGCTGCTGAGGAAAGACTAGGAATAGCCGTCAGAAATTGAGAGACAATTAGGAGATAATTCAAAAGCTTAAAGCAACGTCAATTAAATCAAAACAACGCCTACAATAAAGGATAGCATCTCCAAATTCAGAATTCAGATTCCTGAATTGAAGATTCGTCATACGTAGTAAGTAGAGTGCTATTCCGATGTGAATAAATAATTGTGTTTTGATTTGTGTAAAGTGAGAAATGGAATTGTGGCGATAATAATCTATATTTGTATGTTATTTTGATTCTAAACGATTTGGAAATGTTATGGTATACGATTGGATATTTGCAAGTATGTGATTTATGTTGGAAGTTAACAACCATATGTTGTGGTATTTTATTTGGGATTCATACAAGTACATGATTCATGTTAACAACCATATGTTGTGGTATTTCATTTAGGGATTCATGCAAGTATATGATTCACTATTATGCCAATATGATGTACATACTTTTATGATCACTTTTAGTGTGTAATTGGACTCGACTAAGTACTATGGTTTATATGAATCTATGTTGGAATTGGCAAATCATACTTTTGTATTAGAAACAAAAGTAAGCGTTTTTATGAACATGACTAAACTATGTTTGGTGTTATGCCTAGTTGAAAACATGTTTAGGCCTAAGTTGTTATCAAAATCATATGGTGATATATGTGACACATAATTAAGTTAGATTTACATTCCAATTGCAAGTTTACATGAATAGACTAAAAACCATGATTTCATGTTTAGGTATGTTTATGCCATGATTATATGAATAGAATGGTTCATGTTTAGGTATGTTTATGCCATAATTATGTGAATAGAATGATTCATGTTTAAGTATTGTTTATACCATGATTATATGCTATTACAATGCAAGTTCACATGTGCCTAATTCATATTAATTAGATCGTTATGTTGCAAGTTCATGCGTTCACACTCCCCTTTTTTATGTTACCTTATAAACACCATGTTATAAGCCTCCCCTTTTTCATGTGGCTCGGTTGGGTTTAAATGTTAAACCCAACATCTGTTATATTTTAGTGAACGTATAAAACGGGGGTAGTGACGATGGGGTTAAAACATAGAACATATGTGTTGGCATGTTTGACACATGCCAACAACCATGAAAAAAAACATTTAAGTGGCATAAATAAATTTTACCCAATAAAGATGAATTTGAATAATGGGCCGCAAATATTTACATATAAAAAGGAAAGAGACAAAATATGTAAATTTAGAAAATACGATGTGTTTAACCCGAGGTTGGATTGAGTTGTGATGTAAACCTGCCCGGAACCGCCCGGCTGTCCAGTAGTCACAACAATACCTATCCAATGTGGGTGGTTAAACACGGTGCCCAATAAAGACCCGAGGTAAGACTGAGTTGTGGCGTAAGACTGCCCGGACCCAACCGGCAACAGGCAACCACAACAATACTTGTCTAATGTGAGAGGTCAAGGCTTTAATAAAACAATTAAGGCCGAGTCAGGATTGATAGGATTAAGTAAATTGAATTAATACTTAATCAAAATGGAACATGCTAAACTATACAGACTGATTGGGGGTTAGGTTTACAAAACACTTAACCAACTTAGCATGTTGGCTAGAAATAGAAAACCTAGTAGCGGGGGACCCTTTTCAGCAGTAACCCTACAAGGTGTATCAGGATACCCTGAACTAGGCAGGGTGGGGCACGATTACTGGGCTGACTGTAAGAGGTCAAATCGACGGCGGTGGTGCAGCAGTGTAGTTCTAATGGGGTGCGGGCGTGCACACACTCCGGCGCAAAAAAATAAGGCACTGGGCACCAATAGTATACCTGTGCATTCTAGAATTGTGTCGGGCCGCCACCATGGGACTTGATACACCCCATGGTGGGACCAGCATAGGTAACTACAACATCGGGGGCCGTAAGACACATGTAACTATGCGAGTAGGAGCCGATCATCAGAAATGGATCACTTCACCCTGATTATGGGGTGCTTGTTGGGAACTAGTTTATATGGGTATAGAGATTAATATGGGGTACGATAGTATATTCGACTCTAGACAACTTAACTTAGTTTATGGTGCTTTCCCATTTCCAGTTTATACTTATCATACCCAGTTCTTTATTCATAGACTGAATAGTCCTAGACTTACTCAGACTTTATGTCTGACTCTACTTTTCTTTCGTCCCCCCCCCAAGGTCCACAGGGAGGGAATACCGCAGCTTGACCAGCTTTCACATCCAGCTTGAAGAGAAAGAATGTATTGCTTGGATCTTTTTCGTTTTGGACTATGGCTTTGGACAACAATTATGGGACTTATGCAGTTTATTTATGTTTTCTTTATGCTTCACTAAATAATGTAATCAAGACAGTTATGAAGATGTTATGATTTTGGAAGTGTGTAAGACAAATTATGACATGGTTTGTGTAACACGTATTTTGTTGAAATAAAAGTTGTTGTTGTTTTCCGCTGTTCAAAAATATGTGTTCTTATATCTGTCTTGTATATCCGTGACTTATACTTATAAACCTCCACCAAAATTAGGGCATTCCCTTTGAGAGTGACCCTAACGGAGGTGGGGTGTTTTACTTGGTATCAGAGCATAGGTCTACCAGATAAGATAAAAAGTTTTGAAAATTTATTTTCAAAAAGAAAATTTAAAGAAGCATTTTTTAAAGATAAAATATTATTTTATTTTAAAAAGGCAAAGTCCCCCAAAGCCATAGGTACTATCTCTTATCCTTCGTTTTGAATCTATCCTTTTTGTTTCAGCATGTCTGAAGAACTTAACTTGCCAGAGGGTGTACCAATACCTGGTTGGTTTAGACGATTCTTAGAAGCAAGGGCTACTCAGCCAGGCCTTACCGTTCCTCCTCCCCCAGCTGCAAGAAATCATCCGGCTGCAGCAGCACCTCTTCCTCCACCTCCTCCGCGGGAAATACTTTTGCTAAGATATGTAAAGATTTTAAAGCTATGGGAGGAAAGGACTTTCATGGAACCGAGTCCTTCGTAGTAGCCAGGAATTGGCTGAAAGAAACCGAGGACTTATTCGTCATCTTTAAGATAGAAGATAGGCAGAAGGTACAACTGGCAGTGTGGCTACTAAAAGGTGAGGCTTCCTACTGGTGGGAAGTCACTAATGCAGAAAGACCAGTGGGAACATGGGAGGACTTTAGGGCAAGGTTCGAGGCTAAATTTCTCTCAGAAGCTGAAAGGAGTCTTCAGTTGGAAAAATTCTTATTTCTTAAGCAAGGGAATATGACAGTCAAAGAGTATGTTAACCAGTTTGATCAGCTGGCTAGGTTCGGACTGGTCCTAGTCAACACCCCACACAAGAAGGCTCTCCGCTTTGTCAAGGGGTTGAATGAGCCATTACACAGTTTGGTCATGACCCATATACCCATGGGAGCTACGTATGAAAGGTTGGTGCAGATGGCATTGCTGAACGAAGAAGATAAGGGCAAGAACGAGACAAAGGCAGAAAACTCTCAAGGGAAGAAAGAGGGTTTGCAACCTAAGAAGACAGACTTTAAGAAGGGCGGGAAAGACAACAAAGAGAAGAGGAAGTGTAATTTCTGTGGCAAAGTGGGGCACTTAGTGAAAGATTGCCGTAAAAAGAAGGCCAAGATGAATGGTGGGTGCTTTTCTTGCGGTGAGACAGGCCACATGGCTAAGGATTGCCCGAAGAAACAAGGACAGGGGCAGAGGGCTGGATCCACCTCAGGGGCACGGGTTCATGTGCTAGAGGCGCCACCTCTGCAACAATAAGGTATAAATACTTCTATAGAAAGTGTAATTTATCTTTATGATCACCCAGTTCGCACTTTATTTGATTCTGGCGCATCACACTCCTTTATCTCGTCTGCTTTAGTAGAATCTCTGCACCTAGAAACTAGTATGGTAGAGGACCCCTTAATTGTTTCAAACCCAATTGGGGGCCTAGCTCATTTGTCTATGATCTGTGTGGGATTGAAAATTTCTATTCTAAGCGTAGAATTTAAATGTAGTGCCTTTGTTTTGGGCTTCTCGGGATATGGTTTGATTTTGGGCATGGATTGGCTATCCAGTAATGGTGCCATCCTGGATTGTGAGAAAAGGGTGGTTAGGCTTCTGACCCAACTCGGTAACACTCTGGAAATTACTTGTAATCCCTCGTATGCGGTTATGCTTAGTTATCTTGAGTCGCTAGATGCCTCTGTTGAAAGTTTGCAATCGGTTAGAGTGGTCCGGGAATATCCGGATGTCTTCGAAGAGGTGAAGGTCTTGCCTCCGAAGCAGGAGATAGGCTTCCGCATATATCTTGTAGATAATGCAAAGCCCGTTGCGTTGCCCGTTAGACACATGGCTCCAAGGGAAAGGAAGGAGCTCAGTAAACAGATTAAAGAACATCTAGAGAAGGGGTTCATTAGAAGGAGCATTTCAGAATGGGGCGCTCCAGTGGTGTTCGCTACAAAGGCGGATGGTTCACTCCGTCTATGTGTTGACTATAGGGAGCTCAACAAGCTAACGAAAAAGAATAGGCACCTTCTCCCCAGAATTGACGATCTGTTTGATCAGCTTGTAGGAGCGTCTGTTTTCTCCCAACTCGATTTAGCGACCGGATTTCATCAGCTAAGAGTGGCTGAAGATAGTATCGATAAGACAGCATTCAGAACCCCAACGGTTTCTTTGAATGGCTTGTCATGCCTTTCGGCTTGACAAACGCACCCGCCTACTTTGTGGACCTAATGAGTAGGGTGTTCAGGGATTTCCTCAATAAGTTCGTAGTGGTCTTTGTAGACGATATCTTGATCTTCTCGAAGAATGAGGAAGAGCATGCTCAGCACCTAAGGGCAATCATGGAAACCCTGCGAGTCCATCGACTAAAAGCCAAATTCTCCAAATGCACTTTTGGAGAGAGGAAGTAAGATTTCTTGGGCACATAGTATCCAAAGAAGGATTAGCAGTAGACCCGGCTAAGGTAGTTGCGGTGCAGGATTGGAAGACACCAAAGAACGCAACAGAGGTCCGAAGCTTTCTCGGGCTATCAGGCTTCTATCGGAAATTCATCAGAGAATTTGCAAAGATATCAGCTCCGCTCACAAAGTTGACCAAGAAGAATCTAGTGTTCAATTGGGACTTGGATTGCGAGTTTGCTTTCCAACGAGTGAAAAGGGCTCTTACAACAACCCCAGTTTTAACGTTGCCAGATGGAAGCAAGATGTTCACCGTTTATACAGATGCATGTGGGACAGGGCTAGGCGCTGTCTTAATGCAAGAAGGAAGGGTAGTAGCTTATGGCGGGAGACAATTGAAAGTGCATGAAAAGAACTACCCGACCCACGATCTTAAGTTAGCCGCCATCGTCTTTGCACTCAAGTCTTGGCGATACTATCTCCTAGGTGAGAAGTTCAAACTTTACACTGACCATAAATCGTTGAAATATCTTTTCTCGCAGAAAGATCTTAACTTGAGGCAACAGAGATGGATGGAGTTTCTTGCCTCGTACGATTTCGAGATCTCCTACACTCCGGGAAAAGGCAACGTAGTGGCAGACGCGATGAGCCGAAAGAAACTGACCCTAAGCCCGCTGTTTGTTGAAAGATAAAGCCTAGAGTTTATAGCCAGTTTTGACTTTAGGCCCTCCTCCGATTTTGTACCGGGCTTGCTAGCATCTCTCGAAGTACGCCCGACTTTAGTGGACTCAATAGGGACAGCACAACGCGAAGAGCCTCAGCTGGTGGAGACGATTGATAGGCTAATTAGGGGTGAGACTTCAAGTCACCTCAGCAGATACTCCATCGACGATAAGGGTTGGCTAAGGCGAGATGGAAGACTATGTGTCCCACAGACATGGGATTTAGTAAAGAAGGTTCTCGAGGAAGCACATCACTCCAAAATGACGATACACCCAGGCGGGGATAAAATGTACAAGGAAGAGAACTTTCTTTTGGAACGGCATGAAGAAGGACGTGGCAGATTTCGTTTCTAAGTGTATGGTGTGCCAACAGGTTTAGGCGGAACAGAAAAAGCCTGGCGGTCTGCTCCATCCTCTAGAGGTCCCGCAGTGGAAGTGGGATAGCATCTCAACGGACTTCATTGATGGGCTGCCTAGGTCTAGGAGAGGCAACACTAGCATTTGGGTAATAGTGGATAGGCTTACTAAAAGCGCCCACTTTTTACCTGTCAAAAGTAAAAGAACTGCCTCATCCCTAGCATCTCTTTACCTCAAGGAAATTGTTCGACTCCATGGAATATCATCCAGCATTGTTAGTGACCGAGACCCTATCTTCACAAGTGAGTTTTGGCGAAGTCTGCAAGAAGCGGTAGGCACACAGTTATGCTTGAGCACAGCCTATCATCCCCAAACCGACGACCAGACAGAAAGAGTGAACAGAGTTTTGGAGGACCTTTTAAGACTGTGCGTCCTTGACTTCGGAGGGACGTGGGAAGACCATCTTCCTTTGGTGGAATTTGCCTACAACAACAGCTACCAAGCAACCATCGGAATGGCGCCCTTCGAAGCTTTATATGGAAGACCGTGCCGATCACCCACTTGTTGGTGGGATTCTACTGATAAGCTCATACTTGGACCAGATATGATCCGAGAGACTTCAGAGAAAGTAGACTTAATACGAAGAAGGATGAAGACGGCCCAAGACAGACAAAAGTCCTACGCCGACAAGAGGAGGACCGACCTTGAATTTGAGGTTGGGGACAGAGTTTTTCTTAAGGTATCTCCGCTAAGGAACGTTGTTCGTTTTGGAACCACAGGAAAGCTAGCACCAAGGTTCGTAGGGCCATTTCCTATCATCGAGAAAATTGGGAAAATGGCCTATAGATTAGAGCTACCCGAAAAATTGGCCGGAGTTCACAACGTCTTTCACGTTTCACATCTCCGAAAATGTCTACATGAATCTGCTGAAGTGGTAGAGCCAAATATCCTAGAAGAAGCTGAAGTGGAACGCGAAGCGACCGTGAGGAAAGTTCCAACCCGCATATTAGGAATGAAAGTGAAAAAGCTACGCAACCGCGAAGTCAAGCTCGTCAAAGTTCAGTGGAGCGACGCCGAGGGAGACGCAACTTGGGAAACTGAAGCTAGAATACGCGTAGCCTACCCTTTTCTTTTCGAGGGTACATCTTTGATCTTTCTTTTTCCTTAAGTTGCGCTTTTATCTATCTTTTTAGGTATATCTCCTCGACCTTATCTTTTAGGTAGAAACTCTTTGGATGAAAACATGTAATTGAAACATGTTATGGATGATGGTTGCAAGTGGTTGCAAGTGATTGCTAGTGGTTGCTCGTGGTTGCATATACACACACAATTTAGGTTTTAGATCGGCTCAGTCACTTCATATTGCATATGCATATATGTTTGCATTCGTATATGGTTGAACTTTAGTGTGTTGTCATATGGATGTTGCATTTGTATGAATGATTGTGCACTCATGTAGAATCATGAATAGGAGAATTTGCATACATAATGGATTCATGGCACTTACATAATTCACATTAAGGAGGTCAACTGAATCAGTAGACCGCCTTATTTTGCATTAGATAAGTACATGTACACACACTTCGCATATGATCATGAAGCATTAGAAGTCTTTTAAGGACAATGGATGCTCGTGTTTAATGAATGAGTAGATGGATGTTTGGATGTTAGGATGTACATTCTTCCTGAACTTGAAGATTTCGGGGACGAAATCCTTTTAAGTGGGGGAGAATGTAACTCCCCGTGTATTCTATAACAGTGAAATTCACAAATCAAAGTATAACTAATTTCAAATCAAAGAATTAAGGGAAACGGGATACGCCATTGCGTTCGTCTCGGAATTCTGCTTGAGATAGAGCCGAGTTTGCGTAAAACGGACTCCGTATGAAGAAGATATGGCATCCGGAAGTTTCAAAATTCAATTTAAAATTCAAAACAGCTCAGAAAAACCAATTCAAATTTCAAAATCGGGCCGAATTGGCCAGGGCGGGAATTTTCCCGCCTAAGGCACCCAGGTCGACTTGGTAGTCGACCTGGGGCTACCCAGGTCGACTGGGCAGTCGACCTGGGTCACCCGTGTCGACTGCCAAGTCGACACGGTGTCGACTGGCGTGTCGACCTGGCCCTTGAGCCAGGTCGAACCCAGCCCCCCTGGCTGGCCTGGTCTGTGTTTGGTCGATTTTCTGAGCCTTGCCTTGTCACTAGGGCTAGGTGTCAGCTCCTGGTTGGTCTCTCCTTCAAACGAACGGCTATTATTAAACCAAGCTCCATCGACGGTCCAAATCAACTCACAAACTCTATAAAAAGGACCTAAGACTCACCCTAATTCACACAAACAAAAATGGAGATGAGACCGTCATGCTGCTGAGGAAAGACTAGGAATAGCCGTCAGAAATTGAGAGACAATTAGGAGATAATTCGAAAGCTTAAAGCAACGTCAATTAAATCAAAAAAACGCCTACAACAAAGGATAGCATCTCCAAATTCAGAATTCAGATTCCTGAATTGAAGATTCGTCATACGTAGTAAGTAGAGTGCTATTCCGATGTGAATAAATAATTGTGTTTTGATTTGTGTAAAGTGAGAAATGGAATTGTGGCGATAATAATCTATATTTGTATGTTATTTTGATTCTAAACGATTTGGAAATGTTATGGTATACGATTGGATATTTGCAAGTATGTGATTTATGTTGGAAGTTAACAACCATATGTTGTGGTATTTTATTTGGGATTCATACAAGTACATGATTCATGTTAACAACCATATGCTGTGGTATTTTATTTAGGGATTCATGCAAGTATATGATTCACTATTATGCCAATATGATGTACATACTTTTATGATCACTTTTAGTGTGTAACTGGACTCGACTAAGTACTATGGTTTATATGAATCTATGTTGGAATTGGCAAATCATACTTTTGTATTAGAAACAAAAGTAAGCGTTTTTATGAACATGACTAAACTATGTTTGGTGTTATGCCTAGTTGAAAACATGTTTTAGGCCTAAGTTGTTATCAAAATCATATGGTGATATATGTGACACATAATTAAGTTAGATTTACATTCCAATTGCAAGTTTACATGAATAGACTAAAAACCATGATTTCATGTTTAGGTATGTTTATGCCATGGTTATATGAATAGAATGGTTCATGTTTAGGTATGTTTATGCCATAATTATGTGAATAGAATGATTCATGTTTAAGTATTGTTTATACCATGATTATATGCTATTACAATGCAAGTTCACATGTGCCTAATTCATGTTAATTAGATCGTTATGTTGCAAGTTCATGCGTTCACACTCCCCTTTTTTATGTTACCTTATAAACACCATGTTATAAGCCTCCCCTTTTTCATGTGGCTAGGTTGGGTTTAAATGTTAAACCCAACATATGTTATATTTTAGTGAACGTATAAAACGGGGGTAATGACGATGGGGTTAAAACATAGAACATATGTTTTGGCATGTTTGACACATGCCAACAACCATGAAAAAAAACAATTAAGTGGCATAAATAAATTTTACCCAATAAAGATGAATTTGAATAATGGGCCGCATATATTTACATATAAAAAAGGAAAGAGACAAAATATGTAAATTTAGAAAATACGATGTGTTTAACCCGAGGTTGGATTGAGTGGTGATGTAAACCTGCCCGGAACCGCCTGGCTATCCAGTAGTCACAACAATACCTATCCAATGTGGGTGGTTAAACACGGAGCCCAATAAAGACCCGAGGTTAGACTGAGTTGTGGCGTAAGACTGCCCGGACCCAACCGGCAACAGGCAGCCACAACAATACATGTCTAACGTGAGAGGTCAAGGCTTTAATAAAACAATTAAGGTTGAGTCAGGATTGATAGGATTAATTAAATTGAATTAATACTTAATCAAAATGGAACATGCTAAACTATACAGACTGATTGGGGGTTAGGTTTACAAAACACTTAACCAACTTAGCATGTTGGCTAGAAATAGAAACCTAGTAGCGGGGGACCCTTTTCTGCAGTAACCCTACAAGGTGTATCAGGATATCCTGAACTAGGCAGGGTGGGGCACGATTACTGGGCTGACTGTAAGAGGTCAAATCCACGGCGGTGATGCAGCAGTGTAGGTTCTAACGGGGTGCGGGCGTGCACACACTCCGGCGTAGAAAAATAAGGCACTGGGCACCAGTAGTATACCTGTGCATTCTAGAATTGTGTCGGGCCACCACCATGGGACTTGATACACCCCATGGTGGGACCGGCATAGATAACTACAACATCGGGGGCCGTAAGATACATGTAACTATGCGAGTAGGAGCCGATCATCAGAAATGGATCACTTCACCCTGATTATGGGGTGCCTGTTGGGAACTAGTTTATATGGGTACAGAGATTAATATGGGGTAAGATAGTATATTCGACTCTAGACAACTTAACTTTGTTTATGGTGCTTTCCCATTTCCAGTTTGTACTTATCATACCCAGTTCTTTATTCATAGACTGAATAGTCCTAGACTTACTCAGACTTTATGTCTGACTCTACTTTTCTTTCGTCCCCCCCCCCAAGGTCCACAGGGAGGGAATACCGCTGCTTGACCAGCTTTCACATCAAGCTTGAAGAGAAAGAATGTATTGCTTGGATCTTTTTCTTTTTGGACTATGGCTTTGGACAGCAATTATGGGACTTATGCAGTTTATTTATGTTTACTTTATGCTTCTTTAAATAATGTAATCAAGACAGTTATGAAGATGTTATGATTTTGGAAGTGTGTAAGGCAAATTTTGTCATGGTTTGTGTAACACGTATTTTGTTGAAATAAAAGTTGTTGTTGTTTTCTGCTGTTCAAAAATATGTGTTCTTATATCTATCTTGTATATCTGTGACTTATACTTATAAACCTCCACCAAAATTAGGGCATTCCCTTTGAGAGTGACCCTAACGGAGGTGGGGTGTTTCAATTGTTTCCAATAAAGGTAACTTACCTTGTTGGTCACCTTTATAAAATAAACATGTTTAATTGGTTGAATTGTTTGAATTGCTTGTGGTTGAGGTTAAATGGTTGTTATTTATTGTTATCAGTTAAGTGAAACTGAAATTTGGTTGTTGACTGAAAATTCAACTTCTGTTTAGTTTAAACCAATGGGCGGTATTGGTTGAGTATTTGGTAACTTAGGGCCTATAAAATCAATCGTTTTATAAAATATTGATTTACCGTTAGGTGAATCGATAGAAATGAAGTTATAAAATTTATTTTATAACTGGAGATAACTTTTGAATATATTATTTTGAATAAAAGTTTATTTAAAGGTAATAAATAATTAACATTTATTATTTAAGTGATAATTGGTTACTGAACTATTTTATAAGGTAAATTCTGTTGAAAATCGAATTTATAAGTATGAAGATAAGAATTAACCTAACGGTTAAGTTGTATAATGGTTTTAACAAATTAAATGAAATTATTTAAATTAATTATATTATTAATTAATTTAAAGAGAGTACAAATTAGAATAAGGTAATTGAATTATTTAAATTAATTTTATTTTTAATTAATTATATTATTAATTAATTTAAAGAGAGTACAAATTAGAATCAGGTAATTGAATTATTTAAATTAATTGAAATTATTTAAATTAATTATATTATTAATTAATTTAAAGAGAGTACAAATTAGAATAAGGTAATTGAATTATTTAAATTAATTTTATTTTTAATTGGATGTGGTAGGAGGGTACCTTCGGTTCAAGTCTCTAGGGTTCGTAGGGGATCTAGGGTTGTCGGAGCGATAGGAGGACATGAAGAACGAAAACAGGAGGATGATGGCCTAATTTTGAAAAGCACGACGGACATGGTTGTGGAGGTTTTGGGAAATAGGGTTCACGAGAATGATCGGCTGCTATCTCCAATGGAAATAAAAAGGTGCGTTTTTGGGCTCGTTCAAAATAGGATAAGGCCCAGATAAGCTATTTTATAAGTTTGTTTTAATTAATATGCATGGAAAACTTTAAAACGTTGGGGGGATTTCGGCATGTTTGTCCAAACGTGGAATACAAGAATAAAGCAAAGTCTGGTTGATTTATGTATTTGAACTTATGGAAAACTATTCACAACAACCAAGGGATAGAAACTGCTAGTACACCGGTACATTAAGATAGGTGAAAATTATATTTTACCGGACTTGCCGAAAATGATATAATTATTCATAATACATTGATCATTCATAACATGACATAAATTAACAAAGATTCAAAGCTACCTGACCATAATATAGTTAACATTAATAGTTGTTATTTTTATTTTTAATTAAGGTTTAGTAACCTAATTTTAGCCATAGACGTATAAATTCTGTATCATATTCGTATGATGACAGAATTCGACAGGATCAAAATCAGTCGAACCATATCGACAAACGATACAACCTGGAACTGATTTGGACAAATGGGGGTAGCTGGAATTTCTAGTCAAATTTAAACATCCGTTTAATCTGACAAAATCAAATCGTTTTATCAACGAAACAATTCGAGGTGAGTTAAACTCACTCAATTTTCCCATTTATATTTTTATATAAATTGGATTTTTATTTTGTGTGCTTTGTTTGCTGATGGTTGACCATTTGCTAATTATTTATCCATTTGTTGATTTAACTAATGAAGTTAAACTATTGTTTAATTTTCAGGGAAATACCAAATCGTTACTGTAATGATTGGTTCCAATGAAGGTAACAAACCTTGTTGGTCACGTTTATAAAATAAACGTGTTTAATTGGTTGAATTGCTTGTGGTTGAGGTTAAATGGTCGTTATTTATTGTTATCACTAAAGTGAAACTGAATGATTGATTTGGTTGTTGATTGAAAATTCAACATCTATTTAGTTTAAACCAATGGGCAGTATTGGTTGAGTATTTGGCAACTTAGGGCCATAAAATTAATCGTTTTATAAAATATTGATTTACCGTCTGGTGAATCGATAGAAATGAAGTTATAAAATTTATCTTATAACTAGAGAAAACTTTTGAATATATTATATTGAATAAAAGTTTATTTAAAGGTAATAAATAATTAACATTTATTATTTAAGTGATAATTGGTTACTGAACTATTTTATAAGGTAAATTCTGTTGAAAATCGAATTTATAACTATGAGGATAAGAATTAACCTAACGGTTAAGTTGTAAAATGGTTTTAACAAATTAAATGAAATTATTTAAATTAATTATATTATTAATTAATTTGAAGAGAGTACAAATTGGAATCGGGTAATGGAATTATTTAAATTAATTTTATTTTTAATTAATTTAAAAGGAGAACGAAATGGGAATCGGTTAAGGAGATAACCGTGTTATGAGTTGACTCAAGTCGACCGTTTTAATTGGAATTGATTATTAAGTTAGTTTTGTTTTGAGTTAATCTAATAAGGTAGTTTAATGAATATGGTTTTAATTTTAATAAGATTTTAAAAGGGAATTACTATTCGTTCTAGTTAATAAAGGAATTAACCACAAAAGTGGTTAATGGTCGAAGTAAATTATTATTTTAATTAATAATAAGTTTGGAGATTCTTTTTAATTGAATTCATTTAAAAGGTAACTGAAATAGAAGTGAAATCTAAGTGAATGGTGAAAGGAGTTATGAATAGTTTTTATTTTAAACCTGAGTTGTCCAACGAGGTTATAAAAGGAAAATCTAAGCGATAGCTAAATTAAATGTCTACTTATTCGAATTAAGGAAAAGAGAATAGAAAAGGTTTAGATTAAACCAAGATTTATTTAAATAAGGTTCATATAAAGTGATGAGGAGTTATATCATTAACTAACGATGCTTAGTAATGGGATTTAGTAGAAAAAGGGAAAACTGGAATAAGAATTTCCAAAGTAAAGAGAATTAAAAAGGGGATTGCGTAAATTATAACGATATCGTCGAGATTTGAAAAGGAAATGTAAAGATGAGTTTATTCTATAAGAATAAGCAGGAATCATCATTTTCAAGTAAATGAATAAAAGATATGTTGTAACTTCGTTTTAGGTATATAAATAAGTTAGTTTGATTTCCAATATTTGACAATAATGTGGATAATGTTTTTGAAAGTGAAATAGAAATCTGGATATGTATAGAACTTTCTTAAGTAGTAAATTGAATTGGTTTAAAGAAAAATCTTATGATAAATAAGAAGCAAAAATATATTTATAAGGTCGAAATATATTAGAGCTTTAAATATACATTTGTTTAATTAAAAGGCCAAGTGATGCTAAATACCGAACCAGTGAACTCATTGGATTGTCATGATTGAAACACTGTTATTTTGATAGTTAAATCACCGACTATCAAATCTGTCCAATAAGATTGTTGGTACGGAAAGACCGGAATCGAATTTATATTCAAAAGCCATTCCGACCAACAAATACGTGAAGATACCAGAAGATGATCAAGATGGAGCATTGAAGACCGTATAATTCTATAAACGGAAGAACTGGTAATAATCTCTGCTCTACAACCAGAGAGGTACCGTGGTTCTGTCGTGTTTGGAATCTATGGATTGCAAGGACTTCTCGCTAACGATCGATAGGGTGATTCCTTGGATGTGGTAAGAGGGTACCTTCGGTTCATCCTACTCCCATTAGGGTGTATAATTACCTATCTAGAGAAATTCCCTTTGCTTCTTTAAATCTATTTCAATGCTGTCCCTTTTCGGGAAACGGTGGTTTGAGCCCAACCGTTGGTGATGTACATTCGATACACTCAAGCGAAATGAGTGGTCAGTCACGTGAGGGCCGGGTTGCAAGACGTTCTTGTTGAACCCAGTGTATTCGCCTCTAGAGATACACTATCGGCAGGTGGTCCCATACCTTGTCATAATCAGAATCCAATCTCCAATAAGCGCCCGCGGTATTGTTTGTATACTATATATGTGGAGCGTGAGATGCAAGCGTTCCACTAGATTCTATTTACTTTAATTTAGACACTATTATAATATCAGAAAAGATATTGATTTCAAAAGTGTTTTGGGTTATCGTAAGGTAAAAACCGTCCATATTTATGTGTGGTTTGGTCTTACGATTATCCTTTTCTTTTGAAAAGATTTTCACTTTAAAATCAAGTTGTGTGATACCATTAATACTGTGCGAGTTTTTTTTCACTCTAGTTCACCAGACTGACCCGGTGTTTGTAAATGCTTGGGTTAGCCCGGGGTGTACAGGTTCAGGTTATCGAATGCTGTGAAGAGACGAACTGGAAGAGTTTCGATGTATGATATTATGTAGATACTATTCCGCTGTATGTTGTATATGAGGACAGGTTATTATAACTGTCCAGATGTGTGATGTACTCTGATATTGTAAGTATTTTTGAAATCCCTGAATAAAGATTTATTTCTGTATTATATTTGGTTCCGCTGCGATGTAAGTCTCTGATCCCGTGTTGTGTTGGTTCTTCTTCTCCTCCTATTCTAATATTTCTTTCTTTCTTATCTCACCCTCTAAATTCTTTCTAATAACGTTCCGGTGTTTTCGGTGTTTGGAAGGTCGACATGAGTTACGGTAAAGGTATTTATGTCGATTTTCAGGGCCGAAAATCCTTAGGTCGTTGCATAAAGCCTAATTCTCTTTTTTAAGAATCCTATCGCTGTGAGTCTATGTTACTTTCACATATAACTAAATTAAAAAGTAATTGTGATAGGATTGCAAGTTGGACCTGATGTATATGCCTGTAAATAAGATGAATCATATCAAGTTTTGTAATTTGTTATCCTTTAGATCCATACCCAATTGCAATTATCATATGCCTATCTAATCTACTTTATCGTTATTCATTTCACATGCCCATTCATATGTTTATGCCTGTTTGGATGTTTTGATTCCCTCCCCTTCTTCTTTTCCTTTTTCCTTTTTGATAGTAGGCTAACTTCGATCCTAAGCATATTGCTTTGATATTGACGTAGAATAACGTTGGAACGATTGGGAAAAGTTTGGGAAATATGTAATAAAATGACATTTGGCAAAAATTGTTGATGGCTATGGAAATTGGTTTGGGCATAAATTGGCATAACTTGTACACATGAGATTATATGCATAATTTGGATTAAAATTATAAACATAATTTAGATTGGAAATTATGGGTGATTGGAATATATTATAATCCAAGATTTGAAATTGGGGCTTGAATCAACAAAGTGATAATAAACGCCTAAGAAACGAGGTTAGATTCGGGTTGCGGTATAAGCCTGCCCGGAACCTCCTGGCAAATCCAGCAACCGCAAACGGTAATCTAATGTGAGAGGTCAAAGGCAGAAATTAGATGTGTAATATTGCAAAGACATGAGGTTAGATTCAGATTGCGGTATAAGCCTGCACGAAACCGCCTAGCAAATTCAGCAACCGCAAAACGGTAATCTAATGCATGAGGTCTTGCAAGATTACGGTTATAATGAATTAATGATCACTTAAACAAGATAAGACATGTGATTAAACATGGGGATAATAAAGGGTTAAGTGGGTAACATGGGTAGCATGTGAAACATAATAAAAGCACTTAACCATGATGAGACATGTGATTAGACATGGGGATAAAGAGGGGTTAAGTGGGAATTCCTAGGGGGGACCCAGCTTAGCAGGGAAGCTTGTGTCAAGTGGGTTGGCGCTTTTCAACCAGTAACCCATTTTAGTATCTATATGAGCTCGAACTAAGTCGAGGATAGGGACACGCTTACTGGGGTTGATTGTAAGAGGTCAATAAAGAGTTAGCGATGGCAGTGCAAGTCCAACGGTGTCATATGCGTGCGTGGGTCCGAGCTGGTAGGTAAGACGTTGTTGCATTGTGTAGGTATAAGCTATGCATTTCAGTAGTATCGGGGTTGCCACCTTAGGGAGTGATACACCCTATTTTGGGATCAACACAGGTATCTACGAGTTTAGGGAGCCGATCAAATGGGGAGGGTAGTAGGTACAACTAGTGGTGGTAGGAGAAAATGGGCACCTACGAGAGTAGCTAGGAGTACACGAAGCTACCGTTATTATGATTAGTAGGGAGGGATCATCTTTTAGTATGTAACTAGTGTGTGGTACGGTGCAGAGCATATCTTATAGTGGCTAGAAGCATAGTCGATGTTCAATCTTACTTACCTTGTTTACCTTGTCATATCTGCTTATGTTACAGTCGTCTCTTATATCTAGTTTATGTTCTTATCATGTTAGTTTATTGATTATATTGTTAAAGTCACTAAACTCACCAGACTTATGTCTGACCTTTTTGCTTCGCCTCTTTTCTTTCTTCTCCCCCACAGGTCCTCAGGGTGGGATTAGTGAAGCTTGACTTGGATCTTTATCTTCTTGATGTGCTTGGAAGTGTTGAAAGTAATGCTCAGCTTTATCCATTTTCATTATGGCTATTTGGAGCGGGATTGTGGTTTTGCTTTTATGTACTCTAATAATAATCTTGTTCAAGATGGATATTTGTGTACTTGGCTTTAGTATGTGGTTTTGATGTTGTAACCAAACATGTTTTGCTTTCCGCTGCAATGAATAAATTTTTAATTTTTAAGTACCATTTTATAGATCTATCTAGTGATGTACTATTCTATACTCTTATAACGCTCCATGAAAGTTAGTGCATTCCCTTAGTGAGTGACACTAACGTACATGGGGTGTTAAACGTGGTATCAGAGCTGAAGATTACCAGAACATATAAAAGATTTTGAAAACCATTTTCAAAAACATGTTTTAAAGAAGGCATTTTCAAGAGAAAGGTTTATTATGAAAATCATAATCCCCAAAAGCCATATATCTTTCTTTCGGTTCTCTGTTTTGAATCTCTTCCTTTTTCCTTTCAGCATGTCTAAGGAATCCGATATACCCGAGGGCATACAGATACCAGGCTAGTTCAAAAGGTATTTAGAGGCTAGGGCTACTGCCGCAGACCCAGCAAACGTTCCTCCTCCACCAGCTGCAGCCGCTCCTCCTCCTCCTCCCCGTGTAGATGCTTTTTCTAAAATATGCAAAGACTTCCGTGCGATGGCCGAAAAACCGTTTTATGGGACTGAGATGTTTGTTGAGGCTCGGAATAGGCTCAAGGAAGTGGAGAATTTGTTTGGTATCTTTGAGATAGACGAGGGAAGGAAGGTTCAGCTAGCTGCTTGGTTAATGAAGGATGAAGCTTCCTTTTAGTGGGAAGTAACTAATGGAGGACGTGCAGTGGAGACGTGGATGGATTTTAGACAAAGGTTCGATTGAAATTTCTTTCACAAGCAGAAGAGAGTTTAAACATGGAGAGGTTCTTGGCTTTGAAACAACAGAGTTTTTCTGTGAAGGAATACATTAACAAGTTTAACCAGTTAGCAATATTTTGCATGGAATTAGTTAATACACCATATAAGAAGGCTTTAAGATTTACCTAGGGTCTGAATGAACCGTTACATGGGTTGGCTATGTCCCACATTCCTATAGGGACTACTTTCGATAATCTTGTTGATATGGTGTTGATACATGAAGAGGAGAAAGGTGCTAATGTAGATAAGGCACAGGATAAGAAAGGGGATTCAAAGAAGGCATAGTAACAACAAAAGAAGGGCGCTAAGGATAACAAGGGCTCAGAGAAAAGAAAGTGTCACAATTATGGAATACCCGGCCATTTGAAGAAGGACTGTAGGAAGAAGAAGAGGACTGGTTGCTTCCAATGTGGTGAGGCAGGACATATGATTAAAGACTGCCCAAGGAGGCAAGGACAAGGGCAAGGACATAGTACATGATCTACTTCTGGAGGGAAGGTTCATGCTCTCATGGCAGCTACACAAGAGAGTGGTAGAAATATTTCCGTTGCGAGTTTTATTTTCCTTTTCGATCATCCTGTATGTACTTTGTTTGATTCTGGCGCTTCACATTCGTTTATATTTGCTTCTGTTGTTGAGTCTCTGCACCTAGATACTAGTATAGTAGTGGATCCCGTTGTTGTCTCAAATCGTATTGGGGGTATGACTCATATGTCTATGTTATGTCGGGATTTGAGAATACATGTGTATGACGTTGAGTTCGAATGCAACGCTTATGTGCTTGGTTTCACGAGCTATGGGTTGGTTGTAGGAATGGATTGGCTAGCCAGGTATGGTGCCATTCTCGACTGTGAAAAGAGGGTAGTTAGAGGGTTGACTAGTTTGGGGAATACTCTCAATATCTCATATAACCCTAAGGGTTCTTTTATGCTTAGCTACCTAGAATCTCTTGACAAAACTATTGATGATTTGCAATCTGTTCGAGTACTGCGTGAGTATGCAGATATCTTTGAGGAGGCTAGGGGCTTACCTCCAAAACACGAAATAGATTTCCGTATATACTTGGTAAACAATGCAAAGCCAGTTGCATTTCTTGTGCTCCACATGGCTTCAAGAGAAAGGAGGGAGCTTAGTAAACATGTGAAAGTGTTGCTTGAGAAAAGGTTCATAAGAAGAAGTATCTCGGAGTGGGGTGCTCTAGTTGTTTTTGCCATGAAGGCTGATGGTTCGCTTAGATTGTCTGTGGACTATAGGGAGCTAAATAATCTCACAAAGAAGAACATACACCCATTACCGAGGATAGATGACTTGTTTGATTAGTTGGTTGGTGCTTCGGTTTTCTCGCAGTTGGATTTAGCTACAGGATTTCATCAGGTATGGGTGGCCGAGGACAACATAGATAAGACTACATTTAGAACTCCAGATGTTTTCTTTGAATAGTTCGTTATGCCTTTTGGTTTGATGAATGCACCTGCATATTTCGTTGACTTGATGAGTAGAGCATTTTAGGGAGTTTCTAAACAAGTTCGTGGTAGTCTTTGTGGATGATATCCTGATCTTCTCTAGAAGCGAGGAAGAGCATGCCTTACATCTTAAGGAAGTCTTAGAGGCCCTTCGAGCACATCAACTCAAGGCTAAGTTCTCCAAATGTCACTTTTGGAGGAAGGAGGTATGATTCTTAGGGCATTTGGTCCCTAAAGAAAGGATAGCAGTGGATTCCGCGAAGGTAGTGGCAATCCAAGATTGGAAGATTCCTAAGAATGCAACGGAAGTAAGAAGTTTTTTTGGTTTGGTGGGCTATTATAGAAAGTTCATCAAGGAATTTGCTAAGAGATCAGCCCCACTTACTCAGTTAACAAAAAAGAATTTGACCTTTTCTTAGGACATTGACTATGATGATGCTTTTCAACATTTGAAGAGGGCTTTGACGACGGCTCCAGTTTCAGTTTAGCCAGATGGGAGTAAATCATTCACAGTGTATAACGATGCTTGCGGGACAGGGCTTGGCGCAGTTTTGATGCAAGAGGGAAGGGTGATATGTTATGGTGAAAGGCTGTTGAAGGTCCATGAGAAGAATTACCCTACCCCAACTTAGAATTAGCTGCCATAGTTTTTACGCTTAAGTCTTGGCGCCATTGCTTGCTTGTTGAGAGGTTTGAGTTGTATACAGACCATAAGTCACTTAAATATCTTTTCTCTCAAGAAGATCTAAACTTAAGGCAACAGAGGAGGAAGGAGTTTTTAGCATCCTACGATTTTGAGATTGCATATACTCCCGGCAAGGGTAACGTTGTAGCTGACTCCTTCAGTAGAAAGAAGTTGACTTTGAGTCCTTTGTTTGTCGAGTAGCAGAGTTTAGAATATATCTCTACCTTTGACTTTAGACCCTGTATCGATTATGTACCCGGTTTGTTGGTAGCATTAGAGGTGCGACCTATGCTTCTGGGACAGATAGGTGCGGCATAGTGAGAGGACCCACGGTTGAAAGAGATAGTAGACAAGCTCATGAGAGGGGAGTCTTCGAGCCATCTTAGTAGGTATACTATAGATGAGAAAGGTTGGTTGCTTAGGGATGGGAGACTTTGTGTATCACGAGACGAGAGTTTGAAAAGGACAATCCTTGAAGAAACACATCATTCTAAGATGACCATATATCCCGCTGGTGACAAGATGTATAGGGACATGAAGCGAGTTTTCTTTTAGGCCAGAATGAAGAAGGATGTGGCTGAGTTCATTTCTAGATGCTTAGTGTGCCAACAAGACAAGGCTAAGCAAAAGAAGCCTGGTGGCTTGCTTCACCCTTTAGAGGTTCCATAGTGTAAATGGGAAAGTGTTTCCATGGATTTCGTCGATGGGTTGCCGAGGTCAAGGAAGGGTAATGAGGGAATTTGGGTAGTAGTAGATAGACTGACAGAGAGCACCCATTTCATTCGTTAAGAGTAAAAGAACAATGA
Organism: Allium sativum; assembly: GCA_030737875.1. Classification (NCBI taxonomy): domain Eukaryota; kingdom Viridiplantae; phylum Streptophyta; class Magnoliopsida; order Asparagales; family Amaryllidaceae; genus Allium; species Allium sativum. The sequence continues at coordinate 243,906,858 of CM060923.1, forward strand.
CATGGTTAGCATCAGTTTTTCTCCGAGAGATAGTTCATCTACATGGCATACCTTCTAGTATTGTGAGCAATCGAGATCCTATTTTCACTAGTGAGTTTTTGAAGAGCTTGCAAGAGGTGAGAGGAACGTGATTGTGTTTGAGCACCGCTTATCATCCTTAGACGGACGGCCAAACAAAAAGAGTGAATCAGATTCTAGAAGATCTTTTGAGGTTATGCATCTTAGACTTTGGAGGAACATAGGAGGAACATCTTCCATTAGTAGAGTTCGCCTACAGCAACAGCTATCAGACTAGTATATTGGCATGGCACATTTTGAAGCTCTATATGGACGACCTTGTCGATCACCGAATTGTTGGTGGGAATCTACGGATAAAATTTTGCTTGGGCCCGAGATGGTTAGAGAAACTTCGAAGAAGATAGACTTAATTCAAAGACGCATGAAGACGACACAAGACCAACAAAAGTCATATGCTGATAAGGGATGAACCGATCTTGAGTTCGATGTTGGAGACACAGTTTTTATTAAAGTACCACCATTGAGGAATGTAATTCGTTTTGGATTTATAGGGAAATTGGCACCAAGATTCGTAGGGCCATTCCCCATTACAGAAAGAATTGGACAGATGGCCTGCACAGTGCAGTTGCCTGAGAAGCTTAGTGGTGTTCATGAAGTATTTCACATGTCGCATTTGAGGAAGTGTTTACATGATACTGTGGAAGTAGTAGAGCCTAGCATGCTTAGAGTAGTGGAAGTAGAGCGAGATGCCATGGTTAGACGAGTTCCTACATGCATCCTTTGATCCGAGGTCAAGAAATTACGCAACCGAGAGGTCAAGTTGGTTAAAGTCCAATGAGGAGATGATCAAGGAGATACGACTTGGGAAACGGAAGACAAGATACATGCGTCATACCCATTCCTTTTTGAGGGTATGTTCTTTACTTCTCCTTTTTCTACTGCTTTGTTTATACTTGTTCTCTTGTTTAGTGTATCCTCTCGATTATATCTTCGATCTTTAGGTATAAAATCCTATGGTTGTAAACATGTGTTTGAGACATGTTATGTTTGGTGGATACAGGTGGATGTAAGTGGTTGCTCGTGGATGCATTTACACACACATTAGGCACTAGATCGGCTCAATCACTTTCATATTGCATATGGGTGACTGTGCATATTTAAATTAATGGATGTATATTGAATGTGTTAACATATGGATGTTGCATTTGGATGAATGTTGGGCACTCATATAGAAATGATATGTATCATTAGGATTCTTTTGCATACATAATGGACGCATGGCACTATCGTGTTTTGCATTAAGGAGGTCGACTGAATCAGTTGACCGCCTGATTTTACATTAGGATAAGGACATATACACAGACTTTGCATATGTTTATGAAAGCATTAGAAATCTTTAAAGGATAATGGATGCCCATGATCGATGGATGAGTAGATGGATGATGGATGTTAGGACATACATTCCTTTCAACTGCAAGATTTCAGGGGCAAAATCCTTTAAGTAGGGGGGGAATGTAACAACCCGTAATTTTAAAACATGACATAAGTGGTAATTAAAGAATAATTAATTTTAAAAAGAAGAATTAAGAGAAATGGGTTATGCCATTGCGTTCGTCTCGGAATTCTGCTTGAGATAGAGTCCGAGTTTGCGTAAAACGGATAGCGTATGAAGGAGCTATGGACGATGGAAGTTTAGCAGAGCAATCAGAAAACAGGCCAGGATAACTGGCGCACTTGTGAAGTGCGTCGGAACAAAATTGCACTGGCACACCTGGGAAGTGCGCCCAGGCGGAGCCAGATCTGCAGAATTCTGGAGAGTTCCATGATGGCGTGTTTTTCTAAGATTTGCTGGATGACGTGTCTTTTTAATCTGAGCGGTTCTGATGGTCTCTAATTTAATCTAAAGGACCTAATTCACCTAACACATCTATAAATAAACACCTAAACCAAACCCTAATCTCCTTGTTATCATCCATGGAGCCTCCATGCTGATCAAATCTAAATTAAAACAAGCTTTTCTTCTCCATCAAGTCAAATTAGAAGATCAGATCTACAAATCAAAATAGGGGTATTCTAAGATCAAGATCTACAACAACAAAGCCTAATTCTCTTTTCTAAGAATCCTATCGCTGTGAGTCTATGTTACTTTCACATATAATTAAATTAAAAAGTAATAGTGATAGGATTGTTATTTGGATCTGATGTATATGCATGTAAATAAGATGAATCATATAAGGTTTTGTAATCTGTTATCCTTTAGATCCATACCCAATTGCTATTATCATATGCCTATCTGATCTACTTTGTCGCTATTCATTTCACATGCCCATTTATATGTTTATGCCAGTTTGGATGTTTTGATTCTCTCCCCTTCTTCTTTTCCTTCTTCCTTATTGATATTAGGCTAACTTCGAGCCTAAGCATATTGTGTTGAGATTTACGTACGAATAACGTTGGAACGATTAGAAAAAGTTTGGGAAATATGTAATAAAATGAGATTTGGCATAGATTGCTAATGGCTATGGAAATTGGTTTGGGCATAAATTGGCATAACTTATACACATGAGATTATAGGCATAATTTGGATTAAAATTATAAACATAATTTAGATTGGAAATTATGGGTGATTGGAATATATTTTAATCCAAGATTTGAAATTGGGGCTTGAATCAAGAAAGTGATAATAAATGCCTAAGACATGAGGTTAGATTCGAATTGCGGTATAAGCCTGCCCGGAACCGCCCGGCGAATCCAGCAACCGCAAACGGTAACCTAATGTGAAAGGTCAAAGGCAGAAATTAGATGCGCAATAATGCAAAGAAACGAGGTTAGATTCAGATTGCGGTATAAGCCTGCCCAGAACCGCCCGGCGAATCCAGCAACCGCAAAACGACAATCTAATGTAGGAGGTCTTATATGATTACGGTTATAATGAATTAATGAACACTTAACCAAGATAAGACATGTGATTAGACATGGGGATAATAAAGGGTTAAGTGGGTAACATGGGTAGCATGTGAAATATAATAAAAGCACTTAACCAAGATGAGACATGTAATTAGACATGGAGATAAAGAGGGGTTAAGTGGGAATTCCTAGTGGGGACCAATCTTAGGAGGGAAGCTTGTGTCAAATGGTGGACCCTTTTCAACAGTAACCCATTTTAGTATCTATATGAACTCGAACTAGGTTGAGGACAGGGACACGCTTACTGGGGTTGATTGTAAGAGGTCAATAAAGAGTTTAGCAAGGGCAGTGCAAGTCCAACGGAGTCATCTGCGTGCATGGGTCCGGGCTGGTAGGTAAGATGCTGTTGTATCGTGTAGATATAAGTTGTGCATTTCAGTAGTATTGGGGTTGCCACCTTAGGGAGTGATACACCCTATTGTGGGACCAGCACAGGTATCTACGAGGTTAGGGAGCCGATCGAATAGGGAGGGTAATGGGTACAACTAGTGGTGGTAGGAGCAAGTGGGCACCTACGAAAGTAGCTAGGAGTACACGAAACAACCATTATTACGATTAGTAGGGAGGGATCATCTTTTAGTATGTAACTAGTATGTGGTATAGTGCAGAGCATATCTTATAGTGGCTAGAAGCACAGTCGATGTTCTATCTTACTTACCTTGTTTACCTTGTCATACCTGCTTATGTTATAGTCATCTCTTATATCCAGTTTATGTTCTTATCCTGTTACTTTATTGATTATATTGTTAAAGTATGTAGACTCGCCAGACTTATGTCTGACCCTTTTTGTTTTGCCTCTTTTACCCCCCCCCCCCATGGTCCTTAGGGTGGGATTAGTGAAGCTTGGCTTGGATCTCTTTCTTCTTGAAGTGCTTGGAAGTGTTGAAAGTAATGCTAAGCTTTATCTCTTTTCATTACGGCTATTTGGTGTGGGATTATGGTTTTGCTTTTATGTACTCTGATAATAATCATGTTCAAGATGGATATTTGTGTACTTGGCTTTAGTATGTGGTTTTGATGTTGTAACCAAACATGTTTTGCTTTCCGCTGCAATGAATAAATTTTGAAATTAACGGACGTGGGGTGTTACATTAATCTTCCTGAAATTAATGGACGTGGGGTGTTACATTAATCTTCCTGAAATTAACTAGATACATTAAAACACAAATTTGGTTTTATTATCCAAAAATCATTACTTAATGATTATTCAAATTTAAGAAATTAATCTTATCTATAACTGGGTAAAAGAACCAATGTCCTTAAAAACACCGTTCACGACAAACCCAAAATCGTCTTCCATTAAATATGGAATCTTTACAGAAATCAGATCAATATATAATCGATATAAATTTCTGTATCAGACTATAATATAAACTGAATAACGGCAAGGTCTTCTAAATTCCATATATAGTACATTCACAGAAGCTCATCTCGATTATTACCAAATCGAGTTCCATTCAATTCCAATTTAATGTATTAAATTAGAAAACTTTAATTTGGAAAATTTCCATTTAAATCTTAATAAAAGATTTATAAATTCCAAAATTATATTTTCACTGTTCATCGGGTTAAAGACTAAATGTCGTTAAAAACACAGTTCATAATAAACCCAATTTACATTTCATTTTATTCCAGTTACTAAATATAGTTGAAAACTCTAATAATCTTAATTAAAATATTTAATCTTTTCATGCAGGGTTTAAGAACAGTGTTATTGAGGACACCATTCACGACAAACCCAAATCCAATTTTATTTTATTTAATTCCAAATAAATATTAATTAATTAGAAAACTCCATTAAATCTTAATTAAAGATTTATTCTAGTTAATAACTAGTTAATTTTGATAAAAATATATTTTTATCTTTCTAAATATGGAAATTTTCATCCAAAATCTTTCGAAGCCATTTATTATAATTTTACATAATTTTTCCATAATTTTAATAATTTTATTATCGCCTGTACAGTCGGTTTACAATAACGGCCACCGAATTGCATCCATATCGACCTTTTTCAAATTTGATTTGGACATAATTCCAAATCCAACCGTTAGATTTCAAACATCTTATATTCATTTGAAAGAGAATCTGACGGTCGGATCTCCCGTTATGCCGATTTGAAGTTAATGGTCGAAATTCGCGAACGGTCGCTGCGCGAGCGTTCTGTTCAGGCCATTTAAATATATATAATATATATTATATATCGTCGATTTCCATTAAAATCGTATTTATAAAATATTTATAATTTAATTTTAAAACGATTCCAACTTCATTTTCAATTTTAAATAAAAATTGATTATCCTATATCTTTATCATATTTAAATGATAATATTTTCAAAATATTATATTTTGAAATCAGTTCCTTTCGATACTTATTATAAAATGAATAAAATCGATCGATAAACCCGTTTGGGCTAAAAATGGCATTTGATACTTAACTCGGCTTCATATTTTTATATTTTTGTGTCCATTTAAAATCGGACATCAAAATCATAATTTATATACTTCACTAACATGTTAAAGATCACATTTTTAACATACTAAATCATATTTTAACAAATGACAATTTTTAATTTCACTAACATGTTAAAGATTACTTTTTTAACATACTAAACATATTTTAACAAATGATTATTTTTAACATACAAAATCATATTTTAACAAATGATTATTTTTAACATACAAAATCATTTTGTAACAAATGATTATTTTTAATTTCACTAACAAGTTAGATATTACAGTTTTAACAAACAAAGATATGGTTTAACACATGGTTCTTTTTATTGGTTTATACATACAATAAAAATGTGATTTTTATTGTTAAAACATTTTATTCAAACATGAATCTTTTTAGTGATCCCTACATACAATAAAAAAATGTAATTTTTATTGTAAAAACATTTTATTTCAACTATGAATATTTTTATTGTAACAACCCGGAAAATCAGAACCAATTTAAAAATTTTAATTTGGCTATTTTATTGGATTTTGAATATTTAAAATAAATTATTTTAAATAATAACAACCAAAATTTTTTTTGGTTGAAGTTTTAGCGAATATATTTATTTTAATTATAAAAGAAGGCCTGAAATGGCGTGGTAGTTTAAAAATTCGAATTCAAACTTTGACTGATTGTACAAGATGCAAAATAAAACGGATTTTAGTGAAACCAAAAATATTTAAATCTGTTTAAGAATATCTTTCTAACAATTCTGAAAAATCGAAATTTCATAGTGGGAATCAAAAGTTATGGCCAAATGAATTTTCAGAAAGGTCGCCGTGGAGTTTATATAGCCCTTGAAAATAGACATTTTGCAAACGACCTCCGTTTTCAATGAAGCCATTTTTGTTGGATCGGGATGTCGAATTATTGCAAGACTTCAAATTCCATAATTTTTGGAGTTAATATGTGAGTGTGGCAAAGGAAAATGTGTTTGGTTAATTTTCAGTCAATTTGGATCGACCAAAAAATGGCCTTTTTCAAACGGTCTCCAAATTCGACGAAATCAGTTTTTTTGGGACCGTATCGTCCAAACATAGCCAGATTTATTTTTCTGGAATTTTTGGGATCAGTATGTGGCCCCGGCAAATTGAAATGTACGCTCAAATCCATATTTGAATGTTTTATATTTTAATTTGAAGAATAACTGACTGAAACAGTCGAATTGGCTTACGAAACATATCCCATTGTGTTCGAAATGAGGGTATTTAGCTGGGGGCGACAGTCATTGGGTTTGAATTGGAGTTCGTATGTGGTGAGGGGTATTTTCGGATTTAAATAAATTAAAAATAAATATAAAATTCATTGCCCAATTAGATTCCTCATTCCATTCCGCGTTGACCCCAAAACCCGACCCTCTCTCTCGTCGAACGACGGAAAAGGCTGCGCCACTTCTCTCCTCCCTAACTTTGAAATCCGTGCATTAAAACTCGATGGCGTAGTTGAAGATCTTGTAGAGCACACCCTCCTCTTCAAATCCATACCCTCCATGCTCGCCATCGTGTTGTCTTTGCAGAGAACCGACGCTCCAAAGCCGGAGCGTTCAAGCCGCCGGATCTCCCTGCTCCGATGATCGCAGGTGACCGCACCACCGTCGACGGCAGCGCCTCTCCTCCCTCTGCAGTGTGGTAAGAGCTGATCTTCCTACGGATCGAGAGCAAAACGAAAACCTAGTTTTGAATCATCTAAGAAGGTATACGGTTGTTTTTATTTTAAATGATTACAACAGTTAAAAGTGTTACGAATTGGAATTTATTTATAAAAATGATATCTTTTTCGTTTGGTGTCGAAATCCAGTGAAACAAGAGACATTGGACTCGTGTGGACGTCTTCTACATTCTAGAAGAGACCGGTGATTTTTTGGAGCTTCCTACAATTTTTGGAGGAGTGGAACCCAATGTGAGATTTCTAAATTATAAACGATATGGAATGGCGATGTATAAATTATATAATCGATGTATAAGTTATGCAAGCGTTGTACACCTCATGTATAAGCATTGTATAAATTATATGTGCGATGTATAAGTTATATATATGTTGTAAAAATCATATGTGCATTGAATGGGACTGAAATAATATTGAAGTGAAACCGAAATATATTTATATACGTGTATATATATATATATATATATATATATATATTTATACACACACACACTCCCCTCGTCCACAGACCATAGACGATATATATTCGTTGTGATTGTTTGGATTTTGATTGACGTGAAATTCGGTGAATATTATTAATGGTTGATGGTTGATGTGATTGATTGTGGTTGAAACCCAATAGGATTAGTTTATGGGAAAATTCGTCTGCGTACGAACTAGATATTGAAATCCCCCTTGTCAAAAGCTGCGAGACTTTAAGGTAGAGCGAGGAGCCGTATTCGGGACGGTGCCGGTTTTAACTACCCTGCCGTTATGCTGCCAAAATTTTCTGAAATATTCATATGTTTGATTAATATTCATATGTTTGATTAATATTCATGTGTTGAAATATATTCATGTGTTGGAAAAATATTCATGTTTGAAATAAATTGTTTAAACAATAAAAATCACATTTTTATAATATATATGAATCGCTAAAAATCTCCATTTTTGAAATAAATTGTTTTAACAATAAAAATCACATTTTATTAAATATACGAAGTATTAAAAATAGTCATGTGTTGAAATAAATATTTGTTGGGTAAAAATATTATTTTTATCAAATATATGAAATGAAATTAGTTTGGAAATCGAAGAATGAATTATATATATATATAAATATATATAATTAAATTAAAACGAATAACGAAGCTATAGTTCGTATTTTGAAGTCATGATTTTAAACGATAATTGCGGGAGATTAGACCGTTGGATTTTCCCAAAACCGAAACCGTTGGGTCCGCTTTGTATATGTCTTTCCAACGATACCAAATTTGTAAAGATCCAACGGCTAGATTTTCTGAAATGTTAAATTCAAATCTGAATGAAAACAGTGCCATAATGGATTATATTTATATATATAAATATAATTAAATTAAATCGAATAACGATGCTGCAGTTCGTATTTTGAAATCGTAACTTTAAACGATTGTACCAGGAGATCTGACCGTCGGATTTTCTCTAAACTGAAACTGTTGGATCCGTTTTGAAAAGATCTTTCCAATGGTATAAAATATGTAAAAAATAGCGATAAATTGTTATAAAATATTATAAACGATATGGAATGGAAATAAACCGAATTTACCCGGTTTATTGGTTATTTGATGGTTGAATGTGTTTGACGTGAAAATTACATTAATGAACTGAATTATGGATGTCAAATAATTTGACCATGGAAATGAATTGATTTGAATTCTAAATATACGTGAATTATTTGAAAAGGCCGAGTAAAATCTCATTTCAAATAATTGGTCGACGATTAGAAGTCAAAGATATGAAGATGGTGCAAGACCGATGATCTTCGCATCGAATGGATGGCTACTGATGCCTATGATGGGAGTTGCTTCACTGAAGGGGTTACAGTGGTGGTCGTTCGGACGTACTTGTTGATCGTTCGGATGTGTGAGGGCCTCTCTCCTGTATTGGACATACGGAAGAGGAATAAGGTGCCTCCGGTTTCGTTCAGACCTAGAACGGACATGTAAATGGATGTGTGCCAGACGTTGTCGATTGACAACGCAGCATACAGAGATGCTGTGATCAAGGCTGTTGCTGAAAAGCAGAGCCTTGTGGTTGATGATCAAAGCATGGCTTTAATACAGCTAGCTTTGTGTATAGCATTGATTCGAGGGCCTCACACTACGGTATGAGCCAGAAACGGGAGAGAACACCAGGGAGGACATGCGTTTCTTTCTAGCTAGGAGTGGTGTTTTGGGTTTTACACGCCCAGACATTTTACTTATGTGGATGATGGATAGCGAGGCGCCTCGGTTCTTTCGGTCTCTTCGGAGCCGATGATTTGGTCGGGGTAAGACCAGTTTACGCCCCATAGGGCGGGGAAACGTAATGTTCAGGAATTTTAATCCACGCCGTGTGGATTGGCCCTGACAATCCAAGGCTTGTCTGTGCGCTTGCCTGAGGCTCGGGCTAGAGAGTCTCGAGCGGTAAGGACGATCCCTTGCCTTGGTTCATGACAGAAATCTAATTTCCAAATACGACATCGTGCGGTTTTGATTGTAAACCTATATATGGCGACATGATATATGGTACCCATGTCGTCTATGATTGATACTTATGATTGAAATTGTTTCTGAAACCAATAAACACTATTAATAATATCAAATGCTTTTGTTTTATTCGTATCAAGCATATTTTGGCCATTATAAGGTAAAACTCTATCCTCCGGCTTGCATTGCATTGTGTGATGGGAACTGAGTCTTATAGTGGCTTCATTTTTTGTAAAAAAGCATTACGATGTTTAAAGGATTTACTTGTTTTAAAGCACTAGAAATCCAATGGATTAAACCCGTTCCGCGTTAGCGACATGGTCCTGTGATTGGCCTTATTGTAAAATAAGTTAATTAGATTTCTCATACCAGTCCCATGAATGACTCGTAATTTGTTTCATTTGCAAACTCGGGTGCCCCTATTTCTACACGGGTAGCCTTGTATACAGGTTTTAGCAGGCTCTTTCTGGATAGCTATGGAGCTGAAGATGGATTCTATCACTTCTTTCTTTTCATGTTGTTCAGCTCTTGTTGTACATATTATGTTTTGATTCCGCTGTAGACATATTATGTAAAGCTGAACTGTATTTTGTACTAAGTATGATCCTGCATACTGTGTAACTCTGATGTTTATGTTTATCCAGTGTATTTATTTTACATTATCTGGTGTATTTATATATTTATGTTCTGCTGTCTTTTGTTTATGTGTTATATTCCAAAGATTACCCTTGCCACCGGGGAATAGTGGTTTAGGGTCCTCACATTTATGATTCATGCATACAATAAAAATGTAATTTTTTATTGTAAAAAACATTTTATTTCAAAATATTCTTTATTTTAAAAGATTCTTTGTTTTAAATTATTCTTTATTTACATTAAAATGCACTTTTACATTAAAAATGTTCTTTTACATTAAAAATGTTCTTTTACATCAAAACGTTCTTCTATATCAAAAATGTTCTTTTATTCTAAAATGATCTTTTATTCTAAAATGATATTTTATTCAACATTATTTATAAAACATAATTTATTATAAAACTTTATTTATTTCTGAATCGGAATGCGACTCAATCTATTACCATATAATTTTAGTTATATGGATTTCACATACCGCATGTATTCAACAATAACGGTAAATAATCATTAAACAGTCCATTCACATCCAAAGTGAAATTTACATCTGTGTGAGCATTAAAATAAATAACATAGCCTGTCGATCCATCGATTGACGTACAACTAAATAAATAACTAAGGTATGTCAAATATCATCCCAATACCCGTGTGGGGTTTTCAAACAACAACAGTTTATTTAAATAAATTATTGGTTAACAAATTTAACCAATTCTAATTCAGATTGAATTATTTTCTATTTAACCAATTTTTCACTGTTCAAATTATAAATGAATATTTATAATTTAATTTCACTATCACATTAATATTAAGATTTTTAATGTGTTCAACATTCAACAACACACAATATAGTCAATTTAAATCGTCCATGGTTTGTGGACGAGAAAAGAGATCTAATAGGCACTGTATACAGTTTATAATGATTAAACCGATAAAAATCTACACGGGCAATTCTATATATTTTTCAGTTATGAAAATAAATAAATAACTATGTAGAAATTTTGATGAGGAGTTCTCACCTTCGTTTCCACTCCGCCGTTCTCTACAAGACGGTTCGAATTCCGCTTTGTTTCCAGATAGTTCCATCGCAATCTGTTTTACATGGTAAATATATTACAAATCATATTTTTAATAACGCTTCATATATTTAAAATTTACATCTTTAATCAATGAAATTTATATTAAAAATCACATTTTCAAACCGCTATATATATATATATATATCACATTTTCATACAATGTTATATTTCTAAAACAATGTGATTTTTATTTTCTAAAACAATGCGATTTTTATTTTCAAAAACAATGCTCTTTCTTTTTACAAAAACAATGCTAATTCTTTTATTTACAAAAACAGTGCTAATTCTTTTATTTACGAAAACTATGCCAATTCTTTTTACATACAAAAACAATGTATATTCTATTTACATAAAAACAATGTCAATTCTTTTTACATACAAAAACAATGTATATTCTTTTTACATATAAAAATAATGTTAATTCTTTTTACATACAAAAACAATGTATATTTTTTTTACACACAAAAACAATGTCAATTCTTTTTACATACAAAAACAATGTATATTCTTTTTTTCAACACAATTTTTTTTAAACAATATATATTCTTTTTTCAAAACAATACTATTTTATTTTTAAAAACAATGCTTATTTTTATTAACTAAAATCACATTTTTCTTTAATGTTTTTCTATACAAATAATTCCCATTTTTCTTTAGTGTTATTATATTTAAAAAAACATATTTAAAAACAATATTTATTTATTTTATTATTTTTTGTCTTTTACTGAAAAAGAAATGAAAATATGTTCAACCTTAGTCACGTCTCTGGCCTTCGTCTTCTTCCATCTATTTTGGTCTATTCCATCACATAGATCAGGTCAACACGAGTCCAACGCATCCAAAATTGTTGAATTCTTATATCATTTGAAAATGATATTATATTTTAAACTTTGAAAAGTTAAACACATAATTAATTTAATAATTAATTAATTAAATTGTAATCCTCGCTTAACACCTTCTCCATCGTTCACTTTATTGGAATGTGAAATCCCATCTCGACCAAAGAGGAAACAGCCGCCACCGCTTCGTCGCCCCACCAGAACCCGATCGCCTCCCACCCCAACCCGCGTCGAGGCGTCGCCGACCTTCCCTCCGAGTCACATTGAACTCGGTGCTCGTATGCCTCAAGAAATCTCGCTCGAAGGAGCAGATTTTGAACCCCAGTATCTCGAGAACCACACAACTATTTTTCATCAACATCGTATGATTTTGTAGAGCTTGAGAGGCTCCTTGATTTTCTCTTAACAATCGGATGCTAATTCGTACTAGTTTAGGAGATTTTAAAGATCAAAATTTGGATGAAATTGGCCATTGATTTCAAAAGGGGCATCTGCTGTATATAGCTAGGTTTGGGAGAATATACGGTGTATTGTAGGGTATTTATAGGGTATTTTTGTTTTATTTTAATTTATTTATTTTCCCAAAATATCTGTATGTTGATATAAACTCCAAATCAAACCCAAGAGGGTCACCCCAAGCCAAATACCCTCATTCCGGACACAATGGGATATGTTCTGTAAACCAATTCGACTATTACTGTAACGACCTGGAAAATCTGAACCAATTTAAAATTTTTAAATTGGCTATTTTAGTGAATTTAAAATATTTAAAATAAATATTTTAAATAATAATGACGAAAAGTAAGTTTGAATCAATGTTTGAAAATAAATATAATTAATTCTAATTATAAACAAGGCCTGAAATGGCGCGGTAGTTTCAAAATTTGAATTCAAACTTTGACTGACTGTACTGGGTGCAAAACCAAACGGATTTTAGTGAAACCAAAAATATTTAAATCTGTTAGTGAATATCTTTCTAACGAATCTGAAAAATCGAAGTTTCGTAGAGGGAAGCAAAAGTTATGGCCAAATGAATTTTCAGAAGGGTCGCTATAGAGTTTATATAGCCCGTGAAAATGGCCATTTTGCAAACGACCTCAGAATTCGACGAAACCACTTTTGTTTGATCCGGGATGTTAAATTATTGCTCGGTTTCAAATTTCATAATTTTTGAAGCTAGTATGTGAGCGTGGCGAAGGAAAATGTGTTTGGTCGATTTCTATTAAATTGGATCGACCAGAAAAGGGCCATTTTTCAAACGGTCTTAGAATTCGACGAAACTAGTTTTGTTGGGACCATATCGTCAAAACATAGCTAGATTTATTTTTCTGGAATTTTTCGAATCAGTTTGTGGCCGTGGCAAATTGAAATGTACGTTCAAATTAAATATTGAATGTTTTATATTTTAATTTGAAGGAAAACTGACTGAAACAGTCGAATGGGCCGTCGAAACATATCCCATTGTGTTCGAAATGGGGGTATTTGGCTAGGGACGACAGTGGTTGGGTTTGAATTGGAGTTCGTACGAGATAAGGGGTATTTTTGGATTTTTAAAATTTATAAATATAAAAAAAATCCTCATGGGCCACATCATTTCTCTCTCCCCAACAAACCCCTGAAATGATCGACGGTAACTCCTTCTTCCTTCTCTCCTCTTTTTCTTCGAATCCACGCAATAAAAACCCATGGCCCTTTGGAGAATTCTGCAGTACTCCTCACGATCTTCGCTTCCATATGATGTTTGGATTTTTTCGTGACCTGTAGAGCTTGAATCGAGCTCGGGAAGTTGGCCACTTTCGACCGCCGCTTGGAGCGCCTCCGACCACCGAGCTCGACGAGGCCACCCTCGTTCTACGCGTCCTTCGACGCTCTTCAACGTCACATCTGCTGATCGTCGCCTCGTTCAACGGATTAGAAGTTATTTGAAGACCTAGTTTTGAACAAATCGGATAGGTAACGACTGAAAATTATTAAACCTATATTATTACACTTTAAAGCGCTACGATTTTTGATTTCACTGTAAAAATCATATCTTTATCTTTTGTTGATGAAATTTAGTGAAACAAGAGACAGTGGACTCGTGTGGACGTCTCCTACATTCTAGAAGAGACCGCATATTTTTCTGAGCCTTCTGCTATTTTTGGTGGAGTGGAACCCAAGGTGAGATTTCTGAATTATAAACGATATGGAAAACGACGATGTATAAATTATATAGTCGATGTATAAGTTATATAAGCATTGCACCCCTCATGTATAAGCGTTGTATAAGTTGTACGTTCGATGTATAAGTTATATATGCATTGTAAAAATTATATATATGTTGAAATAGAAGTGAAATACTTATATATATATATATATATATACACGCGCCCCTCGTCCACAAACCATGGACGATATTTATTGGTTATGATTGGTGTGAAAATTAGTTGATAGTGAATGGTTGATTTGAATTGTTTGTGGTTGAAATTGATTGATTGTGGTTGAAAAATACCCGTTTGTGGTTGAGAATTATTTGGTTGAAACCACATAGGACTAGTTTGTGGAAAAGAAACGAACTAGATGCATGAAATCCCCATTGTCAAAAGCCGCAAGGCTTTAAGGTAGAGCAAGCAGCCGTACTAGGGACGGCCCCGGTTTTAACTACCCTGCCATTATGCTACCGAAATTTTGAATAATATTCATGTGATAGAATTATTTTCATGTGTTGAAACTATATTCGTGTGTTGAATAGAAAACATTCATGTGTTGAATAGAAATTCATTTGTTGAATAGAAATTCATGTGTTGAATGGTACTCGTGTTTTAAATAAATTGTTTTAACAATAAAAATCACATTTTTATTTTATATATATGAACTATAGAAAACATTCATGTGTTGAATAGAAATTCATTCGTTGAATAGAAATTCATGTGTTGAATGGTATTCGTGTTTAAAATAAATTGTTTTATAATAAAAATCATATTTTTATCATATATATGAACTATATAAAATAGTCGTGTTTTGAAATAAATTGTTTTATAATAAAAATCATATTTTTATCATCTATATGAACTATGTAAAATAGTCCTGCTTTGAAATAAATTGTTTTATAATAAAAATCATATTTTTATCATCTATATGAACTATATAAAATAGTCGTATTTTGAAATCAGTGGTTTTACGATAAAAATCACATTTTTATTATATACATAATTGTTAAAACTAGTGAAGTGTTGAAATAAATGTCGGTTGGATAAAAATATCATTTTTATCAAAGGTATGAAAAGAATATGGTTTTGAAATCGAAGAATAGATTATTTATATATATATATATATAAATATAAATATAATTAAAATAAATCGAATAACGAAGTTGTAGTTCGTGTTTTGAAACCGTGATTTCAAACGATTAGTGCGGGAGATCCGACCGTCGGATTTTCCCGAAACCGAAACCGTTGGGTTCGCTTTGGAAATATCTTTCCAACGACACCAACTTTGTAAAGGTCCAACGGTTGGATTGTCTGGAATGTTTAATTCAAATCTGAAGAAAAACAGCGCCAGAATCGATTATATATATATATATATATAATTAAATTAAATCAAATAACAATGTTGTAGTTCGTATTTTGAAATCGAAACTTCAAACGAGTGTACCGGGAGATCCGACCGTCGGATTTTCCCTAAACTGGAACCGTTGGATTCATTTTGAAAAGATCTTTCTAATGATATAAAATTTGGGAAGATCAAACGGTTAGATTTTCAGATATGTGTAAATCAAATCTGAAGAAAAACAGCGCCATGGCCGCGTTATGGCCTGAAGCATCGTTTGAATAAATTAGCTATTTTTAAATAAATAAAAATATCGATAAATCGTTATAAAATATTATAAACTATATGGAATGTGAAATTTAGAAACTAACTGAAGGTTGGCTAAGTCGAATGGTTTCCTGGGTTTTGATCTGATGTTGGTTTCGGCCTTCGGGGTTAATATTTGGGAAATCATTCTCTTACTAATTTACGGTTAGTGACTAATGAATTGGAATAAGGCGTATGTTGTGTTTGTGTAGCACTTGTTTATTATATACGCGAGTTGCTCAGAAAGACCGGGTTTATCCCATTCTAAATAACTGAATCGACGATAAGAAATCGAAGATGAAGACAGTGGTTGAAGACCGGAGATCTTCACCTCGGTTGGATGATAACTGATGTCCTGATTGGGAGGTATCCCGAAATATGGATAATGAGTGGTGATCGCCTAGACGTACGTGGAGATCGATGGGTATGCGAGTTATATAGTGCCTCCGGTTTCGTTCTGACCCAGAACGGACTTGTAAATGGACTGTGAGTCTGACATTGGATTTCATTCTGTGTGATTGATAGCCATCAGTTGCATGGTGTGAATTGCCTGTGTGGCATGCTAAGATGCAGTGATCAAGGCTTCTGTTGAAAAGCGAAGTCTTGTGGTTGATGATCAAAGCACCGCCTGTGTGGCGAAGCTTTGTGTATAACGTGAATTTGCGAGCCTCACACTCCGGTATGAACCAGAAACGGGAGAGGACCTCAGGGAGGGCATGCGTTTCCTTCTAGCTAGAGGTGGTGTCAGTGCTTAAACTGGCTGACATTTATATTATTTTCACCTATGTGGTTGTGACTGTGTGAAGCCGATGGAGCCATTCGTTGGCTCATTGACGCCCTAAAGGGCGGGGAAACGCAGTGTTCTGGCATTTTAATCCACATCGGTGGACCGGCCCTGTCGCTCCAAGGGTCGATGCGTTCTGATCCTGAGACACGGGCTAGAGCGTCTCGAATTCGGTAAGGACTATCTTTTGCCTTGGTTCATGACGGAAATCCAATTTCCAAATACGTGACTGTGCGGTTTTAATTGTATACCTATATATGGTGACATAGTGGTATGAGGCATTAATGTTGTCTATGATTGATACTTATGATCTGAAATTGTTTTTGAAACATATAAACACTAGTAATAATATCAAATGCTTTTGTTTTTATTCGTATCAAGCATATTTTGGCCATTATAAGGTAAAAACTCTATCCTTCGGTTTGTGTTGCATTGTGTGATGGGAACTGAGTCTTATAATGACTTCATTTTTATAAAAAGCATTGCGATGTTTAAAAGATTTACTTGTTTTAAAGCACTGGCAATCCAATGGAGTAAACCCGTTCTGCGAAAGTGGCGTGGTCCTGTGATTAGCCATATTATAAAATGTGTTAAGTAGATTTCTCATACCAGTCCCATGACTGACTCGTAGTTTGTTTCATCTGCAAACTCGGATGCCCCTTTTTCCACACGGGCAGCCTTGTATTTAGGTTTTAGCTGACTCTTTCTGGATAGCTGGAGCTGAAGATGGATTCTATCATTTATCTCTTTTTATGCTGTTCAGCTCTTATTGTACATATTATGTTGTGTTTTCCGCAGTAGACATTTATGTATAGCTGAACTGTATTTCTACTAAGTATGATCCTGTATACTGTGTAACTCTGATGACTACGTTTATCCAGTGTATTATTTGTTCATTATCTGGTGTATTTATTTATTTTTGTTATGCTATTATCTGTTTATGTGTTATATTCCAAAGATTACCCATAACACCATCGTACGGGGTTTTGGGGTCGTCACAACGTGGTATCATAGCTTTGGTTAAACTTAGTGCTGGAATATAACATATTAACGAACTCGTCAGAAATAGAACCAGTAGTGTTCTAGGACGAGTAACACATTACAGATTGGATCAGCAGTATCCTAGTATGAGTATAGCAAAATGAAATACACCCTGATAGACACATTTACATTCAAGTATATGTTTCTATGTTTTAAAATACCTTTTTCGTTGACCTGACGCTTGATCTGCTATTAGCAGAAGAACTAGAAAAATGAGTATCAGAAACAGAAGGAATACAGAACCAGATCTAGAGGCTCTATTTAAGAGATATCGAAATCTGGGTGGAACACAATTCTTGGGCAATGAATCAATTATTCAAACTCAAGCTTGGATGAGCTCTGCGGAAAGAACTTTTGAGCATTTCCAGCTGAGAGATGATCAGAAAAGATTAGTGGCATCTTGGGCGCTCAAAGAAGAAGCTTTAATCTGGTGGGAAACAATCATCAAAGATAATCCAGAAGGTGATATCACCTAGGATAGGTTCAAATAGATTTTCCTAGAAATATTTACTCCTCCAGAAGCAACTAAGCGGTTATGTGATGAATTTTCTTATCTGATACAAGGAAATATGACCATTCCAGAATATCATAAGAAATTCAATGAACTTTCTCACTTTGCCCCTCATCTAATTCAAAATCCGAAGAGGAAGAATCTGAGGTTTATTCATGGCCTACAAAGAAAATACCAGAATAAAGTAACGGGGCATGTGAAGCTTCCTTTTTCAGAAATGATATACATGGCTTATCAATATGAAGAACTCCATAAGAAAGGTATGTTGCGCGATGAAGAAGAAGTCAGTTCTAGTAACAAAGGGGAGTCTGAGACTGATAACCCTGAGGCCAGTAAGATGCCTGAGGTCAGTGAGAAGCCCAAAGCCAAGAGGAAAAGGGTTAAATCTAAGAAAGAACCAGTAACGACCGCCTTATGCAATAACTGCCATCAGAAAGGGCATTTGTCGATAAACTGTGGACCATTGAAGAAACGAAAGAAGGATAAATTTAAATCCAAGGACAAGTTTCTAGAGAATAGAAAATGTAGTCAATGCCATTTGGCTGGTCATCTTGAAAAGGATTGCGGGCAATTTAAGAAATCCAAAGCAGTGCATGTAAATGAAGTGGCAGAAGTTCCTGGAACCTCATCTAGTCAGAAAAGGCCAGATATTTTGGAAGGCACGCTTAATGTCAAAAATATTCCAGTTAAAGTATAGTTTGATACAGGCGCGTCACGAAGCTTTATTGCAAAGAATGCAGTTAAGAAGTTGGATTTGAATTTGAAAAAGTTTAAAGCACCAATTACTGTTCATAATCCGGTTGGGATTTCCCTCGATCTCAGTTGGGTTTGTGGGGGTGCCTGTCTCTTTTTCCTGTTATAAGTTCCCTACCATCACCATCGTCATGAATTTTACAGAATTCGATCTTATTTTGGGATTGGATTGGTTAACCAAATATGAAGCAGAGGTTAGATGCACCGAGAGAGTTGTCAAGGCAAAGGCCCAATCAGGGAACTATATAACCATACCATGCAATGGTCCGAATTCAAATAGAAAAGACTTTTAGTCAGCTCTAGATGTTTCTCCTGCTCAAATAGAAAATATCCCTATAGTCACAGAGAATATTCCGTACCTCATCAAAGATATTCCTGTCGTAAAGAATTATGCAGATGTATTCGAAGATGTTGTCAGCTTAACTCCGCAAAGAGAAATTGATTTCAAGATCGCTTTAATTTCGAACGCAAGGCCAGTAGTGCACGCTATTCGGAGAATGACTCTAAAGGAGAAAGAAGAACTAGACAATCAAACTCGACATCTTGTATGGAAGGGTCTGATCAGGCCTAGTTTCTCTGATTGGCGAGCAGCAGTGGTGTTTGTCCCAAAGTCTGACGGTACTCTACGACTATGTGTGGATTATCGCGACTTGAATAAGCAGACAATAAAGAATAAATATCCATTGCCGCGAATCGATAATTTATTGGATCGTATGAATGGAGCACAAGTATTTTCAAGGATGGCCATCAGCTTCATATTGCCGAAAAGTGTGTTCCTATGACAGCATTCAGAGGTCCAGACTTATTCTATGAGTGGTTAGTAATGTCGTTCGACTTATGTAACGCTCCAGCTTACTTTGTCGATTTGATGAATAGAGTGTTCAGAGGAGCTTTGAATAAGTTTGTTCTGGTTTTTATTGACGATATTCTAATCTTCTCTAAGTCAAAAGCCGAACATGAAAAACATTTGGAACAAGTTCTAGAAATTCTGAGAAGGAATGTACTGAAAGCCAAACTATCCAAATGTATAATCTGGCAAGATGAAGTAAAGTTTCTAGGCCACGTCATACCAAAAGAGGGAATTGTTCTGGATCCAAGTAAAATCACCGCTATTCAAAATTGGAAATAGCCTAGTACTCCTACAGAAGTCCAAAGTTTTCTTGGATTGGCTAGTTATTACCAGAACTTCGTTAAAGATTTTTCGAAGATATCTAGTCACTTAACAAAGCTTACAAAGAAGCACTCAAAACTCAAGTGGACTCCAGAATGTGAGGAGGCTTTTGAGGAGATAAAGTTAAGATTAACAACGGCTCCAATGTTAACGATAATCGATGGCAATCAAGACTTGAAAGTCTGGACAGATGCCTCTAGAGAAGGCCTTGGTGCAGTATTAATGCAAAGAGGTCAAGTGGTAGCTTATGCCAGCCGTCAGCTGAAGCCACATGAAAAGAACTACGTCACTCATGATCTTGAGTTGTTGGCCATCGTATTTGCTTTGAAAATCTGGAGGCACTATCTACTGGGTGAGAAATTCGAACTATTTACAGATCACCAGTCGCTGAAGTATCTGCTCACCCAGAAAGACTTGAATCCGAGGCAGCAACGTTGGCTGGAGTTCCTTGCAGCATACGATTTTGAGATTCTATACACTCCAAGGAAAGCCAATGTCGTGGTCGATGCGCTAAGTCGAAAGAATGTAATAATCGCCAGCTTTATTATTACTATTTCCTTGATTGACAAAATATCTATTCTTCAGAAGGATGATAATTTTATTAAGGATATGATCAGAAAGATTCAGAAAGGCGAACCCTCGTGCTTTCAAATAGATAACGATGGGACCCTGAGATTGAATGGAAGGATTTGTGTTCCCGACATCCCCGAGTTAAAAAGGGAAGTGTTAGACGAATGTCACAAGTCCAAGCTGAGTATCCATCCAGGTGTGACCAAAATGTATAACGATCTCAAGCGAACATTCTGGTGGAAGGCTATGAAAAAGGACGTTTCAATATATGTTAGCAGGTGCTCTACTTGCCAACTAGTCAAAAGCGACCAATAGAAACTTGCTGGATTGTTGCAACCGCTGGACGTTCCAGGTTGGAAGTGGGAACATATTTCCATGGACTTCATAGATGGTTTTCCCAGAACCAGGAAAGGAAATGACAGTATTTGGGTGATCGTAGATCGCTTCACGAAGACCGCCCATTTCATACCTATCAGATTGAACCGAACTGCTCAGAGTCTGGTGCAGATACATTTCAAGGAAATTGTTAGGCTACACGGAGTGCCGCTCAGTATAGTTAGTGATAGAGATCCAATATTTACTAGCAAATTTTGGGATGCATTTCAAGTAGAACTAGGAATAAAGCTGAATCTAAGAACTGCCTATCATCCTTAGACAAATGGTCAAACTGAGGGGGTGAATCGTATACTAGAAGATTTATTGCGGGCTTGTGTTCTAGTTTTGGTGGATCATGGGAAGACCATCTGCATTTAGCTAAGTTCTCATACAACAACAGCTACCAAGCGAGCCTGACAATGTCGCCATTCGAAGAACTGTATAGTAGACCGTGCTGATCTCCTGCTTGTTCGGTCGAACCTGGTAATAAACTTGTATTGGGACCTGATATGATCCGTGAAACACCCCACCTCCGTTAGGGTCACACTCAACGGGAATGCCCTAATTTTGGTGGAGGTTTATAAGTATAAGTCAAAGATATACAAGACAGATATAAGAACACATATTTTTGAACAGCGGAAAACAACAACAAATTTTTATTTCAACAAAATACGTGTTACACAAACCATGTCATAATTTGTCTTACAACCCTTCCAAAAACATAACATCATCATAACTGTCTTGATTACATTATTTAAAGAAGCATAAAAACATAAGTAAACTGCATAAGTCCCACAATTTTTGCCCAAAGCCATAGTCCAAAACGAAAAAGATCCAAGCAATACATTCTTTCTCTTCAAGCTGGATGTCAAAACTGGTCAAGCTGCGGTATTCCCTCCCTGTGGACCTTGGGGGGGGGGACGAAAGAAAAGAAGACGAAAGAAAAGTAGAGTCAGACATAAAGCCGGAGTAAGTCTAGGACTATTCAGTCTATGAATAAAGAATTAGGCATGATAAGTATAAACTGGAAATGGGAAAACACTATAAACTAGGTTAAGTTATCTAGAGTTGAATGTACTTATCGTACCCCATATAAATCTTTGTACCCATATAAACTAGTTCCCAACAGGCACCCCATAATCAGGGTGAAGTGATTTGTTTCTAATGATCGGCTCCTACTCGTATAGTTACATGTGTCTTACGGCCCCCGTTGTTGTAGTTACCTATGCTGGTCCCACCATGGGGTGTATCAAGTCCCATGGTGGCAGCCCGACACAATCCTAGAATGCACAGGTATGCTACTGGTGCCCAGTGCCTTATTTTTCTGCGCCGGAGTGTGTGCACGCCCGCACCCCGTTAGAACCTACACTGCTGCACCACCGCCGTCGATTTGACCTCCTACAGTCAGCCCAGTAATCGTGCCCCACCCTGCCTAGTTCAGGGTATCCTGATACACCTTGTAGTGTTACTGCTGAAAAGGGTCCCCCGCTACTAGGTTTTCTATTTCTAGCCAATATGCTAAGTTGGTTAAGTGTTTCGTAAACCTAACCCCCAATTAGTCTGTATAGTTTAGCATGTTCCATTTTGATTAAGTATTAATTTAATTTACTTAATCCTATCAATCCTGACTCAGCCTTAATTGTCTTATTAAAGCCTCGACCTCTCACATTAGACAGGTATTGTTGTGGCTGCCTGTTGCCGGTTGGGTCCGGGCAGTCTTACACCACAACTCAGTCTAACCTCGGGTCCTTATTGGGCTCCGTGTTTAACCACCCACATTGGATAGGTATTGTTGTGACTACTAGACAGCCGGGCGGTTCCGGGCAGGTTTACATCACAACTCAATCCAACCTCGGGTTAAACACATCGTATTTTCTAAATTTACATATTTTGTCTCTTTCCTTTTTATATGTAAATATTTGCGGCCCATTATTCAAATTCATCTTTATTGGGTAAAATTAATTTATACAACTTAATTATTTTTCAAGGTCGTTGGCATGCGTCAAACATGCCAACACACATGTTTTATATTATAACCCAAACGTCATTACCCCCGTTTTACATGTTCGCTAAAATATAACATATGTTGGGTTTAACATTTAAATCCAACTTAGCCACATGAAAAAGGGGAGGCTTAGAACATGGTGTTTATATATTCTAAGTAACATAAAAAGGGGAGTATGTACGCATGAACTTGCAACATAGCGAACTAATTAACATGAATTAGGCACATGTGAACTTGCATTGTAATAGCATATAATCATGGCATAAACATACTTAAACATGAATCATTCTATTCATATAATCGTGGCATAAACATACCTAAACATGAATCGTTCTATTCATATAATCATGGCCTAAACATACCTAAACATGAATCATGGTTTTTAATTTATTCATGTAAACTTGCAATTGGAATGTAAATCAAACTTAATTATGTGTCACATATATCACCCTATGATTTTGATAACAACATAGGCCTAAAACATGTTTTCAACTAGGCATAACACCAAACATAGTTTAGTCATGTTCATAAAGATGTTTACTTTTGTCTCTAATTCAAAAGTATGGTTTTACACTTGAATCATGATGCCAATTCCAACATAAATTCATATACACCATAATACTTAGTTGAATCTAATTACACACTAAAAGTGATCATCATCATATTGGCATAATGGTGAATCATATACTTGCATGAAGCTCAAATAAACTACTACAACATATGGTCGTTAACATGAATCATATACTTGCATGAATCTAAATTAAACCACCACAAACATGTAGTTGTTATTTTTCAACATAAATCACATACTTGCTAATATCCAATCGTTATACCACAACAATTCCAAATCGTTTAGAATCAAAGCAACATACAAATATAGATTATTATCACCACAAATAGAATACAATTCTATTTCTCATTTTACACAAATCAAAACACAATTATTTATTCATATCGGAATAGCACTCTACTTACAACGTATGACGAATCTTCAATTCAGGAATCTGAATTCTGAATTTGGAGATGTTATCCTTTGTTGTAGGAGTTGCTTTGATTTAATTGACGTTGCTTTAAGCTTTCGAATTGTCTCCTAATTGTCTCTCAATTTCTGACGACTATTCCTAGTCCTTCCTCAGCAGCATGACGGTCTCATCTCCATTTTTGTTTGTGTGAATTAAGGTGAGTCTTAGGTCCTTTTTACAGAGTTTGTGAGTTGATTTGGACCGTCGATGGAGCTTGGTTCAATAATAGCCGTTCGTCTGAAGGAGAGACCAATCAGGAGCTGACACCTAGCCCTAGTGACAAGGCAAGGCTCAGAAAATCGACCAAGCACCAGGCCAGCCGGGGGGCTGGGTTCGACCTGGCTCAGAGGCCAGGTCGACCCCCCAGTCGACCTGGGTGCCCCAGGTCGACTACCCAGTCGACCTGGGTAGCCCAGGTCGACTACCCAGTCGACCTGGGTGTCTTGGGCGGGAAAATTCCCGCCCTGGCCAATCCGGCCCGATTTTTGAATTTTAAATTTGTTTTCTAAGCTGTTTTGGTCTGTTTGAATTTTAAACTGATTTCTGAAACTTCCGGAGGCCATAACTCCCTCATGCGGAGTCCGTTTTACGCAAACTTGGACTCTATTTCAAGCAGAATTCCGAGACGAACGCAATGGCGTATCCCGTTTTCCTTAATTCTTTGATTTGAAATTAGTTATACTTTAATTTGTGAATTTCCCTGTTATGAAATACACGGGGTGTTACATTCTCACCCACTTAAAAGGATTTCGTCCCCGAAATCTTCAAGTTCAGGAAGAATGTACGTCCTAACATCCAAACATCCATCTACTCATCCATCAAACACGAGCATCCATTGTCCTTAAAAGACTTTTAATGCTTCACGATCATATGCGAAGTGTGTGTACATGTACTTATCTAATGCAAAATCAGTCGGTCTACTGATTCAGTTGACCTCCTTAATGCAAATTATGTAAGTGCCATGAATCCATTATGTATGCAAATTTTCCTATTCATGATTCTACCTGAGTGCACAATCATTCATATATAAATGCAACATCCATATGGAAACACATTAAACTCCAACCATATACGAATATAAATACATTTATGCATATGCAATATGAAGTGACTGAGCCGATCTAAAACCTAGATTGTGTGTGTATATGCAACCACGAGCAACCACTAGCAATCACTTGCAACCATCATCCATAGCATGTTTCAATTACATGTTTTCATCCAAAGAGTTTCTACCTAAAAGATAAGGTCGAGGAGATATACCTAAAAAGATAGATAAAAGCGCAACTTAAGGAAAAAGAAAGATCAAAGATGTACCCTCGAAAAGAAAAGGGTTGGTTGCGCGTATTCTAGCTTCAGTTTCCCAAGTTGCGTCTCCCTCGGTGTCGCTCCACTGAACTTTGACGAGCTTGACTTCGCGGTTGCGTAGCTTCTTCACTTCCGTTCCTAATATGCGGGTTGGAACTTTCCTCACGGTTGCTTCGCGTTCCACTTCAGCTTCTTCTAGGATATTTGGCTCTACCACTTCAGTGGATTCATGTAGACATTTTCGGAGGTGCGAAACATGAAAGACGTTGTGAACTCCGGCCAGCTTTTCGGGTAGCTCTAATCCATAGGCCATTTTCCCAATTTCTCAAAAATGGGAAACGGTCCTACGAACCTTGATGCTAGCTTTCCTGTGGTTCCAAAACGAACAACGTTCCTTAACGGAGATACCTTAAGAAAAACTCTATCCCCAACCTCAAATTCAAGGTCGGTCCTCCTCTTGTCGGCGTAGGATTTTTGTCTGTCTTGGGCTGTCTTCATTCTTCTCCGTATTAAGTCTACTTTTTCTGAAGTCTCTCGGATCATATCTGGTCCAAGTATGAGCTTGTCAGTAGACTCCCACCAACAAGTGGGCGATCGGAACGGTCTTCCATATAGAGCTTCGAAGGGCGCCATTCCGATGGTTGCTTGGTAGCTGTTGTTGTAGGCAAATTCTACCAAAGGAAGATGGTCTTCCCACGTCCCTCCGAAGTCAAGGACGCACAGTCTTAAAAGGTCCTCCAAAACTCTGTTCACTCTTTCTGTCTGGCCGTCGGTTTGGGGATGATAGGCTGTGCTTAAGCATAACTGTGTGCCTACCGCTTCTTGCAGACTCCGCCAAAACTCACTTGTGAAGATAGGGTCTCGGTCACTAACAATGCTGGATGGTATTCCATGGAGTTGAACAATTTCCTTGAGGTAAAGAGATGCTAGGGATGAGGCAGTTCTTTTACTTTTGACAGGTAAAAAGTGGGCGCTTTTAGTAAGCCTATCCACTATTACCCAAATGCTAGTGTTGCCTCTTCTAGACCTAGGCAGCCCATCAATGAAGTCCACTGAGATGCTATCCCACTTCCACTGCGGGACCTCTAGAGGATGGAGCAGACCGCCAGGCTTTTTTCTATTCCGCCTTAACCTGTTGGCACACCATACACTTAGAAACGAAATCTGCCACGTCCTTCTTTATGCCGTTCCAAAAGAAAGTTCTCTTTATGTCCTTGTACATTTTATCTCCGCCTGGATGTATCGTCATCTTGGAGTGATGTGCTTCCTCAAGAACCTTCTTTACTAAATCCCTTGTCTGTGGGACGCATAGTCTTCCGTCTCGCCTTAGCCAACCTTTGTCGTCGATGGAGTATCTGCTGAGGTGACTTGAAGTCTCACCCCTAATGAGCCTATCAACCGTCTCCACAAGCTGAGGGTCTTCGCGTTGTGCTGTCCCTATTGCGTCCACTAAAGTCGGGCGTACTTCGAGAGATGCTACCAAGCCCGGTAAAAAATCGGAGGAGGGCCTAAAGTCAAAGCTGGCTATAAACTCTAGGCTTTGTCTTTCAACAAACAGTGGGCTTAGGGTTAGTTTCTTTCGGCTCAACGCGTCTGCCACTACGTTGCCTTTGCCCGGAGTGTAGGAGATCTCGAAATCGTACGAGGCAAGAAACTCCATCCATCTCTGTTGCCTCAAGTTAAGGTCTTTCTGCGAGAAAAGATATTTCAACGATTTATGGTCAGTGTAAAGTTCAAACTTCTCACCTAGGAGATAGTGTCGCCAAGACTTGAGTGCAAAGACGATGGCAGCTAACTCAAGATCGTGGGTTGGGTAGTTCTTTTCGTGCACTTTCAACTGTCTTCCACCATAAGCTACTACCCTTCCTTCTTACATTAAGACAGCGCCTAGCCCTGTCCTACATGCATTTGTATAAACTGTGAACATCTTGCTTCCATCTGGCAACGTCAAAACTGGGGCTGTTGTAAGAGCCCTTCTCAGTCGTTGGAAAGCAAATTCGCAATCCAAGTCCCAATTGAACACTAGATTCTTCTTGGTCAGCCTTGTGAGCGGAGCTGATATCTTTGCAAAGTCTCTGATGAATTTTCGATAGAAGCCTGCTAGCCCGAGAAAGCTTCGGACTTCTGTTGCGTTCTTTGGTGTCTTCCAGTCCTGCACCGCTACTACCTTAGCCGGGTCCACAGCTAGCCCTTCTTTGGATACTATATGCCCAAGAAACCTCACTTCCTCTCTCTAAAAGTGGCACTTGGAGAATTTGACTTTTAGCTGATGGACTCGCAGAGTTTCCATGATTGCCTTTAAGTGTTGAGCATGCTCTTCGTCGCTCTTTAAGAAGATCAAGATATCGTCTACGAAGACCACTACGAACTTATTGAGGAAATCTCTGAACACCCTACTCATTAGGTCCACGAAGTAAGCGGGTGCGTTTGTCAAGCCAAAAGGCATGACAAGCCATTCAAAGAAGCCGTGTGGGGTTCTGAATGCTGTCTTATCGATACTATCTTCAGCCACCCTTAGCTGATGAAAACCGGTCGCCAAATCGAGTTGGGAGAAAACAGACGCTCCTACAAGCTGATCAAACAGATCGTCAATTCTGGGGAGAGGGTGCCTATTCTTTTTCGTTAGCTTGTTGAGCTCCCTATAGTCAACACATAGACGGAGTGAACCATCCGCCTTTGTAGCGAACACCACTGGAGCGCCACATTCTGAAATGCTCCTTCTAATGAACCCCTTCTCTAGAAGCTCTTTAATCTGTTTACAGAGCTCCATTCTTTCCCGTGGAGCCATGTGTCTAACGGGCAGCGCAACGGTCTTTTGCATTATCTACAAGATATATGCGGAAGTCTATCTCCCGCTTCGGAGGCAAGCCTTTCACCTCTTAGAAGACATCCAGATATTCCCGGACCACTCTAACCGATTGCAAATTTTTAGCAGAGGCATCTAGCGATTCAAGATAACTAAGCATAACCGCGTACGAGGGATTACAAGTAATTTCCAGAGTGTTACCGAGTTGGGTCAGAAGCCTAACCACCCTTTTCTCACAATCCAGGATGGCACCATTACTGGATAGCCAATCCATGCCCAAAATCAAACCATATCCCGAAAAGCCCAAAACAAAGGCACTACATTTAAATTCTACGCTTAGAATAGCAATTTTCAATCCCACACAGATCATAGACAAATGAGCTGGGCCCCCTATTGGATTTGAAACAATTAAGGGGTCCTCTACCATCTAGTTTCTAGGTGCAGAGATTCTACTAAAGCAGATGAGATAAAGGAGTGTGATGCGCCAGAATCAAATAAAGTGCGAACTGGGTGATCATAAAGATAAACTACACTTTCTATAGAAGTATTTATACCTCGCTGCTGCAGAGGTGGCGCTTCTAGCGCATGAACTTGTGCCCCTGAGGTGGATCCAGCCCTCTGCCCCTGCCCTCGTTTCTTTGGGCAACCCTTAGTCAGATGGCCTGTTTTACCGCAAGAAAAGCACCCACCATTCATCTGGGCCTTCTTTTTCCGGCAATCTTTCACCAAGTGCCCCACTTTGCCACAGAAATTGCACTTCCTCTTCTCCTTGTTGTCTTTCCCGCCCTTCTTAAAGTCTGTCTTCTTAGGCTGTAAACCCTCTTTCTTCCCTTGAGAGCTTTCTGCCTTTATCTCCTTCTTGCCCTTATCCTCTTCGTTCAGCAATGCCATCTGCAGCAGCCTTTCATACGTAGCTCCCATGGGTATATGGGTCATGGCCAAACTGTGTAATGGCTCATTCAACCCCTTGACAAAGCGGAGAGCCTTCTTATGCGGGGTGTTGACTAGGTCCAGTCCAAACCTAGCCAGCTGATCGAACTGATTAACATACTCTCTGACTGTCATATTCCCTTGCTTAAGAAATAAGAATTTTTCCAACTGAAGACTCCTTTCAGCTTCTGAGAGAAATTTAGCTTCAAACCTTGCCCTAAAGTCCTCCCACGTTTCCACTGGTCTTTCTACATTGGTCACTTCCCACCAGTAGGAAGCCTCGCCTTTAAGTAGCCATACTGCCAGTTGTACTTTCTGCCTATCTTCTACCTCAAAGATGACGAATAAGTCCTCGGTTTCCTTCAGCCAATTCCTGGCTACCACGAAGGACTCGGTTCCATGAAAGTCCTTTCCTCCCATAGCTTTAAAATCTTTACATATTTTAGCAAAAGTATTTCCTCGTGGAGGAGGTGGAGGAAGAGGTGCTGCTGCAGCTGGATGATTTCCTGCAGCTGGAGGAGGAGGAACGGTAGGACCTGGCTGAGTGGCCCTTGCCTCTAAAAATCGTCTAAACCAACCAGGTATTGGTACACCCTCTGGCAAGTTAAGTTCTTCGGACATACTGAAACTAAAAGGATAGATTCAAGACGAGGGATAAAAGATAGTACCTATGGCTTTGGGGGGACTATGCCTTTCTAAAATAATATATTTTTTTCTTAAAAATGCTTCTTTAAATTTTCTTTTGAAAATAAATTTTCAAAACTTTTTATCTTATCTGGTAAACATATGCTCTGATACCAAGTGAAACACCCCACCTCCGTTAGGGTCACTCTCAACGGGAATGCCCTAATTTTGGTGGAGGTTTATAAGTATAAGTCACAGATATACAAGGCAGATATAAGAACACATATTTTTGAACAGCGGAAAACAACAGCAAATTTTTATTTCAACAAAATACGTGTTACACAAACCATGTCATAATTTGTCTTACAACCCTTCCAAAAACATAACATCATCATAACTGTCTTGATTACATTATTTAAAGAAGCATAAAAACATAAGTAAACTGCATAAGTCCCACAATTTCCGCCCAAAGCCATAGTCCAAAACGAAAAAGATCCAAGCAATACATTCTTTCTCTTCAAGCTGGATGTGAAAACTGGTCAAGTTGCGGTATTCCCTCCCTGTGGACCTGGGGGGGGGGAACGAAAGAAAAGTAGAGTCAGACATAAAGCCTGAGTAAGTCTAGGACTATTCAGTCTATGAATAAAGAATTGGGCATGATAAGTATAAACTGGAAATGGTAAAACACTATAAACTAGGTTAAGTTATCTAGAGTTGAATGTACTTATCGTACCCCATATAAATCTCTGTACCCATATAAACTAGTTCCCAACAGGCACCCCATAATCAGGGTGAAGTGATTCGTTTCTAATGATCGGCTCCTACTCGTATAGTTACATGTGTCTTACGGCCCCCGTTGTTGTAGTTACCTATGCTGGTCCCACCATGGGGTGTATCAAGTCTCATGGTGGCGGCCCGACACAATCCTAGAATGCACAGGTATGCTACTGGTGCCCAGTGCCTTATTTTTCTGTGCCGGAGTGTGTGCACGCCCGCACCCCGTTAGAACCTACACTGCTGCACCACCGCCGTCGATTTGACCTCTTACAGTCAGCCCAGTAATCGTGCCCCACCCTGCCTAGTTCAGGGTATCCTGATACACCTTGTAGGGTTACTGCTGAAAAGGGTCCCCCGCTACTAGGTTTTCTATTTCTAGCCAACATGCTAAGTTGGCTACGTGTTTCGTAAACCTAACCCCCAATTAGTCTATATAGTTTAGCATGTTCCATTTTGATTAAGTATTAATTTAATTTACTTAATCCTATCAATCCTGACTCAGCCTTAATTGTCTTATTAAAGCCTCGACCTCTCACATTAGACAGGTATTGTTGTGGCTGCCTGTTGCCGGTTGGGTCCGGGCAGTCTTACACCACAACTCAGTCTAACCTCGGGTCCTTATTGGGCTCCGTGTTTAACCACCCACATTGGATAGGTATTGTTGTGACTACTGGACATCCGGGCGGTTTCGGGCAGGTTTACATCACAACTCAATCCAACCTCGGGTTAAACACATCGTATTTTCTAAATTTACATGTTTTGTCTCTTTCCTTTTTATATGTAAATATTTGCGGCCCATTATTCAAATTCATCTTTATTGGGTAAAATTAATTTATACAACTTAATTATTTTTCAAGGTCGTTGGCATGCGTCAAACATGCCAACACACATGTTTTATATTTTAACCCAAACGTCATTACCCCCGTTTTACACGTTCGCTAAAATATAACATATGTTGGATTTAACATTTAAACCCAACTTAGCCACATGAAAAAGGGGAGGCTTAGAACATGGTATTTATATATTCTAAGTAACATAAAAAGGGGAGTATGTACGCATGAACTTGCAACATAGCAAACTAATTAACATGAATTAGGCACATGTGAACTTGCATTGTAATAGCATATAATCATGGCATAAACATACTTAAACATGAATCATTCTATTCATATAATCGTGGCATAAACATACCTAAACATGAATCATTCTATTCATATAATCATGGCCTAAACATACCTAAACATGAATCATGGTTTTTAATTTATTCATGTAAACTTGCAATTGGAATGTAAATCAAACTTAATTATGTGTCACATATATCACCCTATGATTTTGATAACAACATAGGCCTAAAACATGTTTTCAACTAGGCATAACACCAAACATAGTTTAGTCATGTTCATAAAGATGTTTACTCTTGTCTCTAATTCAAAAGTATGGTTTTACACTTGAATCATGATGCCAATTCCAACATAAATTCATATCACCATAATACTTAGTTGAATCTAATTACACACTAAAAGTGATCATCATCATATTGGCATAATGGTGAATCATATACTTGCATGAAGCTCAAATAAACTACTACAACATATGGTCGTTAACATGAATCATATACTTGCATGAATCTAAATTAAACCACCACAAACATGTAGTTGTTATTTTTCAACATAAATCACATACTTGCTAATATCAGATCGTTATACCACAACAATTCCAAATCGTTTAGAATCAAAGCAACATACAAATATAGATTATTATCACCACAAATCGAATACAATTCTATTTCTCATTTTACACAAATCAAAACACAATTATTTATTCATATCGGAATAGCACTCTACTTACAACGTATGACGCATCTTCAATTCAGGAATCTGAATTCTAATTTGGAGATGCTATCCTTTGTTGTAGGCGTTGCTTCGATTTAATTGACGTTGCTTTAAGCTTTCGAATTGTCTCCTAATTGTCTCTCAATTTCTGACGGCTATTCCTAGTCCTTCCTCAGCAGCATGACGGTCTCATCTCCATTTTTGTTTGTGTGAATTAGGGTGAGTCTTAGGTCCTTTTTATAGAGTTTGTGAGTTGATTAGGACCGTCGATGGAGCTTGGTTCAATAATAGTCGTTCGTTTGAAGGAGAGACCAATCAGGAGCTGACACCTAGCCCTAATAACAAGGCAAGGTTCAGAAAATCGACCAAGCACCAGGCCCGCCAGGGGGGCTGGGTTCGACCTGGCTCAGAGGCCAGGTCGACCCCCCAGTCGACCCCCAGGTCGACTATGTAGTCGACCTGGGTGCCCCAGGTCGACTACCCGGTCGACCTGGGTAGCCCAGGTCGACTACCCAGTCGACCTGGGTGTCTTGGGCGGGAAAATTCCCACCCTGGCCAATCCGGCCCGATTTTTGAATTTTAAATTTGTTTTCTATGCTGTTTTGGTCTGTTTGAATTTCAAACTGATTTCTGAAACTTCCGGAGGCCATAACTCCCTCAAACGGAGTCCGTTTTACGCAAACTCGGACTCTATTTCAAGCAGAATTCCGAGACAAACGCAATGGCGTATCCTGTTTCCCTTAATTCTTTGATTTGAAATTGGTTATATTTTAATTTGTGAATTTCACTGTTATGGAATACACGGGGTGTTACATTCTCCCCCACTCAAAAGGATTTCGTCCCCGAAATCTTCAAGTTCAGGAAGAATGTACGTCCTAACATCCAAACATCCATCTACTCATCCATCAAACACGAGCATCCATTGTCCTTAAAAGACTTCTAATGCTTCATGATCATATGCGAAGTGTGTGTACATGTACTTATCTAATGCAAAATCAGTCAGTCTACTGATTCAGTTGACCTCCTTAATGCAAATTATGTAAGTGCCATGAATCTATTATGTATGCAAATTTTCCTATTCATGATTCTACATGAGTGCACAATCATTCATATATAAATGCAACATCCATATGGCAACACATTAAACTCCAACCATATACGAATATAAATACATTTATGCATATGCAATATGAAGTGAATGAGCCGATCTAAAACCTAGATTGTGTGTGTATATGCAACCACGAGCAACCACTAGCAATCACTTGCAACCATCATCCATAACATGTTTCAATTACATGTTTTCATCCAAAGAGTTTCTACCTAAAAGATAAGGTCGAGGAGATATACCTAAAAAGATAGATAAAAGCGCAACTTAAGGAAAAAGAAAGATCAAAGATGTACCCTCGAAAAGAAAAGGGTAGGCTGCGCGTATTCTAGCTTCAGTTTCCCAAGTTGCGTCTCCCTCGGTGTCGCTCCACTGAACTTTGACGAGCTTGACTTCGCGGTTGCGTAGCTTCTTCACTTCCGTTCCTAATATGCGGGTTGGAACTTTCCTCACGGTTGCTTCGCGTTTCACTTCAGCTTCTTCTAGGATATTTGGCTCTACCACTTCAGCGGATTCATGTAGACATTTTCGGAGGTGCGAAACATGAAAGACGTTGTGAACTCCGGCCAGCTTTTCGGGTAGCTCTAATCCATAGGCCATTTTCCCAATTTCTCAATAATGGGAAACGATCCTACGAACCTTGGTACTAGCTTTCCTGTGGTTCCAAAACGAACAACGTTCCTTAACGGAGATACCTTAAGAAAAACTCTATCCCCAACCTCAAATTCAAGGTCGGTCCTCCTCTTGTCGGCGTAGGATTTTTGTCTGTCTTGGGCTGTCTTCATTCTTCTCCGTATTAAGTCTACTTTTTCTGAAGTCTCTCGGATCATATCTGGTCCAAGTATGAGCTTGTCAGTAGACTCCCACCAACAAGTGGGCGATCGGCACGGTCTTCCATATAGAGCTTCGAAGGGCTCCATTCCGATGGTTGCTTGGTAGCTGTTGTTGTAGGCAAATTCTACCAAAGGAAGATGGTCTTCCCACGTCCCTCCGAAGTCAAGGACGCACAGTCTTAAAAGGTCCTCCAAAACTCTGTTCACTCTTTCTGTCTGGCCGTCGGTTTGGGGATGATAGGCTGTGCTCAAGCATAACTGTGTGCCTACCGCTTCTTGCAGACTTCGCCAAAACTCACTTGTGAAGATAGGGTCTCGGTCACTAACAATGCTTGATGGTATTCCATGGAGTCGAACAATTTCCTTGAGGTAAAGAGATGCTAGGGATGAGGCAGTTCTTTTACTTTTGACAGGTAAAAAGTGGGCGCTTTTAGTAAGCCTATCCACTATTACCCAAATGCTAGTGTTGCCTCTTCTAGACCTAGGCAGCCCATCAATGAAGTCCATTGAGATGCTATCCCACTTCCACTGCGGGACCTCTAGAGGATGGAGTAGACCGCCAGGCTTTTTTCTGTTCCGCCTTAACCTGTTGGCACACCATACACTTAGAAACGAAATCTGTCACGTCCTTCTTTATGCCGTTCCAAAAGAAAGTTCTCTTTATGTCCTTGTACATTTTATCTCCGCCTGGATGTATCGTCATCTTGGAGTGATGTGCTTCCTCGGGAACCTTCTTTACTAAATCCCTTGTCTGTGGGATGCATAGTCTTCCGTCTCGCCTTAGCCAACCCTTGTCGTTGATGGAGTATCTGCTGAGGTGACTTGAAGTCTCACCCCTAATGAGCCTATCAATCGTCTCCACAAGCTGAAGGTCTTCGCGTTGTGCTGTCCCTATTGCGTCCACTAAAGTCGGGCGTACTTCGAGAGATGCTAGCAAGCCCGGTACAAAATCGGAGCAGGGCCCAAAAGTCAAAGCTGGCTATAAATTCTAGGCTTTGTCTTTCAACAAACAACGGGCTTAGGGTTAGTTTCTTTCGGCTCAACACGTCTGCCACTACGTTGCCTTTGCCCGGAGTGTAGAAGATCTCGAAATCGTACGAGGCAAGAAACTCCATCCATCTTTGTTGCCTCAAGTTAAGGTCTTTCTGCGAGAAAAGATATTTCAACGATTTATGGTCAGTGTAAAGTTCAAACTTCTCACCTAGGAGATAGTGTCGCCAAGACTTGAGTGCAAAGACGATGGAAGCTAACTCAAGATCGTGGGTTGGGTAGTTCTTTTCATGCACTTTCAACTGTCTTCGGCCATAAGCTACTACCCTTCCTTCTTGCATTAAGACAGCGCCTAGCCCTGTCCTACATGCATCTGTATAAACTGTGAACATCTTGCTTCCATCTGGCAACGTTAAAACTGGGGCTGTTGTAAGAGCCCTTTTCAGTCGTTGGAAAGCAAATTTGCAATCCAAGTCCCAATTGAACACTAGATTCTTCTTGGTCAGCCTTGTGAGCGGAGCTGATATCTTTGCAAAGTCTCTGATGAATTTTCGATAGAAGCCTGCTAGCCCGAGAAAGCTTCGGACTTCTGTTGCGTTCTTTGGTGTCTTCCAGTCCTGCACCGCTACTACCTTAGCCGGGTCCACAGCTAGCCCTTCTTTGGATACTATATGCCCAAGAAACCTCACTTCCTCTCTCTAAAAGTGGCATTTGGAGAATTTGGCTTTTAGCTGATGGACTCGCAGAGTTTCCATGATTGCCTTTAAGTGTTGAGCATGCTCTTCTTCACTCTTTGAGAAGATCAAGATATCGTCTACGAAGACCACTGCGAACTTATTGAGGAAATCTCTGAACACCCTACTCATTAGGTCCATGAAGTAAGCGGGTGCGTTTGTCAAGCCAAAAGGCATGACAAGCCATTCAAAGAAGCCGTCTGGGGTTCTGAATGCTGTCTTATCGATACTATCTTCAGCTACCCTTAGCTGATGAAAACTGGTCGCCAAATCGAGTTGGGAGAAAACAGACGCTCCTACAAGCTGATCAAACAGATCGTCAATTCTGGGGAGAGGGTGCCTATTCTTTTTCGTTAGCTTGTTGAGCTCCCTATAGTCAACACATAGACGGAGTGAACCATCCGCCTTTGTAGCGAACACCACGGGAGCGCCCCATTCTGAAATGCTCCTTCTAATGAACCCCTTCTCTAGAAGCTCTTTAATCTGTTTATTGAGCTCCTTTCTTTCCCGTGGAGCCATTTGTCTAACGGGCAGCGCAATGGGCTTTGCATTATCTACATGATATATGCGGAAGTCTATCTCCCGCTTCGGAGGCAAGCCCTTCACCTCTTCGAAGACATCCGGATATTCCCGGACCACTCTAACCGATTGCAAATTTCCAGCAGAGGCATCTAGGGATTCAAGATAACTAAGCATAACCGCGTACGAGGGATTACAAGTAATTTCCAAAGTGTTACCGAGTTGGGTCAGAAGCCTAACCACCCTTTTCTCACAATCCAGGATGGCACCATTATTGGATAGCCAATCCATGCCCAAAATCAAACCATATCCCGAAAAGCCCAAAACAAAGGCACTACATTTAAATTCTACGCTTAGAATAGCAATTTTCAATCCCACACAGATCATAGACAAATGAGCTGGGCCCCCTATTGGATTTGAAACAATTAAGGGGTCCTCTAGCATTCTAGTTTCTAGGTGCAGAGATTCTACTAAAGCAGATGAGATAAAGGAGCGTGATGCGTCAGAATCAAATAAAGTGCGAACTGGGTGATCATAAAGATAAACTACACTTTCTACAGAAGTATTTATACCTCGCTGCTGCAGAGGTGGCGCTTCTAGCGCATGAACTTGTGCCCCTGAGGTGGATCCAGCCCTCTGCCCCTGCACCTGCCCTCGTTTCTTTGGGCAATCCTTAGCCAGATGGCCTGTTTCACCGCAAGAAAAGCACCCACCATTCATCTTGGCCTTCTTTTTCAGGCAATCTTTCACCAAGTGCCCCACTTTGCCACAGAAATTGCACTTCCTCTTCTCTTTGTTGTCTTTCCCGCCCTTCTTAACGTCTGTCTTCTTAGGCTGTAAACCCTCTTTCTTCCCTTGAGAGCTTTCTGCCTTTATCTCCTTCTTGCCCTTATCCTCTTCGTTCAGCAATGCCATCTGCACCAGCCTTTCATACGTAGCTCCCATGGGTATATGGGTCATGGACAAACTGTGTAATGGCTCATTCAACCCCTTGACAAAGCAGAGAGCCTTCTTATGCGGGGTGTTGACTAGGTCCAGTCCGAACCTAGCCAGCTGATCGAACTGATTAACATACTCTCTGACTGTCATATTCCCTTGCTTAAGAAATAAGAATTTTTCCAACTGAAGACTCCTTTCAGCTTCTGAGAGAAATTTAGCTTCAAAACTTGCCCTAAAGTCCTCTCACGTTTCCACTGGTCTTTCTGCATTGGTGACTTCCCACCAGTAGGAAGCCTCGCCTTTAAGTAGCCATGCTGCCAGTTGTACTTTCTGCCTATCTTCTACCTCAAAGATGACGAATAAGTCCTCGGTTTCCTTCAGCCAATTCCTGGCTACCACGAAGGATTCGGTTCCATGAAAGTCCTTTCCTCCCATAGCTTTAAAATCTTTACATATTTTAGCAAAAGTATTTCCCCGCGGAGGAGGTGGAGGAAGAGGTGCTGCTGCAGCTGGATGATTTCCTGCAGCTGGAGGAGGAGGAACGGTAGGACCTGGCTGAGTGGCCCTTGCCTCTAAAAATCGTCTAAACCAACCAGGTATTGGTACACCCTCTGGCAAGTTAAGTTCTTCGGACATGCTGAAACAAAAAGGATAGATTCAAGACAAGGGATAAAAGATAGTACCTATGGCTTTGGGGGACTATGCCTTTCTAAAATAATATATATTTTTTTCTTAAAAATGCTTCTTTAAATTTTCTTTTGAAAATAAATTTTCAAAACTTTTTATCTTATCTAGTAAACCTATGCTCTAATACCAAGTGAAACACCCCACCTCCGTTAGGGTCACTCTCAACGGGAATGCCCTAATTTTGGTGGAGGTTTATAAGTATAAGTCACAGATATACAAGACAGATATAAGAACACATATTTTTAAACAGTGGAAAACAACAACAAATTTTTATTTCAACAAAATACGTGTTACACAAACCATGTCATAATTTGTCTTACAACCCTTCCAAAAACATAACATCATCATAACTGTCTTGATTACATTATTTAACGAAGCATAAAAACATAAGTAAACTGCATAAGTCCCACAATTTCTGCCCAAAGCCATAGTCCAAAATGAAAAAGATTCAAGCAATACATTCTTTCTCTTCAAGCTGGATGTGAAACTGGTCAAGTTGCGGTATTCCCTCCCTGTCGACCTGGGGGGGGAACGAAAGAAAAGAAGACGAAAGAAAAGTAGAGTCAGACATAAAGCCTGAGTAAGTCTAGGACTATTCAGTCTATGAATAAAGAATTGGGCACGATAAGTATAAACTGGAAATGGGAAAACACTATAAACTATGTTAAGTTATCTAGAGTTGAATGTACTTATCGTACCCCATATAAATCTCTGTACCCATATAAACTAGTTCCCAACAGGCACCCCATAATCAGGGTGAAGTGATTCGTTTCTAATGATCGGCTCCTACTCGTATAGCTACATGTGTCTTACGGCCCCCGTTGTTGTAGTTACCTATGCTGGTCCCATGGGGTGTATCAAGTCCCATGGTGGCGGCCCGACACAATCCTAGAATGCACAGGTATGCTACTGGTGACCAGTGCCTTATTTTTCTGCGCCGGAGTGTGTGCACGCTTGCACCCCGTTAGAACCTACACCGCTGCACCACCGCCATCGATTTGACCTCTTACAGTCAGCCCAGTAATCGTGCCCCACCCTATCTAGTTCAGGGTATCCTGATACACCTTGTAAGGTTACTGCTGAAAAGGGTCCCCCGCTACTAGGTTTTCTATTTCTAGCCAACATGCTAAGTTGGTTAAGTGTTTCGTAAACCTAACCCCCAATTAGTCTGTATAGTTTAGCTTGTTCCATTTTGATTAAGTATTAATTTAATTTACTTAATCCTATCAATCCTGACTCAGCCTTAATTTTCTTATTAAAGCCTCGACCTCTCACATTAGACAGGTATTGTTGTGGCTGCCTGTTGCCGGTTGGGTCCGGGCAGTCTTACACCACAACTCAGTCTAACCTCGGGTCCTTATTGGGCTCCGTGTTTAACCACCCACATTGGATAGGTATTGTTGTGACTACTGGACAACCGGGTGGTTTCGGGCAGGTTTACATCACAACTCAATCCAACCTCGGGTTAAACACATCGTATTTTCTAAATTTACATATTTTGTCTCTTTCCTTTTTATATGTAAATATTTGCGGCCCATTATTCAAATTCATCTTTATTGGGTAAAATTAATTTATACAACTTAATTATTTTTCAAGGTCGTTGGCATGCGTCAAACATGCCAACACACATGTTTTATATTTTAACCCAAACGTCATTACCCCCGTTTTACACGTTCGCTAAAATATAACATATGTTGGGTTTAACATTTAAACCCAACTTAGCCACATGAAAAAGGGGAGGCTTAGAACATGGTGTTTATATATTCTAAGTAACATAAAAAGGGGAGTATGTACGCATGAACTTGCAACATAGCGAACTAATTAACATGAATTAGGCACATGTGAACTTGCATTGTAAT
Source organism: Allium sativum (assembly GCA_030737875.1). Taxonomy (NCBI): domain Eukaryota; kingdom Viridiplantae; phylum Streptophyta; class Magnoliopsida; order Asparagales; family Amaryllidaceae; genus Allium; species Allium sativum. Next base: position 243,947,046 of record CM060923.1, read on the forward strand.
AGCATATAATCATGGCATAAACATACTTAAACATGAATCATTCTATTCATATAATCGTGGCATAAACATACCTAAACATGAATCATTCTATTCATATAATCATGGCCTAAACAAACCTAAACATGAATCATGGTTTTTAATTTATTCATGTAAACTTGCAATTGGAATGTAAATTAAACTTAATTATGTGTCACATATATCACCCTATGATTTTGATAACAATATAGGCCTAAAACATGTTTTCAACTAGGCATAACACCAAACATAGTTTAGTCATGTTCATAAAGATGTTTGCTTTTGTCTCTAATTCAAAAGTATGGTTTTACACTTGAATCATGATGCCAATTCCAACATAAATTCATATACACCATAATACTTAGTTGAATCTAATTACACACTAAAAGTGATCATCATCATATTGGCATAATGGTGAATCATATACTTGCATGAAGCTCAAATAAACTACTACAACATATGGTCGTTAACATGAATCATATACGTGCATGAATCTAAATTAAACCACCACAAACATGTAGTTGTTAACTTTCAACATAAATCACATACTTGCTAATATCCAATCGTTATACCACAAGTCCAAATCGTTTAGAATCAAAGCAACATACAAATATAGATTATTATCAGCACAAATCGAATACAATTCTATTTCTCATTTTACACAAATCAAAACACAATTATTTATTCATATCGGAATAGCACTCTACTTACAACGTATGATGAATCTTCAATTCAGCAATCTGAATTCTGAATTTGGAGATGCTATCCTTTGTTGTAGTCGTTGCTTCGATTTAATTGATGTTGCTTTAAGCTTTCGAATTGTCTCCTAATTGTCTCTCAATTACTGACGGCTATTCCTAGTCCTTCCTCAACAGCATGACGGTCTCATCTCCATTTTTGTTTGTGTGAATTAGGGTGAGTCTTAGGTCCTTTTTATAGAGTTTGTGAGTTGATTAGTACCGTTGATGGAGCTTGGTTCAATAATAGCCGTTCGTTTGAAGGAGAGACCAATCAGGGGCTGACACCTAGCCCTAGTGACAAGGCAAGGCTCAGAAAATCGACCAAGCACAGACCAGGCCAGCCGGGGGGGCTGGGTTCGACCTGGCTCAGAGGCCAGGTCGACCCCCGAGTCGACCCCCAGGTCGACTATGTAGTCGACCTGGGTGCCCCAGGTCGACTACCCAGTCGACCTGGGTAGCCCAGGTCGACCTGGGTGTCTTGGGCGGGAAAATTCCCGCCCTGGCCAATCTGGCCCGATTTTTGAATTTTATATTTGTTTTCTAAGCTGTTTTGGTCTGTTTGAATTTTAAACTGATTTCTGAAACTTCCAGAGGCCATAACTCCCTCATACGGAGTCCGTTTTACGCAAACTCAGACTCTATTTCAAGCAGAATTCCGAGACGAACGCAATGGCGTATCCCGTTTCCCTTAATTCTTTGATTTGAAATTAGTTATACTTTAATTTGCGAATTTCACTGTTATGGAATACACGGGGTGTTACACTCCGCGAAGCTGCAGACAAAGTCGATTTCGTTAAGAAACGATTACTAGCTACTCAAAGCCGACAGAAGAGCTATGCTGATTCGAGAAGAAGAGATTTGGCTTTTTCTGTTGGTGATTATGTGTATCTAAGGGTTTCTCCGATGAGAGGAGTGATTCGATTTGGCAAAACTGGGAAGTTGGCGCCCAGATTTATTGGTTCATTCCCTATTCTAGAACGAATTGGAACTCTGGCTTATAGAATTCAATTGCCTGATTGGTTGCCTGGGGTGCATGATGTATTTCACGTATCTCAACTTCGAAAGCACGTTCATGACCCAGACTTGGTTGTGGAAGAAGCCACGCAACAGGATATTGAAATTACTCCAGAATTGCCTGTGAGAAGAGAGCCGCTAAAGATCATTGGCAAAGAAACCAAAGAGCTGATGAACAAGAAGGTTCACTTAGTCAAGGTGCAATGGAGTGGAGATCCACGAGATTGTACTTGGGAAACAGAGGAAAGCATTAAGAAAGCCTATCCTAAGTGCAGGGTGGATATCTCTGATTGACTCTGGTGCAAGGTATATCTACCATATTTTGCATTTCCATTCTGTTCTTTGCTTTGTTGTTGTTTTCTTTGCATTGATGTAAACTTTTTAATTGAATAGTCTGAATGTTTTCAAAAGAGTGTTTGAATTAATTTGTATGATTTTGAAAAGTTAAAATTAAAATTGATTGTTTTTTATGTTGTGTGATAATGGATTTGATTAATTAAATTATTAGAACGATAGTTAATTTAATCAATAAGAGAATGAATGGTAGAATTTATTCGATTAAATCACATATTGAACTGAGTTAAAAATAGAAAGAAATATATACATGTGCATTATATATGTTTCAACAGGTAAATGGATTAGCTGTTGAGTAAAGAATTTATTTGCGTGTCCGACAAATAGGTAAACCTTAATGAGTTGGATGCGAAATATTATTATATCAACTCCCGTGAATGCCATTAGATGCGGAGTGCTGGTTGTTCTGTGTGTAATAATAAATGTCGCTATAGGATAGTAACAATAAATTTTGAACTACACTACATGGCATACTTCTCGAATATAGGCATACTTTATCATATACCACATAAGCATTCGGAGCTTATGTGACGAGGTTGGAGATTTACCATAGGAGCGAGAAGCTTATATGGCGATGACTATATTTTACAGGTTGAACTGATGACTGATATGGACCATATAAAATGTAACGGTAAATTGCCAGATTAATAAAAAACCCACATGGGTCTGGAGATGACAATATACACGTCTCTCTTGTCATTAAGGCACAAAAACCATTTATAGGGTGACGAGAATTTATTCTCTGGAGTTATGATCTATGCACACTCCCCTGTGGACACCGGAATATATACTATAAATATGTGCATGCTTATTAGGATTTATTGGGTACCTAATACGGCCCAATAAATTTACAAACCCCTTCCCGTACAAAGGAGGTTATGGCGAAATTTTTCGAAAATTTAGGGTGTTAGCCTAATTTTTGAAGAAATAGAAAATTCTCAGAAACTGAAAAGTTGGAGAATGGAAGCCAGATTGAAAGTGGAGTTGATTAACCAAACCACTTTCGACTTTGTTCCTTTTCGGGGACGAAAAGTTTTAAGTGGGGGAGATTGTAACGACCCAGAAAATCTGAACCAATTTAAAAATTTTAAATTGACTATTTTAGTGAATTTAAAATATTTAAAATAAATATTTTAAATAATAACGACGAAAAGTAAGTTTGAATCGACGTTTGAAAATAAATATAATTAATTCTAATTATAAACAAGGCCCGAAATGGCGCGGTAGTTTCAAAATTTGGATTCAAACTTTGACTGATTGTATCAGGTACAAAACAAAACGGATTTTAGTGAAACCAAAAATATTTAAATCTGTTAGTGAATATCTTTCTAACGAATCTGAAAAATCAAAGTTTCGTAGCGGGAAGACAAAGTTATGGCCAAATGAATTTTCAGAAAGGTCGTTATAGAGTTTATACAGCCCGTGAAAATGGCCATTTTGCAAACGACCTCAGAATTCGACGAAACCACTTTTGTTGGATCCAGGATGTCAAATTATTGCTCGATTTCAAATTTCATAATTTTTGAAGCTAGTATGTGAGCGTGGCAAAGGAAAATGTGTTTGGTCGATTTCTATTAAATTGGATCGACCAGAAAAGGGCCATTTTTCAAACGGTCTCAGAATTCGACGAAACTAGTTTTGTTGGGACCGTATCATCAAAACATAGCTAGATTTATTTTTCTGGAATTTTTCGAATCACTTTGTGGCTCTGGCAAATTGAAATGTACGTTCAAATTAAATGTTGAATGTTTTATATTTTATTTTGAAGGAAAACTGACTAAAACAGTCGAATGGGCCTTCGAAACATATCCCATTGTGTTCGGAATGGGGTATTTGGCTAGGGACGACAGTCGTTGGGTTCGGATTGGAGTTCATATGAGATAAGGGGTATTTTTGGATTTTTAAAATTTATAAATATAAAAAAAATCTTATTAGGCCACATCATTTCTCTCTCCCCAACAAACCCCTGAAACGATCGGCGGCTACTCTTTCTTCCTTCTCTCTTCTTTTTCTTCGAATCCACGCAATAAAAACCCATGGCCCTGTGGAGAATTCTGTAGTACTCCTCACGATCTTCGCATCCATATAAAGATTGGATTTTTTCATGACCTGTAGAGCTCGAATCGAGCTCGGAAAGTTGGCCACTTTCGACCACCGCTGGGAGCGCCTCCGACCACCGAGTTCGACGAGGCCACCCTCGTTCTGCGCGTCCTTCGACGCTCTTCGACGTCGCACCTGCTGATCGTCACCTCGTTCAACGGATTAGAAGTTATTTGAAGACCTAGTTTTGAACAAATCGGATAGGTAACGGCTGAAAATTATTTAAACTATATTATAGCACTTTAAAGCGCTATGGTTTTTGATTGCACTGTAAAAAACATATCTTTTTTGTTTGTTGACGAAATTCAGCGAAACAAGAGACAGTGGACTCGTGTGGACGTCTTCTACATTCTAGAAGAGACCACATATTTTTCTGAGCCTTCTGCTATTTTTGGTGGAGTAGAACCCAAGGTGAGATTTCTGAATTATAAATGATATGGAAAACGACGATGTATAAATTATATAGTCGATGTATAAGTTATATAAGCGTAGTACACCTCATGTATAAGCGTTGTATAAGTTGTACGTTCGATGTATAAGTTATATATGCGTTGTAAAAATTATATATGTGTTGAAATAGAAGTGAAATACTTATATATATATATATACACACACACACACACGCCCCTCGTCCACAAACCATTGACAATATTTATTGGTTGTGATTAGTGTGAAAATTGGTTGATAGCGAATGGTTGATTTGAATTGTTTGTGGTTGAAATTGATTGAATGTGGCTGAAAAATACCCGTTTATGGTTGAGAATTATTTGGTTCAAACAACATAGGATTAGTTTGTGGAAAAGAAAGAAAAAAATATACATGTCGCCAGCGTGCGAACTAGATGCATGAAATCCCCATTGTCAAAAGCTACGAGGCTTTAAGGTAGAGCGAGGAGCCGTACTAGGGACGGCCCCAGTTTTAACTACCCTGCCGTGATGCTGCCGAAATTTTGAATAATATTCATGTGTTAGAATTATTTTCATGTGTTGAAACTATATTCGTGTGTTGAATAGAAATTCATGTGTTGAATGGTATTCGTGTTTTAAATAAATTGTTTTAACAATAAAAATCACATTTTATTTTATATATACGAACTATAGAAAACACTCATGTGTTGAATAGAAATTCATTTGTTGAATAGAAATTCATGTGTTGTATGGTGTTCGTGTTTGAAATAAATTGTTTTATAATAAAAATCATATTTTTATCATCTATATGAACTATATAAAATAGTCGTGTTTTGAAATAAATTGTTTTATAATAAAAATCATATTTTTATCATCTATATGAACTATGTAAAATAGTCGTGTTTTGAAATAAATTGTTTTATAATAAAAATCATATTTTTATCATCTATATGAACTATATAAAATAGTCGTGTTTTGAAATCAATGGTTTTACAATAAAAATCACATTTTTATTATATACATGAATTGTTAAAAATAGTGAAGTGTTGAAATAAATGTCGATTGGATAAAAATATCATTTTTATCAAAGGTATGAAAAGAACATGGTTTTGAAGTCGAAGAATAGATTATATTTTTATATATATAAATATAATTAAAATAAATCGAATAACGAAGCTGTAGTTCATGTTTTGAAACCGTGATTTCAAACGATTAGTGCGGGAGATCTGACCATCGGATTTTCCCGAAACCGTTGGGTTCGCTTTGGAAATATCTTTCCAACGACACCAACTTTGTAAAGATCCAACGGTTGGATTGTCTGGAATGTTTAATTCAAATCTGAAGAAAAACAGTGCCATAATCGATTATATATATATATATAATTAAATCGAATAATGACGCTGCAGTTCATATTTTGAAATCGAAACTTCAAACGAGTGTACCGGGATATCCGACCATCGGATTTTCCCAAAACTGGAACTTTGGATTCGTTTTGAAAAGTTCTTTCTAATGATATAAAATTTGTGAAGGTCCAACGGTTAGATTTTCAGATATGCGTAAATCAAATCTGAAGAAAAACAGCGCCACGGCCGCGTTATGGCCTGAAGCGTCGTTTGAATAAATTAGCTATTTTTAAATAAATAAAAATAGCGATAAATCGTTATAAAATATTATAAATGATATGGAATGTGAAATTTAGAAACTAACTGAAGGTTGGCAAAGTCGAATGGTTTCCTCGGTTTTGATCTGGTGTTGGTTTTGGCCTTCGGGGTTAATATTTGGGAAATCGTTCTCTTACTAATTTACGGTTACCGACTAATGAATTGGAATAAGGCGTATGTTGTGCTTGTGTAGCACTTGTTTATTATATACGCGAGTTGCTCAGAAAGACCGGGTTTATCCCACTCTGAATAACTGAATCGACGATAAGAAATCGAAGATGAAGACGGTGGTTGAAGATCGGAGATCTTCACCTCGGTTGGATGATAACTGATGTCCTGATTGGGAGGCATCCCGAAATATGGATAATGAGTGATGATCTTCTAGACGTACGTGGAGATCGATGGGTATGCGAGGTATATAGTGCCTCCGATTTCGGTCAGACCCAGAAAGTGACTTGGAAATGGACTGTGTGTCTGACATTGGATTTCATTCTGTGTGATTGATAGCCATCAGTTGCATGGTGTGAATTGCCTGTGTAGCATGCTAAGATGCAGTGATCAAGGCTTCTGTTGAAAAGCAAAGTCTTGTGGTTGATGATCAAAGCACCGCCTGTGTGGCGAAGCTTTGTGTATAACGTGAATTTGCGAGCCTCACACCCCGGTATGAACCAGAAACGGGAGAGGACCCCAGAGAGGGCATGCGTTTCCTTCTAGATAGAGGTGGTGTCAGTGCTTAAACTGGCTGACATTTATATTATTTTCACCTATGTGGTTGTTGCTGTTGCGAGGCGCCTCGGATATATCGGTGACTATGTGAAGCCGATGGAGCCATTCGTTGGCTCATTGACGCCCCAAAGTGCGGGGAAACGCAGTGTTCAGCCATTTTAATCCACATCGGTGGACTGACCCTGTCGCTCCAAGGTTCGATGCGTTCTGATCCTGAGACATGGGCTAGAGCATTTCCAATTAGGTAAGGACTGTCTTTTGCCTTGGTTCATGACGAAAATTCAATTTCCAAATACGTGACTGTGCGGTTTTGATTGTATACCTATATATAGCGACATAGTGGTATGGGGCATTAATGCCGTCTATGATTGATAATTATGATTTGAAATTGTTTTTGAAACATATAAACACTAGTAATAATATCAAATGCTTTTGTTTTTATTCGTATCAAGCATATTTTGGCCATTATAAGGTAAAAACTATATCATCCGGTTTGCGTTGCATTGTGTGATGGGAACTGAATCTTATAACGGCTTCATTTTTATAAAAAGCATTGCGATGTTTAAAAGATTTACTTGTTTTAAAGCACTGGAAATCCAATGGAGTAAACCCGTTCCGCGAAAGTGGCGTGGTCCTGTGATTAGCCATATTATAAAATGTGTTATGTAGATTTCTCATACCAGTCCCATGACTGACTCGTAGTTTGTTTCATTTGCAAACTCGGGTACCCCTTTTTCCACACAGGCAGCCTTGTATTCAGGTTTTAGCTGACTCTTTTTGGATAGCTGGAGCTGAAGATGGATTCTATCATTTATCTCTTTTTATGCTATTCAGCTCCTATTGTACATATTATGTTTTATTTTCCGCAGTAGACATTTATGTACAGCTGAACTGTATTTGTACTAAGTATGATCATATATACCGTGTAACTCTGATGACTACGTTTATCCGGTGTATTATTTGTTCATTATCTGGTGTATTTATTTATTTCTGTTATGCTATCATCTGTTTATGTGTTATATTCCCAAGAATACCCATAAAACCGTCGTTCGGGGTTTTGGGGTCATCACAATTACGATCAGTTTTCATCAAAATTAAAATATAAATTAATATATATTGAATTTGAACGCACATTCTAATTTTCCGGGGCCACATATGGACTCCAAAAATTCCTGAAAAATAGATCTATCTATGTTTTGACGATACATTCCTAACAAAATTAATTTCGTCGAATTAAGAGACCGTTTGAAAAATGGTCATTTTCTGGTCGATCCAATTTTACTGAAATTGACAAAACACGTTTTCTTTTGCCACGCTCACATATTAATTCCAAAAATTATGAAAATTAGAATCTTGCAATAATTTGACATTCCGAATCCAACCAAAGTGGTTTCGTCGAAAACGGAGGTTCATTGCCAAATGGCTATTTTTTTTACTAATATATATGTAAATAAATTCCATAGCGATTATTCTGAATATTTAACTGGCCATAACTTTTTGTTCCCACTATGAAATTTCAATTTTTCATATTCGTTGGAAAGATATTTTTAAACAGATTTAAGTATTTTAGGTTTTACCGAAATCCGATTTATTTTTAATCCTGTACATCCATTTGAAATTTAAAACCGAATCTTCAAACTACCACGCCGTTTCAGGCTTGTTATATAATTAAAATAAAATTATTCGTTCTAACTTCGATTTAAATAAAATTTTCATTGTTATTATTTAAAATAAATTATGTTAAATATTAAAATCCATTAAAATTGCTAAAATAAAAATTTTAAATTGGTTCAAAAATTTCGGGTTGTTACAATCTCCCCCACTTAAAATCTTTTCGTCCTCGAGAAGGAATGGAGCTGAAAGTGGTTTAACTAACCTACTCAACTTTCAATTTATAATCAATATTCAATTCATTTCAACATTAAATTCGATTTAGCCAAATTTACCGTTCTTTCTAATATTGGTTGTATTAATTATCATTCCAATATTTTAACTTGTTAACTAATTATCAACCATCACAACCAACAATCAATTAGTTGACTAAATTTTCAAATATATATAACTTTTATACAGTCCAAAAATCATATTTTTAATGCAAATCATAGCAATATATTCTAACTATATTTTGGTTCTCACACTAGTCAATTGGAAATATATAGATACCTCGCTTCGAAACATGAACATTAACACTGATGATGATGATGATGATGCCACATCATCAGAATCTTCTCCGGGCTACTAGAGTGTGATTTTACATCTAGTATCTGAGACTCCGAATACACATTAAGTACGCGCATATTCAAAATCTTCATATACTCGATTGTCCAAATAAAAATATAATAATATCTCAAATACGTATTTTAAGATAAAATTTTCAAAACTAAATTTGTTTTAATTTTTATTTTAAAGATTATTACTCTTCACACTCGTTCTAGGATACTACTGATCCCATCTCTAACGAGTTATTCTTATTGGATATTAGTAATCCAATCTCTGATTAATTCTTTTGTTCGGTTCTAATGTGTCTTGTTCTCGAGCTTTGTAAGCCAAAGCTCTGACACCAAATGAAACAACCCAAACTTCCTCGTAAAGGAAAGCCCGGATTGCTTTGAGAACAACACTCACAGAACACAAACAAAAGAACATTTCATTGCTATTACAATAATTACATCATAGTACAAGAATATAACAGAGTATAAATGAGTAATATACATTGGAAAAACAATATCAGAGATATAAATTAAATTTAAATAGCAGCGGAAAAATAATACAAAACACGACTGAAAGAAATACACGGATACAAAGCTTTCCAAATATCGCTTCACCTGTAAACCAGGATCTTGTGAATATAATATCTGCAAAACCAAAACTACTAGCTGCCCGTGTGTAAAATAGGGGCATATAACGACCCGCACCTCCACCTACTTCAAACCGACCAAAAACCGAACCCATGTCGATTCAAAGTAAGCCAAAGTACGTTTCATTAGGGTTTATCAGAGCAAACACAGCGGAATACAAAACTCACAATGGAACAGATAAAATATGATAAGGATATATTATTGCAGCGGAAACATTTTTGAATACATATCTAATTTTTCATTCCATTGCCCCACGAAGATTTAACATAGTATACTGATAATGGAATACGTCTAGCCTTCATATGAAACTTCAACTCTCTCTAGAACTCCAAATCTTCAAGCTTGAGCCAGATCTCGAAAACTGAAAAACAAACTAACAGACTGCTCGTGTGGAAATTGTAGGCACCCGCAGTTTGCAAGAGACAAGCAAACTACGAGTCAGTCATGGGACTGTTATGAGAAAACTTTATTAACTAATCATATACTTAGCCTTATTCCGAATAAGATATCTCGGACCAGGCCACACGTCGCAGAACGGCTTTCCTCCCAAGGATATGTGCACAACCATAGCAACAAAAAATAGACTTATGAAGCTAACAATGCAACAAACAATATGTAGTTCCTCAAACTACCCACAAGGGTTTAATTCCCTAACTTAGATTTTCAAAAATTCAGTTAACTTTTCAGAAGTTATTTCTTTGGACTTTATACCCGATTTCTTATTTTCAAAAATTCTGAAATACATATATAGCTTTCATATCAAATTAGCTTTCACTTCGGGATTTCAAACCAAAACATATTTGAAAACCTCAAATATCTACTATACAAGCATATCAATATATATGCCACCTGATCGAGAGATCCTCCATGTAACAACTCGGAAAATACGAGCCAATTAAATTTTTTTAATTTGGTTACTTTAATGAATTTAGAGTAATTGAAATAATTTATTTCCATTAAATAATGAGATAGAAATAGTGAGGCAGTTTAAATTTTTGAATTCGAACTTTGACTAAACATACAGGATGCAAAATATAACGGATTTTAGCGAAACCAAAATTATTTAAATCTGTTTAAGAATATCTTTCTAACAAATCTGAAAAATCGAAATTTCATAGCGGGAATCAAAAGTTATGGTCAGTTGAATATTTAGAATGGTCGCCAAGAATGAATACAGCCCTTGAAAATTGACATTTTGAAAACGACCTCCGTTTTCGACGAGACCACTTTTGTTGGATCCGGGATGTCAATTTATTGCTAGGTTTCAAATTCCATAATTTTTGGAATTAATATGTGAGCATGGCAAAGGAAAATGTGTTTGGTTGATTTCAGTCAAATTGGTTCGGCCAGAAAATAGCCATATTCAAACGGTCGCAAAATTTTATGAATTCAGTTCCGTTGGGACCGTATTGTCCCAACATAGCTAGATTTATTTTTTGGGAATTTTTAGAATCAGTATGTGTCCCCGGCAAATTAAAATGTACATTCAAAATAGAATTTGAATGTTTTATATTTTAATTTGAAGAATAACTGACTGTAATAGTCGAATGGGCCTACGAAACATATTCCATTATGTCCGGGATGGGGGTATTTAGCTAGGGGCGACAGTCGTTGGGTTTGAATTGGTGCTCGTCTAAGAAAACTCTAATTTTTGAAATAATATGTATATTGGCCAATAATAAATTTCCATTCATTATTTTAATTTATAAAAAATTTCAGAAAACCCCCAGTAACCTTTGTTCGAACGACGCTGGAGCTTCCTACCTTCTCTCCTCCTTAAATCCTAATCCGCTCAACAAAACTTAATGGCCCTTCAAAGATTTTTGTAGATCTCCTTACCGCCTTCAGATCCATATAAATTTCGACCTCCATCGATTGTTATATCTCAAGTTGTAGGCCCACGAAGGAGCGTCGTGTCGGCCTCTTTTTCCGCTCCACCGTCGCATCGAGTTCAGCGCCACCCACCTCCTCCTGAGCGCCTCTCCTAGATCTAGAGCGTGGCACCACCTAATTGGCCTAATGTTGCACGGATTTCGAGAAAACCCGAAACCTAGTTTTGAAAATTCAAAGAAGGTAACGGCCTGATGTTTATTTAATGGTTTATAACACTTTTAAGTGTTGCAAATAATGATTTTCAAATAAAAATCATTTCTTTTTTCTATGTTGATGAAATTCGATGAAATAGGAAACATCGGACTCGTAGTGACATCATCTACATTCTAGAAGCTAGAACGTGTTCGGAGCTCGCTACAAATTTCAGAAGAATTAAAATCAATGTAAGACATCTAAATTCAATATGGAATGGAAATGCATTATATAAATTATATGAACGAAATATAAATTATATATTCGTTGTACACCACATGTATTAGCATTGTATAAGTTATATGAGCGATGTATAAACTATACATGCATTGTAAAAATCATATATGTGATGAAATGGAAATGAAATATACATACATACATACATAGATATATATATACTCGCCTCGTCCATAGACCATGGACGATAAGAATTGATTGTAATTGACGTGAAATTGATTGATAATGCGAATGGTTGAAAATTAGTTGAAATGCGAATGGTTGAAAATTAGTTGAAATGCAAATGGTTGGAAATAATTGTTTGTGGTTGAAAGAAATTGATTGTGGTTGAAACAATGGGAATTATTGTGGAAAATTCATATGATATGAAATTGATCTTAGATCATTTAGATGAGCCCCTTATGGAATGCCGCGAGGCCTAAGGTAGTGTGAGGAGCCGTACTCAGGACGGTGCTGGTTTTTAATCCCTTACCGTTATGCTATCGAAATTTTTTGTAATATCTATGTGTTGGAATTATATTCATGTATTGAATTATATTCATGTGTTGAATGAATTGTTTAGATAATAAAAATCACATTTTTATTATACGTGTGAAGTATATGAAGTGTGCATGTATGACATATTCATATGTTGAGATATTCATACGTTGAGTGACATTCATGTGTTGAATAAATTGTTTGAAAAATAAAAATACTATATAAGATTTTAGTGTTTTAAATAAATTATTTTAAGCTTCAAAAATAACATTTTTATATTATGTATGAAGTATATAATATATTAATGTTTCACATAAATTGTTTTAACGATAAAAATATAATTTTTATTATATGTATGAACTTAATATATTCATGTGTTGAAAAGGATTCATGTGTTGGATAAAAGGATTGAACAACAAATTGACATTTTTATTGTGAATATGAAGTGCTAAAAAACATTCATGTGTGGAATAAATATTTTGAGAGATAAAAATATCATTTTTATCATGTATACGACTCGCTAAAAATACACATGTGTTGAAACATATTTTTGTTCGCCAAAAATAACATCTTTATCTTATGTATGAAGTGTTAAAAATAACCGCGTGTTGAAACAAACATTTGTTCGCTTAAAATATTATTTTAGTTTAGTTCTGCATATATATATATGTGTGTGTGTGTGTGTGTTGAACAGGAATATGGATTAGCTGTTGAGTAAAGAATATATTTGCGTGCCCGACAAATAGGTAAACCTTAATGAGTTGGCCGCACGATTTCATTATTATATAAACTCTGTGAATGCCATTGGATGCAGAGTGCTTGTTGTTCTGTGTGAAATAATAAACATCGCCGTAGGATAGCAACAATTAATTTTGAACTGTGCTACATGGCATACTTCTTGAGGATAGCATACACCATCATATACCACATAAGCATTTGGAGCTTATGTGACGAGTTTGAAGATGTACCATACAAGCGAGTGGCTTGTATGGCGATGACTATATTTCAGTTTGAACTGAAGACTGATATAGACTATATAAAATGTAACGGTAAATTGCCAGATTAATAAAATCCCCACACGGGTCTGGAGATGACAATAAACACGACTCTCTAGTCATTAAGACAAAAAAAAAATTTGTAGGGTGACGAGAATTTATTCTCTGGAGTTATGATCTATACACACTCCCCTGTGGACACCGAGATATATCACTATAAATATGTGCATGCTTTTTAGGTTTTATTGGGTGCCTAATACGGGCCAATAAATTTCCAAACCCCTCCCCGTACAAAGTAGGTTATGGCGAAATTTTCCGAAAATTAAAGGTGTTAGTGAAATAATTGAAGAGAAAACGATATGGAAATTGTCGAATGAATTATATATATATATAAATTAAATAAACGAATAACGACGCTACAGTTCGTGTTTTGGAATCGTAATTTTAAATGATTATATAGAGGAATCCGACCATCGGATTTCCCCAAAACCGGAACCGTTGGATTCGCTTTGGAAAAATATTTCCAGCGATATAAAGATTTTTAAAATCCAACGGTTGGATTGTGTGAAATGTTTAATTCAAATCTGAATGAAAACAACGCTAGAATGAATTATATATATATATATATATAATTAAATAAAATGAATAATGACGTTGTAGTTCGTGTCTTGAAATCGTAACTTTAAACGATTATACCGAGAGATCCGACCGTCGGATTCTCCCGAAACCAGAACCGTTGGGTTCGCTTTGAAGAGATCTTTCCAATGGACTTAACTTCGTTAAGATTCGATAGTTAGATTTTGAGAAATGTGTAAATCAAATTTAGAGAAAAACAGCACCAGGGCCATGTTATGGTCTGAAACGTCGTTTAATTAAATGGCGCTATTTTTAAATAAATAAAAATAGTGAAATATCGTTATAAATATTATAAGCGATATGGAATGGAAATAAACTGATTCTACTTAGTATGCTTGATATTTGATGATTGAATGTGTTTGACATTAAATATATATAAAGAACTGAAATGTGGATGTCGAATAATTTGACCATGGACAAAATTGATTTGAATTCTAATATAAATGAATTATTTGAAAAGGCCGAGTTATTTCTCATTTCAAATAATTTATCGACGAATAATGATATGAAGACGGTGCAAGACCGGTGATCTTCACATCGTGTAGACTACTACTGATGCCTTTGAGATGGGTAGCTCCCTTGACGAGGTTACAGTGGTAGTAGTCTGAACTTACTTGCTGATCGTCCAGATATGCGAGGGCCTCTCTCCTGTATTGGACATACGGGAGTAGGAATAAGGTGCCTCTGGTTTTGTTCAGACCAAGAACAGACTTGTAAATAGATGTGTGTCTGACGTATATTCTATGTTGTATCCGTTGATCTCTACTAAATATACATCTGTTTGGCGGCAGAGAATTTATTCTCTTGCTTAACGCCCTTCTCTGAGACGTACGAGCTTAGAGGTTGTATATCGGTAGATATCAGTGGTATGGTGTGGATTGACAGTGTGGCATGCGAAGATGCAAATGATCAAGGCTTTTGTTGAAAAGCAGAGTCTTGTGGTTGATGATCAAAGCAAGCCTTTAATATAGTGCATCTTTGTGTATGACATGGATTCGCGATCCTCACACCTCGGTATGAGTTAAAAACAGGATAAAGACCGCTGGGAGAACACGATGTTTCTTTCTAGCTATGGGTGGTATCAGCATTTGACTAGCCCCGACATCGTTGATTATTATACCTTTGTGGATGTTGGAATACGAGGCGCTTCGATATATCGGTCTCTACGGAGCCGATGGATAGGTCCGATAGGACCGCGAAACGTGTGTTCAGGAATTGCCAATCCACTAACGTAAGTATGGACCAGCCCAGCCGATTCCAAGGGTTTTCTACGGGGAATCCTGCGGCATTTGCTAGAGTGTCTCGAAGCCGATGAGGAGCTTGCCCCTTACCTCGACTCATAAAGGAATCCAAATTTCCAGTACGAAATTACGGATTTGATTGTAACTTATTTATGGCGACATAGTAGATGGTAGCTATGCCGTCTAGGATTGATATTTATGATTGAATTTGCTTCTGAAACATATATGCACTAGTAATAATATCAAATGATTTTGCTCACACGTATGAAGCATATTTTGGCTATTATAAGGTAAAACCCTATCCTCTAGTTTGCGTTGCATTGCATGATGGGACATAGGTCTTATAATGGCTGCATTTTTATATAGAGCATTGCGTTGTTTAAATAATTTACCATATTTAATGCAATGGCAATCTGTGAATGAAAGTAAGGAATAATCATTTGGAATACAACATAAATACAATAATACATATCATAGATACAACATAGCATAGGAAATTCATAGAGTAACAACATCATAGCAGCGAAAATATAATGTCATCAACCACAGAAAATCCACAGTCACAGAATTCTAAATTATTACATCAAGTTTGCAGAAAAAGAAATAAGTTCCAACTCCAACTTAAACAACGTGGAATAAACCAAGTTTAATGTCTGGAATTAAAAAAAAATTGCAAAAGCAGCGAATGATAGATGTCTTCAAACTCGAAGTCATCACCTCTCCACAAAAGCAAATTCAAGGAAGATGATCAGCAGCTCCAAAGAAAAGACTCCAAGCGAAGAATAGACCTGTTTACTTGGCTGCCCATGTAGAAAGGAGGGCACCCGAGTTTGCAAAAAGGTGGAAACAAACAGCGGGTCAGTCGTGGGACTGGTGTGAGAATTCTTAACTAATTAATCATTATTAATAGGGCAAATCCAAAGACCACCCCGCTAACGCGGAACGGGTTTACTCTAATGGATTGTCGTGCATAAAAGTGTCATAATAAATGATAAGTAAATCGTACAACAACGTTATGCTTTTTAGAAAAATGGAATCACCATAAGACCCAAGTCCCAACACACAATGCAACACAAACCAGAGGATAGGGTTTTACCTTATAGTGATTAAACATGCTAAATACGGCAAATATGAGTTTAATATTATTATTAGTAATATCATAACATTTTCAAAGTAAATGTATAAATCCTAGGAAGAATAGTATCCCATACTACTATGCCTCCATACAAGTAATACAATCAAATTCGTAGGGTTGTATTTGGATTTTGGTTTCCATCATGAGTAAAGGCTAGGGAGGAGCTCCTACCGATTCGAGACACTCTAGCTAATGTCTCAGGATCCCCCGTAGTGAACCCTTGGAAAGCTGTAGGGCCGGTCCACCATACGAGTTGCGGATTAGTTATTCCTGAACACACGTTTTCCAGTCCTATAGGACCTATCATCCGAGGTGCCTCATTCCATCATCCACGTAAGTAAAATGTTGGGCCGTGTTAAAGCCCAATCACCACTACTAGCTAGAATGAAATGTGCTGCTCTCCCTGCGTTCCCTTCTCCCGTTTTAGACTCCGCCGGTGTGTGAGGCTCGCGAAGTCACGCTGTACACAAAGCTATGCCTAAACAGGCTATGCTTTGATCGTCCCACAAGGCCTGCTTTTCAACAAAACCTTGATCCTGTGCATCTTAGCATGCCACATCATCACTCCATATCGTACTACCAACCCTGTGCCGAAATATATGAACGGGTGTTAAGCAAGAGAATAAATTCCCCGCAAACAAACATCCATAAATTCGACAAAAGATCAATAACGTGATATTTGATAGAGTATGATGTCAGACACACAATCCATTTATTAGCTTATGCTCTGGGTCTGAGCGAAAGCCAAACCCGTGAAATCAACACGTACATTTGGGCAATGACCATGACCCTTGAATTGGGAGCAAGTCAAATCAGGGCCTCGATCGTTGTCCATTCGAGGGAAGATTTACGGTCTTCATACGCCATCTTCATACTTCAATTAACGTCGTTTGATTATTTAGAATGAGTGAACTTGGACTTTCCAAATAATCCTTGTTTATATATATATATATATATTTAAAATCCTTCTTATACATTAATAATTATTTTTATTAACGATTCATTCCTATTTTAATTATTTAAAATAATTAAATTTTTATATAACGACGCCTTAAGTCCATGGGCGACTATGGCGCTGCATTCAACCAATTTTGATTTTTACATTTCTCAGAATCTAACCGTTGGATCTTAACGTAGTATATATTGTTGGAAAGATTTTTCCAAGACGGTCCTAACGGGTTCAGTTTCAAGAAAATCCGATGGTCGGATCTTCTTGTATAGTCATTTAAAGGTACGATTTCAAAACGCGAACTACAACGCCCTATTCGTTTAATTTTAATTACATTTATATATATATAATCATTGGATCATAATAACGTCGTTTGATTAAAACAACGCTCTACACAATTACCGATACTTACTAAATTTTAATTTATTTGAAAATGAAGATAATATTACCGCATCCTAAATTCATTCTTTACTTACATTGAAAATGTAAATTCCATCCTTTTTATTTACATAAAAAAAATGTAAATTTTGATACACTCAAAATCCTACTTTTAAATTACATATAAAAATGTAGATTTCAACTTCAATGTACATTCTCATCTTAGTTACATTATAAAAATGTAACTTATCTTTGCAGTGAATCCTATTCTAAATTTGCATATAAAAATGTAAGTTTTAATTACAATGCAAACTCTACTTCTAATTTACATTGTAAAAAATATAATTTTTAATTACAATGCAAACTCTACTTCTAATTTACATTGTAAAAATATGATTTTTAATTACAATGCAAACTCAACTTCTAATTTACATTGTAAAAATATGATTTTTAATTACAATGCAAACTCTACTTCTAATTTGCATTGTAAAAATATGATTTTTAATTACAATGCAAACTCTACTTCTAATTTGCATTGTAAAAATATAACTTTAATCTCAAGCCACATTCATACATCTTATTTACATATAAAATAAATAAATTTTATTTCTAATGTTCATTCCCATTCTATGTTACATATATATAAAAAAAATGTAAATTCTATCATACAATGAAATTGCATCCTTTAATTGCATAGAAAAATGTAGTTTTTGTGATACGGTATAATTTCCTATAGACCTTACATAAAAAACGTAATATTTAACACACAATGTAAATTCATGTTTTAATTACATATAAAAATGTAAATTTTATCCTACGGTGTAATTCCCTATATAATTTACATATATAAAAATGTAAATTTTAACATACGATGGAATTCACAAGTTAATTACAAAGAAAAATGTAATTTTTAACATACGGTGTGAATTCACTTTTAATTACAAAGAAAAATGTGATTTTTAACATATAACATAAATTCACTTTATAATTTACATATAAAAATGTAAATTTTAACATATGATGAAATTCACTTTATAATTTACAAAGAAAAATGTAATTTTTAACATACAGGGTGAATTCACTTTTAATTACAAAGAAAAATGTGATTTTTAACATACAGCATAAATTCACTTTATAATTTACATATAAAAATGTAAATTTTAACATACGATGAAATTCACTTTTAATTACAAAGAAAAATGTGATTTTTAACATACAGCATAAATTCACTTTATAATTTACATATAAAAATGTAAATTTTAACATACGATGAAATTCACTTTATAATTTACATATAAAAATGTAAATTTTAACATACGATGGAATTAACTTTTAATTACAAAGAAAAATGTGATTTTTAACATACAGCATAAATTCACTTTATAATTTACATATAAAAATGTAAATTTTAACATACGATGAAATTCACTTTTAATTACAAAGAAAAATGTGATTTTTAACATACAGCATAAATTTACTTTATAATTTACATATAAAAATGTAAATTTTAACATACGATGAAATTCACTTTATAATTTACATATAAAAATGTAAATTTTAACATACGATGGAATTCACTTTAATTACAAAGAAAAATGTGATTTTTAACATACAGCATAAATTCACTTTATAATTTACATATAAAAATGTAAATTTTAACATATGATGAAATTCACTTTATAATTTACATATAAAAATGTAAATTTTAACATACGATGTGAATTCACTTTTAATTACAAAGAAAAATGTGATTTTTAACATATAGCATAAATTCACTTTATAATTTACATATAAAAATGTAAATTTTAACATACGATGAAATTCACTTTATAATTTACATATAAAAATGTAAATTTTAACATACGATGTGAATTCACTTTTAATTACAAAGAAAAATGTAATTTTTAACATACGGTGTGAATTCACTTTTAGTTACAAAGAAAAATGTAATTTTTAACTTTAATTCACAATAAAAATAACGTAAATTACATATCGATGTAAATTTCATAACAAAGTGAATTCCTACTTTAATTCACATTAAAAATAATGTAAATTACATAACGGTGTAAATTTCATAACGAAGTGAATTCCATAACGATGAACAAGATGATAGATTTATACGTTATTCATGTCCAATATTTCTTGCCCAATATATCGTGTCCAATTCTACCACAACAATATTGAATAATACCAGGATCAATTAGAATTAATAACATTTTTTTTTTTGAATATCAACCAACCATGATTTACAAGATAAACAAATTAATCACCAAACTCGGATCTAACATTTAAACTTGCAGATCTAATATCATAACGTTGCAAACGATTTAGATCCATTATTTAGAATTACAACAATCGCAGATCTATTTATTTTTAACCAATTAAACTTCTCACAACGCAATAATAATAATTAAGTTAATTAAATTATATTAAAAATAAATTCTCACCTTGCCCGGAACTGGAATGAAGGTTAGGATTTGATCAGATTTCGTGTTCAAAGTCACGGCAGTTACGGATCTGAAAGATTTCAATTCGAAGTTCATACAAATAAATCAGAACTGACTTTTAACAACTGTCGTTGTAACGCTTAAAAGCGTGACAAAACTGAAATACTCATACCTTGAAATTTTCAGAAAAGTTCAAAACTTTGAATTCAGAATTCGGGAGCTGTAGTCGACGGTTTTGCGAACGGTTTGCGGGAGATTGGAGAGCTACGAGAGGGGAATGTTCGGCTGGAAGG
Organism: Allium sativum; assembly: GCA_030737875.1. Classification (NCBI taxonomy): domain Eukaryota; kingdom Viridiplantae; phylum Streptophyta; class Magnoliopsida; order Asparagales; family Amaryllidaceae; genus Allium; species Allium sativum. Next base: position 243,967,794 of record CM060923.1, read on the forward strand.
GGGGAGGGTGCGGTGGGCTGTGATAGGGGCAGCGGCGGTTCTAAGGTCGCGGGTTGGAGCTCGAAATTCGAGAGCTACAGGGCGTGAAATCGAATGAAACTTGTCGGAGATTGGAGAGGAAGGGAAGAGCTTCAAAAAATTCAACTACGGCTAAGTCTAATTGTGAGTGGATTGATGGGAAAATGGAGATGAAAATTTAAAGGGGGGGGGCGGCTATGGGTTCGACTGATCGGGGAAGAAGAAGGTACGGCCGTATTTATACGCGTATTCTCCACGTATTTTCTATTTTATATAATTTATTTAATTCCGGAAAATAGGGTTTTTTGTTCGAACTCCAATTCGCGCTCAACGACTGTCGAACAATAGGTTTTGACGCTTTCTGAACGCAATGGTGCTAGTGCCGAGGTCTAATTCTGAAGTTTACAGTGTGTTTTCTTTATTTTCAAATTAATTCTTTTATTTTTAATTCGAACGCACTTTCTAATTTTACTGGGGTCACAAACAAAGTCAGAAAAATCCAGAAAAATTATTTTTGGCTTTCTTATGACGATACGATCCCAACAAAATTTATTTCGCCGAATTCTGAGACTGTTTGCAAATTGGCTATTTTTCAGTCAATTAATTTTGACCGAAATTGACAAAACACAGTTTCTTTTGCCACGCTCACATATTAGCTTCAAAAATCATGAAATTTAAAACCTAGCAATAATTTTACATTCCAGATCCAACATAAGTGGTTTCGTCGAATTCCGAGGTCGTATGCAAAATGTCGATTTTCAAGGGCTATATATTTTCTATAGCGACCTTTCTGAAAATTCATTTGGCCATAACTTTTGATTTCCGCTATGAAACTTCGATTTTTCAGATTCGTTAGAAAGATATTCATTTACAGATTTAAATATTTTTCGTTTCACCAAAATCCAGTTTATTCTGCATCCTGTGTAGTTAGTCAAAGTTCAAGTTTGACTTTTCAAACTACCGTCCTATTTCTAATTCTTTATGTAATTTAATTGAATATATTTGCATTAACTTTGTTCAAAATAAATCTCCATTCATTTTTTTTGAAATAATTTATTTTAAATATTTAAACACCCCTAAAATCTCTAAAATGAATATTTTAAATTGGCCCCAAATTCCGGGTTGTTACAATCTCCCCCGCTTAAGAACTTTTCGTCCTCGAAAATAAAAAGGGAAGAATAGAAGGGTAGGAACCAACATAAAGAATATAAAATATTTTAAGCGTACCTCAAAATAAAGCTAATCGGGGATATCCACTCTGCATTTGGGATAGGCTTGTTTGATACTCTCCTCAGTTCCAATAACATTTTGCCCCATTGTTCTAACTCTAGCAATTCTAGCGGCACAAGTACTCATTTTTAGTTGGTTCTGTACGATCAAGGAAAGAGCCAGAACAACTGTAATGGTGATTCAAATAGATAGAAAAGATCGAAGGATGAATGAAAAGATGATGATAAAGTGACTGGCAATTATGTATTCACATGAAATGTTCGCCATAGAATATTGTGATTCTATGTAAACGAATTATCATAAATATATTATATCCCAAAGCTAAGTTTAACCAAAGCTCTGATACCAACTGTGATGACCCCAAACTTCCATAGAATGAAAGTAAGGAATAATCGTTTGGAATACAACATAAATACAATAATACATATCATAGATACAACATAGCATAGGAAATTCATAGAGTAACAACATCATAGCAGCGGAAATATAATGTCATCAACCACAGAAAATCCACAGTCACAGAATTCTAAATTATTACATCAAGTTTGCAGAAAAGAAATAAGTTCCAACTCCATCTTAAACAACGTGGAATAAACCAAGTTTAATGTCTGGAATTAAAAAAAAATAAAAAATGCAAAAGCAGCGAATGATAGATGTCTTCAAACTCCAAGTCATCACCTCTCCACAAAAGCAAATTCAAGGAAGATGATCAGCAGCTCCAAAGAACAGACTCCAAGCGAAGAATAAACCTGTTTACTTGGCTGCTCGTGTAGAAAGGAGGGTACCCGAGTTTGCAAAAAGGTGGAAACAAACAACGGGTCAGTCGTGGGACTGGTGTGAGAATTCTTAACTAATTAATCACTATTAATAGGGCAAATCCAAAGACCACGCCGCTAACACGGAACGGGTTTACTCTAGTGGATTACCGTGCATAAAAGTGTCATAATAAATGATAAGTAAATCGTACAACAACGTTATGCTTTTTAGAAAAATGGAATCATCATAAGACCCAGGTCCCATCACAAAATGCAACACAAACCAGAGGACAGGGTTTTACCTTATAGTGATTAAACATGCTAAATACGGCAAATATGAGTTTAATATTATTATTAGTATATATCAAAACATTTTCAAAGTAAATGTATAAATCCTAGGAAGAATAGTATCCCATACTACTATGCCTCCATACTAGTAATACAATCAAATTCGTATGGTCGTATTTGGATTTTGGTTTCCATCATGAGTCAAGGCTAGGGAGGCGCTCCTACCGATTCGAGACACTCTAGCTAATGTCTCAGGATCCCCCGCAGTGAACCCTTGGAAAGCTGCAGGGCCGGTCCACCATACGAGTTGCGGATTAGTTATTCCTGAACACACGTTTCCCAGTCTTATAGGACCTATCATCCGAGGCGTCTCATTCCATCATCCACATAAGTAAAATGTTGAGTCGTGTTAAAGCCCAATCACCACTTCTAGCTAGAAAGAAACGTGCTGCTCTCCCTGCGTTCCCTTCTCCCGTTTTAGACTCCGCCGGTGTGTGAGGCCCGCGAAGTCACGCTGTACACAAAGCTATGCCTAAACAGGCTATGCTTTGATCGTCCCACAAGGCCTGCTTTTCAACAAAACCTTGATCCTATGCATCTTAGCATGCCACATCATCACTCCATATCGTACTACCAACCTTTTGCCGAAATATATGAATGGGTGTTAAGCAAGAGAATAAATTCCCTGCCACCAAACATCCATACATTCGACAAAAGATCAATAACGTGATATTTGATAGAGTATGATGTCAGACTCACAATCCATTTATTAGCTTATGCTCTGGGTCTGAGCGAAAGCCAAACCCGTGAAATCAACACGTACGTTTGGGCAATGACCATGACCCTTGAATTGAGAGCAAGTCAAATCAGGGCCTCGATCGTTGTCCATTCGAGGGAAGATTTACGGTCTTCATACGCCATCTTCATACTGTAACACCCCACGCCCGCTAGGGTCACTCACTAAGGGAATGCCATAGCATCGGTGGAGTATTTTAGTGAATATAGAACAGAAAAATTACAACAAGACAGATATAAATAGTACTTGAAATTTTAAAACATCATCTCATAACAGCGGAAATAAACATGTCTGATTACATCATAAAACCATGGTAAAAGTCAAGTACAATATCCATCAAAATAAAGAAGTACATAATCCCACTCTCTTATACAATAGCCAGAACAAAAGAAAAGATAACTGGATAACTGGAGCTTTACATCTACCCAAGCTCCTAAAGACTGGAACAGCAATCCGATCAAGCTCTACTACTGCTAGGATCCACCGTAGGACCTGAGGGTTGGGAAAAAGATAAAAACAACGGGGTCAGACATAAGTCTGAGTGAGTCCTATAACTTTAACAATACAATCATTAAGGTAACCAGAGAAGATATAAACTTGACCTACGGTAATATCTGGGGATGAATGGCTACACTAAGCAGCTTGGTAAACTTAGAATAAACTAAGATAACCGTCAGGACGCATCTACCCACCCAAGGATAATTACTAACTGCACCACACCAGTCATTCCTACTTAAAGGTTGATCCCTTCCAAGGAACTTAGAAAATTTTTCCCAGTAGTCTCGTGTACCCCTAGCCCACTACATAGGTGCCGTCTGCCCCTATCTCCACTAGGTGTACTCAGTAACTCTTACCCAGTAGTTTCGTGTACCCCTACATAGGTGCCGTCTGCCCCTATTTTCGTTAGGTGTACCCACTACTCCCCATCGATCGGCTCCCTACCGTAGATACCCGTGCTGGTCCCACAGTGGGGTGTATCACTCCCCTAAAGTGGCTACCCAATACTATCAACGGTGCACGGCTTTATATCTACACGATGCAACAACGACTTATCTACCAGCCCGGGCCCACACACGCATATGAAACCCGTTGGACTTGCGTTGCCACCGCTAACCCGTTTTGGCCTCTTATAATCAAGCCCAATATGCGTGTCCCGTCACTCGACATGGGTCGAGCCCACAAAGATACGTTTGGGATATTGGTTGAAATGGGCCCCCAACAAGCTACCCACCTAAGCTTGTCATATATCTAGTGTATCCCACTTAACCCTTTAATCATGTTTAATTACATGTTTCTCTTGGTTAAGTATTCTAATCGTATTTTCTATTGCCACCCAAGGCAACCCACTAGATTCCACATGCCCCCCAAGGCAACCATTAAATTTCCACATGCCACCCAAGGCACCCACTTAACCCCTCATGTCCCACTACATGCTACTATGGTTAAGTGTTTCTTAATTAATTAAGACCGTGATTTCCCATAAAGACCTCCCACATTAGACTAGCTGTTGTGACCGCCTGGTTAAGCCGGTAGAATCCGGGCAGTCTTACGTCATAACAGAGTCTAACCTCGTGTCTTTACCTTAATCACGTATTTAATTCATGGCTAAGACCTCTCACATTGGGCTGACATTTGTAGCAACTGGTTAAGCCGGTCGGGTCCGGGCAGTTTTACACTACAAATGAGTCCAACCTCGTGTCTTAGTCGATTAATTACACCTAATTAATCACCCCCATATTAATTATCCCTAATTAATATCAAGTTTTCCATAACATGGGTAGACCTAACTCAATAGGTAAATTCCCATGGGGTAGACCTAACTCAATAGGTAAATTCCCACTTATGGTAATTTATTTTTATGGTATGCTTAATCATACCCAATCATTCATTTATTAACATATTTACCCACCCCATCGTTCCCCACGTAAATCGTTCTCATTTCATGACATAAATAAGGGGAAGATCATCACAAATATCATGGGTTTAGCATACAACTTTGTCATGGGTTAAGAGAATGTCAACTTGCATATATGAGCATATATTAACCCAACTACATATAACCCAAACTTGCATATTATCATACACATGATTTACATAACATGTTGCATATGAGCTTTGCATATTATCATACACATATCTTGCATAACATGTTGAACTTGCATATAGGTATTCTCATAACTTGCATAACATGTTAAACATGCATTTAAGCATACACATAACTTGCATAAGCATTCACATACTTGCATAAGCATCCACATACTTGCATAAGCATTCACATACTTGCATAAACATGAATAACTTGCATATCATGTCATTTAAGCATATACATATCTTGCATAAACATTCATATACTCGCATAAGCATGCATAACTTGCATATCACATAAATCTTGCATTTAAACATATACATGACTTGCATAAGCATCCATATACTTGCATAAGCATGCATAACTTGCATATCACATTAAACTTGCATTTAAACATATACTTAACTTGCATAACTCACTTTGTTAAACATGCATAATTCCACTCATTAAATATGCCTAAATCCACTTGTTAAACATGCATATACCAACTTGTTAAACATGCATAAATCAACTTATTAAGCATGCATAAACTAACTCATCAAATATGCATAATCATAGAACAACATAGAGTAACATATCATTATACATGATTCAAACTCACTAATCCGCATTTAAAACCATAAGCCTCATTACACCCAATCTACTTACTTTAACAATTGATGTTAAAGTGATAGAAACTCACCAAACTCTAAATTAGCAACCTTATGAAGTAGAAATGGTTGCTAACTATGAAGATAATGATGATTAGAGAATGATTTGAGAGGGATTAGCTTGAAACTTCCTTCATGAACTAGTGGAGGCCATGCTCAAATTTCATTTTGCCATAGTTTAGTTACAAGACTTAATTATGAATGAATTAGGGTAGGGTTGGGGTCTTATTTATAGGATTAGGTGAGTGTTTTAGGCCCTTAGATTAACCCTAGATTAGATTAGGACCCTTAGATTTAGGAAATCTCTAGAACCAGCCCTCCTAGCCAGCCTGAAACCCAACCTGGTGCAACCTGGTGCACCCAGGTTCACAGAACGGTGCCACCCTGTCGACAGGCAAGTCGACAGCCATGTCGACACCCCTGTCGACAGGCCTGTCGACAGCCCTGTCGACATGGGTTGGGCGGGAAGCTTCCCGCCTGACCCCGCCTGGCCCATTCCCCATCTGGATATTTAAATTTAAATTTAAATCTGTTTTAGTTTTGAATTTTCTGCAAACTTCATTGTGCCATAACTGGGCCATACGGACTCCGATTTTCGAAAACTCGGACTCTATTTCGCGTATTTTTCCGAGACGAACGTAATGACGCAGCCCGTTTCCCCTAATTCCCACATCTGAGTTTATTTATCTTGTAATTAGTGAATTTTAGTATTAACTAAAATTCGGGGTGTTACATTCTCCCCTCCTTAAAGGATTTCGTCCCCGAAATCTCTAAGCTAAGGAGAATGCATATCCTACCATCCAAACAACCATCTACTCAATCCATCAAACACTGGCATCCATTGTCCTTAAAACAATTTCTAATGATGTATGAGCATATGCAAAAAGTGTGTGTATATGTTCCTTATCTAATGTATGAACATATGCAAACCATGATAGTGCCATGCATCCATTATGTATGCGAGAAAACCCTATCGACACATACAATATCTACATGAGTGCACAACCATTCACCAAAATGCATCATCCATGTGATAACACAACCATTATACATCCATAAATATACTTTCCTACACACAATTTTATGCAATATGCAATATGAAGTGACTGAGCCGATCTAGTGCCTAGAGTGTGTGTATATGCATCCACGAGCAACCACTAGCAAACACTTGCATCCACTTGCATCCATCAACCATAACATGTCTCAAACACATGTTTCATCCATAGGTTTACCCTATCTAAAGGTCAAAGGTACTAACGAGAGGACATACTAAAGATAAGATAAGTACTAGACAAGCGATAAAGGAGAAAGTAAAGTCATACCCTCAAAAAGAAATGGGTACAATGAACGCATCTTCGCTTCCGTCTCCCAAGTTGCGTCGCTCTCATCTTCTCCCCATTACACCTTGACTAGTTGAACCTCTCTGTTTCTCAACTTCCTAATCTCTGACCCAAGGATGCGAGTAGGAGCTCGTCGAATAGTCGCATCACGCTCTACCTCTACATCTCTAAGCAAGCTTGGCTCTACCACCTCTGCCGTCTCATGTAAGCACTTCCTCAGATGTGATACATGGAATACATCATGTACACCACTAAGTCTGTCGGGCAACTCCACCCTATATGCCATCCGTCCAATCCTTTCCTTGATAGGAAACGGCCCAACAAACCTCGGTGCTAACTTCCCCACGGATCCGAAGCGAACAACATTCCTCAACGGAGATACCTTAACAAAAACCATATCCCCAACCTCAAACTCAAGATCCGTCCTTCTCTTGTCCGCATAAGATTTTTGCCTATCCTGCGCTGCTTTCATCCTTCTTCGAATCAAGTCAATCTTCTCAGAAGTCTCCCTAACCATATCAGGCCCAAGCAAGATCTTATCCGTAGATTCCCACCAACATGTAGGTGATCGACAAGGCCTTCCATAGAGAGCTTCGAAAGGAGCCATACCAATACTGGACTGAAAGCTGTTATTATATGCGAACTCCACCAATGGAAGATGCTCTTCCCATGTACCTCCAAAATCTAAGATACAAAGCCTCAAAAGGTCTTCTAGAACACGATTCACCCTCTCAGTCTGGCCGTCTGTCTGAGGATGATATGCGGTGCTCAGACACAATTGAGTCCCCACTGCTTCTTGCAAACTTCTCCAGAACTCGCTAGTGAAGATAGGATCTCGATCACTCACTATGCTAGAGGGTACCCCATGCAATCGAACTATCTCTCGAAGATATACTGAAGCTAACCATGGAGCGGTCCTCTTACTCTTCACAGGTATGAAATGGGCGCTCTTAGTAAGTCTATCTACCACCACCCAAATTCCTGTATTACCCTTTCTCGATCTGGGTAACCCGTCAATAAAATCCATCGAGACGCTATCCCACTTCCATTGCGGAACCTCCAATGGGTGAAGCAACCCACCTGGTTTCCTTTGCTCCGCCTTCACTTGCTGGCACACCAAACATCGAGCGACATACTCGGCCACATCTTTCTTCATACCGGCCCAGAAGAAAACCCTCTTCATGTCTTGGTACATCTTATCCCCACCGGGATGAATGGTCATCCTAGAACGGTGTGCATCATCAAGAATAACCTTCCTCAACCCTTCATCTTGCGGTACACAAAGTCTACCGTCTCTACGCAAGCACCCCTTATCGTCTAGGGTGTACCTACTCAAATGGCTGGACGACTCCCCCCTTATGAGCTTCTCTATCAACTCAACCAACTGTGGGTCGTCCCTCTGGGCTTCCCCAATCCGCCCCAGAAGAGTAGGTCTAACTTCCAAAGAAGCTAGCAAACCGGGTACATAGTCAATGGAAGGTCTGAAATCAAACATCGAGATAAACTCCAAGTTTCGTCGCTCCACGAACAATGGACTCAAGGACAACCTCTTCCTGCTCAAGGCGTCCGCCACCACGTTACCCTTGCCAGGGGTATACGCTATCTCGAAATCATAGGATGCTAAGAACTCCATCCACCTTTGCTGTCTCAGATTCAAATCCTTCTGAGAAAACAAGTATTTTAATGATTTGTGGTCGGTGAACAACTCGAATCTCTCACCAAGAAGATAATGGCGCCAGATCTTAAGCGCAAAAACAATAGCGGCCAGCTCTAGATCATGGGTAGGGTAATTTTTCTCATGTGGCCTTAACTGCCTTCCACCATAGGCTATCACCCTTCCCTCTTGCATTAAGACTGCGCCAAGGCCTGTCCCACAGGCATCGGTATAGACAACAAATGGCTTGCTCCCATCTGGCAACACTAAAACTGGAGCAGTGGTTAAAGCTCTCTTTAACCGTCGGAACGCATCATCACAATCTACGTCCCATGCAAAAACAAGATTCTTCTTTGTTAAGCGGGTTAATGGGGCTGATATCTTTGCGAAGTCTTTAATAAACTTCCTATAATAACCCGCCAACCCCAAGAAACTTCTTACTTCGGTAGCATTCTTCGGAACCTTCCAATCCTGAATTGATACTACCTTCGCGGGATCCACAGCTATCCCTTCCTTGGAGACCACGTGCCCCAAGAACCGCACTTCCTTCCTCCAGAAGTGACATTTAGAGAATTTAGCCTTAAGGCTATGTGCTCGAAGAGTCTTCAACACTTCCCCAAGATGTAGGGCATGCTCTTCTTCACTCTTTGAAAATACTAAGATATCATCCACAAAGACCACCACGAATTTATTAAGGAACTCCCTGAACACCCTACTCATCAAATCAACAAAGTATGCAGGGGCGTTCGTCAACCCAAATGGCATCACCAGCCACTCATAGAAACCATCCGGAGTTCTAAAGGCAGTCTTGTCTATGCTATCTTCAGCCACCCTCAACTGATGAAACCCCGTGGCCAAGTCCAACTGAGAAAATACTGAAGCGCCAACCAACTGATCGAAAAGATCATCTATTCTCGGCAATGGGTGTCTATTCTTCTTTGTGAGCTTGTTGAGTTCTCTATAGTCTACACAAAGTCTGAGGGACCCATCCGCCTTCGTAGCAAATACTACTGGAGCACCCCACTCCGATATGCTCCGTCTTATGAACCCCTTCTCAAGTAACTCCCCTACTTGCTTATGGAGTTCCCTCCTCTCACGAGGAGCCATGTGGCGCACTGGTAAAGATACCGATTTAGCATTATCCACCAAATATATTCGGAAGTCAATCTCCCGCTTCGGAGGTAAGCCCTTCACCTCCTCAAACACATCCGGATATTCCCGGACCACTCTCACAGATTGCAAACTCTCGACCGAAGCGTCAAGCGATTCAAGATAACTTAGCATAACAGAGTCCCTGGGATTACAAGAAATTTCGAGAGTGTTACCCAAGCGGGTCATGAGCCTAACAACTCTCCTTTCGCAATCGAGAACGGCACCATTACTGGATAACCAGTCCATGCCCAAAATCAACCCATAGCCCGTGAAGCCCAATACAAAAGCATCACATCTAAACTCAATGCTAAGTATAGAAATCTTCAAACCCAAACATATCATGGACAAATAAGTGGAGCCCCCAATTGGGTTTGAAACAACCAAGGGATCATCTACCAGACTGGTGTCTAAGTGCAGTGACTCAACTAATGATGATGAGATAAACGAATGCGATGCGCCTGAATCAAACAATGTACGGACAGGATGGTCAAATAGAAAAACCAGACTTTCAACGGAAATAGTTCTACCTCTCTCCTGAATCGGTGGAACCGCGAGAGCCTGTACTTGCCCCCTAGCCTGACTCGGTGCCATAAGAGCTTGCACCTGTCCTCCTGAGGTAGATCCCGTCCTTTGCCCCTTCTTAGGGCAATCTTTCACTAAATGCCCTGCTTCGCCACAGTTGAAGCAGCCAGTCTTCTTTTTCTTGCGACAATCCTTGCTTAGGTGGCCAGGTGTCCCACAATTGAAACACTTCTTCTTCTTGCTCTTGCCACCGTTGCCTTTCCCACCTTTGCTTTGCTGTTGTTGAGGTCTCTTTTGATCTCCCTTCTTCTCGGGTGCCTTATTAGAATTAGGACCCTTCTCTTCCTCATACATGAGTGCCATGTCAACTAGCTTCTCAAAGGTGGCCCCCATAGGGATATGAGTCATAGCCAACCCATGCATAGGTTCATTCAAGCCTTTCACGAACCGCAAAGCCTTCTTCTCCGGTGTATTCACCATGTCTAGGCCAAACCTTGCCAATTGATTAAACTTGTTAACATATTCCTTCACCGAAAGATTTCCTTGCTTTAGAGTCAAGAATCTTTCCATATACAAGTTTTCCTCCGCCCTTGATAGAAACTTTGCCACAAATCTTTGCCTAAAATCCGCCCAAGAGTCAACGGGGCGTTCTCCGTTAGTGACCTCCCACCAGAATGAGGCCTCTCCCTTCATTAACCAAGCAGCCAACTTGACTTTCTTTCCTTCTTCCATCTCAAAGATATCTATCAACTCTTCCACCTCCTTAAGCCAATCTCTAGCCTCCACAAAAGTTTCAGATCCTTGAAAAGGTTTTCCTCCCATAGCTTTAAATTCCTTGCAAGTCTTAGCAAAAGTATCCGTACGAGGAGGAGGGGGAGGAGGAAGATCGGGTGCTACGGTTGGTGGAGGAACATTTGCTGGACCCGTAGTGGTGGCCCTAGCCTCCATCAATCTCCTATACCATACTGGTATCGTTACACCCTCTGGAAAATTAAGATTCTCGGTCATGCTGAAACGAAAAAGGAAAGATTCAAAACGGAGAATTCGAAGGATATAGATATGGCTATTGGGGATTATGTTTTTCTTTCAAAAACTTTTCTCTTTAAAAGACATGTTTTTGAAAATATCTTTTCCAAAAATGTTTTAGAAAAATAGTTTTCTAAAAATTTTATCTGTTCTGGTAACCTTTGCTCTGATACCACGTGTAACACCCCACGCCCGCTAGGGTCACTCACTAAGGGAATGCCATAGCATCGGTGGAGTATTTTAGTGAATATAGAACAGAAAAATTACAACAAGACAGATATAAATAGTACTTGAAATTTTAAAACATCATCTCATAACAGCGGAAATAAACATGTCTGATTACATCATAAAACCATGGTAAAAGTCAAGTACAATATCCATCAAAATAAAGAAGTACATAATCCCACTCTCTTATACAATAGCCAGAACAAAAGAAAAGATAACTGGATAACTGGAGCTTTACATCTACCCAAGCTCCTAAAGACTGGAACAGCAATCCGATCAAGCTCTACTACTGCTAGGATCCACCGTAGGACCTGAGGGTTGGGAAAAAGATAAAAACAACGGGGTCAGACATAAGTCTGAGTGAGTCCTATAACTTTAACAATACAATCATTAAGGTAACCAGAGAAGATATAAACTTGACCTACGGTAATATCTGGGGATGAATGGCTACACTAAGCAGCTTGGTAAACTTAGAATAAACTAAGATAACCGTCAGGACGCATCTACCCACCCAAGGATAATTACTAACTGCACCACACCAGTCATTCCTACTTAAAGGTTGATCCCTTCCAAGGAACTTAGAAAATTTTTCCCAGTAGTCTCGTGTACCCCTAGCCCACTACATAGGTGCCGTCTGCCCCTATCTCCACTAGGTGTACTCAGTAACTCTTACCCAGTAGTTTCGTGTACCCCTACATAGGTGCCGTCTGCCCCTATTTTCGTTAGGTGTACCCACTACTCCCCATCGATCGGCTCCCTACCGTAGATACCCGTGCTGGTCCCACAGTGGGGTGTATCACTCCCCTAAAGTGGCTACCCAATACTATCAACGGTGCACGGCTTTATATCTACACGATGCAACAACGACTTATCTACCAGCCCGGGCCCACACACGCATATGAAACCCGTTGGACTTGCGTTGCCACCGCTAACCCGTTTTGGCCTCTTATAATCAAGCCCAATATGCGTGTCCCGTCACTCGACATGGGTCGAGCCCACAAAGATACGTTTGGGATATTGGTTGAAATGGGCCCCCAACAAGCTACCCACCTAAGCTTGTCATATATCTAGTGTATCCCACTTAACCCTTTAATCATGTTTAATTACATGTTTCTCTTGGTTAAGTATTCTAATCGTATTTTCTATTGCCACCCAAGGCAACCCACTAGATTCCACATGCCCCCCAAGGCAACCATTAAATTTCCACATGCCACCCAAGGCACCCACTTAACCCCTCATGTCCCACTACATGCTACTATGGTTAAGTGTTTCTTAATTAATTAAGACCGTGATTTCCCATAAAGACCTCCCACATTAGACTAGCTGTTGTGACCGCCTGGTTAAGCCGGTAGAATCCGGGCAGTCTTACGTCATAACAGAGTCTAACCTCGTGTCTTTACCTTAATCACGTATTTAATTCATGGCTAAGACCTCTCACATTGGGCTGACATTTGTAGCAACTGGTTAAGCCGGTCGGGTCCGGGCAGTTTTACACTACAAATGAGTCCAACCTCGTGTCTTAGTCGATTAATTACACCTAATTAATCACCCCCATATTAATTATCCCTAATTAATATCAAGTTTTCCATAACATGGGTAGACCTAACTCAATAGGTAAATTCCCATGGGGTAGACCTAACTCAATAGGTAAATTCCCACTTATGGTAATTTATTTTTATGGTATGCTTAATCATACCCAATCATTCATTTATTAACATATTTACCCACCCCATCGTTCCCCACGTAAATCGTTCTCATTTCATGACATAAATAAGGGGAAGATCATCACAAATATCATGGGTTTAGCATACAACTTTGTCATGGGTTAAGAGAATGTCAACTTGCATATATGAGCATATATTAACCCAACTACATATAACCCAAACTTGCATATTATCATACACATGATTTACATAACATGTTGCATATGAGCTTTGCATATTATCATACACATATCTTGCATAACATGTTGAACTTGCATATAGGTATTCTCATAACTTGCATAACATGTTAAACATGCATTTAAGCATACACATAACTTGCATAAGCATTCACATACTTGCATAAGCATCCACATACTTGCATAAGCATTCACATACTTGCATAAACATGAATAACTTGCATATCATGTCATTTAAGCATATACATATCTTGCATAAACATTCATATACTCGCATAAGCATGCATAACTTGCATATCACATAAATCTTGCATTTAAACATATACATGACTTGCATAAGCATCCATATACTTGCATAAGCATGCATAACTTGCATATCACATTAAACTTGCATTTAAACATATACTTAACTTGCATAACTCACTTTGTTAAACATGCATAATTCCACTCATTAAATATGCCTAAATCCACTTGTTAAACATGCATATACCAACTTGTTAAACATGCATAAATCAACTTATTAAGCATGCATAAACTAACTCATCAAATATGCATAATCATAGAACAACATAGAGTAACATATCATTATACATGATTCAAACTCACTAATCCGCATTTAAAACCATAAGCCTCATTACACCCAATCTACTTACTTTAACAATTGATGTTAAAGTGATAGAAACTCACCAAACTCTAAATTAGCAACCTTATGAAGTAGAAATGGTTGCTAACTATGAAGATAATGATGATTAGAGAATGATTTGAGAGGGATTAGCTTGAAACTTCCTTCATGAACTAGTGGAGGCCATGCTCAAATTTCATTTTGCCATAGTTTAGTTACAAGACTTAATTATGAATGAATTAGGGTAGGGTTGGGGTCTTATTTATAGGATTAGGTGAGTGTTTTAGGCCCTTAGATTAACCCTAGATTAGATTAGGACCCTTAGATTTAGGAAATCTCTAGAACCAGCCCTCCTAGCCAGCCTGAAACCCAACCTGGTGCAACCTGGTGCACCCAGGTTCACAGAACGGTGCCACCCTGTCGACAGGCAAGTCGACAGGCATGTCGACACCCCTGTCGACAGGCCTGTCGACAGCCCTGTCGACATGGGTTGGGCGGGAAGCTTCCCGCCTGACCCCGCCTGGCCCATTCCCCATATGGATATTTAAATTTAAATTTAAATCTGTTTTAGTTTTGAATTTTCTGCAAACTTCATTGTGCCATAACTGGGCCATACGGACTCCGATTTTCGAAAACTCGGACTCTATTTCGTGTATTTTTCCGAGACGAACGTAATGACGCAGCCCGTTTCCCCTAATTCCCACATCTGAGTTTATTTATCTTGTAATTAGTGAATTTTAGTATTAACTAAAATTCGGGGTGTTACACATACTTCAATTTACGTCGTTTGATTATTTAGAATGAGTGAACTCGGACTTTCCAAATAATCCTTGTTTATATGTACATATATAATCCTTCTTATACATTAATAATAATTTTTATTAACGATTCATTCCTATTTTAATTACTTAAAATAATTAAATTTTTATATAACGACGCCTTAAGTCCATGGGCGACTATGGCGCTGCATTCAACCAATTTTGATTTTTACATTTCTTAGAATCTAACTGTTGGATCTTAACGTAGTATATATTGTTGGAAAGATTTTTCCAAGACGGTCCTAACGGTTTCAGTTTCAAGAAAATCCGATGGTCGGATCTTCTTGTATAGTCATTTAAAGGTACGATTTCAAAATGCGAACTACAACGCCCTATTCGTTTAATTTTAATTACATTTATATATATATATAATCATTGAATCATAATAACGTCGTTTGATTAAAACAACGCTCTACACAATTACCGATACTTACTGAATTTTAATTTATTTGAAAATGAAGATAATATTACCGCATCCTAAATTCATTCTTTACTTACATTGAAAATGTAAATTCCATCCTTTTTATTTACATAAAAAAAATGTAAATTTTGATACACTCAAAATCCTACTTTTAAATTACATATAAAAATGTAGATTTCAACTTCAATGTACATTCTCATCTTAGTTGTGTTATAAAAATGTAACTTATATTTGCAGTGAATCCTATTCTAAATTTACATATAAAAATGTAAGTTTTAATTACAATGCAAACTCTACTTCTAATTTACATTGTAAAAATATAATTTTTAATTACAATGCAAACTCTACTTCTAATTTACATTGTAAAAATATGATTTTTAATTACAATGCAAACTCTACTTCTAATTTGCATTGTAAAAATATGATTTTTAATTACAATGCAAACTGTAATAACCCGGAAATCTGGGCCAGTTTAATTTTTTTTATTTTGGCAATATTAGCGAATTTTGAACATTTAAAATGAATTATTTTAAATAATATCAATGAGAAAAATGTTTTGAATTGAATTAGAACGTATATATTTATATACGTCGTCGTTAGAATATAAATGATTATATATAATTATAAATAGAATTGAAAATGTCGCGGTAGTTCGATAATTCGATTTCAAACTTCAATTGAATGTACCGGGTGCAAAACAATCCGGATTTTAGTAAAACAAAAAATAATGGAATCTAATTGTGAATATCTTTCCAATGAATCCGAAAAATCAAAATTTCATAGCGGGAATCAAAAGATATGTCCAATTGAAAATTCTGAATAGTCGCTATGGAATTCAGGCCCTAAAAAATGGAAATTTTGCAAACGACCTCGGAATTCGACGAAACCACTTTTGTTGGGTCCGTGATGTCAAGTTATTGCTAGTTTTCAAATTTCGTAATTTTTCGACTCGATATGTGAACGTGGCAAAGGAAAACGCATTTGACCAGTTTTAGTTGATTTTAATCGACTGGAAATTGGCCATTTTTCAAACGGTCTCAGGATTCGACGAAACTAGTTTTGTTAGGACCGTATCGTCAATACGAAGCTAGAAAATATTTTTCTGCAATTTTTAGAGTTCGTATGTGACCCCGGTAAATTGAAATGTGCGTTCAAATTCAATATATAGAGTTATAAGTTGATTTTAACGGAAACTGATCGAAAACGATTGAATCAGCTTACGATACATACCCCATTGTGTTCGGAATGGGGGTAATACGCTATGGATGACAGGCGGTGGGCCTCGTTTCGAGGTCGAAATAAAAAGTTGCTTTTTGGGAGATAATTAAATAAATAAATAACTCTCCTCCTCCTTTATTCACTCTGGCCCCCCTTTTTTCTCGTTCATTCATTCAGAGATTAAAATAAAGGAAAGAGAAGGGGGGATCGCGATTCCCAGCCCCCCCCCCCCGATCAACGCGCTGCCGCCAGCGATGGCGTGGGCCACCGCCTCTCCTCCCGCTTCGCCTTCCTCCTCCCCTTCCTCAGCCTTCTTTCCTTCCTCCCTCCCTGTTCCTTCGCTGCGCCCCCTTGCCTCGCGACAGCCCCCTGGCCCACATCGAACGCCACGCCACCCGCTCCACCTCGCCCTCCCCCTCCTGCCGACGCTCCAACACCTCCACCGCCACCCTGATGAACGCCGCTCCCCCTACCACCTTTCCCGCCCCCGCCAGCACCTCCGGTGGGTCCCCCCCTTCGACTGGAAATCCTTCCAAGCCCAAACCCTTCGCTGTAAGTCCTTCGGTTTGTTTAATTTATTTCTTTTTGTTTATTTTTCTATGTTATCAATTGCAAAAGTTTAAAACTATAATTTTTATATTATAGAAAGATTGAAAATATGATTTTTGTATAATATAAATATTAAAGATATGATTTTTATATATGTAGTGAATCAAAAATATGATTTTTACATAGTAGGAATTATAAAAATATCATCTTTGTATATGTAGTGAAATAAAAATCTGATTTTTATTATATATACATTAAAGAAAAAAGGCGGAATCTTTATATAGAGAATAGCGATGTAAAAATAGAATTTTTATCTATAGAATAGCGATGTAAAAATAGAATTTTTATCTATATAGTAGCGTTGTAAAAATAGAATATTTTTATCCATATGGAGTGATTATAAAAATATGATTTTTGAATTGAAAGTGTACAAGTAAAAAAATTTGATTTTTATATATTGAATAGCATAGTAAAAATTCGATTTTTATATATTGAATAGCGAAGTAAAAATTTGATTTTTATATATTGAATAGCGAAGTAAAAATTCGATTCTTATATATTGAATAGCAAAGTAAAAATTTGATTTTTATATATTGAACAGCGAAGTAAAAATGTGATTTTTATATATGTAGTGAATACGGGCAACGAAAGTGGCGAAAGGCGAGAATGGCGATGATTTCCTACAATAGAAGAGCCGTGGGATTGGATTAGCTATTCGGTGAGAATTTCTCACCTTTTATTTTATTTTCTAGTTAAAATATATACTAGGATGCAGACGGTGTTTAGTAGCACCCGACACCCATCGTCCACAGACCATGGACGGCTTGTATGCTTGTTTGTTTGATTTTGATGTATAGTTGATTGTGTGATGTGAAATGAAATAAAATATTTTACAGTGGAAAATATTTTATAATTAAAAATAGAATTTTTAACGTATATATGAAATGAAATAAAATAAACAAATCGGACAATTTGTTTATATACACACATTGACTAATATTGATTGGGACGATAAATTTTACACATCGCCCAACTGCACAAATAAAATCTGTGTTTGATTTGTTTGAAACCCCACACGGGTATTGGGATGATAATTGACGTACACTAATCCCAATAGTTAGTTGTATGTCGATCGATTGATTGACCGACTGTTATAAGCGTTTAATATTTATATTTGATGCTCATACAGTGTAGAACGCACTTTGGATGATGATTTATCATTGCGGTTATATACGTGTGGTAGAAAAATCCATATAATTAACATTATATGGTAATTGATTGGGCCTCATTCCAGTTTTGAAATAAAATATTTGAGATAGAAATATTTGAAATAGAAATATTTGAAATTGAATATTTGAAAATAGAAGTATAAGAAGCCGTGTTGAGTAGATTGACGCCATTTTGACGTGAACGAAATTTATATCGATTTTATTCATTTTTCAACGAATACAGAAAGTGATTTTGAAATTCGAATTAAAATTGAAATGTGTTGAATTCAAATTGAATTTGAATAGAAATGAATTCGAATTGAAATTGAATCGAATTGAATTTGAATAGAAGTGAATTTGAATTAAATTGAATAGAAGTGAATTCGAATTAAATTGAATAGAAGTGAATTCGAATTAAATTAAATAGAAATGAATTCGAATTGAAATTTAATATAAATGAATTCGAATTGAAATTGAATATAAATGAATTCGAATTGAAATCGATTTGAAATGAATTTAAAACAAATTTATATTGGAATATTCAATTTTGATTTGAAATTGAATATGAAGTTGAAAACCGTTTTGAAAACGAATTTAAAACGATTTATAAAGCACGTTTTGAATTGAAATCGACGAAGTATATATTATATATAATATATATATAATATAATGGCCTAAATAGAATGCGCCGCGCCGCGGCAGTTCGCGAATTTCGACCATTGACTTCGAACGAATATTACGGGAGATCCGACCGTCGGATTCTCCTAAAACCGGAACCGTTAGGTTCGTATCGAAAAGAGCTTTCTAACGAATATTAGAAATTATAAATCTAACGGTTGGATTTGGAATTATGTCCAAATCAAATTTGAAAAAGGTCGCTGTAAGTGCAGTTCGATGGCCGTTGATGGAAATCGACTGTACAGGCCTTGATAAAATTATTAAAAATAGTAATAATCTGTGTAAAATCATAAGAAATGATTTGTGAAGATTTGGTATGAAAAACTCCATATTTGAAAGGATAAAAATAGATTTTTATCGAAATGAACTAGTTTTGAACTAGAATTATAATTCTATTTATTTTAAATAAATAAATTGAATTTGAAATGGTTTTGAAAATAACCAGAATTTCCAATGATTGCATTGGAAGGTATTTGAATTGAAATTGTCTTCGGAATATTTCGATGTTGGATTTCGTGACGATACAGATATTGTTATGGGAATTTGAAAGATATATATATATATATCGTTATTTCCAATACGATATTTGTTAGTCGTAGAATTTGATATTGAATATAAGCCGATATATTTTCTATTCAGAGCCTTGTGTTTAATATCAAATGTGATTTGGGTTTGTCGTGAATGGTGTCTTCATTAACACTGTTCTTAAGCCCAATTGAGAAAAGATTAAATCTTTTTATTTAGATTTAATGAAGTATACCAATTAAATAATATTTAATTGGAATTGAATTCAAATTGATTCTTGGGTTTATCATGAATGGTGTTTTAAATAACACTCGTTCTTTAACCCGATAATTAATAGAATGTGATTTTGGGTTGTCGTGAACGGCATCTTCAATAATACTGTTCTTAGACCCAAAGGAGTTAAGAAAATCCAGAAACTAACTGGGGATTAGTTGAGTTGAATGGTTTCTGGGGTATTGATCTGATGTTGGTTTCGGCCTTCGGGGTTAATATTTTGGGGATTGCTCACTTGCTAATTTTTGGTTAGGGACTGATTGAAATGTGATGTGATTTTAGGATTTATCGTGAATCGTGTTTTAAATGACACTGATTCTTTCACCCAGTCACAGATTAAAACTAAGTGGAGTTTTAATGAATCTTTAATTAGATTGAAAAAAATCGAGAATGGAGTATCACCAGTTTTGCTCTAGGCGATAGTTAAATCTTTAATTAGATTTGAACGTGAAATGGTAATTGAATTTACCGATAACACTGAGGTGTTAGATATGAAGTATTACCAGTTTTACTTCATGGGATGAATAGGTTGGGATTGGGAAATAAAATAAATGATTACTTCGGTAAGGTTCGCTAATCCCGACTAGTTTGAATTGATATTCAAAAGTAGATTAAAGAATAAATTTAAAGGATTTATCTTTGATAAAATTAATGGGAACCTTTCCCTCTGAATGTGAAATTTAGAAACTAACTGTCGGTTAGCTAAGCAGAATGGTCTTCTGGATATTGATCTGATGTTGGTTTCGGCCTTCGGGGTTTATATTTGGGGAATTATTCTCTTGATTAATTTACGGTTAGTGACTGATGAATTGGAATGAGGCGTATGTTGTGTTTGTGTAACACTTATTTAAAATATACGCGAGTTATTCGGAAAGACCGGGTTTATCCCATTCTGAATAACTGATACGACGATAAGTCGAAGATGAAGACGGTGGTCGAAGACCGGAGGTCTTCACATCGTTTGAGTGATTACTGATGATCTTGATTGGGATGTACACCCAAGAAGATGGAAACAGTTGGTGATCGTCCAGACGTACTTGGAGATCGATGGATATACGGGGTACTAGGTGCCTCCGGTTTCGTTCAGACCCAGAACGGACTGGTAAATGGACGGTGTGTCTGACATTGGATTTTAGTCTGTGTGATTGATTTCTATTAAATATATATCTGTTTGGCGGCGGAGAATTTATTCTCTTGCTCAACGCCCTTCTCTGAGACGTACGAGCTCAGGGGTTATATATTGATGGATATCAAACGCATGGAGTGAATTGTCTGTGTGGCATGCCTAAGTGGCAAATGATCAAGGCTTCTGTTGAAAAGCAAAGTCTTGTGGTGATGATCAAAGCACAGCCTGTGTGGCACAGCTTTGTGTAACATGAATTCGCGATCCTCACACCCCGTTTGTGAACCAAAAACGGGAGAGGACCTCAGGGAGGACATGCGTTTCTTTCTAGCTAGGGTGGTGTCAGTGACCTACCAGCCCTGACATTTATATACTTTTCACCTGTGTGGTTGTTGCTGTTGCAAGGCGCCTCGGTTAGATCGGACGATCCGGGTCCGATGGAGCCATTCGTTGGCTCATTTACGCCCCAAAGGGCGGGGAAACGCAGTGTTCAGGAATTTTAATTCACATCGGTGGACCGACCCTGACGATCCAAGGGCCCACCTGAGTCTGGGTCCTGAGGCTCGGACTAGAGAGTCTCGAATCGGTTGAGGACTATCTTTTGCCTCGGTTCATAGATGGAATTCCAATTTCCAAATACGTGATTTTGCGGTTTTAATTGTAGAACTAGTATGGCGACATGATATATGGTACCCATGCCGCCTATGATTGATACTTATGATTTGAAGTTGTTTTATACACACACTTATAATAGTATCAAATGATTTCTTTTAAACGTATCAAGCATTCTTGGCTATTATAAGGTAAAACCCTATCCCCCGGCTTGCGTTGCATTGTGTGATAGGACCTGGGTCTTATAATAGCTTCATTTTTCTTTATTTAGCATTACGCTGTTATTTTATGCACTGGTGTTCTTGGGAGGAAAACCGTTCCGTGTTATACGGCGTGGTCCCTTGATTTACCTAACTTTAAAAATAAAGATTAACCGTTTTAGTTCTCACACCAGTCCCATGACTGACCTGGAGTTTATTGCTTTAACCTAAACTCTGGGTGCCCTTATTTTCGACACGGGCAGCTAGTAGTTTTGGTTTTGCAGATTTATATTCACAGGATCCTGGTTTACAGCTGGAACGATATCCGGAAAGCTTTGTATCCGTATATCTCTTCTAGTTGTGTATTGTATTATTTTCCGCTGCTATGTATTTAAATGTAATTTAAATCTCTGATATTTCTGTGTGATATTCATTTATACTCTGTATATTGTTGTAATATGATGCATTGTTGTAATATACAATGAAATGTTCTCCCGTCTGCGTTCTATTTTGTCGTGTTCTCAAAACAATTCGTTCTTTCTCTCCTCTTCGGAGACCGGGGAAGTCCGGGTCGTTTCAGCGTGGTATCAGAGCTTTGGTTTACAAAGCTCAGAGAACAAGGCACATTAGAACCATACGAAAGAATCCATCAGATATTGGATAAGTAATATCCAATTAAAAGGACTCGTTAGAGATGGGATCAGTAGTATCCTAGAACGAGCGTGAAGAGTATATTTTTAAAATGAAAACCAATTTTGTTTTGAAATTTAAACCATTTCATACGTATTTGAATATTTATTCTACATTGATTTGGACAATCCAATATATAATGATTTTGCATATATGTCTTGCAAACGTGTATTCGAAGTTTTAATGTATTGGATAGTTATAGAATCGCACTCTAGTTGCCCGGGGATAATTCTGGTGACGGGGCACCATCGCCAGTATTTATTTTCGAGCGACGAAAGTGAGATTTCTATATATTTCCAATTGACTGGTGTGAGAACCGAAACTAGATAGGGCTTATTGTTGTGATTTGGCATCAAAAATCTGATTTTTGACTATATAGCAAAATTATGTGTTTGAAATGCTAATCAACTAATTGATTGATGGTTGTGTTGTTTGATTACTGTTTGATTAGTTGAAATTTTAACCATATAGCCAATTTGATCAAATAGTGAATATTATTGAAATTTGGTCGCATTTGCTTTCATATACATATACTTACATTGAACAGGTCATAGCAAGGAGGCTAGAGAAGAGAATAAAATTTGTTTGCCCGACAAATAGGTACATGTTTACTATAATTTACTGTTTTGTTTGGGTGATGATGATTTTATGAGCTGATTGGCTAGCCGCTTGGCTTTTTCTTTTTCTTTTTGAGATCAGAGGGCCTGTATGGCAATTTCGGGATTTTCCCGTGGCTCCCGGTGCAGGGGAGGTTATGGCGAAATTTTTCAAAAATTTAGGGTGTTAGCCAAATTTTTGAAAAATTTGGAAAGTTCTTAGAAACTGAAAAGTTGAAGAACTTAAGCCGTAGTCAAAATAATGGAAGCTGAGTTGAATTGTTAAACAACTTTCGGCTTTGTTCCTTTTCGGGACGAAAAGTTTTAAGTGGGGGAGATTGTAATAACCCGGAAATCTGGGCCAGTTTAAATTTTTTTATTTTGGCAATTTTAGCGAATTTTGAACATTTAAAATGAATTATTTTAAATAATATCAACAAGAAAAATGTTTTGAATTGAATTAGAACGTATATATTTATATACGTCATCGTTAGAATATAAATGATTATATATAATTATAAATAGAATTGAAAATGGCGCGGTAGTTCGATAATTCGATTTCAAACTTCAATTGAATGTACCGGGTGCAAAACAATCCGGATTTTAGTGAAACAAAAAATAATGGAATCTAATTGTGAATATCTTTCCAACGAATCCGAAAAATCAAAATTTCATAGCGGGAATCAAAAGATATGTCCAGTTGAAAATTCTGAATAGTCGCTACAGAATTCAGGCCCTAAAAAATGGAAATTTTGCAAACGACCTCGGATTTCAACGAAACCACTTTTGTTGGGTCCGTGATGTCAAGTTATTGCTAGGTTTCTAATTTCGTAATTTTTCGACTCGATATGTGAGCGTGGCAAAGGAAAACGCGTTTGACCAGTTTTAGTTGATTTTAACAGACTGGAAATTGGCCATTTTTCAAACAGTCTCAGGATTCGACGAAACTAGTTTTGTTAGGACCGTATCGTCAATACGAAGCTAGAAAATATTTTTCTGGAATTTTTAGAGTTCGTATGTGACCCCAGTAAATTGAAATGTGCGTTCAAATTCAATATATAGAGTTATATGTTGATTTTAACGGAAACTGATCGAAAACGATCGAATCAGCTTACGATACATATCCCATTGTGTTCGGAATGGAGGTAATACGCTATGGACGACAGGCGGTGGGCCTCGTTTTGAGGTCGAAATAAAAAGTTGCTTTTTGGGAGATAATTAAATAAAAAAAATATAAAACTCTCCTCCTCCTTTATTCACTCTGGCCCCCCTTTTTTTCTCGTTCATTCATTCAGAGATAAAAAAAGGAAAGAGAAGGGGGGATCGCGATTCCCAGCCGCCTCCCCAATCAACGCGCCGCCGCCAGCGATGGCGTGGGCCACCGCCTCTCCACCCGCTTCGCCTTCCTCCTCCCCTTCCTCCCCTTTCTTTCCTTCCTCCCTCCCTGTTCCTTCGCTGTGCCCCCTTGCCTCGCGACAGCCCCCTGGCCCACATTGAACGCCACGCCACCCGCTCCACCTCGCCCTCCCCCTCCTACTGATGCTCCAACAGCTCCACCGCCACCCTGATGAACGCCGCGCCCCCTACCACCTTTCCCGTCCCCGTCAGCATCTCCGGTGGGTCCCCCCCTTCGACTGGAAATCCCTCCAAGCCCAAACCCTTCGCTGTAAGTCCTTCGGTTCGTTTAATTTATTTCTTTTTTTTATTTTTCTATGTTATCAATTGCAAAAGTTTAAAACTATAATTTTTATATTATAGAAAGATTGAAAATATGATTTTTGTATAATATAAATATTAAAGATATGATTTTTATATATGTATTGAATCAAAAATATGATTTTTACATAGTAGGAATTATAAAAATATCATCTTTGTATATGTAGTGAAAAAAATCTGATTTTTATTATATATACATTAAAGAAAAAAGGCGGAATCTTTATATAGAGAATAACGATGTAAAAATAGAATTTTTATCTATAGAATAGCGATGTAAAAATAGAATTTTTATCTATATAGTAGCGTTGTAAAAATAGAATATTTTTATCCATATGGAGTGATTATAAAAATATGATTTTTGAATTGAAAGTGTACAAGTAAAAAAATTTGATTTTTATATATTGAATAGCATAGTAAAAATTCGATTTTTATATATTGAATAGCATAGTAAAAATTCGATTTTTATATATTGAATAGCGAAGTAAAAATTCGATTTTTATATATTGAATAGCGAAGTAAAAATTATATTCTTATATATTGAATAGCAAAGTAAAAATTCGATTTTTATATATTGAATAGCGAAGTAAAATTGTGATTTTTATATATGTAGTGAATACGGGCAACGAAAGTGGCGAAAGGCGAGAATGGCGATGATTTCATACAATAGAAGAGCCGTGGGATTGGATTAGCTATTCGATGAGAATTTCTCACCTTTTATTTTATTTTCTAGTTAAAATATATACTAGGATGCAGACGGTGTTTAGTAGCACCCGACACCCGTCGTCCACAGACCATGAACGGCTTGTATGCTTGTTTGTTTGATTTTGATGTATAGTTGATTGTGTGATGTGATGTGAAATGAAATAAAATATTTTATAGTGGAAAATATTTTTATAATTAAAAATAGAATTTTTAACGTATATATGAAATGAAATAAAATAAACAAATCGGACAATTTGTTTATATACGCACATTGACTGATATTGATTGGGACGATAAATTTTACACATCACCCAACTGCACAAATAAAATCTGTGTTTGATTTGTTTGAAACCCCACACGGGTATTGGGATGATAATTGACGTACACTAATCCCAATAGTTAGTTGTATGTCGATCGATTGATTGACCGACTGTTATAAGCGTTAAATATTTATATTTGATGCTCATACAGTGTAGAACGAACTTTGGATGATGGTTGATGATTTATCGTTGCGGTTATATACGTGTGGTAGAAAAATCCATATAATTAACATTATATGGTAATTGACTGGGCCTCATTCCAGTTTTGAAATAAAATATTTGAGATAGAAATATTTGAAATAGAAATATTTGAAATTGAATATTTGAAAATAGAAGTATAAGAAGCCGTGTTGAGTAGATTGACGCCATTTTGACGTGAACGAAATTTATATCGATTTTATTCATTTTTCAACGAATATAGAAAGTGATTTTGAAATTCAAATTAAAATTGAAATGAGTTGAATTCAAATTGAATTTTAATAGAAATGAATTCGTATTGAAATTGAATCGAATTGAATTTGAATAGAAGTGAATTCGAATTAAATTGAATAGAAGTGAATTCGAATTAAATTGAATAGAAGTGAATTCGAATTAAATTAAATAGAAATGAATTCGAATTGAAATTGAATATAAATGAATTCGAATTGAAATTTAATATAAATGAATTCGAATTGAAATCGATTTGAAATGAATTTAAAACGAATTTATATTGGAATATTCGATTTCGATTTGAAATTGAATATGAAGTTGAAAACCGTTTTGAAAACGAATTTAAAACGATTTATAAAGCACGTTTTGAATTGAAATCGACGAAGTATATATTATATATAATATAATGGCCTGAATAGAACACGCTGCGCCGCGGCAGTTCGCGAATTTCGACCATTGACTTCGAACAGATATTACGGGAGATCCGACAGTCGGATTCTCCTAAAACCAGAACCGTTGGGTTCGTATCGAAAAGAGCTTTCTAACGAATATTAGAAATTAGAAATCTAACGGTTGGATTTGGAATTATGTCCAAATCAAATTTGAAAAAGGTCGTTGTAAGTCCAGTTCGATGGCCGTTGATGGAAATCGACTGTACAGGCCTTGATAAAATTATTAAAAATAGTAATAATTTGTGTAAAATCATAAGAAATGATTTGTGAAGATTTGGTATGAAAAACTCCATATTTGAAAGGATAAAAATAGATTTTTATCGAAATGAACTAGTCTTGAACTAGAATTATAATTCTATTTATTTTTAAATAAATAAATTGAATTTGAAATGGTTTTGAAAAGAACCAGAATTTCCAATGATTGCATTGGAATGGATCTGAATCGAAATTGTCTTCGGAATATTTCGATGTTGGATTTCGTGATTATACAGATGTTGTTATGGAAATTTGAAAGATATAGATATATATATCGTTATTTCCAATACGATATCTGTTGGTCGTAGAATTTGATATTGAATATAAGCCGATATATTTTCTATTCAGAGCCTTGTATTTAATATCAAATGTGATTTGGGTTTGTCGTGAATGGTGTCTTGACTAGCACTGTTCTTGAACCCAGTTGAGAAAAGATTAAATCTTTTTATTTGGATTTAATGAAGTGTACCAATTAAATAATATTTAATTGGAATTGAATTCGAATTGATTCTTGGGTTTATCGTGAATGGTGTTTAAATAACACTCGTTATTTAACCCGATAATTAATAGAATGTGATTTTGGGTTGTCGTGAACGACATCTTCAATAATACTGTTCTTAGACCCAAAGGAGTTAAGATAATCCAGAAACTAACTGGAGATTAGTTGAGTTGAATGGTTTCTGGGGTATTGATCTGATGTTGGTTTCGGCCTTCGGGGTTAATATTTTGGGGATTGCTCACTTGCTAATTATTGGTTAGGGACTGATTGAAATGTGATGTGATTTTAGGATTTATCGTGAATCGTGTTTTAAATGACACTGATTCTTTCACCCAGTCATAGATTAAAACTAATTGGAGTTTAAATGAATCTTTAATTAGATTGAAAAAAATCGAGAATGGAGTTTCACCAGTTTTGCTCCAGGCGATAGTTAAATCTTTAATTAGATTTGAACGTGAAATGGTAATTGAATTTACCGATAACACTGAGGTGTTAGATATGAAGTATTACCAGTTTTACTTCATGGGATGAATAGGTTGTGATTGGGAAATAAAATAAATGATTACTTCGGTAAGGTTCGCTAATCCCGACTAGTTTGAATTGATATTCAAAAGTAGATTAAAGAATAAATTTAAAGGATTTATCTTTGATAAAATTAATGGGAACCTTTCCCTATGAATGTAAAATTTAGAAACTAACTGTCGGTTAGCTAAGCAGAATGGTTTTCTGGATATTGATCTGATGTTGGTTTCGGCCTTCGGGGTTAATATTTAGGGAATTATTCTCTTGATTAATTTACGGTAAGTGACTGATGAATTGGAATGAGGCATATGTTGTGTTTGTGTAACACTTATTTAAAATATACGCGAGTTATTCGGAAAGACCGGGTTTATCCCATTCTGAATAACTGATACGACGATAAGTCGAAGATGAAGACGGTGGTCGAAGACCGGAGGTCTTCACATCGTTTGAGTGATTACTGATGATCTTGATTGGGATGTACACCCAAGAAGATGGAAACAGTTGGTGATCGTCCAGACGTACTTGGAGATCGATGGATATGCGGGGTACTAGGTGCCTCCGGTTTCGTTCAGACCCAGAACGGACTTGTAAATGGACGGTGTGTCTGACATTGGATTTTAGTCTGTGTGATTGATTTCTATTAAATATATATCTGTTTGGCGGCGGAGAATTTATTCTCTTGCTCAACTCCCTTCTCTGAGACGTACGAGCTCAAGGGTTATATATTGATGGATATCAAACGCATGGAGTGAATTATCTGTGTGGCATGCCTAAGTGGCAAATGATCAAGGCTTCTGTTGAAAAGCAAAGTCTTGTGGTGATGATCAAAGCACAGCCTGTGTGGCACAGCTTTGTGTAACGTGAATTCGCGAGCCTCACACCCCGGTTGTGAACCAAAAACGGAAGAGGACCTCAGGGAGGACATGCGTTTCTTTCTAGCTAGGGTGGTGTCAGTGACCTACCAGCCCTGGCATTTATATACTTTTCACCTGTGTGGTTGTTGCTGTTGCGAGGCGCCTCGGTTAGATCGGACGATCCGGGTCCGATGGAGCCATTCGTTGGCTCATTTACGCCCCAAAGGGCGGGGAAACGCAGTGTTCAGGAATTTTAATTCACATCGGTGGACCGGCCCTGACGATCCAAGGGCCCACCTGAGTCTGGGTCCTGAGGCTCGGGCTAGAGAGTCACGAATCGGTTGAGAACTATCTTTTGCCTCGGTTCATAGATGGAATTCCAATTTCCAAATACGTGATTTTGCGGTTTTAATTGTAGAACTAGTGAGGCGACATGATATATGGTACCCATGTCGCCTATGATTGTTACTTATGATTTGAAGTTGTTTTATACACTATACACTTATAATAGTATCAAATGATTTCTTTTAAACGTATCAAACATTCTTGGCTATTATAAGGTAAAACCCTATCCCCCGGCTTGCGTTGCATTGTGTGATAGGACCTGGGTCTTATAATAGCTTCATTTTTCTTTATTTAGCATTGCGCTGTTGTTTTATGCACTGGTGTTCTTGGGAGGAAACCCGTTCCGTGTTATATGGCGTGGTCCCTTGATTTACCTAACTTTAAAAATAAAGATTAACCGTTTTAGTTCTCACACCAGTCCCATGACTGACCTGGAGTTTATTGTTTTAACCTAAACTCTGGGTGCCCTTATTTTCGACACGGGCAGCTAGTAGTTTTGGTTTTGCAGATTTATATTCACAGGATCCTGGTTTACAGCTGGAACGATATCCGGAAAGCTTTGTATCCGTATATCTCTTCTAGTTGTGTATTGTATTATTTTCCGCTGCTATGTATTTAAATGTAATTTAAATCTCTGATATTTCTGTGTGATATTCATTTATACTCTATATATTGTTGTAATCTGATGCATTGTTGTAATAGACAATGAAATGTTCTCCCGTCTGCGTTCTATTTTGTCGTGTTCTCAAAACAATTCGTTCTTTCTCTCCTCTTCGGAGACCGGGGAAGTTCGGGTCGTTTCACAAACTCTACTTCTAATTTGCATTGTAAAAATATGATTTTTAATTACAATGCAAACTCTACTTCTAATTTGCATTGTAAAAATATAACTTTAATCCCAAGCCACATTCCTACATCTTATTTACATATAAAATAAATAAATTTTATTTCTAATGTTCATTCCCATTCTATGTTACATATATATAAAAAAAATGTAAATTCTATTATACAATGAAATTGCATCCTTTAATTACATAGAAAAATGTAGTTTTTGTCATACGGTATAATTTCCTATAGACCTTACATATAAAATCGTAATATTTAACACACAATGTAAATTCATGTTTTAATTACAGATAAAAATGTAAATTTTATCCTACGGTGTAATTCCCTATATAATTTACATATAAAAATGTAAATTTTAACATACGATGGAATTCACAAGTTAATTACAAAGAAAAATGTAATTTTTAACATACGGTGTGAATTCACTTTTAATTACAAAGAAAAATGTGATTTTTAACATACAGCATAAATTCACTTTATAATTTACATATAAAAATGTAAATTTTAACATACGATGAAATTCACTTTATAATTTACAAAGAAAAATGTAATTTTTAACATACGGTGTGAATTCACTTTTAATTACAAAGAAAAATGTGATTTTTAACATACAGCATAAATTCACTTTATAATTTACATATAAAAATGTAAATTTTAAAATACGATGAAATTCACTTTATAATTTACATATAAAAATGTAAATTTTGACATACGATGAAATTCACTTTTAATTACAAAGAAAAATGTGATTTTTAACATACAGCATAAATTCACTTTATAATTTACATATAAAAATGTAAATTTTAACATGCGATGAAATACACTTTATAATTTACATATAAAAATGTAAATTTTAACATACAATGAAATTCACTTTTAATTACAAAGAAAAATGTTATTTTTAACATACAGCATAAATTCACTTTATAATTTACATATAAAAATGTAAATTTTAACATATGATGAAATTCACTTTATAATTTACATATAAAAATGTAAATTTTAACATACGATGAAATTCACTTTTAATTACGAAGAAAAATGTGATTTTTAACATACAACATAAATTCACTTTATAATTTACATATAAAAATGTAAATTTTAACATACGATGAAATTCACTTTATAATTTACATATAAAAACGTAAATTTTAACATACGATGTGAATTCACTTTTAATTACAAAGAAAAATGTGATTTTTAACATACAGCATAAATTCACTTTATAATTTACATATAAAAATGTAAATTTTAACATATGATGAAATTCACTTTATAATTTACATATAAAAATGTAAATTTTAACATACGATGTGAATTCACTTTTAATTACAAAGAAAAATGTAATTTTTAACATACAGTGTGAATTCACTTTTAATTGCAAAGAAAAATGTCATTTTTAACTTTAATTCACAATAAAAATAACGTAAATTACATATCGATGTAAATTTCATAACGAAGTGAATTCCTACTTTAATTCACATTAAAAATAATGTAAATTACATAACGGTGTAAATTTCATAACGAAGTGAATTCCATAACGAAGTGAATTCGATAACGATGAACAAGATGATAGATTTATACGTTATTCATGTCCAATATTTCTTGCCCAATATTTCGTGTCCAATTCTACCACAACAATATTTTGAATAATACCAGGATCAATTAGAATTAATAACATTTTTTTATTTTTTTTGAATATCAACCAACCATGATTTACAAGATAAACAAATGAATCACCAAACTCAGATCTAACATTTAAACTTGCAGATCTAATATCATAACGTCGCAAACGATTTAGATCCATTACTTAGAATAACAACAATCGCAGATCTAATTATTTTTAACCAATTAAACTTCTCACAACGCAATAATAATAATTAAATTAATTAAATTATATTAAAAATAAATTCTCACCTTGCTCGGAACTGGAACGAAGGTTCGGATTTGATCAGATTTCGTGTTCAAAGTCACGGCAGTTACGGATCTGAAAGATTTCAATTCGAAGTTCATACAAATAAATCAGAACCGACTTTTAACAACTGTCGCTGTAACGCATAAAAGCGTGACAAAACTGAAATATTCATACCTTGAAATTTTCAGAAAAGTTCAAAACTTTGAATCCAGAATTCGGGAGCTGTAGGCGACGGTTTTGCGAACGGTTTGTGGGAGATTGGAGAGCTACGAGAGGGGAATGTTCGGCTGGAAAGGGGGAGGGTGCGGCGGGCTGTGCTTGGGGCGGCGGCGGTTCTAAGGTCGCGGGTTGGGGCTCGAAATTTGAGAGCTACAGGGCGTGAAATCGAATGAAACTTGTCGGAGATTGGAGAGGAAGGGAAGAGCTTCAAAAGGTTCAACTACGACTAAGTCTAATTGTGAGTGGATTGATGGGAAAATGGCTATGGGTTCGACTGATCGGGGAAGAAGAAGGTACGGCCGTATTTATACGCGTATTCTCCACGTATTTTCTATTTTATTTAATTTATTTTATTCCGGAAAATAGGGTTTTTCGTTCGAACTCCAATTCGCGCTCAACGACTGTCGAACAATAGGTTTTGACGCCTTCTGAACGCAATGGTGCTAGTGCCGAGGTCTAATTCTGAAGTTTACAGTGTGTTTTCTTTATTTTCAAATTAATTCTTTTATTTTTAATTCGAATGTACTTTCTAATTTTACTGGGGTCACAAACTAAGTCAGAAAATCCAGAAATTTTTTTTTTGGCTTTCTTATGACGATACGATCCCAACAAAATTTATTTCGTCGAATTCTGAGAATGTTCGAAAATTGGCTATTTTTCAGTCAATTAATTTTGACCGAAATTGACAAAACATAGTTTCTTTTGCCATGCTCACAAATTAGCTTCAAAAATCATGAAATTTGAAACCTAGCAATAGTTTTACATTCCGGATCCAACAAAAGTGGTTTCGTCGAATTCCGAGGTCGTATGCAAAATGTCGATTTTCAAGGGTGATATATTTTCTATAGCGACCTTTCTGAAAATTCATTTGGCCACAACTTTTGATTTCCGCTATGAAACTTCGATTTTTCAGATTCTTAGAAAGATATTCATTTACAGATTTAAATATTTTTCGTTTCACCAAAATCCGGTTTATTCTGCATCCTGTGTAGTTAGTCAAAGTTCAAGTTTGACTTTTCAAACTACCGTCCTATTTCTAATTCTTTATGTAATTTAATTGAATATATTTGCATTAACTTTGCTCAAAATAAATCTCCATTCATTTTTATTTGAAATAATTTATTTTAAATATTTAAACACCCCTAAAATCTCTAAAATGAAAATTTTAAATTGGCCCCAAATTCCGGGTTGTTACACAATCACTGGAGTAAACCCGTTTTGCGAAAGTGGCGTGGTCCTATGATTGGCCTTGTTATTGTTGTTTATCAAGTTAAGTAGATTTCTCATAGCAATCCCATGACTGACTCGTAGTTTGTTTCACTTTGCAAACTTGGGTGTCCTTATTCTCATACGGGCAGCCTAGCGATAGGTAACAGGGTATATTTTGGCTTTCGCACTGCAGCATGTAGTGCACCTTTTGGCTTGTATGGCGAGGACTTGACTTCTCCGTATTTTAGCTATTTGATATTCTGCCATTAGTACTTTTGTATATGATTCCCGCTTATCGCGATGTAGACAGATTTACTTCTATTATGTATTTATGATGTATATGTACTAGTGATCTTGATGTAGACTGGTCATTTCCTTTAATGCACTAAGTTGTATCCTAAACTGTGCTACTCGATGTTTATTGCATATTATGATTCCACTGTCATATTGATGTAAACTATTCTGTTTTCTGTTTATGCTATTATCGGTTCTCTGCTAATGACGATTAATGGGTTATATTCCAATGATTATCCTAAATTCTATCGTATGGAGTTTTGAGATCGTCACAGGTGGTATCGGAGCCTTGGTTAATCTTAGTTCTGTAATTTAACACATTAAACACCTCGTCAAGATAGAATCAGTAGTGTTCTAAGAAGAGTAGCTCATTAGAGATAGGACTAGTAATGTCCTAGAATGAGCTAAGCAGAATAGCTAATTACTTGATCAGTACATCGTAATCTTTTCATACATTCTTCGGCTATTACCACGTCTTAAAATTATCATTTCTGTGAGCTTGACTCTTTTCTTGCTTGCACAGAACTTGACTAGATGGCTACCCGAGCAGCAGCAGCTAGAGGTAGAGCAGGCCGAGGAGGCCGAGGCGGAGGATCAGTGAATATCCCTGTTGTACCAGAGCCTTTGGTTCAACCACCACAACCCCCTAGACTGTTTAAGTTAGACCGAGTGGGAAAGACATATAGGAATCTGGGAGGCAAGCCATTCTCGGGCACAAGTACTACAATTGAAGCCTTGGGCTGGTTGAACACTTGTGAGAAGATCTTTAGGGGCATGGGTCTTGAGGATCAGAGGAAAAGCTTTATGGGCGCTTGGCTATTGCAGGACGAGGCCCAACTCTGGTGGGACGCCATTACGTTAAATGGGGAGAGGAGAGATGACATGGAATGAATTCAAAACACTGTTCAAAGAGAAGTTCATTCCAGAGCAAGAGATGGAGCGCTTGCATGATGAGTTTGCCAATCTCCAACAGGGAGATCGCACCATCCAGGACTACCTCAATAGGTTCACTCAGCTATCCCGCAAGCTTGTTTAGACATTGAAGGCAAAGAATAAGAGGTTCATTCATGGACTTCAACGCAAATATCAGGATAGAGCAATGAGCCATGATAACCTTACATTCCCCAAGATCGTGGATATGGCTTGCAATTATGAGAGCCTAGATATGAGGAACATGTAAATAGACCGCACAAAGAATCAGGCGGGAAACAAGCGCAAGACTTCAGAAAGTCAGCCCGAATCCAGCAACACAGCAGCTAATGCCAAGCCAGAAACGAATAGGCCACCTAGAGGAAGCTACTACAACTGCGGTCAAGCTGGCCATTACTCTAATGTGTGCACCGCTCCAAAGCGGCAGAAGACCACCCAGGCAAGCTCGAGTCAGAATTCTAGTGACAGGCGAGAGTGTTACAACTGTCATCGAAAGGGCATATCAAGGCCAAGTGTCCCTTGCTGAAGAATTCACAGGTTGCGCATATATACGACGGGACGAGTCCGCCGGCTATTGCAGATGGGACAGGTAATCCCGATGTTTTGGGAGGTACCCTTACAATTAAAAATATTCCTATTTCCGTACTACTTGACAATGGTGCATCACAAAGTTTTATTGCAAGTAACACTGTTAAAAAGTTAAAGTTAAATCCAAGAAAGCTTAAAGAATCGGTTAGAGTTCATAATCCGATAGGAGGGTCTATTGTTCTCGGTTCATATTGTAAAGTACCTGTTTCTTTTTCTCGATATCGGTTTCCTTTTTGATCATTATGGATTTTTCCGAGTTCGATATTATACTTGGATTGGACTGGTTAACCAAATACGAGGCCGAAGTGAAATGTGCCGAGAGGATAATTATAATTAAAACAAAGCATGGGTATATTGCTATACCATGCCAAGGCTCAGATTCAGATCCTAATAGGAAAGAATTTTGGTCTGCGCTAGAAGTTATTCCCACTTTGTTAGAGAATATTCCTGTCGTTAAACACTATGCGGATGTGTTCGAAGAAGTCGAAAGCTTACCTCCGCAAAGAGAAATTGAATTCCGAATCGATTTATTTCCGAATTCCAGGCCGGTAGTGCATTCAATTCGAAGAATGACTCTAAAAGAAAAAGAAGAATTAGGCGATCAAACTCGACAATTACTATGGAAGGGTCTGATCAGACCTACCTTTTCTAGTTGGGGTGCAGCTGTAGTGTTTGTTCCTAAGTCAGACGGTACTCTTCGATTGTGTGTTGATTACCGAGACCTCAACAAGCAGACGCTCAAGAACAAATATCCATTACCCTGCATCGATGATTTGCTGGATCAATTAAATGGAGTGAGAGTATTTTCTAGAATGGACCTAGCTACTGGTTTCCATCAACTGAGAATTGCCGAAGAGTGTGTTCCTTTGACAACTTTCAGAGGTCCAGACATATTTTATGAGTGGTTAGTAATGTCGTTCGTCTTATGCAACGCTCTAGCATACTTCGTTGATCTAATGAATAGAGTGTTCAGAGAAGTCCTGAATAAATTAGTTCTGGTATTCATCGATGATATTTTAATCTACTCCAAGTCAGAAAGCGAGCATGAAAAACATTTATAACAAGTGTTGGGGATTCTGAGAAAGAACGTCTTCAAAGCTAAATTCTCTAAATGTATCTTCTGGAAAGAGGAAGTGAAGTTCCTTGGCCATGTCGTGTCAAAGGAATTTCTGTAGATCCAAGCAAAATTACAACAATCCAAGAATGGAAGCAGCACACTACACCCATGGAAGTCCGAAGTTTTCTGGGATTGGCTAGTTATTATCGGAAATTCGTTAAGGATTTTTCGAAGATATCAGGCTTATTAACCAAGCTTACTAAGAAGCATGAAAGGTTTAAGTGGACTCCAGACTGTGAGGAAGCTTTCCCGGAACTGAAATTAAAATGGACAATTCCTCCAGTATTAACCATTATCGAAGGCAATCAGGACTTGACGGTCTGGACAGATGCTTCAATTAGAGGTCTTTGTGCAGTATTAATGCAAAGAGGCCAAGTAGTCGCTTATGCTAGCCGTCACTTGAAGCCGGATGAGAAGAATTATGCAACTCGTGATCCTGAATTATTAGCCATCGTGTTCGCTATGAAAATATGGAGGCACTATCTTTTGGGTAAGAAATTTGAATTATATACTGATCATCAATAATTGAAGTATTTGTTCACCCAGAAAGACTTCAATATGAGACAACAACACTGGCTAGAATTTCTTACAGCGTATGATCTAAATATTCTGTGTATGCTGGGAAAAGCCAATGTGGTAGCGGATGCGCTTAGCAAAAAAACCGCGACCATCGCCAATCTTATAATCATGCTGTCGTTAATTGATAAGATCTCTGTACTTCAGAAAGACGATGAATTTATTCAGAGGATTGGCAAAAAGATTAAGGAAGGAGAACCCTCGAGTTTCTAGATTGATAACCAGGGAGTTCTGAGGTTGAAAGGCCGAATTTGCATCCCCAATATTTCTGAGCTCCGAAAGGAAGTGATAGATGAATGTCACAAGTCCAAACTAAATATCTATCCGGGTGTGAGCAAAATGTATAATGACCTCAAACGAACATTCTGGTAGAGGGCAATGAAAAGGGACATTTATATATATGTTAGCAGGTGCTCTACTTGCCAACTAGTCAAAAGCGACCAACAGAAACTTACCGGATTGTTGCAACCATTGGAAATTCCAAATTGGAAGTGGGAACAAATTTCCATGGACTTCATAGATGATTTGCCCCGAACCAGGAAAGGAAATGACAGTATTTGGGTGATCGCAGATCGTTTCACGAAGACCGCCCATTTCATACTTGTCAGGTCCAATAATAACGGTCAAAGTCTAGCTCAGATTTATTTCAGAGAAATTGTTAAGCTACATGGAGTGCCGATCAGCATAGTCAGTGATAGAGATCCAATATTTACTAGCAAATTCTGGGAGGCATTTCAAGTAGAACTGGGAACAAAGCCGAACCTGAGCACCGCATATCACCCTCAGACAGATGGCCAAACTGAGAAGGTGAACCGTATTTTAGAAGATTTACTATAGGCTTGTATTATTGATTTTGGCGGATCATGGGAAGATCACCTGCATTTGGTCGAGTTCTCATATAACAACAGCTATCAAGCAAGCTTGAAAATGTCGCCATTTGAAGCATTATATGGTAGACCGTGCAGATCTCCCTTATGTTGGGTAGAACCTGGCAATAGACTTGTGCTGGGACCCGATATGATTCACAAAGCTTTAGAGAAAGTCGATTTCATCAAGAAACAATTACAAACGGCTCAAAGCCGATAGAAAAGTTATGCAGATTATAGAAGAAGAGATTTAGCTTTCGCTGTCGGTGATTATGTTTATTTGAGAGTTTCTCCGATGAGAGGAGTGGTCCTATTCGGTAAAACTGGGAAGTTGGCACCTAGATTTATTGGTCCCTTTCGTATACTTGAACGAATTGGAACTCTTGGTTATAGGGTTCAATAACATGATTGGTCGCCTGGAGTACTTGATGTTTTTCACGTATCTCAACTTCGAAAGCATGTGCATGATCCAGATCTTATTGTAGAAGAAGCAGCGCAACAGGACTTGGAAATTACTCCAGAATTAGTAGTCAGAAGAGAGCCGGTAAAGATATTTGGCAAAGAAACTAAAGAGCTAACGAACAAAAAGGTTCATTTAGTTAAAGTGCAGTGAAGCGGAGATCCTAGAGACTGTACTTGGGAGACAAAAGAAAGCATTAAGCGAGCTTATCCCAATTGCAGAGCATACCTCTTTGACTAACTCTGATGCAAGGTACTTTTACAACACTTTGCATTTCCGTTTTGTTTCCTACTTTACTACTGTTTCCTTTTCGG
Organism: Allium sativum; assembly: GCA_030737875.1. Taxonomy (NCBI): domain Eukaryota; kingdom Viridiplantae; phylum Streptophyta; class Magnoliopsida; order Asparagales; family Amaryllidaceae; genus Allium; species Allium sativum. The sequence goes on from CM060923.1 coordinate 244,006,397, forward strand.
GGACGAAAAGTTTTAAGTGGGAGAGATTGTAACAACCTGGAAAATAGGAGCCAATTTAAAAAATTTAATTTGGTTATTTTAATGAATTTAGAGTAATTGAAATAATTTATTTCCATTAAATAATGAGTTAGAAATAGTGAGGCAGTTTAAAATTTTGAATTCGAACTTTGACTAAACGTGCAGGATGCAAAATATAATGGATTTTAGCGAAACCATAAATATTTAAATCTGTTTAAGAATATCTTTCTAAGAATATGAAAAATCGAAATTTCGTAGCGGGAATCAAAAGTTATGGCTAGTTGAATATTCAGAATGGTCGCTATAGAATGAATATAGCCCTTGAAAATTGACATTTTGCAAACGACCTCTGTTTTCGACGAAACCACTTTTGTTGGATTTGAGATGTCAATTTATTGCTAGATTTCAAATTCCATAATTTTTGGAATTAATATGTGAGCATGGCAAAAGAAAATGTGTTTGGTTGATTTTAGTCAAATTGGATCGGCCAGAAAATAGGCATTTCTTAAACGGTCTCAGAATTCAGCAAAATCAGTTTTGTTGGGACTGTATCATCCCAACATAGCTAGATTTATTTTTCGGGAATTTTTGGAATCAGTATGTGGCCCCGGAAAATTAAAATGAACGTTCAAGATAGAATTTGAATGTTTTATATTTTAATTTGAAGAATAACTGACTGTAACAGTCGAATGGGCCTACGAAACATATTGCATTGTGTCCGGAATGGGGGTATTTAGCTAGGACGACAGTCGTTAGGTTTGAATTGGTGCTCGTCTAAGAAAACTCTAATTTTTGAAATAATATACATATCAGCCAATAATAAATTTCCATTCATTATTTTAATTTATAAAAAAATTCAGAAAACCCCCAGATAACCCTTGTTCGAACGTTGCTGGAGCTTCTTACCATCTCTCCTCCTTAAATCCTAACCCGCTCAACAAAACTTAATGGCCCTTCAGAGATTTTTGTAGATCTCCTCACCGCCTTCAGATCCATATAAATTTCGACCTCTATCGATTGGTATTTCTCGAGTTCTAGGCCCACGAAGGAGCGTCGCATCGGCCTCTTTTTCCGCTCCACCGCTGCATCGAGTTCAGCGCCACCCACCTCCTCCTGAGCTCCTCTCCTAGATCTAGAGCGTGGCACCACCTGATTGGCCTAACGTTGCACAGATTTCGAGAAAACCCGAAACCTAGTTTTAAACATTCAAAGAAGGTAACAGCTTGATGTTTATTTAATGGTTTATAACACTTTTAACTGTTTGAAATAACGATTTTCAAATAAAAATCATATCTTTTTGCTATGTTGACGATATTTGATGAAACAAGAAACATCGGACTCGTAGCAAGATCATTTACATTCTACAAGAAGTTAGAACGTGTTCCGAGCTCGCTACAAATTTCAGATGGATTAAAATCGATGTGAGACATCTAAATTCAATATGGAAAGGAAATGTGTTGTATAAATTATATGAGCGAAATAAGAATTATATATGCGTTTTACACCACATGTATGAGGGTTGTATAAGTTATATGAGCGATGTATAAATTATACATGCGTTGTAAAAATCATATATGTGATGAAATGGAAATGAAATATATATATATATATATATATATGCATATACTCCCCTCGTCAACAGACCATGGACGATATGAATTGATTGTGATTGACGTGAAATTGATTGATAATGCGAATGGTTGAAAATTAGTTGAAATGCGAATGGTTGAAAATTAGTCGAAATGCGAATGGTAGGAAATAATTGTTTGTGGTTAAAAGAAATTGATTGTGGGTGAAACAATGGGAATTGTTGTGGAAATTTCATATGATATGAACTTGATCTTAGAGCATTTAGATAAGCCCCTTATGGAACACCGCGAGGCCTAAGGTAGTGCGAGGAGTCGTACTCGGGATGGTGCCGGTTTTTAACCCCCTACTGTTATGCTACCAAAATTTTCAGTAATATCTATGTGTTGGAATTATATTCATGTATTGAATTATATTCATATGTTGAATGAACTGTTTAGATAATAAAAACCACATTTTTATTATGCGTTTGAATTATATGTAGTGTGCATGTATGAGATATTCATATGTTGAGATATTCATATGTTGAGTGGCATTCATGTGTTGAATAAATTGTTTGAAAAGTAAAAATAGCATTTTTATCACATATATGGACTATATAAAATTTAGTGTTTTAAATAAATTATTTTAAGCCTCAAAAATAACAATTTTATATTATGTATGAAGTATATAAAATATTAGTGTTTCAAATAAATTGTTATAATGATAAAAATATCAATTTTATTGTATGTGTGAACTAATTAAAATATTCATGTGTTGAAAAGGATTCATGTGTTGGATAAAAGGATTGAACAATAAAATTGACATTTTCATTGTGAATATGAAGTGCTAAAAACATTCATGTATGGAATAAATATTTTGAGAGATAAAAATATCATTTTTATCATGTATACAACTCGCTAAAAATACACATGTGTTGAAACATATTTTTGTTCGCCAAAAATAACATCTTTATCCTATGTATGAAGTGTTAAAAATAACTGCGTGTTGAAACAAACATTTGTGCGCTAAAAATATTATTTTAGTTTAGTTCTTCATAAATATATATATATATGTGTGTGTGTGTGTGTGTGTGTGTGTGTGTGTGTTGAACATGAATATGGATTAGCTGTTGAGTAAAGAATATATTTGCATGCCCGACAAATAGGTAAACCTTAATGAGTTGGCCGCGCGATTTTATTATTATATAAACTCCTGTGAATGCCATTGGATGCGGAGTGCTTGTTGTTCTGTGTGAAATAATAAACGTTGCCATAGGATAGCTACAATTAATTTTGAACTACACTACATGGCATACTTCATGAGGATAGCATACACAATCATATACCACATAAGCATTTGGAGCTTACGTGACGAGGTTGAAGATGTACCATACAAGCGAGAGGCTTGTATGGCGATGACTATATTTCAGGTTGAACTGAAGATTGATATGGACTATATAAAATATAACGGTAAATTGCCAGATTAATAAAAACCCCACACGGGTATGGAGATGACAATAAACATGTCTCTCTTGTCATTAAGGCACAAAAACCTTATAGGGTGACGAGAATTTATTCTCTGGAGTTATGATCTATACGCACTCTGCTGTGGACACCGGAATATATCACTGTAAATATGTGCATGCTTTTAGGATTTATCGGGTGCCTAATGCGGCCCAATAAATTTTCAAAGCCATCCCCGTACAAAGGAGGTTATGGCGAAATTTTCCGAAAGTTAAAGGCGTTAGTGAAATAATTGAAGTGAAAATGATATGGAAATCGTCGAATGAAGTATATTTATATACAAAATATAAATTAAATAAACGAATAACAATGCTATAGTTCGTGTTTTGAAATCGTAATTTTAAACAATTATATGGAGGAATCCGACCATCGGATTTCCCTGAAACCGGAACCGTTGGATTCGCTTTGGAAAAATCTTTCCAACGATATAAAGTTTGTTAGAATCCAACGGTTAGATTGTGTGAAATGTTTAATTCAAATCTGAATGAAAACAACACCATAATGAATTATATTTATATATATACATATATATATATATTAAATAAAACGAACAATGACGCTGCAGTTCATGTTTTGAAATCGTAACTTTAAATGATTATATCGAGAGGTCCGACTGTCGGATTCTCCCGATTCCGAACCGTTGGGTTTGCTTTGAAGAGATCTTTCCAACAGACTTAACTTTGTCAAGATCCAGCACTTAGATTTTGAGAAATGTGTAAATCAAATTTAGAGAAGAACATCGCTAGGGTCACGGTATAGCCTGAAACGTTGTTTAATTAAATGGGGCTATTTTTAAATAAATAAAAATAGTGAAATATCATTATAAAATATTATAAGCGATATGGAATGGAAATAAACCGATTCTACTTTGTTTGCTTGATATTTGATGGTTGAATGTGTTTGACATTAAAAATATATAAAGAACTGAAATGTGGATGTCAAATAATTTAACCATGGACAGAATTGATTTGAATTCTAATATACGTGAATTATTTGAAAAGGCCGAGTTAATTCTCATTTCAAATAATTGATCGACGAATAAATGTCGAAGATATGAAGACGGTGCAAGACCGGTGATCTTCACATCGTGTAGATTACTACTGATGCCTTTGAGATGGGTAGCTCCCTTGACGAGGTTACAGTGGTACGAGTCTGAACGTACTTGCTGATCGTCCGGATATGCGAGGGCTTCTCTCCTGTATTGGACATACAGGAGCAGGAATAAGGTGCCTCTAGTTTCGTTCAGACCCAGAACGGACTTGTAAATGGATGCGTGTCTGACGTGTATTATGTGCTGTATTCATTGATCTCTACTAAATATACATTTATTTGGCGGCGGAGAATTTATTCTCTAGCTTAACGCCCTTCTCTGAGACGTACAAGCTCAGAGGTTTTATATCGGTAGATATCAGTTGTATGGTGTGGATTGACAGCGTGGCATACGAAGATGCAAATGATCAAGTCTTTTGTTGAAAAGCAGAGTCTTGTGGTTGATGATCAAAGAAAGGCTTTAATATACTGCAGCTTTGTGTATGACGTGGATTCGCGAGCCTCACACCTCGGTATGAGTTAAAAAAGGGATAAGGACCGCTGGGAGAACATGACGTTTCTTTCTAGCTATGGGTGGTGTCAGCGTTTTACTAGCCCTTACATCGTTGATTATTATACCTTTGTGGATATTGGAATGCCAGGCGCCTCGATATATTGGTCTCTACGGAGCCGATAGATAGGTCCGATAGGACCGAGAAACGTGTGTTCAGGAATTTCCAATCCACTAACGTAAGTGTGCATCGGCCCAACCAATTCCAAGGGTTTTCTGTTGGGAATCCTGAGGCATTTGCTAGAGTGTCTCGAAGCCGGTGAGGAGCTTGCCCCTTGCCTCGACTAATGACGGAATCCAAATTTCCAATACGAAATTACGGATTTGATTGTAACTTATATATGGCGACATAGTAGATGGTAGCTATGACGTCTAGGATTGATATTTATGATTGAATTTGCTTTTGAAACATATATGCACTAGTAATAATATCAAGTGATTTTGCTTACACGTATGAAGCATATTTTGACCATTATAAGGTAAAACCCTATCCTCCGGTTTGCGTTGCATTGTATAATGGGACTTGGGTCTTATAATGGCTGCATTTTTCTAAAGAGCATTGCGTTGTTCAAATAATTACCATATTTAATGCACTGGAAATCACTGGAGTAAACCCGTTCTGTGAAGTGGCGTGGTCCAATGATTGGCCTTGTTATTGTTGTTTATCAAGATAAGTAGATTTCTCGTACCAATCCCATGACTGACTCGTAGTTTGTTTCACTTTGCAAACTCGAGTGCCCTTATTCTTACACGGGCAGCCTAGCGACAGGTAATAGGGGATATTTTGACTTTCGCACTACAGCATGTAGTGCACCTTTTGGCTTGTATGGCGAGGACTTGACATCTCAGTATTTTGGATATTTGATATTCCGCCATTAGTACTTTATGTATATGATTACCGCTTATCGCAATGTAGATAGATTTACTTCTATTATGTATTTATGATGTATATGTACCAGTGATCTTATTGTAGACTGATCATTTCCTTTCGTGCACTAAGTTGTATCCTACACTGTGCTATTCTTATGTTTATTGCATATTATGATTCCGCTGTCATATTGTAAACTATTCTGTTTTCTGTTTATGCTATTATCGGTTCTCTGCTAACGATGATTAATGTGTTATATTCCAAGGATTATCCTTAATTCCATCATACGGAGTTTTGAGATTGTCACGGTCCTAGTGATCAGGCTCCAGGTACACCTTACTGTAATGATAATAATCCAGGTACGTCGACTCTCGGCCTTGAGAGCGAACCACACCTTCATGAACTTCCCCGACTTTTCATCACCAACACCGTTACCCGAATATCATTGGTAACACATAGAAATCATTTTTATATCCCGGAGTGGGGAAAACCATTTCACAATAATAATAATCACAAGTACTTTGAAGCTATAGTACTTCACATCAGCAATTCACACATATGATCAATCACTATTAATCACGTAACCTTTGAGCTCGTACGTCTCAAAGAAGGGTGCTAAGCAAGAGAATAAATTCTTCGCCACCACACAGATACATCATCAATAGCAACTAATCAGATACATGATGAATCACAACGTAAAACAATAATACATTTCCAAATCATTTCGAAATCATCGGGTTTAGCCCTCGAAATTCTTTCTGCTTTATAAAACATTCCCTATCCAAAATCGGGAATACATTTCTTTTTACTTAAGAAAATCTCATTTCCAAACATTCATTAAGTTTAAATGAACCCAAAAGCATCGCTAAAAACCTCATAGTCAAATCGTGAATTGTTTCACAAGGTGTTAGCATACAAACATTTCTATCCAACCCAATGCTGAATGTAAAAGCGTATTTTGCTCATAAACTGGCCGAGCACAATGCAAACAATCAATCAATCACAATCAATATCAACAACCAAGTATATTTGGTGTATACCACTTCTTGTGTTTTGGTAAATTTTATTACCATCTATTCATTCCAAATCTAATTAACGATTTATTAAAAATCTACTTAGTTTCAATCTCTAAAATCATTACTCAATGATTATTCAACTTTTTGGAAATTAATTACGTCTTTAACTGGGTTAAAGAACAAATGTCATTTAAAACACAAGTCACGATAAACCCAAAATCATCTTCGATTTAAAATGGAATCTTCATGAAAATCATATCTGCTTACAGTTAATATTAATCTCCGTATCCAACCAACACTATAAGCGGAATATTGGCTAGCGCCTTTCAAATTCATCAAATAGTCTAAGTCTTCATCTATGGAGACTTATCTCAACCGTTAATCAAAATGGTTTCTATTTGATTCCAATTTAATTTAAATAATTGGAAAACTCCAGTGTTCACTTATCTTTATTTTGGATTCACTATACAAAAATGAATATCTACCTTAAATTTAATGTTCAATGAACTGTTAACTGAACATCGGGCTTTCCTTTCGATCCATTCAGATCCTCGCCCAGATAAATAAACGTTGGCCGGGTAAGTTCGGCGCACTGGTTGCAGCATCCCTTAACTTGTTAAACACCCTGTTTATCTTTCTGGATCTCACAATCGGGACAGACTTACTGGTGGTTTCCGCATATTCAACCAAAATAGGTGCTTATTATTCAAACCATTATTCATTCATCCAAAATACTTTCATTTTTTTCTTGATTATTTTATTATTAAAATAATCATTTAAAATCCAATTTCTGGAATGAGACTCATTCAACTCCCGTATAACCCGAGAATCTGGGTATATACAAACATTCAATAAACATAGACAAGATGTTATGTGTCTAACGAGTTGTAGCTAAACTCGATAGTTATTTAAGATCAGATATCGATGTCATAATTGGGTTCCATTTTACTAATTAACAACCAAATGGTATTCATAACCATTTCCAATACAACCAATCCAAACACCAAACATTCAAGCCAAAATATGCATACATGGACATCCCAAACCAATAATATTCTCACTTGAATAATAATTAAGTAATGATCACAAAAGATGATTTCATGTCAATTATCTTATGTTCCATAAATATACACATCCATGAGACTAGGATATCTAAATTTCAAATGAATCCAAACATAAATAGGTTCCTTTATGTCTTTAACTAAATTTAGGCCATGTTTTACTTTCCTAACTTTCACCATCACCAAACTATATCATCGACAAGTTTTGATGATCACAAAATAATGAATTAGCTTACTAACTTTCCAAAAATTATGCTCATAACCTAAACATGCTGACATGTATACTACATAAGGGTGTTAAGGAACTAAATTCAATTCTAATCCATGTAGATTTTATCCCAAAATCCCTTTAGATTTCTTTGAGACACTTTAACAAACATGTTATGTGCATGTTTTTAATCAAATTTAAAAGCCCTTTTTACAAATTGATTTCACATACAAACTCATCTTTACACATGAAGATCAAAACCTTAAGGTTTCTTCATCTTTTACCACATCAAACTATTTACTAACAAACCACCAACCACCGTCCAAAGCATGTATAAACCAAATATTCCATAAGGGTGAGATTTTGTGAACTAAACTAAAGGGTTTCATCCTCAAACCTAACTAAGATTTACTTAGAAACCCATTAGCAACCAATTTCCAACCATTTACTTAATAGTTTTCTTTTAGGCATTTCATTGAACTCCTTATATACATATAGATTATTCTCTTTCTACTTCTAAATTTCTCACCAACAACCAATAAACATAGATATATAGTCACTAACTAAACCCTTTAAACTATAGTTTCCTCACAAAATCCCTTTAAAAGTTTAGTTTTTCTCACCTAAAAGCTTCCAGAACTTCGCCTAGGATGTATATATCCTTCTCTTAGCTTTTCTCCTTCCTTTCTTCTTTATTTTCTTGAAAAATATTCTTTTACTTTTATTTAAAAGGGGAAAACGTGAGAAAAATGGGGAAGGGAGGAAGAAGGAGAATTCAAAGGGAAGAAAGGAAATGAGATGATAAGGAGATAAGGGTGGAGGTATTTATAATATTGAAATGGGTATGGATTGCTTATGTGTCTTAAATCCAAAGGTAGGAAATGTGTGGCTTATATTCATCCTTATCAATTTTCATCCTTACCCTTTTGAATAGTAAAGTGTGTTTTCTCACACACTTTCCAGCCTCGAATCGTAGTATCAAATGATGGTGGTTTTCAGAAATTCTTTCACCATATCGTCCGGTTTCTAACGTACTTCAATCCTATATGTTCAGATCCAAAATTGGATAGAAAATGAATGGATATAATTCATCCTTATCCATTCAAATAGTAAAGTGTGTTTTCTTAAGCACCTTCTGCCCTCGCGTCGGAGTAGCAAATGATAACCGTTTTAAGAAATTCTTTCACCGTATAGTCCAATTTCTAACGTACTTCAATCCTATGTGTTCAAATCCAAAATCGGAGTTTGTTTGGATTTTCAAATAATTTATTTTAATTTTTTTTTCTTAACAACTTTTTATATCCGTTATAGGATTTTCCCAGGCTTCCTACATAGCTAATATTCTATGTTCTAAATTTTTCTGGATAGGTCTCAGGTTCCAGTTTTGCAGTTAGGACTATCAAATTCCAATTACCGTTAAAATTTACTTCAAATTTTGGCCTTTTATTTTTTTTCTTTTCCACCTATGGATGCCGTTTTGCGCGAAACTTCCCTGAGTACTAAAATTCACTATTCCTAATCCAACGGATGTGGCTTCACGATCTAGTGATTTTATTTTCTCAAGATATCCTCAAAATCGTCCGTATTTAGTTCAAACATTGAATCTTTTTCAAATTTAACATATCTAACGGTTTCCCTTTTGACGAAACTTGGTAGGCTACCTAATTTCATCATTCCGGATCTAATGAAACTGATTTCGTCGAAATCCGAGTTCGTTAGCTACTACTTCCTTTGTAAACATACTATCTTTAATCCAAAATTCATTCCTTTTGGATTATTTTAATTTTATTCCTGCCCAAATCCAAATTAATTCTGATCTTTATGAAATTTGGAAATTTAAAATTGGTTCCAAATTTTTGGGTCGTTACAGGCACTCAGAGTTTAAGTTAAAACAATAAACTCCAGGTCAGTCATGGGACTGGTGTGAGAACTCAAAACAGTTATTAAACTTGATTTTAAAGTAAGGTAAATCACGGGATGGTTTACTCCACATGAACCTTAGTTTAAAATAAAACAACGCAATGCTTCTTGGAAAAATGAAGCTATTATAAGACTAACGTCCCATTACACAATGAACACAGTCGAGGATAGAATTTTCCCTTATAATAGCCAAATATGCTTGATGCACAAAATTTCATCATTTATTATTACTATAAGTGAAGAAATCAACTTCGAATATAAATGTATCAATCATAGGCGGTGCAGGTACCATTATTATATTACGTCGCCATATATATATTTACAACTAAAACCGAATATCGCATATTGGAAATTGGGTTTCCATCCATGAACTGAGGCAAGGGATTATCCACACCGATTTCGAGACACACTAGCAAGTGCCTCAGGATCACACCTAAGGGAAAACCTTAGATCTACATGGTCGGTCATCCATCGATGATTAGTTATGCGGTAAACTATATGTTAGCCGGTTCTATCTGTAACAACCCGGAAAATCTGAACCAATTTAAAAATTTTATTTTGGCAATTTTAGTGAATTTTGGATAGTTAAAATAATTTATTTTAAATAATGACGACGAGAGATTTATTTCGAATAGAATTAGAATGTATAAATTTATTTGAATCGACATTAGAAAATAAATGTTTATTTTTCATTATAAAAGGAATTGAAAATGGCGTGGTAGTTTGAAATTTCGATTTCAAGTTTCAAATGAACGTACAGGATTCAAAATAAACCAGATTTTAGCAAAACCAAAAATATTAGAATCCAATTGAAAATATCTTCCCAACGAATCCAGAAAATTGAAATATCATAGAGGGAATAAAAAGTAAGCCCCGTTGAAAATTCAGAATAGTCGCTATAGAACTTTTGGCCCTTAAAAATGGAAATTTTGCAAACGACCTCCATTTTCGACGAAACCACTTTTGTTGGATCCGGGATGTCAAGTAATTGCTAGATTCCAAAATTCATAATTTTTGAAATCAATATGTGAGTGTGGCGAAGTAAAACGTGTTTTGACAATTTCAGTCAATTTGGATCGACTGGAAAATGGCCATTTTTGAAACGGTCTCAGAATTTGACGAAATTAGCTTCGTTAGGACCGTATCGTCAATACAAAGCTAGAAATATTTTTTATGGAATTTTTAGAGTCTGTGTGTGGCCTCAGAAATTAAAATGTGCGTTCAAAATTAATATATTGATTTATATTTTAATTTGAATGGAAACTGATCGTAACGATCGAATTGGCGTACGTGACATATCCCATTGTGTTCGGAATGGGGGTAATTAGTTAGGGACGACAGTCGGTGGGTTTGATTTCGAGTTCAAAATAAAAAGGTACTTTTTGAAATTTAAAAATAATAAAATATATTTATATAATAGAGGGCTAAACCCTAATTATCTCCCACAATTAAAATCGCGCCCCCTTCTGAAAAAGAATCCTGTCGCCTCCCCCTGTTGTTTTGCCACCGCCCATCGCCTCGCGGCTCCCACCGCCGCGCCTCCACGTCAGGGACCCGCTGCCACCACTTCTTCCTCCCTTCCCCCTCTCCTCTGTCTCCCTCCCCTTCTAATACAACCGTGGTCCCCAAAAAATCACACCACCCCCCTGTAGCCGCACCTCGATAGCCACAACCCCTCAAACCCGAACCCGCCACCTCCACTTGGGCAGCGCCGCCCCTACCTCCGACCCTGGAACTCTCCTCCACTAAAAATAGTGAATTTTACCTTATTCTGTTTATTTTATTATTTTTATCTTAGGTAATTAGTTTAATTACATGAAAATCAGTTTTATGTTTTTGTATAATATAGTTTAGATCTGAAATTTACATAAAAATATGATTTTTATATTTTTAAATGGGAAGATTATATTTTTAGGATGAAAAAGGACGAGATAAAAATATGATCTTTTTTATATGTATGTCGCGAATTAAAGATTTGATATTTATGAAGAGAAAGACACGATTTTGATACGAACAACACAATAAGTTGATATTTTTAACTATAGTAAGATGAGATTTTTATATAATCAAAGATGAGATTTTTATACAATCAAAGATAGGATTTTTATATAATCAAAAATATGATTTTGTTTATAGAAAGGATGGGATTTTTATTATGAGGTGAGCGTTATTAGATTTTTATCTAGAAGAAGACATGATTTTTTTTTAAACGAGAAAGACATGATTTTTATTATATATGAAGCGAAATAAAAATTCGATCTTTATATAAGTAGTGGGGATATAAAAATATAATTTTTATATAGAGAATGGCGAGAGGAAATATGATTTTTATGTACATGTAGTGATAATAAAAATGTGATTTTTACTATGAACAGCGTGTAAAGGATTGTGTTGAATTTCGGGCAAATCCAAGCCATTCAGAAATTCAGAAATGAAAAGGCGGAGTGGAAACCCAAGGTGAGAACTCCTCACTTTTATTTTATTTTCTAGTTAAAATATATACTAGTTTGCAGATGGTGCTTAGTATCACCCGACACCCGTCGTCCACAGACCGTGGATGACTTGTTTGTTTGATTGATGTGTTGTGAAAAATGGATTGTGTGATGTGGAATGGAAATAAATATTTTATAGTTAAAAATATAATTTTTAACGTGCATATGAATAAAATAAATATCCATAAACAAATCGGACGATTTGTTTATGTACACATATTTGACGGATATTGATTGCGACGACAAATTTTACACATTGCCCAACTGCACAAATAAAACGTGTGTTTGATTATTTGAAACCCCACACGGGCATTGGGATGATATATGACATACACTGATACACCCCACCTCCGTTAACGTCACTCACAATGGGAATGCCTTAATTTCGGTGGAGAGCTATAGGTAAAAGATACAGATAGTTTACAAGACAGACATATAAACAACCGAAAAACTAAATTTATTTCATAAGCACGTGGTTCGATCAAAACATTACAACAACTGTCTCAAACCAAATTCCAAATCATTACAGCAAAATCTCTGTCTTGATTAAAACATAAAGAATCATGAAATAACAATAAGGCAACATAAATCCCCAATAAGAGTATATCCAAAGCCATATCCCAAGAAAAGAGAATCCAAGCAATACATCTACTCTCTTCAAGCTAGAATGGTCTGAACTAAGCTGGAGTATTCCCTCCCTGCGGACCTGGGGTGGATACGCAAGAAAAGAAGATGAAAGAAAAATGGGGCAGACATAAGTCCAGTAAGTCCAGTGATTTTTCAGCATGGGAACAAGAAAAGGATCATGACATGAATAAACTGAAAATAGGACAATACCAGAATAACAAGGTGACATAAGACAAGATAAGGCAAGTTAAACTGAATATACTATCGCACCCATTTCTATTTCTTTGCACCTTGCTGGCTAATTATTTCAACCAGGGTCATGTGTTCATAACAAAGTGATCCCCTTTTTTCGATCGGCTCCTACTCGTATACATTTTCTATGTGTCATTCGGCCCCGCTTGATTGTAGATACCTGTGCTGGTCCGACCATGGGGTGTATCAAATCCTATGGTGGCAAAACAGTGTATGACTACTGATGTCCATTGCCTGCTTTTTCCACTGCGGAGTACGTGCAGCCTGCACTCCGTCGGAACCTACACTGACGCACTACCCGCCGTTGTTTAGACTGCTTATAATCAGCCCAGTAATCATGCCCCACCCTGCCTAGTTCAGGGTACCATGATACATCTATGTAGGTTACTGCTGAAATGGGTCCCCGTTACTAGTGTTTCCTAATCAACATGTTAAAATGGTTAAGTGTTCTCAAATTAACCTAACCCCACCCATCAGTTTAGTTAACATGTTGTATTGGTTAAGTTTTGCCTTAATTAACTTAACCCTACCTTCTTAGCCTGCTTGTTCCTTAGTTTTAATTCATTCATTAAAGCACCAATCTCTCACATTAGATCTATATTGTTGCAGTTGCCAGATGTGCCGGTCGGTTCCGGGTAGTCTTACACCGCAACCTAATTTAACCTCAGGTTCTTTGGGGCTTAATGCACTAACCTCTCACATTAGATCTATATTGTTACGGTTGCTGGATATGCCGGGAGGTTCCCGGCAGTCTTACACCGTAACTCAATCTAACCTCGAGTTAGGCAAATTCGTGTTTTGCTAGATTTAGATATTTACCCTTTCATATTTATATGTAAATTTTCCATAATTATTTTCATTCAAGTCATGCCCCATTTACCCTCTAAATCATGTTCATAAATTTTAGGTATATAAATTATACCAATTTATGCTACTAATCATTTACATGATTATGATCCAGACTATGCCAATAATATGTATTTTAATGTTTTCTCCCAACGTTACTCCCGTTAAACGCTCGCATAATTCACATAGAACGTTAGGCTCGCAACTTATCCTAACTCATAAACAAAAAGGGAAAAGAAAGGAGAACCATTCTAACAACATAAAATTATATGGATCTAACTAAACATGTGTCATATAAATTTGGCATAGAACAAAGGACTTGCATTTTAGATCCAATTCGCATGAATCTTAAACATATGAACGGGAACTTGCATAGAGTTACACAAATCCAATTAGGCATGTAAATGTGAACTTGCATTTGAGTTGGATCAAATCATAGATCTAAACATATGAGAATGTAGATCTAAACATATATGTGTATATAACTTAGCCTAAAAACTTACATGTAATATATCATGGAAAAATCACCAACGTGATAGGTTCATTCCGAAATTACTATTCAACATTATAGGTTCATCACTAATTTAACATACAACATGATAAGTCCAATAAAACACAATAATCTCATAGGCATATATGATAGAATTGTCAGAAGAATAGACATGAATCAGCATCACCATTATCTTACAACTAGGCACAGTACTAGTTTCATTTCATTAGAAAACATGACTTTTATTTGTTCACATCTAAAGAATAACTAAACTTACAAACAAAAGAAAAATCTTGTTTTCTAGGATATGTTTTCTGAAACTAAAAAGCTATCCCTTGACGTAGACTATCGATTCTCTAATTTAGATTTGATTATTAGCTTCTAACTTGCTTTCTAGTTAGAGAAGAATGGTGGCTATGCTAGGTTGACCATGGATAGCATGGCGGCTCCTTGGAATGAAATTGTGTGATTTAGGGTTGAGGGTTGGGGTTTCTTATATAGAAGTTTAGATTTATGTGAGCCATTAGATCAACCTAGGAGAAATCAGAACCATTCAAACAAGATAGAGTTATCCAAAAACCACCACCTATGCCCTAGCGACTCAGTAACAAGTCAGAAATCATCATTGTTTGGATCAGAATACACGAGTCGACCCCTACAAAAGGGGTCGACACCTGTGCCGACTCCCCTATAGGGGGGTTGACACCTATGTCCACTCCCCCTGG
Organism: Allium sativum; assembly: GCA_030737875.1. Lineage (NCBI taxonomy): Eukaryota > Viridiplantae > Streptophyta > Magnoliopsida > Asparagales > Amaryllidaceae > Allium > Allium sativum. The sequence continues at coordinate 244,021,612 of CM060923.1, forward strand.
GGGGTCGACCCCTGAGCGAGAATTTTCCCGCTCAGCCTCTTTTGCCTAAATTTGAAATTCGAACTGCTTTTTCGATTTAATTATTATTTATATTTAATTTCTGTTTTAACATGAAATCTTCTGAACTCCATAACTTCCTCGTACGGAGTCCGATTCATGCAAATTCGGACTCTATCTGTAACAACCCGCAAAATCAGGACCAATTTAAAAATTTTATTTTAGAAAATTTTAATGAATTTTGACAATATAAAATAATTTATTTAAATAATAATGATCACAAATTTGATTTAAATCGAAGTTAGAATGAATGATTTAATTATTATTATAAAAAGAGTTAGAAATAACGCGGTAGTTTGAAAAGTCAAACTTGAACTTTGACTGACCGTACAAGATGCAAAATTTAACGGATTTTAGTGAAACCAAAAATATTAGAATCTATTTAAATTTATCTTTCCAACGAATCCGAAAAATCGAAATTTCATAACGGGAATCAAAAGTTATGTCAAAATTAAAATCTAGAATGGTCGCTATGAAATTTATAAGGGCCAAAATGCTACTTTTTGCATATAAAGGAATTTGAACTCGAAACCACTTCCATTGAGTTCAGAATGATGTTTCTACATTGAAAAACAGTAAACACCTATATATTTTGAGTTTCGGGATTTATTTGTTTAAAAATATATTTTTAATATTAAATATATTGGCCTTAAAAATAGTCATTTTTCAAACGACCTCTGTTTTCGATGAAACCACTTTTGTTGGAACCGGAATGTCAAATTATTGTTAGGTTTCAATTTTCAGAATTTTTCGAATTAATATGTGAACGTGGGAAAAGAAAACATGTTTTGACTATTTCAGTTAAATTTAAACGCCTTAAAAATAGCCATTTTTCAAAAAGTCTCAGAATTCGACGAAATAAATTTTGTTAGAACCGTATCGTCATAAGAAAGCCAAAAATAATTTTTTTGGATTTTTCTGAGTTAATTTGTGTCCCCGGTAAAATTATTTGTATGGAAAAATTAGAAATAAAGGACTTAAATTTTAAAACTGCAAAACGGAGGCCTAGATGACAGTTTGGGCTGACGAGACACGTCTAGATGAGTTCGAAATGGGGGCTAAATGGTAGGAACAACAGTCGTTGGGCCTAAATCGGAGTTCGGACCAAAACGGGCTTAAACGGGCTAATTAAATAATAATTAGATTAACCTAATATAATAATATAAAATCAAAGTCGGGTCCTTCTTCTTCCTCAACGTGATTCAGCCGCACTCTTGAACCCATAATGGCCGAAACTTCTCTCCTCCCTATCTCCCAAACCACTAAGAATTAGACCATGCCGTAGTGAAACTTTTTGAAGCTCTTCTCTTCCTCTTTCTTCTCCAACAAATCTCACATCAAACCGTTGCCCGTAGCTCTCGATTCACCTCCCCGAACCCGCCGCCATTATGCTTCCGCCGCCCCCTGTACAGATAGCCGCACCCCTTCATCTTCCCGGCGAAGATAGCCCTCTCGTAGCTCTTCAATCTCCCGCAAACCGTTCGTAAAACCATCGACTATAGCTACCGAAATCCGCATTCAAAGTTTTGAACAATTCTGAAAAATTGAGGTAAATAGCTTCAGATTTTGTCACGCTTTTAAGCGTCACTGTGTCAGTTGTTAAAGGCCAGAATTCTAATTTTTACATAAATTTCAATTTGAAATCTTTCAGATCCGTAACCGCTGTGACTCCAAACACGAGATCTGATTTAAATCACTTCATTTCAGAAACAAGCAAGGTGGGATTCTATATTTATATATATATATATATAATTAATTTAATTTAATTATATTATCATTATACAAAATGAATGTTGTATGGATTGAATGGTTGTATGGTGGAAATTGATGTTTGTGGCATGTATTGTTATTGACGTGTTATATGATTGGTGTTGGAAATGATGGTGGGAATTGTTATTCGATGTCTAGTAGAAAGATCATAATAAAAAATTTAATCTTTTGTTTTGATTTATAGATAAAATTTTAATCTTTTATCATGATTTACAAATCAAAGTTTTGATTTTTATTTTGAAAGGAATAACATTAATAAAGATTCGATCTTTAAAATGAATCTTTGTTTTTGTTTGTATAAAATGAATCTTTGTTATATTTATAAAACATGAAATCTTTTATTTTTATTTATAAAGATTAAAACTTTATAAAAATTTAAACTTTGATTTCGTTAACAAAGATTACAACTTTGATTTTGTTTGCAAAGATTACAACTTTGATTTTGGTTACAAAAATTACAACTTTGTTTTTGATTATAATAAAAAAAGGCTAAATCTTTTTATGTTGAAAATAAGGAGACAATATTTATATGTTTAAAATAAAAAGACAATCTTTTTATATTGAAAACAAAAGATGTAATTTTGACGATGAAAATAAGAAGATGAACTTTTTATATTTAAAATAGAGGAGTTATCATTTTTACATTGTAAAATAGAAAAGGTCATATTTTTTTTACATTACAAAATAGGTTAATCCTTTTTTTTACACCTTCCTTTGTAAATGATAAGACCAAAAATATGTTATTCACATTATTGATGCTTATATGGTGAAAGAAAAGAAATAAAGTTTTGTTAGTCATTTTGTTTACATTTCTTTTGTAAATAAATGAACAGAAATATAAAAAAAAAATCATTTTTCTATGTAAACCAAAAGAGAACATAATTTGTGAATTGTTTTTATTTACATTTATATGTAAAACAAAAGAGAACATAATGGGTAGATCATATTGTTTACATTTTATATGGAAACCAAAGGAGAACATAATGTGTGAACGGTTTTTGTTTACATTTTCTTTGTAAAAGAGAAAGAGTAAAACATGTTAATCAATTTGTTTACATTTTCATTGAAAAGGAAAAAGAGTAAAACATGTTAACCAGTTATGTAAATAAGAAGAATGGAATTTAGAAATACACATATTTACATTTTCTTTTGTAAATGAAAAAGGAACTAAATAATGTGAATCCTTTTATTTACATTTTCTATTGTAAAAGAAAAAGAACAAAATTTGTGAATCATTTTTATTTTCATTTTCTATTGTAAATGAAAAGGATAAATGTGTGAATCATTATATTTACATTTTCAAATGTAAAATCAAACGAACAAAATATATGATCATTTTATTTACATTTTTTTATTGTAAATGAAAAGAACAAAATATGTGAATTACTTATTTACCTTTTCAATTGTAAATAAAAAGAATAGAATTTAGAAATATATTTATTTACATTTTCTATAGTGCCGTAAAAATAGAATTATTAATGTTGAATATTTTATCGTCATTTTGAATGCGGTAAAAATAGAATTGTTAATGTTGAATATTTTATCGTCATTTTGAATGCGGTAAAAATAGAATTGTTAATGTTGAATATTTTATCGTCATTTTGAATGCGGTAAAAATAGAATTGTTAATGTTGAATATTTTATCGTCATTTTGAATGCGGTTAAAATAGAATTGTTAATGTTGAATATTTTATCGTCATTTTGAATGCGGTAAAAATAGAATAGTTAATGTTGAATATTTTATCGTCATTTTGAACGCGGTGAAAATAGAATGGTTAATGTTGTCATTTTTATCGACATTTTTAGTGCGATAGAAATAGACAATGTTAGTGATTCATTTTTATCGACATTTTTAGTGCGATAGAAATAGACAAAGTTAGTGATTCATTTTTATCGACATTTTTAGTGCGATAGAAATAGACAATGTTAGTGATTCATTTTTATCGACATTTTTAGTGCGATAGAAATAGACAATGTTAGTGATTCATTTTTATCGACATTTTTAGTGCGATAGAAATAGACAATGTTAGTGATTCATTTTTATCGACATTTTTAGTGCGATAGAAATAGACAATGTTAGTGATTCATTTTTATCGACATTTTTAGTGCGATAGAAATAGACAATGTTAGTGATTCATTTTTATCGACATTTTTAGTGCGATAGGAATAGACAATGTTAGTGATTCATTTTTATCGACATTTTTAGTGCGATAGAAATAGACAATGTTAGTGATTCATTTTATTCGACATTTTTGATGCGATATAAATAGCGATGTTAATGGTACATTTCTATCGTCATTTAGATGTGATAAAAAGAACAGGAACATGAGAATCATTTATTTACAACTCCTATTGTAAATGAAAAGAGTAAAAATAAGAGGACCACTTTATTTACAACTTCTTTTGTAAATGAAAAGACCAAAATATGTTGATCATTTTATTGGTATTTCTATGGTAAATAAAAGGACAAGACATGTGAATCCTTTTTATTTTCATTTTCTATTGTAAATGAAAAAGAACAACATTCTTGTTAAGACTTGATTAGTGAATTTAAATTGTCATTTTGAGTTAACATGTCAAAATTAGAAAATGAACCTTTCTATACATTAAAAGGATTAGTTAAAAATGAACATTTTGTGTCATTAAAAAGGATTAATTAGAAATGAACACTTGGTGTCATTAAAAAAAAGAATAAATTAAAAATAAACATTTTTTTTATGCATAAGAAAAGAGATTAAAACAAAATACTCATTTTTGTATATTAAAAGTCGATTAGACAAAATGGACATTTTTGGCACATTAAAATGAATGAAGTAAAAATAGACATCTTTATTCATTGAAAAAGATGAGACAAAATTCTCATTTTGTTGCATTAGAAGTTAAGAAACAAAATCATCATATTTGTTTATGTTGAGAGAAAGAATGGATGTAAAATGTATGTTTTCATACATTAAAAAGAATGAATTAAGGATGTATATTTTTATACATTAAAAATAATGAAGTCAGATATTCATTTTGTCATTAAAATGAATGAGACCAAAAATATGCATTTTTGGTAAATAAATAAAAGTCACGATTTTTATTGTCATATGCTCATAATAAAGAGTATTGAAATATTTGCCTGTGATGTTGTATTTTGATGTGTTAAATGTGATGTTAGTATATTCAAAATTGAATATTACACTTCCATTTACAAGTCATCCGACTTGTTTATGTGATTGGGACGATTATTTTTACACATCGCCCAAGTGCACAAATAATTTATTATTTGTTTGTTGGCTGAAAACCCCACACGGGTATTGGGACGATACTTGACTGACACAAATCCCAATGTTTAATTATATGTCTATCGATTGATCGACAGGCTGCGATGAGCGTTATTGTTTTATTTTAATGCTCACACAGTTGACATTGTCACTCTGGTTGTTAATGGATGGATTGAGGATTATTTCCTGTTATTACCCTATACATGAAATGTATGAAACCCATATGACCCAAATTACATGGTACATGGTTGAGTCGCATTCCAATGCAGAATTTCTTTTTAAATAAAGAATTTTTTTTATAATAAAAGGATTTTTGTAAAATAAAAGATTTTGTATTATAAAGTATATTTTACATTCAGAATCTTTTATATATAGAATATTTTATTGATTATTTTAAAATGTGTTTTTTTTTATATCGTAATGAATTAATATCTTTAAGATAAATATTTTATTTAAGATTATTAGATCTTAACAATTATGTTTGGTGATTGATACGTAGATTGGATTTGTAGTGGACGATGTTTAAATAACATTTATCCTTTAATCCAATTTACATTGAAATTACTATTTGAAATTTATAAATCTATTTTATAAATTAAATCAAAATTGGAATATTAATAAATCTTTTTAGAAAGATTAAAAATTTAATTTATTTTATCTTTGATAAAATTAATGAGGACCTTTTAACATAAATAATAATTTTTATTTAAAAGGATATTCAAAGTTGGAATGTGACGTATGGTTGGTTTTAATTACAAATACGCGAGTTATTCAGAAAGACCGGGTCTAACCCATTTTGAATAATCATCACGACGATCAAGAGTCGAAGATGAAGACGGTGACTGAAGACCGGAGAGCTTCACATCGTTTGGTTGATGGTGACTGAAATCTTGAATTGGGACTGATCCCCCAAGGCAAGGTAAAAGTGATGATCTTCCAGACGTACTGGAGATCGACGGATACGTTGTTTCGTTCAGACCCAGAACGGACTTGTAGATGGATAGCATGCCTGACATTGAAATTTATTTCATGTAATTAAATCGGTTTTTATTTAATATATAAATGCATGGTGGCGGAGGATTTATTCTCTTGCTTAACACCCTTTTGTATGTTAAATAATTACTGATCGCATGATATGAGTTGTTGATGTGGTATGCCAAGTTGCACTTGATCAAGGCTTATTGTTGCAAAGCAGAGCCTTGTGGGATGATCAAAGCATAGTCTATTTAGGCATAGCTTTGTGTAACGTGACTTCGCGAGCCTCACAGCCCGGTAGAGTCTAAAACGGGAGAAGGGAACGCAGGGAGTGCACACGTTTCTTTCTAGCTAGAGTGATGCCAGGGACCTACCAGCGCTGGCATTTATTCATTGTGGTTGTTGGATTGTTCGAGGCCTCAGTTTATGCGGTCGCCACTGGCCGTAGTATAGGTCCAAAAGGACCGGGAAGCGTGTGTTCAGGCATTTCTAATCCACAAAAGTAAGTGTGGACCGGCCCTGCAGGATCCAAGGGTTGGACAGAGTACCAATCCTGGGGCATTGCTAGAATGTCTCGAATCGGTAAGGATCTCCTCCCTAGCCTTGACTCATATGGAAACCCAAATTTCCAATACGACATCACGTGGTTTTGATTGTATACCTATATATGGCGACATAGTGGGATGGGGCACTCATGCCGTCTAGGATTAATACATTTACTTTGATGTACTTCAAATTGGTTGCACACTATTATTATATAATACCGTGTTTATCGTATCAAGCATTTTTTGATCATTATAAGGTAAAACCCTATCCTCCGGTTTGCATTGCATTGTGTGATGGGACTTGGGTCTTATAATGGTTTCATTTTTCTAAAAAGCATTGCGCTATTTTGACGATTTACTTTAGTCATGCACTGGCAATCCATAGGAGAAAACCCGTTCCGCGAAAGTGGCGTGGTCCTGTGATTAGCCTTATTATATTTTATAGGTTAGGTAGAATTCTCACACCAGTCCCATGATTGACCTGTAGTTTGTCCACTGGCAAACTTGGGTGCCCATATTTTCCACACGGGCAGTCGAGTAGCTATTTTTGCAGATATATTAAACAGGATTCTGGGTTGAAGCTTAAAGCTGTGTCCAGAGATAGAGAGTCTTCCGCTGTGTTCTTCCGTTGCAGTATATTACATTTTTTGTATTTATCTTCCGCTGTAATTATATTCCAATGTACTCTGATATGTATATTTTGTACTCTGATGTAACATTTATTATAGTGTTATAAAAGTCTTCTGTTATTTGTTGTAATTTGTTGTATTCCCAAAGTTAAAGTATTCGTAGATTTTCACTTTTTGGGTCAGACCTGTGTGGTTTATGGTCGATTCAAAGGGTGGGGATTTGCGGGTCTTTACAGTTGGTATCAGAGCCAGGTTAGCTCAAATCTTTGGGGTACAACTCATTAGAACTGGACAAAAGACTCATCAGAGATTGGATTAGTAATGTCCAATAAGAATACTCATTAGAGATAGGATCAGTAGTATCCTAGAATGAGTAAACTCGTTAGAGATGGGGTTAGTAATGCCCTAGAACGAGTTCAGAGTTACGAATTTATAATTAACGCATTTTTGATATTTATAATCTATTCTTTGTAATATGATTTTTATATATATAAAGTTATATATATTTTGAAAAGATAATCAACCATTAAAATTTAAAATTAAGATAGTAAATTTTACAATTTTTAGCTACGTTCCTTTTCGAGGACGAAAAGTTTTTAAGTGGGGGCGATTGTAACAACCCGCAAAATCAGGACCAATTTAAAAATTTTATTTTAGAAAATTTTAATGAATTTTGACAATATAAAATAATTTATTTAAATAATAATGATCACAAATTTGATTTAAATCGAAGTTAGAATGAATGATTTAATTATTATTATAAAAAGAGTTTGAAATAACGCGGTAGTTTGAAAAGTCAAACTTGAACTTTGACTGACCGTACAGGATGCAAAATTTAACGGATTTTAGTGAAACCAAAAATATTAGAATCTATTTAAATTTATCTTTCCAACGAATCCGAAAAATCGAAATTTCATAACGGGAATCAAAAGTTATGTCAAAATTAAAATCTAGAATGGTCGCTATGAAATTTATAAGGGCCAAAATGCTACTTTTTGCATATAAAGGAATTTGAACTCGAAACCACTTCCATTGAGTTCAGAATGATGTTTCTACATTGAAAAACAGTAAACACTTATATATTTTGAGTTTCGGGATTTATTTGTTTAAAAATATATTTTTAATATTAAATATATTAGCCTTAAAAATAGTCATTTTTCAAACGACCTCTGTTTTCGACGAAACCACTTTTGTTGGAACCGGAATGTCAAATTATTGTTAGGTTTCAATTTTCAGAATTTTTCGAATTAATATGTGAACGTGGGAAAAGAAAACATGTTTTGACTATTTCAGTTAAATTTAAACGCCTTAAAAATAGCCATTTTTCAAAAAGTCTCATAATTCGACGAAATAAATTTTGTTAGAACCGTATCGTCATAAGAAAGCCAAAAATAATTTTTCTGGATTTTTCTGAGTTAATTTGTGTCCCCGGTAAAATTATTTGTATGGAAAAATTAGAAATAAAGGACTTAAAATTTAAAACTGCAAAACGGAGGCCTAGATGACAGTTTGGGCTGACGAGACACGTCTAGATGAGTTCGAAATGGGGGCTAAATGGTAGGAACAACAGTCGTTGGGCCTAAATCGGAGTTCGGACCAAAACGGGCTTAAACGGGCTAATTAAATAATAATTAGATTAACCTAATATAATAATATAAAATCAAAGTCGGGTCCTTCTTCTTCCTCAACGTGATTCAGCCGCACTCTTGAACCCATAATGGCCGAAACTTCTCTCCTCCCTATCTCCCAAACCACTAAGAATTAGACCATGCCGTAGTGAAACTTTTTGAAGCTCTTCTCTTCCTCTTTCTTCTCCAACAAATCTCACATCAAACCGTTGCCCGTAGCTCTCGATTCACCTCCCCGAACCCGCTGCCATTATGCTGCCGCCGCCCCCTGTACAGATAGCCGCACCCCTTCATCTTCCCGGTGAAGATAGCCCTCTCGTAGCTCTTCAATCTCCCGCAAACCGTTCGTAAAACCGTCGACTATAGCTCCCGAAATCCGCATTCAAAGTTTTGAACAATTCTGAAAAATTGAGGTAAATAGCTTCAGATTTTGTCACGCTTTTAAGCGTCACTGTGTCAGTTGTTAAAGGCCAGAATTCTAATTTTTACATAAATTTCAATTTGAAATCTTTCAGATCCGTAACCGCTGTGACTCCAAACACGAGATCTGATTTAAATCACTTCATTTCAGAAACAAGCAAGGTGAGATTCTATATTTTTTTTATATATATATATATATAATTAATTTAATTTAATTATATTATCATTATACAAAATGAATGTTGTATGGATTGAATGGTTGTATGGTGGAAATTGATGTTTGTGGCATGTATTGTTATTGACGTGTTATATGATTGGTGTTGGAAATGATGGTGGGAATTGTTATTCGATGTCTAGTAGAAAGATCATAATAAAAATTTTAATCTTTTGTTTTGATTTATAGATAAAATTTTAATCTTTTATCATGATTTACAAATCAAAGTTTTGATTTTTATTTTGAAAGGAATAACATTAATAAAGATTCGATCTTTAAAATGAATCTTTGTTTTTGTTTGTATAAAATGAATCTTTGTTTTATTTATAAAACATGAAATCTTTTATTTTTATTTATAAAGATTAAAACTTTATAAAAATTTAAACTTTGATTTCGTTAACAAAGATTACAACTTTGATTTTGTTTGCAAAGATTACAACTTTGATTTTGGTTACAAAAATTACAACTTTGTTTTTGATTATAATAAAAAAAGGCTAAATTTTTTATGTTGAAAATAAGGAGACAATATTTATATGTTTAAAATAAAAAGACAATCTTTTTATATTGAAAACAAAAGATGTAATTTTGACGATGAAAATAAGAAGATGATCTTTTTATATTTAAAATAGAGGAGTTATCATTTTTACATTGTAAAATAGAAAAGGTCATATTTTTTTTACATTACAAAATAGGTTAATCCTTTTTTTTACACCTTCCTTTGTAAATGATAAGACCAAAAATATGTTATTCACATTATTGATGCTTATATGGTGAAAGAAAAGAAATAAAGTTTTGTTAGTCATTTTGTTTACATTTCTTTTGTAAATAAATGAACAGAAATATAAAAAAAAAAATCATTTTTCTATGTAAACCAAAAGAGAACATAATTTGCGAATTGTTTTTATTTACATTTATATGTAAAACAAAAGAGAACATAATGGGTAGATCATATTGTTTACATTTTATATGGAAACCAAAGGAGAACATAATGTGTGAACGGTTTTTGTTTACATTTTCTTTGTAAAAGAGAAAGAGTAAAACATGTTAATCACTTTGTTTACATTTTCATTGAAAAGGAAAAAGAGTAAAACATGTTAACCAGTTATGTAAATAAGAAGAATGGAATTTAGAAATACACATATTTACATTTTCTTTTGTAAATGAAAAAGGAACTAAATAATGTGAATCCTTTTATTTACATTTTCTATTGTAAAAGAAAAAGAACAAAATTTGTGAATCATTTTTATTTTCATTTTCTATTGTAAATGAAAAGGATAAATGTGTGAATCATTATATTTACATTTTCAAATGTAAAATCAAAAGAACAAAATATATGATCATTTTATTTACATTTTTTTATTGTAAATGAGAAGAACAAAATATGTGAATTACTTATTTACCTTTTCAATTGTAAATAAAAAGAATAGAATTTAGAAATATATTTATTTACATTTTCTATAGTGCGATAAAAATAGAATTGTTAATGTTGAATATTTTATCGTCATTTTGAATGCGGTAAAAATAGAATTGTTAATGTTGAATATTTTATCGTCATTTTGAATGCGGTAAAAATAGAATTGTTAATGTTGAATATTTTATCGTCATTTTGAATGCTGTGAAAATAGAATTGTTAATGTTGAATATTTTATCGTCATTTTGAATGCGGTAAAAATAGAATTGTTAATGTTGAATATTTTATCGTCATTTTGAATGCGGTAAAAATAGAATAGTTAATGTTGAATATTTTATCGTCATTTTGAACGCGGTGAAAATAGAATGGTTAATGTTGTCATTTTTATCGACATTTTTAGTGCGATAGAAATAGACAATGTTAGTGATTCATTTTTATCGACATTTTTAGTGCGATAGAAATAGACAATGTTAGTGATTCATTTTTATCGACATTTTTAGTGCGATAGAAATAGACAATGTTAGTGATTCATTTTTATCGACATTTTTAGTGCGATAGAAATAGACAATGTTAGTGATTCATTTTTATCGACATTTTTAGTGCGATAGAAATAGACAATGTTAGTGATTCATTTTTATCGACATTTTTAGTGCGATAGAAATAGACAATGTTAGTGATTCATTTTATTCGACATTTTTGATGCGATATAAATAGCAATGTTAATGGTACATTTCTATCGTCATTTAGATGTGATAAAAAGAACAGGAACATGAGAATCATTTATTTACAACTCCTATTGTAAATGAAAAGAGTAAAAATATGAGGACCACTTTATTTACAACTTCTTTTGTAAATGAAAAGACCAAAATATGTTGATCATTTTATTGGTATTTCTATGGTAAATAAAAGAACAAGACATGTGAATCCTTTTTATTTTCATTTTCTGTTGTAAATGAAAAAGAACAACATTCTTGTCAAGACTTGATTAGTGAATTTAAATTGTCATTTTGAGTTAACATGTCAAAATTAGAAAATGAACCTTTCTATACATTAAAAGGATTAGTTAAAAATGAACATTTTGTGTCATTAAAAAGGATTAATTAGAAATGAACACTTGGTGTCATTAAAAAAAAGAATAAATTAAAAATAAACATTTTTTTTATGCATAAGAAAAGAGATTAAAACAAAATACTCATTTTTGTATATTAAAAGTGGATTAGACAAAATGGACATTTTTGGCACATTAAAATGAATGAAGTAAAAATAGACATCTTTATTCATTGAAAAAGATGAGACAAAATTCTCATTTTGTTGCATTAGAAGTTAAGAAACAAAATCATCATATTTGTTTATGTTGAGAGAAAGAATGGATGTAAAATGTATGTTTTCATACATTAAAAAGAATGAATTAAGGATGTATATTTTTATACATTAAAAATAATGAAGTCAGATATTCATTTTGTCATTAAAATGAATGAGACCAAAAATATGCATTTTTGGTAAATAAATAAAAGTCACGATTTTTATTGTCATATGCTCATAATAAAGAGTATTGAAATATTTGCCTGTGATGTTGTATTTTGATGTGTTAAATGTGATGTTAGTATATTCAAAATTGAATATTACACTTCCATTTACAAGTCATCCGACTTGTTTATGTGATTGGGACGATTATTTTTACACATCGCCCAAGTGCACAAATAATTTATTATTTGTTTGTTGGCTGAAAACCCCACACGGGTATTGGGACGATACTTGACTGACACAAATCCCAATGTTTAATTATATGTCTATCGATTGATCGACAGGCTGCGATGAGCGTTATTGTTTTATTTTAATGCTCACACAGTTGACATTGTCACTCTGGTTGTTAATGGATGGATTGAGGATTATTTCCTGTTATTACCCTATACATGAAATGTATGAAACCCATATGACCCAAATTACATGGTACATGGTTGAGTCGCATTCCAATGCAGAATTTCTTTTTAAATAAAGAATTTTTTTTATAATAAAAGGATTTTTGTAAAATAAAAGATTTTGTATTATAAAGTATATTTTACATTCAGAATCTTTTATATATAGAATATTTTATTGATTATTTTAAAATGTGTTTTTTTTTATATCGTAATGAATTAATATCTTTAAGATAAATATTTTATTTAAGATTATTAGATCTTAACAATTATGTTTGGTGATTGATATGTAGATTGGATTTGAAATTTATTTCATGTAATTAAATCGGTTTTTATTTAATATATAAATGCATGGTGGCGGAGGATTTATTCTCTTGCTTAACACCCTTTTGTATGTTAAATAATTACTGATCGCATGATATGAGTTGTTGATGTGGTATGCCAAGTTGCACTTGATCAAGGCTTATTGTTGCAAAGCAGAGCCTTGTGGGATGATCAAAGCATAGTCTATTTAGGCATAGCTTTGTGTAACGTGACTTCGCGAGCCTCACAGCCCGGTAGAGTCTAAAACGGGAGAAGGGAACGCAGGGAGTGCACACGTTTCTTTCTAGCTAGAGTGATGCCAGGGACCTACCAGCGCTGGCATTTATTCATTGTGGTTGTTGGATTGTTCGAGGCCTCGGTTTATGCGGTCGCCACTGGCCGTAGTATAGGTCCAAAAGGACCGGGAAGCGTGTGTTCAGGCATTTCTAATCCACAAAAGTAAGTGTGGACCGGCCCTGTAGGATCCAAGGGTTGGACAGAGTACCAATCCTGGGGCATTGCTAGAATGTCTCGAATCGGTAAGGATCTCCTCCCTAGCCTTGACTCAGATGGAAACCCAAATTTCCAATACGACATCACGTGGTTTTGATTGTATACCTATATATGGCGACATAGTGGGATGGGGCACTCATGCCGTCTAGGATTAATACATTTACTTTGATGTACTTCAAATTGGTTGCACACTATTATTATATAATACCGTGTTTATCGTATCAAACATTTTTTGATCATTATAAGGTAAAACCCTATCCTCCGGTTTGCGTTGCGTTGTGTGATGGGACTTGGGTCTTATAATGGTTTCATTTTTCTAAAAAGCATTGCGCTATTTTGACGATTTACTTTAGTCATGCACTGGCAATCCATAGGAGAAAACCCGTTCCGCGAAAGTGGCGTGGTCCTGTGATTAGCCTTATTATATTTTATATGTTAGGTAGAATTCTCACACCAGTCCCATGACTGACCTGTAGTTTGTCCACTGGCAAACTTGGGTGCCCATATTTTCCACACGGGCAGTCGAGTAGCTATTTTTGCAGATATATTAAACAGGATTCTGGGTTGAAGCTTAAAGCTGTGTCCAGAGATAGAGAGTCTTCCGCTGTGTTCTTCCGTTGCAGTATATTACATTTTTTGTATTTATCTTCCGCTGTAATTATATTCCAATGTACTCTGATATGTATATTCTGTACTCTGATGTAACATTTATTATAGTGTTATAAAAGTCTTCTGTTATTTGTTGTAATTTGTTGTATTCCCAAAGTTAAAGTATTCGTAGATTTTCACTTTTTGGGTCAGACCTGTGTGGTTTATGGTCGATTCAAAGGGTGGGGATTTGCGGGTCTTTACACTATCTCAAGCAGAATTCTGAGACGAACGCAATGGCATTACCCGTTTCCCTTAATTATCACTTTTAAAATTAAGTATTCTTTAATTCGTTATTTTAATGAATATAGAAAATACAGGGTGTTACAATCTCCCCCCTTTAAAGGATTTCGTCCCCGAAATCTTCATGTCAAGAAGAATGTATATCCTACCAGCCAATCGTCCGTCTACTTAACCATCAAACACCTTCATCCATTGTCCTTAAAAATATTTCTAATGCTTGCATGATTGTATGCATAGTGTGTGTATATGTTCTTATCTAATGCAAAATCAGGTTGTCTAATAATTCAGTTGACCTCCCTAATGCAAATTATGTCAGTGCCATGAGTCCATTATGTATGCAATTATTCCTAATCATTCTTCCTACATGAGTGCACAATCATTCACACAAATGCAACGTCTATATGATAACACACCAAGTTTCAATCCATATACAAATACATATATGCATATGCAACATGAATGTGACTGAGCCGATCTAACACCTAATGTGTGTGTATATGCATCCATGAGCAACCACTAGTAACCACTTGCAACCATCAATCGTAATATGTTTCAAGTACATGTTTATATCCATTGGTTTCTACCTAAGGATAAGGAATAGGGCCGAGGAGATATACTTAAAAAGGTAGATACAAGCATGTATAAACTTATGGAAAAAGAGATCAAGGATGTACCCTCAAAAAGAAAAGGGTAGGCTACGCGTATCTTATCCTCAGTCTCCCAAGTCGCGTCTTCCTCGGTGTCACTCCATTGAACTTAACAAGCATGACTTCACAGTTGCGTAGCTTTTTGACTTCTGTTCCCAAGATACGAGTTGGAACTCTTGTAACAGTTGCTTCTCGTTCCACTTCTACTTACTCTAGTATGCTTGGCTCCACAACTTCTGCAGAATCATGTAAGCACTTTCGTAGCTGAGAAACATGAAAAACATTATGAACTCCAGCCAGTCTTTCGGGTAGCTCTACTGTAACACCCCACACCCACTAAGGTCACTCACTAAGGGAATGCCTTAACTTCGGTGGAGCATTTTAAGTGAATATAGAACAGAAAAATTACACAAGACAGATATAAATACTTGAAAATCTAAAACATCATTTCATAGCAGCGGAAGGTAAACATGTTTAGTTACAACACCATAAAGAGTCAAGTACTAAATATCCATCCTGATAAAAACATAAGTACATAATCCCACTACATAAACAATAGCCATAAACGAAAAGATAAGTTGGGCTTTACATCACGGTCCAAGCTCCAAGAGATAGATAAAGTAGTCTGATCAAAGCCCACTAGTGCTTGGCCCAACCTGAGGACCTGAGGGGGAAAAGATAAAAACAACGGGGGTCAGACATAAGTCTGAGTGAGCCCTATAACTTTAACAACACAATTATTAAAGTAATTAGGGTATGATATAAATTTGGTACGGGATGACTGGGGATAAATGACTACACTAAGTAGCCAACTAGACCTAAGGTGAACTAGGATAACGGTAAAGACACATCTACCCACCCAAGGATAATTACTAACTGCACCACACCAGTCATTCCTACTTAAAGGTTGATCCCTCCCAAGGACTTAGTAAATTTACCCAGTAGTTTCGTGTACCCCTAGCTGACTACATAGGTGCCGTCTGCCCCTATCTCCACTAGGTGTACCCACTACTCCCAAGCGATCGGCTCCCTACCGTAGATACCCGTGCTGGCCCCACAATGGGGTGTATCACACCCCAAAGTGGCAACCCGATACAACAAATGGTGCACGACTTATATCTACACGATGCAACAACGTCTTACCTACCAGCCCGGGTCCACACACGCATATGAAACCCGTTGGACTCGCGTTGCCACCGCTACCCCGTTTTGGCCTATTATAATCAAGCCCGGTACGCGTGTCCCGTCCTCGACATGGGTCGAGCCCAATAAGATACATATGGGTTACTGGTTGAAATGGGCCCCCACAAGCTACCACCTAAGCTTGTCAATTTATCTAGTGCATCCCACTTAACCCTTTAATCATGTTTAATTACATGTTTCCACTTGGTTAAGTCATCTAATCGTATTTTCTATTGCCACCCAAGGCAACCCACTAGATTTCCTCATGCCACCCAAGGCACTTACTTGATTTCCACATGCCACCCAAGGCACCCACTTAACCCCTCATGCCCACTACATGCTTATCTGGTTAAGTGTTTCTTAATTAATTAAAAACGTAACCGTTGTAAAGACCTCTCACATTAGACTATCTTTTATGGCAGTTGGATTTGCCGGTTGGGTCTGGGCAGCCTTACGCCACAACCGAGTCTAACCTCGTGTCTATACACTTGTCATGTATTTGGTTTGTGCCTAAGACCTCTCACATTGGGCCAATCATTTGTAGCCGCTGGATTTGCCGGTCGGTTCCGGGCAGTCTTACGCTACAAAAGGGTCCAACCTCGTGTCTTAGTCGATTAATTACACCTAATTAATCACCCCCGAATTAATTTTCCCTAATTAATTCCAATTTTAACGATGTACATAATTGACTCAATTATGTCCATCCACTTTGTGGTATGCATAATCATACCAACTTCACACAATTTCATTAGCATGTTTATTAACCCCATCGTTCCCCACGTAATTTGCTAACATGACATAAAAGGGAAGATTCATCACAAATACAATGGGTTCAACTTGCATAACACATTAGCATCAACATGGGTTTAAAGGTGTCAACATGCATATAGCATCAAACCCAACTAGCATAAATAATCAACCCAAACTTGCATGAATCACATATGTCATAAAGAGGTTAACTTGCATAAGTTTCTTATGTCATACAAAGGGGTAAACTTGCATATGTATGTATGACATGTAAAGGGGTTAACTTGCATATGTATGCATATCATACTAAGGTGTAAACTTGCACATGTCACTTGCATATAATCAAACACCATACTTGCATAACATGTCATATGTGAACTTGCATATAATCATACACCAAACTTGCATACATATCATACATGAACTTGCATATAATCATACACCAAACTTGCATAATCATGGTGTCATAGTGGATCAATGTTTATCATAGCAACTAGCATCATGAACACTTGCATAACTTGCATAACATCATGAACATGTAGCATATGACTTGCATAACTTGCATAACATCACAAACACATAGCATATGACTTGCATAACTTGCATAACATCATGAACATGTAGCATATGACTTGCATAACTTGCATAACATCATGAAAATGTAGCATATGACTTGCATAACTTGCATAACATCACAAACACATAGTATACAACTTGCATAACATGCATAACATCATTAACACATAGCATACAACTTGCATAACATGCATAACATCATTAACACATAGCATATAACTTGCATAACATGCATTGATCCACATTCATAGCCATAACCTCATTATATCCTATCATAATCATTTCAATAATTGGTCATTAAGGCTATAGAAAACTCACAACTTGTTGATTAGCACTCCTAAGAAGAAGATTAAGTTGCTAGAGTTGATTAGTAGTTGATTTGAGGGACTATCTTCTTCTACAATTTGATGGAGGCTCCTTCAAGTTGCATTTTGACGGCATGACGACATTGTTTCTATTTTTAGTATGAATTAGGGTAGTCTTAGGGTGTATTTATAGAGTAGTTAGGTGTTTTAGGTCATTAGATCAACCCTAAATCAGATTAGAGCCGTCAGATCACGTCCTAGCCACAAAAACACAGCCCAAAAGACAAGCTGGTGCACCCAGGTCACCTGGGCTCGACCAGGGAGGTCGACCCCCAGGTCGACCCTAGGGTCGACTCCCCATTCGACCTGGTGGGCAGGTCGACTCCCCAGTCGACCCCCAGGTCGACCCCCTGGGTCTGGCGGGATTTTTTCCTGCCACTTCTGAAAATTGAAATTTTTGCTTTAAAATCTGTTTTTAAATTTCTGCAAACTTCCTTGGGCCTTATCGGGGTCATACGGACTCCGATTTTTGAAAACTCGGACTCTATTTCGCGTATTTTTCCGAGACGAACGCAATGGCATAGCCCGTTTCCCCTGATTCAGATTTTTAAATTTAATTCTGCCCTGTTTTATATTATAGCAAGTTATTCAACATACGGGGTGTTACATTCTCCCCTACTTAAAGGATTTCGTCCTCGAAATCTCTAAGTCAAGAAGAACGTATCCTACCAACCAAACAACCATCTACTCAAACCATCAAACACTGGCATCCATTGTCCTTAGAGTTTCTAATGCTGTATGAACATATGCAAAGAGTGTGTGTATATGTTCCCTGTCTAATGCAAAATCAGGCGGCCTACTGATTCAGTTGACCTCCTTAATGCAAACCATGATAGTGCCATGCATCCAATATGTATGCAAAATAACCTTATCGACACATACTATTTCTACATGAGTGCACAACCATACACCAAAATGCATCATCCATATGATAACGCAACCATTATACATCCATTAATATAGCTACCTACACACAATTATATGCAATATGCAATATGAAGTGATTGAGCCGATCTAGTGCCTAGAGTGTGTGTATATGCATCCACGAGCAACCACTAGCAACCACTTGCATCCACGCGCATCCATCAAACATAACATGTCTCAAACACATGTTTCAACCATAGGTTTACCTTATCTAAAGGTCAAAGGTACTAATGAGAGGACATACTAAAGATAAGATAAGTACTAGACAAACGATAAAGGAGAAGTTAAAAGACATACCCTCAAAAAGGAATGGGTACCGTGAACGCATCTTCGCTTCCGTCTCCCAAGTAGCATTGCTCTCATCTTCTCCCCATTGCACTTTGACTAGCCGCACCTCTCTGTTCCTCAACTTCCTAATCTCTGACCCAAGGATGCGGGTAGGAGCTCGTCGAATAGTCGCATCACGCTCTACCTCCACTTCTTTAAGTAAGCTCGGCTCTACCACCTCTGCGGTCTCATGTAGGCACTTCCTCAAATGTGACACATGGAATACGTCATGTACCCCACTAAGTCTCTCTGGTAAATCCACTCTATATGCCATCCGTCCAATCCTTTCCTTGATAGGAAACGGCCCAACAAATCTTGGAGCTAACTTCCCAACGGACCCAAAGCGAACTACATTCCGTAATGGGGATAATTTGACAAAGACCATGTCCCCAACCTCAAACTCCAGATCCGTCCTCCTCTTGTCCGCATAAGATTTTTGCCTATCCTGCGCTGCTTTCATCCTTCTTCGAATCAAATCAATATTTTCCGAAGTCTCTCTAACCATATCGGGCCCAAGCAAGATCTTATCCGTAGATTCCAACCAACATGTAGGTGATCGACAAGGCCTTCCATAAAGAGCTTCGAAAGGAGCCATACCAATTGATTAAACTTGTTGACATATTCCTTCACCGAGAGACTTCCTTGCTTTAGAGTCAAGAATCTTTCCATATACAAGTTTTCCTCCGCCCTTGAGAGAAACTTTGCCACAAATCTTTGCCTGAAATCCGCCCAAGAGTCAACGGGGCGTTCTCCATTAGTGACCTCCCACCAGAATGAGGCATCTCCCTTCATTAACCAAGCAGCTAACTTGACTTTCTTTCCTTCTTCCATCTCAAAGATGTCTATCAACTCTTCCACCTCCTTAAGCCAATCTCTAGCCTCCACAAAAGTTTCTGATCCTTGAAAAGGTTTCCCTCCCATAGCTTTAAATTCCTTGCAAGTCTTAGCAAAAGTATCCGTGCGAGGAGGAGGAGGGGAGGAGGAAGATCGGGTGCTACGGTTGGTGGAGGAACATTTGCTGGACCCGCAGTGGCGGCCCTAGCCTCCATCAATCTCCTATACCATACTGGTATCGTCACACCCTCCAGAAAGTTAAGATCTTCAGCCATGCTGAAACGAAAAAGAGGAAAGATTCAAAACGGAGAATTTGAAAGATGAAGATATGGCTATTGGGGATTATGCTTTTCTTTCAAAAACTTTTCTCTTAAAAGACATGTTTTTGAAAATACTTCTTCCAAAAATGTTTTTAGAAAAATAGTTTTCTAAAAAAAAAATTATCTGTTCTGGTAACCTTCGCTCTGATACCACGTGTAACACCCCACACCCGCTAAGGTCACTCACTAAGGGAATGCCTTAACTTAGGTGGAGCATTTTAAGTGAATATAGAACAGAAAAATTACACAAGACAGATATAAATACTTGAAAATCTAAAACATCATTTCATAGCAGCGGAAGGTAAACATGTTTAGTTACAACACCATAAAGAGTCAAGTACTAAATATCCATCCTGATAGAAACATAAGTACATAATCCCACTACATAAACAATAGCCATAAACGAAAAGATAAGCTGGGCTTTACATCACGGTCCAAGCTCCAAGAGATAGATAAAGTAGTCTGATCAAAGCCCACTAGTGCTAGGCCCAACCTGAGGACCTGAGGGGGAAAAGATAAAAACAACGGGGTCAGACATAAGTCTGAGTGAGCCCTATAACTTTAACAACACAATTATTAAAGTAATTAGGGTATGATATAAACTTGGTACGGGATGACTGGGGATAAATGACTACACTAAGTAGCCAACTAGACCTAAGGTGAACTAGGATAATGGTAAAGACGCATCTACCCACCCAAGGATAATTACTAACTGCACCACACCAGTCATTCCTACTTAAAGGTTGATCCCTCCCAAGGACTTAGTAAATTTACCCAGTAGTTTCGTGTACCCCTAGCTGACTACATAGGTGTCGTCTGCCCCTATCTCCACTAGGTGTACCCACTACTCCCAAGCGATCGGCTCCCTACCGTAGATACCCGTGTTGGCCCCACAATGGGGTGTATCACTCCCCAAAGTGGCAACCCGATACAACAAATGGTGCACGGCTTATATCTACACGATGCAACAACGTCTTACCTACCAGCCCAGGTCCACACACGCATATGAAACCCGTTGGACTCGCGTTGCCACCGCTACCCCGTTTTGGCCTCTTATAATCAAGCCCAGTACGCGTGTCCCGTCCTCGACATGGGTCGAGCCCAATAAGATACATATGGGTTACTGGTTGAAATGGGACCCCACAAGCTACCACCTAAGCTTGTCAATTTATCTAGTGCATCCCACTTAACCCTTTAATCATGTTTAATTACATGTTTCCACTTGGTTAAGTCATCTAATCGTATTTTCTTTTGCCACCCAAGGCAACCCACTAGATTTCCTCATGCCACCCAAGGCACTTACTTGATTTCCACATGCCACCAAAGGCACCCACTTAACCCCTCATGCCCACTACATGCTTATCTGGTTAAGCGTTTCTTAATTAATTAAAAACGTAACCGTTGTAAAGACCTCTCACATTAGACTATCTTTTATGGCAGCTGGATTTGCCGGTTGGGTCCAGGCAGCCTTACGCCATAACCGAGTCTAACCTCGTGTCTATACACTTGTCACGTATTTGGTTTGTGCCTAAGACCTCTCACATTGGGCCAATCATTTGTAGCCGCTGGATTTGCCGGTCGGTTCCGGGCAGTCTTACGCTACAAAAGGGTCCAACCTCGTGTCCGATTAATTACACCTAATTAATCACCCCCGAATTAATTTTCCCTAATTAATTCCAATTTTAACGATGTACATAATTGACTCAATTATGTCCATCCACTTTATGGTATGCATAATCATACCAACTTCACACAATTTCATTAGCATGTTTATTAACCCCATCGTTCCCCACGTAATTCGCTAACATGACATAAAAGGGAAGATTCATCACAAATACAATGGGTTCAACTTTCATAACACATTAGCATCAACATGGGTTTAAAGGTGTCAACATGCATATAGCATCAAACCCAACTAGCATAAATAATCAACCCAAACTTGCATGAATCACATATGTCATAAAGAGGTTAACTTGCATAAGTTTCTTATGTCATACAAAGGGGTAAACTTGCATATGTATGTATGACATGTAAAGGGGTTAACTTGCATATGTATGCATATCATACTAAGGTGTAAACTTGCACATGTCACTTGCATATAATCAAACACCATACTTGCATAACATGTCATATGTGAACTTGCATATAATCATACACCAAACTTGCATACATATCATACATGAACTTGCATATAACCATACACCAAACTTGCATAATCATGGTGTCATAGTGGATCAATGTTTATCATAGCAACTAGCATCATGAACACTTGCATAACTTGCATAACATCATGAACATGTAGCATATGACTTGCATAACTTGCATAACA
The DNA here is from genome assembly GCA_030737875.1 of Allium sativum. NCBI lineage: Eukaryota > Viridiplantae > Streptophyta > Magnoliopsida > Asparagales > Amaryllidaceae > Allium > Allium sativum. The sequence goes on from CM060923.1 coordinate 244,044,401, forward strand.
TCATGAACATACATCATGAACATGTAGCATATGACTTGCATAACTTGCATAACATCATGAACATGTAGCATATGACTTGCATAACTTGCATAACATCATGAACATGTAGCATATGACTTGCATAACTTGCATAACATCACAAACACATAGCATATAACTTGCATAACATGCATAACATCATTAACACATAGCATACAACTTGCATTACATGCATAACATCATTAACACATAGCATATAACTTGCATAACATGCATTGATCCACATTCATAGCCATAACCTCATTATATCCTATCATAATCATTTCAATAATTGGTCATTAAGGCTATAGAAAACTCACAACTTGTTGATTAGCACTCCTAAGAAGAAGATTAAGTTGCTAGAGTTGATTAGTAGTTGATTTGAGGGACTATCTTCTTCTACAATTTGATGGAGGCTCCTTCAAGTTGCATTTTGACGGCATTACGGCATTGTTTCTATTTTTAGTATGAATTAGGGTAGTCTTAGGGTGTATTTATAGAGTAGTTAGGTGTTTTAGGTCATTAGATTAACCCTAAATCAGATTAGAACCGTCAGATCACGTCCTAGCCACAAAAACACAGCCCAAAAGACAAGCTGGTGCACCCAGGTCACCTGGGCTCGACCAGGGAGGTCGACCCTAGGGTCGACTCCCCAGTCGTCCTGGTGGGCAGGTCGACTCCCCAATCGACCCCCAGGTCGACCCCCTGGGTCTGGCGGGATTTTTTCCCGCCACTTAAGAAAATTTAAACTTTTGCTTTAAAATCTGTTTTTAAATTTCTGCAAACTTCCTTGGGCCTTATCGGGGTCATACGGACTCCGATTTTCGAAAACTCGGACTCTATTTCGCGTATTTTTCCGAGACGAACGCAATGGCATAGCCCGTTTCCCCTAATTCAGATTTTTAAATTTAATTCTTCCCTGTTTTATATTATAGCAAGTTATTCAACATACGGGGTGTTACATCTACTCTGTAAGCCATCGTCCCAATCCTTTCAACAATAGGAAATGGTCCTACAAATTTTGGCGCCAATTTTCCTATGGACCCAAAGCGAATGACATTCCTCAAAGGAGATACTTTAAGGAACACCCTATCTCCAACCTCAAACTCAAGGTCGGTCCTTCTTTTTTCTGCATAGGAACTCTGTCTATCTTGGGCAGTTTTCATTCGTCTTCGTATCAAGTCCACCTTTTCTGAAGTTTGTATGATCATGTCTGGCCCAAGTATGAGTTTGTCTGCAGACTACCACCAACAAGTTGGTGATCGGCATGGTCTTCAATATAAAGCTTCGAATGGTGCCATGCCTATGGTTGCTTGGTAGCTATTGTTGTAGGCAAAGTCCACCAAAGGATGATGATCCTCCCATGTCCCTCCAAAATCAAGAATGCACAGTCTCAAGAGATCTTCTAGTACTCTGTTCACCCTTTCCGTCTGACCATCGGTTTGAGGGTGATAGGCAGTGCTTAAGCATAGCTGTGTGCCTACAGCCTCTTGCAAACTCCTCCAAAACTCGCTTGTAAAGATAGGATCTCGATCACTCACTATACTGGAGGGTATCCCATGGAGTCGAACTATCTCTTTAAGATAAATAGTTACTAGAGACGAGGCATTTTTTCTACTCTTAATAGGTATAAAGTGAGCGCTTTTAGTGAGCCAATCCACTATTAACCAAATGCTGGTATTGCCCCTTCTTGACCTAGGCAGCCCATCAACAAAGTCCATCGAAATGCTATCCCGTTTCCACCGTGGGACTTCTAGATGATGAAGCAAACCACCAAGCTACTTCTGCTCCGTCTTAACTTGCTGGCATTTCATGCACTTGGAAACGAATTCGGCTACATCCCTCTTCATGCCGTTCTAAAAGAAAACCATTTTCATGTCTTTATACATCTTATCTCCACCTGGGTGTATGGTTAACTTAGAATGGTGTGCTTCTTCGAGAACCATCTTCACCAAATCCCTTGCTTGTGGGACGCATAGTCTTCCAGCACGCCTCAACCAACCCTTATCATCGATGGAGTATCTATTGAGGTGACTAGAAGTCTCACCCCTAATTAGCTTATCCATTACATCAACTAGCTGAGGGTCTTCACGTTGCGTGGTTCCTATTGTGTCCAAAAGAGTAGGCCGCACCTCTGGCAATGCTAACAAACTAGGTACAAATTCAGAGGAGGGTCTAAAGTCAAAGTTTGCTATGTACTCCAAGCTTTGCCTTTCTACAAACAGAGGACTTAATGTCAGCTTCTTTCTACTCTAGGCGTCTGCTACCACATTGCCCTTGCCAGGGGTATAGGAAATCTAAAAGTCATATAAGGCGAGGAAATCCATCCACCTTTGTTGTCTTAAGCTAAGATCTTTCTGTGAGAAAAGGTACTTTAATGATTTATGGTTAGTAAACAGTTCAAACGTTTCTCCTAGTAGGTAATGACGCCATGACTTAAGAGCAAAAACAATGGCAGCTAGTTCCAAGTCATGAGTTGGCTAGTTCTTCTCATGTACCCTCAACTGCCTTCCCCCATAACAAATTACCTTGCCTTCTTGCATCAAGACAGCGCCTAATCCAGTACCGCATGCGTCTGTGTAAACAGTAAACATTTTTCTCCCATCGTGCAATGTCAGAACTGGGGTTGTTGTAAGAGCCCTTTTCAAACGTTGGAAAGCGACATCGCAATCCAAATCCCAAGTGAAAGTTAGGTTCTTCTTTGTCAATCTTGTGAGTGGGGCAGAGATTTTCGCAAAGTCTTTGATGAACTTTCGATAAAAGCCAGCTAGCCCGAGAAATCTTCGGACTTCGGTTGCATTCCGTGGAACCTTCCAATCTTGCACCGCAACTACTTTTGCGGGATCCACAGCTATCCCCTCTTTGGATACCACATGTCCAAGAAACCTTACTTCTTCTCTCCAGAAATGGCATTAGAAGAATTTGGCTTTCAGCTAATGTGCACAAAGAGTATCCATGACTTCTCTTAAATGCAAAGCATGATCTTCCTCACTTTTCGAGAAGATCAAAATGTCGTCCACGAAGACCACCACAAACTTATTAAGGAACTCCCTGAACACCCTTCTCATTAAGTCAATAAAATAAGCGGGTGCGTTTGTCAAGCCGAAAGGCATGACAAGCCACTCGAAGAAACCATCCGGGGTTCTGAACGCAGTCTTATCAATGTTGTCTTCAGCTACTCTTAGCTGATGAAATTGGTAGCTAGATCTAGTTGGGAGAAAACTGATGCACCTACAAGCTGATCAAATAAGTCGTCTATTCTTGGAAGTGAGTGCCTATTCTTCTTGGTCAGCTTGTTTAGCTCCCTATAGTCAATGCATAGGCGAAGTGAGCCATCCGCTTTGGTTGTGAATACTACTGGAGCACTCCATTTAGAAATACTCCGCCTTATGAACCCCTTTTCGAGTAGCTCTTTAATTTGGTTGCTGAGCTCTTTCCTTTCCCTTGGAGCCATGTGTCTAATGGGTAGCGCTACGGGTTTAGCATTATCAACAAGGTATATGTAGAAGTCTATCTCCCGCTTCGGAGGTAAGCCCTTCACCTCTTCAAATACATCTGAGTATTCACGGACTACTCTAACAGAATGCAAATTTTCAACAAACGCATCAACATATTCTAGGTAGCTAAGCATAACAGAATTCATGGGATTACAAGAGATTTCGAGAGTGTTACCAAGGCGAGTCATAAGTCTAACCACTCTCTTTTCACAATCGAGGACGGCACCATTACTGGATAACCAATCCATGCCTAGAATCAACCCATAACCCCTGAAGCCCAAAACATAGGCATTACATCTAAACCCAACGCTTAGTATAGAAATTTCCAAATCCAAACAAATCATGAATAAGTAAGCCGAACCCCCAATTGGATTTGAAACAACCAAGGTATCCTCTACTATACTGGTGTATAGGTGCAGAGATTCAACTAAAGCAGTAGATTTAAAAGAGTGCGATGTGCCAGAAGCAAAGAGTGTACGAATAGGATGATCAAAAAGATAAACTAAACTCTCAACAGAAATATTTCTACCTCGTTCTTGCGGAGGAGCTATGAGAGAGTGAACCTTCCCTCTAGAAGCAGATCCAGTCCTCTTCCCTTGCCCTTGCTTTCTTAGGCAGTTCTTAGCCATGTGTCCTGTCTCGCCGCACTGAAAACAACCACCCATCTTCCTCTTCTTCTTTCTGCAGTCCTAAATCAGATGTCCAGGAATGCCACAAAAATTACACTTCCTCTTGTCACGGGGTTTGTTATTCTTCCCGCCCTTCTTGGAATCTGTCTTCTTATTCTGCAATCCCTCCACATTCTTATCTTGAGGTACTTCCACCTTTGCCTCTTTCTTGCCATCCTTGTCTTCCTCCCGTAACAATGCCATGTCCACCAGTCTCTCATAAGTCGCACCCATAGGTATATGGGACATAGCTAGGCTGTGCAGTGGCTCATTCAACCCTTTAACAAAACGGAGAGCCTTACTATGTGGAGTGTTCACTAACTCCAGTCCGTATCTAGCCAGCTGTTGAATTGGTTGATGTACTCTTTGACCGACATACTTCCCTGTATGAGAGCTAAGAACTTCTCCATTTGTAGGCTTCGTTCAGCTTGTGAGAGGAATTTCATTTCAAACCTCATTTTGAAATCCACCCAAGTTTCAACTGGTCTCTCAGCATTAGTAACTTCCCACAAATAAGAGGCTTCGTCTTTAAGCAACCATACGGCCAACTGTATCTTCTGCCTATCGTCCACGTCGAAAATAACAAACAAATCCTTGGTTTTTTTGAGCCAGTTTCTTGCTTCTACAAATGACTCAGTCCCATTAAAGTTCTTTCCACCCATGGCTCGAAAGTCTCTACATATCTTCGAGAAAGCATTTGCACGTGGAGGAAGAGGAGGAGGAACAACTGTAGCTGGGTGAGGAGAAACGTCTGCTGGACCTGCATCATTAGCCCTAGCCTCTAGGTACCTTCTGAACCTGCCAGGTACCGGTACGCCCTTTGGAAGGTTAAGATCCCCAGACACGCTGAAACGAAAAAGAAAAGATTCAAAACAAAGGATAGAAAGATAGTGCATATGGCTTTAGGGATTATGCCTTATTAAAATAAAAACAACACTTTTTCTTGAAAATGCTTCTTTAAACTTCTTTTCGAAAATTAGCTTCCAAAATTTTTGTATGATCTAGCAACCGTCAGCTTTGATACCAAGTGAAACATCCCCCCTCATTTAAGGTCACTCACAAAGGGAATGCCCTAATTTCGGTGGAGCGCTGCAGGTAAAGATACAGATAGTTTAGAAGACAGACATATAAACAGAGGAAAAACTAAATTTATTTCATAAGCACATGGTTCAGTCGAAACATTACAACAACTGGCTCAAACCAAATTCCAAATCATTACAACAAAATCTCTGTCTTGATTAAAACATAAAGAAGCATGAAATAACAATAAGGCAACATAAATCCCCAATAAGAGTATATCCAAAGCCATAGCCCAAGAAAAGAGAATCCAAGCAATACATCTACTCTCTTCAAGCTGGAATGGTCTGAACTAAGCTGGAGTATTCCCTCCCTGTGGGCCTGGGGGGAATGGAAGAAAAGAAGACGAAGAAAAATGGGTCAGACATAAGTCTGGTAAGTCCAGTGATTTTTCAGCATGAGAACAAGAAAAAGGATCATGACATGAATAAACTGAAAATAGGACAATACCAGAATAAGAAGGTGACATAAGACAAGATAAGGCAAGTTAAACTGAATATACTACCACACCCATTTCAATTTCTATGCACCTTACTGGCTTATTATTTCAACTAGCCTCACGTGTTCATAACAAAGTGATCCCCTTTTTTCTATCGGCTCCTACTCGTAAACGTTTTCTACTTGTGTCATTCAGCCCCGCTTGATTGTAGATACCTGTGTTGGTCCCTCCATGGGGTGTATCAAATCCTATGGTGGCAACCCGACACAATTCAAGATGCATAGTGTATGACTACTGATGCCCAGTGCCTGCTTTTTCCACTCCGGAGTAAATGCACGCCCGCACTCCATCGGAACCTACACTGACGCACCACCCACCGTTGTTTTGACCGCTTACAATCAGCTCTGTAATCGTGCCCCACCCTGCCTAGTTCAGGGTACCATGATACACCTATGTGGGTTACTGCTGAAATGGGTCCCCGTTACTAGGAGTTCCTAATCAACATGTTAAAATGGTTAAGTGTTCTCAAATTAACCTAATCCCACCCATCAGTTTAGTTAACATGTTGTATTGGTTAAGTGTTGCCTTAATTAACTTAACCCTACCTTCTTAGCCTGCTTGCTCCTTAGCTTTAATTCATTCATTAAAGCACTAACCTTTCATATTAGATCTACGTTGTTGTGGTCGCCGGATGTGCCGGTCGGTTCTGAGCAGTCTTACACCACATTTCATTCTAACCTCGGGTTCTTTTAGGCTTAACGCACTAACCTCTCTCATTAGATCTATATTGTTACGGTTGCTGGATGTGCCGGGTGGTTCCGGGCAGTCTTACACCGTAACTCAATCTAGCCTCGGGTTAGGCATATTCGTCTTTTGCTAGATTAACATATTTACCCTTTCATATTTATATGTGAATTTTCCACAATTATTGTCATTAAAGTCATGCCCCATTTACCCTTTAAATCATGTTCATAAATTTTAGGTACATAAATTATACCAATTTATGCTACTAATCATTTACATGATTATGATCCAGACTACGCCAATAATATGTATTTTAATGTTTTTCCCAACATTACCCCCGTTTTACGCTCGCATAATTCACATAAAACGTTAGGCTTGCAACTTAGCTTAACTCATAAACAAAAAGGGAAAAGAATGGAGCACGAACCATTCTAACAACATAAAATAATATGGATCTAACTAAACATGTGTCATATAAATTTGGCATAGAACAATGGACTTGCATTTTAGATCCAATAAGCATGAATCTTAAACATATGAATGGGAACTTGCATAGAATTACACAAATCCAATTAGGCATGTAGATGTGAACTTGCATTTGAGTTCGATCAAATCATAGATCTAAACATGTGAGAATGTAGATCTAAACATATAGGTGTATATAACTTAGCCTATAAACTTGCATGTAATATATCATGAAAGAATCACCAACATGATATTCCCAAATTATTATTCAACATGATTGGTTCATCACTAATTTAACATACAACATGATAAGTCCAATAAACCACAATAATCTCATAGGCATATATGATAGAATTGTCATAAGAATAGACATGAATCATCATCACCAATATCTTACAACTAGGCACAGTTCTAGTTTCATTTCATTACAAATCATGACTTTTATTTGTTCACATCAAAAGAATAACTGAACTTACAAACAAAAGAAAAATCTTGTTTTCTGGGATCTGTTTTCTGAAACTGAAAAGCTATCCCTTGACGTAGACTATCGATTCTCTAATTTAGATTTGATCCGTAGCTTCTAACTTGCTTTCTAGTTGGAGAAGAATGGTGGCTATGCTAGGTTGACCATGGACAGCAAGACGACTCCTTGGAATGAAATTGTGTGATTTAGGGTTGAGGGTTGGGGTTGCTTATATAGAAGTTTAGATTTAAGTGAGCCGTTAGATCAACCTAGGAGCAAACAGAACCATTCAGACAAGATAGAGCTATCCAGAAATCTCCACTTATGCCCTAGTGACTAGCAACAAGTCAGAAATCGTCACCGTTTGGATCAGAATACAGGAGTCGACCCCTACAGGGGGGTCGACACCTAAGTCGACTCCCTTATAGGTAGGGATGAGCAGGAAAATCGATTACGAACCGAAACCGAACCGAAACCGCATAAAACCGATAAAAACCGCATCTTAAAAAACCACACCGAAGTAAAACCGCAAAACCGATGAAACCGCACCATTAGTATGGTCCGGGTTCGGTTTTCATCCTTTTTCAAACCGCAAAACCGAAACCGCACCGAATATTACTTATACGTAAATTTTAACGCTACCTTCCCAAATTTAGCTTTAGGCAAATCTGCATATTCACTACTTGGCAATCATGGAAGCAAAAGAGCAGCAATACATGCTGCAGCCCTCTAACTGCACAGCTATATTGACTCAAGATGCCAAGATTAATCATGACGTGTTGATGGAAATGTCTGATCATAGAAAGGATCTACAAAAGAAAACAAAACTAATATTGAACACCTTGAGAAGCTATCAAGACCTGCCACCAGACAAAGCTCTTACTGTATTAGCTATAGAGGTTAAAAAGAGGCGGTATGCTACTACTGAGAAGTATCTAGAACAAGTTCTACATACTGTTTTCGGTCCATCAAAATTATGGTTTGGATTACATCCTTTGCCTTGATGTCATTTATAGTAAGATGGTATTAGGATTGGACCGATTGGTCATTACAGTAAAAGAGTTTTCATTTGCATGTGAAGACCAATATCACACACTAGACAAATAAAAAAGCCTCTGCCTTAGCTTTAAACATTTCGTGTGCATCACCATCTAAGGGAACGATGTTTTTTTTTTGTTAATTGGTTTTGAAACCGAAACTGCACTTTTAAAAACCGAAACCGCACTTTTAAAACTGAACTGCACCAACGGTTTTTGGTCCAGTTCCAGTTCCTACTTTTGAAAACCGCACGCTAGCGGTTTCAGGTGCGGTTTTAAGTCAAAACCGCACCAAACCGGGGGGTCGACACCTATGTCGACTCCCCCCGGGGAGGTCGACCCCTGAGCGGGAATTTTCCCGCTCAGCCTCTTTCGCCTTAATTTGAAATTCGAACTGCTTTTTCGATTTAATTATTATTTATATTTAATTTTTGTTTTAACATGAAATCTTCTGAACTCCATAACTTCCTCATACGGAGTCCGATTCACGCAAACTTGGACTCTATCTCAAGCAGAATTCCGAGATGAACGCAATGGCGTAACTCGTTTCCCTTAATTCTCACTTTTAAAATTAAGTATTCTTTAATTCATTATTTTAATAAACATAGAAAATATAGGGTGTTACATACACTAGTCCCAATAATTAGCTGTATGTTGATCGGTTGATTGACAGGCTGTTATAAGCATTAAATATTTATATTTGATGCTTATGCAGTGTATAATGCACTTCGGATGATGGTTGACTGTGTTTGATTGTTGTTGTGTACATATGTGTATGAAATCCATATAAATCAGATTATATGGTAATTGACCTTGTCTGATTCCAGTTCAGAAAGAATGAATATTTTGATATAACGATTATTATAAAAGAATGAATATTTTGAAATAACGAATATTTTAAAATAATGAATATTTTAAAATAATATTTAGTAAAAGATCAAAATTTGATTTTGATGTCCGATTTGGGATGGACTCGAATATATTTAAATATATAAAGATGTGTTGATTAGATTAACGCCATTTTGATGTGAACGATATTTATATCAATTTTATTCATTTTTTATAATGAATATTGAAAAAGAATTAATTTCAAAATATAATGGTTTGAAAATACTATCATTAATATATCGATGATATGGAATATTCAATTTTGATTTGAAATTGAATATGAAGTTGAAGTCGTTTTGAAAACGAATTTAAAACGATTTATAAAATACGTTTTTAAAAGGAAATCGACGAAATATATATTATATGTATTATATATATATAATATAATGGCCTGAATAAAACGCGCCACGCTGCGACAGTTCGCGAATTTCGACCATTGACTTTGAATAGAGGGCTTAAACCCTAATTATCTCCCACAATTAAAATCGTGCCCCCTTCTGAAAAAGAATCCCGTCGCCTCCCCTGTTGTTCTGCCACCACCCATCGCCTCGGGGCTCCCACCGCCGCGCCTCCACGTCAGGGACCCGCCGCCGCCACCTCTTCCGCCCTTCACTCTCTCCTCTCTTTCCCTCCCCTTCTTATAAGACCGTGGTCCCAAAAAAACCACACCACCCACCGCCTGTAGCCCCACTTCGATAGCCACAAGCCCCTCAAACCCGAACCCGCCACCTCCACTTGGCCAGCGCCACCCCTAGCTCCGAACCCAGAACCCTCCTCCGCCAAAAACAGTGAGTTTTACCTTATTCTAATTATTTTATTATTTTTATCTTAGGCAATTAGTTTAATTACATGAAAATCAGTTTTATATTTTTGTATAATATAGTTTAGATCTGAAATTTACATAAAAATATGATTTTTATATTTTTAAAAGAGAAGATTATATTTTTAGGATGGAAAAGGACGAGATAAAAATATGATCTTTTTTATATGTATGTTGCGTATTAAAGATTTGATCTTTATGAAGAGAAAAACATGATTTTGATATGAACAACACTATAGTAAGTTGAGATTTTCAACTATAGTAAGATGAGATTTTTATATAATCAAAGATGAGACTTTTATATAATCAAAGATAAGATTTTTATATAATCAAAAATATGATTTTGTTCATAGAAAAGATAGGATTTTTATTATGAGGTGAGCGTTGTAAAAATTGGATTTTTTATCTAGAAGAAGACATGATTTTTTTAAATGAGAAAGACATGATTTTTATTATATATGAAGGGAAATAAAAATTTGATATTTATATAAGTAGCAGGGATATAAAAATATAATTTTTATATAGAGAATGACGAGAGAAAAATATGATTTTTATGAACATGTAGTTATAATGAAAATATGATTTTTACTATGAACAACGTGTAAAAGATTGCGTTGAATTTCGGGCAAATCCAAGCCATTCAGAAATTTAGAAATGAAAAGGCGGAGTGGAAACCCAAGGTGAGAACACTTTTATTTTATTTTCTAGTTAAAATATATACTAGGTTGCAGACCGTGCTTAGCAGCACTCGACACCCGTCGTCCACAGACCATGGATGACTTGTTTGTTTAATTGATGTATTGTGAAAAATTGATTGTGTGATGTTGAATGGAAATAAATATTTTATAGTTAAAAATATAATTTTTAACGTGTATTTGAATAAAATAAATATCCATAAACAAATCGGAAGATTTGTTTAAGTACACACATTTTACTGATATTGATTGTGATGATAAATTTTACACATAGCCAAACTGCACAAATAAAACCTGTGTTTGATTGTTTGAAACCACACACGGGTATTGGGATGATATATGATATACACTAGTCCCAATAATTAGCTGTATGTCGATTAATTGATTGACAGGCTGTTGTAAGCGTTAAATATTTATATTTGATGCTTATGTAGTATAGAATGCACTTTAGATGATGGTTGACTGTGTTTGATTGTTGTTGTGCACATACTTGTATGAAATCCATATAAATCACATTCTATGGTAATTGACTGTGTCTGATTGTAGTTCAGAAAGAATGAATGTTTTGAAATAACGATTATTTTAAAGGAATGAGTATTTTGAAATAACGATTATTTTAAAATAATGAATATTTTAAAATAATATTTAGTAACAGATCAAAATTTGATTTTGATGTCCGATTTGGGATGGACACGAATATATTTAGATATATAAAGCCATGTTGATTAGATTGACGCCATTTTGACGTGAACATATTTATATCGATTTTATTCATTTTTTGTAATGAATGTCGAAAAAGAATTGATTTCAAAATATAATGGTTTGAAAATACTATCGTTTATATATCGATGATATGGAATAATCAATTTTGATTTGAAATTGAATATGAAGTTGAAGTCATTTTGAAAACAAATTTAAAACGATTTATAAAATAAATTTTAAAAGGAAATCGATGAAATATATATTATATATAATATAACGGCCTGAATAGAACGCTTCTCGAATTTCGACCATTGACTTCGAATGGATATTACGGGAGATCCGACCGACGGATTTTCCTAAAACCAGAACCGTTGGGTTAGTATCGAAAAGAGCTTTCCTAAGAATATCAGAGATTTGAAATCTAACAGTTGAATTTGGAATTATGTCCAAATCAAATTTGAAAAAGGTCGTTGTAAGTGCAGTTTGATGGTCGTTTATGGAAATCGACTGTACGGCCTTGATAAAATTATTAAAAATATCAATAATTAGTGTAAAATCATAAGAAATGATTTGGAAAGAAACGGGGTGTAAAATCCCATATTTGAAAAGATAAAATTAGATTTTTATCGAAATGAAGTTGTTATGAACTAGTATTATAATCCATGTATTTCTAAAATAAATAAATTGGATTTGAAATGGTTTTAAAAATAACCAGAATTTCCAATATATAAATTGGAAATGGATTTGAATCGAAATTGTCTTCGGAATATTTCAATGTTAGATTTCGTGATTATACAGATATTATTATGGAAATTTGAAAGACATATATATCGTTATTTCCAATACGATATTGGTTGATTTCAGAATTTGATATTGAATATAAGCTGATATATTTTCTATTCAGAGCCTTGTATTTAATATCAAATTGTATTTTAGGTTTGTTGGGAATGGTATCTTTAATAATACTGTCCTTTAACCCAATGGAGCTAAGAGAATTAGAAACTTACTGGAGATTAGTTAAGTTGAATGGTTTCCTGGGTGTTGATCTGATGTTGGTTTCGGCCTTCGGGGTTAATACTTTGGGGATTGCTCTCTTACTAATTTACGGTTATAAGCTAATGTGAATTGGGTTGATTGTGAACTATGTTTTTAACGACATTCGTTCTTTAACCCGATTTACAGTGAAATGGGATTTGGAATTTATAAATCTTTGGTTAAGATTTAAAGGAGATTTTCCAAAGTGAAGTTTTCCAATTTAACATATTAAATTGGAATTGAATGGAATTCAATTTGGTAATAATCGAAGTAAGCTTCTGTAGAGGAAGACAGTTAATATATATGGAATTTAAAAGACCTTGTCGTTATTCCATTGATATTATCGGTTGGATATGGAAGTTTATATCGATTATATATATCGATTTGTTTTCCATGAAGATTCCATTGTTAATGGAATGTGATTTTGGGTTTGTCGTGAATGGTATCTTTAATAATACTGTTCTTAGACCTAATGGAGTTAAGAAAATCAAAAACTAACTAGGGATTAGTTAAGGTGAATGGTTTCCTAGGTATTGATCTGATGTTGGTTTCGGCCTTCGGGGTTAATACTTAGGGAATTGTTCACTTGCTAATTTATGGTTAAAGGCTGATGGAATGGAATGTTATTTTAGGTTTATCGTGAACCGTGTTTTAAATGACATTGGTTCTTTAACCCAGTTAAAGATAGGTTATGATTTCCCAAGTTAAACAATCATTAATATTGATTTTTGGGAAGGTTAAAACCAAGTGGAGTTTTAATGCATCTTTAATTAGATTGAAATGATATCCAGAAGAAGATTAAAGAACAAATTTTAAAGAATTTATCTTTGATAAAATTAATGGGAACCTTTCCCACAGGATAAGAATATTGGAATAAAGGAATATTCTGGATTGGAATAAGGCGGATATTGTGTTTTTATAGCACTTGTTTATTATATAGGCGAGTTATTCAGAAAGATCGGGTTTATCCCATTATGAATAACTGATTCGACGATGTGTGGTGGATGAAGACAGGAGGTTTTCACATCATTTGGATGATTACTGATGTCTTGATTGGGATGTACACCCAAGGCAAGGTAATAAGTGGTGATCGTCCAGACGTACTTGGAGATCAACGGATATGCAAGGGCCTCTCCCCTGTACTGAATATATGGTGGAGGAATAAGGTGCCTCCGGTTTCGTTCAGACCCAGAACGAGCTTGTATATGGATGTGTGTCTGACATCAGATTTCATTCTGTGTGATTGATGGACATCGATTGCATAGCGTGAATTGCCTGTGTGGCATGCTGAGATGCAAATGATCAAGTCTTCTATTGAAAAGCAGAGTCTTGTGGTTGATGATCAAAGCACGGCTTTAATATAGCATAGCTTTGTGTAGCGTTGATTCGCGAGCCTCACACCCCGGTGTAGACCAGAAACGGGAGAGGATCTCAGGGAGGGCATGCGTTTCTTTCTAGCTAGGAGTGGTGTCAGCGTTTTACTAGCCCTGGCATTTTACTTATGTGGATGATGGATAGCGAGGCGCCTCGGTTATATCGGTCGATCCAGGTCTGATGGAGTCATTTGGCTCATTTACGCACCATAGGGTGGGGGAACGTAGTGTCAGGCATTTTAATCCACATCGAGTGGACTGGCCCTGATGATTCAAGGCTTGTCTGCGTGCTTGCCTGAGGCATGGGCTAGATTGTCCTGAAGAGGTAAGGACGATCCATTGCCTTGGTTCACAAATGGAAAACAAACTTTCAATACGTGACAATTGCGGTTTTTATTGTAGATCCTAGTATTGGCGACATGATATATGGTAGCCATGCCGTCTAGGATTTATACATTTATATTTGAAGTTTTTTTTATACACTATGCACTTACAATAGTATCAAATGATTTGATTTAACGTACCAAGCATGTTTGGCTATTATAAGGGAAAACCCTATCCCCCGGCTTGCGTTGCATTGTGTGATAGGACCTGGGTCTTATAGTAGCTTCATTTTTCCAAAAAGCATTGCGCTTTTTTGATATATGCACTGGTATTCTTGGGAGGAAACTCGTTCCGCATTATACGGCGTGGTCCCTTAATATATTTGATTTTAAGTAAAGTTTTAAATAACTGTTTTAGTTCTCACACCAGTCACATGACTGACCTGGAGTTTATTGTTTTAAACTAAACTCTGGGTGCCCTTATTTTCCACACGGGAAGCTAGTAGTTGGGTTTTGCAGATTTATATTCACAGGATCCTGGTATACAGCTGGAATGATATTCGGAAAGCTCTGTATCCGTATAATCTTTTTAGTTGTGTTTTGTATTATTTTTCCGCTGCATTGTAGCTTGTAAATCTCCGATATTTAATAAATGTGTAATATTTATTCATACTCTGTATATTCTTGTATTCTGATGAAATTGTTGTAATAAGCAACGAAATGTTCTTCTGTTTGTGTCCTGATGTGGCTTGTTCTCAATTCAATCCGGGCTTTCCTTCAGGGGGATGTTTGGGTCATTATTCTATCGAACCTCTAAAAATGGGTTAGTAATGTCGACCACTATAGAGCCACTAGGGACTCAAATCGTATCTGAGGCACCTCGCTTTCCATCAAATAATAATGGACTTCCACATAAGTAAACAGTCTGTGCTCTATGCCATGACGTTACTTGTACCTAGAACTAACATATGCCCATTTCCATGCAATCATTATCCGATTTTTGGTTCAAACCGGCATGTGAGGGTCGCGAGGTGACGCTATACACAAAGATATGCCTAAATAAGTTGTGCTTTGACCGTCAACCACAACGCTCTGCTTTTCAACAAAAGCCTTGTTCATTTGCATCTTAGCTTGCCAAATTGTCGGTCCATAACATACCATTGATTTCTGCCAATATATAACCTCTGAGCTCATACGTCTCAGAGAAGGGTGTTAAGCAAGAGAATAAATTCTCCGCCACCAAACAGATATATAATTAGCAGAGATTGACAAATACAGCATAAAGGAATACAACGTCAGACATACCATCCATTTACAAGTCCGTTCTAGGCCTGAATGAAACCGGAGGCACCTTATTTCTCGTCCCATATGTCCAGTATAGGAGAGAGGTCCTCGCATATCCATCGATCTCCAAATACGTTTGGACAATCACCACTTATTACCTTGTCTTGGGTGTATGGCCCAATCAAGACATCAGTAATCACCTAAACGATATGAAGAACTTCGTTCTTCAACCACCGTCTTCATCTTCGACTCTTGGACATCATTGTAATTATTCAGAATGGGTTAAATCTGGTCTTTCCGAATAATTCGCGTATTTTATAATCAAGTGTTATAAAATCACATCATACGCCTCATTTCGATTCTGAATATTCTTTTAATAAAATATTAACATTTATCAGGGAGAGATTCCCGTTAATTTTATTAAAGATAAATTCTTTTAAATTTATTCTTTAATCTTCCTAAAATTAACAAGGTACATTAAAACACCAACTTGGTTTTAATCACCAAAAATCATTACTTAATGATTATTCAAATTTAAGAAATTAATCTTATCTTTAACTTGGTTAAAGAACCAATGTCATTAAAAACACAGTTCACGACAAACACAAAATCATATTCCATTAAATATGGAATTTTCATAGAAATCAGATCAGTATACAATCAATATAAATTTCTGTATCAGACTAATATTATAAATGGAATAACTGTAAGGCCTTCTAAATTCCATATATAGTAACATTCTTCATTCACAGAAGCTCATCTTGATTATTACCAAATCGAATTCCATTCAATTCCAATTTAATATATTAAATTGGAAAACTTTACTTTGGAAAATTTCGATTTAAATCTTAATAAAAGATTTATAAATTCCAAAATTATATTTTCACTGTTCATCAGGTTAAAGAACAAATGTCGTTAAAAAGAGAGTTCACAATAAACCCAATTTACATTTCATTTTATTCCAATTACTAAATATAATTGAAAACTCTAATAATCTTAATTAAAAGATTTATTCTTTTCATACGGGGTTTAAGAACAGTGTTATTGAGGACACCATTCATGACAAACCCAAAATCCAATTTTATTTTATTTAATTCCAAATAAATATTAATTAATTGGAAAACTCCATTAAATCTTAATTAAAGATTTATTCTAGTAAATAACTTGTTCATTTTGATAAAAATATACTTTTATCTTTTAAAATATGGAAATTTTTATCCAAAATCTTTTCAAGCCATTTATTATAATTTTACATAATTTTTCCATATTTTTAATAATTTTATTATCGCCCATACATTCGGTTTCCAATAACGGCCACCGAACTACATCCTTAGCAACCTTTTTCAAATTTGATTTGGACATAATTCCAAATCCAACCGTTAGATTTCAAACTTCTTATATTCGTTTGAAAGCATTTTTCGATACGAACCCAACGATTCCTGTTTTAGGAGAATCTGACGGTCGGATCTCCCGTTACGCCGATTTGAAGTTAATGGTCGAATTCGCGAACGGTCGCTGCGCGACGCGTTCTATTTAGGCCATTTAAATATATATAATATATATACTATATATATATATATTTATCGTCGATTTCCATTAAAATTGTATTTATAAAATATTTATAATTTCATTTTAAAACGATTCCAACATCATTTTCAATTTTAAATAAAAATTGAATATCTTATATCTTTATCATATTAAAATGATAATATTTTCAAAGTATTATATTTTGAAATCACTTCCTTTTGATATTTATTATAAAATGAATAAAATCGATCGATAAACCCATTCGGGTTAAAAATGGCGTTTGCTACTTAACTCGGCTTCATATTTTTATATTTTTGTGCCCATTTAAAATCGGACATCAAAATCATAATTTATATACTTCACTGACATGTTAAAGAGCACATTTTTAACATACTAAATCATATTTTAATCACTAACATGTTAAAGATTACATTTTTAACATACTAAATCATATTTTAACAAATGATTATTTTTAACATACAAAATCATTTTTTAACAAATGATTATTTTTAATTTCACTAACATGTTAGGGATTACATTTTTAACAAACAAAGAAGTAGTTTAGCACATTGTTCTTTTTATTGGTTAATACATACAATAAAAATGTGATTTTTATTGATAAAACTTTTATTCAAACATGAATCTTTTTAGTGATCCCTACATACAATAAAAAGGTAATTTTTATTGTGAAAACATTTGATTTCAACTATGTATATATTTATGATTCATACATACAATAAAAATGTAATTTTTTATTGTAAAAAACATTTTATTTCAAAACATTCTTTATTTTAAAAGATTCTTTATTTTAAATTATTCTTTATTTAAAATATTCTTTACATTAAAATGTTCTTTTACATTAAAAATGTTCTTTTACATTAAAAATGTTCTTTTATATCAAAAATGTTCTTTTATATCAAAAATGTTCTTTTATTCTAAAATGATCTTTTATTCTAAAATGTTATTTTATTCTAAAATGACATTTTATTCAACATTATTCATAAAACATAATTTATTATAAAACTTTATTTATTTCTGAATCGGAATGCGACTCAATCAATTACCATATAATTTTAGTTATATGGATTTCACACACTGCTTGTATTCAACAATAATGATAAATAATCATTAAATAGTCCATTCACATCCAAAGTAAAATTTACAACTGTGTGAGCATTAAAATAAATGAATAACGCACTCACAACCTGTCAATCCATCGATTGACATATAACTAAATATTGGGACTAGTGTATGTCAAATATCATCCCAATACCCGTGTGGGATTTTCAAACAACAACAGTTTATTTAAATAAATTATTGGTTAACAAATTTAACCAATTCTAATTCAGATTAAATCATTTTCTATTTAACCAATTTTTCACTGTTCAAATTATAAATGAATATTTATAATTTAATTTCACTATCACATTAATATTAATATTTTTAATGTGTTCAACATTTCAACAACATAAACAACACACAATATAGTCAATTTAAATAGTCCAATGTTTGTGGACGAGAAAAGTGTTCTAATAGGCACCGTATACAGTTTATAATGATTAAACTCATAAAAATCTACACTGCCAATTCTATATATTTTTCAGTTATGAAAATAAATAAATAAGTATATAGAAATTTTAGTGAGGAGTTCTCACCTTCGTTTCCATTTCGCCATTCTCTACTGGACGGTTTCAATTCCGCTTTGTTTCCAGACAGTTCCATCACAATCTGTTTTACGTAGTAAATATATTAAAAATCATATTTTTATTATTGCTTCATATATTTAAAAATCACATTTTTAATCAATGAAATTTATATTAAAAATCACATTTTCAAACCGCTATATATATGTCACATTTTCATACAATGTTATATTTCTAAAACAATTCGATTTTTATTTTCTAAAACAGTGCTCTTTCTTTTCACAAAACCAATGCTAATTCTTTTATTTACAAAAACAGTGCTAATTCTTTTATTTACAAAAAAATGCCAATTATTTTTACATACAAAAACAATGTATATTCTTTTTACATACAAAAACAACGTCAATTCTTTTTACATACAAAAAGAGTGCATATTCTTTTTACATACAAAAACAATGTAAAGACCCGCAAATTCCCACCCTTTGAATCGACCATAAACCACACAGGTCTGACCCAAAAAGTGAAAATCTACGAATACTTTAACTTTGGGCATACAACATATTAAAACAACAACAGAAGACTTTTATAACACTATAATAAATGTTACATCAGAGTACAGAATATACATATCAGAGTACATTAAAATACAATTACAGCGGAAGATAAATACAATAAAAAGGTAATATATTGCAGCGGAAGAACACAGCGGAAGACTCTCTATCTCTGGACACAGCTTTAAGCTTCAACCCAGAATCCTGTTTAATATATCTGCAAAAATAGCTACTCGACTGCCCGTGTGGAAAATATGGGCACCCGAGTTTGCCAGTGGACAAAACTACAGGTCAGTCATGGGACTGGTGTGAGAATTCTACTTAACCTATATAATATAATAAGGCTAATCACAGGACCACGCCACTTTCGCGGAACGGGTTTTCTCCTATGGATTGCCAGTGCATGACTAAAGTAAATCGTCAAAATAGCGCAATGCTTTTTTTTAGAAAAATGAAACCATTATAAGACCCAAGTCCCATCACACAATGCAACGCAAACCGGAGGATAGGGTTTTACCTTATAATGATCAAAAGATGCTTGATACGATAAACACGGTATTATATAATAATAGTGTGCAACCAATTCTGAAATACATCAAAGTAAATGTATTAATCCTAGACGGCATGAGTGCCCCATCCCACTATGTCGCCATACATAGGTATACAATCAAAACCGCGTGATGTCGTATTGGAAATTTGGGTTTCCATCTGAGTCAAGGCTAGGGAGGAGATCCTTACCGATTCGAGACACTCTAGCAATGCCCCAGGATTGGTACTCTGTCCAACCCTTGGATCCTGCAGGGCCGGTCCACACTTACTTTTGTGGATTGGCAATTCCTGAACACACGTTCCCCGGTCCTTTTGGACCTATACTACGGCCAGTAGCGACCGCATAAACCGAGGCCTCGAACAATCCAACAACCACAATGAATAAATGCCAGCGCTGGTAGGTCCCTGGCACCACTCTAGCTAGAAAGAAACGTGCGCACTCCCTGCGTTCCCTTCTCCCGTTTTAGACTCTACCGGGCTGTGAGGCTCGTGAGGTCGCGTCATACACAAAGCTATGCCTAAATAGACTATGCTTTGATCATCCCACAAGGCTCTGCTTTGCAACAATAAGCCTTGATCAAGTGCAACTTGGCATACCACATCAACAACTCATATCATGCGATCGGTAAATATTTAACATACAAAAGGGTGTTAAGCAAGAGAATAAATCCTCCGCCACCATGCATTTATATATTAAATAAAAACCAATTTAATTACATGAAATAAATTTCAATGTCAGGCATGCTATCCATTTACAAGTCCGCTCTGGGTCTGAACGAAACAACGTATCCGTCGATCTCCAGTACGTCTGGAAGATCATCACTTTTACCTTGCCTTGGGGGATCAGTCCCAATTCAAGATATTAGTCACCATCAACCAAACGATGTGAAGCTCTCCGGTCTTCAGTCACCGTCTTCATCTTTGGCTCTTGATCGTCGTGATGATTATTCAGAATGGGTTAGACCCGGTCTTTCTGAATAACTCGCGTATCCTTAATTAAATCAACCATACACCACATTCCAACTTTGAATATCCTTTTAAATAAAAATTATTATTTATATTAAAAGGTTCTCATTAATTTTATCAAAGATAAAATAAATTACATTTTAATCTTTCTAAAAAGATTTATTAATATTCCAATTTTGATTTAATTTATAAAATAGATTTATAAATTTCAAATAGTAATTTCAATGTAAATTGGATTAAAGGATAAATGTTATTTAAACATCGTCCACTACAAATCCAATCTACATATCAATCACCAACATAATTGTTAAGATCTACTAATCTTAAATAAAAGATTTATCTTAAAGATATTAATTCATTACTATATAAAAAAAACACATTTTAAAATAATCAATAAAATATTCTTTATATAAAAGATTCTGAATGTAAAATGTTCTTTATAATACAAAATCTTTTATTTTACAAAAATCCTTTTATTATATAAAAATTCTTTATTTAAAAAGAAATTCTGCATTGGAATGCGACTCAACCATGTACCATATAATTTGGGTCATATGGATTTCATACATTTCATATATAGAGTAATAACAGGAAATAATCCTCAATCCATCCATTAACAACCAGAGTGACAATGTCAACTGTGTGAGCATTAAAATGAAATAATAACGCTCATCGCAGTCTGTCGATCAATCGATAGACATATAATTAAACATTGGGATTTGTGTCATTCAAGTATCGTCCCAATACCCGTGTGGGGTTTTCAGCCAACAACAGTTCATATAAATAAATAAATATAGAATTGGTTAATAGGTTTAACCAATTTCAATTTCACTTAACATGTCACTTATACCAAGTAAAATGTATTTTACTCGTATGACTTCCCTATATACTTCTAAAGTTACATAAACAGTAATTTATTTATACAGCTTTATTGCGGATGACAAATGGAATATATATTCCATTATATTTGTATGAAGTTTCTTACCAATACTTTTCATTGTATATTTTGACCAACAATACAATTGTATATTAGAATATAAATTCTAGTGCAAGTTTGCAAATAAAAATTTGGATTTTATATTTGCGTATAAATTCTACGGTATATTATGCAAATAAAAGTGATTCTCATATCTTCACATAATTTCTGTTTTCAACAAAGATGAGTAAAGTGATACACTCATTTTGTTAACGATTCTATTTCAACAAATACAATGTAAATAAAAGTGTGTTTCTAATCTTGTACTTTTATTTGTACATAAAACACAAATAAAAGTGTATCTCATGTATTTGTCTTTTTATTTGACAAACAATGTTAATAAAAATGTTCTTTTATATCTTGTACTTTTATTTAACAAAACAATGGTAAAAATGTCTTTTTAACTCTTTTACTTTTATTTAACAAAACAATGACAAATAAAAGTATAATTTTCTTTCTATGCTTTATTTGCATCTAAAAATGCAAATAAGAAATATAACTCTCTTTTTTTCTTTTCTTTACAATAGAAAATGTAAATAAAATGGTTCACACAATTTTGTTATTTTTCTTTACAATAGAAAATGTAAATAAAAGGATTCACATTATTTTGTTCTTTTTCATTACCATAGAAAATGTAAATAAAAAGATTCTCATTATTTTGTTCTTTTTTTTTTTATCACAACTAAAAGACGATAGAAATGTACCATTAACATCGCTATTTATATTGCATAAAAAAAAAATGTCGAATAAAATGAATCACTAACATTGTCTACTCTTATCGCACTAAAAATGTCGATAAAAATGAATCACTAACATTGTCTACTTTTATCGCACTAAAAATGTCGATAAAAATGAATCACTAACATTGTCTACTTTTATCGCACTAAAAATGTCGATAAAAATGAATCACTAACATTGTCTATTTTTATCGCACCAAAAATGTCGATAAAAATGAATCACTAACATTGTCTATTTTTATCGCACCAAAAATGTCGATAAAAATGACAACATTAACCATTCTATTTTCACCGCATTCAAAATGACGATAAAATATTCAACATTAACAATTCTAGTTTTTACCGCATTCAAAATGACGATAAAATATTCAACATTAACAATTCTATTTTTACCGCATTCAAAATGACGATAAAATATTCAACATTAACAATTCTATTTTTACCGCATTCAAAATGACGATAAAATATTCAACATTAACAATTCTATTTTTACCGCATTCAAAATGACGATAAAATATTCAATATTAACAATTCTATTTTTTCTACTATAGAAAATGTAAATAAATATATTTCTAAATTCTATTCTTTTTATTCATATAAGAAAATGTAAATAAATGTATTTTCAATTTCTATTCTTTTACTTACATAAGAAAATGTAAACAAATATATTTCTAAATTTTTATCATACCGTTATAACTCATATATAAATTACATAGAAAAAAAATGTCATTTTTATTTCATCGTTAGGAATTCATATTTTAATTACATCTAAAATGTAGTTTTTATCCTACAATGCAAATTCACATTTTAATTATATGTAAAAATGTAATTTTCATCCTACCGTTACTATTCATCTCTAAATTACATTGAAAAGATGTAATTTTAAATCATGCAATGTAAATTTACATTTTTATATCATAGAAAAATGCAATTTTGTCATACAGTGCAAATTCACATATAAATTACATGTAAAACTGTAACTTTTGTTATGCAAAGTAAATTCACCTTTTAATTACGTCTAAAAATGTAATTTTATCCATACGGTGGAAATTCATTCATAAATAACATATAGAAAATGTAATTTATTTCATACGGTGAAAAATCATTCATAAATAACATATTAAAATGTTATTTATTTCATACGATGAAAAATCATTCATAAATAACATATAAAAATGTTATTTATTTCATGCGATGAAAAATCATTCATAAATAACATATAAAAATGTTATTTATTTCATGCGATGAAAAATCATTCATAAATAACATATAAAAATGTTATTTATTTCATGCCGTGGAAATTTATTCATAAATTCCATAATAAAATATGTTTTATTTCACACAATGTAAAAACATCTTCTTTTTATGTACAATGAAAAAAATATCATCTTTTTATATTTATAATATATTAACTTTACTATTTTACGATGTAAAAATATGATCTTTTATATTTTACAAAGTAAAAATATCAACTTTACTATTTTACAATGTAAAAATATCAACTTTACTATTTTACAATGTAAAAATATCAACTTTACTATTTTACAATGTAAAAATATCAACTTTACTATTTTACAATGTAAAAATATGATCTTTTCTATTCTACAACGTAAATATATTCATTTTCCTATTTGCAATGTAAAAATATGACTTTTTCTATTTTACAATGAAAAATAATAACTTCTTCTATTTTACAATGAAAAATATGACTATTTCTATTTTACAATGAAAAATAATAACTTCTTCTATTTTAAATATAAAAAGATTGTCTTTTTATTTTCATCGTCAAAATTTCATCTTTTTGTTTTCAGAATAAAAAGATTGTCTTTTCATTTTAAACATAAAAATATTGTCTCCTTATTTTCAACATAAAAAGATTTAGCCTTTTTATAAATAAAAAAAAACAAAGTTGTAATTTTTGTAACCGAAATCAAAGTTGTAATCTTTTCAAACAAAATCAAAGTTGTAATTTTTGTTGACAAAACCAAAGATTCAATTTTTATAAAGTTTTAATCTTTATAAATAAAAATAAAAGATTTCATATTTTATAAATAAAACAAAGATTCATTTTATACAAACAAAGATTCATTCTAAAGATCGAATCTTTATTAATGTTATTCATTTCAAAATACAAATCAAAACATTGATTTATCAATCATGATAAAAGATTAACCTTCATTTACAAATCATAACCAAAGATTAAACTTTTTATTATAACCTTTCTACTTGTCATCGAATAACAATTTCCACAATCAATTCCAACACCAATCATATAACACATCAATAACAATACAGGCCACAAACATCAATTTCCACCATTCAACCGTTCAATCCATACAACATTCATTTTGCATAATGATAACATAATTAAATTAAATTAATTATATATATATATATAAAAAAAAAAAAATATAGAATCTCACCTTGCTTGTTTCTGAAATGAAGCGATTTAAATCAGATCTCGTGTTTGGCGTCACATCGGTTACGGATCTGAAAGATTTCAAATTGAAATTTATGCATAAATTAGAATTCTGGCCTTTAACAACTGACACAGTGACGCTTAAAAGCGTGACAAAATCTGAAGCTATTTACCTCAAATTTTCAGAAATGTTCAAAACTTTGAATGCGGATTTCGGGAGCTATAGTCGACGGTTTTACGAACGGTTTGCGGGAGATTGAAGAGCTACGAGAGGGCTATCTTCACCGAGAAGATGGAGAGGTGCGGCTACATGTATGAAGGGCGGCGGCAGCATAAAGGCGGCGGTTTCGGGGAGGTGAATCGAGAGCTACGGGCAACGGTTTGATGTGAGGTTTGTTGGAGAAGAAAGAGGAAGAGAAGAGCTTCAAAAAGTTTAACTACGGCATAGTCTAATTCTTAGTGGTTTGGGAGATAGGGAGGAGAGAAGTTTCGGCCATTATGGGTTACATGGTGCGGCTACATCACGATGAGGAAGAAGAAGGGTCCGACTTTTATTTTATATTATTATATTAGGGTTATTTAATTATCACTTAATTAGCCCGTTTAAGCCCGTTTTGGCCCGAACTCCGTTTTAGGCCCAACGACTGTTGTTCCTACCATTTAGCCCCCATTTCAAACTCATCTAGACATGTCTTGACAGCCCAAACTATCATCTAGGCCTCCGTTTTGCAGTTTTAAAATTTAAGTCTTTATTTCTAATTTTTCCGTACAAATAATTTTACCGGGGACACAAATTAACTCAGAAAAATCCAGAAAAATTATTTTTGGCTTTCTTATGTCAAAACGGTTCTAACAAAATTTATTTCGTCGAATTCCGAGACTTTTTGAAAAATGGCTATTTTTAAGGCGTTCAAATTTAACTGAAATAGTCAAAACACATTTTATTTCGCCACGCTCACATATTAATTCTAAAAATTATGAAAAATTAAACTTAACAATAATTTGACATTCCGGTTCCAACAAAAGTGGTTTCGTCGAAAACAGAGGTCGTTTGAAAAATGACTATTTTTAAGGCCAATATATATAATATTAAAAATACAATTTTAAACAAATAA
The DNA here is from genome assembly GCA_030737875.1 of Allium sativum. NCBI lineage: Eukaryota > Viridiplantae > Streptophyta > Magnoliopsida > Asparagales > Amaryllidaceae > Allium > Allium sativum. The sequence continues at coordinate 244,070,412 of CM060923.1, forward strand.
ATCCCGAAACTCAAAATATATAAGTGTTTACTGTTTTTCAATGTAGAAACATCATTCTGAACTCAATGGAAGTGGTTTCGAGTTCAAATTCCTTCGTATGCAAAAAGTAGCATTTCGACCTTTATAAGTTTCATAGCGACCTTTTAAAAATTGAATTGGCCATAACTTTTGATTCCCGTTATGAAATTTCGATTTTTCGGATTCGTTGGAAAGATATTTTTAAATAGATTCTAATATTTTTGGTTTCACTAAAATCCGTTAAATTTTTCATCCTGTACGGTCAGTCAAAGTTCAAGTTTGACTTTTCAAACTACCGCGCTATTTCTAACTCTTTTGATAATAAAAATTAAATCATTCATTCTAACTTCGATTTAAATCAAATTTGAGATCATTATTATTTAAATAAATTATTTTATATTGTCAAAATTCATTAAAATTTCCTAAAATAAAAATTTTAAATTGGTTCTGATTTTGCGGGTTGTTACAATCGCCCCCACTTAAAAACTTTTCGTCCTCGAAAAGGAACGTATCTAAAAATTGTAAAATTAACTATCTTAATTTTAAATTTTAATGGTTGATTATCTTTTCAAAATATACATAACTTTATATGTATAAAAATCATATTTCACAAAATATATTATAAATATCAAAAATGCGTTAATTATAAATTCGTAACTCTGAACTCGTTCTAGGGCATTACTAACCCCATCTCTAACGAGCTTACTCATTCTAGGATACTACTGATCCTATCTCTAATGAGTATTCTTATTGGACATTACTAATCCAATCTCTGATGAGTCTTTTGTCCAGTTCTAATGAGTTGTACCCCAAAGATTTGAGCTAACCAGAGCTCTGATACCAACTGTAAAGACCCGCAAATTCCCACCCTTTGAATCGACCATAAACCACACAGGTCTGACCCAAAAAGTGAAAATCTACGAATACTTTAACTTTGGGCATACAACATATTAAAACAACAACAGAAGACTTTTATAACACTATAATAAATGTTACATCAGAGTACAGAATATACATATCAGAGTACATTAAAATACAATTACAGCGGAAGATAAATACAATAAAAAGGTAATATATTGCAGCGGAAGAACACAGCGGAAGACTCTCTACCTCTGGACACAGCTTTAAGCTTCAACCCAGAATCCTGTTTAATATATCTGCAAAAATAGCTACTCGACTGCCCGTGTGGAAAATATGGGCACCCGAGTTTGCCAGTGGACAAAACTACAGGTCAGTCATGGGACTGGTGTGAGAATTCTACTTAACCTATATAATATAATAAGGCTAATCACAGGACCACGCCACTTTCGCGGAACGGGTTTTCTCCTATGGATTGCCAGTGCATGACTAAAGTAAATCGTCAAAATAGCGCAATGCTTTTTTTTAGAAAAATGAAACCATTATAAGACCCAAGTCCCATCACACAATGCAACGCAAACCGGAGGATAGGGTTTTACCTTATAATGATCAAAAGATGCTTGATACGATAAACACGGTATTATATAATAATAGTGTGCAACCAATTCTGAAATACATCAAAGTAAATGTATTAATCCTAGACGGCATGAGTGCCCCATCCCACTATGTCGCCATATATAGGTATACAATCAAAACCGCGTGATGTCGTATTGGAAATTTGGGTTTCCATCTGAGTCAAGGCTAGGGAGGAGATCCTTACCGATTCGAGACACTCTAGCAATGCCCCAGGATTGGTACTCTGTCCAACCCTTGGATCCTGCAGGGCCGGTCCACACTTACTTTTGTGGATTGGCAATTCCTGAACACACGTTCCCCGGTCCTTTTGGACCTATACTACGGCCAGTAGCGACCGCATAAACCGAGGCCTCGAACAATCCAACAACCACAATGAATAAATGCCAGCGCTGGTAGGTCCCTGGCACCACTCTAGCTAGAAAGAAACGTGCGCACTCCCTGCGTTCCCTTCTCCCGTTTTAGACTCTACCGGGCTGTGAGGCTCGTGAGGTCGCGTCATACACAAAGCTATGCCTAAATAGACTATGCTTTGATCATCCCACAAGGCTCTGCTTTGCAACAATAAGCCTTGATCAAGTGCAACTTGGCATACCACATCAACAACTCATATCATGCGATCGGTAAATATTTAACATACAAAAGGGTGTTAAGCAAGAGAATAAATCCTCCGCCACCATGCATTTATATATTAAATAAAAACCAATTTAATTACATGAAATAAATTTCAATGTCAGGCATGCTATCCATTTACAAGTCCGCTCTGGGTCTGAACGAAACAACGTATCCGTCGATCTCCAGTACGTCTGGAAGATCATCACTTTTACCTTGCCTTGGGGGATCAGTCCCAATTCAAGATATTAGTCACCATCAACCAAACGATGTGAAGCTCTCCGGTCTTCAGTCACCGTCTTCATCTTTGGCTCTTGATCGTCGTGATGATTATTCAGAATGGGTTAGACCCGGTCTTTCTGAATAACTCGCGTATCCTTAATTAAATCAACCATACACCACATTCCAACTTTGAATATCCTTTTAAATAAAAATTATTATTTATATTAAAAGGTTCTCATTAATTTTATCAAAGATAAAATAAATTACATTTTAATCTTTCTAAAAAGATTTATTAATATTCCAATTTTGATTTAATTTATAAAATAGATTTATAAATTTCAAATAGTAATTTCAATGTAAATTGGATTAAAGGATAAATGTTATTTAAACATCGTCCACTACAAATCCAATCTACATATCAATCACCAACATAATTGTTAAGATCTACTAATCTTAAATAAAAGATTTATCTTAAAGATATTAATTCATTACTATATAAAAAAAAACACATTTTAAAATAATCAATAAAATATTCTTTATATAAAAGATTCTGAATGTAAAATGTTCTTTATAATACAAAATCTTTTATTTTACAAAAATCCTTTTATTATATAAAAATTCTTTATTTAAAAAGAAATTCTGCATTGGAATGCGACTCAACCATGTACCATATAATTTGGGTCATATGGATTTCATACATTTCATATATAGAGTAATAACAGGAAATAATCCTCAATCCATCCATTAACAACCAGAGTGACAATGTCAACTGTGTGAGCATTAAAATGAAATAATAACGCTCATCGCAGTCTGTCGATCAATCGATAGACATATAATTAAACATTGGGATTTGTGTCATTCAAGTATCGTCCCAATACCCGTGTGGGGTTTTCAGCCAACAACAGTTCATATAAATAAATAAATATAGAATTGGTTAATAGGTTTAACCAATTTCAATTTCACTTAACATGTCACTTATACCAAGTAAAATGTATTTTACTCGTATGACTTCCCTATATACTTCTAAAGTTACATAAACAGTAATTTATTTATACAGCTTTATTGCGGATGACAAATGGAATATATATTCCATTATATTTGTATGAAGTTTCTTACCAATACTTTTCATTGTATATTTTGACCAACAATACAATTGTATATTAGAATATAAATTCTAGTGCAAGTTTGCAAATAAAAATTTGGATTTTATATTTGCGTATAAATTCTACGGTATATTATGCAAATAAAAGTGATTCTCATATCTTCACATAATTTCTGTTTTCAACAAAGATGAGTAAAGTGATACACTCATTTTGTTAACGATTCTATTTCAACAAATACAATGTAAATAAAAGTGTGTTTCTAATCTTGTACTTTTATTTGTACATAAAACACAAATAAAAGTGTATCTCATGTATTTGTCTTTTTATTTGACAAACAATGTTAATAAAAATGTTCTTTTATATCTTGTACTTTTATTTAACAAAACAATGGTAAAAATGTCTTTTTAACTCTTTTACTTTTATTTAACAAAACAATGACAAATAAAAGTATAATTTTCTTTCTATGCTTTATTTGCATCTAAAAATGCAAATAAGAAATATAACTCTCTTTTTTTCTTTTCTTTACAATAGAAAATGTAAATAAAATGGTTCACACAATTTTGTTATTTTTCTTTACAATAGAAAATGTAAATAAAAGGATTCACATTATTTTGTTCTTTTTCATTACCATAGAAAATGTAAATAAAAAGATTCTCATTATTTTGTTCTTTTTTTTTTTATCACAACTAAAAGACGATAGAAATGTACCATTAACATCGCTATTTATATTGCATAAAAAAAAAATGTCGAATAAAATGAATCACTAACATTGTCTACTCTTATCGCACTAAAAATGTCGATAAAAATGAATCACTAACATTGTCTACTTTTATCGCACTAAAAATGTCGATAAAAATGAATCACTAACATTGTCTACTTTTATCGCACTAAAAATGTCGATAAAAATGAATCACTAACATTGTCTATTTTTATCGCACCAAAAATGTCGATAAAAATGAATCACTAACATTGTCTATTTTTATCGCACCAAAAATGTCGATAAAAATGACAACATTAACCATTCTATTTTCACCGCATTCAAAATGACGATAAAATATTCAACATTAACAATTCTAGTTTTTACCGCATTCAAAATGACGATAAAATATTCAACATTAACAATTCTATTTTTACCGCATTCAAAATGACGATAAAATATTCAACATTAACAATTCTATTTTTACCGCATTCAAAATGACGATAAAATATTCAACATTAACAATTCTATTTTTACCGCATTCAAAATGACGATAAAATATTCAATATTAACAATTCTATTTTTTCTACTATAGAAAATGTAAATAAATATATTTCTAAATTCTATTCTTTTTATTCATATAAGAAAATGTAAATAAATGTATTTTCAATTTCTATTCTTTTACTTACATAAGAAAATGTAAACAAATATATTTCTAAATTTTTATCATACCGTTATAACTCATATATAAATTACATAGAAAAAAAATGTCATTTTTATTTCATCGTTAGGAATTCATATTTTAATTACATCTAAAATGTAGTTTTTATCCTACAATGCAAATTCACATTTTAATTATATGTAAAAATGTAATTTTCATCCTACCGTTACTATTCATCTCTAAATTACATTGAAAAGATGTAATTTTAAATCATGCAATGTAAATTTACATTTTTATATCATAGAAAAATGCAATTTTGTCATACAGTGCAAATTCACATATAAATTACATGTAAAACTGTAACTTTTGTTATGCAAAGTAAATTCACCTTTTAATTACGTCTAAAAATGTAATTTTATCCATACGGTGGAAATTCATTCATAAATAACATATAGAAAATGTAATTTATTTCATACGGTGAAAAATCATTCATAAATAACATATTAAAATGTTATTTATTTCATACGATGAAAAATCATTCATAAATAACATATAAAAATGTTATTTATTTCATGCGATGAAAAATCATTCATAAATAACATATAAAAATGTTATTTATTTCATGCGATGAAAAATCATTCATAAATAACATATAAAAATGTTATTTATTTCATGCCGTGGAAATTTATTCATAAATTCCATAATAAAATATGTTTTATTTCACACAATGTAAAAACATCTTCTTTTTATGTACAATGAAAAAAATATCATCTTTTTATATTTATAATATATTAACTTTACTATTTTACGATGTAAAAATATGATCTTTTATATTTTACAAAGTAAAAATATCAACTTTACTATTTTACAATGTAAAAATATCAACTTTACTATTTTACAATGTAAAAATATCAACTTTACTATTTTACAATGTAAAAATATCAACTTTACTATTTTACAATGTAAAAATATGATCTTTTCTATTCTACAACGTAAATATATTCATTTTCCTATTTGCAATGTAAAAATATGACTTTTTCTATTTTACAATGAAAAATAATAACTTCTTCTATTTTACAATGAAAAATATGACTATTTCTATTTTACAATGAAAAATAATAACTTCTTCTATTTTAAATATAAAAAGATTGTCTTTTTATTTTCATCGTCAAAATTTCATCTTTTTGTTTTCAGAATAAAAAGATTGTCTTTTCATTTTAAACATAAAAATATTGTCTCCTTATTTTCAACATAAAAAGATTTAGCCTTTTTATAAATAAAAAAAAACAAAGTTGTAATTTTTGTAACCGAAATCAAAGTTGTAATCTTTTCAAACAAAATCAAAGTTGTAATTTTTGTTGACAAAACCAAAGATTCAATTTTTATAAAGTTTTAATCTTTATAAATAAAAATAAAAGATTTCATATTTTATAAATAAAACAAAGATTCATTTTATACAAACAAAAACAAAGATTCATTCTAAAGATCGAATCTTTATTAATGTTATTCATTTCAAAATACAAATCAAAACATTGATTTATCAATCATGATAAAAGATTAACCTTCATTTACAAATCATAACCAAAGATTAAACTTTTTATTATAACCTTTCTACTTGTCATCGAATAACAATTTCCACAATCAATTCCAACACCAATCATATAACACATCAATAACAATACAGGCCACAAACATCAATTTCCACCATTCAACCGTTCAATCCATACAACATTCATTTTGCATAATGATAACATAATTAAATTAAATTAATTATATATATATATATATATATATATATATATAAAATATAGAATCTCACCTTGCTTGTTTCTGAAATGAAGCGATTTAAATCAGATCTCGTGTTTGGCGTCACATCGGTTACGGATCTGAAAGATTTCAAATTGAAATTTATGCATAAATTAGAATTCTGGCCTTTAACAACTGACACAGTGACGCTTAAAAGCGTGACAAAATCTGAAGCTATTTACCTCAAATTTTCAGAAATGTTCAAAACTTTGAATGCGGATTTCGGGAGCTATAGTCGACGGTTTTACGAACGGTTTGCGGGAGATTGAAGAGCTACGAGAGGGCTATCTTCACCGAGAAGATGGAGAGGTGCGACTACATGTATGAAGGGCGGCGGCAGCATAAAGGCGGTGGTTTCGGGGAGGTGAATCGAGAGCTACGGGCAACGGTTTGATGTGAGGTTTGTTGGAGAAGAAAGAGGAAGAGAAGAGCTTCAAAAAGTTTAACTACGGCATGGTCTAATTCTTAGTGGTTTGGGAGATAGGGAGGAGAGAAGTTTCGGCCATTATGGGTTACATGGTGCGGCTACATCACGATGAGGAAGAAGAAGGGTCCGACTTTTATTTTATATTATTATATTAGGGTTATTTAATTATCACTTAATTAGCCCGTTTAAGCCCGTTTTGGCTCGAACTCCGTTTTAGGCCCAACGACTGTTGTTCCTACCATTTAGCCCCCATTTCAAACTCATCTAGACATGTCTTGACAGCCCAAACTATCATCTAGGCCTCCGTTTTGCAGTTTTAAAATTTAAGTCTTTATTTCTAATTTTTCCGTACAAATAATTTTACCGGGGACACAAATTAACTCAGAAAAATCCAGAAAAATTATTTTTGGCTTTCTTATGTCAAAACGGTTCTAACAAAATTTATTTCGTCGAATTCCGAGACTTTTTGAAAAATGGCTATTTTTAAGGCGTTCAAATTTAACTGAAATAGTCAAAACACATTTTATTTCGCCACGCTCACATATTAATTCTAAAAATTATGAAAAATTAAACTTAACAATAATTTGACATTCCGGTTCCAACAAAAGTGGTTTCGTCGAAAACAGAGGTCGTTTGAAAAATGACTATTTTTAAGGCCAATATATATAATATTAAAAATACAATTTTAAACAAATAAATCCCGAAACTCAAAATATATAAGTGTTTACTGTTTTTCAATGTAGAAACATCATTCTGAACTCAATGGAAGTGGTTTCGAGTTCAAATTCCTTCGTATGCAAAAAGTAGCATTTCGACCTTTATAAGTTTCATAGCGACCTTTTAAAAATTGAATTGGCCATAACTTTTGATTCCCGTTATGAAATTTCGATTTTTCGGATTCGTTGGAAAGATATTTTTAAATAGATTCTAATATTTTTGGTTTCACTAAAATCCGTTAAATTTTTCATCCTGTACGGTCAGTCAAAGTTCAAGTTTGACTTTTCAAACTACCGCGCTATTTCTAACTCTTTTGATAATAAAAATTAAATCATTCATTCTAACTTCGATTTAAATCAAATTTGAGATCATTATTATTTAAATAAATTATTTTATATTGTCAAAATTCATTAAAATTTCCTAAAATAAAAATTTTAAATTGGTTCTGATTTTGCGGGTTGTTACAAACAATGTCAATTCTTTTTACATACAAAAACAATGTATATTATTTTTACATACAAAAACAATGTAAATTCTTTTTACATACAAAAACAATGTATATTCTTTTTTTCAAAACAATATATAATTTTTTTTCAAAACAATATATATAATTTTTTTCAAAACAATACTATTTTATTTTTAAAAGCAATGCTTATTTTATTATTAAAAATCACATTTTTCTTTAATGTTTTTCTATACAAAAAAAATCTCATTTTTCTTTAATGTTATTATATTTAAAAAAACATATTTAAAAACAATATTTATTTATTTAATTATTTTTTCTTTTACTGAAAAAGAAATGAAAATATGTTCAACCTTAGTCACGTCTCTGGCCTTCGTCTTCTTCCATCTGTTCTGGTCTATTCCATCACATAGATCTAGTCAACACGAGTCCAACGCATCCAAAATTGTTGAATTCTGATATCATTTGAAAAAGGTATTACGAGACGTATAGGCACGCGCTTCGCGCGTGGTGATGGCACGCGCTCCGCGCGTGGTGATGGCACGCATGGAGCCATTCAACAAAATAAAAATATGTCGTTAGTACATGGTCTGGTATATTTCTTGCCCATTTTATTTTTCTGCATATTTATTTGCTCAATAGTTTCTTTTTATTTTCCTATTTTCATTACTGTGCATTAATTTTCTTCTGTTTCTAATTCATGCATGTTAATTCGTGTGACCGTTATTCAAAACATTTATTTATATTTCTAATTTTAAAAGTTTCATTCTTAATACGCGTGCACATACTCTTGAAATAAATATTTCCACACATACGCGTGATTTAATTCCATTTACGATGCGCATTTATTTTCGAATTCAAACATACGCGTGATTTAATTCCATTTACGTTACCATTCTAGATTTAATTTTCTGCTTTCAAATTTTAACATTATTCCCATTTACGTCTCTATTAATGTCATTAATGACGCGCATGGCTAATTAAAGGAACATTGCTATTTAACTTTAAATACTTTCCGTTTTTTTCTTGATTTAATTCCTTTTATCATATGTGTTTGTTTTTAGTAAAGGGCATTTTCGGTAGTTTGCGTGTACACCAAAAAAGTGTGACACCAAACCTATTCCGATTATTAGTAAAGATATGAAGCAAATATGGAAGGATCATGATTTATGTAGGAGGAGAAATGCTCCAAGCAGACGTGGAAAGCAAAAGAATTAAGGGTGAAGCATATAAGCACCAGTATTTATAATACAATAGAGTAGATTCTAGAAGAAAACATGTATGGTATGAATGGCTGGAAATTTTCAAACTATATTACTGAAATTGCGGCAGATCAGTGGGTTTTCACTATGTCAGATATTTACAGGTTCACTTTTGATTTAATGCCGAACCTATTAAATTAAGAAAGATGCATAATATAAGTTTATTTTAAAATTGATATTGATTGTGTCAACTTGATTGGAATCTTTCAGTTTTAAAAAAGATTGTATGTTAGTTGTAATCAATGATTTATTATTAAAGAACATGTATGTTTATGTTAACGTAGAAGGATGGTTTTAATAAATTAATTGATTAGTTTTGGGATTACGTGCTCAAAAAAGTGATTTTTAAATGTGTGAATTTACATTCTAGATTTACCTTTATGTTATGTAATGTAGTAATCTACAAGCCACCTCATTTTATTGTTTCCCCTTGCCATTTTTTGTCTGCATTAATTGTTCATTTTTTCATGCTATTTCCCCATGTCTCTCTCCCTCCATTCACTCTCTTTATATTATTTATTTCTATTTATATTTACATATGCTTATTCGTTTTTTCCTCACATGCATATTAGTTGGAAAGTTGGCTAAAATTTTGGACAATTAATTATTTGAATAGGTAAATTAATTATTTGAAGGGCATTTTCGTCAGTTCAGGTGTACACCAAAAAAGCGTGACACCAAACCTATTTCGATTATTAGTAAAGATATTTTAAATTTTGAAAAGTTAAACACATAATTAATTAATTAAATTTTAATCCTCCCTTAATACCTTCCCCATCGTTTACTTTCCTTGAACGTGAAAACCCATCTCAACAAAAGAGGAAACCGCCGCCACCGCTTCGTCGCCCCACTAGAACCCGATCGCCTCCAACCCTAACCTGTGTCAAGGCGCCGCCGACCTTCCCTCCGAGTCATGTTGAACTCGGTGCTCGTATGCCTCCAGAAATCTCGCTCGAACGAGCAGACTTTGAACCCCAGTATCTGTAACAACCGTAAAATGCGGGCCAGTTTGAAATTTTTATTTTGGCAATTTTGGCGAAGTTTGAATATTTAAAATGAATTATTTTAAATAATATCGACGAAAATTTATTTTGAATATAATTCGACGTATATATTTATACGCGTCGTCGTTAGAATATAAATAATTATATATAATTATAATAGAATTGAAAGTGATTTCGAAATGAATTGAATTGAAAACGAATTCAAATTGAATTGAAAGTGGATTGAAATGAATTCAAATTGAATTGAAATTTGAATTGAATAGAAATGAACTTTGAAACGAATTTATAAAGAAGAATTCAATTTTTCTTTGAATTGAAATGGAAGTGGAAATAGATTTTGAAACGAATTTTAAAACTATTTATATAATTCGTTTTGAATAGAAAATCGACGAAGTATATATTATATATATAATATAATGGCCTGAATAGAACGCGCCGCGCCGCGGCAGTTCGTGAATTTCGACCATTTATTTCAAACGGACATTACGGGAGATCCGACCGTCGGATTCTCCTAAAACCGGAACCGTTGGGTTCGTATCGAAAAGAGCTTTCTAGCGAATGTTAGAAATTTGAAATCTAACGGTTGGATTTGGAATTATGTCCAAATCAAATTTGAAAAAGGTCGCTGTAAGTGCAGTTCGATGGCCATTGATGGAAATCGACTGTACGGGCCTTGATAAAATTATTAAAAATAGTAATAATTTGTGTTAAATCATAAGAAATGATTTGTGAAGATTTGGGATGAAAAACTTCATGTTTGAAAAGATAAAAATAGATTTTTATCGAAATGAACTAGTTTTGAACTGGAAATATAATTCTATTTATTTTTAAATAAATAAATTGAATTTGAAAAGGGTTTTGAAAATAACCAAAATTTCCAATGATTGCATTGGAGTGGATTTGAATCGAAATTGTCTTCGGAATATTTCGATGTTGGAATTCGTGATTATACAGGTGTGGTTATGGAAATTTGAAAGATATATATTTATATCGTTATTTCCAATACGGCATTTGTTAGTCGTAGAATTCGATATTGAATATAAGCCTATATATTTTCTATTCAGAGCCTTGTATTGAATATCGAATGTGATTTGGGTTTGTCGTGAATGGTGTCTTCACTAACACTGTTCTTGAACCCAGTTGAGAAATGATTAAATCTTTTTATTTAGATTTAATGAAGTGTATCAATTAAATAATATTTAATTGGAATTGAAGTGATATTGATTTTTGGGTTTATCGTGAACAGTGTTTTAAATAACACTCGTTCTTTAACCCGATAATTAATGAATGTGATTTTGGGTTTATCGTGAACCGTGTTTTGAAAGACACTGATTCTTTAACTCAGTTAACGATTAAAACTAAGTGGAGTTTTGATGAATCTTTAAATAGATTGGAAAGATCGAGAATGGAGTATCACCAGTTTTACTCCAGGCGATAGTTAAATCTTTAATTAGATTTGAACGTGAAATGGTAATTGAATTACCGATAACACTGTGGTGTTAGATATGAAGTACTACCAGTTTTACTTCATGGGATGAATAGGTTGGGATTGGGAAATAAAATAAATGATTACTTCGGTGTGGTTCGCTAATCCCGACTAGTTTGAATTGATATTCAAAGGAGATTAAAGAATAAATTTAAAGAATTTATCTTGGATAAAATTAATGGGAACTTTTCCCAAAGTATAGGAATATTTGAATAAAAGAATATTCCGAATTAGAATGAGGCGTATGTTGTGTTTGTGTAACACTTTTATAATATATACGCGAGTTATTCAGAAAGACCGGGTTTATCCCATTCTGAATAACTGATTCGACGTGGTGTCGAAGATGAAGACGGTGGTCGAAGACCGGAAGTCTTCACGTCGTTTGGGTGATAACTGATGATCTTGATTGGGCTGTACACCCAAGAAGATGGAAACAGTTGGTGATCGTCCAGACGTACTTGGAGATCGATGGATATGCGGGGTACTAGGTGCCTCCGGTTTCGTTCAGACCCAGAACGGACTTGTAAATGGACTGTGTGTCCGACATTGGATTTTAGTCCGTGTGATTGATCTCTATTAAATATATATCTGTTTGGCGGCGGAGAATTTATTCTCTTGCTTAACGCCCTTCTCTGAGACGTACGAGCTCAGGGGTTATATATTGATGGATATCAAACGCATGGAGTGAATTGCCTGTGTGGCATGCCTAAGTGGCAATTGATCGAGGCTTCTGTTGAAAAGCAAAGTCTTGTGGTGATGATCAAAGCACAGCCTGTGTGGCACAGCTTTGTGTAACGTGAATTCGCGAGTCTCGCACCCCGGTTGTGAACCAAAAACGGGAGAGGACCTCAGGGAGGGCATGCGTTTCTTTCTAGTTAGAAGTGGCGTCAGTGGTTTTACACGCCCTGACGAGTTTGACTTATGTGGTTGTTGCTGTTGCGAGGCGCCTCGGTTATATCGGTTTCGGCCGATGCATTCTGGTCGGCTGACGGACCAGACTTACACCCCATAGGGTGGGGAGACGTAGTGTTCAGGCATAATAATCCACATCGGTGGACCGGCCCTGACGATCTAAAGGCTTGCCTGCGCGCTTGCCTGTGGCTCGGGCTAGAGAGTCACGAATCGGTTGAGGACTATCTTTTGCCTCGGTTCATAGACGGAAATCCAATTTCCAAATACGTGACATTTGCGGTTTTAATTGTAGAACCTAGTATGGTGACATAGTGGGATGGGGCGCTCATGCCGCCTATGATTGATACTTATGATTTGAAGTTGATTTATACACTATGCACTTATAATAGTATCAAACGATTTGTTTTAACCGTATCAAGCATTCTTTGGCTGTTATAAGGGAAAACCCTATCCTCGGCTGCGTTGCATTGTGTGATGGGACCTGGGTCTTATAACAGTTTCATTTTTCTTTATTTAGCATTGCGCTGTTTGTTTTATGCACTGGTATTCTTGGGAGGAAACCCGTTCCGTGTTATACGGCGTGGTCCCTTGATTTACCTAATGATTTAAAATAAAGATTAATAACTGTTTTAGTTCTCACACCAGTCACATGACTGACCTGGAGTTTATTGTTTTAACCTAAACTCTGGGTGCCCCTATTTTGACACGGGCAGCTAGTAGTTTTGGTTTTGCAGATTTATATTCACAGGATCCTGGTTTACAGCTGGAACGATATCCGGAAAGCTTTGTATCCGTATATCTCTTCTAGTTGTGTATTGTATTATTTTCCGCTGCTATGATTTGAATGTAATTTAAATCTCTGATATTTCTGTGTAATATTCATCTATACTCTGTATATTCTTGTATTCTGATGCATTGTTGTAATATACAATGAAATGTTCTTTTATATGCGTTCTGTTGTGTCTTGTTCTCAAAACGATAGGGCGTTTCGAACGGCCTGGATCGGTTTAGCGACTGGTTCGGACCGAGCGAAAATCCTTTTCGTCACATTTGGTATCAGAGCTTTGGTTTACAAAGCTTAGAGAACAAGACACATTAGAACCATACGAAAGAATTCATCAGATATTGGATTAGTAATATCCAATTAGAATGACTCGTTAGAGATGGGATCAGTAGTATCCTAGAACGAGTGTGAAGAGTATATTTTTAAAATGAAAACAAAGTTCTGTTTTGAAAATTTAAATCAATTATTCGTATTTGATTATCTATTTATATTGAGTTGGACAATCCAGTATATATAGGTTTTGCGTATACGTCTGATCCGCGTGTATTCAAAGTTTTAATATATTGGGTAGATATAGAATCACATTCTAGTTGCCCGGGGATGATTCTGATAATGCTGCAGCGTTACCAGTATTTATTTTCGAGTGACGAAGGTGTGATATCTATATATTTCCATTAGGCTGGTGTGAGAACCAAAATTGGATAGGGCTTATTGTTGTGATTTGGCATCAAAAACATGATTCTTGTATATGTATCAAAATTATGAATTTCAAATGATAATTCACTAATTGATTGATGTTTTGGTTGTTTGTTTATTGGTTTGCTAATTCTTAACCAATTAGCCTAATTGAACCGAATATTGAATTGTATTGAAAATTGGTCGCATTTGCTTGCATATATGTACTTACCTTGAACAGGTCATAGCAAGGAGGCTAGAGCCGGAGAATAAAATTTGTTTGCCCGACAAATAGGTACATGTTTACTACATAATTTCCTGTTTTGTTTGGGTGATGATGATTTTGTGAGCCTATTGGCTAGCCGCTTGGCTTTTTCTTTTTCTTTTTGAGATCTGAAGGACCGGGGAAGCTATTTGAAATTCCCCGATGCTCCCGGTGCAGGGGAGGTTATGGCGAAATTTTTCGAAAATTTAGGGAGTTAGCCAAATTTTTGAAATTTAGAAAATTCTCAGAAACTGAAAAGTTGGAGAAGGAAAGCCAGATCGAACGTAGAGTTGAATAATCAAACCACTTTCGACTTTGTTCCTTTTCGGGGACGAAAAGTTTTAAGTGGGGGAGATTGTAACAACCCGTAAAATGCGGGCCAGTTTGAAATTTTTATTTTGGCAATTTTGGCGAAGTTTGAATATTTAAAATGAATTATTTTAAATAATATCGACGAAAATTTATTTTGAATATAATTCGACGTATATATTTATACGCGTCGTCGTTAGAATATAAATAATTATATATAATTATAATAGAATTGAAAGTGATTTCGAAATGAATTGAATTGAAAACGAATTCAAATTGAATTGAAAGTGGATTGAAATGAATTCAAATTGAATTGAAATTTGAATTGAATAGAAATGAACTTTGAAACGAATTTATAAAGAAGAATTCAATTTTTCTTTGAATTTAAATGGAAGTGGAAATAGATTTTGAAACGAATTTTAAAACTATTTATATAATTCGTTTTGAATAGAAAATCGACGAAGTATATATTATATATATAATATAATGGCCTGAATAGAACGCGCCGCGCCGCGGCAGTTCGTGAATTTCGACCATTTATTTCAAACGGACATTACGGGAGATCCGACCGTCGGATTCTTCTAAAACCGGAACCGTTGGGTTCGTATCGAAAAGAGCTTTCTAGCGAATGTTAGAAATTTGAAATCTAACGGTTGGATTTGGAATTATGTCCAAATCAAATTTGAAAAAGGTCGCTGTAAGTGCAGTTCGATGGCCATTGATGGAAATCGACTGTACGGGCCTTGATAAAATTATTAAAAATAGTAATAATTTGTGTTAAATCATAAGAAATGATTTGTGAAGATTTGGGATGAAAAACTTCATGTTTGAAAAGATAAAAATAGATTTTTATCGAAATGAACTAGTTTTGAACTGGAAATATAATTCTATTTATTTTTAAATAAATAAATTGAATTTGAAAAGGGTTTTGAAAATAACCAAAATTTCCAATGATTGCATTGGAGTGGATTTGAATCGAAATTGTCTTCGGAATATTTCGATGTTGGAATTCGTGATTATACAGGTGTGGTTATGGAAATTTGAAAGATATATATTTATATCGTTATTTCCAATACGGCATTTGTTAGTCGTAGAATTCGATATTGAATATAAGCCGATATATTTTCTATTCAGAGCCTTGTATTGAATATCGAATGTGATTTGGGTTTGTCGTGAATGGTGTCTTCACTAACACTGTTCTTGAACCCAGTTGAGAAATGATTAAATCTTTTTATTTAGATTTAATGAAGTGTATCAATTAAATAATATTTAATTGGAATTGAAGTGATATTGATTTTTGGGTTTATCGTGAACAGTGTTTTAAATAACACTCGTTCTTTAACCCGATAATTAATGAATGTGATTTTGGGTTTATCGTGAACCGTGTTTTGAAAGACACTGATTCTTTAACTCAGTTAACGATTAAAACTAAGTGGAGTTTTGATGAATCTTTAAATAGATTGGAAAGATCGAGAATGGAGTATCACCAGTTTTACTCCAGGCGATAGTTAAATCTTTAATTAGATTTGAACGTGAAATGGTAATTGAATTACCGATAACACTGTGGTGTTAGATATGAAGTACTACCAGTTTTACTTCATGGGATGAATAGGTTGGGATTGGGAAATAAAATAAATGATTACTTCGGTGTGGTTCGCTAATCCCGACTAGTTTGAATTGATATTCAAAGGAGATTAAAGAATAAATTTAAAGAATTTATCTTGGATAAAATTAATGGGAACTTTTCCCAAAGTATAGGAATATTTGTATAAAAGAATATTCCGAATTAGAATGAGGCGTATGTTGTGTTTGTGTAACACTTTTATAATATATACGCGAGTTATTCAGAAAGACCGGGTTTATCCCATTCTGAATAACTGATTCGACGTGGTGTCGAAGATGAAGACGGTGGTCGAAGACCGGAAGTCTTCACGTCGTTTGGGTGATAACTGATGATCTTGATTGGGCTGTACACCCAAGAAGATGGAAACAGTTGGTGATCGTCCAGACGTACTTGGAGATCGATGGATATGCGGGGTACTAGGTGCCTCCGGTTTCGTTCAGACCCAGAACGGACTTGTAAATGGACTGTGTGTCCGACATTGGATTTTAGTCCGTGTGATTGATCTCTATTAAATATATATCTGTTTGGCGGCGGAGAATTTATTCTCTTGCTTAACGCCCTTCTCTGAGACGTACGAGCTCAGGGGTTATATATTGATGGATATCAAACGCATGGAGTGAATTGCCTGTGTGGCATGCCTAAGTGGCAATTGATCGAGGCTTCTGTTGAAAAGCAAAGTCTTGTGGTGATGATCAAAGCACAGCCTGTGTGGCACAGCTTTGTGTAACGTGAATTCGCGAGTCTCGCACCCCGGTTGTGAACCAAAAACGGGAGAGGACCTCAGGGAGGGCATGCGTTTCTTTCTAGTTAGAAGTGGCGTCAGTGGTTTTACACGCCCTGACGAGTTTGACTTATGTGGTTGTTGCTGTTGCGAGGCGCCTCGGTTATATCGGTTTCGGCCGATGCATTCTGGTCGGCTGACGGACCAGACTTACACCCCATAGGGTGGGGAGACGTAGTGTTCAGGCATAATAATCCACATCGGTGGACCGGCCCTGACGATCTAAAGGCTTGCCTGCGCGCTTGCCTGTGGCTCGGGCTAGAGAGTCACGAATCGGTTGAGGACTATCTTTTGCCTCGGTTCATAGACGGAAATCCAATTTCCAAATACGTGACATTTGCGGTTTTAATTGTAGAACCTAGTATGGTGACATAGTGGGATGGGGCGCTCATGCCGCCTATGATTGATACTTATGATTTGAAGTTGATTTATACACTATGCACTTATAATAGTATCAAACGATTTGTTTTAACCGTATCAAGCATTCTTTGGCTGTTATAAGGGAAAACCCTATCCTCGGCTGCGTTGCATTGTGTGATGGGACCTGGGTCTTATAACAGTTTCATTTTTCTTTATTTAGCATTGCGCTGTTTGTTTTATGCACTGGTATTCTTGGGAGGAAACCCGTTCCGTGTTATACGGCGTGGTCCCTTGATTTACCTAATGATTTAAAATAAAGATTAATAACTGTTTTAGTTCTCACACCAGTCACATGACTGACCTGGAGTTTATTGTTTTAACCTAAACTCTGGGTGCCCCTATTTTGACACGGGCAGCTAGTAGTTTTGGTTTTGCAGATTTATATTCACAGGATCCTGGTTTACAGCTGGAACGATATCCGGAAAGCTTTGTATCCGTATATCTCTTCTAGTTGTGTATTGTATTATTTTCCGCTGCTATGATTTGAATGTAATTTAAATCTCTGATATTTCTGTGTAATATTCATCTATACTCTGTATATTCTTGTATTCTGATGCATTGTTGTAATATACAATGAAATGTTCTTTTATATGCGTTCTGTTGTGTCTTGTTCTCAAAACGATAGGGCGTTTCGAACGGCCTGGATCGGTTTAGCGACTGGTTCGGACCGAGCGAAAATCCTTTTCGTCACAGTATCTGGCGAACCACATAATTATTTTTCATCAACGCCATATGATTTCGTAGAGCTTGAGAGGCTTCTTGATTTTCTCTTAAGAATCAAATGCTAATTCGTATTAGTTTGGGAGATTTTAAAGATCAAAATTTGGATGAAATTAGCCATTGATTTCTAAAAGGGCGGCTGGTGTATATGGCTAGGATTTAGGAGAATATACGGTGTATTGTAGGGTATTTATACGTATTTTTATTTTATTTTATTTTATTTTCCAAAAATATCCGTATGTTGATAAAAACTTCAAATCAAACCCAATGAGTGTTGCCTCTTGCCAAATACCCCTATTCCAGACACAATGGGATTTGTCCCGTAAGCCAATTCGACTGTTACGATCAGTTTTCATCAAAATTAAAATATAAATTAATATATATTAAATTTGAACACACATTCTAATTTACCTGGGCCACATACGAACTCCATAAGTTCCCAAAAAATAGATCTAGCTTTGTTTTAATGATATGTCCTAAGAAAATTAGTTTCGTTGAATTTGGAGACGGTTTGAAAAATGGCCATTTTTTATCGATCCAATCTGACTAAAATTGACAAAACATGTTTCCTTTTGCCACACTCACGTATTAATTCCAAAAATTATTAAAATTGGAATCTTGCAATAATTTGACATTCCAGATCCAACCAAAGTTGTATTAACCCGGAATTCTGAGCCAATTTAAAATTTTTATTTTGGCTATTTTGATTATTTAAAATGGTTTATTTTAAATAATAACGACAATAAATTTATTTTCGATGAAGTTAAAATGAATAAATTTATTTTAATTATATAACGAGCCTAAAATGGCGCGGCAGTTTGAAAATTCGATTACGAATTTCAAAAGAATATACAGAATGCGTTTTAGGTCGGAATTGGACGAAACATGAAATATTTGAATCTGTTTGTTCATATCTTTCTGATGAAGTTAAGAAACAGAGATTTCACTTTATAGAATGAAAGATACGTCCAGTTTAAAATTCAGAAAAGTCACTGTGGAATTTATATTTACTATAATATATATAAAGGCCTTAAAAATAGCCATTTTGCAAACGACCTCTATTTTCGATGAAACCACTTTTGTTGGATCCAAGATGTCAAATTATTGCTAGGTTTCAAAATTCATAATTTTTGAAATCGGTATGTGAGCATGGCAAAGGAAAACGTGTTTGAACAGTTTTAGTCAATTTCGATCGACCAGAAAATGGCCATTTTTCAAACGGACTCAGAATTTGACGAAATTAGTTTTGTTAGGACCGTATTGTCAATACGAAACTAGAAATAATTTTTCTGGAATTTTTAGAGACTGTATGTGGCCCAGGTAAATTGAAATGTGCGTTTAAATTGAATATATAATATTTATATTTTAAATTCAATGGAAAATGATCGTAACGGTTGAATTGGCCTACGACACATATCCCATTGTGTTCGGAATGAGGGTAATACGCTAGGGACTACAGTCGTTGGGTTTGATTTGAAGATCGAATGTGAAAACCGACTTTTTGAATACTAGATGAATTAAATAATAATTAAATTTATATATAAATACTCTAAAATTCGGTCAAACCCCTAAATATATGTTCTCGTGGTCAACCACGAGAGACCACAGCCTCCCCCCGTTTCAAAACGCGTCGCCGCGCCTCTAGGGGCCGCCGCCGCCGTCGGAGCAGGCGCGCCCACTCCCCCTACTTCTCCTCCGATCTCCCATCTCCTCTCACCTCCTCCGATTTGAGAAGCCCCAAACCTTAAAACCCATCAACAGCCAAGTTCGACGCCTTGAGTTCGAGCCATCACCATGGTGCTTGAGCACTACGCCACCGAGGAGCTGTCGCGTCAGGCGGAATCACTGCCCCTCTCGCCTTGAAAAGCCCTCCGCTCCTACTTAACGCGCTCTCCCTCAACATCACCCTTCGCCCCTGTCTCCTCCCAACAACCAGCCTCGTTTGCACCCACTTTCAGATTGGCATGGAGGCTCGAGCTTCGAACTGACATCGGCGCAAGGAGGCACGCTTCCTGCCTCGACGGTGGAATTCTCATGCGACGGGATATGGTGGAGCAGCGGTCTTGAATTCTGGAGTTCCAGGTGGTTTAGCAGAAAAGAAAGCAGTGTGTTTTTATGTAATTAGTTTAATTAAGCTAGGAAATTAAATAGTAATTATCATTAAGTTCTTTTCTGATTTTTATATAAAATATAAATCATAGCAAAATAATATGATTTTTAAATTGTATAACATACTCTAAAAATAAGATTTTTGTTTCTATAAAAACAAGATTTTTTTATTTATTTTTTATTTTATTTATGAAAACATCAGATTTTTATTTATGAAAAGATTCGATTTTTATCATGAAGTGGCGAGAATAAAGATTTGATTTTTAACATGAAGTAGCGTATATAAAGATTCGATTTTTATTGTTGAAATGGGAAAGTCAAAATATAATTTTAAGCAAAGTAAAAATATGATTTTTATATAGTATAGATAATAAAATTATGATTTTTATAAAATATAGATAATAAAAATATGATTTTTATATATTATAGATAATAAAAATATGATTTTTATATAGTATAGATAATAAAAAAATGATTTTTATATAGTAGAGATTATAAAAATATAATTTTTATAAGATAGAGAATATAAAAATACAACTTTTATATATGTAGCATAATAAAAATATAATTTTTATTATATGAGAAGTGAAATAAAAATTTGATCTTTACAGTATATGAATTGAAATAAAAATATGAACCTTATTTTTATCATGAAGTAGTGAGGATAAAGATTAGATTTTTATATAATAGAGAATATAAAAATATGATTTTTATATATGTAGCGAAATAAAAATACGATTTTTATATATATAGCAGCGAAATAAAAATATGATTTCTATTGTCTAGAAAACGAAATAAAAATGTGATTTTTATATATAATCGCCGAAAGAAAATGTGACTCTTATTTATAAAGATCGTTGTTTAAAAATATGATTTTTAACGTAAACCGTGTGAAACAGATTGCGATGGAACTGACTGGGAGCAAAACAGAATCCAGACCATTCAGAAATAAAGAATGGAGGAGTGGATCCCTCGGTGAGAACTTCTCACTTTGATTTTATTATCTAGTTAAAAATAAATACTAGGATGTAGACGGTGCTTAGCAGCACCCGACACTCGTTGTCCACAGACCATGGACGACTTGTTTGATTTTGTTGTTTGGTGAAAATTGATTGTGATGTGGAATGAATGGAAAAATATTCATGTGTTGAAATAAATATTTTATAGTTAAAAATATAATTTTTAACGTGTATATAAAATAAATATTTATAAACAAACTGGACGATTTGTTTATGTACACCCATTTGACTGATATTGATTGGGACGATAAATTTTACACATCGCCCAACTGCACAAATAAAAATATGTGTTGGTTGATTTGAAACCCCACACGGGTATTGGGATGATATTTGACATAAACTAATCCCGATTGTTTAGTTGTATGTCAATCGATGGGTTGACAGACTGCGTAAGTGTTAATTATTTATATTTAACGCTTATGCAGTTGTGTGGTGCACTATGGATGATGGTTGATTATTTATCCTTGCTATTATATGCATGTGTTGTATGGAATCCATATAATTAACATTATATGGTAATTGATTGGGCCTCATTCCAATTTGGAAAATAAAGAATAATATAAAATGAAAATTCATGTGTTGAATAGAATAAAAATTCACGTGTTGAATAAAATATATATTCATGTGTTGAATAAAAGAAAACTCATGTGTTGAGAATATTCATGTGTTGAAACGATTCATGTGTTGAACAAAATATTTATACAATAAAATTCACATTTTTATTGTAAGTAAGAATTAATAAATATTCATGTGTTGAATAAAGTATATATTCATGTGTTGAAGAAAATATTCATTTGTTGAATAGAATAACGATGTTATTGAAATATATAAAGCCGTGTTGATTAGATTTGCGCCATTTTGATTCGAACGATATTTATATCGATTATATTCGTTTTTATAATGAATGTAGAAAAGGAAGTGATTTCAAAATATAACGTTTTGAAAATATTATCATTTATATATCGATGATATGGAATATTCAGTTTTGATTAGAAATTGAATACGAAGTTGAAATCATTTTGAAAACGAATTTAAAACGATTTATAAAATACGTTTTGAGAGGAAATCGATGAAATATATAAAATATATATATATTGTATATATATAATGGCCTGAATAGAACGGGCCGCGCTGCGGCAGTTTGCGAATTTCGACCATTGACTTCGGATGGACGTTACGGGAGATCCGACCGTCGGATTCTCCTAAAACAGGAACCGTTGGGTTCGTATCGAAAAGAGCTTTCTAATGAATATTAGAGATTTGAAATCTAACGGTGTGATTTGGAATTATGTCCAAATCAAATTTGGAAAAGGTCGCTGTAAGTGCAGTTCGATGGTCGTTGATGGAAATCGACTGTACGAGCCTTGATAAAATTATTAAAAATAGTAATAATGTGTGTAAAATCATAAGAAATGATTTAGAAAGAATTGGGATGAAAAATTGCATATTTGAAAAGATAAAAATAGATCTTTATCGAAATGAACTAGTTTTGAACTAGAATTATAATTCAATTATTTTTAAAATAAATAAATTGAATTTGAATTGATTTCTGGGTTTATCGCGAACGGTGTCATAAATAACACTTGTTCTTTAACCCGATAATTAATGGAATGTGAATTGGGTTTATCGTGAATTGTGCTTTAGCGATATTCGTTCTTTAACCCGATTTACAGTGAAATGTGATTTGGAATTTATAAATCTTTTGTTAAGATTTAAAGGAGATTTTCCAAAGTAAAGTTTTCCAATTTAATAAAATAAATTGGAATAGAATGGAATTCGATTTGGTAATAATCGAAGTGAATTTCTATGGAGGAAGACAACTAATATATCAGGAATTTAAAAGGCTTTACCGTTATTTCATTTATATTATTAGTCGGATATGGAAGTTTATATCGATTATATATATATATCGATTTGTTTTCTATGAAGATTCCAATGGAAATAGAATGTGATTTTGGGTTTATCGTGAACCGTGTTTTAAATGACATTGGTTCTTTAACCCAGTTAAAGACAGGATATGATTTCCCAAGTTAATTAATCATTAATAGTGATTATTGGGAAGATTAAAACCTAGTGGAGTTTTAATGAATCTTTAATTAGATTGAAATGATCGAGAATGGAGTATCACCAGTTTTACTCCAGGTGATAGTTAAATCTTTAATTAAATTTGAACGTGAAATGGTAATTGAATTTACCGATAACACCGTAGTGTTAGATATGAAGTATTACCAGTTTTACTTCACGGGATGAATAGGTTGGGGTTGGGAAATTTAACAATTGATTACTTCGGTAGGGTTCGTTAATCCCGACTAGTTTGGATAAACCATAATTTGGTTTGAATTGATATTCAAAAGAAGATTAAAGAATACATTTTAAAGAATTTATCTTTGATAAAATTAATGGGAACCTTTCCCTAATAATGTGAATATTTGAATAAAAGAATATTCCGAATTGGAATGAGGCATTTGTTGTGTTTGTGTAACACTTGTTTATAAGATACGCAAGTTATTCGGAAAGACCGGGTTTATCCCATTCTGAATAACTGATACGACAATTAGTCGAAGATGAAGACGGCGGTTGAAGACCGGAGGTCTTCACGTCATTTGGATAATTACTGATGATCTTGATTGGGCCGTACACCCAAGAGGAGGGAATCAGTTGGTGATCGCCCAGACGTACTTGGAGATCGATGGATATGCGAGGTACAAGGTGCCTCCGGTTTCGTTCAGACCTAGAACAAATTTGTAAATGGACCGTGTGTCTGACATTGGGTTTCATTCTGTGTGATTGATTTCAATTAAATATATATCTGTTTGGCGGCGGAGAATTAATTCTCTTGCTTAACGTCCTTCTCTGAGACGTACGAGCTCAGAGGTTATATATTGATGGATATTAATCTTATGAAGTGAAATGCCTGTGTGGCATGCCTAAGTGGCAAATGATCAAGGCTTTTGTTGAAAACCAGAGTCTTGTGGTTGATGATCAAAGCACCGCCTGTGTGGCACAGCTTTGTGTAGCGTTAATTCACGAGCCTCACACCCCGGTTGTGAACCAGAAACGGGAGAGGACATCAGGGAGGGCATGCGTTTCCTTCTAGCTAGAAGTGGCGTCAGTGGTTTTACACACCTTGACGAGTTTGACTTATGTGGTTGTTGGATTGCGAGGCGCCTCAGATATATCGGTCGATCCGGGACCGATGGAGTCATTGGACTCATTGACATCCCATAGGGTGGGGAAATGCAATGTTCAGGCATTTTAATCCACATTGATGGACCGGCCCTGACGATCCAAAGGTCACTCGAGCTCTGACCTGAGGGGCGGGCGAGAGCGTCTCGAAGCGGTAAGGACGATCCCTTGCCTTGGTTCACAGATGGAAATCCAACTTCCAATACGTGACTTTGCGGTTTTGATTATAGAGCCTAGTATTAGCGACATGATATATGGTACCCATGCCATCTATGATTGATACTTATGATTGAAATTATTTTGACACTATACACTTATAGTAATAATAAAACATGAAATTTAGTGTATCAACCATTCTTTGGCTATTATAAGGTAAAACCCTATCCTCCGGCTTGTGTTGCATTGTGTGATGGGACCTGGGTCTTATAATAGCGTCATTGTTCTTTATTTAGCATTGCGCTGTTGTTTTATGCACTAGTATTCTTGGGAGGAAACCCGTTTCGTGTTATACGGCGTGGTCCCTTGATTTTCCTAACTTTAAAATAAAGATTAATGACTGTTTTAGTTCTTACACCAGTCACATGACTGACCTGAGGTTTATTGTTTTAACCTAAACTCTGGGTGCCCTTATTTTCGACATGGGCAGCTAGTAGTTTTGGTTTTGTAGATTTATATTCACAGGAATCTGGTTTACAGCTGGAACGATATCCGGAAAGCTCTGTATCCGTATATCTCTTTCAGTTGTGTTTTGTATTATTTTCCACTACTATGTAATTTATTGTAATCTCTGATATTTATCGAATGTATTTTATCCATTCATACTCTGTATATTCTTGTATTCTGATGGAATTGTTGTAATAAACAATGAAATGTTCTTCTGTTTGTGTTCTAATTCATCTTGTCCTCACAGTAATTCGTTCTTTCTCTTCTCTTCGGAGATTGGGGAAGTTCAGGTCGCTTCAAAAGTTGTTTCGTCGAAAATGGAGGTCGTTTGCAAATGGCTATTTTTTGTACTAATATATATATAAATTCCATAGCGATTATTCTGAATATTTAACTGGCCATAACTTTTTATTTCGGCTATGAAATTTCAATTTTTCAAATTCGTTGGTGTGACAATCCCAAAACCCCGTGCTACGGTGTTAAGATAATCATTGGAATATAATACATTAATCATCATTAGCAGAGTACAGATAATAGCATAAATAAGAAATAGAATAATTTACACAAATATGATAGCGGAATCATATATATCACCACATCAGAGAGCATAGTGCAGGATACTACTTAGTGCATAATAATACATAATCAGTCAACATCGTTTGTGGTGGATTCATACATAGAGAGTACATAAACTAAACATAATATAATCGATTCTTTGATTTCAAAACCATATTCTTTTCATACCTTTGATAAAAATGATATTTTTAACCAACCGACTTCTATTTCAACACTTCACTATTTTTAACAATTCATGTATATAATAAAAATGTGATTTTCATTGTAAAACTATTTATTTCAAAACACGACTATTTTATATAGTTCATATAGATGATAAAAGTATGATTTTTATTATAAAACACGAATTGTTAAAAATAGTGAAGTGTTGAAATAGAAGTCGGTTGGATAAAAATATCATTTTTATCAAAGGTATGAAAATAATATGGTTTTGAAATCGAGAATCGATTATATATTTGCCTTATTATTGTTGTTTAATAAGTTAAGTAGATTTCTCATACCAGTCTCATGACTGACTCGTAGTTTGTTCCACCTTGCAAACTCGGGTGCCCTTATTTTCACACGGGTAGCCTAGTTACATGTAGCTGACATATTTTGGCTTGGCTCCGCAGTAGAGGTGCACTTTTGGCTCATGGCGAGGCTTGACTACACCATGATGACTATGACTTTTTCCGCCATTATTGTATATGTATTATGATTCCGCCACAGGCGATGTAGACCGATGTTTAGTTTATGTACTCTCTATATATGATTCCGCCACAGGCGATGTTGACTGATTATGTATTATTATGCACTAAGTAGTATCCTGCACTGTGCTCTCTGATGTGGTGATATATATGATTCCGCTGTCATATTTGTGTAAATTATTCTATTTCTTGTTTATGCTATTATCTGTACTCTACTAATGATGATTAATGTATTATATTCCAATGATTATCCTTAACACCGTAGCACGGGGTTTTGGGATCATCACAGTAGGAAAGATATTTTTAAACAGATTTACCAAAATCTGATTTATTTTGAATCATGTACATCCATTTGAAATTTAAAATAGAATTTTCAAACTACTGCGCCATTTCAGGCTCGGTATATAATTAAAATAAAATTATTCATTCTAACTTCGATTTAAATAAATTTTCGTCATTACTATTTAAAATAAATTATTTTAATATTAAAATCCATTAAAATTGCTAAAATAAAAATTTATAATTGGTTCAGAATTTTCGGGTTGTTACAACATGCGATGTATGAAATCCATATAACTGAAGTTATGGTAATTGATTGAGTCGCATTCCGATTCAGAAATAAAGAATATTTTAAAATAACGAACATTTGAAAATAATATTCAGTGAAGAGTCAAAATGTGATTTTGATGTCCGATTTTGGATGGACGCGAAAATATTGAAATGTGAAGTCGAGTTAAGTAGTAAACGCCATTTTAACTCGAACGTGTTTATTAATCGATTATATTCATTTTATAATGAATACGAAAAGGAAATGGATTTCAAAATCAGATATTTCGATAATATTATCATTTTAATATTGTAATGATATGGAATATTCAATTTTGATTTAAAATTTAAATAGAAGTTAGAATCATTTTAAAATGAATTTATAAATGATTTATAAAACACGTCTTAAAAGGGAAATCGACAATATATATATATATATATATATATATATATATATTATGTATATTTAAATGGCTTGAATAGAACGCGCCGCGCAGCAACCGTTCGCGAATTTCGACCATTAACTTCAAATTGATGTAACAGGAGATGTGTCCGTCGGATTCTCCTAAAACCGAAACTATTGGGTTCGTATCGAAAAGAGATTTCCAATGATTATAAGAGATTTGAAATCTAACAGTTGGATTTGAAATTATATCCAAATCAATTCCAAAAAAGGTCGTTATGGATGCAGTTCGGTAGTCGATATTGGAAACCAACTGTAAGGGCCTTAATAAAATTATTAAAAACATGGAAAAATTGTGTAAAATAATAATAAACGATTTGGAAAGAGTTTGGGTGAAAATTTTCATATTTGAAAAGATAAAAGATATTTTTATCAAAATGAACTACTTATTAACTAGAATAATAATCTAATTATTTTTAGAAATAATAAATTGGATTGAAAAACGGATTTTAAAATAACCAGAATTTTTTCAATGTATGAAGTGGAATGGATTTGAATGGAAATAATCTTCGGAATATTTTGATGTTGGATTCTGTGATTATACAGATATTGTTGACTATTTGGAAGATACAAATATCGTTATTCCCAATATGATATCCATGGGTTTCAGAATTTGATATTGAATATAAGCCGATATAATTTCAATTCAGAGCCTTGTATTTAATACCAGATTGGATTTTTGGTTTGTCATGAATGGTGTCTTCAATAACATGTTCTTGAACCCAGTTGAGAAAAGAATAAATCTTTTAATTAAGGTTTAGAGAAATTTATCAATTAATTAATATTTAATTGGAATTGAATAAAAGAATTGGATTTTGGGTTTATCGCGAACGATGTTTTAAATAACACTTGTTCTTTAACCCAATTATCAACGAAGAATTGATTTGAAATTTACCATCTTTTAATTAATCTTAATGGAAATTTTCCAAAGTAAAGATTTCTAATTTGATATGTTAAATTGGAATTGAATGGAATTTGATTTGGTAATAATTGAAATGAGCTTCTATGAATGAAGACCATTACTATATACAAAATTTAAAAGGATTAGCCGCTATTCCATTTATATTATTAGTATGATACGAGAATTTACATCGATTATACACTGTTATGATTTCGGTGTAGATTCCATTTTGACAGAAAATGATTTTGGGTTTTTCGTCAACGGTGTTTTAAAGGACATTCGTTCTTTAACCCAGTTAAAGACGGGATTTATTTCCTAAATTTGAATAATCAGTAAATAATGAGTTTTGGATATTAAAACTAAGAGGAGTTTTAATGAATCTTTAATTAGATGGGAAACAGAATGAGGTAATTAAATTTACCGAATTCATGAATTGATCGAGAATGGAGTACCACCAGTTTTACTCCATACGATAGTTAAATTTTTAATTAGATTTGAACGTGAAATGATAATTAGATTTACTGATAGCACCGTGGGTGTTAGATATGGAATACTACTTGTTTTGCTCCATGGGATGAATAGGTTGGAATTGGGATTAATAAATAAATGATTACTTCGGTATGGCTCGATAATCCTGACTAGTTTTACAAACCTTAATTTGGTTTAGAATTGTTTAAAGGATAAAATAAAATCTTTGAAAATGATATCCAAAGGAGATTAAAGAATAAATTTAAAAGAATTTATCTTTGATAAAATTAATCGGAACCTTTCCCTAAAAATGTGAATATTTGAATAAAAGAATATTCTTAATTGGAATGAGGCATATGATGTGTTTTTATAGCACTTGATTATTGATTATAAAATTCGTGAGTTATTCGGAAAGACCGGGTTTATCCTACTCTGAATAACTGATAAGACGACTAACAGTCGAAGATGAAGACAGTGGCTAAAGACCGGAGTTCTTCACATCGTTTGGAGATTACTGATGTCTTGATTGGGCTGTACACCCAAGATAAGGTAATAAATGGTGATCGTCCAGACGTACTTAGAGATCGACCGGATATGCGAGGACCTCTCTCCTGTATTGGACATGTGGGAGAGGAATAAGGTGCCTCCGGTTTCGTTCAGACCTAGAACGGTCTTGTAAATGGATGTGTGCCTGCCATTGGATTTCATTCTGTGTTGACTGATTTCTATTAAATATATATTTGTTTGGTGGTGGAGAATTTATTCTCTTGCTTAACACCCTTCTCTGAGACGTACGAGCTTAGAGGTTATATATTGATGGACATCAGTTGTATGGCATGAATTATCAGTGTGGCATGCTAAGATGCAAATGATCAAGGCTTTTGTTGAAAAGCAGAGTCTTGTGGTTGATAATCAAAGAACGACTTTCGTTAGCATAGCTTTGTGTATAGTGTTTATTCGCGAGCTTCACACCTCGATATGAGTTAAAAAAGGATAAGGGACGCAGTGAGTGCGCAAGTTTCTTTCTAGCTAGGAGTGGTGTCATGGTATGGAGCCCAGACATTTTTACTTATGTGGATGATGGATTGCGAGGCGCCTCAGATTTAAGTCCCTAGTGGCTCTTGATATGGTCGATGTAGTGACCATTTTAGAGGTCTGATAGGACCGGAAAATGTGTGTTCAGGATTAACTAATCCACTAAAGTATGTGTGGACCGGCACTATATGATCGAAGGGCTCGCCAGCGTCCGAGTCCTGGGTCATTCCGCAAGAGATGGCTCGAACTGGTAAGGAGCACATCCCTTGCCTTGACTCATGATGGAAATCCAATTTCCAATACGACATTCTTCGGTTTTAGTGGTAGAACTACTATGGCGACATGATATATGGTACCCATGCCGTTTGTGATTGATACATTTATATTTGAAATTGTTTCCGCACTGCACTTATAGTAATATCAAAATGATTTTTTTAAACATACCAAGCATATTTGAAATCGTCTGGCTTGCATTGCATTGCGTGATGGGACCTGTGTCTTATAATACTTCATTTTTTAAAAAGCATTGCGTTGTTTCATGTTTTAAACTAGTATTCATGTGGAGTAAAACCGTTCCATGTTATATGGCGTGGTCCCATGATTTCCCAACATTAAAAGTAAGAAGTTAATAGCTATTTTAGTTCTCACACCAGTCCCATGACTAACTCAGAGTTTATTGTTTCTACCTAAACTCTGGGTACCCATATTTTCCACACGGACAGCTAGTAGTTTTGGTTTTCGCAGATACTTCTTTTCACAGGATCCTGGATTACACCTGGAGCTGTATTCGGAAAGTTTTGTATCCGTATATCTCTTTCTGTTGTGGTTGTAGATAATTTCCGCTGTACATTATACTCGTGTATATTTCCCGCTGCTTTGTAATTTGTAATCTCTGATATTTATTTTTCCTTTGTGTATTATACATTCATACTCTGACATATTCTTGTACTCTGGTGTAAATTGTTGTAATAGCAATGAAATGTTCTTCTGTTTGCGTTTTGATGCCACGTGTTCTCAAGGAAATCTGGGCTTCCTCGTAAAGGGGAAGTTTGGGTCGTTTCCTTGAGAGCCTATTTTCCAGTTGATTAAATTCAAACTGAAACTGCTAAAACATGTATAAATTTACCACGCCCACGTATCAAATCCAAAAATTATGAAATTTGAAACATAATAATAATTTGACATTCCGAATCCAACAAAAATGGTTTCGTCGAAAATAGAGGTCATTTGCAAAATGGCTATTTTTAAGGGCTATATATTATATTAAAGTATATATAAATTCCATAGCGACTATTTCAAATTTTAAACTGGACATAATTTTCAATTTATGTAATGAAATCTCAATTTTTCACATTCGTTAGAAATATATAATTAAACAGATTCAAACGTTTCCAGTTTTACTGAAATCCGATTTATTTTGAGTTCTATACATTCATTTGAAATTTGAAATTTGAAATTTAAAATCGAATTTTCAAACTACCGCACAATTTCGAGTTCGTTTTATAATTAAAATAAATTTATATGTTCTAACTTCAATTTAAATAAATTTTTAGTCGTTATTATTTAAAATAAATCATTTTAAATTCCCAAAACCCATTAAATTAGCTAAAATAAAATTTTTAAATTAGTTCAGAAATTTCGGGTTGTTACAATCTCCCCCACTTAAAAATTTTTCGTCCTCGAAAAGGAATGGAGCTGAAAGTTGTTTGACCAACCAACGCAACTTCCATTCTTTCTTTCATTCTTCAATTTTTCAGTTTCTAAGAATTTTCTAATTTCTCAAAAATTTGGTTAACACCCTAAATTTTCGAAAAATTTCGCTATAACTTCCTTTGTACGGGTTGATCGGTAAAACCACAACTTGCCTCATAGGGCCCCCATCAATCAAAAAGAAAAAGAAAAAGCCAAGCAGTTTGCCAATCGGCTCATAAAATCATCAAACCCAATGGATATAGTAAACATGTACTTATTTGTCGGGCATACAATTTTATTCCTCTTCTTAGCTTCCATGCTACGACCTGTTCATTATATATACACGTACATATATTCAATTTCAATCTATTTCAATTCAGTTCAATATTTGACTTGATTTAGCTAAATTTACCTTTCATTTTCTTATGAGTTTTATTATTCCAATATTTCAATTAGTTGAACTAATAATCACACAAGACAATCATCAATCAATTAGTTGATTAGCTTTTCAATTATATAACTTCTATATAATCAAAAATCATATTTCAGTGCTAAATCACAACAATGAACTAACTAAGATTGGTTCTCACACCAGTCAATTGGAATAATATAGATATCCCACTTTCGAAACTCGAACATAAATGCTGATGATGGAGCTCTGTAATAACCCGAAAATCCGGGCCAATTTAAAAAATTTATTTTGGCAATTTTAGCGAATTTTGAATATTTAAAATGAATTATTTTAAATAATATCGACGAGAAATTTATTTTGAATAGAATTCGAACGTATATATTTATATAGCTCGACGTTAGAATATAAATATTTTTTTATAATTATAAAAGGAATTGAAAACGGCGCGGTAGTTCGATAATTCGATTTCAAAATTCAAATGAATGTACCGAGTGCAAAATAAACCAGATTTTAGCAAAACCA
Organism: Allium sativum; assembly: GCA_030737875.1. Lineage (NCBI taxonomy): Eukaryota > Viridiplantae > Streptophyta > Magnoliopsida > Asparagales > Amaryllidaceae > Allium > Allium sativum. The sequence goes on from CM060923.1 coordinate 244,103,149, forward strand.
AAAATATTAGAATCTATTTGTGAATATCTTTCCAACGAATCCGGGAAATCAAAATTTCATAGTGGTAATCAAAAGATATGTCCAGTTGAAATTTCAGAACAGTTGCTATGGAATTTCGGCCATTAAAAAATAGCCATTTTGCAAATGACCTCGGTTTTTGACGAAACCACTTTTGTTGGATCCGTGATGTCAAATTATTGCTAGGTTTCAAATTTCGTAATTTTACGAATCAATATGTGAGCGTGGCAAAGGAAAACATGTTTGACCAGTTTCAGTTGATTTTAATCGACTGGAAAATGGCCATTTTTCAAACGGTCTCAGAATTCGACGAAATTAGTTTTGTTAGGACCATATCGTCAATACGAAGTTAGAAAATATTTTTCTGGAATTTTTCAGGTCCGCTTGTGACCCCGGTAAATAGAAATGCACGTTCAAATTCAATATATAGATTTATATTTTAATTTCAATGGAAACTAATCGATACTATGGAATTGGCTTACGAAACATATCCCATTGTGTTCGGAGTGGGGGTATTTGGTTAGGGGCGACAGTCGTTGGAGTTCGTTTAGTGTTCGTATCGGCAAACAAGTAATTTTAGAATTAAAATAATTAAAATATATTAATATAAATATCGGTCAAACTAGGTCAAACCCTATCCACTTTATTTCGTGGTCAACGAAAACCTACCGCCTTCTCCCAATTTCGACGATCGGTTTCTCCGATCCCTTCTCCTCCGTTATCTTCCGACCCACGAAAATTAACACCAGCTCCCCAAACAAAAACCGTTCAACTCAGAGCGATCTCCACGCTGATTTAAGGTGATTGACTTTGGTGGGCTATCGAAGCTGAATTTGGGGCTGAAAGAGGCGATGTTCGCGGCGGATTTCTGGTGGTGGGGGTTCACCGAAGTTGCGGCTCTTCCTGGAGGTAGCTGCGCTCGCGAAGGCGCATTGGGGGGGTGCTCAGATCCGCGTCCGATCACCTCAGGGTGGAGCAGCGTTCGATTTTAGCTTTGGTGCTTGGGTTCGAATGGCGACAGAAAGAGGAAGATGAAGATGACAAGGGTAAAACCCTTATTTATTTTAATTTATTATGCTTAGGAAATTCTTTAACTAACTAAATGACAATGTTTTTATAATATAAATGAAAGTGTTTTTAACAAATAAAAATAGCTTATGTTTTGAAATGGAAAGAATAGTTTAAAAATGGGGTTTTTAAAATGTAAGTAGCTTTGTTTTTGAAATATAAATATACCCGTTGTTTTAAAAATAAAAACCATCTTTGTATTGGAAAAATATAACCATCTTTTAAAAAAAATATAAATAAATATATAATGTAGCATAAAATTTGTTTTTTTCAAAAAAGTAAAAATTCGATTTTTATATATTGAATAGCGAAGTAAAAATTCGATTTTTATATATTGAATAGCGAAGTAAAAATTCGATTTTTATGTATTGAATAACGAAGTGAAAATTCGATTTTTATGTATTGAATAGCGAAGTAAAAATTCGATTTTTATATATTGAATAGCAAAGTAAAAATCCGATTTTTATATATTGAATAGCAAAGTAAAAAATTTGATTTTTGTATTTTTTATATATTGAATAGTAAAGTAAAAATCCGATTTTTATATATTGAATAGCAAAGTAAAATTTCGATTTTTATATATTGAATAGCGAAGTAAAAATTCGATTTTTATATATTGAATAGCAAAGTAAAAATTCGATTTTTATATATTGAATAGCGAAGTAAAAATTAGATTTTTATATAATGAATAGCGAAGAAAAAATTCGATTTTTATATATTGAATAGCGAAGTAAAAATTCGATTTTTATATATTGAATAGCGAAGTAAAAATTCGATTTTTATATATTGAATAGAGAAGTAAAAATTCGATTTTTATATATTGAATAGCGAAGTAAAAATTCGATTTTTATATATTGAATAGCAAAGTAAAATTTTGATTTTTATATATTGAATAGCAAATTAAAAATTCGATTTTTATAGATTGAATAGCAAAGTAAAAATTCGATTTTTATAGATTGAATAGTGAAGTAAAAATTCGATTTTTATATATTGAATAGCAGAGTAAAAATTCGATTTTTATATATGTAGTGAATACGGATGACGAAAGTGATGAAAGAAGAAACGGCGGAGATTTTCCACATATAAAGAGTCGAGGCGTTTGGATTAGCTAGTCGGTGAGAACTTCTCACTTTAAATCTTGTTTTTCTTGTTATAATATATATACTAGGATGCAGACGATGCTTAGCAGCACCCGACACCCGTCGTCCACAGATCATGGATGGCTTGTATGCTTGTTTGTCTGATTTTGATGTGTAGTTGATTGTGTGATGTGATGTGAAATGAAATATTTTATACTGGAAAATATTTTATAGTTAAAAATATAATTTTTAATGTGTATATAAAATAAATATTTATAAACGAATCAAACGATTTGTTTATATACACACATTTGACTAATATTAATTGGGACGATAAATTTTACACATCTCCCAACTGCACAAATAAAATCTGTGTTTGATTGTTTGAAACCGCACACGGGTATTGGGATGATATTTGACGTACACTGATCCCGATTGTTTAGTTGTATGTCGATCGATTGATTGACAGACTGCTATAAGCGTTGAATATTTATATTTGATGCTTATACAGTGTAGAATGCACTTTGGATGATGGTTGATTGTTCATCGTTGTTATTGTATAGATGTGTTGTAGAAAATCCATATAATTAACATTATATGGTAATTGATTGGGCCTCATTCCATATTTGAAAAAGAAATATTTGAAAAAAATATTTGAAATTTTTTTTGAAAAAGAAATATTGGAAATAGAAATATTTGAAATAGAAATATTTGTAATAGAAATATTTAGAATATTTGGAAATAGAAATATTTGTAATAGAAATATTTGAAATAGAAATATTTGAAAAAGAAATATTTGGAAAAAATATATTTGAAAAAGAAATATTGGAAATAGAAATATTTGAAATAGAAATATTAGTAATAGAAATATTTGAAATAGAATATTTGGAAATAGAAATATATGAAGCCGTGTTGATTAGATTGACGCCATTTTGACGTGAACGATATTTATATCGATTTTATTCATTTTATAATGAATATCAAAAGTGATTTCAAAATCTGATATTTTGAAAAGAATTGAAATTCGAACTGAAACTGAATAGAAATGAATTCAAATTGAAATTGAATAGAAAGGAATTCGAATTGAAATTGAATTGAAAACGAACTGAAATTGAAATAAAAATCGATTTGAATTGAAATCAATTTGAAATGAATTTAAAACGAATTTATCAGGAGAAATTCAATTTTTATTTGAATTTGAAATGAAGTGGAAATCGTTTTGAAAACGAATTTAAAAACGATTTGCAAAATACGTTTTAAAAGGTAATCGACGAAGTATATATTATATATATTATATATATAATATAATGGCCTGAATAGAACACGCCGCGCCGCGGCAGTTCGCGAATTTCGACCATTGACTTCGAATGGATATTGTGGGAGATCCGACCGTCGGATTCTCCTAAAACCGGAATCATTGGGTTCGTATCGAAAAGAGCTTTCTAACGAATGTCAGAAATTAGAAATCTAACGGTTGGATTTGGAATTATGTCCAAATCAAATTTGGAAAAGGTCGCTGTAAGTGCAGTTCGATGGCCGTTGGTGGAAATCGACTGTACGGGCCTTGATAAAATTATTAAAAATAGTAATAATTTGTGTAAAATCGTAAGAAATGATTTGTAAAGAATTGGGATGAAAAACCCCATAGTTGAAAAGATAAAAATAGATTTTTATTGAAATGAACTAGTTTTGAACTAGAATTATAATTCTATTTATTTTTAAATAAATAAATTGAATTTGAAAAGGGTTTTAAAAGTAACCAGAATTTCCAATAATTGAATTGGAATGGATTTGAATCAAAATTGTCTTTGGATTATTTCGATGTTGGATTTCGTGATTATACAGATATTGTTATGGAAATTTGAAAGATATGTATGTATCGTTATTTCCAATACGATATTTGTTGGTCGTAGAATTTGATATTGAATATAAGCCGATATATTTTCTATTCAGAGCCTTGTATTTAATATCAAATGTGATTTGGGTTTGTCGTGAATAGTGTCTTCATTAACACTGCTCTTAAGCCCAATTGAGAAAAAGATTAAATCTTTTTATTTAGATTTAATGAAGTGTACTAATTAAATGATGTTTAATTGGAATTGAACTGGTATTGATTTTTCGGTTTATCGTGAATAGTGTTTTAAATAACACTCGTTCTTTAACCCGATAATTAATGAATGTGATTTTGGGTTTATTGTGGGTCGTGTTTTAAATGACATTGGTTCTTTAACCCAGTTAAAGACAAGATGTTGATTTCTGTGAAGATTAAAACTAAGTGGAGTGTTAAGGAATCTTTAATTAGATTAAAATGATCGAGAATGGAGTATCACCAGTTTTACTCCAGGCGATAGTTAAATCTTTAATTAGATTTGAACGTGAAATGGTAATTGAATTTACCGATAACACCGTGGTGTTAGATATGAAGTATTACCAGTTTTACTTCATGGGATGAATAGGTTGGGATTGGGAAATTAAAACAAATGATTACTTAGGTGTGGTTCGCTAATCCCGACTAGTTTGAATTGATATTCAATGAAGATTAAAGAATAGCGAAGTAAAAATTCGATTTTTATATATTGAATAGCGAAGTAAAAATTCGATTTTTATATATTGAATTGCAAAGTAAAAATTCGATATTTATATATTGAATAGCAAAGTAAAAATTCGATTTTTATACATTGAATAGCGAAGTAAAAATTCGATTTTTATATATTGAATAGCGAAGTAAAAATTCGATTTTTATATATTGAATAGCAAAGTAAAAATTCGATTTTTATACATTGAATAGCGAAGTAAAAATTCGATTTTTATATATTGAATAGCGAAGTAAAAATTCGATTTTTATATATTGAATAGCAAAGTAAAAATTCGATTTTTATATATTGAATAGCGAAGTAAAAATTCGATTTTTATATATGTAGTGAATACGGGCGACGAAATTGACAAGAGGCGGACACGGCAAAATTTTCTACATTTGAAGAATCGAGGCGTTGGATTAGCAATTCTGTGAGAACTCCTCACTTTTATTTTAATTTTCTAGTTAATATATATATACTAGGATGCAGACGGTGTTTAGTAGCACCCGACACCCGTCGTCCACAGACCATGGACGGCTTGTATGCTTGTTTGTTTGATTTTGATGTGTAGTTGATTGTGTGATGTGATGTGAAATGAAATAGAATATTTTATAGTTAAAAATAGAATTTTTAACGTATATATGAAATGAAATAAAAATAAACAAATCGGACGATTTGTTTATATACACACATTTGACTGATATTGATTGGGATGATAAATTTTACACATCGCCCAACTGCATAAATAAAATCTTTGTTTGATTGTTTGAAACCCCACACAGGTATTGGGATGATATTTGGCGTACACTAATCCCGATTGTTTAGTTGTATGTCGATCGATTGATTGACAGACTGTTATGAGCGTTAAATATTTATATTCGATGCTTATACAGTGTAGAATGCACTTTGGTTGATGGTTGATTTTTCATCGTTGTTGTTGTATACATGTGTTGTAGAAAATCCATATAATTAACATTATATGGTAATTGATTGGGCTTCATTCAATATTTGAAAAAGAAATATTTGAAAAAGAAATATTTGAATAGAAATATTTGAAAAAGAAATATTTGAAAAAGAAATATTTGAATAGAAATATTTGAAAAGAAATAATTGAATAGAAAACGAATTCGAATTGAACTGAATAGAAAACGAATTCAAATTGAACTGAATAGAAAACAAATTTGAATTTAATTGAATAGAAAACAAATTCGAATTTAACTGGATAGAAAACGAATTCGAATTGAATTGAATAGAAAACAAATTCGAATTGAATTGAATAGAAAACGAATTCAAATTGAATTGAATAGAAAACGAATTCGAATTGAATTGAATTGAAAACGAATTTGAATTGAATTGAATTGAAAACGAATCTGAATTGAATTGAACTCAATTGAAAACGAATTGAAAACGAATTGAAATAGAATTGAAATCGATTTGAATTGAAATCAAATAGAAGTGAATGTAAAAAAGAATTTATAAGGAAAAATTCAATTTTGATTTGAATTTGAAATAAAGGTTGAAATTGTTTTTGAAACAAATCTGAAATGATTTATAAAATTCGTTTTAAAAAGGAAATCGACGAAATATATATAATATAAATTATATATATATATATATATATATTGGCCTGAATAGAACGCGCCGCGCTGCGGCAGTTCGTGAATTTCGACCATTGACTTCGAACGGACATTGCGGGAGATCCGACCATCGGATTCTCCTAAAACCGGAACCGTTGGGTTCATATCGAAAAGAGCTTTCTAACAAATATTAGAAATTTGAAATCTAACGGTTGGATTTGGAATTATGTCCAAATCAAATTTGGAAAAGGTCGGTGTAAGTGCAGTTCGATGGCCGTTGATGGAAAACGACTGTACGGGCCTTGATAAAATTATTAAAAATAGTAATAATTTGTGTAGAATCATAAGAAATGATTTGGGAAAAATTGGGATGAAAAACTCCATATTTGAAAAGATAAAAATAGATTTTTATCGAAATGAACTAGTTTTGAACTAGAATTAAAATTCTATTTATTTTTAAATAAATAAATTTGATTTGAAATGGTTTCGAAAATAACCAGAATTTCCAATGATTTCATTGGAATGGATTTGAATCGAAATTGTCTTCGAAATATTTCGATGTTGGGTTTCGTGATTATACAGATGTTATTATGGAAATTTGAAAGATATAGATATATATATCGTTATTTCCAATACGATATTTGTTGGTCGTAGAATTTGATATTGAATATAAGCCGATATATTTTCTATTCAGAGCCGTGTATTTAATATCAAATGTGATTTGGGTTTGTCGTGAATGGTGTCTTCATTAACACTGTTCTTGAACCCAGTTGAGAAAAGATTAAATCTTTTTATTTGGATTTAATGAAGTGTACCAATTAAATAATATTTGATTGGAATTGAATTGATATTGATTTTTGGGTTTATCGTGAACAATGTTTTAAATAACACTTGTTCTTTAACCCGATAATTAATAGAATGTGATTTTGTGTTGTCGTGAACGGTATCTTCAATAATATTGTTCTTAGATCAAAAAGGAGTTAAGAAAATCAGAAACTAACTGGAGATTAGTTGAGTTGAATGGTTTCTGGGGTACTGATCTGATGTTGGTTTCGGCCTTCGGGGTTAATACTTAGGGAATTGCTCACTTGCTAATTTATGGTTAGGGTCTGATTGAAATGTAATGTGATTTTGGGTTTATAGTGAACCGTGTTTTGAAATGACACTGATTCTTTAACCCAGTTAAAGATTAAAACTAAGTGGAGTTTTAATGAATCTTTAATTAGATTGAAAAGATCGAGAATGGAGTATCACCAGTTTTGCTCCAAAGCGATAGTTAAATCTTTAATTAGATTTGAACGTGAAATGGTAATTGAATTTACCGATAACACCGTGGTGTTAGATATTAAGTATTACCAGTTTTGCTTCATGGGATGAATAGATTGGGATTGGGAAATAAAATAAATAATTACTTCGGTGTGGTTCGCTAATCCCGACTAGTTTGGAAAACCAAAATTTGGTTTGAAATGACATCCAAAGGAAGATCAAAGAATAAATTTTAAAGAATTTATCTTTGATAAAATTAATGGGAACCTTTCCCTAAGAACGTAAAATTTAGAAACTAACTGTAGGTTAGCTAAGAAGGATGGTTTCCTGGGTATTGATCTGATGTTGGTTTCGGCCTTTGGGGTTAATATTTGGGGAATTGTTCTCTAGCTAATTTACGGTTAGTGACTGTTGAATTGGGATGAGGCGTATGTTGTGTTTAGGTAACATTTGTTTACTATATACGCGGGTTATTCGGAAAGGCCGGGTTTATACCCATTCTAAATAACCGATTCGAAGAAAAGTCGAAGATGATGACGGTGGTCGAAGACCGAAAGTCTTCACATCGTTTGGGTGATTACTGATGATCTTGATTGGGCTATACACCCAAGATGAGGGAATCAGTTAGCGGTCGTCCAGACGTACTTGGAGATCGATGGATATGCGAGGAAAGTGCCTCCGGTTTCGTTCAGACCTAGAACGGACTTGTAAATGGATGGTGTGTCTGACATTGTATTCCTTTATATTGTATTCGTTGATCTCTGCTAAATATATATCTGATTGGCGGCGGGGAATTTATTCTCTTGCTTAACGCCCTTCTCTGAGACATACGAGCTCAGAGGTTATATATTGGCAAAAATCAGTGGTACGATATGAATTGATAGTGTGGCATGCTGAGATGCAGTGATCCAGACTTTTGTTGAAAAGCAAAGTTTGGTGGATGATGATCAAAGCGCAGCTTTAATATAGCATGGCTTTGTGTATAGCGTTGATTCGCGAGCCTCACACCCCGGTATGGTGGTAAACTGATGGTTTGATCAGTATGTTTTTTAGTGGATGGGCACCTTAGTGGTGTCGTGGATTCGGTCGATCGAGATGAGCTTAGTACTCAGGGATATATAGAGTAAGCGGTGTTTTCTCTCGCTGGGACGTAAGCCGCGGTGATACTCTGGTCCCAAATGTGCGGATGTGCAGACGGTGTTTTCTCTTGCTGGGACGTAAGCCGTGGGGAATTGGACTACGCGATCGATCTTTCGAATCAGGAGCCACCATGATGGAAATCCAATTTCCAATACGTGTATTTCGGTTTTATTTGTAGAGCCTAGTATGGCGACATAGTGGGATGGGGTGCTTATGCCGTCTATGATTGATACTTATGATTTGAAGATATTTTATACAATATGCACTTATAATAGTATCAAATGATTTGTTTTAAACGTATCAAGCATTCTTGGTTATTATAAGGGAAAACCCTATCCTCCGGCTGCGTTGCATTGTGTGATGGGACCTGGGTCTTATAATAGCTTCATTTTTCTTTATTTAGCATTGCGCTGTTTACTTATATGCACTGGTATTCTTGGGAGGAAACCCGTTCCGTGTTATACGGCGTGGTCCCTTGATTTACCGAACTTTAAAATAAAGATTTACAACTGTTTTAGTTCTCACACCAGTCCCATGACCGACCTGGAGTTTATTGTTTTAACCTAAACTCTGGGTGCCCTTATTTTGACACGGGCAGCTAGTTGTTTTGGTTTTGCAGATTTATATTCACAGGATCCTGGTTTATAGCTGGAACGATATCCGGAAAGCTTTGTATCTGTATATCTCTTCTAGTTGTGTATTGTATTATTTTCCGCTTCTATGTAGTTAAATGTAATTTAAATCTCTGATATTTCTGTGTAATATTTATTCATTTATACTCTATATATTCTTGTATTCTGATGCATTGTTGTAATATACAATGAAATGTTCTTCCGTCTGCGTCCTTTTGTGGCTTGTTCTCGAACTATCCGCGCTTTCCTCACCGGGGAAGTTACGGGTTTTCACAGTTGGTATCAGAGCTTTGGTTTACAAAGCTCAGAGAACATGGCACATTAGAACCATACGAAAGAATTCGTCAGATATTGGATTAGTAATATCCAATTAGAATGACTCGTTAGAGATGGGATCAGTAGTATCCTAGAACGAGTTTGAAGAGTATATTTTTGAAAATGAAAACAAATTTTGTTTTGAATATTTAAATCAATTATTCGTATTTGATTATTTATTTTATATTGATGTGGACGATCCAGTATATATAGATTTTGCATATAGGTCTGATCCGCGTGTATTTGAAGTTTTAATATACTGGATAGATATAGATTCACACTCTAGTCGCCCGAAGATGATTCCGATGATTGTAGCTACATCATCAGAATTGGTGTTCGAGTTTCGAAGGTGTGATATTTATATATTTCCTATTGACTGGTGTGAGAACCAAAATTAGATAGGGCCTATTGTTGTGGTTTGGCATCAAAAATGTGATTTTTGACTATATAACAAAATTATGTGTTTGAAATGCTAATCAACTAATTGATTGATGGTTGTGTTGTTTGATTATTGTTGGATTAATTAAAATTTGAACCATTTAGTCAAATTGTACCAAATAGTGAATTTTATTGAAAATTTATCGCATTTGCTTGCATTACTAGTACTTACATTGAACAGGTCATAGCAAGGAGGCTAGAGCAGAGAATAAAATTTGTTTGCCCGACAAATAGGTACATGTTTACTATAATTTACTATTTTGTTTGGGTGATGATGATTTTATGAGCCGATTGGCTAGCCGCTTGGCTTTTTCTTTTTCTTTTTGAGATCAGAGGGCCTGTATGGCAATTTCGGGATTTTCCCGTGGCTCCCGGTGCAGGGGAGGTTATGGCGAAATTTTTCGAAAATTCCGGGTGTTAGCTAAATTTTTGAAATTTTTGAAAATTCTCAGAAACTGAAAAGCTGGAGAATGGAAGCCAGATCGAACGTAGAGTTGATTGATCAAACCACTTTCGACTTTATTCCTTTTCGGGGACGAAAAGTTTTAAGTGGGGGAGATTGTAACAACCCGAAAATCTGGGCCAGTTTAAAATTTTTATTTTGGCAATTTTAGCAAATTTTGAACATTTAAAATGAATTATTTTAAATAATGACGACGAGAAATTTATTTTGAATATAATTCGAACGTATATATTATATACGTCGTCGTTAGAATATAAATATTTATTTATATTTATAAAAGGAATTGAAAATGGCGCGGTAGTTCGATAATTTGATTTCAAACTTCAATTGAATGTACCGGGTGCAAAACAATCCGGATTTTAGTGAAACCAAAAATAGTAGGATATAATTGATAATATCTTACCAACGAATCCGAAAAATCAAGATTCCATAGCGGGAATCAAAAGATATGTCCAGTTGAAAATTCTGAATAGTCGCTATGGAATTCAGGCCCTTAAAAATAGACATTTTGCAAACGACCTCGGATTTCGACGAAACCACTTTTGTTGGATCCGTGATGTAAAGTTATTGCTAGGTTCCAATTTTCATAATTTTTCGAATCAATATGTGAGTGTGGCGAAGTTAAACGCGTTTGGCAAGTTTCAGTTGATTTTAATCGACTGGAAAATGGCCATTCTTCAAACGGTCTCAGAATTCGACGAAATTAGTTTTGTTAGGACTGTATCGTCAATATGAAGCTAGAAAATATTTTTCAGGAATTTTTAGATTTCGTATGTGGCCCCGGTAATTTAAAATGTGCGTTCAAATTCAATATATAGAGTTATATGTTGATTTTGACGAAAACTTATCGAAATGATCGAATCAGCTTACGATACATATCTCATTGTGTTCGTAATGGGGGTAATTAGCTATGAACGACAGGCGTTGGGCCTCGTTTAGAGGTCGAATGAAAAAATCAACTTTTTGAAATTAAATAATATATAAATAATATAAATATCACATATAACCCCCCCTCGTTTCGAGTTCATTCAGAAGAATCAAAAAAAGGGGGCTTCGTGCCCTAATAACGCGCCGCCTGGACCGCAGACCACCACCGCGCCTCCGGAGCGCCGCCCCCATGGCCACCTCCGACAAGACCCTCTCCCACGTTCTCTCTCTCCTCTGTAGAAACAACGGAGCCCCAAAACAAAAAAAAACCCAACCCACTTCAGAACCGACGTCGCTCCGCCACTCGGAGGACCACCAGGCCACCGCCGAAGACCAGGCACCTCCCCCTACCCTCCAACATCGAACTCGCCCCCCCCCCCTTCACTAGTACATCGCAGCACAACCCTACCATTTTTACTGTAAGTTTTGTTTTTGATTAATTTTATTTATCCTCTTTATGTTATTTATTTGAAGAGGTAAAGTTAGGATGTTTATCTAGATAAAGAACTGATTTTTATATATTGAATAGCAAAGTAAAAATTCGATTTTTATATATTGAATAGCGAAGTAAAAATTCGATTTTTATATATTGAATAGCGAAGTAAAAATTCGATTTTTACAAATTGAATAGCGAAGTAAAAATTCGATTTTTATATATTGAATAGAGAAGTAAAAATTCGACTTTTATATATTGAATAGCGAAGTAAAAATTCGATTTTTATATATTGAATAGCGAAGTACAAATTCGATTTTTATATATTGAATAGCGAAGTAAAAATTCGATTTTTATGTATTGAATAGCAAAGTAAAAATTCGATTTTTATATATTGAATAGCAAAGTAAAAATTCGATTTTTATATATTGAATAGCAAATTAAAAATTCGATTTTTATACATTGAATAGCGAAGTAAAAATTCGATTTTTATATATTGAATAGCGAAGTAAAAATTCGATTTTTATATATTGAATTGCAAAGTAAAAATTCGATTTTTATATATTGAATAGCGAAGTAAAAATTCGATTTTTATATATGTAGTGAATACGGGCGACGAAATTGACAAGAGGCGGACACGGCAAAATTTTCTACATTTGAAGAATCGAGGCGTTGGATTAGCAATTCTGTGAGAACTCCTCACTTTTATTTTAAATTTCTAGTTAATATATATATACTAGGATGCAGACGGTGTTTAGTAGCACCCGACACCTGTCGTCCACAGACCATGGACGGCTTGTATGCTTGTTTGTTTGATTTTGATGTGTAGTTGATTGTGTGATGTTATGTGAAATGAAATAAAATATTTTATAGTGGAAAATATTTTATAGTTAAAAATAGAATTTTTAACGTATATATGAAATGAAATAAAAATAAACAAATCGGACGATTTGTTTATATACACACATTTGACTGATATTGATTGTGATGATAAATTTTACACATCGCCCAACTGCACAAATAAAATCTGTGTTTGATTGTTTGAAACCCCACACGGGTATTGGGATGATATTTGGCGTACACTAATCCCGATTGTTTAGTTGTATGTCGATCGATTGATTGACAGACTGTTATGAGCGTTAAATATTTATATTCAATGCTTATACAGTGTAGAATGCACTTTGGTTGATGGTTGATTTTTCATCGTTGTTATTGTATACATGTGTTGTAGAAAATCCATATAATTAACATTATATGGTAATTGATTGGGCTTCATTCAATATTTGAAAAAGAAATATTTGAAAAAGAAATATTTGAAAAAGAAATATTTGAATAGAAATATCTGAAAAAGAAATATTTGAAAAAGAAATATTTGAATAGAAATATTTGAAAAGAAATAATTGAATAGAAAACGAATTCGAATTGAACTGAATAGAAAACGAATTCAAATTGAACTGAATAGAAAACAAATTCGAATTTAATTGAATAGAAAACAAATTCGAAATTAATTGGATAGAAAACGAATTCGAATTGAATTGAATAGAAAACGAATTCGAATTGAATTGAATAGAAAACGAATTCAAATTGAATTGAATAGAAAACGAATTCGAATTGAATTTAATTGAAAACGAATTTGAATTGAATTGAATTGAAAACGAATCTGAATTGAATTGAATTCAATTGAAAACGAATTGAAATAGAATTGAAATCGATTTGAATTGAAATCAAATAGAAGTGAATGTAAAAAAGAATTTATAAGGAAAAATTCAATTTTGATTTGAATTTGAAATAAAGGTTGAAATTGTTTTTGAAACAAATTTGAAATGATTTATAAAATTCGTTTTAAAAAGGAAATCAACGAAATATATATAATATATATATTATATATATAATGGCCTGAATAGAACGCGCCGCGCCGCGGCAGTTCGTGAATTTTGACCATTGACTTCGAACGGACATTGCGGGAGATCCGACAGTCGGATTCTCCTAAAACAGGAACCGTTGGGTTCGTATCGAAAAGAGCTTTCTAACGAATATTAGAAATTTGAAATCTAACGGTTGGATTTGGAATTATGTCCAAATCAAATTTGGAAAAGGTCGTTGTAAGTGCAGTTCGATGGCCGTTGATGGAAATCGACTGTACGGGCCTTGATAAAATTATTAAAAATAGTAATAATTTGTGTAAAATCATAAGAAATGATTTGGGAAAAATTGGGATGAAAAACTCCATATTTGAAAAGATAAAAATAGATTTTTATCGAAATGAACTAGTTTTGAACTAGAATTAAAATTCTATTTATTTTTAAATAAATAAATTTGATTTGAAATGGTTTCGAAAATAACCAGAATTTCCAATGATTTCATTGGAATGGATTTGAATCGAAATTGTCTTCGGAATATTTCGATGTTGGATTTCGTGATTATACAGATGTTATTATGGAAATTTGAAAGATATAGATATATATATCGTTATTTCCAATACGATATTTGTTGGTCTAGAATTTGATATTGAATATAAGCCGATATATTTTCTATTCAGAGCCTTGTATTTAATATCAAATGTGATTTGGGTTTGTCGTGAATGGTGTCTTCATTAACACTGTTCTTGAACCCAGTTGAGAAAAGATTAAATCTTTTTATTTGGATTTAATGAAGTGTACCAATTAAATAATATTTGATTGGAATTGAATTGATATTGATTTTTGGGTTTATCGTGAACAATGTTTTAAATAACACTTGTTCTTTAACCCGATAATTAATAGAATGTGATTTTGGGTTGTCGTGAACGGTATCTTCAATAATATTGTTCTTAGATCAAAAAGGAGTTAAGAAAATCAGAAACTAACTGGAGATTAGTTGAGTTGAATGGTTTCTGGGGTATTGATCTGATGTTGGTTTCGGCCTTCGGGGTTAATACTTAGGGAATTGCTCACTTGCTAATTTATGGTTAGGGTCTGATTGAAATGTAATGTGATTTTGGGTTTATAGTGAACCGTGTTTTGAAATGACACTGATTCTTTAACCCAGTTAAAGATTAAAACTAAGTGGAGTTTTAATGAATCTTTAATTAGATTGAAAAGATCGAGAATGGAGTATCACCAGTTTTGCTCCAAAGCGATAGTTAAATCTTTAATTAGATTTGAACGTGAAATGGTAATTGAATTTACCGATAACACCGTGGTGTTAGATATGAAGTATTACCAGTTTTGCTTCATGGGATGAATAGATTGGGATTGGGAAATAAAATAAATAATTACTTCGGTGTGGTTCGCTAATCCCGACTAGTTTGGAAAACCAAAATTTGGTTTGAAATGACATCCAAAGGAAGATCAAAGAATAAATTTTAATGAATTTATCTTTGATAAAATTAATGGGAACCTTTCCCTAAGAACGTAAAATTTAGAAACTAACTGTGACGAAAAGGAATTTCGCTCGGTCCGTACCAGTCGCTAAACCGACCCAGACCGTTCGAAACGCCCTATCGTTGAGAACAAGGCAAAACAGAACGCATACAAAAGAACATTTCATTGTATATTACAACAATGCATCATATTACAAGAATATACAGAGTATAAATGAATATTACACAGAAATATCAGAGATTTAAATTACATTTAAATACATCGCAGCGGAAAATAATACAATACACAACTAGAAGAGATATACGGATACAAAGCTTTCCGGATATCATTCCAGCTGCAAACCAGGATCCTGTGAATATAAATCTGCAAAACCAAAACTACTAGCTGCCCGTGTCAAAATAAGGGCACCCAGAGTTTAGGTTAAAACAATAAACTCCAGGTCAGTCATGGGACTGGTGTGAGAACTAAAACAGTTAATCTTTATTTTAAATCATTAGGTAAATCAAGGGACCACGCCGTATAACACGGAACGGGTTTCCTCCCAAGAATACCAGTGCATATAACAAACAGCGCAATGCTAAATAAAGAAAAATGAAGCTGTTATAAGACCCAGGTCCCATCACACAATGCAACGCAGTCGAGGATAGGGTTTTCCCTTATAACAGCCAAAGAATGCTTGATACGTTTAAAACAAATCATTTGATACTATTATAAGTGCATAGTGTATAAAACAACTTCAAATCATAAGTATCAATCATAGGCGACATGAGCGTCCCATGCCACTATGTCGCCATATATAGGTTTACAAATAAAACCGCAAATGTCACGTATTTGTAAATTGGATTTCCGTCTATGAACCGAGGCAAAAGATAGTCCTCAACCGATTCGTGACTCTCTAGCCCGAGCCACAGGATCAGAGCTCGAGTGACCCTTGGAGCGACAGGGCCGGTCCACCGATGTGGATTAAAATGCCTGAACACTACGTTTCCCCACCCTTTGGGGCGTAAGTGAGCCAACAAATGACCCCATCGGACCCGGATCGTCCGATCAAACCGAGGCGCCTCGCAACAGCAACAACCACATAAGTCAAACTCGTCAGGGCGTGTAAAACCACTGACGCCACTTTTTAGCTAGAAGGAAACGCATGCCCTCCCTGAGGTCCGTCTCCCGTTTCTGGTTCATACCGGGTGTGAAACTCGCGAATTCACGTTACACAAAGCTGTGCCACACAGGCTGTGCTTTGATCATCACCACAAGACTTTGTTTTTCAACAGAAGCCTCGATCTATTGCCACTTAGGCGTGCCACACAGGCTGTGCTTTGATCATCACCACAAGACTTTGTTTTTCAACAGAAGCCTCGATCTATTGCCACTTAGGCGTGCCACACAGGCAATTCACTCCATGCGTTTGATATCCATCAATATATAACCCCTGAGCTCGTACGTCTCAGAGAAGGGCGTTAAGCAAGAGAATAAATTCTCCGCCGCCAAACAGATATATATTTAATAGAGATCAATCACACGGACTAAAATCCAATGTCAGACACACAGTCCATTTACAAGTCCGTTCTGGGTCTGAACGAAACCGGAGGCACCTAGTACCCCGCATATCCATCGATCTCCAAGTACGTCTGGACGATCACCAACTGTTTCCATCTTCTTGGGTGTACAACCCAATCAAGATCATCAGTTATCACCCAAACGACGTGAAGACTTCTGGTCTTCGACCACCGTCTTCATCTTTGACACCACGTCGAATCAGTTATTCAGAATGGGATAAACCCGGTCTTTCTGAATAACTCGTGTATATATTATAAAAGTGTTACACAAACACAACATACGCCTCATTCCATTTCAGAATATTCTTTTATTCAAATATTCCTATACTTTGGGAAAAGTTCCCATTAATTTTATCCAAGATAAATTCTTTAAATTTATTCTTTAATCTCCTTTGAATATCAATTCAAACTAGTCGGGATTAGCGAACCACACCAAAGTAATCATTTATTTTATTTCCCAATCCCAACCTATTCATCCCATGAAGTAAAACTGGTTATACTTCATATCTAACACCACGGTGTTATCGGTAAATTCAATTACCATTTCACGTTCAAATCTAATTAAAGATTTAACTATCGCCTGGAGCAAAACTGGTGATACTCCATTCTCGATCATCTCAATCTAATTAAAGATTCATTAAAACTCCACTTAGTTTTAATCGTTAACTGGGTTAAAGAATCAGTGTCATTTAAAACACGGTTCACGATAAACCCAAAATCACATTCCATTAATTATCGGGTTGAAGAACAAGTGTTATTTAAAACACTTTTCACGATAAACCCAAAAATCAATACCAATTCAATTCCAATTAAATATCGTTTAATTGGTACACTTCATTAAATCTAAATAAAAAGATTTAATCATTTCTCAACTGGGTTCAAGAACAGTGTTAGTGAAGACACCATTCACCACAAACCCAAATCACATTCGATATTCAATACAAGGCTCTGAATAGAAAATATACCGGCTTATATTCAATATCAAATTCTACGACTAACAAATGTCGTATTGGAAATAACGATATAAATATATATCTTTCAAATTTCCATAACAACACCTGTATAATCACGAATTCCAACATCGAAATATTCCGAAGACAATTTCGATTCAAATCCACTCCAATGCAATCATTGGAAATTCTGGTTATTTTCAAAACCCTTTTCAAATTCAATTTATTTATTTAAAAATAAATAGAATTATATTTCTAGTTCAAAACTAGTTCATTTCGATAAAAATCTATTTTTATCCTTTCAAATATGGAGTTTTTCATCCCAATCCTTTCTAAATCATTTCTTATGATTTTACACAAATTATTACTATTTTTAATAATTTTATCAAGGCTCGTACAGTCGATTTCCTTCAACGGCCATCGAACTGCACTTACAGCGACCTTTTTCGAATTTGATTTGGACGTATCTCCAAATCCAACCGTTAGATTTCAAATTTCTAACATTCATTAGAAAGCTCTTTTCGATACGAACCCAACGGTTCCGGTTTTAGGAGAATCCGACGGTCGGATCTCCCGTAATGTCCGTTTGAAATAAATGGTCGAAATTCACGAACTGCCGCGGCGCGGCGCGTTCTATTCAGGCCATTATATTATATATATAATATATATTTCGACGATGTAACAACCCGGAAAATCTGGGCCAGTTTAAAATTTTTATTTTGGCAATTATAGCGAATTTTCTATATTTAAATTGAATTATTTTAAATAAAATCGACGAGAAATTTATTTCGAATATAATTAGAACGTATATATTATATACGTCGTCGTTAGAATATATAATAATTATATATAATTATAAAAGGAATTGAAAATGGCGCGGTAGTTCGAAAATTCGATTTCTAATTTCAAATGAATATACAGAATTCAATATAAGTCAGAATTGAACGAAACAAGAAATATTTGAATCTGTATAACTATGTCTTTGTAACGAAGTTAACAAACTGAGATTTCATCTTAGAAATGATAAGATATGTCCAGTTTAAAATTAGAAATAGTCGCTGTGGAATATATATATATATTTATATATATAAGGCCCTTAAAAATAGCAATTTTGCAAACGACCTCGGATTTCGACGAAACTAGTTTTGTTGGGTCCGTGGTGTCAAGTTATTGCTAGGTTTCAAATTTCATAATTTTTCGAATCAATATGTGAGCGTAGCAAAGGAAAACGCGTTTGACCAGTTTCAGTTGATTTTAATCGACTGGAAAATGGCCATTTTTCGGACGGTCTCAGAATTCGACGAAACTAGTTTTGTTAGGACCGTATCGTCAATACAAAGCTAGAAAATATTTTTCGAGAATTTTTAGAGTTAGTATGTGACCCCGGTAATTTGAAATGTACGTTTAAAATTCAATATAGCGATTGAAATGTAGATTTAAAGGAAACTGATCGAAACGATCAAATCAGCTAGCGATACATATCCCATTGTGTTCGGAATGGGGGTAAAACGCTATGGGCGACAGGCGGTGGGCCTCGTTTCGAGGTCGTATGAAAAAGTCAACTTTAGGTTGAATTAAATAATAATAAAAAAAAAAAGAAGAATCCCTTTCCCTTATCTCCTTTGCCCCCCCCC
This sequence comes from Allium sativum, assembly GCA_030737875.1. Classification (NCBI taxonomy): domain Eukaryota; kingdom Viridiplantae; phylum Streptophyta; class Magnoliopsida; order Asparagales; family Amaryllidaceae; genus Allium; species Allium sativum. The sequence continues at coordinate 244,122,586 of CM060923.1, forward strand.
CCCCCCCCCGTACAGATTCATTTCAACGAAAAGGAAAAGAAAAAAAAAATCGAACGGGGAGGAGCCGCACCTCCCACAAGCAGCGCGCCGCCGCCAGGGGCAAGGGCCCCCCCTCCTCCTTCCTCCCCTTCTTACTCCCTGATCCTTCTTCCTCCTCCGCCTTAATCACCGCAACTCCAAACCTCCCATCGCCCAAACCGCCACCTCCTCCTCGATCCGCACCTCCCCCGAGCGCCCGCCACATCAGCGCAGCAAACCTCCCCCTTACCCCCTCTGTTAAAACTGCAAGCATCTGCCCCTTCTCTCGCTAAAGAAAAGATTGTGAGTTTTTGTGTTTTTATTTTCATTTAATTAGTTATAAGAACTGATTTTATTTAATTACGAAAAGCATATATATTTAACAACGCAAAAGATTATATTTTCATTTAATTAAAAATATGATTTTTATATGTTGAACTTCGAATTAAAAATATGATTTTTATATGTTGAACTTCGAATTAAAAATATGATTTTTATATGTTGAACTTCGAATTAAAAATATGATTTTTATATGTTGAACTTCGAATTAAAAATATGATTTTTATATGTTGAACTTCGAATTAAAAATGTGATTTTTATATGTTGAACTTCGAATTGAAAATGTGATTTTTATATGTTGAACTTCGAATTAAAAATGTGATTTTTATATGTTGAACTTCGAATTAAAAATGTGATTTTTATATGTTGAACTTCGAATTAAAAATGTGATTTTTATATGTTGAACTTCGAATTAAAAATGTGATTTTTATATATTGAACTTCGAAATAAAAATTCGATTTTTATATATTGAATAGCAAAGTAAAAATTCGATTTTTACATATGTAGTGAATGCGGGCGAAAGCGGCAAAAAGGCGAGAACGGAGAAGATTTATATCCAAGAAGAGTCAAGATGTTTGGATAGCTTTATGTGAGAACTTCTCACTCAAATTCTACTTTTCTAGTTATATATATATATATACTAGGATGCAGACGGTGCTTATTAGAAGCACCCGACACCCGTCCACAGACCATGGACTTGTTTGATTGGTTGTGTAGTTGGTTAGATTATTTGATTTGGATTGGATTGTTTTGGTGAAATGAATTGATATGATTGATGTGTGAATGGCGTGGGCCTTCACTAGACCGGGGATAAGGCTAGGCCTTGTCCCGTTTCTAGTATCGTGCCGTTATGCCGCCGAAATTTTCTAAAATATGTTAGAAAAATAAAAATATCATTTTATTTAAAGAAGGAACTGAATAGAAATTCATATGTTGGAATAAAATGTTTTATCGTTAAAAATATAATTTTTAACGTGAATGTGAATAAATAAATATTCATTTACAAACCAGACGGTTTGTTTATGTACACCTATTTGAAGGACATGGATTGGGACGATAAATTTTACACATCGCCCAACTGCACGAATAAAATATTTGTTTGATTGTTTGAAACCCCACACGGGTGTTGGGATGAAACTTGAAGTTCACTCATCCTGATTGATTAAATAGGTCGATCGATTGATTGACAGGCTGCTATAAGCGTTAAATGTCTATATTTGATGCTTATACAGTGTAGTGCACTTTGGTTGATGGTTGATTATTTTTCAATGCTATTATATACATGTGTTGTATGAAAATCCATATAATTAACATTATATGGTGATTGATTGGGCCTCATTCCAATTTAGAAAATAAAGAATATTATAAAATAAAAGTTCATGTGTTGACAGTACTCATCCTTTGAGATTGGTCATGTGTTGAACGAAATATTTTAATAATAAAATTTACATCTTTATCAATATAAAATAACGGTTCATGTGTTGACAGTACTCATCCATTGAGATTGGTCATGTGTTGAACGAAATATTATGATAATAAAATTTACATCTTTATCAATATAAAATAACGGTTCATGTGTTGACAGTACTCATCCTTTGAGATTGGTCATGTGTTGAACGAAATATTTTGATAATAACAACTATTTTGAAAAAGAAATATTTGAAATAAAATATTTGAAATAGAAATTTATGAAGCCGTGTTGATTAGATTGACGCCATTTTGACGTAAACGATATTTATATCGATTTTATTCATTTTGAAATGAATTGAATAGAAAACGATTTCGGAATGAATGGAATTGAAAACGATTTAGAAATAAATGGAATTGAAAACGATTTCGAAATGAATGGAATTGAAAACGATTTCGAAATAAATGGAATTGAAAACGATTTCGAAATGAATGGAATTGAAAACGATTTCGAAATGAATTGAATTGAAAACGATTTCGAAATGAATTGAATTGAAAACGATTTCGAAATGAATTGAATTGAAAACGATTTCGAAATGAATTGAATTGAAAACGAATTCAAATTGAAATGAAAGCGAATTGAAATGAATTCGAATTGAATTGAAATTTGAATTGAATAGAAATGAATTTTAAAACGAATTTATAAAGAAGAATTCAATTTTGATTTGAATTGAAAAAGGAAGTTGAAATTGCTTTTGAAACGAATTTAAAACTATTTATATAATTCGTTTTAAATAGAAATCGACGAAATATATATTATATATATTATATATAATATAATGGCCTGAATAGAACGCGCCGCGCCGCGGCAGTTCGCGAATTTCGACCATTTATTTCAAACGGACATTACGGGAGATCCGACCGTCGGATTCTCCTAAAACCGGAACCGTTGGGTTCGTATCGAAAAGAGCTTTCTAATGAATGTTAGAAATTTGAAATCTAACGGTTGGATTTGGAGATACGTCCAAATCAAATTCGAAAAAGGGCGCTGTAAGTGCAGTTCGATGACCGTTGATGGAAATCGACTGTACAGGCCTTGATAAAATTATTAAAAATAGTAATAATTTATGTAAAATCATAAGAAATGATTTAGAAAGAATTGGGATGAAAAACTCCATATTTGAAAAGATAAAAATAGATTTTTATCGAAATGAACTAGTTTTGAACTAGAATTATAATTCTATTTATTTTTAAATAAATAAATTGAATTTAAAAAGGGTTTTAAAAATAACCAGAATATCCAACGATTGCATTGGAGTGGATTTGAATCGAAATTGTCTTCGGAATATTTCGATGTTGGAATTCGTGATTATACAGGTGTTGTTATGGAAATTTGAAAGATATATATTTATATCGTTATTTCCAATACGACATTTGTTAGTCGTAGAATTTGATATTGAATATAAGCCGATATATTTTCTATTCAGAGCCTTGTATTGAATATCGAATGTGATTTGGGTTTGTCGTGAATGGTGTCTTCACTAACACTGTTCTTGTACCCAATTGAGAAATGATTAAATCTTTTTATTTAGATTTAATGTAAGGTACCAATTAAATAATATTTAATTGGAATTGAATTGATATTGATTTTTGGGTTTATCGTGGACAGTGTTTTAAATAACACTTGTTCTTTAACCCGATAATTAATGGAATGATATTTTGGGTTTACCGTGAACCGTGTTTTAAATGACACTGATTCTTTAACCCAGTTAACGATTAAAACTAAGTGGAGTTTTAATGAATCTTTAATTAGATTGAAATAATCGAGAATGGAGTATCACCAGTTTTACTCCAGGCGATAGTTAAATCTTTAATTAGATTTGAACGTGAAATGGTAATTGAATTTACCGATAACACTGTGGTGTTAGATATGAAGTATTACCAGTTTTACTTCATGGGATAAATAGGTTGGGATTGGGAAATTAAAACAAATGATTACTTCGGTAAGTTTCGTTAATCCCGACTAGTTTGAATTGATATTCAAAAGTAGATTAAAGAATAAATTAAATAATTTATCTTTGATAAAATTAATGGGAACCTTTCCCTATGAATGTGAAATTAGAAATTAACTGTCGGTTAGCCAAGCAGAATGGTTTTCTGGATATTGATCTGATGTTGGTTTCGGCCTTCGGGGTTAATATTTGGGGAATTATTCTCTTGATTAATTTACGGTTAATGACTGATGAATTGGAATGAGGCGTATGTTGTGTTTGTGTAACACTTATTTAAAATATACGCGAGTTATTCGGAAAGACCGGGTTTATCCCATTCTGAATAACTGATACGACGATAAGTCGAAGATGAAGACGATGGGAAGACCGGAAGTCTTCACGTCGTTTGGGTGATAACTGATGATCTTGATTGGGCTGTACACCCAAGAAGATGGAAACAGTTGGTGATCGTCCAGACGTACTTGGAGATCGATGGATATGCGGGGTACTAGGTGCCTCCGGTTTCGTTCAGACCTAGAGCGGACTTGTAAATGGACTGTGTGTCTGACATTGGATTTTAGTCTGTGTGATTGATTTCTATTAAATATACATCTGTTTGGCGGCGGAGAATTTATTCTCTTGCTTAACGCCCTTCTCTGAGACATACGAGCTCAGGGGTTATATACTGATGGATATCAAACACATAGAGTGAATTGCCTGTGTGGCATGCCTAAGTGGCAATTGATCGAGGCTTCTGTTGAAAAGCAAAGTCTTGTGGTGATGATCAAAGCAAGGCCTTTGTGGCGTAGCTTTGTGTAACGTTTCCTTCGCGTGTTTCACACCCGGTATGAACCAAAAACGGGAGAGGACGTCAGGGGGGCATGCGTTTCTTTCTAGCTAAAAAGTGGCGTCAGTGGTTTTACACGCCCTGACGAGTTTGACTTATGTGGTTGTTGCTGTTGCGAGGCGCCTCGGATTGATCGGTCGTTCTCGAACCGATGGAGTCATTTAGTTGGCTCACCTACGCCCCATAGGGCGGGGAAACGCATGTTCAGGCATTTTAATCCACATCGGTGGACCGGCCCTGAGGATCCAAGGGCCCACCTGTGTCTGGGTCCTGAGACACGGGCTAGAGCGTCTCGAATCGGTTGAGGACTATCTTTTGCCTCGGTTCATAGACGGAAATCCAATTTCCAAATACGTGACATTTGCGGTTTTAATTGTAGAACTAGTATGGCGACATAGTGGGATGGGGCGCTCATGCCGCCTATGATTGATACTTATGATTTGAAGTTGTTTTATACACTATGCACTTATAATAGTATCAAATGATTTGTTTTAACCGTATCAAGCATTCTTTGGCTGTTATAAGGGAAAACCCTATCCTCGGCTGCGTTGCATTGTGTGATGGGACCTGGGTCTTATAACAGCTTCATTTTTCTTTATTTAGCATTGCGCTGTTTGTTTTATGCACTGGTATTCTTGGGAGGAAACCCGTTCCGTGTTATACGGCGTGGTCCCTTGATTTACCTAATGATTTAAAATAAAGATTAATAACTGTTTTAGTTCTCACACCAGTCACATGACTGACCTGGAGTTTATTGTTTTAACCTAAACTCTGGGTGCCCCTATTTTCGACACGGGCAGCTAGTAGTTTTGGTTTTGCAGATTTATATTCACAGGATCCTGGTTTACAGCTGGAACGATATCCGGAAAGCTTCGGATACCTCCTTCAGTTGTGCATTGTATTATTTTCCGCTGCTATGTATTTAAATGTAATTTAAATCTCTGATATTTCTGTGTAATATTCATTTATACTCTGTATATTCTTGTAATCTGATGCATTGTTGTAATATACAATGAAATGTTCTTCTGTATGTGTTCTGTTGTGGTTTGTTCTCGAACTATCCGTCGCTTTCCTTTACGGGGAAGTTACGGGTTTTCACAGACGATTTCTATTTAAAACGAATTATATAAATAGTTTTAAAATTCGTTTCAAAAGCAATTTCAACTTTCATTTCAATTCAAATCAAAATTGAATTCTTCTTTATAAATTCGTTTCAAAATTCATTTCTATTCAATTCAAATTCCAATTCAATTTGAATTCATTTCAATTCGCTTTCAATTCAATTTGAATTCGTTTTCAATTCAATTCATTTCGAAATCGTTTTCAATTCAATTCATTTCGAAATCGTTTTCAATTCAATTCATTTCGAAATCGTTCGAATTTCAAATCTATTCAATTTCAAATCTATTCAATTTCAATTCTATTTCGAATTCATTTACAACCAATTCTTTTCAAAATATCAGATTTTGAAATCACTTTCGATATTCATTATAAAATGAATAAAATCGATATAAATATCGTTCACGTCTAAATGGCGTCAATCTAATCAACACGGCTTCATATATTGATATTTTCAAATATTCCATTTCGAATATTTCTATTTCAAATATTTCTATTTCAAAACTGGAATGAGGCCCAATCAATTACCATATAAAGTTAATTATATGGATTTTCATACAACACATGTATATAATAGCATGGAAAAATAGTCAACCATCAACCAAAGTGCACTACTACACTGTATAAGCATCAAATATAGATATCCAACGCTTAAAACAGCCTGTCAATCAACCGATCGACATATTCAATCAATCAGGATGAGTGAACTTCAAATTTCATCCCAACACCCGTGTGGGGTTTCAAACAATCAAACACATATTTTATTTGTGTAGTTGTGCGATGTGTAAAATTTATCGTCCCAATCAATGTCCTTCAAATAGGTGTGCATACACAAACCGTCCGGTTTGTAAATGAATATTTTATTTTATTCACTTCACGTTAAAAATTATATTTTTAACGATAAAACATTTTATTCTAACATATGAATTTCTATTCAGTTCATTCATTCAATAAAATGATATTTTTATTTTTCTAACATATTTTAGAAAATTTCGGCGGCATAACGGCACGATACTAGAAACGGGACAAGGTCTAGCCTTATCCCCGGTCTAGTGAAGGCCCACGCCATTCACACATCAATCATATCAATTTCATTTCACCAAACAATTCAAATCAACTCAAACAATCTAACTAACAACACAGCCAAACAAACAAGTCCATGGTCTGTGGACGATTGTGTCGGGTGCTACTAAGCACCGTCTGCATCCTAGTATATATATATATAACTATAAAAATAAATTGAAAGGTGAGAAATTCTCACAAATAGCTATCCTAGCTCCACGGCTCTTCTAATGCAGGAAATCTTCGTCGTTTCGCCTTCTTGTCACCTTCGTTGACCGTAGCCACTACATATGTAAAAATCGAATTTTTACTTCGTTATTCAATATATAAAAATCATGTTTTTATTTCGAAGTTCAATATATAAAAATCATATTTTTATTTCGAAGTTTAATATATAAAAATCATATTTTTATTTCGAAGTCATATAGATAAAAATTCCATTTCAAAAATATTTATTCCGCCTTTATAAAAATAAAGTTTTCGCCTTTATATAAAATAAAGTTTTTATTTTTTTTCTCGAAGTAAAAATCATATTTTTACTTCACTACTCATCTCAAAATATTGTCTTTTCATATCTAAAAATATCGCCTTTTTATATTTAAAAATATCGCCTTTATTTCGCTACCTATATAAAGATGATATTTTTAATATTCCTATCATGTAAAAATTATATTTTTAATTTTCTACCTAACCAAAAATCATATTTTTACATCATCTATATAGTAAAGACTATATTTTTAATACTTTAAAAATATAAAAATCATATTTTTAACTTCATAAAAAAAATCCTATCTTTACAGTCTCTTCCTATAAAAAAAATTAAACTTTTTCTAATTATAAGCAAATAAAAAAGAATTAAAACTAAAAAGAAAATCAAAGCTTTCAAATAAAAACCCTTTTCTTCTTTATGACTTGAATTTGCAGTTTTATTTTAGGAATGTAAATTACATAATAAATGATAAAGAAAGTAAAGCAAATAAATAAAAAAACTAAAATTAACTTACAGCGGGGGGGGGGGGGGGGGCTGTGCTTGTTCGTCAGTGGAAGGGGGGGGTTCGGAGCTGCGGAGGAGCTTCAGAAGGCGGAGGCTGGGGGTCGGAGGAGGGTGCGGTCGGTGGCCCCACAGGCGCGGCGGCGCTGTTTAGGTTTCAAGGGGTTCGGATGCTGGGGGGGGGGCACGCGGTCGAAGGGGAAGAGGGTGGGGGTTCGACGAGGTGGGGAAGGCGTTGAACGACGCGGTGATCGATGGGGGGGGGGCCGCGTCCACCGATGTCGCCATTTTTTTTTTCCTGTTAAAATCGATAAAAGGATTTGGGGGGGGGGCAGCGGGTTAAAGGGGAAAGTTAAATTTTTTTTTTTTTATTAATTTAATTATTTTATTTTCTTCAAAAAGTTGACTTTCACATACGACCTCTAAACGAGGCCCACCGCCTGCCGTCCCTAGCTAATTACCCCCATTCTGAACACAATGGGATATGTTTCGCAAGCTGATTTGATCGTTTCGATTATTTTTCGTGGAATTTACATTTAAATCACTATATTGAATTTTAAACGTACATTTCAAATTATCGGGGCCACATACGAACACGAAAAATTCCAGAAAAATATTTTCTAGCTTCGTATTGACGATACGGTCCTAACAAAACTAGTTTCGTCGAATTCTGAGACCGTTTGAAAAATGGCCAATTTCCAGTCGATTAAAATCAACTGAAACTGGTCAAACGCGTTTTCCTTTGCCACGCTCACATATTGATTCGAAAAATTATGAAATTTGGAATCTCGCAATAACTCGACATCACGGACCCAACAAAACTGGTTTCGTCGAAATCCGAGGTCGTTTGCAAAATGACCATTTTTAAGGGCCTTATATATATAAAAATATATATAAATTCCACAGCGACTATTTCTAATTTTAAACTGGACATATCTTATCATTTCTAAGATGAAATCACAGTTTGTTAACTTCGTTACAAAGATATAGTTATACAGATTCAAATATTTCTTGTTTCGTTCAATTCTGACTTATATTGAATTCTGTATATTCATTTGAAATTAGAAATCGAATTTTCGAACTACCGCGCCATTTTCTATTCCTTTTATAATTATATATAATTATTATATATTCTAACGACGACGTATATAATATATACGTTCGAATTATATTCAAAATAAATTTCACGTCGATATTATTTAAAATAATTCATTTTAAATAATCAAAATTCGCTAAAATTGCCAAAATAAAAATTTTAACCTGGCCCAGATTTTCGGGTTGTTACAATCTCCCCCACTTAAAACTTTTCGTCCCCGAAAAGGAACAAAGTCGAAAGTGGTTTGATTAATCAACTCTACTCTCGATCTGGCTTCCATTCTCCAACTCTTTAGTTTCTGAGAATTTTCCAAAATTTCAAAAATTTGGCTAACTCCCTAAATTTTCGAAAAATTTCGCCATAACCTCCCCTGCACCGGGAGCATCGGGGAATTTCAAATAGCTTCCCCGGTCCTTCAGATCTCAAAAAGAAAAAGAAAAAGCCAAGCGGCCAGCCAATAGGCTCATAAAATCATCATTACCCAAACAAAACAGTAAATTATGTAGTAAACATGTACCTATTTGTCGGGCAAACAAATTTTATTCTCTGCTCTAGCCTCCTTGCTATGACCTGTTCAATGTAAGTACAAGTATATGCAAGCAAATGCGACCAATTTTCAATACAATTCAATATTTGATACAGTTAGGCATAATGATTCAAAATTATCAAACAATTTAACAAACAACACAAACATCAATCAATTAGTGAATTTAACGTTTCAAATTCATAATTTTGATACCTATACAAAAATCATGTTTTTGATGCCAAATCACAACAATAGGCCCTATCTAATTTTTGGTTCTCACACCAGTCAATAGGAAATATATAGAAATCTCACTTTCGTCACTCGAATATAAACACTGATGATGAGGCCTCATCATCTGAATCATCTCCGGGCGACTAGAGTGTGATTCTATATCTATCCAGTATATTAAAATTTCGAATACACGCGGATCAGACGTATACGCAAAATCTATATATACTGGATTGTCCACATCAATATAAATAGATAATCAAATACGAATAATTGATTTAAATTTTCAAAACAAAAATTTGTTTTCACTTTAAAAATTTACTCTTCACACTCGTTCTAGGATACTACTGATCCCATCTCTAACGAGTCATCCCCATTGGATATTACTAATCCAATATCTGATGAATTCTTTCGTATGGTTCTAATGTGCCTTGTTCTCCGAGCTTTGTAAACCAAAGCTCTGATACCAACTGTGACGAAAAGGAATTTCACTCGGTCCGTACCAGTCGCTAAACCGACCCAGACCGTTCGAAACGCCCTATCGTTGAGAACAAGGCAAAACAGAACGCATACAAAAGAACATTTCATTGTATATTACAACAATGCATCAGATTACAAGAATATACAGAGTATAAATGAATATTACACAGAAATATCAGAGATTTAAATTACATTTAAATACATCGCAGCGGAAAATAATACAATACACAACTAGAAGAGATATACGGATACAAAGCTTTCCGGATATCATTCCAGCTGCAAACCAGGATCCTGTGAATATAAATCTGCAAAACCAAAACTACTAGCTGCCCGTGTCAAAATAAGGGCACCCAGAGTTTAGGTTAAAACAATAAACTCCAGGTCAGTCATGGGACTGGTGTGAGAACTAAAACAGTTAATCTTTATTTTAAATCATTAGGTAAATCAAGGGACCACGCCGTATAACACGGAACGGGTTTCCTCCCAAGAATACCAGTGCATATAACAAACAGCGCAATGCTAAATAAAGAAAAATGAAGCTGTTATAAGACCCAGGTCCCATCACACAATGCAACGCAGTCGAGGATAGGGTTTTCCCTTATAACAGCCAAAGAATGCTTGATACGTTTAAAACAAATCATTTGATACTATTATAAGTGCATAGTGTATAAAACAACTTCAAATCATAAGTATCAATCATAGGCGACATGAGCGTCCCATGCCACTATGTCGCCATATATAGGTTTACAAATAAAACCGCAAATGTCACGTATTTGGAAATTGGATTTCCGTCTATGAACCGAGGCAAAAGATAGTCCTCAACCGATTCGTGACTCTCTAGCCCGAGCCACAGGATCAGAGCTCGAGTGACCCTTGGAGCGACAGGGCCGGTCCACCGATGTGGATTAAAATGCCTGAACACTACGTTTCCCCACCCTTTGGGGCGTAAGTGAGCCAACAAATGACTCCATCGGACCCGGATCGTCCGATCAAACCGAGGCGCCTCGCAACAGCAACAACCACATAAGTCAAACTCGTCAGGGCGTGTAAAACCACTGGCGCCACTTTTTAGCTAGAAGGAAACGCATGCCCTCCCTGAGGTCCGTCTCCCGTTTCTGGTTCATACCGGGTGTGAAACTCGCGAATTCACGTTACACAAAGCTGTGCCACACAGGCTGTGCTTTGATCATCACCACAAGACTTTGTTTTTCAACAGAAGCCTCGATCTATTGCCACTTAGGCGTGCCACACAGGCTGTGCTTTGATCATCACCACAAGACTTTGTTTTTCAACAGAAGCCTCGATCTATTGCCACTTAGGCGTGCCACACAGGCAATTCACTCCATGCGTTTGATATCCATCAATATATAACCCCTGAGCTCGTACGTCTCAGAGAAGGGCGTTAAGCAAGAGAATAAATTCTCCGCCGCCAAACAGATATATATTTAATAGAGATCAATCACATGGACTAAAATCCAATGTCAGACACACAGTCCATTTACAAGTCCGTTCTGGGTCTGAACGAAACCGGAGGCACCTAGTACCCCGCATATCCATCGATCTCCAAGTACGTCTGGACGATCACCAACTGTTTCCATCTTCTTGGGTGTACAGCCCAATCAAGATCATCAGTTATCACCCAAACGACGTGAAGACTTCTGGTCTTCGACCACCGTCTTCATCTTCGACACCACGTCGAATCAGTTATTCAGAATGGGATAAACCCGGTCTTTCTGAATAACTCGCGTATATATTATAAAAGTGTTACACAAACACAACATACGCCTCATTCCATTTCAGAATATTCTTTTATTCAAATATTCCTATACTTTGGGAAAAGTTCCCATTAATTTTATCCAAGATAAATTCTTTAAATTTATTCTTTAATCTCCTTTGAATATCAATTCAAACTAGTCGGGATTAGCGAACCACACCGAAGTAATCATTTATTTTATTTCCCAATCCCAACCTATTCATCCCATGAAGTAAAACTGGTTATACTTCATATCTAACACCACGGTGTTATCGGTAAATTCAATTACCATTTCACGTTCAAATCTAATTAAAGATTTAACTATCGCCTGGAGCAAAACTGGTGATACTCCATTCTCGATCATCTCAATCTAATTAAAGATTCATTAAAACTCCACTTAGTTTTAATCGTTAACTGGGTTAAAGAATCAGTGTCATTTAAAATACGGTTCACGATAAACCCAAAATCACATTCCATTAATTATCGGGTTGAAGAACAAGTGTTATTTAAAACACTGTTCACGATAAACCCAAAAATCAATACCAATTCAATTCCAATTAAATATCGTTTAATTGGTACACTTCATTAAATCTAAATAAAAAGATTTAATCATTTCTCAACTGGGTTCAAGAACAGTGTTAGTGAAGACACCATTCACCACAAACCCAAATCACATTCGATATTCAATACAAGGCTCTGAATAGAAAATATACCGGCTTATATTCAATATCAAATTCTACGACTAACAAATGTCGTATTGGAAATAACGATATAAATATATATCTTTCAAATTTCCATAACAACACCTGTATAATCACGAATTCCAACATCGAAATATTCCGAAGACAATTTCGATTCAAATCCACTCCAATGCAATCATTGGAAATTCTGGTTATTTTCAAAACCCTTTTCAAATTCAATTTATTTATTTAAAAATAAATAGAATTATATTTCTAGTTCAAAACTAGTTCATTTCGATAAAAATCTATTTTTATCCTTTCAAATATGGAGTTTTTCATCCCAATCCTTTCTAAATCATTTCTTATGATTTTACACAAATTATTACTATTTTTAATAATTTTATCAAGGCTCGTACAGTCGATTTCCTTCAACGGCCATCGAACTGCACTTACAGCGACCTTTTTCGAATTTGATTTGGACGTATCTCCAAATCCAACCGTTAGATTTCAAATTTCTAACATTCATTAGAAAGCTCTTTTCGATACGAACCCAACGGTTCCGGTTTTAGGAGAATCCGACGGTCGGATCTCCCGTAATGTCCGTTTGAAATAAATGGTCGAAATTCACGAACTGCCGCGGCACGGCGCGTTCTATTCAGGCCATTATATTATATATATAATATATATTTCGACGATGTAACAACTCGGAAAATCTGGGCCAGTTTAAAATTTTTATTTTGGCAATTATAGCGAATTTTCTATATTTAAATTGAATTATTTTAAATAAAATCGACGAGAAATTTATTTCGAATATAATTAGAACGTATATATTATATACGTCGTCGTTAGAATATATAATAATTATATATAATTATAAAAGGAATTGAAAATGGCGCGGTAGTTCGAAAATTCGATTTCTAATTTCAAATGAATATACAGAATTCAATATAAGTCAGAATTGAACGAAACAAGAAATATTTGAATCTGTATAACTATGTCTTTGTAACGAAGTTAACAAACTGAGATTTCATCTTAGAAATGATAAGATATGTCCAGTTTAAAATTAGAAATAGTCGCTGTGGAATTTATATATATTTTTATATATATAAGGCCCTTAAAAATAGCAATTTTGCAAACGACCTCGGATTTCGATGAAACCAGTTTTGTTGGGTCCGTGGTGTCAAGTTATTGCTAGGTTTCAAATTTCATAATTTTTCGAATCAATATGTGAGCGTAGCAAAGGAAAACGCGTTTGACCAGTTTTAGTTGATTTTAATCGACTGGAAAATGGCCATTTTTCGGACGGTCTCAGAATTCGACGAAACTAGTTTTGTTAGGACCGTATCGTCAATACGAAGCTAGAAAATATTTTTCGAGAATTTTTAGAGTTAGTATGTGACCCCGGTAATTTGAAATGTACGTTTAAATGTGAAGACCCGTAACTTCCCCGTAAAGGAAAGCGTCGGATAGTTCGAGAACAAGCCACAACAGAACGCATACAGAAGAACATTTCACTGTGTATTACAACAATGCATCAGATTACAAGAATATACAGAGTATAAATGAATATTACACAGAAATATCAGAGATTTAAATTACATTTAAATACATAGCAGCGGAAAATAATACAATACACAACTAGAAGTAGATATACGGATACAAAGCTTTCCGGATACCGTTCCAGCTGTAAACCAGGATCCTGTGAATATAAATCTGCAAAACCAAAACTACTAGCTGCCCGTGTCAAAATAAGGGCACCCAGAGTTTAGGTTAAAACAATAAACTCCAGGTCAGTCATGTGACTGGTGTGAGAACTAAAACAGTTATTAATCTTTATTTTAAATCATTAGGTAAATCAAGGGACCACGCCGTATAACACGGAACGGGTTTCCTCCCAAGAATACCAGTGCATAAAACAACAGCGCAATGCTAAATAAAGAAGATGAAGCTGTTATAAGACCCAGGTCCTATCACACAATGCAACGCAAGCCGGGGGATAGGGTTTTCCCTTATAACAGCCAAAGAATGCTTGATACGTTTAAAACAAATCATTTGATACTATTATAAGTGTATAGTGTATAAAACAACTTCAAATCATAAGTATCAATCATAGGCGGCATGGGTACCATATATCATGTCGCCATATATAGGTTTACAAACAAAACCGCAAATGTCACGTATTTGGAAATTGGATTTCCATCTATGAACCGAGGCAAAAGATAGTCCTCAACCGATTCGAGACAATCTAGCCCATGTCTCAGGATCAGAACGCATCAACCCTTTAGATCGTCAGGGCCGGTCCACCGATGTGGATTATTATGCCTGAACACTATGTTTCTCCGCCCTTTGGGGCGTAAGCGAGCCAACTAAATGACTCCATCGGTTCGAGAACGACCGATCAATCCGAGGCGCCTCGCAACAGCAACAACCACATAAGTCAAACTCGTCAGGGCGTGTAAAACCACTGACGCCACTTCTAGCTAGAAAGAAACGCAAGTCCTCCCTGATGTCCCTCCCGTTTCTGGTTCATACCGGGGTGCGAGGCTCGCGAATCAACGCTACACAAAGCTACGCCACAAAGGCCGTGCTTTGATCATCAACCACAAGACTTTGCTTTTCAACAGAAGCCTTGATCATTTGCATCTTAGCATGCCACACAGGCAAACCATCCTATGCAACCGATATCAGTCACACAGAATGAAATCCGATGTCAGACACAGAATCCATTTACAAGTCCGTTCTGGGTCTGAACGAAACCGGAGGCACCTAGTACCCCGCATATCCATCGATCTCCAAGTACGTCTGGACGATCACCAACTGTTTCCATCTTCTTGGGTGTACAGCCCAATCAAGATCATCAGTTATCACCCAAACGACGTGAAGACCTCCGGTCTTCGACCATCGTCTTCATCTTCGACCTATCGTCGTATCAGTTATTCAGAATGGGATAAACCCGGTCTTTCCGAATAACTCGCGTATATTTTAAATAAGTGTTACACAAACACAACATACGCCTCATTCCAATTCATTAGTCACTAACCGTAAATTAATCAAGAGAATAATCCCCCAAATATTAACCCCGAAGGCCGAAACCAACATCAGATCAATATCCAGAAAACCATTCGGCTTGGCTAACCGACAGTTAGTTTCTAAATTCCACATTCATAGGGAAAGGTTCCCATTAATTTTATCCAAGATAAATTCCTTGAACTTATCCTTAAATCTATTTTTGAATATCAATTCAAACTAGTCGGGATTAACGAAACTTACCGAAGTAATCACTTGTTTTAATTTCCCAATCCCAACCTATTCATCCCATGAAGTAAAACTGGTAATACTTCATATCTAACACCACAGTGTTATTGGTAAATTCCATTACCATTTCACGTTCAAATCTAATTAAAGATTTAACTATCGCCTGGAGCAAAACTGGTGATACTCCATTTTCGATCATTTCAATCTAATTAAAGATTCATTAAAACTCCACTTAGTTTTAATCGTTAACTGGGTTAAAGAATCAGTGTCTTTTAAAACACGGTTCACGATAAACCCAAAATCATTCCATTAATTATCGGGTTAAAGAACAAGTGTTATTTAAAACACTGTTCACGATAAACCCAAAAATCAATACCAATAATTATCGGGTTAAAGAACAAGTGTTATTTAGAACACTGTTCACGATAAACCCAAAAATCAATACCAATTCAATTTCAATTAAATATCATTTAATTGGTACACTTCATTAAATCTAAATAAAAAGATTTAATCTTTTCTCAACTGGGTTCAAAAACAGTGTTAGTGAAGACACCGTTCACGACAAACCCAAATCACATTTGATATTCAATATAAGACTCTGAATAGAAAATATATCGGCTTATATTCAATATCAAATTCTACGATTAACAAATGTCGTATTGGAAATAACGATATAAATATATATCTTTCAAATTTCCATAACAACATCTGTATAATCACGAATTCCAACATCGAAATATTCCGAAGACAATTTCGATTCAAATCCACTCCAATGCAATCATCGGAAATTTTGGTTATCTTTAAAACCCTTTTCGAATTCAATTTATTTATTTAAAAATAAATAGAATTATAATTCTAGTTCAAAACTAGTTCATTTAGATAAAAATCTATTTTTATCTTTTCAAATATGGAGTTTTTCATCCCAATTCTTTCTAAATCATTTCTTATGATTTTACACAAATTATTACCATTTTTAATAATTTTATCAAGGCCCGTACAGTCGATTTCCATCAATGGCCATCGAACTGCACTTACAGCGACCTTTTTCGAATTTGATTTGGACGTATCTCCAAATCCAACCGTTAGTTTTCAAATTTCTAATATTCGTTAGAAAGCTCTTTTCGATACGAACCCAACGGTTCCAGTTTTAGGAGAATCCGACGGTCGGATCTCCCGTAATGTCCGTTTGAAATAAATGGTCGAAATTCGCGAACTGCCGCGGCGCGGCGCGTTCTATTCAGGCCATTATATTATATATATAATATATATATTTCGTCGATTTCTATTTAAAACGAATTATATAAATAGTTTTAAAATCGTTTCAAAAGCAATTTCAACTTTCTTTTCAATTCAAATCAAAATTGAATTCTTCATTATAAATTCGTTTTAAAATTCATTTCTTATTCAATTCAAATTTCAATTCAATTTGAATTCGTTTTCCATTCAATTCATTTCGAAATCGTTTTCAATTCAATTCATTTCGAAATCGTTTTCAATTCAATTCATTTCGAAATCGTTTTAAAATCGATATAAATATCGATCACGTCAAAATGGCGTCAATCTAATCAACACGGCTTCATATATTCCTTTATTTTCAAATATTCTATTTCAAATGTTTCTTTATTCAAAATAGTTGTTATTATCAAAATATTTCGTTCAACACATGACCAATCTCAATGAATGAGTACTGTCAACACATGAACTTTTGTTTTATATCGATAAAAGTGTAAATTTTATTACTAAAATATTTCGTTCAACACATGACCAATCTCAATGAATGAGTACTGTCAACACATGAACTTTTATTTTATAATATTCTTTATTTTTCAAACTGGAATGAGGCCCAATCAATTACCATATAAAGTTAATTATATGGATTTTCATACAACACATGTATATCATAGCATTGAAAAATAATCAACCATCAACCAAAGTGCACTACACTGTATAAGCATCAAATATAGATATTCAACGCTTAAAACAGCCTGTCAATCAACCGATCGACATAATTAATAAATCAGGATGAGTGAACTTCAAATTTCATCCCAACACCCGTGTGGGGTTTCAAACAATCAAACACACATTTTATTTGTGCTGTTGGGCGATGTGCAAAATTTATCGACCCAATCAATGTCCTTCAAATAGGTGTACATAAACAAACCGTCCGGCTTGTAAATGAATATTTATTTATTCACATTCACGTTAAAAATTATATTTTTAACGATAAAACATTTTATTTTAATATATGAATTTCTATTCAGTTTATTCTTTAAATAAAATGGTATTTTTATTTTTCTAACATATTTTAGAAAATTTCGGCGGCATAACGGCACGATACTAGAAACGGGACGAGGCCTAGCCTTATCCCCGGTCTAGTGAAGGCCCACGCCATTCACACATCAATCAAATCAATTTCGTTATGCAAACCACAAAATTTGGAGTAAGAGTCTAACCCAGCCTTACCCCTTCGCCTTATAACGGCGCACGTCTAATCCTAACCAATTTATCGATTCGATTTTTCACACCACAAACCACATTCAAACCAATATCGCAATCAATAACCAAACAGCCAAACAAACAAGTCCATGGTCTGTGGACGATTGTGTCGGGTGCTACTAAGCACCGTCTGCATCCTAGTATATATATATAACTAGAAAATAAATTGAAAGGTGAGAAATTCTCACCGAAAGCTATCCAAGCTCCACGGCACTTCTAATGCAGGAAATCTTCGCCAACCCGCCTTTTGTCGCTTTCGCCCGTATTCTCTACATATGTAAAAATCGAATTTTTACTTCGCTATTCCATATATAAAAATTCTATTTCGAAGTTCAATATATAAAAATTCTATTTTTATTTCGAAGTTCAATATATAAAAATTCTATTTTTCTATCGAAGTTCAATATATAAAAATTCTATTTTTATTTCGAAGTTCAATATATAAAAATTCTATTTTTATTTCGAAGTTCAATATATAAAAATTCTATTTTTCTATCGAAGTTCAATATATAAAAATTCTATTTCGAAGTTCAATATATAAAAATTCTATTTTTATTTCGAAGTTCAATATATAAAAATTCTATTTTTATTTCGACTTTCAATATCTAAAAATCTAACTTTTCTTGCTTTTTTTAAAAATCTAACTTTCTTCTTGCCATTTACCTATACAAAAATCATATTTTTATTTACATAAAAATGATAACTTTACTATCACGCTCTATATAGATAAAGATTATATTTTTAATACTTTAAAAATATAAAGATCATATTTTTAATCATTTAAAAATCATATCTTTTTTTTTATACATATAACAACCTCAATGTTAATTGCTAAATTGATTACACTCCTTACACCTAAAAAAAAGAAATAATATAAAATAAAGGGAATAGAAGACTCACTGGAATGAAGAGGGAGGAGGAGTTGGTCGATGGGGCATGCGCAGTGGTCGAGGAAGTGGGACGGGCGGCGCTCGTCCTGTGGTGGCGTCTGGAGTTTTGGTGGCGCGTCTCGGTGGCTGCGTCGGTTTCCATGGGGGTTTGGGGCTTCGGGATCCACGCTTGAGAGAGGAGGGAGAAGGGAAGATGAGGGGTGCTGTGAGAGGGGGAGGTGGGGTTGCGACGCCGGAGGGGATGCGTGGTGGTAGTCGGTTAGGGTTTAAGGGGCGGCAGCGGGTTCACGATGGAGGCTCCAGTTTTTTTTTTCTTAATTTTATATTTTGATTTTAAACGGCTGAAGTGTGATGGGGGGGGGTTATTATAAAGAAGAATATATATTAATTTATATTTTTAATTTAATTTTATCTTCAAAAAGTTACTTTAGAAATTCGAACTCCTTTTTGAGCCCACCGACTGTCGCCCATAGCGTTTTACCCCCATTCCGAACACAATGGGATATGTACCGCAAGCTGAATCGACCGTTTCGATCAGTTTCCGTTAAATTTACATTTAAATCACTATACTGAATTTTAAACGTTCATTTCAAATTACCGGGGTCACATACTAACTAGAAAAATTCCCGAAAAATATTTTCTAGCTTCGTATTGACGATACGGTCCTAACAAAACTGGTTTCGTCGAAATCCGAGGTCGTTTGCAAAATTGTTATTTTTAAGGGCCTTATATATATAAAAATATATATAAATTCCACAGCGACTATTTCTAATTTTAAACTGGACATATCTTATCATTTCTAAGATGAAATCTCAGTTTGCTAACTTTGTTACAAAGATATAGTTATACAGATTCAAATATTTCTTGTTTCGTTCAATTTTGACTTAAATTGAATTCTGTATATTCATTTGAAATTAGAAATCGAATTTTCGAACTACCGCGCCATTTTCAATTCTATTTATAAATATATATAAATATTTATATTCCTACGACGACGCGTATAAATATATTCGTTCGAATTATATTCAAAATAAATTTCTCGTCGTTTTTATTTAAAATAATTCATTTTAAATAATCAAAATTCGCTAAAATTGCCAAAATAAAAATTTCAAACTGGCTCGCATTTTACGGGTTGTTACAATCTCCCCCACTTAAAACTTTTCGTCCCCGAAAAGGAACAAAGTCGAAAGTGGTTTGATTAATCAACTCTACGATCGATCAGGCTTCCATTCTCCAACTCTTTAGTTTCTGAGAATTTTCAAAATTTCAAAAATTTGGCTAACACCCTAAATTTTCGAAAAATTTCGCCATAACCTCCCCTGCAATGGGAGCATCGGGGAATTTCAAATAGCTTCCCCGGTCCTTCAGATCTCAAAAAGAAAAAGAAAAAGCCAAGCGGCTAGCCAATAGGCTCACAAAATCATCATCACCCAAACAAAACAGGAAATTATGTAGTAAACATGTACCTATTTGTCGGGCAAACAAATTTTATTCTCTGGCTCTAGCCTCCTTGCTATGACCTGTTCAATGATATACAAGTATATGCAAGCAAATGCGACCAAATTTCAATACAAGTCAATATTTGATTCAGTTAGGCATAATGGTTCAAAATTATCAAACAATTAAACAAACAACACAAACATCAATCAATTAGTGGATTAACGTTTCAAATTGATAACTTTGATATATAAACTAAAATCAGATTTTTGATGCCAAATCACAACAATAAGCCCTGTCTATTTTAGATTTGGTTCTCACACCAGTCTAAGGGAAATATATAGAAAATCACACCTTCGAAACTCGAACATAAATTCGGATGATGATCGATCAATCCTCAGAACCATCTCCGGGTGTCTAGAATGTGATTCTATATCTATCCAATATATTAAAATTTCGAATATAGAATGTGTTTGTAAATGTTTGTTATTATTTCTGCATCTAGTTTAGAATTGAATTGACAAATCCTCAATTAAAAATAGAATGTGTTTACCACTGTTTATAAATCATGTTTAGAATTGAATTGGCAAAGTTTCAGTTCAAAATAGAAAATGGTTGTCACCATTTATACACCTTGTTTAGATGTGAATTGACAAATTTTCAATTCAAAATATAAAGAATATAATTGTTACCATTTACTGTTTATTGCTTGTGTTAGAAATTGAATTGATCCAAGATATAGAAATAAAAAGATTTTATTTTATTGCATTCCTCGATGCGAACAAAATTACTAATACAAAAGAATTATATTTTGTTGCATCCCTCGATGCGAACAAAAATGTCAAAAATAGAAATTCACCAAAGATTATATTTTGTTTACATTTTTCTAATGCGAACAAAATATTAAATAAGTAAAGAGTAAAGTAAAAGAAAAGGAAAAAATAAGACTTGAAATAAAAATCAATTTTTTTTTATTTTATTTTACATTGTATCATGTATATGTCACTGGAAAACAAAACTTACTTTTTGCTTCCCATTTCATAATGTAAATAACACTTGAAACAAAATTTACTTTTGCTTTATTTACATTTTTAGAATGTAAATGAAACTTGAAACAAAGATTTATTTTTTATTTTCACTTCATGATATGGATATGAATTGAAATAAAACTTACATTATTATTTTTGTGTTCTCAATACACAAATAGAACTTGGAAACAAAGTTTACTTTTTATTTTATTTACACTTATATAATGTAAATATGAATTGAAACAAAATCTTCTTTTTTTATTTTATTTACATTTGCATAATGTAAATAACATTGTAGACAAAGTTTACTTTTTATTTTTATCCACATTTGTATAATGTAAATAACACTTAAAAACTTATACTTTTCCTTTGGGTTCTTAAAACACCAATAAAACTTGAAACAAAAATTTTACTTTTTATTTTCACTTTAAAATGTGGACATGAATGGAAATAAAAACTTACATTTTCATTTGTGTTCTTAAAACACAAATATGACCTGAAACCAAAATTTACCTTTTTATTTACGTCTTATAATGTAAATAAAACTTGAGAATAAAATTTACCTTTCTATTTATATTTTACAATGAGAGGATAAAACTTGCTTTTGGTTTTGCAGGCACAAGCGCAAACAAACTCTTTAAAAAAAATAAGAAAATTACTTTTTGTTCGCATCCACAATTGCGAACAAATTATAAAGATTAAAAATTCACTTTTCGTTTGCATCCACAAATGCGAACAAATGATAAAGATTTAAAATTTCACTTTTTGTTCGCATTCACAAATGCAAACAAATCATTGTAATAAGAAATTACCCTTTTGTTTTGCATCCACCAATGCGAACAAAACATTAGAATCAAAACTTACTTTTGCTTGCATTTACAATGTAAACAAACCTTTCAAAATAAAATTCACCTTTTATTCGCATTCACAATGCGAATAAGATTTAGAAATAAAATTTACCTTTTTTTTCCGCATTCATAATGCGAATAAATCACGATTTATAAAGAATACACATTTTGTTTGCATTTTCTATTGCAAACGAATATAATTTGAAAGGGTGTAAAAGTATCATTTTCGCTTTTTGATTAAGAAGTTAATCTTTTTGTTTACATTTACTATACAAACATTTACATAGCAAATTAAGCCATACTTTTATATGTGTTTTTAACACAAATTTTCACATTTAAAAGAAGTTAATCTTTTATACTTGCAATCACAATACAGGTATTTCATAAGAATAGAAATCATCTTTTATACTTGCATTTACATTGCAAGTATCTCATAAGAAAAGAAATTATCTTCTATACTTGCATTTACAATGCAAGTATTGTATAAGGAAAGAAATCGTCTTTTATACTCGCATTTATAATGCAAGTATTGCATAAGAAAATAAAACCATTCTTTTTACTCGCATTTATAATGCAAATCTTGCATAAGAAAATAAAACCATTCTTTTTACTCGCATTTATAATGCAAGTATTGCATAAGAAAATAAAATCATTCTTTTTACTCGCATTTATAATGCAAGTATTGCATAAGAAAATAAAACCATTCTTTTTACTCGCATTTATAATGCAAGTATTGCATAAGAAAATAAAATCATTCTTTTTACTCGCAATGCAAGTATTGTATAAGAAAAGAAATCGTCTTTTATACTTGCATTTATAGTGAAAGTATTGCATAAGGAAATAGAACCATTCTTTTTACTCGCATTTATAATGCAAGTATTGCGTAGGGAAAATAAAGTCGTTCTTTTTATTTGTGTTTCAACACAAATATATGCATAGATAATAAAAACATTCTCTTTTATTTGCATTCATTATGCAAACATTTGCATAGAAGTAAAAACATTCTTTTTATTTGCATTCATTACCACAAACATTTGCATAGAAATAAAGCACTCTTTTTAGTTGTGTTCTTAACACAAATATTTACATTGAAGTAAATCTTTTTTTTGTGTTCTTAACACAAACATTTGCATAGAAAATGAAGTCATCTTTTTGTGTGTTCTTAACACAAAAATATTACATAGGAATAAATCATCTCTATATTTGTGTTCTTAACACAAATACATATAGGAAAATGAATGCCTTTTTAACTTTGTCCTTTGACAAATATTAACATAGGATTTAGGTTCATCTTTATATTTGTATTTCCAATACAAATATGACATAGAAATAGAATTCATCCTTTTATTTGTATTCTCCAATACAAATAGGTCATAGAAATAAAAGTGCATCTTCTATTTGTACACTCTGTTGCAAATGAAACTTAGAAATAAAAGTTACGTATTTTTATTTACATCCCTCGATGTAAATAAACATGAAAGAAAAGTACAATTTTTTTTATGTGCGTTCCACAACACAAATAAGATTTGGAAATAAAATATAAAATTAAGAGTTATATTACTATAATTGGTAAAACACATTTTGTTAAACATTAAACATGAATGTGTGTGTTAGGTAGACAGTTCATTCTTTACGGGACATGTTACCCATGCTAATATTATCACCAAATGATTTATATTCATAAATATAAATAAGAATAGCGACAAATCATTATTCAATACTATTAATGATATGAAATGGTTTAAAACTTTATATTTATACGATAATCATTTGAAAAGACCGAGTCCATCTCATTTCAAATGATTTTACGGCGATATTCAAATTGAAGAGTTGAAGACGACGGTCGAAGACCGACGATCTTCAAGGCGGATGGTTGTACTGCTATTATTGGCCTTGATGGGAGTAGCTACCTTGATGGGTTGATGGTAGTGATCATCCGGACGTTCTTGTTGATTGTACGGGTTTGGCTTTCGCTCAGACCCAGAGCATAAGCTAGTAAATGGATGTGTGTCTGACATTGAATTTCGTTCCATTTGAATTAAATCGATTTATGTTAATGTATGTCTGTTTGGTGGTGGAGGATTTATTCTCTACTTAACACCCTGGTATATATTAATAGTGATTGATCGCATGGCGTGAATTGTCAATGTGGCACGCCAAGATGGAAATTGATCAAGGCTTTTGTTGAAAAGCAGGGCCTTGTGGTTGATGATCAAAGCATAGCCTATTACGGCATAGCTTTGTGTATATCGTGACTTCGCGAGCCTCACACCCCGGTATGAGTCAAAAACGGGATATGGACCGTAGGGAGTGCACACGTTTCTTTCTAGCTAGAGTGGTGTCAGTGACCTACCAGCCCTGACATTTTACTTATGTGGATGATGGATTTTGAGGCACCTCGGATTTTTATAGGCCGATAGTGGTCATATTATAGGTTCAAAGGAACCGGGAAGCGTGTGTTCAGGCATAACCAATCCACTGCCGATAGGCGGGGACCGGCCCTACCGCATCCAAGGCTTCACTGCGGGGGATCCTGAGGCATTTGCTAGAGTGTCTCGAATCAGAGAGGAGCTTGCCCCTAGCCTCGACTCATGATGGAAATCCAATTTCGAATACGACCTTGCGGTTTTGATTGTAGAACTAGTATGGCGACATAGTAGGATGTGGTACTATGCCGTCTATGGTTGATACATTATGATTTAAATGTTTATTATATATATACCCATATATATACACACTAATAATAATAATATCGTTTTCACGTATCAAGCATCTTTTGACCATTATAAGGTAAAACCCTATCCTCTGGTGTGCGTTGCATTGTGTGATGGGACCTGGGTCTTATATTGGTTTCATTTTTCTAAAAAGCATTGCGCTGTTTGACGATTTCCTTTATTATTATGCACGACAATCCATTGGAGTAAACCCGTTCCGCGTTAGCGGCGTGGTCCTTGGATTTGCCTTATTACTATTAGTTAAACTAGTTAAGAATTCTCACACCAGTCCCATGACTGACCCGTAGTTTGTTTCACCTTGCGAACTCGGGTGCCCTCTTTCCACACGGGCAGTCGAGTAGCTTTTTGCAGATATCTTTATCTCTTTAGCAGGATCTTTGATCGAAGCTTAAAGCTGTGTCCTGAGCATTGAAGTCTTCCGCTGTGTATTGTATTAATTTCTTGTAATATAATCTTCCGCTGTAATATATTTATTCGATGTACTATGATATTCTGTACTCTGATGTAACGTTATTATAATGTTATAAAAGTCTTCTGTTATTTGTTCTGATGTTGTAGTATGCCCAGAGTTAATGCATTCGAGAATTTCTAACTTTTGGGTCAGACCTGTGTGGTTTATGGTCGATCCAACGGGTGGGAATTGTCGGGCCGTTACATATGGTATTAGAGCTCAGGTTAGCTCAAATCTTTGGGGTATAACTCGTTAGAACTGAACAAAAGACTCATCAGAGGTTGGATTAATAATATCCAATAAGAATACTCATTAGAGATAGGATCAGCAGTATCCTAGAATGAGAAAACTCATTAGAGATGGTGTAACGAACCGGGATTTTCGACTCCGAAAATCAACATCAAACTACCATGTTGACCATTCAGACATCGAACATTCCAGATCATCAATAGAAAGAAGTTAGAGGGTGAGAATGGATAAGATAGAAATATTAGAATAGAAGAAGAAGAAGAAACAACACAACACAGTCTCACATCGCAGCGGAACAAAATATAATACAGAAATAACCTTTATTGAAAGCTTTTGAAATACTTACAATATCAGAGTACACATCTGGACAGTGATACTAATCTGTCCTCATATAACACACAGCGGAATAATAATATCATACGTCTGGACTCTTCCAGCTCGTCACTTCACAGCAGTCGATAACCTGAACCTGTACACTCCGGGCTAACCCGAGCATTTACAAAACACCGGGTCAGTCTGGTGAACCAGAGTGAGATAAACTCGCACAGTAATAAGGGTGATCATCCAACTTGATTTTTAAGTTAAAAATCTTTTCAAAAGAAAAGGATAATCGTAAGACCAAATCCACACATAAACACGGACGGTTTTTACCTTACGATAACCCAAAACAGTTTTGAAACCAATATCTTGTCTGATATTATAATAATGTCTAAATACAAGTAATTAACAATCTAGTGGAACGCTTGCATCTCACGCTCCACATATATGGTATACAATCAAAACCCGCAGGCGCTTATTGGAAATTGGATTCCGACTTGACAAGGTATGGGTCCACCTTCCGATAGTGTATCTCTAGAGACGAATACACTGGGTTCAACAAGAACTTCTTGCAACCCGGCCCTCACATGACCGACCCCTCATTTCGCTTGAGTGTATCGAATGTATATCACCGACGGTTGGGATCAGCAACCGTCTCCCGACAAGGGACAGCATCGAAACATAGATTTAAGAAGCAAATAGGATTTCCTCTAGATAGGTGATCATACACCCTAATGGGAGCGACCCACATAGCCATGCTGCCTGCCCGATTTTTGTCATTTCCCGGTTGATGAGGCTTGAGGCCAGAATTAACTCTTGAACATCTGGTCGTCATTCACTTTGAATGCCACATCGTCAGATCCGTCAGATATCACTAATTGACGTCCACAAAAAATACTCTAGCTGAAAGCTAGAGAATGGCAATTCCCTGCCAACAACTATCGTACGTTTGAAGAAATCAACGTACGTGATCCTTTGGAAATACTCTGTCAGACATTCGTCCATATACGTCATCCAGGAACAGGATGAACCGAAGGCACTCTCCTACCGTATCCAATATAGGAATCACCCCATGGATCAGTAGCGAGAAGTCCTTGCAACCCGTAGATTCCAACTACGACAGAATCACAGCTTATCTCGGCTTGCCAGGCAGAGAATATTAGTGGTTCTTCCGTTTATGAAAATCAACGGTCTTCAATGCTCCATCTCGATCATCTTCTGAGATCTTCACGTATTTGTTGGTCGGAATGGTTTTCGAATATAAATTCGATCCCGGTCTTTCCATTACCAACAATCGTATTGGTCAGATTTGATAGTCGGTGTTTTAACTATCAAAATATATAGTGTTTCAATCATGACACTCCAATGAGTTCACTGGTTCAGTATTCAGCATCACTTGGCCTTTAACAAACTGATTTGCTTTTGTTAAATAAAACTTCTAACTCTTTAATATTGAAAATACGATATTTGAATAACTCTACTTCGATTAACTAACATTCGTCTTAACTCCATTCGCTTGACTCTAGATCACAGCGATCACAATGGTTACGCCTGATTCCCTCAGGAAACATCCGACCGCCGTAGGCTATCTACAGCCCTGCGAATTACGCTAGCAGTCGTATGAAATGGCAACTCATCCTGAATAACTATGTGATTTTATTTCCTATCTCGTACTTATCAATCTGATTTACATCGGAACTTGCTTTATAAAATCAATTAAAAATAATTTAAAGTCTTACATAAATAAAATATTTATTTTTTTCTCTTGAATAACTTTTATTCAAAATAATATGTTCAAAAATCTATCTCCAGTTATAAAATACATTTTATAACTTCATCTCTATTGACTCACCTGACGGTGAATCAATATCTATAAAACGGTTGATTTTCCTAGGCCATATGCCACCAAATACCCAACCAATATCACCCATTGGTTTAAACTAACAGATGTTGAACATTCAAAAATCAACCATCAAATCAAACACTATAAACAGGGCAGTTCATATATGATAATATGAAAATAAATAATACATTTGAGGAATCCGGTTGGATCCCTTCCAACCTGTTCTTCCCTGTATTCAAATGGTTATCTCAAATCAGACGGTTCAGTTTGTTTAACTGATAAATTAAATAACGACCATTTATCATCAACCATAAGCAATTCAAATAATTCAACCATTTAAACATGTTTATAAATAAACATGACCAATCAAGGCGAGTCACCTTTATTGGAACCAATCGTTAAAAATAACGATTTGGTATTTCACTGAAATTAAACACAGTTTAATTTCATCGGTTAAATCAACAGATCAATGTATAATTAACAAAATAGTCAACCATTGGCAAGCAGAGCACACAAAATAAAAACACCCAATTTATATATAAAAATATTAATGGGAAACTGAGTGAGTTTAACTCACCTTGATTTGTTTGCCGTGGAACCAGTTCGTTCTGATTAAATTAAACGGTTGTTTAATTTAATTAAACATCCCGGTTGCTGCCAATTCTGATCAAACCAGCTCACAAGGTAGCGCTCGTCACTAAGGCACCAACGTCCTTGTTTTGTCCAAAACTGTCAATGCATGGTTTCGTTACATAAGTTACGGTCTAACTAGATATTTTAAATTAAATTCTTATATGTAGTTTAACGTCCTAACTGAGCCGCGGTGTATATATATATATAGGCTAACGTTAGTCAAATTTTAAACGTTAGTTCAGTATACCGTGACCAACTCATATTCAACATGCTTAACCCATACTTAATATATTTTATATCATCCGTCGTTAGTTACTTGTTTGTAATCTACTGGCCAAGTAGCCTCTTGATTATGCATGTTAAACAAATGACTAGGCACGCATTTGAATTGTTATTTATTTTGTTGCCATAAATAATTATGAGTAATAAACCACACCAGTTGCATGAGACAAGTGGTATATCATTCACCGCTATGTACTAAATAAATTAGTTAATACATATACAAAGTGTTCTAAAAAAAACTTAGTATATTATATATATATAACATTAACTAAAACTTACGTTAGTTAAATGAAGATTAGGCATTATAAGAGTTACACAGTTCATCTTCTATGTATAATATACCTGCTACTCACGCCTGTCACCATGTTACCCAAACCGCATTTCACCCAAGGCCACGCAACACTTCACGTCCGAACCCCCCTCACCACTGCATGCCAATCCGCCACGTATTGACACCTCTCACCACCTTTCTGACTTCACGTTAAGAACCCAAACACCCCATCTTCACTCCATTTCAGGACCCTTTGATGCGTCCCATATTCTCACCCATTCAAGGTACTGCTTCAACTATATAATACATCACCGCATGTCCTTGTTCCCATCCCCTACTGTTGCGCTTTTCATCCCAGTCTCCCCTCTTTTCCTTTCAACGCATTTCCCTTTTTTTTTTTTTCCGTTCGTTTCGCTTGAAGAAAAGGAGAGAAATGGGCGGCTTTCGTTGACCATCCATTAGGGATTTGACGAGAGAAATTTATGCTGAGGGGTATTTATAAAAGGGACCAGCGTGGGAGGCACGGTTCCTAGTTTGGCCAGCACGTAATATAGGATACATGGTAGGTAGCTGTACACATGTAGGCCGTAGTGTAGAGAGTTCAGACTTGGTCGGCACGAAAGTGATAATTTGGCAGTCAAGTAAAATGAATTGTTTGGGGAACAAGTAATGTACAGTAGAAAGTAGGGTAGATTTTATTACTATTTTAATACAACGAAACTTCGCAGTGAGAATTCGTATTAAAACCCACCACATATTATTTCTGTCTACTGATAAAAAAGCTATTCTTGGTGTAAAAAGGTATTCCAGACCCAATGGGACAAGTTTCGTTGCAATCCGAGGTCGTTTGAAAAAATTTCCCTTATGAAACCAGAAATGAACACGCGTTTAATTTTTCCACAGTCACCAGATAAATCAAATCCTCTTGAAACTGCGAACATCGATAATAACTTTTCGATACGAACCCAATGACACTAATTTCGTCGCATTCTGAGACTGTTGCCCCGGAAGGCTATTTTTACCCCGAACCGCCCTACCCTTTTTAACGCCAAATTTCTCGATCTCTAAAAATAACAAACTATATACATATCCTGACTCTAATCGACGATACGAACTTAACGGAACTGGTTTCGTCGAAAACAGAGTCCGTTTGCAAAACGGCTACTTTAAAGGCCTATAATTTAATAACGATTTTCCATAGCGACTATTTCAAAATTTGATTTGGCCATAACTATCAAACTATAACACGAAATCTAGATTTTTCTCTTCTATATGAAAATTATCATCAATACGGTCCCAACGTGTCTTGTTTCACAGAAGTCCGACTTATATCGAATCCTGTATTCTCAGTTGAAGTTCAAAACTCTAATTTACGAACTGCACGTCATTTTCGAGCTCGAATTATATTATATATAAATTATAACGTTCAACTTCGTTTCAATATTAAATTTTCATTAATATTCCCAATATGATATTTAAAATAAATAAATTAAATTAAATATTTGACGGCCAAAAATACGGGTCGTTACATTCTTCCCCCCTTAAAATAATTTCGTCCTCGAAATTGCTAAGATAAGAAAGAACGTTATAAATTCATTAACTTCCAAATTCAATTTATTTTAAATTAGAAACCAATTCAATACTGTAAATAAATATTTTCAAAAATATCGAAAATTTTCTAACACTTTAAATTTTCGAAAAATTTCGCCAGCACCTCCTCTGTACGACTCAATCGGTACAACTCCAAATCGCCTTTCTAGGCCTCCTTCAATCTAAAAGAAAATAAAACAGCCAAGCGGCTTGCCAATAGGCTCATAAATCTCCAAACCATATAAAAATAAACATGTACCTTTTTGTCGGGCATATCCTTATATCCCTTCCATCTGTTGCCCTGTCAGCATATACAAATGCATTCCCAAACAAAATTCCATTTTTATTCTCAAAACCAAACCCTTCACACGTCCAAAGCCAAATACCATTCTTAACTCAATTTCCATCCATGATTAATTCCAACTCTTAACTTATCAGTCCAATACCATTTCAGATTCCTGTCTCCCAATTCAAAATCCAATTCGACTTGATATATTATATCCCGATTCAATTTCCAGTTAATTGGTTTCAATTCAATTCATATTTTTTTATTTCCCAATTTCTATTTAATTTGCCTTTGTTTAACAATTTCCCTGGGAGTTTTTAAACAGTCCAGCTTTTTTCAAAAAATCAAATATTCACTTTTCAGGATTCAAAACAACTTGTTTTTCTCAAAGAAATTCAAAACAAGATTTTTGGTAGTAATCCGTCACTTAGAACTCGAAAATGAACACCGATAATGGCGCGCACATCATCGGAATCTATTTTCCAGTTGTCGAAGTGAGTTCAATACTATATCACTTTCAAAACCATTTCTAAACACTTCCATTTTGAAATCAGTTCAAAATATCCTTTCCAAGGCTTGTAAAACAATTTAAAAACCTCCCAGGATTTTAAAATTCTCATATATTAAGTCCACTTCCAATTTCAACCACTTGCTCGAATTTCCAAAGTTTTAATTTCAATTCTGATTTAAATTCAGATTTAATTCATCTGATTTCATATATTTCACTTATATGAATTCTGATTGGTTATTTATATAACCATTTCAATTATAATGAAGCAACACATCCAATATATTATAATACTTTTAAATAATAATCATTCTTTTATATCAAAATATAATTTGGGTAAAATTATTTCATTTACCCTCTTTCAAAACATATCGTGACGACCCATCGTATTCGAGTGTTTATAAACCCATATCGATACAGTGGATCAAACTGATCGATCAGAACTCATAAACAACTCAACCGATAAATCTCCACAATATAAAACAACTTTTATAAAATCTACAAATACGTTCACTCGTATATATATACACTCAAACTCAATCTAGGGTATTACTAACCCCATCTCTACTGAGTCACGCCACAGAGCCAAGGTAATCACTTAACCTTCAGCTCTGATACCACTGTAACGAACCGGGATTTTCGACTCCGAAAATCAACATCAAACTACCATGTTGACCATTCAGACATCGAACATTCCAGATCATCAATAGAAAGAAGTTAGAGGGTGAGAATGGATAAGATAGAAATATTAGAATAGAAGAAGAAGAAGAAACACCACAACACAGTCTCACATCGCAGCGAAACAAAATATAATACAGAAATAACCTTTATTGAAAGCTTTTGAAATACTTACAATATCAGAGTACACATCTGGACAGTGATACTAATCTGTCCTCATATAACACACAGCGGAATAATAATATCATACGTCTGGACTCTTCCAGCTCGTCACTTCACAGCAGTCGATAACCTGAACCTGTACACTCCGGGCTAACCCGAGCATTTACAAAACACCGGGTCAGTCTGGTGAACCAGAGTGAGATAAACTCGCACAGTAATAAGGGTGATCATCCAACTTGATTTTTAAGTTAAAAATCTTTTCAAAAGAAAAGGATAATCGTAAGACCAAATCCACACATAAACACGGACGGTTTTTACCTTACGATAACCCAAAACAGTTTTGAAACCAATATCTTGTCTGATATTATAATAATGTCTAAATACAAGTAATTAACAATCTAGTGGAACGCTTGCATCTCACGCTCCACATATATGGTATACAATCAAAACCCGCAGGCGCTTATTGGAAATTGGATTCCGACTTGACAAGGTATGGGTCCACCTTCCGATAGTGTATCTCTAGAGACGAATACACTGGGTTCAACAAGAACTTCTTGCAACCCGGCCCTCACATGACCGACCCCTCATTTCGCTTGAGTGTATCGAATGTATATCACCGACGGTTGGGATCAGCAACCGTCTCCCGACAAGGGACAGCATCGAAACATAGATTTAAGAAGCAAATAGGATTTCCTCTAGATAGGTGATCATACACCCTAATGGGAGCGACCCACATAGCCATGCTGCCTGCCCGATTTTTGTCATTTCCCGGTTGATGAGGCTTGAGGCCAGAATTAACTCTTGAACATCTGGTCGTCATTCACTTTGAATGCCACATCGTCAGATCCGTCAGATATCACTAATTGACGTCCACAAAAAATACTCTAGCTGAAAGCTAGAGAATGGCAATTCCCTGCCAACAACTATCGTACGTTTGAAGAAATCAACGTACGTGATCCTTTGGAAATACTCTGTCAGACATTCGTCCATATACGTCATCCAGGAACAGGATGAACCGAAGGCACTCTCCTACCGTATCCAATATAGGAATCACCCCATGGATCAGTAGCGAGAAGTCCTTGCAACCCGTAGATTCCAACTACGACAGAATCACAGCTTATCTCGGCTTGCCAGGCAGAGAATATTAGTGGTTCTTCCGTTTATGAAAATCAACGGTCTTCAATGCTCCATCTCGATCATCTTCTGAGATCTTCACGTATTTGTTGGTCGGAATGGTTTTCGAATATAAATTCGATCCCGGTCTTTCCATTACCAACAATCGTATTGGTCAGATTTGATAGTCGGTGTTTTAACTATCAAAATATATAGTGTTTCAATCATGACACTCCAATGAGTTCACTGGTTCAGTATTCAGCATCACTTGGCCTTTAACAAACTGATTTGCTTTTGTTAAATAAAACTTCTAACTCTTTAATATTGAAAATACGATATTTGAATAACTCTACTTCGATTAACTAACATTCGTCTTAACTCCATTCGCTTGACTCTAGATCACAGCGATCACAATGGTTACGCCTGATTCCCTCAGGAAACATCCGACCGCCGTAGGCTATCTGCAGCCCTGCGAATTACGCTAGCAGTCGTATGAAATGGCAACTCATCCTGAATAACTATGTGATTTTATTTCCTATCTCGTACTTATCAATCTGATTTACATCGGAACTTGCTTTATAAAATCAATTAAAAATAATTTAAAGTCTTACATAAATAAAATATTTATTTTTTTCTCTTGAATAACTTTTATTCAAAATAATATGTTCAAAAATCTATCTCCAGTTATAAAATACATTTTATAACTTCATCTCTATTGACTCACCTGACGGTGAATCAATATCTATAAAACGGTTGATTTTCCTAGGCCATATGCCACCAAATACCCAACCAATATCACCCATTGGTTTAAACTAACAGATGTTGAACATTCAAAAATCAACCATCAAATCAAACACTATAAACAGGGCAGTTCATATATGATAATATGAAAATAAATAATACATTTGAGGAATCCGGTTGGATCCCTTCCAACCTGTTCTTCCCTGTATTCAAATGGTTATCTCAAATCAGACGGTTCAGTTTGTTTAACTGATAAATTAAATAACGACCATTTATCATCAACCATAAGCAATTCAAATAATTCAACCATTTAAACATGTTTATAAATAAACATGACCAATCAAGGCGAGTCACCTTTATTGGAACCAATCGTTAAAAATAACGATTTGGTATTTCACTGAAATTAAACACAGTTTAATTTCATCGGTTAAATCAACAGATCAATGTATAATTAACAAAATAGTCAACCATTGGCAAGCAGAGCACACAAAATAAAAACACCCAATTTATATATAAAAATATTAATGGGAAACTGAGTGAGTTTAACTCACCTTGATTTGTTTGCCGTGGAACCAGTTCGTTCTGATTAAATTAAACGGTTGTTTAATTTAATTAAACATCCCGGTTGCTGCCAATTCTGATCAAACCAGCTCACAAGGTAGCGCTCGTCACTAAGGCACCAACGTCCTTGTTTTGTCCAAAACTGTCAATGCATGGTTTCGTTACATAAGTTACGGTCTAACTAGATATTTTAAATTAAATTCTTATATGTAGTTTAACGTCCTAACTGAGCCGCGGTGTATATATATATATATAGGCTAACGTTAGTCAAATTTTAAACGTTAGTTCAGTATACCGTGACCAACTCATATTCAACATGCTTAACCCATACTTAATATATTTTATATCATCCGTCGTTAGTTACTTGTTTGTAATCTACTGGCCAAGTAGCCTCTTGATTATGCATGTTAAACAAATGACTAGGCACGCATTTGAATTGTTATTTATTTTGTTGCCATAAATAATTATGAGTAATAAACCACACCAGTTGCATGAGACAAGTGGTATATCATTCACCGCTATGTACTAAATAAATTAGTTAATACATATACAAAGTGTTCTAAAAAAAACTTAGTATATTATATATATATAACATTAACTAAAACTTACGTTAGTTAAATGAAGATTAGGCATTATAAGAGTTACACAGTTCATCTTCTATGTATAATATACCTGCTACTCACGCCTGTCACCATGTTACCCAAACCGCATTTCACCCAAGGCCACGCAACACTTCACGTCCGAACCCCCCTCACCACTGCATGCCAATCCGCCACGTATTGACACCTCTCACCACCTTTCTGACTTCACGTTAAGAACCCAAACACCCCATCTTCACTCCATTTCAGGACCCTTTGATGCGTCCCATATTCTCACCCATTCAAGGTACTGCTTCAACTATATAATACATCACCGCATGTCCTTGTTCCCATCCCCTACTGTTGCGCTTTTCATCCCAGTCTCCCCTCTTTTCCTTTCAACGCATTTCCCTTTTTTTTTTTTTCCGTTCGTTTCGCTTGAAGAAAAGGAGAGAAATGGGCGGCTTTCGTTGACCATCCATTAGGGATTTGACGAGAGAAATTTATGCTGAGGGGTATTTATAAAAGGGACCAGCGTGGGAGGCACGGTTCCTAGTTTGGCCAGCACGTAATATAGGATACATGGTAGGTAGCTGTACACATGTAGGCCGTAGTGTAGAGAGTTCAGACTTGGTCGGCACGAAAGTGATAATTTGGCAGTCAAGTAAAATGAATTGTTTGGGGAACAAGTAATGTACAGTAGAAAGTAGGGTAGATTTTATTACTATTTTAATACAACGAAACTTCGCAGTGAGAATTCGTATTAAAACCCACCACATATTATTTCTGTCTACTGATAAAAAAGCTATTCTTGGTGTAAAAAGGTATTCCAGACCCAATGGGACAAGTTTCGTTGCAATCCGAGGTCGTTTGAAAAAATTTCCCTTATGAAACCAGAAATGAACACGCGTTTAATTTTTCCACAGTCACCAGATAAATCAAATCCTCTTGAAACTGCGAACATCGATAATAACTTTTCGATACGAACCCAATGACACTAATTTCGTCGCATTCTGAGACTGTTGCCCCGGAAGGCTATTTTTACCCCGAACCGCCCTACCCTTTTTAACGCCAAATTTCTCGATCTCTAAAAATAACAAACTATATACATATCCTGACTCTAATCGACGATACGAACTTAACGGAACTGGTTTCGTCGAAAACAGAGTCCGTTTGCAAAACGGCTACTTTAAAGGCCTATAATTTAATAACGATTTTCCATAGCGACTATTTCAAAATTTGATTTGGCCATAACTATCAAACTATAACACGAAATCTAGATTTTTCTCTTCTATATGAAAATTATCATCAATACGGTCCCAACGTGTCTTGTTTCACAGAAGTCCGACTTATATCGAATCCTGTATTCTCAGTTGAAGTTCAAAACTCTAATTTACGAACTGCACGTCATTTTCGAGCTCGAATTATATTATATATAAATTATAACGTTCAACTTCGTTTCAATATTAAATTTTCATTAATATTCCCAATATGATATTTAAAATAAATAAATTAAATTAAATATTTGACGGCCAAAAATACGGGTCGTTACAGATGGGGTTAGTAATGCCCTAGAATGAGTTGAGAGTAACAAGCTTATAATACACGTATTTGTAATTATAATCTATTTTAGAAAATATGATTTTGAATATATAAAAGTTATATATTCGAAAGTTAATCAACTAATAAAATTATGGAAATCAATTAAAGAATGAAAAATTGAGTAGGAAAATTAAACAACTTTAGCTTCATTCCTTTTCGAGGACGAAAAGATTTTAAGTGGGGGAGATTGTAACAACTCGGAAATTGAGGATAAATTTAAAAATTTTATTTCATAAAATTTTGTTAGAAAATACGGGAGAATTTAAAAAAAAATCTATTTTTAAATTAAAATAATAATAGTAGTTGAATCCTTGATTTTATTTTAAGGGTTCAATAGATTTTTTTACAAGAAATTGACACAAAGTTGAGTGTCAACTATAAGATATGTTTGATTTGAAAAATTAAAATCTATTTGTTTCACTTTATTTATATAGTAAATTTCATGTCGCATGTGATAGACAAAGTAACATTCGTTAATTAATGTTGACATTAATAAACAAATAAATCATGCACGTTCATATCATAAATGCCATGTTTATTCTTTCCAAATCATGCCTGCATGTATCTTTATTTCAACCTGGTAACTTTTCATTTTCTTAACCCACTATGCGTTTAAAAAAAAAAGTTTGGATCTTTGTTGGTTTTGTTTTGTGAAACAATGAAATTTGAGAAAATAGAGTACAATCTTTATTTGGTTTTATGGAACGATGCAATTATAAAATAAAGTGGGAATTTTTATGTAACATGGAAATTGAAAGTAGAGTTGGAATCTTTATTTATGAAACATTGAAAGGGAAATAAAGTTTTAATCTTTAATTTAGTTTAAAACTAATAAATGTTTTCATGTAATCTAGTTTCAAAAATTACATGTTTTGTTTCAAAATAAAATCACATGTTTGTGTCAAATTAAATTACATGTTTTGATTTGTGTTTCAAACTAGTATTACAAGTTTCATTGCCACTTTATTTTGAAAACAAAATAGTACATTTTGTTGTAAATTTTAGCATCAACAAAATATTTCATTTTGTTGTTAATTTTAATTTCAACTAAATAATTCATGTACGTTACATGTTTTAATTAACATACATTACAACTGAAATTAATGTACCTTAGCTAGTAATTAATGTATGTCAAAATAAGAAGGAACGGAATTGGAAATTTCCACAAGAATATATAATGTTAATTAGTCTTATATATTTGAAGTTCGAATTCTGTAAATATGAATAAAAGGTAAATATATGACGAAAGAATTAAAGAAGGGTAATGAAACAGGTTACAAATTAGTGTTGTAATTAATGTAAAGAAAACAGTCGACTAAGTATAAAATTATGAATGACATTAATTAAGAGATTTATTGGTTTAAATTATATGTGTAAACGTTTGCATGGATATACACACACATCAACATGATCAAAGCCTAAATCAGTTATACATGTTTTGAAATTTAAAAGGTTGCAATTAGAAGCAAGCATTTAATTTGTTATAAATACAAAGAGGCATATAGGGGAAATAACTTGTGCATTTATTCTCTACTCTCTCTCCTCTTCTATTGATCATTCAAATTCATTTTTAGACATGAAACTATTCCTTTTATTCACCTTTTGTTCTCTCTTCTTTTTATATATTTATAATCTTCAGACCTCATATATAAATAAATAAAAATATTATAAATTAAGGATTAAACAATTCCTAGAAACCCTAAAATATACCGTATAAAATACGGTTCTACTGTTCCTCATCGTTCTCCCTTCTCAAATCAGCCGCCTTCTCTTCCAATTCATCTCTCTTCAAATTCTCCTCCCTCACATCGAATCAGAACCCATACCATACACCGTTTCGAAGCTCTTCATCTCCTCTTTAATCTCCGACCAGTTTCATATCATCTCGTGGTCCGTAGCTCCTGGGCCAAGCCTCCAAACCTGGCGCCTTTCAGCCGCCGTCGGTCGCGCCTCAGCCCACCGCACCTCCCAGCGTGCTCGGCACACGTGGCCCCCTCCAAGCCGGTCCTTCTCCAACCGACGACGCTCCAAACCGTCCATCCTAGCTCCTGCAATCCGCGGTCAAAGTTTTGAACCCATTTGTAAAACTCACGGCCGATTATTCAGAAGGAGAAGAAGAGGTTTAAGCCTTAACCATGATTATTAATTTTATTTTAAAATAAAATTACTAACTTGTTTAATCCATAACTCTTCCATACGGATTCGAAATCTAAAAATTTCAGAAGCGTTGTGATCGTACGAAGGAGATCTACGCCTCAAGACTGAAATGGGGAATTTCTGAGCTGTTGGAATTTTCAGCAAAATCGCAACGAATGTGAGATTCTCTATTTAAATTTATTAATAAATTAAATTATTTAGATTGCGATGGGATATACATATAATTACGGTTCAGATCTGTTTCATATGATCGTATTTGTGATGGTTGATTTTGTGTTTGCAATGAATAGTATAGATCCATGTGATTGTCACTTATTCTATGATATACACCTTGTTTAGAATTGAATGGACAAATTTCCAATTCAAAATAAAAGAAAATGTTTGTTATTATTTCTACATCTAGTTTAGAATTGAATTGACAAATCCTCAATTAAAAATAGAAAGTGTTTACCACTGTTTATACATCGTGTTTAGAATTGAATTGGCCAAGTTTCAGTTCAAAATAGAAAATGGTTGTCACCATTTATACACCTTGTTTAGATGTGAATTGACAAATTTTCAATTCAAAATATAAAGAATATAATTGTTACCATTTACAGTTTATCGCTTGTGTTAGAAATTGAATTGATCCAAGATATAGAAATAAAAAGATTTTATTTTGTTGCATTCCTCGATGCGAACAAAATTACTAATACAAAAGAATTATATTTTGTTGCATCCCTCGATGCGAACAAAAATGTCAAAAATAGAAATTCACCAAAGATTATATTTTGTTTACATTTTTCTAATGCGAACAAAATATTAAATAATTAAAGAGTAAAATAAAAGAAAAGGAAAAAATAAGACTTGAAATAAAACTCATTTATTTTATTTTATTTTACATTGTATCATGTATATGTCACTGGAAAACAAAACTTACTTTTTGCTTCCCATTTCATAATGTAAATAACACTTGAAACAAAATTTACTTTTTCTTTATTTACATTTTTAGAATGTAAACGAAACTTGAAACAAAGATTTATTTTTTATTTTCACTTCATGATATGGATATGAATTGAAATAAAACTTACATTTTTATTTTTGTGTTCTCAATACACAAATAGAACTTGGAAACAAAGTTTACTTTTTATTTTATTTACACTTATATAATGTAAATATGAATTGAAACAAAATCTTCTTTTTTTATTTTATTTACATTTGCATAATGTAAATAACATTGTAGACAAAGTTTACTTTTTATTTTTATCCACATTTGTATAATGTAAATAACACTTAAAAACTTATACTTTTCCTTTGTGTTCTTAAACCACCAATAAAACTTGAAACAAAAATTTTACTTTTTAATTTCACTTTAAAATGTGGACATGAATGAAAATAAAAACTTACATTTTCATTTGTGTTCTTAAAACACAAATATGACCTAAAACCAAAATTTACCTTTTTATTTACGTCTTATAATGTAAATAAAACGTGAGAATAAAATTTACCTTTCTATTTATATTTTACAATAAGAGGATAAAACTTGCTTTTGGTTTTGCAGGCACAAGTGCAAACAAACTCTTTAAAAAAAATAAGAAAATTACTTTTTGTTCGCATCCACAATTGCGAACAAATTATAAAGATTAAAAATTCACTTTTCGTTTGCATCCACAAATGCGAACAAATGATAAAGATTTAAAATTTCACTTTTTGTTCGCATTCACAAATGCAAACAAATCATTGTAATAAGAAATTACCCTTTTGTTTTGCATCCACCAATGCGAATAAAACATTAGAATCAAAACTTACTTTTGTTTGCATTTACAATGTAAACAAACCTTTCAAAATAAAATTCACCTTTTGTTCGCATTCACAGTGCGAATAAGATGTTAGAAATAAAATTTACTTTTTTTTTCCGCATTCATAATGCGAATAAATCACGATTTATAAAGAATACACATTTTGTTTGCATTTTCTATTGCAAACGAATATAATTTGAAAGGGTGTAAAAGTATCATTTTCGCTTTTCGATTAAGAAGTTAATCTTTTTGTTTGCATTTACTATACAAACATTTACATAGCAAACTAAGCCATACTTTTATTTGTGTTTTTAACACAAATTTTCACATTTAAAAGAAGTTAATCTTTTATACTTGCAATCACAATACAGGTATTTCATAAGAATAGAAATCATCTTTTATACTTGCATTTACATTGCAAGTATCTCATAAGAAAAGAAATTATCTTCTATACTTGCATTTACAATGCAAGTATTGTATAAGGAAAGAAATTGTCTTTTATACTCGCATTTATAATGCAAGTATTGCATAAGAAAATAAAACCATTCTTTTTACTTGCATTTATAATGCAAGTATTGCATAAGAAAATAAAACCATTCTTTTTACTCGCATTTATAATGCAAGTCTTGCATAAGAAAATAAAACCATTCTTTTTACTCGCATTTATAATGCAAGTATTGCATAAGAAACTAAAACCATTCTTTTTACTCGCATTTATAATGCAAGTATTGCATAAGAAAATAAAACCATTTGTTTTACTCGCATTTATAATGCAAGTATTGCATAAGAAAATAAAACCATTCTTTTTACTCGCAATGCAAGTATTGTATAAGAAAAGAAATCGTCTTTTATACTTGCATTTATAGTGCAAGTATTGCATAAGGAAATAGAACCATTCTTTTTACTCGCATTTATAATGCAAGTATTGCGTAGGGAAAATAAAGTCGTTCTTTTTATTTGTGTTTCAACACAAATATATGCATAGATAATAAAAACATTCTTTTTTATTTGCATTCATTATGCAAACATTTGCATAGAAGTAAAAACATTCTTTTTATTTGCATTCATTACCACAAACATTTGCATAGAAATAAAGCACTCTTTTTAGTTGTGTTCTTAACACAAATATTTACATAGAAGTAAAGCATTTATTTTTTTTGGGTTCTTAACACAAACATTTGCATAGAAAATGAAGTCATCTTTTTGTGTGTTCTTAACACAAAAATATTACATAGGAATAAATCATCTCTATATTTGTGTTCTTAACACAAATACATATAGGAAAATGAATGCCTTTTTAA
The DNA here is from genome assembly GCA_030737875.1 of Allium sativum. NCBI lineage: Eukaryota > Viridiplantae > Streptophyta > Magnoliopsida > Asparagales > Amaryllidaceae > Allium > Allium sativum. Next base: position 244,164,914 of record CM060923.1, read on the forward strand.
CTTTGTCCTTTGACACAAATATTAACATAGGATTTAGGTTCATCTTTATATTTGTATTTCCAATACAAATATGACATAGAAATAGAATTCATCCTTTTATTTGTATTCTCCAATACAAATAGGTCATAGAAATAAAAGTGCATCTTCTATTTGTACACTCTATTGCAAATGAAACTTAGAAATAAAAGTTACGTATTTTTATTTACATCCCTCGATATAAATAAACATGAAAGAAAAGTACAATTTTTTTTATGTGCGTTCCACAACACAAATAAGATTTGGAAATAAAATATAAAATTAAGAGATATATTTCTATGATTTGTAAAACACATTTTGTTAAACATTAAACATGAATGTGTGTGTTAGGTAGACAGTTCATTCTTTACACGACATGTTACCCATGTTAATATTATCGCCAAATGATTTATATTCATATATATAAATAAGAATAGCGACAAATTAATATTCAATACTATTAATGATATGAAATGGTTTAAAACTTTATATATATACGATAATCATTTGAAAAGACCGAGTCCATCTCATTTCAAATGATTATACGGCGATATTCAAATTGAAGAGTTGAAGACGACGGTCAAAGACCGACGATCTTCAAGGCGGATGGTTGTACTGCTATTATTGGCCTTGATGGGAGTAGCTACCTTGATGGGTTGATGGTAGTGATCATCCGGACGTTCTTGTTGATTGTACGGGTTTGGCTTTCGCTTAGACCCAGAGCATAAGCTAGTAAATGGATGTGTGTCTGACATTGAATTTCGTTCCATGTGAATTACATCGATTTATGTTAATGTATGTCTGTTTGGTGGTGGAGGATTTATTCTCTACTTAACACCCTGGTATATATTAATAGTGATTGATCGCATGGCGTGAATTGTCAATGTGGCACGCCAAGATGCAAATTGATCAAGGCTTTTGTTGAAAAGCAGGGCCTTGTGGTTGATGATCAAAGCATAGCCTATTACGGCATAGCTTTGTGTATATCGTGACTTCGCGAGCCTCACACCCCGGTATGAGTCAAAAACGGGATATAGACCGTAGGGAGTGCACACGTTTCTTTCTAGCTAGAGTGGTGTCAGTGACCTACCAGCCCTGACATTTTACTTATGTGGATGATGGATTTTGAGGCGCCTCGGATTTTTATAGGCCGATAGTGGTCATATTATAGGTTCAAAGGAATCGGGAAGCGTGTATTCAGGCATAACTAATCGACTGCCGATAGGCGGGGACCGGCCCTACCGCATCCAAGGGTTCACTGCGGGGGATCCTGAGGCATTTGCTAGAGTGTCTCGAATCGGAGAGGAGCTCGCCCCTAGCCTCGACTCATGATGGAAATCCAATTTCGAATACGACCTTGCGGTTTTGATTGTAGAACTAGTATGGCGACATAGTAGGATGGGGTACTATGCCGTCTATGATTGATACATTATGATTTAAATGTTTATTATATATATACCCATATATATACACACACTAATAATAATAATATCGTTTTCACGTATCAAGCATCTTTTGACCATTATAAGGTAAAACCCTATCCTCTGGTGTGCGTTGCATTGTGTGATGGGACCTGGGTCTTATAATGGTTTCATTTTTCCAAAAAGCATTGCGCTGTTTGACGATTTCCTTTATTATTATGCACGGCAATCCATTGGAGTAAACCCGTTCCGCGTTAGCGGTGTGGTCCTTGGATTTGCCTTATTACTATTAGTTAAACTAGTTAAGAATTCTCACACCAGTCCCATGACTGACCCGTAGTTTGTTTCACCTTGCGAACTCGGGTGCCCTCTTTCCACATGGGCAATCGAGTAGCTTTTTGCAGATATCTTTATCTCTTTAGCAGGATCTTGGATCGAAGCTTAAAGCTGTGTCCTGAGCATTGAAGTCTTCCGCTGTGTATTGTATTAATTTCTTGTAATATAATCTTCCGTTGTAATATATTTATTCGATGTACTCTGATATTCTGTACTCTGATGTAACGTTATTATAATGTTATAAAAGTCTTTTGTTATTTGTTCTGATGTTGTAGTATGCCCAGAGTTAATGCATTCGAGAATTTCTAACTTTTGGGTCAGACCTGTGTGGTTTATGGTCGATCCAACGGGTGGGAATTGTCGGGCCGTTACAAAAATTTAAATTGATACAAGGAATTTAACAGGGTATTCGGCAATTAAAAACCCTGGTGAGTAAATCTCACTCAGCTTTTATTTAGAATTATTTTTATTCGTTAAAAATAATTGTTTGATGCTTGTTTGAAATGCTTTCTGGTTGATTTAAAAATATTAGTTATTTAGGGTTGACTATTATATATATTGGTTTGGTGATTGGATTGTTCCCGCAGTATCATTAGCGGATGCCCACAGTATCATTATCGGATGACCCTACGCCCACGTATATAAGTGGATCCCCTTTTATACCGCGATATCCTGCCACGAAGCAGGATGAGTATTATTTCTGTTGACTAACGTCTGTGAATGCAGGAAAACAGGTTGGAGGAATCCAACTGGATTCCTCAAAAATACATTATATGTTTGTTGTTTGCTTGATTTCATATATATTCATACATGGCGTGTTAAAAACCAAATGATTGAAAATTGGATGATTGAATTGTTTTAAATATCACTGGGCTAAGTGTTAATTTATAAAAATACCCTGAAAGGGATATTTGAGTTTTTAAAGGGAAATTCTATTTTAGAAAAATAGAATTTGAATTTTTTTGAAACATAAACTTGTTTTGAAAATAAAACAAGTAGTTCCTTTGTAAACGAAGTTTATGAATAGTTCGTTTTATAACGAAGTTATAAATGAAGTGAAAAGAATTATCATTTGATAATTCAGAAATAAAAATACAAGTGTGAAATTGAAAAGGGAAATCTATTTTCAAAAAAAAAAAAATCGATTTCAAAAGGGATTAAAATCGAAGCTTGTTTAAAGAATGAATAAAACAATTTCAAATAGAAATTGAATATAAAGAAAACTCAAATAGAAATTGAATATAGAAAAATAAAGGAATTCAAATATAGAATTCAAACAGATTGAAACAAGAATTTGAATATAGAATTCAAATAGAAACAGACTTTGAGTATAGAATTTAAAGAGTTACAATGGAATTTGAAAATAAGATTCAAATAGAGTTAAAATGAAATTTGAAAATAAAATTCAAATAGAATTGTATATAGAAAATTTAAATAGAATTTGAATATATTGAATTTGAATAGAATTTGAATACACAGAAATTTGAATTCAAAGAAATTCAAATAGGATTTGAATTCATAGAAATTCAAATGGATTTGAAGAAAGGGAGTTCAAACGAAAATTCAAGTATAAAGATGTAACGACCCGTATTCTACGTATCATGGGATCGTAGAATATTTATTTCTTTAACATATGAAGTCGTATGGTCATGTAACTTTGGGAGACGATTATTTGGGTCATTTCCCATGTTCATGATTTTTGTCGATTTTTAAATGACCGTTTTGCCCCTAGTTGGTACTGTTTTGGCCATAACTTTTGACTGGAAAGGAATTTTGACCTGAAACCACTTCCATTGGATTCGAATGGTGGTTTCTCTTTCCGTAGAGTGGTTACATTAGCCAAACGGACTTACCGTTTGGGAGATATGGCTGAATTAATGTTTAAAGGGTTAATTTCAGCTAATTGGGCTTAACCGGGTGATTAGCAGCTAGGCCCATTGGGTAATTTCGGGTTTGGGAGTATTTAAGGGCTGCTAGGGTTTGGATTTCGGTTTTAGACTCATTTTTCCAGCCGCCACTTAGTTTCTTCAACCCTAGTCATGGCCTCCATCTTCTAATTTCATCCCAAATCACCTTCTAATCACTTTCTAATCAAGTCTTGGCCTAATCTACATCAAATCACGGCGGATTAGCATCAAATCAAGATAGGAGCTGCTGCTAAGCATTGGTATTCGACCCAAACAGAGAATCATTTCAGATCTATAGTTTACTTTGTGGCAAAGGTGAGTGATTTGCATTGTTTTTCACTAATTACGGCTAATTATGGTAATTAGCGAAGATTAGCGAAATTATGGCTCAGAAAAATCTAGAAAAAATCCCAAAATTCTAAAACATCATTTTATGCCTCTGATATGAATTTGGGTTGATTTCGACTAATTTTGCAAATCCCGGAATTAAGGGGTAATTAGTGATAATTAGCGAATTTGTGCATGTTAAAAATCTGGAAAAATGTTCAGAAATTCTGAAATATTGTTTTAGACCTCTGTTAGAAGTTTGGTTCAATTTGGTTAAGATTTGCTAACCTTATTGTTAGATTTGCTTAAGTATGCTTAAGGGAAAATATGGGGTATTGGCTATGTTTGATCCATTTTACATGCTATGATTTATGTTTTGGTGTTTGTGGTCGATACTATATGTTGCTATGACTGTATGGTATGCTTTGTGATTGTTTAGAAGTGTTAGTTTGGTCAAAAACGCCGTCGAATGGCGAAAAACAGTCGCTGGAATGAAGTGCAGGAAGTACCCCGGACCGGATCGCCCCTACCCCATGCGAACCGATCCGATTGAAGCTCGCGCCACGAAACGACCCGATCCGCCCCATCTTCCACGATCCGAACCGATGGCACGACTCGATCCGTCGATGCTTGAAGACCACGATCCGTTCCAGCATGGGTGTCACGATCCGATGATGGCGATCCGACCATTCGCGAAGGAGGACTGCGAACCGAACCGAAGGGGGATGGTGACCACGAGTGCATCGCGACCCGACCCGATGCAGCAGGCGCGATCCGAATGAGTTGACGAATGGTGCGATCCGACCCGAGCTGACGTAACAGGCACGACCCGATCCGAGCGAAGGCAATGACCACGATCCGCGAGTCGAGCTGATGCGAGGGGACGAGTCACGAACCGAACCAGGAGGTTGCGAACTGAATGAAGACCGATCCGGATGAAGATGATGACTAAAACCCGAGATGCAAAGGTAGTCCAAATGGAAGTTAGAGCTCAGGATCCCGGACCCAGTTGGGAACCAATGAGTTCACTTCATGGTTGGGCTTTGCTGCGGGACGTGTGCAAAGGGGTTATCGGTATTCATAACTTTGGTCCACCACTGAGAGATGGATAGTGGGCTTGTAGTGATAGTTACACGGGATTGGATTCCGTCATGGCCCAAAGTATTGGGTGACCAAAGTAGTGGATATCGTATGCTTTACGCACTGAGTGAGAGATGTGAGGATGCTTGCTATGTTTGATTGTTTGACATCACTATGACATGCACACCCCCACCCCCGTTATCTTTACACCATTTGAAAGGGCACCTTAGAGTGTTGTACAGTATGTGGTGCTAACTCTTTGGTTGCAGGTCCAGGTTCAGGTATGATTGGATTATACCTGTTATTGTTATGTTTTGATGCTTATCGCTCATACCAGGCTTTATGTCTGACCCAGAGTTTTATGTCTCTTCTTATTACTCTGGGTGCTCACACGAGCAGACCAGAGACAGGTTATGGTTAGCTGGTGATGCGCGAGTAGCTGATTCGGAGGCGAGCAGGAGGCTTCCACGTATGATATATAGATATTCTCCCTGTGTCGTTGGTGGTCGCTACTTGGGCATTAGTAGTGTACCTCCTTTATCTTGCTTTTGCTTTGAGACAGTTTGAAAAGTTGTAATAAGCTATATTTTGGATTTCCGCTGCTATGATGCTCAGTTCTGGTTTTTAGCTTATGCACTGTCTCTTCTGTTTTATGTCAAGTATGTTATTATTATATTTTGTTCTATGCGCTGTGAGACATATTACAGGTTCCTTGATTAGTCCATTCTCTTCTTTCTTTTTCTTCTGGCGACCGTCCCGTGCTAACTGGATATGTGTACAGCGCACCTTTGGAGTAAATGTCGGTTGGTGCGGGGCGGGCCGTCACACTTGGTATCAGAGCTCTAGGTTGGGTAGTTAACCTAGGCAAAGACACTAGGGAGAGTTTGTACGTATATGAGAGCGCGTATTTGTGATTACTTTGGTTTTCAAAAGCTATATATATATACTATTGGTAGTATAAGAATGAAGTTGTACTGCACTAGCACCACTATGGGGTCGTTAATCGTTTCCCATTTTACAGATTAACGATGAGCCGATATGCTAGAGGTGCTGGTAGGGGAGCCAATAATGGGAATGCTGCCGACATGAGGGCGATGTTTACCGACCTCATGAGAGACATGCTTAGAGGTGTTCAGGGAGCAGTTCCCAATCCCGGAAATGGTGGTGGTCCAGTGGTGCAGGCGCCTAGGATCGATTTCGCCAAGTTGTGCAAGGATTACACTAACCTTGGTGGGAAGCCGTTCCACAGAGCGGAGTCGGCCACAGATGTTCAGGATTGGTTGGATAGCTGTGATCGTATCTTCGACGACTTGGGTCTTGAGGATGCGATGAAGAGAAGGCTAGCGTCTCGTCAGCTGCAAGGGCGAGCGATGAATTGGTGGAATGCCATTAGAACGGCTACTCCAGAAGATCAAGTTACTTGGAATCAGTTTAAGACTCGTTTTTGTGATAAGTTTATTCCAGCTGCTCATAAATCAGAACTGTTCAGGAAGTTCTTGGAGCTAAAGCAGAACGGTAGAGCAGTCTCGGAGTATATCGCTGAATTTGACACTTTATCGAAATATGGATGGTCCCTTATCGATACAGTCGAAAAGAAGAACGAGAAGTTCATAACTGGCTTGGATGGGTACTTGGGGGAAAGACTTATAAACCATATCGATGAGACGTTCGAGTCTATTGTAGGAAAGGCGTTAAGGTCAGAGAGCCTTTTCCCTAAGTCGAAGGCCGAAGTTGCTACGACATCTGCAGAGGAGCCAAAGCTGCAAGCAGGCGGTGAAGGCAAGAAGAATTCTCAGAATAAGAGGAAGCAGAACCCGACCAAGGATGGTCAGGATAAGAAAAATAAGAAAGATGGCGAATGCTTTAGTTGTGGCAAGAAGGGCCATTATGCCAGAGATTGTCGAGAAAAGCCTAGGGAAAGGAAGTGCTTTAACTGCGGCCAGGCGGGACATCACAAGGATGATTGCCCACAACCTCCTAGGGAGAAGCAGATTGTGAAAGCGTATGCTATCAACGCTGTTCCTTCTTCGTCAAATGCCCCAACTGCGGCGCAGAAGGAAAAAGGTGTCGTTATTCGAGGTATGCTTTCTATTTAAGATGTTTTGATCGGGTTTTGTTTGACAAACCTGAGTTAGTCGATAGACCTTTAGTAGTGACGAACCCGATTTGGTGGTTCGACTAGTTTTGGCATGATTTGTTAATGTGGTCTTATCGAGTCATGGATGTATGTTTCCTTGTGATTGCTTTGTTTTGGGCTTTACTGGGTTTAGCATTATTTTGAGGAGTTGATCTACTCCAAAGGAATAGGGTGGTATTAGGTACCTACCTAGTGATGGCGATGGTAACTGGAGTTAAGGAAGCTAAGAAGTTATTGTCGTAATAAGTTCTAATTGTCTCTGGGAGGCAAATGAGTACTCCAGTGCTAGATTGTTTTGCTAGTATCACCTCATGTGGATTGTCCGAATTCGGAGGAGATGTTCCTTGGGCGCTTGTCTGATATTGGTTTAGGCCTTTGGGGCTTGTGCTTGGGGAATGTCGAGTTTGACTAGGATGGTTTGCGTGAGGGATAAGTAGACGTTGCGATTTTCATTGGATGATATCTTGGTTCACTCGAGGAGTGATGGGCAGACGGAACATGATAAGACTGTTCAACGGTATAGACTGCCTAGAGTTAGACTCGATAGGGTTATGAGCTTGCTCGAGTGGGACTCAGGAAAGATGCAGAGTAATGGATTGGTTAGGACCCTATGTTGATGTTCTTTTTGAAAGAATAGGATGTGTTCGTTGATCATGGAAGATGCAACGAAGATTAGGACGATTCAAGTTAGACTTGAACTCGTAAAAGAAAAATGGGGCGAGTTCGTTAGTCATGGTGATATAACGAATATGGAAATACTTCACATTAGATTTGAAGTATGTTTGGAACATTGTGGGAAGCTCGTTGATCTTGGAGATTCAGCGAACATAGGAGAGTTTCACGTTGGACTTGGACTCGTAGGTAGAGTACCTAGATTCACTAGGTGGGTCTAGTTTACCTTTGGAAGGTGAATGTACGTTGGACGTGCAGTACGAGATTCATTGGATGAGTCTAGTTTATCTCTGGGAGATTGACTCGAGTTAGACTCGAGAAGGCTGCAAGGAATTGGATTCAGCTCAAGTTGGACTCGAGAGGGCAGCAAGATAATGGATAGACTTGGGTTGGACTCAAGTATTTTAGGAGGACTAAAAGCAGGGGTATCTGGGGACGCCCGTTACCTTGGATCTGTTGGACATGATCTAGTTATCCTTGGAAGATAAACGTACGTTGGACGTACGGTAGTCCGATTGGAGGTTGGGCTTCCATTAGTTTAATTATCCTTGGAGGATAAACGTACGTTGGACGTACGGTAGTCCGACTGGAGGCTGGGCTTCCATTAGTTTAATTATCCTTGGAGGATAAACGTACGTTGGACGTACGGTAGTTCGAAAGGAGGCGGGGCTTCCATTGGCCTGGGATTGGTTAGACCAGTCAAGTAGGCATCGGTGTATGGAGGCTGGGCTTCCATTAGTTATTGATGTTGGTTGGACCAGACAGACTGGAATCGACATATTGGGATTGGTTAGACCAATCATGTAGGTGTCGATGTGTTTATGACTTTAGCAGGTGATAGATAGGATTTGTTTGATGGATGTTATGGTTGCTATGTTGTTCCTATTTTTCTTCCCTTGAGTAGACTATCACCTGTAGGGTTCCAGCGATGGGGAACAAAGTGATTGTAGTAGAACTATGAGCCAGTGCAGTAGAGTCGTCATGACTCGAGGGGCAAAGTGGACATAGTAAAGGATTAGTAAGGCTATGAGCCAGTGCAGTGGAGTTGTTATGACTTCATGGGGCAGAGTGGACATAGCAAAGGACTAGTGACTATGGATCAGTGCAGTGGAGCCGCCATGACTCCATGGGGCAGAGTGATCATAGTAAAGGATTTGGGTGCAGTACTAGTTGCATTGAGTAGGAGACATGCCAGTTTAGGGGTTTTGTTTCTAGGATGGAAGCAACTAGAGTATGTCACAGGATATGATTTCAGACCCAAGACTGAATTGGATTCAGAAACGCTAGTAAGCTTGACGATTAGATCGATTTTTATTGAGTGGATTGGTTCCAGTTAGAAGGACGATCCAAACCTATTGGAAACCATCTCTAGGGTAGAGATGGGTATAGATGGAAAGAGAATGATCAAGTAAGGATTTGATCGAGAAGGGGGGCTTCGAAAGAATAAGGGACTAGTTGTACCCAACGTAGATGGACTGAGAGGTGAAGTGCTTAGAGCATATCATCACTCGAGATTGACTATACGTCCCAGTGGTAACAAGATGTATTGAGACATAGAGTAGATATACTACTGGGAAGGGATAAAGATAGGCAGAAGGCTTATCTCGATAAGAGATGAAGAGATTTGGAATCCTTCGTTAATGACTTGGTGTTCGTCGAGATCTCTCCATAGAGAATGTGATTCGGATTGGTTGGAGAGGTAGGTTAGCACCAAGATTTGTTGGCCCATTCCCAGTCCTCGAGCAAGTTGGGAATTTGGCGTATGAAGTAGAGCTACCTGACAAGATGGCGGGAGTTCACAACGTATTTCATGTTTCCCAGTTAAGGAAGTTTGTGCAAGACCCTAATGTGGCTATTTCACCAGATCAGTTGGACGAAAGCGAGGTTGAACCCGAGGCGGTTGGGAACCGCAAGTCTATGCGTATTGTTGGGAACGATACGAAGCAGCTTCGAAGGAAGGCGGTGAAACTAGTCAAAGTCCAGTGGGGTGAGAATGAAGAAGACTGTACTTGGGAAACAGAGGAGGATATAAGGAAGAAGTATCCAGAACTTTTTGCCTAGTAGGGTTTTGGTTGTGATAGTTCCTTCCCTTGTTAGTAAACCGCATGCTAGGATAGACTTGTTTTGCATGTTGATTGTTGTTTATGGTTGATAGGCATGCGGGACCCTTTGTGTGTTCTGGTTAGGGAATTTCGGGGGCGAAATTTCTTAAGGGGGGAAGAGTGTAACGACCCGTATTCTACGCATCATGGGATCGTAGAATATTTATTTCTTTAACATATGAAGTCGTATGGTCATGTAACTTTGGGAGACGATTATTTGGGTCATTTCCCATGTTCATGATTTTTGTCGATTTTTAAATGACCGTTTTGCCCCTAGTTGGTACTGTTTTTGCCATAACTTTTGACTGGAAAGGAATTTTGACCTGAAACCACTTCCATTGGATTCGAATGGTGGTTTCTCTTTCCGTAGAGTGGTTACATTAGCCAAACGGACTTACCGTTTGGGAGATATGGCTGAATTAAGGTTTAAAGGGTTAATTTCAGCTAATTGGGCTTAACCGGGTGATTAGCAGCTAGGCCCATTGGGTAATTTCGGGTTTGGGAGTATTTAAGGGCTGCTAGGGTTTGGATTTCGGTTTTAGACTCATTTTTCCAGCCGCCACTTAGTTTCTTCAACCCTAGTCATGGCCTCCATCTTCTAATTTCATCCCAAATCACCTTCTAATCACTTTCTAATCAAGTCTTGGCCTAATCTACATCAAATCAAGGCGGATTAGCATCAAATCAAGATAGGAGCTGCTGCTAAGCATTGGTATTCGACCCAAACAGAGAATCATTTCAGATCTATAGTTTACTTTGTGGCAAAGGTGAGTGATTTGCATTGTTTTTCACTAATTACGGCTAATTATGGTAATTAGCGAAATTATGGCTCAGAAAAATCTAGAAAAATTCCCAAAATTCTAAAACATCATTTTATGCCTCTGATATGAATTTGGGTTGATTTCGACTAATTTTGCAAATCCCGGAATTTGGGGAATTAAGGGGTAATTAGTGATAATTAGCGAATTTGTGCATGTTAAAAATCTGGAAAAATGTTCAGAAATTCTGAAATATTGTTTTAGACCTCTGTTAGAAGTTTGGTTCAATTTGGTTAAGATTTGCTAACCTTATTGTTAGATTTGCTTAAGTATGCTTAAGGGAAAATATGGGGTATTGGCTATGTTTGATCCATTTTACATGCTATGATTTATGTTTTGGTGTTTGTGGTCGATACTATATGTTGCTATGACTGTATGGTATGCTTTGTGATTGTTTAGAAGTGTTAGTTTGGTCAAAAACGCCGTCGAATGGCGAAAAACAGTCGCTGGAATGAAGTGCAGGAAGTACCCCGGACCGGATCGCCCCTACCCCATGCGAACCGATCCGATTGAAGCTCGCGCCACGAAACGACCCGATCCGCCCCATCTTCCACGATCCGAACCGATGGCACGACTCGATCCGTCGATGCTTGAAGACCACGATCCGTTCCAGCTTGGGTGTCACGATCCGATGATGGCGATCCGACCATTCGCGAAGGAGGACTGCGAACCGAACCGAAGGGGGATGGTGACCACGAGTGCATCGCGACCCGACCCGATGCAGCAGGCGCGATCCGAATGAGCTGACGAATGGTGCGATCCGACCCGAGCTGACGTAACAGGCACGACCCGATCCGAGCGAAGGCAATGACCACGATCCGCGAGTCGAGCTGATGCGAGGGGGCGAGTCACGAACCGAACCAGGAGGTTGCGAACTGAATGAAGACCGATCCGGATGAAGATGATGACTAAAACCCGAGATGCAAAGGTAGTCCAAATGGAAGTTAGAGCTCAGGATCCCGGACCCAGTTGGGAACCAATGAGTTCACTTCATGGTTGGGCTTTGCTGCGGAACGTGTGCAAAGGGGTTATCGGTATTCATAACTTTGGTCCACCACTGAGAGATGGATAGTGGGCTTGTAGTGATAGTTACACGGGATTGGATTCCGTCATGGCCCAAAGTATTGGGTGACCAAAGTAGTGGATATCGTATGCTTTACGCACTGAGTGAGAGATGTGAGGATGCTTGCTATGTTTGATTGTTTGACATCACTATGACATGCACACCCCCACCCCCGTTATCTTTACACCATTTGAAAGGGCACCTTAGAGTGTTGTACAGTATGTGGTGCTAACTCTTTGGTTGCAGGTCCAGGTTCATGTATGATTGGATTATACCTGTTATTGTTATGTTTTGATGCTTATCGCTCATACCAGGCTTTATGTCTGACCCAGAGTTTTATGTCTCTTCTTATTACTCGGGGTGCTCACACGAGCAGACTAGAGACAGGTTATGGTTAGCTGGTGATGCGCGAGTAGCTGATTCGGAGGCGAGCAGGAGGCTTCCACGTATGATATATAGATATTCTCCCTGTGTCGTTGGTGGTCGCTACTTGGGCATTAGTAGTGTACCTCCTTTATCTTGCTTTTGCTTTGAGACAGTTTGAAAAGTTGTAATAAGCTATATTTTGGATTTCCGCTGCTATGATGCTCAGTTCTGGTTTTTAGCTTATGCACTGTCTCTTCTGTTTTATGTCAAGTATGTTATTATTATATTTTGTTCTATGCGCTGTGAGACATATTACAGGTTCCTTGATTAGTCCATTCTCTTCTTTCTTTTTCTTCTGGCGACCGTCCCATGCTAACTGGATATGTGTACAGCGCACCTTTGGAGTAAATGTCGGTTGGTGCGGGGCGGGCCGTCACAAAAGATTTGGGAAAAAATGGAGTTTAAACATAGAATTTGAATAAGAGGAATTCAAATGGAATTTATACAATGGAATTTGAATAGAGAATTCAAATGGAATTTAAAATATGAAATTTGAATATAGGATTCAAATAGAAAATTCAAAGGGAATTTGAATATAGAAATTCAAATGTAGTTTGAATATATGAAAATAAAGGAAATTTAAATATAGAATTTGAATTTAGAAATTCAAATGGGATTTGAATAAAGGAAATTCGAATATAGAAATTCAAATAGAATTTGAAAATAGAAGCGAGTTGAAATTTGAATATAGAATTTCAAATAGAAGTGAAATATATTGGAAATACTATGTTGAAGTGGGAAAAAATTGATTTGATATACTAAAAATATATCAGAATGAAGTTGAATTTATTATAAATGAAGTTTAAACATTTATATTTATACATTTAAATTAAAACGAACTCGCCGCAGTGCTGTAGTTCGTAAATTGGCGTTTCGAACTTCAATTGGGTATACATAACTCAACTGAAGTCGGAATTCTTTGAAACAAGAAACGTCAGGACCGATTTGATAATTGTTTACTAATGGAGGAGAAAAATCCAGATTTCGTCATGTAGATTTTGAGTTATATCAAAATCAAATTTTTAGAAAAACAGCGCCGTAACCATTTAAAAACCATAACGATTTATTTAATTTTATAAAAGGATTTTAAGCGAATAAAATCCGAATTTCTATTTAGAAAATTTCAGATTTGAGTTGTAGATTATATATGAACTCAAGTGAAGTAATGAATTGATTTTTGAAATAGAAATCAGATTTTTGATTATTGAATAGAATTAACTAATTTAAATAGTAATTAGTTAATAAGATTTTGAATCAATATTAGGCTTTGAATAAGTAAATTCGATTTGAAAATTTACATTCGAAATCAAAAAAGAAAACTAGAATTGAAATTGGAATTCCATTTGGTTATGAGCAAGTTAAATATTTTGTTTGAACATGTTATGTTCAAACAAAGAAGTGGAATAGGCAAAATAGCTAATTAAAGAATAAATGAGCGAAATTGAATTCGAACGATTGGATAGTGTTGAATTGAATTGAAAACAGGTGAGCATGTGTTAGACAGGTATGGGATGAAGTATATGAAGATTTTAAATTATGTGCCCAACAAAAAGGTACATGTTTAAATTCATATATAAGGTTTTATGCGCCGTATCGGCAAGCCGCTTGGCTTTTTCTTTTTCTTTTGAATTGATGAGGGCCATGGGAGGCTATTTGAAATATCCCGAAGCTCCCGGTACAAAGGAGGTTATGGCAAAATTTTCCGGAAATTTAAGGAGTTAGAATATTTTTAAGATAATTTGATAGTTAGAAATCAATGTATCGATATATGTAGAATTCGATAAGGAAACGAAATAAAAGAATAGAATATTGTAAACAAAAGGGAAATCTATAAATTAGAAATAGAAAGCGAACCATATACATGTTTTAAAAATGAATAATTGGGTTTTATAGTGTGTTTATTCTAGGTAAGTGGTTTTGCCGTTTTGAAGTTGAGGATGTTTTCAGTTAAGGTCTGAGAGGTAAATTTACCCCAACTTGTTTGATTTCATTTTTAATTGATAAATAGCAAGATCCAGTCTCGAAGAGAAGTGTTTGAATAATAGTTTGGTTGAATAAAATATTTTGGGTTGTTTGTAACGATGTTGTATACAACATTCGTTTTAACTCAAGTGATGAAATTTTGGAAATATTAAAGTAAATATTTCTTGAGTATAATTAAAATAATCGGGATAGAGATAAGTGATTGAAATTGTTTTCAATTGCAAATAGAGGCATTTTCTAATATATAGAAAATAAAAGAAGTTGATATTTGGAAATGTTTTCCAAATGGCATAAGAGGCCAAGATGATTATTGAAAATATTTGGTTAACAAATATTGATAGGGAATTGGAGAAGAGATTTAATTAATGAAATATTAATTAAAGAGCCCAGTGATTTGTTTGATATGTTGGATGAACACTTGTTTTTCTTCGATTGTTAAATAACCGACTATCGAAGTGTTTGCCAATATCGTTGTCAATATGGAGAGACCGATTGGATTATTATCCGAGAACCACTCTGTATTGGCAGTAGCATTGCGAATCAGATTATATGAAGATAATCGAAGATGGAGTAAAGTACAAGGGCTTTTTCTATTAATAGAAATTGTGCCTTCGGTTTCGTTAAATCCCAGAACGAACGTAAATGGACGAATGTCTGACAAAGTATTTCTAATGATCTAATGGGTTGGTCTGTCTAAATATATATGGTGGCAACGGATTTATTCCCTTAGCATAATATCCAGAATATTTGTGCAAATCAACTAGTGATTAACGGATCTGACAATGTGGTATTCAAAGTGATTATGCTATCAACGGATAGAACGTAATCGTAGCCTCAGGCCTCAACAACCGGGAAATGACAAAAATCGGGCAGGCAGCATGGCATGTGGGTCGCTCCCATTAGGGTGTATAATCACCTATCTGGAGATTCATTTAATTCCTTATCCTATTCGATGCTGTCCCATTCGGGAAACGGTTGCTGATCCCAACCGTTGGTGATATACATTCGATACACTCAAGCGAAATGAGTGGTCGGTCATGTGTGGGCCGGGTTGCAAGATGTTCTTGTTGAACCCAGGTGTATTTTCCTCTAGAGATACATCAACGGAAGGTGGTCCCATACCTTGTCATGTTGGAAATCCAACCTCCAATAAGCTCCCTGCGGTTTTTGATTTTATACTATGTATGTGGAGCGTGAGATGCAAGCGTTCCACTAGATTGTTATTTATTTGATTTTGGCACTATTATAATATCACTGGATTTTTGTATCAAAGTGCTTTGGGTTATAGTAAGGTAAAAACCGTCCATGTTTATGTGTGGGCTGGTCTTACTATTATCTTTTCCTTCGAAAGGATTTTTTTTTTGAAAGTTTAAACAAATGGTTGGAGTTTACTCACACCAGTCCCATGACTGACCCAGAGTTTATTTTGTTTGTTTTCCCTAAACTCTTGGGTGCCCAAATTTGAACGGGCAGTCAAGTAGTCGGGATTTTTTTTCAGATTCACTTGGAGGAGCTGGAAGCAGGAGGCTTCACCAGTAAGTTATAGACTATCATATATTCCGTTGTGAACCATGTTGTATCTGGAAACAGGTGTTTATAACTGTTCCAGGAATAACTGTTGTGCTCTGAGGATGGTATGTATATACAGTTACTGATTTGTATTTCAAAAGTTATGTTATATAATATATTTTATTCGTTCCGCTGTGAGATGTGTCTTCTTTATTTTCTTCTATTCTAATATTTCTTTCTTTCTATTTCTCATCCTCTATCTTCTTTGTAATAACGATTCGTATTTCTGTGCAATTTGGGTTGGACGTGTGGTGTTATTAGTCAACTCAAATGGTGCGGATTTGCGGGCCATTACAATAGTGTTAATAAAGACACCATTCACGACAAACCCAAAATCCAATTTGATATTAAATACAAGTCTTTGAATAGAAATTATATTCTCTTATATTCAATAGCAAATTCTAAAACCAATGGATATTGTATTGGGAACAACGATATCTGTATCTTCCAAATTCCTCTATAATATCCATATAATCACGGAATCCAATATTGAAATATTTCGAAGATTATTTCCATCCCAAATCCACTCCAATTTATTCATTGGAAAATTCTGCTTATTTTAAAACCATTTTCAAATCCAATTTATTTATTTCTAAAAATAATTGGATAATTATTCTAGTTATTAACTAGTTCATTTTGATAACAATATAATTTTTATCTTTTCAAATGTGGAATTTTTCATCCAAAATCTTTCCAAAACCCTTATTATGAATTTACATAATTTTTCCATATTTTTAATAATTTTAATATCGCCCGTACTGTTGGTTTTCAATATCGACCACCGAACTACATCCATAGCGACCTTTTCTAAAATTGATTTGGATATAATTTAAAATCCAACTATTCAAATTTACTCCTCTTATATTCATTGGAAAACACTTTTCGATACGAACCTAAAGGTTCTGGTTTTAGGAGAATCTGACAGTCGGATCTCCCGTTACATCGATTCGAAGTTAATGGTCGAAATTCACGAACGGTCGCTGCGCGGCGCGTTCCATTCAGACCATTAATATATATATATATAATATTTCGTCGATTTCCGTTCAAAACGTATTTATAAAATATCCATAAATTCATTTTAAAACGATTCCCACTACTATTTCAATTTTAAATCAAAATTGAACATCCTATATCATTATAATATTAAAATGATAATATTTTCAAAATATCATATTTTGAAATCACTTTTCGATATTCATTATAAAATGAATAAAATCGACAAAAAATCTCATTCGTGTTAAAATGGCATTTAACTACTTAACACGGCTTCACATTTCAATATTTTCATGTCTGTCCAAAATCGGACATCAAAATCACATTTTGATTATTCACTGAATATTAATTTAAAATAATCATTAATTCTGAACTGAAATCAGACTCAATCAACTACCATATAATTTCAGTTATACGGATTTCATACATCACATGTATACAACAATAATGATAAACAATCCTTAAAAATTCATACAAGATCCAGAGTGCATTTTACAACTGTATAAGCATTAAAATAAATAAATAACGCTTATACAGTCTGTCAACCCATCGATTGACATACCACTAATTATTGGGATTAGTGTTTGGAAAATATCATCCCAATACCCTCTGGGGTTTCAACCAACAAATACTGGTTATTATTTGTGCAAATGGGCGATGTGTAATATATCGTCGCAATCAATATCAGTTAAATAGGTGTACATAAACAAGCTGTCCGACTTGTAAATGAATATTTATTTCAATTCCTTTCCATGATAATTTTATATACATTTTATATAATTAATTATATATACACCAATATCAATCAATGACAATCCCAGTCACAATTCGAACAAACAATCAACGATGGTTTGTAGAAAAAAAATAGTGTCAGGAGCTACTAAGCCCCGTCTGCAACCTATTATATAATAACAGTAAAATAATTTGAGTGAGAGAGTTCTCACTGTAGGTTTCCACCTCATCATTCTTTAATGGATAATTTGTATTTTAATAAAATTAAACAAGGTGTTTAATTTTATCAGAAATTCCAATAGATTCTGTTTTGCTTCCAGTCAATTCCATCGCATAGTGCTTTTCACCGTGATTCCAACGCAACTGGGTTTGCGCTATTCCATTTCTGTTTGACAAAGTTACATTGGTTTAAAGGTTAATTACATTAATAAATTAAATAATTATCATTAATAAACTAATTAACCCTTTCACCTTATCTTCCTTCTTCTGTATAATGCCTGGGCCGAATTCGAACTACTTCAAAAACTAGGGTTTCACCTTGCGCCTCCAAACCTGTTGACCTGGAGCTGTTCGCTCCCACCCTCCGTGTAGCCCTGTCCGTCGCCCTCCTCTATCGAGAATTCTGATGAACTCGACGTCCCTCTTGAGCCTCAGTTGTCGTGCGAACGGCGGTGCTTTGGGGAACAATTCTGAATATTACACACGATGATTTTCCATCTTCCCCGTATAGATTTGAAGGTCGTGAGGAGATAAACAACTTTTGTTTTATAAATCTCTTGAATTATTTTATGGATTGAAAGTTTTTAGCAATTAAAATCTAGAGCGAAATCGGTCGTAAATCATTTTAGACGGCAGATTTTTATCTGATAAGTGATTGGTTAGAGTTTAGAAAATTTAATATATATTTATTTATAATTTAATATTATTTAATTCATAATTTACTTGTTTAACCTCACGAACTCCAAACCAAACCCAATGATTATCGCCCTAGCTAAATGCCCCTATTCCGGACACAATGGGATATGTTTTGTAAGCCAATTCGATTGTTTCGATCAGTTTTCATCAAAATTAAAATGTAAAACAATATATATTGAATTTAAACGTACGTTTTAACTTACCGGGGCCACATACTGACTCGTAAAATTCCAGAAAAATAAATCTAGCTATGTATTAACGATACGGTGCTAATAAAACTAATTTCGTCGAATTTGGAGATCATTTAAAAAATGGCTATTTTCCAGTCGATTAAATTCATACTGAAACTACCAAAACACGTTTAAATTTACCGTGCTCACGTATTAAATCTAAAAATTATGAAATTTGAAACATAATAATAATTTGAAATTACGGATCCAATAAAAGTGATTTCATCGAAAACGAAGGCGTTTGCAAAATGGCTATTTTTAAGGGCTATATATTATATTAAAATATATATAAATTCCATAGCGACTATTTCAGATTTTAAACTAGACATAACTTTCAATTTATATTATGAAATCTCAATTTTTCACATTCGTTAGAAAGATATAATTAAACAGATTCTAATGTTTTTGGTTTTAGTGAAATCCGATTTATTTTGAATTCTGTACATTCATTTGAAACTTAAAATCGAATTTTCAAACTACCGAGCCATTTCGAGTTCGTTTTATAATTAAAATAAATTTATATGTTCTAATTTCGATTTAAATAAATTTTTAGTTGTTATTATTTAAAATTAATCATTTTAAATTCTTAAAACCCATTAAAATAGCTAAAATAATTTTTTAAAATTGGTTTAGAAATTCCCGGTTGTTACAAATTTATATATATTTTAAATAATATATAGCCCTTAAAAATAGCCATTTTGCAAACGACCTCCGTTTTCGACGAAACCACTTTTATTGGTTTTGGAATGTCAAATTATTGTTAGGTTTCAAATTTCATAATTTTTGGAATTAATATGTGAGCGCAGCGGAAGCGTGGTGGGCCCATAACCCATAGGTCCGAGAATCGAAACACTCGAACTGTCTTGTGAAACATATCTCATTGTGTCTGGAATCGGGGTATTTAGCTAGGGACAGACTATTGTAAGCGTTATTTATTTATTTTAATGCTTATACAGTGGTAAATTGCACTCTGGATGATGTTTGAATGGTTGATTATTTAACATTATTGTTATATACATGTGATGTACGAAATCCATATAACTGAAATTATATGGTAATTAATTGAGTTGCATTCGATTCAGTAATAAAAAATATTTTAAGATAATAAATACTTTAAAATAACGAATATTTTAAATTAACGAATATTTCAAAATATCAGTAAAGAATTAAATTATGATTTTGAAGTCCGATTTTGGATGGACACAAAAATATAAGGAATATAAAGCCGAGTAAGTAGTTAAATGTCATTTCTACTCGAACGGGTTTATAAATCGATTTTATTCATTTTATACTGAATACGAAAAAGAAATGGATTTCAAAATCTGATATTTTGAAAATATTATCATTTCAATATTATAGTGATATGGAATATTCAATATTGATTTAGAATTGAAATAGAAGTTGGAATTGTTTTTAAAACGAATTTAAAATGATTTATAAAATACATTTTAAATAGAATTCGAAGATATATATATATATATATATATATATATATATATATTTATATGGCCAAGATAGAACGTGCCACACAGCGACCGTTTGCGAATTTCGAATATTAACTTCAAAATGATGTAACGGGAGATCAGATCGTCAGATTCTCCTAAAGCTGGAATCGTTGAGTTCGTATCAAGAAGAGCTTTCCAAGGAATATAAGAGATTTGAAATCTAACGGTTAGATTTTAAGATATGTCCAAATCAATTTCAGAAAAGGTCGCTACGGATGCAGTTCGTGACCATTATTGGAAACCGACTGAAATGACGATATTAAAATAATTAAAAATACAAAAAAATTATTTAAAATCATAATAAATGATTTGAAAAGATTTTGGATGAACAATTCCATATTTGGAAAGATAAAAGATATTTTTAATTTGAACGAAATAGTTAGTAATAGAATAATAATCCAATTATTTTAAGAAATAAACAAATTGGATTTGAAATTGGTTTTAAAATAACCAGAATTCTCCAAAGAATAAATTTGAATGGATTTGAATTGGAAATAATCTTCGGAATATTTCGATATTGGATTTTGTGATTATACGAATATTGCTGAGGAATTTGGAAGATACAGATATCGTTATTTCCAATACAATTCGTTATTCCCAATATGATATCCGTTAGTTTCAGAATTTGGTATTGAATATAAGCCGATATATCTTCTATTCAGAGCCTTGTACTTAATATCAAATTGGATTTTGGGTTTGTCGTGAATGTTGTCTTAAATAACAATGCTTTTAAACCCAGTTGAGAAGAGAATAAATCTTTTAATTAAGATTTAGAGAAGTTTTCCCATTAGTTAATATTTAATTGGAATTGAATAAAAGAATTGGATTTTTCGGTTTATCGTGAACGGTGTTTTAAATAACATTTGTTCTTCAACCCAATTAACAGTGGAGCTATGATTTTGAATTTATAGTTTTTTAGTTAAGATTAAGGGGATTTTCCAAAGTAAAGATTTTCAGTTTAATATATTAAATTGGAATTGAATAGAATTTGATTCAGTAATAATCGAGATGAGCTTTTGTGAAGGAAGACCGTTAATATATATGGAATTTAAAAGGCTTTGTCGTTATTCCATTTATATTATTAGTCTGATATAGGAATTTATATCGATTGTACACTATTATGATTTCCTTATAGATTCCATTTTGATGGAAGATGATTTTGGGTTTATCGTGAACTGTGTTTTAAATGACATTGGTTATTTAACCCAAGTAACGACGGGATTTATTTCCTAAATTTGAATAATCATTAAGTAATGATTATTGGAGATTAATACTAAGTGGAGTTTTAATAAATCTTTAATTAGATTGAAATGTTAATGTCGTAATTAAATTTGCCAAATTTGAAAAGTGTTCAAAAACGAAGTATCACCAGTTTTACTTTATGCGATAGTTAAATCTTTAATTAGATTTTAACGTTAAATGGTAATTGAATTTACCAATAACATAGTGGGTGTTAGATATGGAGTACTACCAGTTTTGCTCCATGGGATGAATAGGTTGGGATTTGAAAAATAAAATAAATGATTACTTCGGTAAGGCTCGATATTCCAACTAGTTTGATAAACCATAATTTGGTTTAAAGTGTGAAAAGATAATACCAAATCTTTTGAAATGGTTTCCAAGTGAAGAATTAAACAAGAGGTTTAAATGAATTAAATCAAAGATTATACAAAATTTTTTGAAATGGTTTCAAGTGAAGAATTAAACAAGAGGTTTAAATGAATTAAATCATTGATAAGATTTATAGGAATAATTCCCGATGTAAAGAATACTTGAATAAAACAATATTCTGGATTGGGATGAGGCATATGATGTGTTTTTATAGCACTTGATTATTGATCATAAAATACGCGTGTTATTCGAAAAGACTGGTTTCATCCCGTTCTGAATAACTGATACAACGACTAAAAGTCGACGATGAAGACGGTAGTCGAAGACGGGAGATCTTCACATTTTATGGATGATTACTGATGTCTTGATTGGACTGAACCCCCGTGACAAGGTAATAAGTGGTGGTTGTCCAAACGTACATGAAGATCGACTGGATATGTGAGGACCTCTCTCCTATATTGGACATATAGGACGAGGAATAAGGTGCCTCCGGTTTCATTCAGACCCAGAATAGACTTGTAAATGGATATATGTCTGACATTGGATTTCAGTCTGTGTTGATTGATTTCAATGAAAAATACATTTGTTTGGTGGTGGAGAATATATTCTCTTGCTTAATACCTTTTCTGAGACATACGAGCTTAGAGATTATATATTAATGGACATCAGTTGTATGGCGTGAATTGTTAATGTGGCATGCTAAGATGCAATGATCAAGGCTTTTGTTGAAAAGCAGAGTCTTGTGGATGATGATCAAAGCACGGCTTTAGAAGCGCAGCTTTGTGTAGCGTTAATTCGCGAGCTTCACACCCCGGTATGAACCAGAAACGGGATGAGGAATTGTAGGGAGTGCATGTGTTTCTTTCTAGCTAGGAGTGATGTCATGGTATGGAGCCTAGACATTTTACTTATGTGGTTGTTGGAAAGCGAGGTACCATGGATTTGAGTCCCTAATGGCTCTAGATGGTCGACATACTGACCAGATTTTATTCCCGATAGGGCAGGGAAACGTATTGTTCAGGAATTGCCAATCCACTAAAGTAAGTGTGGACCGGCTCTGCCGGATTCCAGGTGCAGTTGCGGCTGAATCCTGCGACATGGTAGGCTAGAGTGTCTCGAACCGGAAGGAGAGATCCCTTGCCTTGGTTCATGATGGAAATCCAATTTCCAATACGACATTTATATGTGAAGTTGATTTTGACACTATGCACTTATAATAACATCAAAATGATTTGTTTTAAACGTACCAAGCATGTTTGGCTATTATAAGGGAAAACTCTATCCTCCGGCTTGCGTTGCATTGTGTGATGGGACCGGAGTCTTATAATAGCTTCATTTTCCAAAAAGCATTACGTTGTTTTATTTTAAACTGAGATTCATGTGGAGTAAACCTCTTCCATATTTTACGGCGTGGTCCCATGATTTCCCAACTTTTAAAGTAAAGATTTAATAACTGGTTTAAATCTCACACTAGTCCCATGTCTGACTCGAAGTTTATTGTTTTGACCTAAACTCTGGGTGCCCATATTTTCCGCACAGGCAGCTAGTATTTTTGGTATTGAAGATTTCTATTTAACAGGATCCTGGATTACAGCTGGAGCTATATTCTGAAATCTTTGTATCCGTGTATTTCATTCAGTTGTGTTAGATGATGTATTTCTGTTGTACATTATTCTTATGTATTATTTTTCCGATGCATTGTAATTTAAATCTTTGATATTTTTCAGTGTATATTATTTACTGAAACTCTGGTATATTCTTGTACTCTGATGTAAATTGTTGTAATAGCAATGAAATATTCTGTTGTTTATGTTCTTATGCGTCGTGTTCTCAAAGTAATCCGTTGTTTCTCGTCTCTTTGGAGATCAGGAGATTTTGGGTCGTTTCGTTGATTTTCAAGGCCAAATCACAAACAATAATCCGTATAATCACGGAATCCAATATCGAAATATTCCGAAGATTATTTCCATTTCAAATCCATTCCAATTTATTCGTTGGATATTCTGGTTATTTTAAAACCAATTTCAAATCCAATTTGTTTATTTCTAAAAATAATTGGATTATTATTCTAGTTATTAATTAGTTCATTCAGATAAAAATATCTTTTATCTTTCCAAATATGAAAATTTTCATCTAAAAATCTTTTCAAATCATTTATTATGATTTTAAATAATTTTTCCATATTTTTAATAATTTTAATATTGCCATTTCAGTCAGTTTCCAGTAATGGCCACTGAACTGCATCTATAGCGACCTTTTCTGAAATTGATGTTTGAACATATCAAAAATCATATGCCTGACAAATAGTACATGCTTACTATATTCATAGGGTTTGATGATTTTATGAGTCAATTGGCTAGCCGCTTGGCTTTTTCATTTTCTTTTGGATTGATGAGGGCCCTGTGAGGCAAGTTGTGGGGATTTCGAAGATTATATGGATATTGTTGAGGAATTTGGAAGATCAGTTATTCCCAATACGATATCCGTTGGTTTTAGAATTTGATATTGAATATAAGCTGATGTAATTTCTATTCAGAGCCTTGTATTTAATATCATAATTGGATTTTAGGTTTATCGTGAACGGTCTTTTAAATAACCCATGTTCTTTTACCCAATGAACAACAAAGATATGATTTGGAATTTATATTCTTTAATTAAGATTGATGGAAATTTTCCAAAGTATAGATTTCCAATTTGATATATTGAATCGGAATTGAATGGAATTCGATTTGGTAATAACCGAAATGAGCTTCTGTGAATGAAGACCGTTACTATATATGGAATTTAAAAGGCTTTGCCGCTATTCCATTTATATTATTAGTCTAATATGGGAATTTATATCGATTATACACTGTTATGATTTCCGTGTAGATTCCATTTTAATGGAATATGATTTTGGGTTTTTCGTGAACGATGTTTTAAAGAACATTCGTTTTTAACCCAGGTAGAGACGGGATTTATTTCCTAAATTTGAATAATAATTGAATAATGATTTTTGGAAATTAAAACTAAGCAGACTTTTAATGAATCTTTAATTAGATGGGAAAGCGAATGAGGTAATTAAATTTACTGAATTCACGAATTGATCGAGAATGTAGCACCACTATTTTTACTCTATGTGATAGTTAAATCTTTAATTAGATTTGAATGTGAAATGGTAAATAGATTTACCGATAGCATCGTGGGTATTAGATATGGAGTACTACCAGTTTTGCTCTATGGGATAAATAAGTTGGGATTGGGATTAATAAATAAATGATTACTTCGGTGTGGCTCGATAATCTCGACTAGTTTTATGAACCTTAATTTGGTTTAGAATTTTTTAGGGATAAAATAAAATATTTGAAAATGATATCCAAAGGAAAATTAAAAATAAATTTAAAAGAATTTATCATTGATAAAATTAATGGGAATCTTGCCCTAAAAATGTGAATACTTGAATAAAAGAATATTCTGAACTGGAATAAGGTGTATAATGTGTTTTTATTGCACTCGATTATTGATTATGAAATACGTGAGTTATTCGGAAAGACCGGTTTATCCCATTCTGAATAACTGATACAAGGACTAACAGTCGACGATGAAGATGGTGGTTGAAGACCAGTGTTCTTCACATCGTTTGTATGATTACTGATGTCTTGATTGGGCTGTACACCTAAGACAAAGTAATAAGTGGTGATCGTCTAGACGTACCTAGAGATCGACTGGATACGCAAGGACCTCTCTCCTGTATTGGACATATGGGATGAGGAATAAGGTGCCTCCGGTTTCGTTTAGACCCAGAACAGACTTGTAAATGGATGTGTGCCTGACATTGGATTTCATTCTATGTTGATTGATTTCTATTAAATATATATCTGTTTGGTTGCAGAGAATTTATTCTCTTGCTTAACACCCTTCTTTGAGACGTACAAGCTTAGAGGTTATATATTGATAGACATCAGTTGTATGGCATGAATTGTCAGTGTGGCTTGCTAAGATGCAAATGATCAAGGCTTTTGTTGAAAAGCAGAGTCTTGTGGTTGATGATCAAAGCACGGCTTTACTTAGCATAACTTTGTGTATAGCGTTAATTCGTGAGCCTTACACTTCGGTATGAGTTAAAAACAGGATAAGGGACGCAGTGAGCGCACACGTTTCTTTCTAGCTAGGAGTGGTGTCATAGTATAGAGCCCCGTCATTTTTAGTTATGTGGATGATGGATTGCGAGGAGCCTCGGATTTGAGTCCCTAGTGGTTCTTGATATAGTCGACGTATTGACCATTTTAGAGGTCTGATAGGACCGCGGAACATGTGTTCAGGAATAACTGATCCACTAATGTATGTGTGGACCGGCACTGCAGGATCCAAGGGCTCGCCAACGTTCGAGTACTAGGTCATTCCACTAGAGTTGGCCCGAATCAGTAAGGAGTACATCCCTTGCCTTGACTCATGATGAAAATCCAATTTCCAATATGACATTCTTCGGTTTTAGTTGTAAAACTAGTATGGTGACATGATAAATGATACCCATGCCTTCTATGATTGATACATTTATATTTGAAATTGTTTCGATGCAACACTTATAGTAATATGAAAATGATTTGTTTTAAACGTACATAGCATGTTTGGCTATTATAAGGGAAAACTCTATCCTCTGGCTTGCGTTGCATTATGTGATGGGACCTGGGTCTTATAATAGCTTCATTTATTAAAAAGCATTGCATTGTTTCTTGTTTTAAACTAGCATTCATGTGGAGTCAACCCGTTCCGTGTTCAAAGTAAAAAGTTAATAACTATTTTAGTTCTCACACCAGTCCCATGGCTGACTCAGAGTTTATTGTTTCTACCCATGGGCAGCTAGTAGTTTTGGTTTTCATAGATACTTCTTTTTACAGGATCCTGGATTATAGCTGGAGCTATATTCGAAAAGCTTTTTATCCGTATATTTCTTTCAGTTGTGGTTGTAGACGATTTCTGCTATACATTATACGCGTGTATATTTTCCATTGCTTTGTAATTTTTAAATCTCTTATATTTATTTTTCCACTGTGTATTATACATTCATACTCTGATATATTCTTATACTCTGATGTAAATTGTTGTATTAGCAATGAAATGTTCTTCTGTTTGTGTTATGATGCGTCATGTTCTTAAGGCAATCCAGGCTTTCCCGTAAGGGGAAGTTTCATTCGTTTCCTTGTGGTGTTTTGAAAAGATAAAAATAATTTTTATCTAAATGAGCTAGTTAATAACTAGAATAATAAATGGGATAGAAAATGGTTTTAAAATAACCAGAATTTTCCAATGAATAAACTAGAATGGATTTGGAATGGAAATAATCTTCAGAATATTTTGATATTAGATTCCGTGATTATACGGATATTGTTGAAGAATTTGGAAATACATATATCGTTATTCCCAATACGATATCCGTTGGTTTTAGAATTTGATATTGAATATAAGTCGATATTAATTTCTATTCAGAGCCTTGTATTTAATATCAAATTGGACTTTAGGTTTGTCGTGAATGGTGTCTTAAATAACACTGTTCTTAAACCCAGTTGAGAAAAGAATAAATCTTTTAATTAAGATTAATGAAGTTTTCCAATTAATTAATATTTAATTGGAATTGAATAATAGAATTGGATTTTTGGGTTTATCGTGAGCTGTGTTTTAAATAACATTTGTTCTTTAACCCAATTAACAGTGAAGATATGATTTGGAATTTATAAATCTTTTTATTAAGATTTAAAGGGAATTTTCCAAAGTAAAGTTTTCTAATCTAATATAAGAAATTGGAATTAAATGGAATTCGATTTAGTAATAATCGAGATGAGCTTCTGTAAAGGAAGACCGAAAGTATATATGGAATTTAAAAGGCTATGCCGTTATTCCATTTATATTATTAGTTTGATACAGAAATTTATATCGAATATATATATTGATCTGTTTTTCGTGAAGATTCCATAGTTAATGGAAGTGGATTTGGATTTCTCGTGAACTGCATTTTAAATGACATTGATTCTTTAACACAATTAGATATAAGATTAATTTTTTAAAGTTGAATGATCATAAAGTAATGATTTTAGAGATTAAAATTAAGATAGATTTTTAATGAATCTTTAAAAAGTGAATGAGATAATTAAATTTATCAAACACTAGAAATGATCGAGAATGGAGTACCACCAGTTTTACTCAAGGCGATAGTCAAATCTTTAATTAGATTTGAACGTGAAATGGTAATTACATTTACCGATAACACCGTGAGTGTTAGATATGAAGTAGTACCAGATTTGCTCCATGGGATGAATAGGTTCGGATTGGAAAATAAATAAATGATTACTTTGGTAAGGCTCGATAGTCCCGACTAGTCAATCAACCTTGTTCGGTTTAGATGTTGAAAAGATAGAATAAAATCCTTTGAAAATGATGTCCAAAGGAAGATTAAAGAATAAGTTTCGAAGAATTTATCTTTGATAAACTAGTGGGAACCTTTCCCTAAATATTTGAATATTTGAATAAAAGAATATTCTGAATTGGAATGAGGCATATGATTTTTTTATATATCACTTGAATATAAAATACGCGAGTTATTCGGAAAGACTGGGCTTATCCCATTCTGAATAACTGATACGACAATTAAATATTGATGATGAAGATGGTGGTTGAAATCCGGAAATCTTCACATAGTATGGATGATTACTGATGTCTTGATTGGGTTGCTCCCCCAAGACAAGGTAATAAGTGGTGATCGTCCAAATGTACTTGGAGATCGAATGGATGTGCGAAGACCTCTCTCATGTATTGGACATATGGGACGAGGAATAAGGTGCCTTCAGTTTCGTTCAGACCCAGAACGGACTTGTAAATGGACGTGTGTCTGACATTGGATTTTGTTCTATGTTGACTGATTTCTATAATATATATATATATATATATATATATATTTGTGTGTGTTTGGTGGCGAAGAATTTATTCTCTTGCTTAACACCCTTCTCTAAGATGTACGATCTTAGAGGTTATATATTGATAGACATAAGTTGCATGGCGTGAATTGTCAGTGTGGGATGCCAAGAGGCAAATGATCAGGGCCTTTGTTGACAAGCAGAATCTTGTGGATGATGAACAAAGCACGACTTTAATTACCATAGCTTTGTGCAGCGTTAATTCGTGAGTTTCACACCCTGGTATGAACCAGAAACGGGATGAAGGATCCAGGGAGAACATGCGTTTCTTTCTAGCTAGGAGTGGTGTCATGGTATGGAGCCTAGATATTTTACTTATGTAGACGTTGGAAAGAAAGGTACCTTGGATTTGAGTCCCTAAGGGCTCTTGATATGGTCGACATACTGACCATCATGCCCCCATAGGGCAGGGAAACGTATTGTTCAGGAATTATAATCCACTAAAGTAAGTGTGGACCGAACCTGTGGCTCCAGGTGTAGTTGCGGCTGAATCCTAAGACATGCTATGCTAGATTGTCTCGAATTCGGTAAGGAGAGATCCCTTGCCTTGGTTCATGATGGAAATCCAATTTCCAATTCACGGCTTTTCGGTTTTAGTTGTAGAACTAGTATGGCGACATGATATATGGTACCCATGCCGTCTATGATTGGTACATTTATATTTGAAGTTGATTTTGATACTATGCACCTATAGTAATATCAAAATGATTTGTTTTAAATTGTACCAAGCATGTTTGGCTATTATAAGATAAAACTCTATCCTTCGGCTTGTGGTGCATTGTGTGATGGGACTTGAGTCTTATAATAGCTTCATTTTTTCAAAAAGCATTGCGTTCTTTTATTTTAAATTGAAATTCATGTGGAGTAAACCCGTTCCGTATTATACAATGTGGTCCCGTGATTTCCCAACTTGTAAAGTAAAGATTTAATAACTGTTTTAGTTCTCACACCAGTCCCATGACTGACCTGAAGTTTATTGTTTTAACCTAAACTCTGGGTGCCCATATGTAATGTCCCGTATTTTCTGACCATTTATTTGAGATATTTTATTTATTTAAAATAAGGATTTATATATCATCGATATCGTTTAACCCAAATTTTTGAATGACAAGTTTTAATCCATCTTAGTCTGGTTCGAAGTTTTCATTTTGAATATATTCAATAATATCGGTTTATTATTTATTCAATTAAGCTGTTTTGAAATTTAACTTGTATCAACATTATAAAGGGATTTATGAATAACCCAATCCATAACTTACGTACAACATTCACACAGCTTACGTTTTCAATACATATCCATCAACCTTCTCATTCGGCTAATCAAATGAGATCATTACATATCAGTTGGAAGTGGCGTACAAGGTAAATAACATATATTCATGTGTTATCATATACTAATGCAACAAAATGGTATCTAATCCATAAACATTTATTCTTGTACAAAATCTGAACGAACAAGAATAAACACTTTATATACACAATAAGTTCAAGTATAAACCCTTACAAAATATCTTGCCATACAAATGTACACGCATGAAATCAAATCTGTACATTTGATACAACAATTCAGTAGCACATGGGAAATCTAAAACAATATCCTCTCACGGCATCATGACTCCCATCACCGGTAAATCTGATCTGAAAAGAAAGGAAGGAAAAAAAATGAATTCAACAAAATCGAAACAACTATGTATATGCATGACAACAGCTAATGAAAACAAGTATGAATAGCTAGAACAACTAGGATAAACAAATATAAATATATTATCAAATCCATACCAGAATCGAATCAGCAAAATATTTGGCTGTGATCAGCAAAGCAGTACAAACCAGATCTTTTAAAGTCAAAGTACAAGATGCCATGTTCTTTCCTAAACAGTAGAAAACCCAATCAAATCTACATATATATTCATATATATTCAAAAGTTAAAAACCAATTATTTCGATATTGAAACAGATCTACTTTTAGAAAACCTAGAATTCTTAGACAATGAACAGTAAAGAAATCAAATCTTTACACCATCAAATCGAAACAACTAATATACAACTATAATTAGAAAATCTTATGTACAAAATCTGGTCTGACATATATATATATATATATGTACATTAGTTCAAAGCTGAACCGAAATGAACCATTCAATGGTTGATGTACACAGACAATGTACAATGAGAATGGACAATACATAGCCTAACCTAACCTAGGTAGGAACAGCTCGATTGTTGTACATATCTGAGCAGAAACAGTACGTGAAATGGCAATATAAAGTATTCACATTTCTGCTAAGTACCCACAACCATCAACATATCCATCACAAACAGTGCAGTCACATTGCACAAAATTGAAATGAAGAGATTTCACCTAAGAACTAGGACTGAACTGTGACGATCCCAAAATCTGTGTGACGGTATTAAGGATAATCATTGGAATATAACACATCAATCATCATAGCAGAGAACAGATAATAGCAAAAACAATAAATAGAATAATTTTACATGGATATGACAGCGGATTCATAACATGCAACAACATCAGAATAGCACAACGTAGGATATAACTTACTAAATAAAGGGGAATGACCAGTCACCATCGCCAGAGGCGGAATATATACATGCAGTGAGACATAATAAGGGTATCGGTCTACATTGCCGAAGGCGGTACATATAGATACGATAATAAGTACTGGAAGTAAAACAGTCTGCATCGCCCGTGGCGGAATCATAATATAAACAATAATGGCGGAAAATGTCAAAGTCATTTCGGTGAAGTCAGCCTCGCCATGAGCCAAAAGTGCAATCCATACTACAGTGCTGAGCCAAAAACAACCTGTCACCTGTGAACTAGGCTGCCCGTGTGAAAATAAGGGCACCCGCGTTTGCAAAGTGAAACAAACAACGAGTCAGTCATGGGGACTGGTATGAGAAATCTACTTAATAGTTTAAACAACAGAAATAAGAAAATCATAGGACCACGCCACTTTCGCGGAATGGGTTTATTCCAGTGATTGCTGGTGCATTTAAAACAAAGTAAATCCTTTAAAACAACGCAATGCTTTTAAAAAGAATGTAGCCATTATTAGACTCAAGTCCTATCATACAATGCAACGCAAGCCGGAGGATAGAGTTTTACCTTATAATGGCCAAATATGCTTGATATGTGTAAAGAAAAATCATTTGATATTATTACTAGTGCATATATGTTTCAAAAACGAATAGCATCATAAATATCAATCATAGGCGACATAACTACCATATACAATGTCGCCATACTAGTTCTACAATCAAATCCGTTATTTCGTATTGGAAATTGGATTTCCGTCATGAGTCGAGGGATGAGGCAAGCTCCTCTCCGCTTCGAGACACTCTAGCAAATGCCTCAGGACTACGCACTCTGGGTAACCCTTGGATCGGCTGGGCCGGTCCTCTCATACGTTTGAGGATTGGCAATTCCTAAACACACGTTTCCCGGTCCTTACAGACCTATAATT
The DNA here is from genome assembly GCA_030737875.1 of Allium sativum. NCBI lineage: Eukaryota > Viridiplantae > Streptophyta > Magnoliopsida > Asparagales > Amaryllidaceae > Allium > Allium sativum. The sequence continues at coordinate 244,197,191 of CM060923.1, forward strand.
GAGGCGCCTCGCATTCCAACAACCACAAAGGTGAAAAGTAGATATAAATGTCAGGGCTGGTAGGTCACTGACACCACCATAGCTAGAAATAAACGTCGTGTCCTCCTAGCGGTCGTATCCCGTTTTTAACTCATACCGAGGTGTGAGGCTCGTGAATCCACGCTATACACAATGCCAAGCTACGTAGGCCGTGCTTTGATCATCAAACACAAGACTTTGCTTTGCAACAGAAGCCTTGATCACAACATCTTGGCATGCCACATAGGCAGTCCACTCCATACGACTGATTTTTATCGATATATAACCTCTGAGCTCGTACGTCTCAGAGAAGGGCGTTAAGCAAAAGAATAAATTCTCCACCGCCAAACAGATATATATTTAACAGAGATCAATCAGTATAGAACAAAATCCAACGTCAGACAGACAGTCCATTTACAAGTCCGTTCTGGGTCTGAACGAAACCGGAGATGTCAAATTCCTCGTATATCCGTCCAATCAACACATACGTTCAAACGGCTACTACTCCCGTTCCTTCACGGTAGCTACTCCAGTCTGGAACCTCAGCAGCGCCCATCCAACCGATACGAAGATCGTCGGTCTTGAATCGTCTTTGTATTTTCCAATTCGAATCGCTCGATCAATTATTTGAAATGAGGGTTAGCTCGGCCTTTTCAAATAATTCACGTAATTAGAATTCAATCAATTCTTTCCATGGTTATATTATTCGACAATCACATTTCGATTCTTTAGTATAATTTTCGTGTCAAACACATACAACCATCAAATATCAAGCAGATCAAGCCAAATTGGTTTATTTCCAATCTATGTTGCTTATAATATTTTATAACGATTTTTCGCCATTTTTATTTATTTTAAAATGGCCCTATTTAATTAAATGACGTTTCAGGTCGTGTCGTGGCACTGACGTTGTTTTTCCCCTAATTTGTTTTACACATATCGGAAAATCTAACCGTTGGATTTCTACAAAGTCTATATCAGTGGGAAGATATTCCCAAAGTGAACCTAACGGTTTCAGTTTCGTGAAAATCCGACGTTCGGATCTTCCACACTAGTCGTTTGAAGTTACGGTTTCAAAATTCGAACTGCAGTGTCGTTATTCGATTTAATTTAATTATATTTTTATATATATATAAATATAAGCGATTCTGGCGCTGTTTTTCTTCAGATTTGAATTAAACATTCCAGACAATCCAACCGTTGGATTTTTACAAAGTTGGTGCCGTTGGAAAGATTTTTCCATGGCGAACCCAGCAGTTGCGGTTTCGGGAAAATCCGATGATCGGATTTCTCATACTAATCGATTCAAATTACGATTTCAAAACACGAAATGCACAGCTTCGATTCCTTTCCATTCTATATATATATATATATATATATATATAGTTCATTCTTTAATTTCAACATCGTTTTCACTTCAAATATTTCACTAACGCCTTTATATTTCGAAAAATTTCGCCATAACCTCCTTTGTACGGGGAGGGGTTTGGAAATTTATTGGTCCGTGTTAGGTACCCAATAAATCCTATAAAGCATCCACATATTTATAGTGATATATTCTGGTGTTTACAAGGGAGTTTGTATAGATAATAACTCGAGAGAATAAATTCTCGTCACCCTGTCAAAGCCTGAGGGAGTGTGTATTTTAAATGCTTCGGAGGATAAATCCTCGTCACCACGTCTCGTGTGGGAATAAATAGTCCATGTGCCGTATCTAATGACTAGAGAGACGTGATTATTATCAACTCCAGACCCGTGTGGGGTTTTTATTAATCTGGCAATTTATCGTTATATTTCATATAGTCCATATCAGTCATCAGTTCAACCTGTAGTATATAATCATCGCCATACAAGCCTCTCGCTCGTATGGTAAATCTTCCACCTCGTCACACAAGCTCCAAATGCTTATGTGGAATATGATGAAGTATGCCTATCGTCAGGAGTATGCCATGTAGTGTAGTTCAAAATTAATTGTTACTATCCTATGGCGATGTTTATTATTTCACACAGAATAACCAACACTCCGTATCCGATGGCATTCACATGAGTTGATATAAAAATAAAATTGCGCAGCCAACTCATCAAGGCTTACCTATTTGTCGGACACGCAAATAATTTCTTTACTCTACAGCTAATCCATTTTCCTGTTCGACACATGTATATATATGCAGAACAAAGCTAATAACAACATTTCTAGCAAACTAATATTTATTTCAACACGTGTGTTATTTTATCAAAGCGTATACATGATAAAAGGAATATTTTTATCATCAAAAATATTTATTCAACACGTGAATGTTTTTAACACTTCATATTCACAAAAAAATGTAGTTTTTATTGTCTATTCATTTTATTTTAAAATACGATAACATTCAACACATGAATTTCAATTCAACGAATGAATTTCAATTCAATACATGAATATTTCCTATAGTTTGTATATATATAAAAATGTGATTTTTATCGTTAAAACTATTTGTTTAAAATTCGAATAATATTCAACACATGAATTTCGATTCAATGAGTGAATTTCAATTCAACACATGAATATTCTCTATAGTTTGTATATATATAAAAATGTGATTTTTATCGCTAAAGCTATTTGTTTAAAATTCGAATAATATTCAACACATGAATTTCAACTCGACGAACGAATTTCAATTCAACACATGAATATTCCCTATAGTTTGTATATATATAAAAATGTGATTTTTATCGCTAAAGCTATTTGTTTAAAATTCGAATAATATTCAATACATGAATTTCAACTCGACGAACGAATTTCAATTCAACACATGAATATTCCCTATAGTTTGTATATATATAAAAATGTGATTTTTATCGCTAAAGCTATTTGTTTAAAATTCGAATAATATTCAACACATGAATTTCAACTTGACGAACGAATTTCAATTCAACACATGAATATTCCCTATAGTTTGTATATATATAAAAATGTGATTTTTATCGTTAAATCTATTTGTTTAAAATTCAAATAATATTCAACACATGAATTTTGATTCAACGAATGAATTTCAATTCAACACATGAATATTCTCTATAGTTTGTATATATATAAAAATGTGATTTTTATTGCTAAATCTATTTGTTTAAAATTTGAATAATATTCAACACATGAATTTCGATTCAACGAATGAATTTCAATTCAACACATGAATATTCTCTATAGTTTTTATATATATAAAAATGTGATTTTTATCGCTAAATCTATTTGTTTAAAATTCAAATAATATTCAACACATGAATTTCGATTCAACGAATGAATTTCAGTTCAACACATGAATATTGGTTTCAACATATGTAATTAATTTCAACAAATGAAAATTATTCTAACACATGAATATTTCAGAAAATTTCGGCAGCATAACGGCAGGGTAGTTAAAACGGGGACCGTCCCTAGTACGGCTCCTCGCTCTACCTTAAAACCTCGCGGTTTTTGACAATGGGGATCATGCATCTAGTTCTCACGCAGGCGGGATGTTTTATTTTCATTTCCACAATCCTATTCTAATTTGTTTCAACCACAAGAGGGTATTTTTCAACCACAAAGGTATTTTTCAACCACAAAGGTATTTTTCAACCACAATATCAACCACAAACTATTATTTCCAACCATTTGTCATACCATATAATATCACACCAATCACAAGCAATAAATATCGTCCATGGTCTGTGGACGAGGGGAGTGTATATATATATATATATTATTTCTATAATTCACTTGCATTTCATCACAATTCAAAGCATATATGTTTCATACAACGATTGTATAATTTATACATCGCTAATATAACTTATACAACACATGTACATGAGGTATACAATGCGTATATAATTTACACTTCGCTTATATAATTTATACAACACGCTTCCATTCACACAGTTTAATTTAGATTCCTCACATTGGTTTTTGTAGTGCTAAAAATCGTAGGAAGATCAGAAAAATCCGCGGCTTCTGCTAGATGGTAGAGAGCCTCCCTGCGGTCCCGATATTTCCTGTTTCATCGAATTTCATTAACACACTAAAAAGATATGATTTTTCAAAGTTTTGCAACACTTAAAAGTGTTATTTTCAATTTAGAAATTTCAAAGCAGATGTTTTTGCAAACCTTCAAAACTAGGTCTTTGATTCTCGAACAATCTGTGTTGTTTCGTCTCGATCAGACCATACGACGTCGAAGAGCTACGAACAGGCTTCCTATCGACGGTGGTGGCAGCGAACTCGGTGGCTCCAGCGACGATCGGCGACGGCGGAAAGATGTGAACTTCCTCGACGAAATGCGACGTCGATCGGTGATGGTTTCTGACGAGGCTGGGTTTGATTTGAAGAGGGGAGGAAGGCGATCGGAATTGTCAACTGGAGGCGGCGGCGAAATTGACTATGGTGGCGGCGATCGAGGTGGAAAGGTTTGAACGATTATTGTCGTTTGTTTCTGAGGGGTTGACCAGATTTTTGATGTGAGAGAAAATGGTAGATATTTTCTAATATATTATATTTTTAAATTCCTATAATATCCTTTCTAGCCAACGTACACCAATTTCAACCCAACGACTGTCGCCCCTAGCTAAATACCCCCATTCCGGACACAATGGGATATGTTTCGTTGGCCAATTCGAATGTTACAGTCAGTTATTTTTCAAATTAAAGTATAAAACATTTTATATTCAATTTGAACGTACATTTCAATTTGCCAGGGCCACAAACTGAATCGAAAAATTCCAGAAAAATAAATCTAGCTTTGTTTTGACAATATGGTCACAACAAAACCAGTTTCGTCGAATTCTGAGCTCATATGCAAAATGTCCATTTTCATGTCGATCCATTTTAACAGAAATCGACCAATCACATTTTCTTTTGCCCCGCTCACATACTAGCTTCAAAAATTATGAAGTTTGAAACCTAGCAATAATTTGACATCCCGGACCCAACAAAAGTGGTTTCGTCGAATTCCGAGGTCGTATGCAAAATATCTATTTTCAAGGGCTATATATGCTATATAGCAACCCTTCTGAAAATTCATTTGGGCTTAACCTTTGATTCCCATTATGAAACTCCGATTTTTCAGATTCGTTAGAAAGGTATTCATAAACAGATTTAAATATTTTCAGTTTCAATAAAATCTGTTATATTTTCCACCCGGTACAGTCAGACAAAGTTTGTATTCAAATTTTCAAATTGCCTTACTATTCCCAATTCATTATTTTATTGAAATTTGCTATTTCAATTGTTCAAATTCTTTGACAATAACCAATTTTAAATTGGTTCACATTTTCCGGGTTATTACATGAACTAAATCTAACCTATGATATTACCATTCGAGATTGACGTTGATTTTATCTAGATCGGATTCAACTATAAATACACCCACGCACCATAACTATTTCCAAGAACAACCAGTGAAGAAAAACCCATTTGAAAAACCATAAGAAATCAAACAGAAAAATAAAGCAGAAATTTAAAAATCATGAAAAACCACTTATCTGAATCGAAGAGCTAGGGTTCGACCTCGGTTTGGGGGTGAATCGAGCTGAAGGAGGTTCGAATCGTGCAGGCAGCTTAAAGCATGCTGGTATGCTTCGACGTGGTTACAGGAGCGGGAGAACGATAGAAGACAGTTTCGTGAGGCCATAGTTGGGAGCGAGATGAGGTAGGAACGAAGTATGTGAGGAATAAGAGAAGGAGAGGGGTGCGAGACAGGCGAAGCAGGGATGGAAGAGGAGTAGATCGACATGGAAGTTTTTTTTTCTTTGATGTTTGTGGCGGCGGACGAATGAAATGAAGAATGGGAGGGTTTCCATGGTTTAAGGGAAGATAAGGATGGATGCGGGTTATCACGTGATGGGGTAAAGAAACTTATGTAAGGCCCAATATTTGTTTTAATTAAGAGATTGTTTAGTTTAAACGTTTTTATAAATTTCGAACACTCTCGTAATCAGATTCTGATGAAACGAAAAACATCGGAACCGTGAAGATGAGCACTACGCGATGGATAAGAGCTGAGCAGAGCAGACAGCAGCTGGATTTTTTTCAATTAAATTAAACGCAGTTTAATTTGACTAAAATGAGCTGATTTATCGAAAAATCAAACTCAAGGTGAGTTAAACTCACTCAGTTCTCCCCACGTATATTTTATAAGTTGGGTATTTATTTTTGTGTGCTATGGTTGCTAATGATTTGACTGGTTGATGATATATATTCACATATCGTTTGAACTGAGGAAATTAAACGTCGTTTAATTTCAATGAAACTGAATCGTTATTTTAACGATTTGTCCCAATTAAGGTAAGTTACCTTATTGGTCACATTTATAAAATAAACATTTTTTAACAAATGAATTGTTTTGATTGATTGTTGTGGTTGATATTGAATTGTCATTAGAGACTGTTATGAGACCGTTATTCATTTGAATTGAATTGTTTGATTAGATGGTTGATTTAGTTATTGAATATTGACCTAAAATTCACCATGTGTTTGGTTTAAACCAGTGGGTGCTATCGGTTGAGTGATTGGCAATACATGGCCTATGAATTAACCGTTTGTAAATATCAATCTACCGTCAGGTAAATCGACGAGAGAAAGTTATAAAATTTATTTTATAACTGAAAATGGAATTTTAAATCTATTATTTAAATCAAAGTTTGTAAAAAGGAAATAAATATTTATTATTTATTTATTGAGCTTATAATTGATATCAAGTTATTTTATAGAGGAAATTTATTTAAATTAATTTTATTATTAATTAATTTAAATAAAGGATCATCTGGAATTGGTTAATGAGGTAATCGGGTTTTGGATTGAGAGAGTCAACCTTTTTAACTAAATTGAGATTTAGATCAGTTGTTTGAATTAATCCAATGAGATGGGTTAACGAATAATGATTTAATTTTAATAAGATTTTAAAATGGAATTTATTATTTATTTAGCAAATAATAAGTTAATTATACAGGAGTTAACGGTGAAGTGAGTTATTAAATTTAAGAAATTACTTCTTATATGAGAATCATTTATGAAAATTGATCGAAGTTGAAATGGAATAAAATGAAATATGATTTCATTGTGATAAGGATTCATGAACGGGTGTATAGACACCAAGCCTTTATAACAAAATGGAAGAAGGAAATTTAAGCAAATGGGATGGCATATATTAATATTTGCTTAATGTTTGAAATGGATAACGGAAAGGTTATATTAAACTATGATTTTTAAACAAAGTTTATAAAAAGAAGAGGAGATGTAAAGCATTACTTAATAGTAGTATGAAGTGAAATTGATTGAAATAAGATTTCAAGAAGGAGAATTAAAAGTAAATTTTGTAATGAAGTGAGTAATAGGATTTTGAATATGAATCCGAGTAGTTAAATATATTGGTTAAAGGATTAGAAGGAAAAAGGGAATGGGAAAGTTATGTTTGAGAATAGGTTTACTCTTAAACAATAAAGGGAGTTAATATGTTCTAGTAATGAAATCAAAATAAATTTCGTAACTTAAAATTTACTAATGATAAGTTGGGTTGATTTTTTTCAAAATGGTTAAGGAGAAATAAAATAGTAAGGGTTTCGAACAATAATAGAATAAAGAATTGAATATGATTATAGAATATTTTCTTAAATATAAAGTAAAATAGTTTGAAGGAATATCCTGACATCAAAAAAGTTATATTTAAATGGTTGAAATATTTAAGGGTTTAAGATTTACTATCGTTAATCGTTTTAATTAAAAAGGCCATGTAGTGCTGGTACTGAACTGGTAAACTCATATTATTCTCACAATTATTTATTTGATAGTTAAAACACCGACTATCAAACCTGACCATACGATCGTTGGCACGGAAAGACCGGGATCGAATTTATATTTGAAAACTATTCCGACCAACGAATACGTGAAAGAAGATTTTTGAAGATGGAGAAATTGAAGACCGTCGATTTTCATGAGCGGAAGAACTACTGATTGGATTTCTCTGGTTTAGCGGTCGGAGATATTTCAATAGTAATTCTGTCATGATTAGAATCTACGGATTGCAAGGACTTCTTGCTACTGATCTATAGGGTGAGTCCTAGGATGCAGTAGGAGGGTGCCTTCGGTTCATCCTATTCCTGGATGACTTGTATGGACGAATGTCTGACAAAGTATTTCCAAAGGAGTCACGTACGTTGATTTCTTCAAACGTATTATAGTTGGTTAGCTCCCAACTAGAATATTTTTGTGGACGTCAATTAGTGATATCTGATGGATCTGACGATGTGGCATTCAAAGAGAATAGTGGCCAGATATTCGAAAGGAAAATCGAGCCTCAAGCCTCATCAACCGGGAAATGACAAAAGTCGGGCAGGCAGCATGGCTATGTGGGTCGCTCCCATTAAGGTGTATAATCACCTATCTTGAGAAATTCCATTTGCTTCTTTAATTTATATTTCAATGTTGTCCCTTTTCGGGAAACGGTTGCTGATCCAAACCGTTGGTGATATACATTCGATACACTCAAGCGAAATGAGTGGTCAGTCATATAAGTAACATAGATATGAAATATTTAAGTAACACTTCATTTTTTTCTGGGTTTCAGTTGATTTAACTCTTCATTAAACCATGGATGAATTATATTCAATTCATCTAACAAGCAGACAACAATTGATCAATGATCAAGGCACAACAATTCAATCAAATCACTAAATTCACATTCAATATTTCTATTTAATTCAACATATTTAAATATCAATCGATAGATAATCGTTTGATTTCTATTTAATTATTATTCATTAAATTTCCAATTTTAAATCAATTTTATTTAATTACAACATCATTTCATAATAAATTTTCAATATCATCATTAATGATTTAATTCAATTTCACTTAACCCAGTTAAGTTCCAATTCAAAATTTTAACAAAATTCTGAATCCCATTCAAATCAGTCAACACACCATATCTAAATAATTTGAGAAAATTATTTCTTTTCTATACAAAAATATATTTTTTCGGGTAAAATTATTTCGTTTACCCTCTTTACAAAACAATATTGTGTCCATTACCAGTTCAATGCTTTTCAACATTTGAACCGATCAAACAACACAATACAAAACATTTATATATAAAATTTACAAATACCCTCTCATATATACACTTAAACTCAATCTAGGGTGTTACTAACCCCATCTCCATCGAGTTATGCCACAAAGCCAAGATTATTACTAAACCAATAGCTCTGATACCACTGCAACGACCCAGGGTTTTCGGCCCCGGAAATCGACATAAATATATTACCATATCTCATGCCAATCCTCCAAAACACCGAGAACATCCGAGCGTTAATAGAAAGAAGTTAGAGGGTGGGATAAGAGAGAAAGAAATATTAGAATAGAAGAAGAAGAAGAAGAACACAACACAGAGTCTCATATCGCAGCGGAACAAAATATAATATAGAAATAAATCATTAATGAGAGCTTTAAATAAAACTTACAATATCAGAATACATCAACTCATCTGGACAGTTATAATGATCTGTCCTACATACAACACACAGCGGAATAGTGTCCACATAATATCATACGTCTGAACTCTTCCAGCCCGTCTCTCCATAACATTCGGTATCCTGAACCTGTACACCCCGGGCTAACCCGAGTATTTAGAAAACACCGGGTCAGTCTGGTGAACCAGAGTGAGATAAACTCGCACAGTATTAAAATTAAATCATCCAATCATGATTTTGAAGTTTGAAATCTTTTCAAAAGGGAAGGATAATCGTAAGACCAAATCCACACATAAACACGGATGGTTTTTACCTTATGGTAACCCAAAACAGTTTTGAAACCAATATCCTTTCTGATATTATAATAATGTCTAAATACAAGTAAATAACAATCTAGTGGAATGCTTTCATCTCACGCTCCACATATATAGAATACAATCAAAACCGTAGGCGCTTATTGGAGTTTGGATTCTAACTCTGACAAGGTATGGGACCACCTGCCAATCGTGTATCTCTAGAGACGAATACACTGGGTTCAACAAGAACGTCTTGCAACCCGGCCCTCACATGACTGACCACTCATTTCGCTTGAGGGTATCGAATGTATATCACCAACGGTTGGGATCAGCAAACGTTTCCCGAAAAGGGACAGCATCGAAATATAGATTAAAGAAGCAAATGGAATTTCTCTAGATAGGTGATTATACACCGTAATGGGAGCGACCCACATAGCCATGCTACCTGCCCAACTTTTGCCATTTCCCGGTTGATGAGGCTTGAGGCTCGATTTTCCCTTCGAATATCTGGCCACTATTCTCTTTGAATGCCACATTGTCAGATCCATCAGATATCACTAATTGACGTCCACAAAAATATTCTAGTTGGGAGCTAACCAACTATAATACGTTTGAAGAAATCAACGTACGTGACTCCTTTGGAAATACTTTGTCAGACATTCGTCCATACAAGTCATCCAGGAATAGGATGAACCGAAGGCACCCTCCTACTGCATCCTAGGACTCACCCTATAGATCAGTAACGAGAAGTCCTTGCAATCCGTAGATTCTAATCACGACAGAATTACTATTGAAATATCTCCGGCCGCTAAACCAGAGAAAACCAATCAGTAGTTCTTCCGCTCATGAAAATCGACGGTCTTCAATTTCTCCATCTTCAAAAATCTTCTTTCACGTATTCGCTAGTCCGAATGGTTTTCAAATATAAATTCGATCCCGGTCTTTCCGTGCCAACGATCGTATGGTCAGGTTTAATAGTCGGTGTTTTAACTATCAAATAAATAATTGTGAGAATAATATGAATGGTGTGTTGACTGATCTGAATGGGTTTCAGAATTTTGTTAAAATTTTGAATCGGAACTTAACTGGGTTAAGTGAAATCGAATTAAATCATTAATGATGATATTGAAAATTTATTAAGAAATGATGTTGTAATTAAACAAAATTGATTTAAAATTGGAAATTTAATGAATAATAATTAAACAGAAATCAAACGATTATCAATCGATTGATATTTAAATATGTTGAATTAAATAGAAATATTGAATGTGAATTTAGTGATTTGATTGAATTGTTGTGTTGGATCTAGATTAACCCTAGAGGGGGGGGTGAATAGGGTTTATCACAGTTTTAAACTGAATTTAAAAATTGACAGGATATTAAAAAAATAAAAACAGATCACAGAATGCAGCAGAAATAAAAGTGCAGAAAATAAATCACACACAGATATACCCAGCTTCGGCAAAACCCTGCCTACTGCTGCATTCCTAAGGTTTCTACTAGATGATAGAACAGATCCCGCATACAAGACCTTGTACACTCGCGACTCTCGCTCCTATTCTAACTCTACGCTCAAAACCCTAGACTGGACGATATCCCCTCGACCAGATTTACCCGTATTACAATCCCGTAACACGTAACACAGATTTTACATACTCTGATACTGACAGTCAGCACCCTGACTGGATTCCTAGACTTTACAGATCTAGACACAGTTTGAATTTGGTTTACAAAACAAAAACAAAACACAATAAAGAATTAAAAAAAAAACAAAAACAAATCAAACCCTAGGATTTAAAGATATAAGGGTCATCCCCTTTGTAAATTATGGCCGGCCCACTTCATTTGTTTTTTGCCCGATTGCTTTGTCCTCTAAAAAAAAATGGCGGCTGATTAATTCTAGGGTTTCTCGTCTTTGCCCCAATTCGATTGCGATAGCTCCAGATAGATGAATTCTGGTTCTCTGATGAACTTCAGTTCTTCGATGTATATCTTCACGTCTGATATCGGATTTTCTGGTGGTTGAAACTTGGTAAGATTTCTGATTTTAATTCTTTGGTTGCTCGGTTAATTTGCTTGGTTTCGATCGCATAAACTGCCTGTGATGATGTGGTGTCATATAGGATTTCATATCCTTAACTTGCGCTCTGATTTCTTGAATGATTTGGTCTGATTTTGTGTTGTTTCCCCTTTTGATTCTCGGCTTGAATTGATTTGCCCCTTTTGTTTCTCTGTAAATTAGCCGAGATAAAAACAAACTTTGTGATGATTCTGGACATACATCCATTTCTGGCATGATTTATTTCAGGAAAAACAACCTGATTAATTTCCCTTTCGAATTTGAACCCACTCTGCATTGATTAGATATGGTAATTCAGGAATAAATATTTGTTGTCCCCTTTTAAAAAAAATAAATCTGCTTTGAATTCCTCTTTTAAATCGATTGATTGGATTGATGAAATGTTGGTTGCCTTGTTTAAAATACCACGGCCTTGAATTGTTTGTGTGTATTTCCATTTTTGTTTTAGAAATTCTCGGCCTAATTGCGTGATGTTTTCCCTTTCTGATTTCCTCGAATGAATTTGAGAAATGTTGCCTTGAATAACTTTCCTGACTGAATCAAAATAGGAAACAATTAATATGATTTTCTGGATTGAAAAACGGTTTTGAAATGTTGCCTTAATTTGAAATGCATTGCTCGACATTAAATTCTCTGATTGAATTTGTTGGAAAAATACTGAGGAGAAAAACTCTTTCCATGATTGTTGCTAGATTTCTTGAAATAAAATTGTTGCCATCTTGAATTCATTTGCCCTTGGAATAAATTTAAAAACTGTCTTGAAATCACACTGCCATTTCTTCCATAATTCTCTTGAATATTATTCTTGACTGAAGGATTTATGGACTGCCTTAATTTGCATTTAAATTTCTTGCCATAACATGCTTGCTGATTTCTGCCGTGATATGTGTTTGATTTGCTGCATACTGCCTGAACTATATATTATATATAAGCGTGAGCTTGTCTTTTACATACGTTCAAACTGTAACTATCCTTTACCATGCTGATTTCCCTTTTTTATGCATGTTGAGTATCATTGCTCACTTGTTGTTTCTCTTCATCATAGTCTCGCTTGTTCATATTGATGCTCCATTGTATTGAACTTGCACCAGTGGCTTGAACATGGTTGACTTCTTTAGCTTGACTATGCTTCATCCATGCCATACTTGAGTTTGATCACTTGCTGCACTTGAAACTTGGTCTGTCTAGATCACTTCTGCACTTGAACTTGTATATTCATGCTGTTAAGAAATGCCATGAGTTTCATCATGACTTTGAGCTGTTCCTTCTTGTTATACATGCATGCACCATGTGATCATTCAATCTGAAAGAAAGAGAAACTTGCTTGCTGCCATACACTTATACATGTTGTTTTATCACCATGTAGTTGAAAGCTCCTGAGATGTTTTGTCCACCCTGTTTTGCACTATTGTTCACCACCATGCTATGTTCATGCTTCAACCCATTTCCTTGCTGGTTTGACATTTCATGAGCACACACTTGTGCTTGTTGACTTGTTGTATCACCATGCTTGCTCGGCCATGCTATGCTGTGTTGACATTGCATGAGCACACACTTGTGCTTGCTGACTTGTTTATTGTTTTCATTCATGTTTGCTCGACTACTTTGACTTTGTTGACTATGTTGCACTGAGTTGAGCAGGTCCTCGTGGCTACTCCTCAGCTGCACATTGGATTGGCGAGGTAGTGCACACGTGTATATTTATACACGTGTGTATATGCAGCCATCCGAAGAGTTGTCCCTGTCCCTGCATTGAGATATATGTTGTCTGCCTTGTGGTATTTACAGTGTATCACTGTGAATATCACAAGCTGTCTAGACACAGATTGATGGTTTTATAATTCAGATCAAGTCATGAAAAATGATGAGAAACACACCAGAAAACTGAGGCAAATAAAATTTTTAAAAATAAAATTTATATTTGCATATATTCTGTTTTATTTCTATTGCAGTGTACTGTGTGTGTGTTTCACATGTGACAGGTAAGCAGGAATGACTGGACTGACTGTGATGACTGGACTGAAAGCTGAAGATAAGAAGACAGTGTGTGGTGTCAATGAATGTATGAGTCTGTATATACAAGTGAAAATGGATATATATGAAATGTAACTGTATATATGTTGTGTGTATGTATGACTGAGTGACAATGAATGAACTGTACTGAGGAGCTGTGAGAGAATTGTACAGATATATGTAATAAACAAATTTGATTGAAATAAAATATCATTTTATTGTTGTCAAACGAACTTGTCTTATTATATTCTGTTTATATACAAGTACAATATACAGTGAATGTTTAAATAGTGGAGTTATACAGAGTTGTACTGTTTGAAAGTTGAAATAGAATATTCAATTTAAATAAAATACTGTATAGATATATAATGTGTATACAGTCGCATTCTATTTAAATATAAATATTATATTACAGTCTGTGTTGTAATGAACAGTACAATAACAAACACATATAAAATAATATTTATTTGGTTGTTATCATCAAACAAAAATCATATAATTGTGTATACAACACCGTTATATACAACAATCTCCCCCTTTTGATGATGACAAACAAATAAAAGATTTTGTATATAATAAATGTGTTTGTTCGTGAATATTTAAACTCCCCCTATTTAAATGCTCCCCCCACAACAGAAACTCCCCCTATAACTGTGCATGAGTGTAAAGAATATAGAATGAATTGAATTTTCAAAATTAAAAATATTTATAAAATATTCACTCATAAATCAAAATCTAATCCATTCTCCCCCTTTTGTTATCATCAAAAGGATATAGAATTTAAAATATAGATGAATAGTGACTAACAAATATTATATCAGCTTAAGAGGAAGAACGATCATCATAAATCTCAATCAGTCAAACAAAAATCATAATATTCTGAGAACAGGTGGCATATTTCACATTTTAGAGAATGACGGATTTACGATGAATTTTATATAAAATGGAGAAAAAAAATGATTTCCAAATATTTTCAAAAGAATTTTATAAAAATGAGTTCAAAAACAGTGATGGATTCGGACTTATAATTATAAATTCAATTTAAATGACAAAATCGAATAATCTCAAATTCCAATATCTATCAATCAACAAATCATAATACGTCATAAAATTTCAACACATTTCACAGATTAGAAAGTGGATTGATAGGCTGGTTAATATACACCAAGGAGAATTTCACATAAAAATTTATTTACTGCAAATTATTTTCTTTTCTTTTTCTTTTGATTTAAGAGCACCCTGACCACGCATAACCAGAGCTTGGATTTTTAAATGAGGTCAGTCGCAGCTTAAATTATAAGTTGTCTCTTAACCATTCATGACCAGAGCTTGGATTTTTAAATGAGGTTAGAAACACACTTATATATTAATTATATTTTCATCATTTTCAGCTTTTAAAAAGAAAAAACTCCTCGATATATAAAACCAGTATGGATGATAGAAATGTGGTAAGTACAGAGATGGACTGTGAAATAAATTTCTAAATTAATTATATTATGAGATATGCATGAACTGTACCGGGATTATTGAAAATTTTCATTTGACACTAATTCTGAAAAATAGCATAACCACAATTCCATCACAACTATTTTCACTGTTTGTTCAAGGTGATTTTAAAAATATTAAACTCTCCACATTTAAAAAAAAATATCATGGATGGCAGAATGATGAAAGATAATGAAGATGGTCGTGAGATAATTTGCCAGTTCAAAGACATTATAATAAATGTTCAACAATCATGAAAATTAAAGAAAAATCTCCTCTTGTTGTGAAATATATTGCAGTCCCAATTCATCACAATTTCAAAATCTAAAAATAATAATTTTGATTGAATTATAAATACAGTTTAATTGGATATTGATTTCAATTTCTGAATGAATAATTAATAAATAATTTTAAAATTGAAAATCAAATACAAGAGGAATATGCTGATCTATGCACGACAAGAAGGGAAAAAATGTGTACAAGACAAAAAGAGTGTGTGGATTTATACATGGTGAAGATTTGAATCTAAGTACAGATGGGTGAGACAAATATAAGGCGCTTCTGATACCACTTGGTGTCTCTATTTACGAGGAATGGTAACAAGACATTTGAGACAAACAAGTATACCACAGACAAAAGAATCTTAAATACAAAGCCCAGTCAGATCAAGCAAATTAATTTCATGTATCAGAGCATGGTATGTATTTGATTCCAAAAACAAGCAGTCACCAAAACATATTTTCCAGAACTATAACTGAGCAGCACAAAAATCATTTTCAAAGCAGGCTTGTCAAGGAGATGTTCCAAAGATATTTCAAACAGTCGAAGAATTGTTCATGATCCAGGATTAAATATAGTTTATTTTAAATCATTTGAACGAATTGCGAAGATATCCGGATTCAACGAATCAATCACACGGTTTATAAACTTTAGATTCAGAATATGTGTGTGATTCAATAAATCAATAAATTCAAATGATTTTAAACAAACTAGTATTCAAGTCAAATATTCATGAATTACCAATGACGTTCAAATCCCAATTCTCAAAGAATTTACACAAATATTTCTGACAAACAGAAAAGTTATTTCAGATCATTTACATCAGAAATGAGAGATATTCATGATCAACACAATTAAACAATAATTTATTTGAAATCAATTGAATCGATGTCAAGGTTTGAGATATAATGAATCAGTCACACAATAATGATAATTTTGATTTTAAGAGGTGTGTGAAATTCAAAATATCATGAGTTTCAGTTGATTTCAAACAAACAAATTCCAAATAAAATGATCATGAATATAAGATGAATTCCAAGATGTATCACAGATTCAATACAATTCAAAATATCCAAGCCAATCTGAAAAAATAATGAAATTAACACAACTGATAAATATTGGTGTGCTGTAATGAGTATAATATTTCAAGCTTTTCTAAAATGAATTAGAAGAAACTCAAAACAGCAGTGGTGTGTGAAACTTCATCAAATTTTCAGATCTTCAAAATTTAGAATCCTAATTAACAATGTTCAAGATTTGACAAGAATACATCAACACTGTTATGAATTCAAAAAATCAGAAAAATAAACTTCAAAACAATTGCAGATATTTACACAAATAAATTCAAGATCTGGAAATGATTACAAACACGAGAGTTTTCTACAAATAAAATGAATTTCCAGACAAATATGAGTTTTGCAATTGGAAGTTAATGGAGCACAGAATAAACAAAGATATGGCAGTGACAAATCAAATAAAGACAAATAGAAGAAAATAAAATAGAAAGGGGTAGAAGAAGTAGAAAAAAAAACAATAAAAAATATTTACAAAGTTGAGGTCAGAGATCATACCTGATTCACAGAAAAAAACGTTGTGGATCTCTAACTTGTCAGACTTTGCTAAGGAACAGTAGATGATTCAATGATGTGAAGCAGTTTGAATCAGTTTCTCTTTGCAGCACAGTTGTTCCTCAGCCTCCTTTGGTACCTATCGATTGAGATGATCAAGTGGTCGAACAAAATTAGTAAAACCACTCACAGTTGTATTCATTTGTTTTGGTACCCAAACTCGTTTATATAACAAACCATTCGAATCTACCTTTGTACCTTTCGGGACCCAAATCTGTTTGAATTTAGTCGAAGCCGTTTTATTTTTATTTGGGGTCCAAGATTGTTTAAATGATTTGTTATCAATCAAAATCACATCACGTTTTTGATTTAAGAATCCTTTGAGAATGTTAGAGTTCAAATTTTCAAAACAAACATTTCCAAAATGATTTGAAGGATTTTTAAAAACAATTGAATTCCGTTTTTCAAACTCATTTGTTTTTCCAAGAACATCATTTTTTCCGAAGCCAAGACCCGATTTATTTCCAATAGAAACTTGATTTTGTAACAACATATTCAATGATTTTTCCCCATTAGAAAATTTATTCAAAGTGGATTCTAATCGTTGAATTTTGGATTTTAGATCGCCATTTTCTTTTAATAAATTTGAGCAATTATTTATAGCGATCATCTGTTCAGCATTGGTCTGATTTAAAACCAGATTCTCATTTTCAAGCAATCTAATTTTGGCCTGAGATTCCGAGATTTCAAATTCAAATCGTTTTTGTTTTTCAGACTCAAAAATCTTGGATTTTTCAATCTCATTTTCAAGTTCTTTCAAAATCAAATCACTTCTCACCAAATTTTCATTTTCAGCAATCTCAAATTTGGAACTTATATCAGTCTTAAAAACTTCAAATTCCTTTTGTAGAAGATTGTTCAAATTTGATAACTCAATCTTGTTTTCTTTTAAGATCAGAATTTCCTTTTCAAACTTTTGAATATTTTTATTGAGATGAACAAGATTGGTTTTCAATTTTAAACAATTTTTGCAATTAGAATTTGAAGAATTCTTAACGTTTTTGAGTTTTGATTCCAAAACATTATTTTTGCAGATCAACTCAAGCTTCTCAGATTTCAGAAGTTTATTTTTAGATTTTAACTTCTCAACAGATTCAGTTAAACCATTTAAACGGTGAATCAAAGAAATATTTCCTGTTGAGTCTCCATCTGGATTTCCATCTGTACAACCTGTCAAG
The DNA here is from genome assembly GCA_030737875.1 of Allium sativum. Taxonomy (NCBI): domain Eukaryota; kingdom Viridiplantae; phylum Streptophyta; class Magnoliopsida; order Asparagales; family Amaryllidaceae; genus Allium; species Allium sativum. The sequence goes on from CM060923.1 coordinate 244,215,651, forward strand.
CACAATTCTGAACCCGAGTTATCTTTCTGGGATTTTGAGCATTTGTCAATTTTTCCATATAGCGCGTTGAGAGTCTGCCAGATTTCCTGCGTAGTCAAACAATGGGAAATAAGGCTATATTGAATATCATCAATATAAGAATATAAAATATGAGTAGCATGTAAATTAAATTCAATATCAACCCTACTTACAATATCATACCCATTTTTAATACTATTCCAACATTTAATATCAACAGATTTTAAATAAGATTTCATTTCTGATTTCCAATTTAAAAAATCTGTACCATTAAAAATAGAAGGAATATGACTGGACTGACTTTCTATGGACTGACAACTAGGATTCACCATTTCTCTAGAGTTAACCGAATACCTGGCTCTGATACCAAATGTTGGATCTAGATTAACCCTAGAGGGGGGGGGGGGTGAATAGGGTTTATCACAGTTTTAAACTGAATTTAAAAATTGACAGGATATTAAAAAAATAAAAACAGATCACAGAATGCAGCAGAAATAAAAGTGCAGAAAATAAATCACACACAGATATACCCAGCTTCGGCAAAACCCTGCCTACTGCTGCATTCCTAAGGTTTCTACTAGATGATAGAACAGATCCCGCATACAAGACCTTGTACACTCGCGACTCTCGCTCCTATTCTAACTCTACGCTCAAAACCCTAGACTGGACGATATCCCCTCGACCAGATTTACCCGTATTACAATCCCGTAACACGTAACACAGATTTTACATACTCTGATACTGACAGTCAGCACCCTGACTGGATTCCTAGACTTTACAGATCTAGACACAGTTTGAATTTGGTTTACAAAACAAAAACAAAACACAATAAAGAATTAAAAAAAAAAACAAAAACAAATTAAACCCTAGGATTTAAAGATATAAGGGTCATCCCCTTTGTAAATTATGGCCGGCCCACTTCATTTGTTTTTTGCCCGATTGCTTTGTCCTCTAAAAAAAATGGCGGCTGATTAATTCTAGGGTTTCTCGTCTTTGCCCCAATTCGATTGCGATAGCTCCAGATAGATGAATTCTGGTTCTCTGATGAACTTCAGTTCTTCGATGTATATCTTCACGTCTGATATCGGATTTTCTGGTGGTCGAAACTTGGTAAGATTTCTGATTTTAATTCTTTGGTTGCTCGGTTAATTTGCTTGGTTTCGATCGCATAAACTGCCTGTGATGATGTGGTGTCATATAGGATTTCATATCCTTAACTTGCGCTCTGATTTCTTGAATGATTTGGTCTGATTTTGTGTTGTTTCCCCTTTTGATTCTCGGCTTGAATTGATTTGCCCCTTTTGTTTCTCTGTAAATTAGCCGAGATAAAAACAAACTTTGTGATGATTCTGGACATACATCCATTTCTGGCATGATTTATTTCAGGAAAAACAACCTGATTAATTTCCCTTTCGAATTTGAACCCACTCTGCATTGATTAGATATGGTAATTCAGGAATAAATATTTGTTGTCCCCTTTTAAAAAAAATAAATCTGCTTTGAATTCCTCTTTTAAATCGATTGATTGGATTGATGAAATGTTGGTTGCCTTGTTTAAAATACCACGGCCTTGAATTGTTTGTGTGTATTTCCATTTTTGTTTTAGAAATTCTCGGCCTAATTGCGTGATGTTTTCCCTTTCTGATTTCCTCGAATGAATTTGAGAAATGTTGCCTTGAATAACTTTCCTGACTGAATCAAAATAGGAAACAATTAATATGATTTTCTGGATTGAAAAACGGTTTTGAAATGTTGCCTTAATTTGAAATGCATTGCTCGACATTAAATTCTCTGATTGAATTTGTTGGAAAAATACTGAGGAGAAAAACTCTTTCCATGATTGTTGCTAGATTTCTTGAAATAAAATTGTTGCCATCTTGAATTCATTTGCCCTTGGAATAAATTTAAAAACTGTCTTGAAATCACACTGCCATTTCTTCCATAATTCTCTTGAATATTATTCTTGACTGAGGGATTTATGGACTGCCTTAATTTGCATTTAAATTTCTTGCCATAACATGCTTGTTGATTTCTGCCGTGATATGTGTTTGATTTGCTGCATACTGCCTGAACTATATATTATATATAAGCGTGAGCTTGTCTTTTACATACGTTCAAACTGTAACTATCCTTTACCATGCTGATTTCCCTTTTTTATGCATGTTGAGTATCATTGCTCACTTGTTGTTTCTCTTCATCATAGTCTCGCTTGTTCATATTGATGCTCCATTGTATTGAACTTGCACCAGTGGCTTGAACATGGTTGACTTCTTTAGCTTGACTATGCTTCATCCATGCCATACTTGAGTTTGATCACTTGCTGCACTTGAAACTTGGTCTGTCTAGATCACTTCTGCACTTGAACTTGTATATTCATGCTGTTAAGAAATGCCATGAGTTTCATCATGACTTTGAGTTGTTCCTGCTTGTTATACATGCATGCACCATGTGATCATTCAATCTGAAAGAAAGAGAAACTTGCTTGCTGCCATACACTTATACATGTTGTTTTATCACCATGTAGTTGAAAGCTCCTGAGATGTTTTGTCCACCCTGTTTTGCACTATTGTTCACCACCATGCTATGTTCATGCTTCAACCCATTTCCTTGCTGGTTTGACATTTCATGAGCACACACTTGTGCTTGTTGACTTGTTGTATCACCATGCTTGCTCGGCCATGCTATGCTGTGTTGACATTGCATGAGCACACACTTGTGCTTTCTGACTTGTTTATTGTTTTCATTCATGTTTGCTCGACTACTTTGACTTTGTTGACTATGTTGCACTGAGTTGAGCAGGTCCTCGTGGCTACTCCTCGGCTGCACATTGGATTGGCGAGGTAGTGCACACGTGTATATTTATACACGTGTGTATATGCAGCCATCCGAAGAGTTGTCCCTGTCCCTGCATTGAGATATATGTTGTCTGCCTTGTGGTATTTACAGTGTATCACTGTGAATATCACAAGCTATCTAGACACAGATTGATGGTTTTATAATTCAGATCAAGTCATGAAAAATGATGAGAAACACACCAGAAAACTGAGGCAAATAAAATTTTTAAAAATAAAATTTATATTTGCATATATTCTGTTTTATTTCTATTGCAGTGTACTGTGTGTGTGTTTCACATGTGACAGGTAAGCAGGAATGACTGGACTGACTGTGATGACTAGACTGAAAGCTGAAGATAAGAAGACAGTGTGTGGTGTCAATGAATGTATGAGTCTGTATATACAAGTGAAAATGGATATATATGAAATGTAACTGTATATATGTTGTGTGTATGTATGACTGAGTGACAATGAATGAACTGTACTGAGGAGCTGTGAGAGAATTGTACAGATATATGTAATAAACAAATTTGATTGAAATAAAATATCATTTTATTGTTGTCAAACGAACTTGTCTTATTATATTCTGTTTATATACAAGTACAATATACAGTGAATGTTTAAATAGTGGAGTTATACAGAGTTGTACTGTTTGAAAGTTGAAATAGAATATTCAATTTAAATAAAATACTGTATAGATATATGAATGTGTATACAGTCGCATTCTATTTAAATATAAATATTATATTACAGTCTGTGTTGTAATGAACAGTACAATAACAAACACATATAAAATAATATTTATTTGGTTGTTATCATCAAACAAAAATCATATAATTGTGTATACAACACCGTTATATACAACATGTTGTGCCTTGATCGTTGATCAATTGTTGTCTGCTTGTTAGATGAATTGAATATAATTCATCCATGGTTTAATGAAGAGTTAAATCAACTGAAACCCAGAAAAAAATGAAGTGTTACTTAAATATTTCATATCTGTGTTACTTATATGATGAATTCAGTTAAGTACAGGTGCCAGAGGATTATGAAGATTGAGTTTGATGGCGTAAGTTGCACGTAAATTGAGTAGTATACTCAATCGCGCTTAAAAAAGGTATGCCTACGCGAAAATAAAAAATTTTGGTTTTGGTTTTTGTTTTATGACCGTGTGGGTCGATATTATTCGTTCCTGTGTCATCACCGAAGTCCATCTGTGTAGGGGAGACTCTGCTGAATTTTTCGAGAATTTAATGTGTTAGAATATTTTCGATATTTTTTGAAAATTTTCTTTACAATAATAAATTGGTTTTGCTTTGAAATAAAATATATTTTTAAAAGTTAATGGGATTTGCAACATTTTTCTTACCTTAGCAATTTCGAGGACGAAATTATTTTAAGGGGGGAGGAATGTAATGTCCCATATTTTCTGACCATTTATTTGAGATATTTTATTTATTTAAAATAAGGATTTATATATCATCGATATCGTTTAACCCAAATTTTTGAATGACAAGTTTTAATCCATCTTAGTCTTGTTCGAAGTTTTCGTTTTGAATATATTCAATAATATCGGTTTATTATTTATTCAATTAAGCTGTTTTGAAATTTAACTTGTATCAACATTATAAAGGGATTTATGAATAATCCAATCCATAACTTGCGTACAACATTCACACAGCTTACGTTTTCAATAAATATCCATCAACCTTCTCATTCGGCTAATCAAATGAGATCATTTCATATCAGTTGGAAGTGGCGTACAAAGTAAATAACATGTATTCATGTGTTATCATATACTAATGCAACAAAATGGTATCTAATCCATAAACATTTATTCTTGTACAAAATCTAAACGGACAAGAATAAACACTTTATACACACAATAAGTTCAAGTATAAACCCTTACAAAATATCTTGCCATACAAATGTATACACATGAAATCAAATCTGTACATTTGATACAACAATTCAGTAGCACTTGGGAAACCTAAAACAATATCCTCTCACGGCATCACGACTCCCATCAGCGGTAAATCTGATTTGAAAAGAAAGGAAGGAAAAAAATATATGATTTCAACAAAATCGAAACAGCTATGTATATGCATGGCAATGGCTAATGAAAACAAGTATGAACTGCTAGAACAACTAGGATAAACAAATATAAATATATTATCAAATCCATACCAGAATCGAATCAGCAAAATATTTGGCTGTGATCAGCAAAGCAGTACGAACCAGATCTTTTAAATTCAAAGTACAAGATGTCATGTTCTTTCCTAAACAGTAGAATACCCAATCAAATCTACATATATATATATATATTCATATATATTCAAAAGGAAAAAACCAATTATTTCGATATTGAAACAGATCTACTTTTAGAAAACCCAGAATTCTTAGACAATGAACAGTAAAGAAATCAAATCTTTACACCATCAAATCGAAACAGCTAATATACAACTGTAATTAGAAAATTTTATGTACAAAATCTGGTTTGACATACATACATATATATATATATATATATATATATATATATGTACATCAGTTCAAAGCTGAACCGAAATGAACCATTCAATGGTTGATGTACACAGACAATGTACAATGCGAATGGACAATACATAGCCTAACCTAACCTAGGTAGGAACAGCTCGATTGTTGTACATATCTGAGCAGAAACAGTAAGTGAAATGGCAATATAAAGTCTTCACATTTCTGCTAAGTACCCACTACCATCAACATATCCATCACAAACAGTGCGGTCACATAGCACAGAATTGAAATGAAGAGATTTCACCTAAGAACTAGGATTGAACTAAATCTAACATATGATATTACCATTCGAGATTGACGTTGACTTATCTAGATCGAATTCAACTATGAATACACCCACGCACCACAACTATTTCCCAGAACAACCAGTGAAGAAAAACCCATTCGAAAAACCACAAGAAATCAAACAAAAAAATAAAGCAGAAATTTAAAAATAATGAAAAACCGTTTATCTGATTCGAAGAGCTAGTGTTCGGCCTCGGTTTGGGGGTGAATCGAGTTGAAGGAGGTTCGAATCGTGCTGGCAGCTTAAAGCATGCTGGTATGCTTCGACGTGGCTACAGGAGCGCGAGAACGATAGAAGACAATTTCCTGAGGCCATAGTTAGGAGCGAGATGAGGTAGGAACAAAGTACGTGAAGAATAAGAGGAGGAGAGGGGTGCGAGACAGGCGAAGCAGGGATGGAAGAGGAGTAGATCGGCATGGAAGGTTTTTTTTCTCTGATGTTTGTGGCGGCGGACGAATGAAATGAAGAATGGGAGGGTTTCGATGGTTTAAGGGAAGATAAGGACGAATGCGGGTTATCACGTGATGGGCTGAAGAAATTTATGTAAGGCCCAATATTTGTTTTAATTAAAAGATTGTTTAGTTTAAACGTTTTTATAAATTTCAAATATTAATTTCGAACACTCTCGTAATCAGATTCCGAACGAAAAACATCGGAACCGTGAAGACGAGCACTACGCGATGGATAAGAACTGAGCAGGGCAGACAACAACTAGATTTTTTTCAATTAAATTAAACGCAGTTTAATTTGACTAAAATGAGCTGATTTATCGACAAATCAAACTCAAGGTGAGTTAAACTCACTCAGTTCTCCCCACTTATATTTTATAAGTTGGGTTTTTATTTTTGTGTGCTATGGTTGCTAATGATTTGACTGGTTGATGTTATATAATCACATATCGTTTGAACTGAGGAAATTAAACGTCGTTTAATCTTAGTGAAACCGAATCGTTATTTTAACGATTTGTCCCAATTAAGGTAAGTTACCTTATTGGTCACATTTATAAAATAAACGTGTTTTAATAAATGAATTGTTTTGATTGATTGTTGTGGTTGATATTGAATTGTCATTAGAGACTGTTATGAGACCATTATTCATTTGAGTTGAATTGTTTGATTAGATGGTTGATTTAGTTATTGAATATTGACCTGAAATTCACCATTTGTTTGGTTTAAACCAATGGGTGCTATTGGTTGAGTGATTGGCAATACATGGCCTATGAATTAACCGTTTGTAAATATCGATCTACCGTCAGGTAAGTCGACGAGATAAAGTTATAAAATTTATTTTATAACTGAAGATGGAATTTTAAATCTATTATTTAAATCAAAGTTTGTAAAAAGGAAATAATTATTTATTATTTATTTATTGAGCTTATAATTGATTTCAAGTGATCTTATAGAGGAAATTTATTTAAATTAATTTTATTATTAATTAATTTAAATAATGGATCATCTGGAATTGGTTAATGCGGTAATCGTGTTTTGGATTGACAGAGTCAACCTTTTTAACTAAATTGAGATTTAGATCAGTTGTTTGAATTAATCCAATGAGATGGGTTAACAAATAATGATTTAATTTTAATAAGATTTTAAAAGGGAATTTATTATTTATTTAGCAAATAAATAAGTTAATTATACATGAGTTAGCGGTGAAGTGGGTTATTAAATTTAAGAAATTACTTCTTAAATGAGAATCATTTATGAAAATTGATCGAAGTTGAAATGGAATAAAATAAAATATGATTTCGTTGTGAAAAGGATTCATGAACGGGTTTATAGAAACCAAGCCTTTATAACAAAATGGAAGGAAATTTAAGCAAATAGGACGGCATAGATTAATGTTTGCTTAATGTTTGAAATTGATAACGGAAAGGTTATATTAAACCATGATTTTTAAACAAAGTTTATAAAAAGAAGAGGAGATGTAAAGCATTACTTAATAGTAGTATGAAGTGAAATAGATTGAAATAAGATTTCAAGAAGGAGAATTAAAAGTAAATTTTGTAATAGGATAAATAAAATATATTGTAAGTTATGTTTATATATTGGTTAAATATATTGCTTAAAGGATTAGAAGGAAAAAGGGAATGGGAAAGTTATGTTTGAGAATAGGTTTACTCTTAAACAATAAAGGGAGTTAATATGTTCTAATAATGAAATCAAAAGAGATTTCGTAACTTAAAATTTACTAGTGATAAGTTAGGTTGATTTTTTTCAAAACGGTTAAGGAGAAATAAAATAGTAAGGGTTTCGAACAATAATAGAATAAAGAATTGAATATGATTATAGAATATTTTCTTAAATATAAAGTAAAATAGTTTGAACGAATAACTTGACATTAAATAAGTTATATTTAAATGGTTGAAATATTTAAGGATTTAAGATTTACTATCGTTAATCGTTTTAATTAAAAAGGCCATGTAGTGCTGGTACTGAACTGGTAAACTCATATTATTCTCACAATTAGTTATTTTATAGTTAAAACACCGACTATCAAACCTGACCATACGATCATTGGCACGAAAAGATCGGGATCGAATTTATATTTGAAAACCATTCCGACCAGCGAATACGTGAAAGAAGATTTTTGAAGATGGAGAAATTGAAGACCGTCGATTTTCATGAGCGGAAGAACTACTGGTTGGATTTCTCTGGTTTAGCGGTCGGAGATATTTCAACAGTAATTCTATCGTGATTAGAATCTACGGATTACAAGGACTTCTCGCTACTGATCTATAGGGTGATTCCTAGGATGCAGTAGGAGGGTGCCTTCGGTTCATCCTGTTCCTGGATGACTTGTATGGACGAATGTTTGACAGAGTATTTCCAAAGGAGTCACGTACGTTGATTTCTTCAAATGTATTATAGTTGGTTAGCTCCCAACTAGAATATTTTTGTGGACGTCAATTAGTGATATCTGATGGATCTGACGATGTGGCATTCAAAGAGAATAGTGGCCAAATAGTCGAAAGGAAAATCGAGCCTCAAGCCTCATCAACCGGGAAATGACAAAAATCGGGCAGGCAGCATGGCTATGTGGGTCGGTCCCATTAGGGTGTATAATCACCTATCTAGAGATATTCCATTTGCTTTTTTAATCTATATTTCGATGTTGTCCCTTTTCGGGAAACAGTTGCTGATCCCAACCGTTGGTGATATACATTCGATACACTCAAGCGAAATGAGTGGTCAGTCATGTGAGGGCCGGGTTGCAAGACGTTCTTGTTGAACCCAGTGTATTCGCCTCTAGAGATACACGATTGGCAGGTGGTCCCATACCTTGTCAGAGTTGGAATCCAATCTCCAATAAGCGCCTACGGTTTTGATTGTATACTATATATGTGGAGCGTGAGATGAAAGCGTTCCACTAGATTGTTATTTACTTGTATTTAGACATTATTATAATATCAGAAAGGATATTGGTTTCAAAACTGTTTTGGGTTACCGTAAGGTAAAAACCGTCCGTGTTTATGTGTGGATTTAGTCTTACGATTATCCTTCCCTTTTGAAAAGATTTCGAACTTTAAAATCATGATTGGATGATTTAACCTTAATACTGTGCGAGTTTATCTCACTCTGGTTCACCAGACTGACCCGGTGTTTTTTAAATACTCGGGTTAGCCCGGGGTGTACAGGTTCAGGATATCGAATGCTATGGAGAGACGGGCTGGAAGAGTTCAGACATATGATGTTATGTGGACACTATTTTCCGCTGTGTGTTGTATGTAGGACAGATCATTATAACTGTCCAGATGAGTTGATGTACTCTCGTATTGTAAGTTTTATTTAAAGCTCTCAGTAAAGATTTATTTCTATATTATATTTTGTTCCGCTGCGATATGAGACTCTGTGTTGTGTTCTTCTTCTTCTTCTATTCTAATATTTCTTTCTCTCTTATCCCACCCTCTAACTTCTTTCTATAAACGCTCGGATGTTCTCGGTGTTTTGGAGGATCGGCATGAGATATGGTAATATATTTATGTCGATTTCCGGGGGCGAAAACCCTGGGTCGTTACACCATATTTTCCACACGGGCAGTTAGTAGTTTTGATTTTGCAGATACTTCTTTTCTCAGGGTCCTAGATTACAGCTGGAGTTATATTCGGAAAGCTTTGTACCTGTATATCTCTTCACTGGTATAAAATTGCTTATTAGCATCACCTTATTTGCGATGGTTTAGCTAAAAATAGTAGCATATATGGTTAGTGCCACTGTTTTAGTTACAAACCGTAGCAAGTTGTTAGGAAATTGATGTAGAAGACAAATTTGCGACGATTTTGTTTAAAAGTAGTAGCAAATATTTACAGTTTGCGACTGCTGTATTTAAATCCGTGGCAAATAAAGTGGGTTTGGAATTGGTGGTGGACAATTTGCGGCTGTGGACATATACAACGATCGCATATGAATAAACAAATATGGGTATTTGGGTCTTTACGTGTACCCACAGCAAATTACATAACTTTAGCTTCCCCCCTCTTCTATTTCTTTGATTTCTCCACATGCTCCGTCCCCTCTATTTCCTGGTAATCAAGAAAGTGCTTGTGGTTGATTAATCCCAAATTAACATCGGATCGGTTAACATCGAATTATGGAGCCAGTAGCATTCGCACTTTCTCATTTTCGATATACATAAAAAAACCTAGAAATGAGATCGAATCGCTTGCATCTCAGATTAACATCATTTTTTATCGCTAGATTTAGGGCTAGAACAAGCTGAACAAGATCCGTTGGCTGTATCTCCGCCTCTTCCGTTCTGCTTCGCCGATCTTATACAAGTATATATACGCTACTACTTTGGGTTTTTCTTTTTTGTTGGTTATGTTGTGCCAAAATCTATGCTTATGCACATGGATGCAAGTCATTCTGGGGGATCAACGGAAATCATGATAACAGGATTAACTTGATATTCTCCATATACAGCTGTTAGAGTTGAATTATTGTTTGTTTTTAGCTATACGGATATTCTCCATATAACAGGATTAATTTTTTGTTAGGCAGCTTATGTAATGTTTAGCATTTTACTTGCGATCACATACTAAGAAATGTTTGTCCTTGGTTTTTGGGATGCCAATTAGCTGGAATATTGGAGAGAAAAAAAATCTTTTATCTTATTTATTTAAAAGACGCATATCTGGAGCAAACATACTTGCAACACATACTTTGCCTTAGATGACATTATTTGTTGAGTTAAACATACCATATATATTTGTATAATGCAAAATGATTTGACTTATTCTTAACTACTACATATGAATTGAAACACCCCACCTCCGTTAAGGTCACTCACAAAGGGAACGCCTTAACTTCGATGGAGTATTATATTAAAAGACACAGATAATTTACCAGACAGATGTATATAGAAGTAGCGGAAAATAAAACTAACTTTATTTCATATGTGGTTCAATACAAAAACCATTTCAGTGAATTGTCTCCAAATAACTTCCAAAACATTACATCATAATCTTTGTCTTGATAAAACATAAAGAAGCATGAAACATAAATAAAACTGCATAAATCACCAAGTCTAGTGTATCCAAAGCCATAGCCAAAGTTAATAGGTTCCAAGCCGTACAACACAAAGTCTTCAAGCTTGGAAAGAGGAACGGTCCAAATTAAGCTGAGCTATTCACTCCCTGGCTACCTGAGGGGGGGGATGGAAGAAAAGAAGACGAAAGAAAAATGGGTCAAACATAAGTCTGAGTAAGTCTAGTGACTTTTCAGTGTGTGAATAAGGAAAAGGGTCATGATAGGAATAAACTGGAAAATAGGATAGTACCAGGACACAAACTAACATAAAACTATTTAAGGCAGGATAAACCGAATATACATCGCACCCATGTTTAATTCTCTGCACCTACTTATACTTGTCCAACTAGCACCACGTGTTCATGGTGAAATAATCCCCTTATATCGATCGGCTCATACTAGCATGCATTTATCACATGTGTCATTCGGCCCCCGCTTGACTGTAGATACCTGTGATGGCCCCACCACGGGGTGTATCAAATTCTATGGTGGCAACCCGACATGATTCAAGATGCACAGTTTATGACTATTGATGCCCAGTGCCTGCTTTTTCCACTATGGAGTACGTGCACGCCCGTACTCTGCCGGAACCTATACTGATGCACCACCCGCCGACGTCTTTGACCGCTTATAATCAGCCAAGTAATCGTGCCTCTCCCTGCCTAGTTCAGGGTCCCATGATACATCTATGTGGGTTACTGCTGAAATGGGTCCCCGTTACTAGGGATTTCCAGCTAACATGTTAATTGGTTAAGTGTCCCAACCCTACCCATCAGTTTAGTTAACATGTTGAATTGGTTAAATGTTTCCTTAACTGACTTAACCCTACCAATCTTGACTTAGCTTTATTAGAGCACCTACCACTCACGTTAGACTGGTATTGTTGTGGTCACTGGATGTGCCGGTCGGTTCCGGGCAGTTTTACACCACAACTCAGTCTAACCTCGGGTCCTTTTTGGGCTCAATGCACTAATCACCCACATTAGACAGGTATTGTTGTTGTCACTGGATGTGTCGGTCGGTTCCGGGCAGTTTTACACCACAACTCAGTCTAACCTCGGGTTAGGCATATTCGTCTTTTCTAAATTTACATATTTATCCTTTTATGCTTATATGTGAATTTGTCAACAATTTATTGTCATGGCCCACTTTCCTTCTAAATAAAATTCCTAATTTTTGATACGTAAATTATGCCATTTCAATGCCATACCATTTACATGGTTATGAGCCAAATATGTTAATTACGTATAGTTTCATGTTTTCCCCAATGTTACTCCCGTTGTACGTTCGCAAAATTACATACAATGGTAGGCTCGACATTTTAGCCTAACTATTAAACTAACAGGGGAAAAAGAGGAACTTGCAACATTCCAACATCATACAAAAATATGGATCTCACTACAGATGTGTCACATGAAATTGGCATAATATACTTTTAATTATGAACTTGCAAACTAGATCTATGCAGCATGAATCATAAAATAATAGTATTACATAAAACTACCAAAAATCTAATTGGACATGTAGTGGTGAACTTGCATAGGGGTTGAATCAAGATATCATTGATCTAAAATAAAGGCATATGGATCTAACATATAAAGTTGTAGGTCTAAACATATAGGTTTACATAATCATGTTTTTAACCTAAAAACTTGCATGCATCACTTAACTTGCATAAACATGGCATAATTTCTAAATTGACATACAACATATAGATATCATCACCAAATTTATACAAGGTCGTAGATCTAAACATGTATGCATAATGGATCTAAACAATTAGGCATAAACAACATGACTTAGCTTAAAACTTGTATGTATCCTAATATCACCAAACGTACATATGATAATTTCATTCCCAAATTCCTATACAACATCATGGGTTTATTCACTAATTTCCACATAACATGATAGGTTTGACCACAATAGTTCATAGGCATATATGATAGAATAGACAAGAATAAACATAAATCAGCATCACATACAACTTGATACAATTCTATTTTACAATTCATTACAAACCATATCTTTAATTTATTCACATCTGAAAGATAACTACACTTACAAAAAAAGGAATTCTTGAGTTCTGGGATCTGTATTCTGAAATTGAATTGCTCGCCTTTGATGTAGATCATTGAATTTTCTTAGTTGAATTAGATTAGATTTGATTTTGATGTAGCTTCAATCTTGCCTTTGAGTTGAAAGAGATGACGGCTATTCTAGGTTCACCATTGATGGCATGGCGGCTCTTGGTATGAATATTTGTGATTTATGGTTGAGAGATAGGTTGCTTTTATAGAGGTTTAATTAATTAAGAGCCGTCGGATTAACCCTAGAAGTAATCAAGACCATCCAGTCAAGATAGGATAACACCTCAGCCCTAATGACTCAGCAGGGAGTCAGAATTCGTCATCCTTTCAGATATGCCCCGGGGGGGGGGGGGTAGATCGGCCCCCAGGTCAACCCTTAGGTCGATCCCCAGGTCAACCTGTAGGGTAGGTCGACACTTGGGTCGGCCTTCTGGTCGACCTGGCCTGGGCGGGAATTTTCCTGCGCTGCCCTCTTCTTTGTTTAAATTTGAATTTTTGAAACTTCCTAAGGCCTTAACTTCTTCATACGAAGTCCAATTCACGCAAACTCGGACTCTATCTCAACCAGAATTCCGAGATGAACGCAATGGCATAACCCGTTTCCCTTAATTCTCATATTAAAATTAATTATTCTTTAATTCGTTACTTTAAGGTTTATCGAAAACACGGGTTGTTACATTCTCCCCTCTTTAAAGGATTTCATCCCTGAAATCTTCAAGTCAAGAAGAACGTATATCCTACCATCCAATCGTCCATCTACTCAAACATCAAACGCATGCGTCCATTGTCCTTAAAAGACTTCTAATGCCTCATGATCATATGCACAGTGTGTGTATATGTCCCTATCTAATGCAAAATCAGGCGGTCTACTGATTCAGTTGACTTCCTTAATGCAAGTCATGTCGGTGTCATGCATCCATTATGTATGATATTACCCCTAATCATGCTTTCTACATGAGTGCACAAGCATTCACACAAATGCGACATCCACATGATAACACATCAAGTTTCAATCATATACAAGTACATATATGCATATGCAATTTGAAAGATACTGAGTCGATCTAATACCTAAAGTGTGTGTATATGCATCCACGAGCAACCTCTAGCAACCACTACCATCAATCACAACATGTTTCAAATACATGTTTACATCCATTGGTTTTTACTTAAGGATCGAGAACAACACCGAGGAATATACTAAAAAGATAGATACGAGCATTAACAAACTTAAGGAAAAAGATATCAAAGATGTACCCTCAAAAAGAAAAGGGTAGGCGGCGTGTATTTTGGCCTCAGTCTCCCAAGTCGCATCTTCCTCCGCGTCACTCCATTGAACTTTTACAAGTTTGACGTCGCGGTTGCGTGGCTTTTTGACTTCTGTACCCAAGATACGAGTTGGAACTCTTCTCACAGTCGCCCCTAGTTCTACTTCTATGTCCTCTAATATGCTTGGTTCAACCACTTCCGTAGACTCATGTAGGCACTTTCGTAAGTGAGAAACGTGAAAGACATTATGAACTCCGGCTAATCGTTCGGGTAGCTCTACTCTATAAGCCATCTTCCCAATCCTTTCAATGATAGGAAACGACCCTACAAATCTTGGTGCCAACTTTCCTGTGGATCCGAAGCGAACGACGTTCCTCAAAGGTGATACTTTAAGGAAAACCCTATCCCCAACCTCAAACTCAAGGTCGGTCCTTCTCTTATCTGCGTAGGACTTCTGTCTATCTTGGGCAGTCTTCATTATTTTTCACATCAGGTCCACTTTCTTGGAAATTTCTCTAATCATATCTGGTCCAAGTATGAGCTTATTTGTAGAATCCCACCAACAAGTTGGTGATCGACACGGTCTTCCATATAAAGCTTCGAAGGGTGCCATACCTATGCTGGCTTGGTAGCTATTGTTGTAGGCAAACTCCACCAAAGGAAGATGATCCTCCCATGTTCCTCTGAAGTCAAGAATGCATAATCCCAAGAGGTCTTCTAATACTTTGTTCACCCTTTTTGTCTTACCATCAGTTTAGGGGTGATAGGTCGTGCTTAAGCATAGCTGTGTGCCTACAGCCTCTTGCAAGCTTTTCTAAAACTCGCTCGTAAAGATAGGATCTCGGTCGCTAACAATGGAGGGTATCCCATGGTGTCGAACTATCTCTTTAGGATATATGGATGCTAAAGATGAAGCAGTCCTTCTACTCTTAATGGGTATGAAGTGAGCGCTTTTTGTGAGCCTGTCCACTATTACCCAAATACTGGTATTGCCTCTTCTTGACCTAGGCAGCCAATCAATAAAGTCCATCGAGATGCTATCCTATTTCCACTGTGGGACCTCTAGAGGATAAAGCAAACCACCAGGCTTCTTTTGTTCCGCCTTGACTTGTTGGCATACTAAGCACTTCGAGACGATTTCAGCTACATCCCTCTTCATGCCATCCCAAAGGAAAACGCTTTTGATATCTTTGTACATTTCGTCTCCATCGAGGTGTATGGTCAACTTGGGATGATGCGCCTCTTCGAGAACCTTCTTCACCAAATCCCTTGCTTGTAGGGCGCATAGCCTTCCATCCTGCCACAACTAACCCTTATAATCGATGGAGTATTTATTGAGGTGACTAGAAGTCTCACCCCTTCTCAACTTATCTATCACATCAACTAGCTGAGGATTTTTACGTTGTGCGGTCCCTATTGAGTCCAAAAGAGTAGGCCACACCTCTAGCCATGCTAACAACCCAGTCACATGATCGACGGAGGGTCTAAAATCAAAGTTGGCTATATACTCCAAGCTTTGCCTTTCAACAAAGGGAGGGCTTAAGGTCGGCTTCTTTCTATTCAAGGCGTCCGCTACTACATTGCCCTTGCCAGGGGTATAGGAAATCTCAAAATCGTAGGATGCCAAGAATTCCATTCACCTTTGTTGCATCAAGTTAAGATCTTTCTGCGAGAAAAGGTACTTCAACGATTTATGGTCAATATATAATTCAAACTTCTCTCCTAGGAGATAATGGCGTCATGACTTAAGCGTAAAGACGATGGCAGCCAACTCTAGATCGTGGGTTGGGTAGTTTTTCTCATTTATTTTCATCTGCCTGCCTCCATAAGCTACTACCTTCCCTTCTTGCATCAAAACAGCACCTAATCCCAACCACATGCATCTGTGTATATGGTAAACATCTTGCTCCCATCCGGCAATGTCAGAACTGGGGCTGTCGTTAGAGCTCTTTTTAAGCGTTGGAAAGCAATATCGCAATCCAAATCTCAAGTGGAAGTAAGTTCTTCTTTGTCAACTTTGTAAGCGGAGCTGAGATTTTTGCAAAATCTTTGATGAACTTTCGATAAATGCCTTCTAGCCCGAGAAAGCTTCGTACTTCGGTTGCATTCTGTAGGACCTTCCAATCTTGCACCGCAACTACTTTTGCGGGGTCCATGGCTAACCCTTCCTTGGATACCACATGTCCAACAACTTACTTCCTCTCTCCAGAAGTGGCATTTGGAGAATTTGGCTTTGAACTGATGTGCTCGAAGAGTATCCATGACTTCTATTAAATGCTTTAGCATGCTCTTCCTCACTCTTCTAGAAAATCAAAATGTCGTCCACGAAGACCACTACAAACTTATTGAGGAACTCCCTAAACACCCTTCTCATCAAATCGAAGAAATAAGCGGGTGCATTTGTCAAGCCAAAAGGCATGACAAGCCAATTGAAGAAACCATCCGGAGTTCTGAACGCGGTCTTGTCATTGCTGTCTTCAGCCACTCTCAGCTGATGAAACCCGGTAGCTAAATCTAGTTGGTTGAAAACCAATGCACCTACAAGCTGATTGAACAAGTCATCTGTTCTTGGAAGTGGGTGTCTATTCTTTTTAGTCATCTTGTTTAGCTCCCTATAATCAATGCATAGGTGAAGCGAACCGTCCGCTTTAGTTGCGAACACTACTGGAGCACCCCATTCAGAAATACTCCGCCTTGTAAACCCCTTCTCAAGCAGCTCTTTAACTTACTTGCTGAGTTCTTTCCTCTCCCTTGGAGCCATGTGTCTAATGGGTAGAGCGACAGGTTTTGCATTATCAACGAGGTATATACGAAAGTCTATCTCCCGCTTCGGAGGTAACCCTTTAACCTCTTCAAAGACATCCGAGTATTCACAGACTACACTAACAGACTGCAAATTCTCAATAGACGCATCAAGCGATTCTAGATAGCTAAGCATAACAGAGTTCATAGGATTAAAAGAAATTTCGAGAGTGTTACCGAGGCGAGTCATGAGTCTAACCTCTCTCCTTTCACAATCGAGGATGGCACCATTACTTGATAGCCAATCCATGCCTAGAATCAACCCATAGCCCGTGAAGTCCAAAACATAGGCATTGCATCTAAACCCCACACTTAATATAGAGATTTCCAGATCCAAACAAATCATTGACAAATAAGTTGAGCCCCCAATTGGATTTGAAACAACCAAGGGGTCCTCTACTAAACTGGTGTTTAGGTGTAGAGATTCAACTAATGCAGTAGATATAAAAGAGTGCGATGTGCCAGAATCAAAGAGTGTACGAATAGGATTATCAAAAAGATAAACTAAACTCTCGACAGAAACATTTCTACCTTGTTCTTGCGGAGGTGCCATGAGAGCATGAACCTGCCCTCCCAAAGTAGATCCAACTCTCTGCCCTTGCCCTTGCTTTCTTGGGCAGTCCCTAGCCATGTGTCCTGCCTCGCCGCAATGGAAACAGGCACCCATCTTCCTTTTCTTCTTCCTGCAGTCCTTAACTAGATGTCCAAGAATGCCACAAAAATTACAATTCCTCTTGTCATGGTTTTTTTTCGCCCTTCTTGGTTTCTGTCTTCTTGCTTTGTGATCCTTCCCCTTTCTTATCTTGAAATGCTTCCACCTTTGTCTCCTTCTTGCCAACCTTATCTTCTTCTTGTAACAGTGCCATATCCACCAGTCTTTCATAAGTCGCACCCAAAGGTATATGGGACATAGTTACGTTGTGTAGTGGCTCATTCAATCCTTTAACAAAGCGGAGAGCCTTCCTATGTGGAGTGTTCACTAACTCCAATCCGAACCTAGCCAGCTGATTGAATTGGTTAACGTATTCCTTGACCGACATATCCCTGTTTGAGAGCTAAGAACTTCTCCATCCGTAGGCTTCGTTCAGCTTGTGAGAGGAATTTCATTTCCAACCTCATCCTAAAATCCATCCAAATTTCATTTAGTCTTTCCGTGTTAGTGACTTCCCACCAATAGGAAGCTTCGTCTTTGAGCAACCATACCGCCAACTATATCTTCTACCTATCATCCACTATGAAGATATCGAACAAATCCTCAGTTTCTTTGAGCCAGTTTCTTGCTTCCACGAAGGATTCTGTAACGTCCCATTATTTTCAGTATATTTAAATTTCAATTTAAAATAAATAAATTGGAATATATTTAGGGAAAATCAAATTTTGTTGATTCTAATGTTGATGATTGGTGGAATTGAGTACAAATAGATCATTAATTTAGTTTGTACTTAGGATGGTTGTAATTTGAAAATTTAATATTTAAATAAGTAAATTTATTTGAGTGTGTTAATTTAAAAGTAGAATTCAAATGTAGATTGGAAATGGAAATTCTCAGTTGTTAATTTTTGTTGAAACTCAAATCTAAGATTTTAGATAATCAAACCGGAGAACTTAAAATCCATGGAATAAATGTATAGAATTTATTTAAGTTATAATTTAATTAAATTTGAATTTAACGAATATTTAAATTTGAATTTAAATAGTTAATTGAATAATTAATTAGTTTATTTATTTAATTAATTGTGAAATTTCACTGTTTTGGCGACTGTCCCGGAATTCGACGAAACTGGCGCCATCAGAACCGGAACGGTGAAGTATTATAGGATTCCAATTTGCGTCACAATCCGACTTACCGTTTGATCGTACGAGAGAAAATGTGAACGAGATCAATGTAAATGGATAATTGGGTATTTCTCATATTTGAGCCTTATAATTATATATAAATAAAATCCACCTTTACCCTATCAGCCCATTAACCATTGTACGTTCATTTCTTGCCTACTTCATCTCTCTAATGGCTGAACAAAATATTCAAACCCTAGTTCAAAGCAAAAATTCAAACTTGAAAATAAAATCTCTTCAAACCCTAGAGAGTATTATATACCATTTCGAAGAGCTCGACGATACGAAGATGGTGGTGTGATTTATTTCTACATGCAATAAGCGAGGTGGCTAGAAATTGCGGTCAAAGGTTCTGAAAATCGAACCCATGAAATCAATATTGGGGCTTTTTGATCGAGGCCTTAATCGGAGAAATCGAAATATGGGTATTGTCGAGCTGGCCCATGCGAGTGCAACGCTGGTGTTCGTGGGGTGTATTATGGAGTAGAGCGTCGGGAAATCAAGCTTTGGGTTCGAAAACCATTTCCGTTCAGAACTCCGTCGGAGGAGAAGGACGCCATCGGAGGTGGTAGGTTCGGCGTTGGTGGATGCAACCGAGAATAGGGGTTCGTTTCCCGGTGGTCGGAGGTCCTATAACGGTCGGAGTTAAGAGTATTCGGTGGTCAAACATGGATGTTTTCAAGGGTTTCTGCTGGTTACTGTAGCAGGCAGAGGGGTGAGCGGGAAGAAGAAAGAAGATGACGTGGCAGCACGTGAATGGTGAGGGTTTATTTTTTTTTATATATTTTAAAAATTTCGAACACTAAAACACTGATAACTTCTTCATATTAACTCGGATTTGGACGCGGTTTGTTGCGTTGGGATCGTGGAGAAATTGCAGACGTTTTGGCACTGAACTGGCTGCGTTTGGTGACTATCAGATTTTGGCCCTTAGTTGGATGTTCGATCAACTATTGACACGAAGGTGAGTGATTTTCTCACTCACGAAATACTGAATTACTCTCATATTTATTTAATTAAATTATGAAATAAGTTTGGTTGCATGGTTGTGTTGGATTGTTGATGTGTTGTTTAAAATTGACATGCAAGTGCGTTAACATTCAAATTTATGTTAATAATCAGTTATTTAATTTAATTTAATTTAAATTTCTAGTTGAAATTCGAACCCTTGCTAAATCCTAGAACAGTTTAATACTGATCAGTTGAATGGAATGATTGTGATGGATGTTGGTTGAAATTTATTACTGAATTCATATTGACATTGCTGATGTTCCTTATTTCAGTATATTGTAGTGCATGTTGATTCGTGACGATAAATCTCCTTTACCCTTGATGTTACGGGCATCTAATGAACCTGGGATTTATCGATAAATAAATTAAGAACACAGAGTGAAATGATAAACCTCTGCGACCCTGATTTGGATTGAAATGATAGATCCATCCCTGAAATATTGAGAAATTAAAATTCAGTCAGTTGGCCATTGGATAGAAAATTCTATACAGACATTGGTTGGTTAAATGATTTTCAAATATTTGGAGATTTTATTTGACAGAAATTTCAGTTAAAGAAGTGAACTGATACTCGATAAACATGTTCCGGTAAAGGACCTAGATCACAAGTGTTATTTAGGTAGTTAAGAAATTGTTTCCAAAGGAAGTGGAATTCTTAAAATAAGATTGAATAAAATCTGAAATTTTCAAATTTAGGGTTGGATTTGAATGAAATATTTTATTTGAATTTAAATTTTGAAAGAAGAGGATCTAGGAATAGGGGTTGAATTTCCCTATATCAAAGATTTGGGTTGAATTGCATTCGAAATAAGATATTGAATTTTATAACTCCATTGAGACTGGAGTATGGGTTCAAGTAATTGAAGTTCGGAAGAAGGATAAATTTTGATTAAAGAATTTCATTATATGTGTGTATCTATATATTTGCAATGTTTGATTTCAAATAAGTTGTTCTTTCCCTAAAATTTTATTTAACCTTTACGTAGAGACTATTTATTTTAGCCTAAATTTTCTTATATTTTTATTATTTAAACTAATTTGAAAAATTTATTTTATATATGTATTCATAGTGATATAAATTATCTTATTCTGTTTTAACCATTATTTCTATACTTATAGGTTATATAAAGATTTTATTTAAAAAGCATCTATTTTCAAATTTTGTCAAATAATCGTAAACTTCTTCCGTATGGAAAATGCTGAATTTAAACCCGATTCGAGATGGAGTTGAGATAGGTATTCAATATGGAACCAACTTTAACCATTTTTATATGGAAAGGTAATTGATATGTATTCGAATATATTGGACTCCATAAATGATATGAATGAGTGCTATGGAGATTTATACTCTATTGAATATGAATGGTTTTATAATTCAAATCGATTTGAGATAAGTATAACCTTTGAGGTAAAGTATATTCTACTTGAATATGAATCGATTTGGTAAAATATTATATGAGTATAATATAATGACATGGAAAATATTCTAGTTGGAATATAATCGGTTTGGGAATGATTGGGATATTTTTTGATATGAAAGTATATTATATTTTGAATATAAAATGGGTTCAAAGCAAAATATGATATTTTGATATGAAAGCGAACCTTTGAAATGTAAAAGAACCAACCGATGTGAAAAGATGTAAGCGTTGGTTGTAAAAGAGACCGGAGTCGACATAAGGCATACTCTCTGTCAGTGTCGATACCACTTTGACAACTGTGAATGTTTTGACGTATCCCGAACGAGATATGATGACTTGGAGTCGATTATTGAATTGAAGAAGATGATCGAGGACGAAATAGCCCTGACCTTCGGGTCAGAATTGAAATGACTAAAACAGGAGCTATACCGTGACTAACTGAGGTAGCACCTTTGATCGGACACACTTCTTCGATACTATTTCTATGACTTTGATGATGATGATTTGGGCCCATTTATGAATTATGGGAGTTTGTTCCGAGGTGGGCGGTAGTGGCTGCTATGCGTTACCACCGGTCCGGGAGTGCAATTGGTAGAATCCTACCCTGAGCGTTGCCTTGAGTGCCTTGTCATATTATCCTTATCGAGTCCATATGATTTTGATTTGTATCGTACCTATGGAGTGCCCTCTGATGCCATCGTTTACGGTGGGTTTACGGTACTGTATAGACTACGGTATTATAAACGGTGTAAGGGTAAAAATGTAATTCCGCTTACGCTATTTTCTGTATTTATACTTTACTGAGTAGACACTATCATAATAGCGTATTATCTATGTATGTATTAGTTTAACGGATCCTCAAGAGATAGAAAGATCCCGTAATATCTCCTGAGTTACTGCACCCATGATATTGATGTTATTTCGTATTTTAATTTGACTAATATGAGATGATTTAGTGCTGATCCGAGTGTTTGTTGTGTTTTCTTTTTATGCAGTACGCCCGGGTCAGCAGATATTGCAGTTAGCGAAGATTCCCTTGCCTTGGAGGACGAAGACGAAGTTTGGCATATATATCTATTATGAGTATGGTTTAACCACTGCATTTATTTCCGCTGCTTATTATGTACATCCGAATGTATATGTAACTCTGATAATCATTGAATGTTATAATCAGTATACATTTCAACTGCTTTTAACTGCTATTTGTTTATTATATGTTGTCCTTCCGCTGTGAGATTCTGTTATTGTCTTTCTCTTATTTCTTTCTTTCCTTCTTTCCCAATAACTACCTGCATTTGCGATTTGTTCGGGTCGACATGTGTGGTTTATTGTCGATTTGAACGGTCAAAAATATGGGTCATTACATTTGGTATCAGAGCCAGGTTGGCGATAACCCTGGCTCTGTTTGGGAATTAACTCATTAGAGATAAGGTCACTAGTGCCCTAGAATGAGTTTGAGAGTATATACGAGAGAGCGTACTTGTATTTTTATTATAAAATATATTGTGTTGGCTCGTTCTGTTAAATATTTATGAATTCTGGTCGATATATGGGACACCATACAATCGATAGGAATTCCTAAATAGTCGAAAAGAATGAATTGACATAATAAGGTTTTCGATTATATTATATATATTTATATCCTATATATTATTGGTTTTATGTGTGTAAGCATCGATCCTTAGTAGGTAATAATATTAAGTTATTATCTATTATGGTTGACTAGATAATGATTCTAATAAGAGGAAATTAAATGGTTAGAAAATATTTGAAAATGAAATGATACCATTAAGTATCACTAGGTGAGAAAGGTTTGTGATTAAAATAGAAATGAACTTAAAACCTGATCCTGGGGTGTTTCTGAAGATAGTTGCTAATGTTTGAAATAATATCATATGATAAGAAAATAGTTTTGGAAATGGTTTCAAACGAAATAAGTGTGAAACCTCTACTTAGACCTTAGGAATGACTTCGGTAATGAGTGCACGCATTATCGATGTTTATTCTGAAGGGTTTAAGTGGGGGAGACCACTCGATGGTTATTATAACTTGTTTGACAAAGGGCTTTGAATTTAATTCCATATGATACAAATTTTTTATGTAAGGAATAAGTATATGTTATTTAAGTCGAATTTAAATTAAACCAGAATTTAAAATTCTATGTTCTTAGTTAATTAAGAATTTGGATTTAAAAATTTTATGGTATGGTTTTCTATAAAACTTTTATAAAAAATATGTTATTTTTAAACTTAGTTTGAACCAGAAATCAAAGTCTCTAAGTCCAATAATAAGGATTTAAGTACCAGGTTAACTCGATTCTTTGGAATGTTACATTTCAAAACCCAGGAAATGGGCTAGGTATTAAGGAAACGGGAAATAATCATTAAACTCTTAAGTACAACAGTAAGGTTCGACAAATTCTAAGTTGGTCGTTAGGAGTGTTGAAAAATTTAGGAACAAAACTTAATTTAAGTCGACTAAAATGAATTGCAAATTTTGGTGGTGAAATAAAAACGGTAACGACTTATAATGTGGAATAGTTAAGGAGTAAGTTAAGTTAGTCGAGAAGAAATTGATGAGGAATTAAGTTGTTAATGAAATGTGAATGGTAGATCAACTAAAACGAAGAAATGAAATGGTAATTTTGCGTGCAAGAGAAATGAAAACATGGAAATATATATGGAGGAAAACCTAATTAAGACAGATATGTTGAATATAAAAATGAGTATGAATTATGAAATGAATGGAATATAAACTTAAGTTGAATAGAGAAATGGGATTAAATAAAGTGTAACTTAGGAAATCGAATAAAAGTGGGTTGAGAACTAGGTGTAAACTTGAATTATAAATGATCCTTAATCAAATTCCTGATTGGTGAGTCAAACAAATAAATTTAGTTGAAGGAATAAGATTTAGTTTAAAATGAAATGAATTGAGAAAACCTATATCACTCGAAACCTTAAGTTTTGAAAAAAAGGAATAAAGATTGGTCCAAGAGAAACATGTGTATAGGAAAACCTTGGAAAATGCAAGGTAGAAGGTAACTTGAAAAGGGGAAATGGAATGAGTTATATACCAACAATACTGGCAACGGTTTAGTTTGGAATAATTAATAAGTGAATTAAACTAGTTCGAGAAGAAGTTGAATGAATTTAGGGTAGTTAGTAAATGTGAGTGGTCAAGGAAAATTTAATGGGGTAAATCTCATTAGTAAATTGTATCGAATGTAAATCTGAATATAAACAATGAAATGAGTGAGGACGAACTTAATAATTAGAATAAATAAGGTCGATTTTTTTTCCAAATGGAAAGACATTCAATGTAAATTTGATCAAATAAATAGATAAGAATGGAAATTGGAAATTTGATCCATGTTAATGAATGCAAGATCTAATGGAATTAAGTTCGTTGGAGGTTTTAAAAGAATTCAAGTTTTATTTGAAATTTAACGCTTGGAATGAGATGGGTAAGTGGAAAATGAACTTAAGGAGGATGAACGATAAAGGAACATAAATAAATGCAATGAAATTCATTTGATATAGGTGAAACGAACATGGATATATTTAAGCCCTAAAAGAATGAATCATAATATGTGTAATGGATCGATAACCCATTTTAGATGGTTAAATTTTTGGAATCCGGAAGTTGAACTCCAAATAAAATAAATTTATGTTTATACGAAACCTGAAATATTAGATGAGCTGAAGAAAAACGGCCATAACTTTTGAGTGGATGAACGGAATTCGACGATTCTTGACTTGTTGGAAACCTTAGGAATTGAACTAAAACTTTTGTTAATAGTACCTTGCCTAATTTTCATGTTTATTAGGTTGGAAACCAAGAACTAGTCGTAGTTGTATACGCAGAAAATAAAAATCTGAACTGAATACCAATGTTGTTTTGACCAGAACTCACTAATGGAGCGTCGGATTTCGATGTGCGAGTACAATTCGGAAAGCCCAGGATCTGTACTAAAACTTTTTCTTAATTTTCTGGGTGAAATTTTGCTGTTTAAAAGGTTAAAAACTGGGTTGAACAACTCAGATCTGCAATTTTATGTGTATGAGCTAAAGCGTTCGCCTTCACTAAAATAGCCATAACTTTTGAACGAATTGTCGGAATTTGACGAATCCGGACAATTCGGAAAGCCTGAAACGAATGCAACGACTTTTACCTAGTGTGTTCTAGTCTAATTCCAACATTTAATGGGTGATAAACTTCATTTTGTTTGCTGGTCTGCCATAGATATATTGGTTTTGGGGTTAAAACGATTAATGTATGTTGTGTAAGTTGTAGACAATTGCTATATATTGTATATATGATTGATTCTCATGTGTATGTGAGTATGTAGCAGGTGTAAGGAAGTCGCGCTACGCTTCGGAGCTCGCTTGCGCAAAACGATAAGTGCTAAGGTAATGAAATTGCAAAATAAACGCTAAGAAGGTACGTATTTGAGTTATGTAGGTTGTGGTTATATATATATGGTGTATTCCCCATTTTTTTTGGGATGCCTCATCGAATGATGAGATGTATATTTGGATTTTATATATATGTAATTTTCCGGACCTCTACGTACAAAGGAGATGCTACCGAAATTTTCCGTGATTTCGTGAGTTAGAAATTTATGAGATTTACAAATATAACTTACTTAATAAAGACTATTTTTATGTATGAATTTAATATAGATATGTGCTTAACATTGTTTCGTTCTCTTTTCGAGGACAAAAAGATATTAAGTGGGGGAGAATGTAACGTCCCATTATTTTCAGTATATTTAAATTTCAATTTAAAATAAATAAATTGGAATATATTTAGGGAAAATCAAATTTTGTTGATTCTAATGTTGATGATTGGTGGAATTGAGTACAAATAGATCATTAATTTAGTTTGTACTTAGGATGGTTGTAATTTGAAAATTTAATATTTAAATAAGTAAATTTATTTGAGTGTGTTAATTTAAAAGTAGAATTCAAATGTAGATTGGAAATGGAAATTCTCAGTTGTTAATTTTTGTGGAAACTCAAATCTAAGATTTAGATAATCAAACCGGAGAACTTAAAATCCATGGAATAAATGTATAGAATTTATTTAAGTTATAATTTAATTAAATTTGAATTTAACGAATATTTAAATTTGAATTTAAATAGTTAATTGAATAATTAATTAGTTTATTTATTTAATTAATTGTGAAATTTCACTGTTTTGGCGACTGTCCCGGAATTCGACGAAACTGGCGCCATCAGAACCGGAACGGTGAAGTATTATAGGATTCCAATTTGCGTCACAATCCGACTTACCGTTTGATCGTACGAGAGAAAATGTGAACGAGATCAATGTAAATGGATAATTGAGTATTTCTCATATTTGAGCCTTATAATTATATATAAATAAAATCCACCTTTACCCTATCAGCCCATTAACCATTGTACGTTCATTTCTTGTCTACTTCATCTCTCTAATGGCTGAACAAAATATTCAAACCCTAGTTCAAAGCAAAAAATCAAACTTAAAAATAAAATCTCTTCAAACCCTAGAGTATTATATACCATTTCGAAGAGCTCGACGATACGAAGATGGTGGTGTGATTTATTTCGACATGCAATAAGCGAGGTGGCTAGAAATTGCGGTCAAAGGTTCTGAAAATCGAACCCATGAAATCAATATTGGGGCTTTTTGATCGAGGCCTTAATCGGAGAAATCGAAATATGGGTATTGTCGAGCTGGCCCATGCGAGTGCAACGCTGGTGTTCGTGGGGTGTATTATGGAGTAGAGCGTCGGGAAATCAAGCTTTGGGTTCGAAAACCATTTCCGTTCAGAACTCCGTCGGAGGAGAAGGACGCCATCGGAGGTGGTAGGTTCGGCGTTGGTGGATGCAACCGAGAATAGGGGTTCGTTTCCCGGTGGTCGGAGGTCCTATAACGGTCGGAGTTAAGAGTATTCGGTGGTCAAACATGGATGTTTTCAAGGGTTTCTGCTGGTTACTGTAGCAGGCAGAGGGGTGAGCGGGAAGAAGAAAGAAGATGACGTGGCAGCACGTGAATGGTGAGGGTTTATTTTTTTTTATATATTTTAAAAATTTCGAACACTAAAACACTGATAACTTCTTCATATTAACTCGGATTTGGACGCGGTTTGTTGCGTTGGGATCGTGGAGAAATTGCAGACGTTTTGGCACTGAACTGGCTGCGTTTGGTGACTATCAGATTTTGGCCCTTAGTTGGATGTTCGATCAACTATTGACACGAAGGTGAGTGATTTTCTCACTCACGAAATACTGAATTACTCTCATATTTATTTAATTAAATTATGAAATAAGTTTGGTTGCATGGTTGTGTTGGATTGTTGATGTGTTGTTTAAAATTGACATGCAAGTGCGTTAACATTCAAATTTATGTTAATAATCAGTTATTTAATTTAATTTAATTTAAATTTCTAGTTGAAATTCGAACCCTTGCTAAATCCTAGAACAGTTTAATACTGATCAGTTGAATGGAATGATTGTGATGGATGTTGGTTGAAATTTATTACTGAATTCATATTGACATTGCTGATGTTCCTTATTTCAGTATATTGTAGTGCATGTTGATTCGTGACGATAAATCTCCTTTACCCTTGATGTTACGGGCATCTAATGAACCTGGGATTTATCGATAAATAAATTAAGAACACAGAGTGAAATGATAAACCTCTGCGACCCTGATTTGGATTGAAATGATAGATCCATCCCTGAAATATTGAGAAATTAAAATTCAGTCAGTTGGCCATTGGATAGAAAATTCTATACATACATTGGTTGGTTAAATGATTTTCAAATATTTGGAGATTTTATTTGACAGAAATTTCAGTTAAAGAAGTGAACTGATACTCGATAAACATGTTCCGGTAAAGGACCTAGATCACAAGTGTTATTTAGGTAGTTAAGAAATTGTTTCCAAAGGAAGTGGAATTCTTAAAATAAGATTGAATAAAATCTGAAATTTTCAAATTTAGGGTTGGATTTGAATGAAATATTTTATTTGAATTTAAATTTTGAAAGAAGAGGATCTAGGAATAGGGGTTGAATTTCCCTATATCAAAGATTTGGGTTGAATTGCATTCGAAATAAGATATTGAATTTTATAACTCCATTGAGACTGGAGTATGGGTTCAAGTAATTGAAGTTCGGAAGAAGGATAAATTTTGATTAAAGAATTTCATTATATGTGTGTATCTATATATTTGCAATGTTTGATTTCAAATAAGTTGTTCTTTCCCTAAAATTTTATTTAACCTTTACGTAGAGACTATTTATTTTAGCCTAAATTTTCTTATATTTTTATTATTTAAACTAATTTGAAAAATTTATTTTATATATGTATTCATAGTGATATAAATTATCTTATTCTGTTTTAACCATTATTTCTATACTTATAGGTTATATAAAGATTTTATTTAAAAAGCATCTATTTTCAAATTTTGTCAAATAATCGTAAACTTCTTCCGTATGGAAAATGCTGAATTTAAACCCGATTCGAGATGGAGTTGAGATAGGTATTCAATATGGAACCAACTTTAACCATTTTTATATGGAAAGGTAATTGATATGTATTCGAATATATTGGACTCCATAAATGATATGAATGAGTGCTATGGAGATTTATACTCTATTGAATATGAATGGTTTTATAATTCAAATCGATTTGAGATAAGTATAACCTTTGAGGTAAAGTATATTCTACTTGAATATGAATCGATTTGGTAAAATATTATATGAGTATAATATAATGACATGGAAAATATTCTAGTTGGAATATAATCGGTTTGGGAATGATTGGGATATTTTTTGATATGAAAGTATATTATATTTTGAATATAAAATGGGTTCAAAGCAAAATATGATATTTTGATATGAAAGCGAACCTTTGAAATGTAAAAGAACCAACCGATGTGAAAAGATGTAAGCGTTGGTTGTAAAAGAGACCGGAGTCGACATAAGGCATACTCTCTGTCAGTGTCGATACCACTTTGACAACTGTGAATGTTTTGACGTATCCCGAACGAGATATGATGACTTGGAGTCGATTATTGAATTGAAGAAGATGATCGAGGACGAAATAGCCCTGACCTTCGAGTCAGAATTGAAATGACTAAAACAGGAGCTATACCGTGACTAACTGAGGTAGCACCTTTGATCGGACACACTTCTTCGATACTATTTCTATGACTTTGATGATGATGATTTGGGCCCATTTATGAATTATGGGAGTTTGTTCCGAGGTGGGCGGTAGTGGCTGCTATGCGTTACCACCGGTCCGGGAGTGCAATTGGTAGAATCCTACCCTGAGCGTTGCCTTGAGTGCCTTGTCATATTATCCTTATCGAGTCCATATGATTTTGATTTGTATCGTACCTATGGAGTGCCCTCTGATGCCATCGTTTACGGTGGGTTTACGGTACTGTATAGACTACGGTATTATAAACGGTGTAAGGGTAAAAATGTAATTCCGCTTACGCTATTTTCTGTATTTATACTTTACTGAGTAGACACTATCATAATAGCGTATTATCTATGTATGTATTAGTTTAACGGATCCTCAAGAGATAGAAAGATCCCGTAATATCTCCTGAGTTACTGCACCCATGATATTGATGTTATTTCGTATTTTAATTTGACTAATATGAGATGATTTAGTGCTGATCCGAGTGTTTGTTGTGTTTTCTTTTTATGCAGTACGCCTGGGTCAGCAGATATTGCAGTTAGCGAAGATTCCCTTGCCTTGGAGGACGAAGACGAAGTTTGGCATATATATCTATTATGAGTATGGTTTAACCACTGCATTTATTTCCGCTGCTTATTATGTACATCCGAATGTATATGTAACTCTGATAATCATTGAATGTTATAATCAGTATACATTTCAACTGCTTTTAACTGCTATTTGTTTATTATATGTTGTCCTTCCGCTGTGAGATTCTGTTATTGTCTTTCTCTTCTTTCTTTCTTTCCTTCTTTCCCAATAACTACCTGCATTTGCGATTTGTTCGGGTCGACATGTGTGGTTTATTGTCGATTTGAACGGTCAAAAATATGGGTCGTTACAGATTCATTTCCTTTGAAGTTCTTTCCACCCATGGCTCGAAAGTCCATACATATTTTTGGGAAAGCATTTGCACGAGGAGGAGGAGGAACCGCTACAGCTGGGGGAGGAGGAATGTCTGCTGGTCTTGCGTCGTTGGCGCTAGCCTCTAAGTAC
This sequence comes from Allium sativum, assembly GCA_030737875.1. NCBI lineage: Eukaryota > Viridiplantae > Streptophyta > Magnoliopsida > Asparagales > Amaryllidaceae > Allium > Allium sativum. The sequence goes on from CM060923.1 coordinate 244,246,536, forward strand.
CTCCTGAACCAGCCGGGTATCGGTACACCCTCTGGAAGTTTAAGATTCCCAGACATGCTGAAATGAAAAAGGAAAGATTCAAGACAAAGGATAGAAAGATAGTGCATATGGATTTGGGGGATTATGCCTTTAAAAGTAAAATACCATTTTTTCTTGAAAAATGCTTCTTTTTTAAAAATAGTTTTCAAAAACTTTTATCTGATCTAGTAAACCTTTGCTCTAACACCAAGTGAAACACTCCACCTCCGTTAAGGTCACTCACAAAGGGAATGCCTTAACTTCGATGGAGCATTATAGGTAAAAGACACAGATAATTTACAAGACAGATGTATATATAAGCAGCGGAAAGTAAAACTAACTTTATTTCATACGTGGTTCAATACAAAAACGATTTCAGTGAATTGTCTCCAAATAACTTCCAAAACATTACATCATAATCTCTGTCTTGATTAAAACATAAAGAAGCATGAAACATAAATAAAACTGCATAAATCCCCAATTCTAGTGTGTCCAAAGCCATAGCCAAAGATAATAGGTTCTAAGCCATACATCACAGAGTCTTCAAGCTTGGAAAGAGGAACGGTCCAAGATAAGCTGAGCTATTCCCTCCCTGGCTACCTGAGGGGGGGGGCAACGAAAGAAAATAAGACAAAAGAAAAATGGGTCAGACATAAGTATGAGTAAGTCTAGTGACTTTTCAGTGTGTGAATAAGGAAAAGGGTCATGATAGGAATAAACTGAAAAATAGGGCAGTACCAGGACAACAAACTAACATAAAACTATATAAGGTAGGATAAACCGAATATACATCGCACCCATGTTTAATTCTCTGGACTAGCTTATACTTGTCCAACTAGCACCACGTGTTCATGGTGAAATGATCCCCTTATATCGACCGACTCCTACTAGCATGCATTATCACGTGTGTCATTCGGCCCCCGCTTGACTGTAGATACCTGTGCTGGTCCCACCACGAGGTGTATCAAATCCTATGGTGGCAACCCAAAACGATTCAAGATGCACAGTGTATAACTACTGATGCCCAGTGCCTGCTTTTTCCACTCCGTAGTATGTGCACGCCCGTACTCCACCAGAACCTACACTGATGCACCACCCGCCGACGTCTTTGACTTGCCTAGTTCAGGGTCCCATGATACATCAATGTGGGTTACTGCTGAAATGGGTCCCCGTTACTAGGGTTTTCCAGCCAACATGTTAAATGGTTAAGTGTCCCAACCCCACCCATCAGTTTAGTTAACATGTTGAATTGGTTAAATGTTTCCTTAATTGACTTAACCCTACCAATCTTGACTTAGCTTTATTAGAGCACCAACCACTCGCATTAGATAGGTATTGTTGTGATCCCTGGATGTGCCGGTCGGTTCCGGGCAGTTTTACACCACAACTCAGTCTAACCTCGGGTCCTTTTTGGGCTCAATGCACTAACCACCCACATTAGACAGGTATTGTTGTGGTCACTGGATGTGCCGATCGGTTCCGGGCAGTTTTACACCACAACTCAGTCTAACCTCGGGTTAGGCATATTCGTCTTTTCTAAATTTACATATTTATCCTTTTATGCTTAGTCAACAATTTATTGTCATGGCCCACTTTCCATCTAAATCAAATTCATAATTTTTGATATGTAAATTATGCCATTTCAATGCCATACCATTTACATGGTTATGAGCCAAATATGTTAATTACGTATAGTTTCATGTTTTCCCCAACGTTACCCCATTGTAAGTTCGGAAAATTACATAGGATGCTAGGCTTGACATTTTAGCCTAACTAATAAACTAACAGGGGAAAAGAGGAACTTGCAACATTCCAACATCATACAAAAATATGGATCTCACTACAGATGTGTCACATGAACTTGGCATAATATACTTTTAATTATGAACTTGCAAACTAGATATATGCAACATGAATCATAAAAAAATAGTATTACATAGAACTACCAAAAATCTAATTAGACATGTAGTGGTGAACTTGCATAGGGGTAGAATCAAGATATTAAATATCTAACATAAAGGCATATGGATCTAACATATAAAGTTGTAGATCTAAACATATTTTACATAATCATGTTTTTAAGCTATAAACTTGCATGCATCACTTAACTTGCATAAACATGGCATAATTTCTAAATTGACATACAACATATAGATATCATCACCAAATTTATACAAGGTCGTAGATCTAAACATGTATGCATAATGGATCTAAACAATTAGGCATAAACGACATGGCTTAGCCTAAAACTTGTATGTATCCTAATATCACCAAATGTACATACGATAATTTCATTCCCAAATTCCTATACAACATCATGGGTTTATTCACCAATTTCAACATAACATGATAGGTTCGATAGACCACAATAGTTCATAGGCATATACAATAGAATAGACATGAATAAACATAAATCAGCATCACATACAACTTGATACAATTCTATTTTACAATTCATTACAAACCATGTCTTTAATTTATTCACATCTGAAAGATAACTACACTTACAAACAAAAAGGAATTCTTGAGTTCTGGGATCTGTATTCTGGAATTAAATTGCTCGCCTTTGATGTAGATCGTTGAATTTTCTTAATTGATTTAGATTAGACTTGATTTTGACGTAGCTTCAATCTTGCCTTTGAGTTGAAAGAGATGACGGCTATTCTAGGTTCACCACTGATGGCATGGCGGCTCTTAGTATGAATATTTGTGATTTAGGGTTGAGAGTTAGGTTGCTTTTATAGAGGTTTAATTAATTTAGAGCCGTCGGATTAACCCTAGAAGTAATCAAGACCATTCATTCAAGATAGGATAACACCTCAGCCCTAATGACTCAGTAGGGAGTCAGAATTCGTCATCCTTTTAGATCTGCCCCGTTTGGTAGGTCAACCCCCAGGTAGACCTGTAGGGTAGGTCGACACTAGGGTCGACCTGACCTGGGCGGGAATTTTCTTGCTCTGCCCTCTTCTGTGTTTAAATTTGAAATTTTGAAACTTCCGAAGGCCATAACTTCTTCATACGAAGTCCAATTTACGCAAACTCGGACTCTATCTCAACCAGAAATCCGAGAAAAACACACTGGCGTAACCCGTTTCCCTTTATTCTCAAATTTAAAATTAATTATTCTTTAATTTGTTACTTTAAGGTTTATCGAAAACACGGGGTGTTTCATGAATTAAAATGTAGATATGTATGTATGTAGGTAATACGGGTATATATACAATACATGAACATAGATACGCACGCTCTACCATCATGTTACCTATTTGTGTTTTATAAAATATTGGATAGAAATTTTAGTCTGTGTATGTGTTAAGCACATGCACAACTGTAGATAATATGTTAGTTTGGTCATTAATTATACATTCATAAATGATTTTATTTGTTTCCTCCAGTTAAATTTATGTGTATCCTTATTTTAGCCGAAAATAGAAATGACTAAGGTGTAGTCTATTAGTAATTTAAAATAATTGAATGAGTTAAGTTATGCTGTGGATGGTCTACATTCAAATACTGTGGTAAGCTTTTTATAGTATTTACTTCAGCTGGTTATATTATACGAGGTTATTGTAATGTTAGTTCTGCTTTGTAAAAGCCACTTTCTACTGTTTTTTATTACATGCATGGTTTTTTTAATCATGGATGATAATCGTACATACAAATAGAATAATTAATGGCAACATTACTGCCTAAGATATCTCCTCTTCTTCAGTTCAGATCTAAAAAGTCATCAACTTTTTCTCCTAAACCCGTTCACATAAATATGTCAAAACCCACTAGATTTTACAAAGTTGTGGCAAAAGACGAATCTAAACTATCCACTATGATAAGTGAACTGGAGCTGGAGAAGATTGAAGTGGAAGATGAACTATCAGAATTCACTCATGAAGAAATTGAAACAGGAAGCAAACGGCTATGTCACAGGTGGCGCGAGATAAGTGGTTGTGATGATTGGATGGGTCTGTTAGATCCAATAGACCCGTTACTTTGCTCAAAGCGTATAAGATATAGTGATAGGGCGCTAGCATGTTATGATGCTTTTGATTTTGATCCGTTTTCTAAGCATTGTGGATGTAGCAAATATAACCACAGGAAGTTCTTTCAAAGTCTTTGCATAGTCAATGCCGGATATGATGTTACGAGATATCTATATGCTACATCCAACATGAACCTACCCAACTTTTTCACAAAATCAAAGTTGCAAAGAGCGTGGAGCCAAAAGGCAAACTGGATTGGGTATATTGCGACATCAAAAGATGAAGAAACAATGAGATTAGGAAGTGGAGACATAGTGGGGGCTTAGAGAGACATGATTACACAACTTGAATTTGTCCATGATTTAATAGATTTTCTTAGACATGTTGTAACGACCCGCCTTTTTGCCCGATTCTCGCCGGTAATTAAACCGACTTAAACCGTTCACAAAGACGGATAGTTATGGGTACTTACATAATTGAACAAAAACAAAAGAACTTTTATTTCATTTCATTAATTACATCAGAGATTACAAAGAATATCAGAGTACCATATATGCTCAGCGGAAGTCCAATGCTTTCAGCGGAAGAAGAAAACATCAAAACAAGACTCTAGCCTCAAATCTGAATCCAGCTCTGAAATCTAAACCTGCAAACTAAACTTCTAGCTGCCCGTGCAAAATATGGGCACCCAGAGTTTAGATAAGGGAACAATAAACTCCAGGTCAGTCGTGGGACTGGTGTGAGAATTCGAAAACAGTTTTTATTAGGATTCATTTTAAAGTTGGGAATTCACCGGACTACGCCGCTTAATGCGGAACGGGTTTTCTCTATGTGAATGCCCGTACACATAAATTCGCAATGACTTTTATAAAATGAGGTTATCATAAGCTCGTCCCACATCACACAATGCAAGCGCACACCAAATAGGTGAGTTTACCTTATGATAATCAAACATGCTTTCATACGTAAAATCCTCTTTTAATACTATAATATAGTGTGGAAAACAATTCGCAAATAAATGTATTAATCCTAGACGGCATAATACCCCATAATATTATGTCGCCATATATATATATACAATCAAAATCGTATGGATCGTATTGAAGATTGGATTTCCAACTTGATGATTCCTGACACGAAAGATCAATCAGGGATACAAAACGAAGTGCCTCAATGGCTTTTTCATCCATACGTGGACACCAAATACACATCGTCAGGGCAGATCAACGGTTTTCGACCAGACGCGCCCCCCCGAACATACCCAACTTCCCCAGTTCATAAGTGGTTTCCCACTGCTGTACAGCTTCATCATCAATTCATATATAAGTATAAAACCTAACCGCCAGTTTCTCATCAATCCGGGGTGTGAGGTTTGTCGATGTCACGTCATACACAAAGCGATGCTTCGATAAGCCATTCTTTGATCATCACTAGCTCGTTTCATAACTCGGGTATGCCACATTGACAATTCACGACATATAACTGATTTAAATCAATGCATACCCTCTAAGTTCATATGACTTAGAGACGAGAAAAATATTTTGCCACAAACCCGATATACATTAACGGAAATCAGTGCTATGCGGTCAATTTCGATGTCAGACACACCATCCATACAAGTCCGTCCTGGGTCTGAACGAAACGAAATCCGAAAGTTCTCCCCATACGTTCGTACTTCCTCCCACTTAGGTAATAGGGGCATCTCTCTACTGTAGCTAGCAGTAAAGAAACCAATCAGCAGACAGCCCGTTCGATTGTGAAGAACCACGGTCTTCATTCGTCGATTCCAAGTCTTGAATTTGCTTCATGCGTCGTATTATTACTTGGAATGATTTCGGACCTAAATACGATCCCGGTCTTCCCAAGTAATAAGCGTATTCAGAAAACAATAGTCATGGACCACACAAGGTTACAATTCAAATCTCCTTTCCAATATTGTTGCTTTTCTTTGAATTAAGGTTGGATTCAATTTCCGGAACCCGTTATCATTTTAACCCTTATTCTCAAAATTCAACATTCAAATTTCCAACCTTATATTTCAAAACAACTTCACGTATTCGTTGTTATCCCGAAAACTACCAAATCTTTTCTTTGGATTTAAACTTCCATTAAAGTTTTCAAATATAAGTTTATATAGAATCTAATCGACTTATATTTGATATTGATTCACGACTCAGTCAAACACTATCAAAATTTGGATATGGATATGTTACGATATTTCTGATCGTATATGCCTGCTCCTGTAAATCCATATCGAATATGAGACGACAAATTCCATATTAACTCATTCCCTCTTCAATTCCATCTTATTTCAATTCCACATCATATATTTAAATTCGTTTAAATCAAAATCTTCCCCATTTAAGATATCTCATCTTGTTTGCAATGTTCACATTTTCCTATTGACGGGAAAATCTCTTGTAACCCTTTTTTCAAAATACCACCACGCTTCTGCTACGCATCCTGATTTGGCGTATCCAAGTTTTAAACTAGTATGGTTTTCAAATATTAACACTAGAATATATTTCAAATTCTTTGAACCCAAATTCTCAAGTACATATTCTATTTCCAAATCTTCTTGCCTACGATGAATTCAACATGTTAACTACTATGTAAGTTCATTTACCAACATAGTATTTATGACAAAATCAAACTTGAGAGTTTACTTGAAAAATCTTTTTTTTTTCCAATTCAAAAATATTTTCCTTACAATCCATTATCTAGTTAGTCCAAAATTTAATTTACATTTCCAAATCTCCATTTCAAATGAATAGGGACCTTTATACTTTTCAAACCTTATTCCATTACTATCCAAAATTCTCATAAAATTGACTATTCATAAAAAAAAAAAAAAAAATTCAATTATTCCAATTCGCCGAATTCTTCATAATATATTAAATATTATGATTTTTTCTCTTCTCTAAACTTGTTCAATCCATTTCCAACATAAACATTTCAAAATAATCACATTAAATTGAACACTGTATGGTAATATTCCGGTCTCGTTCAACCCTTTCAAATCAACCAAAGTTATCATAACAAATTTCACACTTTTAATATTTATCAAAACCCGATTAATCATTTACAATCGACCGTTCCATTCGAATAGATTTCACTCAATTTAGTTCTAAATAGTTTTAAAATTTTAATTAAAACTATATTCCAAAATTTATTATTTATATGGAAAGGGATTTAAATTAATCACACGTGCGGTTCCCCCACTACGGTGCATGTGATTTTCTCAGTCAAATTTAACTAACAAATCTGATCATCGCAATAGTCGTGAATCCATTCATCACGATAATTTACACAACTAAATGACGGTGCGCAAAGCGTTACTGCGAATAACGCTTGGTATATAAAGTGTTACAACTGCATAGACATCCATCAACAATCACAACAATTAAATAATTAATTCACTGTGCGTAGAGCGTTACTATCTGTAACGTTTCGTGTTTACGGTGTTTAACTGCATAAATAGTCAACAACAACCAGTGACAATCATCCATAACAATCCATGATTATTGAGACATTATAATTAACACTAATTATAATTAACCAAATTGTCTAATTTAAATAAATTTAAATTAGAATTCTCACCTTTGTGCTTTCCATTCTCTTCACCGTTAACGCCTATCAACCGTAAATAACTGACGGACAAACTCGAATGATTTTACGGACAGTACGAACACCGTCTTCTTTGCAACTAACTTCGGAACCGCGAGCAACTTCAACCAAACGAGCTTTTACCCGTGAATCCCTCTTCTTTTGCTTGCGTTAGAAATGAAGTCTTAAACTTTTTTTTTATATATATAAAGATAATGAAGTGGACTGGAAAGGGACTAAGTGCATGCAAAGGTCTTGTGCTCTGCTATAAAGAAGGCCGAGCTGTGTATATCAAATGGGAAGGGAAAGTTGCGGACTAGAGTGATGGACTTGTAGCTGGAGGGTCACATGGGTTTGCTGCTGATATGCGGAGGAGTGATGTGGTGATGCGTGGAGACTAGAAGAGGAGGGTGCGGCATTTGTGGAGTAGTGCGGACTGATGTGAGTGGGTGGTGGCGGAAGTTGGGGAATAGGGCGGAGGACCGTTGGCTGTAGTGCTGCGAAGAGGCGGAAGGCGGTGAGAAGAGGAAGCGGGACTGGGTGTTTGGACCGGCGGTTGGAGGTCAGGGCGTGGAGCTTGGGGTAGTAGTGGTAGACCGAACTGTTTCCAAGTGGGAAAAATGAGTTTTGCGGATTGTTTTTGGGTGGTGAGATTTTGTTTTAGGCGAGAGTGGAGTGACCGACTGCTAAAGGAAGGAGAGAGGAGTGGTAAACGGTGGAGGTGGTGGAAAAATTGGAAGATGAAGTGGATGGGAGAGGAAAGAGAAGGAGTAAGAGTAGGGCGGTGGATTGGAAAAAGGGGAGAAGAGCGTAGCCCTTGGCTTGGGGAGAGAGGGTGGATGGAAGAAGAAAAAGAGGAGCGAGGCAGAGGGAAAAATACGGTGAAGAAAGAAAGATGCGTGGATGCTAAACAGAAATTTTGGTGGAGGGAGCAGTAATGAATGTAAATAAGGGTACCTGCTCATCTATAAATAGGAAGTTTAAGGGATGATTTAGTCTTTTAACTAAGGACACTTGTCTTCATAGAATTGTTCATTTACATGCATTACAACACCTAAGGGCCATATGCTCATAAAATTCATTTTCTATGCATTGCTCCACACGTGTAGACACTTGTCTACATTTACAAACCCACTTACATGCATGGTTGCCAAAATTTCACATTTATTTATTTAAATAAACATTAGTTTTAGTAACACCCTTGTAATCTTTATATATTTGAAATCATTTTAACACTTATGTGTAGGTAACTAAAATATAAAATGTTACTACACTTCATATAACACATATAAAAATCACAAATAAGTTTTGTTAAAATACTGGGTTGTTACACATGTGTCATCTAATGGGATACCATTCCCGGGTCCACCAGCCAAGGTAGAGTCTGGCTTTCTTGATTTGTGCACGGATAAGGATCCACAGTATCAATTTTGTAGGTAATCAACAAGAGAGCATGTTCTAGAAGAAACCCGAAAACCGGTGCATCACTACATAGAAAAAGGGGATACTGTGAGCATAACAATGACTGGGCATAGTTTAGCCAGTGCCCTAGCAATGTTAAGTGCATACGGCATCGCAGAAACTGACATAAATATAGGAGTAAATGGAGAAGAAATCCTAATTTCTATAATATCATTTTCAGGACCGAGAGTTGGAAACAGACAGTTCAAAGAAAGGTTTGAAGATCTCGGAGTAAACGCAATTAGGATTGTGAATGTACATTATACTATGCCTGAAGTTCTAGTTATTTTGTTTAATGGGAACGTGGCAGAGTTCATAAAGAAGTTTACAAAAGGCCTTCCATGGAGTTATTGTCATATAGGAGTCGAATTGGCACTTGATCATAAGAGGAGTCCTTTTTTGAAGGAGACTAGTTATCCTTTTTGCTATCACAATTTGGAAGCTCACCTTCATTTGTTGGATGGCTACTATGGGCGAGGATAAAGATTTGCACTGACAAATGCACGAGATCCAGCATTGATAAACAAAGCATGTGATTTTTTGAATGATCATCACATGGTACCTCCTTATTGGAGGCAAGATGAGAACATAGGAATGATCAAAGCAAGTGATGGTCGTTGTATTCAACCTGAAAGGCCGAGAATTGAAGACCATCCTGAGGATATTCATCGCTACCTGAAGCAACTTGATCTGGGATATGATCACTAGTGTAACGACCCGGAAAATCCAAACCAATTTAAAAATTTTATTTTAAATTATTTGTTTGAAAAATGTGGCAGAAATTAAAAATTCCATTTTTAAATAATATTAAAGCCAGTGAAAATAGTCAATTTTCAAACGATCTCTGTTTTCGACGATACCACTTTCATTGGAACCGGAATGTCATATTATTGCTAGGTTTCAATTTTTAGAATTTTTCGAATTAATATGTGAGCGTGGCGAAGGAAAATGTGTTTGGTCGATTACAGTCAAATTTAATCGACTGAAAAATAGCCATTTTTCAAACATTGTCAGAATTCGATGAAATTAATTTTGTTAGGACCGTATCGTCATAACACAGACAAATATATTTTTTCTGGATTTTTCTAAGTCCGTTTATGGCCTCGGTGAATTTATTTGTGCGATAGAATTAATTTAATAAAGGAATTAGATATTAAATTAAATAATACAGGCCACAGACAGCCATTTGGGCTGACGGGACCTATCCCATTGGGTCCGGAATATGGGCTATTGGCTAGGGTCACTTTCTGCTGGACTGAATTTGAACCGGTTTGGAAGATATGGTTTTTTTTGTAAAAATACATTATAATATTATAAATAACAGGAGAAAAGAAAACCTAATTTACTATTCACCATCTTCTGAGCCGCTGCCACCATAATCCCATGGCCAAATTCGCTCCTTCTTTCTCCTCTTAATTTCCCTCAATCCTCACACCAAAACCTACTGCTCCTTTGGAGTTTATTGTAAAGGACTTTCCCCTCTTCACATCCGTACGGTCATCACCCCTGAAACTGCCCCTAGCAGCCACCCCAACGCCCCGAAATCCGCCGCATCTCGTCGCCGTGGGCCCCCTAGGCACGACCGAGCTGGGCCGAACAACCCCCCCCCCCCCCCGGGCGTGCGCCTCTCCAAGCTCCCCAACGTGACACCCTCCGATCGGCACCTCGTCTCCTGTACGGCCAGCAAACCAGAACCCTAGTTCTGAACGATAGGAAAAGCTTCGGCCGATATTTCTGATTGGGGAAGAAAGGGTATTACTTAATTAATTTATTATTTAATTAATTTAAATTGTTTTAAAACTTCGATTAATCATATCTAACTCATTTCAATTCGAAATTCGATGATTTCAGCGGCGTTGTGATCGTGTGACTGAGATCTACGCGTCAAAACTGACTGGAGTTGATTCTGAATAGTTTGAATTTTGGCCAAAAAAATCTTCAACGACTGTGAGATTTCTGAATTTGAATAATTAAATAATTTAATTTTATTCGATCAGTTGAATCATTGTATGTTATTTCTGATCTGTTATGTGGTGATTGTTGTATAGTTGAATTATATTCATTGTGATGTCATGTTATAGTATGACAGTTTGGATCTGTATAATTCAGATGTAACCATAATAAATTTCTCACCTTTATTTTTATTTTTATTCCTTTCTCTTAAAATTGATCTTTTGTTTTTGGGAATGAAATGAAATAAAATTTTGATCTTTTGAAATGAAATAAATTTTGACTTTTGTTTTGAAATAAAATAAAATTTTGATCTTCTGTTTTAAAATAAATTTTTGATCTTTTGTTTTGAAATAAATTTTGATATTTTGCTTTAAAATAAATTTTTGATCTTTTGTTTTAAAATAAAATTTTGATCTTTTGTTTTGAAATAAATTTTGATCTTTTGTTTTGAAATAAAATTTTGATCTTTTGTTCTAAAATAAAATTTTGATCCTTTGTTTTGAAATAAAGTTTTGATCTTTTGTTTTGAAATAAAATAAAATAAAGTTTTGATCTTGTGTCTTTGAAACAAAATATAATAAAAGTTTGATCTTTTGTTCTTGAAATGAATCAAAACAAAGTTGAGCCTTTTATTTTGATTCATATAATAAAGTCAAAGAAGATTTGATCTTTTATTTTGAGATATAATAAATAAAGATTTGATCTTTTATTTTGACTTATAAAATAAAAGAAGTTGGATTTATGTAATAAATAAAGATTTGATCTTTTATCCTATAAAATAAATAAAGTTCATATATATTATTTGATTTCACAAAATAAAGGTGGGATCTTTTATTTTGATTCATAGAAATTTTACAACCAATCATATGTTGTCATTGTTGTAATACACAAAATTCATCGTTATGTTAATTTAGTTGTAACGACACAAAATTCATCGTTATGTTAATTCAGTTGTAGTGACACAAAATTCATCGTTATGTTAATTTAGTTGTAATGACACAGAATTCATCATTATGGTGTCGTTGTTGTGATGACACCAAAAATTTCATAGTTATGTTAATTTAGTTGAAATGTATCAAAATTTCATCGTTATGTCGTGTAGTTGAAATGAACATACTTTGGGGTTGGAAAAAAAAATTTGAAACTTAGGAAAATAATAGAACATTTACATTTTTCTATGTAAAAAAATATTTACATTTTTCAATGTAAAAAGAAAAGAAAAGAAAAGTAAATATTTACATTTTTCAATGTAAAAGAGAAAAAGAGAATTTACATATGTAAATAAAAACAATAAATAGGAAATTTACATTTTTCCATTGTTATAAAGAGTAATAGAAAATTTACATTTTTCTATTGTAATAAAGTAATAGGAAATTTCCATTTTTCTATTGTAATGAAGAGAGATAGAATTTTTTTTTATGTAAAATATAAGATTTACCTTTTTCTAGGAGAAGATAAAAGAATTTACATTTTTCATTTTAAAAGAAAAGGAAATGAAATATATACATTTTATAAAAACATACAAAGTTCACTTTTATTTCATAAAAATGAAATAGAATAAAAAGTGCATTTTTATGTCTTTAAATCACATAGGATAAAAGAACATTTTTATAATTAAAAAAATTATACATCGTTGAAATTATCATTTTTGGTCGCATTAGAGTTGGCGAACAAAAATGACATTTTTATTTTGATATAGAAATTATACATCGTTGAAATTATCATTTTTGGTCGCATTAGAGTTGGCGAACAAAAATTGTCATTTTTATTTTGATATAGAAATTATACATCGTTGAAATTATCATTTTTGGTCGCATTAAAGTTGGCGAACAAAAATATCATTTTTATTTGATATAAAAATATACATCGTTGAATTATCATTTTTGGTCGCACTAGAGTTGGCGAACAAAAATGTCATTTTTATTTGATATAAAATATACATCGTTAAAAACATCATTTTTGTTCATCGTTGTAAACATCATTTTTGTCGCATTAGAATTGGCGAACAAAAATGTCATTTTTATTGAATATATAATATTCAATGTTGAAAACATCATTTTTGCCACATTAGAATTGGCAGACAAAAATATTATTTTCATAGAGTAATAGGAATGAATTTTAATAAAGGGGATCGCCCAATGGTTTATATATAAATATAAAATATAAAATTAAACGAAATAAGCGCGGCAGTTCGCGTATCGACAATCTTAACTTCAAACGAATATATAGAAAGATCCGACTGTTGGATTTTCCCAAAATTGGAACAGTTAGGACCGCTTTGGGAAGAGCTTTCCAATGATATAAATTTCATCAAAATCCGACGGTTAGATTTTAAGATATGTGTAAATCAAATTTTGTTAAAAGCAGCGCCAGCGCCGCCCATTGACCCGAAACGTCGTTTATTTATTTCGAACTATTTTTAATAAATAAAAATAGCGATAAATAGTTATAAATATATTTGAAATGTTTTAAACTATAATTATGCGACAATTATTTGAATAGGCCGAGTTTAACTCATTTCAAATAATTGAACGACGATTGAATCAAAGATGTAAGAAGACGATGGTTGAAGACCGGCGATCTTCACATCGAATGGACGATGACTTTTGATACCTTGGACTGACTTGCTCCCAGGACTGGGTTGAAGCAGTAATTGTCCGGACGTGTGTGTTGATCGTGCGGATAAGCGAGAACCTCTTTGGTGTCTCCGGTTTCGTTCAGACCCAGAACGGACTTGTAAATGGATGCGTGTTTGACGTTCATATTCACTTCATGTAATTAAATCGATTTCTATTAATATATGTCTGTTTGGTGGTAGAGAATTTATTCTCTACTTAACACCCTAATACGTAGTGATAGTTATCGATCGCATGCCGTTGAATTGTCAATGTGGCACGCCAAGATGCAATGATCAAGGCTTTGTTGAAAAGCAGGCCTTGTGGCTGATGATCAAAGCATAGTCTGGTTAGGCATAGCTTTGTGTATATCGTGACTTCGCGAGCCTCACACCCCGGTATGAGTCAAAAAGGGATATGGACCGTAGGGAGTGCACACGTTTCTTTCTAGCTAGGAGTGGTGCTTGGGTTTTGACACGGCCCGACATTTTACTTATGTGGATTTTGGATTGAGGTACCTCGGGTTTTTAAAGGCCGGAAGTGGTCATATTATAGGTCCAAAGGGACCGGGAAACGTGTGTTTAGGCATAACTAATCCACTACCGTTAGGTAGGGACCGGCCCTACCGCATCCAAGGGTTCACTGCGGGGGATCCTGAGGCATTTGCTAGAGTGTCTCGAATCGGAAGAGGACGATCCCTAGCCTCGATTTCATGACAGAAAACCAATTCCCAATACGACAACATTTCAGTTTTGATTGTAAACTTATATACGTCGACATAGTAGGATGGGGTACTATGCCGTCTAGGACTGATATATTTATATTGAAGTATTTTAATACTGCTTAAACACTAATGATAATTTGAAAATATTACTTTTCACGTATTAAGCATGTTTAATCATCATCAGGGAAAACTCTATCCTCCTGTGTGCGTTGCATTTTGTGATAGGATCTGAGTCTTATGACGATTTCATTTTTCAAAAGTCATTTCGTTGTTTTATATAAACTTTATAAAATATTGCACTGGCAATCCAATGGAGTAAACCCGTTCCGCGTTAGCGGCGTGGTCCTAAGATTCGCCATCTTGATAGTTAATTTCGTTAAGAATTCTCACACCAGTCCCATGACTGACTCGTAGTTTGTTTCACTTTTGCAAACTCGGGTGCCCTCTTTCCACACGGGCAGCCAATTGACAGGTTTCTAGGTGATACTTTCTGGTTGGAGCTTGCTTTGGAAGGAAGAAGAAGAAGACATTTTCTCCATCTTTTATTCTGCTTTTGAGACATTTTTCCATCTTTTGCTTTTGATGTGTGTAATGGGATTTGAGACTTATTTCCTTTCATTTGAGACTTGTTTCTCTTTTGTTAAGACTTCTATTATGCTAAGTGGATCCTGTAAAACTGCATACTCTGATGTTCTGCTATGATGCTGATGACATTTATTTCCGCTGCAATGGTTTATGTGTTATGATAATTATCTGAAATCTGTTTTTGTTGTAAATATGTTGTATTCCAAAATGATTATCCTTACTTTCGGTCTACGGAAGTTTGGGATCATCACAGTTTGTATTAGAGCCTAAGGTTAACCTTAGCTACGGAATATAACATATTTAGAACAATTCGTCTAGATAGAATCCACATTATTCTAAGACGAGTAGCTCATTAGAGATAGGACCAGTAATGTCCTAGAATGAGCACAACAGAATAGCACATATTTACCAGTCATTACATCATTATCTTTTCATCTCGTCCTTATCTTATCTTTTCTTGAAAATTCTCATTTTTGTTGGTCTGACTCTTTCCTTGATGGTACAGACTGATTTAAATGGATACTAGAGCAAGAACAGCCCGAGGCGGAGCCCGAGGTGGAGCTCGAGGCGGGGCTAGAGGAGGAGCCCGAGTAGGAACTGGAGGGAAAGCTAGAGACGAGACACCCATCACTCAGGAACAGCATAATTCAGAGGTCGTAGTCGAACCACCTCCACCTCCACAGCCTTTAGATTTGGAGAGAATGTCGAAGAAATTCAAGAACCTTGGAGGTGTACCTTTTACAGGGCGGGAGTCTACGATTCAGGCAGAAGCATGGCTTAAAGATTGCGAAAAGATCCTAGAGGGCTTGGAACTAGAAGATCAGCGAAAGCGCTATCTGGCAGTTTGGCAACTAAAAGAGGAAGCAGGGCATTGGTGGGATACGATCAAAATATGCAATGACGTGGCCAATATGTCTTGGGCCAGATTTAAGGAGCTTTTCAATGAGAAGTATATACCCCCACAAGCTAGAGAGCGCCTGCGCGAGCGGTTCGTTAACCTATAGCGAGGGAATATGACCGTTTCTGAGTATGTGAGGAAGTTTGATGAGCTTTCACGATATGCCCCTAGTTTGATTCAAGATCCAGTAGAGAAGAATAAGAAATTTATCAAGGGGTTGTCCAAGAAATATTTGAACCGAGTCACTGCCCATATTAAGCTTCCTTTCAATGAAGTAGTAGAGATGGCGTGCCGCTATGAGGAGAATGACGAGTCTGGACCGCAGGATAGAGGGAAAAGTCAAAGCAATAACCAGAAGGAACGGGCTAACAAGAAACAGGAGGCGAGCAATTCTTCTGCAGCTAAACCCCAAGGGAAGAAGAGGGATAGGTGCAAGGTGACCTGTTATAACTGCGGCAAGATTGGACATTTCGATTACGAGTGTAGAGCTCCTAAAAAGGCCAAGAGGAATGATTCAGGCCCTACTCAGAACCGTGGTCAGAGTTCCCAGAACCGTGGTCAAAATCCTCAGAATTGTGGCCAGAGTTCGCAGGACAAAAGGGAATGCTACAATTGCCATCAAAAGGGGCACATCAAGGCGAACTGTCCACTGCTAAGGAATGCTCAGGTGGCACATGTTTATGAGGGAGCAGATACACCAACTTTGACAGAGGGGCCTAATAAACCCGATGTCTTAGAAGGTACGTTTAATATTAAGAACATCCCTATTACTGTCTTATTTGATACTGGTGCTGCAAGAAGCTTTATTTCTAAAGATGCAAGTAAAAAGTTGAAACTGAAACCAAGAAAACTCAAAAATTTGATTAGAGCTAATAGTCCGATAGGAGGTTCCCTCATTTTAGATCAGTATTGTAAAGTGCTTATCTCCTATTCTCGCTATCAGTTTCCTTTTAATTTGATCATCATGGAGTTTTATGGGTATGACATCATACTTGGTATAGATTGGTTAGCAAAATATGAAGCTGAGATAGTATGCGCCGAAAGAATTGTCAAAGTTAAAACTAAACTCGGTAATGTATGTGTCCCCTGCCATGGCTCAGCCACCGACAGGATGACATTCTGGTCTTCTCTAGAAGTTACCCCTACTTCTATTGAGGATATCCCTATCGTCAAAGATTACGCTGATGTATTCAAAGAAGTTGAGGGCCTACCTCCGCATAGAGAAATCAGCTTCCGAATTGATATAGCTCCGAATGCAAGGCCTGTTGTACATCCCATTCGGAGAATGTCGCCAAAGGAAAGAGAGGAGCTGAAAAATCAAACCAAGCAGCTTTTGTGGAAGGGTCTGATCAGGCCCAGCTTTTCAGAATGGGGAGCAGCAGTGGTGTTCGTCCCAAAATCAAACGGTACTCTCAGGCTATGTTAGACTACCGTGATCTCAACAAACAAACTCTAAAGAAAAAATATCCATTGCCTCGTATTGATGACTTGCTTGACCGATTGCATGGGGCACGAGTATTCTCTGGGATGGACCTAGCTACAGGCTTCCATCAACTTCGCATTGCAGAGGAGTGTGTGCCTTTAACTACTTTCAGAGGACCGGACATCTTTTATGAATGGCTAGTAATGCCTTTCGGTCTATGTAATGCTCCAGCATATTTTGTTGATTTGATGAATAGAGTATTCAGAGATGTTTTAAATAAATTTGTGCTCGTGTTCATCGATGACATCCTCATCTTTTCTAAATCCACTGCTGAGCACGAACAACATCTGAGAGAAGTCTTAGAGATTTTGCGAAGAAATGTGCTGAAAGAAATTTTTTCTAAATGCATATTCTGGCAAGAGGAGGTGAAATTCCTCGGCCATGTTGTATCAAAGGAAGGCATCTCAGTAGATCCAGGAAAGATCTCAGCCATCCAAGAATGGAAGCAGCCTAGAACTCCCACGGAGGTCAGAAGTTTCTTGGGACTGACTGGCTATTATCAGAAATTTGTTAAAGATTTTTCGAAGGTAGCTTATCCATTGACAAACCTGACCAAGAAGCATACGAAATTCAAGTGGACACAGGAATGCGAGACAGCTTTCCAAGAGCTAAAGAAGAGGTTGACCAATGCTCCTGTGTTGACCATCATAGATGGCAACTAGGATTTGAAGGTCTGGACCGACGCCTCTAAGCAAGGTTGTTTCTTTTATAAATTAACATGTCTGAGATAACATTTTTCCTTTAATGACAAATCTCATTTAACATGTTATCCATTATTTATTTAAGGTATTGGTGCGGTGCTGATGCAAAGAGGCAGGGTAGTCGCATATGCTAGCCGCCAACTGAAACCGCATGAGAAGAATTACGTCACGCATGACCTTGAGCTAATGGCCATTTTGTTTGCTCTTAAAATATGGAGGCATTATCTCTTGGGTGAAAAGTTTGAAATTTACACGGATCACAAATCCTTGAAGCACCTTTTTACCCAAAAAGATTTGAATATGAGGCAGCAACGCTGGGTCGAATTTCTTGCATCATATGACCTGGATATCCTATATACTCCGGGAAAAGCCAACGTTATAGCCGATGCACTCAGTAGAAAGAATGCAGAATGCAACAATCTCATTGTCGCCAATCTCATTATCACTCCTACTCTGATTGATAAAGTCTCTGCTCTTCAGAAGAATGATGAATTTTATTCAAAAGCTTTGTGATCGAGTTCGTAAGGGCGAAGCCTCAAGTTTCCAGATTGACGATAACGGGACCCTTAGATTACAAGGGCGAATTTGTGTTCCAGACATTACTGAGCTAAAAAGAGAAGTGATGGACGAGTGCCACAAATCTAAAATCAGCGTCCATCCAGGTGTAAACAAAATGTACCATGATCTCAAGCGCACCTTTTGGTGGAAATCAATGAAGAGAGATATTTCTATTTATGTTGCTAGATGTCCCACTTGTCAGCAAGTCAAAAGTGATCAACAGAAACTGGCAGGTTTGTTGCAACCGCTAGGAGTTCGAAGTGGGAGGAAATTTCTATGGACTTTATAGATGGCTTGCCCCGAAGCCGAAAAGGCAAGGATAGCATATGGGTGATTGTCAACCCCTTAACAAAATCTGCCCATCTCATCCCTGTTCGGTCCAATAAAACAGCTCGTAGTTTGGCACAACTTTATCTCAAAGAAATAGTCACACTGCATGGGGTTCCCAAAAGCATTGTCATTGATCGGGATCCATTATTTACCAGTAAATTCTGGGATGCTTTTTAAGAAGAGCTTGGGACCAAGTTAAATCTGAGCTCTGCCTATCACCCTCAGACAGATGGCCAGACTGAGAGGGTAAATCGTGTTTTGGAAGACTTATTGCGGGCTTGTATCCTTGATTATGGCGGTTCATGGGAGGACCACTTGCACTTGGTTGAATTCTCCTAAAATAATAACTACCAATCAAGCTTTGGGATGTCACCGTTTGAATTACTTTATGGCAGGCCGTGCAGATCTCCGGCATGTTGGGTGGAGTCAGGCAATCGACTAGTCTTGGGCCCCGACATGGTTCGTGAAGCATCTGATAAGGTTGACTTGATTAAGAAGCGCTTGTTGACTGCTCAAAGCCGACAAAAGAGCTATGCGGACCAGCGAAGAAGGAATCTAGAATTCTCTGTGGGTGATCGAGTATACTTGAAGGTTTCTCCTTTGAGAGGCGTGATTTGTTTTGGAAAGACGGGAAAGTTGGCACCGAGATTCATTGGTCCATTCCCTATTCTCGAAAGGATTGGTACTCTCGCTTATAGATTGCAGCTGCCCGACTGGTTGCCAGGGGTGCATGATGTATTTCATGTGTCTCAACTCCGCAAGCATGTGCACGATCCAGATCTGATTGAGGATGAACTAAACCAACAGGTCCTAGATATTGCTCCAAATCTGACAGTGAGAAAGGACCCGATTAAGATCATTGGCAAAGAAACCAAAATCTTGAGGAACAAGAAGATCAACCTAGTCAAGGTTCAATGGAGTGGGGATCCTAGAGACTGGACTTGGGAGACAGAAGATAGCATCAAAAGGGCTTACCTCAAGTGCAGAGTGGATATCTTCGAGTAACTCTTGTACTGAGGTACGTTTATACCAATTTACATTTTCCATCTTGGTTACTACTTTTCTTTGTTTCCTTTTCGAGGACGAAAATTCTCAAGTGGGGAAAATTGTAACGACCCAGAAAATCCGAACCAATTTAAAATTTTTATTTTAAATTATTTGGTGGAAAAATGTGGCAGAAATTAAAAATTCCATTTTTAAATAATATTAAAGCCAGTGAAAATAGTCAATTTTCAAACGATCTCTGTTTTCGACGAAACCACTTTCATTGGAACCGGAATGTCATATTATTGCTAGGTTTCAATTTTTAGAATTTTTCGAATTAATATGTGAGCGTGGCGAAGGAAAATTTGTTTGGTCGATTATAGTCAAATTTAATCGACTGAAAAATAGCCATTTTTCAAACAATGTCAGAATTCGACGAAATTAATTTTGTTAGGACCGTAACGTCATAACATAGACAAATATATTTTTTCTGGATTTTTCTGAGTACGTTTATTGCCTCGGTGAATTTATTCGTGCGACAGAATTAATTCAATAAATCAATTAGATATTAAATTAAACAATACAGGCCACAGACAGCCGTTTGGGCTGACGGGACCTATCCCATTGGGTCCGGAATATGGGCTATTTGCTAGGGTCACATTCTGTTGGACTGAATTTGAACCGATTTGGAAGATATGGTTTTTTTTTGTAAAAATACATTATAATATTATAAATAATAGGAGAAAAGAAACCCTAATTTACTATTCACCATCTTCTGAGCCGCCGCCACCATAATCCCATGGCCAAATTTGCTCCTTCTTTCTCCTCTTAATTTCCCTCAATCCTCACACCAAAACCTACTGCTCCTTTGGAGTTTATTGTAAAGGATTTTCCCCTCTTCACATCCATACGGTCATCACCCCTGAAATTGCCCCTAGCAGCCACCCCACTGCCCCGAAGTCCGCCGCATCTTGTCGCTGTGGGCCCCCCTAGGCACGACCGAGCTCAGCCGAACACCCCCTCTCGTGCGCCTCTCCAAGCTCCCTAGCGTGACACCCTCCGATCGGCACCTGGTCCCCTGTACGGCCAGCAAACCAGAACCCTACTTCTGAACGATAAGAAAAAGCTTCGGCCGATATTTCTGATTGGGGAAGAAAGGGTATTACTTAATTAATTTATTATTTAATTAATTTAAATTGTTTTAAAACTTCGATTAATCATATCTAACTCATTTCAATTCGAAATTCGATGATTTCAGCGGCGTTGTGATCGTGTGACTGAGATCTACGCGTCTAAACTGACTGGAGTTGATTCTGAACTGTTTGAATTTTGGCCAAAAAAAATCTTCAACGACTGTGAGATTTCTGAATTTGAATAATTTAATAATTTAATTTTATTCGATCAGTTGAATCATTGTATGTTATTTCTGATCTGTTATGTGGTGATTGTTGTATAGTTGAATTATATTCGCTGTGATGTCATGTTATAGTATGACAGTTTGGATCTGTATAATTCAGATGTGACCATAATAAAGTCCTCACCTTTATTTTATTTTTATTTTTATTTTTATTCCTTTCTCTTAAAATTGATCTTTTGATTTTGGGAATGAAATGAAATAAAATTTTGATCTTTTGAAATGAAATAAATTTTGATCTTTTGTTTTAAAATAAAATTTTGATCTTTTGTTTTGAAATAAATTTTTATCTTTTGTTTTAAAATAAAATTTTGATCTTTTGTTTTAAAATAAAATTTTGATCTTTTGTTTTGAAATAAATTTTGATCTTTTGGTTTGAAATAAAATTTTGATCTTTTGTTTTAAAATAAAATTTTGATCTTTTGTTTTTAAATAAAGTTTTGATCTTTTGTTTTGAAATAAAATAAAATAAAGTTTTGATCTTGTGTCTTTGAAACATAATATAATTAAAGTTTGATCTTCTGTTCTTGAAATGAATCAAAACAAAGTTGAGCCTTTTATTTTGATTCATATAATAAAGTCAAAGAAGATTTGATCTTTTATTTTGAGATATAATAAGTAAAGATTTGATCTTTTATTTTGACTTATAAAATAAAAGAAGTTGGATTTATGTAATAAATAAAGATTTGATCTTTTATCCTATAAAATAAACAAAGTTCATATATTTTATTTGATCTCACAAAATAAAGGTAGGATCTTTTATTTTGATTCATAGAAATTTTACAACCGATCATATGTTGTCATTGTTGTAATACACAAAATTCATCGTTATGTTAATTTAGTTGCAACGACACAAAATTCATCGTTATGTTAATTTAGTTGTAATGACACAAAATTCATCGTTATGTTAATTTAGTTGTAATGACACAAAATTCATCGTTATGTTGTCGTTGTTGTGATGACACCAAAAATTTCATAGTTATGTTAATTTAGTTGAAATGTATCAAAATTTCATCGTTATGTCTGTGTAGTTGAAATGAACATACTTTGGGGTTCGAAAAAAAAATTTGAAACTTAGGAAAATAATTGAACATTTACATTTTTCTATGTAAAGAAAATATTTACATTTTTCAATGTAAAAAGAAAAGAAAAGAAAAGTAAATATTTACATTTTTCAATGTAAAAGAGAAAAAGAGAATTTACATATGTAAATAAAAACAATAAATAGGAAATTTACATTTTTCCATTGTTATAAAGAGTAATAGAAAATTTACATTTTTCTATTGTAATAAAGTAATAGGAAATTTCCATTTTTCTATTGTAATTAAGAGAGATAGAAAATTTCCTTTTTTTTATGTAAAATATAAGATTTACCTTTTTCTAGGAGAAGATAAAAGAATTTACATTTTTCATTTTAAAAGAAAAGGAAATGAAATATATACATTTTATAAAAACATACAAAGTTCACTTTTATGTCATAAAAATGAAATAGAATAAAAAGTGCATTTTTATGTCTTTAATTCACATAGGATAAAAGAACATTTTTATGATTTAAAAAATTATACATCGTTGAAATTATCATTTTTTGTCGCATTAGAGTTGGCGAACAAAAATGTCATTTTTATTTTGATATAGAAATTATACATCGTTGAAATTATCATTTTTGGTCGCATTAGAGTTGGCGAACAAAAATGTCATTTTTATTTTGATATAGAAATTATACATCGTTGAAATTATCATTTTTGGCGCATTAGAGTTGGCGAACAAAAATGTCATTTTTATTTGATATAAAAATATACATCGTTGAATTATCATTTTTGGTCGCATTAGAGTTGGCGAACAAAAATGTCATTTTTATTTGATATAAAATGATACATTGTTGAAAACATCATTTTTGTCGCATTTGAATTGGCGAATAAAAATGTCATTTTTATTCGATATAAAATTTACATCGTTAAAAACATCATTTTTGTTCATCGTTGTAAACATCATTTTTGTTCATCGTTGTAAACATCATTTTTGTCGCATTAGAATTGGCGAACAAAAATGTCATTTTTATTGAATATATAATATTCAATGTTGAAAACATCATTTTTGCCGCATTAGAATTGGCAGACAAAAATGTTATTTTCATAGAGTAATAGGAATGAATGTTAATAAAGGGGATCGCCCAATGGTTTATATATAAATATAAAATATAAAATTAAACGAAACAAGCGCGGCAGTTCGCGTATCGACAATCTTAACTTCAAACGAATATATAGAAAGATCCGACTGTTGGATTTTCCCAAAACTGGAACCATTAGGACCGCTTTGGGAAGAGCTTTCCAACGATATAATTTCATCAAAATCCGACGGTTAGATTTTAAGATATGTGTAAATCAAATTTTCCCAAAACTGGAACCATTGACCCAAAACGTCGTTTATTTATTTCGAACTATTTTTAATAAATAAAAATAGCGATAAATAGTTATAAATATATATGAAATTTTTTAAACTACAATTATGCGACAATTATTTGAAAAGGCCGAGTTTAACTCATTTCAAATAATTGAACGACGATTGAATCAAAGATGTAAGAAGACGATGGTTGAAGACCGGCGATCTTCACATCGAATGGACTTCTGATACCTTGGACTGACTTGCTCCTAGGACTGGGTTGAAGCAGTAATTGTACAGATGTGTGTGTTGATCCTGTGGATAAGCGAGAACCTCTTTGGTGTCTCCAGTTTCGTTCAGACCCAGAACGGACTTGTAAATGGATGCGTGTCTGACGTTGAAATTCACTTCATGTAATTAAATCGATTTCTATTAATATATGTCTGTTTGGTGGTAGAGAATTTATTCTCTACTTAACATCCTGATACGTAGTGATAGTTATCGATCGCATGGCGTTGAATTGTCAATATGGCACGCCAAGATGTAATGATCAAGGCTTTGTTGAAAAGCAGGCCTTGTGGCTGATGATCAAAGCATAGTCTGGTTAGGCATAGCTTTGTGTATATCGTGACTTCGCGAGCCTCACACCCCGGTATGAGTCAAAAACGGGATATGGACCGTAGGGAGTACACACGTTTCTTTCTAGCTAGAAGTGGTGCTTGGGTTTTGACACGGCCCGGCATTTTACTTATGTGGATTTTGGATTGAGGTACCTCGGGTTTTTATAGGCCGGAAGTGGTCATATTATAGGTCCATAGGGACCAGGAAACGTGTGTTCAGGCATAACTAATCCACTACAGTTAGGTAGGGACCGGCCCTACTGCATCCAAGGGTTCACTACGGGGGATCCTGAGGCCTTTGCTAGAGTGTCTCGAATCGGAAGAGGACGATCCCTAGCCTCGATTTCATGACAAAAAACCAATTCCCAATACGACAACATTTCGGTTTTGATTGTAAACTTATATACGTCGACATAGTAGGATGGGGTACAATGCCATCTAGGATTGATATATTTATATTGAAGTATTTTAATACTGCTTAAACACTAATGATAATATTAAAATATTACTTTTCACGTATTAAGCATGTTTGATCATCATAAGGGAAAACTCTATCCTCCTGTGTGCGTTGCATTGTGTGATAGGATCTGAGTCTTATGACGATTTCATTTTTCAAAAGTCATTTCGCTGTTTTATATAAACTTTATAAAATATTGCACTGGCAATCCAATGGGGTAAACCCGTTCCGCGTTAGCGGCGTGGTCCTAAGATTCGCCATCTTGATAGTTAATTTAGTTAAGAATTCTCACACCAGTCCCATGACTGACTCGTAGTTTGTTTCACTTTTGCAAACTCGGGTGCCCTCTTTCCACACGGGCAGCCAATTGACAGGTTGGAGCTTGCTTCGGAAGGAAGAAGAAGAAGACCTTTTCTCCATCTTTTATTATGCTTTTGAGACATTTTTCCATCTTTTGCTTTTGATGTGTGTAATGGGATTTGAGACTTATTTCCTTTCATTTGAGACTTGTTTCTCTTTTGTTAAGACTTCTATTATGCTAAGTGGATCCTGTAAAACTGCATACTCTGATTTTCTGCTGTGATGCTGATGACATTTATTTCCGCTGCAATGGTTTATGTATTATGATAATTATCTGAGATCTGTTTTTGTTGTAAATATGTTGTATTCCAAAATGATTATCCTTAATTTCGGTCGACGGAAGTTTGGGGTCATCACAACTAGTTTCATGTTTGCCCATTGAATAAATTATGGAACTTTAGTTTATAGGTAGCTGTAAGCAACATAAGGCGTAGGAGAACATAGTTTAAGCATTAGTGTAAAGGAACAAATATTCTCCTTTTTTTTGCCTTTATGCTTGCTCAAATGCTCACTGCTCCTTGCTGCCGAGAATCACATGATTCCGCACCGTCAAATTTACTGACTTCTTGCTTCACTTTTGATTCACCTGTCATTTGGTTATGACGGTTCTCAATCCATAAAACCAAATTCAGCGAAAATTTATTCTTTCTCATTTTTGTTTTTATATTTGCATGCTTTATTAGTTGCTCTATTTCTTGTATTATGGGCGGTGACCTAATGTTTTGAGGTGCAAAGTCACAAGTTTTCCAATTGTAGAGCTTATTTGTTTTCTCTTTTTATTATTTTCCCTTATTTTTTCACAGGAGTTAATCTTTAAATTGCAAAAGATTGTTCACCAATATGATACTTTGATTATTTTTGCATGTTGTAGAATGATAGTGGAAGAAGAGCAAATATCATTCGGATCAAATTCATTTATGGTTAATGGGGTAAAAGATTACTACACCAGAAGCAGAAATGATTGGTTTGAGAATGAGGCTAGGGTGAGTAAATCATACATGGTTTTTTACTTGCAACTAACAAAAAGTACATACTTCAAAACAACTTAGTTTATGGAGGATCTACTACTTTCTTAACTACATTATACAATACATATATATCTGAGTTGTATATATTCTATTGCTTATCATTGCAAACTTTAGTTATGTTGCATTTTCTTTATTGGGAACCTTGATTGTTGTGTTACATGTGCACCGATGAATTTAAAGTCGAAATGAGCTGGTTATGTGAAACGATATAGTTTTCAAAATAAATGGATAATATTGGACAATCATTAAAATAATTTTCCTCTTGACTAAATTATAATATTTCCTTTTGACGATGCAAAGGAATATTCATTAATAAGAAATAAGTTCTTTTCTTCATTCTTTTACCTAATCATAAATAAACTATTTATGGTATATTCCGCGGTCATAAAATTCAGAACTACAAAAATTATTTCACCAATATTTCCTTTATAATTTAATTTGTTTATGGTATAATCTAGAATTTAACAATACATAAGGCAAACATACAACATAATTTGCAGAATTTCATGCTAAGACATAAGATGTTAGCATTTCCTAAATACACTAAATTTGACACTTCAATATGTAGACATGGAAATAATATGGCTATATTTAGAGAAAACGAATGCAATATAATTGTACATGATTACCCAGATAATATAAGCTGCAGCATCGGACCTGCCGAGCGGATGAAAAAGCCTATATGTTGTTGTAAATAAAAGTTTAGTAATGCATAAAATATCTCAAGTGAGACAGAAGCATCTCGATGACCAGTTGTTTGCAAAATTGCTTTGTTGGTTTCTTTTGTTCATGTATAATTTTGTTGTCTTCTAAAGATGCTTATAAATATCATTCGATCCATGCATTAAACATAAACAAGTAAGTTCGTTTGATAACACTGATAACTAGTTATCTTTGTACACTTTTGATCGTGCATACCTATGATTTCACTGATTGGTTTATAATGGGATACCAGTTTCATAGCCATTGAGGTTTTGCGCTATATAAAATATTAGATATTCAATTCAATTTAGTTTGCTTACCCTAAAAAAATACGGATTGGTGGAACACAAGACTAATTAATGATAGGAGCAAGTTGTTTGAATTTGGGCAATGACTCGGAAAATAATAATAATCTCTTATGGGAAAATCCTGTATTTGTGATTCAACTGAGATATCGTACAAAATTCCTTTTGTAATACATTATAAACCTCTATGGAGGGATTGCAGATAAACGAAATATAAAAGAGATCCACTTCTTTGCAGCTTTTTTCCATTCTTGTAGCACACCTGCAATACTTTTCTACATTTTCTTTGTAGTTTTTTTCATTCTTGTAGTGCACCTGCATTACTTTTCTACAAGTACAAGATGTATACCTAAAATATTTGAGCTGTGTTAATATGCATCGCAAGATTAGGATGGCATGTGGAGGCCTGAACTTTTTGGGAAAATTTCAATGACTGATTCTCCACGGGAGGTCATTGTTGTTGTTTTGAAATGTATGGAAGCATCATATAACACAGAAGATATTGACATACATGTCGTTAGCGAGGGAAGAGATGTTCTGCACGAGTTGATAATGCTTCAGAAACAGATATGTTCAAATTTTTCCATAAACAGCAATGGTCTGATATAGTTGATGGGAACAAATCTTTATGGAAAAAAATGATTTTCTGTTGCGTTTCTTGATCTTGAAAAACAGATAATGCTGAAGTAAAAAATGAGTGTATCTTGTAGCCGGTTGTACAGAGCTCTACGAATGTGAAAACATAGTGTAGAAAGCTTATGTTAGTCATATAGAGCTCTACAGGTTCGACTCTTTAATAATGTGCATTATTTGAAGTCATTCAATGCAAAAGATGCGTAGGTCGCTGTAGGATGTTATCATTCCTGCAGCCAAACGTATATCAAATGTGGTAGTAGTTGTTTCCAAGTCTGGAGCGGGATTATGGGCTAACTTATGGGTATGTGTTTTTTACTATTTCTTGTTACTAATTTACAAATATGTTGTTACTCGATTTATTTTCCCTTGTTATATGCTTGTGCCATCTAGGATCATCTAAAAATATCCTTTAATCGTGTTCTCATTATCAAAAAATCGGCAATCACCGCACTTCGTTACCTCTTCCATTTCACGTCCTCAGCGACCACCCTGATAAATATACCTATATCCAAACATTTCCACTAGTTCAATTTACCTGAGCCGATGGCTCAGGTAAGTTGGGCCATGACTCAGTAAATTGGGCCACTCGGCTTAGTAAATTGGGCCACTCGGCTCAGGTATTTTACCTGAGCCACTCGGCTTGGGTATTGATATTGATTGAAGGGGCTTGATATTAATTACAGTGATATTTACTATCGACATTCGATTGCCACTGGAATCCCCATTGAAGTTACAATGTGTTACTTCCATGTTTTAGTTTATTTTAATTTGTACATTTCCTATGTATACTATATTTGCCTTAAACATTTTTATGTTGCAGAATCAGAGAAGTAGAGGTTACCTAAGATTGTTTTAGGATATTACAATGAGAAGAAAAACTTTAAGGTGTGTTGTTAATTCATGATCAGGTTCGAATTATAATATGACCAGTTGGAGGTAAATCTGCTCATAAATTCATGATCAGATTTAATACTTTATTGATTTTTATTGCATTTTCTCATTTATTTTCTCTATTCAAGACTAAAGCTGGGCCAGTACTGGTAGCCATAAACATGTTCAAAGTAGTCAATTTCATGTAACAGAGTATGTGCATTGATAAGTCTCACATCATAAGTCAATTTACCCAAACAATGTACGTATGAATCAATGATTTTCCACGGTCTTATGGTTCTTCTATATGACCCATAATTTATAAATCTATGTAACAGATTTATAAATCAATGGGTTGGGACAAATTTTTCTTAAAATTCATGGGTTTTTATCGTTGGATTCAGGGTTGGATGGCTGAAATGCATGGTGCGGTTTGAATTGTCTCTGGGACGGATTGTTCACTTGTCCACAGTGCTCATGGTTGGGCTGGTGATTCGTCTGTGTCATGAGAATTGTGCTTAATCCAATGTAAGTACGTCAACAATGTTTGCCAAACCAAACGTTATTTATAAGGGAGGAAGCATCATCTCCACAGCTCTTTTTAAGCATTATCTCTGCAGCTCTTTTAACCTTTTCGGGTGTAATTTGTAGCATTCTCTGTGTAGACATAGATATTATCAATCTGGAAAACCATAAACCATAAAGAAATAATGTAGAAAGCACAATTAATGAGTTAAAGGAAGTTATCAAGCATCCTGCCAACAAATATTGAGACCATTAGAAATTTATCACTTTATCAGTCACATCTGCTAATATGCCGCATAAAGCTAGCAATTTAAAAACCTTAAAAGAAAACTTGTCTATAAAGAATCACCAATGAGTAAGGGTAGCACGTTAAATGTCTTACGGAATAATACTGACATGGTTAGCAGTGGTCATATATTAATCTTTACTATTAATATTCCCTTTGTCTGCATTGTTTGGATAACTACTGGCTAACCAAATAAGTGCTTTATAAAGGAAGTTACATCAAAACCAATGCTGATCATTGATTTATAAAATCAATGTATGTATGAATGTGTGTAACAGATTTTAAAAAGTGTATAGATTTATAAATCAATGTAAGTCAATTTATACAAACAATGATTTATCCAAAGTAGACAATTGTTCACATATGCGCTAGTTTTACCTTGCTTAAGCTATTTCATGTAACATGGAAAGTTGATTGAAGTTCATTTTATCAGTACTGGAAAAATATTTGGTGCCAAAATCCAAACCTGCAAGGATGAATATCTTCTTGAGACCAAATTTTTTATTAATTTAAAATACTATATATAGTTTGCTAATACAAATTGTGGTGGTTCTGTATTGTATTTCCTGACTTCGCTACGCCCTGATAGTTTTAATTGGGAAGGTGCATATACTTTCTTTTTCTTAAGATTTATTATCGTTAATCTCATTTTAGTAACATTCTTTGTTTTGTTATTAACTATTAATATTTTGTACAGTCAGAGTTGTCCAATGTGTGTCTGGTGAACGATTGTATCATATATTTTACCAGCTTTGTTCTAGTGATCCTAATTCTCTCAGAGGTATTTTCTCTTCATTCCTTCATCTTAATTTTCATGGATTCTTTTCCTAAGATTTAGTTAATATTTTGTTGTTAAGGCATTTTTAAAAAAAGTTTAATTGTTTATGTTGTAAAAATATGAGATTGCATAACTGGACATGAGTGGTTTTTGTAGGAATATACCGCACGAGCATTGACATGAAAATTCATTTGTTGAATTGATATATAACAACTTCTGAGGATTTGGATCATGCATGATGGCTCTATAGGATTTAAATTATGTAGAGGTTATGCATTCCTTTTCTTCTATCATTTATTTGTTGTGTAATTATCTTTGTGCAATAGATATTCAATAATATATTTTCACTATGAAATGTTTTATCTTTGGGTCCATATAAATTTTGAAGTATTATGAAGTTAATGGTAAATTATGTAACATATGAATTTGTATTAAATATGGTTAAATTCGACCATTTATTATTTTGATTTATACATATAGCCTTGAATGTTGATTGTTGGAAGTGCATTTGATGTATGTTCATTTGTATAATCTATGCTGAGTTGAGTTATGTGGAATGTTATCTAAGCCCATATGCATATTAATTCCACGGTATTAGTAGCTTTTTGTTGCTTTGAAATACAGGGTTAAGTGAAGTAGCTAAAAATACCTATTTGCAACGGTTAATGTTAAAACTGTTGCAAAAAGATAAACTTTAAAAGCGCCAGCAAACCTACTGCGACGGCTATATAAAACAGTCGTAAAAAATATTATTTTGCTATGGTTTTTATTAAAAACAATCGCAAAAAAAATACTTTTTTGCTACGGTTTTTATAAAAACCATAGAAAAAGGGTATGGCTTCGGAATAAAGCAACATTTATTTGCAAATACTGTTAATAAAAAGTCATCACAAATTCTTCATATTCTGCGACTGCTATTTCTCGGAACCATCGCAAAAAGAAATATTGTGCGACTGCATTTTATTTCTTGCAAAAGATTTATTCTTTTTGCGACGGTCGCATTTGCTACGGTTGTAGAACCGTCAGAAATTGGCATTAACAACCGTCGCAAATGATCTAATTTATAGTAGTGCTTTCACTTATGTTAGTTGTTATTTTCCGCTACGCCTTGTACTTATGTATTATTTTCCACTACTATGTAATTTTGATCTCTGATATTGTATTTCCAATGAGTAATATTTATTCATACTCTGATATTCTTGTACTTTGATGTAAATTAATAGCAATGAAATGTTCTATTGTTTGTGTTTTTATGCGTCGTGTTCTCAAAGCAATCCGATGTTTCCCATCTCTTCGAAGATCGGGGTATTTCGGGTCATTACACTTAAGTTATGTGATGAGTTATGGATGATCAAAGCATGGCATATTTAAGCGTGGCTTTGTGTATATCGTGACCTCGACGAGCCTCACACCTGGGATTGTTGGTAAACTAGTGGTCAGATTTACATGTTCGTTTCATATGTTTGGTGCATCGGGATGTGATGATGAAAAGGTACTACGAAGTTCCCAGTCTGGGACGCTATTTGTCGGGTGCTCTGATTCATATATGGTGGTTAGTACAACGGAGTCCGACACTGGACGTTATCCGCGAGTACTGGGATGATGCGCGCAAGAAAGTTTGTGAACCCATGAATGATCTTTTGTACCAGGAACCATCATGTTGGAAACCAAATCTCCACTACGAGCCCATATGGTTTTGATTGTATAGCCTGCTTCTTACCGGTAGGATTGTCAGTATAATGGGATGGGGCATTATGCTGGCTAGGATTAATACATTTATCTGCGAAAAGTTTTTTCACACTATATATAGTAGTAAAAGAGGATTTTCACGTATGAAAGCATTTTTTGTTATCATAGGGAAAAACTCGCCCATCTGGTGTGCGCTTGCATTGTGTGATGTGGGACAAGCTTATGATAGCTTCATTTTTCAAAAAGTCATTCGGATTTCTATGCACTGATATTCACATGGAGTAAACCCGTTCCGCATTAGCGGCGTGGTCCAGTGAGTTACCTAACTTTAAAATAAACCCTAAAAACAACTGTTTTGAGTTCTCACACCAATCCCATGACTGACCTAAAGTTTATTGTTCCCACACCTAAACTTTGGGTGCCTATAATTTTTACATGAGCAGCCTAATAGTTTGGTTCGCGGATTTAGCCTTGGAGTTAGTTGGAGCAGGATTCTGGTTTTAGCTGGAGCTATTATGTCTTGGAGCATTCGCATTCTTCCGCTGAGTTTAGTATCTTTTCCGTTATGTAGTCGATGCACTCTGATGCACCTCTTGTAACTATGATGTAATATTATTTTAATGATAATGGAAAAGTTTTTTTATTTTATTTTGTGCAAATGTGTAAGTGCCCCTAACAATCTGTCTTTATGAACGGTTTAAGTTGGTTTAATTACCGGCGAAAACCGGGCAAAAAGTCGAGTCATTACATCGCCCAACTATACAAATAATAAACGTTATTTGATGGTTGAAAACCCCACACGGGTTTGGAGATGATAATAACTTCACACATCTCCCTTGTGTTTAGTTCTATGTCAATCGATTAATTGATATGCCACAATAAGCATTATCTAATTATTTAGTGCTTATACAGTTGCAAACTGCACTCTGGATGTGAATTGAATGTTTAGCAGTTGTTTATCACTATTTTTGAATACATGCGATGTATGGAATCCATGTAAATAAAATTATATGGCAATTGATTGAATATGATTCCAATTCATAAATAAAGAATATTTTAAAATAATATTCAGTGAAGAATCAAAATATGGTTTCGATGTCCGATTTTTGATGGACACGAAGATATTGAAATGGTTAACAACTAGAATAAAGAATTGATATGGTTTTAATATAACTAGGATTTTTTCAACATATGAATTGGAAAGGATTTGAATGGAAATAGTCATCAGAATATTTTGATATTGGATTCTATGATTATGCGGATATTGTTGAGGAATTTGGAAGATATAGATATCATTATTCCCAATACGATATTCGTTGGTTTCAGAATTTGATAGCGAATATAAATCGATATAATTTTTATTCAGAGCCTTGGATTTGATATCAAATTGGACTTCGGGTTGTAGTGAATGGAAAAATAATTTTCCATACAGAAACAGACGTCTGCCCTAATAAAAACAGAAGCCTAAAAATGGTTGAAAATAAACTAAACCTTTGTTGTTTCCAACTTTTCTAAAAACAGACGTCTAAGCCTTAAAATTATACATCTGATAGCTGAACCAAAAATATTCCAACATACCAGAAATAGATGTCTGACTTTAGAGAAACAGACATCTGAAATAGTACCAAATTGAACTAAATTCTTGCGAGTTCAAATCAATGAAAATTCAGACGTCTGAATTTTTTAATAGACATCTAAATCCTGTTTTTCTTCAGCAATTAACAGTGAAGATATGGTTTGGAATATATAAATTTTTTAATTGAAATTAATAGAATTTTCCAAAGTAAAGTTTTTTCCAATTTAAAATATTAAATTGGAATTGAATGGAATTCGATTTAGTGATAATCAAAATGTGCTTCTGTTAAGGAAGACCGTTACTATATATGGAATTTAAAAGGCCTTACCGTTATTCCACTTATAGTATTAGTTTGATATCGAAATTTATATCGATTATATATTGTTATGATTTCCGTGAAGGTTCCAATTTGATGAAAGATGGTTTTGGGTTTGTCGTGGATTGTGTTTTAAATGACATTAGTTCTTTAACCCAAGTAAAGACAGGATTAATTTCCTAAGCTTGATAATCATTAAGTAAAGATTTTAGAGACTAAAACTAAGTGGAGTTTTAACGAATCTTTAATTAGACAGAAATGTGAATAAGGTAATTAAATTTACCAAATTCAGGAAATGTTCGAAATGGAGTACCACCAGTTTTACTCCATGCGATAGTTAAATCTTTAACTAGATTTGAACGTTATGTGGTAATTGAATTTACCTATAACACAATGGGTGTTAGATATGGAGTACTACCTGTTTTGCTCTATGAGATGAATAGGTCGGTATTGGGATAATAAAATGAATGATTACTTTAGTAAGGTTCGTCAATCCCAACTAGTTTGATAAACCTTAATTTGGTTTAAGATTGTTAAAAGATAATAAAAAATCTTTTGCAACGATTTTCAAAGAAAGATTTAAACAAGTGCTTTAAATGAATTAAATCGTTGATAAGACTTATGGGGATAATCCCCAACGTAGTGAATATTTGTGTAATAACCCGGAAATCTGAGCCAATTTAAATTTTTTATTTCGGAAATTTCGATGAATTTTGAATATTTAACATGAATTATTTTAAATAATAACGACGAGAAATTTATTTTGAATAGAATTCGAATGTATATATTTATTTGAATCGTCGTTAGAATATAAATATTTATTTTAATTATAAAAGGAATTGAAAATGGCGCGCCAGCTTGAAAATTCGATTTCAAATTTCAAATGAATGTGCAGGATTCAAAATAAACCAGATTTTAGTGAAACCAAAAATATTTGAATCTATTTGAGAATATCTTTCCAACGAATCTGAAAAATCAAAATTTCATAGCGGGGATCAAAAGTTATGGCCAAATGAATTTTCAGAAAGGTGGCTATAGAATATATATAGCCCTTGAAAATAGACATTTTGCAAATGACCTCAGAATCCGACAAAACCACTTTTGCTGGATCCGGGATGTCAAATTATTGCTAGGTTTCAAATTTCATAATTTTCTGAATCAATATGTGAGCGTGGCAAAGGAAAACGCGTTTGACCAGTTTTAGTTGATTTTAATCGACTAGAAAATGACCATTTTTCAAACGGTCTCGGAATTTGACGAAATTAGTTTTGTTAGGACCATATCGTCAATACGAAGCTAGAAAATATTTTTCGAGAATTTTTAGAGTCCGTATGTGGCCCCGGCAAATTGAAATGCACGTTCAAATTCAATATATAGATTTATATTTTGATTTGAATGGAAACTGATCGAAACAACCGAATCAGCCTATGATACATATCCCATTGTGTTCGGAACGGGGGTAATTAGTTATGGACGATAGTCGGTGGGTTCAATTTCGAGTTCGAAATAAAAAGTTGCTTTAAGAAAAAAAATTATACAATTTCCCTCCTCCCCCTTTTATACTTTCTATCTCCCCCTTAGATTAGAAAAAAAGAAGAACCGGCGGAACACTAAAACCGCATCGTCAGGCCTTGTCACCCCCCCTCCCCCGCCCCGAAGCCACTGCACCCCCGGGCGATCGCCGCAGCCGGCTACGGCGAGGCCCACCTCTCTCTCCTCTGTGACTCCTTCTCTCTGTAATGGCCCGTATTTTCTGACCATTTACGCGAATTATTTTATTTATTTAAATAAAGATTTTTATATGCTTTGATATCATTTTACCCAAAATTTTTGATTATCAAATTTGAAAATTCATCGTGGTCTTATTTGTAGTTATACGATATTCTATTTGAATATACTTGATTTTTTTAGAGTATTTTTATTTATCTAATTCTGTTTACGTTATAATAGACTGTTTTAAATCGAATGAAAACTTGGGTTTTTATATGTTCATCATACTTGCCGACCATAGAAAGTTTGTTACATGAACTTAAGACTGGAATATACAACATGGAAGATGGAAGTACCAACACAAAGAAACAAACATAGATGTCCATATGTTTGTACAAATGCAAATGAAATGATATAGTAGTCAACATAATTTTAAATAATTTGTTTAATATTTATTTGATATAAATATGAGTTTTATATCATTTTAATCCAACTAGAATAACAATTTTTGAGACAAAATGGAATTTGTTTCATAGGGTTAAGTAGTATATTAAATGAAGGGTTATTCTCAAAACGTCGTTCAAAATCTTTAAAAGTAGAAAGGAAAATCACACTAGATCTGTTCTGAAATACCTACCATATCTGAAACAGATCTTACACATAATCTTGTATAAGAAATAAAGTATAGGTATGATCAATCAAATTTACATAGAGAATCAAACAGATAAAGGAATAGCAACATCAACAGTGAATCAACAGTATAATGAAAAGGAGATAACAACAGTCGGTATACATTTTTATTTGACAACTTTGTATGCAAATCTTTTCGACCAAAATATATACATCAGTCCCAAAGTAAATACTCAAAACAAATTGTACAGGAAGTTTGCAGATTCAAATATGAAAAATGCAGATTTAAATATCTGAAAATCCGACTCAAATCTTCACTGTTTAGGGTGCCGCCATCACCACTGCTCACCACCAAATCAACCTGCGAGAGGAAAAGTAAATACAGCTATGAGTAGCTAGTAAAAATAAATATATTTGAAGGTTAAAAATTTGAAAAGGAAAAGAAAAATAATAATAAAAGAATTCAACAGCAAGTTAGAAACAACACCATCACTCAAGAACAGTACATGAAACAGATCAATGAATTTTTTTTTTATAAAATTCACAAGGACTGCTGTCCAAAAATCAAATATAGGATCGACTGAAATCCATTCTGAACAAGACCAAGATGCTGAAAATTAGAACAAGGAAAAAAGTCTGAAATCGACTGTGATTAGACAACACAACTCAAACCAGACAGTACCCAAAATCATTCAAGAAGAATATTAAATTCTTAATATATGTTGCATCGAATCCACAGCACCAAGTAAGAAATACATGTGCATTGTCAATGCACAGTGAGTGAAAACAAGAGGAAAAATACCACATGGAAACAGCAAAACTATAGCTAGGGATCAGTAATAGGCAACAGCTAAGGAAACAGTGAAATACACCACAAATTTTGTGCTGATCGAAAACAGTATATTTCAAAGACAAGACCAAGATCCGACAGAACAAAATATATGTGGAAATGACAATACAAATGGCATCATGTACCGGAGAATAGACAATACGAAAATCCTGTCTACCATAGTTGATACAGGGTACATTTCACAGTTCAAAAACCTCAACTAAAAATAAACAAGTCATAGGCCATAACCTCATCTAGCCAATACGTACTCAAAACAATTCGATCATAGCTGGTCTGAAACGAAGGAACAAAACCCTAAGAACTAGACTGAACAAAAACCTAAAACCTATGATTCAAAATCAAATTGACATCGTTCTGTCATGATCAAGAACCGCAAGTATAAATACCAAACCCCATCATTTATTTCCAATACACAAGTAACTCGGTATAGAAAAAACCAAATTCAACCCACAAAAGAAATCAGAACAGAAATTATAAATTTTGGAAAAGAATTACTTAGCTTTCGTAACTGGGGTTCGGTGGTCTTCAGCTTCGCCCTTCGAGAGTCTCGTCTTCGTGGGTTGGCGGAGCAACTGGACAAGGTTGACACGAGGTAGAAGCAGGACGTCGCGGTCTGTGCGGTCGGACATTGGTAGCGGCGATGGAAGGAGAAAGAGGAGATGGAAGAAGGTAACGGCATGGTAGGGTTTCGATTCTTTTTCTTTTGGGAAGGCGGCGGGTTTGTTGAAGAATGAAAGTGGACCGATGGTTTGGGTTTTAAGTAAGGAGGCGGGCTAGGTTATTTCATTTGGGCTGAACAATGGTAGGTAAGGCCCAATTTTTTTTTTATTTTCCCTTTTTAATTTAACTCTACTTAGTTGAATGTTTAAAAACTTCAAATATTAATTACGAGTACTCACGGAATTAGATTCAGACGAAACGAAAAACACCGTGACCCTGAAGACGAGCACGACACGATGGATGAGGGCTGAGCAAGGTAGGCAGCAGCCGGATTTTTCAGAAAAATAAAACGTCATTTATTTCAACTGAAAACAAGCTGATTGATCGACAAACCAGCTCTGGTGAGTTAATTCTCACACCTTCTGGAATCCTGTGATGTGGTACATTCACAGTAATATATATTTTTCAGTTGACAGTCTAAATTGGATGATTGGATGCGATGGATGCAACTTGTTGTTGTTTGATTGGTTGCAGTTATTTTTTTTAATTCGTATATTTTTATCGACTGACATCTGTGATGCAGAGAAGAACAGGTTGGAGGGATCCGACCGGATTCCTCAAATAAACTGTATTTCATTTGGGTGTGCATATATATGAATTATTCACCGTGACTGACACCAAAACCTGTTTGATTGTTGATGGTTGAATATATATTTAACGGTGTGGTGGTTAAAATCAACCGACAGTGTTGATTTGGGTATTGACAGTGAATGGACTAAAAAGTACTGTTTTAACCGTTGTTCAACTGTCAGTTGAAGTGACGTATTTCTAAAAGTTGTAAATTTATTTATAACTAAACTAAAGTGATTCAATTATTTTATGTGAATATTTAAAGGGGAAAATTTTAAATGACTATTTTAAATTGAGTAAAGAGGAAATTTATTGATATGGTTTAGACCAGTAGTAAAAGCAGAAGTCAAAAAGTTACCGATAGGTTGGTAGAATAGGATAATTGTTTTTAAACAATTAATTAGTGATTTAAAATTAATTAAGTAAATTAATTAATTTAAAAGGGGAAATGACAAATGTAAATCAGTTAACTGATAACTGATAAGTACCGTTGATAAAAACCAAATGTTTTGGTTGAAATTGAAATCAATTAAATTGATTTAATTTTTCTGAATGTACGTTAAACTCAATGAAGGGTTTGAAGTGTTAGTTAATCTTCGATTAACTAAAAACAAAGGGGATAATCAAATTTCTTAGTGAATGGAGTAAGTCATCATTTAATCAATTTCAAAAGGTGATAATTGTTATATATCAAAGTTAACTATTTTAGTATGGTTAATATTAAAGTTAATTATTATTTTGGTTAATATTAAAGTTAATTATTATCTTAATTAATAATAATTAAAGCAAATGACTTTGAATTGGAATCCAATGGGAGAGTGATTAGTTGGGGTCAAGATTTGGCCAAAGAAGGCAATATTCAAAAGGGATGTATAATCAAAGTATTTCAACAATTTGGTAAATGGAATTAGTCAGTAAACATAGAATTTTAAAACAAGATTTTCTTAAGGGTTAAATTGGGAAAAGGAGGATGCAGTGGAAAAGAAAGGTTTGGGAAAGATGAAATAAGTGGATAAATGTTTGAGTAAAGGTTATAATTAGTGAATATTTACTTAATTCAAGGAATTAAGTAAAAGGATTTTTATACGAGAATTTCAAATATAAAAGATGGGTTTATAAAAAAAACCAGATTTGAAATCAAAAAGGAAAAAAAATGGGATTTTGATGTTCGTGGTCAAACTGATATTATTCGGAGGTAAGAAGGTTGCCGATCAAGGTCTGAGAGGTAACTAAAATACCCCAACTTGATTGACTTCACTATTATCGAGGAATGGTATTAGTTGGAGTGAGTGAAGATGTTGAAATTGGTTTTACCCTATTCGAGAAATATCGAACTCAAATACAAGGTTTGGAAATTAAGTAATATTTCAATATTAGTTCAAAGGAAATAAGGATATTTATTTTCAAATTATAGTGTATAATTGTTATTCAATTAGAATTGATCGAATATAGTTAGAGATAGTCAAATAAAGTTATTCAGAAGAGTTGCCATTGCGTACGACTGCTAGCGTAATTCGCAGGGCTGCAGATAGCCTACGGCGGTTGGATGTTTCCTGAGGAAATTAGGCGTAACCATTGTGATCACTGCGATCTAGAGTCGAGTGAATGGAGTTAAGTCGAGCATTAGTAAATCGATAGGAGTAATCAAGTTAAGTTAGTCGAGTTAAGTAAGTCGAGTTAGTCTAATTAGAGTTAATCGATCAAAGTAAATCAATCAGAGTTAATTGGAGAGAATTGGGTTTATAGTGTTAAGTATATTTTAAAAAGAGGTCGAGTTGTGTTAAGTGCTGAATCAACAAACTGATTTTACTCACACCATTGTTATTCGATAGTTAAATCACCGACTATCGAAGCTGACCAATACGATTGTTGGTACGGAAAGAACGGGATCGAATTTATATTCGAAACCCATTACGACCAACAAATACGTGAAGATATCGAAGATGATCGTGATGGAGCATTGAAGACTGTGGATTTTCATAAGTGGAAGGACTACTAATAATCTCTGGTTTAGCGGCCAGAGATAAGTTGTGGTTCTGTCGTGGTTGGAATCTACAGGTTGCAAGGACTTCTCGCTACTGATCCATGGGGTGATTCCTATATGAGATGCAGTAGGAGAGTGCCTTCGGTTCGTCCTGTTCCTGGATGACTTGTATGGACGGATGTCTGACAGAGTATTTCCAAAGGAATTACATGTGTTGATTTCTCCAAACATACCATAGTTAATGGCGGAGAAATGGTTATTCTCTAGCCAGATAGCTAGAGTATGTTTGTGGACGTCAATCAAGTGTGATCTGGCGGATCTGATGATGTGGCATCCAAAGTATATGATTGACCAGATGTGTACTGACCTCAAGCCTCATCAACCGGGAAATGACAAAAATCGGGCAGGCAGCATGGCTATGTGGGTCGCTCCCATAAGGATGTATGATCACCGATCTAGAGAAATTCCTATTGCTTCTTTATCTATGTTCGATGCTGTCCCTTATCGGGAGACGGTGGTTTGAGCCCAACCGTCGGTGATTGTAAAGACCCGTAACTTCCCCGTAAAGGAAAGCGTCGGATAGTTCGAGAACAAACCACAACAGAACGCAAACAGAAGAACGTTTCATTGTATATTACAACAATGCATCAGATTACAAGAATATACAGAGTATAAATGAATAAATATTACACAGAAATATCAGAGATTTAAATTGCATTTAAATACATAGCAGCGGAAAATAATACAATACACAACTAGAAGAAGATATACGGATACAAAGCTTTCCGGATATCGTTCCAGCTGTAAACCAGGATCCTGTGAATATAAATCTGCAACACCAAAACTACTAGCTGCCCGTGTCGAAAAATAGGGGCACCCAGAGTTTAGGTTAAAACAATAAACTCCAGGTCAGTCATGTGACTGGTGTGAGAACTAAAAACAGTTATTAATCTTTATTTTAAATCCTTAGGTAAATCAAGGGACCACGCCGTATAACACGGAACGGGTTTCCTCCCAAGAATACCAGTGCATAAAACAAACAGCGCAATGCTAAATAAAGAAAAATGAAGCTGTTATAAGACCCAGGTCCTATCACACAATGCAACGCAAGCCGGGGGATAGGGTTTTCCCTTATAACAGCCAAAGAATGCTTAATACGTTTAAAACAAATCATTTGATACTATTATAAGTGCATAGTGTATAAAACAACTTCAAATCATAAGTATCAATCATAGGCGGCATGGGTACCATATATCATGTCGCCATACTAGTTCTACAATTAAAACCGCACATATCACGTATTTGGAAATTGGGTTTCCATCTATGAACCGAGGCAAAAGATAGTCCTCACCGACTTCGAGACGCTCTAGCCCGCCCCTCAGGCAAGCGCGCAGTCAAGCCTTGGATCCTCAGGGTCGGTCCACCGATGTGGATTATTATGCCTGAACACTACGTCTCCCCACCCTATGGGGTGTAAGTCTGGTCCGTCAGCCGACCAGAATGCATCGGCCGAAACCGATATAACCGAGGCGCCTCGCAACAGCAACAACCACATAAGTCAAACTCGTCAGGGCGTGTAAAACCACTGACGCCACTTCTAGCTAGAAAGAAACGCATGCCCTCCCTGACGTCCGTCTCCCGTTTTTGGTTCATACCGGGTGTGAAACTCGCGAAGCAAACGTTACACAAAGCTACGCCACAAAGGCCTGGCTTTGATCATCACCACAAGACTTTTCTTTTCAAAAGAAGCCTCGATCAATTGCCACTTAGGCATGCCACATAGGCAATTCACTCCATGCGTTTGATATCCATCAATATATAACCCCTGAGCTCGTGCGTCTCAGAGAAGGGC
Source organism: Allium sativum (assembly GCA_030737875.1). Lineage (NCBI taxonomy): Eukaryota > Viridiplantae > Streptophyta > Magnoliopsida > Asparagales > Amaryllidaceae > Allium > Allium sativum. The sequence continues at coordinate 244,288,686 of CM060923.1, forward strand.
GTTAAGCAAGAGAATAAATTCTCCGCCGCCAAACAGATATATATTTAATAGAGATCAATCACACGGACTAAAATCCAATGTCAGACACACAGTCCATTTACAAGTCCGTTCTGGGTCTGAACGAAACCGGAGGCACCTAGTACCTCGCATATCCATCGATCTCCAAGTACGTCTGGACGATCACAAACTGTTTCCATCTTCTCGGGTGTACAGCCCAATCAAGATCATCAGTAATCACCCAAACGACGTGAAGACTTCCGGTCTTCGACCACCGTCTTCATCTTCGACACCACGTCGAATTAGTTATTCAGAATGGGATAAACCCGGTCTTTCTGAACAACCCGCGTATATATTATAAAAGTGTTACACAAACACAACATACGCCTCATTCCAATTCAGAATATTCTTTTATTCAAATATTCCTATACTTTGGGAAAAGTTCCCATTATTTTTTCCAAGATAAATTCTTTAAATTTATTCTTTAATCTCCTTTGAATATCAATTCAAACTAGTCGGGATTAGCGAACTACACCGAAGTAATCATTTATTTTATTTCCCAATCCTAACCTATTCATCCCATGAAGTAAAACTGGTTATACTTCATATCTAACACCACGGTGTTATCGGTAAATTCAATTACCATTTCACGTTCAAATCTAATTAAAGATTTAACTATCGCCTGGAGTAAAACTGGTGATACTCCATTCTCGATCTTTTCAATCTAATTAAAGATTCATTAAAACACCACTTAGTTTTAATCTTTAACTGGGTTAAAGAATCAGTGTCATTTAAAAACACAGTTCACGATAAACCCAAAACCACATTCATTAATTATCGGGTTAAAGAACGAGTGTTGTTTAAAACACTGTTCACGGTAAACCCAAAAATCAATATCAATTCAATTCCAATTAAATATTATTTAATTGGTACACTTCATTAAATCTAAATAAAAAGATTTAATCTTTTCTCAACTGGGTTCAAGAACAGTGTTAGTGAAGACACCACTCACGACAAACCCAAATCACATTCGATATTCAATATAAGGCTCTGAATAGAAAATATATCGGCTTATATTCAATATCAAATTCTACGACTAACAAATGTCGTATTGGAAATAACGATATAAATATATATCTTTCAAATTTCCATAACAACATCTGTATAATCACGAATTCCAACATCGAAATATTCCGAAGACAATTTCGATTCAAATCCACTCCAATGCAATCATTGGAAATTTTGGTTATTTTCAAAACCCTTTTCAAATTCAATTTATTTATTTAAAAATAAATAGAATTATAATTCTAGTTCAAAACTAGTTCATTTCGATAAAAAACTATTTTTATCTTTTCAAATATGGAGTTTTTCATCCCAATTCTTCACAAATCATTTCTTATGATTTTACACCAATTATTACTATTTTTAGTAATTTTATCAAGGCCCGTACAGTCGATTTCCATCAATGGCCATCGAACTGCACTTACAGCGACCTTTTTCAAATTTGATTTGGACATAATTCCAAATCCAACCGTTAGATTTCAAATTTCTAATATTCGCTAGAAAGCTCTTTTCGATACGAACCCAACGGTTCCGGTTTTAGGAAAATCCGACGGTCGGATCTCCCGTAATGTCCATTCGAAGTCAATGGTCGAAATTCGCGAACTGCCGCGGCGCGGCGCGTTCTATTCAGGCCATTATATTATATATATAATATATATAATATATACTTCGTCGATTTCTATTTAAAACGAATTATATAAATAGTTTTAAATTCGTTTCAAAAGCAATTTCAACTTCCATTTCAATTCAAATCAAAATTGAATTCTTCTCTATAAATTCGTTTTAAAATTCATTTCTATTCAATTCAAATTTCAATTCAATTTGAATTCATTTCAATTCGCTTTCAATTCAATTTGAATTCGTTTTCAATTCATTTCGAAATCGTTTTCAATTCAATTCATTTCGAAATCGTTTTCAAATCGATATAAATATCGTTCACGTCAAAATGGCGTCAATCTAATCATCACGGCTTCACATATTTCTATTTTCAAATATTCTATTTCAAATATTCCTTTTTCAAAATAGTTGTTATTATCAAAATATTTCGTTCAACACATGACCAATCTCAATGGATGAGTACTGTCAACACATGAACCTTTATTTTATATTATTCTTTGTTTTTCAAATTGGAATGAGGACCAATCAATTACCATATAAAATTAATTATATGGATTTTCATACAACACATGTATATAATGTCATTGAAAATAATCAACAATCAACCAAAGTGCACTACACTGTATAAGCATCAAATATAGATATTCAACGCTTATAACAGCCTGTTAATCAATCGATCGACATATTTAATCAATCAGGATGAGTGAACTTCAAATTTCATCCCAACACCCGTGTGGGGTTTCAAACAATCAAACACATATTTTATTTGTGCTGTTGGGCGATGTGTAAAATTTATCGTCCCAATCAATGTCATTCAAATAGGTGTACATAAACAAACCGTCCGGTTTATAAATGAATATTTTATTTTATTCACTTCACGTTAAAAATTATATTTTTAACGACAAAACATTTTATTTCAACATATGAATTTCTATTCAATTCATTCTTTAAATAAAATGATATTTTTATTTTTCTAACATATTTTAGAAAATTTCGGCGGCATAACGGCACGATACTAGAAACGGGACGAGGCCTAGCCTTATCCCCGGTCTAGTGAAGGCCCACGCCATTCACACATCAATCAAATCCATTTATTTCACCAAACAATTCAATCTCAAATCAAATCATCTAACTAATCTATGCAACCAAAACAAACAAGTCCATGGTCTGTGGACGATTGTGTCGGGTGCTACTAAGCACCGTCTGCATCCTAGTATATATATATATGATTAGGAAAGAAATTGAAGAGTGAGAAATTCTCACCGAAAGCTATCCTAACTTCACGGCTCTTCACTGATAGAAATCTTCATTGCTATCGCATCTTCGCTATCTTCTTTGCCCGTAGCCACTACATATATAAAAATCACACATTTTTATATTTTGTTGTCTTTGACATAAAAATCACATTTTTATTTATTCACTTTCCATTTAAAAATCATATTTTTATATTTGCTTCATACATTTAAAAATCGAATTTTTACTTCGTTATACTTTATATAAAAATCAAAATTTTACTATGTTATTCAATATATAAAAATCATATTTTTATTTCGAAGTTCAATATATAAAAATCATATTTTTATTTCGAAGTTCAATATATAAAAATCACATCTTTATTTCGAAGTTCAATATATAAAAATCACATCTTTATTTCGAAGTTCAATATATAAAAATCACATCTTTATTTCGAAGTTCAATATATAAAAATCACATCTTTATTTCGAAGTTCAATATATAAAAATCACATCTTTATTTCGAAGTTCAATATATAAAAATCACATCTTTATTTCGAAGTTCAATATATAAAAATCATATTTTTACATCAATAAAAATCTCGTCTTTATAGAAATAACAATCTAATCTTTTCTAAATCAAAAATCTAATTTTTTCCTAAATCAAAACTACGATCTTTTTCTAAACAAAATACGATCTTTTTCTTAGATAAAAATCCTATCTTTATTCTCTAATCATTTTTAAAAAAATCAAATTAAAATTCTTTTAAAATTCAGTTTTAAAATCTATTTTAAAAAAAAACAGTTTTAACCTTTTTTAAAAAAATCAGCATTACAGAATTAAAATAAAAATAAAATAAATAAAATAAAATAAATAAAATAAAATACTCACATTGTCGCGAAGAAGGGGGGGTGACTGTCGAGCTCGGCGGAGGTGGGTCGCGCTCTGGTTGGACGGTGGAGGACTGGGCGGAGGTGGGTGGCGGCTCTGGGTCTCGGTGGCGATTTGGGGCGAGGGGGCTTGGGTTTTGGGGCGTTCGAATGGAGGAAGAAGGAGGAGGGGGCTGCTGCGCTGGGGGTAGTGGCGAGCTCCGCCTCTGGCGGCGGTCGAGGCAACGGGGAGGGGGGGGGGGGGCGATCGCGATTTAGAGGTAGGTTTTTCCTTTTTGTTTTTTTTTCTTTAAATCTGACGGGCTGGAGAACAAAAGGGGGGGGCTAAGAGAAAAAGGGAGTTGACTAAAAAAAATTAAATATATTTTAATATTATATTTAATTCCAAAAGTAATTTTTTATTTCGAACTCGAAATCGAACCCACCGACTGTCGTCCATAGCATATTACTCCCATTCCGAACACAATGGGATATGTATCGCTACCTGATTTGATCGTTTGAATCAGTTTCCGTTAAATTTACCTTTAAATCACTTTATTGAATTTTAAAACGTACATTTCAAATTACCGGGGTCACATACTAACTAGAAAAATTCTAGAAAAATATTTTCTAGCTTCGTATTGATGATACGGTCCTAACAAAACTAGTTTCGTCGAATTCTGAGACCGTTAGAAAAATGGCCAATTTCCAGTCGATTAAAATCAACTGAAACTGGTCAAACGCGTTTTCCTTTGCCACGCTCACATATTGATTCGAAAAATTATGAAATTTGAAACCTAGCAATAACTTTACATCCCGGACCCAACAAAACTGGTTTCATCGAAATCCGAGGTCGTTTGCAAAATGTCCATTTTTAAGGGCCTGAATTCCATAGCGACTATTCAGAATTTTCAACTGGACATATCTTTTGATTCCCGTTAGGAAATTTCGATTTTTCGGATTCGTTGGAAAGATATTATCAATTAGATCCTATCATTTTTGGTTTCACTAAAATCCGGATTGTTTTGCACCCGGTACATTCAATTGAAGTTTGAAATCGAATTATCGAACTACCGCGCCATTTTCAATTCTATTTATAATTATATATAAATATTTATATTCTAACGACGACGTATATAATATATATGTTCGAATTATATTCAAAATAAATTTCTCGTCGATTTTATTTAAAATGATTCATTTTAAATATTCAAAATTCGCTAAAATTGCCAAAATAAAAATTTTAAACTGGCCCAGATTTTCCGGGTTGTTACAATCTCCCCCACTTAAAACTTTTCGTCCCCGAAAAGGAACAAAGTCGAAAGTGGTTTGATTAATCAACTCTATGTTCGATCTGGCTTCCATTCTCCAACTCTTCAGTTTCTGAGAATTTTCAAATTTTCAAAAATTTGGCTAACACCCTAAATTTTCGAAAAAATTTCGCCATAACCTCCCCTGCACCGGGAGCATCGGGGAATTTCAAATAGCTTCCCCGGTCCTTCAGATCTCAAAAAGAAAAAGAAAAAGCCAAGCGGCTAGCCAATAGGCTCACAAAATCATCATCACCCAAACAAAACAGGAAATTATGTAGTAAACATGTACCTATTTGTCGGGCAAACAAATTTTATTCTCTGCTCTAGCCTCCTTGCTATGACCTGTTCAATGTAAGTATATGTATATGCAAGCAAATGCGACCAATTTTCAATACAATTCAAAATTCGGTTCAATTAGGCATAATGGTTAAAAATTATCAAACAATTACACAAACAACACAAACATCAATCAATTAGTGGATTAGAGTTTCAAATTCATAATTTTGATACATATACGAAAATCTCATTTTTGATGCCAAATCACAACAATAAGCCCTATCTACTTTTTGGTTCTCACACCAGTCAATAGGAAATATATAGATGTTACACGTTCGTCACTCGAATATAAATTCTGATGATGATATATCAATCATCAGAATCACCCCCGGGCGACTAGAGTGTAATTCTATATCTATCCAGTATATTAAAACTTTGAATATACGTTTGCAAGGCGTATATGCAAATTCTTTATATACTGGACTGTCCAAATCAATATTAAATAAATAATCAAATACAAATAGTTGATTTAAATTTTCAAAACAAAAATTGTTTTCATTTGAAAAATATACTCTTCACACTCGTTCTAGGATACTACTGATCCTATCTCTAACGAGTCATCCTCGTTGGATATTACTAATCCAATATCTGATGAATTCTTTCGTATGGTTCTAATGTGTCTTGTTCTCTGAGCTTTGTAAACCAAAGCTCTGATACCACGTGTAAAGACCCGTAACTTCCCCGTAAAGGAAAGCGTCGGATAGTTCGAGAACAAACCACAACAGAACGCAAACAGAAGAACGTTTCATTGTATATTACAACAATGCATCAGATTACAAGAATATACAGAGTATAAATGAATAAATATTACACAGAAATATCAGAGATTTAAATTGCATTTAAATACATAGCAGCGGAAAATAATACAATACACAACTAGAAGAAGATATACGGATACAAAGCTTTCCGGATATCGTTCCAGCTGTAAACCAGGATCCTGTGAATATAAATCTGCAACACCAAAACTACTAGCTGCCCGTGTCGAAAAATAGGGGCACCCAGAGTTTAGGTTAAAACAATAAACTCCAGGTCAGTCATGTGACTGGTGTGAGAACTAAAAACAGTTATTAATCTTTATTTTAAATCCTTAGGTAAATCAAGGGACCACGCCGTATAACACGGAACGGGTTTCCTCCCAAGAATACCAGTGCATAAAACAAACAGCGCAATGCTAAATAAAGAAAAATGAAGCTGTTATAAGACCCAGGTCCTATCACACAATGCAACGCAAGCCGGGGGATAGGGTTTTCCCTTATAACAGCCAAAGAATGCTTAATACGTTTAAAACAAATCATTTGATACTATTATAAGTGCATAGTGTATAAAACAACTTCAAATCATAAGTATCAATCATAGGCGGCATGGGTACCATATATCATGTCGCCATACTAGTTCTACAATTAAAACCGCACATGTCACGTATTTGGAAATTGGATTTCCATCTATGAACCGAGGCAAAAGATAGTCCTCACCGACTTCGAGACGCTCTAGCCCGCCCCTCAGGCAAGCGCGCAGGCAAGCCTTGGATCCTCAGGGCCGGTCCACCGATGTGGATTATTATGCCTGAACACTACGTCTCCCCACCCTATGGGGTGTAAGTCTGGTCCGTCAGCCGACCAGAATGCATCGGCCGAAACCGATATAACCGAGGCGCCTCGCAACAGCAACAACCACATAAGTCAAACTCGTCAGGGCGTGTAAAACCACTGACGCCACTTCTAGCTAGAAAGAAACGCATGCCCTCCCTGACGTCCGTCTCCCGTTTTTGGTTCATACCGGGTGTGAAACTCGCGAAGCAAACGTTACACAAAGTTACGCCACAAAGGCCTGGCTTTGATCATCACCACAAGACTTTGCTTTTCAACAGAAGCCTCGATCAATTGCCACTTAGGCATGCCACACAGGCAATTCACTCCATGCGTTTGATATCCATCAATATATAACCCCTGAGCTCGTGCGTCTCAGAGAAGGGCGTTAAGCAAGAGAATAAATTCTCCGCCGCCAAACAGATATATATTTAATAGAGATCAATCACACGGACTAAAATCCAATGTCAGACACACAGTCCATTTACAAGTCCGTTCTGGGTCTGAACGAAACCGAAGGCACCTAGTACCTCGCATATCCATCGATCTCCAAGTACGTCTGGACGATCACAAACTGTTTCCATCTTCTCGGGTGTACAGCCCAATCAAGATCATCAGTAATCACCCAAATGACGTGAAGGCTTCCGGTCTTCGACCACCGTCTTCATCTTCGACACCACGTCGAATTAGTTATTCAGAATGGGATAAACCCGGTCTTTCTGAACAACCCGTGTATATATTATAAAAGTGTTACACAAACACAACATACGCCTCATTCCAATTCAGAATATTCTTTTATTCAAATATTCCTATACTTTGGGAAAAGTTCCCATTAATTTTATCCAAGATAAATTCTTTAAATTTATTCTTTAATCTCCTTTGAATATCAATTCAAACTAGTCGGGATTAGCGAACTACACCGAAGTAATCATTTATTTTATTTCCCAATCCCAACCTATTCATCCCATGAAGTAAAACTGGTTATACTTCATATCTAACACCACGGTGTTATCGGTAAATTCAATTACCATTTCACGTTCAAATCTAATTAAAGATTTAACTATCGCCTGGAGTAAAACTGGTGATACTCCATTCTCGATCTTTTCAATCTAATTAAAGATTCATTAAAACACCACTTAGTTTTAATCTTTAACTGGGTTAAAGAATCAGTGTCATTTAAAAACACAGTTCACGATAAACCCAAAACCACATTCATTAATTATCGGGTTAAAGAACGAGTGTTGTTTAAAACACTGTTCACGATAAACCCAAAAATCAATATCAATTCAATTCCAATTAAATATTATTTAATTGGTACACTTCATTAAATCTAAATAAAAAGATTTAATCTTTTCTCAACTGGGTTCAAGAACAGTGTTAGTGAAGACACCACTCACGACAAACCCAAATCACATTCGATATTCAATATAAGGCTCTGAATAGAAAATATATCGGCTTATATTCAATATCAAATTCTACGACTAACAAATGTCGTATTGGAAATAACGATATAAATATATATCTTTCAAATTTCCATAACAACATCTGTATAATCACGAATTCCAACATCGAAATATTCCGAAGACAATTTCGATTCAAATCCACTCCAATGCAATCATTGGAAATTTTGGTTATTTTCAAAACCCTTTTCAAATTCAATTTATTTATTTAAAAATAAATAGAATTATAATTCTAGTTCAAAACTAGTTCATTTCGATAAAAAACTATTTTTATCTTTTCAAATATGGAGTTTTTCATCCCAATTCTTCACAAATCATTTCTTATGATTTTACACCAATTATTACTATTTTTAGTAATTTTATCAAGGCCCGTACAGTCGATATTCATCAATGGCCATCGAACTGCACTTACAGCGACCTTTTTCAAATTTGATTTGGACATAATTCCAAATCCAACCGTTAGATTTCAAATTTCTAATATTCGCTAGAAAGCTCTTTTCGATACGAACCCAACGGTTCCGGTTTTAGGAGAATCCGACGGTCGGATCTCCCGTAATGTCCATTCGAAGTCAATGGTCGAAATTCGCGAACTGCCGCGGCGCGGCGCGTTCTATTCAGGCCATTATATTATATATATAATATATATAATATATACTTCGTCGATTTCTATTTAAAACGAATTATATAAATAGTTTTAAATTCGTTTCAAAAGCAATTTCAACTTCCATTTCAATTCAAATCAAAATTGAATTCTTCTCTATAAATTCGTTTTAAAATTCATTTCTATTCAATTCAAATTTCAATTCAATTTGAATTCATTTCAATTCGCTTTCAATTCAATTTGAATTCGTTTTCAATTCATTTCGAAATCGTTTTCAATTCAATTCATTTCGAAATCGTTTTCAAATCGATATAAATATCGTTCACGTCAAAATGGCGTCAATCTAATCATCACGGCTTCACATATTTCTATTTTCAAATATTCTATTTCAAATATTCCTTTTTCAAAATAGTTGTTATTATCAAAATATTTCGTTCAACACATGACCAATCTCAATGGATGAGTACTGTCAACACATGAACCTTTATTTTATATTATTCTTTGTTTTTCAAATTGGAATGAGGACCAATCAATTACCATATAAAATTAATTATATGGATTTTCATACAACACATGTATATAATGTCATTGAAAATAATCAACCATCAACCAAAGTGCACTACACTGTATAAGCATCAAATATAGATATTCAACGCTTATAACAGCCTGTCAATCAATCGATCGACATATTTAATCAATCAGGATGAGTGAACTTCAAATTTCATCCCAACACCCGTGTGGGGTTTCAAACAATCAAACACATATTTTATTTGTGCTGTTGGGCGATGTGTAAAATTTATCGTCCCAATCAATGTCATTCAAATAGGTGTACATAAACAAACCGTCCGGTTTATAAATGAATATTTTATTTTATTCACTTCACGTTAAAAATTATATTTTTAACGACAAAACATTTTATTTCAACATATGAATTTCTATTCAATTCATTCTTTAAATAAAATGATATTTTTATTTTTCTAACATATTTTAGAAAATTTCGGCGGCATAACGGCACGATACTAGAAACGGGACGAGGCCTAGCCTTATCCCCGGTCTAGTGAAGGCCCACGCCATTCACACATCAATCAAATCCATTTATTTCACCAAACAATTAAATCTCAAATCAAATCATCTAACTAATCTATGCAACCAAAACAAACAAGTCCATGGTCTGTGGACGATTGTGTCGGGTGCTACTAAGCACCGTCTGCATCCTAGTATATATATATATGATTAGGAAAGAAATTGAAGAGTGAGAAATTCTCACCGAAAGCTATCCTAACTTCACGGCTCTTCACTGATAGAAATCTTCATTGCTATCGCATCTTCGCTATCTTCTTTGCCCGTAGCCACTACATATATAAAAATCACACATTTTTATATTTTGTTGTCTTTGACATAAAAATCACATTTTTATTTATTCACTTTCCATTTAAAAATCATATTTTTATATTTGCTTCATACATTTAAAAATCGAATTTTTACTTCGTTATACTTTATATAAAAATCAAAATTTTACTATGTTATTCAATATATAAAAATCATATTTTTATTTCGAAGTTCAATATATAAAAATCACATCTTTATTTCGAAGTTCAATATATAAAAATCACATCTTTATTTCGAAGTTCAATATATAAAAATCACATCTTTATTTCGAAGTTCAATATATAAAAATCACATCTTTATTTCGAAGTTCAATATATAAAAATCACATCTTTATTTCGAAGTTCAATATATAAAAATCACATCTTTATTTCGAAGTTCAATATATAAAAATCATATTTTTACATCAATAAAAATCTCGTCTTTATAGAAATAACAATCTAATCTTTTCTAAATCAAAAATCTAATTTTTTCCTAAATCAAAACTACGATCTTTTTCTAAACAAAATACGATCTTTTTCTAAACAAAATACGATCTTTTTCTTAGATAAAAATCCTATCTTTATTCTCTAATCATTTTTAAAAAAAATCAAATTAAAATTCTTTTAAAATTCAGTTTTAAAATCTATTTAAAAAAAAAACAGTTTTAACCTTTTTAAAAAAAATCAGCATTACAGAATTAAAATAAAAATAAAATAAATAAAATAAATAAAATAAAATACTCACATTGTCGCGAAGAAGGGGGGTGACTGTCGAGCTCGGCGGAGGTGGGTCGCGCTCTGGCTGGACGGTGGAGGACTGGGCGGAGGCGGAGGTGGGTGGCGGCTGTGGGTCTCGGTGGCGATTTGGGGCGAGGGGGCTTTGGTTTTGGGGCGTTCGAATGGAGGAAGAAGGAGGAGGGGGCTGCTGCGCTGGGGGTAGTGGCGAGCTCCGCCTCTGGCGGCGGTCGAGGCAACGGGGAGGGGGGGGGGGGGGCGATCGCGATTTAGAGGTAGGTTTTTCCTTTTTGTTTTTTTTTCTTTAAATCTGACGGGCTGGAGAACAAAAGGGGGGCTAAGAGAAAAAGGGAGTTGACTAAAAAAATTAAATATATTTTAATATTATATTTAATTCCAAAAGTAATTTTTTATTTCGAACTCGAAATCGAACCCACCGACTGTCGTCCATAGCATATTACTCCCATTCCGAACACAATGGGATATGTATCGCTAGCTGATTTGATCGTTTGAATCAGTTTCCGTTAAATTTACCTTTAAATCACTTTATTGAATTTTAAAACGTACATTTCAAATTACCGGGGTCACATACTAACTAGAAAAATTCTAGAAAAATATTTTCTAGCTTCGTATTGATGATACGGTCCTAACAAAACTAGTTTCGTCGAATTCTGAGACCGTTAGAAAAATGGCCAATTTCCAGTCGATTAAAATCAACTGAAACTGGTCAAAAGCGTTTTCCTTTGCCACGCTCACATATTGATTCGAAAAATTATGAAATTTGAAACCTAGCAATAACTTTACATCCCGGACCCAACAAAACTGGTTTCATCGAAATCCGAGGTCGTTTGCAAAATGTCCATTTTTAAGGGCCTGAATTCCATAGCGACTATTCAGAATTTTCAACTGGACATATCTTTTGATTCCCGTTAGGAAATTTCGATTTTTCGGATTCGTTGGAAAGATATTATCAATTAGATCCTATCATTTTTGGTTTCACTAAAATCCGGATTGTTTTGCACCCGGTACATTCAATTGAAGTTTGAAATCGAATTATCGAACTACCGCGCCATTTTCAATTCTATTTATAATTATATATAAATATTTATATTCTAACGACGACGTATATAATATATATGTTCGAATTATATTCAAAATAAATTTCTCGTCGATTTTATTTAAAATGATTCATTTTAAATATTCAAAATTCGCTAAAATTGCCAAAATAAAAATTTTAAACTAGCCCAGATTTTCCGGGTTGTTACAATCTCCCCCACTTAAAACTTTTCGTCCCCGAAAAGGAACAAAGTCGAAAGTGGTTTGATTAATCAACTCTATGTTCGATCTGGCTTCCATTCTCCAACTCTTCAGTTTCTGAGAATTTTCAAATTTTCAAAAATTTGGCTAACACCCTAAATTTTCGAAAAAAATTCGCCATAACCTCCCCTGCACCGGGAGCATCGGGGAATTTCAAATAGCTTCCCCGGTCCTTCAGATCTCAAAAAGAAAAAGAAAAAGCCAAGCGGCTAGCCAATAGGCTCACAAAATCATCATCACCCAAACAAAACAGGAAATTATGTAGTAAACATGTACCTATTTGTCGGGCAAACAAATTTTATTCTCTGCTCTAGCCTCCTTGCTATGACCTGTTCAATGTAAGTATATGTATATGCAAGCAAATGCGATCAATTTTCAATACAATTCAAAATTCGGTTCAATTAGGCATAATGGTTAAAAATTATCAAACAATTACACAAACAACACAAACATCAATCAATTAGTGGATTAGAGTTTCAAATTCATAATTTTGATACATATACGAAAATCTCATTTTTGATGCCAAATCACAACAATAAGCCCTATCTAATTTTTGGTTCTCACACCAGTCAATAGGAAATATATAGATGTTACACGTTCGTCACTCGAATATAAATTCTGATGATGATATATCAATCATCAGAATCACCCCCGGGCGACTAGAGTGTAATTCTATATCTATCCAGTATATTAAAACTTGGAATATACGTTTGCAAGGCGTATATGCAAATTCTTTATATACTGGACTGTCCAAATCAATATTAAATAAATAATCAAATACAAATAGTTGATTTAAATTTTCAAAACAAAAATTGTTTTCATTTGAAAAATATACTCTTCACACTCGTTCTAGGATACTACTGATCCTATCTCTAACGAGTCATCCTCGTTGGATATTACTAATCCAATATCTGATGAATTCTTTCGTATGGTTCTAATGTGTCTTGTTCTCTGAGCTTTGTAAACCAAAGCTCTGATACCACGTGTAAAGACCCGTAACTTCCCCGTAAAGGAAAGCGTCGGATAGTTCGAGAACAAACCACAACAGAACGCAAACAGAAGAACGTTTCATTGTATATTACAACAATGCATCAGATTACAAGAATATACAGAGTATAAATGAATAAATATTACACAGAAATATCAGAGATTTAAATTGCATTTAAATACATAGCAGCGGAAAATAATACAATACACAACTAGAAGAAGATATACGGATACAAAGCTTTCCGGATATCGTTCCAGCTGTAAACCAGGATCCTGTGAATATAAATCTGCAACACCAAAACTACTAGCTGCCCGTGTCGAAAAATAGGGGCACCCAGAGTTTAGGTTAAAACAATAAACTCCAGGTCAGTCATGTGACTGGTGTGAGAACTAAAAACAGTTATTAATCTTTATTTTAAATCCTTAGGTAAATCAAGGGACCACGCCGTATAACACGGAACGGGTTTCCTCCCAAGAATACCAGTGCATAAAACAAACAGCGCAATGCTAAATAAAGAAAAATGAAGCTGTTATAAGACCCAGGTCCTATCACACAATGCAACGCAAGCCGGGGGATAGGGTTTTCCCTTATAACAGCCAAAGAATGCTTAATACGTTTAAAACAAATCATTTGATACTATTATAAGTGCATAGTGTATAAAACAACTTCAAATCATAAGTATCAATCATAGGCGGCATGGGTACCATATATCATGTCGCCATACTAGTTCTACAATTAAAACCGCACATGTCACGTATTTGGAAATTGAGTTTCCATCTATGAACCGAGGCAAAAGATAGTCCTCACCGACTTCGAGACACTCTAGCCCGCCCCTCAGGCAAGCGCGCAGGCAAGCCTTGGATCCTCAGGGCCGGTCCACCGATGTGGATTATTATGCCTGAACACTACGTCTCCCCACCCTATGGGGTGTAAGTCTGGTCCGTCAGCCGACCAGAATGCATCGGCCGAAACCGATATAACCGAGGCGCCTCGCAACAGCAACAACCACATAAGTCAAACTCGTCGGGGCGTGTAAAACCACTGACGCCACTTCTAGCTAGAAAGAAACGCATGCCCTCCCTGACGTCCGTCTCCCGTTTTTGGTTCATACCGGGTGTGAAACTCGCGAAGCAAACGTTACACAAAGCTACGCCACAAAGGCCTGGCTTTGATCATCACCACAAGACTTTTCTTTTCAACAGAAGCCTCGATCAATTGCCACTTAGGCATGCCACATAGGCAATTCACTCCATGCGTTTGATATCCATCAATATATAACCCCTGAGCTCGTGCGTCTCAGAGAAGGGCGTTAAGCAAGAGAATAAATTCTCCGCCGCCAAACAGATATATATTTAATAGAGATCAATCACACGGACTAAAATCCAATGTCAGACACACAGTCCATTTACAAGTCCGTTCTGGGTCTGAACGAAACCGGAGGCACCTAGTACCTCGCATATCCATCGATCTCCAAGTACGTCTGGACGATCACAAACTGTTTCCATCTTCTCGGGTGTACAGCCCAATCAAGATCATCAGTAATCACCCAAACGACGTGAAGACTTCCGGTCTTCGACCACCGTCTTCATCTTCGACACCACGTCGAATTAGTTATTAAGAATGGGATAAACCCGGTCTTTCTGAACAACCCGCGTATATATTATAAAAGTGTTACACAAACACAACATACGCCTCATTCCAATTCAGAATATTCTTTTATTCAAATATTCCTATACTTTGGGAAAAGTTCCCATTAATTTTATCCAAGATAAATTCTTTAAATTTATTCTTTAATCTCCTTTGAATATCAATTCAAACTAGTCGGGATTAGCGAACTACACCGAAGTAATCATTTATTTTATTTCCCAATCCTAACCTATTCATCCCATGAAGTAAAACTGGTTATACTTCATATCTAACACCACGGTGTTATCGGTAAATTCAATTACCATTTCACGTTCAAATCTAATTAAAGATTTAACTATCGCCTGGAGTAAAACTGGTGATACTCCATTCTCGATCTTTTCAATCTAATTAAAGATTCATTAAAACACCACTTAGTTTTAATCTTTAACTGGGTTAAAGAATCAGTGTCATTTAAAAACACAGTTCACGATAAACCCAAAACCACATTCATTAATTATCGGGTTAAAGAACGAGTGTTGTTTAAAACACTGTTCACGATAAACCCAAAAATCAATATCAATTCAATTCCAATTAAATATTATTTAATTGGTACACTTCATTAAATCTAAATAAAAAGATTTAATCTTTTCTCAACTGGGTTCAAGAACAGTGTTAGCGAAGACACCACTCACGACAAACCCAAATCACATTCGATATTCAATATAAGGCTCTGAATAGAAAATATATCGGCTTATATTCAATATCAAATTCTACGACTAACAAATGTCGTATTGGAAATAACGATATAAATATATATCTTTCAAATTTCCATAACAACATCTGTATAATCACGAATTCCAACATCGAAATATTCCGAAGACAATTTCGATTCAAATCCACTCCAATGCAATCATTGGAAATTTTGGTTATTTTCAAAACCCTTTTCAAATTCAATTTATTTATTTAAAAATAAATAGAATTATAATTCTAGTTCAAAACTAGTTCATTTCGATAAAAAACTATTTTTATCTTTTCAAATATGGAGTTTTTCATCCCAATTCTTCACAAATCATTTCTTATGATTTTACACCAATTATTACTATTTTTAGTAATTTTATCAAGGCCCGTACAGTCGATTTCCATCAATGGCCATCGAACTGCACTTACAGCGACCTTTTTCAAATTTGATTTGGACATAATTCCAAATCCAACCGTTAGATTTCAAATTTCTAATATTCGCTAGAAAGCTCTTTTCGATACGAACCCAACGGTTCCGGTTTTAGGAGAATCCGACGGTCGGATCTCCCGTAATGTCCATTCGAAGTCAATGGTCGAAATTCGCGAACTGCCGCGGCGCGGCGCGTTCTATTCAGGCCATTATATTATATATATAATATATATAATATATACTTCGTCGATTTCTATTTAAAACGAATTATATAAATAGTTTTAAATTCGTTTCAAAAGCAATTTCAACTTCCATTTCAATTCAAATCAAAATTGAATTCTTCTCTATAAATTCGTTTTAAAATTCATTTCTATTCAATTCAAATTTCAATTCAATTTGAATTCATTTCAATTCGCTTTCAATTCAATTTGAATTCGTTTTCAATTCATTTCGAAATCGTTTTCAATTCAATTCATTTCGAAATCGTTTTCAAATCGATATAAATATCGTTCATGTCAAAATGGCGTCAATCTAATCATCACGGCTTCACATATTTCTATTTTCAAATATTCTATTTCAAATATTCCTTTTTCAAAATAGTTGTTATTATCAAAATATTTCGTTCAACACATGACCAATCTCAATGGATGAGTACTGTCAACACATGAACCTTTATTTTATATTATTCTTTGTTTTTCAAATTGGAATGAGGACCAATCAATTACCATATAAAATTAATTATATGGATTTTCATACAACACATGTATATAATGTCATTGAAAATAATCAACCATCAACCAAAGTGCACTACACTGTATAAGCATCAAATATAGATATTCAACGCTTATAACAGCCTGTCAATCAATCGATCGACATATTTAATCAATCAGGATGAGTGAACTTCAAATTTCATCCCAACACCCGTGTGGGGTTTCAAACAATCAAACACATATTTTATTTGTGCTGTTGGGCGATGTGTAAAATTTATCGTCCCAATCAATGTCATTCAAATAGGTGTACATAAACAAACCGTCCGGTTTATAAATGAATATTTTATTTTATTCACTTCACGTTAAAAATTATATTTTTAACGACAAAACATTTTATTTCAACATATGAATTTCTATTCAATTCATTCTTTAAATAAAATGATATTTTTATTTTTCTAACATATTTTAGAAAATTTCGGCGGCATAACGGCACGATACTAGAAACGGGACGAGGCCTAGCCTTATCCCCGGTCTAGTGAAGGCCCACGCCATTCACACATCAATCAAATCCATTTATTTCACCAAACAATTCAATCTCAAATCAAATCATCTAACTAATCTATGCAACCAAAACAAACAAGTCCATGGTCTGTGGACGATTGTGTCGGGTGCTACTAAGCACCGTCTGCATCCTAGTATATATATATATGATTAGGAAAGAAATTGAAGAGTGAGAAATTCTCACCGAAAGCTATCCTAACTTCACGGCTCTTCACTGATAGAAATCTTCATTGCTATCGCATCTTCGCTATCTTCTTTGCCCGTAGCCACTACATATATAAAAATCACACATTTTTATATTTTGTTGTCTTTGACATAAAAATCACATTTTTATTTATTCACTTTCCATTTAAAAATCATATTTTTATATTTGCTTCATACATTTAAAAATCGAATTTTTACTTCGTTATACTTTATATAAAAATCAAAATTTTACTATGTTATTCAATATATAAAAATCATATTTTTATTTCGAAGTTCAATATATAAAAATCATATTTTTATTTCGAAGTTCAATATATAAAAATCACATCTTTATTTCGAAGTTCAATATATAAAAATCACATCTTTATTTCGAAGTTCAATATACAAAAATCACATCTTTATTTCGAAGTTCAATATATAAAAATCACATCTTTATTTCGAAGTTCAATATATAAAAATCACATCTTTATTTCGAAGTTCAATATATAAAAATCATATTTTTACATCAATAAAAATCTCGTCTTTATAGAAATAACAATCTAATCTTTTCTAAATCAAAAATCTAATTTTTTCCTAAATCAAAACTACGATCTTTTTCTAAACAAAATACGATCTTTTTCTAAACAAAATACGATCTTTTTCTTAGATAAAAATCCTATCTTTATTCTCTAATCATTTTTTAAAAAAAATCAAATTAAAATTCTTTTAAAATTCAGTTTTAAAATCTATTTAAAAAAAAAACAGTTTTAACCTTTTTAAAAAAAATCAGCATTACAGAATTAAAATAAAAATAAAATAAATAAAATAAAATACTCACATTGTCGCGAAGAAGGGGGGGTGACTGTCGAGCTCGGCGGAGGTGGGTCGCGCTCTGGCTGGACGGTGGAGGACTGGGCGGAGGCGGAGGTGGGTGGCGGCTCTGGGTCTCGGTGGCGATTTGGGGTGAGGGGGCTTGGGTTTTGGGGCGTTCGAATGGAGGAAGAAGGAGGAGGGGGCTGCTGCGCTGGGGGTAGTGGCGAGCTCCGCCTCTGGCGGCGGTCGAGGCAACGGGGGGGGGGGGGGGGGGGATCGCGATTTAGAGGTAGGTTTTTCCTTTTTGTTTTGTTTTTTTTTCTTTAAATCTGACGGGCTGGAGAACAAAAGGGGGGGCTAAGAGAAAAAGGGAGTTGACTAAAAAAAATTAAACATATTTTAATATTATATTTAATTCCAAAAGTAATTTTTTATTTCGAACTCGAAATCGAACCCACCGACTGTCGTCCATAGCATATTACTCCCATTCCGAACACAATGGGATATGTATCGCTAGCTGATTTGATCGTTTGAATCAGTTTCCGTTAAATTTACATTTAAATCACTTTATTGAATTTTAAAACGTACATTTCAAATTACCAGGGTCACATACTAACTAGAAAAATTCTAGAAAAATATTTTCTAGCTTCGTATTGACAATACGGTCCTAACAAAACTAGTTTCGTCGAATTCTGAGACCGTTAGAAAAATGGCCAATTTCCAGTCGATTAAAATCAACTGAAACTGGTCAAACGCGTTTTCCTTTGCCACGCTCACATATTGATTCGAAAAATTATGAAATTTGAAACCTAGCAATAACTTTACATCCCGGACCCAACAAAACTGGTTTCATCGAAATCCGAGGTCGTTTGCAAAATGTCCATTTTTAAGGGCCTGAATTCCATAGCGACTATTCAGAATTTTCAACTGGACATATCTTTTGATTCCCGTTAGGAAATTTCTATTTTTCGGATTCGTTGGAAAGATATTATCAATTAGATCCTATCATTTTTGGTTTCACTAAAATCCGGATTGTTTTGCACCCGGTACATTCAATTGAAGTTTGAAATCGAATTATCGAACTACCGCGCCATTTTCAATTCTATTTATAATTATATATAAATATTTATATTCTAACGACGACGTATATAATATATACGTTCGAATTATATTCAAAATAAATTTCTCGTCGATTTTATTTAAAATGATTCATTTTAAATATTCAAAATTCGCTAAAATTGCCAAAATAAAAATTTTAAACTGGCCCAGATTTTCCGGGTTGTTACAGTGATATACATTCGATACACTCAAGCGAAATGAGTGGTCGGTCATGTGAGGGCCGGGTTGCAAGACGTTCTTGTTGAACCCAGTGTATTCGCCTCTAGAGACACATGTGCGGAAGGTGGTCCCATACCTTGTCAAATTGGAATCCAATATCCAATAAGCGCCCGCGGTTTTCGATTGTATACTATATATGGGGAGCGTGAGATGCAAGCGTTCCTCTAGATTGATATTTATTTGTATTTAGACATTATGATAATATCAGAGCAAGCTATGATTTCAAAAACTGTTTTGGGTTATAGTAAGGTAAAAATCCGTCCGTGTTTATGTGTGGGCTGGTCTTACTATTATCCTTTGATTTCATAAAGGATTTTCCACAGTTAAACAAGTGTGTGTTCTGTGAATTTATCACTGATAGTATTCCAGACTGACCCGGTGTATTTTTGTTTTTAAATCAAATGTGCTCGGGTCAGACCGAGCATGTTCCAGGTTAGGTTCCACTTGGAATTTCAGGAGCTCGAAGCAGGAGGCTTCACCGCTAGTTATATATAAGTTTATTTCCGCTATGTCCGATATATGTGTACTCTGATGATTGGTATGTAAAAAAAAAAATCTTTTGTATATTTGATATTATATTTTATTCGTTCCGCTGTGAGGTTCTGATGTGTTCTTCTTCTTTCTTCTATTCTAAAATTTCTTTCTTTCTTATCTCACCCTCTAAATTCTTTCTCATGGCAATCCAGTGTTTTCGATGCTTGAATAGTCGACCTGGTGATTTTATGTCGATTTTCGGGGCCGAAAACCGCTGGGTCGTTACAGTGGTATCAGAGCTATTGGTTGAGTAGTAACCTTGGCTCTGTGGCGTAACTCAATAGAGATGGGGTTAGTAACACCCTAGATTGAGTTGGAGTGTATATATATATGAGAGCGTATTTGTAAATTCTATATAAAAATGTTTTATATATTGTGTCATTTGATCAGTTCGATTTTGAACTAACCGCTGACACAATAAGGTTTTGTAAAAAAATGGTCAGATAAATTAATTTTGGCCATAATATACTTTTGTATATAAAGGGAATAATTTTATGATTGATTTTGAGTCGTTTGATTATTTGAATCAAAGACGAATTAGACTATGAATTTGAAATGGTCTAATATAACACTAATTTTCATATATGAAATTAGAAGGAAAAACGGACATTGTCTGAAATAGAAATCTAAAATATGAGTTTGAAATGGCAGTGTATAAATTAGAGAAGTAAATAGTTAATTGGATATGACTTGGAAACTTAAACATGGTTAAGAGTTGGATATAGAAATTAAGATTTGGAGTTTGAAAATCAAAATTGTTTGATTTAGTTGAATTGGATTGTGTCAAATAATTCAATAGGAGATAAGTAAATTAAAAGCCAATCCAATATAACGACTTTGGATAAAATTAAATTTAAAATAAAACTGGAGGATTTAAGCCTATAATGGTTATTGGATATCGAACTAAGTGCAGATTGAAATTGAAAAGAACCGCTAATTGCTTTGAAATCTGGGTTGGGTTGCTAGACAAAGATAAACCTTAATTAAGTGGATTGGTGATTTGTTTATTACCCTGAGTGGGTACTCGTTTGGTTTCTTGGATCAAAATGGGGCCTAAAGTGGCGATTGCGGTTGGTTTGGTCGAGCAACGCAAGGGAGATGCTGGCGAATCCTTCGTAAATTTTATAACTTAGAAACTGATAAAAAAAACCATAACAATTATCTGAGAATAATTGGAATAGGAACATTTCTCTTACTTAGCAATTTCGAGGACGAAATTATTCTAAGGGGGGAAGAATGTAATGGCCCGTATTTTCTGACCATTTACGCGAATTATTTTATTTATTTAAATAAAGATTTTTTTATGTTTTGATATCATTTTACCCAAAAAAATTGATTATCAAATTTGAAAATTCATCGTGGTCTTATTTGTAGTTATACGATATTCTATTTGAATATACTTGATTTTTTTTAGAGTATTTTTATTTATCTAATTCTGTTTACGTTATAATAGACTGTTTTAAATCGAATGAAAACTTGGATTTTTATATGTTCATCATACTTGCCGACCATAGAAAGTTTGTTACATGAACATAAGACTGGAATATACAACATGGAAGATGGAAGTACCAACACAAAGAAACAAACATAGATGTCCATATGTTTGTACAAATGCAAATGAAATGATATAGTAGTCAACATAATTTTAAATAATTTGTTTAATAATTATTTGATATAAATATGAGTTTTATATCATTTTAATCCAACTAGAATAACAATTTTTGAGACAAAATGGAATTTGTTTCATAGGGTTAAGCAGTATATTAAATGAAGGGTTATTCTCAAAACGTCGTTCAAAATCTTTAAAAGTAGAAAGGAAAAACACACTAGATCTGTTCTGAAATACCTACCATATCTGAAACAGATCTTACACATAATCTTGTATAAGAAATAAAGTATAGGTATGATCAATCAAATTTACATAGAGAATCAAACAGATAAAGGAATAGCAACATCAACAGTGAATCAACAGTATAATGAAAAGGAGATAACAACAGTCGGTATACATTTTTATTTGACAATTTTATATGCAAATCTTTTCGACCAAAATATTTACATCAGTCCCAAAGTAAATACTCAAAACAAATTGTACAGGAAGTTTGCAGATTCAAATATGAAAAATGCAGATTTAAATATCTGAAAATCCGACTCAAATCTTCACTGTTTAGGGTGCTGCCATCACCACTGCTCACCACCAAATCAACCTGCGAGAGGAAAAGTAAATACAACTATGAGTAGCTAGTAAAAATAAATATATTTAAAGGTTAAAAATTTGAAAAGGAAAAGAAAAATAATAATAAAAGAATTCAACAGCAAGTTAGAAACAACACCATCACTCAAGAACAGTACATGAAACAGATCAATGGTTTTTTTTTATAAAATTCACAAGGACTGCTGTCCAAAAATCAAATATAGGATCGACTGAAATCCATTCTGAACAAGACCAAGATGCTGAAAATTAGAACAAGGAAAAAAGTCTGAAATCGACTGTGATTAGACAACACAACTCAAACCAGACAGTACCCAAAATCATTCAAGAAGAATATTAAATTCTTAATATATGTTGCATCGAATCCACAGCACCAAGTAAGAAATACATGTGCATTGTCAATGCACAGTGAGTGAAAACAAGAGGAAAAATACCACATGGAAACAGCAAAACTATAGCTAGGGATCAGTAATAGGCAACAGCTAAGGAAACAGTGAAATACACCACAAATTTTGTGCTGATCGAAAACAGTATATTTCAAAGACAAGACCAAGATCCGACAGAACAAAATATATGTGGAAATGACAATACAAATGGCATCATGTACCGGAGAATAGACAATACGAAAATCCTGTCTGCCATAGTTGATACAGGGTACATTTCACAGTTCAAAAATCTCAACTGAAAATAAACAAGTCATAGGCCATAACCTCATCTAGCCAATACGTACTCAAAACAATTCGATCATAGCTGGTCTGAAACGAAGGAACAAAACCCTAAGAACTAGACTGAACAAAAACCTAAAACCTATGATTCAAAATCAAATTGACATCGTTCTGTCATGATCAAGAACCGCAAGTATAAATACCAAACCCCATCATTTATTTCCAATACACAAGCAACTCGGTATAGAAAAAACCGAATTCAACCCACAAAAGAAATCAGAACAGAAATTATAAATTTTGGAAAAGAATTACTTAGCTTTCGTAACTAGGGTTCGTTGGTCTTCAGCTTCGCCCTTCGAGAGTCTCGTCTTCGTGGGTTGGCGGAGCAACTGGACAAGGTTGACGCGAGGTAGAAGCAGGACGTCGCGGTCTGTGTGGTCGGACTTTGGTAGCGGCGATGGAAGGAGAAAGAGGAGATGGAAGAAGGTAACGGCATGGTAGGGTTTCGATTCTTTTTCTTTTGGGAAGGCAGCGGGTTTGTTGAAGAATGAAAGTGGACCGATGGTTAGGGTTTTAAGAAAGGAGGCGGGCTTGGTTATTTCATTTGGGCTGAACAATGGTAGGTAAGGCCCAATTTTTTTCCCCTTTTTAATTTAACTCTACTTAGTTGAATGTTTAAAAACTTCAAATATTAATTACGAGTACTCACGGAATTAGATTCAGACGAAACGAAAAACACCGTGACCCTGAAGACGAGCACGACACGATGGATGAGGGCTGAGTAGGGTAGGCAGCAGCCGGATTTTTCAGAAAAATAAAACGTCATTTAATTCAACTGAAAACAAGCTGATTGATCGACAAACCAGCTCTGGTGAGTTAATTCTCACACCTTCTGGAATCCTGTGATGTGGTACATTCACAGTAATATATATTTTTCAGTTGACAGTCTAAATTGGATGATTGGATGCGATGGATGCAACTTGTTCTTGTTTGATTGGTTGCAGTTATTTTTTTTAATTCGTATATTTTTATCGACTGACATCTGTGATGCAGAGAAGAACAGGTTGGAGGGATCCGACCGGATTCCTCAAATAAACTGTATTTCATTTGGGTGTGCATATATATGAATTGTTCACCGTGACTGACACCAAAACCTGTTTGATTGTTGATGGTTGAATATTATATATTTAACGGTGTGGTGGTTAAAATCAACCGACAGTGTTGATTTGGGTATTGACAGTGAATGGACTAAAAAGTACTGTTTTAACCGTTGTTCAACTGTCAGTTGAAGTGACGTATTTCTAAAAGTTATAAATTTATTTATAACTAAATTAAAGTTATTCAATTATTTTATGTGAATATTTAAAGGGGAAAATATTAAATGATTATTTTAAATTGAGTAAAGAGGAAATTTATTGATATGGTTTAGACCAGTAGTAAAAGCAGAAGTCAAAAAGTTACCGATAGGTTGGTAGAATAGGATAATTGTTTTTAAACAATTAATTAGTGATTTTAAATTAATTAAGTAAATTAGTTAATTTAAAAGGGGAAATGACAAATGTAAATCAGTTAACTGATAACTGATAAGTACCGTTGATAAAAACCAAATGTTTTGGTTGAAATTGAAATCAATTAAATTGATTTAATTTTTCTGAATGTACGTTAAACTCAACGAAGGGTTTGAAGTGTTAGTTAATCTTCGATTAACTAAAAACAAAGGGGATAATCAAATTTCTTAGTGAATGGAGTAAGTCATCATTTAATCAATTTCAAAAGGTGATAATTGTTATATATCAAAGTTAACTATTTTCGTATGGTTAATATTAAAGTTAATTATTATTTTGGTTAATATTAAAGTTAATTATTATCTTAATTAATAATAATTAAAGCAAATGACTTTGAATTGGAATCCAATGGGAGAGTGATTAGTTGGGGTAAAGATTTGGCCAAAGAAGGCAATATTCAAAAGGGATGTATAATCAAAGTATTTCAACAATTTGGTAAATGGAATTAGTCAGTAAACATAGAATTTTAAAACAAGACTTTCTTAAGGGTTAAATTGGGAAAAGGAGGATGCAGTGGAAAAGAAAGGTTTGGGAAAGATGAAATAAGTGGATAAATGTTTGAGTAAAGGTTATAATTAGTGAATATTTACTTAATTCAAGGAATTAAGTAAAAGGATTTTTATACGAGAATTTCAAATATAAAAGATGGGTTTATAAAAAAAACCAGATTTGAAATCAAAAAGGAAAAAAATGGGATTTTGATGTTCGTGGTCAAACTGATATTATTCTGAGGTAAGAAGGTTGCCGATCAAGGTCTGAGAGGTAACTAAAATACCCCAACTTGATTGACTTCACTATTATCGAGGAATGGTATTAGTTGGAGTGAGTGAAGATGTTGAAATTGGTTTTACCCTATTCGAGAAATATCGAACTCAAATACAAGGTTTGGAAATTAAGTAATATTTCAATATTAGTTCAAAGGAAATAAGGATATTGATTTTCAAATTATAGTGTATAATTGTTATTCAATTAGAATTGATCGAATATAGTTAGGGATAGTCAAATAAAGTTATTCAGAAGAGTTGCCATTGCGTACGACTGCTAGCGTAATTCGCAGGGCTACAGATAGCCTACGGCGGTTGGATGTTTCCTGAGGGAATCAGGCGTAACCATTGTGATCACTGTGATCTAGAGTCGAGTGAATGGAGTTAAGTCGAGCATTAGTAAATCGATAGGAGTAATCAAGTTAAGTTAGTCGAGTTAAGTAAGTCGAGTTAGTCTAATTAGAGTTAATCGATGAAAGTAAATCAATCAGAGTTAATTGGAGAGAATTGGGTTTATAATGTTAAGTATATTTTAAAAAGAGGTCGAGTTGTGTTAAGTGCTGAGTCAACAAACTGATTTTACTCACACCATTGTTATTCGATAGTTAAATCACCGACTATCGAAGCTGACCAATACGATTGTTGGTACGGAAAGAATGGGATCGAATTTATATTCGAAACCCATTACGACCAACAAATACGTGACGATATCGAAGATGATCGTGATGGAGCATTGAAGACTGTGGATTTTCATAAGCGGAAGGACTACTAATAATCTCTGGTTTAGCGGCCAGAGATAAGTTGTGGTTCTGTCGTGGTTCGAATCTACAGGTTGCAAAGACTTCTCGCTACTGATCCATGGGGTGATTCCTATATGAGATGCAGTAGGAGAGTGCCTTCGGTTCATCCTGTTCCTGGATGACTTGTATGGACGGATGTCTGACAGAGTATTTCCAAAGGAATTACATGTGTTGATTTCTCCAAACATAGCATAGTTAATGGCGGAGAAATGGTTATTCTCTAGCCAGATAGCTAGAGTATGTTTGTGGACGTCAATCAAGTGTGATCTGGCGGATCTGATGATGTGGCATCCAAAGTATATGATTGACCAGATGTGTACTGACCTCAAGCCTCATCAACCGGGAAATGACAAAAATCGGGCAGGCAGCATGGCTATGTGGGTCGCTCCCATTAGGATGTATGATCACCGATCTAGAGAAATTCCTATTGCTTCTTTATCTATGTTCGATGCTGTCCCTTATCGGGAGACGGTGGTTTGAGCCCAACCGTCGGTGATATACATTCGATACACTCAAGCGAAATGAGTGGTCGGTCATGTGAGGGCCGGGTTGCAAGACGTTCTTGTTGAACCCAGTGTATTCGCCTCTAGAGATACATGTGCAGAAGGTGGTCCCATACCTTGTCAAATTGGAATCCAATATCCAATAAGCGCCCGCGGTTTTCGATTGTATACTATATATGGGGAGCGTGAGATGCAAGCGTTCCTCTAGATTGATATTTATTTGTATTTAGACATTATGATAATATCAGAGCAAGCTATGATTTCAAAAACTATTTTGGGTTATAGTAAGGTAAAAATCCGTCCGTGTTTATGTGTGGGCTGGTCTTACTATTATCCTTTGATTTCATAAAGGATTTTCCACAGTTAAACAAGTTTGTGTTCTGTGAATTTATCACTGATAGTATTCCAGACTGACCCGGTGTATTTTTGTTTTTAAATCAAATGTGCTCGGGTCAGACCGAGCATGTTCCAGGTTAGGTTCCACTTGGAATTTCAGGAGCTAGAAGAAGGAGGCTTCACCGCTAGTTATATATAAGTTTATTTCCGCTGTGTCCGATATATGTGTACTCTGATGATTGGTATGTAAAAAAAAAATCTTTTGTATATTTGATATTATATTTTATTCGTTCCGCTGTGAGGTTCTGATGTGTTCTTCTTCTTTCTTCTATTCTAAAATTTCTTTCTTTCTTATCTCACCCTCTAAATTCTTTCTCATGGCAATCCAGTGTTTTCGATGCTTGAATAGTCGACATGGTGATTTTATGTTGATTTTCGGGGCCGAAAACCGCTGGGTCGTTACACTCTCCCCCTTCAAAAATAGAAAACCCTAAAACCTCTCCCCAATTCGCTAAAGTCCACAGCGCGCAGCTACGCTCCGACCATCAACGAACCACTGCATCACCCTCCTCCTTCCCCGCTGCCAATGTGAGTCCTCCTCCCTTAAAGATTCAATTTTTGCAAAGGAAATGGTTTTTTATCCTATGTTAGTTTAATTTAATCACTTATGTATATAAGGTAGGGTATGAAGATGTTTTTAGGTAGATAAAGTTTTGGTTTTTATATAGGTAAGGATTAGATATTTGAAAATGTAAGGATTGGATTTCTTTTTATTTGAAAAGATTTGATTTTAAAATGATAAAAGTTTGATTTTTATAGAATAAAAAGTTTAGATTTTTATAGTTAGAAAGATGAGTTTCTATAGTTAGAATGACTAGATTTTTATAAATAAAGATTTGGTTTTGAAATGTATGAAGATTGGAATTTTAAATATGAAAGGTATTGATTTTTAGTTAGGTAAAAATATGATTTTTATCTATATAGATTTGAAATAAAAATTCGACTTTTATAGACATAAAAGCTAGATAAAAATTTTGATTTTTGTTTATGAAAAGGAACAATTTTTATTTATGTAAAGATTAGATTTTTGGCTAAATAAAGATTATATTTTTAGAGTAGAAGAAATGATTTTTATCATAGAAAAGAGATGATTTTTATATGAACGAGATATGAGTAAAAATATATTTTTTATATTTTAGAAAGAATAAAAATATGATTTTTATAATATATAGATAATAAAAATTTGATCTTTATATATGTAACGAAATAATAATTCGATCTTTGTATGAGAAGTAAAGATATAAAAATATAATTTTTATATATAAAGAAGCGTTGTAAAAATATATGATTTTTATATGTGAAGTGCCATTATAAAAATGTGATTTTTAAAATAAACATCATATTAAAAATGCGATTTTTACTATGAACAACGGGAAAAGATCGCATTGGAATTTTGAGCAAATCTGAATCGTTCAGATATAAAGAATGGAGGAGTGGAAACCTAAAGGTGAGAACTCCTCACTTTTATTTTAGTTTCTAGTTGAAATATTTACTAGGATGCAGACGGTGCTTAGCAGCACCTGACACCCGTCGTCCGCAGACCGTGGACGGCTTGTTTGTTTGATTGATGTGTTGTGAAAAGTGATTGTGTGATGCGGAATAAAAATAAATATATTATATGTAAAAAATATACTTTTTAACGTGTATATAAAATAAATATTTATAAACAAATCGGACGATTTGTTTATGTACACCCATTTGACTGATATTGATTGGGAAGATAAATTTTACACATCGCCCAACTGCACAAATAAAAATCTATGTTTGTTGATTTGAATCCCCACACGGGTATTGGGATGATATTTGACGTACACTAATCCCGATTGTTTAGTTGTATGTCAATCGATGGGTTGACAAACTATGTAAGCGTTAATTATTTATATTTAATGCTTATGCAGTTGTGTGGGGCACTCTGGATGATGGTTGATGATTTATCGTTGCTATTATATACGTGTGTTGTAGGGAATCCATATAAATAACATTATATGGTAATTGATT
Organism: Allium sativum; assembly: GCA_030737875.1. Classification (NCBI taxonomy): domain Eukaryota; kingdom Viridiplantae; phylum Streptophyta; class Magnoliopsida; order Asparagales; family Amaryllidaceae; genus Allium; species Allium sativum. The sequence goes on from CM060923.1 coordinate 244,318,001, forward strand.
GGGCCTCATTCCAATTTGGAAAATAAGGAATATAATAAAAATATATATTCATGTGTTGAATAAAAATATAAATTCATGTGTTGAATAAAAATATATATTCATGTGTTGAATAGAAGAAAATTTATGTGTTGAATAAAATATATATTCATGTGTTGAATAAAAGAAAATTCACGTGTTGAAGAAAATATTCATTTGTTGAATAGAATAATGAAGTTATTGAAATATATAAAGCCTTACTGATTAGATATTCGCCATTTTGACGTGAACGATATTTATATTGATTTTATTCATTTTTATAATGAATATCGAAAAAGAAGTGATTTCAAAATATAACGTTTTGAAAATAGTATCATTTATAGATTAATGATATGGAATATTCAATTTTGATCAGAAGTTGAATATGAAGTTGAAATCGTTTTGAAAACGAATTTAAAGCGATTTATAAAATACCTTTTGAATAGAAATCGACGAAGTACATATAATATATATTATATATATAATGACCTGAATAGAACGCACCGTGCTGCGGCAGTTCGCGAATTTCGACCATTGACTACGAGTGGATATTACGGGAGATCCGACCATCGGATTCTCCTAAAACCGGAACCGTTGGGTTCGTGTCGAAAAGAGCTTTCTAATGAATGAGATTTGAAATCTAAAGGTTGGATTTGGAATTATGTCCAAATCAAATTTGGAAAAGGTCGCTGTAAGTGCAGTTCGATGGCCGTTGATGGAAATCGACTGTACGGGCCTTGATAAAATTATTAAAAATAGTAATAATTTGTGTAAACTCATAAGAAATGATTTGGAAAGGATTGGGATGAAAAAATCCATATTTGAAAAGATAAAAATAGATTTTTATCGAAATGAACTAGTTTTGAACTAGAATTATAATTCATTTATTTTTAAAATAAATAAATTGGATTTGAAGTTGTTTTAAGAGTAACCAGAATTTCCAATAATTGAATTGGAATGGATTTGAATCGAAATTGTCCTTGGGAATATTTCGATGTTTGATTTCGTGAATATACAGATATTGTTATGGAAATTTGAAAGATATATTTATATCGTTATTTCTAATACGATATTTGTTGGTCGTAGAATTTGATATTGAATATAAGCCGATATATTTTCAATTCAGAGCCTTGTATTTAATATCAAATGTGATTTAGGGTTTATCTTGAACTTTTTTTAAATGACATTTGTTCTTTAACCTAGTTAAAGACAGGATATGATTTCCCAAGTTAAACAATCATTAATATTGATTTTTGGGAAGATTAAAACCAAGTGGAGTTTTAATGAATCTTTAATTAGATTGAAATGATCGAGAATGGAGTATCACCAGTTTTGCACCAGGCGATAGTTAAATCTTTAATTAGATTTGAACGTGAAATGGTTATTGAATTTACCGATAACACCGTGGTGTTAGATATGAAGTATGACCAGTTTTACTTCATGGGATGAATAGGTTGGGGCTGGGAAATTTAACAAGTGGTTACTTTGGCTAGGTTCGCTAATCCCGACTAGTTTGGATAAACCATAATTTGGTTTGAATTGATATTCCAAAGAAGATTAAAGAATAAATTTAAAGAATTTATCTTTGATAAAATTAGTGGGAACCTTTCCCAAAGTATAAGAATATTTGAATAAAAGAATATTCTGAATTGGAATGAGGCGTATGTTGTGTTTGTGTAACACTTGTTTATTATATACTTGAGTTACTTAGAAAGACCGGGTTTATCCCATCCTGAATAACTGATTCGATGATGTGTCGAGAATGAAGACGGTGGTTGAAGACCGAAGGTCTTCACATCGTTTGGATAATTACTGATGATCTTGATTGGGCTGTACACCCAAGAAGAGGGAATCAGTTGGTGATCGTCCAGATGTACTTGGAGATCGATGGATATGCGAGGTACAAGGTGCCTCCGGTTTCGTTCAGACCCAGAACGAACTTGTAAATGGACTGTGTGTCTGACATTGGATTTTATTCTGTGTGATTGATTTCTATTAAATATATATCTGTTTAGCAGCGGAGAATTTATTCTCTTGCTTAACGCCCTTCTTTGAGATGTATGAGCTCAGAGGGTATATATTGATGGATATCAATCGCATGGAGTGAACTGCCTGTGTGGCATGCCTAAGTGGCAAATGATCAAGGCTTTTGTTGAAAAGCAAAGTCTTGTGGTTGATGATCAAAGCACCTCCTGTTTGGCATAGCTTTGTGTGATGTTTATTCGCGAGCCTCACACCCCGGTTGTGAACCAAAAACGGGAGAAGGACCTCAGGGAGGACATGCGTTTCCTTCCAGCTAAAAGTGGCTTCAGTGGTTTTACACGCCCTGACGAGTTTGACTTATGTGGTTGTTGGATTGCGAGGTGCCTCAGATATATCGGTGACTATGTGAAGACGATGGAGTCAGTGGACTCATTGACACCCCATAGGGTGGGGAAACGCAGTGTTCAGGCATTTTAATCCACATTGGTGGACCGGCCCTGACGATCCAAGGGCCCACCCGAGTCTGGGTCCTGAGGGGCGGGCTAGAGCGTCTAGAATCGGTAGAGGACTATCTTTTTCCTCGGTTCGCAGATGGAAACCCAACTTCCAATACATGACATTTGCAATTTTGATTGTAGAGCCTAGTATGGCAACATGATATATGGTACCCATGCCGTCTATTATTGATATTTATGATTGAAATTGTTTTGACACTATACACTTATAATAGTATCAAAGGATTTGTTTTTAACGTACCAAGCATGTTTGGCTATTATAAGGGAAAACCCTATCCTCCGGCTTGTGTTGCATTATGTGATGGGACCTGGTCTTATAATAGCTTCATTTTTCCAAAAAGCATTGCGCTGTTTTGTTATACGCACTGGTATTCTTGGGAGGAAACCCGTTCCATGTTATATGGCGTGGTCCCTTGATATACTTTATTTTAAAGTAAAGTTTTAAATAATTGTTTTAGTTCTCACACCAGTCACATGACTGACCTGGAGTTTATTGTTTTAACCTAAACTCTGGGTGCCCTTATTTTCCGCACGGGCAGCTAGTAGTTTTGGTTTTACAGATTATATTCACAGGATCCTGGTTTACAACTGGAAAGATATCCGTAAAGCTCTGTATCTGTATATCTCCTTCAGTTGTGTATTGTATTATTTTTCTGCTGCTATGTAATGTATTGTAATCTCTGATATTTCTCGAATGTGTAATATTTATTCGTACTCTATATATTCTTGTATTCTAATGAATTGTTGTAATAAGCAATGAAACATTCTTCTGTTTGCGTTCCGATGTGTGTCGTTCTCAAGTCAATCCGTGCTTTCCTTCACGGGGATGTTCGGGTCGTCTCATTTTGGTATTAGAGCTTTGGTTTACCGAGCTCTAGAACAAGACACGTTAGAACCAAACGAAAGAATTCATCAGAGATTGGATTAGTAATATCCAATAGGAATGACTCATTAGAGATGGGATCAGTAGTATCCTAGAACGAGTGTGAAGGGTGATATTTCGTAAATAAAATTGAAAACAAATTTTGTTTTGAAAATTTAAATCACTTATTTGTATTTGATTATTTATTTTATATTGAATTTGGACAATCCAGTATATAAGGATTTTGCGTTATACGTCTAATCCGCGAGTATTTGAAGTTTTAATATACTGGATAGATATAGAGTCACACTCTAGTCGCCTGGAGATGATGCTGATAATGACCATGGCATCATTAGTTTTTGTGTTCGAATTTCGAAAGTGGGATAACTATATATCTCCAATTGACTGGTGTGAGAACCAAAACTAGATTGGGCTTATTGTTGTGACTTGGCATCAAAAACATGATTTTTTGTATATATATTATAATTATGAATTTGAAACGTTAATCGACTAATTGATTGCTGATTGTGTTGTTTGATTGTTGTTTGATTAATTAAATGTTGAACCTTTAGCCAAATTGTATCAAATAGTGAATAGTATTGAAAATTAGTCGCATTTGCATGCATATACATGTACTTACATTGAACAGGTCATAGCAAGGAGGCTAGAGAAGAGGAATAAAATTGTTTGCCCGACAAATAGGTACATGTTTATTGTATTTCTTGGGATTTTGATGATTTTATGAGCCGCTTGGCTAGCCGTTTGGCTGTTTCTTTTTCTTTTTGGATTGGTGAGGGCTACGGGAGGCTATTTGAAATATCCTGAAGCTATCGGTGTAGGGGAGGTTATGGAGAAATTTTTTGAAAATTTAGGGCGTTAGCCAAATTTTTGAAAAATTCGAGAAGTTCTTAGAAACTGAAAAGTTGAAGAACTTAAGCCATAAAGAAAATAATGAAAGTTGAGTTGGTTATTAAAACAACTTTCAGCTTCGTTTCTTTTCGAGGACGAAAAGTTTTAAGTGGGGAGATCGTAATAACCCGGAAATCAGAGCCAATTTAAAACTTTTATTTTGGCAATTTCGATGAATTTTGAATATTTAAAATGAATTATTTTAAATAATAATGACGAGAAATTTATTTTGAATAGAACTCGAACGCATATCTTTATTCGAATCGTCGTTAGAATATAAATATTTATTTTAATTATACAAGAAATTGAAAATGGTGCCGTAATTTCGATTTCAAATTTCAAATGAATGTGCAGGATTCAAAATAAACCAGATTTTAGTAAAACTAAAAATATTTGAATCTATTTGAGAATATCTTTCCAATGAATCCGAAAAATCAAAATTTCATAGCGGGGATCAAAAGTTATGGCCAAATGAATTTTCAGAAAGGTCGCTATAGAATATATATAGCCCTTGAAAATAGATATTTTGCAAACGACCTCAGAATTCGACGAAACATTTTTGTTGGATTCGGGATGTCAAATTATTGCTAGGTTACAAATTCCATAATTTTCTGAATCAACATGTGAGCGTGGCAAAGGAAAACGCATTTGACCAGTTTCAGTTGATTTTAATCGACTGGAAAATGGCCATTTTTCAAACGATCTCGGAATTTGACGAAATTAGTTTTGTTAGGACTTTATCGTCAATACGAAGCTAGAAAATATTTTTTGAGATTTCTAAGAGTCCGTATGTAGCCCCGGAAAATTGAAATGCGCGTTCAAATTCAATATATAGATTTATATTTTGGTTTGAACGGAAACTGATCGAAACAGCCGAATCAGCCTACGACACATATCCCATTGTGTTCGGAATGGGGGTAATTATTTATAGACGACAGTCGGTGCGTTTGATTTCGAGTTCAAAATAAAAAGTTGCTTTTAGAAAAAAAAAATATTTATATAATTTCCCTCCTCCCCCTTTTATACTTTCTCTCTCCCCGTCAGATCAGAAAAATGAAGAACCGGCGGAACCCTAAAACCGCGTCGCCAGGCCTCGTCACCCCCTCCCCCGAAGCCACCGCACCCCCGGGCAATCGCCGTCGCCACCTACGGCGAGACCCACCTCTCTCTCCTCCGCGCCTCCTTCTCTCCCCTTTCAAAAATACAAAACCCTAAAACCTCGCCCCAATTCGCTGAAGTCCGCCATGCGCAGCTATGCTCCGACCATCAATGAACCACTGCACAACCCTCCTCCGTCCCCGTAGCCAATGTGAGTCCTCCTCCCTTGAAGATTCAATTTTTGCAAAGGAAATGGTTTTCTTTCCTATATTAGTTTAATTTAATCACGTATGTATATAAGGTAGGGTATGAAGATGTTTTTAGGTAGATAAAGTTTTGGTTTTTATATAGGTAAGGATTAGATATTTGAAAATGTAAGGATTGGATTTCTTTTTATTTGAAAAAGATTTGATTTTAAAATGATAAAAGTTTGATTTCTATAGAATAAAAAGTTTAGATTTTTATAGTTAGAAAGATAAGTTTTTATAGTTCGAAAGACTAGATTTTTATAAATAAAGATTTGGTTTTGAAATGTATGAAGATTGGAATTTTAAATATGAAGGGAATTGATTTTTAGTTAGGTAAAAATATGATTTTTATCTATATAGATATGAAATAAAAATTCGATTTTTATAGACATGAAAGCTAGATAAAAATTTCGATTTTTGTTTATGAAAAGGAATGATTTTTGTTTATGTAAAGATTAGATTTTTGGCTAAATAAAGATTATATTTTTAGGATGTAAAAGAAATGATTTTTACGATAGAAAAGAGATGATTTTTATATGAATGGGATATGAGTAAAAATATGATTTTTTATATTACAGAAAGAATATAAATATGATTTTTATAATATATAGATAATAAAAATTTGATCTTTATATATGTAACAAAATAAACATTCGATCTTTGTATGAGAAGTAAAGATATAAAAATATAATTTTTATATAGAAAGAAGCAAAGTTAAAATATATGATTTTTATATGTGAAGTGCCATTATAAAAATGTGATTTTTAAAATAAACATTATATTAAAAATGCGATTTTTTACTATGAACAGCTGGAAAAGATCGCATTGGAAATTTGAGCAAATCTGAATCATTCAGATATAAAGAATGGAGGAGTGGAAACCTAAAGGTGAGAACTCCTCACTTTTATTTTATTTTCTAGTTGAAATATATACTAGGATGTAGACAGTGCTTAGCAGCACCTGACACCCGTCGTCCACAGACCATGGACGGCTTGTTTGCTTGATTGATGTGTTGTGAAAAGTGATTGTGTGATGCGGAATGAAAATAAATATTTTATAGTTAAAAATATTGTAATGACCCGCATTGGCATAGGTATTATAATTATTTTATTTAATTATATAGATGGTGATCAAGAGAATTTATGGGTCGTTTAATTAAATAATGGTGAATATTTAATTAAAATAATATATTTAATTCTGAAATAATCAGAATTTGCTGAAATGACGATATGGTGTGAACCGGATCATCTGTGATATTTAATTCAGCTTGGAATTTGATTTGAATAACGAATATATTATATAAACGACAATTTGAACGTATAATTATATTATAATTAAAATCGAGCTCGAAATGGCGCTGCAGTTCGTAAATTGGCGATTCGAACTTCAACTGAATGTACAGGATTCGTTTTAAGCCGGATTTCTGTGAAACAAGAAACATGTGGAGCTGGTGGAGTATATCTTTCTAGTGGAAGAGAAAAATAGGGATTTCGTCGTGTAGATTTTGTGATATGTCCAAATCAAATTTTAGAAAAGTCGCTGTGGAATTCCTTTATAATTTATAAAGGAATTATTTAAATTTAAAAAAAAAGGAATTTCATTTTAAATCGAATATTGATTTAATCGGGATTTGAAATATCAAGTTATAAATCCCAGTAGAGCTGTATGGTATTCCACTGTGAATATAGACGATAATATTTTTTTATATATTAAATTTAATTATATTTAAATATATTTATATATTTAAATGGGTCATCCAGAGCTTTAAAAATAGCCACTTTTGCAAACGAAGTCGGAATTCGATGAAACTATTTTTGTTGGATCCGCAATGTCAAGTAGTTGTTAGATTTCCAGTTTCGTGATTTTTAGAGTCACTGTGTGGCCGTACGGATTTTTAGAGTGAGAAATAGTCAGTATTTTGACAGTTAAAAATACGCTGTGTGAGCATACGGAGTCGGAATTCAATGAAACCAGTTTCGTTGGGTCCGCAATGTCGAACTCTAGCTACATGTCCAGTTTGGTGATTTTTGGGTATTATATGTGGTCGTATGAATTTTTAAAGGACAAACGAAAGTAAATATTGATTATAAATAAATAAAATAATCAATATTTAAATAATAAAATTTCTCCTATAAGTACCACACTAACTTCCTAAACCTAGAAAAAAAACCATTCCCAAGTCAACAGACCAAAAAGAATCGCGCCGCATCCATTTTCTTATCTCCAGTAAAAGTTCCAAAGTTCAAAACAAATCCCGTAAAATACAAAGTGGGTATATCTGAGATCGCCAAAGCTTGCTCTTCGATCTGAGGTGAGTAGTGAGGGGTTCGATCACCATTTGTGTCGCTGGAAATAAGCAGCGTTAGCCTAGGGTTGGGTTTTGTGAGGATTTTATACTTCGATTTGCGAAACGAAGTTCATAAGGGGATTGAGGAGAGTGAGGGGCTTGTGCTTGCAAAGATTGAGGTATTTGCGTTGAAAAAGACGTTGGTCTGCTGAACTGGAGTTCGACGACGCATTTCCGTTCGGGGGTGCGAGTCACGTGATGATGGCATAGGATTGTAGAGATTTTGGTGAGAATGATGATGGTACTTTCAGTTCTTGGATTCATGAAGGATTGAGATGGCTTAGATTGGTTGAAATGGTGGAGGAATACTGGAGGAGTTCGGCGAGATTGAATTTGGGGGATAAGGCTCAGGCAGTTGGGTTTTCAAAGAAGTGGTGGGCCGATGTATAAAGGTTAAGGCCCAAAAGAGTTTCATTATTTAAGTTTATTTTAATTCAAAATAATGTCTATAACTTGTAAATTATATATCTCATCCATACGAGGTCAGAATCAAGAACCGTAAGTTGCGTTGGGATCGTATGGACGGGAGCAAAACAATGAGACTGACCGGGAGTGAACCGAGCTCGTTACAATTTATGGCGAAATAAATTGCCCGACTGAATCAAATAACGCCAACCGTTATTTAACGGCTAACGCGCAAATGTGAGTAAATTTCACCAACTCTGAACAGTTTGTAATTTCATGTTGTATTTTTAGAACTGTTAGAAATTGTCTGATTGACTGTGTGATGACTGTTAATTGAACTACTGGTCAGTTAATAAAATATTATATATATAGATAAATATATATAATATATAAACAGTTAGATAGTTATATATATTGATTTTGTTTATCAGAATAATTCATATTGAACTGAAAGTGATGACAATCATGTTGTGTAACATCTGTGGATGCAGGGAAACAGGTTGGAGGAATCCGACTGGATTCCTCAACAGTTATTTTATTGTTTTTCATATATTTTAATATATGATGTGAATTATAACCTGTTGTTGATTATGTGTGTATGGACGATATTGGACATCGAAATTTGATATGTGAAACACCATAACATACCGGAAGGTTGATAAGGGAATTTTCAAAGTGATAGTGAAAATAAAATATTTATAAATGGAATATTTATAAATAAGAGATATTTATAAATTTGAATATTTATAAATAAGGAAAATTTATAAATTGGAATATTTATAAATACGAGATATTCAGAAAGGAAATAATTTCAAAACATTTTTCTTTTTGAATAGAAAGGCCTGTGTGGCGGGTTTGGGGATTTTCCCGATGCACTCGGTACAAAGGAGGTTATGGCGAATTTTCCCGGGGATATAAGGAGTTAGAATATTTTTCAGAAATTAAAATGAAATAGAAATGTTTGTAAAACCTTTACAAATGAAATTGAAAAGGATCGAAATCAAATATAAAGGAAATATATTTGAAAGCAAATATAAAGGGATATATTGGTAGAGCATAAATAAAGAGTTAAAAGAATTTATTTATTTAGGAAATAAATAAAGATTAAAGGAGATATTTATTTATTAAATAAATAGGATTTAAAAGAAATATTTATTTAGAAATATATAAATAGAATTATATGAATGAGATATTTATTTAGAGATTAAATAAATAGGATTTAAAAGAAATATTTATGTAGAAATATATAAATAGAATTATATAAAGGAGATATCTGTTTAGAAATAAATAAATAGGATTATAAAGGGATTATTCATTCAGGTAATAAATAGAATTATATAAAAGGGAATTTATTTATAAAATCAAAAGATTTTATAAAGGAAATATTTATTGGAAAATAAATAAGGAGTTAACCAAATTGAATTAGTCGAGTAATCAAAATGAATTGGTTAAGTTAAACCAAAGTGAGTTAGTCGAGTAATCAAAACGAATTGGTTAAGTCAAACCAAATTGAATTAGTCGAGTAATCAAAATGAATTGGTTAAGTTAAACCAAAGTGAGTTAATCGAGTAATCAAAACGAATTGGTTAAGTCAAACCAAATTGAATTAGTCGAGTAATCAAAACGAATTGGTTAAGTTAAACCAAAGTGAGTTAGTCGAGTAATCAAAACGAATTGGTTAGGTCAAACCAAAGTGAGTTAGTCGAGTAATCAGAACGAATTGGTTAAGTCAAACCAAGTGAACTAGTCGAGTTAATAAGAGGGAATTTGTTAAGTTAAAACAAAGTGAATTAGTCAGGTTAAAACAAAGTGAACTAGTCGAGTTAATAAGAGGGAATTTGTTAAGTTAAACCAAAGTGAATTGGTCGAGTTAAAACAAAGTGAATTAGTCAAGTTAAAATAAAGTGAATTAGTCGAGTTAATCAAGTGGGTTAGCCGAGTCGAATTAGTCAAGTGAGTTAATCGAGTCGAATTAGGCAAGTTAAGTTAATCAAATTGAGTTAGCAAGTTAGGTTAAACAATTTGAGTTATCAAGTAAGATTATCAAATTGAGTTATCAGGTTAAGTTAATCAATTTGAGTTATCAGGTTAAGTTAACCAAATTGAGTTATCGAGTTAAGATTTTCGAGTTAAGATTTATCGAGCTAAGATAAATCGAATAAGTTATTCGAAAGGAGTTAAACTGAATATGGTATTCGAAAGGAGTTAAATCGAATAAGTTATTCGAAAGGAGTTAAATCGAATATGGTATGCGAAAGGAGTTAAATCGAATATGGTATTCGAAAGGAGTTAAATCGAATATAAGTTATTCGAAGGGAGTTAATCGAATATGGTATTCGAAAGTTAGTAAATCGAATATGTTATTCGAAAAGGGTTAGTCGAGTCGAGTTGGTTGAATAGAATTAATCAGTTAGAATTAACCAGTTAGAATTAATCAGTTAGAATTAATCAGTTAGAGTAAACCAGTTAGAGTTAATCGATAGAGTTAAAAACAATGGAGTTATCGATTATAGTTAAATCGAAGGAGTTATCGATTTTTAGTTTAATCGAAGTAAGTTATTGATTATAGTTAAATCGAAGGAATTATCGAATTTAGTTATTCGATGGGGTTAATCGATATTAGTTAAATCAAATGAGTAAATCGAATATAGTTTATTCGAATAGAATTAAGGGGAGTTATCGAATATTAGTTATTCGAATCGAGTTAAAATAAGTTGATCGAATTTAGTTTATTCAAAAAAAAATTTAAAAGAGTAAATCGATTAGAGTTAAACAAATAGAGTTTAAAGGATTTTCGAATATAGTTTAATCGAAAGGAGTTACGTAAGGAAGTGTTAAGAAGTTAAAAGATGAACTTACCCTATTTCGAGATTTGAAATGTTGTTTAGTTAAGGTTTGAGAGGTAGCTATTCCCCAACTTGATTGACTGCGTTTTTAATTTAGAAATGGTTAAGGTTCGAGAGTGAAATGGTTAAGTGAATTTAGTAAATAAGTATAGTGGTGAGTGGTCGTCGCGATGTTGATTTAAACACCTGTTTAAATCCAAGTAAAGAAGATTTGGAAATGTTTTCCAAATAGAATCAGAAACGAATCAATAATATTGAAATATGAAATATGAATATATATATATATATATATTGGTATATATATGATTGATGATTGATTGATAGAATTTCCATTTGGAAATAATATCGTTGTTTGCACACCTGTTTTCTTTGATGGTTAAATCACAGACCATCGAAGTTTTGACCATTTTAACGTTGTTAATATGGAGAGACCGGTTGGATTATTATCCAAAGAACCACTCTGTAATGGCATAAGCGTTGCGAATCATATATGCCAAATATAATTGAAGACGGAGTAAAGTGCAAGGGCTATTGTATAAGTCTTAGATAACAGTGCCTAAGATGGATGTACTGAGTAGTGCCTTCTGTTCATCCTGTTCCTGGATGACTTGTATGGATGAATGTCTGACAGAGTATTTCCAGATGATCACGTACATTGATTTCTCCAACCGTACCAAGAGTGGAAGCGAAGAAGGAAACTTCTTTTAGCTAACACATAATGTATTGTTGAGGACGTCAATCGGTGATTGGATGGATTTAATGATGTGGCATTCAAAGTGAATCTGATGTGATGATAAGCGTAGCTTCTAGCCTCATCATCCGGTAAATGACAGAAATCGGGCAGGCAGCATGGCTAAGTCGGTCGCACCGAAGTAGGGTGTATAATCACCTATCTAGAGAATATTCATTTGCTTCTTTAATCTATCAATGCTGTCTCATATATATAGGGAAACGGTTGCTGATCCCAACCGTTGGTGATATACATTCGATACACTCAAGCAAAATGAGTGGTCGGTCATGTGTGGCTGAGTTACAAGATGTTCTTGTTGAACTCCAGTGTATCGTTCCTAGAGTATACTGATCGGAAGGTGGTTCCATACCTTGTCATAGTTGGAAATCCATTACCCAATACGTGCTTGCGGCTTTGATTGTATACTATATATGTAGAATGTGAGATGAAAGCGTTTCTGCTAGATGGTTATTATTATTATTGCGGTTGACAGACATTATTATAATATCAAAAGGTTTTTGATATAAAGATATTTTGGATTTTCATAAGGGAAAAAAACCGTTCTGTTATGCGGCGTGGTCTTATGAGATATCGTTTACTTGTTCGAACTGTTTTAAACTGTTTTACTCACATCAGTCCCATGACTGACCCGGAGTTTATTTTGTTTTGTTTTCCCTAAACTCTTGGGTGCCCAATTTTGTACGGGCAGTCAAGTAGTCAGGAATTTACAGATATACTTATAGAGCTTGGAGCAGGAGGCTTCAAGATCATATAGCTATAGTTATTTAAGCTGTGTTGTACTATGATAAGTGCTATTGTATACATAACTATTATATTCCAAAGTTATGTTATCTATTATATGTTATTCGTTCCGCTGTGAGGTTCATGTTACTTTGATGTTGTGTTCTTCTTCTTCTTCTATTCTAAGTTTCTATTTTATCTATTCTCACCCTCTAATTTCTTTCATTAACTATTCGGTTATTTTCGACTCTTGATGTTCGGTATGTGTTGTATGTCGGATAATCAAGGTCGCATTTTTCTGGGTCGTTCCAGTTGTTATCAGAGCTTAAGTTAAGAATTACCTTGGCTCTGTGGCGTGACTCGGTAGAGATAGGGCTAGTAATACCCTAGATTGATTTGAGTGTATATATACGAGTTAACGTATTTGTATTTGATATAAAAATAATTTTATATTGTGGAGATTCATTGGTTGAGTTGTTTATGAGTTCTGGTCGATCAGTTTGATCCACTGTATCGGTAGGAGTTACTAAACACTCGAATACGATGGGTCGTCACGATATGTTTTGAAAAGAGGGTAAATTAAAATAAGTTTACCCAAGGTATATCTTGATATAGAGAAGATATATATATATATATCAAAATTATAATATATTGGATATATTGGTTGTTATTATAATCGAGTAAGATTATAAATTAAATGGTTATGTAAATAACCAATCAGAATTCATATAAGTGAAATACGTGAAATCAGATGAGTTAAATCTGAAATTTAAAACCAGAAATTGAATTAAAATTCTGGAAAATTGGATAATTGTTTGTAAATGGATTTGGATTAAAAATAAGAAAAATTTAAGATCTTGGGAGATTTTAAATTGTTTTACAAGCAGTGTGAATTATATTTCGAAATGAATTTCAAAGTGAAAATGTTTAGAAATGGTTTTATAGTATTGAACTCACTTCGATCGCTGGGAAATAGATTCTGATGATGACAGCTGTATCATCAGTATTCATTTTCGAGTTGTAAGTGACGAATTACTACCAGAGGTACTGTTTTGAATTTGTTTTGGGAAAGACAAGTTGTGTTGAATTTCAAAAAGGAAATTTTGATTTTTGAAAAGAGTAAACTGTTTAAAAACTCCCAAGGAAAGACTGTTTGAATTAAAAACAAATTTAACAGAAATTTGTGAAAGCAAATTTGAATTAAAGTTAAGCTAGTAAAGTGGTAATTGAGATTGAATTAAAATGATATCAAGACAAATTGGATTTGTGAAATTAGAATCCGAAATGGTATTGGATTGAGGAGTTAAGGAATTGAAAATTCAAGAATTGAACTTGAGTTGAAATGGGATTTGGCTTAGTTAAAAATGAATGGTTGTGTTGGAGATAAAACTGATTTGGAGTTTGATTGGCATGACATTGGTATATGCTGAATTGATGGCAGATGTGAGGGATATAACAATATGCCCGACAAAAAGGTACCAGTTTATAACATATATTGGATATGAGATTTTGATGAGCCGAATTGGGAAGCTGCTTGGCTGTTTGATTTTCTTTTGGGTTGGAGATGGCCCAAAGAGGCGCGTGGTGGTTTGACGTATTGACCAGTACAAAGGAGGTGCTGGCGAAATTTTTCGAAGAGTTAAGGCGTTAGAAAATTTTCAGGATTTTTGGAAATTTTCGTTGATAAGAATTAATTAATTATTTAATTGAAATTTAATTTGTCCAGTTAGAAACTGAAGTTAAGAAGTGAACAGATAAGTTCTAACCAGTCGATAGGGGTCGTTCTCTAACTTAGCAATTTCGAGGACGAAATTATTTTAAGTGGGGAAGAATGTAACGACCCGCATTGGCAGAGGTATTATAATTAATTTATTTAATTATATAGATGGTGATCAAGAGAATTTATGGGTCGTTTAATTAAATAATGGTGAATATTTAATTAAAATAATAAGTAAAATAATATATTTAATTCTGAAATAATCAGAATTTGCTGAAATGACGATATGGTGTGAACCGGATCATCTGTGATATTTAATTCAGGTTGGAATTTGATTTGAATAACGAATATATTATATAAACGACAGTTTGAATGTATAATTATATTATAATTAAAATCGAGCTCGAAATGGCGCTGCAGTTCGTAAATTGGCGATACGAACTTCAACTGAATGTACAGGATTCGTTTTAAGCCGGATTTCTGTGAAACAAGAAACGTGTGGAGCTGGTGGAGTATATCTTTCTAGTGGAAGAGAAAAATAGGGATTTCGTCGTGTAGATTTTGTGATATGTCCAAATCAAATTTTAGAAAAGTCGCTGTGGAATTCCTTTATAATTTATAAAGGAATTATTTAAATATTTTTAAAAAAAAAAGGAATTTCATTTTAAATCGAATATCGATTTAATCGAGATTTGAAATATCAAGTTTTAAATCCCAGTAGAGCTGTTTGGTATTCCACTGTGAATATAGACGATAATATTTTTTATATATTAAATTTAATTATATTTAAATATATTTATATATTTAAATGGGTCATCCAGAGCTTTAAAAATAGCCACTTTTGCAAACGAAGTCAGAATTCGACGAAACTAATTTCGTTGGATCCGCAATGTTATATAGTTGTTAGATTTCCAGTTTCGTGATTTTTAGAGTCACTGTGTGGCCGTACGGATTTTTAGAGTGAGAAACAGTCAGTATTTTGACAGTTAAAAATACGCTGTGTGAGCATACGGAGTCGGAATTCGACGAAACCAGTTTCGTTGGGTCCGCAATGTCGAACTCTAGCTACATGTCCAGTTTGGTGATTTTTGGGTATTATATGTGGTCGTATGAATTTTTAAAGGACAAACGAAAGTAAATATTGATTATAAATAAATAAAATAATCAATATTTAAATAATAAAATTTCTCCTATAAGTACCACACTAACTTCGTAAACCTAGAAAAAAAACCATTCCCAAGTCAACAGACCAAAAAGAATCGCGCCGCATCCATTTTCTTATCTCCAGTAAAAGTTCAAAAGAAGAAAATCAAAATAAATTCAAAACAAATCCCGTAAATTACAAAGTGAGTATATCTGAGATCGCCAAAGCTTGCTTTTCGATCTGAGGTGAGTAGTGAGTGGTTCGATCACCATTTGTGTCGCTGGAAATATGCAGCGTTAGCCTAGGGTTGGGTTTTGTGAGGATTTTATACTTTGATTTGCGAAACGAAGTTCATAAGGGGATTGAGGAGAGTGAGGGGCTTGTGCTTGCAAAGATTGAGGTATTTGCGTTGAAAAAGACGTCGGTCTGCTGAACTGGAGTTCGACGACGCATTTCCGTTCGGGGGTGCGAGTCACGTGATGATGGCATAGGATTGTAGAGATTTTGGTGAGAATGATGATGACACTTTCAGTTCTTGGATTCATGAAGGATTGAGATGGCTTAGATTGGTTGAAATGGTGGAGGAATACTGGAGGAGTTCGGCGAGATTGAATTTGGGGAATAAGGCTCAGGCGGTCGGGTTTTCAAAGAAGTGGTAGGCCAATGTATAAAGGTTAAGGCCCAAAAGAGTTTCATTATTTAAGTTTATTTTAATTCAAAACATTGTCTATAACTTGTAAATTATATATCTCATCCACACGAGGTCATAATCGAGAACCATAAGTTGCGTTGGGATCGTATGGACGGGAGCAACACAATGAGACTGACCGGGAGTGAATCCGAGCTCGTTACAATTTATGGCAAAATAAATTGTCCGACTGAATCAAATAACGCCAACCGTTATTTAACGGCTAACGCGCAAATGTTAGTAAATTTCACCAACTCTGAACAGTTTTTAATTTCATGTTGTATTTTTAGAACTGTTAGAAATTGTCTGATTGACTGTGTGATGACTGTTGATTGAACTGCTAGTCAGTTAATGAAATATTATATATATAGATAAATATATATATAATATATAAACAGTTAGATAGTTATATACATTTATTCTGTTTATCATAATAATTCATATTGAACTGAAAGTGATGACAATCATGTTGTGTAACATCTGTGGATGCAGGGAAACAGGTTGGAGGAATCCGACTGGATTCCTCAACAGTTATTTTATTGTTTTTCATATATTTTAATATATGATGTGAATTATAACCTGTTGTTGATTGTGTGTGTATGGACGATATTGGACATCGAAATTTGATATGTGAAACACCATAACATACAGGAAGGTTGTTAAGGGAATTTTCAAAGTGATAGTGAAAATAAAATATTTATAAATGGAATATTTATAAATAAGAGATATTTATAAATTTGAATATTTATAAATAAGGAATATTTATAAATTGGAATATTTATAAATACGAGATATTCAGAAAGGAAATAATTTCAAAACAATTTTCTTTTTGAATAGAAAGGCCTGTGTGGCGGGTTTGGGGATTTTCCCGATGCTCCCGGTACAAAGGAGGTTATGGCGAATTTTCCCCGGGATATAAGGAGTTAGAATATTTTTCAGAAATCAAAATGAAATAGAAATGTTTGTAAAACCTATACAAATGAAATTGAAAAGGAATATATTCGAAATCAAATATAAAGGAAATATATTTGAAAGCAAATATAAAGGGATATATTGGTAGAGCATAAATAAAGAGTTAAAAGAATTTATTTATTTAGGAAATAAATAAAGATTAAAGGAGATATTTATTTATTAAATAAATAGGATTTAAAAGAAATATTTATTTAGAAATATATAAATAGAATTATATAAAGGAGATATTTATTTAGAGATTAAATAAATAGGATTTAAAAGAAATATTTATGTAGAAATATATAAATAGAATTATATAAAGGAGATATTTGTTTAGAAATAAATAAATAGGATTATAAAGGGATTATTCATTCAGGTAATAAATAGAATTATATAAAAGGGAATTTATTTATAAAATCAAAAGATTTTATAAAGGAAATATTTATTGGAAAATAAATAAGGAGTTAACCAAATTGAATTAGTCGAGTAATCAAAACAAATTGGTTAAGTTAAACCAAAGTGAGTTAATCGAGTAATCAAAACGAATTGGTTAAGTTAAACCAAATTGAATTAGTCGAGTAATCAAAACGAATTGGTTAAGTTAAACCAAAGTGAGTTAGTCGAGTAATCAAAACGAATTGGTTAAGTCAAACCAAATTGAATTAGTCGAGTAATCAAAACGAATTGGTTAAGTTAAACCAAAGTGAGTTAGTCGAGTAATCAAAACGAATTGGTTAGGTCAAACCAAAGTGAGTTAGTCGAGTAATCAAAACGAATTGGTTAAGTCAAACCAAGTGAACTAGTCGAGTTAATAAGAGGGAATTTGTTAAGTTAAAACAAAATGAATTAGTCAAGTTAAAACAAAGTGAACTAGTCGAGTTAATAAGAAGGAATTTGTTAAGTTAAACCATAGGGAATTGGTCGAGTTAAAACAAAGTGAATTAGTCAAGTAAAAACAAAGTGAATTAGTCGAGTTAATCAAGTGGGTTAGACGAGTCGAATTAGTCAAGTGAGCTAATCGAGTCGAATTAGGCAAGTTAAGTTAATCAAATTGAGTTAGCAAGTTAGGTTAAACAATTTGAGTTATCAAGTAAGATTATCAAATTGAGTTATCAGGTTAAGTTAATCAATTTGAGTTATCAGGTTAAGTTAACCAAATTGAGTTATCGAGTTAAGATTTTCGAGTTAAGATTTATCGAGCTAAGATAAATCGAATAAGTTATTCGAAAGGAGTTAAATCGAATATGGTATTCGAAAGGAGTTAAATCGAATAAGTTATTCGAAAGGAGTTAAATCGAATATGGTATTCGAAAGGAGTTAAATCGAATATGGTATTCGAAAGGTGTTAAATCGAATATAAGTTATTCGAAGGGAGTTAATCGAATACGGTTTTCGAAAGTTAGCAAATCGAATATGTTATTCGAAAAGGGTTAGTCGAGTCGAGTTGGTTAAATAGAATTAATCAATTAGAATTAACCAGTTAGAATTAATCAGTTAGAGTAAACCAGTTAGAGTTAATCGATAGAGTTAAAAACAATGGAGTTATCGATTATAGTTAAATCGAAGGAGTTATCGATTTTTAGTTTAATCGAAGTAAGTTATCGATTATAGTTAAATCGAAGGAATTATCGAATTTAGTTATTCGATGGGGTTAATCGATATTAGTTAAATCAAATGAGTAAATCGAATATAGTTTATTCGAATAGAATTAAGGGGAATTATCGAATATTAGTTATTCGAATCGAGTTAAAATGAGTTGATCGAATTTAGTTTATTCAAAAAAAAAAGAATTAAAAGAGTAATTCGATTAGAGTTAAACAAATAGAGTTTAAAGGATTTTCGAATATAGTTTAACCGAAAGGAGTTACGTAAGGAAGTGTTAAGAAGTTAAAAGATGAACTTACCCTATTTCGAGATTTGAAACGTTGTTCAGTTAAGGTCTGAGAGGTAGCTATACCGCAACTTGATTGACTGCGTTTTTAATTTAGAAATGGTTATGGTTCGAGAGTGAAATGGTTAAGTGAATTTAGTAAATAAGTATAGTGGTGAGTTGTCGTCGCGATGTTGATTTAAACACCTGTTTAAATCCAAGTAAAGAAGATTTGGAAATGTTTTCCAAATAGAATCAGAGACGAATCAATAATATTGAAATATGAAATATGAATATATATATATATATATATATATATATGATTGATGATTGATTGATAGAATTTCCATTTGGAAATAATATCGTTGTTTGCACACATGTTTTCTTTGATGGTTAAATCACAGACCATCGAAGTTTTGACCATTTTAACGTTGTTAATATGGAGAGACCGGTTGGATTATGTAACACCCCGTGTATTCTATAACTGTGAAATTCACAAATTAAAGTATAATAGTTTCAAATCGAAAAATTAAGGGAAACGGGATACGCCATTGCGTTCGTCTCGGAATTCTGCTTGAGATAGAGTCCGAGTTTACGTAAAACGGAGATCGTATGAAGAAGATATGGACGAACGAAGTTGGGCGAAAAACCAGAAAACGGGTCAGAATGCACTGGCGCACTTGGGAAGTGCGCCAGAACAAAAATGAACTGGCGCACTTAGGAAGTGCGCCAGTACTTTTTTATCTTGGCACACCTGCCAAGTGCGCCCAGGTCAGAATGACCTGCTGGTCAGGTCTTGGCTGGCCTGATCAGGGTCTGGTCGAATTTCTGAGCCTTGCCTTGTCACTAGGGCTAGGTGTCAGCTCCTGGTTGGTATCCCCTTCAAACGAACGGCTATTATTGAACCAAGCTCCATCAACGGTCTAAATCAACTCACAAACTCTATAAAAAGGACCTAAGACTAACCCTAATTCACACAAACTAAAATGGAGATGAGACCGTCATGCTGCTGAGGAGAGACTAAGGATAGCCGTCAGAAATAGAGAGACAATTAGGAGATAATTCAAAGCTTAAAGCAACGTTAATCAAATCAAAACAACGCCTACAACAAAGGATAGCATCTCCAAATTCAGAATTCAGATTCCTGAATTGAAGATTCGTCATACGTTGTAAGTAGAGTGCTATTCCGATGTGAATAATTAATTGCGTTTGATTTGTGTAAAATGCGAAATGGAATTGTGGCGATAATAATCTATATTTGTATGTTGTTTTGATTCTAAATGATTTGGGAATGTTATGGTATACAATTGGATATTTGCAAGAATGTGATTTGCGTTGGAAGTTAACAACGAAATGGAATTGTGGCAATAATAATCTATATTTGTATGTTATTTTGATTCTAAACGATTTGGAAATGCTATGGTGTACGATTGGATTCATACAAGTGTATGATTTACGTTGACAACCATATGTTGTGGAATTTTAATTGGAATTCATGCAAGTATATGATTCATTATTATGCTAAAATGAGGTACATACTTTTATGATCACTTTTAGTGTGTAATTGGACTAGGCTAAGTACTATGATTTATATGAATCTATGTTGAATTTGGCAAATCATACTTTTGTGTTAGAAACAAAAGTAAGCACCTTTATGAACATGACCAAACTATGTTTGGTATTATGCCTAGTTGAATTATGTTTTAGGCCTAAGTTGTTATCAAAACCATATGGTGATATATGTGACACAATTAAGTTAGATTTACATCCCAATTGCAAGTTTACAATGATTCATGTTTAAGTATTATTTATGCCATGATTACATGA
Organism: Allium sativum; assembly: GCA_030737875.1. Lineage (NCBI taxonomy): Eukaryota > Viridiplantae > Streptophyta > Magnoliopsida > Asparagales > Amaryllidaceae > Allium > Allium sativum. The sequence continues at coordinate 244,338,897 of CM060923.1, forward strand.
ATAGAATGATTCATGTTTAAGTATTATTTATGCCATGATTATATGAATAGAACAATTCATGTTTAAGTATTGTTTATGCCATAATTATATGAATAGAATGATTCATGTTTAAGTATTGTTTATGCCATGATTATATGAATAAAATGATTCATGTTATGCCATGATTATATGATGTTACAATTTCAAGTTCACATGTGCCTACTTTATGTTAATTGAATCATTCGTTGCAAGTTCATGCGTTCACACTCCCCTTTTTCATGTTACCTTATAAACACCATGTTATAAGCCTCCCCTTTTCATTTGGCTAAATTGGGTTTAAGTATTAAACCCAACACACCTTACATTGGAGCGAACGTGTAAAACGGGGGTAATGACGTTTGGGTTAAAATATAGAACATATGTGTTGGCATGTTTGACGCATGCCAACAACCTTGAAAAACAATTAAGTGGCATAAATAAATTTTAATCAATAAAGATGAATTTGAATAATGGGCCGCAAATATTTACATATAAAAAGAAAAGAGACAAAATATGTAAATGTAGAAAATACGATGTGTTTAACCCGAGGTTGGATTGAGTTGTGATGTAAACCTGCCCGGAACCGCCCAGCTGTCCAGTAGTCACAACAATACCTATCCAATGTGGGTGGTTAAACACGGAGCCCAATAAGGACCCGAGGTTAGACTGAGTTATGGCGTAAGACTGCCTGTACCCAACCGGCAACAGGCAGCCACAACAATACATGTCTAATGTGAGAGGTCAAGGCTTTAATAAGACAATTAAAGCTGAGTCAGGATTGATAGGATTAAGTAAATTATATTAATACTTAATCAAAATGGAACATGCTAAACTTAACAGACTGATTGGGGGTTAGGTTTATTAAACACTTAACCAACTTAGCATGTTGGCTAGAAATAGAAAACCTAGTAGCGGGGGACCCTTTTCAGCAGTAACCCTACAAGGTGTATCAGGATACCCTGAACTAGGCAGGGTGGGGCACGATTACTGGGCTGACTGTAAGAGGTCAAATCGACGGCGGTGGTACAGCAGTGTAGGTTCTAACGGGGTGCGGGCGTGCACACACTCCGGCGTAGAAAAATAAGGCACTGGGCACCAGTAGCATACCTGTGCATTCTAGGATGGTGTCGGGCCGCCACCATGGGACTTGATACACCCCATGGTGGGACCAGCATAAGTAACTACAACATCGGGGGCCGTAAGACACATGTAACTATGCGAGTAGGAGCCGATCATCGGAAAATGGATCACTTTACCCTGATTATGGGGTGCCTGTTGGGAACTAGTTTATATGGGTACAGAGATTAATATGGGGTACGATAGTATATTCGACCCTAGACAACTTAACTTAGTTTATGGTGCTTTCCCATTTCCAGTTTATGCTTATCATACCCAGTTCTTTATTCATAGACTGAATAGTCCTAGACTTACTCAGGCTTTACGTCTGACTCTACTTTTCTTTCGTCTTCTTTTCTTCCGTTCCCCCCTCCCGGTCCACAGGGAGGGAATACCGCAGCTTGACCAGTTTTCACACCCAGCTTGAAGAGAAAGAATGTATTGCTTGGACCTTTTTCCGTTTTGGACTATGGCTTTGGGAAGCAATTATGGGACTTTTGCAGTTTATCTATGTTTTCTTTATGCTTCTTTAATAATGTAATCAAGACAGTTATGAAGATGTTATGTTTTTGGAAGAATTGTAAGACAAGTATGGCATGTTTTTGTGAACACGTATTTTGATGAAATAAAATATGTTTGTTGTTTTTCCGCTGTTCAAAAATATGTGTTCTTATATCTGTCTTGTATATCTGTGACTTATACTTATAAACCTCCACCAAAATTAGGGCATTCCCTTTGAGAGTGACCCTAACGGAGGTGGGGTGTTTCACTTGGTATCAGAGCAAAGGTTTACCAGATAAGATAAAAAGTTTTGAAAATTTATTTACAAAAAGAAAATTTAAAGAAGCATTTTTTTTTTAAAAAGATAAAATATTATTTTATTTTAAAAAGGCAAAGTCCCCCAAAGCCATAGGTACTATCTCTTATCCTTTGTTTTGAATCTATCCTTTTTGTTTCAGCATGTCCGAAGAACTTAACTTGCCAGAGGGTGTACCAATACCTGGTTGGTTTAGACGGTTCTTAGAAGCAAGGGCCACTCAGCCAGGTCCTACCATTCCTCCTCCCTCAGCTGCAGGAAATCATCCAGCTGTAGCAGCACCTCTTCCTCCACCTCCTCCGCGGGGAAACACTTTTGCTAAGATATGTAAAGATTTTAAAGCTATGGGAGGAAAGGATTTTCATGGAACTGAGTCCTTCGTGGCAACTAGAAGTTGGCTGAAAGAAACCGAGGACTTATTCGTCATCTTTGAAGTAGAAGATAGGCAGAAAGTACAACTGGCAGTATGGCTACTTAAGGGCGAGGCTTCCTACTGGTGGGAAGTCACTAATGCAGAAAGACCAGTAGAAACGTGGGAGGACTTTAGGGCAAGGTTTGAGGCTAAATTTCTCTCAGACGCAGAAAGGAGTTTGCAGTTGGAAAAATTCTTATTTCTTAAGCAAGGGAACAAGATAGTCAAAGAGTATGTTAATCAGTTCGATGAGCTGGCTAGGTTCGGACTGGACCTAGTCAACACCCCGCACAAGAAGGCTCTCCGTTTTGTCAAAGGGTTGAATGAGCCATTACACAGTTTGGCCATGACCCATATACCCATGGGAGCTACGTATGAAAGATTGGTACAGATGGCATTGCTGAACGAAGAGGATAAGGGCAAGAAGGAGACAAAGGAAGAAAGCTCTCAAGGGAAGAAAGAGGATTTACAGCCTAAGAAGACAGACTTTAAGAAGGGCGGGAAAGACAACAAAGAGAAGAAGAAGTGTAATTTCTGTGGCAAAGTGGGGCACTTAGTGAAAGATTGCCGGAAAAAGAAGGCCAAGATGAGTGGTGGGTGCTTTTCTTGCGGTGAAACAGGCCATATGGCTAAGGATTGCCCAAAGAAACGAGGACAGGGGCAGAGGGTTGGATCCACCACAGGGGCACAGGTTCATGTGCTAGAGGCGCCACCTCTACAACAGCGAGGTATAAATACTTCTGTAGAAAGTGTAGTTTATCTTTATGATCACCCTGTTCGCACTTTATTTGATTCTGGCGCATCAAACTCCTTTATCTCGTCTGCTTTAGTAGAATCTCTGCACCTAAAAACTAGTATGGTAGAGGACCCCTTAATTGTTTCAAACCCAATTAGGGGCCCGGCTCATTTGTCTATGATCTGTGTGGGATTGAAAATTTCTATTCTAAGCGTAGAATTTAAATGTAGTGCCTTTGTTTTGGGCTTTTCGGGATATGGTTTGATTTTGGGCATGGATTGGCTATCCAGTAATGGGGCCATCCTTGATTGTGAGAAAAGGGTTGTTAGGCTCCTGACCCAACTCGGTAACACTTTGGAAATTTCTTGTAATCCCTCGTATGCGGTTATGCTTAGTTATCTTGAATCGCTAGATGCCTCTGTTGAAAATTTGCAATCGGTTAGAGTGGTCCGGGAATATCCGGATGTCTTCGAAGAGGTGAAGGGCTTGCCTCCGAAGCGGGAGATAGACTTCCGCATATATCTCGTAGATAATGCAAAGCCCGTTGCGTTGCCCGTTAGACACGTGGCTCCCCGGGAAAGAAAAGAGCTCGGTAAACAGATTAAAGAGCTTCTAGAGAAGGGGTTCATTAGAAGAAGCATTTCAGAATGGGGCGCTCCAGTGGTGTTCGCTACAAAGACGGATGGTTCACTCCGTCTATGTGTTGACTATAGGGAGCTCAACAAGCTAACGAAAAAGAATAGGCACCCTCTTCCCAGAATTGACGATCTGTTTGATCAGCTTGTAGGGGCGTCTGTTTTCTCCCAACTCGATTTAGCGACCGGTTTTAATCAGCTAAGGGTGGCCGAAGATATCATCGATAAAACGGCATTCAGAACCCCAGACGGCTTCTTTGAATGGCTTGTCATGCCCTTCGGCTTGACAAATGCACCTGCTTACTTCATGGACCTGATGAGTAGGGTATTCAGAGATTTCCTCAATAAGTTCGTAGTGGTCTTCGTAGACGATATCCTTATCTTCTCAAAGAGTGAAGAGGAACATGCTCAGCACTTAAGGGCAATCATGGAAACTCTGCGAGTCCATCAGCTAAAAGCCAAATTCTCCAAATGCCACTTTTGGAGAGAAGAAGTGAGGTTCCTTGGGCACATAGTATCCAAACAAGGGTTAGCTGTGGACCCTGCTAAGGTAGTGGCGGTACAGGATTGGAAGACACCAAGGAATGCAATTGAGGTCCGAAGTTTTCTAGGACTAGCAGGTTTCTATCGAAAGTTCATAAGGGATTTTGCGAAAATCTCAGCTCCGCTCACAAAGTTGACCAAGAAGAATCTAGTGTTCAATTGGGACTTGGATTGCGAGTTTGCTTTCCAGCGATTGAAAAGGGCTCTTACAGCAGCCCCAGTTTTGACGTTGCCAGATGGAAGCAAGATGTTCACCGTTTATACAGATGCATGTGGGACAGGGCTAGGCGCCATCTTAATGCAAGAAGGAAGGGTAGTAGCTTATGGCGGGAGGCAGTTGAAAGTGCACGAAAAGAACTACGCGACCCACGATCTTGAATTAGCCGCCATCGTCTTTGCACTCAAGTCTTGGCGACACTATCTCCTAGGTGAGAAGTTCGAACTTTACACTGATCATAAATCGTTGAAATACCTTTTCTCGCAGAAGGACCTTAACTTGAGGCAATAGAGATGGATGTAGTTTCTTGCCTCGTATGATTTCGAGATCTCCTACACTCCGGGCAAAGGCAACGTAGTGGCAGACACGTTGAGCCGAAAGAAACTGACCCTAAGCCCGCTGTTTGTTGAAAGACAAAGCCTAGAGTTTATAGCCAGCTTTGACTTTAGGCCCTCCTCCGATTTTGTACCAGGCTTGCTAGCATCTCTCGAAGTACGCCCGACTTTAGTGGACTCAATAGGGACAGCACAACGCGAAGACCCTCAGCTTGTGGAGACGATTGATAGGCTAATTAGGGGTGAGACTTCAAGTCACCTCAACAGATACTCCATCGACGACAAGGGTTGGCTAAGGAGAGACGGAAGACTATGCGTCCCACAGACAAGGGATTTAGTAAAGACGGTTCTCGAGGAAGCGCATCACTCCAAGATGACGATACACCCAGGCGGAGATAAAATGTACAAGGACTTTAAAAGAACTTTCTTTTGGAACGGCATGAAGAAAGACGTGGCAGAATTTGTTTCTAAGTGTATGGTGTGCCAACAGGTTAAGGCGGAACAGAAAAAGCCTGGCGGTCTGCTCCATCCTCTAGAGGTCCCGCAGTGGAAGTGGGATAGCATCTCAATGGACTTCATTGATGGGCTGCCTAGGTCTAGGAGAGGCAACACTAGCATTTGGGTAATAGTGGATAGGCTTACTAAAAGCGCCCACTTTTTACCTGTCAAAAGTAAAAGGACTGCCTCATCTCTAGCATCTCTTTACTTCAAGGAAATTGTCCGACTCCATGGAATACCATCCAGCATTGTTATTGACCGAGACCCTATCTTCACAAGTGAGTTTTGGCGGAGTCTGCAAGAAGCGGTGGGCACACAATTATGCTTGAGCACAGCCTATCACCCCCAAACCGACGGCCAAACAGAAAAAGTGAACAGAGTTTTGGAGGACCTTTTAAGACTGTGCGTCCTTGACTTCGGAGGGACATGGGAAGACCATCTTCCTTTGGTGGAATTTGCCTACAACAACAGCTATCAAGCAACCATCAGAATGGCGCCCTTCGAAGCTTTATATGGAAGACCGTGCCGATCGCCCACTTGTTGGTGGGAGTCTACTGATAAGCTCATACTTGGACCCGATATGATCCGAGAGACTTCAAAGAAAGTAGACTTAATACGAAGAAGGATGAAGACGGCCCAAGACAGACAAAAGTCCTACGCCGACAAGAGGAGGACCGACCTTGAATTTGAGGTTGGGGACAGAGTTTTTCTTAAGGTATCTCCGCTAAGGAACGTTGTTCGTTTTGGAACCACAGGAAAGCTAGCACCAAGGTTCGTAGGGCCATTCCCTATCATCGAGAAAATTGGGAAAATGGCCTATAGATTAGAGCTACCCGAAAAACTGGCCGGAGTTCACAACGTCTTTCACGTTTCACATCTCCGAAAATGTCTACATGAATCTGCTGAAGTGGTAGAGCCAAACATCCTAGAAGAAGCTGAAGTGGAACACGAGGCAACCGTGAGGAAAGTTCCAACTCGCATACTAGGAATGGAAGTGAAGAAGCTACGCAACCGCGAAGTCAAGCTCGTCAAAGTTCAGTGGAGCGACGCCGAGGGAGACGCAACTTGGGAAACTGAAGCTAGAATACGCGCTGCCTACCCTTTTCTTTTCGAGGGTACATCTTTGATCTTTCTTTTTCCTTAAGTTGCGCTTTTATCTATCTTTTAAGGTATATCTCCTCGACCTTATCTTTTAGGTAGAAACCCTTTGGATGAAAACATGTAATTGAAACATGTTATGGATGATGGTTGCAAGTGGTTGCAAGTGATTGCTAGTGGTTGCTCGTGGTTGCATATACACACACAATCTACGTTTTAGATCGGCTCAGTCACTTCATATTGCATATGCATATATGTTTGCATTCATATATGGTTGAAATTTAATGTGTTGTCATATGGATGTTGCATTTATATGAATGGTTGAGCACTCATGTAGAATCATGAATAGGAGAATTTGCATACATAATGGATTCATGGCACTTACATAATTTGCATTAAGGAGGTCAACTGAATCAGTAGACCGCCAGATTTTGCATTAGATAAGTACATGTACACACACACTTCGCATATGATCATAAAGCATTAGAAGTCTTTTAAGGACAATGGATGCTCGTGTTTGATGGATGAGTAGATGGATGTTTGGATGTTAAGATATACATTCTTCCTAACTTGAAGATTTCGGGGACGAAATCCTTTTAAGTGGGGGAGAATGTAACACCTCGTGTATTCTATAACTGTGAAATTCACAAATTAAAGTATAACTAATTTCAAATCGAAGAATTAAGGGAAACGGGATACGCCATTGCGTTCGTCTCGGAATTCTGCTTGAGATAGAGTCCGAGTTTGCGTAAAACGGATATCGTATGAAGAAGATATTGACGAACGAAGTTGGGCGAAAAACCAGAAAACGGGTCAGAATGCACTGGCGCACTTGGGAAGTGCGCTAGAACAAAAATTTAACTGGCGCACTTGGGAAGTGCGCCAGTACAATTTTAGCCTGGCGCACCTGCCAAGTGCGCCCAGGTCAGAATGACCTGCTGGTCAGGTCTTGGCTGGCCTGATCAGGATCTGGTCGAATTTCTGAGCCTTGCCTTGTCACTAGGGCTAGGTGTCAACTCCTGGTTGGTCTCCCCTTCAAACGAACGGCTATTATTTAACCAAGCTCCATCGACGGTCTAAATCAACTCACAAACTCTATAAAAAGGACCTAAGACTAACCCTAATTCACACAAACTAAAATGGAGATGAGACCGTCATGCTGCTGAGGAGAGACTAAGGATAGCCGTCAGAAATAGAGAGACAATTAGGAGATAATTCAAAGCTTAAAGCAACGTCAATCAAATCAAAACAACGCCTACAACAAAGGATAGCATCTCCAAATTCAGAATTCAGATTCCTGAATTGAAGATTCGTCATACGTTGTAAGTAGAGTGCTATTCCGATGTGAATAATTAATTGCGTTTGATTTGTGTAAAATGCGAAATGGAATTGTGGCGATAATAATCTATATTTGTATGTTGTTTTGATTCTAAATGATTTGGGAATGTTATGGTATACAATTGGATATTTGCAAGAATGTGATTTGCGTTGGAAGTTAACAACGAAATGGAATTGTGGCAATAATAATCTATATTTGTATGTTATTTTGATTCTAAACGATTTGGAAATGCTATGGTGTACGATTGGATTCATACAAGTGTATGATTTACGTTGACAACCATATGTTGTGTAATTTTAATTGGAATTCATGCAAGTATATGATTCATTATTATGCTAAAATGAGGTACATACTTTTATGATCACTTTTAGTGTGTAATTGGACTAGGCTAAGTACTATGATTTATATGAATCTATGTTGAATTTGGCAAATCATACTTTTGTGTTAGAAACAAAAGTAAGCACCTTTATGAACATGACCAAACTATGTTTGGTATTATGCCTAGTTGAATTATGTTTTAGGCCTAAGTTGTTATCAAAACCATATGGTGATATATGTGACACAATTAAGTTAGATTTACATCCCAATTGCAAGTTTACAATGATTCATGTTTAAGTATTATTTATGCCATGATTACATGAATAGAATGATTCATGTTTAAGTATTATTTATGCCATGATTATATGAATAGAACAATTCATGTTTAAGTATTGTTTATGCCATAATTATATGAATAGAATGATTCATGTTTAAGTATTGTTTATGCCATGATTATATGAATAAAATGATTCATGTTATGCCATGATTATATGATGTTACAATTTCAAGTTCACATGTGCCTACTTTATGTTAATTGAATCATTCGTTGCAAGTTCATGCGTTCACACTCCCCTTTTTCATGTTACCTTATAAACACCATGTTATAAGCCTCCCCTTTTCATTTGGCTAAATTGGGTTTAAGTATTAAACCCAACACACCTTACATTGGAGCGAACGTGTAAAACGGGGGTAATGACGTTTGGGTTAAAATATAGAACATATGTGTTGGCATGTTTGACGCATGCCAACAACCTTGAAAAACAATTAAGTGGCATAAATAAATTTTAATCAATAAAGATGAATTTGAATAATGGGCCGCAAATATTTACATATAAAAAGAAAAGAGACAAAATATGTAAATGTAGAAAATACGATGTGTTTAACCCGAGGTTGGATTGAGTTGTGATGTAAACCTGCCCGGAACCGCCCAGCTGTCCAGTAGTCACAACAATACCTATCCAATGTGGGTGGTTAAACACGGAGCCCAATAAGGACCCGAGGTTAGACTGAGTTATGGCGTAAGACTGCCTGTACCCAACCGGCAACAGGCAGCCACAACAATACATGTCTAATGTGAGAGGTCAAGGCTTTAATAAGACAATTAAAGCTGAGTCAGGATTGATAGGATTAAGTAAATTATATTAATACTTAATCAAAATGGAACATGCTAAACTTAACAGACTGATTGGGGGTTTGGTTTATTAAACACTTAACCAACTTAGCATGTTGGCTAGAAATAGAAAACCTAGTAGCGGGGGACCCTTTTCAGCAGTAACCCTACAAGGTGTATCAGGATACCCTGAACTAGGCAGGGTGGGGCACGATTACTGGGCTGACTGTAAGAGGTCAAATCGACGGCGGTGGTACAGCAGTGTAGGTTCTAACGGGGTGCGGGCGTGCACACACTCCGGCGTAGAAAAATAAGGCACTGGGCACCAGTAGCATACCTGTGCATTCTAGGATGGTGTCGGGCCGCCACCATGGGACTTGATACACCCCATGGTGGGACCAGCATAAGTAACTACAACATCGGGGGCCGTAAGACACATGTAACTATGCGAGTAGGAGCCGATCATCGGAAAATGGATCACTTTACCCTGATTATGGGGTGCCTGTTGGGAACTAGTTTATATGGGTACAGAGATTAATATGGGGTACGATAGTATATTCGACCCTAGACAACTTAACTTAGTTTATGGTGCTTTCCCATTTCCAGTTTATGCTTATCATACCCAGTTCTTTATTCATAGACTGAATAGTCCTAGACTTACTCAGGCTTTACGTCTGACTCTACTTTTCTTTCGTCTTCTTTTCTTCCGTTCCCCCCTCCCGGTCCACAGGGAGGGAATACCGCAGCTTGACCAGTTTTCACACCCAGCTTGAAGAGAAAGAATGTATTGCTTGGACCTTTTTCCGTTTTGGACTATGGCTTTGGGAAGCAATTATGGGACTTTTGCAGTTTATCTATGTTTTCTTTATGCTTCTTTAATAATGTAATCAAGACAGTTATGAAGATGTTATGTTTTTGGAAGAATTGTAAGACAAGTATGGCATGTTTTTGTGAACACGTATTTTGATGAAATAAAATATGTTTGTTGTTTTTCCGCTGTTCAAAAATATGTGTTCTTATATCTGTCTTGTATATCTGTGACTTATACTTATAAACCTCCACCAAAATTAGGGCATTCCCTTTGAGAGTGACCCTAACGGAGGTGGGGTGTTTCAGATTATTATCCAAAGAACCACTCTGTATTGGCATAAGCATTGCGAATCATATATGCCAAAGATAATTGAAGACGGAGTAAAGTGCGAGGGCTATTGTATAAGTCTTAGATAACAGTGCCTAAGATGGATGTACTGAGTAGTGCCTTCGGTTCATCCTATTCCTGGATGACTTGTATGGATGAATGTCTGACAGAGAATTTCCAGATGATCACGTACATTGATTTCTCCTACCGTACCAAGTGGAAGCGAAGAAGGAAACTTCTTTTAGCTAACACATGATGTATTGTTGAGGACGTCAATCGGTGATTGGATGGATTTGATGATGTGGCATTCAAAGTGAATCTGATGTGATGATAAGCGTAGCTTCTAGCCTCATCATCCGGTAAATGACAGAAATCGGGCAGACAGCATGGCTAAGTCGGTCGCACCGAAGTAGGGTGTATAATCACCTATCTAGAGAATATTCGTTTGCTTCTTTAATCTATCAATGCTGTCTCATATATATACGGGAAACGGTTGCTGATCCCAACCGGTGGTGATATACATTCGACACACTCAAGCAAAATGAGTGGTCGGTCATGTGTGGCTGAGTTACAAGATGTTCTTGTTGAACTTTAGTGTATCGTTCCTAGAGTACACTGATCGGAAGGTGGTTCCATACCTTGTCATAGTTGGAAATCCATTACCCAGTACGTGCTTGCGGCTTTGATTCTATACTATATATGTAGAACGTGAGATGAAAGCGTTTCTGCTAGATGGTTATTATTATTATTGCGGTTGATAGACATTATTATAACATCAAAAGGTTTTTGATATAAAGATATTTTGGATTCTCATAAGGGAAAAACCCGTTCCGTTATGCGACGTGGTCTTATGAGATATCGTTTACTTGTTCGAACTGTTTTAAACTGTTTTACTCACACCAGTCCCATGACTGACCCGGAGTTTATTTTGTTTTGTTTTCCCTAAACTCTTAGGTTCCCAATTTTGTACGAGCAGTCAAGTAGTCAGGAATTTACAGATATACTTGGAGAGCTTGGAGCAGGAGGCTTCAAGATCAAATAGCTATAGTTATTTCCGCTGTGTTGTAAGTGTTGTACTTTGATAAGTGCTATTGTATACATAACTGTTATATTCCAAAGTTATGTTATCTATTATATGTTATTCGTTCCGCTGTGAGGTTCGTGTTACTCTAATGTTGTGTTCTTCTTCTTCTTCTATTCTAAGTTTCTATCTTATCTATTCTCACCCTCTAATTTCTTTCATTAACTATTCGGTTATTTTCGACTCTTGATGTTCGATATGTGTTGTATATCGGATAATCAAGGTCGCATTTTTCTGGGTCGTTACAAATATAATTTTTAACATGTATATAAAATAAATATTTATAAACAAATCGGACGATTTTTTTATGTACACCCATTTGACTGATATTGATTGGGATGATAAATTTTACACATCGCCCAACTGCACAAATAAAAATCTATGTTCGTTGATTTGAAACCCCACATGGGTATTGGGATGATATTTGACGTACACTAATCCCGATTGTTTAGTTGTATGTCAATCGACGGGTTAACAGACTGTGTAAGCGTTAATTATTTATATTTAAAGCTTATGCAGTTGTGTGGTGCACTCTGGATGATGGTTGATGATTTATCGTTGCTATTATATACGTGTGTTGCTGGGAGTCCATATAATTAACATTATATGGTAATTGATTGGGCCTCATTCCAATTTGGAAATAAGGAATATAATTAAAAAAAATCATGTGTTGAATAAAAATATGAATTCATGTGTTGAATAGAAGAAAATTCATGTGTTGAATAAAATATATATTCATGTGTTGAATAAAAGAAAATTCACGTGTTGAAGAAAATATTCATTTGTTGAATAGAATAATGAAGTTATTGAAATACATAAAGCCGTATTGATTAGATATGCGCCATTTTGACGTGAACGATATTTATATAGATTTTATTCATTTTTACAATGAATATCGAAAAGGGAAGTGATTTCAGAATATAACGTTTTGAAAATATTATCATTTATAGATTAATGATATGGAATATTCAATTTTGATCAGAAATTGAATATGAAGTTGAAATCGTTTTGAAAACGAATTTAAAACGATTTATAAAGTACGTTTTGAATTGAAATCAACTAAATATATATAATATATATTGTATATATATTGGTCTGAATAGAACGCGCCGCGCTGCGGCAGCTCGCGAATTTCGACCATTGACTTTGAATGGATATTACGGGAGATACGACCGTCGGATTCTCCTAAAACTAGAACCGTTGGGTTTGTATCGAAAAGAGCTTTCTAACGAATATTAGAGATTTGAAATCTAACGGTTGGATTTGGAATTATGTCCAAATCAAATTTGGAAAAGGTCGGTGTAAGTGCAGTTCGATGGCCATTGATGGAAATCGACCGCACGGGCCTTGATAAAATTATTAAAAATAGTAATAATTTGTGTAAAATCAAAAGAAATGATTTGGAATGGATTGAAATGAAAATTTCCATATATGAAAAGATAAAAATAGATTTTTATTGGAATGGATTGGGATGAAAATGGATTGGAATGGATTGGATTGGACTACACGGGCCTCTGATTTTATTCAAACCCAAAACGGACTTACAAAAGGATGGTGTGTCTGACATTGTATTCCTTTATGCTATATTCATTGATCTCCAATAAATATATATTTGTTTGGTCGTGGAGAATTCATTTTCTTGCTTAACACCCTTCTTTGGGACGTACGAGCTTAGAGGTTGTATATTGGTGGAAATCAATGGTACGGTATGGATCGATAATGTGGCATGCTGAGATGCACAGATCAAAGCTTTTGTTGAAAAGCAAGGCTATGGGGTTGATGATCATAGCACGACTTTAAATAGCATAGCTTTGTGTAGCGTTAATTCATGAGCATCACATCTCTGTATGAACCAAAAACGGGATGAGGACCACACGGAAACAAACATACATGGGTTTCTAGCTATAAGTGATGTCATGGTATGGACCAAAACATTTTACTTATGTAGTTGTTGGATTATGATGGATAGCGAGGTACCTCAGATATTGGACCGACTAAAAGGCTCATACAGTAGAAAACTGACAGATTTGTCGACAATCTGACCATTTTGGAGGTTCGATAGAACCGGCTAACATATTGTTTATGGTATAACTAATCAGCGAAGGCTGACCGGCCATGCCGCTAACCTAGGTTTGCCTGGAGACATGATCCTAAGGCGTTTCTAGTGTGTCTCGAAATTGGTGAGGAAGATCGCTTGCCTCGGTTCATAGATGGAAACCCAATTTCCAATACGTGATTTTACAGTTTAGTTGTAAACCTATATGGCGACATAATATATGGTACTATGCCGCCTATGACTGACACATTTATATTTGAAATTGCTTTCTTCACTATGCACTAGTAATAATAAAAGATAAATCTCGTGCATCAAGCATGTTTGGGTATTATAAGGTAAAACTTTATCGTCCGGTTGGCGTTGCATTGTGTGATGGGACCTGAGTCTTATAATAGCTTCATTTTTACCTTTAGCATTGCGTTGTTGGTTTTATGGTATTCATGGGAGAAAACTCGTTCTGTGATATACGGCGTGGTCCCTTTATTTACCCAACTTTAAAAGAAAGTTAATAACTGTTTTAGTTCTCACACTAGTCCCACGACTGACTCGGAGTTTATTATTTTCCACATGGGCAACTAGTAGTTTTGGTTTTTCGCAGATGTTTCTTTTCATAGGATACTAGACTATGACGTGAGTTGTATTTGGAATGCTTTGTATCTGTGTATTACCTTCGGTTGTGGTAGTTGTTGTTCTCTGCTACATAATATATTTATATATATAAATTTCTGTTATTTTGTAATTTAAATCTCTAATATTTTTTTCCGCTATATATTATTTATTTAAACTATGATATCTTGTAATCTGATGTAAATTACTGTAATAGCAATGAAATGTTCTTATGTTTATGTTCTGATGTGTCGTGTTCTCATTACAATTTTTTTTTTCCGTCTCTTTGGAGGTCAGGCAAATTCGGTGCATAACAGTGCTACTATCAGATTATTAAATTGAAATGGTTATATACAACCAAATAGAAATTGTTTATACATATGAGATGAATTAAAATTGGATTCAAACCAGAATTTGGAAATTAAATTCCGAAAAGTTAGAAAATATTTTTCCAGATTATATTAATATAATATTGCTTATTCTTTTAATAAAAATCATTTTGAATGAAATGGATAAAGCATTGAACTCACTTTAGTTGCTGGAAAATAATTCTGATGATGACTGCAACATCATCAGTGTTCATTTTCGAGTTTCTAAGTGTTGAAAGAAAACTAGTTGTTTTGGAAAATACAAATGCTTGGAATTTGTAACACCCCGTAATTTTAAATATTAAAATTAACAAATTTAAGAACACTTAATTTTTAAGAGAAGAATTAAGGGAAATGGGTTACGCCAATGTGTTCGTCTCGGAATTCTGCTTGGAATAGATTCCAAGTTTTTGTAAATCGGACTTCATATGAGGAAGTTATGGCCCTTAGAAGTTTCAGGAATTTATATAAAATAAAACAGCTCAGATTTAAAAATTCGAAATTCGAAATTCAAACAGAGAGCGAGCTAGGCGGGAATTTTCCCGCCTTAGGCCAGTCGACCAGGGGGTCGACCTCCCCTATACAGGTCGACCTGGGGGTCGACCTACCCCCTCGGGCAGATCTGAAACGTGACGAATTCTGACTTGTGGCTGAGTCACTAAGGCTTAGGTGGTAGTTTCTAGATGGTTCCAATTGGTATGAATGGTTCTGATTGCCCCTATCTTAATTTAACGGCTTATATTAATCTAAAACTCTATATAAGCACGCATAAACTCAAGCTCTAAACCTGAACTAAATTAGTCTCATGGCCTCCATGCTGCTGCTGGGATAGTTCTTCTTCTTCTTAAGGCTTAGGAATTGCAAGTCAGAATTCTTGTACAAATGACGAACGAGTTATTCTCTTTTCTAATACATCTTTGTGAGTACAATTTCTTTCACAAAATAATTAATAAATTAATTACGATGAGTTATAATTTGGATAATGAGAACATGTCTGTTGAATCATGTGACATTACTTAATTTTGTTTTCGTCTGTTTGTGAACATATGACAGTTTGGTTAACTTATGTTAGTAGATCTATTTCATATGACCAATCGCATATGTTTAACTTGATTCATTTTATGACAACAGTTTGTATGCAAGTTTGGATGTAAATTATATGCTAGATTAGATGTGAATCATATACAAGTCTGTATGCGAATTATACACAAGTTTATATGTGAATCAAGTATGTGTGTGTGTGTATATATATATATATGCATGCTAGTTTATGTGTAAAACATGTGGAATTAGTTTACATGTTTAGACTCATATGCAAGTTTGTAGGAATCTATATGTAAGTTTAGGTGAAAACTATATTCACATATGCAAATATGCAAGTTTAGGTGAAAACCTTATTTATATATGCAAGTTCACAATTTCATGTTTAGATCTATATTTAGATCCATGGCAGTACATAGTTAATGCAAATTTGTGTTCTATATGTCCATTGCCTGTACAAGTTATTGGCTATGCTAACTTATGTTATAATTCTCATTTGCAAGTTAGATCAATTTTATATGTTATGCAAGTTGTGATGATTCTTTTTATTTTTATTTTTATGAGTTAGACTATTTGCGAGTCTAACGTATTTCCTATTAAACGTACAGAACGACGTGGGGACCATGGGAAAATATTAAATATACATATTGTGAATTGGCCTAAAATGGCTTTAAAGACATATAATTAATTTGAGACACTAATTGGTGTAATTTATATACCTGAAAGTATGGACATAATTTAGGTGACAATTACGGACATAGATTAATTTGGAAATTATTGATAATTTGAATAGGGATAATTAATTCATATTGGGGTGATATAATTATGTGTAATAAACGCCTAAGACACGAGATTAGACTCATTTGCGGTATAAGACTGCGCAGACCCGCCCGGCAAATCCATCAACCGCAAATGGTAGTCTAATGTGAGAGGTCGAAGACATAAATTAAATGCGTAACAATTGTAAAGACACGAGGTTTGGCTCGTTTGCTGTATAAGACTGCCCGGACCCGCCCGGCAAATCCAGCAACCGCAAACGGTAGTCTAATGTCGGAAGTCTTACAAGGTTACGGTTATAATGAATTATGTAACACTTAACCAAGATAAACATGTAGTCGGACGTGGGGGTTAAGTGGGTGACATTGGTGACATGTGAAATACGATTAGAAACACTTAACCAAGTGAAACATGTAAGAAGACAGAATAAGAAGGGGTTAGGTGGGAAATCTTAGTGGGGACCAAGCATAGGTGAAAAGCTTGTGTCAATTATGGAGGCCCTTTTCAAACCAGCAACCCACTAACTATCTTCGTGAGCTTGAGTTAAATCGAGGACGGGACAAACATACTGGATTTGATTGTAAGAGGTCAAAACGAGTTAGCGGTGGCAACGCAAGTCCAATGGGGTCATGTGCATGCGTAGGCCCGGGCTGGTAGGTAAGACGCAGTTGCATCATGTAGATATAAGCCGTGCATCTTTAGTGGTATCGGGTTGACACTTTGGGGAGTGATACACCCCACTGTGGGACCAGCACGGGTATCTACGAGTTAGGGAGCCGATCGCATGGGGGTAGTGGGTACAACTTGAGGAGATAGGGCCAGGAGATACCTATGAAGACACCTAGGGGTACATAAAACTACCATTATGATTATTATGTTCAGTAGGTGGGATCAACTTTTAAGGTGACTAGTAATGGTGCAGTATAGTAATTATCCTATAGTGATTAGGAACGCAATTAACGCTAGCATATTCCTCTGTTTGTTTTGTCTTGCCCACTTGTTTCACAGTCATTCCTTGTTTTACCAGTTTATGCCTTATCCCAATTACTTTAATAATTATATTGCTAAAGTTTTTGGACTCGCCAGACTTTATGTCCGACCCCCTTTGTTTTCAGCTCTTTTCTTTCTCCCCCCCCCCCAGGTTCTCAGGGTGGGACTAGTGCTAGTGGAGCTTGATTTGGATCTCTTCCTCTCCCTTTTGGAAGTGCTTGGATTGCTGAAAGTAAAGTTCAGCTCATGTCTTTTATGGCTACTTATGTTGGGGTTATGCTTTTTACTTTATGTACTCAGAAAACAATTTGTCAAGATGGATATTATGTGTACTTGGCTTTGTTGTTGGTTTATGATGTTGTCGTAATCAAACTATTTCTCTACTGCAATAAAAGTTGTTTTAAATTTCTCTAGTACCAAAATATGTATCTGTCTTGTTATATTTTGTTCTATACACCAATAATACTCCAAGAAAGTTAATGCATTCTCTTTGAGAGTGACATTAATGGATGTGGGGTGTTACACGTGGTATCAGAGTTGAAGGTTACCAGAACAGATAAGAGATTTTGAAAAACTGTTTTTCAAAAATATTTTTATAAAGAAATACTTTCAAAAGTTTTTTTTAAGGAAAGTATTTTCAAGAGAAAAGTTTGATTTAAAAACATAACCCCCAAGAGTCATATATCTTTCCTTCGATTCTCCGTTTTGAATCTCTTCCTTTTCCTTTTTCAGCATGTCTGGGGAACCCGAGATACCTGAGGGCATACCGATACCAGGCTGGTTCAGAAGGTGTCTGGAGGCTAGGGCCACCGCCGCAGGCCCAGCAAATGTTCCTCCTCCCCCAGCTGCAGCCCTCCCCCCCCTGCGTTGATACTTTTTCAAAGATATGCAAGGACTTTCGGGAAATGGGCAGGAAACCTTTTCATGGGTTAGAGACATTTGTTGAAGCTCAAAATTGGCTTAAGGAGGTGGAAGATTTTTTTGGTATCTTCGAGATTGAAGATGGAAGGAAGGTCCAATTAGGTGCATGGTTAATGAAGGACAAAGCCTCATTTTGGTGGGAGGTCACGAATGGAGAGCGTCCAGTGGTGACATGGATGGATTTCAGGCATAGGTTCGAGATGAAATTTCTCTCACGAGCCGAAGAGAATTTATACATGGAGAGGTTCTTGGCGTTGAAGCAAGGGAATTTATCAGTAAAGGAGTACGTCAACAAGTTCAATCAGTTGGCAAGATTTGACTTAGACTTGGTGAATACACCTGAGAAGAAGGCCTTGAGGTTCGTTAAAGGTTTGAATGAGCCACTACATGGGTTGGCTATGACCCACATTCCTATGGGGGCTACCTTTGAGAAACTGGTTGACATGGCGCTTATGCATGAAGAGGAGAAAGGTGCTAATGATAATAAGGCATCGGAGAAGAAAGGGGGTCAAAATAAATCACAACAACAACATAAGAAAGGTGGTAAGGATAACAATAGCAAAGGAAAGAAAAGGTGCTTTAATTGTGGAACACCAGGCCATCTGAGCAAGGACTGTAGGAAGAAGAAGAAGACTGATTGTTTCCACTGTGGTGAGGCAGGAAATCTAATTAAAGACTAACCGAGGAAACAGGGGCAAGGGAAAAGGATAGGGTCCACTTCTGGAGGGCAGATTCAGGCTCTCATGGCACCAGGGTAGGCAAGAGGGCAGGTTCATGCTCTCATGGCACCAGGACAGGAGAGAGGTAGAAACGTTTCTGTTGAAAGTTTGGTTTTTCTGTTTGATCATCATGTTCGTATTTTGTTTGATTCTGGCACTTCAAACTCGTTTGTATCTACTTCGTTAGTTGAAAGACTGCACCTAAATACTAGTCTAGTTACAGATCCCATAGTAGTCTCAAATCCTATTGGTGGTTCGGCTCATCTTTCAATGATATGTCGGGATTTGAGAGTGTCTATCTTGGGCGTTGGGTTTGAATGCAATGCCTTCGTTCTTGGCTTCATGGGCTACGGCTTAATTCTAGGCATGGATTGGCTAGCTAGATACGGTGCCATCCTAGACTGTGAAAGAAGGGTAGTTAGATTGTTGACTCATTGTGGTAAGACCCTTGATATTTCTTGTGACCCTAGAGGCCCGCTAATGCTTAGCTACCTAGAATCCCTTGACACATCCAATGATGACTTGGAATCTGTTCGTGTGGTCTGTGAATATAGTGACGTCTTCGATGAAGTTCGGGGTTTACCCCCAAGGTGCGAGATAGACTTTCGAATATACCTAGTAGATAATGCAAAGCCAGTTGCATTACTAGTGCGCCACATGGTCCCGAGAGAGAGAAGAGAATTCAGTAAGCAAGTAAAAGAGTTGCTTGAGAAGGGGTTCATAAGAAGAATTATTTCGGAATGTGGTGCTCCAGTTGTTTTTGCTACGAAAGCTGATGGTTCACTTAGATTGTGCGTGGACTATAGAGAGCTGAATGAGCTCACAAAGAAGAACAGACACGCGCTGCCGAGGATAGATGATTTATTCGATCAGTTGGTGGGTGCTTCAGTTTTCTCGCAACTGGATTTGGCTATAGGATTTCATCAGCTAAGGGTGGCTGAAGACAGCATAGATAAGACTGCATTTAGAACTCCTGACAGTTTCTTCAAGTGGCTTGTCATGCCTTTTGGTTTGACAAATGCACCTGCATACTTCGTTGACTTAATGAGTAGGGTGTTTAGGGAGTTTCTAAACAAGTTTGTGGTAGTCTTTGTGGACGATATCTTGATTTTCTCTAGAAGCAAGGAAGAGCATGCCCTATATCTTAGGGAAGTCTTAGAGACCCTACGAGCACATCAACTCAAAGATAAGTTCTCCAAATGCCATTTTTGGAGAAACGAAGTGAGGTTCTTAGGACAAGTGGTCTCTAAGGAAGGGATAGCTGTGGATCCCGCGAAGGTGGTGGGAATCCAAGATTGGAAGATTCCTAAGAATGCAACAGAAGTAAGAAGCATTTTAGGGCTGGCTGGTTACTCTAGGAAGTTCATTAAGGACTTTGCGAAGATATCAGCCCCACTTACTTGGTTGACAAAGAAGAACTTGACTTTTTCGTGGAATGTTGACTGTGACGATGCTTTCCAGCGTTTGACGAGGGCTTTGACGACAACTCCAGTTTTAGTTTTGCCAGATGGGAGTAAGCCATTCACAATATATACCGATGCTTGCGGGACAGGGCTTGGCGCAGTTTTAATGAAAGAGGGAAGGGTGATATGCTATGGTGGAAGGCAGTTGAATTGTATACAGACCATAAGTCGCTAAAGTACTTGTTCTCTCAGAAAGATCTAAACTTGAGGCAACAGAGGTAGATGGAGTTTTTAGCATCCTACGATTTTGAGATCGCATATACCCCTGGCAAGTGTAACATTGTAGCTGATGCCTTAAGTAGAAAGAAGTTGACATTGAGTCCATTGTTCGTAGAGCGACAGAGCTTGGAATATATATCTACCTTTAACTTCAGACCCCCTGTCGATTATGTACCTGAACTGTTGGCATCACTAGAGGTGCAACCTACACTTTTGGGTCGGGTTGGAGAGGCACAGCGAGATGACCCACAGTTGGTTGAGATAGTAGGCAAGCTTATAAGAGGGGAATCTTCGAGTCTTCTTAATAGATATGCTATATATGAGAGAGACTGGTTGCGTAGAGATGGGAGACTTTGTGTGCCACAATACAAGAGCTTGAGGAAGACAATTCTTGAAGACTCACATCACTTTAAGATGACCATACATCCCGGTGATGACAAGATGTATAGGGATATGAAGCGAGTTTTCCTTTGGGCTGGAATGAAGAAGGACGTGGCTGAGTTCGTTTCTAGATGCTTAGTGTGCCCGCAAGTCAAGGCAGAGCAAAAGAAGCCCGGTGGTTGCTCCACCCTTTAGAGATTCGGCTGTGGAAATGGGAAAGCATTTCCATGGATTTTGTAGACGGATTGCCAAGATCAAGGAAAGGTAATACGGGGATTTGGGTAGTTGTAGACAGACTTACCAAAAGTGCCCATTTTATTCCCGTTAAAAGTAGAAGGACCGCCGCATGGTTAGCATCTTTTTACCTTCGAGAGATAGTTAGTCTGCACGGCATACCCTCTAGCATTATGAGTGATAGAGATCCCATTTTCACTAGTGAGTTTTGGAAGAGCTTACAAGAGGCGGTTGGAACACAATTGTGCTTAAGTACCGCTTACACCCTCAGACGGACGGCCAGACCGAGAGGGTAAACCGGATTGTAGAAGATCTTTTGAGACTATGCATCTTGGACTTTGGAGGAACATGGGAAGAACATCTTCCATTAGTGGAGCTCGCCTATAATAACAGCTTTCAGGCTAGCATTGGCATGGCACCTTTCGAGGCTCTTTATGGACGACCATGCCGATCACCTACTTGTTGGTGGGAATCTACATATAAGGTTTTACTAGGACCCAACATGATTAGGGAGACTTTGGAGAAGATAGACTTGATTCGACGACGAATGAAGACGGCGCAGAGCCGACAGAAGTCATATGCTGATAAGAGATGAACCAGTCTTGAGTTCAATGTTGGGGACATTGTTTTTTTTAAGGTGTCACCATTGAGAAACGTAATCCGTTTTGGATCAGTAGGGAAGTTGGCACCGAGGTTCGTAGGACCCTTTCCAATTACAGAAAGGATTGGGCAGATGGCGTATAGATTAAAGTTGCCAGAGAAGCTCAGTGGTGTTCATGACGTGTTTCACGTTTCGCATTTGCGTAAGTATTTACATGATACGACGGAAGTGGTGGAGCCGAGCACGCTCAAAGAAGTAGAAGTAGAGCGAAATGCCACGGTTAGATGAGCTCCTACACGCATTCTCGGATCGGAGGTCAAAAAGCTACGCAACAAAGAGGTCAAGTTAGTCAAAGTGCAGTGGGGAGATGATCAAGGAGACACGACTTGGGAAACGGAAGGCAAGATGCGTACGTGGTACCCTTTCCTTTTTGAGGGTATGATTTTTAACTTCTACTTTTTCTACCGCTTTGTTGATACTTGTCCTATCATTTAGTATGTCTTTGCGATGATATCTTCAATCTTCAGTTAGGAAAAACACTATGGATGTAAACATGTGTTTGAGAAATGTTATGGTTGGTGGATGCAAATGGATGCAAGTTATTGCTAGTGGTTGCTCTTGGATGCATGTACACACACATTAGGCACTAGATCGGCTCAATCACTTTCATACTGCATACAAATGTGTGTGTATATTTAAATTAATGGATGTATAATGGTTGTGTTATCATATGGATGCTGCATTTAGATGAATGATTGTGAACACATGTAGAAATAATATGTATCGTTAGGATTCTTTCGCATACATAATGGACGCATGGCATTATCAGGGTCTGCATTAAGGAGGTCAACTGAAACAGTAGACCGCCTGATTTTGCATTAGACAAGGAACATATACACACACTTTTTGCATATGTTCATACGGCATTAGAAATCTTGTAAGGACAATGGATGCCTGTGTTTGATGGTCGAGTAGATGGATGATTGGATGTAAAGATATATATTCTCCTTAACTTGGAGATTTCGGGGGCGAAATCCTTTAAGAGGGGATAACATAACACCCCATAATTTTAAATATTAAAATTAACAAATTTAAGAACACTTAATTGTCAAGAGAAGAACTAAGGGAAATGGGTTACGCCATTGCGTTCGTCTCGGAATTCTGCTTGGAATAGAGTCCAAGTTGTTGTAAATCGGACTTCGTATGAGGAAGTTATAGCCCTTAGAAGTTTCAGGAATTTAGATAAAATAAAACAGCTCAGATTTAAAAATTCGAAATTCAAACAGAGAAGCGGGCTGGGTGGGAATTTTCCCTCCTCAGGCCAGGTCGACCAGGGGGTCGACCTCCCCTATACAGGTCGACCTGGGGGTCAACCTACCCCCTCGGGCAGATCTGAAATGTGACGAATTCTGACTTGTGGCTAAGTCACTAGGGCTTAGGTGGTAGTTTCTGTATGGTTTCAATTGGTCTGAATGGTTCTGATTGCCCCTATCTTAATCTAACGGGTTATATTAATCTAAAACTCTGTATAAGCATGCATAGACTCAAGCTCTAAACCTAAACTAAATTAGTCTCATGGCCTCCATGCTGCTGCTGGGATAGTTCTTCTTCTTCTTAAGGCTTAGGAATTGCAAGTTAGAATTCTAATACAAACGACAAACGAGTTATTCTCTTTTCTAATCCATCTTTGTGAGTACAATTTCTTTCATAAAATAATTAATAAATTAATTACAATGAGTTATAATTTGGATTATGAGAACATGTCTGTTGAATCATGTGACGTTACTTAATTTTGTTATCATTTGTTTGTGAACATATGACAGTTTGGTTACCTTATGTTAGTAGATCTATTTCATATGCCCAATCACATATGTTTAACTTGATTCATCTTATGACATCAATTTGTATGCAAGTTTGGATGTAAATTATATGCTAAATTGGATGTGAATCATATGCAAGTTTGTATGCGAATTATACACAAGTTTATATGTGAATCAAGTGTGTGTGTGTGTATATATGCTAGTTTATGTGTAAAACATATGGTATTAGTTTACATGTTTAGACTCATATGCAAGTTTGTAGGAATCTATATGCAAGTTTAGGTGAAAACTATATTCACATATGCAAGTTTAGGTGAAAACTATATTCACATATGCAACTTTAGGTGAAAACCATATTCACATATGCAAGTTTTGGTGAAAACCTTATTTATATATGCAAATTCACAATTTCATGTTTAGATCTATATTTAGATCCATGGCAGTACATAGTTAATGCAAATTTGTGTTCTATATGTCCATTGCCTATGCAAGTTATTGGCTATGCAAGCTTATGCTATAATTCTCATTTGCAAGTTAGATCCATTTTATATGTTATGCAAGTTGTTATGTTTCTTTTATTTATTTTTATGAGTTAGACTATTTGCGAGTCTGACGTATTTCCTATTAAATGTACAAACAACGTAGGGCCCATGGGAAAATATTAAATATACATATTGTGAATTGGCATAAAATGGCTTTAAAGACATAATTAATTTGAGACACTAATTGGTGTAATTTATATACCTGAAAAGTATGGACATAATTTTGGTGGCAATTATGGACATAGATTAATTTGGAAATTATTGACAATTTGAATAGGGATAATTAATTCATATTAGGGTAATTAATAATGTGTACTAAATGCCTAAGACACGAGGTTAGACTCGTTTGCGGTATAAGACTGCGCAGACCCACACAGCAAATCCAGCAACTGCAAATGGTAGTCTAATGTGAGAGGTCGAAGGCATAAATTAAATGCGTAACAATTGTAAAGACACGAGGTTAGGCTCGTTTGTAGTATGAGACGGCCCGGACCCGCCCGGAAAATCCAGCAACCGCAAACGGTAGTCTAATGTCAGAGGTCTTACAAGGTTACGGTTAAAATGAATTAAGTAACACTTAACCAAGATAAACATGTGGTGGGACATGGGGGTTAAGTGGGTGACATGTGAAACACGATTAGAAACACTTAACCAAGTGAAACATGTAAAAAGACATGAATAAGAAGGGGTTAAGTGGGAAATCTTAGTGGGGACCAAGCATCGGTGGAAAGCTTGTATCAAGTATGGGGGCCCTTTTCAAACTAGTAACCCATTAAGTATCTTTGTGAGCTCGAGTTAAATCGAGGATGGGACACACTTACTGGATTTGATTGCAAGAGGTCAAAACGGGTTAGCGGTAGCAACGCAAGTCCAACAGGGTCATGTGCATGCGTGGGCCCGGGCTGGTAGCTAAGACGTTGTTGCATCGTGTAGATATAAGCCGTGCATCTTTAGTGGTATCGGGTTGCCACTTTGGGAGTGATACACCCCACTATGGGACCAACATGGGTATCTTCGAGTTAGGGAGTCGATCACATGGGGTAGTGGGTACAGCTAGTGGAGATAGGGGCAGGCGGCACCTATGAAGACAGCTAGGGGTACACGAAACTATCATTATGATTATTATTTTCTGTAGGCGGGATCAACTTTTAAGGTGACTAGTAATGGTGTAGTATAGTAATTATCCTATAGTGATTAGGAACGCAATTAACGCCAGCATATTCTTTTGTTTGTTTTGTCTTGCCCACTTGTTTCAAAATCATTCCTTGTTTTACCAGTTTATGCCTTATCCTAATTACTTTAATAATTATATTGTTAAAGTTCTTGGACTCGCCAAACTTTATGTCTGACCCCCTTTGTTTTTGCCTCTTTTCTTCCTTCCTCCCTCCCCCGGGTTCTCAGGGTGGGACTAGTGCGAGTGGAGCTTGATTTGGATCTCTTCCTCTCTCTTTTGGAAGTGCTTGGATTGCTGAAAGTAAAGTTCAGCTCATCTCTTTTATGGCTACTTATGTTGGGGTTATGCTTTTTACTTTATGTACTCATAAAACAATTTGTCAAGATGGATATTAAGTGTACATGGTTTTGTTGTTGGTTTATGATGTTGTTGTAATCAAACTATTTCTCCACTGCAATAAAAGTTGTTTTAAATTTTCCTAGTACCAAAATATGTATCTGTCTTGTTATATTCTGTTCTATACACCAAAAATACTCCATGAAAGTTAATGCATGTAACGACCCGCATTCAACGTATTGAAAGATCGTAGACTATTTATTTCTTTCACATACGAAGTCGTATGGTCATGTAACGTTGGGAGACGACCATTGGGGTTATTTCCCATATTCATGATTTTTGCTGATTTTTAAATGACCATTTTGCCCCTAACTAATCTTGTTTCGGCCATTACTTTTGATTAGAAAGGAGTTTTGACCTGAAACCTCTTCCATTAGATCCGGATGATGGTTTACCTATTCGTAGAGTGGTCGTATGTAAAAAACGGACTTACCGTTTGGGAGACATGGCTGAAATAAGGTTTGGAAGATGAAAAACTGCTTAACCGGGCCAAATGAGGTGATTAGTGAATGGCCCATAACCCATTTCGGGATTAGGGTTTTGGGGAGGCTGAAATGAGCTAGGTTTTCATTTCACTTCAGTATCTAGCTGCCACTTTCATTCTAGGAACCCTAACAATGGCCTCCAACATCTAGAATCACCTCTAATCACTTTCTAATCAAGTATTAGCCTAATCTACGTCAAATCAAGGGGGAATAGCACCAAAGCAAGGTTAGAACTGCTGTGTTGTCTTGGTAACAACGCGAAATCAGAGGATAGTTCAGTTTTGAAAGTTTATTTGTAGCTAAGGTGAGTGATTTGCATAGTTCCTCACTAATCATGGTTAATTAAGGGTAATTAGTGTTAATTAGCAAATTTAAACATGATTAAATTCTAGAAAAAAGTTCATAAATTTCGAAATATTGTTTTAGGCCTCTGTTGGAAAATTTGTTAGTTTGATTAAGCTTTACTAATCATATCATTAGTTATGCTTAAACATGCTTAAGGGAAAATAAGGGTTTTTAGGTATGTTTGATCCGTTTGGACATATCATAGTGTTGTTTGCTGTTGTGGATAATTATACATGTTGCTATGACCATTTGGTATGCTTCGTGATTGCTTAGAAAAGTTAGATTGGTCGAAAACGCCGTCGAATGGCGTAAAGCAGTCGCTGGAAAGAAGTGCAGGAAATTACCAAAACCCGAACCGCCCCAAATTGTTGCATCATGAATCGCCACAAGGTAAGAGCTCTCGACCCGACCCGCTCGCCCTGGAAGCTCCATGATCTGACCCAAATAGAGCACGCCGAACCGATTCGCATGAGAGGAGGAGCCACGAGCTAGTCCATGTGCCATGACCCAATCCGACGGAGGAAGCATGAACTGATCCGATGTGATGACCACGAGTCGACTTGGAGTTCACGAACAGAAGGAGGGTAACCACGACCGATCCGAACCGCCCCAGGAGAACCGAACTGAATGGAGGCCGAACCAAGATGACGATCCAAACCCGAGATGCAAAGATAGTCCAAATGGGAAGTTTGTGCCCAGGATCTAGTTGGGAATCAACGGGTCAACTTCATGAATTGGGCTTTGCTGCGGGACATGTGAAAAGGGGTTATCGACGTTCATAGCTTTAACTCACCACCAAGACGGATGTTAGGCTACGTATCAGTGCAGTGGGGTAGTTATTACTCTATGGGGCATAATGATCATAGCATGGCTATGAGCCAGTGCAGCGGATGACTTCATGGGGCAGAGTGGAAATAGCAAGGACTAGTGGCTATGGATCAGTGTAGTGGTGTCATTATGACTCCATGGGGGCAGAGTGTTCATAGCAAGGAATGGGTGGTCAGAGCGGTGGATATCGTATGCTTTACGCACTGAGTGAGAGATGTGAGGATGGTTGCTATGCTTGATTGTTTGTTATCACTATGTCATGCACACCCCTAACCCGTATTCTTTACACCTTATGTTTAGTGGCACCTTAGAGTATTGAGTGGTATGTTGTGATAACTCTTTGGTTGCAAGTTCAGGTATGGTTTAATATACCTGTTATTGTTCTATTTTGATGCTTATCGCTCATACCAGACTTTTGTCTGACCCGGAGTTTTATATCTCTTCTTATTACTCTGGGTGCTCTTAAACGGGCAGACTAGAGACAGGTTAGGTGCTATGCATGGGTAGCTGTACCGAAGACGAGCAGGAGGCTCCCACGTATGATATATATATATAGATATTCTCCATGTGTCGCTGCTAGCCACTACTTTGGGCATTAGTAGTGTACCTTTCCTTTCTTTTGCTTTAGAGACAGATTTAAAGTTGTAATAATGATGATGTGGACCATAATCTATAATTAGACTTTCCGCTGCTATGATGTTTAATTTTCAGCTTATGCACTGTTTCACATGTTTTATGTCAAAGTATGTTATTATTTTATTTTATTCCATGCGCTGTGAGATATTCCATAGGTTCTTTGTTAGTTCACCAGTAAGTTCTCTTCTTTTTTCCTTCCTTTGGCAACCGTCCCGTGCTGGTTGGACATCGGCACAGCGCACTTTCATGGGAAATGTCGGCTGGTGCGGGGCGGGCCGTCATACTTGGTATCAAAGCTCTAGGTTGCGTAGTTAACCTAGGGACAGACACCAGGAAGAGATAATAAGTATATGAGAGCGCGTATTTGTGATTATTTTGGTTTTCAAAAGCTATATATATACTATTAGTATAGCTAAGGATGAAGTCGCACTGCACTGACACCACAAAGAGGATGGTTAATCGTTTCTCTTTACAGATTGAACGATGAGCCGATATACGAGGGGTGCTGGTAATTGGAATGCTCTTGACATGAGGACTATGTTCACTAACTTCATGAGAGAGATGCTTAGGGACGTTCAAAGGGCAGTTTCGAATGCTGCTAATGGTGGTGGTGCAGCGGTGCAGGTGCCTAGGGCCGATTTCGCCAAGCTATGCAAGGATTACGCTAGTCTTAGTGGAAAGACGTTCCACGGAACGGAATCGGCCACGGATGTTCAAGATTGGTTGGATGGATGTGAGCGTATCTTCGAAGACTTGGGTATTGAGGATGCGATGAAGAGAAAGCTAGCATCCCGTCAGTTGCAAGGACGGGCAATGAATTGGTGGAATGCTATTAAGGAAACTACTCCCGAGGATCAGATTACTTGGGATCAGTTTAAGACTCGCTTTAGCGGCAAGTTCATTCCAGCTGCTCAGAAGTCAGTATTGTTTAAGAGGTTCTTGGAGCTAAAGCAGAATGGTAGAGCTGTCTCGGAGTAAATTGCTGAGTTCGATACCTTATAAAATTATGGATTATCCCTCATTGACACTCCTGAGAAGAAGAATGAGAAGTTCATAACAGGCTTGGATCAGTACTTGAGGGAAAGGCTTATTAACCACATCAATGAGACATTTGAATCAATTATGGGGAAAGCTTTAAGATCGGAGAGTCTATACCCTAAGTCAAAGACTGAGGTTACATCTGTAGAAGAGCCAAAACCGCAAGCAAGTGGTGGAGGCAAGAATGGTTCTCAGAATAAGAGAAAGCAGAATTAGACCAAGGATGGCCAGAAAAAGAGTAAGAAAGTTGTTGAGTGCTTCAGCTATGGTAAGAAAAGCCATTATGCCAAAGAGTGTCGGACCAAGCCAGCGAATAGGAAGTGCTTTAACTGCGGCCAAGTGGGACATCACAAGGATAAGTGTCCGCAACCCCCTAAAGAGAGGCAGATTGTGAAAGCATATGCTATCAATGCTATTCCTTCTTCGTCGAATGCCCCAAATGCGGCGGAGAAAGGAAAGAATGTTGTTATTCAAGGTATGCTTTCTGTTTATGATGTTCCGGTTAGAGTGTTGTTTGATACCGGAGCTTCCAGTTCCTTCATATCTAGTGACCTGGTAGATAGGTTGGGATTGGAACCCGAGATTGTCGATAGACCTTTAGTAGTGACGAACCCGATTGGTGGTTCGACTAGCCTTAGCATGATTTGTCGAAATTTGGTTCTATCGAGTCATGGATGCATGTTTGTTTGTGATTGCTTTGTTTTGGGTTTTACTGAGTTTGGCATCATTTTGGGAGTCGATTGGCTCCAAAGATACGGGGTGGTGGTAGGCTGTGAGGGCTTTTTAGTGACATTTAGAACGGATGATGGGCGGAGGGTAGTGTTTGGTGGTCTACCTAATGATGGGGTAATGTCTAGTTTTCTAAATTCCCTCGACATCCCACATGATGAGTTGTCTGATGTGCCCATGGCTGGCCAGTATTCGGACGTCTTCGAGGAAGTGACCGGACTTCCACCACACCGAGAGATTGAGTTCCGTATTGACTTAGTGAAAGATGCCAGACCTATTGTGATGCCACTTCGTCGTATGGCATCAAGGGAGCAGCGAGAGCTCAAGGTGCAAGTGAGCGATCTTTTGAAGAAGGGATTTATCAGAAGAAGTGTTTCTAAGTGGGGAGCACCAGTTGTGTTTGCTACCAAGGCAGATGGTTCCCTTCGATTGTGTGTGGACTACCGCGAGCTGATAAGGTGACGAGGAAGAATAAGTACCCTCTACCGCGGATAGATGATTTGTTTGATCAGTTCAGCGGCGCGAGAGCGTTCTCCCAGTTAGATCTCGCGACAGGTTTTCATTAGCTTAGGGTTGAAGCTGAGAGTATAGCTAAAACGGCCTTTCGGACGATGTTTGGATTCTATGAGTGGTTGGTTATGCCATTCGGGTTGACCAATGCACCAGCATATTTTGTGGATCTTATGAATAGGGTATTCAGAGATCAATTGAATAAGTTTGTTCTTGTGTTCGTGGACGACATACTTGTTTATTCGAGTACAGAGGAAGAACACAACGAACACTTGAGGATAGTGATGGAGGTGTTGAGAAAACACTAATTGAAAGCGAAGTTTTCTAAATGTCACTTCTGGAGGAGGGAAGTGAGGTTCTTGGGTCGTGTCGTTTCAGAAAATGGTATCGCTGTGGATCCTGCGAAGGTGGCTATGGTACAAGATTGGTCTACGCCCAAGAATGCAACAGACATAAGAAGTTTCTTGGGGTTAGCTGGATATTACCGTAAGTTTATCCAAGACTTCTCTAAGATAACAGCACTGTTGACTCAGTTGACCAAGAAAAATCAAGCTTTCATCTGGGACGAAAAGTGCGAGAATGCATTCAAAAGTCTAAAGGAACAGTTGACATGTGCACCAGTGTTAGTCATTCCTAAGGGGAATGAAGAGATGACAATATATACGGATGCATGTGGTACCGGACTAGGTGTTGTATTGATGCAAGGAGGTAGGGTGGTAGCTTATGCAAGTCGGCAACTGAAACCACACGAGAAAAGATATCCTACCCCTGATTTGGAATTGGCAGCGATCGTGTTCGCATTGAAGATGTGGAGACATTATCTCTTGGGAGAAAGATTCGAGTTTTTTATTGATCATAAGTCGTTAAAGTATCTCTTCTCTTAGAAGGATCTAAATCTCCGATAGCAAACATGGTTAGAATTCTTGGCTTCCTATGATTTCGATATCGCATACACAGCAGGAAAGGGCAATGCGGTAGCTGATGCATTGAGCAGAAGACATGCCAGTTTAGGGGCTATGTTTCTAGAATGGAAGCAACTGGAGTACATCGCTGGGTATAATTTCAGACCAAAGTGCGAACTGGATCCAGAAATGTTAGCAAATTTGACAATCAGACCCACTTTGATTGAGCGGATCTGCTCCAGTTAGAGGGACGATCCTAACCTGTTGGAAATCATCTCAAAGTTAGAGATGGGAATCGACGAAGAGATGAACAAGTATGGGCTTGATTGAGATAGATGACTTAGAAAGAATGGAAGACTAGTTGTGTCCCATGCCAATTGATTGAGAGATGAAGTGCTTAGAGAATGTCATCGCTCAAAACTGACTATACATCCTGGTGGTAATAAAGTGTATCGAGACATGAAGTAGACCTACTACTGGAAAGGGATGAAAAGAGACATTGGGAAGTTTATATCCAAGTGTATGAATTGCCAGTTAGTTAAAGCCGAGCAAAAGAAGCCTAGTGGCTTGTTACAACCATTAGAAATTCCAGAATGGAAATGGGAACAAGTCTCAATGGATTTCATTGATGGGTTACTAAGGACTAGATCGGGCCATGATAGCATTTGGGTGATTGTGGACCGATTGACCAAGAGTGCAAGATTTATACCCGTCAAGTCAAATAGAACGGCAGCTAAGTTAGCGGAACTATATGTAAAGTGGGTAGTGAGATTTCATGGAATACCCAAAGGCATTGTGAGCGACCGAGATCCGTTGTTTACTAGTGGATTTTGGAAAAGCTTACAAGAGGCATTAGGATCAAAATTATATCTTAGTACCGCGTATCATCCTCAAACCAACGGTCAGACAGAGTGGGTGAATCGTATATTCGAAGATCTCCTTAGACCTTGCATATTGGATTTTGGTGGACCATGAGATGACCATTTGCATCTAGTAGAGTTTACATATAATAATAGTTATCAATCCAGTGTTGGTTTGGCTCCATTTGAAGCTTTGTATGGAAGACCGTGTAACTCACCATCATGTTGGTTAGAAACTGGTGAGAAGTTTGTGCTTGGATGTAACACCCCACATTCGTTAGAGTCACTCACAAATGGAATGCACTAAGTTCTGTGGAGCATTTAGGGTAAAAGATGCAGATAAATTACAAGATAGACAAAAATTAAACAGCGGAAAATAAAACTTTGCTTTATTGATAAAATAGTTTGTACAATAATTTCTTTACAATATCAGAGTATCATCTGTCTTACAAAATAAAGAAGCATAAAACAACATTTATGTTCCCCAATTTTAGCAAGAGCCAGCCATAGCACCTGAAAAGAGAATCCAAGCAAAACTTCAACAAATCTTCAAGCTGGGAAAGAGTGACAGTCCGACTTAACCTGAGCTATACTATTCCCTACTTTACTACCTGGGGGGGGGGGGATGGAAGAAAAGAAGACGAAAGAAAAACAGAGTCAGACATAAAGCCTGAGTAAGTTCAGTAACTTCTAGCATGTGAACATGGAAAAACAAAACGACATTAATTAACTGAATACAAGATAACACCATGATGATAGGGTTGGCAAGATTAGACAAGATTAACACAAGATATGCTAAGCTAAGATAAACCGGATATGATCTAAAACTTTCGCCGCTTGCCTATTTCCTTGTTATACTGGTTTCTATATCTCTGCACCACCTAACTAGTGTCCCAACTAGTAACGATAACGTGATCCCAATCCCTGTAGTTTCCGTTGCCTTCAGGCATACATTTATTATTTATTACCAAGATCTAATCTAGGGTTTTCTATCAAGTGCTTTCTAGATTCAACTAGAGTTTACGCTATCTGCTGAACGCTTCTCGGATTCAGGGTTTATGCCACCTAGTCCAACTAGGGATAATGCTACCTATCGAACGATGCCCCCAAGTCTAGGACACACTACCTAAAGTGGTATATGTTCCTATACTTCCCCACGCATGTATCGCGAATCGTTATCGCTTGTCTAGATGCACATGTCCTACAATGTGCGGCCCGAGTCCTGTGGCAGGGCAAATCAAGAAACACAGAACTCGGTCGGGAGCTTTCAGATATCTGTCGATGCAGATGCTAAGGTCTGTTTTTATTCCAGTGGCTATGGTCTCACTCGACCCCTCCCTCAACTAATGAAAGGCACACCTTGAAAAATAAGAACTATACGCAGGCCCCCCTATGCCCCACTAACCTATGGCCATCCTCACCCATAACTAGATAGCGAGTATATGGTCTTTTGGAGTTCTCCGCCTTTCCGCTTCACGTATCTCGATTGACTCAAGATGGACGGTAGACGACGAGTTGCTATCACAGGGCTACCGTTTTCTCGCCGAATCACGCTGGTCCATCCTAGTCTTTAGGTTGCCATATTTTGCAACCAAGGCATACCCTTGGTTCTTCTAACGCAGACCTTAACCTCTGTGAGCCTAGGAGGATCATCTACAGCCTCACAGAGGGATTCCAAGAGTACCCTCACGTCCCCTCGAAGCCTCGGGCTTCGTAACCCAATTCGTTGGAGCCTTCTTTTTACTCAGACGGACGTTCGCTCCTTCCCGTGTTATACTAAAAATTACTACTTAGTTTTGCTAACTAAGGTTTACCACTTAGTTTCCAGAATCGTTGTTATCTTAACTAAGGTTTACTACTTAGCTCCTTTTAACTAAGGTTTACTACTTAGTTCTCTTTCTCGTCAAGTTGGGTTGGTTAAGTGTCTTTAGTCAATTCAAGCTAACTTAACCTTCTTCATTTATCCTGATAAATTGGTTAAATGTTATCAGTAATTCATGTTGAGTTAACCCTACCACAAACCAAGTTATATTGGTTAAGTATTTCTTATTACTTAACCCTACCCATTCATCCTGTATTGGTTAAGTGTTCCTTTTTAACTTAACCTTGCTCGTCTTTTTTAACTAACATGTTATTAATGGTTAAGTATTATCCCTTCATGTTTTAGACTTAACCCTATTCCTTTATCACAATCTAATGGTTAAGTGTTCAAGTTTTACTTAACCCTACGGTCTAGCCCAGCTAACATATCAAATTGGCTAAGTGTATTAGATTTTACTTAACCTTAACCTCTAGTTTAGTTAACATGTTAATTTGGCTAAGTGTATTAACTTTACTTAACCCCACCTTCTAGTCTAGTTAACATGTTAATTTGGCTAAGTGTTTTCTAAGTTACTTAACCCTTACAAATCTTGTATTGTTACCATGAGTATGGTTAAGTGTCCCTATGGACTTAGCCCTCCCATTCTAGCTTAACTGTGTTAAGTTGGTTAAGTGTTCCTATGGACTTAACCCTCCCATTCTAGCTTAACTGTGTTAAGTGTCTGTATGAACCTAACCCCACCCACCGGTTTGGTTATCATGTTGAACTGGTTAAGTGTCTTAGTTAACTTAACCCTACCATTCTTGTTCTAGCTTTAACTAAATAAATTAAAGCCGCGACCACTCACATTAGACAGGTATTGTTGCGATTACTGGATGTGCCGGTTGGTTCCGGGAAGGTTTACATCGCAACTCAGTCTAACCTCGAGTTAGGCATATTCGTGTTTTCTAAGTTCAAAGGGTTTTGATAAATTTTTAAATCAGGTTTTGAAAGTAACCATCCCGTCTGTCGGATCAGTTAGGGATAGCCAGGGAGAGTAGGAAACTTGTATTTTCCAAACCCAAGCCTAGACACTATCCTCTCTCTCACCCTAGAACTTTTTGGTGTATTATTAAAAGAGATGTCATTAATAAACCTTTAATTTGTCTAAATTTTCATTTCCTCATTTAGGACAAATTCTATAAGTAAATCATTCCTAATTTACTTATTTCCTGATTACTCTTTTAATGTAAATTGTCAACATTTATTCTTATGGCCCATTTTCCCCTCTATATCATATTTATGCTTTTTGGCATGTAAAATATACCAAATTAAGTGTCACTAACTATGATTTTTTCCAAACATGACAATTACTCCCAATTATGGCCAATTTCAAATTTATGCCAAATTAGCTAATCCAATTCTGATTTAACATTACAGTTCATGTCCAACTAGACTTATTATTCTAGTTCACAATTCATGTAAATGCTAGATTTACAAGTCAATACTAGATTCAAATTACACATCCTATAATCCATGTCAAATTTATCCAATTTGCTTTTCTATGAACATGCCATAATACATGCTCCCAATTTATGCCAATTTCCAAGTTAAAAACTACGTTTTTAGTAAATTTCATATTTTGCCCAAATCGTATTCCCACCGTTAGTACAATCGTGATTCAACCTAGATTATAGATAAATCTAGATTCGTAGAAAATAGGGAATGAAACAAAGATGCTATGAAAAGGATAGACATAATAACTGGCATAAAATGATAATTTACTAATTACAGACCTAAAGAACTTCACTGAAATTGATCTAAAACATCGAAGGCCTATAGGTCTGAAAATCTTATGACATAAAAAGGGTTGAATAACGACGTAGGTTCAAGAACATGGGTAGACCTAACTTAATAGGTAAATTCCCAAGGTCTAAAACCAAAGAAAACTAAGAATAGACAAAATAGATAATCAAGTTTAGACCCAATTTCACAGTCACAAAACTTAAGCAACACTTTCCTAGTCATGAATCATAGGTGTTTAATCACAGTTGTCCTAGTTATGTCATAGGCAATAGTTTATGCTTCCTAGTCAAAGGCATAAGCTTGTGTTCATTGTCAAGGAAATAATTCTTATAGTCACAATCACAGTCATAGGCAATGCTCATAGTCATAGGCAATGTTCATAGTCATAGGCAATGTTCATAGTCATAGGCAAGGCCTAATTGGTCATCGAATCATAACAGTTCTTAATTAGGTCCAAGGATATAGGCATAGAATCGAATAGAAAGATTTGGCATATTCTTTTATTCCTTTAATTTCATGTCTCAAATAGAGAAAGTGTTCAAATCTAAAAAGTAACCGACTTACAGAGATTAGATTAGATTCGTAGAAAAACAGTCGTTGAAGTCGTTTGAATCTTCACTTGAATCCTAGCTTGACTTGAATCTCCTCTTGAAAGTCTTGAGCAGCATTTCCTCGTCTTGATTTATTTTATATATTATTTTATTTATACATTTTCTCAGAGGCAACATAAGGATAGAAAAGAATTGTGAATAGAGAAGGAGACTAAGGCTGTTTATATAGTGTAGAAGTCAACGAATCTGGTTAGAATGGCGTCCGCATACAGAAGAACGAACCAGACTGCAGATCCGGAAAAAGCAGGGGGGTCGACCCCCAGGTCGACTACCCAGTCGACCTGGGTCCTGGGGGGAGTTTTCCCGACCAGCCCAATCTGGGTCTGTTTTTCGAATTTGAACTCGTTTTTGACCTGTTCGAATTTTAAATCGAATTCTAAAACTTCTGAAGACCATAACTCCTTCATACGGAGTCCGATTAACGCAAACTCGGACTCTATCTCACGCAGAATTCCGAGACGAACCCAATGGCGCAGCCCGTTCCCATTGATTTTGATTTTAAAATTTAATTCTGCCTTGATTTTTGAATCTTAGTGTTACAGAATTACGGGGTATTACATCCTCCCCCACTTAAAAGGATTTCATCCCCGAAATCTTCAAGTTAGGAAGAGTGTGTCCTACCATCCAATCACCCATCTACTCAACCATTCAATCACAGGCATTCATTGTCCTTAAAAGATTTCTAATGCTTTTATGTTCATATGCATAGTGTGTGTATATGTCTTTATCTAATACAAAATCAGGCGGTCTACTGATTCAGTTAACCTCCTTAATGCGAATCATGTCAGTGCCATGCGTCCAAATCGTGTATGCAAGCATCCATAGTTATGTAAATACTACATGCGTGCATAGCCATTCATCCATATGCAACATCCATGTGATACCATATAAAGCTCAACTTAGAAACAAATACATATCTGTAAATGCAATATGAAAGCGTCCGAACTGATCTAGTGCCTAATACGTATGTATATGCATTCACGAGCAACCATTAGCAACCACTTGCAACCATCAACCATAACATGTTTCAAATACATGTTTACATCCACTGGCTTCTACCTAAGGATCGAAGATACGACCTAGAGGATATACTTTGGAAAGAGAGAAACAATTATGCGTAAAGCTCCTAAAAAAAAGAAATCAAGGATGCACCCTTAAGGAAAAGGGTATGATGCTAGTATCTAGCCTTCTTGAGCTTTACTCCACTGTATCTTAACTAATTTAACTTCACGATTGTGAAGTTCCTGAT
This sequence comes from Allium sativum, assembly GCA_030737875.1. NCBI lineage: Eukaryota > Viridiplantae > Streptophyta > Magnoliopsida > Asparagales > Amaryllidaceae > Allium > Allium sativum. The sequence goes on from CM060923.1 coordinate 244,376,417, forward strand.
CTCCATTTCCAAAATAAACAGGTGTCAATCACAGTACCAAGTATATGTACTAAGATGATTAGAGGTCTCCCTCTTATCTGCCATGCCATAACTATAAGGGTCGAAAGGTTACTACATGCTTTTTAGAGTGCCTGTCACAACTATTCATCTCTCACGCAAACCATCCTAGTCGAACTCGACATTCCTCAAGTACAAGCCCCAAAGGCCTAAACCTATATTAGACAAGCACCCAAGGAATATCTCCTCCGAATTTAGACGATCTACGTGAGATGATATAAGCAAACTCTATAGCTTTTCTCAAATCCCAAAAATAAACTGGTCGGACCACCAATTAGATTTGAGACTCTAGTGGGATCTTTCTACTATACAAGTACTACGGTGCAGAGACTCAACTATGGAAGTGGATATGAACAAATGCGAAACGCTAAAACCAAAGGAAAGAGTACGAACAGCAAAACTAGACTCTTCCAACAGAACTTTTCTACCTTTCTCATAGGTACGCTTAGTGGTGAAAGCATGTACTTGCCCTTCTGAAAATCTTGTCCTTTGTCCTTTCTCTTGTCCTTAATTATATGCCCTATTATATCATAGAAAGCTACTTCCTCTTGTCTTAGGTTTTATAATTCCTTCCTCCTTGGTGAGCCAAGTCCCTATCCATGAACTCCTTTTCCTTGGGTTGTGCTCCTTAGCCAAACTCCTCATCCTCCCCCGTGTGTAATCATGTTGACAAACCTCTCGAAAGCTGCCTCCCTCGTACAGAAAACCCTACAAAGCTTGAAAGAAAACTGGCCGCAGGTGAAACTACTACGGCTATAGATGGAAGTCGGGCATTACTTCGCCCTTCGATTAGGTTACCTCCCAGAAAGCCAGGAGCCTCAGGGACTCAAGAAAGAAGGAGACAAGAATTCAAACAGAGGAAGAGAAGATAATGCGTATGGCTTTGGGGAATATGCCTTTAAAACAAATCTTTTCTCTTGAAAATGCTTCTTTTAAAACCGTTTTGAAAATAATTTTTCAAATCCTTTATCTGATCTGGTAACCTTCAGCTCTGATACCACGTGTAACACCCCACATCCGTTAGTGTCACTCACAAAGGGAATGCACTAAGTTCTGTGGAGCATTTAGGGTAAAAGATGCAGATAAATTACAAGATAGACAAAAATTAAACAACGGAAAATAAAACTTTGCTTTATTAATAAAATAGTTTGTACAATAATTTCTTTACAATATCAGAGTATCATCTGTCTTACAAAATAAAGAAGCATAAAACAACATTTGTGTTCCCCAATTTTAGCAAGAGCCAGCCATAGCATCTGAAAAGAGAAACCAAGCAAAACTTCAACAAATCTTCAAGCTGGGAAAGAGTGACAGTCCGACTTAACCTGAGCTATACTATTCCCTCCTTTACTACCTGGGGGGGGACGGAAGAAAAGAAGACGAAGGAAAAACAGAGTTAGACATAAAGCCTGAGTAAGTTTAGTAACTTCTAGCATGTGAACGCGGAAAAACAAAACGACATGAATTAACTGAATACAAGATAACACCATGATGATAGGGTTGGCAAGATTAGACAAGATTAACACAAGATATGCTAAGCTAAGATAAACCGAATATGCTCTAATACTTTCGCCGCTTCGCTATTTCCTTGTTATACTGGTTTCTATATCTCTACACCACCTAACTACTGTCCCAACTAGTAACGATATCGTGATCCCAATCCCTGTAGTTTCCGTTGCCTTCAGGCATACATTTATTATTTATTACCTAGACCTAATCTAGGGTTTTCTATCAAGTGCTTTCTAGATTCAACTATAGTTTACGCTATCTGCTGAACGCTTCTCGGATTCAGGGTTTATGCCACCTAGTCCAACTAGGGATTATGCTACCTGTCGAACGATGCCCACCAGTCTAGGACACACTACCTAAAGTGGTATATGTTCCTATACTTCCCCACGCATGTATCGCGAATCGTTATCGCTTGTTTAGATGCACATGTCCTGTAATGTGCAGCCCGAGTCCTGTGGCAGGGCAAATCAAGAAACACAGAACTCGGTCGGGAGCTTTCAGATATCTGCCGATGCAGATGCTAAGGTCTGTTTTTATTCCAGTGGCTATGGTCCCACTCGACCCCTCCCTCAACTAATGAAAGGCACACCTTGAAAAATGAGAACTATACGCAGGCCCCCCTATGCCCCACTAACCTATGGCCATCCTCACCCATAACTAGATAGCAAGTATATGGTCTTTTGGAGTTCTCCGCCTTTCCGCTTCACGTATCTCGATTGACTCAAGATGGATGGTAGACGACGAGTTGCTATCACAGGGCTACCGTTTTCTCGTCGAATCACGCTGGTCCATCCAAGTCTTTAGGTTGCCATATTTTGCAACCAAGGCATACCCTTGGTTCTTCTAACGCAGACCTTAACCTTTGTGCGCCCAGGAGGATCATCTGCAGCCTCACAGAGGGATACCAAGAGTACCCTCACGTCCCCTCGAAGCCTCGGGCTTCGTAACCCAATTCATTGGAGCCTTCTTTTAACTCAGACGGACGTTCGCTCCTTCCCATGTTATACTAAGAATTACTACTTAGTTTTGCTAACTAAGGTTTACCACTTAGTTTCCAGAATCGTTGTTATCTTAAATAAGGTTTACTACTTAGCTCCTTTTAACTAAGGTTTACTACTTAGTTCTCTTTCTCGTCAAGTTGGGTTGGTTAAGTGTCTTTAGTCAATTCAAGCTAACTTAACCTTCTTCATTTATTCTGATAAACTGGTTAAGTGTTATCAGTAATTCATGTTGCTTAACCCTACCACAAACCAAGTTATATTGGTTAAGTATTTCTTATTACTTAACCCTACCCATTCATCCTGTATTGTTTAAGTGTTCCTTTTTAACTTAACCTTGCCCGTCTGTTTTAACTAACATGTTATTAATGGTTAAGTATTATCCCTTCATGTTTTAGACTTAACCCTATTCCTTTATCACAATCTGATGGTTAAGTGTTCAAGTTTTACTTAACCCTACGGTCTAGCCCAGCTAACATATCAAATTGGCTAAGTGTATTAGATTTTACTTAACCTCAACCTCTAGTCTAGTTAACATGTTAATTTGGCTAAGTGTATTTACTTTACTTAACCCCACCTTCTAGTCTAGTTAACATGTTAATTTGGCTAAGTGTTTTCTTAGTTACTTAACCCCTACAAATCTTGTTTTGTTACCATGAGTTTGGTTAAGTGTCCCTATGGACTTAGCCCTCCCATTCTGGCTTAACTGTGTTAAGTTGGTTAAGTGTTCCTATGGACTTAACCCTCCCATTCTAGCTTAACTGTGTTAAGTGTCTGTATGAACCTAACCCCACCCACCGGTTTGGTTATCATGTTGAACTGGTTAAGTGTCTTAGTTAACTTAACCCTACCATTCTTGTTCTAGCTTTAACTAAATAAATTAAAGCTGCGACCACTCACGTTAGACAGGTATTGTTGCGATTACTGGATGTGCCGGTTGGTTCCGAGCAGGTTTACATCGCAACTCAGTCTAACCTTGGGTTAGGCATATTCGTGTTTTCTAAGTTCAAAGGGTTTTGATAAATTTTCAAATCAGGTTTTGAAAGTAACCATCCCGTCCGTCGGATCAGTTAGGGATAGCCAGGGAGAGTAGGAAACTTGTATTTTCCAAACCCAAGCCTAGACACTATCCTCTCTCTCACCCGAGAACTTTCTGGTGTATTATTAAAAGAGATGTCGTTAATAAACCTTTAATTTGTCTAAATTTTCATTTCCTCATTTAGGACAAATTCTATAAGTAAATCATTCCTAATTTACTTATTTCCTGATTACTTTTTTAATGTAAATTGTCAACATTTATTCTTATGGCCCATTTTCCCCTCTATATCATATTTATGCTTTTTGGTATGTAAACTATACCAAATTAAATGTCACTAACCATGATTTTTGCCAAACATGACAATTACTCCCAATTATGGCCAATTTCAAATTTATGCCAAATTAGCTAATCCAATTCTGATTTAACATTACAGTTCATGTCCAACTAGACTTATTATTCTAGTTCACAATTCATGTAAATGCTAGATTTACAAGTCAATACTAGATTCAAATTACACATCCTATAATCCATGTCAAATTTATCCAATTTGCATTTCTATGAACATGCCATAATACATGTTCCCAATTTATGCCAATTTCCAAGTTAAAAACTACGTTTTTAGTAAATTTCATATTTTGCCCAAATCGTATTTCCACCGTTAGTATAATCGTGATTCAACCTAGATTATAGATAAATCTAGATTCGTAGAAAATAGGGAATGAACCAGAGATGCTATGAAAAGGATAGACATAATAACTAGCATAAAATGATAATTTACTAATTACAGGCCTAAAGAATTTCACTGAAATTGATCTAAAACATCGAAGGCCTATAGGTCTGAAAATCTTATGACATAAAAAAAGTTGAATAACGACGTAGGTTCAAGAACATGAGTAGACCTAACTTAATAGTAAATTCTCAAGGTCTAAAACCAAAGAAAACCAAGAATAGACAAAATAGATAATCAGGTTTAGACCCAATTTCACAGTCACAAAACTTAAGCAACACTTTCCTAGTCATGAATCATAGGTGTTTAATCACAGTTGTCCTAGTTATGTCATAGGCAATAGTTTATGCTTCCTAGTCAAAGGCATAAGCTTGTGTTCATAGTCAAGGAAATAATTCTTGTAGTCACAATCACAATCATAGGCAATGCTCATAGTCATAGGCAATGTTCATAGTCATAGGCAATGTTCATAGTCATAGGCAATGTTCCTAGTCATAGGCAAGGCCTAATTGGTCATCGAATCATAACAGTTCTTAATTAGGTCCAAGGATATAGGCACAGATTCGAATAGAAAGATTTGGCATATTCTTTTATTCCTTTAATTTCATGTCTCGAATAGAGAAAGTGTTCAAATCTAAAAAGTAACCGACTTACAGAGATTAGATTAGATTCGTAGAAAAACAGTCGTTGAAGTCGTTTGAATCTTCACTTGAATCCTAGCTTGACTTGAATCTCATCTTGAAAGTCTTGAGCAGCATTTCCTCGTCTTGATTTATTTTATATATTATTTTATTTATACATTTTCTCAGAGGCGGCATAAGAATAGAAAAGAAATGTGAATAGAGAAGGAGACTAAGGCTGTTTATATAGTGTAGAAGTCAATGAATCTGGTCAGAATGGCGTCCGGATACAGATGAACGAACCAGACTGCAGATCTGGAAAAAGCAGGGGGGTCGACCCCAAGGTCGACTACCCAGTCGACCTGGGTGCCCCAGGTCGACTACCCAGTCGACATGGGTACTCCCAGATTGACTACCCGGTTGACCTGGGTCCTGGGCGGGAATTTTCCCGCCCAGCCAAATCTGGGTCTGTTTTTCGAATTTGCACTCGTTTTTGACCTGTTCGAATTTTAAATCGAATTCTAAAACTTCTGAAGACCATAACTCCTTCATACGGAGTCCGATTAACGCAAACTCGGACTCTATCTCAGGCAGATTTCCGAGACGAACCGAATGGCGCAGCCCGTTCCCCTAGATTTTGATTTTAAAATTTAATTCTGCCTTGATTTGTGAATCTTAGTGTTACAGAATTACGAGGTGTTACATCCTCCCCCACTTAAAAGGATTTCGTCCCCGAAATCTTCAAGTTAGGAAGAGTATGTCCAACCATCCAATCACCCATCTACTCAACCATTCAATCATAGGCATTCATTGTCCTTAAAAGATTTCTAATGCTTTCATGTTCATATGCATAGTGTGTGTATATGTCTTTATCTAATGCAAAATCAGGCGGTCTACTGATTCAGTTGACCTCCTTAATGCGAATCATGTTAGTGCCATGCGTCCAAATCATGTATGCAAGCATCCCTAGTTATGTAAATACTACATGCGTGCATAGCCATTCATCCATATGCAACAACCATGTGATACCATATCATGCTCAACTTACAAACAAATACATATCTGTAAATGCAATATGAAAGCGTCTGAACTGATCTAGTGCCTAATACGTATGTATATGCATCCACGAGCAACCATTAGCAACCACTTGCAACCATCAACCATAACATGTTTCAAATACATGTTTACATCCATTGGCTTCTACCTAAAGATCGAAGATACGACCTAGAGGATATACTTTGGAAAGAGAGAAACAATTATGCGTAAAGCTCCTAAAAAAAAGAAATCAAGGATGCACCCTTAAGGAAAAGGGTATGATGCTAGTATCTAGCCTTCTTGAGCTTTACTCCACTGTATCTTAACTAATTTAACTTCACGATTGTGAAGTTCCTGATCTCCATTTCCAAAATAAACAGGTGTCAATCACGGTACCAAGTATATGTGCTAAGATAATTAGAGGTCTCCCTCTTATCCGCCGTGCCATAACTATAAGGGTCGAAAGGTTACTACGTGTTTTTTAGAGTGCCTGTCACAACTATTAATCTCTCACGCAAACCATCCTAGTCGAACTCGACATTCCTCAAGTACAAGCCCCAAAGGCCTAAACCAATATTAGATAAGCACCCAAGGAATATCTCCTCCGAACTTAGACGATCTACGTGAGATGATATAAGCAAACTCGATAGCTATTCTCAAATCCCAAAAATAAATTGGTCGGACCACCAATTGGATTTGAGACTCTAGTGGGATCTTTCTACTATACAAGTACTATGGTGCAGAGACTCAACTATGGAAGTGGATATGAACAAATGCGAAACGCTAAAACCAAAGGAAAGAGTACGAACAGCAAAACTGGACTCTTCCAACAGAAATTTTCTACCTTTCTCCTAGGTACGCTTAGTGGTGAAAGCATGTACTTGCCCTTCTGAAAATCTTGTCCTTTTTCCTTTCTCTTGTCCTTAATTATATGCCCTATTATATCATAGAAAGCTACTTCCTCTTGTCTTAGGTTTTATAATTCCTTCCTCCTTGGTGAGCCAAGTCCCTATCCATGAATTCCTTTTCCTTGGGTTGTGCTCCTTAGCCAAACTCCTCATCCTCCTCCGTGTGTAATCATGTTGACAAACCTCTCGAAAGCTGCCTCCATCGTACATAAAACCCTACAAAGCTTGAAAGAAAACTGGCCGCAGGTGAAACTACTACGGCTATATATGGAAGTCGGGCATTACTTCGCCCTTCGATGAGGTTACCTCCCAGAAAGCCAGGAGCCCCAGGGACTCAAGAAAGAAGGAGACAAGAATTCAAACAGAGGAAGAGAAGATAGTGCGTATGGCTTTGGTGAATATGCCTTTAAAACAAATCTTTTCTCTTGAAAATGCTTCTTTTAAAACCGTTTTGAAAATAATTTTTCAAATCCTTTATCTGATCTGGTAACCTTCAGCTCTGATACCACGTGTAACACCCCACATCTGTTAGTGTCACTCACAAAGGGAATGCACTAAGTTCTGTGGAGCATTTAGGGTAAAAGATGCAGATAAATTACAAGATAGACAAAAATTAAACAGTGGAAAATAAAACTTTTCTTTATTGATAAAATAGTTTGTACAATAATTTCTTTACAACATCAGAGTATCATCTGTCTTACAAAATAAAGAAGCATAAAACAACATTTATGTTCCCCAATTTTAGCAAGAGCCAGCCATAGCATCTGAAAAGAGAATCCAAGCAAAACTTCAACAAATCTTCAAGCTGGGAAAGAGTGACAGTCCGACTTAACCTGAGCTATACTATTCCCTCCTTTACTACCTGGGGGGGGACGGAAGAAAAGAAGACGAAAGAAAAACAGAGTCAGACATAAAGCCTGAGTAAGTTCAGTAACTTTTAGCATGAGAACATGGAAAAACAAAACGACATGAATTAACTGAATACAAGATAACACCATGATGATAGGGTTGGCAAGATTAGACAAGATTAACACAAGATATGCTAAGCCAAGATAAACCGGATATGCTCTAATACATTCGCCGCTTCGCTATTTCCTTGTTATACTAGTTTCTATATCTCTGCACCACCTAACTAGTGTCCCAACTAGTAACGATAACGTGATCCCAATCCCTGTAGTTTCCGTTGCCTTCAGGCATACATTTATTATTTATTACCTAGACCTAATCTAGGGTTTTCTATCAAGTGCTTTCTAGATTCAACTATAGTTTACGCTATCTGTTGAACGCTTCTCGGATTCAGGGTTTATGCCACCTAGTCCAACTAGGGATTATGCTACCTGTCGAACGATGCCCCCAAGTCTAGGACACACTACCTAAAGTGGTATATGTTCCTATACTTCCCCACGCATGTATCGCGAATCGTTATCGCTTGTCTAGATGCACATGTCCTGTAATGTGCGACCCGAGTCCTGTGGGAGGGCAAATCAAGAAACACAGAACTTGGTCGGGAGCTTTCAGATATCTGCCGATGCAGATGCTAAGGTCTGTTTTTATTCCAGTGGCTATGGTCCCACTCGACCCCTCCCTCAACTAATGAAAGGCACACCTTGAAAAATGAGAACTATACGCAGGCCCCCCTATGCCCCACTAACCTATGGCCATCCTCACCCATAACTAGATAGCAAGTTTATGGTCTTTTGGAGTTCTCCGCCTTTCCGCTTCACGTATCTCGATTGACTCAAGATGGATGGTAGACGACGAGTTGCTATCACAGGGCTACCGTTTTCTCACCGAATCACGCTGGTGCATCCTAGTCTTTAGGTTGCCATATTTTGCAACCAAGGCATACCCTTGGTTCTTCTAACGCAGACCTTAACCTCTGTGAGCCCAGGAGGATCATCTGCAGCCTCACAGAGGGATACCAAGAGTACCCTCACGTCCCCTCGAAGCCTCGGGCTTCGTAACCCAATTCGTTGGAGCCTTCTTTTTACTTAGACGGACGTTCGCTCCTTCCCGTGTTATACTAAGAATTACTACTTAGTTTTGCTAACTAAGGTTTACCACTTAGTTTCCAGAATCGTTGTTATCTTAACTAAGGTTTACTACTTAGCTCCTTTTAACTAAGGTTTACTACTTAGTTCTCTTTCTCGTCAAGTTGGGTTGGTTAAGTGTCTTTAGTCAATTCAAGCTAACTTAACCTTCTTCATTTATCCTGATAAACTGGTTAAGTGTTATCAGTAATTCATGTTGACTTAACCCTACCACAAACCAAGTTATATTGGTTAAGTATTTCTTATTACTTAACCCTACCCATTCATCCTGTATTGGTTAAGTGTTCCTTTTTAATTTAACCTTGCCCGTCTGTTTTAACTAACATGTTATTAATGGTTAAGTATTATCCCTTCATGTTTTAGACTTAACCCTATTCCTTTATCACAATCTGATGGTTAAGTGTTCAAGTTTTACTTAACCCTACGGTCTAGCCCAGCTAACGTATCAAATTGGCTAAGTGTATTAGATTTTACTTAACCTCAACCTCTAGTCTAGTTAACATGTTAATTTGGCTAAGTGTATTAACTTTACCTAACCCCACCTTCTAGTCTAGTTAACATGTTAATTTAGCTAAGTGTTATCTTAGTTACTTAACCCCTACAAATCTTGTCTTGTTACCATGAGTTTGGTTAGGTGTCCCTATGGACTTAGCCCTCCCATTCTAGCTTAACTGTGTTAAGTTGGTTAAGTGTTCCTATGGACTTGACCCTCCCATTCTAGCTTAACTGTGTTAAGTGTCTGTATGAACTAACCCCACCCACCGGTTTGGTTATCATGTTGAACTAGTTAAGTGTCTTAGTTAACTTAACCCTACCATTCTTGTTCTATCTTTAACTAAATAAATTAAAGCTGCGACCACTCACATTAGACAGGTATTGTTGCGATTACTGGATGTGCCGGTTGGTTCCGGGCAGGTTTACATCGCAACTCAGTCTAACCTCGGGTTAGGCATATTCGTGTTTTCTAAGTTCAAAGGGTTTTGATAAATTTTCAAATCAGGTTTTGAAAGTAACCATCCCATCCGTCGGATCGGTTAGGGATAGCCAGGGAGAGTAGGAAACTTGTATTTTCCAAACCCAAGCCTAGACACTATCCTCTCTGTCACCCTAGAAATTTCTGGTGTATTATTAAAAGAGATGTCGTTAATAAACCTTTAATTTGTCTAAATTTACATTTCCTCATTTAGGACAAATTCTATAAGTAAATCATTCCTAATTTACTTATTTCCTGATTACTTTTTTAATGTAAATTGTCAACATTTATTCTTATGGCCCATTTTCCCCTCTATATCATATTTATGCTTTTTGTTATGTAAACTATACCAAATTAAGTGTCATTAACCATGATTTTTGCCAAACATGACAATTACTCCCAATTATGGCCAATTTCAAATTTATGCCAAATTATCTAATCCAATTCTGATTTATCATTACAGTTCATGTCCAACTAGACTTATTATTCTAGTTCACAATTCATGTAAATGCTAGATTTACAAGTCAATACTAGATTCAAATTACACATCCTATAATCCATGTCAAATTTATCCAATTTGCATTTCTATGAACATGCCATAATACATGTTCCCAATTTATGCCAATTTCCAAGTAAAAAACTACGTCTTTACTAAATTTCATATTTTGCCCAAATCGTATTCCCACCGTTAGTACAATCGTGATTCAACCTAGATTATAGATAAATCTAGATTCGTAGAAAATAGGGAATGAACCAAAGATGCTATGAAAAGGATAGACATAATAACTGGCATAAAATGATAATTTACTAATTACAGGCCTAAAGAATTTCACTGAAATTGATCTAAAACATCGAAGGCCTATAGGTCTGAAAATCTTATGACATAAAAAGGGTTGAATAACGACGTAGGTTCAAGAACATGGGTAGACCTAATTTCACTGTCACAAAACTTAAGAATAGACAAAGAAAATAAAGAATCGACAAAATAGATAATCAGGTTTAGACCCAATTTCACTGTCACAAAACTTAAGCAAAGAAAACAAAGAATAGACAAAATAGATAATCAGGTTTAGACCCAATTTCACTGTCACAAAACTTAAGCAACACTTTCCTAGTCATGAATCATAGGTGTTTAATCATAGATGACCTAGTTATGTCATAGGCAATAGTTTATGCTTCCTAGTCAAAGGCATAAGCTTGTGTTCATAGTCAAGGAAATAATTCTTGTAGTCACAATCACAATCATAGGCAATGTTCATAGTCATAGGCAATGTTCATAGTCATAGGCAATGTTCATAGTCATAGGCAAGGCATAATTGGTCATCGAATCATAACAGTTCTTAATTAGGTCCAAGGATATAAGCACAGATTCGAATAGAAAGATTTGGCATATTCTTTTATTCCTTTAATTTCATGTCTCGAATAGAGAAAGCGTTCAAATCTAAAAAGTAACCGACTTACAGAGATTAGATTAGATTTGTAGAAAAACAGTCGTTGAAGTCGTTTGAATCTTCACTTGAATCCTAGCTTGACTTGAATCTCCTCTTGAAAGTCTTGAGCAACATTTCCTCGTCTTGATTTATTTTATATATTATTTTATTTATACATTTTCTCAGAGGCAACATAAGGATAGAAAAGAATTGTGAATAGAGAAGGAGACTAAGGCTGTTTATATAGTGTAGAAGTCAACGAATCTGGTCAGAATGGCGTCCGGATACAGAAGAACGAACCAGACAGCAGATCTGGAAAAAGCAGGGGGGTCGACCGCCAGGTCGACTACCCAGTCGACTTGGGTGCCCCAGGTCGACTACCCAGTCGACCTGGGTACCCCCAGGTCGACTACCCAGTCGACCTGGGTCCTGGATGGGAATTTTCCCGCCCAGCCCAATCTGGGTCTCTTTTTCGAATTTGAACTCGTTTTTGACCTGTTCGAATTTTAAATCGAATTCTAAAACTTCTGAAGACCATAACTCCTTCATATGGAGTCCGATTAACGCAAACTCGGACTCTATCTCAGGTAGAATTCTGAGACGAACCCAATGGCGCAGCCCGTTCCCCTTGATTTTGATTTTAAAATTTAATTCTGCCTTGATTTTTGAATCTTAGTGTTACAGAATTACGGGGTGTTACATCCTCCCCCACTTAAAAGGATTTCGTCCCCGAAATCTTCAAGTTAGGAAGAGTGTGTCCTACCATCCAATCACCGATCTACTCAACCATTCAATCATAGGCATTCATTGTCCTTAAAAGATTTCTAATTCTTTCATGTTCATATGCATAGTGTGTGTATATGTCTTTATCTAATGCAAAATCAGGCGGTCTACTGATTCAGTTGACCTCCTTAATGCGAATCATGTCAGTGCCATGCGTCCAAATCATGTATGCAAGCATCCCTAGTTATGTAAATACTACATGCGTGCATAGCCATTCATCCATATGCAACATCCATGTGATACCATATCAAGCTCAACTTACAAACAAATACATATCTATAAATGCAATATGAAAGCGTCTGAACTGATCTAGTGCCTAATACGTATGTATATGCATTCACGAGCAACCATTAGCAATCACTTGCAACCATCAACCATAACATGTTTCAAATACATGTTTACATCCATTGGCTTCTACCTAAAGATCGAAGATACGACCTAGAGGATATACTTTGGAAAGAGAGAAACAATTATGCGTAAAGCTCCTAAAAAAAAGAAATCAAGGATGCACCCTTAAGGAAAAGGGTATGATGCTAGTATCTAGCCTTCTTGAGCTTTACTCCACTGTATCTTAACTAATTTAACTTCACGATTGTGAAGTTCCTGATCTCCATTTCCAAAATAAATAGATGTCAATCACGGTACCAAGTATATGTACTAAGATGATTAGAGGTCTCCCTCTTATCCGCTGTGCCATAACTATAAGGGTCGAAAGGTTACTACGTGCTTTTTAGAGTGCTTGTCACAGCTATTCATCTCTCACGCAAACCATCCTAGTCGAACTAGACATTCCTCAAGTACAAGCCCCAAAGGCCTAAACCAATATTAGACAAGCACCCAAGGAATATCTCCTCCAAATTTAGACGATCTACGTGAGATGATATAAGCAAACTCGATAGCTATTCTCAAATCCCAAAAATAAACTGGTCGGACCACCAATTGGATTTGAGACTCTAGTGGGATCTTTCTACTATACAAGTACTATGGTGCAGAGACTCAACTATGGAAGTGGATATGAACAAATGCGAAATGCTAAAACCAAAGGAAAGAGTACGAACAGCAAAACTAGACTCTTCCAATAGAACTTTTCTACCTTTCTCCTAGGTACGCTTAGTGGTGAAAGCATGTACTTGCCCTTCTGAAAATTTTGTCCTTTGTCCTTTCTCTTGTCCTTAATTATATGCCCTATTATATCATAGAAAGCTACTTCCTCTTGTCTTAGGTTTTATAATTCCTTCCTCCTTGGTGAGCCAAGTCCCTATCCATGAATTCCTTTTCCTTGGGTTGTGCTCCTTAGCCAAACTCCTCATCCTCCTCCGTGTGTAATCATGTTGACAAACCTCTCGAAAGCTGCCTCCATCGTACAGAAAACCCTACAAAGCTTGAAAGAAAACTGGGCGCAGGTGAAACTACTACGGCTATAGATGGAAGTCGGGCATTATTTCGCCCTTCGATGAGGTTACCTCCCAGAAAGCCAGGAGCCCCAGGGACTCAAGAAAGAAGGAGACAAGAATTCAAACAGAGGAAGAGAAGATAGTGCGTATGGCTTTGGGGAATATGCCTTTAAAACAAATCTTTTCTCTTGTAAATGCTTTTTTTAAAACCGTTTTGAAAATAATTTTTCAAATCCTTTATCTGATCTGGTAACCTTCAGCTCTGATACCACGTGTAACACCCCACATCCTTTAGTGTCACTCACAAAGGGAATGCACTAAGTTCTGTGGAGCATTTAGGGTAAAAGATGCAGATAAATTACAAGACAGACAAAAATTAAACAGCAGAAAATAAAACTTTGCTTTATTGATAAAATAGTTTGTACAATAATTTCTTTACAATATCAGACTATCATCTGTCTTATAAAATAAAGAAGCATAAAACAACATTTATGTTCCCCAATTTTAGCAAGAGCCAGCCATAGCATCTGAAAAGAGAATCCAAGCAAAACTTCAACAAATCTTCAAGCTGGGAAAGAGTGACAGTCCGACTTAACCTAAGCTATACTATTGCCTACTTTACTACCTGGGGGGGGGGGGGGACGGAAGAAAAGAAGACGAAAGAAAAACAGAGTCAGACATAAAGCCTGAGTAAGTTCAGTAACTTCTAGAATGTGAACATGGAAAAACAAAACGACATGAATTAACTGAATACAAGATAACACCATGATGATAGGGTTGGCAAGATTAGACAAGATTAACACAAGATATGCTAAGCTAAGATAAACCGAATATGCTCTAATACTTTCGCCGCTTCGCTATTTCCTTGTTATACTGGTTTCTATATCTCTACACCACCTAACTACTGTCCCAACTAGTAACGATAACGTGATCCCAATCCCTGTAGTTTCCGTTGCCTTCAGGCATACATTTATTATTTATTACCTAGACCTAATCTAGGGTTTTCTATAAAGTGCTTTCTAGATTCAACTATAGTTTATGCTATCTGCTGAACGCTTCTCGGATTCAGGGTTTATGCCACCTAGTCCAACTAGGGATTATGCTACCTGTCGAACGATGCCCCCAAGTCTAGGACACACTACTTAAAGTGGTATATGTTCCTATACTTCCCCACGCATGTATCGCGAATCATTATCGCTTGTCTAGATGCACATGTCCTGTAATGTGCGGCCCGAGTCCTGTGGCAGGGCAAATCAAGAAACACAGAACTCGGTCGGGAGCTTTCAGATATCTGCCGATGCAGATGCTAAGGTCTGTTTTTATTCCAGTGGCTATGGTCCCACTCGACCCCTCCCTCAACTAATGAAAGGCACACCTTGAAAAGTGAGAACTATACGCAGGCCCCCCTATGCCCCACTAACCTATGGCCATCCTCACCCATAACTAGATAGCAAGTATATGGTCTTTTGGAGTTCTCCGCCTTTCCGCTTCACGTATCTCGATTGACCCAAGATGGATGGTAGACGACGAGTTGCTATCACAGGGCTACCGTTTTCTCGCCGAATCACGCTGGTCCATCCTAGTCTTTAGGTTGCCATATTTTGCAACCAAGGCATACCCTTGGTTCTTCTAACGCAGACCGTAACCTCTGTGAGTCCAGGAGGATCATCTGCAGCCTCATAGAGGGATACTAAGAGTACCCTCACGTCCCCTCGAAGCCTCGGGCTTCGTAACCCAATTCGTTGGAGCCTTCTTATTACTCAGACGGACGTTCGCTCCTTCCCATGTTATACTAAGAATTACTACTTAGTTTTGCTAACTAAGGTTTACCACTTAGTTTCCAGAATCGTTGTTATCTTAACTAAGGTTTACTACTTAGCTCCTTTTAACTAAGGTTTACTACTTAGTTCTCTTTCTCGTCAAGTTGGGTTGGTTAAGTGTCTTTAGTCAATTCAAGCTAACTTAACCTTCTTCATTTATTCTGATAAACTGGTTAAGTGTTATCAGTAATTCATGTTGCTTAACCCTACCACAAACCAAGTTATATTGGTTAAGTATTTCTTATTACTTAACCCTACCCATTCATCCTGTATTGGTCAAGTGTTCCTTTTTTACTTAACCTTGCCCGTCTGTTTTAACTAACATGTTATTAATGGTTAAGTATTATCCCTTCATGTTTTAGACTTAACCCTATTCCTTTATCACAATCTGATGGTTAAGTGTTCAAGTTTTACTTAACCCTACGGTCTAGCCCAGCTAACATATCAAATTGACTAAGTGTATTAGATTTTACTTAACCTCAACCTCTAGTCTAGTTAACTTGTTAATTTGGCTAAGTGTATTAACTTTACTTAACCCCACCTTCTAGTCTAGTTAACATGTTAATTTGGCTAAGTGTTTTCTTAGTTACTTAACCCCTACAAATCTTGTCTTGTTACCATGAGTTTGGTTAAGTGTCCCTATGGACTTAGCCCTCCCATTCTAGCTTAACTATGTTGAGTTGGTTAAGTGTTCCTATGGACTTAACCCTCCCATTCTAGCTTTACTGTGTTAAGTGTCTGTATGAACCTAACCCCACCCACCGGTTTGGTTATCATGTTGAATTGGTTAAGTGTCTTAGTTAACTTAACCCTACCATTCTTGTTCTAGTTTTAACTAAATAAATTAAAGTCGCGACCACTCACACTAGACAGGTATTGTTGCGATTACTGGATGTGCCGGTTGGTTCCGGGCAGGTTTACATCGCAACTCAGTCTAACCTCGGGTTAGGCATATTCGTGTTTTCTATGTTCAAAGGGTTTTGATAAATTTTCAAATCAGGTTTTGAAAGTAACCATCCCGTCCATCGGATCAGTTAGGGATAGCCAGGAAGAGTAGGAAACTTGTATTTTCCAAACCCAAGCCTAGACACTATCCTCTCTGTCACCCTAGAACTTTCTGGTTTATTATTAAAAGAGATGTCGTTAATAAACCTTTAATTTGTCTAAATTTTCATTTCCTCATTTAGGACAAATTCTATAAGTAAATCATTCCTAATTTACTTATTTCCTAATTACTATTTTAATGTAAATTGTCAAAATTTATTCTTATGGCCCATTTTCCCCTCTATATCATATTTATGCTTTTTGGTATGTAAACTATACCAAATTAAGTGTCACTAACCATGATTTTTGCCAAACATGACAATTACTCCCAATTATGGCCAATTTCAAATTTATGCTAAATTAGCTAACCCAATTTTGATTTAACATTACAGTTCATGTCCAACTAGACTTTTTATTCTAGATCACAATTCATGTAAATGCTAGATTTACAAGTCAATACTAGATTCAAATTACACATCCTATAATCCATGTCAAAATTTTTCAATTTGCATTTCTATGAACATACCATAATACATGTTCCCAATTTATGCCAATTTCCAAGTTAAAAACTACATTTTTAGTAAATTTCATATTTTGCCCAAATCGTATTCCCACCGTTAGTACAATCGTGATTCAACCTAGATTATAGATAAATCTAGATTCGTAGAAAATAGGGAATGAACCAAAGATGCTATGAAAAGGATAGACATAATAACTGGCATAAAATGATAATTTACTAATTACTGACCTAACGAATTTCACTGAAATTGATCTAAAACATCGAAGGCCTATAGGTCTGAAAATCTTATGACATAAAAAGGGTTAAATAACGACGTAGGTTCAAGAACATGGGTAGACCTAACTTAATAGGTAAATTCCCAAGGTCTAAAACCAAAGAAAACCAAGAATAGACAAAATAGATAATCAGGTTTAGACCCAATTTCACAGTCACAAAACTTAAGCAACACTTTCCTAGTCATGAATCATAGGTGTTTAATCACAATGGTCCTTGTTATGTCATAGGCAATAGTTTATGCTTCCTAGTCAAAGGCATAAGCTTGTGTTCATAGTCAAGGAAATAATTCTTATAGTCACAATCACAGTCATAGGCAATGCTCATAGTCATAGGCAATGTTCATAGTCATAGGCAATGTTCATAGTCATAGGCAAGGCCTAATTGGTCATCGAATCATAACAGTTCTTAATTAGGTCCAAGGATATAGGCACAGATTCGAATAGAAAGATTTGGCATATTCTTTTATTCCTTTAGTTTCATGTCTCGAATAGAGAAAGCGTTCAAATCTAAAAAGCAACCGACTTACAGAGATTAGATTAGATTCGTAGAAAAACAGTCGTTGAAGACGTTTGAATCTTCACTTGAATCCTAGCTTGACTTGAATCTCCTCTTGAAAGTCTTGAGCAGCATTTCCTCGTCTTGATTTATTTTACATATTATTTTATTTATACATTTTCTCAGAGGCAGCATAAGGATAGAAAAGAATTGTAAATAGAGAAGGAGACTAAGGCTGTTTATATAGTGTAGAAGTCAACGAATCTGGTCAGAATGGCATCCGGATACAGAAGAACGAACCAGACTGCAGATCTGGAAAAAGCAGGGGGTCGACCCCCAGGTCGACTTCCCAGTCGACCTGGGTCCTGGACGGGAATTTTCCCGCCCAGCCCAATCTGGGTCTCTTTTTCGAATTTGAACTCGTTTTTGACCTGTTCGAATTTTAAATCGAATTCTAAAACTTCTGAAGACCATAACTCCTTCATACGGAGTCCGATTAACGCAAACTCGGACTCTATCTCAGGAAGAATTCCGAGACGAACGCAATGGTGCATCCCGTTCCCCTTGGTTTTGATTTTAAAATTTAATTCTGCCTTGATTTGTGAATCTTAGTGTTACAGAATTACGGGGTGTTACATTGGACCAGATGTGATAAGAGAAACTTCAGCTAAGATTATGATTATCCAACATCGAATGAAGGTTGCCTGTAACACCCCATGTCCATTAATGTCACTCACAAAGGGAATGCATCAATGTCCTTAAGCGTTATTGTTGTATAGAACAGATAAATTACAACAATAAATAAATAAAACAACGCATCAATGTCTCTTATACCGGTTAAGTCCATATTTACATGTCATAATTTGCATGTCACCCCACTTAACTCTCTAACCATACCCATGTCTTATTATGGTTAGTATTCCTTAATTCATTACTTATGATGAACGGTGCATGACGTCCCACATTAGACCGAATGCTTTGTGGCCGCTGGATTTGCCGGGCGGTTCTGGGCAGTCTTACGCCACAAATCGGGTCTAACCTCGTGTCATTAACCGTTGCGCCTACAATTCATTCCTTTGACCACTCACATTAGACGTCCAATTGTGGCAGCTGGATTTGCCGGGCGGTTCCGGGCAATCTTACGCCACAATTGCGCCTAATCTCTTGTCAAAGGTTTATTAATAATCATATTTCACTCATACCCAATTTTCATGTCATGTATATCCAATTAAACATATAATCATGTTTATAATATTGCCTATTCCAAATTGTCACTAATTACATATTAATTAGCCTCAATTACAAATTTACAATTATAGGCAATTTCATCAATTCCATGTAATTCATACCCAAATATGCCAATTTCACATATTATCCAATTATCCAAAATATGCAATAATATCCAATTTTCCATATTTCACATATTCCCATCGTTCCCACATATTTGCTTTCGCGTGTATTTTTAACATAGGCTCAAAGGTAGCCTAGATCCAAAAATAAAAGGAATAGGGATAAGAAGAGAGAATCAATTCATAGAAATTTGGAATAAAACAACATCATCAAATAAAGAGGCATATAGACTAGCATAGAGGCATAATAAAAGATTCAACATGAATAACTGATAAAAGGTATGAACTTTACATAGAAACATAGGCATATGATGACGTGAATCAAAAAGGTGAAGACTTGGTGAGATTTTCATTACAAACATATATATGAATCCTCTTTACAACTTTTCATGTTACTTTAATCCCATTAAATTTGTGAAAATAACTGTACTCACCTTTCGTGGCTTAAGAAAAGGATTAACGAATTGAAATTGGTGTAGAAACGTTGTGGTGATGTTGATTGATCTTCTTTAATTGTTGTTGAAGCTCTAAACTTTGATTTGAATTGTGTATGAACACTTGAGATTTAATTTAGAGGCGGTGGCTAGGGTTTAAGAGAGAGCTTGACAACATTATGGTGTCCTAGATAATATTTTATGAATTAGGGTTAGGTCTTAGGGTGTATATATAGATGTCTGGGATCGATTAGAGCTCTTAGATAAACCCAAAAATCATCTGGACCACTCAGATGCAATATCAGCCCTTAGAGCGAATCGGGCCACGGGTTGGCAGCCAAACACCCTGGATCGACCCCTAGTCGACCCAGCGAAGCTCGGGTTGACTCCAAAAATAGTGCGGTTCGGCTATTCCCCCTCCCGATTTGTTGTTTTGAACTTTTTTTTGAATATTTATTTATTTAATTTTTATATATATCTATATATATATATATATCTCATATGCATACAAACTTCAAGGCTTAATAACATCTTCATAAGTTATCCGTTTTATGCAAACCAAATGTCTATCTTGACCCAAAATTTTGAGACGAACATAATAGTGCAACCCATTTCACTTAATTCCTCTTCTAAAAATTATGTATACTTTAATTTGTGAATTTTAATGTTATAAAATTATGGGGTGTTACATTCTCCCCTCCTTAAAGGATTTCGTCCCCGAAATCTCCAAGTTAAGGAGAATGTATATCCTACCATCCAATCATCATCTACTCAATCATCAAACACCAGCATCCATTGTCCTTAAAAGATTTCTAATGCCATATGAACATATGCCAAAAGTGTGTGTATATGTTCCTTATCCCATGCAAAATCAGGCGGCCTACTGATTCAGTTGACCTCCTTAATGTGAATAATGATAGTGCCATGTATCCATCATGTATGCAAAGAACCCTATACATATCATTACTACATGTGTGCACAACCATTCATTTAAATGAAACATTCATATGATACACACATTCAATGTACATTCATTTTACTAAATACATCCATTTATATGCAATATGCAATATGGAAGTGACTAAGCCGATCTAGTGCCTAAAATGTGTGTATATGCATCCACAAGGAACCGTTAGCAAACACGTGCATCCACTTGCACCCACCATACATAACATATCTCAAACACATGTTTCAACCATAGGACTACCCTATCTAAAGGTCAAAGATACTAGCGAGAGGACATGCTAAAGATAAAACAAGTACAAGCTAAGCAATAAAGGAGATATTAGAAGACATACCCTCGAAAAGAAAAGGTTACAATGAACGCTTCTTCTCTTCCGTCTCCCAAGTAGCGTCGCTCTCGTAATCTCCCCATTGCACTTTGACAAGCTTGACCTCTCGATTCCTCAACTTCTTAATCTCCGACGCAAGAATGCATGTAGGAGCTCGTCGAATCGTCGCATCACGCTCTATCTCCACATCTTTAAGCAAGCTCGGCTCTACCACTTCCGCGGTCTCGTGCAAGCACTTCCTCAAATGTGATACATGGAATACGTCGTGTATACCACTAAGTCTCTCGGGCAACTCCACTCTATACGCTATCTGTCCAATCCTATCCTTAATAGGAAACGACCCTACGGACCTTGGTGCTAACTTCCCAATGGACCCAAAGCGAACAACATTTCGTAATGGAGACACCTTGATAAAGACCATGTCCTCGATATCAAACTCAAGATCTGTTCTCCTCTTGTCCGCGTATGACTTCTGCCTATCTTGTGCCGTCTTTATCCTCCTTCGAATCAAATCAATATTTTCCAAAGTCTTTCTAATCATATCGGGCCCAAGCAAGATCTTATCCGTAGATTCCCACCAACATGTAGGTGAACGACACGGCCTTCCATAAAGAGCCTCGAAAGGTGCCATGCCAATGCTAGACTGAAAACTATTATTATACGCGAACTCCACCAAAGGAAGATGCTCCTCCCATGTACCTCCGAAGTCTAAAACACATAGCCTCAAAGGTCCTCTAGAATACAATTCACCCTCTCGGTCTGGCCGTCCGTCTGAGGATGATATGCGGTGCTCAAACATAACTGAGTCCCTACCGCCTCTTGCAAGCTCTTCCAAAACTCGCTAGTAAAGATAGGATCGCGATCGCTCACTATTCTAGAAGGAATACCGTGCAAACGAACTATCTCTCGAATGTATACGGAGGCTAACCATGGGGCACTCCTCTTACTCTTCATGGGAATGAAATGGGCGCTCTTAGTAAGTCTGTCTACCACGACCCAAATTCATGTATTACCCTTCCTTGATCTCGGTAACCGATCAACAAAGTCCATCGAGACACTCTCCCACTTCCATTGTGGGACCTCCAATGGGTAAAGCAACCCACCGGGCTTCTTTTGTTCTGCTTTTACTTGTTGGCACACCAAGCATCTTGCGACAAACTCGGCCACATCCCTCTTCATACCGGCCCAAAAGTAAACTCATCTCATGTCCATGTACATCTTGTCCCCGCCGGGATGAATGGTCATCTTCGAACGATGTGCATCATCAAGAATGGTCTTCCTCAAGTTCTCGTCTCGTGGTACACAAAGTCTACCATCCCTACGTAACCAACCCTTATCATCTAGGGTATACCTACTGAGATGGCTCGATGACTCCCTCCTTATGGGCGTCTCTACTAACTAAACCAACTGTAGGTCATCTCGCTGTGCCTCACCAGTCCGTCCCAAAAGCGTAGGTCTGGCCTCTAAGGATGCTAGCAAACCGGGTACAAAGTCAATGGAAGTTCTAATGTCAAACGTAGAGATGAACTCTAAGCTTCGCCGCTCAACAAACAACGGACTCAAGGACAACCTTTTCCTACTTAAGGCGTCTGCCACCACATTACCCTCGCCAGGGATATATGCTATCTCGAAATCGTAGGACGCTAAGAATTCCATCCACCTTTGCTGCCTTAAGTTCAAGTCCTTCTGAGAGAACAAGTATTTTAGCGATTTGTGGTCTGTGAACAATTCGAATTTCTCGCCAAGAAGATAATGGCGCCAAGACTTAAGCGCGAAAACAATAGCGGCCAACTAAAGGTCATGTGTAGGTTAATTTCTCTCATGCACTCTCATTGCCTTCCTCCATAGGCTATTACCCTCCCCTCATGCATTAAGACTGCGCCTAGTCCTGTCCCACAAGCATCGGTATAAACGGTAAATGGCTTACTCCCATCTGCCAACATTAAGACTGGGGTTGTGGTCAAAGCTCTCTTTAAACGTTGGAACGCATCATCACAATCTACGTCCCACGTGAAAACTAGGTTCTTCTTCATCAAGCGTGTCAGTGGGGCTGATATCTTTGCGAAGTCCTTGATAAACTTCCTATAGTAGCCAGCCAACCCAAAGAAACTCCTCACCTCGGTAGCATTTTTAGGGACCTTCCAATCTTGGATGGCCACCACCTTCGCGGGATCCACAGCTATCCCTTCTTTGGAAACCACGTGCCCTAAGAATCTCACTTCCTTCCTCCAAAAGTGACATTTAGAAAATTTAGCTTTAAGGTTATGCGCTCGAAGGGTCTCCAACACTTACCTAAGATGTAGGGCATGCTCTTCCTCGCTCTTAGAAAAGATCAAGATGTCATCCACAAAAACCACCACGAATTTATTAAGGTACTCCCTAAACACGCTACTCATCAGGTCAACAAAGTATGCGGGGGCGCTTGTCAAACCGAAGGGCATTACAAGCCACTCATAGAAACCTTCTGGAGTCCTAAAGACAGTCTTGTTTATGTTATCCTCAACCACTCTCAACTGATGGAAACCAGTGGCTAAGTCCAACTGCGAAAACACTGAGGCGCCAATTAACTGATCGAAGAGATCGTCAATCCTCGGCAGTGGGTGCCTATTCTTCTTAGTAAGCTTATTAAGTTCTCTATAGTCCACACAAAGTCTAAGGGACCCGTCCGCCTTCGTGGCAAATACTACTGGAGCACCCCACTTCGATATACTACGTCTTATGAACCCCTTTTCAAGTAACTCCCCTACTTGCTTATTGAGCTCCCTCCTCTCACGAGGAGCCATATGGCGTACTGGCAGAGATACGGGTTTTGCATTGTCTATGAGATAAATACGAAAGTCTGTCTCACGTTTTGGGGGTAGACACCGCACATCATCGAAGACATCAACATATTCACGGACTATACGAACAGAATGTAAATCATCATTGGATGCGTCAAGTGACTCAAGATAACTAAGCATCATCGATCCTCTAGGGTCACAAGAAATATCAATGGTCTTTCCACTATGAGTCAACAATTTTACTACCCTTCGTTCACAATCTAGGATGGCACCATGTCTGGCTAGCCAATCCATCCCTAGAATCAACCCATAGCCCATGAAACCAAGCACAAAAGCATTACATTCAAAACCAACGCCTAATATAGACAATCTCAAATCCCTACAAACCATGGATAAATGAGCCGACCCACCAATAGGATTTGAGACTATAATGGGATCCACAACGAGACTAGTATTTAAGTGCAGTGTTTCAACTAATGATGTAGAGATAAACGAATGTGATGCGCTAGAATCGAATAAAGTACGGATAGGATGACCAAACAAGAAAATCAAACTTTCGATAGAAATTTTTCTACCTCCTTGCTGTCCCGGAGCCATGAGAGCGTGAACCTGCCCTCCCGGAGTAGAACCTGCCCTCTGCCCTTGCTTCTTAGGACAGTCCTTGATAGCATGACCTGGATCACCACAATGATAACAAACGAACTTCTTCTTCTTCCTATAGTCTTTCTTCAAATGGTCGGGTATCCCACAGTTGTGACACTTCCTCTTTTCTTTACCACCTTTCTTTTGTTGTTGGGATTTCTTTGGATCCCCCTTCTTATCTTGCGGCCTAAAAGTACTTACACCCTTCTATTCTTCATGCATGTATGCCATATCAACAAGCTTTTCATACGTAGCCCCCATTGGAATGTGTGACATAGCCAAACTGTGAAGCGGTTCATTTGGGCCCTTTGCAAACCTCAAGGCCTTCTTGTGTGGCGTATTCACCAACTCTAGTCCAAATCTAGCCAACTTATTAAATTCGGTCACATACTCCTTCACGGTCAAGTTTTTCTGCTTCAATGTCAAGAACATCTCCATGTACATACTCTCCTCAGCTTGAGAAAGGAATTTCAACCCAAACCTTCCCCTAAAATCTGCCCACATCTCCATAGCACGCTCTCCATTAGTAACCTCCCGCCAAAACGAAGCTTCGTCCTTCATCAACAAGCAGCCAATTGGACCTTCTTACAGTCGTCCAAATCGAAAATGCTAAACAGATCCTCCACTTCTTTCAACCAATTTCTAGCTTCAACGAACGTTTCAGACCCACTAAAAGGTTTTCCATCCATCGAACGAAAGTCTTTACATATCTTGGAGAAAGCATCTCCATGCAGAGGAATGACTTGATCCGAGGGAGGAGGAGGAGGAACGTTGGCCGGACCCGCGGTAGTGGCCTTAGCCTCGAGATATTGACGAAACCAACCGGGTACATGAACACCCTCTGGTATCTCAGATGCTCCAGACATGCTGAAAAGAAAAAGAAAGAGTTTCAAAATAAGGGAAGCAAAAGAGAGATGTATGGCTTGCGGGGATTATGCTCTTTAAAGTAAACTTTCCATGAAAATAGCTTCTTTAAAACAAGTTTTTGAAAATACTTTCGAGGAAAATAATACTTTTGAAAACAATTTTCAAAACTTTTTATCTGTTCTTGTAACCATAGCTCTGATACCACGTGTAACACACCATGTCCATTAATGTCACTCACAAAGGGAATGCATCAATGTCCATGAAGCGTTATTGTTGAATAGAACAGACAAATTACAAGAATAAATAAATACAACAACACAACGGAAGATAAAACTTATTTCATAGCATCATAACTCAGAACAAGCTTACAGTAATAGTTCCCAAAACCACTACAACAGAATCAACAGCCTTTTCCAAGAAACAAATACTTAAATAACATAAATGCATAAATCCCCACTGAGCATAAGCAAAGCCATAAAGATGAGAGAGTCCAAAGCGATACATCTACTCCTTTCAAGCAACTGAAAGAAATTGGCACTAAACTGTAGTATTCCCTCCTTGCAAACCTAAGGGGGGAAGGAAAGAAAAGAGGTGGAAACAAAACGGGTCAGACATGAAGTCTGGCGAGTCCAGTAATTTTAACAAATAATAGGTAAGGTAAATGATCAAGACATAAATAGGCATCATGATATGGCTGTAACTTAGATAAGGTAGATAAAAAGGATAGACAAGACGATTTCTTTCCTAAGTATTAAGACAATCCTACACCTTGGCTAAGCGAACAACCCTCCAAGTACTAACCCCGAAGACCGAAGTCAACATCAGACTAGCACCGAAAGGACTATCCAACTCAACCAACATGTATTTCGTTACACCGCACTTTTGCTAAGTTACACCACATTACTTAATAACACCGCACATCTACTAGTCTCTTTTTACTAGAGGTTGATCCCTTCCCACTAACTATACCCACATGACAAACTTGGTAGTTACTTGTACCAAGCTGCTATCGTAGGAGTCGGCTTGCTCCTACCACCGCTAAGGTAACCTTAATCTACCCATTCGATCAGCTCCCTAAACCCCGTAGGCACCCATGCTGGCCTCACAGTGGGGTGTATCACTCCCCAAAGTGGCAACCCCGATACCAACACAAAATGCACGGCCGTACCTACATGATGCAATAACGTCTTACCTACTAGCCTGGACCCATGCATGCACATGAACCCGTTGGACTCGCATTGCCACCGCTATTCACGTTTTGACCTCTTACATTCAAGTCCAGTAAGCGTGCCCCAACCCCGACCTAGTACCGGGCCCAATTAGATACTCAAACGGGTTACTGGTTGAAACAGGTCCTCCATCCGACACAAGCCTCCCACCTATGCTTGGTCCCCACTAGGTTTTTCTCCCACTTAACCATTTTAATTTAAATGTCCATGTCTTACACATGCTATGGTTAAGTCCATACTTACATGTCATAATTTACATGTCTTATCTTACACTGGTTAAGTCCATATTTACATGTCATAATTTACATGTCACCCCTTTTAACCCTCTAACCATACCCATGTCTTATTATGGTTAGTATTTCTTAATTCATTCCTTATGACGAACGGTGCATGACCTCCTACATTAGACCGAATGCTTTGTGGCCACTCGATTTGCTGGGCGGTTCCGGGCAGTCTTACGCCACAAACCGGGTCTGATCTCATGTCATTAACCTTTGCACCTACAATTCATTCCTTTGAGCTCTCACATTAGATGTCCAATTGTGGCAGCTGGATTTGCCGGGCGGTTCCGGGCAGTCTTACGCCACAATTGCGCCTAACCTCGTGTCAAAGATTTATTAATAATCGTATTTCACCCATACCCAATTTTCATGTCATGTATATCCAATTAAACATATAATCATGTTTATAATATTGCCTATTCCAAATTGTCACAAATTACATATTAATTAGCCTCAGTTACAAATTTACAATTATAGGCAATTTCATCAGTTCCATGTAATTCATACCCCAATATGCCAATTTAACATATTATCCAATTATCCAAAATATCCAATAATATCCAATTTTACATATTTCACATTTTCCCATCGTTCCCACGTATTTGCTTTCACGCGTATTTTTAACATAGGCTCGAAGGTAGCCTAGATCCAAAAATAAAAGGAATAGGGATAAGAAGAGAGAATCAATTCATAGAAAATTGGAATAAAACAACATCATGAAATAAAGAGGCATATAGACTGGCATAGAGGCATAATTAATGATTCAACATGAATAAACTAATAAAAGGTATGAACTTTACATAGAAACATAGGCTTATGATGACATGAATCTAAAAGGTGAAGACTTGGTGAGATTTTCATTACAAACATATATATGAATCCTTTTTACAACTTTTTCATGTAACTTTAATCCCATTAAATTTGTGAAAATAACCGTACTCACCTTTCGTAGCTTAAGAAAAGGATTATCGAATTGAAATTGGTGTAGAAACGTTGCGGTGATGTTGATTGTTCTTCTTTAATTGTTGTTGAAGCTCTAAACTTTGATTTGTATTGTGTATGAACACTTGAGATTTAATTTAGAGGCGGCGGCTAGGTTTTAAGAGAGATCTTGACAGCATATTGGTGTCATAGATAATATTTTATGAATTAGGGTTTGGTCTTAGGGTGTATATTTAGATGTCTAGGATCGATTAGAGCTCTTAGATTAACCTAGAAATCATCAAGACCACTAAAATGCAATATCAGCCCTTAGCGTGAATCGGGCCACGGGTTGACAGCCAGATACCCTGGATCGACCCCTAGTCGACCCAGCAGGGCTTGGGTCGACTCCAAAAATTGTGTGGTTCGGCTATTCCCCCTCCCGATTTGTTGTTTTGAACTCTTTTTTGAATATTTATTTATTTAATTTATATATATATCTATATATATATATATATATTTCTCTCATATGCATACAAACTTCAAGGCTTAATAACATCTTCATAAGGTATCCGTTTTGTGCAAACCAAATGTCTATCTTGACCCAAAATTTTGAGACGAACATAATAGCGCAACCCATTTCACTTAATTCTTCTTTTAAAAATTAAGTATACTTTAATTTGTGAATTTTAATGTTATAAAATTATGGGGCATTACACTGCCCAAGATAGGCAGAAGAGTTATGCTCATAAGAGGAGAAGAGAATTAAAGTTCTCCGTTAGCGACTTGGTGTTTGTCAAGATTTCTTCGTTAAAGAGTGTGATTCGGTTTGGCAGGAAAGGCAAGTTAACACCAAGATTTGTTGTTCCATTCCCTGTTCTTGAGCAAATTGGGAATCAGGCATATAAAGTTGAATTACCAGAGAAGATGGCAGGAGTTCATAACGTATTTCATGTTTCCCAGTTAAGGAAATTCGTGCACGACCCCGATGTGACTATTTCACCTGATCAGTTGGATGATATCGAGGTTGAACCCGAGGCGGTTAGGGACCGCAAGCCTATGCGTATTGTTGGGAACGATACGAAGCAACTTCGAAGAAAGGCGGTGAAATTAGTCAAAGTTCAATGGGGCGAGAATGAGAACGACTGTACTTGGGAGACAGAGGAGAGCATTAGGAAGACGTATCCAGAACTCTTCGCCTGGTAAGATTTGCGTTTCGATTTAGTCTTTCTGCATGCTAGGATAGGTTTGTTTTGTTTGTTTTGCATGTTTGATTGTTGTATATGGCTGGTAGGCATGCGGGATCCTTTGTATGTTTTGGGTTAAGGAATTTTGGGGACGAAATTTCTTAAGGGGGGAGAATGTTACGACCCACATTCTACGTATCGAAGGATCATAGAATATTTATTTCTTTCACATACAAAGTTATGGTCATGTAACTTTGGGAGACGACTATTGGGGTCATTTCCCATATTCATGATTTTTGCCGATTTTTAAATGACCATTTTACCTCTAACTAATCTTGTTTCGGCTATAACTTTTGATTGGAAAGAGTTTTGACCTGAAACCACTTCCATTAGATCCGGATGAGGGTTTACCTTTCCATAGATGGTCATATGTGAAAAACGGACATACCATTGGGAGATATGGCTGAAATAAGGTTTGGAAGATGAAAAACTGCTTAACCGGGCCAAATGAGGTGATTAGTGAATAGGCCCTTAACCCATTTCGGGATTGGGGTTATAGGGAGGCTGAAATGAGCTTGGTTTTCATTTCATTTCAATTTTCTAGCCGCCATTTTCATTCTAGGAAACCTAACAATGGCCTCCGATATCTAGAATCACCTCTAATCACTTTCTAATCAAGTATTAGCCTAATCTACGCCAAATCAAAGGGGAATAGCACCAAAGCAAGTTTAGAACTGCTGTGTTGCCTTGGGAACAACGCCAAATCAGAGGATAGTTCAGTTTTAAAAGTTTATTTGTGGCTAAGGTAATCATGGTTAATTAAGGGTAATTAGCGTTAATTAGCGAATTTAAACATGATTAAATTCTGGAAAAATGTTCATAAATTTTGAAATATTGTTTTAGGCCTCTGTTGGAAAATTTGGTTAGTTTGATTAAGTTTTGCTAATCATATCATTAGTTATACTTAAACATGCTTAAGGGAAAAAAGGGGTTTTGGGTATGTTTGATCCGTTTTGACATATCATAGTGTTGTTTGCTATTGTGGATAATTATACATGTTGCTATCACTGTTTGGTATGCTTTGTGATTGCTTAGAAAAGTTAGATTGGTCGAAAACGTCGTTGAATGGCATAAAACAGTCGCTGGAAAGAAGTGCAGGAAATTACCCGAACCGGATCGGATCGGAGGGGGAAAGCACGAACCGAACCTCCCCAAACTGTTGCATCATGAATCGCCATAAGGTACGAGCTCCTGACCCGACCCGCTCGCCCTGGAAGCTCCCCGATCCGACCCGAATAGAGCACGCCGAACCGATCCGCATGAGAGGAGGAACCACGAACTGGTCCACGTGCCATGACCCGATCCGACGGAGGAAACACGAACCAATCCTATGTGATGACCACGAGTCGACTTGGAGTTCACGAACAGAAGGAGGGTAACCACGACTGATCTGAACCTCCCTAGGAGAACCGAACCGAATGGAGGCCGAACCAAGATGAGGACCCAAACCTGAGATGCAATGTAGTCCAAATGGGAAGTTTGTGCCTAGGATCCAGTTGGTAACCAACGGGTCAACTTCATGAATTGGGCTTTGCTGCGGCACATGTGCAAGGGGATTATCGGCATTCATAGCTTTGACTCACCACCAAGACGGATGTTAGGCTACGTATCAGTGCAGTGGGGTAGTTATTACTCCATGGGGCAGAGTGATCATAGCATGGCTATGAGCCAGTGTAGTGGAGTTGTTATGACTTCATGGGGCAGAGTGGACATAGCAAGGACTAGTGGCTATGGATCATTGCAGTGGTGTCATTATGACTCCATGGGGGCAGAGTGATCATAGCAAGGAATGGGTGGTCAGAGCGGTGGATATTGTATGCTTTACGCACTGAGTGAGAGATGTGAGGATGGTTGCTATGCTTGATTGTTTGTTATCACTATGTCATGCACACCCCCACCCCCGTATTCTTTACACCTTATGTTTAGTGGCACCTTAGAGTATTGAGCGGTATGTTGTGCTAACTCTTTGGTTGCAGGTCCAGGTTCAGGTATGGTTTAGTATACCTATTATTGTTCTATTTTGATGCTTATCGCTCATACCAGACTATTTTCTAACCCAGAGTTTTATGTCTCTTCTTATTACTCTTGGTGCTCTTAAGCGGGCAGACTAGACACAGGTTAGGTGGTATGCATGGGTAGCTGTACCGAAGACGAGCAGGAGGCTCCCACGTATGATATATATAAATATTCTCCCTATGTCGCTGCTGGTCACTACTTTGGGCATTAGTAGTGTACCTTTCCTTTCTTTTGCTTTAGTGACAGTTTTAAAGTTGTAATAATGATGATGTGGAACATAAGCTGTAATTGGATTTTCCGCTGCTATGATGTTTAATTTTCAGCTTATGCATTGTTGTCTCACCTGTTTTATGTCAAAGTATGTTATATTTTATTATATTCCATGCGCTGTGAGATGTTCTACAGGTTATTTGTTAGTTCACTAGTAAGTTCTCTTCTTTTTCCTTTCTTTGGCTACCGTCCCATGCTAGTTGGACATCGGTACAATGCGCTTTCATAGGAAATGTCGGCTGGTGCGGGGTGAGCCGTCACAATGCATTCACTTTGAGAGTGACATTATTGGACGTGGTGTGTTACAGAATTTGAAATGGAAATAAATATAGGTATATATATTTATGTCATTTCAAAAGAGATTTGAAATAAAAAGTAAGGAATTTGAATTTTGGAGTTTAAATTTAACTTAAGTAGGTTAAATGGAATGAAATAGAAAAATTAATTTGGAATCAATTTAAAACTTGGCCAAAGATATAAATGGGTATTTTATTAACCAATTAACACCAAATTGTACAGGAAATTTTGTTTTTTGTCGTAAACAAACTGATCTAAAATCAATTTGAATAAATTTGAATGCATATGAACGAAATACGAATTGGATGTGAATACATTGATTATAAATCATTCAAATGAAATGAATGCGATTAGATGGTGAATAATATGAATGAAATAAGGCATAAACTAAAGGTTGGGACTTGTATTAACATATACATGCTAAGTATACATGGAATGATATGTTTGTGTTGAATCTGTTTGTTTAACCATGTAAATGAGTGAAAGTTATTGAAACCTTAATATTATGAGGCTGATGAGTTTAAATTGAGTAAGTAAAGGTACATGGAGCTACCTGGCTTATTTTGGGTGTGTGGGTTGTGAATATGCTAAGCATGCTTTCTTAGATAACGCTTATATAAGGTACGCCGACGGAAAAATATCAAATTAGGATATATGAACTATTTTCCGACCATAAGGGTCGATGTATACTTTTTCATCTCTAATAGCTCCTCCGTACGGGGGGACTCTGCCAAAAAAATTCCAAAATTTATGGAGTTAAAAAAAATTCAAATTTTTTGAAAAGGTGAAAATGATGATTTCCAAATTGTATGCAATTTGAAGGGTTTTGAATGGGGAATAGGAAATTAAATATTTCCACGAAAACTTAAAAAAATGACTGGGACCTAAGTTATATAATATGGAATACTGAGTTAAAACAGAGTGGGCTTGTGGAAAAGTTAGTGGTTCGGTAGCATTTCTTCTACCTTAGTAATTTCGGGGACGAAATTCTTTTAAGGGGCAAGGAATGTAACGTCCTAGATTTTTAGCTATTTAATAGTGAACATTTAAATTTATTTTAAATATTGAATTGGAATAATCAATGAAATTTTATATTGAATTTATTGATTTAATAATCGATACATGATTTAATTTTGAATATATCTAATTATCGTGATATAAAACTGACAAACAATTGGATGGAAGTTAAAATTGAATCGAAATGATTCGGATAGTTAATAAAAATTCTATTTGAGTTAGAATGATAATAATAATTTATTATCGATAAATTTGATAGTTTTAAATTGATTTACTGTTTTATCAATTTAACTTAAGTCATCAATTTAAATTGTATCTTCTGCATACAATCAAATTGAAGTTCAAGACTCTAAAATATATTATTTAATGGATAGTTATCAAATCAAATAAAGCTAAATCAAAATCAAATTTAATTAAATTAAATTATAACTAAAATCAATTTCAAATCTTTATAATAACCTAAAAGGATATGTTGAGAACTAGGGCCGACCAAACATTAAAAGCATGTTCCCTCCCTTCATTATATAATGCGACCGCCTTCCCCATTCTTTCCGTTTTTCATTCAATCTTCCAAGCAACGAATAAAATCAGCCACCTCTTCATCGTTTATAAATTCAAAATAAATCATGAATAATCCTAAAATCCTAGAATTTATTTCTTTAAACTCCTGCAACCAAATACCTCAACTTACCTGTGCAGTTAAAGCGCTCAGCAGATCAAATGCGGCTGAGGTTCAAAAAGTTGTAGCGGGGATAAAGCGAGGAATAGAAGGATATAGCGGATGAGTCTAAACTAGCATATAAAACTCGTATTTAATGCTTTTGGAAATATACAAATGACAAATAAGTGAAAAATTAACATTCAGTTTAATTATAATTAGTACATTCTTAATTTTAAATAAAAACATGCGAAAATATATGTGAATTAATGTAAACTTTTATTTAATTTGATTAAATGTAATTGAATATTGAAGTATTTTCTATTCTAAAAAATACATGTCAAAAAATTCAATCAATATACTAATTTATAAATTTTGTAATGTGAGAATGTCCGATTTCAATTTATTTCTTTTACAGAAGATATAGCGGAAATAGCGGAATGTAGCTGAAATGATCGGATATTTCAGAAATATCGGAATATATCGAGGCTTAAAGAGGAAAGGATATTTCAGAAGCTATTTGTAAATAATGTAGCTGTGGAAATCTGCTACACGATATAGCAAGGATATGGCAGGGTAATAGCGGGGAATAAACTGCACATCACCCTACTATGCATTTCAATTGGCTTGATTTTATTTCTACGGTTCAAACTCGAGTGGAAATGGCGAGGGGCTACAGGGTGGTCATCATGACGTTAGGGAGGATGAGTGCGCAACAAATCCGTGGTTTCGAAAGCTGGGACAATAGGGTTTGCGGCGTCCGATTGGAGTGTCGATTAGGGATTTGTTGAAGCGACCCGAATTTCCACGGTGAAGGAAAGAGCAGATACTTTGAGAACAACACACAAAAGAATGAAGACAGGAGAACATTTCATTGCTTATTACAATAATTCCATCAGAATACAAGAATATACAGAGTATAAATCAATATTATACAGAAAATATCAGAGATTTAAATTACATTTAAATACATTACAGTGGAAAATAATACAAAGCACAACTAGAAGTAATACACGGATACAGAGCTTTCCGAGTATCGTTCCAACTGTAAATCAGGATCCTGTGAATATAAATCTGCAAAACCAAAACTTCTAGCTGCCCGTTTCAAAATAAGGGCACCCAGAGTTTAGTTTAAACAATAAACTCCAGGCCAATCATGTGACTGGTGTGAGAACTAAAACAGTTATTAATCTTTATTTTTAAAGTTAGATAAATCAAGGGACCATGCCGTATAACACGAAACGGGTTTCCTCCCAAGAATACCGGTGCATAAAACAAACAGCGCAATGCTAAATAAAAAAAAGTTATTATAAGACCCAGGTCCCATCACACAATGCAACGCAAGCCAGAGGATAGGGTTTAACCTTATAATAGCCAAAGAATGCTTGATACGCTAAATTTCATGTTTTATTATTACTATAAGTATAAGGTGTCAAAACAATTTCAATCATAAGTATAAATCATAGATGGCATGGGTACCGTGTATCATGTCGCCATACTAGGCTCTACAATCAAAACCGCAAAGTCACGTATTGGAAGTTGGATTTCCATCTGTGAACCGAGGCAAAAGATAGTCCTCTACCGATTCGAGATGCTCTAGCCCGCCCCTTAGGAACAACCGCAACTGCCCCTTGGATCGTCAGGGCCGGTCCACCGATGTGGATTATTATGCCTGAACACTACGTTTCCCTGCCCTTTGAGGCGTAAATGAGCCAACGAATGACTCCATCGGCTTCACATAGTCACCGATATATCTAAGGCGCCTCGCAACAGCAACAACCACATAAGTCAAACTTGTCAGGGCATGTAAAACCACTGACGCCACTTCTAACTAGAAGGAAACGCATGCCCTCCCTGATGTCCTCTCCCGTTTCTAGTTTACAACCGAGGTGTGAGGCTCGCGAATCAACGCCACACAAAGCTGTGCCACATAGGCTGTGCTTTGATCATCAACCACAAGACTCTACTTTTCATCGGAAGCCTTGATCATATTGCCACTTAGGCATGCCACACAGGCAATTCACTCCATGCGTTTGATATCTATCAATATATAACGTCTGAGCTCGTACGTCTCAGAGAAGGGCGTTAAGCAAGAGAATAAATTCTCAGCCGCCAAACAGATATATATTTAATAGAAATCAATCACATAGAATAAAATCCAATGTCAGACACATAGTCCATTTACAAGTTCGTTCTGGGTCTGAACGAAACCGGAGGCACCTTGTACCTCGCATATCCATCGATCTCCAAGTACGTCTGGACGACCACTAACTGATTCCCTCCTCTTGGGTGTACGGCCCAATCAAGATTATCAGTAATCACCCAAACGACGTGAAGACTTCCGGTCTTCGACCACCGTCTTCATCCTCGACACCACGTCGAATCAGTTGTTCAGAATGGGATAAACCCGGTCTTTCTGAATAACTCGCGTATATAATAAACAAGTGTTACACAAACACAAAATACGCCTCATTCCAATTCATCAGTCACTAATCATAAATCAACAAGAGAATAATTCCCCAAATATTAACCCCCAAGGCCGAAACCAACATCAGATCAATATCCAAGAAACCATTCTGCTTAGCTAACCTACAGTTAGTTTCTAAATTTCACATTCTTAGGGAAAGGTTCCCATTAATTTTATCAAAGATAAATTCTTTTAAATTTATTCTTTAATCTTCCTTTGAATATCACTTCAAACTAGTTGGGATTAGCAAACCACACCGAAGTAATTATTTATTTTATTTCCCAATCCCAACCTATTCATCCCAAGGAGCAAAACTGGTAATACTCCGTATCTAACACCACGGTGTTATCGGTAAAGTTAATTACCATTTCACGTTCAAATCTAGTTAAAGATTTAACTATCGCTTGGAGTAAAACTGGTGACACTCCATTCTCGATCATTTCAATCTAATTAAAGATTCATTAAAACTCCACTTAGTTTTAATCTTTAACTGGGTTAAAGAACCGATGTCATTTAAAACACGGTTCACGATAAACCTAAAATCACATTCCATTCTATCAGCCTTTAACCGTAAAATAGTGAGTGAGCAATTCCCTAAGTATTAACCCCGAAGGCCGAAACCAACATCAGATCAATACCCAAGAAACCATTCAACATAACTAATCTCCAGTTAGTTTCTGATTTTCTTAACTCAGTTGGGTCTACGAACAATATTATTGAAGATACCGTCCACGACAACCCAAAATCACATTCCATTAATTATCGGGTTAAAGAGCAAGTGTTATTTAAAACACTGTCCATGATAAACCCAAAAATCGATTCAAATTCAGTTCCAGTTAAATACCATTTAATTGGTACACTTCATTAAATCTAAATAAATTTTTTTAATCTTTTTCTCAACTGGGTTCAAGAACAGTATTAATGAAGACACCATTCATGACAAACCCAAATCCAATTTGATATTAAATACAAGGCTTTGAATAGAAAATATATCGGCTTATATTAAATATCAAATTCTACGACCAACAAATATCGTACTGGAAATAACGATATTAATATATCTTTCAAATTTCCATAACAATATCTGTATAATCACGAAATCCAACATCGAAATATTCCTAAGACAATTTCAATTCAAATCCATTCCAATTTACTCATTGGAAATTCTGGTTACTTTTAAAACCATTTCAAATCCACTTTATTTATTTTAAAAATAAATAGAATTATAATTATAGTTCAAAACCAGTTCATTTCGATAAAAATCAATTTTTATCTTTTCAAATTTGGAGTTTTTCATCCTAATTCTTCACAAATCATTTCTTATGATTTCACACAAATTACTGATATTTTTAATAATTTTATCAAGGCCCGTACAGTCGATTTCAATCAACGGCCATCGAACTGCACTTACAGCAACCTTTTCCAAATCTGATTTGGACATAATTCCAAATCCAACCATTAGATTTCAAATCTTTAATATTCTTTAGAAAGCTCTTTTCGATACGAACCCAACGGTTCCGGTTTTAGGAGAATCCGATGGTCGGATCTCCCGCAATATCCATTCGAAGTCAATGGTCGAAATTCGCGAACTGCCGTGGCGTGGCGCATTCTATTCAAGCCATTATATATATAATATATATTATATATATTTCGTCGATTTCCTTTTTAAAACGTGTTATATAAATCGTTTTAAATTCGTTTTCAAAATGATTTCAACTTCCTTTTCAAATTCAAATCAAGATTGAAATTTTCAATATAATTTCGTTTTAATTTCATTTCAAATCGATTTCAATTTAATTCGAATTCGAATCATTTCAATTTAATTCGAATTTCAATTCATTTCAATTTAATTCGAATTTCAAAATCACTTTCAATATTCATTGAAAAATGAATAAAACCGATATAAATATCGTTTACGTCAAAATGGCGTCAATCTATCCAACACGGCTTTTATTCAACACATGAATGTTTATTCTTTTCAACACATGAATATTTTCCAATTCAACACATGAATTTATTTTCAATTCAACACATGAATTCATTTTCTAAATTGGATGAGGCCCAATCAATTACCATATAATGTTAATTATATGGATTTTCTACAACACATGTATATAATAGCAACGATAAATAATCAACCATCATCTAGAGTGCACCACACAACTGCATAAGCATTAAATATAAATAATTAACGCTTACACAGTTTGTCAACCCATCGATTGACATACAACTAAATAATCGGTATTAGTGTACATCAAATATCGTCCCAATACCCGTGTGGGGTTCCGAATCAACAAACACAAATTTTATTTGTGCAGTTGGACGATGTGTAAAATTTATCATCTCAATCAATATCAGTCAAATCAGTGTATATAAACAAATCATCGATTTATTTATAAATATTCATTTTATATACATGTTAAAATTATATTTTTAACTATAAAATATTTTCCACTATAAAATATTTTATTTCACTCCACATCACACAACCAAATTTCACTACACAACAATCAATCAAACAAGTAATCCATGGTCTGTGGACGACGGGTGTCGGGTGCTACTAAACACTGTCTACATTCTAGTATATATTTCAAACTAGAAATAAATTAAAGGTGAGGAGTTCTCACCGAGAGCTAAACCAAACACCATGACTCTTCATATGTAGAAATCTTCATCGTGCTATCCTCTTTGTCAATTTCATTGTCCGTAGCCACTACATATATAAAATTCACATTTTTATATTGTTGCTATGTATATAAAAATCACGTTTTTATTCTTCTCACTATATAAAAATTATATTTTTATATTTCTACTTCATATATAAAGATCGAATTTTTATATTATCGCTACAAAAATCACATTTTTATTTCAACCTATATATAATAAAAATCAGATTTTT
The DNA here is from genome assembly GCA_030737875.1 of Allium sativum. Classification (NCBI taxonomy): domain Eukaryota; kingdom Viridiplantae; phylum Streptophyta; class Magnoliopsida; order Asparagales; family Amaryllidaceae; genus Allium; species Allium sativum. The sequence continues at coordinate 244,414,762 of CM060923.1, forward strand.
ATTACGCTACATATATAAAGATCAAATTTTTACTAGTTATATAATATAAAAATAGTATTTTTATTCTTTCTATACTATAAAAATCATAATTTTATTATCTCTACTATAATATAAAAAATCAAATTTCTACTCTTCTACATTATAAGTAAAAATCGAGTTTTTCATTGGTTATAAAAATCTAGTCTTTTCCTGTTAAAAATATAAACTTTTCAGGTATTAGAAATCATAACTTTCATGAATAGAAAACACCTCTTTCATGTCATTAAAAATGATAACTTTATATAAATAAAAACGATATCTTTATTTCAAGAATCACCTCTTTCCATTTCTAAAAATCTGAACTTCTATAAATTAAAAATCTAAATTTCATGTTGTTTAAAAATCAATGCTTCCTGTTACTTTCATAAATAAAAACTGAAAATAAATAAACATAGAATAAGATAAAATAAAAAATGTTGGAAGACTCACTATTGCTTAACGTAGAGGGGGGAGAAAGAGCGCCTGACGTGGCTGGGGGAGTCCGACGATCTGCGTCACGGCGGCGGCCTGACAGGTGGTGGGTGACGGCGGCTTCGTTTTGGATCGATTTGGGGGTGGAGTTCGAATGGGAGGAGGAGAGGAGAGAGATGCGTGAGCGGTGGAGGGGGGGTTCTGCCGGAGATGGCGGCTGGTGGCTCGCCGTCGGCGATGAGGCGAAGGTGGGGCGCTCAATCGATTAGGGATCGCGACTTTTTTTTTTTCTTCTTAAAATTGATCTGAGCCAAGGGGGGGGGGAGGAAAGGGGTTAAAGGGAAAAGGTTTTTCTTATTTATTTAATTTCTCCAAAAAGTAAATTTTTATTTCGAACTCGAAATCGAACCCACCGATTGTTGTCTATAGCTAATTATCCCCATTCCGAACACAATGGGATATGTGTCGTAAGCTGATTCGATCGTTTCGATCAGTTTTCATCAAAATCAAAATATAACTCTATTTTTTGAATTTGAACGCACATTTCAATTTACCGAGGCCACATACAAACTCTAAAAATTCCCAAAAAATATTTTCTAGCTTCGTATTGACGATACGGTCCTAAAAAACTAATTTCATCGAATTCTGAGACCGTTTGAAAAATGGCCATTTTCCAGTCCATTAAAATCAACTAAAACTGGTCAAACGCGTTTTCCTTCGCCACGCTCAAATATTGATTCGAAAAATAATGAATTTTGGAACCTAGCAATAACTTGACATTCCAATTCCAACAAAAGTGGTTTCGTCGAAAACCGAGGTCGTTTGCAAAATGGCTATTTTTAAGGGCCAGAATTCCATAGCGATTATTCTGAATTTTCAACTAGACGTAACTTTTTACCCCCGCTATGAAATTTCGATTTTTCGGATTCGTTGGAGAGATATTCTCAAATAGATTCTAATGTTTTTGGTTTCACTAAAATCCGGTTTATTTTGAAACCTGTACATTCATTTGAATTTTGAAATCGAATTATCGAACTACCATGCCATTTCAGGCTCGTTATATAATTAAAATAAATTATTTATATTCTAACGACGATTCGAATAAATATATACATTCGAATTTTATTCAAAATAAATTACTCGTCATTATTATTTAAAATAATTCATTTTAAATAATCAAAATTCGCTAAAATTGCCAAAATAAAAATTTTAAATTGGCTCAGATTTCCAGGCTATTAGATTTGGGGAACCACAATCGAATTTTGAAGTCGCGATTATAATCACCGCGAGGCCAAGCTCGAAAACCTGATAGCAGAAGTAGTCACACGGTTCGAAACAAAAGAGAGATTGGAAATCGAATTTGATAGTGGTTGTTGCAATGGTTTTTGAAGGGTGCGTTTTTTTCTGGAGCGGTGGAAGTTTGGAAAGATGGAGGAGCTTCTAAGTGCAACTATGGTGAATCACGTCAGGGGTTTAGGGCATGGGGTTATATTCGACGTCACTGATGATTAAAGGGGAGGATGGCCAATGAAAGGAGGGATGAACTAAGAAGATTTGGAAGTCGGCAATGAATGACTAGGTGTTCATCAAGGGACGTGGTTGGAGTTCGATAGTGAAGTGATGCGGTTGAGTGAAGTTCGACTATCTGGGTTGGTCTGAAGTTCTGTTGTGATATTTTGGGATGGTGAGGAGCAAGCGTGGTAGACAATGCTTGTGATGGAGGGAGTTGTTTAGTCCAAGGAGTTAATATAGGTTGAAGTAATACAACAATAAATGAAGTTGTCTATGAAGTGCTCGACGAAATGTCAAAATGGAATGGAGCCGTGATTTGGCTGATTTCAGTGGGAATCGATTGATGGTTTTGAGATGTGCTTCTTACTTGATCGAATAATTCGCAAAGAGTAAGGTGTACATTTTATAAAATTTAATAATACTTAGAATAATTAATCTTACGGTACCGGTTAATTTAACTAAATGTTGATCGATGGTTAAAATCAAATAATCGTAGGTATAAAATTGATTCAAGACGATTTGTAGCCGAGGTGATTTGGAATTAAAGGGGATATTCGACGATTAAAAATCAAGGTGAGTAAAATCTCACTCAGAGTTTTATATTTAAATTTATTTTTAATCGTTAAAAATAAATTGTTGGTTGCTTGGATGCATGAATGAATTATTGAATTATATATATATATTAGTTATTTAGGCTTGGTGGTTATGGTTACCATATATATATATATATATATATTGAATATTTTCCGCAGCATCATTTGCGGATGCCCGCGGTATCATTAGCGGATCACCCTATCGCCCCACGATATATTGAGTGGATGACCTTCTATAGCGCGATATCCTGACTTGAAGCAGGATTGGTATTTTTTAATGTTGTTTAACATTTGTGGATGCAGGGAAAACAGGTTGGAGGGATCTAACGGGATTCCTCAAAATTTATTTATTGTTGTTTACATATTTGTATATGTGTGATTTGTTGAATTAAATTGATGCTTTGTGTATTTGGATGTTTAAATATCACTGGCCCAAGATATTTATATTTAAAAATATCAAAAAAGGGATTTTTGGATTTAAAAGGAAAATTTACTTTTCGAAATGGAAATGGAATTTCGAATGGATTCAGAAGTATTAACTTGTTTTAATAATAAAAACAAGTAGGTGAATTTATAAGCAATGTTATAAATGGAAAGAAAAATTATGGTTTGATAATATTAGATTTTAAATTCAAGTCTGAATTTAAAAAGGAAAAATTATTTTCTAGAATAGGAACTAGATTTAAAATAAGATTTGAAATAGGAACTTGCTTTAAATATTTAAAGCAAGAAGTGGAATTTATAAACAAAGTTTATAAATAAAGGAGGGAAATTTTCATAAGATAATTTACAAATTTAAATTTAAGTATGAATTTAAAAAAGGATTTATAATTTGGAATTGTTTCAAAAAGAGATGATGAAATTTATTACGATGTTCAGAATGTAAACTAAATTTAAATAAATCCACATGGATTTATGATTTGAATTCGACTATGTCGAATTTGTAGAAATATTTTATTTTTCCAGAAGATACTGGAATTGTATTAAACAGAACTTTAAGATTTAATATGAAAATAGATTTTATATATACATAAGTTAAAATAATAAAACAAAGTGGGAATCGAGTTGCAAATGGATTATTAAAGTAGAAGTTGTCTTTATATATAAAATAAGGAAGTTGATTTATAAACAATGTTTATAAATGTAATGAAGTAATTTTTATTGAATAAATTAGAAACAGGTTTTTCCAAAGAACATTTAAAAATAATATTTTTAAATGAGATAGAAAAGAGGATTTTTATGATAAGAAATGGTTGTTCTGTATTATAAACTCTTATTCGTCTCAAGATAAGAACATTGTCGCTCAAGGTCTGAAAAGTAAATAAAATAACCCAACTTGAACGACTTCACTATTATCAATGAACGATATTAGTTTGTAATGGTAAAGGATGCTGAATTAATTGATTTTTCCCACAAAAGAAATTAATAATTGGAATTCAATTATATAGAATTTTTATAAAATAATCTATATTCGAGGAAATAGGAATTTAATATAAAAGTTGAGTTTTGAATAATTTATAACCGAGTTATAAATCTTGAATAAAGTAATCAACGATTTTTGAAAATCGATATGTCTAAGTTAGATTTGGAAAACTGATTTAATTTATATTTAAATATTAGAGAATGGAGTTGAATTTACTTGATAACTGAAGTTTAAATGTTTATATTAAATTTAATTAAAACAAACTCGTCGAAGTGCAGTAGTTTGTAATTTGTCGTTATGAACTTCAATTGAGTATATAGAACTCAATATAGTCGGAATTCGACGAAACAAGAAACGCCCGGACCTATTAAATGATAGTTTTCTAATGGAAGAGAAAAATCTAGATTTCGTCTTATAGATTTTGAGTTATGTCAATATCAAATTTCCAGAAAAACAGTGCTATAATCATTTTAAAACCATAACGGTTTATTAAATAAAATAAAGGGATTTTTAGTGTATAAAAATTTGAATTTCCATTAGAAAATCCAGATTTGAGTTAATTAATAAACATGGACTCAAGTGGAGTAAAGGGATTGATTTTTTGGAATAAAAATAAGATTTTAATTATTGAATGAAGCTAACTAATTTGACAGGAAATTAATCAATGGGATTTTGAATCGAACTTAACTTCGGTTAAGTAAATTAAAATTGTAAATTGAAACTTGAAGTTAAATATGAAACTCGAGTTAGAAACAGGATTCAACTTGTTGATAAGCGAGATAAAATATATTCGAACATGATATGTTCAACATAAATGGGGTTCGGTAAAAAGGGTTAATTGGATAATAAATTAGAAAATTGAGTAAAATGACTGGATTGAGTTGGAATGAATTGTGAACGGGTGAATAGATGTTAGATTGTATGGAAGGAAGAGAATGAAGATTTTATATTGAGTGCCCGATAAAAAGGTACACGTTTAAATTCCATATGAGATTTTATGAGCATATTGGGCAAGCCGCTTGGCTTTTTGATTTTCGTCTTGAATGGAAAGGGCTTAAAGAGGCGTTTTATAGTTGTACGATTGACCCGTACAAAGAAGGTGCTAGTGAAATTTTCTGGAAATTTAAGGAGTTAGAATATTTTTAAGAAAATTTGATAACGAGAAACAAATATATCGACATACATAGAATTCGATAAAGAAGTCAAAAAAAGTAGTTTAATTAATGAATATTTTAAAAGGGCCAGTGATTGTTTAAAGGATGTTTGTTTTTCCTTTGATAGTTAAACCACTGGCTATCAAAGATTTTTGACCATCATTGTCAATACTGAGAGACTGACTGGATTTATTATCCGAAACCACTCCATATAGGCATCGGCATTGCGAATTAGATATGCTGAAAAATAATTGAAGATGGACTAAGTGCAAGGGCAGTTCTGTTAATCCTAGGTAGAAATTTCCTAAGATGGATTGATAGTGCCTTCGGTTTGTCCAGTCCCAAGACAACTTGTATGGATGAATGTCTAACAGAGTATGCCTAACGGATCACATAAGACAATCTTTTCAAGGTATTATGTTTGGTGGCGGAGGAATTCGTTTCTCTTAGCTTTTTACACCCGTAATATTTTTGGGAATATCAACTAGTGATTTGACGGATTTGACGATGTGACATTTAAAGTGAATGGTGGACAGATGTTCTAAAAGATAAATGTAGCCTCAAGCCTCACAACCGGGAAATGACAAAAATCGGGCAGGCAGCATAGCTGGTTGGTTCATACCCAAGTAGGGTGTATAATCACTGATCTAGAGAAAATTTTCAAATGTTCTTCTTTTAGTTTTGTATCTGTAACGACCGGGAATTTTGGGTCGAATTTAAAATTTTTATTTTAATTATTTTAATGGGTTTTTAATATTTGAAATAATTTATTTTATATAATAACGACTATAAATTTATTTTAATCGATGTTAAAACGAATAAATTTTATTTAAATTATAAAAGGAGTTAGAAATAGCGCGGTAGTTTTAAAATTTGAATTTTTACTTTGACTGACTGTACAGGATGCAAAATAAATCGGATTTTAGCGAAACCAAAAATATTAGAATCTAATTAATAATATCTTTCCAACGAATCCGAAAAATTGAAATTTCATAGCGGGAATCAAGAGTTATGTCCAATTCAAATTCTCAAAAAATCGCTATGGAATTTATATATATAATATATAGGACCCGAAACGCTACTTTTTACATACGAATGAATTGGGACTCGAAACCACTTCCATTGAGTTTAAAATAATGTTTCTACATTGAAAAAGTATAAACACTTATATATTTCAAGTTTCGGAAATTATTCATATTTATTTGTATTTTTAATATTAAATATATACGCCTTAAAAATGGGAATTTTGCAAACGACCTCCGAATTCGACGAAACCACTTTCTATGGATTCGGAATATTAAATTATTGTTAGATTCCAAATTTCATAATTTTTGAAGCTAGTATGTGATCGTAATAAATTTTACAGTGAAAAACAGTTAATTTTCAGAATTTAAAAATTCGCTATTTATTCAACGGACTCGGAATTCATCGAAACCAGTTTCTATGGATTCGTAGTCAAGAAATAATTATGTTTCAATTTTCATAAAAAACGGAATTCGCAGGTGTTAACACGGATTTTTAAACTAAGAAAACAGACAAAATTTGAAGAAGATAAAATACATAAGAGGTTAAAATAAGGGTAGTGGGCCTAATTTAATTATTAACCCATATAAAATATCATAAGTGCTGTCATTAGCTGAACCCTAAGACAAAACATAACCACTTCTTCTTCCTTTATTCCATGGCGGCTCTCTCCTTTAAAATTTATTTTGCAAATTAGCCCCTGAAAACAAAATAATTTATATCTCTCAATTAGAACAAAATCAGACCAAACCCTTTCTGGATTTTGTTCATCTTCTTATCCTCTATCTATCATGAAAAATTTAAGATCTATCGTCGAACGGATTCGCCGGAATCTAGCTTAAAAGACAGAAATTTGATTTTGGTTATTTGTTCGCTGCGGGCCCCACGAAGAGAGATAGGTCGAGCGACTTCAGGAAGTGGTAGAGGGGAAGCATACGGTTCTTTTGGCGGTGGTGGCATGGTCTTAGGTGGCAGGAGTTGGCCGGAATGTCAATTTTACTGGAGGGGTGCTGAAATCAAGACAGTCGCAAAGAAGAGCAATTTCATATCGATCTGTGCATTTTCAGGCGAAGTGACCCAAACAGAAGTTGTTCGGGAGGTCGAGATCTAGCTACTGACAAAAATTGGTGGCATTTGGAGTATCGAAGCAGCCGCAGCACTGAGATGAACGGAAACTTCACTTTTCCGTTCAACTGCAGATCGTGGGCCCTACGTGGCGAACTGGAGGGGGGACCACTAGTCGTGGAAAGAGGCGGAGAAGCCGGAGAGAATGGCGCTAGTTTCGTGCAATTCCGACTTACGGTTTGGCCGTGGCGAGCATTTTAAGTCCACGGTGCTGTTTGAAAAAAAAAGGTTAAGGGCTTAAACGCGAAACATTTATTTAATTTTATATTCAATGTTCGTAATGCAATAATATCTTTTACATACGAGATCAAAATTTGACGATTTCAGGTCTGCTGCGATCGTGGCGACGAGAGCTTCGCGTGGACAAAAAATTTGTCCAATTTGGAGGAAGTTGAAATTTTGGGTAATTTTTACAAATTTAAATATTATTTAAATCGATTTGTTAACTTCGCAAGTGCATAACTTTTTGTCATGTTATCGAAATTGCATGAAACTGAATCCGTTGAGATCGTTATGTCAAGAGCTTCGAGCGAGCAGTAATTTTGTCCAATTCTGAGCAAGTTGATAATTTGGGTAATTTTCATAGTTTAAATTAATTATTTAATTATTACAAACTTCGAAAATTCGTAACTTTGTGATACGAACTCCAAATCGCGCGAAACAGGATTTGCTGCGATCAGCGAGCCGAGAGCTTCGCAACAACACTAACTACGCCCAATTTGGAGCATGTTGGATCTTGGGCCAAAATTATGCCCGAACCGTTATTTAAAGACGGCAAAGGTGAGAACTCTTTTGCTCACTCAATTTTCGAATAGTTATTTATTTTTATATTTAAATGTAAATAAATTATTGGTGATGGAAGTAATTGTTTATTGAACGGATTTTGGATTTGGATGTCATGTCATGTTATGTTTGAAATTGAAAATATTCAACAGGTTAAACTAATGATTTATTATTTATGATAATTTAAAATGATGTTACACTGCCATTGACAAGTTACCTGACTTGTTGATGTTGATTGGGACGATTATTTTACACCTCGCCCAAGTGCACAAGATTATGTGTTGGCTGAAACCCCACACGGGTTTTAGGTTGATATTTGACTACACATCACCCTTGTGTTTAGTGTAAATTGCACTTTGGCTGTTATGTGAATGGTTGACATTATTATGGAATAAGTGCAATGTTTGAAATCCGTGTAATTAAATTACATGGAAATTGTGTGAGTCTCATTCCAATTTTGAGTTAAAGAATATTATAATCCAATATTCAATTAAAAGAACCAAAGGATGGTTTCCATGTTTTCAAATGGGAAGGTATGTATTGTCAAAGTTACAATAAAAAGAGTGAATTGGAAAGATAACATTTTTTTATTAGTAAAAAGTTACAATAAAAGATTAGAATTAAAAGATACCCTTTTTAATTGTCAATATGTTAAATTAAGAAGATTTGTTTCAAAACTGAACATCTTGAAAAGATTAATATTATTGTTATCAATTTTGAATTAATGAATATTTTAATTTATACTCAATTAATAGAATTAATTGGCGTTGATTTAAAAAGATTATATCTTTATTGTTTAAAAGTTATAATAAAGGAGAGTCAATTAAAAAGATTATATATTTACTGTCCACATTTTAAGATAAAAAGTTTGATTTTGAAATTTGAACGTTTTGGAAAGATTACATTTATTTGTCATTATGTGGCAATAAATAGATTTGATTTCAAATAAGATATTTTGGGAAGATTATTATTAACTGTTATAACAATATGGAAAGTTCAAATATTTATAAAGATTTGAAAGGTAAGTGAGGATATTTGGAATCACGACATTTTAGAATTAAAGAATATTTAAAATTAAGATTCTTTAATGGAAAGGATATTTTCAAAGAGTACGTTTTAGAAAAGTTAATTATAATTATAAAATTAAAATTGTACTTGGACACGAGGTTAGGTCACATTTGTGGTGGAAGTCTGCCCGGAACCGCCCGGCTTATCCAGCATCCACAAATGTTGGGCCTAATGTGAGAGCTCCAAGTGCGCAAATACGAATTGGGCCATGAAACAAGGTTAAGCCCAACTTGTGGGATAAGTCTGCCCGGAAACAACCAGCATATCCAGCATCCACAAGTCGTAGGCTTAATGTGGGAGGTCTGGCCCAGTGTAAAATATAAATGAATAAGATAATGGATTAAGCTATCTAATCTGTTTTCAATAACAACACCATTTTAACCCGAACGTGTTTATCGATTTATTTTATACATTTTATAATGCATGTTTTAAAGAGCTAATTCCAAAATAAATATTTTGGAAATAATATTATTTTAATATGATAATAGATAGAATATTCAATTTGGATTTAAAATTAAAATAAAATTTGGAATCGTTTTATAAACGAATTTATAAACATTTTAGAATAAAGTTTGAAAGGAAAATATTACATTTTTCAATGTAATAAAGTTGAAATGAAAATACTACATTTTTCAATGTAATAAAGACTGAATTGAAAATATTATATTTTTCAATGTAATAAAGACTGAATTGAAAATAAAGTTTGAAATGAAAACATTACATTTTCCAATGTAATAAAGATTGAAATGGAAATATTACATTTTTCAATGTGATAAAGGTTGAACTAAGAAGATTACATTAGAAAGATTTCATTTTTATTTAAGATTGATTACATTAGAAAGAATACTTTTTTTTAGTTAATTTGTTTCAAAAGAATGAAAAAGATTCATTTTAATGTAAATATACATTTCAATGTAAAAGAATGAGTGATTTATTTATTTTAATAAATTAATTAAAATAAATAAAAGGATTAAAGTGGTTTTAATAAAACCAAGATTTCCCAGTACATACATTGGAATGGATTTAAATGGAAATAATCTTCGGATTATGTATTGGATTTTGTGATTATACGGATATTATTGTGGGAATTTGGAAGATATTAATATCGTTATTCCCAATTTGATATACTTTAATTTTCAGAATTTTATATTGAACATAAATCGATATAATTTCTATTCAAAATATGATATTTAATGTCAGATTAAAATTTGGGTTTGTCGTGAATAGTGTCTTAAATAACACTGTTCTTAAACCCATTTGGGAAAGAATAAATCTTTTAAATAAGATTTCCAATTATTAAACATAATTGAAATTAAGTGAAACTGACTTTTGTGTTGATTGCGAACAATGTTTTTAAATGACGTTAGTTCTTTAAACCCGATTGACAGTGAAATTTAGATTGGTAATTCGTAAATCTTTTAACTAAGATTTAGTGAAATATTCTAAAGAGAAGATTTAACATATTAAATTGAAATACGGTTCTGGGTTTATTGTGAACGATGTTTTTAAGCAACATTTGTTCTTTAACCCAGTTAAAGGAAATATTATTTCTTAAAAGTTAAATAATCATTAAATAATGATTCTTGAAGATTAAAACTAAATATAGTTTTAATGAATCTTTAATTGGATTGAATGAGGATAAAAGTAATTAAATTTACTTAATTCAAGAAATGAACGATAATGGAGTACCACTAGTTTTACTCCAAGCGGCAGTTAAATCTTTAATTAGATTTGATCGATAAAACGGTAATTAAGTTTACCGTAACACATTGGGTGTTAGATATGGAGTACCACCAGTTTACTCCATGGGTTGTGTAGGTTGGGAATGGGATATTAATTAATGATTACTTTGGTAAGGCGTTAATCCCGACTAGTTGAATAAACCTTAATTTGGTTTAAATTAAAATCAAAGAATACTCTTGATTGGAATGAGGCGTCGGTTGTGTTTTAAAGCATATGATTTTAAATTACGCAAATTATTCAGAAACACCGGGTTTAACCCATTCTAAATAATTCATACGACGATTGAAGATTGATGATGAAAACGGTTATTGAAGACCGGGAAATTTCCATATCGAATGGATGATTATTGATATCTTGATTGGACCGTACGCCCAAAATGAGGGAAAAATTGGTGATCATTCAGACGTATTTGGAGTCTACCGGATATGGTTTCGTTCAGACCCAGAACGGACTTGTAAATGGATTGCGTGTCTGACATTGTATTCCTTTATATTGTATTCGTTGATCTCTGTTTAACGTATAGCTATTTGGTGGTGGAGAATTTATTCTTCACTTAACACCCGGTTATATGTTGATAGATGATCAATGATATGGTATGGTCTGACAATGTGGCATGCCAAGATGCAAATGATCAAGGCTTTTGTTGAAAAGCAGAGCCTTGTGGTTGATGATCAAAGCATAGCCTGTTTAGGCATAGCTTTGTGTATAGCGTGACTTCGCGAGCCTCACACCCCGGTATGAGTCAAAAATGGGATATGGACCGTAGGGAGTGCACACGTTTCTTTCTGGCTAGTGGTAGTGTCAGTGCTTAAACTGGCTGACATTTTACTTATGTGGATGATGGATTTTGAGGCGCCTCGGATTTTTATAGGCCGTTAGTGGTCATACTATAGATTCAAAGGAACCGGGAAACGTGAGTTCAGGCATAACTAATCCACTACCATTAGGTGTGGACCGACCCTACCGCTCCAAGGGTTACCCATAGGTGTGATCCTGAGGCATTTGCTAGAGTGTCTCGAATCGGAGAGGACGATCCCTAGCCTCGATTTCATGACGGAAAACCAATTTCAATACGACACCATGCGGTTTTGATTGTAGAACTAGTATGGCGACATAGTAAGATGGGGTACTATGCCATCTATGATTAATACATTTACTTTCGAAATTGATTTCAACACTATGCACTTATAGTAATTTTAAAAGACAAATTTTCGCGTACCAAGCATATTTGGCTATTATAAGGTAAAAATCTATGCTCCGGCTTGCGTTGCATTGTGTGATGGGACCTGAGTCTTATAATAGCTTCATTTTACTTTATTTAGCATTGCGCTGTTTACTTTTATGCACTGGTATTCTTGGGGATAAATCCGTTCCGTGTTATACGGCGTGGTCCCTTGATTTACCTAACTTTAAAATCAACTTAATAACTGTTTTTTTTTGAGTTCTCACACCAGTCCCATGACTGACCTGAGTTTATTGTTTTAACCTAAACTCTGGGTGCCCATATTTTCCACACGGGCAGCTAGTAGTTTTGGTTTGCAGATATTACATTCACAGGATCCTGGTCTACAGCTGGAGCGATATTCGGAAGGCTCTGTATCCGTGTATTTCTTTCAGTTGTGTTTGTATTGTTTTTCCGTTGCTATTTAAATGTAATTTAAACTCTGATATTATTGTATTTCCAATGTATATTATTATTCATACTCTGGAAAATTCTTGTACTCTGATGTAATTGTTGTAACAGCAATAAAATGTTCTTCTGTTTTGTGTTCTGATGTGTGTTGTTCTCAAAGCAATCCGACTTTCCTTTATGGGGAAGTTTGGGTCATCACAGTATCTTACGGATTGCGGTTGGATGGCCGACAACTGTGGGTGATAATACATTTGGTACACTCAAGCTGAATGAATTGTTGATCATGTATGGTCGGGTTGCAAAATGTTCTTTCTGAACCCCAGTGTATCCCCTCTAGAGTACATCGATCGAGAGGCAGTCTTATACCTTGTCATTGTTAGAATCCAATATCCAATAAGCGCCCTGTGGTTTTTGATTTTATACTATGTATGTAGAGCGTGAGATTCAAGCGTTCTACTAGATGGTTATTTATTTGATTAGACATTATTATGTTACCATGGGATTTTGACATCAAAAATGTTTTCGGTTATAGTAAGGTAAAAACCGTCCAAGTTTATGTGTGGCCTGGTCTTACTATTATCCTTTTCATTCAAAAAAGATTTTTCAAAGTCAAATAATATGGTTAGAGTTAACTCACACTGTGACTCCCCACGTCCGTTAATGTCACTCACTAAGGGAATGCATTAAGCTTCGTGAAGCGTTATAGGTAAACAGAAACAGAATTATTACAAGATAGATATAGAAGCAACAACGAAATTTAAATTTTTATTCCAAACATAAATCATAACATTGTGGTCCAAAATACCATAAGTCTAAAACTACATAAAACCCATTTATAGAAAATACATAAAAAGCATAATTCCCTAAAAGAGACAAAGTCATAATAGTTAAAGATAGAAACTGAGCAGTACTTTAAAAGCTGCTCCAAGCAAGATGATAACCGAGTCCTGACTAAACTTGTGAATTCCCACCCTGTGAACTTGGGGGGAGAAATGGAAGAAAGAAGTGGAAATAAAATAGGTCAGATATAAAGTCTGGCGAGTCCAGCACTTTTAGCATATAAATAAATAAAAGTATCATGACAGGCATATAAATTGGAGGGATAGATAATAGTAATAAGACAGGTATAACAGACTGAGCAAGATAAGCTGAATGAACAGAACAGAATAGGTTACGCTTCTCTAATACTTTTCTCTACACCAATACTAGTATAATAGATATGTAACAGGATTACATACTCCTTAATTACTCAATAGAAACAGGATGATCCTAACAGAAACATAATGATAGTTTTAGGTGTACTCTAGTAACGGGTTTTACTCCAAACAGAATTAACCGGTACCTAAACATAAATAACGGGTGTTAAACCTAATAGAAATACAGGTACCTCACAGAAACAGACAGGACTAGATATACCCTAATTACTACCCCCAACCGACCGGCTCCCTATTCCGTAAATACCATGTGTCGGCCCCACAATACGGTGTATTACTTCCTAAAGTGGCAACCTACAGAAGGACATAGACCTATTTCCTGGTGCTACAACTGCTTATTTTCCCAGAAACAGGACGTACTCATGAACACACATGAGTTCGTTGGAACACGCCTGAAACGACCCAAACTTGACCTTTCGGGAAAGCTCGGATTGAGTTGAGAACACAACAAATCAGAACTTAAATAGAAGAACATTTTATTGCTATTACAACAATTTACATCAGAGTACAAGAATATACAGAGTATGAACAAACAATATACATTTGATAAATATCAGAGATTTACAAATTATTATGCATCGGAAAATAATACAAAACACAATTGAAAGAAATACACGGATACAGAGCATTCTGAATATAGCTCCAGCTGTAAACCAGGATCCTGTGAATATAATATCTGCAAAACCAAGACTACTAGCTGCCCGTGTGAAAAATAGGGGCACCCAGAGTTTAGGTTAAAACAATAAACTCCAGGTCAGTCATGTGACAGGTGTGAGAACTAAAACAGTTATTTAAAACTTTACTTTAAAATGGAGTATATCAAGGGACCATGCCGTATAACACGAACGGGTTCCCTCCTAAGAATACCAGTGCATAAAACAAACAGCGCAATGGTTTTGGAAAAATGAAGCTATTATAAGACCCAGGCCCCATCACACAATGCAACGCAAGTCGGAGGATAGGGTTTTCCCTTATAATAGCCAAACATGCTTGGTATGTTTAAATCAAATCACTTGATACTATTATAAGTGCATAGTGTATAAAACAACTTCAAATATAAATGTATCAATCATAGGCGGAATGGGTACCATCTATCATGTCGCCGTACTAGGCTCTACAATCAAAACCGAAATGTCACGTATTGGTAATTGGATTTCTGTCATGAGTCGAGGCAGGGGATCATCCTCACCGGCACGGAGACACTCTAGCAAATGCCTCAGGATTCCTTGCAAGGAACCCTGGATCCTTCAGGGCCGGTCATCCCTTACGTTTGAGGATTATTTATTCCTGAATACACGTTTCCCGGTCCTATCAGACCTATATCCGTCGGCCCCGTAGTGACCGCTATAACCGAGGCGCCTCACTATCCATCATCCACATAGGTAAAAATAAATAAATGTCTGGGCTCCACACCATGACACCACCCATAGCTAGAAGGAAACGTTATGTCCTCCCTGCGTCCCTAATCTCGTTTTTGACTCATACCAAGGTGTGAGGCTCGCGAATTAAAGCTATACACGAAGCTATGCCCTTTAAGGTTGTGCTTTGATCATCAACCACCAGACTCTGCTTTTTAACAGAAGCCTTGATCATTTGCATCTCAACATGCCACATAGGAAATTCATGCCATGCGACTAATGTCTATCGATATATAACCTTTGAGCTTGTACGTCTCAGAGAAGGGCGTTAAGCAAGAGAATAAACTCTCCGCTGCCAAACAGATATATATTTAAAAGAAATCAATCAACACAGAATAAAATCCAATGTTGGACACACATCCATTTACAAGTTCGTTCTGGGTCTGAACGAAACTGGAGGCACCTTATTCCTCATCCCATATGTCCAATACAAGAGAGAGGTCCTCGCATATCTGATCGATCTCCAAGTACGTCTGGATGATCACCACTTATTACCTTGTCTTGGGTGTACAGCCCAATCAAGACATCAGTAATCATCCAAACGACGTGAAGACCTCCTGTCTTCAACTAACGTCTTCATCGTCGACTTATCATCGAATCAATTATTCAAAATTGGTATAAACCCGGCCTCTCCGAATAACTCGCATATTGAGTAAACAAGTGCTATCAAAACACAACATACGCCTCATTCCAATTTAGAATATTCTTTTATTCAAATATTATTATACCTTGGGAAAGGATCCCATTAATTTTATCAAAGATAAATTCTTTTAAATTTATTCTTTAATCTTCCTTTGGATATCATTTCAAACCAAATTAAGGTTTATCCAAACGAGTCGGGATTAGCGAACGTTACCGAAGTAATCATTTGTTATATTTCACAATCCCAACCTATTCATCCCATGGAGCAAAACTGGTAATACTCCATATCTAACACCACAGTGTTATTAGTAAATTTAGTTACCATTTCCCGTTTAAATCTAATTAAAGATTTAACTATCGCTTGGAGCAAAACAGGTGATACTCCACTCTCGATCATTTCCAAAATTTGATAATTTAAATTACAAATTCACATTTCAATCTAATTAAAGATTCATTAAAACTCCACTTAGTTCTAGTCTTCCCAAAAATCAACATTAATGGTTATTTAACTTTGGAAACACAGACATGTCACATCGACAATCTACACCGTACTTATAACACCCCACGTCCATTAATGTCACTCACAAAGGGAATGCATTAACTTCCATGGAGGCTTTAAGTGAGTATAGAACAGAAAAATTACAACAAGATAGATAATAAGTAGTACTTGAAAAATCTAAAACTTCATTTTATTGCAGCGGAAATTAAACATGTTTGTTACATCACAAAACCATAAATCAGAGTCAAGTACAATATCCATCTTCATAAAACAAAATACATAATCCCATTACACAAATAGCCATTAAAGAAGATAACAAGCTGGACTTTACTTCAAGGGTCCAAGCTTTCCAAAGAGATGAAGCAATCCAATCAAACTCCACTAGAGCTGGGCCCAACCTGACGACCTGGAGGGGAAAAAGGATAGAAATGGAGGGGGTCAGACATAAAGTCTGGCGAGTATGATAATTCTAACAATACTATTATCGAAATAACTAGACTAAGGCATAAGCTGGAAGACAAGTAAATGTCTATGAACTATTAGGTATGGAATGAACAGATAAAGATAACGTGAAGGATAACATTAAAGGCATACCTAATTGCTAACGAATAATTACTACACTGCACCACACATTACTACACTGCACCACACATTACTACACTGCACCAGTCACCCTAAAGGTTGATCCCAATTGCTTCACACAGAAACAATATAAATAGCCTTACGTACCCCTAGCTGACTACATAGGTGCCGTCTGCCCCTATCTCCACTAGGTGTACCCCACTACCCACTTTCGATCGGCTCCCTACTCGTAGGTACCCGTGCTGGCCCATAGTGGGGTGTATCACTCCCCTAAAGTGGCAACCCGATACAACTTGAGAATGCACTGCTTATACCTACACGATGCAACAACGTCTTACCTACCAGCCCGGGTCCACACACGCATATGAAACCCGTTGGACTTGCGTTGCCACCGCTCCCCGTTTTGGCCTCTTATAGTCAAGCCTAGTATGCGTGTCCCGTCCTCGACTTGGGCCGAACCCACAAAGATACGTTTGGGATACTGGTTGAAATTGGCCCCCACAAGCTACCCACCTAATCTTGTCAACAATAGTATATCCCACTTAACCCTTTTAGTCATGTTCATTTACATGTGTGTTTGGTTAAGTCTTACTAATCGTATTTCACATTCCACTAAGGGCACCCACTAGATTCCTCATGCCACCCAAGGCACCTACTTAACCCCCATGTCCCACCTTACATGTTTATCTGGTTAAGTATTTCTTAATTCATTCAGCCCATAACCTCATAAAGACCTCTCACATTAGACTGGCATTTTTGGCAGCTGGATTTGCCGGGCGGGTCCGGGCAGTCTTACACCATAAAAGAGTCTAACCTCATGTCTTTACAGCTGTTATGCTTTAGTTTTAGGCCTAGGACCTCTCACATTAGGCTGACATTTGTGACCACTAGATTTGCCGGGCGGTTCCGGGCAGGTTTACGTCACAAACGAGTCCAACCTCGTGTCCTAAGCATTGATTGACAACTTTCAATCTTTTACCCCAGTTTTAATAATTCCCTATCCAAATTATTAATTAAGTCCACTTTTATTGATGTCCATAATTGACTCAATTATGGTCATCCACTCATGGTATGCAAAATCATATCAATTGCACCCCAGCATCTTATTATTAAATCCTTAATATTACCCCTACCCCACGTTTATACGTTCGTTTATTCAACGCAGAATATACGTTAGACTCGAATAGTCTAACTCATAGCACAAAAATAGATGATCACAACATATAGGCAATTAAAATGAATCTAATCATAATAGGGGTGAAACTTGCATAGGTTGCACATGTTAAGGATCTAAAGATGTCAACTTGTTAAATGTCACAATTTACATGAGATGATCCCAACCCAAATTTGTGTATGTACTTGCATATGGGTTTTCAGGCAACATAATGATGGTGTGAACTAGCATAGAATTTCACATATGTCATAGCATAATTCTAGATGTCATAATAAATGTCATGGCATATGTTCATAACTTTTCACTAATCAACCTAAACTTTCATATGTGACTTGTCATATAGATCAACATAACCCAAATAATATCAGCATCATTATTTGATTAACATGAACTAATTAGCATAGATAGTAACATCATGGCTTTTTAAAATGTATGATTCATCACAACTTAGCATAGAATCTCTCAACATACATAACATCATCATAGCATGATTTACAACATATAGGATATCATCACCGCATAGCATTGAATTTATAACATACATGATAGCATATGACAATTCACATCATCTACTCATAATCCATTTATGACTCAACCTAATTAAAATAATAATAATCTTGTTAAGACTATCATACTCACAATTTAGAGAAGAAAAGAGAGTTTTGCTTTAGAGTTGAGTAGAATTAGGATTTGATTAGCTTTTCCCTTCTTAGTTGGCGGCGGCTCCACTAAGTTCCATGGCGGCGGTATGACGGTAGCTATTCTATTTTTCTTATGAATTAGGGTGAGAGACTACCTAGGTATTTATAGAGTTAGGATTTATTTTAGACCGTCAGATCAACACAGAACTAATCCCAGCCAACCAGATTAGGTCAAAACCCTAATGGGTCATCACTCAGTCAAAAACAGGCTCAGTCAAAAACCCTAGCCGCCAGTCCCAGGTCGACACCATAGTCGACCTGGGGGGGGGGGGGCAGGTCAACACTAGTGTCGACCCCCTAATCGACCTGCCTGGGCGGGAATTTTCCCGCCCAACCCGCTTCTACACTTTCTGCTTGAATTTTAAATTTTCTGCGAGCTGTTTTGAATTTTCTGAAACTTCCGATTGCCATAACTTCTTCATACGAAGTCCAATTCACGCAAACTCGGACTCTATTTTAACCAGAATTCCGAGACGAACACAATGGCGCCACCCGTTTCCCACAATTCTCACGTCTGAGATTAGTTATTATTTAATTTTTGAATATTAATATTAACTGAATTATGGGGTGTTACATTCTCCCCTCCTTAAAAGATTTCGTCCCCGAAATCTTCAAGTTAAGAAGAATGTACATCCTAAAATCCAATCATCCATCTACTCAACCATCAAACACAGGCGTCCATTGTCTTTATAGACTTCTTATTCTGTATGAACATATGCAAGAAGTGTGTGTATATGTTCCTTATCTAATGCAAAATCAGGCGGTCCACTGATTCAGTTGACCTCCTTAATGCAAATCATGATAGTGCCATGCC
This sequence comes from Allium sativum, assembly GCA_030737875.1. Lineage (NCBI taxonomy): Eukaryota > Viridiplantae > Streptophyta > Magnoliopsida > Asparagales > Amaryllidaceae > Allium > Allium sativum. The sequence continues at coordinate 244,434,313 of CM060923.1, forward strand.
TCCTTTATGTATGCAAAAGTTCCCTAATGCTACATATTATATCTACATGCGTGCACAATCATCATCTGAATGCAGCATCCAAATGATAATACAATCATCATACATCTATTTTACTAAATACATCCATTTATATGCAATATGCAGTATGAAGTGACTGAGCCGATCTAGTGCCTAATAGTGTGTGTATATGCGTCCACGAGCAACCACTAGCAAACACTTGCATCCACTTTGCATTCATCATACATAACATGTCTCAAACACATGTTTCAACCATAGGATTATCCTATCTAAAGGTAAAGGATACTAGCGAGAGGATATGCTAAAGGTAAGATAAGTACAAGATAAGCGATAAAGGAGAAATTAAAAGGACATACCCTCGAAAAGAAAAGGGTACAACGAACGCATCTTCTCTTCCGTCTCCCAAGTAGCGTTGCTCTCATCATCTCCCCATTGTACTTTGACTAGTCTGACCTCTCGGTTCCTCAACTTCTTGATCTCTGACCCAAGAATGCGCGTAGGAGCTCGTCGAATCGTCGCATCACGCTCTATCTCCACCTCTCTAAGCAAGCTCGGCTCTACCACTTCCGCGGTCTCGTGCAAGCACTTCCTCAAATGTGATACATGGAATACATCGCGTACACCACTAAGTCTCTCCGGCAACTCGACTCTATACGCCATCTGTCCAATCCTTTCCTTAATAGGAAACGGCCCTACGAACCTTGGTGCTAACTTCCCAACGGACCCAAAGCGAACATCGTTCCGTAATGGAGACACTTTGACAAAGACACTATTCCCAACTTCAAACTCAAGATCTGTCCTCCTCTTATCCGCATAAGATTTCTGCCTATCTTGCGCTACTTTCATCCTCCTTCGAATCAAGTCGACCTTCTCCGAAGTCTCTCTAATCATATCGGGCCCAAGTAGGATCTTATCCGTAGATTCCCACCAACATGTAGGTGAACGACAAGGTCGTCCATAAAGAGCTTCGAATGGTGCCATGCCAATGCTGGACTGAAATCTGTTATTATATGCGAACTCCACTAATGGAAGATGCTCTTCCCATGTACCCCCAAAGTCTAGGATACATAGCCTCAATAGATCCTCTAGAATACGATTCACCCTCTCGGTCTGGCCGTCCGTTTGAGGATGATATGCAGTGCTCAAACATAACTGAGTCCCTACCGCTTCTTGGAAGCTTCTCCAAAATTCGCTAGTGAAGATAGGATCGCGGTCGCTCACTATGCTAGAAGGAACACCGTGCAAACGAACTACCTCTCGGACGTATACATAAGCTAACCATGGACCAGTCCTCTTACTCTTCACGGGAATGAAATGGGCGCTCTTAGTAAGTCTATCTACTATAACCCAAATCCCCTTATTACCCTTCTTGATCTCGGTAATCCGTCAATAAAGTCCATCGAGACGCTTTCCCACTTCCATAGTGGAACCTCCAATGGGTGAAGTAACCCACCGGGTTTCTTTTGCTCTGCTTTTACTTGTTGGCACACTAAGCATCTAGCGACATACTCGGCCACGTCCCTCTTCATACCGGCCCAAAAGAAAACTCGCTTCATGTCTTTGTACATCTTGTCCCCGCCGGGATGAATGGTCATCTTCGAACGATGTGCATTGGTTAAGTGTTGCCTTCTTTTGTTGCTTAACCCTATCAACCTCTCACATTAGCATTAATTCAATGTTAACATAACAAATGGAAATGATATTCTTTTATTTGTTTGCAAATCTATTTTTAACATGACGAATGAAAATTATATTCTTATTTGCATACAAATCTATTTTTAACATAACAAATAAAAGTGATATGTTTAATTTGTTGACAATTCGAATTCAACATCGCAAATAAAAATGATACTTTTGTGTTGTCGACAATTCTAATTCAACATAACAAATAAAAATAATACTTTTGTGTTGTCGACAATTCTAATTCTAATTCATTCATTAATTCATTCAGGTTGCTGGATGTGCCGGGCGGTTCCGGTCAGACTTCTACCGCAAACTCATTGTAACCTCGGGTGCGGTAACCTCTCACATTAGATCTATATTGTTGTGATCGCTGGATCGGGCGGCTCCAGACAGTCTTACACCGCAACTCAATCTAACCTCGGGCTAGGCATGTTTATCTTTTGCCAATTTACATATTTACTATACATGTCCAAGTCTAGATTTTATATGCTAATTATCCCAAATTCACCAAACTAGTCATGTTCAAATTCCCAAGTTATGCCCAACCAGCCAATTGCAAGTTATGCTCCACAAATTCAATTACAAGTTATTGGTCAAAATAGGTTACACCCAATCTTCCCAAATTTGCAATAGTAGTCATGCCCCAAAATCACAATATACATTATGCTTGGCGTCCCGACCAATAGTTATGCCAAATCTAGATTTAATATTCCAGTTTGCAGTTTTCGCCCAAAGCTTGGTTTACATGCCAATTAACCCAAACTTGTAATTATAATAACAATAGTGATGCCCCAATATCAATTACAAGTTATGCCCAATAATTTCAACGACTATGTTTTGCCCAATTATTTCACCAATTACATTATGCCCAATATTTACCCAAAATAGGTTATACCCAAATAATCCTCGTATTCCGATCGTTCGTATTTCGCGATTTCAGCCTAGGTTCAAAGGTAACCCAGGTTCATAAAGAAAACAGGGGAAGAGAGAGAAGAAGCATAAGATAAGAATAGGCACGTAACAACAGACCTAATATAGGAAATTTAGATCCAACAAAGATAGATTCTTGAATAAACTGATACAATTATTATCGCGGGCATAAGAATAACATCATGAACCAAAAAGGATTATATGCCTGATGTACAACAAAGATAGGCATGATTTTATCGATATAATAACTTCTTAGGCATGTAAAATCATGGATTCGATAGAAAGATAGGGATAAATCTGAAAAGATTGTCTTATCATCAAGCATGGACTTAGATTCATTTTATTACATGCCAAGATTACAATTAGGTATTTAAATCTGAAAATAACGTGAACTTACAGAAAAGAATGGATCTTGTTTTCTAGGATCTGATTTCTGAATTTGTTAAGCTTATCCTTTGATGTAGACGTTTGATTCTCTAATTTGGATTTTGTTTGGAGCTTTCTAACTTGATTTCTAATTTGGAGAAAATGGAGGCCAGGCTAGCTTAGGGATGGACAGCATGACGGATTCATAGAATGAGACTGTGAGGTCTAGGGTTGAGGTTTGGGGTGATTATATAGAAGTCTAGGATTAATTCTAGCCTTTTGATTAGTCTAAGAGAAATCAGAGCCATCAAACCAAAGAGATTTATCATCCAGCCAACCATAGCACGACACATAAGCCCTAATACCTCAGAAATTAGTCATTGGCCAATCAGGGAAGGCCACATCAGCTCAGGGTTATAAAAATTTGTCACTGGGTCTGGATCTCAAAAGGGGTCGACTCCCTACAGGGGGGTCGACACCTATGTCGACACCCCTATAGGGGGGTCGACACCTATGTCGACTCCCCCTGGGGGAGGCGTCGACACCCTGAGCTGGAAATTTCCCGCTCAGCCTATTCTGTCCGAATTTTGAATTTTAAACTGGTTTTTGATTTTAATTATTATTTATATTTATTTTCTGCTTAAACTTGAAATCTTCTAACCTCCATAACTTCTTCATACGGAGTCTGATTAACGCAAACTCAGACTCTATCTCAAGCAGAATTCCGAGATGAACCAATGGCATAACCCGTTTTATCTAGTTCTTCATTTAATAATTAATTATTGTTTAACTATCTCTTATGGCCCGTTTTAAAATTACGGGGTGTTACATTCCCCCTACTTAAAGGATTTCGTCCTCGAAATCTTCAAGTCAAGAATAATGTATATCCTACCATCCAACATCCATTTGCTCATCCATTCAATCAGAGGCATCCATTGTCCTTAAAAAGTTTTCTAATGCTTTTCATGAACATATGCATAGTGTGTGTATATCTCCTTACCCAAATGCAAAATCAGGCGGTCTACTGATTCAGTTGACCTCCTTAGTTCAATTCATGATAGTGCCATGCGTCCATTATGTATGCAAAAGAACCCTATTGATACATATCATTTCTACATGAGTGCACAACCATACATTCAGATGCAACATCCATATGATATCTTCTCAAGTTTCAATCCACGAGCATATGCAATATGGAAGTGACGGAGCCGATCTAGTGCCTAGTGTGTGTATATGCATCCACGAGCAACCACTAGCAAACACTTACATCCACTTGCATCCAGCAAACATAACATGTCTCAAACACATGTTTACATGCATTGGCTTCTACCTAGGGATCGAGGATAGGATCGAGAGGATATACTTAAAAGATAAATACTCGGATGCAAATAAACTTTACAGAAAAAGAGAGATCAAGGATATACCCTCAAAAAGGGTATGATGCGTGTATCTAGTCTTCAATCTTCTAAGTCGCATCTTCTTGAGCTTTACTCCATTGTGCTTTGACTGTCTTAGCTTATCCATTGTGTTAACTATCTGAGAGTCTTTTCTTTGTGAAGTCCCAATTTGATCCAAAAGCGTAGGTCTTACTCCTAGCGATGCCAACTACTAACTTAACCAAAGGTTTTAAAATCAAAAGTTGATATGTATTCTGAACTTTTCCTTTTCACATAAAGAGGACTTGAAGTCAACCTTTTTCTTCTTAAGGCATCCGCTACGACCTTACCCTTCCTTCTAACATCAAAATGGCAACGAGTCTCGTGCTGCATGCATCCGTGTATACCGTAAACCTTTTTACTACCGTAAGGCAAAAGTCAAAACTAGGGCCATTGTAAGAGCCCACTTCGATCGTTGGAAAGCAACATGACAATCAGTATCCTGAGCAAAGGTTAGATTCTTCTTCGTTAATACAGTAAGTGGGGCTAATACCTTTGCAAAATTCTTAATGAACTTCCTATATTAGCTTGCTAGTCCAAGAATGCTTCTTAATTCTATTGCATTCCTTAGGAAGTTCCGGTCTTGCACCGCAACTACTTTTGCGGGATCTACTACTATCCCTTCTTTGGATATCATATGTCTTAGAAACCTTACTTTTTTCTCTCCAAAAATGATATTTGGAGAACCTAGCCTTAAGTTGATGCGCTCGGAGGGTATCCTATACTTCCCTTAGATACAAAGCATGTTTTTCCCCACTCTTAGAGAAGACCAAAATATCACCTATGCACAAGCAAAGTGAACCATCCGCCTTTGTAGCGAAAACAACTGGAGCACCACATTTAGAAATACTCCGCTTTATGAACCCCTTTTCAATAACTCTTTAATTTGTTCGCTGAGCTCTTTCCTCTCCCTAGGAGCCATGTGTCGTACATGTAATGCAATTGGTTTAGCGATATCAACCAAGTATATGCGGAAATCTATTTCGCATTTTTGCGGGTAAACCCTTCACTTCATCAAAGACATCGGGATACTCACGGACTACTTGAACGGATTGCAAATTATGAACAGATGCATCAAGAGATTCTAGGTAACTAAGCATGACAGAACCCTTAAGGTTACATGAGATTTCGAGGGTATTACCGAGGCGAGCCAAAAGTCTAACTACCCTCCTTTCACGATTGAGAATGGCACCATTTCTGGATAACCAATCCATCCCTAGAATCAACCCATAGCCCATGAAACCAAAAACGTAAGCATTACATCTAAACTCAACGCTTAGTATAGATATTCCCAAATCCAAACAAATCATAGATGAATAAGCCGAACTTCCAATAGGATTTGAGACAATAATGGGATCCTCTACCCTACTAGTACTAAGGTGGAGAGACTCAACTATAGAAGCAGATAGAAAAGAATGTGAAGCGCCAGAATCAAATGAAGTTCTAAAGGGATGATTGAAAAAAAAAACTAAACTTTCAACAAAAACGTTCCTACCTCTCTTAGGTACACTAGTAGTGAGAGCATGCAATTTCCCTCTAGAAGATTATGTCCTTTACCTTTGTCCTTGTCCTTTGGGAAATCCTTGATAAGGTGCCCTGCTTCACCATACGGAAAACAACCACATGTCTTCTTCTTCCTACAATTAAATGACCCGCTAAACCACAGAAAAGACACTTCCTCTTGTCGCGGGATCTATTATTTCTTCCACCCTTCCAATCCCTTGTTTGTGATTTTTCCACTTTGGCCTCTTTCTTTTCACCTTTCTCCTTCTGATTGGATTAAGCCATATCAACAAGCTCCTTATACTTGGCTCGTGCTCCTTAGCCCAAACTCCCTTATTCTCATCCTTACTATCCTTGTATAGCTTGTTGACAAGTTTCTCGAAACTACCTCCATCGCAGCAGCAACCTACAAAGCTTAAAGGAAGATTAGCCGCAGGTGAAACTACTACAACTACAGATGGAGGTTGGGCTCTACTTCGCCCCCGATAAGTGCTGTATGCCTACGAAACTATGGCGAAAAGAAAGGAAGAAGAGATTCAAATAGAGAATCGAAAGATAGTGCATATGGCTTTGGGGAATATGCCTTTTAAAAACAATAATTTTCTCTTGAAAAATGCTTCTTTAAAACATGTTTTTTGAAAATAATACTTTCGAAAACGGTTTTCAAAATCTTTTATCTGTTCTGGTAACCTTTAGCTCTGATACCACATGTAACACCCCACCTCCGTTAAGGTCACTCACAAAGGGAATGCATTAACTTCAGTGGAGTGTCATATGTGTACAAAATAGATAAATTACAAAACAGACAAAATTTTAAACAATGGAAAATAAATAAAACTTTATGGCATTGATAAAACAGCAGCTTGGTAAAACAACTTGTACAAAGATTGTTTTCCAACACCAAAACACCCTTACCCATTACAATAAAGCATCTGTCTTGTTTAACAAAATAAAGAAGCATAAAATGATAATGATATTCCCCAATAAAGCATGAGCCAGCCATAGCAGTGGAAAAGAGGGTCCAAAACAATACATCGACTATCTTCGAGCTTGGAAAGTAAACTGAGCTAAGTGGTAATATTCCCTCCCTGTAAACCTAGGGGGAAGGAAGAAAAGAAGACGAAAGAAAACGGGTCATACATAAAGCCTGGTAAGTCCAGTGACTTTCAGCATGTAAATAGGTAAAAGCACCATGACATGAATAAATTGGATACCAGACCATAACCATGATAATAAGCATAGCAAGACAACAAATGATGATCGTTAGACATGACAAGGTAAGATACACTAAATGCGCTTTGGTTCTTTCTCTGATTTCCTATTTTCTCTGCACCACCCAACTAACAATCTAACTAGTGTCTTTTATAGAACGATTTGTATTCCCTACTAGTGTCCCAACTAGTATCCTGTGAAAAAGGATCCGTATCTCCTACTAGTGTCCTAACTAGTATCCTGTGTTATATAATAAGGTGATCCCAACCCCGCAATTGTGGTTGCCTTCAGGTGTACATCTAGTATGAGGATCTTACCCCAATCAGCCTAGTTGCCATGGATATGTTAGATGTACCCTTACTACCCTATCGATTGGCTACCTACTTGTATTAACTTTCCTTGTGTCTGTGTAAATCGGCCCTCTCTTGCATGTAGATACCCTGTGCTGGTCCCACCATAAGGTGTATCAATCCCTATGATAGCATCATGACACAAATTCTAGATGCACAGTGTATACTACTAATGCCCAGTGCCTACTTTTCCACTACGGAGCAGGTGCACGCCCATACTCCGTCGGAACTACACTGCTGCACCACCTACTGCTATTTTGATGCTTATGATCAGCCCAGTAATCGTGCCCCACCCTGCCTAGTTCAGGGTACCGTGATACATCCATGTGGGTTACTATTGAAATGGGTCCCCGTTACTAGGGTTTCCTAGGGTCTATTCGTATACCCCCCAAATTGGTTAAGTGTTATCCATCCATTCAAGTTAACCTAACCCATCCACATGTCATGTCATGTTGGTTAAGTGTTTCTTATTATCTTAACCCTTCTCATTCATCATGTTGTAATTGGTTAAGTTTTTCTATTAACTTAACCCTATTCATTCATCATATTATATTGGTTAAATGTTTCCCCCTTAGCCTAACCCCATTCGTTCATCATGTTGTAATTGGTTAAGTGTTTCTCATTAACTTAACCCTACTCGTTCTTTGGTTAAGTGTTAACTTAACCCTACCACTTGTCATGTTACATTGGTTAAGGGTTGCCCTCTTGTGTTACTTAACCCTACCGTTTGTCATGTTACATTGGTTAAGTGTTGCCCTCTTGTGTTACTTAACCCTACCACTTGTCATGTTGCATTGGTTAAGTGTTGCCTAACCCTACCACTTGTCATGTTACGTTGGTTAAGTGTTTCCCTCTTGTGTTACTTAACTCTACCTCTTGTCATGTTACATTGGTTAAGTTTTGCCTTCTTGTGTTACTTAACCCTATCACGCATCATGTTATATTGGTCAATTGTTGTCCTCTTGTGTTAACTTAACCCTACCATTCTTAGCATGTCCGTTCATTAGCATTAATTCATTCATTAATGCCCCCAACCTCTCACATTAGAACTGTTGTTTGCGGTTGCTGGATGTGTCGGGCGGTTCCGGGCAGACTTCTACCGCAAAATCATTCTAACCTCGGGTTTTTAGCTTAATGCGCCAATCTCTCACATTAGATCTATATTGTTGATGTCGCTAGATGTGTCGGGCGGTTCCAGGCAGTCTTACACTGCAACTCAATCTAACCTTGGGTTAGGCACGTTCATCTTTAGCCAATTTACATATTTACTATACATGTCTAAGTCAGGATTTTTTTTGATTATTATCCCAAATTCACCAAACTAGTCATGTTCCAATAACCATGTTATGCCCAACCAGCCAATTGCTAGTTTTGCCCCACAAATTTAATTACAAGTTATTGCCCAAAATAGGTTACACCCAATCTTCCCAAATTTGCAATAGTAGTCATGCCTCAAAATCACAATATACATTATGCTTGGCGTCCCAATCAATAGTTATGCCCAATCTAGATTTAATATTCCAGTTTGCAGTTTTCGCCTAAAACTTGGTTTACATGCCAATTTACCCAAACTTGTAATTATAATAACAATAGTGATGCCCCAATATCAATTACAAGTTATGCCCAACAATTTCACAGAATATGTTACGCCCAATTATTTCACCAATTACATTATGCACAATATTTACCCAAAATAGGTTATACCCAAATATTCGCCGTATTCCAATCGTTCGTATTTTGCGATTTCAGCCTAGGTTCGAAGGTAACCCAGGTTCATAAAGAAAACAGGAGAAGAGAGAGAAGGAGTATAAGGTAAGAATAGGCATAAAAATAGGCATATAACAACAGACCTAATACAGGAAATTTAGATCCAACAAAGATAGATTCTTGAATAAACTGATACAATCATTCTCGCAGGCATAAGAAACATCATGAACCAAAAAGGATTATATGCTTGATGTACAACAAAGATAGGCATGATTTTATCGATATAATAACTTCTTAAGCATGTAAAATCATGGATTTGATAGAAAGATAGGGATAAATCTGAATAGATTGTCTAATCATCAAGCATGGACTTAGATTCATTATATTACATGCCAAGATTACAATTAGTTATTTAAATCTGAAAATAACGTGGACTTACAGAAAAGAATGGATCTTGTTTTCTAGGATCTGATTTCTAAGTTTGTTAAGCTTATCCTTTGATATAGACGTTTGATTCTCTAAGTTGGATTTGGTTTGGAGCTTTCTAACTTGATTTCTAATTTGCAGAAAATAGAGGCCAGGCTATCTTAGGGATGGACAGCACGAAGGCTTCATAGAATGAGATTGTGAGGTTTAGGGTTGAGGTTTGGGGTGATTATATAGAAGTCTAGGAGAAATCAAAGCCATCAAACCAAAGAGATGTGTCATCCAGCTAACCATAGCATGACATATAAGTCCTAATACCTCAGAAATTAGTCATTGGCCATCCAGGGAAGGCCATATCAGCTCAGGGTTATAAAAATTCGTCACTAGGTCTGGATCTCAAAAGGGGTCGACTCCGTACGGGGGGGGGGGGGGGGGTCGACACCTATGTCGACTCCCCTTGGGGGGTCGACAACCCGAGCGGGAAATTTCCCGCTCAACCTGTTCTGTCCGAATTTCGAATTTTGAACTGGTTTTTGATTTTAATTATTATTTATATTTATTTTCTGCTTAAACTTGAAATCTTCTAACCTCCATGACTTCTTCATACGGTGTCTGATTCATGCAAACTCGGACTCTATCTCAAGCGGAATTCCAAGACGAATGCAATGGCATAACCCGTTTTATCTAATTCTTCTTTTAATAATTAATTATTCTTTAATTATCTCTTATGGCCCATTTTAAAATTACGAGGTGTTACAACATGCTGTCGATGCTATTTCTTTAGTGTTAGTTTTTTCGTTAATTTTCATAATATTAGGATCAGATTCAGGAAATTAGTGTTTATTTCTTATTGGGTTATAACTTGATCACTAGTTTCTTGCTCATTTAAATTGATTTTTTTAGTTTTGTATTTCCCTTTGCTATTTCTTTAGAGTTTGCTGCTGGATTTTCTGAATTACTGCTATGTTCTACTGTTTTTCCCACTTTTTCTACTTGAGAATGAATGCCAATTTGATCATGTTGCAAAACAGAATTTTATAGTGGTGTTAAGATTGTAAACTTTACGTGTTATGTTTTTACCAAAAAAATAACATGAATAAATTTCTTAAGTATGTCAAGTGTATATATTATCAGGCCAAGCCCTACAATTTTATAATTATACCATCTAGATTTTTTCGTTGAGTGTTCTAAATGATACAAAGATGAACTATCAAATGCCATCCCTCGTTTTGGTAGAAATTTAGCCTCGACTTTGATTAGGTGTATTATACTAGGCCAATACTGTCAAAAAAGTGATTGAAAATCATTAATTTTGAGTTGGCTAAAGCTATCAAGACAATGAAAATAAATTAAAAGGTTCTTTTTGTTGTAAAGCATCAATGCATGTTTTTTGAATTACTTATTTATCTGCAGCATGTTACATTTTAATGGGCTTTGCCATTCAGAATAGATTTAATATGTTTTATGTGTAACATTAACATGCTAATATATATTAATTAATTTGTGTATTGTTATGATAATGTGTGTTTGTAACTAATTAACATTAACATATTAACATGTGTATTAATAATTTAACGTTTTATTTGTATTAACATATTAATGCATATTCTATATAGATTTCTTGACAATGAATATGTAAATATTTATCTAATTGGATCTTTGAAACTAGAACCCTGTATTAACGCACATTCTATATAGAGTTCATGAGATATTTATGTGATTGCTTGTTTGTTAGATAGTCCTATTAGCTCAGATAATATTATTAAAAAATATTTGAAGATCGGGTTCAATCATGTTCTTATTAATATCAAAGATCCATTTGATTTCCCTTAAGTAGTGAATGTTGGTTTATGTAATGAAATTCATTGTGTGTCTCTTTGTCAAATGAATTCAAGCCTCGTTATAGTGACATGTCTTGCGTTCTACCATTCACAAAGCCAGTGCTCAGTTACATCTCAGGTATGACTCCCTAAGGCCTCGAGCACCTTCACTTCTGTTGATTGTTCTAACACTCATGTAGCAGCTTTGGTCATGCTGCGACTATGACCGGTGAGCATATTTCTTCTTCTTCCATATGTCAGATCACTGTCCGCAGTCGCCGATTTCTACCGGCTTTGTTCCAGGCCTTGTTCACTCATGTGCACAAGTTGTGCACTACCGTGCACATGATTCAGCCACTTGTTCAGGTTCCTTTCATGCATTTTCATCCACAGGCCTTGTTACAGACCTTCTACACTCCTTTGTCAGAGATTTTCACTCCTGTGCACTTGCTCCAGGCGTCATTTAGGTTCCTTCTTATGCTCATACACCTATTTTTATTGTTATCCCTGGCCTGCCTACTCTCAATCCTACTTCTGTCTCAATTGCTACACTTCCCTTTAACCCACCCGTTATCGATGGTTCTCTCACCTAAGCTCTTAGTATTGATCCCTACTCACATGTTATATCTCCCCTCAAATCGATGGTGTGATGGATTGGTTTAAATGCTTTTAAGTGAAACTTTGTTAAATTTTATATAACTCGTTGAATAGAATGTTGCATGTGATGACTAACCTATTAGTGAATAGTTAAATTTAACCAGCTTGTATAGAATGCCTTGAATAAATTTTTGCGAGTTCTTTTGGGAAAGTGTTAGACGCTTTAGGGCTATATTCTTTTTTGGTGTTTGGCATGGGGCTTATCGGTCCTTAAAGGAATGTAATTCTGATTTTTTGGTGGTATCCATAATAAGTGAGATTTTCTAGTTTTTATTAAACACTTAAATTTCACCTTACGGTATGTGTGATGTTTAGTTAGACTCTCATGATTACGAGAAACAACGCGATTTAGCACTTAGAGCTTATATCTTTTAGGTGTTCAATAGGGGTAAACAGATCCTTAAGAGGTCTACTCGTGAATTTTTTATGAGCTTAGTAATTGGAAAACGTAAAACAAACAATTAAGCATATGAACTATAAAGACTGTATTTCTTTAGGGACTATTTAAACAAACAAATAAATTTGTGAACTTTAGGGGCTTTGAGTTATGGATGCTACAATCATCTTGATCGGTTTGGGCTTTCCTTGTGATCATCTCATGATTTTATGTTGTATGATATGAGTACGTTCACTGGTATGAGAACTTTTTCATGGCAACTGGTTACTTCACTCTGGCTACTTCATCTCCACGCCAACTTTCTCCTTGTAATTTTCTTCCTTTCTGTTCAATTTCCGGTGTTTGTTACCTCTTTATTCCTTATGCTTCTCGTCTACCTTTCTTTTTCTGCCTACAATGCCTTCTTTTATGGTGACGAAACGTGAGGACAAATCGATCTACACTGGTGTTGAAGCGCTACGTTCTTCAGCTACGAGACCCGATCGCTTTTTCTCATGCCACAACCTAGCTGTTGTTGAATTCAAACCATTCTATCCTGCTTGTCAGATCCACATCTATAGGGCAACCTTCTTTAGATATAATGGTTGCTGAGTCGAATTCTGGAGGAAAAGTTCCATCACTTTTGGATTTGGCAGTGGATGTTTCTACCTTGCCTAGATCTTGATCTTGCCTGGCTGGAGTTTCTAGTAAGATGACTCTTTCTCCACATTTTGCCGCTTTAGATGTTGGGAAACTTTGATGGATGACCTTTGTTGATTTGCGAGAAAACACACTGAATGATAACTACAGAACTTGCACTACTATCTTAACAATTGTAACAGTTTGAAAGATTAAGAAAATTAATTCAGTTTCTATACCGATATGATGTATATATTGTGACTTGCCTGAACATGTCTTCTAGAACTTTTTAAATATGATTTAAGTGTTACTTGCCTGAACATCAAAACTCCATGATATAAACATATACACTAATCACTGTGACTTTTATAAACATATAACAGCCTGAATTGTACATATGTGGGCATTTATAAATATTGATTTGTATATATAAATTGCCTGAATCATGTTGATATGTACCATTGTTTTAGAATTGCCGGAATCATGTAAATTGAGTTCTTGGATTCCTTTTTAGAAGTGTTATTTGTTGTGTGACGTTAAATATAATATATGCAGAATCGTTAGAGAACAATTCCCGTCGGCTGAGCTAATTAGTTACTTTGCGGATTGGTTTCGCAAATATGTAAAATACTGATATTTATTTATACACAAAATATGATAAAACAGGTATTGATTACAAATTATTTAACACGTAGGTACATGATTCTAAAAATAACGTACGGGATCAACAAATAAAATTGCTTTCACTTGGACCCCAATGGAAGGTTAAGAAATACCATAAGTTTTTTTCCAATGGGTACAAATTCTTGTCTGATGAGTATGGTGCAAACAAGTCGACTTACAATAGAGGTGCATGTGTAAAAGGGACTGATGATCCTGGAGAACATATGACATTTTTTATGGAATTTTAAAAGAGATATATGAAGTGACTTATCACTTGAACCACCGCAAAAAACATATTTGTTTAAATGTCACTGGTTTGACGATAAAGAAAATATTGGCATTAGTAAAGTGCATCCTTCTTACAATCTTGTAGAAGTAAAACACACATCTAAGTATGGATGTTATGATCTATTTATCTTGGCTAAACAAGCTATACAAGTCTATTTTGTAGCATATCCATCTGAAAATAGAAATAATAAGGATTGGTGGGCGGTGGTTAAAACAAAAGCAAGAAATACTTTCGACACTTCTATCCCAAATGATGAAGCATATCAAGTGGATTTTGAATCTGCTAATGAGTTCAACTTAGCAGAATATGATGATCTTAGGCCACTTAACGATGAAAATTTGCAAGTGGAAGCTTTCAACTGTGTAGAAGATGAAGGACTGGATGTAGAAGACTAAGCAGAGAATGAAGAAGAAGATGATGTAGCGAAGAACATAGAAGATGAAGAAGAAGAATGACGTTCTTATTCCTATAATGATAAACAATTTAAAATGATCTTTGGCCACTATACTTTGGATGAATTATTTTTGGCTTAGTATAGTCATATGATTTAGCATATATGTCAAATTGCCATGTTTGTTTTCTGTGTGTAGGCATATTATGCTCTAATTGTTTTTGCAAACTACTACATTTTTCTCTGTGTTTTCTATCAATGCTTATTACAGATATGGGACGTTAATGAGTCCAGCTTCGGAGTAATTCTTTCGCACTTACACCCCCACTACCACCACGAGGACGGGGCCGGGGATGGGGCCGAGGACAAGGACAAGGAGACTCTAATACCAACACTATCCCCTCAGCCCATGTTATCACCCCAGCCACACCCTCCGCCCCTACTGCCCTTTCCACCCCTGCCACACCCTCCGCTGCCCTTTCCACCCCTACCACACACTCCGCCCCTTCCACCCCCGCCACTACACTCCCTGCCCAACCTATGGATATAAACATTATAGCTCCGACTCATGCCATCGATAGTAGTGTAGATAGCATCCCGGATTTTCTTGATAGTTCATCACCAATTCCTCCCTATGTTGATCCTCTCCCATCGCCCTCTTCACTTTCTTTCGTTCATGAGACCACTCGTGTAAACGGCCCTCCACTTATTACAACACCAACTGTAGGCAGACAGGGGGTAATGTTTCGTCGAAACAAGGAGGGGTATGCTATGTAAAATTCAATTATTTATTTGTTCAGTTTGTGGTATGATACATGTTTTTTATACCTTGCATTTACAATATGACGCATGTTATATTATACCTCATATTTACAGACATCTCATGCTTCACCCATCGTTTATGCATGCCAAAAAAAGATTCAAAGTCAATAAAGCAACGTATGAGTGATTTTTGGGCGGCAACATGGTCAGAAGTAGATGTTGACATACAAAAAGCCTTATTCGCCGACTAAGTGGTAATTTTCAACAAAGATGAATGAATTTTGTTCTGTAAAGAACCATAACTGACAACACCAATCATGTCAACAAAGTCATATCTAAATGTTAATTGTCCTACTCTTACATATAGTTCTGATTTTTCTGGAAAGAAAAATAAATAGTGGCTTTGATTTATAATGGTTTCCTTTTATTTTTTGAGGCAAGGGTCTATTGTTCGGATCCAAAGGATGTCACCCTTGGTATGATGAATGAAGCTTGGTCTCGAAAAGCCATGCAACAATACATAAGTATCGTGCATCGGATGAAGGAAAGGGAGAAACATTAAAAGGAACGACCAGCGTACATATTAAAGCCACAATGGAAACGTTGGATGGAGCACTGGAAACATCCTGAAACTGTATTAAAGTCCCATAAAGCATCGATTAGTCAGAATAGTCCCACGCCTACATACTGGTGGTTCAATTTCCATTGAGGAGACTGGAGAGGAAATGGTAATCCTAGAACGTTTTAAATATGATTTAAGTGTGACTTGCCTGAACATCAAAACTCCATGATATAAACATTTACACTAATCACTGTGATTTTTTAAAACCCTTAGCATATGAGACATGAATAGTATTATGCCTTATTGAAGATCCCTTTTTTCTTAACAAAGCAATCAATCTTTTGAATGGTTGATTACTCTGTTTGGTTGCAAATACATGTGTGTAATTTTTCATGATACCTGCCTGAATTCTACATATGGATATGCAGTTTTATATTTATATTGATAAATATGTATAAACTGCTGCGATTTTAATTTAAAAGCTACAGCAGTTATGAACTGCTATATGATTTCAGACTTGCTATGTATCAATATGCACCATACATGTTTGCTATATACATTTGAATGTGGGCATTTATAAATATTGATTTATATACATAAATTGCGTGAATCATATTGATATACTAATTTACAAACAGCATATATGTACATTTGATGTATATAAATTACAGCATGTATATTATATATTTCAAAACTGTTTTGACAGGGCATAAATCTGCTTTTTGTTCCATATATTTTTGTTTCTAATTATGCTATTATTTCATGAGAAAAAACAATTTTATAACTTATTGAAGGAATATTGCTTAAGAATCTAAGTATTTGATGTTTAATTAATTTATATTTATTAACTTTTAGAATGTTGAAGGAATATTGCTTAAGAACCCTTCCTGTACTCGCATACATAGCGAAATGTTTTTCGGGTGGTAAGTTTTTGCTTAATATGTATGAGTGAGCTAGTGACTCGTTTTATGTATTACAGGCTAAAGTTTCAAACAAAGTGCCTATGCCATTCTAGATATTTAGGCAAACTCATATTAGAAATAACAAAGAAATCACTATGGCAGATGACCCGACAATCATTGTTCCAAAGTGGGTTAACTCGGTAGTTGATGAATTTCAGGTATTACTTTTAAAATTTAAAGTTTCTTTAGTGGTGCATGTGATAAATTTATCTGCAAATAAAAAAAATTCAGGCCAAGCATCATACTGCATATGATGAAAGTTTGGTCGCCTTAAGAGAAGAGAATGGTGAAGATGTTAGCGAGGTTCCCCGGGAGCAAAAAATAATGATTTTTCAAGCACTTACCCCACTGAATGCAAAGGGACGTGCTTATCCTGGTGGCAACCTACCTGTAAGCATTTTCAGTGTAATTGTTACAATACCAATGAATATGCTTATTGCTTTTCTCAAATGACTTTTAATATATATATGTACATATATATATATATATATATGTATGTATATGTATATTTATATGTATATGTATATGTATATGTATTAAGGTTAAGCTCTGTTAAACCAGTTCATATAATGATTGAGCATTTGACTGGTTCGGTCCGGTTTGATTTTGATTAGAATGACTGAGCATTTGACCATATATGTAGTCTGTGCTAGTATTGCTCCTTTAGCCACGTTCGGATGAGTTATGGCAACACATTTGTCCCTTTATCCCGTAGTTTTAGTTATACCTGTAGGTTTTCTGTTAGGGAATGACTGAGCACTGTTTCACTTAAGGGATTTGATGGTCTAGGGGAAATGTTAAGGAAAACATTTGGTTTTATTCTTACAGTGGAAGATCTATCTCCGAATATTGGTGTTTTATGGTATTTTTTTGCTGAAGTGTTTGATTTCTTCAGAAATTTTTTCCTGATAGTTTTTCAAATAAACATCAGATTTAATCAAGGTAGGTTTTTTATTCTTACAGAAAACTATTTCAAGTGTTTCTGTTGTAATAGGCAGTAACAATGTAAGCTTCTGAAGAAAGAAAAAAACAGGATATAGACGTAGATCATTTACCATTTTACCTACTCATCGTCTTTTCCTTTAAAGTTGAAACAACCAATGGGAAAATAATTAACGCAGATCATTTACCATAGGATTAGGTTGATTTTCTTTAGAGTATCTCATATTGAAAATAATTTTAGTTTTAAATTATTATACTTTTAGCGTATTCTAATTTGGTAATATAAAACATTGTGATTTTGTATGCATATTATAATAGTACATTTTACTCAAATTAAAATTAATTGGAATATTATAATTTGATAATAAAGTAATTTATACAATTCTAGAGTAACTTTTTTCTGCCAACGGAAAAAATTCATCCTTTGAAAAATGTACATATAACAGACTAAGTTAACAATAAACTTTACCCAAAATAAATATCATACTTGAAAGCAACTGTAATGTACAGAACGTCTATTGCAAATCATATAGAAATGGCCGATAGAGAGAAAAACTGAATCAACTTTGAAACATAAATTATAAGATTTTAACTAATTTAATCCTTTGAAATGTAGCGCATGCCACTTATTGACAATGCATTAAATCTTATTTCATTGAACTATGAAGAAAGCTAAGACAACATATGCAATAAGAAGATATAAATGAGTAAAAATACATTGATTAACACATTAGTATAAATAATTGCCAACTTAGTATCTCATATATACATATATCATTGTTTTCTTATAAAAAAATAAGATATATACTGGTGCAATTTCAAATTGCGTCAGCATCAACATGTAAATTTTCTTTATAATTGGCACAATTAGAAATTATGTGGTCAACTCAATGCCAAGTTGGCCATAGTAGAACTATGAACGTAAATACTTGTAGAAACGGGCTAATTTTGTAATAAGTTTCCGAAAGTGGGCTCAATTAAAAAATAATCCTAAGAGAAGTGTATTATTTGCTTGCAACTGAGAATAGAAGTAAAAACAGCAGGACGCTTGATGGTAGAGTACACAAATGAATAAAACAGTCCACTTTAAACTAATTTTGGTATTTGTGTAAAGGACTCAACAATCTAAGAATTATGTGCACATAATATTTTAGTCTTAAATAATGAACATTGCATTATAACATGTTAAAAAATAATAGTCTTTTAAGATGTGACTTGTCCACGAACCAATGTTAGAATAAGTATTGTCAAAGTAGAGTTGCACCCACCCTAGAGAGCAGTGCGATCATGGCATAGGGCATACACAATGTAAAAACATGAACAAATTTGATATATATTTACATATCGAATAAGCCACAGACCAATCCAGAAAATGATGTGAGAACAAAGCAATAGTAGGATTACAAATTAAGTATTTTGTACATAACTACAAAATGAAATGAAATGAGAACATCGACAGTTGTTGAATGAATTATGAAGCAGTATAAAAAGTAGATAGGGATGCAAATGGTCATGCTGATAAAAACGCTGATAAAAACCATCTGAAAGACACAGTAATTGGAAGCCAGAGAACAGTTTACATTGCTTTTTTTTAAATCTTGAAAATGTCAAAAGTACTTAAATGATAATATAAATAGCTGTGGAGTAGCTGAATAAAATCATCCGACATCCAGCAATATATTACGTCCAAAATAGCAAGAGGAACCTGCAAAAAAAAAGTCCATGAACAGATACGTGTATGAATATGTATACCCAACAGTTCAAAAAATAAATGGACAGTGGAAGCTATTAAGCATAAACCAAGGCTGTAATTCAATAAAACATAGAACATGGTATATGTATGAAATACATAATAATATCGCTACATCAGATTTAAAAAACCATGCACATAAAAATGTAATTTATACAACTTTTGAAGGCATATATGGAGACTAAATCTAACTGATATAGTCGTTATACCTTTAAAGAAGGAAGACTGTTTTGCCTTCATTGAATTGTCATTTTTTTGTAGGCGTGAAATATGAGTTGAGGTTAAGCTGCTAAGAGAATGAATTCTAATGATGGAAATATGTTAAGAAATGCAATCTTCAATTTAACCATGACATAATACTATACAATTAAGCTATATTTAAAGCAAACTTCGTGGAATTTATTAAATCCATAAAGTAAGAAAATGAAACAAAAAGATTATACCTCATTTGAATGCGCTTAATATGTTGTTGTTGTTATGTTGAAAAGCATTCTTCACTCCTTTATTGCTTAAACATTCCAGCCTTGCAGTCAAGGTAAAGACCTGTTGTTAGGAACTATACCTAGAAAATAATAATAATAATAATAATAATTAGAGCACAATATAATAGGGTAGATTGAATATTAGTACCAACAACAACAAAAAAAGTAGCAAAAAACAATGATTTTTTTTTGTCTATGGATTTGAGTATATGTTTTTTGTCTAATTATGTAAGATATAAAGTACCAAAAAATAAATGGCTGAATAAAATGACTGATATCAAAATTTTAATAGCAGCCACATAGAACATAGAGTTGGAACAAATAAGTGTTGACATTATACGTTATATGTTTTTCTTTTACTTGGGGCTTAAAAACAAACGAAATCTGTCTCTACCGCTCTACCAAAAGCATGGAAACACACACCTACATGCAATAATTTCTATTGTATTATTCACAAAATCTAGTGGTGTCGGTGGACCCCACTGGGCCTATGGTCGGTATGTCATTGCCACGGGGTTCACTTGCACAATAGGTTTACAGAAATCATTTCAATTGTACAAGATTGCATGTTTCTACTTCCAAAAAGACATTTCAGTTGCACAGGATTGCATGTTACAGAAATCATTTCAGTTGCAAAGAATTGCACAATAGGATTGTCCTTCAAAAAAAATTTGTTATACCAATAGTAAACTTGACTGTTAATGGGAGCTGAATGTTACTTTATATGTTTTTTTTTTGTAATTGAGGTCTGTAACAATTGTGCGGTGAAATCTGTGTATGTATGTTACTTTTGAAATATTCCATGGACATAAGACTGAAATTGAGTTTTGTTATTCTTTTAAAGTGACCTTACTTATATTCTTTTAAAGTGGCCTTACTAGAAACTGTAGCAGAAAATAAACAGAAATAAAAATCCTTGAGTTTGCACTATTAAAAAAAAGATATCCATTATTCAGGCTTGAATTGCTTTCTTGGATTTCAATAACACTAACAGCAGAAATTCTCTTCTTTGTATGGTTTTTATTACCTTAGTTGGGTAATCACTGACTTTAATTGTTTCGCCTTTGTTGGGTAATCAGTGTATTTATGTTGCATTTTTTTAAGGACCTTTTGCCAATTTTTGGGTGGCATTTTCTACTTGAATTTGTTCTCAAATGAATTTTAATAGTTGGACATAGTATATGCACAGAAAGAAGAACAATATACATGTTATATTTGCCAACTAATACAGTTTTCACACTGTATATGGGTTCATCCACGACACAAAGACGAAGAATGATGATGAATGATAGAAACCATGACTCGACGATATTAGGTGAACTAGAAGCTAATTTAATTGCCATGTAAGAGGAGATGGATGTAACAACCCAGAATTATGGAACAAATTTAAAATTTTTATTTTAGAAATTTTAATGGATTTTAAATATTTAAAATAATTTATTTTAAATAATAGCAACTAAAAATTTACTTAAATCGAAGTTAGAAAGTATATATTTATTTTAATTATAAAAGGAGTTAGAAATAGCGTGGTAGTTTGAAAATTTGAATTTGAACTTTGACTGAATGTACAGGATTCAAAATAAATCGGATTTCAGTAAAACCAAAAATATTAGATGTGATGACCCCAAACTTCCGTAGACCGAAAGTAAGGATAATCATTTTGGAATACAACACATTTACAACAAAAACAGATCTCCGATAATTATCATAACACATAAACATTTCAGCGGAAATAAATGTCATCAGCATCACAACAAAACATCAGAGTATGCAGTTTTACAGGATCCACTTAGCATAATAGAAGTCTTAACAAAAGAGAAACAAGTCTCAAAAGAAAAGAAATGAGTTTCAAATCCCATTACATACATCAAAAGCAAAAGATAGAAAAATGACTCAAAAGCAGAATAAAAGATGGAGAAAAGGTCTTCTTCTTTGCATAAAAAAAAAGGTCTTCTTCTTCTTCCTCCCAAAGCTAGCTCCCACCAAAATGTATCACCTAGAAACCTGTCAATTGGCTGCCCGTGTGGAAAGGGGGCACCCGAGTTTGCAAAAGTGAAACAAACTACGAGTCAGTCATGGGACTGGTGTGAGAATTCTTAACTAAATTAACTATCAAGATGGCGAATCTCAGGACCACGCCGCTAACGCGGAACGGGTTTACTCCATTGGATTGCCAGTGCAATATTTTATAAAGTTTATATAAAACAGCGGAATGACTTTAGAAAAATGAAACCATCATAAGACTCAAGTCCTATCACACAATGCAATGCACACAGGAGGATAGAGTTTTCCCTTATGATGATCAAACATGCTTAATACGTGAAAAGTAATGTTTTGATATTATCATCAGTGTTTAAACAGTATTAAAATACTTCAAAATACATATATCAATCCTAGACGGCATAGGTACCATATACTATGTCGCCGTATATAAGTTTACAATCAAAACCGAAATGTCGTCGTTTTGGGAATTGGTTTTCTGTCATGAAATCGAGGCTAGGGATCGTCCTCTTCCAATTCGAGACACTCTAGCAAATGCCTCAGGATCACACCTATGGGCAACCCTTGGATCTTCAGGGTCGGTCCCCACCTAACGGTAGTGGATTGGCAATTCCTGAACACACGCTTCCCGGTTCTTTTGAACCTATAGTATGACCACTTCCGGCCTATAAAAAAACCCAAGGTACCTCAATCCAAAATCCACATAAGTAAAATGTCGGGCCGTTTTAAAACCCAAACACCACTAGCTAGAAAGAAAGGTGTGCACTCCATGCAGTCCTAATCCCGTTTTTGACTCATACCGGGGTGTGAGGCTCGCGAAGTTACGTTATACACAAAGCTATGCCTAAACAGGCTATGCTTTGATCATCAACCAAAAGGCCTGCTTTTCAACAAAGCCTGGATCATTGCATCTTGGCGTGCCACGTTGACAATTCAACGCCATGCTATCGATAACTACTACTACGTATCCGGGTGTTAAGTAAAGAATAAATTCTCCACCACCAAACAGACATATATTAATAGAAATCGATTTAATTACATGTAGCGAATTCCAACGTCAGACACGCATCCATTTACAAGTCTGTTCTGGGTCTGAACGAAACCGGAGACACCAGAAGGATGCTCGCTAATCCGCACGATCAACACACACGTCCGGACAATTACTGCTTCAACCTAGTCCTGGGAGCAAGTCAGTCCAAGGTATCAAAAGTTATCGCCCATTCGATGTGAAGATCGCCGGTCTTCTACACCGTCTTGTTACATCTTTGATTTAATCACCGTTCAATTATTTGAAATGAGTTAAATTCGGCCTTTTCAAATAATTGTCGCATAATTATAGTTTAAAACATTTCATATATATTTATAACTATTTATCGCTATTTTTATTTATTAAAAATAGCTCGAAATACATAAACGACGTATCAGGTCAATGGGCGGCGTTGGCGCTGTTTTTACCAAAATTTGATTTACACATATCTTAAAATCTAACCGTCGGATTTTGATGAAATTTATATCGTCGGAAGGCTCTTCCCAAAGCGGTCCTAACGGTTCCAGTTTTGGGAAAATCCAACGGTTAGATCTTTCTATATATTCGTTTGAAGTTACGATTGTCGATACGCGAAATGCAACGCTCGTTTCGTTTAATTTTATTTTTTTATATTTATATATAATATATAAACCATTTTGGCGATTTCCTTTATTAAAAATGAGGATTTCAACAATGTATCATTTTAAATCAAATACAAATGACATTTTTGTTCGCCAATTCTAATGCGACCAAAAATAATAGTTCAACGATGTATATTTCTATTTTCAGCAAAAATGACATTTTTGTTCGCCAATTCTAATGCGACCAAAAATGATATTTTAAAATGTATAATTTCAATGTTCAACAAAATGACATTTTTGTTCGCCAATTCTAATGCGACCAAAAATGATATTTTATTTTGTATAACAAATAAAAAGGTAAAAGTCCCTTATCCTTTTATTTGCATATAAAATGTAAATCTCTTTTTATTCTTTCCAATTACATTGAAAATGAAAATGTCTTTTTATCCATTTCTATTACATTAAAAATGAAAATTCTTTTATTCTTTTCTATAACTAAGGGAACTCAATTTAAAAGTTAATTCATCTTTCTATGTAATATTTGCATTGTAAAATGCAATTAAAAAGGTGGACTTTATTTCCAATGTAAACATCTTTTCTAGCGTCAACATTCCTAAAATAAATATATTTTCTAATGTCAAGATTTGATTCATTTCAACTATATTAACATAACGATGAAGTTTTGTTCATTTCAGCCATATAAACATGATGATGAAATTTTGGTGTCATTTCAACTATACTAACATGACGATGAAATTTAGGTGTCATTACAACTAATTTAACATACGATGAATTTTGTGCATTACAACAAATGGCAACATATGATTGGTTGTGAAATTCCTATGAATCAAAAATAATAGACCCCACCTTTATTTTGTGAAATAAAACAAAATATATGAACTTTATTCATTTTATAGGATGAAAGATCAAATCTTTATTCATTATATAAATTCAACTTCTTTTATTTTATATGTCTAAATAAAAGATCAAATCTTTATTTATTATTTAAAACAAAATGAAAGGAAAATAAAAGATTGAACTTTATTTTATTTTGGTTTCAAACAAAAGACTAAAACTTTGTTTTATTCGTAGATCAAAAACAAAAGATCCAACTTTAATTTGTTTTCAAAAACAAAAGATTAGAACTTTATTTTGTTTTCAAACATAAGATCCAAACTTAATTTTGTTTTCAAAACAAAAGATTAAAACTTAATTATATTTTATTTCAAATCAGAAGATCAAATCTTTTACACAAAGATCCCAACTTTATTTTATTTTATTTTCAAATCAAAAGATCAAAACTTTTAAACAAAGATCCCAACTTTATTATATTTTATTTTCAAATCAAAAGATCAGTTTCAAGAGAAAGGAATAAAAATAAAAATAAAAACAAAGGCAAGAACTTTATTATGATTACATCAGACTTTTACAGATCCAAACAGTCAAATTATAACATGACATCACAACGAATAAGATTCAACAATACAACAATCACCACATAACAGATCAGAATAATATACAATGGTTCAACTGATCGAATAGAATTTTAAAATAAATCATTTAATTATTTAAATTCAGAATCTCACAGTCGTTGACGATTTTGGCCAAAATTCGAACTGTTCAGAATCAACTCCAGTCAATCTATATGCGTAGATCTCAGTCACACGATTACAACGTCGCTGAAATCATCAAATTTCGAATTGAAATGAGTTAGATATGGTTAATCGAATTTTAAAAATAATTTAAATTAATTAAACAATAAATTAATAAAGTAAATCACCTTCTTCCTCACTGTAAAACTTAGGCCGACAGTTTTCTATATTGGGTTCGAACTTAGGGTTGGGTTTTTCTTCAAATTAGTTGTAGGGTTCGCCGATCACGAGGGGGACGTCGGAGCAGTTGGAACGGCGCACGCGAGGGGAGGGGGGTGGTTTGGTCAAACTCGGCGGCGGCTAGGGGGCTCCACGGCGGACGAACGGGCGTGGGTTTGGGTCGACGGTGCTTGGTGGTTGCGGCACTAGGAGATGATCAGGTGGTATGGAATCAAAGAGGACGGAAGGGGCTTTGATTTGGTATGTGTGAGGGATTTTAATTCGAAAGGATGAAGAAGAAATTGATGGAGGAAGGGGAAGCAATTTCGGCCATTGGTTTGAGGGGGCGGCGGCTACACGAAGATGATGAATAGTGTATTGATTTTAGGGTTTTAATCTCCTATTTTTATAATATTAAAATGTATTTTTACAAAAAAACCCATATCTTCAAAACCGGTTCAAATTCAGTCCAGCAAAAAGTGACCCTAGCCAATAGCCCATATTCCGGACACAATGGGACAGGTCCCGTCAACCCAAACGGCTGTCTGTGGCCTGTATTATTTAATTTAATATTTAATTCCTTAATTAATTTAATTCGTCTGCATAAATAAATTCACCGAGGCCACAAACGGACTCAGAAAAATCCAGAAAAAATATATTTGTTTATGTTGTGACGATACGGTCCCAACAAAATTAATTTCGTCGAATTCTGACACTGTTTGAAAAATGGCTATTTTTCAGTCGATTAAATTTGACTGAAATCGACCAAACAAATTTTCCTTTGTCACGCTCACATATTAAATCAAAAAATTCTAAAAATTGAAACCTAGCAATAATATGACATTCCGGTTCCGATGAAAGTGGTTTCGTCGAAAACAGAGATCGTTGGAAAATTGATTATTTT
Source organism: Allium sativum (assembly GCA_030737875.1). NCBI lineage: Eukaryota > Viridiplantae > Streptophyta > Magnoliopsida > Asparagales > Amaryllidaceae > Allium > Allium sativum. Next base: position 244,460,563 of record CM060923.1, read on the forward strand.
CACTGGCTTTAATATTATTTAAAAATGGAATTTTTAATTTTTTCCACATTATTCCACCAAATAATTTAAAATAAAAATTTTAAATTGGTTCGAATTTTCCGGGTCGTTACAATCTCCCCCACTTAAGAATTTTCGTCCTCGAAAAGGAAACAAAGTAAAGTAGGAACCAAGATGGAAAATGTAAATTGAGGAAAATGTACCTTAACATAAGAGTTATTCGGAGATATCCACTCTGCACTTAGGGTAAGCCTTTCTGATGCTATCCTCTGTCTTCCAAGTACAGTCTCTAGGATCCCCACTCCATTGGACCTTGACTAGGTTAATCTTCTTGTTCCTCAAGATTTTGGTTTCTTTGCCAATGATCTTAATCGGGTCCTTTCTCACTGTCAGATTTGGAGCAATATCTAGGACCTGTTGGTTTAATTCGTCCTCAATCAGATCTGGATCATGCACATGCTTGTGGAGTCGAGACACATGAAATACATCATGCACCCCAGGCAACCAGTCGGGCAGCTGCACTCTATAAGCGAGAGTACCAATCCTTTCGAGAATAGGGAATGGACCAATGAATCTCGGTGCCAACTTTCCCGTCTTCCCAAAACGAATCACGCCTCTCAGAGGAGAAACCTTCAAGTAAACTCGATCACCCACAGAGAATTCTAGATTCCTTCTTCGCTGGTCTGCATAGCTCTTTTGTCGGCTCTGAGCAGTCAACAAGCGCTTCTTAATCAAGTCAACCTTATATGATGCTTCTCGAACCATGTCGGGGCCCAAGACTAGTCGATTGCCTGACTCCACCCAACATGCCGGAGATCTGCACGGCCTGCCATAAAATAATTCAAATGGTGACATCCCCAAGCTTGCTTGGTAGCAATTATTATAGGAGAATTCCACCAAGTGCAAGTGGTCCTCCCATGAACCGCCATAGTCGAGAATGCAAGCACGCAATAAGTCTTCTAAAACACGATTCACCCTCTCAGTCTGGCCATCTGTCTGAGGGTAATAGGAAGAGCTCAGATTCAACTTGGTCCCAATCTCTCCTTGAAAAGCTTCCCAGAATTTACTGGTAAACAATGGATCCCGATCACTAGCAATGCTTTTGGGAACCCCATGCAGTCTGACTATCTCTTTAAGATAGAGCTGTGCTAAACTTCTAGCTGTTCTGTTGGACCGAACAGGGATGAAATGGGCAGATTTTGTTAAGCGATCGACAATCACCCAAATGCTATCGTTGCCCTTTCGGCTTCGGGGCAAGCCGTCTATAAAATCCATAGAAATTTCCTCCCACTTCCAACCGGAATCCTAGCGGTTGCAACAAACCTGCCAGTTTCTGTTGATCACTTTTGACTTGCTGACAAGTGGGACATCTGGCAACATAAATAGAAATATCCCTCTTCATCGACCTCCACCAAAATGTGCGCTTGAGGTCGTGATACATCTTGCTCACTCCAGGGTGAACACTAGCTTAGATTTATGACATTCATCCATAACCTCCCTTCTGAGCTTAGAGTCATATGGGACACAGATTCGGCCTAATAGCCTCAGAACCCCTTTGTCATCAATTTGGAAACTTGTGGTTTCGCCATCCTGAATTCTTTTAATAATCTTCTGAATAAATTTATCATCCTTCTGAAGAGCAGAGACTTTATCAATCAAAGAAGGAGTGATAATGAGACTGGCGATAATGAGATTGTTGCATTCTGCATTCTTTCTACTGAGTGCATCAGCTACAACGTTTGCTTTTCCCGGAGTGTATAGGATATCCAGGTCATATGATGCAAGAAATTCGACTCAGCGCTGCTGCCTCATATTCAAATCTTTTTGGGTAAAAAGGTGCTTCAAGGACTTGTGATCGGTGTAAATTTCAAACTTTTCACCCAAGAGAAAATGCCTCCATATTTTAAGAGAAAACACAATGGCCATTAGTTCAAGGTCATGCGTGACATAATTCTTCTCATGCGGTTTCAGTTGGCGGCTAGCATATGCTACTACCCTGCCTCTTTGCATCAGCACCGCACTAATACCTTAAATAAATAAGGGATAACATGTTAAAATGAGATTTGTCATTAAAGGAAAAAAATGTTATCTCAAACATGTTAATTTATAAAGAGACAACCTTGCTTAGAGGCGTCGGTCCAGACCTTCAAATCCTGATTGCCATATATGATGGTCAACATAGGAGCATTGGTCAACCTCTTCTTTAGCTCTTGGAAAGCTGCCTCGCATTCCGGTGTCCACTTGAATTTCGTATGCTTCTTGGTCAGATTTGTCAATGGACAAGGTACCTTCGAAAAATCTTTGAAAAATTTCCGATAATAGCCATCCAGTCCCAAGAAACTTCTGACCTTTGTGGGAGTTCTAAGCAGCTTCCATTCTTGGATGGCTGAGATCTTTCCTGGATCTACTGAGATGCCTTCCTTTGATTCAACATGGCCGTGGAATTTCACCTCTTCTTGCCAGAATATGCATTTAGAAAATTTTGCTTTCAGCACATTTCTTCGCAAAATCTCTAAGACTTCTCTCAGATGCTCTTCGTGCTCAGCAGCGGATTTAGAAAAGATGAGGATGTCATCGATGAACACGAGCACAAATTTATTTAAAACATCTCTGAATACGCTATTCATCAAGTCAACAAAATATGTTGGAGCATTACATAGACCGAAAGGCATTACTAGCCATTCATAAAAGATGTCAGGGCCTCTGAAAGCAGTTAAAGGCACACACTCCTTTGCAATGTGAAGTTGATGGAAGCCTGTAGCTAGGTCCATCCTAGAGAATACTCGTGCCCCGTGCAGTCGGTCAAGCAAGTCATCAATACGAGGCAGTGGATATTTGTTCTTAAGAGTTTGCTTGTTGAGATCACGGTAGTCTACATATAGCCCGAGAGTACCGTCTGATTTTGGGACGAACACCACTGCTGCTCCCCATTCTGAGAAGCTGGGCCTGATCAGACCCTTCCACAAAAGCTGCTTGGTTTGATTTTTCAGCTCCTCTCTTTCTTTTGGCGACATTCTCCGAATGGGATGTACAACAGGCCTTGCATTCGGAGGAGCTAAATCAATTCGGAAGCTGATTTCTCTATGCGGAGGTAGGCCCTCAACTTCCTTGAAAACATCAGCGTAATCTTTGACGACAGGGATATCCTCAATAGAAGTAGGGAAACTTCTAGAGAAGACCAGAATGTTTTCCTGTCGGTGGCTGAGCCATGGCATGGGATAGTAATATTTCCAAGCTTAGTTTTAACTTTAATGATCCTCTCCACACAAATTAACTCAGCCTCATACTTTGTTAGCCAATCAATTCCCAGTATGACATCATAACCGGAGAAATTCATAACGATCAAATCAAAGGGGAACTGGTAACAGGAGTAAGAAACAGGTACTCTACAATACTGATCAAGAATAAGAGAACCTCCTATCGGACTATTAGCTCTAATCAAATTTTTGAGTTTTCTCGGTTTCAATTCCAACTTTTTAATTGTATCATTAGAAATAAAGCTTCGTGTAGCACCAGTATCAAATAAGACAGTAATAGGGATGTTCTTAATATTAAGCGTACCTCCTAAAACATCGGGTTTATTAGGCCCCTCAGTCGAAGCTGGTGTAACTGCTCCCTCATAAACATGTGCCAATTCGGTTTTCTTCAACAGAGGACAGTTTCTGGCAAAGTGCCCCGGCTTATGGCAGTTATAGCAATCTTGTGTGCTCCTGGGGTTCTGACCATGATTCTGAGAATTCTGACCATGGTTGTGGGAATTCTGACCACGGTTCTGACTAGGGCCTGAATCATCTCTCTTGACCCTTTTGGTGCCTACACTCGTAATCAAAATGCCCAATCTTGTCGTAGTTATAGCAGGTCACCTTGCTCCTATCCCTCTTCTTCCCTTGTGGCTTAGCTGCGGAAGAATTGCTCGCCTCCTGTTTCTTGTTAGCCTGTTCCTTCTGGTTGTTGCTTTGACCTTTCCCCCTATCTTGCGGTCCAGACTCATCATTCTCCTCACAACGGCACGCCGTTTCCACTACTTCATTGAAAGGAAGCTTAATATGGGCAGTGACTTGATTCAAATATTTCTTGGACAGCCCCTTGATAAATTTCTTATTCTTCTCTACTGGATATTGAATCAAACTAGGGGCATATCGTGAAAGCTCATCAAACTTCCTCACATACTCAGAAACGGTCATACTGCCTTGCTGCAGGTTAACGAACTGCTCGCGCAGACGCTCTCTAGCTTGCGGGGGTATATACTTCTCATTGAAAAGCTCCTTGAATCTGGCCCAAGACATATTAGCCACGTCATTGCAGATTTTAATTGTATCCCACCAATGCCCTGCTTCCTCCTTTAGTTGCTAAACTGCCAGGTAACGCTTTCGCTGATCTTCCAGTTCCAAGCCTTCTAGGATCTTTTCAAAATCTTTAAGCTATGCTTCTGCCTGAATCGCAGACTCCCGCCCTGTAAAAGGTACACCTCCAAGGTTCTTGAAATTCTTTTACATTCTCTCCAAATCGAAAGGCTGTGGAGGTGTAGGTGGTTCAACTACGACCTTTGAATTATGCTGGTCTTGAGTGATGGGTGTCTCGTCTCTAGCTTGCCCTCCAGCTCCTACTCGGGCTCCTCCTCTAGCCCCGCCTCGAGCTCCGCCTCGGGCTGTTCTGGATCTAGTATCCATTTAAATCAGTCTGTACCATTAAGGAAAGAGTCAGACCAACAAAAATGAGAATTTTCAAGAAAAGATAAGATAAGGATGAGATGAAATGATGATGATGTAATGACTGGTAAATATATGCTATTCTGCTGTGCTCACTCTAGGACATTACTAGTCCTATCTCTAATGAGCTACACGTCTTAGAATAATGTGGATTCTATCTAGATGAATTGTTCTAAATATGTTATATTCCGTAGCTAAGGTACAACCTGGCTCTGATACCAACTGTGATGATCCCAAACTTCCGTAGACCGAAAGTAAGGATAATTATTTTGGAATACAACACATTTACAACAAAAACAGATCTCCGATAATTATCATAACACATAAACATTTCAGCGGAAATAAATGTCATCAGCATCACAGCAAAACATCAAAGTATGCAGTTTTACAGGATCCACTTAGCATAATAGAAGTCTTAACAAAAGAGAAACAAGTCTCAAAAGAAAAGAAATGAGTTTCAAATCCCATTACATACATCAAAAGAAAAAGATAGAAAAATGACTCAAAAGCAGAATAAAAGATGGAGAAAAGGTCTTCTTCTTCTTCCTCCCAAAGCTAGCTACCACCAAAATGCATCACCTAGAAACCTGTCAATTGGCTGCCAGTGTGGAAAGAGGGCACCCGAGTTTGCAAAAGTGAAACAAACTACGAGTCAGTCATGGGACTGGTGTGAAAATTCTTAACTAAATTAACTATCAAGATGGCGAATCTCAGGACCACGCCGCTAACGCGGAACGGGTTTACTCCATTGGATTGGTAGTGCAATATTTTATAAAGTTTATATAAAACAGCGGAATGACTTTTGAAAAACGAAACCATCATAAGACTCAAGTCCTATCACACAATGCAACGCACACAAGAGGATAGAGTTTTCTCTTATGATGATCAAACATGCTTAATACGTGAAAAGTAATGTTTTGATATTATCATCAGTGTTTAAACAGTATTAAAATACTTCAAAATACATATATCAATCTTAGACGGCATAGGTACCATATACTATGTCACCGTATATAAGTTTACAATCAAACCCGAAATGTCGTCGTATTGGGAATTGGTTTTCTGTCATGAAATAGAGGCTAGGGATCGTCCTCTTCCAATTTGAGACACTCTAGCAAATGCATCAGGATCACACCTATGGGCAACCCTTGGATCTTCAGGGCCGGTCCCAACCTAACGGTAGTGGATTGGCAATTCCTGAACACATGCTTCCCGGTTCTTTTGAACCTATAGTATGACCACTTCCGGCCTATAAAAATAAACCCAAGGTACCTCAATCCAAAATCCACATAAGTAAAATGCCGGGTTGTAACAACCCGAAATTCTGGGCCAGTTTAAATTTTTTATTTTGGCAATTTTAGCGAATTTTGATTATTTAAAATAGATTATTTTAAATAATATCGACGAGAAATTTGTTTTGAATATAATTCGAACGTATATATTATATACGTTGTCGTTAGAATATAAATAATTATATATAATTATAAAAGGAATTGAAATTGGCGCGGTAGTTCGATAATTCGATTTCAAACTTCAATTGAACGTACCGGGTGCAAAACAATCCGGATTTTAGTGAAACCAAAAACAATAGGATCTAATTGTGACTATCTTTCCAACGAATCCGACAAATTGAAATTTCATAACGGGAATCATAAGATATGTCCAGTTGAAAATTCTGAATAGTCGCTATGGAATTCAGGCCCTTAAAAATGGAAATTTTGCAAACGACCTCGGATTTCGACGAAACCACTTTTGTTGGATCCGTGATGTCAAGTTATTGCTAGATTCCAAATTTCATAATTTTTCGAATCAATATGCGAGCGTGGCAAAGGAAAACGCGTTTGACCAGTTTCAGTTGATTTTAATCGACTGGAAAATGGCCATTTTTCCAACGGTCTCAGAATTCGACGAAATTAGTTTTGTTAGGACCGTATCGTCAATACGAAGCTAGGAAATATTTTTCTGGAAATTTTCTAGTTAGTATGTGACCCCGGTAAATTGAAATGCGCATTCAAATTCAATATATAGAGTTATATGTTGATTTTGACGGAAACTGATTGTAATGACCGAATCAGCTGACGATACATATCCCATTGTGTTCGGAATGGGGGTAATTAGCTAGGGCTACAGTCGTTGGGTTGGGAACGGAGTTCGAAATAAAAAGTTGCTTCATGGAATAAATTAAATAAAATATAAATAAAATAAAAACTTTTTCAAAAACCCCCTCCTCCCTTTTATCTCCCCCGTTGACCTATTCATTTCAAAACAAAGAAAAAAAAATCCGATCGAAGCCCCTAGGCGGAGCACCGCCGTCGCGCCCCAGCGGAGCCTCGCCGCCACCCTGACCTCGCGAGCCCTCCCCTCTCGCGTCTCCTCCTCTCCACTCTCCTCTCCCGCCAGCGAACCCTCCCCAAATCCCCTAAAACTCACTTCGACCACCCGACGCCCCCTTTCCCCGCACCACCACCATCGCCTCCCTCCTCCACCGATCAACTGCGCCACCCACGAGCCCTCCTCCACGCGCCACGCTCAGCTCCTCCTCGCCCTCTGGCCACCCACCGACCGTCAGCCCCCCCCCTCGCTGTAAGTTTAATTTTAGTTTTTTATTTTCTTTATTGTTTTATTATTTAATTTACATTCATATGATAAAACTGCAAATTCAAGTAGTAGGAAGATATGGTTTTTACTTGAAAATTTTGATTTTCTTTTCAGTTTTATTCTTTATTTGATTTTTTTTTAAATAGAAAAGACTTGATTTTTAAAATAGAAAAGACTTGATTTTTAAAATAGAAAAGATTAGATTTTTAAAAGTGAAAAGATTAGATTTTTAAAAGTGAAAAGATGATATTTTTAAAAATAGAAAAGATGATATTTTTAAAAGTGAAAAGATTAGATTTTTAAAAGTGAAAAGACGATATTTTTAAATATGAAAAGACGAGATTTTTTATAAATGAAAAGATTAGATTTTTGAAATTGAAAAGGCGAAATCTTTATATAGAGAATAGCAGGAATAAAATAGAATTTTTATCTATATAACATCGTTGTAAAAATAGAATTTTTATCTATTTAGTAGCGTAGTAAAAATTCGATTTTTGAATATATGAAGTGATTATAAAAATATGATTTTTATATATAGAACAACAAAGTAAAAATTCGATTTTTACATATGTAGTGGCTACGGGCAACGAAAGTGACGAAAGGCGAAAACGATGAAGATTTCTATAAATGAAGTGTTGTGAAGTTGGATAGCTATTGGTGAGAATTTCTCACTCCTTAATTTTATCTTTTTCTAGTTATATATATATACTAGGATGCAGGCGGTGTTTAGTAGCACCCGACACCCGTCATCCACAGACCATGGATGGCTTGTCTGTTAAATTGTTTGGTTGTGTAGTTGGTTAGTTTATTTGGTTTGAATTGAATTGTTTGGTGAAATGGATTGGATTTGATTGATGTGTGAATGGCGTGGGCCTTCACTAGACCGGGGATAAGGCTAGGCCTTGTCCCGTTTCTAGTATCGTGCCGTTATGCCGCCGAAATTTTCTAAAAATAAGTTAGAAAAATAAAGATAACATTTTATTTAATAAATGAACCGAATAGAATATTCATAGGTTGAATAAAATAGTTTGATCGTTAAAAATATAATTTTTAACGTGAATATGAATAAATAAATATTCATTTACAAACCGGACGGTTTGTTTATGTACACCTATTTGAAGGACATTGATTGGGACGATAAATTTTACACATCGCCCAACTGCACAAATAAAAATCTGTGTTTGATTGCTTGAAACCCCACACGGGTATTGGGACGATATTTGACGTACACTAATCCCGATTGTTTAGTTGTATGTCGATCGATTGATTGACAGGCTGTTATAAGCGTTGAATATTTATATTTGATGCTTATACAGTGTAGAATGCACTTTGGATGATGGTTGATTATTCATCGTTGTTGAGATATACATGTGTTGTAGAAAATCCATATAATTAACATTATATGGTAATTGATTGGGCCTCATTCCAGTTTTAAAATAGAAATATTTGAAAAAGAAATATTTGAAATAGAATATTTGAAAATAGGAATATATGAAGCCGTATTGATTAGGTTGACGCCATTTTGACGTGAACGAAGTTTATATCGATTTTTTTCATTTTATAATGAATATCAAAAGTGATTTCAAAATCTGATATTTGAAGAGAATTGAATATAAACGAATTCGAATTGAAATTGAATATAAATAAATTCGAATTGAAATTGAATATAAATAAATTCGAATTGAAATTGAATATAAATAAATTCGAATGGAAATTGAATAGAAATGAATTCGAATTGAAATGGAATAGAAACGAATTCGAATTGAAATTGAATTGAATTGAAAACGAACCGAAATTGAATTAGAAGTCGATTTGAATTAAAATCAATTTGAAACGAATTTAAACCGAATTTGAAAGGGAAAATTCAGTTTTGATTTGAATTTGAAAATGAATTGAAACGATTTATAAAGCACGTTTTGAATTGAAATCGACGAAGTATATATTATATATATTATATATATAATATAATGGCCTGAATAGAACGCGCCGCGCCACGGCAGTTCGCGAATTTCGACCATTGACTTCGAACGGATATTACGGGAGATCCGACCGTCGGATTCTCCTAAAACCGGAACCGTTGGGTTCGTATCGAAAAGGGCTTTCTAACGAATATTAGAAATTTGAAATCTAACGGTTGGATTTGGAGATACGTCCAAATAAAATTTGGAAAAGGTCGTTGTAAGTGCAGTTCGATGGCCATTGATGGAAATCGACTGTACAGGCCTTGATAAAATTATTAAAAATATCAATAATTTGAGTAAAATCATAAGAAATGATTTGGGATGAAAAACTCCATATTTGAAAAGATAAAAATAGATTTTTATCGAAATGAACTAGTTTTGAACTAGAATTAATTCTATTTATTTTTAGATAAATAAATCGAATTTGAAATGGTTTTGAAAATAACCAGAATTTCCAATGATTGCATTGAAATGGATTTGAATCGAAATTGTCTTCGGAATATTTCGACGTTGGATTTCGGGATTATACAGATGTTGTTATGGAAATTTGAAAGATGTAGATATATATATATATCGTTATTTCCATTACGACATTTGTTAATCGTAGGATTTGATATTGAATATAAGCCGATATATTTTCTATTCAGAGCCTCGTATTGAATATCAAATGTGATTTGGGTTTGTCGTGAATGGTGTCTTCACTAACACTGTTCTTGAACCCAGTTGAGAAAAGATTAAATCTTTTTATTTAGATTTAATGAAGTGTACCAATTAAATAATATTTAATTGGAATTGAATTGATATTGATTCTTGGGTTTATCGTGAATGGTGTTTTTAAATAACACCCGTTCTTTAACCCGATAATTAATGGAAATGTCATTTTGGGTTTATCGTGAACCGTGTTTTAAATGACACTGATTCTTTAACCCAGTCACAGATTAAAACTAAGTGGAGTTTTAATGAATCTTTAATTAGATTGAAAAGATCGAGAATGGAGTATCACCAGTTTTACTCCAGGCGATAGTTAAATCTTTAATTAGATTTAAACGTGAAATGGTAATTGAATTTACCGATAACACCGTGGTGTTAGATATGAAGTATAACCAGTTTTACTTCATGGGATGAATAGGTTGGGATTGGGAAATTAAAACAAATGATTACTTCGGTAAGGTTCGTTAATCTCTACTAGTTCAATCGAAATTCAAAAGGAGATTAGAGAATAAATTCAAGGAATTTATCTTGGATAAAATTAATGGGAACCTTTTCCCTATGAATGTGAAATTTAGAAACTAACTGTCGGTTAGCCAAGCAGAATGGTTTTCTGGATATTGATCTGATGTTGGTTTCGGCCTTCGGGGTTAATATTTGGGGAATTGTTCTCTTGTTAATTTACGGTTAGTGACTGATGAATTGGAATGAGGCGTATGTTGTGTTTGTGTAACACTTATTTAAAATATACGCGAGTTATTCGGGAAGACCGGGTTTATCCCATTCTGAATAACTGATACGACGATAAGTCGAAGATGAAGACGATGGTCGAAGACCGGAGGTCTTCACGTCGTTTGGGTGATTACTGATGATCTTGATTGGGATGTACACCCAAGAAGATGGAAACAGTTGGTGATCGTCCAGACGTACTTGGAGATCGACGGATATGCGGGGTACTAGGTGCCTCCGGTTTCGTTCAGACCCAGAACGAACTTGTAAATGGACTGTGTGTCTGACATTGGATTTTAGTCCGTGTGATTGATCTCTATTAAATATATATCTGTTTGGCGGCGGAGAATTTATTCTCTTGCTTAACGCCCTTCTCTGAGACGTACGAGCTCAGGGGTTATATATTGATGGATATCTAACGCATGGAGTGAATTGCCTGTGGGGCATGCCTAAGTGGCAATTGATCGAGGCTTCTGTTGAAAAGCAAAGTCTTGTGGTGATGATCAAAGCACGGCCTTTGTGGCGTAGCTTTGTGTAACATTTACTTCGCGAGTTTCGCACCCCGGTTGTGAACCAAAACGGGAGAGGACCTCAGGGCGGGCATGCGTTTCTTTCTAGCTAGGGTGGTGTCAGTGACCTACCAGCCCTGACATTTATATACTTTTCACCTATGTGGTTGTTGCTGTTGCGAGGCGCCTCGGTTAGATCGGACGATCCGGGTCCGATGGAGTCATTCGTTGGCTCATTTACGCCCCAAAGGGCGGGGAAACGTATTGTTCAGGCACTATAATCCACATCGGTGGACCGGCCATGTCGCTCCATGGGGCAGTTGCGGCTGTTCCTGAGGCTCGGGCTAGAGAGTCTCGAATCGGTAGAGGACGATCCCTGGCCTCGGTTCACAGACGGAAATCCAATTTCCAAATACGTGACTTTGCGATTTTGATTGTATAACCTATATAGGGTGACATAGTGGTATGGGGCATTCATGCCGCCTAAGATTGATACTTATGATTTGAAGTTGTTTTATACACTATACACTTCTAATAGTATCAAATGATTTCTTTTAAACGTATCAAGCATTCTTGGCTATTATAAGGTAAAAACCATATCCCCCGGCTTGCGTTGCATTGTTTGATAGGACATGGGTCTTATAATATCTTCATTTTTCTTCATTTAGCATTGCGCTGTTGTTTTATGCACAGGTATTCTTAGGAGGAAACCCTTTCCGTGTTATACGGCGTGGTCCCTTAATTTACCTAACTTTAAAAACAAAGATTAATAACTGTTTTAGTTCTCACACCAGTCACATGACTGACCTGGAGTTTATTGTTTTAACCTAAACTCTGGGTGCCCCTATTTTAACACGGGCAGCTAGTAGTTTTGGTTTTGCAGATTTATATTCACAGGATCCTGGTTTACAGCTGGAACGATATCCGGAAAGCTTTGTATCCGTATATCACTTTCAGTTGTGTTTTGTATATTTTTCCGCTGCTATGTAATATATTGTAATCTCTGATATGTATTTAAATGTAATTTAAATCTCTGATTTTCATTTATACTCTGTATATTCTTGTAATCTGATGCATTGTTGTAATATACAATGAAATGTTCTTCGTATGCGTTCTGTTTTGTCCTGTTCTCAAACGATCGGGCGTTTCGAACGGTCTGGGTCGGTTTAGCGACTGGTTCGGACCGAGAGAAATCCCTTTTCGTCACACAGGGCGTGTTAAAACCCAAACACCACTAGCTAGAAAGAAATGTGTGCACTCCCTGCAGTCCTAATCCCGTTTTTGACTCATACCGGGGTGTGAGGCTCACGAAGTTACGTTATACACAAAGCTATGCCTAAACAGACTATGCTTTGATCATCAGCCACAAGGCCTGCTTTTCAACAAAGCCTTGATCATTGCATCTTGGCGTGCCACGTTGACAATTCAACGCCATGCTATCGATAACTACTACTACATATCCGGGTGTTAAGTAGAGAATAAATTCTCCACCACCAAACAAACATATATTAATAGAAATCGATTTAATTACATGTAGCGAATTCCAACGTCAGACACGCATCCATGTACAAGTCCGTTCTGGGTCTGAACGAAACCGGAGACACCAAAAAGGTGCTCGCTAATCCGCACGATCAACGCACACATCCGTACAATTACTGCTTCAACCTAGTCCTGGGAGCAAGTCAGTCCAAGGTATCAGAAGTCATCGCCCATTCGATGTGAAGATCGCTGGTCTTCTACACCGTCTTGTTACATCTTTGATTTAATCGCCGTTCAATTATTTAAAATGAGTTAAACTCGGCCTTTTCAAATAATTGTCGCATAATTATATAGTTTAAAACATTTCATATATATTTATAACTATTTATCGCTATTTTTATTTATTAAAAATAGCTCGAAATACATAAACGACGTTTCGGGTCAATGGGCGGCGTTGGCGCTGTTTTTACCAAAATTTGATTTACACATATCTTAAAATCTAACCGTCGGATTTTTATGAAATTTATATCGTTGGAAATTTCTTCCCAAAGCGGTCCTAACAGTTCCAGTTTTGGGAAAATCCAACGGTTGGATCTTTCTATATATTCGTTTGAAGTTACGATTGTCGATACGCGAACTACAACGCTCGTTTCGTTTAATTTTATTTTTTTTATATTTATGTATAATATATAAACCATTTGGGCGATTTCCTTTATTAAAAATGAGGATTTCAACAATGTATCATTTTAAATAAAATGCAAATGACATTTTTGTTCGCCAATTCTAATGCGACCAAAAATGATAGTTCAACGATGTATATTTCTATATTCAGCAAAAATGACATTTTTGTTCGCCAATTCTAATGCGACCAAAAATGATATTTTAAAATGTATAATTTCAATGTTCAACAAAATGACATTTTTGTTCGCCAATTCTAATGCGACCAAAAATGATATTTTATTATGTATAACAAATAAAAAGGTAAAAGTCCCTTATCCTTTTATTTGCATATAAAATGTAAATCTCTTTTTATTCTTTCCAATTACATTGAAAATGAAAATGTCTTTTTATTCATTTCTATTACATTAAAAATGAAAATATCTTTTATTCTTTTCTATAACTAAGGGAACTCAATTTAAAAGTTAATTCATCTTTCTATGTAATATTTGCATTGTAAAATGCAATTAAAAAGGTGGACTTTATTTCCAATGTAAACATCTTTTCTAGCGTCAACATTCCTAAAATAAATATATTTTCTAATGTCAAGATTTGATTCATTTCAACTATATTAACATAACGATGAAGTTTTGTTCATTTCAACCATATAAACATGACGATGAAATTTTGGTGTCATTTCAACTATACTAACATGACGATGAAATTTGGGTGTCATTACAACTAATTTAACATACGATGAATTTTGTGCATTACAACAAATGGCAACATATGATTGGTTGTGAAATTCCTATGAATCAAAAATAATAGACCCCACCTTTATTTTGTGAAATAAAACAAAATATATGAACTTTATTCATTTTATAGGATGAAAGATCAAATCTTTATTCATTATATAAATTCAACTTCTTTTATTTTATATGTCAAAATAAAAGATCAAATCTTTATTTATTATTTAAAACAAAATGAAAGGAAAACGAAAGATTGAACTTTATTTTATTTTGGTTTCAAAAAAAAAAAAGATCAAACTTTCCTTTATATTTTGTTCTCAAAAAAAAAACAAAAGATCAAACTTTCCTTTAAATTTGTTTTTGAAAAACAAAATTCTGTTAATCAAAACAAAAGACTAAAACTTTGTTTTATTAGTAGATCAAACAAAAGATTCAACTTTAATTTGTTTTCAAAAACAAAAGATTAGAACTTTATTTTGTTTTCAAACATAAGATCCAAACTTAATTTTGTTTTCAAAACAAAAGATTAAAACTTAATTATATTTTATTTCAATTCAAAAGATCAAAACTTTTACACAAAGATCCCAACTTTATTTTATTTTATTTTCAAATCAAAAGATCAAAACTTTTAAACAAAGATCCCAACTTTATTATATTTTATTTTCAAATCAAAAGATCAGTTTCAAGAGAAAGGAATAAAAATAAAAATAAAAACCAAGGCGAGAACTTTATTATGATTACATCAGACTTTTACAGATCCAAACAGTCAAATTATAACATGACATCACAACGAATAAGATTCAACAATAATACAATCACCACATAACAGATCAGAATAATATACAATGATTCAACTGATCGAATAGAATTTTAAAATAAATTATTTAATTATTTAAATTCAGAATCTCACAGTCATTGACGATTTTGGCCAAAATTCGAACTGTTCAGAATCAACTCAAGTCAATCTATATGCGTAGATCTAAGTCACACGATTACAACGTCGCTGAAATCATCAAATTTCGAATTGAAATGAGTTAGATATGGTTAATCGAAGTTTAAAAATAATTTAAATTAATTAAACAATAAATTAATAAAGTAAATCACCTTCTTCCTCACTGTAACACTTAGGCCGACAGTTTTCTATATTGGGTTCGAACTTAGGGTTGGGTTTTTCTTCAAATTAGTTGCAGGGTTCCCGATCAGGAGGGGGGACGTCGGAGCAGGTGGAACGGCGCACGCGGGGGCTGGGGTGTGGTTTGGTCAAACTCGGCGGCGGCTAGGGGGCTCCACGGCGGACGAACGGGCGCAGGTTTAGGTCGACGGTGCTTGGTGGTTGCGGCACTAGGAGATGATCAGGTGGTATGGAATTAAAGAGGACGGAAGGGGCTTTGATTTGGTATGTGTGAGGGATTTTAATTCGAAAGGATGAAGAAGAAATTGATGGAGGATGGGGAAGCAATTTCGGTCATTGGTTTGAGGGGGCGGCGGCTACACGAAGATGATGAATAGTGTATTGATTTTAGGGTTTTAATCCCCTATTTTTATAATATTAAAATGTATTTTTACATAAAAAACTATATCTTCCAAACCGGTTCAAATTCAGTCCAGCAGAAAATGACCCTAGCCAATAGCCCATATTCCGGACCCAATGGGACAGGTCCCGTCAGCCCGAACGGCTGTCTGTGGCCTGTATTATTTAATTTAATATTTAATTCCTTAATTAATTTAATTCGTCTGCATAAATAAATTCACCGAGGCCACAAACGGACTAAGAAAAATCCAGAAAAAATATATTTGTTTATGTTATGACGATACGGTCCTAACAAAATTAATTTCGTCGAATTCTGACACTGTTTGAAAAACGGCTATTTTTCAGTCGATTAAATTTGACT
Source organism: Allium sativum (assembly GCA_030737875.1). Classification (NCBI taxonomy): domain Eukaryota; kingdom Viridiplantae; phylum Streptophyta; class Magnoliopsida; order Asparagales; family Amaryllidaceae; genus Allium; species Allium sativum. Next base: position 244,476,551 of record CM060923.1, read on the forward strand.
GAAATCGACCAAACACATTTTCCTTCGCCACGCTCACATATTAAATCGAAAATTTCTAAAAATTGAAACCTAGCAATAATTTGACATTCCGGTTCCGATGAAAGTGGTTTCGTCGAAAACAGAGATCGTTGGAAAATTGACTATTTTCACTAGCTTTAATATTATTTAAAAATGGAATTTTTAATTTCTGCCACATTTTTCCACCAAATAATTTAAAATAAAATTTTTAAATTTGTTCGGATTTTCCGGGTCGTTACATTAGAATCCGTTTAAAAATATCTTTCTAAAAAATGTGAAAAATCCAAATTTCATAGGGGGAATAAAAGGTTATGTCCAGTTTAATATTCAAAATAGTCGCTATGGAATTTAATATATTATATAGCCTTAAAAAATAACCATTTTGCAAACGACCTCCATTTCGACGAAACCACTTTGGTTGGATCCGGAATGTCAATTTATTGCTAGATTCCAATTTTCAAAAATTTTGAGTTAATATGTGAGCGAGGTAAATAAAAATGTGTTTGGTCAATTTCAGTTGAATTGGATCGACCAGAAAATGACCATTTTTCAAACTGTTTCCAAATTTGGCAAAATTAATTTTATTAGGACCGTATCGTCAAAACATAATTAGATTTAATTTTGGGGAATTTTTGGAGTCCGTATGTTGCCCCGGTAAATTTAAATGTATGATCAAATTAAATAATTAAATGATTTATATTTTAATTTGAAGAAAACACACTAAAAACGATCGAATGGGCTGACGAGACAAACCCCATTGTGTCCGTAATAGGGGTATTTGGCTTGGGGCGACATTCGTTGGGCTTGATCTGATCTCCCCCACTTAAATCTTTTCGTCCTCGAAAAGGAATGGAGCTGAAAGTTGTTTAACTAACCAAGTCAACTTTCATTCTTTTATTGTTTTCAATGATTTTATTAGTTGAATAATCACACAATACAATCATCAATCAATTAGTTGATTAGCTTTTCGAATATATATATATAAGTTTTATATATTCAAAAATCATATTTTCTAAAATCGGATAATATACATAATCACAAATACGTTAATTATGAACTTGTCACTCTCAACTCATTCTAGGGCATTTCTAACCCAATATCTAACGAGTTTTCTCATTCTAGGATACTACTGATCCTATCTCTAATGAGTATTCTTTTATAGGATATTTCTAATCCTACCTCTGATGAGTCTTTTGTTCCGTTCTAATGAGTTGTACCCCCAATGATTTGAGTTAAACAAAGCTCTGATACCACTGTAACGACAGGGATTTCGCCCAGACCTAATTGATTGCAAAATCAACCAAGACTGTTTGAATCCCACATACGCTAACTTTGGGCATACAACACATCAGAACAAATAACAGAAGACTTTTATAAACATCATAATAATGTTACATCTGAGTACAGAATATGTCAGAGTACATCGTAAAATAATAATACAGGGGAAGATTAATTTACAATAAACTTAATACAATACAGGGGAAGACTATCATTGCTCTGGACACAGCTTTAAGCTTTGATCCAGAATCCTGCTTAATAAGTAAATATCTGCAAAACAAGTCACTTGACTGCCCGTGAGGAAAATTTGGGCGCCCGAGTTTGCAAGTGAAACAAACTACGAGTCAGTCATGGGACTAATATGAGAAATCTTTTACTTAACTTATCTAATTATAATAAGGCTAATCACAGGACCACACCGCTAACGCGGAATGGATTTACTCCATTGGATTGTCAGTGCATAAAAAACAACGATAAATAAAAATATGGATCTACAATGCATCATACAACATGCAAATTTTTCCAATCTACCAATTTAGGCTTAATCCCTAAACTTAGATTTCAAAATCTAATTCACTTAATAGAAATTATTTCTTTGGACTTTATTTCCCGATTTCTTTTATTTCAAATCATTTGAAATACATACCTAGCTTTTATAATAAAGTAGATTTCACTTCGGGATCTCAAAAATAAATCATTTAGAAATATGAATTCCAAAACGTAATAATGTATACAAACATGTATGCAACCAAATATCGGTCATGTTCCCTCAAACAAGGTTGTACGCGCCTTAACCAATACATATATGTGCGCCTAATGGCTACACTAACGATGCACCATCCCATCTATGGGGGAAAACATATACCGTCCTCCACTTTTAGTCACTCTCGGGTCACCCACATCTTTAGCCACATAATAAATCATTTTATATCCCGAAGTGGGGAAAATCATTTCACAACATAATAATCACAAGTACTTTCAAACTATAGTGCTTCACATCGGCAATTCGCACGTATGATCAGTCACTATTAATCACATAACCTTTGAGCTCGTACGTCTCAAAGAAGGGTGTTAAGCAAGTGAATAAATTCTCCGCCACCAAACAGATATGTTATCAACATCAACTAATTGGATACGCGATGAATCACAATGTAAAACCATAATACACTTTAAAATCATTTCGAAATCATCGGGTTTAGCCCTTGAAATCCATTCTGTTTTATAAAACATTTTATAAAATGTTCCGTGTCCAAAATCGGGAATATTATTCTTTTTACTTAAGAAATCTCATTTCAAAATCATTTATTAGATTTTGAAATAAATAACATCACCAAAACACCTTATAGTCAAATCGTGAAGTGTTTCACAAGGTGTTAGCACATAGATATTTTTACCTAACCCAATGCTAAATGTAAAAGCACATTTTGCTTATAAACTGGTCGAGCATAATCCAAACAATCAATCAACCACAATCCATATCAATAACCAAGTATATTTGGTTCAATCACATTTAATGTTACAATAAAAGAGTATTTTATCATCTACACATTTTCTACATTTCATATGCATAAGTAAAAAGAATATTTTATTTTCTATACAATTTCTACATTTCATATGCATACGTTAAAAAGAATATTTTATTATCTATGCATCATATGTTTAACATGACAAATAAAAAGAAGAACTTTTATTTGCATAACAATTTCTATGTTTCTAATGACAAATAAAAAGAACATTTTATTTGTATAACAATTACAATGTCTCTAATGATAAATAAAAAAGAATATTTTATTAGTCTAACAATTACAATGTTTCTAATGACAAATAAAAAAGAATATTTTGTTTGTCTAACAATTACAATATCTATAATGATAAATAAAAAAGAGTATGTTATTTGGCTAACAATTACAATGTTTCTAATGACAAACAAAAAGAATAATTTATTTGCATAACAATTTCAATGTTATTAATGACAAATAAACAAAATATTTCATTTGCATACAAATTCCTATATTTTCTAACAATTACAATGTTTCTAATGACAAATAAAGAAAAATATTTTATTTGTCTAACAATTACAATTTCTAATGACAAATAAAAAAGAATATTTTTATTTGTACACAATTTTCTACTTTAACATGACAAATAAAAATGAATATTTATTTATACACAAATTTTCTACTTTTTAACATAACAAATAAAAATGAATATTTATTTACAAATTTTCTACTTTTTTACATAACAAATAAAAATGAATATATATTTGTACACAAATTTTCATTGTTTAACTTGACAAATAAAAAGGACTATTTTTATTTGTATACAAATTCAAATAAAAAGGACTATTTTTATCATCAAGAATAGTCTTCTTTAGGTCATCGTCTTTTTGTACACAAAGTCTACCGTCCCTATGTAACCAACCCCTATCATCTAGGGTATACCTACGGAGATGGCTTGATGACTCCCCTCCTTTGAGCTTTTCTACTAACTCAACCAACTGTGGGTCGTCTCGCTGTGCCTCGCCAATCCGTCCCAAAAGCGTAGGTCTGACCTCCAAGGATGCTATCAAACCGGGTACAAAGTCAACGGAAGGTCTAAAGTCAAACATTGAAATGAATTCTAAGCTTCGCCGCTTAACAAACAAAGGACTTAAGGATAATCTTTTTCTACTTAAGGCATCGGCCACTACGTTACCCTTGCCAGGGGTACATGCTATCTCAAAGTCGTAGGACGCTAAGAACTCCATCCACCTTTGCTGCCTTAAGTTCAAGTCCTTCAGAGAGAACAAGTATTTTAAAGATTTGTGGTTAGTGAATAATTTGAATTTCTCCCCAAGAAGATAATGACGCCAAGACTTAAGCGCGAAAACAATAGCGGCCAACTCTAGGTCATGTGTAGGATAATTTCTCTCATGCGCTCTCAACTGCCTTCCACCATAGGCTATTACCCTACCCTCTTGCATTAAGACTGCGCCTAGTCCTGTCCCGCAAGCGTCAGTATAAACAGTAAATGGCTTACTCCCATCTGGAAGTACTAAGACTGGGGCAGAAGTCAAAGCTCTTTTCAAACGTTGGAACGCATCATCACAATCTACGTCCCATGTGAAAACTAGGTTCTTCTTCGTCAAGCGTGTTAATGGAGCTGATATCTTTGCGAAGTCTTTGATAAACTTCCTATAGTAGCCAGCCAACCCCAAGAAACTTCTCACTTCGGTAGCATTTTTGGGGACCTTCCAATCTTGGATGGCCACCACCTTCGCGGGATCCACAGCTATCCCTTCCTTGGAAACCACGTGCCCTAAGAATCGTACTTCCTTCCTCCAGAAGTGACACTTAGAAAATTTTGCTTTAAGGCTATGCGCTCGTAGGGTCTCCAACACTTCCCTAAGATGTAGGGCATGCTCTTCTTCATCCTTAGAAAAGACCAAGATGTCGTCTATAAAGACTACCACGAATTTGTTAAGGTACTCCCTAAACACCCTACTCATCAGATCAACAAAGTTTGCGGGGGCGTTTTTCAAACCGAAGGGCATCACTAGCCATTCATAGAAACCGTCCGGAGTCCTAAAGGCAGTCTTGTCTATGCTATCCTCAGCCACTCTCAACTGATGGAAACCAGTGGCTAAGTCCAACTGCGAAAACACTGAGGCGCCAACTAACTGATCGAAGAGATCGTCAATCCTCGGCAGTGGGTGTCTGTTCTTCTTAGTAAGTTTATTAAGTTCTCTATAGTCCACACAAAGTCTAAGGGACCCATCCGCCTTCGTGGCAAATACTACTGGAGCACCCCACTCCGATATACTTCGTCTTATGAACCCCTTCTCAAGCAACTCCTTCACTTGCTTATTGAGTTCCCTCCTTTCACGTGGAGCCATCATCAATCCTCGGCAGTGGGTGTCTGTTCTTCTTAGTAAGTTTATTAAGTTCTCTATAGTCCACACAAAGTCTAAGGGACCCATCCGCCTTCGTGGCAAATACTACTGGAGCACCCCACTCCGATATACTTCGTCTTATGAACCCCTTCTCAAGCAACTCCTTCACGTGCTTATCGAGTTCCCTCCTTTCACGTGGAGCTATGTGGCATACCGGCAAAGATAGTGGTTTCACATTATCCACAAGATATATTCGAAAATCTATCTCCCGCTTTGGAGGTAAGCCCTTCACCTCCTCAAACACATCCGAATACTCTCAGACCACTCTAACAGATCGTAGATTTTCCTCAGATGCGTCAAGCGATTCTAAATAACTTAGCATAACGGAATTTATGGGATTACAAAAGATTTCGAGAGTGTTGCCAAGGCGAGTCACGAGCCTAACTACTCTCCTTTCACAATCAAGAACGGCCCCATTTCTGGATAACCAATCCATTCCTAAAATTAGCCCATAGCCCGTGAAGCCCAACACATAAACATCACATCGAAACTCCACGCTAAGTATAGAAATTTTCAAATCCAAACACATCATGGACAAATAAGCTGAGCCCCCAATTGGATTCGAAACAACTAAGGGATCCTCTACTAAACTGGTGTTTAAGTGCAGTGATTCAACTAAAGATGAAGAGATAAACGAATGCGATGTGCCCGAATCAAATAAGGTACGGACAGGATGATCAAACAGAAAAACTAAGCTTTCAACAGAAATGGTTCTACCTCGTTCTTGCAGCGGTGGGACCGCGAGAGCCTGAACTTGTCCCCTTGCCTGCCCTGGTGCTATAAGAGCCTGCACCTGTCCTCCCGAGGTAGCCCCTGCCCTCTGCCCCTTCCTTGGGCAGTCCTTAACTAGATGTCCCGCATCGCCACAATGAAAACAGCCAGTCTTCTTTTTCTTTCGGCAGTCCTTGCTGAGATGGCCTGGGGTCCCACAGTTAAAGCATTTCTTCGTTCCCTTGCCATTATTGTCTTTACCACCCTTCTTGTTTTGCTGTTGGGGTTTCTTCTGATCCCCTTTCTTCTCGGGGGGCTTATCAGCTTTAGCACTTTTCTCCTCGTGCATGAGCACCATTTCTACTAGCTTCTCAAAGGTAGCCCCCATAGGGATGTGGGTCATGGCCAACCCTTGCAACGGTTCATTCAAGCCATTCACGAACCTTAGAGCCTTCTTCTCCGGTGTGTTCACTAAGTCGAAACCAAACCTTGCTAGCTGATTAAATTTGTTGACATATTCTTTCACTGATGAGCTTCCTTGCTTCAATGTCAAGAACCTTTCCATATATAGATTTTCTTCCGCCCTTGAGAGAAACTTCGCCTCGAACCTATGTCTAAAATCCGCCCAAGAATCAACAGGACGCTCCCCATTAGTGACCTCCCACCAAAACGAGGCCTCTCCCTTCATTAGCCAAGCTGCTAATCTAACTCTCCTCCCTTCTTCCACTTCAAAGATTTCTAGCAATTCTTAAACCTCGTTAAGCCAATCTCTAGCTTCCACAAACGTTTCTGACCCTTGAAAGGGTTTTCCACCCATAGCTTTAAATTCCTTGCACGTCTTTGCAAAAGTATCTACACGAGGAGGAGGAGGAGGAGGAGGAACGGGTGCAACTGGTGGTGGAGGAACATTGGCTGGACCCGCAGTGGCCCTAGCCTCTAACAACCTCCTATACCATCCTGGTATCATTACACCGTCAGGTAGGTTAAGATCTTCAGCCATGCTGAAACGAAAAAGGAAAGATTCAAAATGGAGAATTCGAAGGATAAAGATATATGGCTATTGGGGATTATGTTTTTCATAAAAACTTCCTCTTCAAATTACTCATTAAAACATGTTTTTGAAAGCACATCTTCCAAAAATACTTTAGAAAATAGTTTTTCTAAAAAATTTATCTATTCTGATAACCTTAAGCTCTGATACCACGTGTAACACCCCACGTCCATTAATGTCACTCACAAAGGGAATGCATAAACTTCCATGGAGGTTTTAAGTGAATATAGAACAGAAAAATTACAACAAGACAGATAATTAGTAGTACCTGAAAAAACTAAAACTTCATTTTATTGCAGCGGAAATTAAACATGTTTGTTACATCACAAAACCATAAATCAGAGTCAAGTACAGTATCCATCTTCATAAAACAAAATACATGATCCCATTACACAAATAGCCATTAAAGAAGATAACAAGCTGGACTTTACTTCAAGGGTCCAAGCTTTCCAAAGAGATGAAGCAATCCAATCAAACTCCACTAGAGCTGGGCCCAACCTGAGGACCTGGAGGGGAAAAAGGATAGAAATGGAGGGGGTCAGACATAAAGTCTGGCGAGTATGATAATTCTAACAATACTATTATCGAAATAACTAGACTAAGGCATAAGCTGGAAGACAAGTAAATGTCTATGAACTATTAGGTATGGAATGAACAGATAAAGATAACGTGAAGGATAACGTTAAAGGCATACCTAATTGCTAACGAATAATTACTACACTGCACCGCACATTACTACACTGCACCGCACATTACTACACTGCACCGTACCAGTCACCCTAAAGGTTGATCCCACTTGCTTCACACAGAAACAATATAAATAGCCTTACGTACCCCTAGCTGACTACATAGGTGTCGTCTGCCCCTATCTCCACTAGGTGTACCCCACTACCCACTTTCGATCGGCTCCCTACTCGTAGATACCCGTGCTGGCCCCACAGTGGGGTGTATCACTCCCTTAAAGTGGCAACCCAATACAACTTGAGAATGCACGGCTTATACCTACACGATGCAACAACGTCTTACCTACCAGCCCGGGTCCACACACGCATATGAAACCCGTTGGACTTGCATTGCCACCGCTCCCTGTTTTGGCCTCTTATAGTCAAGCCCAGTATGCGTGTCCCGTCCTCGACTTGGGTCGAACCCACAAAGATACGTTTGGGATACTGGTTGAAATGGGCCCACACAAGCTACCCACCTAAGCTTGTCAACAATAGTATATCCCACTTAACCCTCTTAGTCATGTTCATTAACATGTGTGTTTGGTTAAGTCTTACTAATCGTATTTCACATGCCACTAAGGGCACCCACTAGATTCCTCATGCCACCCAAGGCACCTACTTAACCCCCATGTCCCACCGTACATGTTTATCTGGTTAAGTATCTCTTAATTCATTCAGGCCATAACCTCATTAAGACCTCTCACATTAGACTGGCATTTATGGCAGTTGGATTTGCCGGGCGGGTCCGGGCAGTCTTACACCATAAAAGAGTCTAACCTCGTGTCTTTACAACTGTTATGCTTTAGTTTTAGGCCTAGGACCTCTCACATTGGGCTGACATTTGTGACCACTAGATTTGCCGGGCGGTTCCGGGCAGGTTTACGTCACAAACGAGTCCAACCTCGTGTCCTAAGCATTGATTGACAACTTTCAATCTTTTACCCCAGTTTTAATAATTCCCTATTCAAATTATTAATTAAGTCCACTTTTATTGATGTCCATAATTGACTCAATTATGGTCATCCACTCATGGTATGCAAAATCATATCAATTGCACCCCAACATCTTATTATTAAATCCTTAATATTACCCCTACCCCACGTTTATACGTTCGTTTATTCAACGCAGAATATACGTTAGACTCGAATAGTCTAACTCATAGCACAAAAATAGATGATCACAACATATAGGCAATTAAAATGAATCTAATCATAATAGGGGTGAAACTTGCATAGGTTGCACATGTTGAGGATCTAAAGATGTCAACTTGTTAAATGTCACAATTTACATGAGATGATCACAACCCAAATTTGTGTATGTACTTGCATATGGGTTTTTAGGCAACATAATGATGGTGTGAACTAGCATAGAATTTCACATATGTCATGGCATAATTCTATATGTCATAATAGATGTCATGGCATATGTTCATAACTTTTCACTAATCAACCTAAACTTTCATATGTGACTTGTCATATAGATCAACATAACCCAAATAATATCTACATCATGATTTGATTAACATGAACTAATTAGCATAGATAGTAACATCATGGCTTTTTAACATGTATGATTCATCCCAACTTAGCATAGAAACTCTCAACATACATAATATCATCATAGCATGATTTACAACATATAGGATATCATCACCACATAGCATAGAATTTATAACATACATGATAGCATATGACAATTCACATCATCTACTCATAATCCATTTATGACTCAACCTAATTAAAATAATAATAATCTTGTTAAGACTATCATACTCACAATTTAGAGAAGAAAAGAGAGTTTTGCTTTAGAGTTGAGTAGAATTAGGATTTGATTAGATTTTCCCTTCTTAGTTGGCGGCGGCTCCACTGAGTTCCATGGCGGCGGTATAACGGTAGCTATTCTATTTTTCTTATGAATTAGGAAGAGAGACTACCTAGGTATTTATAGAGTTAGGATTTATTTTAGACCATCAGATCAACACAGAACTAATCCCAGCCAACCAGATTAGGTCAAAACCCTAATGGGTCATCACTCAGTCAAAAACAGGCTCAGTCAAAAACCCTAGCAGCCAGACCCAGGTTGACACCATAGTCGACCTGGGGGGGGGGGGGCAGGTCGACACTAGTGTCAACACCCCAGTCGACCTGCCTGGGCCGGAATTTTCCCGCCCAACCCGCTTCTGCACTTTCTGTTTGAATTTTAAATTTTCTGCGAGCTGTTTTGAATTTTCTGAAACTTCCGATGGCCATAACTTCTTCATACGAAGTTCAATTCACGCAAACTCGGACTCTATTTTAAGAAAAATTCTGAGACGAACACAATGCCGCAACCCGTTTCCCACAATTATCACGTCTAAGATTAGCTATTATTTAATCTGTGAATATTAATATTAACCGAATTATGGGGTGTTACAGTACTATTGATTTCTGCTGATGTATAACCTCTAAGCTCGTACGTCTTAGAGAAGGGTGTTAAGCAAGAGAATAAATTCCCCGTCACCAAACAGATATACATTTAGCAGAGATCAACCATACAGTTCGAAATACAATGTTAGACATGTAATCCTATCTTTTACTGAGTTAAAGAACTAATGTCATTTAAAACATAGTTCACGATAAGCCCAAATCACATTCCATTAATTATTGAATCTTCACGAAAAACAGATCAATATATATAATCTATATCAATTTCCGTATCCGACTAATAATATAAATGGAATAACGACAAAGCCTTTTAAATTCCATATATATTAATAGTTTTCCTCCACAAAAGCTCATTTCGATTATTATCAAATCAAATTCCATTATAAATTGGAAAATTTTACTTTGGAAAATTCCCGTTAAATCTTAATAAAAAGATTTTTAAATTCCAATTCACATTTGACAGTTAATCGGGTTAAAGAACAACTGTTATTTAAAACACCGTTTATGATAAGCCGAAAAAACCAATTCTTTTATTCAATTCCAATTAAATATTAATTAATTGGAAAACTTCACTAAATCTTAATTAAAGATTTATTCTTTTCGCGACTGGGTTTAAGAACAGTGTTAACATAGACACCATTCACGACAAACCCAAAAACTAATTCAATATTAAATACAAGGCTCTGAATAGAAATTATATCGGCTTATATTCAATATCAAATTCTGAAATCAACAAATATCGTATTGGGAATAACAATATATATCTTCCAAATTCCTCCACAATATCTGTATAATCACGGAATCCAATATCGAAATATTCCGAAGATAATTTCGATTCAAATCCATCCCAATTCATATATTGGAAATTCTGGTTATTTTTAAAACCGTTTCAAATCCAATTTATTTATTTAAAAATATTGGATTATAATTCTAGTTCATAACTAGTTCATTTTGATAAAAATATATTTTTATCCTTACAAACGTGGAATTTTTCATCCAAATTCTTTTCAAATCATTTATTACGATTTTACACAAATTATTAATATTTTTCATAATTTTATCAAGGCCCGTACAGCCGATTTCCATAAACGGTCATCGAACTGCATTTACATCGACCTTTTCCCAATTTGATTTGGACATAATTCCAATTCCAATCGTTAGATTTCAAATCTCTTATATTCGTTGGAATGCTCTTTTCGATACGAACCCAACGGTTCCGGTTTAGGAGAATCTGATGGTCGGATCTCCCGTAATGTCAATTCGAAGTCAATGGTCGAAATTAGCGAACTGCCGCAGCGCTGCGCATTCTATTCAAGCCATTAAATATATATTATTTATATTTCATCGATTTATATTCAAAACGAATTTTATAAATTCATTTTAAAACGATTCTAACTTCATTTTCAATTTTAAATCAAAATTGAATACTCCTTATCATTATAATATATAAATGATAATATTTTCAAAATATCAGATTTTGAAATCATTTCCTATTCGATATTCATTATAAAAATGAATAAAATCGATATAAATATCATTCGCGTCAAAATGGCGTTAATCTAATCAACACAGCTTTATATATTTAAATATTTCCGTTTTCATCCCAAATCGAACATCAAAATCATATTTTGATCCTTTATTGAATATTATTTTAAAATATTAGTTATTTTAAAATATTCATTACTTGTCATTTTAAAATATATGTTAGTTTAAAATATTCGTTCTTTCCGAATTGCAATCAGACACAGTCAATTACCATATAATTTTATTTATATGGATTTCATACACACATGTTTACAACAATAATAAAACACAGTCAACCATCATCCAGAGTGCATTACACAACCACATAAGCGTTAAATATAGATAATTAATGCTTATAACTGTCTGTCAACCCATTGATTGACATACAATTAAGCAATTGGGATTAGCGTATGTCAAATATCATCCCAATACCTGTGTGGGGTTTTCAAACAACAAACACTGATTATTATTTGTGCAGTTGGGCGATGTTTAAAATATATCATCCCAATCCATATCAGTTAAATGTGTGTACATTTACGAATCGTTCAATTTGTAAATGAATATTTATTTTATTCATATACAAGTTAAAATTTATATTTTTAACTATAAAATATTTATTTCAGCTCATGAATATTTTGTACAGTTCATTTATATAATAAAAATGATATTTTTATTGTTCTAATATATTTAGAAATTTTCGACAGCATAACGGCGTGATACTGGAATCGGAATAAGGTCCAGCCTTATCCCTCACCTAATAATGGCTCGCGCCATATACTAACCAAATTCTAATCAATTTATTTCTCTTCCCAAACCAAATTCAAACAAATAAACCAATCAACCAAACAAACATGGTTTCAAACAAAGGTGTTAGGTGCTATAAAGCACCGTCTGCATCCTGCTATATATATTTAACTAGCAAATAAAGTTAGAGTGAGAAGTTCTCACTTTGGGATCCACTCCTCCTGTTTTATTTCTGAATTTCTAAACAGCTTGGATTTGCCCGAAATTCCAACGCATATTTTTTCACGATGTTTATAGTAAAAATCACATTTTTATATGATGTTTATATATTTAAAAATCACATTTTTATATCGCTATATATATAAAAGATCACATTTTTATATCGCTATATATATAATAAAAATCATATTTTTATATAACTAAAAATCGAATTTTTATCTAACTAAAAACATTATGACATGAAAATCTCATCTTTATATTTTTAAAAATCTCATCTTTTCATTATTGAAAATCTAATTTTTCATGATTAAAAATCAAATATTTTCTTGTTTAAAAAAAATGATAACTTTTCTTGTTTAAAAATCATAACTTTCTTGTTTAAAAATCATAAATTTCTTATCATAAAATATCATATTTTTATACTAATATCGTTTCTATAAAAATCATGTTTTTATTCAAATTACTAAATTAAATTAAAATTAAAAACTCACCTTTTCTTCTAAAAAAAATGGATCATTGCTAGAGGTGGGCCCACAGATCGGAGGTGGGGTGCTGAGGGGCAGCGCCGGGCGTTCTCAGGCGGCGGCGCTGGTCCCACTGACCGGGGCGGACTGTGGTGGCTGAGGGGGTTCATGTTTTGGCTGTTGGGGGGGGGGGGGCTACAGGTTTTGTTAGAAGAGGGGGAGAAAGAAAGAGGTCGGAGGAAGGAGGATGGGGCATCGCGGCCTGGCGGCGGCTCTCCGGCGAGGTAGAGCGGCGTGACGAGGGTCCGGCGACGGGATTGAGTGCATTTTTTTCTTTTTATTTTATTTCGATCTGAACATGAGTGTAAGTGGAGAGAGAGGGGTGAGGTAATATATATATTTATTTATTTAAATATTTTCTCTAAAAAGTTGACTTTTCATCCGAACCTCAAATCGAACCCAACGACTGTCGTCCCTAGCTAATTACCCTTATTCTGAACACAATGAGATATGTTTCTAACCCAATTCGGTTGTTACGATCAGTTTTTCTTTAAATTAAAATATAAATCAATATACTGAATTTAAACGTATATTCTAATTTACCGAGGCCACATACTGACTCCAAAAATTCCCAACAAATATATCTGGCTATATTTTGATGATACGGTCCTAACAAAACTAATTTTGTCGAATTTGGAGATTGTTTGAAAAATGGTCATTTTCTAGTCGATTAAATCCAAACTAAAATTGCCAAACTCGTTTAAATCTACCACGCTCACATATTGATTCCAAAAATTATGAAAATTGGAATCTAGCAATAATTTGACATTCCGGATTCAACAAAAGTGGTCTCGTCGAAAATGGAGGTCGTTTGCAAAATCGTTATTTTTAAGGGCTATATATTATATTAATTCCATAGCGACTATTCTGAATTTTCAACTGGACATAACTTTTTATTCCCGCTATGAAATCTGGATTTTTCACATTTGTTGGAAATATATTTTCAAACAGATTCAAATATTTCTGGTTTTACTGAAATCCGATTTGTTTTGAATCCTGTACATTCATTAGAAATTTGAAATTGAATTTTCAAACTACCCCGCCATTTCCAATTCCTTTTATAATTAAAATAAAAATTTATATTCTAACTTTGATTTAAATAAGTTTATACGTTTTAATTCTATTCAAAATAAATTTCTAGTCGTTATTATTTAAAATAAATCATTTTAAATATTCAAAATTCATTAAAATTGCCAAAAAAAAAAATTAATTGGTTTTGATTTTCCGGGTTGTTATAGCGCCGGTACACACCTCTTCCCAGATGAACCTCTTATAATCAGTTCACTAAGCGTGCCCTAACCCCTACCTAGTGCGGGGTCCCTCTTTTAATACTAGAATAGGTTACTGACTAATATGGGTCCCACACAACAGATGACACAAGCCAACCCCCACAGATCTTATGTCCCCAATTAACTAGGATTTTGAAAAGTTATGACTAACGGACTTAAAAGATTCGCATAACCCCCCTACAGATTTACAGGTTAAACTTTACAAGTTAACGGGTCCCTATAACCCCAACAGATGTAACAGGTTAAGTCTTTTAGATTAACAGGTTCGTATAACCCGCACGGATTTGACAGGTTTAGTTAACCCTATAGACTTAATAGGTTTACTTAACCCCACAAATTTAACAGGTTCACTTAACCCCACAGAAACTTAGTAGGTTTACTTAACCCCACAGATTACATATTTACTTAATCCCATCAATTCATGTAAATTTACTTAACCCTTTATTCCATTTGTTGGGTTCATATATTACCCCTTTTAAAATTCAAACCGGTTAAGTATTTCAATTTAACATGTTGTCATTATCTTTTCATTTATACATGTTAACACACCAGACCTCTCACATTAAGTCAATCACTTATGGATGCTGGATATGCCGGGTGGATCCGGGTAGGCTTAACCACAAGTTTAGACTTAACCTCGTGTCGTAGAGTCGTTTCCCATTAGACCCTCACATTAAATTAGCCACTTGTGGTTGCTGGATATGCTAGGCAGCTCCGGGCAGACTTATACCACAAGCGTAATCTAACCTCGTGTCTAAGCGTTATTACCATTCCAAATTTTTAGGCATATTCATATTAGCAATTATACTATTTCAATTACAGGTTTTCCTGTGCCCCTTGCTAATTCACATATCATTATGCCTAATATGCCCTTTTTCCTAAGTCATAAATCAATATACAATTTATGCCCAATTTCAATATTCGCATATGTTCCAATTTATTCCCCAATTCAATATTCACATATGTTCTAATTTATGCCCCAATTCAATATTCACATATGTCAATACAAGTCATGCCCAAATTCATGTTTTTCCCAACAATTCCCAATTTCGGACATTCGCATATTTCAGCGTTAGGCCAAGACTCGTAGGTAGCCTGGCTATATAAAAATAAAAAGGGAAAAAGAGGGAGAGAAGAGAGTCAAAAGTAGATATAATAACAAGCCAATAATTAACTGACAGAAACAGGCATAAAAATTGAATAAGCATATTATGACAAGATTTGCCATGGTGGCGATATAAACATATAAGAACAGATCTAGTGTATATGTCATAATAGAACTGATTTAACCGATGATTCAAGATCCAATTTTATATACATATCAAGATTGCCAATTAAATATTTAGATCTAAAAATAACATAAACTCACATTGAATAGATCTAAGAAAATGGATCCAAATAACTGTGAAGGACACGTTGATTTTGTTGTAGCAATCTTTGAATATGTATATTATTCTTTGAATTTGATTTTGGAGAAGAATAGGCAATTTAATTGAAGTTGCAACAGAGCCTCGTCATCACCAATATTTTTCAGATGAATAAAACTAGGTTTTGAGGTCCTTTTTATAGCCTAGGGTTGGCGAATCTAGCTAAGAACTGTGTCTAGGTGCAGAAACCGAATTCATCCCAGATTTGTATGGGGGGTCGACCCCCCCCCCCTTGGGTGTTGACCTCAGGGTCGACCCCGGTGTCAACCCCAAAGAGCCTGGTTCGACCCCTGGGTCGACCCAGCAAGGTCTTGGGTCGACCCACAAAATGGGTCGGTTCTGCATTTTGGCTTCCCGCTTTCTTGTTTTGAATTTTTTTTAATATACTTTGATATGTTTGTATAAATATAATTCTCTTATGCATATACAAACTTCTAGGCTTAATAACTTCTTCATACAGTGTCTGTTTCACGCAAACCAGGTGTCTATCTTGACCAGAATTCCGAGATG
This sequence comes from Allium sativum, assembly GCA_030737875.1. Lineage (NCBI taxonomy): Eukaryota > Viridiplantae > Streptophyta > Magnoliopsida > Asparagales > Amaryllidaceae > Allium > Allium sativum. The sequence continues at coordinate 244,492,925 of CM060923.1, forward strand.
AACGCAATGGCGCAGTCCATTTTACTTAATTTAGAATATTTAATTAAGTATTATTTAATTTATCATTCTAATGTTCTTTAAAATTACGGGGTGTTACACACACCAGTTCCATGATTAACCCAGAGTTTATTTTGTTTGATTTTACCTAAACTCTTGGGTGCCCAAATTTGTGCGGCAGTCAAGTGTATCAGGATTTTACAAATACACTTGGAGGAATCTAAAGGAGGAGGCTTCACCATTAGATATTTTAAAGTTATATTCCACTGTATCAAATGTTGTATTATACTTTGATGATGGTATGTATGTATGACACAAAATTTTGTATTTCAAAGGTTATGTTATATAACATATTTATTCATTCCACAGTAAGAATCTTTGTTATTGGTTCTGTTCTTCTTCTATCTATTTCTATTTCTTTAACCCTAATGACTCATATTTCTGTGCTATTTGAGTTTGGCGTGTGTTGTTTTAGTCAACTCAGATGGTATGGATTTGAGGGCCATCACATTTTTAGTAGAATATCAGCCTTGGGAGCCCATCTCTTCTTTTGAATGGACATTCCACTAGTAGAGGGAGAGCCAATAGAAGAGAAGAGGATCCAATGCAGGAGACCTTGTCATGTTAGATTTTTTTTCCCATAATGCTTTCATGTTATATCGTCCATAATTATGATAATTATTAGGAAAAAGTATATTAGCCACAAAAAATCCCAAGTTGACATCGCTTAGTTTAGCAAATATCCTTAAGCTTACCACCGAACCTCCTTCTCCTTCATACCAGTCAATTCTTTTAGAATATCCTAACTACAATAGAGAGGAAAGGACGAAGGATCGACAAATGTCTATTTAACACATCAAGTTAAGAGTATCTACTTATAATTGAACGAGCTAGTTAATCATAGTGAATACTCCTCATTTGAATTATGATTAGTTTGAAGGGCTTTCAGTAACAAAATCAAATAAACCAAGACCATTAAAAATCGAAATCCATTAACGAGTAAATCACAGGCAAAATTACTATAATCTACCTCACGGGTTGCTAAAAACCCTAAATTGGCCGAAATTCTTCAATCGATGAAACTATAAGAAAAGCTTAATTGAGGGTTTTACATGGAAACGATCACTACTAGAAAATGTTGTTATATTGGCACAACTTTTGCGATGGAAAAATTCGGAGCAAAATTGTCTCGGATTTGAGATGGATCTGAGTTGTTTTTTAAAGTTTTTTGGTCAAATATATTTTTCTATTGACAAACATATTTTTTTGATGTAACACAAATCTCTAACAAATCTATGGTAAATTAGTCAATGAATTGTCACGGATATGGAAATCATGGTTAAATTTTTCCTTTAAAAAAGGAAATTTGATGTCAAATGCTATTTGCCACTGATCGTGAAAAATCCATTGCAAATCACCTACGGAATTGTCATTGATGATTGAAAAGTCACTAAATTTTATGCTAAAACTAACCGAAATATTGTTGCCACAAGAAGTCATAACACCTTAGTAATTTCTATATACATTAACTTTTTTTTAATAAAAGTAGATAAATCAAAAGAAATCCATCACAAATTTATCACAGTTTGGTAATTTTGTTTTTTTAATGAAATTAAAGAGATGTATTAGTTATTACGAATATAAAATTCAACACATATATGTGACAAATTTGCTATGATGGACTTTTCTGAACAATCTATAAAATTATATTTTAAAAATTATTGAAAACATCTATCATAAATCAATGTGTCATGTTTTTGTGATGGATGTATACAAAAAATTAATTATATAAAAAATCCATGGCATATATGTCAAAATAGGATATAACTCCTACAACACGGCGGTCCCATTTTACAACTTAACAACAGATATATGTGCGTACCACACTATCACAAGGGCGGTAAAATAGATAATATTCGTGCCTTCCTAAAAAATTGATAACATTCACGCGCTTCTTACCCTCAGCTCTTCGAGACTTCTGCTTCTGGAACCTAATTTTCAAGCCCACCATTCCCAAATTTTCAACGCTACAGGCTCCAAAATATCATCGAAGAAATTCCAATTAAGAAATTTTCACTGTGGAAGTCTAATCAGAACAGGTACTTGTATTATCATTAAAATTCCATTTTTTTTTGTTCAATTACCTGTTGTTGTTTTGGAAATTTGCGGTTTGAATCCCTATGGCCATTGTATCCACTGAGCAATCACTTTTCTTATTCTCTTTAGCTGCCTTATCCTAATAGTTAAAGTATATAAGTCAAAAAAATTCTCTTATAACTGTAGCAATTTTTAGATGTTATATAGGCTGTTTATGGTTGTTTTAACTTGATGCTGAGTGAATAATTTTTTTTTTTAGTTCAAAGACATATTTACCTCTTATTGATTATAGCTTCACCAACGGAAGACTGATTTTATTTATTTACCATTTATTCATATTTTTTGTTGGTGACTACTATTAATCATTTATGCCTTCGGAAGAAAATTCTATAAGTTGATTTGGAGCAATCTAATACGCAAGACAAACATGCATAGTGTACAGTTCAGCTTTTGCATTTTATTTTTGTTAGGTTGTTAATTTTTTGGACTAAATATGAGATTAGTAGGCTGCATACTAATGTTTGAATATATTTACAGTAAATCAATTATTGTAGGAATGGATTATCATACAGATCGTACCTGGATGTATACACGAAAAAAATACTAGGGTGGAACATCAAAAATTAATCTTGATGGAATTGATGCGTTTATAAGTACTGTTACTAGAGGTAAGGTGAATGATTCAATTACTGCCCTTGTCTAAAATGTAACAACTTAAAACTTTTGAATGGTGATGATGTTAATATGCATTTGTATGAACGAGGACTTGCTCCAAATTACTAAGTTAGGAAGTATCATAGAGAAATTATTCCACCAGTGATCCCACATAGAACTCCTTATAGTATTGTGGCTTCAGGCCATTCTTTAAGATCGGGTAATTCTACGGATTCTTATATTCCATAAAATCGAATGGAGGAGATGATTTATGATGGCGCTCGTCATTTACAAGAAACTATAGGGTCTGTAATGGAAGAAAATCCTAACAAAGAGGCTAAAAATTTCTTTGACATGCTAAAATCTGTGAATAGACCATTATGGGAAGGCTATACAACTCACACAGAGTTATATGCCACTGCTCGGTTTATTTCTATTAAATCCAAGCATAATAATTCAAAAAATTGTTTGGATGATTATCTTCAGGCATGCAAAGAAATGTTACCCCCTAATAATTTTTTGGCAGAAAGTTTTACTAAGATTAAAAAACTAGTATCTTCTTTTGGTTTACCATATGAGAAAATCTACACTTGTAGAAATGGTGTATGTTATATTGGAAAGATGACAAAGAATTGACTCATTGTAAAATATGCTCTACTACAAGATACCAATCAAGGAGAAATACGGGAAAAAATGTTCCGTTTACCAAACTTCATTATCTTCCACTCATCCCTAGATTACAAAGTTTGTATACATCGAAAGCAACTGCGGCTCACATGAGATGGCATGCTCTTCAAATTCTAAAAGATGGTTTTTTATCTCATTCATCAGATGGAGAATCTTGGAAGCACCTTGATCGAACTTATCTCGATTTTTTTAAAGAGACACATAATGTTAGACTTGGACTTTGCATGATGGTTTTGCACCGTTTAATCATTTTGGAAAGAATTACTCTTGCTGGCCAGTTATTTTAATGCCATATAATTTACCGCCATGGATGTGCATGAAAACACCTTATATGTTCCTTACTTTAATCATTCCAGGTCCTAGGGATCCTAAGCAAGGATTTAATGTGTATTTACAACCGCTTATTGATGAATTAATCTGTTTGTGGGGTACTGGGGTGGTTACGTATGATGTATCAACAAAAACAAACTAATGTTTTCTTCTTTATTGTGGACCATTAATGATTTTTCTACATATGGGATGCTTTCCGGTTGGAGTACAATGGTCGTTTATCATGCCCCTTGTGCATGGAAATGACGACATCATTTTATTTGAAAAATGGTAGTAAACATACACGGTTTGATTGCCATTGTTGCTTTTTAAGTAGAAACCACACATTTAGAAAAGATAGAAAAAGCTTTAGAAAAAACATCCAAGTATCCGTCAGATCCCCAACGATATTTTCGAGTGTTGAGATATTCGAGCGCGTTCAGGATTTCCAAAGATATATGACAATGAGATGGGATTGCATTTCTCAATTCCAGACAAGGGTACAACTCATAATTGGTTAAAGCGGAGTATTTTCTAGGAGTTTCCTTGGAAGAATTTATTGCTTCGACACAATATTGATGTGATGCAAAATGAAATGTATTCAACACGGTTTTGAATGTTAAAGGAAAGACTAAAGATGATCTAAATTCAAGGAAAGACATTAAACTTCATTGTAATCGCCCTGAACTCGAAGTCCTTGACAACAATGGAAATAAGAAACCAAAAGCGCTATATGAGTTAAATTGATCCCGTTGTAAGCTTTTATTGCAGTGGGTAGAGAATTTAAAATTGCCTGACGGTGTATGTTCTAATTTACAAAGATGTGTCGGTCTAAGTAGGATGAAAATGAGTGGAATGAAAAGTCACGATTGCCATATTTTTTTGGAGAATCTTTTGCCAATAGCTTTAAAAGAATTGTTACCACAAGTAATATGGCAACCAATAACGGAACTTTGCTTTTTTTACAAAGAGTTGTGCTCAACTAAGTTGAAAGTAGAACGGATTCAGCACCTTGAGACTAATATTTCGGAGTTACTATTGAAAGTTGGAAAGAATATTTCCACCCGGATTTTTTAATTGTATGGAACATCTTCCCATACATCTTCCACGAGAAGCTATGCTACGAGGACCTGTTCAATATGGATGGATGTATCCATTAGAAAGGTATGACAATTTATTTTTTATATAATATCATTTCCTAGTTTTTGAAGTTCATATCATTTTTACTTCAACTTAGGTACTTATTTCATCTTAAAAAGAAAGTTTCAAATAAAGGTCGAGTGGAAGCTTTGATTTGTAATGCGTATATTTTGGAAGAAGCCGCCATATTCTTTTCACATTACTTCGAAGATCATGTCAAAATAGTCCATAATCAAGTTCCTCGTAACTATGAAGGTATTGGGAATGATTCGGATGATTCTTATTTGTCGGTGTTTAAAAACAAGGTTGACCATCTGGAAAAAGTAAAAGCGAATATATGACAAACAACGAATATACTGCCGCTAGATATTACATTGATCTAAATTGCATTGAATTGGAGCCGTATTTTAGGTAACACTAATTACATGTGTAACACCCCACCTCCGTTAAGGTCACTAACAAAGGGAATGCATTAACTTCAGTGGAGCGTCATAAGTGTATAGAACAGATAAATTACAAAATAGACAATTTTAAACAGCGGAAAATAAATAAAACTTTACTTCATTGATAAAACAGCAGCTTGGTAAAACAGCTTGTACAAAGATTGTTTTCCAACACCAAAACACCCTTACCCATTACAATAGAGCATCTGTCTTGTTTAACAAAATAAATAAGAATAAATTGACAATGATATTCCCCAATAAAGCATGAGCCAGCCATAGCAGTGGAAAAGAGAGTTCAAAGCAATTCGACTATCTTCGAGCTTGGAAAGAAAACTGAGCTAAGTGGTAATATTCCCTCCCTGTAAACCGGGGGGAGGGACGGAAGAAAAGAAGTCGAAAGAAAACGGGTCAGACATAAAGTCTAGTAAGTCCAGTGACGTTCAGCATGTAAATAGGTAAAAGCTTCATGACATGAATAAAATGGATACCAGACCATAACCATGATAATAAGCATAGCAAGACAACAAACGATGATCGTTAGATATGACAAGGTAAGATACACTAAATGTGCTTTGGTTCTTTCTCTTATTTCCAATTTTCTCTACACCACCCAACTAGCATTCTACTAGTGTCTTTTATAGAATGACTTGTATTCCCTACTAGTGTCCCAACTAGTATCCTGTGAAAAAGGATCTGTATCTCCTACTAGTGTCCCAACTAGTATCCTGTGTTATATAATAAGGTTATCCCAACCCCGCAATTGTGGTAGCCTTCGGTGTACATCTAGTATGAGGATCTTACCTCAATCAGCCAAGTCGCCATAAATATGTTAGATGTACCCTTACGACCCCATCGATCGGCTCCCTACTTATATTAACTTTCCTTGTGTCTATGTAAATCGGCCCTCTCTTGTATGTCGATACCCTGTGCTGGTCCCACCATAAGGTGTATCAATCCCTATGATAGCAACCCGACACAAATTCTAGATGCACAGTGCATATTACTGATTCCCAGTGCCTGCTTTTCCACTCTGGAGCATGTGCACGCCCATACTCCGTCGGAACTACACTGTTGCACCATAAGCTGCTATTTTGACCGCTTATAATCAGCCCAGTAATCGTGCCCACCTTGCCTAGTTCAGGGTACCGTGATACATCCATGAGGGTTACTGCTGAAATGGGTCCCCGTTATACTAGGGTTTCCTGAGGTCTATTCGTATACCCCCCCAAATTGGTTAAGTGTTATCCATCCATTCAAGTAAACTTAAACCATCCACACGTCATGTCATGTTGGTTAAGTATTTCTTATTAACTTAACCCTTCTCATTCATCATGTTGTAATTGGTTAAGTGCTTTCTATTAACTCAGCCCTATTCATTCATCATATTATATTGGTTAAGTGTTGCCCCTTAGCTTAACCCCATTCGTTCATCATGTTGTAATTGGTTAAGTGTTTCCCATTAACTTAACCCCACTCGTTCATTAGTTAAGTGTTAACTTAACCCTACCACTTGTTACGTTACATTGGTTAAGGGTTGCCTTCTTGTGTTACTTATTAACCCTACCACTTGTCATGTTACATTAGTTAAGCGTTGCCCTCTTGTGTTACTTAACCCTACCACTTGTCATGTTATGTTACATTGGTTAAGTGTTGCCCTCTTATGTTACTTAACCCTACCACTTGTCATGCTACATTGGTTAAGTGTTGCCCTCTTGTGTTACTTAACCCTATCTCTTGCCATGTTACATTGGTTAAGTGTTGCCTTCTTTTGTTGCTTAACCCTATCAACCTCTCACATTAGCATTAATTCAATGTTAACATAACAAATGGAAATGATATTCTTTTATTTGTTTGCAAATCTATTTTTAACATGACGAATGAAAATTATATTCTTATTTGCATACAAATCTATTTTTAACATAACAAATAAAAGTGATATGTTTAATTTGTTGACAATTCGAATTCAACATCGCAAATAAAAATGATACTTTTGTGTTGTCGACAATTCTAATTCAACATAACAAATAAAAATAATACTTTTGTGTTGTCGACAATTCTAATTCAACATAACCAATAAAAATTATACTTTTGTGTTGTCGACAATTCTAATTCAACATAACCAATAAAAATGATACTTTTGTGTTGTCGACAATTCTAATTCAACATAACAAATAAAAATGATATTTTTATTTTGACACAAATCTATTTCAACAAAACACATAAAAATGATAATTTTATTTTGATACAAATCTATAACAACAAAAATGATACTTTTGTTTTGACACAAATCTAATTCAACAAAACACATAAAAATGATAATTTTATTTTGTTGACGATGCTATTTCAACAAAACAAATAAAAATGATACTTTTATTTTGTTGGCAACTCTATTTCAATAAAACCAATAAAAGTGATAATTTTATTTTTTTGACAATTCTATTTCAACAAAAATGATATTTTTGTTTTGACAATTCTATTTCAATAAATCACCACAACAGAATCAATCAATCCAAATCAAATCGCGTATAACAACAAACTGAATTTATAGCGTATATGTAAGAATTTCTAAATACGACAATAATTAATTAATTTTAATTATTTAAAAAGAAATCTCACACAAAAGCTAAAAAATATCTTTAGCGAACAAATATTCGTGATGATTAAATACAGATGAAAGTCATGGCAGTTTATAATAAATAACTTTATAAGAAAATTTAGTGGGAGAGTTCTCACCTTGATCGGTTTTAGGAATTATGACTGTTTTTAGTTGAATTACACTGTGTGTTTAATTCAATCTGTGACGACCCCATAACCCGTACTGCGATGCTAAGGGTAATCTTTGGAATATAACACAGAAACAGATAATAGCATAACAGAAATAAATAAATACATCAGATAATGAACAAATAATACACTGGATAAACGTAATCATCAGAGTTACAAAGTATACAGGATCATAATTAGTACAGATACAGTTCAGCTATACATAAATGTCTACAGCGAAACCAAAACATAATGTACAATAGGAGCTAAACAGCATAAAAAGAGATAAATGATAGAATCCATCTTCAGCTCCAGCAATCTAGAAAGAGCCAGCTAAAACCTGAATACAAGGTTGCCCGTGTAGAAAAAGGGGCACCCGAGTTTGCAAGTGAAACAAACTACGAGTCAGTCATGGGACTGGTATGAGAAATCTACTTAACACATTTATAATATGGCTAATCACAAGACCACGCCACTTTCGCGGAATGGGTTTACTCCATTGGATTGCCAGTGCTTTAAAACAAATAAATCTTTTAAACATCGCAATGCTTTTTATAAAAATGAAGCCATTATAAGACTCAGTTCCCATCACATAATGCAATGCAAACTGAAGGATAGAGTTTTACCTTATATTGGCCAAAATATGCTTGATACGAATAAAACAAAAGCATTTGGTATTATTGCTAGTGTTTATAGGTTTCGAAAACAATTTCAATCATAACTATCAATCATAGACGGCATGGGTACCATATATCATGTCGTCATATATATATACACAATCAAAACCGCACAGTGTCGTATTTGGAAATTGGATTTCTGTCATGAACCAAGGCAAACGATAGTCCTTACCGACTTCGAGACAATCTAGCCCATGTCTCAGGGTCAGAGCGCATCGACCCTTGGATCGTCAGGGCCGGTCCACCAATGTGGATTAAAATTCCTGAACACTACGTTTCCAAGCCCTTTGGGGCGTAAATGAGCCAACGATTGGCTCCATCGGCTTCACATAGTCACTGATATATCCGAGGCGCCTCGCAACAGCAACAACCACATATGTGAAAATAATATAAATGTCAGCCAATTTAAGCACCGAAACCACCTCTAGCTAGAAGGAAACACATGCCCTCCCTGAGGTCCTCACCCGTTTCTGGTTCATATCGGGGTGTGAGGTTCACGAATTCACGTTATACACAAAGCTACGCCACACAGGCGGTGCTTTGATCATCACTACAAGACTTTGTTTTTCAACAAAAGCCTTGATCATTTGCCACTTAGGCATGCCACACTATCAATTCATGCCATGCGACTCTGCTCGTGCGTCTCAGAGAAGGTCGTTAAGCAAAAGAATAAATTCTCCGCCGCCAAATAGATGTATATGTAATAGAGATCTATCAACACAGAATAAAATCCAATTTCAGACACACAGTCCATTTACAAGTCCGCTCTGGGTCTGAACGAAACCGGAGGCACTATATACCTCGCAAACCCATCGATCTCCACGTACGCCTGGACGATCACCACTCATTATCCATATTTCGGGATGCCTCCCAATCAGGACATCAGTTACCATCCAAACGAGGTGAAGATTTCCGGTCTTCAACCACCGTCTTCATCTTCGATTTCTTATCGTCGATTCAGTTTTTCTGAATGGGATAAACCCGGTCTTTCTGAGCAACTCGCGTATATAATGAACAAGTGCAACACGAACACACGTACGCCATATTCCAATTCATTAGTCACTAACCGTAAATCAGTAAGAGAACGATTTCCCAAATATTGACCCCGAAGGCCGAAACCAACATCAGATCAAAACCCAGGAAACCATTCGACTTAGCCAACCTTCAGTTAGTTTCTAAATTTCACATCCATATCGTTTATAATATTTTATAACGATTTATCGCTACATTTATTTATTTTAAAATAGCCAATTTATTCAAACGATGCTTCGGGCCATAACGCGGCCGTGGCGCTGTTTTTCTTCAGATTTGATTTACACATATCTGAAAATCTAACCTTTGGATCATCAAAAAATTTACATCATTAGAAAGATCTTTTCAAAACGAATCCAACGGTTCCAGTTTTGGGAAAATCCGACGGTCGGATCTGCCGGTACAATCGTTTGAAGTTTCGATTTCAAAATACGAACTGCAGCGTCGTTATTCGATTTAATTTAATTACATTTATATATATATATATATAAATATAATCGATTCTGGCGCTGTTTTTCTTCAGATTTGAATTAAACATTCCAGACAATCCAACCGTTGGATCTTTACAAAGTTGGTGTCGTTGGAAAGATATTTCCAAAGCGAACCCAACGGTTTCAGTTTCGGGAAAATCTGATGGTCGGATCTCCCGCACTAATCGTTTGAAATCACGGTTTCAAAACACGAACTACAGCTTCGTTATTTGATATATTTTAATTATACTTTTATATATATAAATATAATCGATTCTTCGATTTAAAAACTATATGCTTTTTACACATTTGACAAAAATGATATTTTTATCCAACTGTCTTCTATTTCAACACTTCACTATTTTTAACAATTCATGTTTATAATAAAAATGTGATTTTTAATGTAAAACAATTTATTTCAAAATACGACTATTTTATATAGTTCATATAAATGATAAAAATATGATTTTTATTATAAAACAGTTTATTTTAAAACACGACTATTTTATATAGTTCATATAGATGATAAAAATATGATTTTTATTATAAAACAATTTATTTTAAAACACGAATACCATTCAACACGTGAATTTCTATTCAACACACGAATATAGTTTCAACACATGAAAATAATTCTAGCACATGAATATTATTCAAAATTTCGGTAGTATAACGGTAGGGTAGTTAAAACCGGGGCCGTCCCTAGTACGGCTCCTCGCTCTACCTTAAAGCCTCGTAACTTTTGACAATGGGGATTTCATGCACCTAGTTCGCACGCAGGCGACATGTATATTTTTTTCATTTCCACAAACTAATCCTATGTGGTTTCAACCAAATAATTCTCAACCACAAACGGGTATTTTTCAACCACAATCAAACAATTTCAACCACAAACAATTATAATCAACCATTCGTAATCAATCAATTTTCACACCAATCACAACCAATAAATATCGTCCATAGTTTGTGGACGAGGGGCGTATATATATATATAAATATATATATGTATATAAGCATTTCACTTCTATTTCAACACATATATAATTTTTACAATGCATATATAACTTATATATCGAACGTAGAAACTTACACAATGCTTATACAAGAGGTGTACAATGCTTATATAACTCATACATCGACTATATAATTTATACATCATCGTTTTCCATATAGTTTATAATTTAGAAATCTCACATTGGGTTCCACTCCACCAAAAATAGCAGAAGGCTCAGAAAAATATGTGGTCTCTTCTAGAATGTAGAAGACGTCCACACGAGTCCACTGTCTCTTGTTTCACTAAATTTCATCAAGAAACGAAAAAGATATGATTTTTACAGTGAAATAAAAAACCGTAGCGCTTTTAACTGCTATTAAATAGTTAAATTAAAAATAGCCATAAACCTCAGCTCGATCTTCGAAACTAGGTTTGACAATAACTCGAAATCCGCAGCACTTGGACGAGATCGGTCGGCGCCACCCTCTAGGCCTTGGAACGGTGATAAGATCGATGTACGGGGGCCCCAATTCGACGGCTCCTCCTGCTCACAGCGGCGCTCCAAAGGTGCGATCTTCTCGAGCTCGTTTCGAGCTCAATACCCCACGAAAAAATCTGAGGTTGGTATGGATTCGAAGATCGTGTCGAGTACTACGAAATTCTCCAAAGGGGCATGGGTTTTTATTGAGCGGATTAGAAGAAATCGAGGAGAGAAGGAATGAAAGCTTTTCCGTCGTCGTGCCTGTAGTAATCGGGGAGAGAGAAGATATTCCTGGCCAATGAGATTTTTTTATTAATTTATATATTTTTAAATTTCTAAAATACCCTCTTTCACACACGAACCCCAACCCAAACCCAACGACTGTCGTTCCTAGCTGAATACCCTCATTCCGAACACATTGGGATATGTTTCGTAGGCCCATTCGAATGTTTCAGCCAGTTTTACTTCAAATTAAAAAATAAAACATTCAATATTTAATTTGAACGTACATTTCAAATTACCGTGGCCACAAACTAATTCGAAAAATTCCAGAAAAATAAATCTAGCTATGTTTTGATGATACGGTCCCAACAAAACCAGTTTCATCGAATTCTGAGACTGTTTGAAAAATGGCCCATTTCTGGTCGATCCAATTTAATAGAAATCGATCAAACACATTTTCCTTTGGCACGCTCACATACTAGCTTCAAAAATTATGAAATTTGAAACCTAGCAATAATTTGACATCACGGATCTAACAAAAGTGGTTTCGTCGAATTCCGAGGTCGTTTGCAAAATGGCCAATTTCACCGGTTATAAGTATTCTATAGCGACCTTTCCAAAAATTCACTTGGCCATAACTTTTGCTTCCCACTACGAAACTTCGATTTTTCAGATTCGTTAGAAAGATATTCACTAACAGATTTAAATATTTTTGGTTTCTTTTAAATTCGTTTTGTTTTGCACCCGGTACAGTCAGTCAAAGTTTGAAATGAAAATTTGAAACTGCCGCGCCATTTCAGGCCTTGTTTATAATTCAAAGTAATTATATTTATTTTCAAACGTCGATTCAAAGTTACTTTTCGTCGTTATTATTTAAAATATTTATTTTAAATATTTAAAATCCACTAAAATAGCCAATTTAAAATTTTTATATTGGTTCAGATTTTCCGGGTCGTTACAATCTCCCCCACTTAAAACTTTTCGTCCCCGAAAAGGAACAAAGTCGAAAGTGGTTTGATTAATCAACTCTACGTTCAATCTGGCTTCCATTCTCCAACTTTTCAGTTTCTGAGAATTTTCAAATTCTTCAAAAATTTGGCTAACACCCGGAATTTTCGAAAAATTTAGCCATAACCTCCTTTGTATGGGGAGGGGTTTGGAAATTTATTGGGCCGTATTAGGTACCCAATAAATCCTATAAAGCATACACATATTTATAGTGATATATTATGGTGTTTACAGGGAAGCGTGTATAGATAATAACTCCAGAGAATAAATTCTTGTCACCCTGTCAAAGCCTGAGGGAGTGTGTATTTTAATTGGTCTAGAGAACAAATTCTCGTCACCTCGTCCCGTGTGGGAAATAAATAATCCATGTGTCGTATCTAATGACTAGAGAGACGTGATTATTGTCAACTCCAGACCCGTGTGGGTTTTTTATTATTCTGGCAATTTTATCGTTACAATTTTATATGGTCCATATCAATCTTCAGTTCAAACTGTAATATATAGTCATCGTCATACAAGCTTCTCGCTCGTATGGTAAATCTTCCACCTCGTCACACAAGCTCCTAATGCTTATGTGGTATATGATGAAGTACGCCTATCTTCAAGAAGTATGCCATGTAGTGTAGTTCAAAATTAATTGTTACTATCCTATGGCGATGTTTATTATTACACACAGAACAACCAACACTCCGCATCCAATGGCATTCACAGGAGTTGATATAATAATATTTCGCATCCAACTCATTAAGGTTTACCTATTTGTCGGGCACGCAAATAATTTCTTTACTCAACAGCTATCCATTTACCTGTTCAAACATATATAATGCACATGTATATATTTATATCTATTTTCATATCAGTTCAATGTGTGATATAATTGAACAAATTCTACCATTCATTCCCATATTTATTAAATTAACTATCGTTCTAATAATTTAATTAATCAAATCTACTATCACACAACACAAACAACAATCAAATTGTTTTTAACTTTTCAAAAATGTCCTTATCAATTCATATACTCTTTTAAAATTAATCAGACTATAGAATTGAAAGTGCACATCCATGGAAAGAAAACAACTACAAAGCAGAGAACAACAGGAAATTTCATAATAGGCTAAATGTACCTTGCACCGGAGTAAATCAGAGATATCCACTCGACACTTAGGATAGGCTTTCTGAATGCTCTCCTCAGTTTCCCAAGTAAAATCTCTCGGATCTCCACTCCATTGCACTTTGACTAAGTGAACCTTCTTGTTCCTCATCTCTTTGGTTTCTTTGCCAATAATCTTGAGCGGCTCTCTTTTCACAGCCAATTCTGGAGTAATTTCAATATCCTGTTGCGCTGCTTCTTCCACGATCAAGTCTGGATCATGAACGTGCTTTTCAAGTTGAGATATGTGAAATACATCATGCACTATAGGCAACCAATCAGGCAATTGAACCCTATAAGCAAGAGTTCCAATCCGTTCAAGAATAGGAAACGGACCAATGAATTTGGGCGCCAACTTCCCAGTTTTAGCGAACCGGATAACTCCTCTCATCGGTGATACTTTCAAATATACATAGTCGCCAACAGCAAATGATATGTCTCTTCTCCCCTTATCGGCATAGCTCTTCTATCGGCTTTGAGCGACGAGTAATCGTTTCTTAACGAAATCGACTTTGTCGACAGCCTCTCGGATCATACTAGGTCCCAATACAAGTCTGTTACCGGGTTCGACCCAACAAGCAGGGGATCGGCACGGTCTACCATACAATGCTTCGAACGGTGACATGGTTAGGCTCGCTTGGTAGCTGTTGTTATACGAGAACTCTGCCAAATGTAAGTGGTCTTCCCATAATCCACCAAAATCTAGAACACAAGCCCGCAATAGATCTTCTAAAATACGATTCACCCTCTCAGTTTGACCATCTGTTTGAGGATGATAGGCGGTGCTTAGATTCAACTTTGTTCCCAACTCTACTTGAAATGCCTCCCAGAATTTGCTAGTAAATATTGGATCTCTATCACTTACTATACTGATCGGCACTCCGTGCAGTCTAACAATTTCCTTGAAGTATATCTACGCCAGACTCTGAGCAGTTCTGTTTGATCTGACAGGTATGAAATGGGCGGTCTTCGTGAAGCGATCTACGATCACCCAAATACTGTCATTTCCTTTTCTGGTTCTGGGAAAACCATCTATGAAGTCCATGGAAATTTGTTCCCACTTCCAACCTGGAATGTCCAGCGGTTGCAACAATCCAGCAAGTTTCTATTGGTCGCTTTTGACTAGTTGGCAAGTAGGGCATTGGCTAACATATAAAGAAATGTCCCTCTTCATCGACTTCAACCAGAATGTGCGTTTGATGTCATTATACATTTTGCTTACTCCCGGATGGATACTAAATTTTGACTTGTGGCATTCATCCAGTACTTCCTTTCGGAGCTCAAAAATGTTAGGAACACAAATTCGACCTTTTAGCCTTAGAATCCCATCATTATCAACCTGAAAACTCGAGGGCTCGCCTTTCTGGATTATCTCTCTGATCTTCTGAATGAAGTGATCATCCTTCTGAAGAGCAGATATTTTATCTATCAATGATGTCGTGATAATAAAACTGGCGATCATCACATTCTTTCGGCTTAACGCATCGACCACGACATTGGCTTTCTCTGGAGTGTATAAAATCTCAAAATCATATGCTGCAAGAAACTCCAGCCAATGTTGCTGCCTCAGATTCAGGTCTTTCTGGGTGAAAAGATACTTTAACGACTGATGATCTGTAAACAGTTCGAATTTCTCACCTAGAAGATAGTGTCTCCAGATTTTCAAAAAGAATACGATAGCCAACAACTCAAGATCATGAGTGACGTAGTTTTTCTCGTGCGGCTTTAGTTGACGGCTAGCATAAGCAACCACTTGACCTCTTTGCATTAACACTGCACCAAGGCCTTCTCCAGATGCATCTGTCCAGACCTTTAAATCCTGATTGCCGTCGATAATCGTTAACACTGGAGCAGTTGTTAATCTTAACTTTAGCTCTTCAAAAGCCTCCTCACACTCTGGAGTCCACTTGAACTTCGAGTGCTTCTTTGTAAGCTTCGTTAAGTGACTAGATATCTTCGAAAAATCTTTAACGAACTTCCGGTAATAACTAGCCAATCCGAGAAAACTGTGGACTTCTGTAGGCGTACTAGACTGTTTCCAGTTTTGAATAGTCATGATTTCACTTGGATCCACAGCAATTCCTTCTTTCGATACGACGTGGCCAAGAAACTTCACTTCATCTTGCCAGAATATACATTTGGATAGTTTAGCTTTCAATACATTCCTTCTCAGAATTTCTAGAACCTGTTCCAAATGCTTTTCATGTTCGGCTTTTGATTTAGAGAAGATTAGAATATCATCGAAAAAACCAGAACAAACTTATTCAGGACTCCTCTGAACACTCGATTCATCAAATCGACGAAGTAAGCTTGAGTGTTACATAAGCCGAAAGGCATTACTAACCACTCATGGAAAAAGTCTGGACATCTGAATGTTGTCATAGGAACACACTCTTCGGCAATTCAAAGCTGATGGAAGCCTGTAGTTAGGTCCATCCTTGAAAATACTTGTGCTCCATTCAGACGATCCAATAAATCATCGATTCGCGGCAATGGATATTTATTCTTTATTGTCTTCTTATTCAAGTCGTGATAATCCACACATAGTCGTAGAGTACCGTCAGACTTTGGGACAAATACCACTGCTGCTCCCCAATCAGAGAAACTAGGCCTGATCAGACCCTTCCATACAAGCTGTCGTGTTTGATTGTCAAGTTCTTCTTTCTCCTTTAGGATCATCCTCCGAATGGCGTGCACTACTGGCCTTGCGTTCGGAATTAAAGCTATCTTGAAATCAATTTCTCTCTACGGAGGTAAGCTAACAACTTCTTCAAACACGTCCGCATAATTCTTTACGACTGGAATATCTTTGATGAGGTCAAGAATATTCTCTATGACTACAGGGATATTTTCTATTTGAGCAGGAGAAACATCCAAAGCTGCCCAGAAGTCTATTCTATTTGAATTCTGACCCTCACAGGGAATGGTTATATAATCACCTGATTTAATCTTCGCCTTAACGACTCTGTCGGCGCATTTAATCTCAGCTTCATATTTGGTCAACCAGTCTAATCCCAAGATAAGATCAAACTCTGTAAAATTCATGACGACCGCGATGGTAGGGAACCGATAACGAGAAAAGGAAACCGGCACCCCACAGACCCAACTGAGATCGAGGGAACCCCAAACCGGATTATGGACAGTCATTGGTTCTTTGAGCTTCTTCAAATTCAAATCCAGTTTCTTAACCGCATTCTTTGCAATAAAGCTTCGCAACGCACCGGTGTCAAACAGTACTTTAACTGGAATATCTTTGACAGTTAGCGTGCCTTCTAAAACATTTGGCCTTTCCTAACTAGCTGAAGGTGATGGAGTTTCTGCGACTTCGTTCACTTGAACTACTTCGGGCTTGTTTAAGAGCGGGCAATCCTTTGCAAGATGACCAGTCTTATGGCATTATTTGCACTCCCTAATCTCCTGAAACTCCTCATCAGGTCTAAGTCTCTTCTTCTTTTGCTTTTGATTGGCTCTATATCCATCCTTTCTTTGTTTCTTTATCGATCTACAATTTCCTTGCAAATGCCCTTGCTTATGGTAGTTATTGCATATGGCAGTTGTTACTGGTTCTTTCTCAGATCTGGCCCTTTTCCGACTGTCCTTGGGCTTCTTACTCACCTCAGACATCGTACTGGCCTCAGGATGATCAGTTTCAGACTCACCTTTCTTACTAGAACTGACTTCCTCATTGTCGCGCAACATACCTTTCTTTTGGAGATCTTCATACTAATAAGCCATATAAATTATTTCTGAAAAAGGAAGCTTCACATTCCTCATCACACTATTCTGATATTTTCTTTGCAGGCCATGAATAAATCTCAGATTCTTCCTCTTTGGATCTTGAATCAGATGAGGAGCAAAGTGAGAAAGTTCGCTGAATCTCTTATGATATTCTGGAATGGTCATATCTCCTTGTATCAGATAAGAGAATTCATCACATAATCGCTCAGTCGCTTCAGGAGGAGTAAATCTTTCTAGGAAAATCTCTTTGAATATATCCCAGGTGATATCACCTACTGGATTATCTTTGATAATTGTTTCCCACCAGATTAAAGCTTCTTCTTTGAGCGCCCAAGATGCTACTAATCTTTTCTGATCATCTCTCAACTGGATACGTTCAAAAATCCTTTCAACAGAACTCATCCAAGCTTGAGTTTGAATTATAGATTCATTGCCTGAGAATTGTGCTCCGCCCAGATTTCGATATCTCTTTAATAGAGCCTCTAGATCGGGTTCTGCATTTCTTCTGTTTCTGACACTAATTTTCTAGTACTTCTGCAAATAGCAGATCAAGTGTCAGGTCACAGAAAATATTTTTTAAAACCTAGAAACATATACTTCAAATGTAAATGTGTTTATTGAGGTGTATTTCATTCTGCTTTACTCATACTAGGATATTACTGATCCTGTCTGTAATGAGTGACTCGTTCTAGAACACTACTGGTTCTATTTCTGACGAGTTCGTTAATATGTTATATTCCAGCACTAAGCTTAACCAAAGCTCTGATACCACGATGTGACGACCCCATAACCCGTACTGCGATGCTAAGGGTAATCTTTGGAATATAACACAGAAACAGATAATAGCAGAACAGAAATAGATAAATACATCAGATAATGAACAAATAATACACTGGATAAACGTAATCATCAGAGTTACACAGTATACAGGATCATACTTAGTACAGATACAGTTCAGCTATACATAAATGTTTACAGCGGAACCAAAACATAATGTACAATAGGAGCTGAACAGCATAAAAAGAGATAAATGATAGAATCCATCTTCAGCTCCAGCAATCCAGAAAGAGCCAGCTAAAACCTGAATACAAGGTTGCCCGTGTAGAAAAAGGGGCACCTGAGTTTGCAAGTGAAACAAACTACGAGTCAGTCATGGGACTGGTATGAGTAATCTACTTAACACATTTATAATATGGCTAATCACAGGACCACGCCACTTTTGCGGAACGGGTTTACCCCATTGGATTGCCAGTGCTTTAAAACAAATAAATCTTTTAAACATCGCAATGCTTTTTATAAAAATGAAGCCATTATAAGACTCAGTTCCCATCACACAATGCAACGCAAACCGGAGGATAGAGTTTTACCTTATAATGGCCAAAATATGCTTGATACGAATAAAACAAAAGCATTTGGTATTATTGCTAGTATTTATAGGTTTCGAAAACAATTTCAATCATAACTATCAATCATAGACGGCATGGTTACCATATATCATGTCGCCATATATATATACAATCAAAACCACACGATGTCGTATTTGGAAATTGGATTTCTGTCATGAACCAAGGCAAAAGATAGTCCTTACCGACTTCGAGACAATCTAGCCCATGTCTCAGGGTCAGAGCGCATCGACCCTTGGATCGTCAGGGCCGGTCCCCCGATGTGGATTAAAATTCTTGAACACTACGTTTCCCTGCCCTTTGGGGCGTAAATGAGCCAACGAATGGCTCCATCGGCTTCACATAGTCACCGATATATCCGAGGCGCCTCGCAACAGCAACAACCACATAGGTGAAAATAATATAAATGTCAGCCATTTTAAGCACCGACACCACCTCTAGTTAGAAGGAAACGCATGCCCTCCCTGAAGTCCTCTCCCGTTTCTGGTTTATACCGGAGTGTGAGGTTTTCGAATTCACGTTATGCACAAAGCTACGCCACACAGGCGGTGCTTTGGTCATCACCACAAGACTTTGCTTTTCAACAGAAGCCTTGATCATTTGCCACTTAGGCATGCCACACTAGCAATTCATGTCATGCGACTGATGTCCATCGATATACAACCTCTAAGCTCGTGCATCTCAGAGAATGGCGTTAAGCAAAAGAATAAATTCTCCGCCGCCAAACAGATGTATATGTAATAGAGATCAATCAACACAGAATAAAATCCAATGTCAGACACAGTCCATTTACAAGTCCGTTCTGGGTCTGAACGAAACCGGAGGCACTATATACCTCGCAAACCCATCGATCTCCACGTACGCCTGGACGATCACCACTCATTATCCATATTTCGGGATGCCTCCCAATCAGGACATCAGTTACCATCCAAACGAGGTGACGATTTCCGGTCTTCAACCGCCGTCTTTATCTTCGATTTCTTATCGTCGATTCAGCTATTCAGAATGGGATAAACCCGGTCTTTCTGAGCAACTCGCGTATATAATGAACAAGTGCAACACGAACACACGTACGCCATATTCCAATTCATTATAACTAACCGTATATCAGTAAGAGAACGATTTCCCAAATATTAACCCCGAAGGCCGAAACCAACATCAGATCAAAACCCAGGAAACCATTCGACTTAGCCAACCTTCAGTTAGTTTCTAAATTTCACATCCATATCGTTTATAATATTTTATAACGATTTATCGCTACATTTATTTATTTTAAAATAGCCAATTTATTCAAACGATGCTTCGGGCCATAACGCGGCCGTGGCGCTGTTTTTCTTCAGATTTGATTTACACATATCTGAAAATCTAACCGTTGGATCATTACAAAATTTACATCATTAGAAAGATCTTTTCAAAACGAATCCAACGGTTCCAGTTTTGGGAAAATCCGACGGTCGGATCTCCCGGTACAATCGTTTGAAGTTTCGATTTCAAAATACGAACTGCAGCGTCGTTATTCGATTTAATTTAATTATATTTATATATATATAAATATGATCGATTCTGGCGCTCTTTTTCTTCAGATTTGAATTAAACATTCAAGACAATCCAACCGTTGGATCTTTACAATGTTGGTGCCGTTGGAAAGATATTTCCAAAGCGAACCTAACAGTTTCGGTTTCGGGAAAATCCGATGGTCGGATCTCCCGCACTAATCGTTTGAAATCACGGTTTCAAAATACGAACTACAGCTTCATTATTTGATATATTTTAATTATATATATATATATATAATCGATTCTTCGATTTCAAAACTAAATGCTTTTTACGCATTTGATAAAAATGATATTTTTATCCAACTGTCTTCTATTTCAACACTTCACTATTTTTAACAATTCATGTATATAATAAAAATGTGATTTTTAATGTAAAACAATTTATTTCAAAACACGACTATTTTATATAGTTCGTATAGATGATAAAAATATGATTTTTATTATAAAACAATTTATTTTAAAACACGACTATTTTATATAGTTCAAATAGATGATAAAAATATGATTTTTATTATAAAACAATTTATTTTAAAACACGAATACCATTCAACACATGAATTTCTATTCAACACACGAATATAGTTTCAACACATGAAAATAATTCTAACACATGAATATTATTCAAAATTTCGGCAGCATAACGGTAGGGTAGTTAAAACCGGGGTCGTCCCTAGTACGGCTCCTCGCTCTACCTTAAAGCCTCGCAGCTTTTGACAATGGGGATTTCATGTACCTAGTTCGCACGCAGGCGGCATGTATATTTTTTCATTTCCACAAACTAATCCTATATGGTTTTAAACAAATAATTCTCAACCACAAACGGGTATCTTTCAACCACAATCAAAAAATTTCAACCATAAACAATTATAATCAACCATACGTAATCAATCAATTTTCACACCAATCACAACCAATAAATATCGTCCATGGTTTGTGGACGAGGGGCGTATATATATATATATATATGTATATATATATACATATATATATATATATATAAACATTTCACTTCTATTTCAACACATATATAATTTTTACAACGCATATATAACTTATATATCGAACGTACAACTTATACAACGCATATACAAGAGGTGTACAATGCTTATATAACTCATACATCGACTATATAATTTATACATCGTCGTTTTCCATATCGTTTATAATTTAGAAATCTCACATTGGGTTCCACTCCACCAAAAATAGCAGAAGGCTCAGAAAAATATGCGGTCTCTTCTAGAATGTAGAAGGCGTCCACACGAGTCCACTATCTCTTGTTTCACTAAATTTTGTCAAGAAACGAAAAAGATATGATTTTTACAGTGAAATCAAAAACCGTAGCTGTAAAGGCCCGCAAATCCGTGCTATCTGAGTTGACTAAATACACCACACGTCCAACCCAAACAACACAGAAATACGACTCATTATTAGAAAGAAGTTAGAGGATGAGAAATAGAAAGAAAGAAATATTAGAATAGAAGGAAACAAAGATCACAAACTCACAGCGGAACGAATAAAATATATTATATAACATAAGCTTCGAAATACAAATCTGTTTTGTACATATATACATACCATCATCAGAGTACACATAACATTTGATCCAGCGGAAGTAACTCTAAATAACTAACGTTGAAGCCTCCTGCTTCAAGCTCCTCCAAGTGTATCTGTAAAAGCCTGAAACACTTGACTGCCCGTACAAATTTGGGCACCCAAGAGTTTAGGGAAAACAAAACAAAATAAACTCTGGGTCAGTCATGGGACTGGTGTGAGTAAACTCCAACCACTTGTTTAACTTTAAAAAAAATCCTTTCAAAAGAAAAGATAATAGTAAGACCAGTCCATACATAAACACGGACGGTTTTTACCTTACTATAACCCAAAACACTTTTGATACGAAAATCCAGTGATATTATAATAATGTCTACATCAAGTAAATAACCAAATAGTAGAACGCTTGCATCTCACGCTCCACATATATAGTATATAATCAAAAACCGCATGGCGCTTATTGGAGATTGGATTTCTAACATGACAAGGTATGGGACCACCTTCCGACAGTGCATCTCTAGAGGCAAATACACCTGGGTTCAACAAGAACGTCTTGCAACCCGGCCCACACATGACCGACCACTCATTTCGCTTGAGTGTATCGAATGTATATCACCAACGGTTGGACTCAAACCACCGTTCCCGAATGGGCAGAATCGATAGATTTAGAAACAAAAGGAATTTCTCTAGATAGGTGATTATACACCCTAATGGGTGCGACCCACATAGCCATGCTGCCTGCCCGATTTTTGTCCTTTCCCGGTTGTTGAGGCCTGAGGCTACGCATACTTACCATTCCTTGATAACACAATTCACTTTGAATGCCACATCGTCAGATCCGTTAATCACTAGTTGAGTTTGCACAAATATTCTGGATATTATGCTAAGGGATAAATCCGTTGCAACCATATATATTCACACAGACCAACCCATTTGATCATTGGAAATACTCTGTCAGACATTCGTCCATATACGTTCGTTCTGGGACTGAACGAAACCGAAGGCACTATTTCTATAAATAGAAAAGCCCTTGCACTTCACTCCGTCTTCAATACATTCAGCATACTTGGTTCGCAACGCTTATGCCGATACGGAGTGGTTCTTCGGATAATAATCCAACCGGTCTCTCCATATTGACAACGATGGTCAAAAACTTCGATAGTCTGTGATTTAACTATCGAATAAAAACAAGTGTTCATCCAAACATATCAAACAAATCACTGGGCTCTTTAATTAATATTCATTAATTAAATCTCTTCTACATTCTCTCTATCAATATTTGTTATCCAAATATTTCAAAAATCAATCTTGGCTCTTTACGCTATTTTTGATTTCGTTTCCTTATCGAATTCTATATATATCGATATATAGATTTCTAATTGTCAAATTTCTTAAAAATATTCTAACTCCTTAAATTTCCGGAAAATTTCGCCATAACCTCCCCTGTATCGGGAGCATCGGGAAATTTCAAATAGCATCCCGGTATCTTCAAATTTCAAAAAGAAAAAGGAAAAGCCAAGCGGCTTGCCGATACGGCGCATAAAACCTCATATATGAATTAAAACATGTACCTTTTTGTCGGGCATTACATTTATAACTTCATATATCTCATCCCATACCTGTCTAACACCTGTTCACCTGTTTTCAATTCAATTCAATACCATCTAATCGTTTGAATTCAGTTTCGCTCAATTATTCTTTAAATCGGTCATTTTGCCTATTTCACTTCATTGTTTGAACATAACATGTTCAACAAAATATTTAACTCGTTCCTAACCAAATTGAATTTCAATTTCACATTCTAGTTTACTTTTTGATTTCGAATATAAATTTCCAAATCGAATTCGCTTATTCAAAGCCCAATATTAATTCGAAAATTCATTAACTAATTTCAATTCAATTTAGTTAATTCCATTCAATAAATCAAAATCTGGTTTCTGTTTTCAAAAATCATATTCATTTACACAACTTGAATTCGCATATATTTTACAGCTCAAATCTGAAATTTTCTAGATCGAACTTCGGATTTTATTTGCTTAAAAATCCTTTTATAATATTAAATAAACCATTATGGTTTTAAAACGATTCTGGCGCTGCTTTTCTGAAAATTTGATTTTGACATAACTCAAAATCTATACGACGAAATTCAGATTTTTCTCTTTCATTAGAAAACTATTATCAAACCGGTCCTGACGTTTCTTGTTTCGAAGAATTCCGACTTCAATTGAGTTCTGTATATTTGATTGAAGTTCGAATCGCTATTTTACGAACTGCATCGCTACGGCGAGTTCGTTTTATATATATTTATATATATAAACCTTTTAAAACTTCGTTTATATAGATTCAACTCCATTCTGATATATTTTAAATATATATCAAACCATTTTTCCCAATTCAACAAATATCTCTGATATTCTATTTCATTTTTTTATTTGAAATCTATATTCAAATTCCAATTCGATTCAAATTCTATGTCCAAATTCTATTTCAACTATTTGAATCCAAATTCCATTTTTAATCCATTTGAACTTCAACTATTTAAACTCATTTTTACTTTGAACTTCAAATATCACATTTTAATTTCTTGAATCCAAATACCATGTTTCAAATCTCTTTGAATTCCTCTTATTCAAATTCTTTCTATTTAAACTCCATTTGAGTTTGGTTTGAACTCTTATATTTAATACCATTTGAGTTCTATTCAAATTCTTTATATTTAATTCCTCTTCGGTAAAACCCATTATTTAAATCTCATTTGAATTTCCCTTATTTCAAATCCAGTTGAACTCCTTTGAATTCAAATTCCCTTTCACAACTATTTGTATTTCTTATTTTGAAATCTTATTTCAATCCTACTTTGAAATCCTATTTTCAAAGTTTATTTCAAATTCTATTTTGAAATTCAATATTCAAATCTCTATTTGAATTTCTATATTCAATCCCATGTTCAAATTCAATACTTGAATTTCCATTCAAATCTCTATTCAAATTCCATATTTGAATTTCATTTCAAATCTCTAGTCAAATTTCATATTTCAATTCTTCTTTTGAAATTCTATATTTCAAATCTTATTCGATTTTTTCCTTTGAAATTCTATATTTCAAAGTCTGTTCAATTCTTCTTTGAAATTATATATTTCAAATCTATTTGAATTTCTTTATTCGAATTCCTTTGAATTCAAATTTTATTTTAATCTTCCGAATTCAAATTCTATTTTTTCCATTCTAATTTCGTCTATTCAAATTCTATTTGAATTTCTAATATTCAATCTCCTTTTAAAATTCAAATATTTAAACTCCTTTGAATTCTACTATTCAAATGTTATAATCAAATTTCATTTGAGTTATATATTTAAAAATTTCATTTCAAATCCTATTTTGAAATTCCTTTTCAAATTTCCAATTTCACACTGGCATTTCTATTTCTGAATTTTCAATGAAAATCCTTTTCACTTCATTTATAACTTCGTTATAAAAGGACTATTTATAAACTTTGTTTATAAAGAAACTACTTGTTTTATTTTCAAAAACAAGTTTATGTTATAATAAAAATTCAAATTCTATTTAAAAATAGAATTTTCCTTTTTAAATTTCCAATATCCTTTTTACGATATTTTTAAATATCATTACTTAAGCCCAGTGATAAAACACACAAAGCAACCAATTGTTTATTTTTCTAACACATCATATATAACAATATATATGCAACAAATAAACAAACAGATAATATATTTTTGAGGAATCCAGTTGGATTCCTCCAACCTGTTTTTCCTGCATCCACAGATGTTAGCACATAAATAATACCAATTCTGCTTCGTGGCAGAATATCGCGGTATAGAAGGTCATCCACTAATCATAGCGTGGGGCGTATAGGGTAATCATCCGCTATGAAACTGCGGGCATCCGCTAATGAGACTGCGGGAATCCAACCAATCAATCAACCCAATATATATATATATATATATATAGCCTAAATAACTAATATATATAAATCAACCATAAAACATTCACACAAGCAACAAACAATTATTTTTAATGAAATAAAAATAATTCTAAAGGTGAGTGAGATTTACTCACCTGGTTTTCTTTATTTGTACTTGTACCAATTTCTTTTCGTCATTTTCCGAGGCTTCAACTCTACACAAATGGTTTCATTCGATGTATCCTTGCCTACGATCATTTAATTTTATTTAACGAACAATGATTATTTAATTTACTAAATAAATAAATTATTCCTATGTATTTAAATTTTCCACAAATAAACGTATACCTTAACGCTTTGACAAATCCCGACTGATCGATAAAGCAAACTCAAAATCATAAATCCCTTTTTGTTGAAAATCAGTCCAAAAACTGCAACATCCTTTCTGACATTTCCACAAACACTTCACGTTCATCTTCTATCTCCTTTTCTATCACCTAAAACAAACATCGAGCTGCTGCTTATCCAGTCCTATTCATTACGCTCCACAACATTAGCTTCATCGTTGAACTCGAGTTCAACTCCTCCCTCAGTATCGACTCATATTCCCATCGCAAGCCTCAACCCAGGTCAAAAACCCATATGCGGACCATGCTGACAACACTTTTCTCCTTTGGTACAAATCGCGATCACTTCAGCATCACCGACGAGCTTTAAGCGAATTCATGGTTAAACCTCGATCTTCCTATTTCCCCAATTTGCTACGCGCGAGCATGTACGGAGCTTCCCCAAATCTTTCGACTCGGCTGGATTTTAGCTCGATTTAGGGTACTGCCATTTTTAATTTTATTTGTTATTTGGAAGCTCCGATCGATTTTTGCAAAATGAAAGGAGCGGTGCGGTTTCGATTTCAAATGAAAAGGGGGACTTCGGTTTTCCTGAAGTGTTGAATGAGCGATGAGCAGCGGATAGGATTCGTATGTTATATAGATGCAGATGGAGGGACAATCGTACCCAAAGCCATTAATTATGTGTTCCCCTGATAACGAAGAGGGAAGACAGAAAATTGTGCTCGAGATGAATAAGTCTGCGCTGAGAAGGTGGAGGTCTGCGTGAAGGATAGGTCGGCTGAGGGACATTTGATTTAAACTTTGAAATGATTTTTATAAAATAAAATACTCTAAAATATCTTTTGGTCCATACTTAACATTTTGAACCGCTTTTTAATCGCATCGAACGGCATTCTCAGCGTTATTCGTTACCCTGAACTTAACGGGACGAGTTCTGAAATTAAGTTCAACTGTATAGAAGAGAACAATTTTAAACTAACACTTTAATTTAAATTCGATTAAAAATATAAATAGATTTCAACATTTACTTCCATCGATAATAAATTATTATCGTTTTAATTCAACCTAGAATTTATATTAATTGACCGAAGTGTTTCGATTCAGTATTAAATTCTGAATTCAATTATATTACGTTTTCGTATAACAACTATTCAATATATTCAAATTAGATTGTATATTGATTATTTAATCGATAACCCAATAAAATACCATTTATATTATAAATTCAATATTTAAAACTATATTAAATATTTAAAATAAATCGACGAAAAATCTGGGTCGTTACATTCTTCCCCCCTTAAAATAATTTCGTCCTCGAAATTGCTAAGATAGGAAAATGGTACCAACTCGTTACTTTTCAAACTCCTTTATGTTGAAACTCACCTCCTTATATTTCAACATATTTAATTTCACCAAAACTTTTGGTTTTCCTTTCATTTGATTCGAATGATCTACGATCAATTCATTTATCCAATCTATATTCCAATAAACCTATTCAAATTGATTCTAAATCAATTTATCCCCTTTGATTCATTTAACTTGCTTTAAATTAAATTTTAATTCCAGAATCCAAATCCCTGGGTTTTCTTTTCAAATCCATAAATATATACTTATATTTATTTCCATCTAAAACTCAAAACATTTGAATTTTCAAACTACTTGTTTTCTTTCAAAACAAATTCCATCAAAACTTTCTAAGGCAGCAATTCATCACTTAGAAACTCGAAAATGAACACTGATGATGTTGCAATCATCATCAGAATTATTTCCCAGTCGCTGAAGTGAGTTCAGTGCTTTATTATTTCAAAATCCATGATTTTCTTTCAACTCCTTCTAAAACAATGCTATATTATTTTAATATACTTTGAAAAATATTTTTCAACTTCCCAGGATTTTGAATTCTTAATTCTGGTTTGAATTTAATTTATCTCATTTATATATTATTTCTATACAAATTCTATTCTGGTTATAAATAATCATTCTAAATTTATAATTTCATTTGATCAACATCCAACACATCCATATAATAATAATTCTAGAGAATTATTCTTCTATATCAAAATATAATTTTGGGTAAAATTATTTCATTTACCCACTTTAAAACAATACTGTGTTCAATCTTCTGTTCAAGTGTTTACAAACTCCTATCGACGTCGTGGCGTCCCACGATTCGACCAGAATTCATAAACTACTCACAGACTAGCCAACACAATATAAAACAACTTTTATATCAATTTACAAATACGCTCTCTCGTAGATATACACTCAACTCATTCTAGGGTACTACTGACCCTATCTCTAATGAGCACATGCCACACAAGCCTAGGTGTTCGCTCAACCTAAGCTCTGATACCACTGTAACGACCCCGGGATTCGAGTAGGCTTTTCAACCATCCTTTCCTCCCTCGGCACTGGGCTAACCTCCCAGCGTGGCTTACAGAGATACCTCAGAACTGCTTTTACGGCCAGCCTCTCGACTCGACCAACCCACATTGTCGGGAGATGTAGGGGTAAGAGTCTCCCGTTCGCCACCAAACGCGAAGCGAGAACCCCCTATCATCCGTACCAATTAAGCAACCAGCTCTGATACCACTGTAAAGGCCCGCAAATCCGTGCTATCTGAGTTGACTAAATACACCACACGTCCAACCCAAACAACACAGAAATACGACTCATTATTAGAAAGAAGTTAGAGGATGAGAAATAGAAAGAAAGAAATATTAGAATAGAAGGAAACAAAGATCACAAACTCACAGCGGAACGAATAAAATATATTATATAACATAAGCTTCGAAATACAAATCTGTTTTGTACATATATACATACCATCATCAGAGTACACATAACATTTGATCCAGCGGAAGTAACTCTAAATAACTAACGTTGAAGCCTCCTGCTTCAAGCTCCTCCAAGTGTATCTGTAAAAGCCTGAAACACTTGACTGCCCGTACAAATTTGGGCACCCAAGAGTTTAGGGAAAACAAAACAAAATAAACTCTGGGTCAGTCATGGGACTGGTGTGAGTAAACTCCAACCACTTGTTTAACTTTAAAAAAAATCCTTTCAAAAGAAAAGATAATAGTAAGACCAGTCCACACATAAACACGGACGGTTTTTACCTTACTATAACCCAAAACACTTTTGATACGAAAATCCAGTGATATTATAATAATGTCTACATCAAGTAAATAACCAAATAGTAGAACGCTTGCATCTCACGCTCCACATATATAGTATATAATCAAAAACCGCATGGCGCTTATTGGAGATTGGATTTCTAACATGACAAGGTATGGGACCACCTTCCGACAGTGCATCTCTAGAGGCAAATACACCTGGGTTCAACAAGAACGTCTTGCAACCCGGCCCACACATGACCGACCACTCATTTCGCTTGAGTGTATCGAATGTATATCACCAACGGTTGGACTCAAACCACCGTTCCCGAATGGGCAGAATCGATAGATTTAGAAACAAAAGGAATTTCTCTAGATAGGTGATTATACACCCTAATGGGTGCGACCCACATAGCCATGCTGCCTGCCCGATTTTTGTCCTTTCCCGGTTGTTGAGGCCTGAGGCTACGCATACTTACCATTCCTTGATAACACAATTCACTTTGAATGCCACATCGTCAGATCCGTTAATCACTAGTTGAGTTTGCACAAATATTCTGGATATTATGCTAAGGGATAAATCCGTTGCAACCATATATATTCACACAGACCAACCCATTTGATCATTGGAAATACTCTGTCAGACATTCGTCCATATACGTTCGTTCTGGGACTGAACGAAACCGAAGGCACTATTTCTATAAATAGAAAAGCCCTTGCACTTCACTCCGTCTTCAATACATTCAGCATACTTGGTTCGCAACGCTTATGCCGATACGGAGTGGTTCTTCGGATAATAATCCAACCGGTCTCTCCATATTGACAACGATGGTCAAAAACTTCGATAGTCTGTGATTTAACTATCGAATAAAAACAAGTGTTCATCCAAACATATCAAACAAATCACTGGGCTCTTTAATTAATATTCATTAATTAAATCTCTTCTACATTCTCTCTATCAATATTTGTTATCCAAATATTTCAAAAATCAATCTTGGCTCTTTACGCTATTTTTGATTTCGTTTCCTTATCGAATTCTATATATATCGATATATAGATTTCTAATTGTCAAATTTCTTAAAAATATTCTAACTCCTTAAATTTCCGGAAAATTTCGCCATAACCTCCCCTGTATCGGGAGCATCGGGAAATTTCAAATAGCATCCCGGTATCTTCAAATTTCAAAAAGAAAAAGGAAAAGCCAAGCGGCTTGCCGATACGGCGCATAAAACCTCATATATGAATTAAAACATGTACCTTTTTGTCGGGCATTACATTTATAACTTCATATATCTCATCCCATACCTGTCTAACACCTGTTCACCTGTTTTCAATTCAATTCAATACCATCTAATCGTTTGAATTCAGTTTCGCTCAATTATTCTTTAAATCGGTCATTTTGCCTATTTCACTTCTTTGTTTGAACATAACATGTTCAACAAAATATTTAACTCGTTCCTAACCAAATTGAATTTCAATTTCACATTCTAGTTTACTTTTTGATTTCGAATATAAATTTCCAAATCGAATTCGCTTATTCAAAGCCCAATATTAATTCGAAAATTCATTAACTAATTTCAATTCAATTTAGTTAATTCCATTCAATAAATCAAAATCTGGTTTCTGTTTTCAAAAATCATATTCATTTACACAACTTGAATTTGCATATATTTTACAGCTCAACTCTGAAATTTTCTAGATCGAACTTCGGATTTTATTTGCTTAAAAATCCTTTTATAATATTAAATAAACCATTATGGTTTTAAAACGATTCTGGCGCTGCTTTTCTGAAAATTTGATTTTGACATAACTCAAAATCTATACGACGAAATTCAGATTTTTCTCTTTCATTAGAAAACTATTATCAAACCGGT
Source organism: Allium sativum (assembly GCA_030737875.1). Classification (NCBI taxonomy): domain Eukaryota; kingdom Viridiplantae; phylum Streptophyta; class Magnoliopsida; order Asparagales; family Amaryllidaceae; genus Allium; species Allium sativum. Next base: position 244,524,562 of record CM060923.1, read on the forward strand.
CCTGACGTTTCTTGTTTCGAAGAATTCCGACTTCAATTGAGTTCTGTATATTTGATTGAAGTTCGAATCGCTATTTTACGAACTGCATCGCTACGGCGAGTTCGTTTTATATATATTTATATATATAAACCTTTTAAAACTTCGTTTATATAGATTCAACTCCATTCTGATATATTTTAAATATATATCAAACCATTTTTCCCAATTCAACAAATATCTCTGATATTCTATTTCATTTTTTTATTTGAAATCTATATTCAAATTCCAATTCGATTCAAATTCTATGTCCAAATTCTATTTCAACTATTTGAATCCAAATTCCATTTTTAATCCATTTGAACTTCAACTATTTAAACTCATTTTTACTTTGAACTTCAAATATCACATTTTAATTTCTTGAATCCAAATACCATGTTTCAAATCTCTTTGAATTCCTCTTATTCAAATTCTTTCTATTTAAACTCCATTTGAGTTTGGTTTGAACTCTTATATTTAATACCATTTGAGTTCTATTCAAATTCTTTATATTTAATTCCTCTTCGGTAAAACCCATTATTTAAATCTCATTTGAATTTCCCTTATTTCAAATCCAGTTGAACTCCTTTGAATTCAAATTCCCTTTCACAACTATTTGTATTTCTTATTTTGAAATCTTATTTCAATCCTACTTTGAAATCCTATTTTCAAAGTTTATTTCAAATTCTATTTTGAAATTCAATATTCAAATCTCTATTTGAATTTCTATATTCAATCCCATGTTCAAATTCAATACTTGAATTTCCATTCAAATCTCTATTCAAATTCCATATTTGAATTTCATTTCAAATCTCTAGTCAAATTTCATATTTCAATTCTTCTTTTGAAATTCTATATTTCAAATCTTATTCGATTTTTTCCTTTGAAATTCTATATTTCAAAGTCTGTTCAATTCTTCTTTGAAATTATATATTTCAAATCTATTTGAATTTCTTTATTCGAATTCCTTTGAATTCAAATTTTATTTTAATCTTCCGAATTCAAATTCTATTTTTTCCATTCTAATTTCGTCTATTCAAATTCTATTTGAATTTCTAATATTCAATCTCCTTTTAAAATTCAAATATTTAAACTCCTTTGAATTCTACTATTCAAATGTTATAATCAAATTTCATTTGAGTTATATATTTAAAAATTTCATTTCAAATCCTATTTTGAAATTCCTTTTCAAATTTCCAATTTCACACTGGCATTTCTATTTCTGAATTTTCAATGAAAATCCTTTTCACTTCATTTATAACTTCGTTATAAAAGGACTATTTATAAACTTTGTTTATAAAGAAACTACTTGTTTTATTTTCAAAAACAAGTTTATGTTATAATAAAAATTCAAATTCTATTTAAAAATAGAATTTTCCTTTTTAAATTTCCAATATCCTTTTTACGATATTTTTAAATATCATTACTTAAGCCCAGTGATAAAACACACAAAGCAACCAATTGTTTATTTTTCTAACACATCATATATAACAATATATATGCAACAAATAAACAAACAGATAATATATTTTTGAGGAATCCAGTTGGATTCCTCCAACCTGTTTTTCCTGCATCCACAGATGTTAGCACATAAATAATACCAATTCTGCTTCGTGGCAGAATATCGCGGTATAGAAGGTCATCCACTAATCATAGCGTGGGGCGTATAGGGTAATCATCCGCTATGAAACTGCGGGCATCCGCTAATGAGACTGCGGGAATCCAACCAATCAATCAACCCAATATATATATATATATATATATATAGCCTAAATAACTAATATATATAAATCAACCATAAAACATTCACACAAGCAACAAACAATTATTTTTAATGAAATAAAAATAATTCTAAAGGTGAGTGAGATTTACTCACCTGGTTTTCTTTATTTGTACTTGTACCAATTTCTTTTCGTCATTTTCCGAGGCTTCAACTCTACACAAATGGTTTCATTCGATGTATCCTTGCCTACGATCATTTAATTTTATTTAACGAACAATGATTATTTAATTTACTAAATAAATAAATTATTCCTATGTATTTAAATTTTCCACAAATAAACGTATACCTTAACGCTTTGACAAATCCCGACTGATCGATAAAGCAAACTCAAAATCATAAATCCCTTTTTGTTGAAAATCAGTCCAAAAACTGCAACATCCTTTCTGACATTTCCACAAACACTTCACGTTCATCTTCTATCTCCTTTTCTATCACCTAAAACAAACATCGAGCTGCTGCTTATCCAGTCCTATTCATTACGCTCCACAACATTAGCTTCATCGTTGAACTCGAGTTCAACTCCTCCCTCAGTATCGACTCATATTCCCATCGCAAGCCTCAACCCAGGTCAAAAACCCATATGCGGACCATGCTGACAACACTTTTCTCCTTTGGTACAAATCGCGATCACTTCAGCATCACCGACGAGCTTTAAGCGAATTCATGGTTAAACCTCGATCTTCCTATTTCCCCAATTTGCTACGCGCGAGCATGTACGGAGCTTCCCCAAATCTTTCGACTCGGCTGGATTTTAGCTCGATTTAGGGTACTGCCATTTTTAATTTTATTTGTTATTTGGAAGCTCCGATCGATTTTTGCAAAATGAAAGGAGCGGTGCGGTTTCGATTTCAAATGAAAAGGGGGACTTCGGTTTTCCTGAAGTGTTGAATGAGCGATGAGCAGCGGATAGGATTCGTATGTTATATAGATGCAGATGGAGGGACAATCGTACCCAAAGCCATTAATTATGTGTTCCCCTGATAACGAAGAGGGAAGACAGAAAATTGTGCTCGAGATGAATAAGTCTGCGCTGAGAAGGTGGAGGTCTGCGTGAAGGATAGGTCGGCTGAGGGACATTTGATTTAAACTTTGAAATGATTTTTATAAAATAAAATACTCTAAAATATCTTTTGGTCCATACTTAACATTTTGAACCGCTTTTTAATCGCATCGAACGGCATTCTCAGCGTTATTCGTTACCCTGAACTTAACGGGACGAGTTCTGAAATTAAGTTCAACTGTATAGAAGAGAACAATTTTAAACTAACACTTTAATTTAAATTCGATTAAAAATATAAATAGATTTCAACATTTACTTCCATCGATAATAAATTATTATCGTTTTAATTCAACCTAGAATTTATATTAATTGACCGAAGTGTTTCGATTCAGTATTAAATTCTGAATTCAATTATATTACGTTTTCGTATAACAACTATTCAATATATTCAAATTAGATTGTATATTGATTATTTAATCGATAACCCAATAAAATACCATTTATATTATAAATTCAATATTTAAAACTATATTAAATATTTAAAATAAATCGACGAAAAATCTGGGTCGTTACAGTAGCGCTTTAAACTGCTATTAAATAGTGAAATTAAAAATAGCCGTATACCTCAGCTCGATCTTCAAAACTAGGTTTGACAATAACACGAAATCCGCAGCACTTGGACGAGATCGGTCGGCGCCACCCTCTAGGCCTTGGAACGGCGCTCAAATCGATGTAGGGGGCCCCACTTCGACGGCTCCTCCTGCTCACTGCGGCGCTCCAAACGTGCGATCTTCTCGAGCTCGTTTCGAGCTCAATACCCAAGAAAATATCTGAGGTTGGTATGGATTCGAAGATCGTGTTGAGTACTACGAAATTCTCCAAAGGGACATGGGTTTTTATTGAGCAGATTAGAAGAAATCGAGGAGAGAAGGAAAGAAATCTTTTCCGTCGTCGCGCCTGTAGTAATCGGGGAGAGAGAAGATATTCCTGGCCAATGAGATTTTTTTATTAATTTATATATTTTTAAATTTCTAAAATACCCTCTTTCACACACGAACCCCAATTCAAACCCAACGACTGTCGTTCCTAGCTGAATACCCCCATTCCGAACACAATGGGTTATGTTTCGTAGGCCCATTTGAATGTTTCAGTCAGTTTTCTTTCAAATTAAAATATAAAACATTCAATATTTAATTTGAACGTACATTTCAATTTGCCGGGGCCACAAACTAATTCAAAAAATTCTATAAAAATAAATCTAGCTATGCTTTGACGATACGGTCCCAACAAAACTAGTTTCGTCGAATTCTGAGACTGTTTGAAAAATGGCCCATTTCTGGTCGAGGTCGATCCAATTTAATAGAAATCGACCAAACACATTTTCCTTTGCCACGCTCACATACAAGCTTCAAAAATTATGAAATTTGAAACCTAGCAATAATTTGACATCCCAGATCTAGCAAAAGTGGTTTCGTCGAATTCCGAGGTCGTTTGCAAAATGGCCATTTTCACGGGTTATAAATATTCTATAGCGACCGTTCTGAAAATTCATTTGGCCATAACTTTTGCTTCCCGCTATGAAACTTCGATTTTTCAGAATCATTAGAAAGATATTCACTAAGAGATTTAAATATTTTTGGTTTCACTCAAATCCGTTTTGTTTTGCACCCGGTACAGTTAGTCAAAGTTTGAAATGAAAATTTGAAACTGCCGCGCCATTTTAGGCCTTGTTTATAATTCAAAGTAATTATATTTATTTTCAAATGTCGATTCAAACTTAATTTTCGTCTTTATTATTTAAAATGTTTATTTTAAATATTTAAAATCCACTAAATAGCCAATTTAAAATTTTTAAATTGGTTTAGATTTTCCGGGTCGTTACACAATCAAAATTTCCAACTGCTCATGTTTTTGTTTAGAGTCTGTTTCATTGTTGTGTTCGGCCTCACGGTTCCAACGCTTCCGAATTGCTCATATTTACTTAACCGTCTTCTTCAATTAATCTTCATGTTCGTCTCAGTAGATCACGAAAACCCGTCACTGGAATAAACCCATCGCTGTGCCTCGTCGGAGTTGTCGTACTCTAATCGTTGGTCATCCCCTGGAGCGTCGCAAGCTCCTCCGCCATCACCTGAGGTGGCCCCCAGGCCTCCCAAAATCTATGTGAAACCGACCTGTTTGGGCTCAAAATTCGAGCCAGATTCCCCATCAAATCTAATCATCCCCGTATGATAATGTCGAGCTCGAGAATCTTTACAACTTTTGTTTTGAATCTTGGATCAATTCAAAGTAAATTGAAAACAACTAATTAAATAAAAGTGGAGAATCTAGGCCCTTGGAAATATAATGACGGCGGCTGCTTATGTCGTTACGGTTTTTAGGAATAGGGTATATATACAGGGAATAAAATATTATTATTTAATTATTTAATTTAATTAGTTTTGACTTTTGCATCCGAACTCCAAATCAAACCCAACGAATGTTGCCCCTAGCCAGATACCGCTATTCTGGACATAGTGGGGATATGTCCCATCAGCCCATTCGATCGTTTTCAGCTTGTTTTCTTCAAATTAAAATATAATTCATTTAATTATTTAATTTGATCGTATATTTAAATTTACCGGGGCTACATACGGACTCCAAAAATTCCCGAAAAATAAATCTAGCTATGTTTTGATGATACGGTCCTAATAAAGTTAATTTCGCCAAATTTAGAGACCGTTTGAAAAATGGTCATTTTCTGGTCGATCCAATTCAATTGAAATTGACCAAACACGTTTCATTTACCATGCTCACATACTAACTCCAAAAATTATGAAAATTGGAATCTTGCAATAAATTGACTTTCCAGATCCAGCCAAAGTGGTTTCGTCGAAAATGGAGGTCGTTTGCAAAATGGTTATTTTTAAAGGCTATATAATATATTAAATTCCATAGCGACTATTCTGAACATTAAACTGGACATAACTTTTTATTCCTGCTACGAAATTTGGATTTTTCACATTCATTAGAAAGATATTTTTAAACAGAGGTTTTACTGAAATCCTATTTATTTTGAATCTTGTACATTCAGTCAAAGTTCAAATTCAAATTTTCAAACTACCGCGCTATTTCTAACTCCTTTTATAATTAAAATGAACATATACGTTCTAACTTCGATTTAAATAAATTTTTAGTCATTATTATTTTAAATATTTAAAATCCACTAAAAATTTTAAATTGGTTTCAAAATTTTGGGTTGCTACAATGGATATAGTCAAGGCTCGAGGAGAGCAGACTAGTCGGCTATATGAGGAGAGGCTTTGCCATCTTGAGGAGGAACCTCGACAGATTGAGGTGGAGCGCCTACATGACAGAGAGAATCATGAAGCACTGAATAGTAGATTGATGCAAATCGAGCAACGATTGTCACAAACCACTAATCCCCCTCCATCGTGATATCTAGAACTTTTGATACACATCATCCATCAGTTTAGACTACTGATATTTTAGAGAATATTTATATACGACAAGCTACAGTTTATTTTTTGCAGTTTGGACAGTAGCTATTTTTTTTTGTTGTGGTTTAAACCTGGGGTGTCAACTTTGCATTTTGGTGATGTATTTGTATTAGGAGCACTTATTTTATATTTAGTTATCTTTGTCTATGTTGTATTGTTTTCCAGTGGAATCTTTTATATGCAATATTCCAAAGAACAGTGTATATGCAGGTTGTATGAAAGCAACAAAAATGCATAATGATTGTTATTTGTTTTATGATGGATTTGCCACGGATTTGTTAAGTAAAAAAATCCATGTTTGATTCTGTTATGGATTTGCCACAGATGCAAACTGGAACGAAATTTCAGTTTTTGATTTTGTTATGGATTTGTGATGGATTTTTGAAAATATATTTAATAATTTGCTGTTTGAAAGTATAAATGGTTCATAGCAAATCCATAGGAAATTTTCAATGGATCTATGATGGAATATTTTCATATGCTTTTCAAAATGAAATATAGAAAAATAAATGATTTGCTAAGAACCATGACAAAAATATCACAAAATTTGTTGACTTTCTATCACTAACCATTCTATGACGGATCTAGCACCTAATGAATTGTAAGGGTAATATCCATCACAAATTCGTTGCAAAATATCGTTTTGTGATGGATTTGAGATGGAATTTCACATCACTAAAATAGCATTTTCTAGTAGTGGATGATAAATTGAGGAAAATAAAATTTTGTTTAAAAGATTTGATTTTGTCACCTTGTAAATGATATACGCAGGTGATAGGACGGAGACAGAGGAGTGCATTATATACAGAAGTAAAGGACAAAAGAGAATGAATAATCATCATTGATCTAAAATCGGACCGTTCAACCAAGAATGCCCAGAGGCGGGAATGACGTCACATGCATTGAAATTTGAAGCTGCTAACTTGAAAAGTCAGGAACACCTCTTTACAAAAAGGGAGGGAATACGTTAGCATCGAAAAATAACCAAGGAAGATTGAGAATGAGAAGTAGGATGGAGGAGTATAAAGTCGGCGACACTCCAAAGAAGATAGTGCTAGGCTTCCGACAATATCCTTTTGAAATGGGAGAAAGAAGAAAAAGGGGATTTCCTTTAGACATGGAAGCCTCTTTCGATCTTAATCGAAAGGGCATCAAATTCATACATGTTAACCTTGCGGGAAGAAACAAAGAAGGAACCGAGAACCGTGAAGCAGGCGGATTTGTAGCACACAAGGGCTTCCAGTCATATTGTGGAAGGTTAATCTTCTATAGATAGATACACCTACTAAAACATGCAACTTAGTTAAAAGGAAAGGAGAAGAGCATAAGAGAGGCCCGCCGAAAGGATTAAATAGTAGAGAAAGGGCCTTCAAACCTAAAACAATGCCAACGAAACCACTAATTCAAAGACAGTGACCACTATAAGCTGAGTTCATGCATACACATGTGTCTCTCGTGACTATTCAAGTCAAAACCAAAGGACCCAATCCTAAACAAAACTTGTGAGGAAAGGCAGTCGATGCGAGGGAAGCCTTCGTATGACCCTTAGAGAACCCTCCCGAGCGATGACTGGACTAAACCACCAAAGACGAAGGGAGGCCAATCCACTCCTATAAATAGGACCCTATAGGACAAAGATGCGAACATTCAGTTCATTTTCAAAATTTGTAATCTTAAATTGTGGGGTGAAACCCTAATTTCAAAATCTATTTGGGGAAAACTATTTGTAATCTTGAAAGTTCTCAATAAAAGAAACTTGAGGAGTTTATGAGGTAATTTTGTGTATTTCATTTAATTATCTATATGCAATGCTAACATTTTAGGGATTATCCTCGATTCTTAAGAAAAAGCAGAAGCTCACCCGAGTAACCCTAGTTAGTTTACCCGGAAATCCTTAGAAAACTGTAGGAAGACTTTTCCCTTCCAATTCAAGAAAGTGGATCAAAACCATATTCAAATTCTCTCACTAGTGATAAGGAGAATCTTTGAATGCTTTAAAACCTCGTGATCTCACCCTTAATCAAGACATTAAAGTTTAACGGAAACAAACCCAAACCTCTTCATTCGATGGTTGAATAAGGTGTGCAAACACCTCTATAGAGCATTTTCTTTAATCTATCGGCTCCTAAAGATTTCATAGGAAATTGCTGAAATACTAAAATGTCCAATAGAATCGCCTAGAACCTTTTTAGTGATTTGCTAACCAAAAATCAAAGATACTGCCCTAAAGTCATGGAGGATGACACATACAAATTAAGGAAATATATTACATAATGGAAGGAACCTCCACTTCGAAATTAAGGGAAAACTTACAACAAGTTTTGTTTTCTAAATGAAATCACTTTTGGTTCACTAAAGAGCATGTGACGCCCCATGTCCGTTAATGTCACTCGTTATCAGAATGCATTAAGTTTCATGAAGCATTATAGGTAAATAGAAAAACTACAAGCTGGATATTAAATAACAGTGAAATTAATACTTTATTTAATAGAAAAGCTTTGTGGTTAAAACCAATTACATAATAAGTCTGGAATACTGAAAACATAAAACTTCTGCCTTGTACAAAAGTCACCATCAGCGTACAATAATACATAAAATGAGCATAATCCCCAAAATATAGCCATAGTAGAGAAGATACGAAATCAAGCAGTACATCTAAGCAACTCCAAGCAGAAGTAAAGAAGAATCCTGATCAAGCTTGTGTATTCCCACCCTGAGAACCTAGGGGGAAATGGAAGAAAAAGAAGAGGGAAAAAATGCGTCATACATAAAGACTGGCGAGTCTAGTTACTTTTAGCATATAAATAAGTAAAAGCATCATGACAGACATATAAGTTGGAGAGAGAGATAACAGTGTCATAAGGCAGGTATAACAAGGTAAACAAGATAAACATGATATAATATATTGCGTACCTTTGATACTTTTCTCTACACCAATACAAGTATAACAAGAACAAGATGATCCCAACGAGTACGAGATAGTAGACTTAGGTGTACTTCTAGTGAGAGTTTTTACGCCATACAATAATTGGTAGCCCAACAGAACTAACGGGTTTTAACCCCAATGATAATAATGGGCCCTTAAACAAGCAAGACAAGATGCACCCTAGTTACTACCCCCAATCGATCGGCTCCGTAACTCGTAGATACCCTGTGCTGGCCCCACAGTAGGATGTATTACTTCCTGACGTGGCAACCCTTTGTTTACAAGATGTGCACAAACCATATCTACAGATGTCACAACGTCTTATCTTCCCTAGCAAGCGGACCCATGCACACACATAACTCCATTGGAATGCGCCGTCAAACACCCTCACTCAAGTGGCCTCTTATAATCAGATCAGTAAGCGCGCCCAGACCCCGACCTAGTTCGGGGTTTCCCGTTTGATACCAGGATGGGTTACTGACTGAAACGAGTCCCACTATAATGATCCTCCTTCTCGATCGATCCAAACTGATCGTTAAACTAACTTAAATCAAACCAAAACGACGTATACGCTAACTTTGTGGGCACAACACGTCAGAACAAACAACAGAAGACTTTTACAAACATCATAATAATGTAACATCAAAATACAGAATATCAGAGTATCGAAAATAATATACAGCGGAAAATAAATTTACAATAAATGTAATACAATGCAGCAGAAACAAATAAACTAACACAGCGGAAGACTATTAATGCTCTAGACACAGCTTTAAGCTTCGATCTAGAATCCTGCTAAATGAAATAATCCGCAAAGCCAAAACTATTGACAACCCATGTGGAAAATATGGGCACCCAGAGTTTAGTAGAAATAATAAACTCCGAGTCTGTCATGGGACTGGTGTGAGAACTAAAATAGTTATTAATAACTTAAATAAAATAAGGAATATCATAGGACCACGCCGTATGTCACGGAACAGGTTTACCCCCACGAATACCAGTACATAAACAACAACCAATAATAGAAATATGGAACTACTATGCATCATACAACATGCAATTCCTCAATCTACCCATTTAGGCTTAATCCCAAATTTAGATTTTTCGAAATCCAATTCAATTTACAGAAATTATTCCTTTGGACATAATTTCCGGATTTCTTATTTCAAATCATTTGAAATATGTATCTAGCTTTATATCAAAGTAGATTTCACTTTGGGATCTCAAACCAAAATCTTCGGAAATATGAATTCCAAAACATAACAATGCATACAAATAAGTATGCAAACAAATATCGGGCTCCCCTCAGACAAGGCAAAGATTATGTACCTTACCAACTCGATATATATATATGTGCACCTCCTACGACGGAGCAGGCAACACTAACGATGCACCTCCCACGCCCTCGAGGAAAATACACTCCCATCTCACCCATACTTTTAGTCGTCTAGGTTACCCGAATATTTAGCCACATACCAAATCATTTCATATCCCGAAGTGGGGAAAATCATTTCACAACATAATAATCACAAGTACTTTTAAACTATAGTACTCTACATTAGGAATTCACACATATGATCAGTCACTATTAATCACATAACCTTTGAGCTCGTACGTCTCAAAGAAGGGTGTTAAGCAAGAGAATAAATTCTCCGCCACCAAACAGATATATCATCAATAGCAATTAATTGGTTATGTGGTGAACTACAATGTCAAACACATAATACATTTTGAAATCATTTCGACAACATCGGGTTTAGCCCTCGAAATCCTTTATGTTTATTAAAACATTTTTATAAAACATTCCCTATCCAAAATCGGGAATACATTTCTTTTCATTTAAGAAAATCTCATTTCGAAATCATTCATTAAATTTGAAATGAACTCAACAACATCGCTACACATATCGTAGTCGAATCGTGAAGTGTTTCACAAGATGTTAGCAGAAAAATATTTCTACCTAACCCAATGCTAAATGTAAAAGCATATCTTGCTTATAAACTGGTCGAGAACAATCTAAACAATCAATCAATCACAACCAATATCAAAAACCACGTGTATTTGGTTTGTATCAAATTGCATGTTTTGGTAAAGTTAATTACCATCCATTCGTTCAAATCTAATTAAAGATTTATTAAAACTCTTCTTAGTTTTAATCTTTGAAAATAATTACTAAATGATTATTCAACTTTCTAGAAATTAATCTTATCATTAACTGGGTTAAAGAACCAATGTCACTTAAAATATAGTCCACGATAACCCAAAATCATTTTCCGTTCAAATTGGAATCTTCACGGAAATCATAACAGTATATAATCGATATAAATTTCCGTATCAAAATAATACTATAAATGGAATAGCGGCGAAGCCTTTTAAATTCCATAAATAGTAACGGTCTTACATTACATAAGTCCATCTTGATTATTAAATCGAATTCCATTCAATTCCTATTTCTTTTATTAAATTGGAAAACTTCACTTTGGAAATTTTCTATTAAATCTTAATTAAAAGATTTATTCCTTTCTCAACTTGGTTTAAGAACAGTGTTATTGAAGACATCCTTCACGACAAACCCAAAATCCAATTTGATATTAAATACAAGGCTTTGAATAAAAATAATATCGGCTTATATTCAATATCAAATTCTGAAACTAATGAATATCGTATAGGGAATAACGATATCTATATCTTCCAAATTCCTCAACAATATCCAAATAATCACGGAATCCAATACCTAAATATTCCGAAGATTATTTCCATTTAAATCCATTCCTAATTCATACGTTGGAAAATTCTGGTTATATTAAAACCGTTTGCAAATCCAATTTATTAATTTAAAAACCAATGGATTTTTAATCTAGTTAATAACTAGTTCATTTAGATAAAAATATCTTTGTACCTTCCCAAAACTTGGAATTTATCACCGAAAATCTTTCCGAATCATTTATAATGATTTTACACAATTTTTCCATATTTTTAATAATTTTATTAAGGCCGTTACAGTCGGTTTCCAATAAAGGCCACCGAACTACATCCATAGCGACCTTTTCTAAAATTGATTTGGACATAATTTGAAATTCAACCATTCAAATTTAAATTTCTTATATTCATTGGAAAGATCTTTTCGATACGAACTCAATGGTTCCAGTTTTAGGAGAATCCGTGTAACACCCCACCTCCGCTAAGGACACTCACAAAGGGAATGCCTTAACTTTGGTGGTGCATTTTAGTAGACAGAACAGAAATTTACAAGACAGATAAACAATACTAGAGAAATTTATAACTTTATTACAGCTGAAAACAGAAATCAGTTTGGTTACATCTTTACCAAAAACTCAAGTACATAAATATCAGTCTTGTTCAGAAAATCATCAGAGTACAAAACTTCAAAATCATAATCCCCACGGAAGCTGCCATAAGGAGTCAAGCCACACTTTAAGCACTCTAAGTACTTCAAGCAGAAGAAATCCGGATCAAGCTAAAGTATTCCCTTCTTGGAAAACCTGGGGGGAAACGGAAGAAAAGGGGCGAAAACAAGCAAGGTCAGACATAAAGTCTGGCTAGTCCAGTGACTTTCAGCATATGAACAGATAATAATAATCATGGCATGCAAATAAAATTGGATGAGGGATAACAGTAACAGGAGCAGCAGATGTACTTAGGTTAAACAGAAGAATTAGAATAATATTACTTTTCATTTCTCTGCACTAATACTAGTATAACAGGATTAGGTGTCACCCTAATGTCTAAACTGAAGCAGAAACAGGAACAGAATAATTTCCACAGAAACAGAAAGCTAATAATGGGCCTTACCACCCGAACAGAAACAGACAGAAATAGATTAATTCCTACGGAAACAGAATGTAGAATTAGGTGTACACTAGTAAATGGGCCTTTTACCACCCGAACAGACGGTACCACGCAGACAGGTGTTGCCACCCAATAGAAACAGACGGTACCAACAGAAACAGACAGAACTAAGTGTACCCTATAACCCTACCCCAAGCGATCGGCTCCCTAATACATAAATACCATGTGTTGTCCCCACAGTAGGGTGTATCACTCCCTAAAGTGACAACCAATTGGCGCAGACCTATTTACATATGTCACGGTGTCTTACATCCACAGAGGCAGGCCGGGATCCATGCACCCACATGACCCGGTTGGAACGCACCATCAACACCCCTCGCCATTATCAGAATGAACCACTTATAATTAGTTCAGTAAGCGTGCCCGGACCCTATCTACGGTTGGGTCAAAGTTTGATACCAGAAAAGGTTACTGACTAATATGGGTCCCAAACAACAGATGACACAAGTAATTTCCCTCCTAACCTTGTGTCCCCAGACTAACAGATTTCAGATTAACTTGTTTACAAGTTCAGACATACAGAATTCAGATCAACCAGTTCACAGATTATCAAATCTTAATATAGATCTTCACACCTAAGTCATATTCTCTTTTTATCTCAAGTCATGAATTGTTATATAAACAATATGCCCAAAAATCTAGAACTTTAAATTATAACAGATCTTAATTCAAAATATGCGTTATGTCCAATGTCTCAAGTCGCATGTTAACATACCATGGTTCCTCTTCTTCCAATTCACAGAATATGCATAGATCTAAATCTAGTCTACAACCTATGTCCTTTTTCTTAAATCGGTCACGGATTAACCATGTCCCATTTATGCCATCATTCATTAATTTTAACATTCGTGCGTTAATCTCTTATGAGATTTGGCGCAGGCTCGTGGTAGCCTGGCTATAGAAAAGAAAGAAGAAAGAGATACTAAATAGGATAGATCCAAACAGAACAGAACATACATAACCTCAATTCAGGGTTACAATCATGTCACAATCAAAATTAATGTTTATAGCGGAGAATAACTGTACTTGCCTTGATTGGATTAAAGGAGAAGAAGAGTTGCAGTTGTTCTCTTTTAATTTTAATCAGTTCTTTAGTCCTAGTCCCAGTTCAGATTTCAACAGAGTAGCGACGCCATTTTTATTTTAATTAGAACAGAGGCAGAGCATAGGCAGAATGAAATGGTGTAGAGAGAATGAGGATAGGGGCTGTTTATATAGGTTTAGAGTCATGAATCGGGTCAGAAAATCGGCCAAAAACATCAGAATGCATCAGGTTTAGAAAGTGGGTTTCGGAAGCAGGTCAACACTATGTTCGACCTTGTCCCCCTGGCCTGGGGAGGTCGACTACCCAGTCGACCACCCAGTCGACCAGGGTCCTGGGTGGGAAATTTCCCGTCCAGCCTGTTCTGGGTTTGAATTCGAATTTCTAATTCGAATTTCGAGCTGTTTTCGATTCTGAAATTTTCTGAAACTTCGGAGGGCCATATCTCCCTCATACGGATTTCATTTCTCGAAAACTCGGACTCATTTCCAAGCAGAATTTCGAGTAGAACGCAATGGCGCAAACCGTTTCCCTTGATTCTTATTTTAAAAATTAATTATTCTCTGATTTGTTACTTATACGTTCACAGAAAATACGGGGTGTTACATTCTCCCCTCCTTAAATGATTTCGTCCCCGAAATCTTCAAGTTGAGAAGAATGCGTGCTACCATCCAGTCATCCATCTACTCAACTATCATCCACAAGCATCCATTGTCCTTAGAAAACTTCTAATTTTGTATGAACATATACAAAAGTGTGTGTATATGTTCCTTATCTAATGCAAAGATCAGGCGGTCCACTGATTCAGTTGACCTCCTTAATGCGAATTATGTTAGTGCCGTGAGTCCAACATGTATGCAATTTTCCTATTTGATACATATCATTCTTATATGAGTGACAACCATTCATTCATATGCAACATCCATGTGATGAATCAATCATTTTGCATCCACAGAAATTGAAAATGCTCACACATCCATATGCAGTATGAGAGTGTTTTCGAGCCGACCTAGTGCCTAGTGTGTGTATATGCATCCACGAGCAACCACTAGCAACCACTTGCATCCACTTGCAACCATCAAACATAACATGTCTCAAACACATGTTTACATCCATAGGATTCCTATCTATAGGTCGAAGACTCGATCGATAGGATATAGTCGAATGATGGAACGAGTACAGATAAAATAAAAACTTGGTTTCCATTAGACCTTGGTTGAGAGACAATTTCCCTAAGTATCAACCCCGAAGACCGAAATCAACATCGGATTGACACCCAGAGGATTACCCTCTTTAGACAATGTCAAAACTGGAAATCTCAACCTTATCAGAAATATTCAGATATTTACAGATTACCGGTATATATCAGATTACTAAATGATTCTTAGGAAACTAAGCATGATAAAAAACCCAGAATGTATGCGTCATAGTCAACTTAACGCTTAGCACAGATACCCAACTTACCATGCTTAGATAAGTCACAACCCTTATGGGTCTGAGTCTATAGTGGAATCAGAAACAGTACTAGTATTCAAGTGCAGAGTATCGATTACAGAATCGAAATATCAAAATCAGAAAAGAGTTTTAACTAGAAATCGGATAAAGAAATTAAACCTCCTACAGAAAGTTTTCCTATTTCTATCCTATCCACTAGCCTCGAGAGCATCCGCCTGCCTTCCAGAAGTTGGTCATGCCCTTTGCCCTTGTCCTCTTTTCTTCGGACAGTCCCTAGTGAAGTGTCCCACCTCACCACAGTTGAAGCAAGTGCCCTTTCTTCTTCTGCAATCCTTGTTCAGATGAGATGAGCTTCCACAAGTAAAGCACTTTTTCTCCTTCTTATCTTCAGACTTTTCACCCTTCTTTTGTGTTTCCTTTTTGGGCCATGCTTTCTTGTTCTGTGGTTCTTCCTTCTTTGCCTCTTCTTTATTGCCGTTGTCTTCCTCGTCGTGTAGTAGTGCCATATCAACCAATCTCTCGTAAGTCGCTCCCATGATGGCTAGGCTGTGCAGTGGCTCATTCAATCCATTAACAAAGCGGAGAGCATTTTTATGCTGAGTGTTGACTAAATGCAGTCCGAACCTAGCCAGTTGGTTGAACTGATTGATGTATTCCCTGACCGTCATACTTCCTTGCTTAAGAGATAAGAACTTTTCCAGTTGTAGACTTCGTTCAGCTTGCGAGAGGAATTTCGTCTCAAACCTTGTTCTGAAATCCATCCATGTTTCAACCAGCCTCTCGGCGTTTGTGATTTCCCACCAGTAGGAAGCTTCGTCCTTGAGCAACCATACCGCTAATTGTACTTTCTGCCTATCTCCACCTCAAAGATAACGAACAGATCCTCAGTTTCCTTGAGCCAGTTCCTTGCTTCTACGAATGATTCAGTTCCCTTGAAATCCTTTCCACCCATGGCCCTAAAATCTTTATAGATCTTTGAAAAAGCAATTGCACGAGGAGGGGACGGAGGAGGAGGAATCGTTGCAGCTGGAGGAGGAATATATGCTGGGCCTGCATCGTTGGCCCTAGCCTCTAAGTACCTCCTGGACCAGCCAGGTATTGGCACGCCCTCTGGAAAGTTAAGATTCCCAGACATGCTGGAATGAAAGAAAAAGATTTAAAATGGAGAACGGAAAAGATAGATATATGGCTCTTTGTGGATTATGTTTTTCAAGAAAAACTTTATTTTCGAAAATACTTCCTTTTTAAAACCTTTTTGAAAATAGTTTTCAAAAACTTTACCCAATCTGGTAACCTCGCTCTAATACCAAGTGTAACACCCCACCTCCGTTAGGGACACTCACAAAGGGAATGCCTTAACTTTGGGTGAGCGTTTTATTAGACATAACAGAAATTTAAAAGCCAGATAAACAATACTTGAGAAATTTATAACTTTATTACAGCAAAAAACAGAAATCAGTTTGGTTACATCTTTACCAAAAACTAAAGTACATAAATATCAGTCTTGTTCAGAAAATCATCAGAGTACAAAACTTCAAAATCATAATCCCCACAGAAGCTGCCATAAGGAGTCAAGCCATACTTTAAGCACTCTAAGTACTTCAAGCAGAAGAAATCCGGATCAAGCTAAAATATTCCCTCCTTCGAAAACTTTGGGGGGGGAACGGAAGAAAAGGGGCGAAAACAAGCAAGGTCAGATATAAAGTCTGGCAAGTCCAGTGACTTTCAGCATATGAACAGATAATAATAATCATGGCATGCAAATAAAATTGGATGAGGGATAACAGTAACAGGTGCAGCAGATGTACTTAGGTTAAACAGAAGAAACAGAATAATATTACTTTTCATTTCTCTGCACTAATACTAGTATAACAGGATTAGGTGTCACCCTAATGTCTAAACTGAAGCAGAAACAGGAACAGAATAATTTCCACAGAAACAGAAAGCAAATAATGGGCCTTACCACCCGAACAGAAACAGACAGAAATAGATTAATTCCTACGGAAACAGAATGTAGAATTAGGTGTACACTAGTAAATGGGCCTTTTACCACCCGAACAGACGGTACCATGCAGACAGGTGTTGCCACCCAACAAAAACAGACGGTACCAACAGAAACAGACAGAACTAAGTGTACCCTATAACCCTACCCCAAGCGATCGGCTCCCTAATACATAAATACCCTGTGTCGGCCCCACAGTAGGGTGTATCACTCCCTAAAGTGACAACCAATTGGCACAGACCTATTTACAGATGTCACGGCGTCTTACATCCACAGAGGCAGGCCGGGATCCATGCACGCACATGACCCGTTTGGAACGCACCATCAACACCCCTTGCCATTATCAGAATGAACCACTTATAATTAGTTCAGTAAGCTTGCCTGGACCCTACCAACGGTTGGGTCAAAGTTTGATACCAGAAAGGCTTACTGACTAATATGGGTCCCAAACAACAGATGACACAAGTAATTTCCCTCCTAACCTTGTGTCCCCAGACTAACAGATTTCAGATTAACTTGTTTACAAGTTCAGACATACAGAATTCAGATCAACCAGTTCACAGATTAGACAAGTTTTTAGACCAACGAATCGGATTTAACAGACTTACATATTAACCGGTTACAGATTAACAGACTTACAAATTAACGGGTTACCGATTAACAGACTTACAGATTGTCTAACTTTGTATTGGGCCTACAGATTCATGAAACGGGTTTATTAATTTCATCAGTCTAGTTGGTTTAACCCTATCCACCCAACATGTTTTAGACATCATGTTTATCCCAGATTTTCATTAATTAAATATTAATGCCCAGAACTCTCACATTAGACTGACCGTTTGCGGCTACTGGTTAGGCCGGTTGGTTCCGGGCAGGTTTCTGCCACAAACTGAGTCTAACCTCAGGTTTCAGGCACGTTATGACTAACTTCTCACATTAGAACCTATTGTTTGCGGCCACAGGATGTGCCGGGCGGTTCCGGGCAGAATTACGCCGCAAACTCATTCTAACCTCGAGTTAGCCATGTTTATCTTTGCGGCCAATTAATTAATAATTTATCATTTATGCCCACGCCTAATATACATGTCAATTATTCATAACTATATCCAATTCAAATTATGTCAATAACAGACTAAATATATCTACTCAACAGATATAGCAGATAACAGATTTCGCAGATTTGGCGACTTAACGGATTTAGCAGATTAAGCAATTTAGCAGATTTAATATATAACTGATTAGGCATTTTCAGCAGACTTAGCAGATGACAGATCTAGTAGATGAACAGATCTAGCAGATTAGGCAATATAGCAAAACTATCAAATTAGGCAATATAACAGAACTAGCAGATTCGGCAATATAACAAATTTAATCATTCTTTAAAGTTTCATAAACATATCTTGCCTTATTGTAAATTTGGCCTAAGTTTGCATGCCTAAATAGTTGTCATGATTCACAATATGATCATATACCCCACGTTTGCATTGAATTTACATGGCACAGATTATGGTCATAATTCACCATATTACACATGTCCCAAATTTAGTTAAACTTTCCTAGTACAAGAGATTCACATATAAATTATACCAAATATAGCCATCGATTTCAATGCATGTCATATATTAAAAAAATCTCCCACTTAGGTGTTATTCACATTTAATAGTTATCAAATCTTAATATAGATCTTCACACCTAAGTCATATTCTCTTTTTATCTCAAGTCATGAATTGTTATATAAACAATATGCCCAACAATCTAGAACTTTAAATTATAACAGATCTTAATTCAAAATATGCGTTATGTCCAATGTCTCAAGTCGCATGTTAACATACCATGGTTCCTCTTCTTCCAATTCACAGAATATGCATAGATCTAAATCTAGTCTACAACATATGTCTTTTTTCTTAAATCAGTCACGGATTAGCCATGTCCCATTTATGCCATCATTCATTATTTTTAACGTTCGTGCGTTAATCTCTTATGAGATTTGGTGCAGGATCGTGGTAGCCTGGCTATAGAACAAAAAGAAGAAAGAGATACAGAATAGGATAGATCCAAACAGAACAGAACGTACATAACCTCAATTCAGGGTTACAATCATGTCACAATCAAAATTAATGTTTATAGCGGAAAATAGCTGTACTTGCCTTGATTGGATTAAAGGAGAAGAAGAGTTGCAGTTGTTCCCTTTTAATTTTAATCAGTTCTTTAGTCCTAGTCCCAGTTCAGATTTCAACAGAGTAGCGACGCCATTTTTATTTTAATTAGAACAGAGGCAGAGCATAGGCAGAATGAAATGGTGTAGAGAGAATGAGGATAGAGGGCTGTTTAAATAGGTTTAGAGTCATGAATCTGGTCAGAAAATCAGGCAAAAACATCAGAATGCATCAGGTTCAGAAAGTGGGTTTCGGGAGTAGGTCGACCCCCACGTCGACACTATGGTCGACCTGGTCCCCCCCAGGTCGACACTATGGTCGACCTGGCCTGGGGAGGTCGACTACCCAGTCGACCACCCACTCGACCTGGGTCCTGGGTGGGAAATTTCCCGCCCAGCCTGTTTTTGGGTTTGAATTCGAATTTCGAATTCGAATTTCGAGCTGTTTTCGATTCTGAAATTTTCTGAAACTTCGGAGGGCCATATCTCTCTCATACGGACTCCGTTTCTCGAAAACTCGGATTCGTTTCCAAGTAGAATTTCGAGACGAACACAATGGCGCAAACCATTTCCCTTGATTCTTATTTTAAAAATTAATTATTCTCTGATTTGTTACTTATACGTTCACAGAAAATACGGGGTGTTACAATCCGACTGTCCCGTTTCGTCAATTTTGAAGTCAGTGGTCGAAATTCGCGAACGGTCGTTGCGTGACGTGTTTTATTCAAGCCACTATATATATATATATATAATATATATATCGTCATTTCCATTTAAAATTTATTTTATAAATAGTTTATAAATTCATTTTAAAACGATTTCCAATTCATTTTCAAATTTAAATCAAAATTGAATATTCCATATCTTTTAATATTAAAATGATACTATTTTCAAAATACTAGAATTTGAGATCAATTCTTTTCGATATTCATTATAAAATAAATAGAATCGATCAATTAACCCATTGAGTTAAAAATGGCGTTTAACTACTTAACTCGGCTTCACATTTCAATATTTTTGTGTCCGTCCAAAATCGGACATCAAAATCATATTTTGATTATTCACTGAATATTATTTTAAAATATTCGTTATTTCTGAATTGGAATCAGACTCAATCAATTACCGTATAATTTCAGTTATATGGATTTTGTACATTGCATGTATTTAACAATAATGATAAATAATCATTAAACAATCAAACATCATCCAGAGTGCATTTTACAACTGTATAAGCATTAAAATAAATAAATAACGCTCACCATAGTCCATCAACCGATCCATTGACCTACAACTAAATATTGGGATTAGTGTATATTAAATATCATCCCAATACCCTTGTGGGGTTTTCAAACAACAACAGTCTATTTAAATAAATCATTTGTTAATGAATTTAACAAATTCTGATTTGGTTTGAATTATTTTTCTACTGAACCAATTTTCACTGTTTAAATTATAAATAGATATTTATAATTTAATTTCAACCACCACGTTAATGTTAACATTATTTTTAATATGTTAATTATCACAATCACAGTACACAAATCACCAAACCATCCATATAAATAAATAATCAGCTACCCAATGCCATTTACGGTGCCACAAGTGGCCATCCGCGGAGTATGAAATGCGAGTGTCGCTAATATCCATACATTG
Source organism: Allium sativum (assembly GCA_030737875.1). Lineage (NCBI taxonomy): Eukaryota > Viridiplantae > Streptophyta > Magnoliopsida > Asparagales > Amaryllidaceae > Allium > Allium sativum. The sequence goes on from CM060923.1 coordinate 244,545,963, forward strand.
CTTCTACTTCAAATGATTTGTGTGAATTCGTGTGTTGAACTCCAAAAATACTACATGATAAAATGTTGAGTGAGAAGGAGTTCTCACTTTGGTTTCCACTCCGTCAGTCTTTATTTGAAGGATATTATTTTTAAACTAAATTAAACGAGCATTTAATTTAGCTAAAAATTCAGCTTGCTCCATTTCTGTTCTGATCAGTTCTATGTTGTAGATCTTTTCATCATGATCCCAACGCTTTCAGTTTCACTCAATTCTGATCCAGTTTGAATAAGTTATGGATATTTAAACATTTGAACAATTTAACTATATAATTAATTACATTAATTAACAATTAAATAAACAATTAACTTAACTATTTCCTTTTATCATGTATAACTTGTTCAGGCATTCAGAAACTGCTCGCCTATCTGAATCTCGATCACCGTGCCACCCGGAGCTGCAGCATCGGATCGACGACAGCCACAACGCGCACCTACGCCTCCTCTGTCCTCCCCACGAGCAAGTGAAACTCGGTGGCTCCCTATGCTCGAAAATCAAGCCCGAACACATGGTGTTTGAGCACAAAAATCAGGTGAATTCCTCGATGAAATATGATCAAGCCTGTGTCAATCTGAAGCTTGTAATAATCTTTATTTTGGAAGAATTGGATAATTGTTTACGAATTGGATAAGATTAATGATTCAATTCACGTGATTTTTTTAGCCACCGAAGAAGAAACAGTGGCTCCAACCCGCATTGACCATTAGTAGAAGAAGATAGGGTTTTGACCAATTAAAGGGGAATATATTCACATAGTATAATAATATTTAATTTACTTATTACTTACTTAACTCTCTGAATTCAAAATCAAACCCAACGACTGTCACCCCTTACCAAATACCCTCGTTCCGGACTCAATGGAATATGTTTCATAAGCCAATTTGACTATTTTGATCAGCTTTTATCAAAATTAAAATATAAATTAATATAATGTTCAATATTGGCGTGGCGTTGACCCTTAGGTCAACACCATAAGGGCTGGGGTCGACCCCTAACGGGCCTATTTCCCCTCTGTTTTTCCCGCGTAACGGCCCAGAAACTTTGACGCTCGAATTTTCGACAAGAATACATAATCCCGTATTGCTTGCCAAAAACCCAAGTATCGAAATCCCAGATTGTTAATAGAAAGAAATAAGAGGATGAGAAAGAAAGAAATATTAGAATAGAAGAAAGAAGAAGAATATCACATCAAAATCTCACAGAGGAATGGATAAAATATAATATATCAAATCTGTTTATACAAAAAGAACTGTATATACATACCAATCATCATAGTACAACATATATCTGTCACAGCGAAAATAAAACTTTATATAACTATCGGTGAAGCCTCCTGCTTCCGGCTCCTGAAACTTCAAGCAAAAACCTAACCTGTAATCATACTTGGTCTGACCCGAGCACATTTGAAGCAAAGAAAAAATCACTCGGATCAGTCTCGAATACTTTAAGTGGCAAATTCACAACACAAACAACTTGTTTAACTTTAGAAATCCTTTTGAAAGAAAGGATAATAGTAAGGCCAGCCCACACATAAACATGGACCGTTTTTACCTTAATATAACCCAAAACATTTTTGACATATCAAAATCCAGTGATATTATAATAGTGTCTATCAAATCACAAATAAATAACCATCTAACAGAACGCTTGCATCTCATGCTCTACATATTTATTATAGAATCAAAAACTGCAAGTCACTTATTAGAGAATGGATTCCAACTAATGGTATGGGACCACCTTCCGATCAGTGTACTCTAGAGGGTATACACTAGGGTTCAACAAGAACATCTTGCAACCTGGCCACACATGACCGACCACTCATTTAGCCTGAGTGTATCGAATATATTGTCACCCATTACAGTTTTAAGGGCCCACCGTATATCCGTGGAGATATAGAAATGAACGAAGAAGCAACATGAATTTTCTTTAGATCAATGACAATATACCCTGCTTGGGAATGACCCACCTAGCCATGCTGCCTGCCCGATTTTTGTCATTTCTCAGTTGATGAGGCTTGAGGTCACGTTTAATTTTTTTTAGAACTTCTGGCCATCACTCACTTTGAATGCCACATCGTTAGATCCGCCAAATCACTAATTGACGCCCACAAATATACTTTGTGTGACGGCCCGCCCCGCACCAGCTGACATTTCCAATGAAAGTGCGATGTGTCGATGTCCAACCAGCACGGGACGGTCGCCAAAGAAAGGAATTTGAACTAACAAGGAACCTGTAGAATGTCTCACCGCGCATGGAATAAAGTATAATAATAACATACTTGACATAAAATAGGCGAGACAGTGCATAAGCTGAAAACTAAATCATAAGCATCATAGTAGGGAAAATCCAAAATACATAACCATTATTACAACTTCAACATACTGTCTCTAAAGCAAAAGAAAGGAAAGGTACCCTACTAATGCCCAAAGAAGTGACCATCAACAACAAAGGGAGAATACATGTAGATAAAACGTAGGAGCCTCCTGCTCGTTTCCGGATCAGCTATTCGTGCATAACCAGCTAACCTGTCTCTAGTCTGCTTGTTTAGGAGCACCCTGAGTAATAAGAAGAGACATAACACTCTGGGTCAGACAAAAGTCTGGTATGTGCGATAAGCAGCAAAACAGAATAATAACAGGTATACTAAACCATACCTGAACCTGGACCTGCAACCAAAGAGTTAGCACTACATACTGTACAATACTCTAAGGTGCCACTAACATATGGTATAAAGAATACGGGGGTGGGGTGTGCATGACATAGTGATGGAAAACAATCAAGCATAGCAACCATCCTCACATCTCTCACTCAATGCGTAAAGCATACGATATCTACCATTTTGATCACCCAATTCCTTGCTATGATCACTCCGCCCCATAGAGTCATAACAACCCCACTGCACTGATCCATAGCCACTAATCCTTTGCTATGTCCACTCTGCCTATGGAGTCATAACGGCTCCACTGAACTGGCTCATAGCCTTGCTACGATCACTCTGCCCCATGAAGCCATGATGACCTCACTGCATTGATACGTAGCCTAACATTCGTCTTGGTGGTAAATCAAAGTTATGGACATCGATAACCCCTTAGCACACGTCCCGTAGCAAAGCCCAACTCGTGAAGTTAACTCTTTGGTTCCCATCTGGATCCTAAGTTCCACTTCCCATTTGGACTTCCTTTGCATCTCGGGTTTTGATTAAATTAGAGTTGGTCTTCAGAAGAGTCGCCGCATTGTAGTAGTGGGAGCTCGAACTAGGTTCAGTTTGTAGTCATTGCCTCGGTTCGATCGTGAAACTCCGTAGTGCAGTTTGGTTCGTTCCTCAAAGTGTTCCTCCCCAAGTCGGTCTGGTTCGGTGTTCCTCCATCTCTAGATCCCAGTTCGGTTCGGTGCTCCTGCCTGCATTTGGTCCGATCCTGTAACGACCCGGAAAATCCGAACCAATTAAAAAATTTTATTTTAAATTATTTGGTGGAAAAATGTGGCAGAAATTAAAATTTTCATTTTTTAAATAATATTAAAGCCAGTGAAAATGGTCAATTTTCAGACGATCTCTGTTTTCGACGAAACCTCTTTCATTGGAACCGGAATGTCATATTATTGCTAGGTTTCAATTTTTAGAATTTTTCGAATTAATATGTGAGCGTGGCGAAGGAAAATGTGTTTGGTCGATTACAGTCAAATTTAATCGACTGAAAAATAGCCATTTTTCAAACTGTCTCAGAACTCGACGAAATTAGTTTTGTTAAGACCGTATCGTCATAACATAGACAAATATATTTTTTCTGGATTTTTCTAAGTCCGTTTGTGGCCTCGGTGAATTTATTTTTGCAGACGAATTAAATTAATAAAGGAATTAAATATTAAATTAAACAATACAGTCCACAGAAAGCCGTTTGGGCTGACGGGACCTGTCCCATTGGATCCGGAATATGGGCTATTGGCTAGCATCACTTTCTGCTGGACTGAAATTGAACCGGTTTGAAAGTTATGGATTTAATTATAAAAATACACTAAAAACAATATAAAAATAGGAAAAACCCTAAAATCAAATACACTATTCACTGCCTTCTTCGTAGCCGCCGCCCTCCTGCATCTACGGCCAAAATTGTCCCTCTCTTCCACCATTAAAATCCCGAAATCCTCTCACTGAAACAGCCTACTCCTATTGGGGTTTTTGTAGAGGACCTTCTCCTCCACACATCCGTATGGTGAACCCCCCCTATAATTGCCTGTAGCGCTCGCTCCAGACCACCGAAGTCCGCCGCTTTCCACCGTGTCGGCCCTCTTAGGCTCGACCGAGCTCGGCCAAACCACCCCCCCCCCCTCCCGGCGTGCGCCGTCTGACCTGCTCCGACGTCTCCCCCCTTCTGATCGACGAACCCTGCAACCGATTTGGTGAAAAATCGAACCAAAGTTTTGAGCAGAAACTGAAAGCTTACGGCCGATACTTTTTTGGGGAAGAAAGGTTATTTTCTTTATTAATTTATTAATTAATTAATTTAAATTGTTTTAAAAACTTCATTTAACCGTAACTAATCCATACGAACATGAAATTGAATAATTTCAGAAGCTGTGTGATCATGTGATTGAGATCTACGCGTCTAAACTGACTGGAGCCGATTCTGAACAGTTGGAATTTTGGCCAAAATCTTCAACGACTGTGAGATTTCTGAATTTGAATAATTAAATAATTTAATTATATTCGATCAGTTGAATCATTGTATGTTATTCCTGATCTGTTATGTGGTGATTTGTTGTATAGTTGAATCATATTCGTTGTGATATCATGTTATAGTATGTCAGTTTGGATCTGTAAAATTCTGATGTAATTTCAATATAGTTCTCATCTTTATTGTTTTTATTTTCATTCTATTTTTATTTTTATTCCTTTATAGAAATGAAAAAAATTGAATCTTTGTTGCTTTAGAAACAAAGATGAAATTCTGAATCTTTATTTTTGTTTTTACAAAGTAAGACGAAAAATTGAATCTTTGTTGCTTTACAAACAAAGATGAAATTTTGAATCTTTATTTTGTTTTTACAAAGTAAAATGAAAAATTGAATCTTTGTTTATTTTACAACAAAGAAAAAAAAGTTAAATCTTTATTTTTGGTTCAACACATAAAATGAAAAGTTGAGTTTTTGTTTTGATTAGCTAAATAAAACAAAGGTTTGATCTTTATTTTTGATTCACAAAATAAAACAAAAGTTAAAGCTTTATATTTTGATTTGCAAAGTAAACAAAAATTGAATCTTTATTTTTGATTTACAAAGAGGGAATCTTTATTTTGATTTACATAAAAAGAACAAAAGATTAAATCTTTATTTGGTTTATGATTTATAAAATAAGGAAAGTTAAAATCTTTTAAATTTTAATTAAAAGATGAATTAAGGTTATATATTTTATTTTGATATCGAATAAAGATTAGATATTTTATTTTACAAATAAAGATTTGCCATTTTATTTGTTTTACAAATAAAACAAAGATGAGACCTTTTATTGTGATTCATCAGATTTATACACCGAATCATATATTGTGTTGTATGGTGGACATTGTAATGACTATGTTAGGTAAATAGAAATGGTTAGACAAAAAACCATTATTTTTGGTTAGCATATTTCGACACCAAATTTAGTTGATTTAGATAGGAAAATTTACATTTTTCTAATATAATAAAGAGGAATAGGAAAATCCACATTTTTCTATTATAGAAAATTTACATTTTTCTATTTTAATAAAGAGTAACAGGAAATTTATATTTTTTTATTTTAATAAAGTGTAATAGGAAATTTACATTTTTCTATGGTAATAAAGAGAGATAGAAAATTTACTTTTTTTATATTAAAATATAAGATTTACATTTTCCTGTGAGAAGATGAAAGATTTACTATTTTTCTTTGTAACAATGAAAGGTTTATAAGAATTTACATTTTTCATTGTAAAAGAAAAGAAGATAAAATATATACATTTTATGAAAAAGCATAAAAAGTTCATTTGTACATTATAAAAATGAAATAGCATAAAAAGTTCATTTGTATGTTATTAAAATGAAATAGGATAAAGAGCTCATTTTTATGCCTTTAAAACAAATAGAATAAAAAGTTCATTTTTGCGTCTTTAAAACAAATAGGATAAAAGCACATTTTTATAATTAAAGAAAGAGTACATTTAAAAAAAAACATAATTTTTGTCGCATTAGAATTGGCGAACAAAAATGTCATTTTTATTGAATATGAAATATACATCGTTGAAACATCATTTTTGTCGCATTAGAATTGGCGAACAAAAATGTCATTTTTATTGAATATGAAATATACATCGTTGAAACATCATTTTTGTCGCATTAGAATTGGCGAACAAAAATGCCATTTTTATTGAATATGGAATATACATCATTGAAACATCATTTTTGTCGCATTAGAATTGGCAAACAAAAACGTCATTTTTATTTGATATAAAATTATACATTGTTGAAACCATCACTTTTGTCGCATTAGAATTGGCGGACAAAAATATTGTTTTTTTATAGAATACAAAAGGAATGGATTTTAGATTAGGGGAAATCGTAAAATGGTTTATATATATAAATATAAATATGAATATAAATTTTAACGAAACGAGAGCAGCAGTTCGCGTATCGACAATCGTAACTTCAAACGATTATATAGAAAGACCCGACCGTTGGATTTTCCGAAAACTGGAACCGTTAGGACCGTTTTGGGAAGAGCTTTCCAAAGATATAAATTTCATCAAAATCCGACGGTTAGATTTTTAGATATGTGTAAATCAAATTCTGGTAAAAACAACGCCAGAGTCGCCCATTGACCCGAAACGTCATTTATTTATTTCGAGCTATTTTTAATAAATAAAAATTGCGATAAATAGTTATAAATATATATGAAATGTTTTAAATTATAATTATGTGACAATTATTTGAAAAGGCCGAGTTTAACTCATTTCAAATAATTGCACGACGATTAAATAAAAGATGTAAGAAGACGATGGTTGAAGACCGGCGATCTTCACATCGAATGGACGATGACTTCTGATACCTTGGACTGATTTGCTCCCAAGACAGGGTGGAAGCAGTATTTGTCCGGACGTGTGTGTTGGTCGTGCGGATAAGCGAGCGCCTTCTTGGTGTCTCCAGTTTCGTTTAGACCCAGAACGGACTTGTAAATGGATGCGTGTCTGACGTTGGAATTCGCTACATATAAATGGAAAGCACTTCTTCCAAAAATACTTTAGAAAATAGTTTTTCTAAAAAAATTATCTGTTCTGGTAACCTTAAGCTCTGATACCACGTGTAACACGCCACGTCCCTTAATGTCACTCACAAAGGGAATGCATTAACTTCCATGGAGGTTTTAAGTGAATATAGAACAGAAAAATTACAACAAGACAGATAATAAGTAGTACTTGAAAAATCTAAAACTTCATTTTATTGCAGCGGAAATTAAACATGTTTGTTTCATCACAAAACCATAAATAAGAGTCAAGTACAATATCCATCTTCATAAAACAAAATACATAATCCCATTAAACAAATAGCCATTAAAAATTTAACAAGCTGGACTTTACTTCAACGGTCCAAGCTTTCCAAGACAGATAAAGCAATCCAAACTCCACTAGAGTTGGGCCCAACCTGAGGACCTGGAGGGGGAAAAGGACAGAAATGGAGGGGGTTAGACATAAAGTCTGGCGAGTATGATAATTCTAGCAATACTATTATCAAAATAACTAGACTAAGGCATAAGCTGGAAGACAAGTAAATGTCTATGAACTATTAGGTATGGAAAGTAGATGAAGATAACGTTAAAGATTACATCAAAGATAATGGTAAAGGCACGCCTAATTACTAACAAATAATTACTACACTGCACCGCACATTACTACACTGCACCGCACCAGTCACCCTAAAGGTTGATCCCACTTGCTTCACACAGAAACAATATAAATAGCCTTACATACCCCTAGCTGACTACATATATAGGTGCCGTCTGCCCCTATCTCCACTAGGTGTACCCCACTACCCACTTTCGATCAGCTCCCTACTCGTAGATACCCGTGCTGGCCCCACAGTGGGGTGTATCACTCCCCTAAAGTGGCAACCCGATACAACTTGAGAATGCACGGCTTATACCTACACGATGCAACAAAGTCTTACCTACCAGCCCGGGTCCACACACGCATATGAAATCCATTGGACTTGCGTTGCCACCGCTCCCCGTTTTGGCCTCTTATAATCAAGCCCAGTATGTGTGTCCTGTCCTCGACTTGGGTCGAGCCCACAAAGATACGTTTGGGATACTGGTTGAAATGGGCCCCCACAAGCTACCCACCTAAGCTTGTCAACAATAGTATATCCCACTTAACCCTCTTAGTCATGTTCATTTACATGTGTGTTTGGTTAAGTCTTACTAATCGTATTTCACATGCCACTAAGGGCACCCGCTAGATCCCTCATGCCACCCAAGGCACCTACTTAACCCCCATGTCCCACCTTACATGTTTATCTGGTTAAGTATTTCTAAATTCATTCAGGCCATAACCTCATAAAGACCTCTCACATTAGACTGGCATTTATGGCAGTTGGATTTGCCGGGCGGGTCCGAACAGTCTTACACCATAAAAGAGTCTAACCTCGTGTCATTACAACTGTTATGCTTTAGTTTAGGCCTAGGACCTCTCACATTGGGCTGACATTTGTGACCACTGGATTTGTCGGGCGGTTCCGGGCAGGTTTACGTCACAAACGAGTCCAACCTCGTGTCCTAAGCATTGATTATCACTTATTACCTTTTACCCCAGTTTTAATAATTCCCTATCCAAATTATTAATTAAGTCCACTTTTATTGATGTCCATAATTGACTCAATTATGGTCATCCACTCATGGAATGCAAAATCATATCAATTGCACCCCAACATCTTATTATTAAATCCTTAATATTACCCCTACCCCACGTTTATACGTTGGCTTATTCAACGCATAACAAACGTTAAACAACACATAAGCAAATAAAGTAAATCTAATCATAATAGGGGTGAAACTTGCATAGGTTGCACATGTTAAGGATCTAAAGATGTCAACTTGTTAAATGTCACAATTTACATGAGATGATCACAACCCAAATTTGTGTATGTACTTGCATATGGGTTTTTAGGCAACATAATGATGGTGTGAACTAGCATAGAATTTCACATATGTCATAGCATAATTCTAGATGTCATAATAGATGTCATGGCATATGTTCATAACTTTTCACTAATCAACCTAAACTTTCATATGTGACTTGTCATATAGATCAACATAACCCAAATAATATCAACATCATGATTTGATTAACATGAACTAATTAGCATAGATAGTAACATCATGGCTTTTTAACATGTATGATTCATCACAACTTAGCATAGAAATTCTCAACATACATAACATCATCATAGCATGATTTACAACATATAGGATATCATCACAACATAGCATAGAATTTATAACATACATGATAGTATATGATAATTCACATCATCTACTCATAATCCATTTATGACTCAACCTAATTAAAATAATAATAATCTTGTTAAGACTATCATACTCACAATTTAGAGAAGAAAAGAGAGTTTTTCTTTGCTTTAGAGTTGAGTAGAATTAGGATTTGATTATCTTTTCCCTTCTTAGTTGGCGGCGGCTCCACTGAGTTCCACGGCGGCGGTATGACGGTAGCTATTCTATTTTTCTTATGAATTAGGGTGAGAGACTACCTAGGTATTTATAGAGTTAGGATTTACCTTAGACCGTCAGATCAACACAGAACTAATCCCAACCAACCAGATTAGGTCAAAACCCTAATGGGTCATCACTCAGTCAAAAACAGGCTCAGTCAAAAACCCTAGCCGCCAGACCCAGGTCGACACCATAGTCGACCTGGGGGGGCAGGTCGACACTAGTGTCGACCCCCCAGTCGACCTGCCTGGGCGGGAATTTTCCCGCCCAGCCCGCTTCTGCACTTTCTGTTTGAATTTTAAATTTTCTGCGAGTTGTTTTGAATTTTCTGAAACTTCCGATGGCCATAACTTCTTCATACGAAGTCCAATTCACGCAAACTCGGACTCTATTTCAACCAGAATTCCGAGACGAACACAATGGAGCAACCCGTTTCCCACAATTCTCATGTCTGAGATTAGTTATTCTTTAATTTGTGAATATTAATATTAACAGAATTACGGGGTGTTACATTCTCCCCTCCTTGAAGGATTTCGTCCCCGAAATCTTCAAGTCAAGAAGAATGTATATCCTAACATCCAATCATCCATCTACTCAACCATCAAACACAGGCATCCATTGTCCTTATATACTTCTAATGCTTTCATGTTTAAATGCACAGTGTGTGTATATGTCCCGTTCTAATGCAAAATCAGGCGGTCCACTGATTCAGTTGACCTCCTTAATGCAAATCATGATAGTGTCATGCGTCCATTATGTATGCAAAAGTTCCTTAATGCTACATATTATCTCTATATGCGTGCACAATCATCATCTGGATGCAGCATCCATATGATAAACAATCATCATACATCCATTTTACTAAATACATCCATTTATATGCAATATGCAGTATGAAGTGACTGAGCCGATCTAGTGCCTAATAGTGTGTGTATATGCGTCCACGAGCAACCACTAGCAAACACTTGCATCCACTTTGCATCCATCATACATAACGTGTCTCAAACACATGTTTAAACCATAGGATTATCCAATCTAAAGGTCAAGGATACTAGCGAGAGGATACTCTAAAGGTAAGATAAGTACAAGATAAGCGATAAAGGAGAAATTAAAGGACATACCCTCGAAAAGAAAAGGGTACAACGAACGCATCTTCTCTTCTGTCTCCCAAGTAGTGTTGCTCTCATCATCTCCCCATTGTACTTTGACTAGTCTGACCTCTCGGTACCTCAACTTCTTGATCTCTGACCCAAGAATGCGCGTAGGAGCTTGTCGAATCGTCTCATCACGCTCTATCTCCACCTCTCTAAGCAAGCTCGGCTCTACCACTTCCGCAGTCTCGTGCAAGCATTTCCTCAAATGTGACACATGGAATACGTCATGTACACCACTAAGTCTCTCAGGCAACTCCACTCTATACGCCATCTGTCCAATCTTCTCCTTAATAGGAAACGGTCCTACGAACCTTGGTGCTAACTTCCCAACGGACCCAAAGCGAACAACGTTTCGTAATGGAGACACTTTGACAAAGACCATGTCCCCAACATCAAATTCGAGATCTGTCCTCCTCTTATCCGCATAAGATTTCTACCTATCTTGCGCTGCTTTCATCCTCCTTCGAATCAAGTCGATCTTCTCTGAAGTCTCTCTAATCATATCGGGCCCAAGTAGGATCTTATCCGTAGATTCCCACCAACATGTAGGTGAACGACAAGGTCGTCCATAAAGAGCTTCAAAAGGTGCCATGCCAATGCTGGACTGAAAGCTATTATTATATGCGAACTCTACCAATGGAAGATGCTCTTCCCATGTACCCCAAAAGTCTAGGACACATAGCCTCAATAGATCCTCTAGAATACGATTCACCCTCTTGGTCTGGCCGTCCGTCTGAGGATGATATGCGGTGCTCAAACATAACTGAGTCCCTACCGCTTCTTGCAAGCTTCTCCAAAATTCGCTAGTGAAGATAGGATCGCGGTAGCTCACTATGCTAGAAGGAACACCGTGCAAACGAACTATCTCTCGGACGTACACAGAAGCTACCCATGGAGCGGTCCTCTTACTCTTCACGGGAATGAAATGGGCGCTCTTAGTAAGTCTATCTACTATAACCCAAATCCCCGTATTACCCTTCCTCGATCTCGGTAATCCGTCAATAAAGTCCATCGGGACGCTTTCCCACTTCCATAGTGGAACCTCCAATGGGTGAAGTAACCCACCGGGTTTCTTTTGCTCCGCTTTTACTTGTTGGCACACCAAGCATCTAGCGACATTCTCGGCCACGTCCCTCTTCATACCGGCCCAAAAGAAAACTCGCTTCATGTCTTTGTACATCTTGTCTCCGCCGGGATGAATGGTCATCTTCGAACGATGTGCATCGTCAAGAACGGTCTTCCTTAGGTCATCGTCTTTAGGTACACAAAGTCTACCATCCCTACGTAACCAAACCCTATCATCTAGGGTATACCTACGGAGATGGCTTGATGACTCCCCTCCTTTGAGCTTTTCTACTAATTCAACCAAGTGTGGGTCGTCTCGCTGTGCCTCGCCAATCCGTCCCAAAAGCGTAGGTCTGACCTCCAAGGATGCTAGCAAACCGGGTACAAAGTCAACGGAAGGTCTAAAGTCAAACATCGAAATGAATTCTAAGCTTCGCCGCTCAACAAACAAAGGACTTAAGGATAATCTTTTTCTACTTAAGGCATCGGCCACTACGTTACCCTTGCCAGGGGTATATGCTATCTCGAATTCGTAGGACGCCAAGAACTCCATCCACCCTAACATATCTCCCTTCTCTAGAGACCACATGCCCTAAATTCCTCATTCCCTCCTCCAAAAATGATATCTTGGAGAACTTAGCTTTAAGCTGGTGCACTTGTAGGGTCCCTAAGCTTTACCTAAGATGTAGGGCATGCTCTTCTCTGCTTCTGGAGAAAACCAGGATATTATCTCGTGTAAAATCGTCACAACGATCCATCTCTCACGCAGACCATCCTAGTCGAATTCGACATCCCCAAGTGCAAGCCCCAAAGGCCTAAACCAATATCTGACAAACACCCAAGGGATACCTCCTTTGAATTCAGACGACCTACGTGAGATGATACTAGTAAGATGGTCAACCAATTGAGCACTTAACCGACTCTGGCCGTCCTTGCCAGTCTTGCTCCAAAACTACCGCTGATTACATAGCGGGCTTTGCTTAATCTATTAAGCACATATGAAAACTTATTTCGCGCCTATGGGTAGACCCCGCATTTTATCAATGACGTCTCCATACTCACGGACCACGCAAATAGGTTCCTGATCATCGTTAGATGCGTCAGAAGATTCTAGGCAGCTAAGCATCACTGAACCCCTAAGGTCGCAAGAAATATGAGGGTTTTTCTATAACGAATCAATAGTCTAACTACCCTCCTTTCACAATCTAGGATGGCACCTCGCTTGGCTAGCCAATCCACCGCTAGAATCAAACTACAGCCCGTGAAACCAAGGACAAAGGCGTTGCATTCAAACTCAACGCCCGAGATAAACACTCTCAAGTCCCGACAAATCATAGAAAGATGAGCCGAACCACCAATAGGATTTGAGACTACTAAGGGATCAGTAACAAGACTAGTATCTAGGTGCAGTGTTTCAACTAATGATGTAAAAATAAACGAATATGATGTGCCCGAATCGAATAAGGTACGGACAGGGTGATCAAACAGAAAAACTAAGCTTTCAACAGAAATAGTTCTACCTCGTTCTTGCAGCGGTGGGACCGCGAGAGCCTGAACTTGTCCCCTTGCCTGCCCTGGTGCCATAAGAGCCTGCACCTGTCCTCCCGAGGTAGCCCCTGCCCTCTGCCCCTTCTTTGGGCAGTCCTTCACTAGATGTCCTGCATCGCCACAGTGAAAATAGCCAGTCTTCTTTTTCTTTCGGCAATCCTTGCTGAGATGGCCTGGGGTCCCACAGTTATAGCATTTCTTCTTTCCCTTAGCATTGTTGCCTTTGCCACCTTTATTTTGATCCCCTTTCTTCTCGGGTGCCTTATCAGCTTTAGTGCCTTTCTCCTCGTGCATGAGTGACATGTCTACTAGCTTCTCAAAGGTGGCCCCCATAGGGATGTGGGTCATAGCCAACCCTTGCAACGGTTCATTCAATCCATTAACGAACCTCAGCGCCTTCTTCTCCGGCGTGTTCACTAAGTCTAAGCCAAACCTTGCTAACTGATTAAATTTGTTAACATATTCTTTCACTGATGAGCTTCCTTGCTTCAATGTCAAGAACTTTTCCATATATAAATTTTCTTCTGCCCTAGAGAGAAACTTCGCCTCGAACCTACGTCCAAAATCCGCCCAAGAGTCAACAGGACGCTCCCCATTAGTGACCTCCAACCAAAACGAGGCCTTTCCCTTCATTAGCCAAGCTTCTAATCTAACTCTCCTCCCTTCTTCCACTTCAAAGATTTCTAACAATTCTTCCACCTCCTTAAGCCAATCTCTAGCTTCCACAAACGTTTCTGACCCTTGAAAGGGTTTTCCACCCATAGTTTTAAATTCCTTGCACGTCTTTGCAAAAGTATCTACGCGAGGAGGAGGAGGAACGGGTGCAACTGGTGGTGGAGGAACATTGGCTGGACCCGCAGCGGCCCTAGCCTCTAACAACCTCCTATACCATCCTGGTATCGTTACACCATCAGGAAGGTTAAGATCTTCAGCCATGCTGAAACGAAAAAGGAAAGATTCAAAATGGAGAATTCGAAAGATAAAGATATATGGCTATTTGGGGATTATGTTTTTCATAAAAATTTTCCTCTTTAAATTTCTCATTAAAACATGTTTTTGAAAGCACTTCTTCCAAAAATACTTTAGAAAATAGTTTTTCTAAAAAAATTATCTGTTCTGGTAACCTTAAGCTCTGATACCACGTGTAACACCCCACGTCCATTAATGTCACTCACAAAGGGAATGCATTAACTTCCATGGAGGTTTTAAGTGAATATGGAACAGAAAAATTACAACAAGACAGATAATAAGTAGTACTTGAAAAATCAAAAACTTCATTTTATTGCAGCGGAAATTAAACATGTTTGTTACATCACAAAACCATAAATCAGAGTCAAGTACAATATCCATCTTCATAAAACAAAATACATAATCTCATTACACAAATAGCCATTAAAAAGATAACAAGCTGGACTTTACTTCAACGGTCCAAGCTTTCCAAGAGAGATAAAGCAATCCAATCAAACTCCACTAGAGCTGGGCCCAACCTGAGGACCTGGAGGGGGAAAAAGGATAGAAATGGAGGGGGTCAGACATAAAGTCTGGCGAGTATGATAATTCTAACAATACTATTATCAAAATAACTAGACTAAGGCATAAGCTGGAAGACAAGTAAATGTCTATGAACTATTAGGTATGGAAAGCAGATGAAGATAACGTTAAAGATAACGTCAAAGATAACGGTAAAGGCACGCCTAATTACTAAAGAATAATTACTACACTGCACCGCACATTACTACACTGCACCGCACCAGTCACCCTAAAGGTTGATCCCACTTGCTTCACACAGAAACAATAAAAATAGCCTTACGTACCCCTAGCTGACTACATAGGTGTCGTCTGCCCCTATCTCCACTAGGTGTACCCCACTACCCACTTTCGATCGGCTCCCTACTCGTAGATACCCGTACTGGCCCCACAGTGGGGTGTATCACTCCCCTAAAGTGGCAACCCGATACAACTTGAGAATGCACTGCTTATACCTACACGATGCAACAAAGTCCTACCTACCAACCCGGGTCCACACACGCATATGAAACCCGTTGGACTTGCATTGCCACCGCTCCCCGTTTTGGCCTCTTATAGTCAAGCCCAGTATGCGTGTCCCGTCCTCGACTTGGGTCGAGCCCATAAAGATACGTTTGGGATACTGGTTGAAATGGGCCCCCACAAGCTACCCACCTAAGCTTGTCAACAATAGTATATCCCACTTAACCCTCTTATTCATGTTCATTTACATGTGTGTTTGGTTAAGTCTTACTAATCATATTTCACATGCCACTAAGGGCACCCGGACAGTCTTACACCATAAAAGAGTCTAACCTCGTGTCTTTACAACTGTTATGCCTTAGTTTAGGCCTAGGACCTCTCACATTGGGCTGACATTTGTGACCACTGGATTTGCCGAGCGGTTCCGGGCAGGTTTACGTGACAAACGAGTCCAACCTCGTGTCCTAAGCATTGATTATCACTTATTACCTTTTACCCCAGTTTTAATAATTCCCTATCCAAATTATTAATTTAAGTCCACTTTTATTGATGTCCATAATTGACTCAATTATGGTCATCCACTCATGGAATGCAAAATCATATCAATTGCACCCCAACATCTTATTATTAAATCCTTAATATTACCCCTACCCCATGTTTATACGTTCGCTTATTCAATGCATAACATACGTTAAACAACACATAAGCAAATAAAGTAAATCTAATCATAATAGGGGTGAAACTTGCATAGGTTGCACATGTTAAGGATCTAAAGATGTCAACTTGTTAAATGTCACAATTTACATGAGATGATCACAACCCAAATTTGTGTATGTACTTGCATATGGGTTTTTAGGCAACATAATGATGGTGTGAACTAGCATAGAATTTCACATATGTCATAGCATAATTCTAGATGTCATAATAGATGTCATGGCATATGTTCATAACTTTTCACTAATCAACCTAAACTTTCATATGTGACTTGTCATATAGATCAACATAACCCAAATAATATCAACATCATGATTTGATTAACATGAACTAATTAGCATAGATAGTAACATCATGGCTTTTTAACATGTATGATTCATCACAACTTAGCATAGAAACTCTCAACATACATAACATCATCATAGCATGATTTACAACATATAGGATATCATCACCACATAGCATAGAATTTATAACATACATGATAGCATATGACAATTCACATCATCTACTCATAATCCATTTATGACTCAACCTAATTAAAATAATAATAATCTTGTTAAGACTATCATACTCACAATTTAGAGAAGAAAAGATAGTTTTGCTTTGCTTTAGAGTTGAGTAGAATTAGGATTTGATTAGCTTTTCCCTTTTTAGTTGGCGGCGGCTCCAATGAGTTCCATGGCGGCGGTATGACGGTAGCTATTCTATTTTTCTTATGAATTAGGGTGAGAGACTACCTAGGTATTTATAGAGTTAGGATTTATTTTAGACCGTCAGATCAACATAGAACTAATCCCAGCCAACCAGATTAGGTCAAAACCCTAATGGGTTATCACTCAGTCAAAAACAGGCTCAGTCAAAAACCCTAGCCGCCAGACCCAGGTCGACACCCAGGTCGACACCATAGTCGACCTGGGGGGGGGCAGGTCGACACTAGTGTCGACCCCCCAGTCGACCTGCCTGGGCGGGAATTTTCCCGCCCAGCCCGCTTCTGCAATTTCTATTTGAATTTTAAATTTTCTGCGAGCTATTTTGAATTTTCTGAAACTTCCGATGGCCATAACTTCTTCATACGAAGTCCAATTCATGCAAACTCGGACTCTATTTCAACCAGAATTCCGAGACGAACACAATGGCGCAACCCTTTTCCCACAATTCTCACGTCTGAGATTAGTTATTCTTTAATTTGTGAATATTAATATTAACAGAATTACGGGGTGTTACAATATGTCTGTTTGGTGGTATAGAATTTATTCTCTACTTAACATCCCGATATGTTGTAATAGTTATCGATAGCATGACGTTGAATTGTCAATATGGCACGCCAAGATGCAATGATCAAGGCTTTGTTGAAAAGCAGGCCTTGTGGTCTAAGATCAAAGCATAGTCTGTTTAGGCATAGCTTTGTGCATAACGTGACTTCGCGAGCCTCACACCCCGGTATGAGTCAAAAACGGGATATGGACCGTAGGGAGTGCATACGTTTCTTTCTAGCTAGAAGTGGTGTTTGGGCTTTAACACGGCCCGGCATTTTACTATGTGGATTTTGAATTGAGGTACCTTGTTTTTATAGGCCGGAAGTGGTCATATTATAAGTCCAAAGGGGCCGGGAAACGTATGTTCAGGAATTGCCAATCCACTACCGTTAGGTGGGGACCGGCCCTACCGTTACAAGGGTTGCCCATAGGTGTGATCCTGAGGCATTTGCTAGAGTGTCTCGAATCGGAAGAGGACGATCCCTAGCCTCGACTTCATGACAGAAACCCAATCCCCAATACGACAACATTTCGGTTTTGATTGTAAACTTATATACGGCGACATAGTATGATGGGGTACTATGCCGTCTAGGATTGATATATTTAAATTTGAAGTATTTTAATATTGCCTAGACACTAATAATAATATTAAAATATTACTTTTCACGTAATAAGCATATTTGATCATCATAAGAGAAAACTCTATCCTCCTGTATGTGTTGCATTGTGTGATAGGATCTGAGTCTCATGATGATTTCATTTTTCAAAAGTCATTTCGCTGTTTTACATAAACTTTATAAAATATTGCACTGGCAATCCAATGGAGTAAACCCGTTCCGCGTTAGCGGCGTGGTCCTGAGATTTTCCATGTAGTTAGATAATTTAGTTAAGAATTCTCACACCAGTCCCATGACTGTGTCGTAGTTTGTTTCACTTTTGCAAACTCGGGTGTCCTCTTTCCATACGAGCAGCCAATTGATAGGTTCAGGTGATACATTCTGTTTGGAGCTTGCTTGGATGGAAGAAGGAGAAGGCTCTTCTCTAATTTTATCTTGCTTTGAGACATTTTTCCATCTTTTGTTTTTGATTTATGTAATGGAATTTGGAATTTATTTCCTTATCTTTTGAGACTTACTGTATTGCTAAGTGGATCCTGTAAAACTGCATACTCTGATGTTCTGTTGTGTTGCTGATGACATTTTATTTCCGCTGAAATGTTTATGTGTTATGTTCTTTCTCTGAGATCTGTTTATTGTTGTAATTATGTGGTATTCCAAAATGATTATCTTTGCTTTCGGTCAACAGAAGTTTAGGGTCATCACAGTTGGTATCAGAGCGAAGGGTTAACCTTAGCTTTGGAATATAACATATTTAGAACAATTCGTCTAGATAGAATCCACACAATTCTAAGACGAGTAGCTCATTAGAGATAGGACTAGTAATGTCCTAGAGTGAGCACAGCAGAATAGCACATATTTACCAGTCATTACATCATCATCTTTTCATCTCGCCCTTATCTTATCTTTTCTTGAAAAATTCTCAATTTTGTTGGTCTGACTCTTTCCTTGATGGTACAAACTGATTTAAAATGGATACTAGAGCAAGAACAGCTCGAGGCGGAGCCCAGGTGGAGCTCGAGGCGGGGCTAGAGGAGGAGCCCGAGTAGGAGCTGGAGGGCAAGCTAGAGATGAGACACCCATCACTCAGGAACAGCATCATTCAGAGGTCGTAGTCGAACGACCTCCACCTCCACAGCCTTTTGATTTGGAGAGAATGTCAAAGAAATTCAAAAACCTTGGAGGTGTACCTTTCACGGGGCGAGAGTCTGCGATTCAGGCCGAAGCATGGCTTAAAGATTGCGAAAAGATCCTAGAGGGCTTGGAATTGGAAGATCAGCGAAAGCGTTACCTGGTAGTTTGGCAACTAAAAGAGGAAGCAGGGCATTGGTGGGATACGATCAAAATCTGCAATGACGTGGCCAATATGTCTTGGGCCAGATTTAAGGAGCTTTTCAATGAGAAGTATATACCCCCACAAGCCAGAGAGCGCCTGCGCGAGCAGTTCGTTAATTTACAGCAAGGGAATATGACCGTTTCTGAGTATGTGAGGAAGTTTGATGAGCTTTCACGATATGCTCCTAGTTTGATTCAAGATCCAGTAGAGAAGAATAAGAAATTTATCAAGGGGATGTCCAAGAAATATTTGAATCAAGTCACTGCCCATATTAAGCTTCCTTTCAATGAAGTAGTAGAGATGGCGTGCCGCTATGTGGAAAATGATGAGTCTGGACCGCAGGATAGAGGGAAAAGTCAAGGCAACAACCAGAAGGAACAGGCTAACAAGAAACAGGAGGCGAGCAATTCTTCTACAGCTAAACCCTGAGGGAAGAAGAGGGATAGGAGCAAGGTGACCTGCTATAACTGCGGCAAGATTGGGCATTTTGATTACGAGTGTAGAGCACCTAAAAGGGTCAAGAGAAATGATTCAGGCCCTAGTCAGAACCGTGGTCAGAATCCCCAGAATCGTGGTCAGAATTCTCAGAATCGTGGTCAGAACCCCAGGAACACCCAGGATTGCTATAACTGCCATAAGCCGGGGCACTTTGCCAGAAACTGTCCCCTGTTGAAGAAAACCGAAGTGGCACATGTTTATGAGGGAGCAGCTGCACCAGCTTCGACTGAGGGGCCTGATAAACCCGAAGTCTTAGGAGGTACGCTTAATATTAAGAACATCCCTATTACTGTCTTATTTGATACTGGTGCTACACGAAGCTTTATTTCTAATGATGCGATTAAAAAGTTGAAACTGAAACCAAGGAAACTCAAAAATTTGATTAG
The DNA here is from genome assembly GCA_030737875.1 of Allium sativum. Taxonomy (NCBI): domain Eukaryota; kingdom Viridiplantae; phylum Streptophyta; class Magnoliopsida; order Asparagales; family Amaryllidaceae; genus Allium; species Allium sativum. The sequence goes on from CM060923.1 coordinate 244,566,298, forward strand.
AGCTAATAGCACGATAGGAGGTTCTCTTATTCTTGATCAGTATTGTAGAGTACCTGTTTCTTATTCTCGCTGCAAATTTCCCTTTGACTTGATCGTTATGAGTTTCTCCGACTATGATGTCATCCTTGGGATAGATTGGCTGACAAAATATGAGGCCGAAGTCAAATGTGCCGAAAGAATTGTCAAAGTTTAAACTAATCTTGGAAATGTATGTATCCCCTGCCATGGCTCAGCCACCGACAGGAAAACATTCTGGTCCTCTCTAGAAGTTACCCCTACTTCTATTGAGGATATCCCTGTCGTCAAAGATTACGCTGATGTATTCAAAGAAGTTGAGGGCTTACCTCCACATAGAGAAATCAGCTTCCGAATTGATTTAGCTCCGAATGCAAGGCCTATTGTACATCCCATTTGGAGAATGTCGCCAAAAGAAAGAGAGGAGCTGAAAAATCAAACCAAGCAGCTTTTGTGGAAGGGTCTGATCAGGCCCAGCTTCTCAGAATGGGGAGCAGCAGTGGTGTTCATCCCACAATCGGACGATACTCTCAGGCTATGTGTAGACTACCGTGATCTCAACAAACAAACTCTGAAGAACAAATACCCACTGCCTCGTATTGATGACTTGCTTGACCACTTGCATGGGGCACGAGTATTCTCTAGGATGGACCTAGCTACAGGCTTCCATCAACTTCGCATTGCATAGGAGTGTGTGCCTTTAACTGCTTTCAAAGGACCAGACATCTTTTATGAATGGCTAGTAATGCCCTTCGGTCAATGTAATGCTCCGGCATATTTTGTTGACCTGATGAATAGAGTATTTAGAGATGTTTTAAATAAATTTGTGCTCGTGTTCATCGATGACATCCTCATCTTTTCTAAATCCACTGTTGAGCACGAACAGCATCTGAGAGAAGTCTTAGAGATTTTGCGAAGAAATGTGCTGAAAGCAAAATTTTCTAAATGCATATTCTGGCAAGAAGAGGTGAAATTTCTCGGCCATGTTGTATCAAAGGAAGGCATCTCAGTAGATCCAGGAAAGGTCTCAGCCATCCAAGAGTGGAAGCAGCCTAGAACTCCCACGGAGGTCAGAAGTTTCTTGGGACTGGCTGGCTATTATCGGAAATTTGTCAAAGATTTTTCGAAGGTAGCTTGCCCATTGACAAACCTGAACAAGAAACATACAAAATTCAAGTGGACACCGGAATGCGAGACAACTTTCCTAGAGCTAAAGAAGAGGTTGACCAATGCTCCTGTGTTGACCATCATAGATGGCAATCAGGATTTGAAGGTCTGGACCAACGCCTCTAAGCAAGGTATTGGTGCGGTGCTGATGCAAAGAGGCAGAGTTGTCGCATATGCTAGCCGCCAGCTGAAACTGCATGAGAAGAATTACGTCACGCATGATCTTGAACTAATGGTCATTGTGTTTGCTCTTAAAATATGGAGGCATTATCTCTTGGGTGAGAAATTTGAAATTTACACGGATCACAAATCCTTGAAACACCTTTTTACCCAAAAAGATTTGAATATGAGGCAGCAACGATGGGTCGAATTTCTTGCATCATATGACCTGGATATCCTATATAATCCGGGAAAAGCCAACGTTGTAGCCGATGCACTCAGTAGAAAGAATGCAGAATGCAATAATCTCATTATCGCCAATCTCATTATCACTCCTACTCTGATTGATAAAGTCTCTGCTCTTCAGAAGAATGATGAATTTATTCAGAAGCTTTGTGAGCGAATTCGTAAAGGCGAGGCCTCAAGTTTCCAGATTGACGATAATGGGACCCTTAGATTACAAGGGCGAATTTGTGTGCCAGACATTGCTGAGCTAAAAAGAGAAGTGATGGATGAGTGGCACAAATCTAAAATCAGCGTCCATCCAGGTGTAAACAAGATGTACCATGATCTCAAGCGCACCTTTTGGTGGAAATCGATGAAGAGAGATATTTCTATTTATGTTGCTAGATGTCCCACTTGTTAGCAAGTTAAAAGTGATCAACAGAAACTGGCAGGTTTGTTGCAACCACTGGGAGTTCCGGGTTGGAAGTGGGAGGAAATTTCTATGGACTTTATAGATGGCTTGCCCCGAAGCAGAAAAGGCAACGATAGTATATGGATGATTGTCGACCGCTTAACAAAGTCTGCCCATTTCATCCATGTTCGGTCCAATAGAACAGCTCGTAGTTTGGCACAGCTTTATCTCAGAGAGATAGTCAGACTGCATGGGGTTCCCAAAAGCATTGTCAGTGATCGGGATCCATTATTTACCAGCAAATTCTGGGAGGCTTTTCAAGAAGAGCCTGGGACCAAGTTGAATCTGAGCTCTGCCTATCACCCTCAGACAGATGGCCAGACTGAGAGGGTGAATCGTGTTTTGGAAAACTTATTGCGTGCTTGCATCCTTGATTATGGCGGTTCATGGGAAGACCACTTGCACTTGGTGGAATTCTCCTATAATAATAGCTACCAAGCAAGCTTGGGGATGTCACCGTTTGAATTACTTAATGGCAGGCCGTGCAGATCTCCGGCATGTTGGGTGGAGTTAGGCAATCAACTAGTCTTGGGCCCCGACATGGTTCGTGAAGCATCGGATAAGGTTGACTTGATTAAGAAGCGCTTGTTGACTGCTCAGATCCGACAAAAGAGCTATGCAGACCAGCGAAGAAGAAATCTAGAATTCGCTGTGGGTGATCAAGTATACTTGAAGGTTTCTCCTTTGAGAGGCGTGATTCGTTTTGGGAAGACGGGAAAGTTGGCACCGAGATTCATTGGTCCATTCCCTATTCTCGAAAGGATTGGTACTCTCGCTTATAGAGTGCAGCTACCTGACTAGTTGCCAGGGGTGCATGATGTATTTCATGTGTCTCAACTCCGCAAGCATGTTTACGATCCAGATCTGATAGAGGACTAATTAAATCAACAGGTCCTAGATATTGCTCCAAATCTGATAGTGTGGAAGGACCCGATTAAGATCATTGGCAAAGAAACCAAAATCTTGAGGAACAAGAAGATCAACCTAGTCAAGGTTCAATCGAGTGGGGATCCTAGGGACTGTACTTGGGAGACAGATGATAACATCAAAAAGGCTTACCCCAAGTGCAGAGTGGATATCTCTGAGTAACTCTTGTACTGAGGTAGGTTTATACCAATCCATCTTGGTTCCTACTTTACTTTGTTTCCTTTTCGAGGACGAAAATTCTTAAGTGGGGGAGATTGTAACAACACGGAAAATCCGAACCAATTTAAAAATTTTATTTTAAATTATTTGGTGGAAAAATGTGGCAAAAATTAAAATTTTCATTTTTTAAATAATATTAAAGCCAGTGAAAATGGTCAATTTTCAAACGATCTCTGTTTTCGACGAAACCACTTTCATTGGACCGGAATGTCATATTATTGCTAGGTTTCAATTTTTAGAATTTTTCGAATTAATATGTGAGCGTGGCGAAGGAAAATGTGTTTGGTCGATTACAGTCAAATTTAATCGACTGAAAAATAGCCATTTTTCAAACAGTCTCAGAACTCGACAAAATTAGTTTTGTTAAGACCGTATCAACATAACATAGACAAATATATTTTTTCTGGATTTTTCTGAGTCTGTTTGTGGCCTCGATGAATTTATTTTTGCAGACGAATTAAATTAATAAAGGAATTAAATATTAAATTAAATAATACAGGCCTCAAACAGCCATTTGGGCTGACGGGACCTATCCCATTGGATCCGGAATATGGGCTATTGGCTAAGGTCACTTTCTACTGGACTGAAATTGAACCGGTTTGAAAATTATGGATTTAATTATAAAAATACACTAAAAACAATATAAAAATAGGAAAAACCCTAAAATCAAATATACTATTCACTGCCTTCTTCGTAGTCGCCGCCCTCCTGCATCTATGGCCAAAATTGTCCCTCCCTTCCACCATTAAAATCCTGAAATCCTCTCACTGAAACGTCCTACTCCTATTGGGGTTTTTGTAGAGGACATTCTCCTCCACACATCCGTATGGTGAACCCCCCTGTAATTGCCTGTAGCGCTCGCTCCAGACCCACGAAGTCCGCCGCTTTCCACCGTGTCGGCCCCCCTAGGCTCGACCGAGCTCGGCCAAACCACCCCCACCCCACCCCCCCCCCCCCCCCCCCGCCCCGCGTGCGCCGTCCGACCTGCTCCGACGTCCCCCCTTCTGATCGACGAACCCTACAACCGATTTGGTGAAAAATCGAACCAAAGTTTTGAGCAGAAACTGAAAGCTTACGGCCGATACTTTTTTAGGGAAGAAAGGTTATTTTCTTTATTAATTTATTAATTAATTAATTTAAATTGTTTTAAAAACTTCATTTAACCATAACTAATCCATACGAACATGAAATTGAATAATTTCAGAAGTTGTGTGATCGTGTGACTGAGATCTACGCGTCTAAACTGACTGGAGCTGATTCTGAACATTTGGAATTTTAGCCAAAATCTTCAACGATTGTGAGATTTTTGAATTTGAATAATTAAATAATTTAATTATATTCGATCAGTTGAATCATTGTATGTTATTCCTGATCTGTTATGTGGTGATTTGTTGTATAGTTGAATTATATTCGTTGTGATATCATGTTATAGTACGTCGGTTTGGATCTGTAAAATTCTGATGTAATTTCAATAAAGTTCTTATCTTTATTGTTTTTATTTTCATTCTATTTTTACTTTTATTTTTATTCCTTTATAGAAATGAAAAAAATTGAATCTTCGTTGCTTTACAAACAAAGATGAAATTCTGAATCTTTATTTTTGTTTTTACAAAGTAAGATGAAAAATTGAATCTTTGTTGCTTTACAAACAAAGATGAAATTTTGAATCTTTATTTTGTTTTTACAACGTAAAATGAAAAATCTTTGTTTATTTTACAACAAAGAAAAAAAAGTTAAATCTTTATTTTTGGTTCAACACATAAAATGAAAAGTTGAGTTTTTGTTTTAATTAGCTAAATAAAACAAAGGTTTGATCTTTATTTTTGATTTACAAAATAAAACAATAGTTAAAGCTTTATATTTTGATTTGCAAAGTAAACAAAAATTGAATCTTTATTTTTTATTTACAAAGAGGGAATCTTTATTTTGATTTACATAAAAAGAACAAAGGATTAAATCTTTATTTGGTTTATGATTTATAAAATAAGGAAAGTTAAAATCTTTTAAATTTTAATTAAAAGATGAATTAAGGTTAGATATTTTATTTTGATATCGAATAAAGATTAGATATTTTATTTTATAAATAAAGATTTTCCATTTTATTTGTTTTACAAATAAAACAAAGATGAGACCTTTTATTGTGATTCATCAGATTTATACACTGAATCATATATTGTGTTGTATGGTGGACATTGTAATGACTATGTTAGGTAAATAGAAATGGTTAGACAAAAAACCATTATTTTTGGTTAGCATATTTCGACACCTAATTTAGTTGATTTAGATAGGAAAATTTACATTTTTCTAATAAAATAAAGAGAAATAGGAAAATCTACATTTTTCTATTATAGAAAATTTACATTTTTCTATTTTAATAAAGAGTAATAGGAAATTTACATTTTTCTATTTTAATAAAAGTGTAATAGGAAATTTACATTTTTCTATGGTAATAAAGAGAGATAGAAAATTTACTTTTTTATATATTAAAATATAAGATTTACATTTTCCTGTGAGAAGATGAAAGATTTACTATTTTTCTTTGTAACAATGAAAGGTTTATATTTTCCAATGTAAAGATAAAAGAATTTACATTTTTCATTGTAAAAGAAAAGAAGATAAAATATATACATTTTATGAAAAAGCATAAAAAGTTCATTTGTATATTATAAAAATGAAATAGCATTAAAAGTTCATTTGTATGTTATTAAAATGAAATTGGATAAAGAGCTCATTTTTATGCCTTTAAAACAAATAGAATAAAAAGTTCATTTTTGTGTCTTTAAAACAAATAGGATAAAAGCACATTTTTATAATTAAAGAAAGAGTACATTTAAAAAAAAAACATCGTTTTTGTCGCATTAGAATTGGCGAACAAAAATGTCATTTTTATTGAATATGAAATATACATCGTTGAAACATCATTTTTGTCGCATTAGAATTGGCGAACAAAAATGTCACTTTTATTGAATATGAAATATACATCGTTGAAACATCATTTTTGTCGCATTAGAATTGGCAAACAAAAAACTCATTTTTATTGAATATGAAATATACATCGTTGAAACATTATTTTTGTCGCATTAGAATTGCTGAACAAAAATGTCATTTTTATTTGATATAAAATTATACATTGTTGAAACCATCACTTTTGTCGCATTAGAATTGGCGGACAAAAATATTGTTTTTTTATAGAATACAAAAGGAATGGATTTTAGGTTAGGGGAAATCGTCAAATGGTTTATATATATATATAAATATAAATATAAATTTTAACGAAACGAGAGCGGCAGTTCGCGTATTGACAATCGTAACTTCAAACGATTATATAGAAAGATCCAACTGTTGGATTTTCCCAAAACTGGAACCGTTAGGACCGTTTTGGGAAGAGCTTTCCAACGATATAAATTTCATCAAAATCCGACGGTTAGATTTTAAGGTATGTGTAAATCAAATTCTGGTAAAAACAGCGCCAGAGTCGCCCGTTGACCCGAAACGTCATTTATTTATTTCGAGCTATTTTTAATAAATAAAAATAGCGATAAATAGTTATAAATATATATGAAATGTTTTAAATTATAATTAAGCGACAATTATTTGAAAAGGCCGAGTTTAACTCATTTCAAATAATTGCACGACGATTAAATTAAAGATGTAAGAAGACGATGGTTGAAGACCGGCGATCTTCACATCGAATGGACGATGACTTCTAATACCTTGGACTGATTTGCTCCCAGGACTGGGTAGAAGCAGTAATTGTCCGGACGTGTGTGTTGGTCGTGCGGATAAGCGAGCGCCTTCTTGGTGTCTCCGGTTTCGTTCAGACCCAGAACGGACTTGTAAATGGATGCGTGTCTGACGTTGGAATTCGCTTCATGTAATTAAATCGATTTCTATTAATATATGTTTGTTTGGTGGTAGAAAATTTATTCTCTACTTAACACCCCGATACGTAGTAATAGTTATCGATAGCATGGCGTTGAATTATCAATGTGGCATGCCAAGATGCAATGATCAAGGCTTTGTTGAAAAGCAGGCCTTGTGGTCGAAGATCAAAGTATAGTCTGTTTAGGCATAGCTTTGTGTATAACGTGACTTCGCGAGCCTCACACCCCGGTATGAGTCAAAAACGGGATATGGACCGTAGGGAGTGCATACGTTTCTTTCTAGCTAGAAGTGGTGTTTGGGCTTTAACACGGCCCGGCACTTTACTATGTGGATTTTGAATTGAGGTACCTCGTTTTTATAGGCCGGAAGTGGTCATATTATAGGTCCAAAGGGGCCGGGAAACGTATGTTCAGGAATTGCCAATCCACTACCGTTAGGTGGGGACCGGCCCTACCGTTCCAAGGGTTGCCCATAGGTGTGATCCTGAGGCATTTTCTAGAGTGTCTCGAATCGGAAGAGGACGATCCCTAGCCTCGACTTCATGACAGAAACCCAATCCCCAATACAACAACATTTCGGTTTTGATTGTAAACTTATATACGGCGACATAGTAGGATGGGGTACTATGCCGTCTAGGATTGATATATTTAAATTTGAAGTATTTTAATATTGTCTAGACACTAATAATAATATTAAAATATTACTTTTCACGTAATAAGCATATTTGATCATCATAAGGGAAAACTCTATCCTCTTGTGTGTGTTGCATTGTGTGATAGGATCTGAGTCTTATGATGATTTCATTTTTCAAAAGTCATTTCACTGTTTTATATAAACTTTATAAAATATTGCACTGGCAATCCAATGGAGTAAACCCGTTCCGCGTTAGCGGCGTGGTCCTGAGATAATTTAGTTAAGAATTTTCACACCAGTCCCATGACTGACTCGTAGTTTGTTTCACTTTTGCAAACTCGGGTGTCCTCTTTCCACACGGGCATCCAATTGATAGGTTCAGGTGATACATTCTGTTTGGAGCTTGCTTGGACGGAAGAAGGAGAAGGCTTTTCTCTAATTTTATCTTGCTTTGAGACATTTTTCCATCTTTTGCTTTTGATGTATGTAATGGAATTTGGAATTTATTTCCTTATCTTTTGAGACTTACTGTATTGCTAAGTGGATCCTGTGAAACTGCATACTCTGATGTTCTGTTGTGATGCTGATGACATTTTATTTCCGCTGAAATGTTTATGTGTTATGTTATTTCTCTGAGATCTGTTTATTGTTGTAATTATGTTGTATTCCAAAATGATTGTCCTTGCTTTCGGTCAACGGAAGTTTAGGGTTATCACAGATCTGATCCCCTTCCAAGCTCTGGTCCGATTCCAACAAATGGTGGCCTTCCTTCTTGCCATAATCCAATCCGCTTCAGTTCAGCTTTTCCGACCCGATCCCATGCTCAGCTCCGATCTGGTTCCCAACCCAACTCCAACTCTTTGCAAGTAGCCTTCCTTTTTTGCCATACTCTTTCTTCTACGTGGGCTTAGGTTCGGTTCGGATTCCTTGTCTCTACTATCGGTTCGGTTCGACCAATTCCGATCCGAACCCCTTCCCCCTATCCGATCTGACCCGATCCCTGCAGTTTTTCCTGTAACTTTCAAGCGACTCTTTTACGCCATACGACGGCGTTTTCGACCATTCTAACTCTTCTAATCAATCACAAAGCATACCATACAGTCATAGCAACATGTATAATCAACCTCAAACACCAAAACAATAATTTGATAGGTTAAAATGAATCAAACATAGCCAAAATCCCTTATTTCCCTTAAGCATGTTTAAGCAAAACTAATGATAGGATTAGTAAACTTAACCAAACTAACTAAATTTTCTAACAGAGGTCTAAAACAATATTTTGAAATTTATAAATATTTTTCCAGAATGTAATCATGTTTAAATTCACTAATTAACACTAATTACCCTTAATTAACCATAATTAGTGAGGAACTATGCAAATCACTCACCTTAGCCACAAACAAAATACCAAATTTGAAACTATACTCTATTTGGCGTTGTTCCCAAGGCTATACAGCAGCTCCCACCTAGATTAGGTGTTGATTTGGCATGATTTGACGTAGATTAGGCTAAAACTTAAATAAATGGTGATTAGAAGGTGATTTGGGGTGTTTTGGCAAGTGGAGGCCATTGCTAGGTTGAGAGGAATGATAGGTGGCGGATGAAAACTGAGAAAAGGTTGTTCTCTAAACTCTAACAATCCTTTTAAACTCCTAATCCCGTGTAAAGACCCGCAACTTCCCTGGTGAGGAAAGCGCAGATAGTTCGAGAACAAGCCACAGAAGGACGCAGACGGAAGAACATTTCATTGTATACTACAACAATTCCATCAGATTACAAGAATATACAGAGTATAAATGAATCAATATTACACAGAAATATCAGAGATTTAAATTACATTTAAATACATAGAAGCGGAAAATAATACAATACACAACTGAAGGAGATATATGGATACAAAGCTTTCCGGATATCATTCCAGCTGTAAACCAAGATCCTGTGAATATAAATCTGCAAACCAAAACTACTAGCTGCCCGTGACAAAATAAGGGCACCCAGAGTTTAGGTCAAAACAATAAACACCAGGTCAGTCATGGGACTGGTGTGAGAAATAAAACAGTTATTTAAAACTTTACTTTAAATCAGATATATCAAGGGACCACGCCGTATAACACGGAACGGGTTTCCTCCCAAGAATAACAGTGCATATAACAAAACAACGCAATGCTCTTTGGAAAAATGCAGCTATTACAAGACCCAGGTCCTATCACACAATGCAACGCAAGCGGGGGAATAGGGTTTTCCCTTATAATAGCCAAACATGCTTAGTACGTTTTAAACAAATCATTTGATACTATTATAAGTGCATAGTGTATAAAACAACTTCAAATCATAAGTATCAATCATAGACGGCATGGGTACCATATATCATGTCGCCATACTAGTTCTACAATTAAAACCGCAAAATCACGTATTTGGAAATTGAATTTCCATCTATGAACCGAGGCAAAGGATAGTCCTCAACCGATTCGAGACTCTCTAGCCCGAGCCTCAGGCAAGTACTCAGTCAAGCCTTTGGATCGTCAGGGCCGGTCCACCGATGTGGATTAAAATTCCTGAACACTGCGTTTCCCCGCCCTTTGGGGCGTAAGTGAGCCAACGAATGACTCCATCGGACCCGGATCGTCCGATCAAACCGAGGCGCCTCGCAACAGCAACAACCACATAAGTCAAACTCGTCAGGGCGTGTAAAACCACTGACGCCACTTCTAACTAGAAAGAAACGCATGTCCTCCCTGAGGTCCGCCTCCCGTTTTTGGTTCATACCGGGTGTGAAACTCGCAAAGTAAACGTTACACAAAGCTACGCCACAAAGGCCGTGCTTTGATCATCAACCACAAGACTCTGCTTTTCAACAAAAGCCTTGATCATTTGCATCTTAGCATGCCACACAGGCAAACCACTCTATGCAACCGATATCAGTCACACAGAATGAAATCCGATGTCAGACACACAGTCCATCTACAAGTCCGTTCTGGGTCTGAACGAAACCGGAGGCACCTAGTGCCCCGCATATCCATCGGTCTCCAAGTACGTCTGGACGATCACCAATTGTTTCCATCTTCTTGGGTGTACAGCCCAATCAAGATCATCAATAATTATCCAAACGACGTGAAGACCTCCGGTCTTCAACCACCGTCTTCACCTTCGACTTATCGTCGTATCAGTTATTCAGAATGGGATAAACCCGGTCTTTCCGAATAACTCGCGTATATAATAAAAAAGTGTTACACAAACACAACATACGCCTCATTCCAATTCATCAGTCACTAACCGTAAATTAATCAAGAGAATAATTCCCCAAATATTAACCCCGAAGGCCGAAACCAACATCAGATCAATACCTCTGAAACCATTCAACTTAACTAATCTCCCGTTAGTTTCTGATTTTCTTAACTCCTTTAGGTCTAAGAACAGTATTATTGAAGATACCGTTCACGACAACCCAAAATCACGTTCCATTAATTATCGGGTTAAAGAACAAGTGTTATTTAAAACACTGTTCACGATAAACCCAAAAATCAATATCAATTCAATTCCAATTAAATATTATTTAATTAGTACACTTCATTAAATCTAAATAAAAAGATTTAATCTTTTCTCAACTGGGTTCAAGAACAGTGTTAATGAAGACACCATTCACGACAAACCCAAATCACATTTGATATTAAATACAAGGCTCTGAATAGAAAATATATCGGCTTATATTCAATATCAAATTCTACGACCAACAAATATTGCATTGGAAATAACGATATAAATATATCTTTCAAATTCCCATCACAATACCAGTATCATCACGAAATCCAACATCGAAATATTCCAGAGATAATTTCGATTCAAATCCATTCCCATTCAATTATTGGAAATTCTGGTTACTTTTAAAACCCTTTTCAAATTCAATTTATTTATTTAAAAATAAATAGAATTATAATTCTAGTTCAAAACTAGTTCATTTCGATAAAAAATCTATTTTTATCTTTTCAAATATGGAGTTTTTCATCCCAATTCTTCCCAAATCATTTCTTATGATTTAAAACAAATTATTACTATTTTTAATAATTTTATCAAGGCTCGTACAGTCGATTTCCATCAACGGCCATCGAACTGCACTTACAACGACCTTTTTCAAATTTTGATTTGGACGTAATTCCAAATCCAACCGTTAGATTTCTAATTTCTAATATTCGTTAGAAAGCTCTTTTCGATACGAACCCAACGGTTCCAGTTTTAGGAGAATCCGACGGTCGGATCTCCCGTAATATCCGTTCGAAGTCAATGGTCGAAATTCGCGAACTGCCGCGGCGCGGCGCATTCTTTTCAGGCCATTATATTATATATATAATATATATAATATATACTTCGTCGATTTCAATTCAAAACGTGCTTTATAAATCGTTTTAAATTCATTTTCAAAATGGTTCCAACTTCATATTCAATTTCAAATCAAAATTGAATATTCCAATATAAATTCGTTTTAAATTCATTTTCAAAACGGTTTCAATTCAAATTCATTTATATTCAATTTCAATTCAAATTCATTTATATTCAATTTCAATTCGAATTCATTTATATTCAATTTCAATTCGAACTCATTTCTATTCAATTTCAATTCGAATTCATTTCTATTCAATTTCAATTCGAATTCATTTATATTCAATTCCAATTCGAATTCATTTCTTTTCGAAAAATCATATTTTGAAATCACTCTCGATATTCATTATAAAATGAATAAAATCGATATAAATATCGTTCACGTCAAAATGGCGTCAATCTAATCAACACGGCTTCATACATTTCTATTTTCAAATATTCTATTTCAAATATATTTTTTCAAATATTTCTATTTCAAAACTATTATGAGGCCCAATCAACTACCGTATGATGTTAATTATATGGATTTTCTACAACACATGCATACAATAACAACGATGAATAATCAACCATCATCCAAAGTGCATTCTGCACTGTATAAGCATCAAATATAAATATTTAACGCTCATAACAGTCTGTCAATCAATCGATCGACATACAACTAATTATTGGGATTAGTGTACGTCAAATATCATCCCAATACCCGTGTGGGGTTTCAAACAATCAAACACAAATTTTATTTGTGCAGTTGGGCGACGTGTAAAATTTATCGTCCCAATCAATATCAGTCAAATGTGTGTATATAAACAAATCATCCGATCTGTTTATTTTTATTTCATTTCATATACACGTTAAAAATTCTATTTTTAACTATAAAATATTTTTATTTCACATCACACAATGAATTTTCACAACAACATGCAATCAAACAAACAAGCCGTCCATGGTCTGTGGACGACGGGTGTCGGGTGCTACTAAACACCGTCTGCATCCTAGTATATAATTTAAACTAGAAAATAAAATCAAAGGTGAGGAGTTCTCACAGAGGGTTCCACTCCGCCGTGCTTTGCTGTTGAACTGCTGAATCTGCTTGAAATTCCAATGCAGTCCTTTCACGCTGTTCCAATAAAAATTATATTTTTATTGCTTCATTCTAACAAATAAAAATCATATTTTTACTTCATCTTCATATATATTTTCGACGCTTCATTCTATATAAAAATTATATTTCATATTTCTACTTCATATCCAAAGATCGGATTTTTATTTCATTGCTATAAAAATCACATTTTTATACTTCTACTATATAAAAGATTATATTTTTATACTTCTACAATATATAAGGAATTGAAAATGCGTCGGCTAGGCCGGGGGAGGGGGGGGGTTCGTGGTGCACGTGTCGAGAAGGGGGGGCCACGTCGCAGGAGAAGGGGAGGAAGAAGGAGGGACTGCGGAGGAGGGGGGTCTCGGGGTGGTCGGCGCCGCTACGGGGGCACGTGGGCGGCGGCGCTGCTGCGATGGGGGGCGCGATTTCTCTCTCTCTTTTTTTTCTGGTGAAATGAAAACGGGGATAGAGGGAGAAAGGAAGGGGTATAAGGGAAGAATTTTATATTTTAATTAATTTATTATTTTTTTCTCTAAGAAAAGTTGACTTTTATTTCGACCTCAAAATTGTGCCCACCGACTGTCGCCCATATCTAATTACCCCCATTCCGAACACATGGGATATGTATCGTAAGCTGATTCGATCGTTTCGATCAGTTTTCGTCAAAATCAACATATAACTCTATATATTGAATTCGAATGCACATTTTAAATTACCGAGACCACATACGACCTCTAAAAATTCCAAAAAAAAATATTTTCTAGCTTCGTGTTGATGATACGGTCCTATCAAAACTAATTTCGTCGAATTCTGAGATCGTTTGAAAAATGGCCATTTTCCAGTCGATTAAAATCAACTGAAACTGGTCAAACGCGTTTTCCTTTGCCACCCTCACATATTGATTCGAAAAATTACGAAAATTGAAACCTAGTAATAACTTGATATCACGGATCCAACAAAAGTGGTTTCGTCGAAATCCGAGGTCGTTTGCAAAATTTCCATTTTTAAGGGCCTGAATTCCATAGCGACTATTCAGAATTTTCAACTGGGCGTATCTTTTGATTCCCGCTATGAAATTTTGATCTTTCGGATTCATTGGAAAGATATTCTCAAATTGATTCTATTGTTTTTGGTTTCACTAAAATCCGGTTTATTTTGCACCCGGTATATTCAATTGAAGTTTGAAATCGAATTATCGAACTACCGCGCCATTTTCAATTCCTTTTATAAATATAAATAAATATTTATATTCTATCGTCGATTCAAACGAATATATATGTTCGAATTATATTCAAAATAAATTTCTCGTCCATATTATTTAAAATAATCCATTTTAAATAATCAAAATTCGCTAAAATTGCCAAAATATAAATTTTAAACTGGCCTAGAATTTACGGGTTGTTACAATCTCCCCCACTTAAAACTATTCGTCCCCGAAAAGGAACAAAGCCGAAAGTTGTTTAACCATTCAACTCAACTTCCATTCTTTTGACTACGGCTTAAGTTCTTCAACTTTTCAGTTTCTAAAAACTTTTCAAATTTTTCAAAAATTTGGCTAACACCCTAAATTTTCGAAAAATTTCGCCATAACCTCCCCTGCACCGGGGCACCGGAAAATCCCGAAATTGCCATACAGGCCCTCTGATCTCAAAAAGAAAAAGAAAAGGCCAAGCGGCTAGCCAATCGGCTCATAAAATCATCATCACCCAAACAAAACAGTAAATTATGATAAACATGTACCTATTTGTCAGGCAAACAAATTTTATTCTCTGCTCTTGCCTCCTTGCTATGACCGGTTCAACGTAAGTACATGTATATGCAAGCAAATGCGATAAATTTTCAATACAATTCACTATTTGATTCAATTGGGCTATATGGTACAAATTTTAATAATTCAACCAATAATCAATCAACACGACCATCAATCAATTAGTTGATTAGCTTTTCAAATTCATAAATTTGATATATAGTCAAAAAATCACATTTTTGATGCCAAATCACAACAATAGGCCCTATCTAGTTTCGGTTCTCACACCAGTCAATTGGAAATAAATAGAAATCTCACTTTCGAAACTCGAAAATAAATACTAGCGACGGTGCCCCATCACCAGAATTATCCCCGGGCACTAGAGCGCGATTCTGTAACTATCCAATACATTAAAACTTCGAATACACGTTTGCAAGACATATATGTAAAATCTTTATATATTGGATTGTCCCAATTCAATATAAAATAAATAATCTAATACGAATAATTGATTTAAATTTCAAAACAAAACTTGTTTTCATTTTATATTTCAAAAATATTCTCTTCACACTCGTTCTAGGATACTACTGATCCCATCTCTAACGAGTCATCCTTATTGGATATTACTAGTCCAATTTCTGATGAATTCTTTCATATGGTTCTAATGTGCCTTGTTCTCTGAGCTTTGTAAACCAAAGCTCTGATACCAACTGTGACAACAAGGAATTTCGCTCGATCCGAACCAGTCCCTAAACCGATCCAGACCGTTCGAAACGCCTGATTGTTTTGAGAACACGACAAAATAGAACGCAGACGGAAGAACATTTCATTGTATATTACAACAATTCCATCAGAATACAAGAATATACAGAGTATTAATGAATATTACACAGAAATATCAGAGATTTAAATTACATTTAAATACATCGCAGCGGAAAATAATACAATACACAACTAGAAGAGATATACGGATACAAAGCTTTCCGGATATCATTCCAGCTGTAAACCAGGATCCTGTGAATATAGATCTGCAAAACCAAAACTACTAGCTGCCCGTGTCAAAAATAAGGGCACCCAGAGTTTAGGTTAAAACAATAAACTCCAGGTCAGTCATGGGACTGGTGTGAGAACTAAAACAGTTATTTAAAACTTTACTTTAAATCAGATATATCAAAGGACCACGCCGTATAACACGGAACGGGTTTCCTCCCAAGAATACCAATGCATATAACAAAACAGCGCAATGCTTTTTCGAAAAATGAAGCTATTATAAGACCCAGGTCCTATCACACAATGCAACGCAAGCCGGGGGATAGGGTTTTCCCTTATAATAGCCAAACATGCTTAGTACGTTTAAAACAAATTATGGCTTATTACTATAAGTGTATAGTGTATAAAACAACTTCAAATCATAAGTATCAATCATAGACGGCATGGGTACCATATATCATGTCGCCTTACTAGGCCCTACAATCAAAACCGCAAATGTCACGTATTTGGAAGTTAGATTTCCATCTATGAACTGAGGCAAAAGATAGTCCTCACTGACTTCGAGACTCTCTAGCCCGAGCCTCAGGTCAGAGCTCGAGTGACCTTTGGATCGTCAGGGCCGGTCCACCGATGTGGATTAAAATTCCTGAACATTGCGTTTCCCCGCCCTTTGGGGCGTAAGTGAGCCAACGAATGACTCCATCGGACCCGGATCGTCCGATCAAACCGAGGCGCCTCGCAACAGCAACAACCACATAAGTCAAACTCGTCAGGGCGTGTAAAACCACTGACGCCACTTCTAACTAGAAAGAAATGCATGCCCTCCCTGAAGTTCGTCTCCCGTTTTTGGTTCATACCGGGTGTGAAACTCGCGAAGTAAACGTTACACAAAGTTACGCCACAAAGGCCGTGCTTCGATCATGAACCACAAGACTTTTCTTTTCAACAGAAGCCTTGATCATTCGCCACTTAGGCATGCCACACAGGCAATTCACTCTATGCTTTTGATATCCATCAGTATATAACCCCTGAGCTCGTACGTCTCAGAGAAGGGCGTTAAGCAAGAGAATAAATTCTCCGCCGCCAAACAGATATATATTTAATAGAAATCAAATACACAGACTAAAATCCAATGTCAGACACACAGTCCATTTACAAGTTCGTTCTGGGTCTGGACGAAACCGGAGGCACCCAGTACCTCGCATATCCATCGATCTCCAAGTACGTCTGGACGATCACCAACTGTTTCCATCTTCTTGGGTGTACATCCCAATCAAGATCATCAGTAATCACCCAAACGACGTGAAGACCTCCGGTCTTCAACCATCGTCTTCATCTTTGACACCACGTCGAATCAGTTACTCAGAATGGGATAAACCCGGTCTTTCTGAATAACTCGCGTATATTTTAAATAAGTGTTACACAAACACAACATACGCCTCATTCCAATTCATCAGTCGCTAACCGTAAATTAATCAAGAGAATAATTCCCCAAATATTAACCCCGAAGGCCGAAACCAACATCAGATCAATATCCAGAAAACCATTCTGCTCGGCTAACCGACAGTTAGTTTCTAAATTTCACATTCATAGGGAAAGGTTCCCATTAATTTTATCAAAGATAAATTCCTTGAATTTATTCTTCAATCTTCTTTTGAATTTCGATTCAACTCGTCGGGATTAACGAACCTTACCGAAGTAATCATTTGTTTTAATTTCCCAATCCCAACCTATTCATCCCATGAAGTAAAACTGGTAATACTTCATATCTAACACCACGGTATTATCGGTAAATTCAATTACCATTTCACGTTCAAATCTAATTAAAGATTTAACTATCGCCTGGAGCAAAACTGGTGATACTCCATTCTCAATCATTTCAATATAATTAAAGATTCACTAAAACTCCACTTAGTTTTAATCTGTGACTGGGTTAAAGAATCAGTGTTATTTAAAACACGGTTCACGATAAACCCCAAAATCATATCACATTTCAATCAGTCCCAAACCATAAAATAGCAAGTGAGAAATTCCCTAAGTATTAACCCCGAAGGCCGAAACCAACATCAGATCAATACCTCTGAAACCATTCAACTTAACTAATCCCCAGTTAGTTTCTGATTTTCTTAACTCCTTTAGGTCTAAGAACAGTATTATTGAACCGTTCACGGCAACCCAAAATCACATTCCACTAATTATCGGGTTAAAGAACGAGTGTTATTTTAAAACACTATTCACGATAAACCCAAAAATCAATACCAATTCAATTCCAATTAAATATTATTTAATTGGTACACTTCATTAAATCTAAATAAAAAGATTTAATCTTTTTCTCAACTGGGTTCAAGAACAGTGTTAATGAAGACACCATTCACGACAAACCCAAATCACATTTGATATTAAATACAAGGCTCTGAATAGAAAATATATCGGCTTATATTCAATATCAAATTCTACGACCAACAAATATTGCATTGGAAATAACGATATAAATATATCTTTCAAATTCCCATCACAATACCAGTATCATCACGAAATCCAACATCGAAATATTCCAGAGATAATTTCGATTCAAATCCATTCCCATTCAATTATTGG
The DNA here is from genome assembly GCA_030737875.1 of Allium sativum. Classification (NCBI taxonomy): domain Eukaryota; kingdom Viridiplantae; phylum Streptophyta; class Magnoliopsida; order Asparagales; family Amaryllidaceae; genus Allium; species Allium sativum. Next base: position 244,584,814 of record CM060923.1, read on the forward strand.
AAATTCTGGTTACTTTTAAAACCCTTTTCAAATTCAATTTATTTATTTAAAAATAAATAGAATTATAATTCTAGTTCAAAACTAGTTCATTTCGATAAAAAATCTATTTTTATCTTTTCAAATATGGAGTTTTTCATCCCAATTCTTCCCAAATCATTTCTTTTGATTTTACACAAATTATTGATATTTTTAATAATTTTATCAAGGCCCGTACAGTCGATTTCCACCAACGGCCATCGAACTGCACTTACAGCGACCTTTTCCAAATTTGATTTGGACATAATTCCAAATCCAACCGTTAGATTTCTAATTTCTAATATTCGTTAGAAAGCTCTTTTCGATATGAACTCAACGGTTCTGGTTTCAGGAGAATCTGATGGTCGGATCTCCCGTAATATCCGTTCGAAGTCAATGGTCGAAATTCACGAACTACCGCGGCGCGGCGCATTCTATTCAGGCCATTATATATTATATATATATATATAATATATACTTCGTCGATTTCCTTTTAAAACATATTTTGTAAATCGTTTTAAATTCGTTTTCAAAACGATTTCAACTTCCTTTTCAAATCAAAATTGAATTTTTCTTATAAATTCGTATTAAATTCATTTCAAATGGATTTCAATTCAAATCGATTTTTATTTCAATTTCAGTTCGTTTTCAATTCAATTCAATTTCAATTCGAATTCCTTTCTATTCAATTTTAATTTGAATTCATTTCTATTCAATTTCAGTTCGAATTTCAATTCTTTTCAAAATATCATATTTTGAAATCACTTTTGATATTCATTATAAAATGAATAAAATCGATATAAATATCGTTCACGTCAAAATGGCGTCAATCTAATCAACACGGCTTCATATATTTCTATTTCCAAATATTCAATTTCAAATATTTCTATTTCAAATATGGAATGAGACCCAATCAATTACCATATAATGTTAATTATATGGATTTTCTACAACACATGTACATAATAACAACGATGAATAATCAACCATCACCCAGAGTGCATTCTACACTGTATAAGCATCAAATATAAATATTCAACGCTTATAACAGTCTGTCAATCAATCGATCGACATACAACTAAACAATCGGGATTAGTGTACGTCAAATATCATCCCAATACCCGTGTGGGGTTTCAAACAATCAACCACAGATTTTATTTGTACAGTTGGGCGATGTGTAAAATTTATCGTCCCAATCAATATCAGTCAAATGTGTGTATACAAACAAATCATCCGATTTGTTTATTTTTATTTCATTTCATATACACATTAAAAATTCTATTTTTAACTATAAAATATTTTTAACTATATAAATATTTTATTTCATTTCACATCACATCACACAATCAACTACACATCAAAATCAAACAAACAAGCATACAAGCCGTCCATGGTCTGTGGACGACGGGTGTCGGGTGCTACTAAACACCGTCTGCATCCTAGTATATATATTATTAACTAGAAAACAAAATTAAAAGGTGAGAAGTTCTCACAGAATAGCTAATTCAACGCCACGACTCTTCTTAGGTAGAAATCTTCGCCGTTTCTTCTTTCGTCACTTTCTCCATCCGTATTCACTACATATATAAAAATCGAATTTTTACTTTGCTATTCAATATATAAAAATCGAATTTTTACTTCGCTATTCAATATATAAATATCGAATTTTTACTTCGCTATTCAATATATAAAAATCGAATTTTTACTTTGCTATTCAATATATAAAAACCGATTTTTTCTTCGCTATTCAATATATAAAAATCGATTTTTTACTTTGCTATTCAATATATAAAAATCGATTTTTTTCTTCGCTATTCAATATATAAAAATCGAATTTTCTATAAATGCTAAAACAAAAAAGATCAAATCTTGGAATCAGTAAAAAGTCCTATCTTTTAATTAGTAATCACTTTAAATAAATAAAACTAATAAACACAGAGCAATGGGAAGAGCTTACAGTTCAAATTGGAGAGGGGGGGTTGTGCCTCTTCGTCGGAGGTCAGAGGGAGAGAGGGGGTCGGTTGCTGAAGTGAGGGCGTCGGCTAGGCCGGGGGGGTTTCGTGGTGCGCGTGTCGAGAAGGGGGGGCCACGTCGCAGGAGAAGGGGAGGAAGAAGGAGGGACTGCGGAGGAGGGGGGTCCCGGGGTGGTCGGCGCCGCTTGGGGGCACGTGGGCGGCGGCGCTGCTGCGGTGGGGGCGCGATTTCTCTCTTCGTTTTTTAAATTTCTGGTGAAATGAAAACGGGGAGGGAGGGAGAAAGGAGGGGGGTATAAGGGAAGAATTTTATATTTTAATTAATTTATTATTTTTTTTCTCTATAAAAAGTTGACTTTTATTTCGAACTCAAAATTGAGCCCACCGACTGTCGCCCATAGCTAATTACCCTCATTCCGAACACAATGGGATATGTATCGTAAGCTAATTCGATCGTTTCGATTAGTTTTCGTCAAAATCAACATATAACTGTATATATTGAATTCGAACGCACATTTTAAATTACCGAGACCACATACGACCTCTAAAAATTCCAAAAATATATTTTCTAGCTTCGTGTTGACGATACGGTCCTAATAAAACTAATTTCGTCGAATTCCGAGATCGTTTGAAAAATGGCCATTTTCCAGTCGATCAAAATCAACTGAAACTGGTCAACGCGTTTTCCTTTGCCACCCTCACATATTGATTCGAAAAATTACGAAAATTGAAACCTAGCAATAACTTGACATCACGGATCCAACAAAAGTGGTTTCGTCGAAATACGAGGTCATTTGCAAAATTTTCATTTTTAAGGGCCTGAATTCCATAGCGACTATTCAGAATTTTCAACTGGGCGTATCTTTTGATTCCCGCTATGAAATTTTGATTTTTCGGATTCATTGGAAAGATATTCTCAAATAGATTCTATTATTTTTGGTTTCACTAAAATCCGGTTTATTTTGCACCCGGTATATTCAATTGAAGTTTGAAATCGAATTATCGAACTACCGCGCCATTTTCAATTCCTTTTATAAATATAAATAAATAATTATATTCTATCGTCGATTCAAACGAATATATACGTTCGAATTATATTCAAAATAAATTTCTCGTCCAAATTATTTAAAATAATCCATTTTAAATATTCAAAATTCGCTAAAATTGCCAAAATATAAATTTTAAACTGGCCCAGAATTTACGGGTTGTTACATCCCGAAATCCCCCAGTGGGCCTAGCTGTTAATCACCATATTTGACCCGGTTAAGCTGTTTTTCACTCTCTAAACCTTAATTCAGCCATATCTCCCAAACGGTTAGTCTGTTTGGCTAATGTGACCACTCTACGGAAAGGTAAACCAGCATCCGGATCTAATGGAAGTGGTTTCAGGTCAAAAATCCTTCCCAATCAAAAGTTATGGCGGAAACAAAATCAGCTAGGGGCAAAATGGTCATTTAAAAATCGGAAAAAATCACGAACATGGGAAATGACCCCAATAGTCGTCTCCCAAAGTTACATGACCATACGACTTCGCATGGGAAAGAAATAAATATTCTATGATCCTTTGATGCGTAGAATGCGGGTCATTACACTTTAGGTGTTAAGCAAGAGATTTTCTCCGCCACCAAACTTGGTATATTTGTAAAAATTAATCTTACGTGATCATTTGAAAATACTCTGTCAGACATTCGTTCATACAAGTCATCTAGGAACAGGATAAACCGAAGGTACCCTTCTACTGCATCCTATATAGGAATCACCCCAAGGATCAGTAGCGAGAAGTCCTTGCAAATCCGAAAATTTCAATCACGATAGAATCACAATCAAAAGATCTCCGCTTGCAATCAGATAAACTTGTCTAGTAGTTCTTCCGCTTATGAAGATCAATGGTCTTTGATGATCCATCTTTAAACCTGCAAGTTAGTCGCGTCTGCATAGTTGATTCGAAGTGGTTTTGGGTCTAGTTCCCATCCTGATCTCTTCAAAACAACACGTCAAAAGGTCCAGTAGAATATTATTCATTTGATTAGTCGGTTATTTAACTATCAAATCCTAACAATATTGTTAAGTACATTGGCAGCTCACGTCTTTTATATAGATATTTCTTTTAAACCATTTCATCGATTTCCACAAGTTGACTCATATTTCTTATCTCAACAAAACTCTTTTGGTTTATGCTATTTGAAGACATTAGTCCATATTCCCTCTAAAACAATGTATTTACCAAAATTCCTTTTTTTTATTTCCTTTGTCGGGGAATATTACTATATTTCAAAAAAAAACATCTTGTATTTCCCTTTTAATTATCTTGGAACATTGTTTATATTCTCAAAATCCTTTCGTATTTCCTTATTTTGAAATTATCGCTATGGTTTTATAAACCCGCTTTTCATTTCCCTTACCATTGGAATATCAATATATACTTAACTATTCTCTATATATTTAATTACCACATTATACGACCCAAAATAACGTCAAGCGACGTACCTTTACAATATATCCTTAAATGGTTTTACTAGCTTTAAAACAATTGCGCTTATGGAAATTATAACTATATTTCCTATATCCATTTCCATTGCAAACCCAATATGATCCTTTATTCACATTTTTCTGGAACCCAAAACAATTTTCTTATTTCTTCGAATAAGTGCATTTACCAATTCTACTTTTGGTCAACAATGTCAATAATACATTATTATGGAAACCCAATTGCTTTTATTTTATTTCTAGATCTTTTGCAAATTTAAGTTGCAATTCTTTTCCTAAAGAAAATAATAAATCGTTCCACACTTTTACCCGTTACAAACTAATACCATCTCTCGATAATAGTGGGTCCATTCAAGTTGGGGTATTCTTATTACCTCTCAGACCTTGATCAACAACATCTTACCTCAAGACAGATAAAAGCTTGTAATTTAAAACCAATATTAAAACTATCTCAATAATCCAGTATATTATTCCCATTTCCATTTATCTTGGTTTTATAAATCATTTTCCTTTATTTGAAACCCATTTTTCATGTCAATTCCCTTTACTTAATTAAGTAAAAATCTAACTGAAACATTCACATTAGCTTACAACCACATTTACAAACCTTGCTTATACAATTTGAATTAAATTCAAGTCCTTTTCATACTAGCCTGTTTCATAACTTTTATTTCGTTTACAAGAGAATTCCATATCTTTTCAATGCTAATCCTTTTTATAACTTTACTTTGGATATTCCTTTTCGACCACCTTGCTTCTATTAAGTTCAAAGCTTATCTTCAATATCCCTCAGCTCGAGAGCCCTTTATAAACTTATGGTTATAAAATTTTGGGATTTACAACAAAATCCTTTTATAACCTCTTCTTAATTAGAATTTTATGATATTTCGATCCCCTTTTGGAAAGGAATTCCAATAATTAGAGCGATAGATTTATTTTTTATTAATATAATAATTAACTTCATTATTAACCGAATAAAGGTAGTTTATTTCAATAATTAATCATTCATCAAATAACTTCATTATTAATTAAAGATAGGGTAATTAAATCATTTTATAAAGATTATTAAATAATAATAACTTAACTAATAATTAATTAATTTGATAATCATTTTAAATATATAATTAATCAAAGATTAACTAGCTTTTAACGACATTCATCCAGTTTAATGAATAATTTGAAACTGTTGATCAAATTTACCCAATCTCCAATTTCAAATTAAATAATCGACTTCATCAACTGTAAATATCAGTTAAACTGTTATTGGTTCTCATTTATCCTACCTCCTTAAATTGATTAATAATTTGATTAATTTAAAATATCAGTTAATCGCGTTATAAAACAATCATTTTAATTTTACTAACCCATAAGATGTTTATGATTTTCTACTTATAAATGACATAAGAATTCCTTATGTAAATCTTTTAATAATCCCTTTTATAAAACACATATAAATATATTTATAAAACTTCTATTTTATTTAATTTATATAAAATAAATTTCAAAAACTCCAATTCAGTTATAAAATAAATTTATAACTTAAACTTCTTCAATTCTCCTAATGGCAGATCGACGTAACGATACATTTCAGACCATCACTGCCAACCACTTAATCAATATTGTCGATTGATTAAAATCACAACAATGATCAACATCCATTCAATGATCCACACTCAAACAGGTTTGAATATCATTTGGGTTCAGTCAGTTATATATAAACAATATAAAAATAAACAACATATATAATATTTGAGGAATCCGGTTGGATCCCTCCAACCTATTCTTCCCTGTATCACAAATTATCATAACATTTCATGATAGCATAAAATTTTAACTAATAAATTAACAAGGATAATATACTTCACAACAACCATTAAATCAACCATAAGCACCCAAGGCATCCAATCATCCAATATAGATTATTAATAGTATTTTAATTATATGAATTCATCACATCATAGCAGTGTAGAAAAGTGTGAGAGTTAACTCACCAATTTATTTCAGTTGACGATTGCCGCATTGTTTTATATAATTTCAAACATACATTTGAAATTATACAAAAATCCACTAGCTTCTGTTTCCAACCATTTCTGCTCGACAGCATGGTGCTCTCGCCACGATCCCAACGAACCCAAACTTGCTGAATTGTGATAACGTATCAACGCGTTATAACTGTTCAAAGTTTTAAACTAATGTTAATATAAAATTGAAATAAAAGTTAACTAAATTAATTACCTTAACTACTCTATTTATCCACGTCTTCTAGAATCCACGCATTTTTTCTTTTTGATCGGGTTGAACAAGTCTTCCCCGATGTTTCGGCTATCATTCACGGCTTCCATCCTTCGAACGCTGTAACACCCCGTGAATTCTATAACTGTGAAATTCACAAATTAAAGTATAATTAATTTCAAATCAAAGAACTAAGGGAAACGGGATACGCCATTGCGTTCGTCTCGGAAAAATACGCGAAATAGAGTCCGAGTTTTCGAAAAACGGAGTCCGTATGAAGAAGATATGGCCTTCGGAAGTTTCTGAATTTAGTTTAAAATTCGAACAGCTCAGAAAAACAAGTTTAAAATTAAAACTCGGGCCCAACTGGCCAAGGCGGGAAAACTCCCGCCTAATGCACCCAGGTCGACTGGGCTGTCGACCTGGTCTAGCCAGGTCGACAGGGCTGTCGACAGGGCTGTCGACCTGGTCCAGAGCCAGGTCGAACCCAGCCCACCCTGGCTGGCCTAGTCTATGTTGGTCGATTTTCAGAAGCATGCTTTGTCATTAGGGCTAGGTGGCAGGCTCTAATTGGTCTCTCTTTCGAATGAATGGCTACGATCAATCCAAGCAACATCGATGGTCCTAATCAGTTCATAAACTCTATAAAAATGACCCTAGACTCAACCTAATCTATTCATTCAAAAATAAGAACAAAGCCATCATGCTGCTGAGGAACGACTAGGAGTAGCCACCAATTCGGGAGAAGACTAGGAGGAAAATTCTAAAGCATAAAGCAACTTAGACAAATCAAATCAACACCTACGTCAAAAGGAGTCGCATCTCCAATTGGAGAATTCGTCACACAATTGTAAGTAGAGTATTATTCTGGTATGAACAAATAACTGTGTTTGGTTTGTACACTTGATTTGTGGTGATGAGTAATTCATATTTATGCGTTGTTATGATTCTAATCGATTGGAATATTGTGATGTAACGATTGGATATGAAAGTATGTTATTCATTATAAAAACTACATGTTTGCGGTAGTTTTATGCAAGTATACGTTTGGATATTCGCAAAGTTTGTAATTCATGTTGAAGCTACATGTATGTAGTTCTCTAATTGAAATTCATGCAAGTTTGTGGTTTTGCTACTATGCCATCATAATGTGTATTTTTGTACAAAAATCATTTTGTGTGTAATTGGAACAAATTTGGGTTATTATAATTCATATGAAATTATGTTGAAAATTTGGCATCATGATCTATGTATTAAGCCATACTTTTGTACTAGAAAACCTCTTTGCGAACTTATGAATATGGCTAGGCTATGTTAGATATTTTGCAAAGCATGTTAGGTCTATATTGTTAACAAGAATTATATGATGACATATGTGGTACATAGCTAGGTTAGATTTATAATCTCATTTGCAAGTTTGCATGAATAAAGTAAAAACCATGATTCCATTTATGCCATAAGTATATGTGTGCCATGGTTATGTGAATAGATTTAAAATCATGATTAAGTTGGAATAATACTTTTGTATGTTTAGCAAAAGTAGGCACCTTTATAACATGTAGTAACTTTGTAAACATGACTTGCTTATATTTGACATTATGCCTAAGTAAAAATATAGGTTTATGTTGTAGTTAAGACTATGTGGCAATAATGATACCCAATTTAGTTAGATTCTTAACTTAACTACAAGTTTATATGGTTTAATTCATGTCACTCATGCTTATGACCAAAATATATGTTACCACTATGCAAGTACACCAGTTTCTATTTTGTAGTTCCAACGTTATGTTGCAAGTTCATGCGTTCACATTCCCCTTTTTGTGTATGTAATCACGCTTTAAGCCTCCCCCCTTTCGCGTGGCTAAGTTGGGCTTAAAAAAGGCTAAGCCCAACATATATATAATAAACGAGCGAATTAAACGGGGGTAAATAGCGTTGGGCCAAATTAATTAATAAATGAAAATATAAAGTAAAGGGGCCCAAATTCAAGTATGGGTTGGGCCCATGATTGGTGTAAATCTTTACCATTAGCTTAATAATGGGCCGCAAATATTTACATATAAGAAAATAAAGAAGAAAGACAAAATATGTAAATGTAGAACATACGATGTGTTTAACCCGAGGTTGGATTGAGTTGTGATGTAAACCTGCCCGGAACCGCCCGGCTGTCCAGTAGTCACGACAATACCTATCCAATGTGGGTGGTTAAACATGGAGCCCAATAAGGACCCGAGGTTAGACTGAGTTGTGGCGTAAGACTGCCCGGAACCAACCGGCAACAGGCAGCCACAACAATACCTGTCTAATGTGAGAGGTCAAGGCTTTAATAAGACAATTAAGGCTGAGTCAGGATTGTTAGGATTAAGTGAACTAAAGACTTAATTAAAATGGAACATGCTAAACTAAACAGACTGATTGGGTGGGGGGGTTAGGTTATAAAACACTTAACCAACTTAGCATGTTGGCTAGAAATAGAAAACCTAGTAGCGGAGGACCCTTTTCGCAGTAACCCTATAAGGTATCACGATACCCTGAAACTAGGCAGGGTGGGGCACGATTACTGGGCTGATTGTAAGAGGTCAAATCGACGGCGGTGGTGTAGCAGTGTAGGTTCTAACGGGGTGCGGGCGTGCACACACTCCGGCGCAGAAAAATAAAGCACTGGGCACCAGTAGCATACCTGTGCATTCTAAGGTTGTGTCGGGCCGCTGCCATGGGACTTGATACACCCCATGGTGGGACCAGCATAGGTAACTACAACATCGGGGGCCGTAAGACACATGTAACTATGCGAGTAGGAGCCGATCATCATAGAATGGATCACTTCACCCTGATTATGGGGTGCCAGTCGGGAACTAGTTTATATGGGTTCAGAGATTAACATGGGGTACGATAGTATATTCGACCCTAGACAACTTAACCAAGTTTATAGTGCTTTCCCACTTCTTGTTTATACTTATCATACCCAGTTCTTTATTCATAGACAGAATAGTCCTAGACTTACTCAGGCTTTATGTCTGACTCTACTTTTCTTTCGTCTTCTTTTCTTCCGTTCCCCCCCCCCCCCAGGTCCACAGGGAGGGAACACTGCAGCTTGACCAGCCTTCATATCCAGCTTGAAGAGAAAGAATGTATTGCTTGGACCTTTTCGCTTTTGAACTATGGCTTTGGACAACCACTATGGGGCTTTTGCAGTTTATTTATGTTTTCTTTATGCTTCTTTAAATAATGTAATCAAGACAGATTGAAGGAGTTATGTTTTTTTTGAAAGGATGTAAGACAATCATGGTGATGTTGCTGTAACACGTATTTGCTTTTATGAAATAAAAGTTGTTGTTTTTCCGCTGTTTACAAATATGTGTTCTTATATCTGTCTTGTATATCTGTGACTTATACTTATAAACCTCCACCAAAATTAGGGCATTCCCTTTGAGAGTGACCCTAACGGAGGTGGGGTGTTTCACTTGGTATCAGAGCATAGGTTTACCAGATAAGATAAAAAGTTCTGAAAATTTATTTTCAAAAAGGAAATTTAAAGAAGCATTTTTAAAAGAAAAATATTATTTTATTTTAAAAGGCAAAGTCCACTCCCCAAAGCCATAGGTACTTTCTCTTATCCTTCGTTTTGAATCTATCCTTTTTGTTTCAGCATGTCCGAAGAACTTAACTTGCCAGAGGGTGTACCAATACCTGGTTGGTTTAGACGGTTCTTAGAAGCAAGGGCCACTCAGCCAGGTCCTACCGTTCCTCCTCCTCCAGCTGCAGGAAATCATCCAGCCGCAGCAGCACCTCTTCCACCACCTCCTCCACGGGGAAACACGTTTGCTAAGATATGTAAAGATTTTAAAGCTATGGGAGGAAAGGATTTCCATGGAACTGAGTCCTTCGTGGCAGCTAGAAATTGGCTGAAAGAAACTGAGGACCTATTCATCATCTTTGAGGTAGAAGATAGACAAAAAGTACAACTGGCAGTATGGCTATTAAAGGGCGAGGCTTCCTACTGGTGGGAAGTCACTAATGCAGAAAGACCAGTAGAGACATGGGAGGACTTTAGGGCAAGGTTTGAGGCTAAATTTCTCTCGGATGCGGAAAGGAGCTTGCAGTTGGAAAATTTCTTATTTCTTAAGCAAGGGAACAAGACAGTCAGAGAGTATGTGAATCAGTTCGATGAGCTGGCTAGGTTTGGGCTAGACCTAGTCAACACCCCGCACAAGAAGGCTCTCCGTTTCGTCAAAGGACTGAATGAGCCATTACACAGTTTGGCCATGACCCATATACCCATGGGGGCCACGTATGAAAGATTGGTGCAAATGGCATTGCTGAATGAGGAGGATAAGGGTAAGAAGGAGACAAAGGCAGAAAGCTCTCAAGGGAAGAAAGAGGGTTTGCAGCCTAAGAAGACGGACTTTAAGAAAGGCGGGAAAGGCAACAAAGAGAAGAGGAAGGGTAATTTCTGTGGCAAAGTGGGGCACTTAGTAAAGGACTGCCGGAAAAAGAAGGCCAAGGAGAATGGTGGGTGCTTTTCTTGCGGTGAGACAGGCCACAGGGCTAAGGATTGCCCAAAGAAACGAGGACAGGGGCAGAGGGCTGGATCCACCTCAGGGGCACAGGTTCATGTGCTAGAAGCGCCACCTTTGCAACAGCGAGGTATAGATACTTCTGTAGAAAGTGTAGTTTATCTTTATGATCACCCCGTTCGCACTTTATTTGATTCTGGCGCATCACACTCCTTTATCTCGTCTGCTTTAGTAGAATCTCTGCACCTAAAAACTAGTATGGTAGAGGACCCCTTAATTGTTTCAAACCCAATTGGGGGCCCAGCTCATTTATCTATGATCTGTTTGGGATTGAAAATTTCTATTCTAAGCGTAGAATTTCAATGTAGTGCCTTTGTTTTGGGCTTTTCGGGGTATGGTTTGATTTTGGGTATGGATTGGCTATCCAGTAATGGGGCCATCCTTGATTGTGAGAAAAGGGTTGTTAGGCTCCTAACCCAGCTCGGTAATACTTTGGAAATTTCTTGTAATCCCTCGTATGCGGTTATGCTTAGTTATCTTGAATCGCTAGATGCCTCCGTTGAAAATTTGCAATCAGTTAGAGTGGTCCGGGAATATCCGGATGTCTTCGAAGAGGTGAAGGGCTTGCCTCCGAAGCGGGAAATAGACTTCCGCATATATCTTGTAGATAATGCAAATCCCGTTGCGTTGCCCGTTAGACACATGGCTCCACGAGAAAGGAAAGAGCTCAGTAAACAGATTAAAGAGCTTCTGGAAAAGTGGTTCATTATGAGGAGCATTTCAGAATGGGGCGCTCCAGTGGTGTTCGCTACAAAGGCGGATGGTTCACTCCGTCTATGTGTTGACTATAGGGAGCTCAACAAGCTAACGAAAAAGAATAGGCACCCTCTCCCTAGAATTGACGATTTGTTTGACCAGCTTGTAGGAGCGTCTGTTTTCTCCCAGCTCGATTTAGCAACCGGTTTTCATCAGCTAAGGGTGGCTGAAGATAGCATCGATAAAACGGCGTTCAGAACCCCAGACGGCTTCTTTGAATGGCTTGTCATGCCTTTCGGCTTGACAAATGCACCTGCTTACTTCGTGGACCTGATGAGTAGGGTATTTAGAGATTTCCTCAACAAATTCGTAGTGGTCTTCGTAGATGATATCCTTATCTTCTCAAAGAGTGAAGAGGAACATGCTCAACACTTAAGGGCAATCATGGAAACTTTGCGAGTCCATCAACTAAAAGCCAAATTCTCCAAATGCCACTTTTGGAGAGAAGAGGTGAGGTTCCTTGGGCACATAGTATCCAAACAAGGGTTAGCAGTGGACCCTGCTAAGGTAGTGGCGGTACAGGATTGGAAGACACCAAGGAATGCAACTGAGGTCCGAAGCTTTCTAGGACTAGCAGGTTTCTATCGAAAATTCATAAGGGATTTTGCGAAAATCTCAGCTCCGCTCACGAAATTGACCAAGAAGAATCTAGTGTTCAATTGGGACTTGGATTGCGAGTTTGCTTTCCAACGACTGAAATGGGCTCTCACAACAGCCCCAGTTTTGACGCTGCCAGATGGGAGCAAGATGTTCACTGTTTATACGGATGCATGTGGGACAGGGCTAGGCGCCGTCTTAATGCAAGAAGGAAGGGTAGTAGCTTATGGCGGGAGGCAGTTGAAAGTGCACGAAAAGAACTACCCAACCCACGATCTTGAGTTAGCCGCCATCGTCTTTGCACTCAAGTCTTGGCGACACTATCTCCTAGGTGAGAAGTTCGAACTTTACACTGACCATAAATCGTTGAAATATCTTTTCTCGCAGAAGGATCTTAACTTGAGGCAACAAAGATGGATGGAGTTTCTTGCCTCGTACGATTTCGAAATCTCCTATACTCCGGGCAAAGGCAACGTAGTGGCAGACGCGTTGAGCCGAAAGAAATTGACCCTAAGCCTGTTGTTTGTTGAAAGACAAAGCCTAGAGTTTATAGCCAGCTTCGACTTTAGGCCTTCCTCCGATTTTGTACCAGGCTTACTAGCATCTCTCGAAGTACGGCCAACTTTAGTGGATTTAGTAGGGACAGCACAACGCGAAGACCCTCAGCTTGTGGAAATGATTGATAGGCTAATTAGGGGTGAGACTTCAAGTCACCTCAACAGATACTCCATCGACGATAAGGGTTTGCTAAGGCGAGATGGAAGACTATGTGTCCCACAAACAAAAGATTTAGTAAAGAAGGTTCTCGAGGAAGCACATCACTCCAAGATGACGATACACCCAGGCGGAGATAAAATGTACAAAGACATAAAAAGGACTTTCTTCTGGAACGGCATGAAAAAGGACGTGGCAGAATTCGTTTCTAAGTGTATGGTGTGCCACCAGGTTAAAGCGGAACAGAAAAAGCCTGGCGGACTACTACATCCTCTAGAGGTCCCGCAGTGGAAGTGGGATAGCATATCAATGGACTTCATCGATGGGCTGCCTAGGTCTAGGAGAGGCAACACTAGCATTTGGGTAATAGTGGATAGGCTTACTAAAAGCGCCCACTTTTTACCTGTCAAAAGTAAAAGAACTGCCTCATCCCTGGCATCACTTTACCTCAAAGAAATCGTTCGACTCCATGGAATACCATCTAGCATTGTTAGTGACCGAGACCCCATCTTCACCAGTGAGTTTTGGCGGAGTCTGCAAGAAGCAGTAGGAACGCAGTTATGCTTGAGCATAGCCTATCATCCCCAAACCGACGGCCAAACAGAGAGAGTAAACAGAGTTTTGGAGGACCTTTTAAGACTGTGCGTCCTTGACTTCGGAGGGACATGGGAAGACCACCTTCCTTTGGTGGAATTTGCCTACAACAACAGCTATCAAGCAACCATCGGAATGGCGCCCTTCGAAGCTTTATATGGAAGACCGTGCCGATCACCCACTTGTTGGTGGGAGTCTACTGATAAGCTCATACTTGGACCAGATATGATCCGAGAGACTTCAGAGAAAGTAGACTTAATACGAAGAAGGATGAAGACGGCCCAAGACAGACAAAAGTCCTATGCCGACAAGAGAAGGACCGACCTTGAATTTGAGGTTGGAGACAGAGTTTTTCTCAAGGTATCTCCGCTAAGAAACATTGTTCGTTTTGGAACCACAGGAAAACTGGCACCAAGGTTCGTAAGGCCATTCCCTATCATCGAGAAAATTGGGAAAATGGCCTATAGATTAGAGCTACCCGAGAAGTTGGCCGGAGTCCACAACGTTTTTCACGTTTCACATCTCCGAAAATGTCTACATGAGTCTGCTGAAGTGGTAGAGCCAAATATCCTCGAAGAGGCCGAAGTGGAACGCGAAGCAACCATAAGAAAAGTTCCAACCCGCATACTAGGAACGGAAGTGAAGAAGCTACGCAACCGCGAAGTCAGACTCGTCAAAGTTCAGTGGAGCGACGCCGAGGGAGACGCGACTTGGGAAACTGAAGCTAGAATACGCGCTGCCTACCCTTTTCTTTTCGAGGGTACATCCTTGATCTTTCTTTTTCCTTAAGTTGCGCTTTTATCTATCTTTTTAGGTATATTTCCTCGACCTTATCTTTTAGGTAGAAACCCTTTTGGATGAAAACATGTAATTGAAACATGTTATGGATGATGGTTGCAAGTGGTTGCAAGTGATTGCTAGTGGTTGCTCGTGGTTGCATATACACACACAATCTAGGTTTTAGATCGGCTCAGTCACTTCATATTGCATATGCATATATGTTTGCATTCGTATATGGTTGAACTTTAATGTGTTGTCATATGGATGTTGCATTTGTATTGAATGATTGTGCACTCATGTAGAATCATGAATAGGAAAATTTGCATACATAATGGATTCATGGCACTTACATAATTCGCATTAAGGAGGTCAACTGAATCAGTAGACCGCCTGATTTTGCATTAGATAAGAGCATGTACACACACACACTTCGCATATGATCATGAAGCATTAGAAGTCTTTTAAGGACAATGGATGCTCGTGTTTGATGGATGAGTAGATGGATGGCTGGATGTTAGGATATACATTCCTCCTAACTTGAAGATTTCGGGGACGAAATCCTTTTAAGTGGGGGAGAATGTAACACCCCGTGAATTCTATAACTGTGAAATTCACAAATTAAAGTATAATTAATTTCAAATCAAAGAACTAAGGGAAACGGGATACGCCATTGCGTTCGTCTCGGAAAAATACGCGAAATAGAGTCCGAGTTTTCGAAAAACGGAGTCCGTATGAAGAAGATATGGCCTTCGGAAGTTTCTGAATTTAGTTTAAAATTCGAACAGCTCAGAAAAACAAGTTTAAAATTAAAACTCGGGCCCAATTGGCCAAGGCGGGAAAACTCCCGCCTAATGCACCCAGGTCGATTGGGCTGTCGACCTGGTCTAGCCAGGTCGACAGGGCTGTCGACAGGGCTGTCGACCTGGTCCAGAGCCAGGTCGAACCCAGCCCACCCTGGCTGGCCTAGTCTATGTTGGTCGATTTTCAGAAGCATGCTTTGTCATTAGGGCTAGGTGGCAGGCTCTAATTGGTCTCTCTTTCGAATGAATGGCTACGATCAATCCAAGCAACATCGATGGTCCTAATCAGTTCATAAACTCTATAAAAATGACCCTAGACTCAACCTAATCTATTCATTCAAAAATAAGAACAAAGCCATCATGCTGCTGAGGAACGACTAGGAGTAGCCACCAATTTGGGAGAAGACTAGGAGGAAAATTCTAAAGCATAAAGCAACTTAGACAAATCAAATCAACACCTACGTCAAAAGGAGTCGCATCTCCAATTGGAGAATTCGTCACACAATTGTAAGTAGAGTATTATTCTGGTATGAACAAATAACTGTGTTTGGTTTGTACACTTGATTTGTGGTGATGAGTAATTCATATTTATGCGTTGTTATGATTCTAATCGATTGGAATATTGTGATGTAACGATTGGATATGAAAGTATGTTATTCATTATAAAAACTACATGTTTGCGGTAGTTTTATGCAAGTATACGTTTGGATATTCGCAAAGTTTGTAATTCATGTTGAAGCTACATGTATGTAGTTCTCTAATTGAAATTCATGCAAGTTTGTGGTTTTGCTACTATGCCATCATAATGTGTATTTTTGTACAAAAATCATTTTGTGTGTAATTGGAACAAATTTGGGTTATTATAATTCATATGAAATTATGTTGAAAATTTGGCATCATGATCTATGTATTAAGCCATACTTTTGTACTAGAAAACCTCTTTGCGAACTTATGAATATGGCTAGGCTATGTTAGATATTTTGCAAAGCATGTTAGGTCTATATTGTTAACAAGAATTATATGATGACATATGTGGTACATAGCTAGGTTAGATTTATAATCTCATTTGCAAGTTTGCATGAATAAAGTAAAAACCATGATTCCATTTATGCCATAAGTATATGTGTGCCATGGTTATGTGAATAGATTTAAAATCATGATTAAGTTGGAATAATACTTTTGTATGTTTAGCAAAAGTAGGCACCTTTATAACATGTAGTAACTTTGTAAACATGACTTGCTTATATTTGACATTATGCCTAAGTAAAAATATAGGTTTATGTTGTAGTTAAGACTATGTGGCAATAATGATACCCAATTTAGTTAGATTCTTAACTTAACTACAAGTTTATATGGTTTAATTCATGTCACTCATGCTTATGACCAAAATATATGTTACCACTATGCAAGTACACCAGTTTCTATTTTGTAGTTCCAACGTTATGTTGCAAGTTCATGCGTTCACATTCCCCTTTTTGTGTATGTAATCACGCTTTAAGCCTCCCCCCTTTCGCGTGGCTAAGTTGGGCTTAAAAAAGGCTAAGCCCAACATATATATAATAAACGAGCGAATTAAACGGGGGTAAATAGCGTTGGGCCAAATTAATTAATAAATGAAAATATAAAGTAAAGGGGCCCAAATTCAAGTATGGGTTGGGCCCATGATTGGTGTAAATCTTTACACCATTAGCTTAATAATGGGCCGCAAATATTTACATATAAGAAAATAAAGAAGAAAGACAAAATATGTAAATGTAGAACATACGATGTGTTTAACCCGAGGTTGGATTGAGTTGTGATGTAAACCTGCCCGGAACCGCCCGGCTGTCCAGTAGTCACAACAATACCTATCCAATGTGGGTGGTTAAACATGGAGCCCAATAAGGACCCGAGGTTAGACTGAGTTGTGGCGTAAGACTGCCCGGAACCAACCGGCAACAGGCAGCCACAACAATACCTGTCTAATGTGAGAGGTCAAGGCTTTAATAAGACAATTAAGGCTGAGTCAGGATTGTTAGGATTAAGTGAACTAAAGACTTAATCAAAATGGAACATGCTAAACTAAACAGACTGATTGGGGGGGGTTAGGTTATAAAACACTTAACCAACTTAGCATGTTGGCTAGAAATAGAAAACCTAGTAGCGGAGGACCCTTTTCGCAGTAACCCTATAAGGTATCACGATACCCTGAAACTAGGCAGGGTGGGGCACGATTACTGGGCTGATTGTAAGAGGTCAAATCGACGGCGGTGGTGTAGCAGTGTAGGTTCTAACGGGGTGCGGGCGTGCACACACTCCGGCGCAGAAAAATAAAGCACTGGGCACCAGTAGCATACCTGTGCATTCTAAGGTTGTGTCGGGCCGCTGCCATGGGACTTGATACACCCCATGGTGGGACCAGCATAGGTAACTACAACATCGGGGGCCGTAAGACACATGTAACTATGCGAGTAGGAGACGATCATCATAGAATGGATCACTTCACCCTGATTATGGGGTGCCAGTTGGGAACTAGTTTATATGGGTTCAGAGATTAACATGGGGTACGATAGTATATTCGACCCTAGACAACTTAACCAAGTTTATAGTGCTTTCCCACTTCTTGTTTATACTTATCATACCCAGTTCTTTATTCATAGACAGAATAGTCCTAGACTTACTCAGGCTTTATGTCTGACTCTACTTTTCTTTCGTCTTCTTTTCTTCCGTTTCCCCCCCCCCCCCCCCCCCAGGTCCACAGGGAGGGAACACTGCAGCTTGACCAGCCTTCATATCCAGCTTGAAGAGAAAGAATGTATTGCTTGGACCTTTTCGCTTTTGAACTATGGCTTTGGACAACCACTATGGGGCTTTTGCAGTTTATTTATGTTTTCTTTATGCTTCTTTAAATAATGTAATCAAGACAGATTGAAGGAGTTATGTTTTTTTTGAAAGGATGTAAGACAATCATGGTGATGTTGCTGTAACACGTATTTGCTTTTATGAAATAAAAGTTGTTGTTTTTCCGCTGTTTACAAATATGTGTTCTTATATCTGTCTTGTATATCTGTGACTTATACTTATAAACCTCCACCAAAATTAGGGCATTCCCTTTGAGAGTGACCCTAACGGAGGTGGGGTGTTTCAAACGCCCATCGCCGTCGCCATCGTTGGTCTAAGACCACCGCTGACCTTCCCTGACACCATCGCCTCAAGCGTCTCCTACGCTAGTAGCCTTAGCCTCCTAGGCGAACTCCAGCAGCCATAAACCTTCTACGACCAGAATATGATCAACTCTAGAAAGTCGCCGCCGCAGGCTGACTTAGATCATCGGACCACCTCCAGTATGACTGTCGTGCACCCCTCTACAACCGATCCTCAATCCCGAGCCCCTCTCGAGCACCACAGCCACCGGAAAACCCAATAATCCAACCGCCACTTCGTGTTTCATACAGAAATCACCTTCTCCGATCAACTCAAATTCTTCGCCACCACAAACAATATCAAGCAAAACCTCCAGCATCAAAGTAGTACGTCTACATCTCCTCTCTAACTTTGCTTCAGATCCCATCCTCAAACGACAACTCAAATCGCCAGAAATCACCATATTTCGAAACTGTATTCTTCGCTTTAAACCATGATTCCGGCCACCACAAGCCATGAAACCTCCCCAAATTTTTACAGCAGGTAGATATAGACCAGATCTAAAAATTTCCTTTTTATCACTCAGGCTGATTTGCAACAGAAGTGAAGAAATAAATTAAAAGAGGAATTCGGGTTTATTTGCAAATTCTGAATATTGGCTTATCGAAAATGAACGTATGGGTTGAGAAGGCTGAAATATGGGCTGTATATATAATTGAAAATAATATTATTTTATTTCAATTTGACTAACGATATTTATTTTAAGTGACGAACGATTTTTATTCTTGTTTATCGCCAATTCGAATTGCGTTTATTCGTTCCTGTGGTCACATACAAACTCCATTCACGACGAGAATGGGGACAATAGTCTAATTTGACGTTATGGTCCTAAAGAATATTGTCTCGTCGAATTCCGAGTCCGTTTGCTCAAATGGTGCTCGTTCACGTCCAAATGGTCAATTTATTTGCATTTACTTTGCAACGCTCACAGAATAACTCCAATTGACGCGAAAGTTGAAATCTAGCAATAATTAGCTGTTACGGTCTTAATAAAATTTGTTTTGTCGATAACAAAGGTTGTTTGAATAAAGTCCCTTTTTAATGGTCTAATTTAAATTCAAATAAACCAATTTAATAATATCTCAATATAATAATAATAAAATATTATAATCGGACATATTGGGGCAAAATTACATATAATACCAATATAAATTATCAGGGGTTGAATTTCAAGCCAAATCGACATTCAACAAATTAAAAATCCATATATTCATATAAATCATTATGGTTTATAAC
Organism: Allium sativum; assembly: GCA_030737875.1. Taxonomy (NCBI): domain Eukaryota; kingdom Viridiplantae; phylum Streptophyta; class Magnoliopsida; order Asparagales; family Amaryllidaceae; genus Allium; species Allium sativum. Next base: position 244,604,758 of record CM060923.1, read on the forward strand.
GAATTCCATAGCGACTATTTTAAAATTTGATTTGGACATAAAACAAAATCTGCAACATGAAATCTCGATTTTTCTCTTTCATTAGAAAAATATTATCCAATAGATCCGAACGTTTCTTGTTTTGAAAAATTCTGACTTATATTCGATCCTGTACATCTGTTTAAAGTTCAAAACTCAATATTACGAACTACCGCGCCGCTGTAGCTCATTTGATAATTAAATTATAAACTACATGTTCACCATCGTTTTATAAACGAAATCGTTACTATAATTCCAATATAAATAATATTAAACCCATTTATGTCGCCAATTCACATTATATTGCAAATTCAACATTTACTGAATATTCTGGAATTAAAATATTATTATATTATGTATATTAATAAAATATTTAAAATAATTAAATTCAATTTTTTAAATTCAAATCGACACTTTAAATAATAAAATAATTTAAATAATTAATCAAAAAATACGTGACGTTACATCCTTCCCTCTTAAAAGAATTTCATCCCCGAAGTTACTAAGGCAGAAAGAACGCTACAACCATTATTTTTGCAAAATTCTTTAATTAAAACTCAGTTTTAATTTAAAGCGAATGCAATTGGTTTTAAAACCAATTTATTTCAACTAATGAAATTTTCCAAAATTATTCAAAAAAATTCTAACACCTAAAAATTTTGGGAAAAAATTGGCAGAGTCTCCCCTGTACGGAGGGACATCTGCAATATTGCAGGTTCAACAAATGTATATGCATCGACCCACACGGTCGGAAAAATCCAAAATCAAATATCAAACCCCAAATCAAAAACCAAAAATATATATTTTGTGTAGGCGTACCTTGTTGCGAGCGTTATTATGCGATAAGCAGTAATCTATACTTGAGCTGGCTTAACTATTATGCAACTCTAATCAAACTGCACCAAATCAGCTTCAGAACTCAACCAACATCGGCTAATTTGGTTTCGTACCTGTTCTTAACTCAAATGAACTTCATCAATTTCAAAACAATGCCTGTTAGATTCAGTATCACTATTATCCATTCAAACAGTTGTCATACAACTCGATCATTCTAATAATCCATTTACTTATTTCACTTGAATTCATAATGTTTGAATTTAATTGACTTATTTATTTCCAATGGGTTTCAATCAAGTACTAAATCTATATCCATGCAATCCATCATCTAATCCAAACAATCCATTCAAATTCACTAATTTGCATGTGTTTCTATTCTCAAGTCAAATCAACTTTTATTTAATGTTCTAGTTCAATCTTAATTTATATATTTCAGGTTTGAAATACCCTCTTGGATAAATTACTTCAAATTCATAATTTTACTTCGAATACCAATTCAAATCAATAATATTAAGATGACTCGAGGGAATTATAACTTATAAGATCAACTTAAAATAAGTTACATCAAATATTGATTTTCATATTTCACATCTCATATTTGAAATGTCCATTAGCTGATTCAGTCCAATCTGATAATCCATACATAAACATTCCCATCCATCCAAGTTGATTCTAAACCAGTTTATTCACTTTTATAAGCCATGTAAATTTTAATTTTCTTGAGAATGTGTCTGTTTTATTTAACTTAAACTTAAGTTGAATTTCAATAATATGAGCCTCTTTTATCACCCCAGTCTCTTGTATCATCCAATCTTTTTAACTTACACAAGTTAAATTTTAATTCGAAATTCAAATTCTTGGCTTTTTATTTCACTCTTACATAATACTACAGATATTTGCAAATATTATAACCATTTGCAAATTCAAAATATAAGAATTCTGAAAACTTATTTTTCTCAACAAGTTTCCTTCGGAAATTTTATTATGGTAGCAATCCACAATTCAGAAACTCGAAAATGAATGCTGATGATGCGGCCGTCGTCATCATTCAGAACTATTTTCTAGCTACTTAAGTGATTTCAGTGCTTTATCACTTTCAAAATCCATATAAAATGATTTTTAAACAAAAATATCTTTGATGTATTGTTATATTACTTTATAAAACTCTAGAAAATATATTCTGAACATCTAGGATTTAAATTCCAATGTAACAACCCGGAAAATCAGAACCAATTTAAAATTTTTATTTTGACAATTTTAATGAATTTTGAATATTTAGAATGAATTATTTTAAATAATAACGATGAGAAACTTATTTTGAATAGAATTGGAACATATATATTTATTTGAATCGACGTTAGAATATAAATATTTATTTTCATTATAAAAGGAGTTGAAAATGGCGCGGTAGTTTGAAAATTTGATTTCAAATTTCAAATGAATGTACGGGAATCAAATAAACCGGATTTTAGCGAAAGCAAAAATACTAGAATCTATTAGAAAATATCTTTCCAACGAATCTGAAAAATTAAAATTTCATATCAGGAATAAAAAGCTATGTCCAGTTGAAATTTCGGAATAGTCGCTATGAAATATAGCCCTTAAAAATTGAAATTTTGCAAACGGCCTCCGTTTTCGACGAAACCACTTTTGTTGGATCTGGGATGTCAAGTTATTGCTAGATTACAAAATTCATAATTTTAGTATGTGAGCGTGGCAAAAGAAAACGTGTTTTGACAGTTTTAGTCAATTTGGATCAACCAGAAAATGGCCATTTTTTAAACGGTCTCCAAATTTGATGAAACTAGTTTTGTTAGAACCATATCGTCAATACGAAGCAAAAAATAATTTTTCGGGAATTTTTAGAGTTAGTATGTGGCCGAGGTAAATTAAAATGTACGTTCAAATTGAATATATATTCATATTTTGATGAAAACCTATCGTAACAGTCGAATTGGGTTACGAAACATATCCCATTATGTTTAGAATGGGGGTATTACACTAGGAACGATAGTCGTTGGGCCTCGATTGGAGTTCAGATGGAAAGCCAACCATTAAGGAAAATAAAATAATATTAATATATATTATATAATACTCTCTCTCCCCCTTTTCCCTCTTCTCTCTCTCCCCATTCAGAAAATTGAAATATAGAAAGGAAAAAAAAACATGAAGACGGAAGGGGAAACCGCCGCTCCAAGCGACGCCGCCACCACTGCATCTCTCTCCTCCGGCCACCGCGCATCTCCTCCCCTCTCTCCCTCCTCTTCCTTTCTCCGCCCTCCCATTTAAACCCAAAAGCCCCAATTCGCCGAATCGAGCCACCACCGCCCTAGCCCCCCTGCAGCGCCACCACGTGCTCCTCCACGCCCCCCCCCCCCCCAGCCGACGTAGAACACCCCATTTCCCGATTAAAGACTGTAAGTTTTTATATTTTATTTTTATTTTATCCTTTTCTTTTTAGTTGTTTATTTTATAAATAAAATAAGGGAATTAGTTTATTAGAAAAAAATATAGGATTTTTATATTATTTTTAAATAAAGATTATATTTTTAATAGAGAAAAGTTTATATTTTTATAAAGAGAAAGATTTGATTTTTATTTGTTAACAAAGGTTTGATTTTTATTTGTTAACAAAGATTTGATTTTTATTTGTTTAAAAAGATTTGATTTTTAAAAATAGCAAAGTACGGTTTTTAAAAAATGAAATGATAGCAAAATAAAAATATAATTTTTATATTTGTAGCAAAATAAAAATATGATTTTTATATTATAGAGGTAATAAAAATATGATTTTTATCTATGTATGATAATAAAAATATGATTTTTATATATATATATCGCTTTGAAATAAAATATGATTTCATCGTATATAAAATAGTTAAGCTATAAAAATAAAAATATGATTTTTAGATTATGTATCCTATTTTAAGAATAATTGAACTATGAAAATATTTTTGGAAGGATAAAAATATAATTTTTATCGTATGAACACTATTTATAAAATCGTCAAACTATGAAATAAAAATTCGGTAGTTAAAAATAAGATCTTTAACGTATATATGTTATTTATAAAATAGGCATGCTGGATTTCTGGAAATTTTTAAAATTGACAATCGAAGCACGGCGGAGTGGAACCTAAAGGTGAGAACCTCTCACTTGAATTTTATTTTCTAGTTGAAATATATACTAGGATGCAGACGGTGCTTAGTAGCACCCGACACCCGTCGTCCACAGACCATGGACGACTTGTTTGTTTAATTGATTATGTTGTGAAAATTGATTGTGTGATGTGGAATGGAATAAAATATTTTATAGTTAAAAATATAATTTTTAACGTGTATATGAATAAAATAAATATTCATTTACAAATTAGATGATTTATATATGTACACACATTTGACTGATATTGATTGAGACGATAAATTTTACACATCGCCCAATTGCACAAATAAAATTCATTATTTGTTGATTGAAACCCCACATGGGTATTCGGATGATATTAGACATACATTAATCCCAATATTCAGTTGTATGTCAATCGATTGGTTGACAGACTGTTATAAGCGTTGAATATTTATATTTGATGCTTATGCAGTGTAGTATGCACTTTGGATGATGGTTGACTGTGTTTGATTATTGTTATGTACATGTGTGTATGAAATCCATATAATCAAATTATATGGTAATTGACTGTGTCTGATTCCAGTTTAGAAAGAATGAATATTTTAAAATAAAGATTACTTTAAAATAATGAATATTTTAAAATAATATTCAGTAAAAGATCAAAATTCTATTTTGATGTTTGATTTGGGATGGACACGAATATATTTAAATATATGAAGTTATGTTGATTAGATTGACTCCATTTGAACGTGAACGATATTTATATTGATTTTATTCGTTTCTATAATGAATATCGAAAAGGAAATGATTTCAAAATCTAATGTTTTGAAAATATTATCATTTATATATCGATGATATAGAATATTCAATTTTGATTTGAAATTGAATATGAAGTTGAAATCATTTTGAAAATGAATTTAAAACTATTTACAAAACACGTTTTAAATGCAAATCAACGAAATATATATAATATATATATTTAATGGCCAGAATAGAACGCGCCGCGCCGCGGTAGTTCGGGAACTTCGACCATTGACTTCGAACGGACATTACGGGAAATCCGACTGTCAAATTCTCCTAAAACCGGAACCGTTGGGTTCGTATTGAAAAGATCTTTCCAACGAATATTAGAGATTTGATATCTAACGGTAGGATTTGGAATTATGTCCAAATCAAATTTGGAAAAGGTCGTTGTAAGTGCAGTTCGATGACCGTTTATGGAAATCGACTATACGGGCCTTGATAAAATTATTAAAAATATCAATAATTTATGTAAAATCATAATAAATGATTTGGAAAGAATAAGGCTAAAAAATCCCATATTTGGAAAGATAAAAATATAATTTTATCGAAATGAACTAGTTATGAACTAGAAAAATAAATCCAATATTAAAAAAAATTGGATTGAAATGGTTTTAAAATAACCAAAATTTCAAATATATGAATTGGAATGGACTTGAATCGAAATCATCTTCGAAATATTTTGATATTAGATTCCGTGATTATACGGACAATGTGGAGGAATTTGGAAGATATATATATCGTTATTCCAATACGATATTTGTTGATTTCAGAATTTGATATTGAATATAAGCCGATATATTTTCTATTCTAAGCCTTGTATTTAATATCAAATGGATTTTTGGGTTTGTCGTGAATGGTGTCTTAAATAACACTGTTCTTGAACCCCGTTTCAATAGAATAAATCTTTTTATTAAGATTTGAAGAAGAATTACCAATTAATTAACATTTAATTGGAAATGGAATGTGAATTGGGTTTATTATGAACTTTTTTTTAATGACATTCGTTCTTTAACCCGATTTACAGTGAAATGTGATTTGGAATTTATAAATCTTTTTATTAATATTTAACAGGAATTTTTCCAAAGTAAAGTTTTCCAATTTAATATATTAAATTGGAATTGAATGGAATTCGATTTGATAATAATCGAAGTGAACTTCTGTGGAGGAAGACAGTTAATACATATGGAATTTAGAAGGTGTTGTCGTTATTCTATTTATATTATTGGTCGGATACGGAAATTGATATCGATTATATATTGATTTGTTTTTCCATGAAGATTCCATAATTAATGGAATGTGATTTAGGTTTATCGTGAACTGTGTTTTAAATGATATTAGTTCTTTAACCCAGTTAAAGGCAGGATTACATGTCTGTCATTGTATTTCGAACTGTATAGTTGATCTCTGCTAAATATATATTTGTTTGGTCGTGGAGAATTTATTCTCTTGCTTAACACCCTTCTCTGAGACGTACGAGCTCAGAGGTTATATTTCGGCAGAAATCAATAGTACGGTGTATATTGTCGATGCGACATGTTAGTGTTTCCAAAGTTAAATAATCATTAACATTGATTTTTGGGAAGATTAAAACTAAGTGGAGTTTTAATGAATCTTTAAATAGACTGGAAAAGGGAATGTGATAATTTAAACTATCAAATTTGGGAAATGATTGAGAATGGAGTGTAATGACCCGTATTTCCAGCGGTATAATAATTAATTTATTTAATTATATAAATAGGGATTTAGAAATATAATGGTCGATTAATTAAATTATATTGAATATTTAATTAAAATAATAATTAAATAATATATTTGATTCAGAAATAATCAAAATTGGTGGAATTCACAATATAATGTGAACTGGACAATTTATAATATATAATTCGGGTTAGAGTTGAAATATATTAATGAATATATTTAATTAACGAAGTTTGAACGTATAATTTTATTATAATTAAAATCGAGTTCGAAATGGCGCTGCAGTTCGTTATTTGGCGATTCGAACTTCAATTGAATATACAGAAGCCGTTTTAAGTCGGATTTCTGTGAAATAAGAAACATTAGGAGCTGGTGAAGTATATTTTTCTAGTGGAAGAGAAAAATCAGGATTTCGTCGTGTAGATTTTGATTTACGTCCAAATCAAATTTCTGAAAAGTCGCTGCGGAGTTCCTTTATAATTTGCAATGCTTTATTTACGTTATAGAAGGGTTTTCAATATATTTGAATATCGGGTTTGAATTTAGACAAGGTTCTTTCGAGACATAACGATAATTTAATTTTTAGAATTTTACTATAATTTTTAATTAATTAAATACGCGACTTTTTATTTGGAGTATTTTGCACCTTATATCAATATTTTCGGGTTGCACGATATTAGTCAACCTGCTAATATTTTTATATTTATGGAGTCGTGGTGCAATGCTGGACACGACTATATTTTTATATCTATCTGCAGGTGAACGAAATCTTATATAGTAAGGTATGGTAAACTTTATAACATAAAACAAAACAAATTCTCCTTGGCTACAATATAGGCCACGATACAACCTTTCTCACCCACGAGAAGTCCACCAGAACCCACGTCTTCAAAATTTACCCTATAAATACTTAACTATTAACTCCCTAAAACCTAAACTAATTCTTCTTCAGCAAACGTAGCTGCCATGCTTTGCAGCGAAAACCAAATCTGCAAGCATAAAAAAATGGGATCGAGTTAAGGGGAATTAAGTGATGATGGAGAGGAATGAAAGTTGGTTTGTATTTAAATGGTGATGGGATATGAAGTGCGTGGCCATGTGAAAGGTGTAGTTGCTGAAAGCATGAGGTAGTGGAAACAGTACGCAAAGAGGGGGGGGCATGAAGTAGTCACTGTGTAAATGGGATTCTTAAATCCGAGAAGAATAAGAGAGGCTAAAGTGGTATAGGCGGTTGTGGTTGGGTTTATGGTGTTCACGCATGGAGATGGCCACGTGTTAAGTATTGGGGTAGTGGAGAAACTGGTGACTTGTTTGAACATGTGTGTGCATTTGTATGAAGGAAGTACACTTAAAAAGGGTTGTTGGTTCAAAGAAGAAAGAGGGGGAAGGATGGAGCTGAAAACGTGAAGCCCAGAAATGGCAAAGTAAATGATTATAAAAGGAAAGGACTGACGATGGTTCTAGTGTGCTAAGGCAGTGGTCAAACGGTGAGGTAACGATGCAGCGTGGAGTTCGAATATGGAGCTGGAGCCACGCGTTTTTGTATTTGGGAAGGAAGAAGCAGTAAGCAGCGGTGGTGGGTTGTAGGAAGTGGGTTTGGGCCAAGTGACTGAAGCGGAAAAGCCCAAAATAAATATAAAAATTGAGGAACAAAGAGTGAAACGTCCAGAAATGCATGGTTCAAGCTAAAAGGGATAGTGCATGTTTTCGGGAAGAATAGGGCCACAAATATTTGACAAGAGTCGTTTTCAATTAAATGATGGGCTGGAATTAATTGGTAAGACCCAAGTTACAAATTAATATTAGTTTAATTTAATTAATTTAATGTATTGAATTATTAATGTGATATCTCAAACATACGATAACAGAATTTCAAACGGATGGATCCGTTGGGATCGTATGGGCGACGACATGACTGGGAGTGAATCCGAGCTCGCTATAATTTATTGTAAAATTAATTGTCCGTCTAAATCAAGCGATGGTCATCGTTATTAACGATGATCGTTCAATGTGAGTAAAACTCACCAACTCTGAACAGTTATATTTTTATAACGTATTCTTAGAACTGTTAATCATCTGTTGATTGCCGCGTGTTAACTGTTTGGTTGAATTGCTTGTGTATTGGTTGAAATTATAGATAACGATATTTATATATATCGTTAATCAAATATCGATTCTATTTATCAGAATATTTCATATCGAAGTGAAATTGATGTTATTATATTGTTTAACATCTGTGGATGCAGGGAAATAGGTCGGAGGAATCCAATGGGATTCCTCAACATATATTTTTCTGTTTTTCATATATTGTAATGTAAAGACCCGTAACTTCCCCGGTAACGGAAGCCCGGATACTTCGAGAACAACACACAAAAGAATGCAGATAGAAGAACATTTCATTGCTTATTACAATAATTCCATCAGAATACAAGAATATTACAGAGTATGAATAAATATTACACAGAAAATATCAGAGATTTAAATTACATTTAAATACAACGCAGCGGAAAATAATACAAAACACAACTAGAAGTAATACACGGATACAGAGCTTTCCGAGTATCGTTCCAGCTGTAAATCAGGATCCTGTGAATATAAATCTGCAAAACCAAAACTACTAGCTGCCCGTGCCAAAAATAAGGGCACCCAGAGTTTAGGTTAAAACAATAAACTCCAGGTCAGTCATGTGACTGGTGTGAGAACTAAAACAGTTATAAATTTTTATTTTAAAGTTAGGTAAATCAAGGGACCACGCCGTATAACACGGAATGGGTTTCCTCCCAAGAATATCAGTGCATAAAACAAACAGCGCAATGCTAAATAAAGAAAAATGAAGCCATTATAAGACCCAGGTCCCATCACACAATGCAACGCAAGCCGGAGGATAGGGTTTTTACCTTATAATAGCCAAGAATGCTTGGTACGTGAAATTTCATGTTTTATTATTACTGTAAGTGTATAGTGTCAAAACAATTTCAAATCATAAGTATCAATCATAGACGGCATAAGTGCCCCATACCACTATGTCGCCATATATAGGTTTACAACTAAAACCGCAAAGTTACGTATTGGAAGTTGGATTTCCATCTATGAACCGAGGCAAGGGATCGTCCTCACCGGCTTCGAGACTCTCTAGCCCGAGCCTCAGGGTCAGAGCGCATCGACCCTTGGAGGGACAGGGTCGGTCCACCGATGTAGATTAAAATGCCTGAACACTGCGTTTCCACACCCTTTGGGGCGTAAATGAGCCCAATGGCTCCATCGGCTCCACATCGTCACCGATATATCCGAGGCGCCTCGCAACAGCAACAACCACACTGGTGAAAATAATATAAATGTCAGGGCTGGTAGGTCACTGACACCACCCTAGCTAGAAGAAAACGCATGTCCTCCAAGAGGTCCTCTCCCGTTTTTGGTTCACAACTGAGGTGTGAGGCTCGCGAATCAACGCTACACCAAGCTATGCCACACAGCCGTGCTTTGATCATCCACCACAAGACTCTGTTTTTCAACAGAAGCCTTGATCAATTTTCCACTTAGGCATGCCACACAGGCAATTCACTCCATGCGATTGATATCCATCAATATATAACCCCTGAGCTCATACGTCTCAGAGAAGGGCGTTAAGGAAGAGAATAAATTCTCCGCCGCCAAACAGATATATATTTAATAGAAATCAATCACACAGAATAAAATCCAATGTCAGACACACAGTCCATTTACAAGTTCGTCCTGGGTCTGAACGAAACCGGAGGCACCTTGTACCTTGCATATCCATCGATCTCCAAGTACGTCTGGATGATCACCAACTGATTCCCTCCTCTTGGGTGCATAGCCCAATCAAGATCATCAGTAATCACCCAAACGATGTGAAGACCTCCGGTATTCAACCACCGTCTTCAACCTCGACACCACGTCGAATCAGTTATTCAGAATGGGATAAACCCGGTCTTTCTAAATAACTCGCGTATATAATAAACAAATGTTACACAAACACAACATACACCTCATTCCAATTCAAAATATTCTTTTATTCAAATAGTCTTGTATTTAGGGACAGGTTCCCATTAATTTTATCAAAGAAAAATTCTTTAAATTTATTCTTTAATCTTCTTCTGAATATCAATTCAAACTAGTCGGGATTAGCGAACCACACCGAAGTAAACATTTATTTTATTTCCTAATCCCAACCTATTCATCCCATGAAGTAAAACTGGTAATACTTCATATCTAACGCCACGGTGTTATCGGTAATTCAATTACCATTCTACGTTCAAATCTAATTAAAGATTTAACTATCGCCTGGAGCAAAACTGGTGATACTCTTTTCTCGATCACTTCAATCTAATTAAACATCCATTAAAACTCCACTTAGTTTTAATCTTCCCAAAAATCAGTATCTTGCCTTTAACTGGGTTAAAGAACCAATGTCATCTAAAACACGGGTTCATGATAACCCAAAATCACATTCATTAATTATCGGGTTAAAGAACAAGTGTTATTTAAAACAATGTTCACGATAAACCCAAAAATCAATTCAAATTCTATTCCAGTTAAATACCATTAAATTGGTACACTTCATTAAATCTAAATAAAAAGATTTAATCTTTTTCTCAACTGGGTTTAAGAACAGTGTTAATGAAGACACCATTCACTACAAACCCAAATCACATTTGATATTATATACAAGGCTCTGAATAGAAAATATATCGGCTTATATTCAATATCAAATTCTACGACCAACAAATATCGTATTGGAAATAACGATATAAATATATCTTTCAAAATTCTATAACAATATCAGTATAATCACGAAATCCAGTATCGAAATATTCCAAAGACAATTTCGATTCAAATCCATTCCAATTCAATTATTGGAAAGTCTGGTTACTTTCAAAACCATTTCAAATCCAATTTATTTATTTTAAAAATAAATGGAATTATAATTCTAGTTCAAAACTAGTACATTTCGATAAAAATCTATTTTTATCTTTTCAAATATGGAAATTTTCATCCCAATTCTTCACAAATCATTTCTTATGATTTTACACAAACTATTACTATTTTTAATAATTTTATCAAGGCCCGTACAGTCGATTTCCATCAACGGCCATCGAACTGCACTTACAACGACCTTTTCCAAATTTGATTTGGACATAATTCCAAATCCAACCGTTAGATTTTGTAACACACCACCTCCGCTAGGGTCACTCACAAAGGGAATGCACTAGTTTTGTAGGAGCGTTATCGAGGTAAACAAACACAGAAATATTACAAGACAGAACATAGATAAAATAGTGGAAGAATCAAAAGATAAATTTCATTATCTTCAAAAAGAGTCAAAACCTTTTACATCAAATAGCCAAGGTCATTATTTTTCATTACAACAAATTCTGTCTTGCATAAATAAAGAAGCATAAACTTAAAACAACAAAAGTAGCTTAATTCTCCAAAGGTAGCAGAAATGCAGCCATAGCATAGCTCAAGATCAAACCGTACATGAGCTGAACCGAAAGCAAGCGAAATCCAAGCTAAGTGCTAGAGTTTCCTCCCTGAGAACTTGGGGGGGACGGAAGAAAAAGAGGCGAAAGAAAAGGGGACAGTCATAAAGACTGGTACGTCCAAGTGACTTTCAGCATAAAAACAGATAAAGGTAACATGACATGTATAAACTGAAAGTAAACAAAAGGATGCTGTCAAGATGGGCAAGATAGACTAAAATAACATGATGAATCAAGTATAGCATCACATATCCAAGGTTCGTTGCATCAACTGTACTAGAATCCCAAACCCATGTCTTATATTAATCATGAAATGATTCCTTGGCCCAATATCATGAAATGACCCATTACTGGGTCCAACGAAACGATCCACTAGTCGATCGGCTCCCTACAAGTTCTAGCTCATCATGTGCTTGTGTCATACGACCCTATCACGAATGTTGTCACCTGTGCTAGGTCCACCATAGGGTCTATCAAGCCCTATGGTGACAATCACCAATACGAATCAAGAACGCACAGATTAACCTACTTATGCCCAATGCCTGCTTTTTCAACTCCGGACCACGTGCATGACCATAGCCCGCCTGAACCTACACTGGCGCACCAACATAGCCGTCGCTCTGGTCACTTACAATCGGCCCAGTAGTCGTGCCCCACCATGCCTAGTCCTAGGGTACCATGATACATCTAGTGGGTTACTGCTGAAACGGACTGCGTAACTAGGGTTTCTGTCCAATAGGTTAATTGTTGTCATTTAAATTCGTGACTTAACCCCTATAAGTCTAGCATGTCAAGTTGGTTAAGTGTTGTCATTCAATTTCGTGACTTAACCCACCTCCGAATCATGTATCAAGTTGGTTAAGTGTTGTCTTACATGTTCATGACATAACCCTATCATGTGGCATTAATTCATTAATGCACCCCAATCTCTCACATCAGACCTGTTGTTGTGGTCACTGGATATGCCGGGCGGTTCCGGACAGAATTACACCACAACTCAGTCTGACCTCGGGTTTTCAAGTGCGATATGACCAACTACCCACATTGGATCCTATTGTTTGCAGTAACTAGATTTGTCGGGCGGTTCCGGGCAGAATTACACTGCAAACTCAACCCAACCTCGAGTTGGCCATTTTCAAGTTCATTCTAGTGTCATGTCCATGTTCATAATTTTCAAGTCAAGTTCATGTCAAGTTTCAAGGATAAGTTTCATGCCCACATCCAGATTCAAGTTATAACAATGTTCATGTTTCAAGATTCATGTCAAGTTTCATACCAAGTTTCCTATAATTACCAATTTTTCCCAATGTTACCCCGTCTGAATATTAGGCTAACAATCTTAGCCTAATTTTCCGTCCGCATGATTTTTGACATATAATATTAGGCTAAAAACTTAGCCTAATTTAACGTACACAAAATTTGCATAAAGAAATTCATTAACATGACATAGGTGTAAACTTGGCATTCTTGGCATAGTCAATATGAACATCATAGGTGTGTACTTGCAAAACAAACAAAACAAACAACATGAGTACCATAGGGGTGATCTTGCAACGTAGACTTAATCAACATACATATATGTGAATTTGCAACATAGACTAAATCAACATACATATATGTGAACTTGCAAATCAATTACGAGCATATGAATAAGTGTGAACTTGAAATATGACATAGGTTTAGCATATACACATAAACATGTAGATCTAACATTTAGTCACATATGTGATATGATTTTACAACCTAAAACTTGCATAACATGATAAACTACACAACTTATCATAACAGGTTATACTTCAAGTTCCTATACATATGAGTAGACTGATTCATTAATTCCCAATTCAACATGATAATGAAATAGAACCACAGGCGTAGATCAATATCATTCAATAACATAATCAATCTATTTTCAAGGCATGACATAACTGAATAAATTGATTAAAACATCGCACGCATATAAATCTGATAACATTATGAACATGAAAAGGTTTGAATACTAATCTAGATTCAAGAACATGGATAGATCTAACTCAAATAGAAAAATCCCCAAAATCAAGATCCAAGGACAAATAATGAAAATAGGTCTGAATAGAAAATCAAGCTTAGATCCAATTTCATAGTCATAATCCTAAGCAATGAATCATAGATGATTAACCACAATTGTCCTTATCATAGTCATAGGCAATAGTCTTATTGTTCATAGTCATAGGCAGTCTTATGTTCACCGTCATAGTCATAGGCATAGTCTTATATTCACCGTCATAGTCACAGGCATAGGCAAAATCTTATGTCCACAGTCATAGGCATAGTCATAGTCTTATGTCATTAACAATAGTTTCAACGTCATAAGCAATATTCCCAATAGTCAAGATCCAAGAAGAAAACAAGAATAGATATGGATCACACATAAATCACTTCCAAATTATACCATGCACATATTAGATTTATAGTTTTTATCTAAAAGTAAACGGAACTTACGGATCGTGGTCTAAGAAAGATGTAGAAGTCGAATCTATAAACTAGTCGTCGAATTGTTGAATCGTTGAATCGTTGAATCTTGCTTTGATTGTTGAAGCAAATCCCCAATTCCTAGTCGTAGTCTTCATGAAATAAACTTCACGATTTATTTTAATTTAATTTATTTTAGAGGAAGAAGAAGAAGCCATGATCATCAAGAGTTTGAGCAGCATAAGGTTAGAGAAGAATGGTCTAAAGAGAATGAGGCTAGGAGGCAGTTTATATAGGGTTTCAAACCAATTAGAGTCGTCGAAGAAGCTAGAGTTAATCAAGGCCATCCATCTCAAGAGAAGCCAATTAGAAAGTGACAAGTTAGCCCTAGTGACACAGCAGAGCTCAGAAATTCGACCAGAACCCAACCAGGCCAGCCAGGGCCTGACCAACAGGTTTTCTGCTCGTCTTGGGCGCACCTGCCAAGTGCGCCAATGCAAAATTGCATAGGCGCACTTCCCAAGTGTGCCAATGCAATTTTGTTCTGGCGAACTTCCCAAGTGCGCCAGTGCATTCTGGCCCATTTTCTGGTTTTTGTACCTAACTTCGTTCGTCCATATCTTCTTCATTACGCAAACTCAGACTGTACCTCAAGCAGAATTCCGAGACGAAAGCATTGGCGTAACCCGTTTCCCTTGATTCTTATTTTAAAAATTAATTATGCCTTAATTTATAGTTTTGACAAGTTATTAAAATTCGGGTTGTTACATTCTCCCCTCCTTAAAGGGTTTCGTCCCCAAAATCTTCATGTTAAGAAGAATGCATCCTATCATCCAATCATCCATCTACCCAAAATATCATCCACAAGAAACCATTGTCCTTAAAAGATTTCTAATGCTATATGAACATATGCAGAAAGTGTGTGTATATGTTCCTTATCTAATACAAATGATCAGGCCTGATTAATCTTCTTAATGCAAAATATGTTTAGTGCCATGAATCCAACATGTATGCAAATAGTCCTAGTCACATAAACACTATATGTGTGCACAAACATTCAAACATATGCAACATTCACGTGATAACACATTCAATTTCATCCATAAACAAGTATAAACACTCATGCATATGCAATATGAAAATGTGTCTGAGCCGATCTATTGCCTAATGTGTGTTATGCAACCACGAGAAACCACTTGCGACCACTTGCAACCATTTGCAAACATCAACCATAACATGTTTCATTCACATGTTTACATCCAAAAGGGTTCTACCTAAAGATATAGTCGAATGATAGAAGCAAGTACAAACTTTGTGCCCATTAGGCAATGTCAAAACTGGAAATCTACATCACATATATACTGATTAGGAGAAGGACTCCCTAAGCACCAGCCCCGAAGACCGAAATCAACATCAGACTGATACTCAAATAATTTCTTAACCCAACCAATACATACGTTTCTAGAAAATTAAGCACGATGGATTCTCTTCCTAAAAACCAACCCGTATCCTATAAAACCCAAAAAGTTTAGTCAACCCAACGAACACCCTCAAGCCCCAACATATATTACTAACAGATGAGTCAAACTCCCTTTGGGGTTTGCAACCGAA
This sequence comes from Allium sativum, assembly GCA_030737875.1. NCBI lineage: Eukaryota > Viridiplantae > Streptophyta > Magnoliopsida > Asparagales > Amaryllidaceae > Allium > Allium sativum. The sequence continues at coordinate 244,620,798 of CM060923.1, forward strand.
ATAGGAATGAGAATAGGATCGAGAGGGTATACTTAAAAGATAGCATGCAAGTAAGCTTTACAGGAAAAGAGGGATCAAGGATATACTCTTAAAAAGAGATATGATGCGCGTATCTAGTCTTCAGTCTTCTAAGTCACATTTCCTTGAGCTTAACTCCATTGTGCTTTTACCTTTTCCTCCTTTGCGGATTAAGCCATATCAACAAGTTTCTCATCCTTAGGCTCATTGACAAGTTTCTTGAAAGCTACCTCGATCGCACGGCAACCCAACAAAGCTTGAAACAAGATTAGTCGCAGATGGAACTACTGCGGTTACAGGTGGAGAAAAGAAAGGAAAAAGTATTCAAACAAGGAAACAAAGGATAGTGCTAATGGCTTTTGGGGAATAGCCTTTAAATAAAATAGGACTTTTCTCGAAAAATGCTTCTTTGTAAACGGTTATGAAAATAGTTTTAGAAGGTTTTCTAAAAACTTTTGCCCAGTCCGGTAACCTTCTGCTCTGATACCAAATGTAACACCCCACATCCGCTAGGGTCACTCACAAAGGGAATTTACTAATTTTGGAGGAGCGTTATCGAGGTAAACAAACACAGAAATATTACAAGACAGAACATAGATAAAACAGTGGAAGAATCAAAAGATAAATTTCATTATTTTCAAAAAGAGTCAAAACCTTTTACATCAAATAGCCAAGGTCATTATTTTCCATTACAACAAATTCTGCCTTGCATAAATAAAGAAGCATAAACTTAAAACAACAAAAGTAGAGTAATTCCCCAAAGGTAGCAGAAATGCAGCCATAGCATAGCTCAACATCAAACCGTACATGAGCTAAACCGAAAGCAAGCGAAATCCAAGCTAAGTGCTAGAGTTTCCTCCCTGAGAACCTAGGGGGGAACGAAAGAAAAAGAGGCGAAAGAAAACGGGTCAGTCATAAAGACTGGTAAGTCCAAGTGACTTTCAGCATAAAAACAGATAAAGGTAACATGACATGTATAAACTGAAAGTAAACATAAGGATGCTATCAAGATGGGCAAGATAGACTAAGATAACATGATGAATCAAGTATAAATCAAGTATAGCATCACATATTCAAGGTTCGCTGCATCAACTGTACTTGAATCCCAAATACATGTCTTATATTAATCATGAAATGATTCCTTGGCCCAATATCATGAAATGACCATTACTAGGTCCAACGAAACGATCCACTAGTCGATCGGCTCCCTACAAGTTATAGCTCGTCACGTGTTTGTGTCATACGGCCCAATCACGAATGTAGTCACCTGTGCTAGGTCCACCATAGGGTGTATCAAGCCCTATGGTGCCAACCACCGACACGAATCAAGAATGCACAGATAAACCTACTGATGCCCAATGCCCGCTTTTTCAACTCCGAACCACATGCACGACCAAAGCCCGCCTGAACCTGCACTGGTGCACCAACACAGCCATCGTTCTGGTCGCTTACAACCAGCCCAGTAATCGTGCCCCACCATGCCTAGTCCCAGGGTACCATGATACATCTAGTGGGTTACTGCTGAAACGGACCGCGTAACTAGGGTTTCCGTCCAATAGATTAAGTGTTGTCATTTAAATTCGTGACTTAACCCCTATCAGTCTAACATGTCAAGTTGGTTAAGTGTTGTCATTCAAGTTCGTGACTTAACCCACCTACGAATCATGTATCAAGTTGGTTAAGTGGTGTCTTACATGTTCATGACTTAACCCTATCATGTGGCATTAATTCATTAATGCACCCCAACCTCTCACATCAGACCTGTTGTTGTGGTCACTGGATATGCCGGGCTGTTCCGGGCAGAATTACACCACAACTCAGTCTGACCTCGGGTTTTCAAGTGCGATATGACCAACTACCCACATTGGATCCTATTGTTTGCAGTAACTGGATTTATCGGGCGGTTCCGGGCAGAATTACACTGCAAACTCAACCGAACCTCGAGTTGGCTATTTTCAAGTTCATTCTAGTGTCATTTTCATGTTCATAATTTTCAAGTCATGTTCGTGTCAAGTTTCAAGGATAAGTTTCATGCCCACATCCAGATTCAAGTTATAACAATGTTCATGTTTCAAGATTCATGTCAAGTTTCATGGCGAGTTTCATACCAAGTTTCCTATAATTACCAATTTTTCCCAACGTTACCCCGTCTAAATATTAGGCTAACAATCTTAACCTAATTTTCCGTCCGCATGATTTTTGACATATAATATTAGGCTAAAAACTTAGCCTAATTTAACGTACACAAAATTTGCATAAAGGAATTCATTAACCTGACATAGGTGTAAACTTGGCATTCTTGGCATAGTCAATATGAACATCATAGGTGTGTACTTGCAAAAAAAACAACATGAATACCATAGGGGTGATCTTGCAACGTAGACTTAATCAACATACATATATGTGAATTTGCAACATAGACTAAATCAACATACATATATGTGAACTTGCAAATCAATTACGAGCACAAGAATAAGTGTGACCCTGAAATATGATATAGGTTTAGCATATACACATAAACATGTTGATCTAACATTTAGTCACATATGTGATATGATTTTACAACCTAAAACTGGCATAACATGATAAACTACCCAACTTATCATAACAGGTTATACTTCAAGTTCCTATACATATGAAAAGACTTATTCATTAATTACCAATTCAACATGATAATAAAATAGAACCACGGGCATAGATCAATATCACTCAATAACATAATCAATCTATTTTCAAGGCCTGACATAACTGAATAAATTGATTAAAACATCGCAGGCATATAAATATGATAACATTATGAACATGAAAAGGTTTGAATACTAATCTAGATTCAAGAACATGCATAGATCTTACTCAAATAGAAAAATCCCCAAAATCAAGATCCAAGGACAAATAAAGAAAATAGGTCTGAATAGAAAATCAAGCTTAGATCCAATTTCATAGTCATAATCCTAGGCAATGAATCATAGGTGATTAACCACAATTGTCCTTGTCATAGTCATAGGCAATAGTCTTATTGTTCATAGTCATAGGCAGTCTTATGTTCACCGTCATAGTCATAGGCATAGTCTTATGTTCACCATCATAGTCATAGGCATAGTCTTATATTCACCGTCATAGTCATAGGCATAGGCAAAATCTTATGTCCACAGTCATAGGCATAGTCATAGTCTTATGTCATTAACAATAGTTTCAACGTCGTAGGCAATATTCCCAATAGCCAAGATCGAAGAAGAAAACAAGAATAGATATGGATCATACATAAATCACTTCCAAATTATACCATGCACATATTAGATTTATAGTTTTTATCTAAAAGTAACTGGAACTTACAGATCATGGTCTAAGAAAGATGTAGAAGTCGAATCTATAAACTAGTCGTCGAATTGTTGAAACATTGAATCTTGCTTTGATCGTAGAAGCAAATCCCCAATTCCTAGCCGTAGTCTTCAAGAAATAATCTTCATGATTTATTTTAATTTAATTTATTTTAGAGGAAGAAGAAGAAGCCATGATCATCAAGAGTTTGAGCAGCATAAGGTTAGAGAAGAATGGTGCAAAGAAAATGAGGCTAGGAGGCTGTTTATATAGGGTTTCAAACTAATTAGAGCCGTCGATGAAGCTAGAGTTAATCAAGGCCATCCATCTCAAGGGAAGCCAATCAGAAAGTGACAAGTTAGCCCTAGTGACACAGCAGAGCTCAGAAATTCGACCAGAACCTGACCAGGCCAGCCAGGGCCTGACCAGCAGGTTTTCTGCTCGTCCTGGGCGCACCTGCCAAGTGCGCCAATGCAAAATTGCATGGGCGCACCTCCCAAGTGCGCCAGTGTAATTTTGTTCTGCCGCACTTCCCAAGTGAGCCAGTGCATTCTGGCCTATTTTCTGGTTTTTCTGCCTAAACTCGTTCGTCCATATCTTCTTCGTACGATATCTGTTTTACGCAAACTCAGACTCTATCTCAAGAAGAATTCAGTGGCGAACGCAATGGCATAACCCGTTTCCCTTGATTCTTATTTTAAAAGTTAATTCTGCCTTGATTTATAGTTTTGACAAGTTATTAAAATTCGGGTTGTTACATTCTCCCCTCCTTAAAAGATTTCATCCCCGAAATCTTCAAGTTAAGAAGAATGCATCCTATCATCCAATCATCCATCTACTCAAAACATCACCCACAAGCAACCATTGTCCTTAAAAGATTTCTAATGCTATATGAACATATGCAGAAAGTGTGTGTATATGTTCCTTATCTAATGCAAATGATCAGGCCTGATTAATCTTCTTAATGCAAAATATGTTTAGTGCCATGAATCCAACATGTATGCAAATAGTCCTAAACACATAAACACTATATGTGTGCACAAACATTCAACCATATGCAACATTCACGTGATAACACATTCAATTTCATCCATAAACAAGTATAAACACTCATGCATATGCAATATGAAAATGTGTCTGAGCCGATCTATTGCCTAATGTGTGTTATGCAACCACGAGCAACCACTTGCGACCACTTGCAACCATTTGCAAACATCAACCATAACATGTTTCAATCACATGTTTACATCCAAAAGGGTTCTACCTAAAGATATAGTCGAATGATAGAAGCAAGTACAAACTATGTGCCCATTAGGCAATGTCAAAACTGGAAATCTACATCACATATACTGATTAGGAGAAGGACTTCCTAAGCACCAGCCTCGAAGACCTAAATTAACATCAGACTGATACTCAAAGAATTTCTTAACCCAACCAATACATATGTTTCTAGAAAACTAAGCACGATGGATTCTTTTCCTAAAAACCAACCCGTATCCTATAAAACCCAAAAAGTTTAGTCAACCCAACGAACACCCTCAAGCCCCAACATGTATTACTAACAGATGAGTCAAACTCCCTTTGGGGTTTGCAACCGAAATAGGAATGAGAATAGGACTGAGAGGGTATACTTAAAAGATAGCATGCAAGTAAGCTTTACAGGAAAAGAGGGATCAAGGGTATACTCTTAAAAAGAGATATGATGCGCGTATCTAGTCTTCAGTCTTCTAAGTCACATTTCCTTGAGCTTAACTCCATTGTGCTTTTACCTATTCCTCCTTTGTGGATTAAGCCATATCAACAAGTTTCTCATCCTTAGGCTCGTTGACAAGTTTCTCGAAAGCTACCTCCATCGCACGGCAACCCAACAAAGCTTGAATCAAGATTAGTCGCAGATGGAACTACTGCGGCCACAGATAGAGAAAAGAAAGGAAAAAAGGATTCAAACAAGGAAACAAAGGATAGTGCTAATGGCTTTTGGGGAATAACCTTTAAATAAAACAAGACTTTTCTCAAAAAATGCTTCTTTGTAAACGGTTATGAAAATAGTTTTAGAAGGTTTTCTAAAAACTTTTGCCCAGTCCGGTAACCTTCTGCTCTGATACCAAATGTAACACCCCACCTCCGCTAGGGTCACTCACAAAGGGAATGCACTAGTTTTGGAGGAGCGTTATCGAGATAAGCAAACACAGAAATATTACAAGACAGAACATAGATAAAACAGTGGAAGAATCAAAAGATAAATTTCATTATTTTCAGAAAGAGTCAAAACCTTTTACATCAAATAGCCAAGGTCATTATTTTCCATTACAACAAATTCTGTCTTGCATAAATAAAGAAGCATAAACTTAAAACAACAAAAATAGATTAGTTCCCCAAAGGTAGCAGAAATGCAGCCATAGCATAGCTCAAGATCAAACCGTACATGAGCTAAACCGAAAGCAAGCGAAATCCAAGCTAAGTGCTAGAGTTTCCTCCCTAAGAACCTGGTGGGTGGGAAACGGAAGAAAAAGAGGCGAAAGAAAAGGGGACAGTCATAAAGACTGGTAAGTCCAAGTGACTTTCAGCATAAAAACAGATAAAGGTAACATGACATGTATAAACTGAAAGTAAACATAAGGATGTTGTCAAGATTGGCAAGATAGACAAAGATAACATGATGAATCAAGTATAAATCAAGTATAGCATCACATATTCAAGGTTCGATGCATCAACTGTACTAGAATTCCAAACCCATGCCTTATATTAATCATGAAATGATTCCTTGGCCCAATATCATGAAATGACCATTACTAGGTCCAACGAAACGATCCACTAGTCGATCGGCTCCCTACAAGTTCTAGCTCGTCATGTGTCTGTGTCATACAGCCCTATCACGAATGTAGTCACCTGTGCTAGGTCCACCATAGGGTGTATCAAGCCCTATGGTGCCAATTACCAACACGAATCAAGAATGCACAGATAAACCTACTGATGCCCAATGCCTGCTTTTTCAACTCCGGACCACGTGCACGACCATAGCCCGCCTGAACCTGCACTGGCGCACCAACACAACCGTCGTTCTAGTCGCTTACAACCAGCCCAGTAATCGTGCCCCACCATGCCTAATCCCAGGGTACCATGATACATCTAGTGGGTTACTGTTGAAACGGACCACGTAACTAGGGTTTCCGTCCAATAGATTAAGTGTTGTCCTATCAGTCTAGCACGTCAAGTTGGTTAAGTGTTGTCATTCAAGTTCGTGACTTAACCCACCTATGAATCATGTATCAAGTTGGTTAAGTGTTGTCTCACATGTTCATGACTTAACCCTATCATGTGGCATTAATTCATTAGTGCACCCCAACCTCTCACATCAGACCTGTTGTTGTGGTCACTGGATATGCCGGGCTGTTCCGGGCAGAATTACACCACAACTCAGTCTGACCTCGGGTTTTCAAGTGCGATATGACCAACTACCCACATTGGATCCTATTGTTTGCAAAAACTGGATTTGTCGGGCGGTTCCGGGCAGAATTACACTGCAAACTCAACCCAACCTCGAGTTGGCCATTTTCAAGTTCATTCTAGTGTCATGTCCATGTTCATAATTTTCAAGTCAAGTTCATGTCAAGTTTTAAGGATAAGTTTCATGCCCACATCCAGATTCAAGTTATAACAATGTTCATGTTTCAAGATTCATGTCAAGTTTCATGGCGAGTTTCATACCAAGTTTCCTATAATTACCAATTTTTCCCAATGTTACCCCGTCTAAATATTAGGCTAACTATCTTAGCCTAATTTTCCGTCCGCATGATTTTTGACATATAATATTAGGCTAAAAACTAAGCCTAATTTAACGTACACAAAATTTGCATAAAGAAATTCATTAACATGACATAGGTGTAAACTTGGCATTCTTGGCATAATCAATATGAACATCATAGGTGTGTACTTGCAAAACAAACAACATGAATACCATAGGGGTGATCTTGCAACGTAGACTTAATCAACATACATATATGTGAATTTGCAACATAGACTAAATCAACATACATATATGTGAACTTGCAAATCAATTACGAGCATATGAATAAGTGTGAACCTGAAATATGACATAGGTTTAGCATATACACATAAACATGTAGATCTAACATTTAGTCACATATGTGATATGATTTTACAACCTAAAACTTGCATAACATGATAAACTACACAACTTATCATAACAGGTTATACTTCAAGTTCCAATACATATGAATAGACTTATTCATTAATTCCCAATTCAACATGATAATAAAATGGAACCAGAGGCATAGATCAATATCATTCAATAACATAATCAATCTATTTTCAAGGCATGACATAACTGAATGAATTGATTAAAACATCGCAGGCATATAAATATGATAACATTATGAACATGAAAAGGTTTGAATACTAATCTAGATTCAAGAACATGGATAGATCTAGCTCAAATAGAAAAATCCCCAAAATCAAGATCCAAGGACAAAAAAAGAAAATATGTCTGAATAGAAAATCAAGCTTAGATCCAATTTCATAGTCATAATCCTAGGCAATGAATCATAGATGATTAACCACAATTGTCCTTGTCATAGTCATAGGCAATAGTCTTATTGTTCATAGTCATAGGCAGTCTTATGTTCACTGTCATAGTCATAGGCATAGTCTTATGTTCACCGTCATAGTCATAGGCATAGTCTTATATTCACCATCATAGTCATAGGCATAGGCAAAATCTTATGTCCACAGTTATAGGCATAGTCATAGTCTTATGTCATTAACAATAGTTTCAACGTCATAGGCAATATTCCCAATAGTCAAGATCCAAGAAGAAAACAAGAATAGATATGGATCATACATAAATCACTTCCAAATTATACCATGCACATATTAGATTTATAGTTTTTATCTAAAAGTAACTGGAACTTACAGATCATGGTCTAAGAAAGATGTAGAAGTCGAATCTATAAACTAGTCGTCGAATTGTTGAAACATTGAATCTTGCTTTGATCGTAGAAGCAAATCCCCAATTCCTAGCCGTAGTCTTCAAGAAATAATCTTCACGATTTATTTTAATTTAATTTATTTTAGAGGAAGAAGAAGAAGCCATGATCATCAAGAGTTTGAGCAGCATAAGGTTAGAGAAGAATGGGTTAAAGAGAATGAGGCTAGGAGGCTGTTTATATAGGGTTTCAAACTAATTAGAGTCGTCGATGAAGCTAGAGTTAATCAAGGCCATCCATCTCAAGAGAAGCCAATCAGAAAGTGACAAGTTAGCCCTAGTGACACAGCAGAGCTCAGAAATTCGAACAGAACCCGACCATGCCAGCCAGGGCCTGACCAGCAGGTTTTCTGCTCGTCCTGGGCGCACCTGCCAAGTACGCCAATGCAAAATTGCATGGGCGCACTTCCCAAGTGCGCCAGTGCAGTTTTGTTCTGGCACACTACCCAAGTGCGCCAGTGCATTCTAGCCCGTTTTCTGGTTTTTCTACCTAACTTCGTTCGTCCATATCTTCTTCGTACGGTATCCGTTTTACGCAAACTCAGACTCTATCTCAAGCAGAATTCCGAGACTAACGCAATGGCATAACCCATTTCCCTTGATTCTTATTTTAAAAATTAATTCTGCCTTGATTTATAGTTTTGACAAGTTATTAAAACTCGGGTTTTTACATTCTCCCCTCCTTAAAGGATTTCTTCCCCGAAATCTTCAAGTTAAGAAGAATGCATCCTATCATCCAATCATCCATATACTTAAAACATCATCCACAAGAAACCATTGTCCTTAAAAGATTTCTAATGCTATATGAACATATGCAGAAAGTGTGTGTATATGTTCCTTATCTAATGCAAATGATCAGGCCTGATTAATCTTCTTAATGCAAAATATGTTTAGTGCCATGAATCCAACATGTATGCAAATAGTCCTACTCACATAAATACTATATGTGTGCACAAACATTCATCCATATGCAACATTCACGTGATAACACATTCAATTTCATCCATAAACAAGTATAAACACTCATGCATATGCAATATGAAAATGCGTCTAAGCCGATCTAGTGCCTAATGTATGTTATGCGACCACTTGCGACCACTTGCAACCATTTGCAAACATCAACCATAACATGTTTCATTCACATGTTTACATCCAAAAGGGTTCTACCTAAAGATATAGTTGAATGATAGAAGCAAGTAAAAACTTTGTGCCCATTAGGCAATGTCAAAACTAGAATTCTACATCACATATATACTGATTAGGAGAAGGACTCCCTAAGCACCAGCCCCGAAGACCGATATAAATATCGTTCACGTCAAAATGGCGTCAATTTAATCAACACGGCTTTTATTCAATACATGAATGTTTATTCTATTCAACACATGAATATTTATTCTATTCAACACATGAATATTTATTCTATTCAACACATGAACTTATATTTCTATTCAACTGTAACGAACTGGGATTTTCAACCCAGAAAATCAACACAAAACCCATGTTAATTATTCAGATATCAAACATTCCAGATCATTAATACAAAAAAGTTAGAGGGTGAGAATAGATAAGATAGAAAATTAGAATAGAAGAAGAAGAACATAATCGGAGTAAACACGAATCTCACAGCAGAACGAATAAAATATAATACATAATGTAACTTTGCAATAAAACAGTGTATGTACATAGAATAACATTATCAGAGTACAACACTTACACACAGCGGAAATAACAATAGATAATCCTGAAGCCTCCTGCTTCAAGCTCCTCCAAGCATATCTGTACAGACCTGAACTACTTGACTGCCCATACAAATTTGGGCACCCAAGAGTTTAGGGAAAACAAAACGAAAATAAACTTTGGGTCAGTCATGGGACTGGTGTGAGTAAACTCAAATCATTTGGCTTAACTTTTCAAAATCCTTTTCAAAAGAAAAGGTAATCATAAGACCAATACACACATAAACATGGACGGTTTTTACCTTACGATAACCCAAAACATTTTTTGAAATCAATACTTCTCTGATATTATAGTAATGTCTAATCATAAGTAATTTACAATCTAGCAGAATGCTTGCATCTCACGTTCCACATATATAGTATACAAACAAAACCGCGAGCGCTTATTGGAGATTGGATTCCAACTATGACAAGGTATGGGACCACCTGCCGATAGTGTATCTCTAGAGGCAAATACACTGGGTTCAACAAGAACGTCTTGCAACCCGGCCCACACATGACCGACCACTCATTTCGCTTGAGTGTATCGAATGTATACCACCAACGGTTGGGAGCTACCCACCGTCTCCCGAAAAGGGACCGCATTGAACATAGATAAAGAATGAAATGGATTTTCTCTAGATAGTTGATATACACCTTAATGGGAGCGACCCACTTAGCCATGCTGCCTGCCCGATTTCTGTCATTTCCCAATTGATGAGGCTTAAAGTCATAACGTATCTTTGACATATCATACATTCATTTACTTTGAATGCCACATCGTCATACCCGCCAAATTTCAAATTGATTTCTCCAAAAATACCACCAGTATAAAGCTAAGAGAAACGAATTCCTCCGCCACCAAACGTAAGTACGTTTGAAGAGATCAACTTACGCGATCCGTTAAATATACTCTGACATACATTCGTCCATTCACGTTTGTCCTGGGACTGGACAAAACGAAGGCACTATTCTGTAAACAGGATAGTCCTTGCATAACTCTATCTTCAATATTTGATCGCAACGCTAACTTCCATACAGAGTGGTTTTCAGATAATGAATCTGATCCCGGTCTCTCCGTATTGACGACAAAAGAATGGTCAAAAACTTCGATAGTCGGTGATTTAACTATAAAAAAAAACAGGTGTGCAAACAACGATATTATTTCCAGATGGAAATTCTGTCGATCAATCATCAATCCACGTTTATCTCCTTTTATAAAATTATCTTTAATTTATCCATTTCCCCATTTCCATATATTCGTAAATCCTTATTTTCTAAATTTAGAAAATATACATCATCAATCATTGGAAAACATTTCCATCTATGTTTCACGTATCACTGTCATTCCAGTATTCTTTCTCATCAACATTTTATTTTCAATGATTAGAAAATATCTCTGATTATAATTGGAAAATGTTTCCAAAATTTATTCATTTGATTTAAAACAGATGTTAAATAAAACATCTCTAAGCCAATTTAAACCATTACACTCATCAACTAAATACACCTAATCAATCTTCACTATCGAACCTTACTCATCCCTTAGTTATAAATGAAGTCAATCAAGTTGGGGTATAATTACCTCTCAAACCTTAACTGAACAACATTTCTAACCTTGAAATAGACAAAGTTCACCTTTTAAACCTTTAACAACTTCCTTACGTAACTCGGATTCTATTTATGAATCTACTTCTTTTACCAAATCATTTGATTATAACGATGGTATTCTGATCCCATGCTTTTGAAATAAAATAACTTAAATAAAATTCTTATTCCTCATTTTGAATAAATAACAAATAACTAATTGAATAATAATATACATCTTGATTTAAGGACGGAAAGTAAATAGAACTTTCCTTAATTCGATATAATCGAATTCAACGTATAATTCTCTTTTTCGAATAATCTCTATTCGATAACTCCTTTTCGAATAAACTACATTCGATAACTCTTTCTTCGAATATCTATATTCGATAATTTCTCTTCGAATAACTATATTCGATTAACTCTCTTCGAATGATTTACATTCAATTAACTCTCTTTGAATGTTTTACATTCGACTAACTCTCTTCAAATAAACTATATTTGATTTACTCCCTTAATTTTATTTGAATAAATTATTTTGAATAACTCCTTTGATTTAACTCATTTGGATTAACTCAGTTTGATTAACTCAACTCGGTTAATTCAACTTGATTAACCTACTTGATTAACTCAACTTATTTACTCTACTTATTTAACTCCTATCTGATAACTAATATTCGATTAATTTATATTTGAATAACTATGTCTGTTCAACTTTATTTCGAGAAGCTAATATTCGATTTAATACCATTCGCTTGACTCTAGATCGCAGCGATCACAATGGTTTCGCCTGAGTCACTCAGGAAACATCCGACCGCCGTAGGCTATCTACAGCCCTGCGAATTTCGCTAGCAGTCGTACGAAATGGCAACCCATCTTGAATAACTATATTCGATTAATTCTAATTGAATAACTAATGTTCAATAATTTCTAATTCGATTAACTCTATCTGATTAACTCTAACTGATTAACTCCTTTGATTAACTCTTCGTTTATTCAATTTCAAATATTGATGTTGAAATAGATTTTTACTTCTCTATATAAGTCCTGACTTGTACGTATTCTATTTACCCAATGATAACCATTTTATTTAATTTATAAAATATTATCTATAAATTTATCTTCTCCATCTATCTGTTAGAATAGATTCTATTTAAAATCTTTACCTTAAATCCATATCATGTTATACCCGTGTGCGAAGCACGGGTCTAAACCTTTCAAATGTAAAATTCTCCGTTTATAAAATTTTAGTCATTTTTCAAGTATTTCCTTTTATAATCTATTTATTTACAAAATAAACCCCTTTCTGATAATTCTATTTATACTACATATATATATATTCTTTTTATATCAAATCCATTGATTTTATAAGTAATCCCTTTGATAACCTATCTATTCCCATTTCTATTTGTTTTACACATATTCCCTCTTTCTATTCTATTATATTTGATTAACAAATAAATATTCCTTTCCATTCAATTAGTAAATAGTTTACAAATATTTTCTTTTTCAATCCTATTTGTAAATAATTTTGCAAATATTTCCCTTCAATTCTATCTATTTACTTTACAAATAAATATCCCCTTTTTAATCTATTTATTTCCAAAATGAATAGTTTTCTTTTTATAAAATCTTTTGATTTTATAAATATTTCTTTTTCAATATAACATTGAAAATTTCCTGTTTAACATTCCAGTATTCCTTATGGTATTTAACGTACCATACAACAATGATCAGTATCATCCAAACATACAAAATCAACAACAGATTTCATATCACATCATATAATACAATATATGAAAACACTAAAATAAATGTTGAGGAACACAGTTGGGTCCCTCCGACCTATTTCCCTGCATCCACAGATGTTAAACAATAAAATTAACATCAATTTCATTTTATTATGAAGTATTCTGCTAAATAGAATCAATATTTGATTAACGATTTATATCTATATCGTTATCTATATTTCAATCAACTGACTAGTAATTCAACCAAACAGCCAACACACAGCAAACAACTATTATTTATATATTCAAAAAATATTTTATAAAAATATAAACTGAGCAGAGTTAGTGAGATTACTCACCTCGGACGGTTATCGTTAAATAACGATAATTGGTCATTGCTTTGATTCAGGCGTTTAATTCCACCATAAATCCAAACGAGCTCTAATTCACTCCGGTCAGTTCCATGGTGTAGTGTCCATCCATACGATCCTGTCGGATCTTGTTTCGTCGAATTCCGATGATGTATGACCAAGATATTCAGTTTCGAAGTTATAAACAAAAATTAAATAAAAACCAAATTTCATTTTTCCTAATTGGGCTCACCAAATCCTTTCGGCCCACTAACCCCCAACGTGACCTAGACCCGCAACTTTATCTCATCTTCCCCAAATCCTACCACTATGTCGCCATATATAGGTTATACAATCAAAACCGCAAAGTCACGTATTGGAACTTGGAATTCCATCTGCGAACCGAGGCAAGGGATCGTCCTCAACCGATTCGAGACTGTCTAGCCCAAGCCTCAGGAAAAGTACTCAGTCAAGCCCTTGGAGCGACAGGGTCGGTCCACCGATGTGGATTAAAATGCCTGAACACTGTGTTTCCCTGCCCGTTGGGGCGTAAATGAGCCAACGAATGAGTCCATCGATCCTGGATCGACCGATATAACCGAGGCGCCTCGCAACATCAACAACCACACAGGTGAAAATAATATAAATGTCAGCCAGTTTAAGCACTGACACCACCTCTAGCTAGAAAGAAACGCATGTCCTCCCTGAGGTCCTCTCCCGTTTCTGGTTCACAACCGGGGTGTGAGGCCCGCGAATCAACGCTACACAAAGCTATGCCACACAAGCCGTGCTTTGATCATCAACCACAAGACTTTTCTTTTCAACAGAAGCCTTGATCATTTACCACTTAGGCATGCCACATAGGCAATTCACTCCATGCGATTGATATCCATCAATATATAACCCCTGAGCTCGTACGTCTCAGAGAAGGGCGTTAAGCAAGAGAATAAATTCTCCACCGCCAAATAGAAATATATTTAATAGAAATCAATCACAAAGACTAAAATCCAATGTCAGACACATAGTCCATTTACAAGTTCGTTCTGGGTCTGAACGAAACCGGAGGCAGCTTGTACCTCGCATCTCCATCGATCTCCAAGTACGTCTGGACGATCACCAACTGATTCCCTCCTCTTGGGTGTATAGCACAATCAAGATCATCAGTAATCACCCAAACGATGTGAAGACCTCCGGTCTTCAACCACCGTCTTCATCCTCGACACCACGTCGAATCAGTTACTCAGAATGGGATAAACCCGGTCTTTCTGAATAACTCGCGTATATAATAAACAAGTGTTACACAAACACAACATACGCCTCGTTCCAATTCCAAATATTCTTATTCTTGGGGAAAGGTTCCCATTAATTTTATCAAAGATAAATTCTTTAAATTTATTCTTTAATCTTCTTTGAATATCAATTCAAACTAGTCGGGATTAGCGAACCACACCAAAGTAATCATTTATTTTATTTCCCAATCCCAACCTACTCATCCCATGAAGTAAAACTGGTAATACTTCATATCTAACACCACAGTTTATCGGTAAATCAATTACCATTTCATGTTCAAATCTAATTAAAGATTTAACTATCACCTGGAGCAAAACTGGTGATACTCCATTCTCGACCATTCCAATCTAATTAAAGATTCATTAAAACTCCACTTGGTTTTAATCTTCTCAGAAATCAATATCCTTTCTTTAACTGGGTTAAAGAACCAATGTTATTTAAAACACGGTCCACGATAAACCCAAAACCACATTCTATTAATTATTGGGTTAAAGAACAAGTGTTATTTAAAACACCGTTCACAATAAACCCAAAAATCAATTCAAATTCAATTCCAATTAAATACCACTTAATTGGTACACTTCATTAAATCTAAATAAAAATGTTTAATCTTTTTCTCAACTGGGTTCAAGAACAGTGTTAATGAAGACACCATTCATGACAAACCCAAATCCAATTTGATATTAAATAAAAGGCTCTGAATAGAAAGTATATCGGCTTATATTCAATATCAAATTCTACGACCAACAAATATCGTATTGGAAATAATGATATGAATATATCTTTCAAATTTTCATAACAATATCTGTATAATCACGAAATACAACATCGAAATATTCCAAAGACAATTTCGATTCAAATCCATTCCAATACAATTATTGGAAATCCTGGTTACTTTTAAAACCCCTTTCAAATCCAATTTATTTATTTCAAAAATAAATTGATTTTAATTCTAGTTTAAAACTAGTTCATTTCGATAAAAATCTATTTTTATCTTTTCAAATAGGGAGTTTTTTATCCCAATTCTTCCCAAATCATTTCTTATGATTTTGCACAAATTATTACTATTTTTAATAATTTTATTAAGGCCCGTACAGTCGATTTCCAACAACGGTCATCGAACTGCACTTACAGCGACCTTTTCCAAATTTAATTTGGACATAATTCCAAATCCAACCATTAGATTTAAAACCTCTAATATTCATTAGAAAGCTCTTTTCGATACGAACCGAATGGTTCCGATTTTAGGAGAACCTGAAGGTCGGATCTCCAGTAATGTCCACCTGAAGTCAATGGTCGAAATTCACTAACTGATGCAGCGCGGCGTATTCTATTCAGACCATTATATTATATATATATAATATATACTTCATCGATTTCCTTTTAAAACGTATTTTATAAATCGTTTTAAATTCGTTTTCGAAACGATTTCAACTTCATATTCAATTTCGAATCAAAATTGAATATTCCACATCATCGGTATACAAATGATAATATTTTCTAAACATTATATTTTGAAATCATTTTCTTTTCTATATTCATTATAAAAATGAATAAAATCGATATAAATATCGTTAATTTCAAAATGGCGTCAATCTAATCAACACGGCTTTTATTCAACACATGAATTTTCATTCTATTCAACACATGAATATTTATTCTATTCAACACATGAATTTTATTTTCTATCAACACATGAATCTATTTTCAATTCAACACATGAATTTATTTTCAACTCAACACATGAATTTTATTTTCAATTCAACACATGAATTTTATTTTCTGTTCAACAAATGAATTTATTTTCAATTCAACACATGAATTTTATTTTCTATTCAACACATGAATTTATATTCAATTTCATAATTTTGATATATAGTCAAAAATCACATTTTTGGTGCCAAATCACGACAATATATTCTAACTATATTTTGGTTCTCACACCAGCCAATGGAAATATATAAATATTACCCCTTCGAAACCCGAACACAAACTGTTGATGCTACGCAGTCATCAACAGAATCATCTCCGGGAGACTAGAGCGTAATTCTATATCTATCCAGTATATTAAAATTTCAAATACACGTGGATCAGACATATACGCAAAATCTTTATATACTGGATTGTCCAAATTCAATATAAAATAAATAATCAAATACGAATAATTGATTTTAATTTTCAAAACAAAAATTGTTTTCAATTTATAAATATATTCTTCACACTCGTTCTAGGATACTACTGATCCTATCTCTAACGAGTCATTCTCGTTGGATATTACTAATCCAATCTTTGATGAATCCTTTCGTTTGGTTCTAACGTGTCTTCTTCTCCGAGCTCTTTAATCGGTTTCTAATTTGGAAAATCGAATGGGGGGGTTAACTAACGGGGAGAGAGAAAAAGGGTGGGGATTATATTATTTATTTAATTTATTTTAATCCACTAAAAGTAACTTTTTCTTTTGAACTCAGAATCGAACTCACCGCCTATTGTCCATAGCTAATTACCCCCATCCCGAACACAATGGGATATGTATCGTAAGCTGATTCGATCGTTTCGATCAGTTTTCGTCAAAATCAAAATATAACTTTATATATTGAATTTGAACGCGCATTTCAATTCACTGGGGTCACATACGGACTCTAAAAATTCGTGAAAAATAATTTCTAACTTCGTATTGACGATACGGTCCTATCAAAACTAGTTTCGTCCAATTCTGAGATCGTTTGAAAAATGGACATTTTCCAGTCGATTGAAATCAACTGAAACTGGTCAAACGGGTTTTCCTTTGCCACGCTCACATATTGATTCGAAAAATTACAAATTTTGGAATCTAGCAATAACTTGACATCACGGATCAACAAAAGTGGTTTCGTCGAAAACCGAGGTCGTTTGCAAAATTCCTATTTTTAAGGGCTGGAATTCCATAGCGACTATTCTGAATTTTCAATTGGGCATAACTTTTTATTCCCGCTATGAAATTTCGATTTTTCGGATTCGTTGGAAAGATATTCTCAATTAGATTCAAATATTTTTGGTTTCGCTAAAATCCGGTTTACTTTGCACCCGGTACATTCATTTGAATTTTGAAATCGAATTATCGAACTACCGCGCCATTTTCAATTCCTTTTATAATTATAAATAATTATTTATGTTCTAACAACGATTCAAATAAATATATACATTCTATTTCTATTCAAAATAACTTTCTCGTCGTTATTATTTAAAATAATTCATTTTAAATATTCAAAATTCATTAAAACTGCTAAAATAAAAAATTTTAAATTAGCTCAGATTTCCGGGTTATTATAATCTCCTCCACTTAAAATTTTCGTCCCCGAAAAGGAACGAAGCCGAAAGTTGTTTCCCAAACCAACTCAACTTTCATTAATTTCCTTACGGCTTAAGTTCTTCAACTTTTCAGTTTCTTAGAACTTTTCAATTTTTTCAAAAATTTGGCTAACACCCTAAATTTTCGAAAAAATTTCGCCATAACCTCCCCTGCACCGGGGACTTCGGGATATTTCATATAGCCTCCCATGGCCTTCTTCAATCCAATAGAAAAAGAAAAAGCCAATCGGCTCATAAAATCATCCAAAACCCAAGAAATACAATAAACATGTACCTATTTGTTGAGTAAACAATTTTATTCCTCTGCTTTAGCTTCCTTGCTATGACCTGTTCTCACATATATATGTACATGCATGCAATTGTAATCATTTTTCAGTACAGTTCAATATTCGGTTCAATTTGGCTCAATGGTTCAAATTTTAATTAATCAAAATAGTAATCAAACAACACAATCAACAATCAATTAGTTGATTAGCTTTTCAATTTCATAATTTTGATATATAGTCAAAAATCACATTTTTGGTGCCAAATCACAACAATATATTCTAACTATATTTTGGTTCTCACACCAGCCAATGGAAATATATAAATATTTCACCTTCGAAACCCGAACACAAACTGTTGATGCTACGTATGCATCAACAGAATCATCTCCGGGAGAATAGAGGGCAATTCTATATCTATCAGTATATTAAAATTTCAAATACACGTGGATCAGACGTATACGCAAAATCTTTATATACTGGATTGTCCAAATTCAATATAAAATAAATAATCAAATACGAATAATTGATTTTAATCTTCAAAACAAAAATTGTTTTCAATTTAAAAATATACTCTTCACACTCGTTCTAGAATACTACTGATCCTATCTCTAACGAGTCATTCTCGTTGGATATTACTAATCCAATCTTTGATGAATCCTTTCGGTTGGTTCTAACATGTCTTGTTCTCCGAGCTCTGTAAACCAAAGCTCTGATACCAGCTGTAACGACACGGATTTTGCCTAGACCTAATCGATCGCTAAATCGACCAAGACCGTTCGAATCCCGCATAAGCTAACTCTGGGCATACAACACATCAGAAAAAATAACAGAAGACTTTTATAAACATCATAATAATGTTACAAAAATCATATTTTTAATTCTATCATATCATGTATAATAAAAACTGATTTTATTACAAAAATTACTTGAACTAAATAATTAAAAGTAAATAACAAAATTGTTTATATAAATAAAAGAACTTACAGTTGAATTGGAAGCGAGGGGGGTTTCTACTACGTCGGAGGTGGTGGGTGGCGGATGTGGGCCAGGCAAGGCGGCGCTGACCGAAATCGGGGGGGCGATTTAGGGTTGCGGCTTGAGCTGGTTCCAGAAGGAGAGAAGGAGAGAAGGAGAGGGAGGAGGGAGGAACGAGCAGGGGGGAAGAGAGGAGGGGGTGGCTAGCGACTGGCTGCGGCAGCGAGGGCTCCTACGATCGATTTGTTGTTTTTTTTCTTTAATCGGTTTCTGATTTGGAAAATCGAATGGGGGCGTTGACTAACGGGGAGAGAGAAAAAGGGGTGGGGATTATATTATTTATTTAATTTATTTTAATCCACTAAAAGTAACTTTTTCTTTCGAACCCACCGCCTGTCGTCCATAGCTAATTACCCCCATCCCGAACACAATGGGATACGTATCGTAAGCTGATTCGATCGTTTCGATCATTTTTCATCAAAATCAAAATATAACTCTATATATTGAATTTGAACGCGCATTTCAATCAACTGGGGTCACAAACGGACTCTAAAAATTCCTGAAAAATATTTCCTAACTTCATATTGACGATACGTTCCTAACAAAACTAGTTTCGTCCAATTCTGAGACTGTTAGAAAAATGGTCATTTTCCAGTCGATTGAAATCAACTTAAACTGGTCAAACGCGTTTTCCTATGCCACGCTCACATATTGATTCAAATAATTACGAATTTTGGAATCTAGCAATAACTTGACATCACGGATCCAACAAAAGTGGCTTCGTCGAAAACCGAGGTCGTTTGCAAAATTCCTTTTTTTAAGGGCCAGAATTCCATAGCGACTATTCTGAATTTTCAATTGGGCATCACTTTTTATTCCCGCTATGAAATTTCGATTTTTCGGAGTCGTTGGAAAGATATTCTCAATTAGATTCAAATATTTTTGGTTTCGCTAAAATCCGGTTTACTTTGCACCCGGTACATTCATTTGAATTTTGAAATCGAATTATCGAACTATCGCGCCATAGTTATTTATATTCTAACGACGTTTCAAATAAATATATACGTTCTATTTCTATTCAAAATAATTTTCTCGTCATTATTATTAAAAATAATTCATTTTAAATATTCAAAATTCATCAAAATTGCTAAAATAAAATTTTTAAATTGGCTCAGATTTCCGGGTTATTACAAAAATGTCGTGACTCCCTCTTGCCATTAACAGACTTCCCAACGCCTCGTTCATCTCGTTTTATCACCAAATTCACAAACCAATAACACCATTATTCAACACTTCCAGCACTCATCAATCTCGTCACCAAGAAAAACAACTCGCAAGTCTCCATAGATTTTCGTCGAACACATCCCAACTCATCACCACAGTATTCGAGCGTCATAAAACATCACCGATTTCCTCAAAACTCCCACAAATGAAATCTCACTCAACCACAAACCCAAATCTATTTTCAATTTGAGCTAAAACTTGTTGAATTGGGATCGAACTCCAACCCGAATCACTGCTCACAAAAATCGAGCTCCAGGAAATGTAAATTGCACTCAATAAAAAGTATACCAGGCTGTAGTGAATGTTTCACTGATTCCATACATATATATGAAATGATTTTAGGAATTTATTTCATTTCTTTTGGATTTTATTTTGATCAAACAAATTTGCTGGAAAGAAAAAGGTTACGGCGGAAATGCTGTTGACTAAGGAATGAATTAGGTTTAGAAGAAAGTTAAAGTGTTTATATGGGATATTTTTAATAATTAAATATTCGATTATTATATTAAATTATGAGCAAACGCTGTTTTTCTATGTCCTCTAAAATTCTTGTGATTACATACGGTACCTAAAAATCACCAAACTGGACATACTGCTAGAGTTTGACATAGCAGACCCAACGAAACTGGTTTCGTCGAATTCCGACTTCGTTTGCTCACACTGCGTATTTTTAACCGTCAAAATACTAACTGTTTTTCACTCTAAAAATCTGTACGGCCACCCAGTGACTCTAAAAATCACGAAACTTGGAATCTAGCAATAATTTAACATTGCGGATCCAATAAAATTAGTTTCTTCGAATTCCGAGTTCGTTTGCAAAACTGGCTATTTTTAAAGCTCTAAATAACCCAATTAAACATATAAATATATTTAAAAACAATTAAATTTAATATTTATAAATAAATATTATCGTATATATTCACAACAGAATATCATAGTGCTACACCGGGATTTATAACTCGATATTTCAAATCCAGTGTTTCATCGATATTCGATTTATATTTTAAAAATCCATTTTAAAATATATATAAATCGATATAGATTATAAAGGAATTCCATAGCGACTTTTCTAAAATTTGATTTGGACATAACTAAAAATCTACATTATGAAATCCCGATTTTTCTCTTCCATCAGAAAAATATACTTCGCTAACTCCTAGCGTTTTCTTGTTTCACAGAAATCCGATTTAAAACGGCTTTTGTATATTCGTTTGAAGTTCGAATTGCCAATTTACGAACTGCATCGCCAATTCGAGCTCGATTATAATTATATTATAATTATATATTCAAACTACCATTCAAATAATATATTCATTATTCTAATTCAATTCTAAACTGAATTAAATATCACCGATGATCCAATTTACACCATTTTGTGAATTCCACTAATTTTAATTAAATATCCAATATTATTTAATTCTGGTCATTTTAAATAACCAAACCATTAATTAAATAATTAAATAAATTAATTATATTGCTGAAAAATGCGGGTCGTTACATTCTTCCCCGCTTAAAAAATTTCGTCCTCGAAATTGCTAACGAAGAAGACAAACCCTATTAACTGGGTTAAAAATTATTCGTTTACTTCTTTAACTTTCAGTTTCAACTGAACCAATTAATTTCAATTTAAAATATTAATTAATTTTGATTAACGAAAATTTTCAAAACTTCTGAAAATTTTCTAACACCCGAAATTTTTGAAAATTTTCGCCAGCACCTTCTTTGTCTCAATCAATAGTTCAAACCCCAACTCGCCTCTCTAGGCCCTTTCCAATCCAAAAGAAAATCAAACAGCCAAGCGGCTTGCCAAATCGGCCCATAAATCACCAAATCCATAAAAATAAACGTGTACCTTTTTGTCGGGCATATCATTATATTCTTGCACTTGCTTCTACTCAATACCTACTGATCATATATTCATCTATACAAATCGATTTCCAATCCATTTCAATCAATCAAATCTCAGATCCAATCAACCCAAATCTCATTCCAAACATTCAAATTCTATTACCAATTCCAACTCTTACTGACCAGTCCACTATACTTAACCAAATTCATAACTCACAATTCAATCTTATTCGATATCGTTCTATTTCAATTCAATTTCCAGTTAATTGGTTTCAATTAAATTCATATTTACTTTCACAAATTTCTTTAATTTGCTTTTAAGTCATACTATCTTCCTACGGATTTTAAACAGTTTAGTTTTTCTAAAATAAATTATTCCCTTTCGGGATTCAAAACAACTTCCTTTCTCAAAACAATTTCAAAAACAATTTCTTTGGTAGTAATCCGTCATTTACAACTCGAAAATGAACACTGATGATGTGGCCAGCATCATCAGAGTTATTTCCTAGCTATCGAAGTGAGTTCAATACTATATCACTTTCAAAACCATATTAAACACTTTCATTTTGAAATCTTTTTCAAAATGTCATTCACGATACTTCTAAACAATTTAAAATCTCCCAAGGTTTTAAAATTTTCTAATACTTAACTCAAATCCACTTACAAACACCTTTTTCCAGTTTTCCAGAATTTTAATTCCAATTCTGATTTAATTCAGATTTAATTAATCTGCTTTCATATTTTACAAACTCAAATTGGTTATTTATATAACCATTTCAGTTTTAATCAACTAACACATCCAATATAATATAATAATTCGAATGTAAATATTTTCTTTATATCGAAATATACTTTGGGTAAAACTATCTCATTTACCCTCTTTCAAAACATACTATGTCGGTTTATCGCATTCATGTGTTTGGTAATCCCTATCGATACAGTGGATCAAACTGATCGATCAGAATTCACAAACAACTCAACCAATAAATCTCCACAATACAAAATGATTTTATAAAAATCTACAAATATGTTTACTCGTATATATACACTCAACTCAATCTAGGGTATTACTATCCCCATCTCTACTGAGTCACGCAACAGAGCCAAGGTAATCACTTAACATTCAGCTCTAATACCACTGTAACGAGCTGGGATTTTCAACCCAGAAAATCAACACAAAACCCATGTTAATTATTCAGGTATCGAACATTCCAGATCATTAATAGAAAGAAGTTAGAGGGTGAGAATAGATAAGATAGAAAATTAGAATAGAAGAAGAAGAACACAATAAGAGCAAACACAAATCTCACAGCGGAACAAATAAAATATAATACATAATGTAACTTTGCAATAAAACAGTGTATGTACATAGAATAACATTATCATAGTACAACACTTGCACACAGCGGAAATAACAATAGCCATATAGTCCTGAAGCCTCCTGCTTCAAGCTCCTCCAAGCATATCTGTACAGACCTGAACTACTTGACTGCCCGAACAAATTTGGGCACCCAAGAGTTTAGGGAAAACAAACGAAAATAAACTCTGGGTCAGTCATGGGACTGGTGTGAGTAAACTCAAATCATTTGGCTTAACTTTTCAAAATCCTTTTCAAAAGAAAAGGTAATCGTAAGACCAATCCATACATAAACACGGACGGTTTTTACCTTACGATAACCCAAAACAGTTTTTGAAATCAATACTTCTATGATATTATAGTAATGTATAATCACAAGTAATTAGTAATCTAGCACAACGGTTGCATCTCACGTTCCACATATATAGTATACAAACAAAACCACGAGTGCTTATTGGAGATTGGATTCCGACTATGACAAGGTATGGGACCACCTGCCTATAGTGTATCTCTAGAGGCAAATACACTGGGTTCAAGAAGAACCTCTTGCAACCCGGCCTACACATGACCGACCACTCATTTCGCTTGAGTGTATCGAATGTATACCACCAATGGTTGGGAGCTACCCACCATCTCCTGAAAACGGACAGCATGGAACATAGATAAAGAATGAAATGGATTTTCTCTAGATAGGTGATATACACCCTAATGGGAGCGACCCACTTAGCCATGCTGCCTGCCCGATTTCTATCATTTCCCGGTTGATGAGGCCTAAGGTCATAACGTATCTTTGACATATCATACATTCATTTACTTTGAATGCCACATCGTCATACCCGCCAAATCATAAATTGATTTCTCCAAAAATACTACGGGTATAAAGCTAAGAGAAACAAATTCCTCCGCCACCAAACGTAAGTACGTTTGAAGAGATCAACTTACGCGATCCGTTAGATATACTCTGTCAGACATTCGTCCATTCACGTTTGTCTGGGACTGGACAAAACGAAGGCACTATTCTATAAACAGGATAGTCCTTGCAT
This sequence comes from Allium sativum, assembly GCA_030737875.1. NCBI lineage: Eukaryota > Viridiplantae > Streptophyta > Magnoliopsida > Asparagales > Amaryllidaceae > Allium > Allium sativum. The sequence continues at coordinate 244,645,932 of CM060923.1, forward strand.
AACTCCGTCTTCAATATTTGATCGCAACGCTAACTTCCATACAGAGTGGTTTTCAGATAATGAATCTAATCCCGGTCTCTCCGTATTGACGATGGAAGAATCGTCAAAAACTTTGATAGTCGGTAATTTAACTATCAAAGAAAAACAGGTGTACAAACAACGATATTATTTCCAGATGGAAATTCTATCGATCAGTCATCAATCCACATTTATCTCTTTTTATAAAATTATCTTTAATTTATCCATTTCCCCATTTCTATATATTCGTAAATCCTTATTTTCTAAATTTAGGAAATATACATCATCCATCATTGGAAAACATGTAACGAACTGGGATTTTCGACCCAGAAAATCAACATAAAACCCATGTTAATTATTCAGGCATCGAACATACCAGATCATTAATAGAAAGAAGTTAGAGGGTGAGAATAGATAAGATAGAAAATTAGAATAGAAGAAGAAGAAGAACACAATAAGAGTAAACACGAATCTCACAGTGGAACGAACAAAATATAATATATAACATAACTTTGCAATAAAACAGTATAATAACATTATCAGAGTACAACACTTACACACACCGGAAATAACAATAGCTATATAATCCTGAAGCCTCCTACTTCAAGCTCCTCCCAGTATATCTGTAAACACCTGAACTACTTGACTGCCCATACAAATTTGGGCACCCAAGAGTTTAGGGAAAAACAAAACAAAATATACTCTGGGTCAGTCATGGGACTGGTGTGAGTAAACTCAAATCATTAGTTTAACTTTTCAAAATCCTTTTCAAAATAAAGATAATCGTAAGACCAATCCACACATAAACACGGACGGTTTTTACCTTACGATAACCCAAAACACTTTCGAAATCAATACTTCTCTTGATATCATAATAATGTCTAATCACAAGTAATTAACAATCTAGCAGAACGCTTGCATCTCATGTTCCACATATATAATATACAAACAAAACTGCAGGTGCTTATTGGAGATTGGATTCCAACTATAACAAGGTATGGGACCACCTGCTGATAGTGAATCTCTAGAGATGAATACACTAGGTTCAGCAAGAACGTCTTGCAACCCGGCCCGCACATGACCGACCACTCATTTCGCTTGAGTGTATCGAATGTATATCACCAACGGTTGGGAGCTACCCACCGTCTCCCGAAAAGGGACAGCATCGAATAGATAAAAGAATGAATTGGATTTCCTCTAGATAGGTGATATATAACCTAATGGGAGCGACCCACTTAGCCATGCTGCCTGCCCGATTTCTGTCATTTCCCGGTTGATGAGGCTTGAGGTCATAACGTATCTTTGACATATCATACATTCATTTACTTTGAATGCCACATCGTCATACCTGTCAAATCACAAATTGATTTCTCCAAAAATACCACGGGTATAAAGCTAAGAGAAACGAATTCCTCCGCCACCAAACATAAGTACGTTTGAAGAGATCAACTTACGCGATCTGCTAGATATATTCTGTCAGACATTCGTCCATTCACGTTTGTCCTGGGACTGGACAAACCGAAGGCACTATTTTGTAAACAGGATAGCCCTTGCATAACTCCGTCTTCAATATTTGATCGCAACGCTAACATTCATACAGAGTGGTTTTCAGATAAAAATCTGATCCTGGTCTCTCCGTATTGACGATGATAAAATGGTCAAAGCTTCGATAGTCGGTGATTTAACTATCAAAGAAAAACAGGTGTGCAACCAACGATATTATTTCCAGATGGAAATTCTATCGATCAATCATCAATCCACATTTACCTCTTTCTATAAAATTATCTTTAATTTATCCATTACCCTATTTCTATCTATTTGTAAATTTCTTATTTTCTAAATTTGAAAAATATACATCATCAATCATTGGAAAACATTTCCATCTCTGTTTCACGTATCACTGTCATTCCAGTATTCTTTCTCATCAACATTTCATTTTCTATGATTAGAAAATATCTCTGATTATATTTGGAAAATGTTTCCAAAATGTATTCATTTGATTTAAAACAGATGTTAAATAAAACATCACTAAGCTAATTTAAACCATTACACTCATTAACTAAATTCACTAAATCGATCTTCACTATCGAACTTTACCCATTCCTTAGTTAAAAACGAAGTCAATCAAGTTGGGGTATAATTACCTCTCAGACCTTAACTGAACAACATTTCTAACCTCGAAATAGACTAAGTTCACCTTTCAAACCTTTAACAACTTCCTTACGTAACTCAGATCCTATTTATGAACCCCTTCTTTATTTTAAAACATTGATTTTAACTATAGCGTTATAATTCCTTTCTTCTTGAATATCCAACTTCAAACTGTAACTTTTATCCTTAGTTTAACTTAATAACTAAACCACTCATCTATAAATAAATAAGTAATTCTTGATTTAACCGGAAAACAAATATTACTTTACCGAATTTCGATATAATCGAATTCAATGTATAATTCTCTTTTTCGAATAATCTCTATTCGATAACTCTTTTTTCGAATAAACTATATTCGATAACACTTTCATCGAATAACTATATTCGATAATCTCTCTTCGAATGATTTACATTCGATTTACTCTCTTCGAATGATTTACATTCGATAAATCTCCTTTCGAATAAACTATATTCGATTAACTCCTTTAATTCTACTCGAATAAACTATTTCGAATAACTGCCTTAATTCTATTCGAATAAACTATTTCGAATAGCTCCTTTGGATTAACTCATTTGGATTAACTCGGTTTGATTAACTCATCCTGACTAACTCAACTCGATTAACTCAAACTTATTTACTCTACTTATTTAACTCCTATCGAATAACTAATATTCGATTAACTTATATTCGAATAACTATGTCGGTTTTTAACTTTATTTCGAATGGCTAATATTCGATTTAACTCCATTCGCTTGACTCTAGATCGCAGCGATCACAATGGTTACGCCTGATTCCCTCAGGAAACATCCGACCGCCATAGGCTATCTGCAGCCCTCCGAATTACGTTAGCAGTCGTACGAAATGGCAACACATCTTAAATAACTATGTTTGACTAACTCTATCTCAAATAACTATATTCGATCAACTCTAATTGAATAACTAATATTCAATTAATTCTAATTTGATTAACTATGTTCAGTTAACTCTAATTTGATTAATTCTAACTCTAATCGATTTACTCTAACTGATTAACTCCTTTAATTAACTCTACGTTTATTTAGTTTCAAATATCGATGTTGAAATCAATTCTTACTTCTCTATATAAGTCCCGACTTATATATATTCAATTTATCCAATGATAAATATTTCAATTGATTTACAAAATATTATTTATAAATTTATCTTCTTAATCTATTTGTCAGAATAGATTCTATTTAAAATCTTTACTTTAAATTCATATCATGTTATACCCGTGTGCGAAGCACGGGTTTAAATCTTTCAAATGTAAAATTCTTCTTTATACTATTCTATTCACCTTTCAAGTACTTCCTTTTAAAATCTATCTATTTATCAAATAAACCCCTTTTGGTAATTCTATTTTTTCTATAAAATATTTTCTATTTATAAAATCTATTGATTTTATAAGTAATTCCTTTTATAATCTAACTATTCCCTTTCTATTTGTTTTACATATATTTCCCCTTTCTATTCTATTTGTTTTCAAATAAATATTCCTTTTCAATTCTATTTGTAAATAGTTTACAAATATTTCATTTTCAATCCTATCTATTTGATTTACAAATAAATATCCCTTTTATATCTATTTATTTCTAAATAAATATTTTATTTTTATAAAATCTTTTGACTTTATAAATAATTCTTTTTCAATATAACATTTGAAAATTTCCTTTATAACATTACAGTATTCTTTATGGTATTTAACATACCATATAACAATGATCAGTATCATTCAACCATACAAAATCAACAACGGATTTCATATCACATCATATAACACAATATATGAAAACAGAAAATAAATGTTGAGGAACCCAGTTGGGTCCCTCCGACCTGTTTCCCTGCATCCACAGATGTTAAACAATAAAATTAACATCAATTTCATTTTACTATGAAATATTCTGCTAAACAGAATCAATATTTGACTAATGATTTATATCCATATCGTTATCTATATTTTCAATCATCCGACTAGCAGTTCAACCAAACGGCCAACACACAGCAAACAACCATTATTTCTAAATTCTAAAAATATTTTATAAAAATATAAACTGAGCAGAGTTAGTGAGATTACTCACATTGGACGGTTATCGTTAAATAACGATAATTGGTCATTGATTTGATTCAGGCGTTTAATTCCACCATAAATCCAAACGAGCCCCAATTCACTCCCAGTCAGCTTCATTGTGAATCTCTCATCCATACGGTCCCAACGTAACTTATGATTCGTCAATCTGATATTGTATGACCGAGATATAAAGATTACAAGTTAAGGTACATTTTTAAAATAAAATAAAACATGGATTTTTATTTATTTCATTTAGGCCTTGCCCTTTTATATTTACCTCGGCCGATTCACGTTTAAACCCACCCAGGAAGATTCCTCCTTCCCCAAACACCTCGACGCAAGCTCCAGGATTAGAAATGGCCATTGCCAATACTTTGTCTGCTTCGTTCTCCGTTGTTTTGCCACAAATCTCCACGAACTCTTCACCGAAGTTCTTCTTTTCCAATCCTCTACAACATCATAACAAAACCACGCTACTCACACCCTTAATCCAAAACGCGTCGACAGCAGGTGCCCATGGCATTTCAGGAAACGCGCACAGCTTTTGGTCACCATTTTCACCCAAAAATCCTCACAACGTGCTACACAATCTCATAAACCACAAAGCAATATCAAATTCAAGCATAACGGCCTTAAATTCCCAAAATCTTGAACCTTAGAAACCACTGTAAATATTCATTCCACCCAAATGGACATCGGACAATTCAAAACTGATACTGGGCTGAAGCTACACTCTTCACAAATCCAAATATACAACTCTTTTGATTTTTAGGATTTTATTTGAATTGATTAGAATTTTTGAACTTCCGATTTTCACTACAAGAGGAAGTTTGGTGGCGGCACATTGTTGTTGACCATCGGCAGGAAAAATTTAGGGTTAGGAGGTTAAGGGATATATATAGGATTTTTATAATATTTTTATATTCGATTAAAATATTAAATTATAAGCAAACGTTGTTTTTCTGTGTCCTCTAAAATCCCTGTGATCACATACGATACCCAAAAATCACTAAACTGGACATACTGCTAGAGTTTGACATTGCGGACCCAACAAAACTGGTTTCGTCGAATTCCGACTCCGTTTGCTCACACAGCGTATTTTTAACTGTCAAAATACTGACTGTTTTCCACATTAAAAATCCATACGGCCACATACTGGCTCTAAAAATCACGAAACTTGATATCTAGCAATAATTTAATATTGCGGATCTAACAAAATTAGTTTCGTCGAATCCTGAGGTCGTTTGCAAAACTGGCTATTTTTAAAGCTCTAAATAGCCTTTTTAAATATATAAATATATTTAAAAACATTTAAATTTAATACTAAAAAATAAATATTATCGTATATATTCACAACAAAATATCATACAACTCCAATGGGATTTATAACTCGATATTTCAAATCTAGTGTGACATCGATATTCGATTTATATTTAAAAATCCATTTTAAAATATTAATAAATCGATATATATTATAAAGGAATTCCATAGCGACTTTTCTAAAATTTTATTTGGACATAACCAAAAATCTACACGACGTAATCTCGATTTTTCTCTTCCAATAGAAAGATATACTTCACCAGCCCCCAACGTTTCTTGTTTCACAGAAATCTGATTTAAAATGGACCCTGTACATTCAGTTGAAATTGCCAAATAGCAAACTGCAGCGCCATTTCGAGCTCGAATTTAATTATATTATAATTATACATTCAACTGTCGTTCGAATAATATATTCATTATTCTAATTCAATTCTAAACTGAATTAAATATAACAGATGATCAAATTCACACTATTTTGTGAATTCCACTATTTCTGACTATTTCAGAAATTAAATATATTATTATGTTATTTATTTTAATTAAATATTCAATATTATTTAATTTAACGACCATTTAATTCCCTAAATCACTATTTAAATAATTAAATAAATTAATTATTACACTGTAAAAATACGGGACATTACAAAACATTTCCATCTCTGTTTCACGTATCACTGTCATTCCAGTATTCTTTCTCATCAACATTTCATTTTCTATGATTAGAAAATATCTCTGATTATATTTGGAAAATGTTTCCAAAATTTATTCATTTGATTTAAAACAGATGTTAAATAAAACATCTCTAAGCCAATTTAAACCATTACACTCATCAACTAAATTCACCTAATCAATCTTCACTATCGAACCTTACCCATCCCTTAGTTAAAAACGAAGTCAATCAACTTGGGGTATAATTACCTCTCAGACCTTAACTGAACAACATTTCTAACCTCGAAATTGACAAAGTTCACCTTTTAAACCTTTAATAACTTCCTTACGTAACTGGGATTCTATTTATGAATCTACTTCTTTTACCAAATCATTTGATTATAACGATGGTATTCTAATCCCATGCTTTCGAAATAAAATAACTTAAATAAAATTCTTATTCCTCATTTTGAACAAATAACAAATAACTAATTGAATAATAATATACATCTTGATTTAAAGACGGAAAGTAAGTAAAACTTTTCTTAATTCGATATAATCGAATTCAACGTATAATTCTCTTTTTCGAATAATCTCTATTCTATTACTCCTTTTCGAATAAACTACATTCGATAACTCTTTCTTCGAATATCTATATTCGATAATTTCTCTTCGAATAACTATATTCGATTAAATCTCTTCGAATGATTTACATTCAATTAACTATCTTCGAGTGTTTTACATTCGATTAACTCTCTTCGAATAAACTATATTCGGTTTGCTCCCTCAATTTTATTCAAATAAATTATTTTGAATAACTCCTTTGATTTAACTCATTTGGATTAACTCGGTTTGATTAACTCAACTCAGTTAATTCATCTTGATTAACCTACTTGATTAACTCAACTTATTTACTCTACTTATTCAACTCCTATCTGATAACTAATATTCGATTTATTTATATTCGAATAACTATGTCTATTTCAACTTTATTTCGAATAGCTAATATTCGATTTAACACCATTCGCTTGACTCTAGATCGCAACAATCACAATGGTTTCGCCTGAGTCCCTCTTGAAACATCCGACCGCTGTAGGCTATCTGCAGCCCTGCGAATTTCGCTAGCAGTCGTACGAAATGGCAACACATTTTGAATAACTATATTCGATTAATTCTAATTGATTAACTAATATTCAATCATTTCTAATTCGATTAACTCTGTCTGATTAACTCTAACCGATTAACTCCTTTGATTAACTCTTCGTTTATTCAATTTCAAATATCGATGTTGAAATAGATTTTTACTTCTCTATATAAGTCCTGACTTGTATATATTCTATTTATCCAATGATAACCATTTTATTTAATTTATAAAATATTATCTATAAATTTATCTTCTCCATCTATCTGTTAGAATAGATTCCATATAAAATCTTTACCTTAAATCCATATCATGTTATACCCGTGTGCGAAGCGCGAGTCTGAAGCTTTCAAATGTAAAATTCTCCTTTTATACAATTTTAGTCATTTTTCAAGCATTTCCTTTTATAATCTATTTATTTACAAAATAAACCCCTTTCTGATAATTCTATTTATACTATATATATATATATTCTTTTTATATAAAATCCATTGATTTTATAAGTAATCCCTTTGATAACCTATCTATTCCCATTTCTATTTGTTTTACACATATTCCCTCTTTCTATTCTATTCTATTTGATTAACAAATAAATATTCCTTTCCATTCAATTTGTAGATAGTTTACAAATATTTTCTTTTTCAATCCTATTTGTAAATAATTTTACAAATATTTCCCTTCAATTCTATCTATTTACTTTACAAATAAATATCCCCTTTTTAATCTATTTATTTCCTAAATAAATAGTTTTCTTTCTACACAATCTTTTGATTTTATAAATATTTCTTTTTCAATATAACATTGAAATTTTCCTTTCTAACATTCCAGTATTCCTTATGGTATTTAACGTACCATACAACAATGATCAGTATCATTCAAACATACAAAATCAACAACAGATTTCATATCACATCATATAACACAATATATGAAAACAATAAAATTAATGTTGAGGAAACCAGTTGGGTCCCTCCGACCTGTTTCCCTGCATCCACAGATGTTGAACAATAAAATTAACATCAATTTCATTTTATTTTGAAGTATTCTACTAAATAGAATCAATATTTGATTAATGATTTATATCTATATCGTTATCTACATTTCAATCAACTGACTAGCAGTTCAACCAAACAGCCAACACACAGCAAATAACCATTATTTATAAATTGTAAAAATATTTTACAAAAATATAAACTAAGCAGACTTAGTGAGATTACTCACCTTGGACGGTTATCGTTAAATAACGATAATTGGTCATTGATTTGATTCAGGCGTTTAATTCCACCATAAATCCAAACGAGCTCTAATTCACTCCCGGTCAGTTCCATGGTGTAGTGTCCGTCCATACGATCCTATCGGATCTTGTTTCACTGAATTCCGATGATGTATGACAAGGATATTCAGTTTCGAAGTTATAAACAAAAATTAAATAAAAACTAAATTTCATTTTCCCTAGTTGGGCTCACCAAATCCTTTCGGCCCACTAACCCCCAACGTGACCCAGACCCGCACCTTTATCTCATCTTCCCCAAATCCAAAATGTCGTGACTCCCTCTTGCCATTAACAGTGTAGCAACCCGGAAAATCTAAGCCAAATTAAAAATTTTATTTTGGTAATTTTAGTGAATTTTGATTATTTAAAATGAATTATTTTAAAAAATAACGACGAGAAATTTATTTCGAAAGAAATAGAACATATATATTTATTTGAATCGTCGTTAGAATATAAATATTTATTTATAATTATAAAAGGAATTGAAAATGGCACGGTAGTTCGATAATTCGATTTCAAAGTTCAAAAGAATGTGCAGGATTCTTAGTAAACCGAATTTTAGCGAAACCAAAAATATTAGAATCTATTTGACAATATCTTTCCAACGAATTCGAAAAATTGAAATTTCATAGCGGGAATCAAAAGATATGCCCAGTTGAAAATTCAGAATAGTCGCTATGGAATTTTAGCCTTTAAAAATGGAGATTTTGCAAACGACCTCGGTTTTCGACGAAACCACTTTTGTTGGATCTGTGATGTCAAGTTATTGCTAGATTCTAAAATTCGTAATTTTTTGAATCAATATGTGAGCGTGGCAAAGGAAAACGTATTTTAACATTTTTAGTCAATTTCAATCGACTGGAAAATGACCATTTTTCAAATGGTCTCGGAATTCGACGAAATTAGTTTTGTTAGGACCGTATCGTCAATACAAAGCTAAAAAAAAAATTGGGAATTTTTAAAGTCCGTATGTGGACCCGGTAAATTGAAATGCGCGTTCAAATTCAATATATAGAGTTATATTTTGATTTTGATGAAAACTGATCGAAATAGTCGAATCAGCCTACGATACATATCCCATTGTGTTCGGAATGGGGGTAATTAGCTAGGGACGACAGTCGGTGGGTTCGATTTCGAGTTGGAAATAAATAGTTGCTTTTTGAATTTAAATTGAATTAAATATAATTTTTTTATAATCCCATCCCCCCCCCCCCCCCCCCCCGCTTCTCCTTAGTCAACGCGAGCCCCCCCCCCCCCCCCTCTTTTTCTCGTTCTAGATTCAGAAAGGAAAAAAGGAGCAGCGGACGCTACTGCGCCCGCCACCGCGCTCCGACGACCGCGCCCCACCGCCGACCACCCCCTCTTCCTCCACGTCCTCCAACGATGAACATCCCCACCCCCAAATCAACTTGAGACCTCGCGCACCCCCACTTCCACCAGAAAACCGCTGTTTCACCTTCGTTGCCACCACCCTCGCACGCCACCGCCGGACCCCCCCCCCCCCCCTCTCGTGCGTCGCCGCGTCAGCCTCCCCTCCGCCCCACAGGCCATCCACGACCCCCCCTTCGACGGTGAAACATAATTTTAAAAATATAATTTTTATATGCTAGGAAGTTTAAAAATATAATTTTTATATGATAGGAAGTTTAAAAATATAATTTTTATATGATAGGAAGTTTTAAAATATATTTTTTCATATGATAGGAAGGATAAAAATATGATTTTTATAATATATAGTTAATAAAAAATTGATTTTTACATAGGTAGTAGAAATATAAAAATACGATCTCTATATATAAAAATGTGATTTTTATATAGAGAATGGCGAGAGGAAAATATGGTTTCATTTATATGAACACCGTTATAAAAATAGAATTTTTATCTATATTGTAGCGGTATAAAATTGTGATTTTTATATACATAGCAATAATATAAAAATGTGATTTTTATATATGTAGTGGCTACGGGCAATGAAATTGACAAAGCGGTGAGCACGACGAAGATTTCTACATAAGAAGAGTCGTGGCGTTTGGTTTAGCTAATCGGTGAGAAATCCTCACCATTAATTTATTTCTAGTTTGAAATATATACTAGGATGCAGAAGGTGCTTAGTAGCACCCGACACCCGTCGTCCACAGACCATGGATGACTTGTTTGTTTGATTTTTGTGTTGTGAAATTTGATTGTGTGGTGTGGAATGAAATAAAATATTTTATAGTGGAAAATATTTTATAGTTAAAAATATGATTTTTAACGTGTATATAAAATAAACATTTATAAACAAATCGGAGATTTGTTTATATACACTGATTTGATTGATATTGATTGGGACGATAAATTTTACACATCGCCCAACCGCAAAAATAAAATCTGTGTTTGTTGATTTGGAACCCCACACGGGTATTGGGATGATATTTGATGTACGCTAATCCCGATTGTTTAGTTGTATGTCAATCGATGGGTTGACAGACTGTGTAAGCGTTAATTATTGATATTTAATGTTTATGCAGTTGTGTGGTGCACTCTGGATGATGGTTGATTATTTATTTTTGTTGTTATATACATGTGTGTAGAGAATCCATATAATTAACATTATATGGTAATTGATTGGGCCTTATTCCAATTTGGAAAATAGAAATGTAAATTCATGTGTTGAATAGAAGATAAATTCATGTGTTGAATAGAAGAAAAAATCATGTGTTAAATAGAAGTAATATTCATCTGTTGAATAAAAGAAAATTCATGTGTTGAAGAAAATATTCATTTGTTGAATAGAATAACGTAGTTATTGAAATATATAAAAGCCGTGTTGATTAGATTGACGCCATTTTGACGTAAACGATATTTATATCGATTTTATTCGTTTTTATAATGAATATAGAAAAGAAAATGATTTCAAAATATAACGTTTTGAAGATATTATCATTTGTATATCGATGATGTGGAATATTCAATTTTGATTCGAAATTGATATGAAGTTGAAATCGTTTTGAAAACGAATTTAAAACGATTTATAAAATACGTTTTAAAGGGAAATCGGTGAAGTATATATTATATATATAATATAATGGCCCGAATAGAACGCGCCGCGCCGCGGCAGTTCGCAAATTTCGACCATTGACTTCGAATGGATATTACGGGAGATCCGACCGTCGGATTCTACTAAAACCAGAACCGTTGGGTTCGTATCGAAAAGAGCTTTCTAACGAATATTAGAGATTTGAAATCAAACGGTTGGATTTGGAATTATGTCCAAATCAAATTTGGAAAAGGTCGTTGTAAGTGCAGTTCGATGGCCGTTGATGGAATTCGACTGTACGGGCCTTGATAAAATTATTAAAAATAGAAATAATTTGTGTAAAATCATAAGAAATGATTTGTGAAGAATTGGGATGAAAAACTCCATATTTGAAAAGATAAAAATAGATTTTTATCGAAATGAACTAGTTTTAAACTCGAATTATAACTCTATTTATTTTTAAAATAAATAAAGTGGATTTGAAATGGTTTTAAAAGTAACCAGAATTTCCAATAATTGAATTGGAATGGATTTGAATCGAAATTGTCTGTGGAATATTTCGTTGTTGGATTTCGTGATTATATAGATATGGTTATGGAAATCTGAAAGATATGTTTATATCGTTATTTCCAATACGATATTTGTTGGTCGTAGAATTTGATATTGGATATAAGCCGATATATTTTCTATTCAGAGCCTTGTATTTAATATTAAATGGGATATGGGTTTGTCGTGAATGGTGTCTTCAGTAACACTGTTCTTAAACCCAGATGAGAAAAAGATTAAATCTTTTTGGTTAGATTTAATGAAGTATACCAATTAAATGGTATTTAATGTGAATTGAATGGGAATTGATTTTTGGGTTTATCGTGAACGGTGTTTTAAATAACACTTGTTCTTTAACCCGATAATTAATGGAATGTGATTTTGGGTTTATAGTGAACCCGGTTTTAAATGACATTTTTAACCCAGTTAAAGATAGGATATGATTTCCCAAGTTAAATAATCATTGATAGTGATTATTGGGAAGATTAATACTAAGTGGAGTTTTGATGATTCTTTAATTAGATTGAGATGATCGAGAATGGAGTATCACCTGTTTTGCTCCAGGCGATAGCTAAATCTTTAATTAGATTTGAACGTGAAATGGTAATTGAATTTACAGGTAACACCGTGGTGTTAGATATCAAGTATGACCAGTTTTACTTCATGGGATGAATAGGTTGGGATTGGGAAATAAAATAAATTATTACTTCGGTGTGGTTCGTTAATCCCGACTAATTTGAATTGATATTCAAAAGAAGATTAAAGAATAAATTTAAAGAATTTATCTTTGATAAAATTAATGGGAACCTTTCCCAAAGTATAAGAATATTTGAATAAAAGAATATTCTAAAGTGGAATGAGGCGTAAGTTTTGTTTGTGTAACACTTATTTATTATATACGCGAGTTACTCAGAAAGACCGGGTTTATCCCATTCCGAATAACTGATTCGATGTGGTGTCGAGGATGAAGACGGTGGTTGAAGACCGGAGGTCTTCACATCGTTTGGGTGATTACTGATGATCTTGATTGGGTTATACACCCAAGAGGAGGGAATCAGTTAGTGATTGTCCAGACGTACTTGGAGATCGATGGATAGGCGAGGTACAAGGTGCCTCCGGTTTCGTTTAGACCCAGAACGAACTTGTAAATGGACTGTGTGTCTGACATTAGATTTTATTCTATGTGATTGATTTCTATTAAATATATATCTGTTTGGCGGCGGAGAATTTATTCTCTTGCTTAACGCCCTTCTCTGAGACGTACGAGCTCAGGGGTTATATATTGGTGGATATCAATCGCATGGAGTGAATTTCCTGTGTGACATACCTAAGTGGCAAATGATCAAGGCTTTTGTTGAAAAGCAAAGTCTTGTGGTTGATGATCAAAGCACCGCCTGTGTGGCATAGTTTTCTGTAGCGTTTATTCGCGAGCCTCACACCTCGGTTGTGAACCAAAAACGGGAGAGGACATCAGGGAGGGCATGCGTTTCCTTCTAGCTAGGGTGGTGTCAGTGACCTACCAGCCCTAACATTTATATTATTTTCACATGTGTGGTTGTTGCTGTTGCGAGGCGCCTCGGATATGTCGGTGACTGTGTGGAGCCGATGGAGTCATTTGGCTCATTGACGCCCCAAAGGGCGGGGAAACGCAGTGTTTAGGCATTTTAATCCACATCAGTGGACCGGCCCTGACAATCCAAGGGTCACTCGAGCTCTGATCCTGAGACACAGGCTAGAGCGTCTCAAATTCGGTAGAGGACTATCTTTTGCCTTGGTTCACATATGGAAATCAAATTTCCAATACGTGACAATTGCGGTCGACCCTTGGAGCGACAGGGTCGGTCCACCGATGTGGATTAAAATGCCTGAACACTGCGTTTCCCCGCCCTTTGGGGCGTAAATGAGCCCAATGTCTCCAACGACTCCACATTGTAACAACCCGCAAAAATCAGGACCAATTTAAAAATTTTATTTTAGAAAATTTTAATGAATTTTGACAATATAAAATAATTTATTTAAATAATAATGATCACAAATTTGATTCAAATCGAAGTTAGAATGAATGATTTAATTTTTATTATAAAAAGAGTTAGAAATAACGCGGTAGTTTGAAAAGTCAAACTTGAACTTTGACTGACCGTACAGGATGCAAAATTTAACGGATTTTAGTGAAACCAAAAATATTAGAATCTATTTAAATTTATCTTTCCAACGAATCCGAAAAATCGAAATTTCATAACGGGAATCAAAAGTTATGTCAAAATTAAAATCTAGAATGGTCGCTATGAAATTTGTAAGGGCCAAAACGCTACATTTTGCAGAATAAGGAATTAGGATCCGAAACCATCTCCATTGGTTTTAGAATGTTGTTTACATATAAAAATGACTATAAGAACTTATATTTTTGAGTTTCGGAAAAATTCCACTATTTTTGGTATTTTTAAATATTAAAAATATACGCCTGAAAAATGGAATTTTTGCAAACGAACTTCGAATTCGACGAGACCAGTTTCTATGGATTAGGAATATTAAAATAAGGTTAAATTCTAAAATTTATAATTTTTGGAATTATTTTGTGGCCTGTATAATTTTTACAGTGGAAATACAGCCTATTTTCAGACTTCGGAAATTCATAATAAATTCATACGGACTCGGAAAATTACGAAATCAGGTTCGTTGGGTTCGTAATGACCTGAAATAATTATGTTTAAAATTTTATTAATTTTGAAAACAGCATGTATTTATAAGAATTTTTGAACTGAAGAAAACAGTTGAAAATTGAGTAATTGGGCACATAATGATATTTGGGCCCAAACCAAAATTAAACCCATGGTATATATTATCTTTTTTTTTTGAGTTTTAGGGCTGAAATTCGAAATGCACAGCAGCCACTCTCTTTTCCATCATTTTTCTCAATTTCCATGGCGGCTCCCTCTTCCTCTAAAATTCATAAAAAAATAAAATCTCTTCAAACCATAGCAAATTATATGTTTTCTCGAAGGTCTCGACGATACGAAGCTAATGGTGTAGTCGGTTTTGTCAAACAGCGCTCGGATTCGCCGGAATCTCGTCTTAAAGCTCGCTGTTTTCGAAATTCAGAAACTCAAAACGTAAATCAAGAAATTCCCGTGAATCGAGGAAGAATTAGACGAAGTCACGAACACGGAAGTTCTTCGTCTACGCAAGACGAAGATGCTCAGAAAATTTCAGGCAGTTTGGAGGTGTGTGGCGGCCTGTGGGACCCGCGAGGCGAAATCCTTTCTAAGCGATTTCCCGATGATCGGAGAAGCTTTAGGGGCGGCTCTTTCTGGTGGTAGTGCGTCTCGCCAAGACGAAGACATTGGCGGTGGTCCCGTGGCGTCAGGTGGCCCGAGGCAGCGGCAAAGTGCGGTCAAAGTTCGGCGGTGAACAGTGTTTTTCGGTCAACGGGCTGAGGGTATTTTCTATTTTATTTTTAAATTATTTAATTAATTTCCAGAACTTTAAAATTGCATAACTCACTCATACGAAGTCGAAAATCGACGATTTCAGGTGCGTTGGGATCGTGGCGACGAGATGGACGCGTGGACACTAATTTTGTCCAATTCTGAGACAGTGAAATTTTTAGGTATTTTTCACGAATATTAATTAATTATTTAATTATGTCCAACTTTAATAAATCATAACTCTCTCGTACGAGGTCCGATTGACGAACCGTAAATTGCGTTGGACTCGTCTTTCCGAGCTCTTCGCGATGGCGCAGACCAGAGCTGAATCCGAGACAGTCAAATTTTCAGCAAAAATCAATGTGAGATTCTATTTTTAATTTAATTATTATTTTTTTTGTTATTTAAATAATTTAATGAGAAGTGAACTAGATCCGTGATGTATGACTACATGTTGATGCTTGGGTTTGGATTTGTGTTTGGATGATTGTCATATGAATTGCGTTGTTGGAATCTACACGAATGGATTTGATCTTTCTTTTTTTTTTATGTTGTTTTGACGATAAAAAAAATTAGATTTTGTGTTTTATGTTGTTTTGAGAATAAAAAATTTGATCTTTTATTGTATGATGTGTTAAGAATAAAGATTAGATCTTTATTTAAAATTTATAAAGATAGGATTTTTATATTGTAAAAGAAAGTTTAAATCTTTTAATTATATTTATAAATCAAGTTAGGATTTTTATAATATATATATAAAAAAAATCTTATTTTATTTAGATGAAAAAAAAACAAAGTTGGGATCTTGACACAAAAATGCGACACTACATCTTATGATGTTATTATATGCGATGACATGAAGACTTAATACCATATTGTATGTTGTCATTATTGTTTGTCGACATGAATGCTTAACATCAATCTACATGTTGCTCATTGAATGGTTTGGAATGGATTTGAACACCCCATATTATGTTATTTATCATTTTATTGATATGCAAGCGCGACACCATATTCTGTGTGTTATTAATTTTTGTATGCGGTCATGTGAATTGGAAGATGACCAAAATTTTAGTGCGGTCATATAAATAGGAAAATAACCACATTTTAGTGCGTGAGTGTAAATAGCAAATTTGTATTATATTTTAGCACTTAAGTAAGAATAAGATTATTAAAATAGTCTTAGCGTCTTAATAAAATTTAAGAAAATAAACTTATTTTCATAGTTAATGTCACAATAGGAATGCAACCTTATTTCCAGCGTTTATGTAAAAATATGAGTGTTGTTATATTTTTAGCGCGTTAAGTGAAAGTAGAAAATAAATATATTTTCATTGTTTAAGTTAAAATAAGATTGATAACTTATTTTTAGCGAGTTAGGTAAATTTAGAAAATAATTATAACTTCATTGTTGTTAATAAAATAAGAATGCAAACTTAATTGCATTGTTTATTACAAAATATAAATGCAACATTAATTGCATTGTTTTTGATAAAATATGAATGCAAACATTATTTACACTGCTTTGATAAAATATAAATGCAAACTTTATTTGCATCGTTCTGATAAAAATATGAATGAAACTTTATTTTTGTTGTTTACATAAAAATATGAATGAAACTTTATTTTTGTTGTTTACAAAAAAATATGAATGAAACTTTATTTTTGTTGTTTACATAAAAATATGAATGAAACTTTATTTTTTTTATTTACATAAAAATATGAATGCAACTTTATTTTTTATTGTTATGTCAAAACATGAATGCAAGTTTATTTTAAGCGTTTTTAAGTAAAATATGTAAATAAATATATTCGTAGTGTTTCTGATTAAAAATATAAAAAAATTTATATATGGATATTGCACATGAAAGTTGTACATGAAAGTGAATATATAATTAGCGTTATTGAGGAACTTGAAATATTTTCATTATTTACTCAATTAATGGAATTAATGGACGATTTAATTAAGAAGATTGCACATTTAAAAAGGATGAAATAAAAAGTTTAAATTGGTAAGATTTCATTCCAATTATAATAATGAAGATTTGAATTGAAAAATCTCGTTTTTATGTTAACTTGTAAATTTAGAAGATTTGATTTTAAAATTTAACATAAATGGATTAATTGAGGAAGATTTCATTTAATATCAAAATGGTAAGTTTTTGATATAACAATTGAAACATTTTGGGAATAGTTTTATGATATTAATATGGAAAGATTAATGTTTACTGAAATGAAAGGATAAGTAAAAGAATGAAAGATATTTTAGGAATTAGATATTCTAAAATATGAAATGTTTTAAAATAATACTTTTAAGAGATAATTATAATTATAATTATTAATTGTACTTGGACACGAGGTTAGGTCATATTTATGGCGGAAGTCTGCCCGGAACCAACCGGCATATCCAGCAGCCATAAATGTTGGGCCTAATGTGAGAGGTCCAAGTACGCAAATACGAATTGGGTCAAGACACGAGGTTAAGCCCAACCTGTGGTAGAAGTCTGCCCGGAACCAACCGGCATATCCAGCATCCACAAGTTGTAGGCCTAATGTGAGAGGTCTGGCCCGCTATTAAATAATAAAATGTAAAGATAAACATAATAAATGGATAAGGAAAATGAATTGGGCTATTCAGTCCATTTTAAAATAGTAACTCCATTTTAACCCGTATAAATTATGTTATACATTTTATAAAGGAAATCGAAGATGATTAATATTTTATTTAAGATTAAATGAAATACTCTGAAATAAATGAATGAAAACATGAAATGGTTATATTATTTATATATTTTATATAAATAAAAGTAATGAAACTTTTATTTACTTTTCACATGTAAATAAAAAGATGAAAATAAGAATGAAACTTTTATTTACTTTTCACATGTAAATAAAAAGATGAAAATAAGAAGGGAATTTTTATTTACATTTCACATGCGAATAAAAAGATAAAAATATGAAATGAAACATGATTTAGTAGCATGAACCGCATATGAAAATTTAACATGTTTTAAAAAGCATGAAGTCGCATATGAAATGCATAATCAAGAAACCGCATATGAAATAAAAATTCATGTTTAGAGTAGTATTACTGCATATGAAATGAAAGGCAAGTCTTGAGATAGCATTAATATATGTATGATATTCAAACATACTTAAGGTTTATGCTACCATAATAAAAATAAATATATTTTTAAGATCATGTTCATATAGTAAAAATGAACATATTTTTGATGTCGTGTCTATATATTGAAATAAGGTCCTTTTTATTTGAAAAGAATTAAACGTTTAAAAGACTTTAATTGTATATATGTTGGCTTTAATGAAATGATATAAAATGAAATATCATTTTTATTTTGTATGATTGTTGAAATAAAAAGAATAAATTGTTGAATTATAAATTCTTTGACACGATTAATGAATGGACAATATATTTAAATGCATGAAATGAATGGACGATATATTCATATGCATGAAATGAATGGACGATATATTTATACGCATGAAATGAATGGACGATATTTATGAAATGAATGGACGATATATATATATACATGAAATGAATGGACGATATTTATAAAAGAATAAATAACGATATGGAATGGTTTGCAAATTTATATATGCGAAAATTATTTGGAAAGTCCGAGTTTACTCTTATTCCAAATAATGATACGACGTTCAAAGAGTTGAAGACGGTGATTGAAGACCGACGATCTTCACATCGAATGGGTGTGTTGCTATTGAGACCCATGATGGGAGTAGCTACCTTGAAGGGGCGACAGTAGTAGCCGTCCGGACGTAGTGTTGATTGCACGGATTTGACTTTCGCCCAGACCCAGGGCATAAGTTTATAAATGGAATGTATGTCTGACGTTGTAGTCCCTTATACTACATTCGTTGATCTCTCTTAATATATATCTGTTTGGTGGTTAACACCCTTCTCTGAGACACACGAGCTTAGAGGTTATATATTGGTAGAAATCAATGGTATAGTATGGACTGACAATGTGGCATACTAAGATGCATTGATCAAGGCTTTTGTTGAAAAGCAGGGCCTTGTGGTTGATGATCAAAGCATAGTCTATTTAGGCATAGCTTTGTGTATATCGTGACTTCGCGAGCCTCACACCCCGGTATGAGTCAAAAACGGGATATGGACCGTAGGGAGTGCACACGTTTCTTTCTAGCTAGAGTGGTGTCAGCGACCTGCCAGCCCTGACATTTTACTTATGTGGATGATGGATTTTGAGGCGCCTCGTTATTTTTATAGGCCGTTGGTGGTCATACTATAGGTCCAAAGGGACCGGGAAACGTGTGTTCAGGCATAACCAATCCACTGCCCATAGGCGGGGACCGGCCCTACCGCTTCCAAGGGTTCACTGCGGGGAATCCTGAGGCATTTGCTAGAGTGTCTCGAATCGGAGAGGATCTTGCCCCTAGCCTCGACTCATGATGGAATCCAAATTTCCAATACGCCCTTGCGGTTTTGATTGTAGAACTAGTATTGGCGACATGCTATATGGTAACCATGCCGTCTAGGATTGATACTTATGATTCAAATCTTTTTATTAAAACATATATACACTAATAATAATATCAAATCCGTTTTATACGTATCAAACATCTTTTGACCATTATAAGGTAAAACCCTATCCTCTGGTGTGCGTTGCATTGTGTGATGGGACCTGGGTCTTATAATGGTTTCATTTTTCCAAAAAGACATTGCGTTATTTCTCGATTTACTTTAGTTTATGCACCGACAATCCATTGGAATAAAACCCGTTCCGCATTAGCGGCGTGGTCCTTGGATTTGTCTTATTTGTTAAATTAGTTTAGAATTCTCACACCAGTCCTTGTTGCTGGCTAGGGAGCTGGTTACGCATGATAGGGGGTTCTCACCATGTTGTTTGGTGGCGAACAGTGGGCTCTTACCCTTACATGTCCCTTATTTATTAGGGTTGGTTATTGCAGTCGAGAGGCTGGCCGTAAAACAAGGTGTCTGGGAGATCATCTGTATGTCACGGTCGAGTAGCTTTTTGCAGATATCTCTCTCTTTAGCAGGATCCTGGATCGAAGCCTAAAGCTGTGTCCAGAGCTTAGAAGTCTTCCGCTGTTTAATGTATTAAATCTGTTGTAATTTATCTTCCGCTGTAGTTTATTTTATTTGTACTCTGATATTCTGTACTCTGATGTTATATTATTATAATGTAATAAAAGTCTGCTGTTATTGTTCTAATGTTTTGTATTCCCAAAGTTAACGTATGCGAGTTTTGAACGGACTTGGTCGATTTTGTGATCGATTAAGGTCGGGCAAAATCCGTGTCGTTACAGGTGGTATCAGAGCTCTGGTTAGCTCAAATCTTTGGGATACAACTCGTTAGAACGGAACAAAAGACTCATCAGAGAATTGGATTAGTAATGTCCAATAAGAATACTCATTAGAGATAGGATCAGCAGTATCCTAGAATGAGAAAACTCATTAGAGATGGGGTTAGTAATGCCCTAGAATGAGTTCAGAGTGATAAGCTTATGATTAGCGTATTTTTGATTATATAATCTATTTCTGAAAATATGATTTTTAAATATATAAAAGAGTATGTATATTTGATAAGTTAGTCAACAAATGAAATTAATAAGAGAAATTAAAATTTAGTTAGTTAATTAAACAACTTTTAGCCTAGTTCCTTTTCGAGGACGAAAAGTTTTTAAGTGGGGGCGATTGTAACAACCCGCAAAAATCAGGACCAATTTAAAAATTTTATTTTAGAAAATTTTAATGAATTTTGACAATATAAAATAATTTATTTAAATAATAATGATCACAAATTTGATTCAAATCGAAGTTAGAATGAATGATTTAATTTTTATTATAAAAAGAGTTAGAAATAACGCGGTAGTTTGAAAAGTCAAACTTGAACTTTGACTGACCGTACAGGATGCAAAATTTAACGGATTTTAGTGAAACCAAAAATATTAGAATCTATTTAAATTTATCTTTCCAACGAATCCGAAAAATCGAAATTTCATAACGGGAATCAAAAGTTATGTCAAAATTAAAATCTAGAATGGTCGCTATGAAATTTGTAAGGGCCAAAACGCTACATTTTGCAGAATAAGGAATTAGGATCCGAAACCATCTCCATTGGTTTTAGAATGTTGTTTACATATAAAAATGACTATAAGAACTTATATTTTTGAGTTTCGGAAAAATTCCACTATTTTTGGTATTTTTAAATATTAAAAATATACGCCTGAAAAATGGAATTTTTGCAAACGAACTTCGAATTCGACGAGACCAGTTTCTATGGATTAGGAATATTAAAATAAGGTTAAATTCTAAAATTTATAATTTTTGGAATTATTTTGTGGCCTGTATAATTTTTACAGTGGAAATACAGCCTATTTTCAGACTTCGGAAATTCATAATAAATTCATACGGACTCGGAAAATTACGAAATCAGGTTCGTTGGGTTCGTAATGACCTGAAATAATTATGTTTAAAATTTTATTAATTTTGAAATCAGCATGTATTTATAAGAATTTTTGAACTGAAGAAAACAGTTGAAAATTGAGTAATTGGGCACATAATGATATTTGGGCCCAAACCAAAATTAAACCCATGGTATATATTATCTTTTTTTTCTGAGTTTTAGGGCTGAAATTCGAAATGCACAGCAGCCACTCTCTTTTCCATCATTTTTCTCAATTTCCATGGCGGCTCCCTCTTCCTCTAAAATTCATAAAAAAATAAAATCTCTTCAAACCATAGCAAATTATATGTTTTCTCGAAGGTCTCGACGATACGAAGCTAATGGTGTAGTCGGTTTTGTCAAACAGCGCTCGGATTCGCCGGAATCTCGTCTTAAAGCTCGCTGTTTTCGAAATTCAGAAACTCAAAACGTAAATCAAGAAATTCCCGTGAATCGAGGAAAAATTAGACGAAGTCACGAACACGGAAGTTCTTCGTCTACGCAAGACGAAGATGCTCAGAAAATTTCAGGCAGTTTGGAGGTGTGTAGCGGCCTGTGGGACCCGCGAGGCGAAATCCTTTCTAAGCGATTTCCCGATGATCGGAGAAGCTTTAGGGGCGGCTCTTTCTGGTGGTAGTGCGTCTCGCCAAGACGAAGACATTGGCGGTGGTCCCGTGGCGTCAGGTGGCCCGAGGCAGCGGCAAAGTGCGGTCAAAGTTCGGCGGTGAACAGTGTTTTTCGGTCAACGGGCTGAGGGTATTTTCTATTTTATTTTTAAATTATTTAATTAATTTCCAGAACTTTAAAATTGCATAACTCACTCATACAAAGTCGAAAATCGACGATTTCAGGTGCGTTGGGATCGTGGCGACGAGATGGACGCGTGGACACTAATTTTGTCCAATTCTGAGACAGTGAAATTTTTAGGTATTTTTCACGAATATTAATTAATTATTTAATTATGTCCAACTTTAATAAATCATAACTCTCTCGTACGAGGTCCGATTGACGAACCGTAAATTGCGTTGGACTCGTCTTTCCGAGCTCTTCGCGATGGCGCAGACCAGAGCTGAATCCGAGACAGTCAAATTTTCAGCAAAAATCAATGTGAGATTCTATTTTTAATTTAATTATTATTTTTTTTGTTATTTAAATAATTTAATGAGAAGTGAACTAGATCCGTGATGTATGACTACATGTTGATGCTTGGGTTTGGATTTGTGTTTGGATGATTGTCATATGAATTGCGTTGTTGGAATCTACACGAATGGATTTGATCTTTCTTTTTTTTTTTATGTTGTTTTGACGATAAAAAAAAATAGATTTTGTGTTTTATGTTGTTTTGAGAATAAAAAATTTGATCTTTTATTGTATGATGTGTTAAGAATAAAGATTAGATCTTTATTTAAAATTTATAAAGATAGGATTTTTATATTGTAAAAGAAAGTTTAAATCTTTTAATTATATTTATAAATCAAGTTAGGATTTTTATAATATATATATAAAAAAAAATCTTATTTTATTTAGATGAAAAAAAAACAAAGTTGGGATCTTGACACAAAAATGCGACACTACATCTTATGATGTTATTATATGCGATGACATGAAGACTTAATACCATATTGTATGTTGTCATTATTGTTTGTCGACATGAATGCTTAACATCAATCTACATGTTGCTCATTGAATGGTTTGGAATGGATTTGAACACCCCATATTATGTTATTTATCATTTTATTGATATGCAAGCGCGACACCATATTCTGTGTGTTATTAATTTTTGTATGCGGTCATGTGAATTGGAAGATGACCAAAATTTTAGTGCGGTCATATAAATAGGAAAATAACCACATTTTAGTGCGTGAGTGTAAATAGCAAATTTGTATTATATTTTAGCACTTAAGTAAGAATAAGATTATTAAAATAGTCTTAGCGTCTTAATAAAATTTAAGAAAATAAACTTATTTTCATAGTTAATGTCACAATAGGAATGCAACCTTATTTCCAGCGTTTATGTAAAAATATGAGTGTTGTTATATTTTTAGCGCGTTAAGTGAAAGTAGAAAATAAATATATTTTCATTGTTTAAGTTAAAATAAGATTGATAACTTATTTTTAGCGAGTTAGGTAAATTTAGAAAATAATTATAACTTCATTGTTGTTAATAAAATAAGAATGCAAACTTAATTGCATTGTTTATTACAAAATATAAATGCAACATTAATTGCATTGTTTTTGATAAAATATGAATGCAAACATTATTTACACTGCTTTGATAAAATATAAATGCAAACTTTATTTGCATCGTTCTGATAAAAATATGAATGAAACTTTATTTTTGTTGTTTACATAAAAATATGAATGAAACTTTATTTTTGTTGTTTACAAAAAAATATGAATGAAACTTTATTTTTGTTGTTTACATAAAAATATGAATGAAACTTTATTTTTTTTATTTACATAAAAATATGAATGCAACTTTATTTTTTATTGTTATGTCAAAACATAAATGCAAGTTTATTTTAAGCGTTTTTAAGTAAAATATGTAAATAAATATATTCGTAGTGTTTCTGATTAAAAATATAAAAAAAATTATATATGGATATTGCACATGAAAGTTGTACATGAAAGTGAATATATAATTAGCGTTATTGAGGAACTTGAAATATTTTCATTATTTACTCAATTAATGGAATTAATGGACGATTTAATTAAGAAGATTGCACATTTAAAAAGGATGAAATAAAAAGTTTAAATTGGTAAGATTTCATTCCAATTATAATAATGAAGATTTGAATTGAAAAATCTCGTTTTTATGTTAACTTGTAAATTTAGAAGATTTGATTTTAAAATTTAACATAAATGGATTAATTGAGGAAGATTTCATTTAATATCAAAATGGTAAGTTTTTGATATAACAATTGAAACATTTTGGGAATAGTTTTATGATATTAATATGGAAAGATTAATGTTTACTGAAATGAAAGGATAAGTAAAAGAATGAAAGATATTTTAGGAATTAGATATTCTAAAATATGAAATGTTTTAAAATAATACTTTTAAGAGATAATTATAATTATAATTATTAATTGTACTTGGACACGAGGTTAGGTCATATTTATGGCGGAAGTCTGCCCGGAACCAACCGGCATATCCAGCAGCCATAAATGTTGGGCCTAATGTGAGAGGTCCAAGTACGCAAATACGAATTGGGTCAAGACACGAGGTTAAGCCCAACCTGTGGTAGAAGTCTGCCCGGAACCAACCGGCATATCCAGCATCCACAAGTTGTAGGCCTAATGTGAGAGGTCTGGCCCGCTATTAAATAATAAAATGTAAAGATAAACATAATAAATGGATAAGGAAAATGAATTGGGCTATTCAGTCCATTTTAAAATAGTAACTCCATTTTAACCCGTATAAATTATGTTATACATTTTATAAAGGAAATCGAAGATGATTAATATTTTATTTAAGATTAAATGAAATACTCTGAAATAAATGAATGAAAACATGAAATGGTTATATTATTTATATATTTTATATAAATAAAAGTAATGAAACTTTTATTTACTTTTCACATGTAAATAAAAAGATGAAAATAAGAATGAAACTTTTATTTACTTTTCACATGTAAATAAAAAGATGAAAATAAGAATGAAACTTTTATTTACTTTTCACATGTAAATAAAAAGATGAAAATAAGAAGGGAATTTTTATTTACATTTCACATGCGAATAAAAAGATAAAAATATGAAATGAAACATGATTTAGTAGCATGAACCGCATATGAAAATTTAACATGTTTTAAAAAGCATGAAGTCGCATATGAAATGCATAATCAAGAAACCGCATATGAAATAAAAATTCATGTTTAGAGTAGTATTACTGCATATGAAATGAAAGGCAAGTCTTGAGATAGCATTAATATATGTATGATATTCAAACATACTTAAGGTTTATGCTACCATAATAAAAATAAATATATTTTTAAGATCATGTTCATATAGTAAAAATGAACATATTTTTGATGTCGTGTCTATATATTGAAATAAGGTCCTTTTTATTTGAAAAGAATTAAACGTTTAAAAGACTTTAATTGTATATATGTTGGCTTTAATGAAATGATATAAAATGAAATATCATTTTTATTTTGTATGATTGTTGAAATAAAAAGAATAAATTGTTGAATTATAAATTCTTTGACACGATTAATGAATGGACAATATATTTAAATGCATGAAATGAATGGACGATATATTCATATGCATGAAATGAATGGACGATATATTTATACGCATGAAATGAATGGACGATATTTATGAAATGAATGGACGATATATATATATACATGAAATGAATGGACGATATTTATAAAAGAATAAATAACGATATGGAATGGTTTGCAAATTTATATATGCGAAAATTATTTGGAAAGTCCGAGTTTACTCTTATTCCAAATAATGATACGACGTTCGAAGAGTTGAAGACGGTGATTGAAGACCGACGATCTTCACATCGAATGGGTGTGTTGCTATTGAGACCCATGATGGGAGTAGCTACCTTGAAGGGGCGACAGTAGTAGCCGTCCGGACGTAGTGTTGATTGCACGGATTTGACTTTCGCCCAGACCCAGGGCATAAGTTTATAAATGGAATGTATGTCTGACGTTGTAGTCCCTTATACTACATTCGTTGATCTCTCTTAATATATATCTGTTTGGTGGTTAACACCCTTCTCTGAGACACACGAGCTTAGAGGTTATATATTGGTAGAAATCAATGGTATAGTATGGACTGACAATGTGGCATACTAAGATGCATTGATCAAGGCTTTTGTTGAAAAGCAGGGCCTTGTGGTTGATGATCAAAGCATAGTCTATTTAGGCATAGCTTTGTGTATATCGTGACTTCGCGAGCCTCACACCCCGGTATGAGTCAAAAACGGGATATGGACCGTAGGGAGTGCACACGTTTCTTTCTAGCTAGAGTGGTGTCAGCGACCTGCCAGCCCTGACATTTTACTTATGTGGATGATGGATTTTGAGGCGCCTCGTTATTTTTATAGGCCGTTGGTGGTCATACTATAGGTCCAAAGGGACCGGGAAACGTGTGTTCAGGCATAACCAATCCACTGCCCATAGGCGGGGACCGGCCCTACCGCTTCCAAGGGTTCACTGCGGGGAATCCTGAGGCATTTGCTAGAGTGTCTCGAATCGGAGAGGATCTTGCCCCTAGCCTCGACTCATGATGGAATCCAAATTTCCAATACGCCCTTGCGGTTTTGATTGTAGAACTAGTATTGGCGACATGCTATATGGTAACCATGCCGTCTAGGATTGATACTTATGATTCAAATCTTTTTATTAAAACATATATACACTAATAATAATATCAAATCCGTTTTATACGTATCAAACATCTTTTGACCATTATAAGGTAAAACCCTATCCTCTGGTGTGCGTTGCATTGTGTGATGGGACCTGGGTCTTATAATGGTTTCATTTTTCCAAAAAGACATTGCGTTATTTCTCGATTTACTTTAGTTTATGCACCGACAATCCATTGGAATAAAACCCGTTCCGCATTAGCGGCGTGGTCCTTGGATTTGTCTTATTTGTTAAATTAGTTTAGAATTCTCACACCAGTCCTTGTTGCTGGCTAGGGAGCTGGTTACGCATGATAGGGGGTTCTCACCATGTTGTTTGGTGGCGAACAGTGGGCTCTTACCCTTACATGTCCCTTATTTATTAGGGTTGGTTATTGCAGTCGAGAGGCTGGCCGTAAAACAAGGTGTCTGGGAGATCATCTGTATGTCACGGTCGAGTAGCTTTTTGCAGATATCTCTCTCTTTAGCAGGATCCTGGATCGAAGCCTAAAGCTGTGTCCAGAGCTTAGAAGTCTTCCGCTGTTTAATGTATTAAATCTGTTGTAATTTATCTTCCGCTGTAGTTTATTTTATTTGTACTCTGATATTCTGTACTCTGATGTTATATTATTATAATGTAATAAAAGTCTGCTGTTATTGTTCTAATGTTTTGTATTCCCAAAGTTAACGTATGCGAGTTTTGAACGGACTTGGTCGATTTTGTGATCGATTAAGGTCGGGCAAAATCCGTGTCGTTACAGGTGGTATCAGAGCTCTGGTTAGCTCAAATCTTTGGGATACAACTCGTTAGAACGGAACAAAAGACTCATCAGAGAATTGGATTAGTAATGTCCAATAAGAATACTCATTAGAGATAGGATCAGCAGTATCCTAGAATGAGAAAACTCATTAGAGATGGGGTTAGTAATGCCCTAGAATGAGTTCAGAGTGATAAGCTTATGATTAGCGTATTTTTGATTATATAATCTATTTCTGAAAATATGATTTTTAAATATATAAAAGAGTATGTATATTTGATAAGTTAGTCAACAAATGAAATTAATAAGAGAAATTAAAATTTAGTTAGTTAATTAAACAACTTTTAGCCTAGTTCCTTTTCGAGGACGAAAAGTTTTTAAGTGGGGGCGATTGTAACAACCCGCAAAAATCAGGACCAATTTAAAAATTTTATTTTAGAAAATTTTAATGAATTTTGACAATATAAAATAATTTATTTAAATAATAATGATCACAAATTTGATTCAAATCGAAGTTAGAATGAATGATTTAATTTTTATTATAAAAAGAGTTAGAAATAACGCGGTAGTTTGAAAAGTCAAACTTGAACTTTGACTGACCGTACAGGATGCAAAATTTAACGGATTTTAGTGAAACCAAAAATATTAGAATCTATTTAAATTTATCTTTCCAACGAATCCGAAAAATCGAAATTTCATAACGGGAATCAAAAGTTATGTCAAAATTAAAATCTAGAATGGTCGCTATGAAATTTGTAAGGGCCAAAACGCTACATTTTGCAGAATAAGGAATTAGGATCCGAAACCATCTCCATTGGTTTTAGAATGTTGTTTACATATAAAAATGACTATAAGAACTTATATTTTTGAGTTTCGGAAAAATTCCACTATTTTTGGTATTTTTAAATATTAAAAATATACGCCTGAAAAATGGAATTTTTGCAAACGAACTTCGAATTCGACGAGACCAGTTTCTATGGATTAGGAATATTAAAATAAGGTTAAATTCTAAAATTTATAATTTTTGGAATTATTTTGTGGCCTGTATAATTTTTACAGTGGAAATACAGCCTATTTTCAGACTTCGGAAATTCATAATAAATTCATACGGACTCGGAAAATTACGAAATCAGGTTCGTTGGGTTCGTAATGACCTGAAATAATTATGTTTAAAATTTTATTAATTTTGAAATCAGCATGTATTTATAAGAATTTTTGAACTGAAGAAAACAGTTGAAAATTGAGTAATTGGGCACATAATGATATTTGGGCCCAAACCAAAATTAAACCCATGGTATATATTATCTTTTTTTTCTGAGTTTTAGGGCTGAAATTCGAAATGCACAGCAGCCACTCTCTTTTCCATCATTTTTCTCAATTTCCATGGCGGCTCCCTCTTCCTCTAAAATTCATAAAAAAATAAAATCTCTTCAAACCATAGCAAATTATATGTTTTCTCGAAGGTCTCGACGATACGAAGCTAATGGTGTAGTCGGTTTTGTCAAACAGCGCTCGGATTCGCCGGAATCTCGTCTTAAAGCTCGCTGTTTTCGAAATTCAGAAACTCAAAACGTAAATCAAGAAATTCCCGTGAATCGAGGAAAAATTAGACGAAGTCACGAACACGGAAGTTCTTCGTCTACGCAAGACGAAGATGCTCAGAAAATTTCAGGCAGTTTGGAGGTGTGTAGCGGCCTGTGGGACCCGCGAGGCGAAATCCTTTCTAAGCGATTTCCCGATGATCGGAGAAGCTTTAGGGGCGGCTCTTTCTGGTGGTAGTGCGTCTCGCCAAGACGAAGACATTGGCGGTGGTCCCGTGGCGTCAGGTGGCCCGAGGCAGCGGCAAAGTGCGGTCAAAGTTCGGCGGTGAACAGTGTTTTTCGGTCAACGGGCTGAGGGTATTTTCTATTTTATTTTTAAATTATTTAATTAATTTCCAGAACTTTAAAATTGCATAACTCACTCATACAAAGTCGAAAATCGACGATTTCAGGTGCGTTGGGATCGTGGCGACGAGATGGACGCGTGGACACTAATTTTGTCCAATTCTGAGACAGTGAAATTTTTAGGTATTTTTCACGAATATTAATTAATTATTTAATTATGTCCAACTTTAATAAATCATAACTCTCTCGTACGAGGTCCGATTGACGAACCGTAAATTGCGTTGGACTCGTCTTTCCGAGCTCTTCGCGATGGCGCAGACCAGAGCTGAATCCGAGACAGTCAAATTTTCAGCAAAAATCAATGTGAGATTCTATTTTTAATTTAATTATTATTTTTTTTGTTATTTAAATAATTTAATGAGAAGTGAACTAGATCCGTGATGTATGACTACATGTTGATGCTTGGGTTTGGATTTGTGTTTGGATGATTGTCATATGAATTGCGTTGTTGGAATCTACACGAATGGATTTGATCTTTCTTTTTTTTTTTATGTTGTTTTGACGATAAAAAAAAATAGATTTTGTGTTTTATGTTGTTTTGAGAATAAAAAATTTGATCTTTTATTGTATGATGTGTTAAGAATAAAGATTAGATCTTTATTTAAAATTTATAAAGATAGGATTTTTATATTGTAAAAGAAAGTTTAAATCTTTTAATTATATTTATAAATCAAGTTAGGATTTTTATAATATATATATAAAAAAAAATCTTATTTTATTTAGATGAAAAAAAAACAAAGTTGGGATCTTGACACAAAAATGCGACACTACATCTTATGATGTTATTATATGCGATGACATGAAGACTTAATACCATATTGTATGTTGTCATTATTGTTTGTCGACATGAATGCTTAACATCAATCTACATGTTGCTCATTGAATGGTTTGGAATGGATTTGAACACCCCATATTATGTTATTTATCATTTTATTGATATGCAAGCGCGACACCATATTCTGTGTGTTATTAATTTTTGTATGCGGTCATGTGAATTGGAAGATGACCAAAATTTTAGTGCGGTCATATAAATAGGAAAATAACCACATTTTAGTGCGTGAGTGTAAATAGCAAATTTGTATTATATTTTAGCACTTAAGTAAGAATAAGATTATTAAAATAGTCTTAGCGTCTTAATAAAATTTAAGAAAATAAACTTATTTTCATAGTTAATGTCACAATAGGAATGCAACCTTATTTCCAGCGTTTATGTAAAAATATGAGTGTTGTTATATTTTTAGCGCGTTAAGTGAAAGTAGAAAATAAATATATTTTCATTGTTTAAGTTAAAATAAGATTGATAACTTATTTTTAGCGAGTTAGGTAAATTTAGAAAATAATTATAACTTCATTGTTGTTAATAAAATAAGAATGCAAACTTAATTGCATTGTTTATTACAAAATATAAATGCAACATTAATTGCATTGTTTTTGATAAAATATGAATGCAAACATTATTTACACTGCTTTGATAAAATATAAATGCAAACTTTATTTGCATCGTTCTGATAAAAATATGAATGAAACTTTATTTTTGTTGTTTACATAAAAATATGAATGAAACTTTATTTTTGTTGTTTACAAAAAAATATGAATGAAACTTTATTTTTGTTGTTTACATAAAAATATGAATGAAACTTTATTTTTTTTATTTACATAAAAATATGAATGCAACTTTATTTTTTATTGTTATGTCAAAACATGAATGCAAGTTTATTTTAAGCGTTTTTAAGTAAAATATGTAAATAAATATATTCGTAGTGTTTCTGATTAAAAATATAAAAAAAATTATATATGGATATTGCACATGAAAGTTGTACATGAAAGTGAATATATAATTAGCGTTATTGAGGAACTTGAAATATTTTCATTATTTACTCAATTAATGGAATTAATGGACGATTTAATTAAGAAGATTGCACATTTAAAAAGGATGAAATAAAAAGTTTAAATTGGTAAGATTTCATTCCAATTATAATAATGAAGATTTGAATTGAAAAATCTCGTTTTTATGTTAACTTGTAAATTTAGAAGATTTGATTTTAAAATTTAACATAAATGGATTAATTGAGGAAGATTTCATTTAATATCAAAATGGTAAGTTTTTGATATAACAATTGAAACATTTTGGGAATAGTTTTATGATATTAATATGGAAAGATTAATGTTTACTGAAATGAAAGGATAAGTAAAAGAATGAAAGATATTTTAGGAATTAGATATTCTAAAATATGAAATGTTTTAAAATAATACTTTTAAGAGATAATTATAATTATAATTATTAATTGTACTTGGACACGAGGTTAGGTCATATTTATGGCGGAAGTCTGCCCGGAACCAACCGGCATATCCAGCAGCCATAAATGTTGGGCCTAATGTGAGAGGTCCAAGTACGCAAATACGAATTGGGTCAAGACACGAGGTTAAGCCCAACCTGTGGTAGAAGTCTGCCCGGAACCAACCGGCATATCCAGCATCCACAAGTTGTAGGCCTAATGTGAGAGGTCTGGCCCGCTATTAAATAATAAAATGTAAAGATAAACATAATAAATGGATAAGGAAAATGAATTGGGCTATTCAGTCCATTTTAAAATAGTAACTCCATTTTAACCCGTATAAATTATGTTATACATTTTATAAAGGAAATCGAAGATGATTAATATTTTATTTAAGATTAAATGAAATACTCTGAAATAAATGAATGAAAACATGAAATGGTTATATTATTTATATATTTTATATAAATAAAAGTAATGAAACTTTTATTTACTTTTCACATGTAAATAAAAAGATGAAAATAAGAATGAAACTTTTATTTACTTTTCACATGTAAATAAAAAGATGAAAATAAGAATGAAACTTTTATTTACTTTTCACATGTAAATAAAAAGATGAAAATAAGAAGGGAATTTTTATTTACATTTCACATGCGAATAAAAAGATAAAAATATGAAATGAAACATGATTTAGTAGCATGAACCGCATATGAAAATTTAACATGTTTTAAAAAGCATGAAGTCGCATATGAAATGCATAATCAAGAAACCGCATATGAAATAAAAATTCATGTTTAGAGTAGTATTACTGCATATGAAATGAAAGGCAAGTCTTGAGATAGCATTAATATATGTATGATATTCAAACATACTTAAGGTTTATGCTACCATAATAAAAATAAATATATTTTTAAGATCATGTTCATATAGTAAAAATGAACATATTTTTGATGTCGTGTCTATATATTGAAATAAGGTCCTTTTTATTTGAAAAGAATTAAACGTTTAAAAGACTTTAATTGTATATATGTTGGCTTTAATGAAATGATATAAAATGAAATATCATTTTTATTTTGTATGATTGTTGAAATAAAAAGAATAAATTGTTGAATTATAAATTCTTTGACACGATTAATGAATGGACAATATATTTAAATGCATGAAATGAATGGACGATATATTCATATGCATGAAATGAATGGACGATATATTTATACGCATGAAATGAATGGACGATATTTATGAAATGAATGGACGATATATATATATATGAAATGAATGGACGATATTTATAAAAGAATAAATAACGATATGGAATGGTTTGCAAATTTATATATGCGAAAATTATTTGGAAAGTCCGAGTTTACTCTCATTCCAAATAATGATACGACGTTCGAAGAGTTGAAGACGGTGATTGAAGACCGACGATCTTCACATCGAATGGGTGTGTTGCTATTGAGACCCATGATGGGAGTAGCTACCTTGAAGGGGCGACAGTAGTAGCCGTCCGGACGTAGTGTTGATTGCACGGATTTGACTTTCGCCTAGACCCAGGGCATAAGTTTATAAATGGAATGTATGTCTGACGTTGTAGTCCCTTATACTACATTCGTTGATCTCTCTTAATATATATCTGTTTGGTGGTTAACACCCTTCTCTGAGACACACGAGCTTAGAGGTTATATATTGGTAGAAATCAATGGTATAGTATGGACTGACAATGTGGCATACTAAGATGCATTGATCAAGGCTTTTGTTGAAAAGCAGGGCCTTGTGGTTGATGATCAAAGCATAGTCTATATAGGCATAGCTTTGTGTATATCGTGACTTCGCGAGCCTCACACCCCGGTATGAGTCAAAAACGGGATATGGACCGTAGGGAGTGCACACGTTTCTTTCTAGCTAGAGTGGTGTCAGCGACCTGCCAGCCCTGACATTTTACTTATGTGGATGATGGATTTTGAGGCGCCTCGTTATTTTTATAGGCCGTTGGTGGTCATACTATAGGTCCAAAGGGACCGGGAAACGTGTGTTCAGGCATAACCAATCCACTGCCCATAGGCGGGGACCGGCCCTACCGCTTCCAAGGGTTCACTGCGGGGAATCCTGAGGCATTTGCTAGAGTGTCTCGAATCGGAGAGGATCTTGCCCCTAGCCTCGACTCATGATGGAATCCAAATTTCCAATACGCCCTTGCGGTTTTGATTGTAGAACTAGTATTGGCGACATGCTATATGGTAACCATGCCGTCTAGGATTGATACTTATGATTCAAATCTTTTTATTAAAACATATATACACTAGTAATAATATCAAATCCGTTTTATACGTATCAAACATCTTTTGACCATTATAAGGTAAAACCCTATCCTCTGGTGTGCGTTGCATTGTGTGATGGGACCTGGGTCTTATAATGGTTTCATTTTTCCAAAAAGACATTGCGTTATTTCTCGATTTACTTTAGTTTATGCACCGACAATCCATTGGAATAAAACCCGTTCCGCATTAGCGGCGTGGTCCTTGGATTTGTCTTATTTGTTAAATTAGTTTAGAATTCTCACACCAGTCCCATGACTGACTCGTAGTTTGTTTCACTTTGCAAACTCGGGTGCCCTCTTTCCACACGGGCAGTCGAGTAGCTTTTTGCAGATATCTCTCTCTTTAGCAGGATCCTGGATCGAAGCCTAAAGCTGTGTCCAGAGCTTAGAAGTCTTCCGCTGTTTAATGTATTAAATCTGTTGTAATTTATCTTCCGCTGTAGTTTACTTTATTTGTACTCTGATATTCTGTACTCTGATGTTATATTATTATAATGTAATAAAAGTCTGCTGTTATTGTTCTAATGTTTTGTATTCCCAAAGTTAACGTATGCGAGTTTTGAACGGACTTGGTCGATTTTGTGATCGATTAAGGTCGGGCAAAATCCGTGTCGTTACACACATAGTCACTGATATATCCGAGGCGCCTCGCAACAGCAACAACCACACAGGTGAAAATAATATAAATGTCAGGGCTGGTAGGTCACTGACACCACCCTAGCTAGAAGAAAACGCATGTCCTGCCTGAGATCCTTGTGAGGCTCGCGAATCAACGCTACACAAAGCTATGCCACACAGGTCGTGCTTTGATCATCCACCACAAGTCTCTGTTTTTCAACAGAAGCCTTGATCAATTTGCCACTTAGGCATGCCACACAGGCAATTCATTCCATGCGATTGATACCCATCAATATATAACCCCTGAGCTCATACATCTCAGAGAAGGGCGTTAAGCAAGAGAATAAATTCTCTGCCGCCAAACAGATATATATTTAATAGAAATCAATCACACATAATAAAATTTAATGTCAGACACACAGTCCATTTACAAGTTCGTCCTGGGTCTGAACGAAACCGGAGGCACCTTGTACCTCGCATATCCATCAATCTCCAAGTACGTCTGGACGATCACCAACTGATTCCCTCCTCTTGGGTGTACAGCCCAATCAAGATTATCAGTAATCACCCAAATGATGTGAAGACCTCCGGTCTACAACCACCGTCTTCATCCTCGACACCATGTTGAATCAGTTATTCAGAATGGGATAAACCCGGTCTTTCTGAGTAACTCGCGTATATAATAAATAAGTGTTACACAAACACAACATATGCCTCATTCCAATTCAAAATATTCTTTTATTCAAATATTCTTGTATTTTGGGATAGGTTCCCAGTAATTTTATCAAAGATAAATTTTTAAATTTATTCTTTAATCTTCTTTTGAATATCAATTCAAAGTAGTCGGGATTAGCGAACCACACCGAAGTAAACACTTATTTTATTTCCCAATCCCAACCTATTCATCCCATGAAGTAAAACTGGTAATACTTCATATCTAACACCACGGTGTTATCGGTAAATTCAATTACCATTCCACGTTCAAATCTAATTAAAGATTTAACTATCGCCTGGAGCAAAATTGGTGATACTCCTTTCTCGATCACTTCAATCTAATTAAAGATTCATTAAAACTCCACTTAGTTTTAATCTTCCCAAAAATTAGTATCTTGCCTTTAACTGGGTTAAAGAACCAATGTCATCTAAAACACGGTTCACGATAAATCCAAAATCACATTCATTAATTATCGGGTTAAAGAACAAGTGTTATTTAAAATAATGTTCACGATAAACCCAAAAATCATTTCAAATTCTATTCCAAATAAATACCATTTAATTAGTACACTTCATTAAACCTAAATAAAAAGATTTAATCTTTTTTTCAACTGGGTTTAAGAACAGTGTTAATGAAGACACCATTCATTGCAAACCCAAATCACATTTGATATTATATACCAGGCTCTGAATAGAAAATATATCGGCTTATATTCAATATCAAATTCTATGACCAACAAATATCATATTGGAAATAACGATATAAATATATCTTTCAAATTTCTATAACAATATCTGTATAATCACGAAATCCAACATCGAAATATTCCAAAGACAATTTCGATTCAAATCCATTCCAATTCAATTATTGGAAATTCTGGTTACTTTCAAAAGCATTTCAAATCCAATTTATTTATTTTAAAAATAAATGGAATTATAATTCTAGTTCAAAACTAGTCCATTTTGATAAAAATCTATATTTATCTTTTCAAATATGGAAATTTTCATCCTAATTCTTCACAAATCATTTCTTATGATTTTACACAAATTATTACTATTTTTAATAATTTTATCAAGGCCCGTACAGTCGATTTCCATCAACGGCCATCGAACTGCACTTACAACGACCTTTTCCAAATTTGATTTGGATATATTTCCAAATCCAACCGTTAGATTTCTAATTTCTAATATTCGTTAGAAAGCTCTTTTTGATACGAACCCAATGGTTCTGGTTTTAGGAGAATCCGACAGTCAGATCTCCCGTAACGTTCATTCGAAGTCAACGGTCGAAATTCGCGAACTGCCGCAGCGCGGCGCGTTCTATTCAGGCCATTATATATATAATATATATATATATATATATATTTCGTCGATTTCCTTTCAAAATGTATTTTATAAATCGTTTAAAATTCGTTTTTAAAACGATTACAACTTCATATTCAATTTCTAATCGAAATTGAATATTCCACATCATCGATATACAAATGATAATATTTTCAAAACGTTATATTTTGAAATCACTTTCTTTTCTATATTCATTGTAAAAATGAATAAAATCGATATAAATATCGTTCACATCAAAATGGCATCAATCTAATCAACACGGCTTTTATTCAATACATGAATGTTTATTCTATTCAACACATGAATATTTATTCTATTCAACACATTAATATTTATTCTATTCAACACATGAATTTATATTTCTATTCAACATATGAATTTTTATTTCTATTCAACACATGAAATTTTATTCTGTTCAACACATGAATTTATTTCTGTTCAACACATGAATTTTTATTTCTATTCAACACATGAATTTATTTTCTATTCAACACATGAATTTATTTCTATTCAACATATGAATTTTTATTTGATTTCAACACATGAATTTTTATTTCTATTCAACACATGAATTTATTTCTATTCAACACATGATTTTTTTTCTATAATATTCCTTATTTTCCAAATTGGAATGAGGCCCAATCAATTACCATATAATGTTAATTATATGGATTTTCTACAACACATGTATATAATAGCAACGATAAATCATCAACCATCATCCAGAGTGCACCACACAACTGCATAAGCGTAAAATATAAATGATTAACGCTTACACAGTCTGTCAACCCATCAGTCGACATACTCCTAAACAATTGGGATTAGTGTACGTCAATATCATCCCAACACCCGTGTGGGGTTTCAATCAATCAAACACATATCTTATTTGTGTGGTTGGGCTATGTGTAAAATTTATCGTCTCAATCTATGTCAATCAAATAGGTGTACATAAACAAATCGTTTGATTTGTAAATTAATATTTATTTTATTTCAACACATGAATATATATATTTGATTTCAACACATGAATATATATTTTATTTCAGCACATGAATATATATTTTATTTCAGCACATGAATATATATTTTATTTCAACACATGAATATATATTTTATTTCAGCACATGAATATATATTTTATTTCAACACATGAATATATATTTTATTTCAGCACATGAATATATATTTTATTTCAACACATGAATATATATTTTATTTCAGCACATGAATATTTTTTTATTTCAACACATGAATATATATTTTATTTCAACACATTAATATATATTTTATTAAAACACATGAATATATTTTTTATTTCAACACATGAATATATATTTTATTTCAACACATGAATATATTTTTTATTTCAACACATGAATATATATTTTATTTCAGCGCATGAATATATATTTTATTTCAGCACATGAATATATATTTTATTTCAGCACAAGAATATATATTTTATTTCAGCACAAGAATATATATTTTATTTCAGCACATGAATATATATTTTATTTCAGCACATGAATATATATTTTATTTCAACACATGAATATATATTTTATTTCAACACATGAATATATATTTTATTTCAACACATGAATATATTTCCATCCTTTCCACATCACAATCAATTTTCATAACACAACAAAATCAAACAAGTCGTCCATGGTCTGTGGACGACGGGTGTCGGGTGTTGCTAAGCACCGTCTACATCCTAGTATATATTTTTAACTAGAAAATAAAATTTAAAGTGAGAAGTTCTCACCTTTGGTTTCCACTCCACCGGTTTTATTTCTAAATGGTTTCTTTTCCAGTGCGTAGCGTCCTTCTTCGTGATTTCCACGTAATCTGTTTTCACGCAGTTTTTGTTAAAAATCATAATTTTAATTCTCTACATATGTAAAAATCATTTTTTTATAACGATGTTTCCTATATAAAAATAATATTTTTACAATGCTGATTTATATATAAAGATAATATTTTTACAATGTTGATTTATATATAAAGATATTATTTTTACAATGCTAATTTATATATAAAGATAATATTTTTACAATGTTGATTTATGTATAAAGATAATATTTTTACAATGCTAATTTATAACAAAAAATATCATATCCTTAATTCAAAACTATATAAAATCGTATTCAAATATAATGCTATTTTTATTTTCAACTATAATGCTATTCTTATTTTAAAATACAATGCTATTTTTATTTTCTTCTATTTTTAAAATCAAATTTTCATCACAATGCTATTATATGAAAAAATATTAAATTCTAAAACAATGAAATTTAAATATAAAATCAGATTTTAAAATCGATGTAATGTGTATATAAAACAATAAAAAGGGGAAAACTCACTGTCTTCCCCGATTACACGCTCAGAAACGTGCTCAACCTAGCGTTCAAAACTAGGGCGGAGATTTGTGTCGCCAACAGTGACTTTGACGATGATCGGCGATCACCATTAGCTCCGCATCGGAGAGCCGCCTCTCCAGCTACCCATGGCATCGAGATCGACACCCCCCTGGCCAAAAATTCCCTACGAGCGACGACACTTCTCATGCCAAAATCGAGCCAACCACTCAGTGGAATTCGATCAAACCACTTCCAATCTGAAGTCCTTACTAAGTTCTTCTATCTTCGTTTGGATTTCTTGAATAAACGCGCGTTGGATTGCGTGCGATTTGTAGTTGAGTTTCGAAGGTTCTGAGGCGTTGGTTTTAAGGAGACGGCGGTTGAGAAAATGTTTATGGCTTAGGGCTAGGGTTTTAAAAGGATTTATATTTTTTATTTATATTATTTATTATTTAATTCTCCAAACTAGCTTGTTTAACCATCCGAACCCCAAATCAAGCCCAATGACTGTGGCCCTTAGCTAAATACCCACATTCCAAACACAATGGGATATGTTTCGTAACCCATTTCGTCAGTTACTGTCAGTTTTCGTCAGAATTAAAATATAAATCAATATATTCAATTTTAAACGTACATTTCAATTTACTAGGGCCACATACTGACTCTAAAAATTCCGAAAAAATTATTTCTAGCTTCGTATTGACGATACGGTCCTAACAAAACTAATTTCATTAAATTTGAAGACCGTTTGAAAAATGGTCATTTTCTGATCGGTCGAAATTGACTAAAACTGTCAAATCACGTTTAACTTCGCCACGCTCACATATTGATTCAGAAAATTATTAATTTTGGAACTAGCAATGATTTGACATCCTGAATCCAACAAAAGTGGTTTCGTCGAAAACGTAGGTCGTTTGCAAAATTTCCATTTTTAAGGGCTTTTATATATATTAAAATATATATATATATATTCCACAGCGACTTTTCTGAATTTTAAACTGGACATATCTTTCAACTTCTAAAGTGAAATCTCAGTTTCTTAACTTCGTTAGAAAGATATCATTAAAAAGATTCAAACATTTCTTGTTACGTTCAATTCCAACTTATATTGAATTCTGTATATTCAATTGAAATTCGAAATCGATTTTTTGAACTGCCGCGCCATTTCAGGCTCGTTATATAATGAAATAAATTTATTCATTTTAACTTCGTCGAAAATAAATTTTCCGTCTTTATTATTCAAAATAATTCATTTTAAATAATCAAAATCATTAAAATTGCCAAAATAAAAATTTTAAATTGGCTCAGAATTTCAGGATTGTTACATGTAATATTTGATGTGATATATAATCTGTTGATGATTATGTGTGTTTGGATGATATCGATCACTGTGTTTGGTATTTTAAATACCATAAGAAATAGTGGGATGTAAAAAGGAGATTTTCAAAGTATATTTTGAAAATAAATTATTTATAGAAAATCAATGGATTTTCTATATAAAAGGAAAAGGATTTTATAAAAGGAAATAATTATAAAATCAAAGAGTTAAAAGGAAATATTTGTGGAAAACAAATATAAAGGAAATATATTTGTAAAACAAATATAAAGGAAAATATTTGTAAAACCAAATAGAATGGGGAATGTTTGTAAACCATTTACAAATCAAATAGAAAGAGAAATGTTTGTAAACCATTTACAAATCAAATAGAAAGAGAAATGTTTGTAAACCTTTTACAAATAGAAAAATAAAGGAAATCATTTTTAAAGTGAAGAATCGTTATTAAAAGTAAATCTTTTTAAATGAATAAATGTTATAAAAAGGGAAATCTTTATAAAGTTAGAGTTAATCAGTTAGAGTTAATCAGTTAGAGTTAACCAGTTAGAGTTAACCAGTTAGAGTTAACCAGTTAGAGTTAACCAATTAGATTTAATCCAAATGAGATGCCATTTAGCATGACTACTAGCGAAATTCGCAGGGCTGCAGATAGCCTAAGATGGTCGGATGTTTCCTGAGGGAATCAGGCGTAACCATTATGACCGCTGCGATCTAGAGTCAAGTGAATGGAGTTAAATGGAGTAAAATAGAGTTAATTGAATATTACTTATTCGAATAGAGTTAAATAGAGTTATCGAATATTAGTTATTTGAATAGAGTTAAATAGAGTTAAATGGAGTTAAATAGAGTTAATCGAATATTAGTTATTCGAATAGAGTTAAATGGAGTTAAATAGAGTTAATCGAATATT
This sequence comes from Allium sativum, assembly GCA_030737875.1. Taxonomy (NCBI): domain Eukaryota; kingdom Viridiplantae; phylum Streptophyta; class Magnoliopsida; order Asparagales; family Amaryllidaceae; genus Allium; species Allium sativum. The sequence goes on from CM060923.1 coordinate 244,687,979, forward strand.
AGTTATTCGAATAGAGTTAAAGGAAAGTAGTTATCGATTAGTTTAAAGGAAAGGAGTTATCGATTATAGTTTAATCGAAAGGAATTATCGATGATAGTTTAATCGAAAGGAGTTATCAATTATAGTTTAATCGAAAGGAGATTATCGAATATAGCGTATTCGAAAGAAAGAGATCGAATATAGTTTATTTGAAAGAGTGAGTTAATCAAATATAAGTTATTCAAAGAGAGACAATCGAATATAGGTTATTCGAAGAAGAGTTAATCAAATAGAGAGTTCTCGAAGAGAGTTAATCGTCGGATTCAATTATATTGAATTCGGCAAAGTACTTATACTTTCCGGTGTTTAAATCAAGATTTATTTATTAATAAATTAGGTGTTTATCTATTTATTTATTCACATTAAACAAAATAAAAGTTATAATTGAAGTTAGATATTTCAGAAGTAAGGTTTACAACGTTAGCGTTATAATCAATGTTTTCAATAAAGAAGAGGATTCGTAAACAGAATCCGAGAGTTACGTAAGGAAGTTTGTTAAAGATTTAAAAGATAAACTTTGACTATTTCGAAGTTAAAACATTGTTCAGTTAAGGTCTGAGAGGTAATTATACCCCAACTTGAATGACTTCCTTCTTAACTAAGGAATGGTAAGGTTTGCTAGTGAAGGAGTTTTGGAAATGTTTTCCAAATAAGAATCAGAAAAGTTTTCTAATAATAGAAAATAAGAAATTAGAATATATTGACACAGGAGATAAGTAAATTAATGAACTAAAGAGATAAATGTTAAATGATGATTGATCGATATAATTTCCATCTGAAAATAATATCGTTGTTTGCACATAAGTTTTTCTTTGATAGTTAAATCTCAGACTATCAATGTTTTGACCATTTTACGTTGTTAATATGGAGAGACCGGTTGGATTATTATCCGAAGAACCACTCCGTATTGGCATAAGCGTTGTGAATCAAGTATGTTGAATATATTGAAGATGGAGTAAAGTGCAAGGGCTGTTGTATAAATCTTATATAACGGTTGCCTAAGATGGATATACTGAATAGTGCCTTTGGTTTGTCCAGTCCCAGGACAACTTGTATGGACGAAGGTCTGACAGAGTATATCTAATAGATTGCGTAAGTTGATCTCTTCAAACGTATTCACGTTTGGTGGCGGAGGAATTCGTTTCTCTTATATGTATACCCGTGTAATTTTTGGATAAATCAATTTGTGATTTGGCGGGTATGACGATGTGACATTCTAAGTGAGTGAAGATGTGGCATGTAAAAGATAAGAGTAGCTTCTAGCCTCACATCCGGTAAATGACAAAAATCGGGCAGGCAGCATGGCTATGTAGGTCGCACCTATTAGGGTGTATAATCACTTGATCTAGAGTTTCATTTATTTCTGAAAATCTATTGTCGATGATGTCCCATTCGGGAAATGGTTGCTGATCCCAACCGTTGGTGATATACATTCGATACACTCAAGCGAAATGAGTGGTCGGTCATGTGTGACCGGGTTGCAAGATGTTCTTGTTGAACCGAATGTATTCCTCTCTAGAGATACACTAGCGAAAGGTGGTTCCATACCTTGTCATAGTTGGAAATCCATTACCCAATACGTGCTTGCGGTTTTGATTGTACACTATATATGCAGAACGTGAGATGGTAGCGTTTCTGCGAGATGATTATTATATTGTGGTTGATAGACATTATTATAATATCAAAAGGTTTTTGATATAAAGGTATTTTGGATTCTCATAAGGGAAAAACCCGTTCCATTATACGGCGTGTTCTTATGAGATATCGTTTAATGGCTCAAACTGTTTTAAACTGTTTTACTCATACCAGTCCCATGACTGACCCGGAGTTTATTTTGTTTTGTTACCTCATGGGTGCCCAATTTTGTACGGGCAGTCAAGTAGTCGGGATTTACAGATACTTGAAGAGCTGGAGCAGGAGGCTTCAGGGTCATATAGCTATAGTTATTTCCGCTGTGTTGTAAGTGCTGCACTTTGATAATGAGATGTATATTCAAGTACAGATTTTTATTTCAAAGTTATGATATATATTATATGTTATTCGTTCCGTTGTGAGACTCGTGTTACTCTGATGTTGGGTTCTTCTTCTTCTTCTATTCTAAGTTTCTATCATATCTTTCCTCACCCTCTAATTTCTTTCATTAACTTTCTGGTATTTTTTGATGTTTGGTTAGTCATCATTGAGTTTATGGCGATAACCAAAGTCGACAAAATCCGGGTTGTTACAGTTGGTATCAGAGCTTAAGGTTAAGTTATTACCTTGGATCTGTGGCGTGACTCGGTAGAGATAGGGTTAATAATACCCTAGATTGAGTTTGAGTGTATATATACAAGAGCATATTTGTTATTCAATATAAAATTGTTTTATATTGTGGAGATTTATTGGTCGAGTTGTTTATGGGTTCTGGTCGATCAGTTTGATCCACTGTATCGGTAGGAGTTTATAAACACTTGAATACGATGAACCGACATGGTATATTTTGCAAAGAGGGTAAATGAAATAATTTTACTCAAATTATATTTTGATATAAAGGATTTATATTGGTTGTTTTTATAATCAAGTAAGATTATAAAAAGTGAATTGGTTACGTATATAACCAAATAATATTCGTATAAGTGTTACGAAATGAATTAAATCTGAATTTTAAATCAAAATTGAAACGAAAACCCTAGAAATTTGAATAAATGGTTGTAATGGACTTGGATTAAGTATAAGAGAATTTTAAAATCCTGGGAGATTTTAAATTGTTTTATAAGCATTGGGAATGGTATTTTGAAATATACTTCAAAACAGAAGTGTTTAGAAATGGTTTTGAAAGTAATATAGTATTGAACTCACTTCGATCGCTAGGAAATAGATTCCGATGATGATCTAGACATCATCGGTGTTCATTTTCGAGTTCTAAGTGACGGATTACTACTAAAGTGATTGTTTTGAATTGATTTGAGAAAAGCAAGTGTTTAAATATTGAAAAGGAAAGTTTGATTTTTCGATATGGTAAACTGTTTAAAATTCCCAGGAAAGATTGCTTGAATTAGAAACAAATTTAACAGAAATTTGTGAAAGCAAATTGGAATTAAAAATAAAGCCAATTAAGTGGTAACTGAATTGGATTAGAATGATATCAAGTAAGTTGGATTGATAAGAATTTAGAATCAAGGGTAATACTTGAATTTGAAATAAAGTTTGGCTCGGATAAAACCAAACAATTGAGTTGAAAATGAAAATTTAGCTTGGTAAAAAGTGAATGGTTGTATTGGAGATAAAAGTGATATGAGTTTGATTGGGGATAACATTGGTATATGCTGAGTTGATAGCATATAGAAGTGATAGAGTTGATATACCCGACAAAAAGGTACAAGTTTAAATTTCATATGATTTTGGTGATTTATGAGCCTGATTGGCAAGCCGCTTGCCTGTTTGATTTTCTTTTGGGTTGGAGAAGGCCCAGAGAGGCGAGCTGGAGTTTGAACGAATGACCTGTACAAAGGAGGTACTGGCGAAATTTTTCGAAAAGTTAAGGTGTTAGAAAATTTTCAGGATTTTTGAAAATTTTCCTTGATAAAGATTAATTAATATTTTTAAAAAAATAATTAAATTGATTCAGTTGAAATTGAAGTTAAGAAGTGAACAAATAAGTTCTAACCAGTTAATAGGGTTGTTTTCTACCTTAGCAATTTCGAGGACGAAATTATTTTAAGTGGGGAAGAATGTAACGACCCGTATTTCCAGCGGTATAATAATTAATTTATTTAATTATATAAATAAGGATTCAGAAATATAATGGTCGATTAATTAAATTATATTGAATATTTAATTAAAATAATAATTAAATAATATAATTTAATTCAGAAATAATCAAAATTAGTGGAATTCACAATATAAAGTGAACTAGACAATTTATAATATATAATTCGGGATAGAGTTGAAATATATTAACGAATATATTTAATTAACGAAGTTTGAACGTATAATTTTATTATAATTAAAATCGAGCTCGAAATGGCGCTGCAGTTCGTTATTTGGCGATTTGAACTTCAATTGAATATACAGAAGCCGTTTTAAGTCAGATTTCTATGAAACAAGAAACGTTAGGAGCTGGTGAAGTATATTTTTCTAGTGGAAGAGAAAAACTGGGATTTCGTCGTGTAGATTTTGATTTACGTCCAAATCAAATTTCAAAAAAGTCGCTGTGGAATTCCTTTATAATTTGCAACGCTTTATTTACGTTATAAAAAGGTTTTCAATATATTTGAATATCGGGTTTGAATTTAGACAAGGTTCTTTTGAGACATAACGATAATTTAATTTTTAGAATTTTATTGTAATTTTTAATTAATTAAATACGCGACTTTTTATTTGGAGTATTTTGCACCCTATATCAATATTTTCGGGTTGCACGATATGAGTCAACCTACCGATATTTTTATATTTCTGGAGTCGTGGTGCAATGCTGGAAACGACTATATTTTTATATCTGTCCGCAGGTGAACGAAATCTTATATAGTAAGGTATGGTAAACTTTATAACATAAAACTAAACAAATTCTCCTTGGCTACAATATAGGCCACGATACAACCTTTCTCACCCAGGAGAAGTCCACTAGAACCCACATCTTCAAAATTTACCCTATAAATACTTAACTATTAACTCCCTAAAACCTAAACTAATTCTTCTTCAGCAAACGTAGCCGCCATGCTTTGCAGCGAAAACCAAATCTGCAAGCATGAAAAAAAGGGGATCGAGTTAAGGGGAATTAAGTGATGATGGAGAGGAATGAAAGTTGGTTTGTATTTAAATGGTGATGGGATATGAAGTGCGTGGCCATGTGAAAGGTGTAGTCGCTGAAAGCATGAGGTAGTGGAAACAGTACGCAAGGAGGTGGGCGTGAAGTAGTCACTATGTAAACGGGATTCTCAGATCCGAGAAGAAGAAGAAGAAGAGAGGCTAAAGTGGTATGGGCGGTTGTGGTTGGGTTTATGGTGTTCACGCATGGAGATGGCCACGTGTTAAGTATTGGGGTAGTGGAGAAACTAGTGACTTGTTTGAACACGTGTGTGCATTTGTATGAAGGAAGTAGACTTAAAAAGGGCTGTTGGTTCAAAGAAGAAAGAGGGGGAAGGATGGAGCTGAAAACGTGAAGCCCAGAAATGGCAAAGTAAATGATTATAAAAGGAAAGGACTGACGATGGTTCTAGTGTGCTAAGGTGGTGGTCAAACGGTGAGGTAACGATGCAGCGTGGAGTTCGAGCATGGAGCTGGAGCCATGCATTTTTGTATTTGGGAAGGAAGAAGCAGTAAGCAGCGGTGGTGGATTGTAGGAAGTGGGTTTGGGCCAAGAGACTGAAGTGGAAAAGCCCAAAATAAATACAAAAATTGAGGAACAAAGAGTGAAACTTTCAGAAATGCATGGTTCAAGCTAAAAGGGACAGCGCATGTTTTCGGGAAGAATAGGGCCACAAATATTTGACAAGAGTCGGTTTTCAATTAAATAATGGGCTGGAATTAATTTGTAAGACCCAAGTTACAAATAAATATTAGTTTAATTTAATTGATTTAATTAATTTAATGTACTGAATTACTAATGTGATATCTCGAATATACGATAACAGAATTTCAAACAGACGGATCCGTTGGGATCGTATGGGCGACGACATGACTGGGAGTGAATCCGAGCTCGCTACAATTTACTGTAAAATAAATTGTCCGTCTAAATCAAGCGATGGTTATCGTTATTAATGATGATCGTTCAATGTGAGTAAAACTCATCAACTCTGAACAGTTATATTTTTATAACGTATTCTTAGAACTGTTAATCATTTGTTGATTGTTATGGGTTAACTGTTTGGTTGAATTGCTTGTGTATTGGTTGAAATTATAGATAACAGTATTTATATATATCGTTAATCAAATATCGATTCTTTTTATCAGAATATTTCATATCGAAGTGAAATCGATGTTATTATATTGTTTAACATCTATGGAGCAGGGAAACAGGTCGGAGGAATCCAAAGGGATTCCTCAACATATATTTTTTTTGTTTTTCATATATTGTAATATATGATGTGATATATAATCTGTTGATGATTATGCGTGTTTGGATGATATCAATCACTGTGTTTGGTATTTTAAATATCGTAAGAAATAGTGGGATGTAAAAAGGAGATTTTCAAAGTATACTTTGAAAATAAATTATTTATAGAAAATCAATGGATTTTCTATATAAAAGGAAAAGGATTTTATAAAAGGAAATAATTATAAAATCAAAGAGTTAAAAGGAAATATTTGCTGAAAACAAATATAAAGGAAATATATTTGTAAAACGAATATAAAGGAAAAATATTTGTAAAACCAAATAGAATGAGGAATGTTTGTAAACCATTTACAAATCAAATAGAAAGAGAAATGTTTGTAAACCATTTACAAATCAAATAGAAAGAGAAATATTTGTAAACCATTTACAAATAGAAAGATAAAGGAGATCATTTTTAAAGTGAAGAACCGTTATTAAAAGTAAATCTTTTTTGTGAAAACCCGCAACTTCCCCGTAAAGGAAAGCGTCGGATAGTTCGAGAACAAGCCACAACAGAACGCATATAAAAGAACATTTCAATGTATATTACAACAGTGCATCAGATTACAAGAATATACAGAGTAAAAATGAATATTACACAGAAATATCAGAGATTTAAATTACATTTAAATACATCGCAGCGGAAAATAATACAATACACAACTAGAAGGAGATATACGGATACAAAGCTTTCCGGATATCGTTCCAGCTGTAAACCAGGATCCTGTGAATATAAATCTGCAAAACCAAAACTACTAGCTGCCCGTGTCAAAATAAGGGCACCCAGAGTTTAGGTTAAAACAATAAACTCCAGGTCAGTCATGTGACTGGTGTGAGAACTAAAACAGTTATTAATCTTTGTTTTTAAAGTTAGGTAAATCAAGGGACCACGCCGTATAACACGGAACGGGTTTCCTCCCAAGAATACCAGTGCATAAATAAACAGCGCAATGCTAAATAAAGAAAAATGAAGCTGTTATAAGACCCAGGTCCCATCACACAATGCAACGCAACCGAGGATAGGGTTTTCCCTTATAACAGCCAAAGAATGCTTGATACGTTTAAAACAGATTATTTGATACTATAATAAGTGCATAGTGTATAAAACAACTTCAAATCATAAGTATCAATCATAGGCGGCATGGGTACCATATATCATGTCGCCATACTAGTTTTACAATTAAAACCGCAAATGTCACGTATTTGGAAATTGGATTTCCATCTATGAACCGAGGCAAAAGATAGTCCTCAACCGATTCGAGACAATCTAGCCCATGTCTCAGGAACAGCCGCAACTGCCCCATGGAGCGACAGGGCCGGTCCACCGATGTGGATTATTATGCCTGAACACTACGTTTCCCCGCCCTTTGGGGCGTAAATGAGCCAACGAATGACTCCATCGGACCCGGATCGTCCGATCAAACCGAGGCGCCTCGCAACAGCAACAACCACATAAGTCAAACTCGTCAGGGCGTGTAAAACCACTGACGCCACTTTTTAGCTAGAAGGAAACGCATGCCCTCCCTGAGGTCCGTCTCCCGTTTCTGGTTCATACCGGGTGTGAAACTCGCGAAGTAAACGTTACACAAAGCTACGCCACAAAGGCCGTGCTTTGATCATCACCACAAGACTTTGCTTTTCAACAGAAGCCTCGATCAATTGCCACTTAGGCATGCCACACAGGCAATTCACTCCATGCGTTTGATATCCATCAATATATAACCCCTGAGCTCGTACGTCTCAGAGAAGGGCGTTAAGCAAGAGAATAGATTCTCCGCCGCCAAACAGATATATATTTAATAGAGATCAATCACACGGACTAAAATCCAATGTCAGACACACAGTCCATTTACAAGTCCGTTCTGGGTCTGAACGGAACCGGAGGCACCTAGTACCCCGCATATCCATCGATCTCCAAGTACGTCTGGACGATCACTAACTGTTTCCATCTTCTTGGGTGTACAGCCCAATCAAGATCATCAGTAATTACCCAAACGACGTGAAGACCTCCGGTCTTCGACCATCGTCTTCATCTTCGACTTATCGTCGTATCAGTTATTCAGAATGGGATGAACCCGGTCTTTCCGAATAACTCGCGTATATTTTAAATAAGTGTTACACAAACACAACATACGCCTCATTCCAATTCATCAGTCACTAACCGTAAATTAATCAAGAGAATAATTCCCCAAATATTAACCCCGAAGGCCGAAACCAACATCAGATCAATATCCAGAAAACCATTCTGCTTAGCTAACCGACAGTTAGTTTCTGATTTCACATTCATAGGGAAAGGTTCCCATTAATTTTATCCAAGATAATTTCTTGAATTTATTCTCTAATCTTCCTTTGAATTTCGATTCAACTAGTCGGAATTAGCGAACCTTACCGTAGTAATCATTGGTTTTAATTTCCCAATCCCAACCTATTCATCCCATGAAGTAAAACTGGTGATACTTCATATCTAACACCACGGTGTTGTCGGTAAATTCAATTACCATTTCACGTTCAAATCTAGTTAAAGATTTAACTATCGCCTGGAGCAAAACTGGTGGTACTCCATTTTCGATCTTTTCAATCTAATTAAAGATTCATTAAAACTCCACTTAGTTTTAATCTATAACTGGGTTAAAGAATCATTGTCATTTTAAAAAACACAGTTCAAGATAAACCCAAAATCACATTCATTAATTATCGGGTTAAAGAACGAGTGTTGTTTAAAACACTGTCCACGATAAACCCAAAAATCAATATCGATTCAATTCCAATTAAATATTATTTAATTGGTACACTTCATTAAATCTAAATAAAAAGATTTACTCTTTTCTCAACTGGGTTCAAGAACAGTGTTAGTGAAGACACCATTCACGACAAACCCAAATCACATTTGATATTCAATATAAGGCTCTGAATAGAAAATATATCGGCTTATATTCAATATCAAATTCTACGATTAACAAATGTCGTATTGGAAATAACGATATAAATATATATCTTTCAAATTTCAATAACAACATCCGTATAATCACGAATTCCAACATCGAAATATTCCGAAGACAATTTCGATTCGAATCCACTCCAATGCAATCATTGGATATTCTGGTTATTTTCAAAACCCTTTTTAAATTCAAATTATTTATTTAAAAATAAATAGAATTATAATTCTAGTTCAAAACCAGTTCATTTCGATAAAAATCTATTTTTATCTTTTCAAATATGGAGTTTTTCATCCCAATTTTTCCCAAATCATTTCTTATGATTTTACACAAATTATTGCTATTTTTAATAATTTTATCAAGGCCCGTACAGTCGATTTCCATCAATGGCCATCGAACTGCACTTACAACGACCTTTTTCAAATTTGATTTGGACGTAACTCCAAATCCAACCGTTAGATTTCAAATTTCTAATATTTGTTAGAAAGTTCTTTTCGATACGAATCCAACGGTTCCGGTTTTAGGAGAATCCGACGGTCGGATCTCCCGTAATGTCCGTTTGAAATAAATGGTCGAAATTCACGAACTGCCGCGGCGCGGCGCGTTCTATTCAGGCCATTATATTATATATATAATATATATTTCGTCGATTTCTATTTAAAACGAATTATATAAATAGTTTTAAAATTCGTTTCAAAAGCAATTTCAACTTCCATTTCAATTCAAATCAAAATTGAATTCTTCTTTATAAATTCGTTTTAAAATTCATTTCTATTCAATTCAAATTTCAATTCAATTTGAATTCGTTTTCAATTCATTTCAATTCCATTCGAATTCATTTTCAATTCAATTCATTTCGAAATCGTTTTCAATTCAATTCATTTCGAAATCGTTATATATTCAATTCATTTCGAAATCGTTTTCAATTCAATTCATTTCGAAATCGTTATATATTCAATTCATTTCGAAATCGTTATATATTCAATTCATTTCGAAATCGTTATATATTCAATTCATTTCGAAATCGTTATATATTCAATTCATTTCGAAATCGTTATATATTCAATTCATTTCGAAATCGTTATATATTCAATTCGTTTCGAAATGAATAAAATCGATATAAATATCGTTCACGTCACAATGGCGTCAAACTAATCAACACGGCTTCATAAATTTCTATTTTCAAATATTCTATTTCAAATATTTCTTTTTCAAAATAGTTGTTATTATCAAAATATTTCGTTCAACACATGACCAATCTCAATGGATGAGTACTGTCGACACATGAACCTTTATTTTATATTGATAAAGATGTAAATTTTATTACTAAAATATTTCGTTCAACACATGACCAATCTCAACGGATGAGTACTGTCAACACATGAACCTTTATTTTATAATATTCTTTATTTTTTTCAAATTGGAATGAGGCCCAACCAATTACCATATAAAGTTAATTATATGGATTCCATACAACACATGTATATAATAGCATTGAAAAATAATCAACCATCAACCAAAGTGCACTACACTGTATAAGCATCAAATATAGATATCTAACGCTTATAACAGCCTGTCAATCGATCGATCGACATATTTAATCAATCAGGATGAGTGAACTTCAAATTTCATCCTAACACCCGTGTGGGGTTTCAAACAATCAAACACAGATTTTATTTGTGCAGTTGGGCGATGTGTAAAATTTATCGTCCCAGTCAATGTCATTCAAATAGGTGTACACACACAAACCGTCCGGTTTGTAAATGAATATTTTATTCTATTCACTTCACGTTAAAAATTATATTTTTAACGATAAAACATTTTATTCAACCTATGAATATTCTATTCGGTTCACTTATTCAATAAAATGATATTTTTATTTTTCTAACATATTTTAGAAAATTTCGGCGGCATAACGGCACGATACCAGAAACGGGACAAGGCCTAGCCTTATCCCCGGTCTAGTGAAGGCCCACGCCACTCACACATCAACCAAATCAATTTCATTTCACCAAACCATTCAATTCAAACTAACTAATCTAACTAATTTTTTGCAATCAAACAAACAAGTCCATGGTCTGTGGACGATTGTGTCGGGTGCTACTAAGCACCGTCTGCATCCTAGTATATATATATATAACTAGAAAATTTAAATTGAAAGGTGAGAAGTTCTCACCGAAAGCTATCCAATACCACGACTCTTCATTTAGAGATCTTCATCGTCATCGCACCTTTTTGTCATCTTCGTTGTTGTAGCCACTACATATGTAAAAATCGAATTTTTACTATGTTATTCAATATATAAAAATCGAATTTTTTTATTTCGAAGTTCAATATATAAAAATCATATTTTTATTTCGAAGTTCAATATATAAAAATCATATTTTTATTTCTACTATTTCTATTTTAAAAACGATGTATATTTTATTTCAAAAAAAACAATGCGGTATATATTTTCAAAACAACATTCTAAGTCTTACTTTTCAAAAACAAGTTCTAGTTCGTATTTTTTTCGAAACAATACCATTTAAATTTTCAAAGCAATTACATTTTACTTATTCTACAACAATGACATTCATATATTTTACTTCTTTCAAATAGTGTATATTTATATCTTAAAACAAAGGTATATTTTATATATATTTTCAAAGATAATGTATGTACATTTTCAGAAATCATGTATGTATATTTATTAAAATCTGATATTTACAACACTGTTATATTTATTAAAACTGAGTTTAAAAATCCTTACCATTTTCATTGCCATCGCCTGGAGGACTTCGAACCCTTTCAACAGCTAGGGTTTACAAGCGCCGCCGCCTGGAGCATCTTTGCTCCAATCTGATGGTGCCACCCTCTTCAACTACGCGTCGCCCACCTCCGGTCAGAAGCCCGACCATCTCGCACCCCCCCTTGCTCCCTGAAATCGCTATCGAGCGGAAGCCCTTCCCATCGCCGAATCAACCTCCTCGTCCCTTCATAAATGACCAAACTACATTAGGTTTGAAGATCTCAGATAGAACTAGGATTTTCGTTTTAGGATCATCTTCTAATTCGAATTGAATTTCGAAATTTTAGGGTTTCAATTTGGGATTAAAATCGGCATGTAATTCCTAGTGGAGGCGTTGAAAATGAACGGGGTTGACTAGTGGAATAAGAAACAAGGGTTTGACTTGCTATATATAATATATAATAATATTATTTAATTCCAATTTAACTTGTTTAACCATCTAAACTCCAAATCAAACCCAACGATTGTCGCCCCAAGCTAAATACCCCCATTCCGAACACGATGGGATTTGTATCATAAGCTGATTCGATCGTTTCGATCAGTTTTCGTCAAAATCAACATATAACTCTATATATTGAATTTGAACGCACATTTCAATTTACCGGGGCCACATACGGACTCTAAAAATTCCTGAAAAATATTTTCTAGCTTCGTATTGACGATACGGTCCTAACAAAACTAATTTCATCGAATTCTGAGACCGTTTGAAAAATGGCCAATTCCCAGTCGATTAAAATCAACTGAAACTGGTCAAACGCGTTTTCCTTTGCCACGCTCACATATTGATTCGAAAAATTATGAAATTTGGAATCTAGCAATAACTTGACATCGCGGTTCCAACAAAAGTGGTTTCGTCGAAATCCGAGGTCGTTTGCAAAACGTCCATTTTTAAGGGCCTGAATTCCATAGCGACTATTCAGAATTTTCAACTGGACATATCTTTTGATTCCCGCTATGAAATTTTGATTTGTCGAATTCATTGGAAAGATATTCTCAATTAGGTTCTATTATTTTTGTTTTCACTAAAATCCGGATTGTTTTGCACCCGGAACGTTCAAATGAAGTTTGAAATCGAATTATCGAACTACCGCGCCATTTTCCATTCTATTTATAATTATATATAAATATTTATATTCTAACGACGACGTATATAAATATATACGTCGAATTCTATTCAAAATAAATTCCTCGTTGATTTTATTTAAAATAATCTATTTTAAATATTCAAAATTTGCTAAAATTGCCAAAATAAAAAATTTAAACTGGCCTAGATTTTCGGGTTGTTACATTTTTAAATGAATAAACGTTATACAAAGGGTTTAATTAGTTAGAGTTAACCAGTTAGAGTTAGTCAGTTAGAGTTAATCAGTTAGAGTTAATCAGTTAGAGTTAACCAGTTAGAGTTAACCAGTTAGAGTTAATCAATTAGAGTTAATCCAAATGAGATGCCATTTAGCACGCCTGCTAGCGAAATTTGCAGGGCTGCAGATAGCCTAAGGCGGTCGGATGTTTCCTGAGGGAATCAGGCGTAACCATTGTGATCGCTGTGATCTAGGGTCAAGCGAATGGAGTTAAATAAAGTTAATTGAATATTAGTTATTCGAATAGAGTTAAATAGAGTTATCGAATATTAGTTATTCGAATAGAGTTAAATGGAGTTAAATAGAGTTAGTTAAATAGAGTTAATCGAATATTAGTTATTCGAATAGATTTAAATGGAGTTAAATAGAGTTAATCGAATATTAGTTATTCGAATAGAGTTGAAGGAAAGTAGTTATCAATTAGTTTAAAGGAAAGGAGTTATCAATTATAGTTTAATCGAAAGGAATTATCGATGTTAGTTTAATCGAAAGGAGTTATCGATTATAGTTTAATCGAAAGGAGATTATCGAATATAGCGTATTCGAAAGAAAGAGATCGAATATAGTTTATTTGAAAGAGTGAGTTAATCGAATATAAGTTATTCGAAGAGAGACAATCGAATATAGGTTATTCGAAGAAGAGTTAATCAAATAGAGATTTCTCGAAGAGAGTTAATCGTCGGATTCGATTATATTGAATTCGGGAAAGTACTTATACTTTCCAGTGTTTAAATCAAGATTTATTTACTAATAAATTAGGTGTTTATTTATTTATTCACATTAAAGAAATAAAAGTTATAATTGAAGTTAGATATTTCAGAAGTAGGGTTTATAATGTTAGCGTTATAATCAATGTTTTCAATAAAGAAGAGGATTCGTAAATAGAATCCGAGCGTTATGTAAGGAAGTTTGTTAAAGATTTAAAAGATAAACTTTGACTATTTCGAAGTTAAAACGTAGTTCAGTTAAGGTCTGAGAGGTAATTATACCCCAACTTGATTGACTTCCTTCTTAACTAAGGAATGGCAAGGTTTGCTAGTGAAGGAGTTTTGGAAATGTTTTCCAAATAAGAATCAGAAAAGTTTTCTGATAATAGAAAATAAGAAATTAGAATATATTGACTCAGGAGATAAGTAAATTAATGAACTAAAGAGATGAATATTAAATGATGATTGATCGATATAATTTCCATTTGAAAATAATATCGTTGTTTGCACATGAGTTTTTCTTTGATAGTTAAATCACATACTATCAATGTTTTGTCCATTTTACGTTGTTAATATGGAGAGACCGGTTGGATTATTATCCGAAGAACCACTCCATATTGGCATAAGCATTGCGAATCAAGTATGCTGAATATATTGAAGACGGAGTAAAGTGCAAGGGCTATTGTATAAATCTTAGATAACAGTTTCCTAAGATGGATATACTGAATAGTGCCTTCGGTTTGTCCAGTCCCAGGACAACTTGTATGGACGAAAGTCTGACAGAGTATATCTGATAGATTGCGTAAGTTGATCTCTTCAAACGTATTCACGTTTGGTGGCGGAGGAATTCGTTTCTCTTAGATGTATACCCGTGTTATTTCTGGATAAATCAATTTGTGATTTGGTGGGTATGACGATGTGACATTCTAAGTGAATGAAGATGTGGCATGTAAAAGATAAGCGTAGCTTCTAGCCTCACATCCGGTAAATGACAAAAATCGATGTTGGTCGCACCTATTAGGGTGTATAATCACCTGATCTAGAGTTTCATTTATTTCTAAAAATCTATTGTCGATGTTGTCCCATTCGTGAAACGGTTGTTGATCCCAACCGTTGGTGATATACATTCGATACACTCAAGCGAAATGAGTGGTCGGTCATGTGTGGCTGGGTTGCAAGATGTTCTTGTTGAACCCAATGTATTCCTCTCTAGAGGTACACTGGCGAAAGGTGGTTCCATACCTTGTCATAGTTGGAAATCCATTACCCAATACGTGCTTGTGGTTTTGATTGTATACTATATATGTAGAACGTGAGATGGAAGCGTTTCTGCGAGATGATTATTATATTGTAGTTGATAGACATTATTATAATATCAAAAGGTTTTTGATATAAAGATATTTTGGATTCTCATAAGGGAAAAACCCGTTCCGTTATATGGCGTGGTCTTATGAGATATCGTTTAATGGCTCAAACTGTTTTAAACTGTTTTACTCATACCAGTCCCATGACTGACCCGAAGTTTATTTTGTTTTGTTTTCCCTAAACTCTTGGGTGCCCAATTTTGTACGGGCAGTCAAGTAGTCGAGATTTACAAATACTTGAAGAGCTGGAGCAAGAGGCTTCAGGATCATATAGCTATAGTTATTTCCGTTGTGTTGTAAGTGTTGTACTTTGATAATGAGATGTATGTTCAAGTATAGATTTATATTTCAAAGTTATGATATATATATTATATGTTATTCGTTTCGCTGTGAGACTCGTGTTACTTTTATGTTGAGTTCTTCTCCTTCTTCTATTCTAAGTTCCTATCTTATCTTTCCTCACCCTCTAATTTCTTTCATTAACTTTCTGGTATTTTTCAATGTTTGGTTAGTCATCATTGAGAAGTCGACAAAATTCGGGCCGTTACATGGAGTATCGTCAGTTTTGCTCCTAGCGATAGTTAAATCTTTAATTAGATTTGAATGTGGAATTGTAATTAAATTTACCAATAACATCGTGGTGTTAGTTATGGAGTAATACCAGTTTTTGTCCATGGAATGAATAGGTTGGGATTGGGTAACTAAACAAATGATTTCTTCGGTAAGGTGCGCTAATCCCGACTAGTTTGGAAAACCATAACATGGTTTGAATTAACATCCAAAGGAAGATTAAAGAATAAATTTAAAGAATTTATCTTTGATAAAATTAATAGGAACCTTTCCCTAAGAATGTGAATATTTGAATAAAAGAATATTATGGATTGGAATGAGGCGTATGTTGTGTTTATATCACTCGAGCTATTCGGAAAGGCCGGGTTTATACCCATTCTGAATAACTGATTCGACGATAAGTCGACGATGAGGATGGTGGTAGAAGACCGGAGGGCTTCACATCGTTTGGATGATTACTGATGTCTTGATTGGGCTGTACACCCAAGACGAGGTAATAAGTGGTGATCGTCCAGACGTACTTGGAGATCGACGGATATGCGAGGGCCTCTCTCCTATATTGGACATATGGGATGAGGAATAAGGTGCCTCCGGTTTCGTTCAGACCCAAAATGAACTTGTAAATGGATTGTGTGTCTGACATTGGATTTTATTCTATGTTGATTGATTTCTATTAAATATATATCTGTTTGGCGGCAGAGAATTTATTCTCTTTCTTAACGCCCTTCTCTGAGACGTACGAGCTCAGAGGTTATATATCGATAGATATCAGTCGCATGGCATGAATTGCCTGTGTGGCATGCTGAGATGCAGATGATCAAGGCTTCTATTGAAAAGCAGAGTCTT
The DNA here is from genome assembly GCA_030737875.1 of Allium sativum. Taxonomy (NCBI): domain Eukaryota; kingdom Viridiplantae; phylum Streptophyta; class Magnoliopsida; order Asparagales; family Amaryllidaceae; genus Allium; species Allium sativum. Next base: position 244,704,666 of record CM060923.1, read on the forward strand.
GTGGTTGATGATCAAAGCATGGCTTTAATATAGCATAGCTTTGTGTATAGCGTTAATTCGCGGCCCTCACACCTCGGTATGAGTCAAAAACGGGATAAGGGAACGTAGTGAGTGCATGACGTTTCTGTCTAGCTATGGGTGGTGTCAGTGTTTTACAAACCCTGATATTTATATTATTTTTACCTATGTGGTTGTTGGAATGTGAGGCGCCTCGGATATATCGGTTACTACAGAGCCGATGGATGGGTCCCCAAGAAACGTGTGTTCAGGTATAACTAATCCATTTTTGCACTTTGAGTGGACCGACACTGCAGGATTCCAGGATTGCTCAGAGTGTGTAGTCATGAGGCACTTGCTAGAGTGTCTCGAAGCGGGCTAGGAGTGCATCCCTTGCCTTGACTCATGACGGAAATCCAATTTCCAATACGTGACATTTCGGTTTTGATTATAGAGCCTGGTATTGGCGACATGATAGATGGTACACATGCCGCCTATGATTGATACATTTATATTTGAAGTTGTTTTCATACACTTTACACTATAATAGTATCAAATGATTTTTTTTAAATGTACCAAGCATGTTTGGCTATTATAAGGGAAAACCCTATCCTCCGGCTTGCGTTGCATTGTGTGATGGGACCTGGGTCTTATAATAGCTTCATTTTTTCAAGAAGCATTGTGTTGTTTGTTATATGCACTAGTATTCTTAGGAGGAAACTCGTTCCGTGTTATATGGCGTGGTCCCTTGAATTACTCTCTTTTAAAGTAAAGTTTTAAATAACTATTTTAGTTCTCACACCAGTCACATGACTGACCTGGAGTTTATTGTTTCAACCTAAACTCCGGGTGCTCCTATTTTCCACACAGGCAGCTAGTAGTTTTGGTTTTGGAGATTTATACTCACAGGATCCTGGTTTACAGCTGGAATGATATTCGGAAAGCTCTGTATCCGTGTATCTCCTTTAGTTGTTTTTGTATTATTTTCCGCTGCTATGTAATGTATGTAAATCTCTGATATTTTTCTGATGCATAATATTTACTCATACTCTGTATATTCTTGTATTCTGATGGAATTGTTGTAATAATCAATGAAATGTTCTTCTGTTTGTGTTCTGATTGGCCTTGTTCTCAAATCAATCCGGGCTTTCCTTCACGGGGAAGTTCGGGTCAACACATTTGGTATCCGAGATTTGGTTTATAGAGCTCGAGAACAAGGCACATTAGAACCGAACGAAAGAATTCATCAGAGAGTGGATTAGCAATATCCAATGAGAATTACTCGTTAGAAATAGGGTCAGTAGTATCCTAGAACGAGTGTGAAGAGTAGTGTTTTCTAAATAAAAGTAAAAACGAATATTGTTTTGAAAATTTAAACCTTATTCAACGTATTTGAATATTTATTTTATATTGAATTTGGACAATCCAATTTATAAAGATTTTGCATATACGCCTTGCAAACATTTATTCGAAGTTTTAATATACTGGATAGATATAGAATCACACTCTAGTCACCCAGACATGATTTTGATGATGGCGCGCCATCATCAGTATTTATGCTCGAGTTTCAAAATTGAGATATCTATATATTTCCAATTGACTGGTGTGAGAACCAAAACTAGATAGGTTTTATTGTTGTGAATTGGCATCAACAACATGATTTTCTATATATGTATCAAAATTATGAATTTGAAACTTTAATTCACTGATTGATTGATGGTTGTGTTGTATGATTATTTGTTATCTAATAAAACCATTATGTGAAAGAACGATACATATAACCAAAGTGTATCAAATATTGAACTGTATTGAAAACTGATAGAAATTGCATGCATATACATGTATATACACTGAACATGTCATAGCAAGGAAGCTAAGAGAGGAATAAAATTGTTTGCCCGACAAATAGGTATATGTTTATTGTATTTCTTGGGATTTTGATGATTTTATGAGCCGATTGGCTGTTTCTTTTTCTTTTTGGATTAGAGAGGCCTGCGTGGCGGTTTGAGGATTTTCCCAATGCTCCCATATAAAGGAGGTTATGGCGAAATTTTTCGAAAATTTAGGGTGTTAGCCAAATTTTTCAAAAATTTGAAAAGCTCATAGAAACTGAAAAGTTGAAGAACATAAGCCATAATGAAAGTTGAGTATGTTTGTAAAACAACTTTCAGCTCCATTCCTTTTCGAGAACGAAAAGATTTTAAGTGGGGGAGATTGTAACAACCTAGAAAATCAGAACCAATTTAAAATTTTTATTTTGACAATTTTAATGAATTTTGAATATTTAAAATGAATTATTTTAAATAATAACGACGAGAAATTTATTTTGAATAGAATTGGAACGTATATATTTATTTGAATCGACGTTAGAATATAAATATTTGTTTTAATTATAAAAGGAATTGAAAATGGCGCGATAGTTTGAAAATTCGATTTCAAATTTCAAATGAATGTACAGGATTGAAAATAAATCGGATTTTAGCGAAACCAAAAATATTAGAATCTATTTGAAAATATCTTTCCAACGAATTCGAAAAATTGAAATTTCATAGCGGGAATAAAAAGTTATGCCCAGTTTAAATTCCGGAATAGTCGCTATGGAAATATAGCTCTTAAAAATGGAAATTTTGCAAACGACCTCCGTTTTCAACAAAACCACTTTTGTTGGATCCGGGATGTCAAGTTATTGCTAGATTCCAAAATTCATAATTTTTTGAATCAATATGTGAGCGTGGCAAAATAAAACGTGTTTTGACAATTTCAGTCAATTTGGATCGAGCAGAAAATGGCCATTTTTCAAACGGTCTCCAAATTTGACGAAATTAGTTTTTTTAGAACCGTATTGTCAATATGAAGCAAGAAATAATTTTTCTGAAATTTTTAGAGTTAGCATGTGGCCCCGGTAAATTAAAATGTACGTTCAAATTGAATATATATATATATATATATTTATATTTTAATTTTGATGAAAACCTATCGTAACTGCCGAATTGAGTTACGAAACATTCCCATTGTGTTCGGAACGGGGGTATTACACTAGAAACGACAGTCGTTGGGCCTCGATTGGAGTTTAGATGGAGAGTCAACCTTTAAGGAAAATAAAATAATATATTAATGTTTATTATATAATACTCTCTCTCCGCCTTTTCCCTCTTCTCTCTCTCCCCGTTCAGAAAATTGAAAAAAAGAAAAGAAAAGAAAAAACACGACAGCAGAAGGGGGAAACTACGGCCCCAGGCGACGCCACCACCACCGCATCCCTCAACTCCGACCACCGAGCATCTCCTCCCCTCTCTCCCTCCTCTTCCTCTCTCCTCCCATTTAAACCCAAAAGCCCCAATTCGCCGAATCGAGCCACGACCGCCCTAACCCCCCTGCCGCGCCACCGCGAGCTCCTCCAACCCCTCCCCCCAAGCCGACGTGAAACCCCCCTTTCCCGATTAAAGATTGTAAGTTTTTATATTTTACATTTATTTTATCCTTTTCTTTTTAGTTGTTTATTTTATAAATAAAATAAGGGAATTAGTTTATTAGAAAAAAAATATAGGATTTTAATATTATTTTTAAATAAAGATTATATTTTTAATAGAGAAAAGTTTATATTTTTATAAGGAGAAAGGTTTGATTTTTATTTGTTAACAAAGGTTTGATTTTTATTTGTTTAAAAAGATTTTATTTTTAAAAATAGCAAAGTACGGTTTTTAAAAAATGAAATGATACCAAAATAAAAATATAATTTTTATATATGTAGCAAAATAAAAATACGATTTTTATATTATAGAGATAATAAAAATATGATTTTTATCTATGTATGATAATAAAAATATGATTTTTATATATATCACTTTGAAATAAAATATGATTTCATCGTATATAAAATAGTTAAGCTATAAAAATAAAAATATGATTTTTAGATTATGTATGCTATTTTAAAAATAATTGAACTATGAAAATATTTTTGGAAGGATAAAAATATAATTTTTATCGTATGAACACTATTTATAAAATCGTCAAACTATGAAATAAAAATTCAATAGTTAAAAGTAAGATTTTTAACGTATATAGGTTATTTATGAAATAGGTATGCTGGATTTCTGGAAATTTTTAAAATTAACAATCAAAGAACGGCGAAGTGGAACCTGTAATGACCCGTATTCTACGCATCATAGGATCGTAGAATATTTATTTCTTTCACATACGAAGTCGTGTGGTCATGTAACTTTGGGAGACGACCATTGGGGTCATTTCCCATGTTCATGATTTTTGTCGATTTTTAAATGACCATTTTACCCCTAGTTGGTACTGTTTTGGCCATAACTTTTGATTGGAAAAGAATTTTGACCGGAAACCACTTCCATTGGCTCCGGATGATGGTTTACAATTCCGTAGAGTGGTCACATTAGCCAAACGGACTTACGTTTGGGAGATATGGCTGAAACAAGTTTCAGATGGTGAAAACAGCTTAATTGGGCTTTACCGGGTAATTAGCAGCTAGGCCCAAAGGGGATTTCGGGATTGGATATGTATAGGGGCTGATTAGGGTTAGAAAACATTTCTTTCAGCTGCCACTTTCATTCTCGGAACCCTAGCAATGGCCTCCAACACCCAAATCACCTTCTAATCACTTTCTAATCAAGTTTTGGCTTAATCTACATCAAATTAAGGAGAGAAAACGCGAAAGCATGGTTAGAGCTGTTGTTAGACATTAGATTCAACCAAATCAGCGAGGTTTCAGTTCTGAGAATTTCATTTGTGGCCAAGGTGAGTGATTTGCATAGTTTTTGCACTAATTACAGTTAATTAAGGGTAATTAGTGAAGATTACGAATTTATACACTAATAAATTCTGGAAAAATATCTATAAATTCGAAAATAATATTTTATGCCTCTAGTAAAAGTTTGGTTTAATTTGGTTAAGTTTTGTTAACCCTAGGATTAGTTTTTCTTAAACATGCTTAAGGGGAAATATGGGGTTTTGGCTAGGTTTGATCCATTTTAACCTATCATTTTGTTGTTTTGATGTTTGTGGTTGACTTTACATGTTGCTATGACTGTACGGTATGCTTTGTGATTGATTTCAATAGTTATATTGGTCGAAAACGTCGTCGAATGGCGTAAAACACTCGCTGGAAAAGTCTCAGGAAAAGTGCAGGTTCTGAACCGGATCGGATCGGATATAGGGCTCGGATCGGATAAGTGGACGGGCAAGGACATCCGGATCGGATCGAAACTTAACACATGAGAGGCTTGGCAAAAAGGAAGGCCATGTTGGTTAAGCTGGGGATCGGATCGACTTAAGGACAAAGGGCTCGGATCGGATCGACTTAAGGACGAAGGGCTCGGACTGGAGTAAGGCGAAGGGATCGGATCGGAGTAAATGAAGAACGAGGGAGCTGATCGGAGCGGGAGCACAAACTGAATGGGAGATGGCAACCCGACCCGACCCGAAGTGGGACACCCGACCCGAACCGATGCAACGCTGTGGACCCGAACCGAACCGCTATAGGGGAAGACTACGAACCGAACCAATTCAAAGTAGAGGACCCGACCCGAACCGATGGCTAGAAGGGGAACCCGACCCGACCCAGTATTGACCAATAACCCGAGATGCAAAGGTAGTCCAATATGGGAAGTTAGAGCTCAGGATCCAGTTGGGAACCAATGAGTTCACTTCATGATTGGGCTTTGCTGTGGGACGTGTGCTAAGGGGCTATCGATGTCTATGACTTTGGATCACTATGTATGGGAGGTACATGAACGGATTCAGGGCCACAGTGGCCTAGGTACGACTAAAGGGCTATAGACCAATGAAGTGGGGTCATTTGTAAAGATTTGGTCATGACTCCATGTGGTAAGCTTGGTAGTAGCAGTAGTTGTACAAGTTGAACTCCGCCACTACTTCGATGGGTCTAGTGATTGTCAGTGGTGGACATCGTATGCTTTACGCACTAAGTGAGAGATGTGAGGATGGATGCTATGCTTGATTTGTTTGCGATCATTATGACATGCACACCCCACCCCCGTATTCTTTACACTATTTGTTATGGCACCTTAGAGTATTGTACGGTATGGAGTGCTAACTCTTTGGTTGCAGGTTCAGGTATGGTTTAGTATACCTGTTATTGTTCTTTTTAGATGCTTATCGCTCATAACAGACTTTGTGTCTGACCCAGAGTTTTATGTCTCTTCTTATTACTCTAGGTGCTCACACGAGCAGACTAGAGACAGGTTAGTTGGTGATGCACGGGTAGATGATCCGGAGACGAGCAGGAGGCTTCCACGTATGATATATAGTATTCTCCCTGTGTTGTTGAAGATCACTGCTTGGGCATTAGTAGTGCATCTTCTACTTTAGCTTTCTTTGTTTTAGAGACAGTAAATTTGGAAAATTGTAATAAGTTGTATTTGGATTTCCGCTGCTCTGATGTTGATGTTGGTTTTAGTTATCAGCTTATGCACTGTCTCACCTGTTTTATGTCAAGTATGTTATTATTATATTTTACTCCATGCGTTGTGAGACATTCTACAGGTTCTTGATTAGTTCATTCTCTTCTTTCTTTGCTTCTGACGACCGTTCTATGCTAGTCGACATGTGTACAGCGCACTTTCGGAGGAAATGCCGGCTGGTGCGGGGCGGGCCGTCACACTTGGTATCAGAGCTCTAGGTTGCGTAGTTAACCTAGGGAAAGACACTAAGGAGAGATAGTACGTATATGAGAGCGCGTATTTGTGATTATTTTGGTTTTCAAAAGCTATATATGTATATACTATTAGTAGTATAAGAATGGGGTCGTACGGCACTAGTACCACTATGGGGTCGTTAATCGTTTCCCTTTACAGATTGACGATGAGCCGATATGCTAGGAGTGCTGGTAGGGGAGCCAATAATGGGAATGCTGCTGACATGAGGACGATGTTTACTGACCTCATGAGAGAGATGCTTAGGGATGTGCAGAGGGCAGCTCCCAATGGTGGAAATGGTGGTGGTCCAATAGTGCAGGCGCCTAGGGTCGACTTCGCCAAGCTGAATAAGGATTATACTAGTCTTGGTGGGAAACCGTTCCACGGAACGGAGTCGGCCACGGATGTTCAGGATTGGCTGGATAGCTGCGAGCGTATCTTCGAAGACTTGGGTATTGAGGACGCGATGAAGAGAAGGTTAGCATCCCGTCAGCTGCAAGGACGGGCTATGAATTGGTGGAATGCTATAAAGGCAGCTACTCCCGAGGATCATATTACTTGGGAGCAGTTTAAGGTTTGCTTTAGCGAGAAGTTCATTCCAGCTGCTCAAAAGTCAGTGCTGTTTAAGAAATTCTTGGAGCTCAAGCAGAATGGCAGAGCTGTCTCGGAGTATATTGTTGAATTCGACACTTTGTCGAAGTATGGATTATCTCTTATTGATACTGCTGAGAAGAAGAATGAGAAATTCATAACTGGTTTGGATCATTACTTGGGAGAAAGGCTTATTAACCACATCGATGAGACGTTTGAATCGATTGTGGGGAAAGCATTGAGGTCAGAAAGTCTCTACCACAAGCCGAACACTGAGGTTGCATCTGCAGAGGAGCCAAAGCCACAAGCAAGTGGTGGAGGCAAGGGTGGTTCCCAGAATAAGAGAAAGCAGAATCAGACTAAGGATGATCAGAAGAAAAATAATAAGCAAGATGTTGAGTGCTTCAGCTGTGGTAAGAAGGGCCATTATGCTAGTAATTGTCGGGCCAAGCCAGCGGACAGGAAGTGCTTCAACTGTGGCCAAATGGGACATCACAAGGACAAGTGTCCGCAACCACCTAAAGAAAAGCAAATGGTGAAAGCATATACCCTTAATGCTATTCCTTCTTCGTCAAATGCCCCAACTGCGGCGGAGAAGGGAAAGAATGTCGTCATTCAAGGTATGCTTTCTGTTTATGATGTTCCTGTTAGAGTTTTGTTTGATACCGGAGCTTCCAGTTCTTTCATATCTAGTGACCTGGTAGATAGGTTGGGATTGGAGCCCGAGATTGTCGATAGACCTTTAGTAGTGACGAACCCGATTGGTGGTTCGACTAGCCTTAGCATGATTTGTCGTAATGTGGTCTTATCGAGTCATGGATGCATGTTTGTTTGTGATTGTTTTGTTTTGGGCTTTACTGGGTCTGGCATTATTTTGGGAGTAGATTGGCTCCAAAGATACGGGGTGGTGGTAGACTGTGAGGGCTTTTTGGTGACAGCTAGAGCGGATGATGGGCGGAGGATAGTGTTTGGTGGTCTACCCAGTGAGGGGGTATTGGCTAGTTTTCTAAACTCCCTCGACATTCCGCATAGTGAGTTGTCAGGTTTGCCCGTGGTTGGCCAGTATCCGGATGTCTTCGAAGAAGTGACCGAGCTTCCACCACATCGAGAGATTGAGTTCCGTATTGATTTGGTGAAAGATGCCAGACCTATAGTGATGCCATTTCGTCGTATGGCACCAAGGGAGCAGCGAGAGCTCGGGGTGCAAGTCAGCGATCTTTTGAAAAAAGGGATTTATCAGAAGGAGTGTTTCTGAGTGGGGAGCACCAGTTGTGTTTGCTACCAAGGCGGATGGTTCCCTTCGTTTGTGTGTAGACTACCGCGAGTTGAACAAAGTGACTAGGAAGAACAAGTATCCTCTACCGCGGATAGATGATTTGTTCGATCAGTTGAGTGGCGCGAGAGTATTTTCTCAGTTGGATCTCGCGACAGGTTTTCATCAGCTTAGAGTGGAAGCTGAGAGTATAGCTAAAACGGCATTTCGGACGCCGTCTGGATTTTATGAGTGGTTGGTCATGCCATTCGGGATGACCAATGCCCCAGCATATTTTGTGGATCTTATGAATAGGGTATTCAGAGATCAGTTGAATAAGTTTTTCCTTGTGTTCGTTGATGATATTTTGGTCTATTCGAGGATAGAGGAAGAACATAAGGAACATTTAAGAATAGTGATGGAGGTGTTGAGAAGACACCAATTGAAACCAAAGTTTTCTAAGTGTCACTTGTGGAGGAGGGAAGTGAGGTTCTTGGGCCATGTTGTTTCAGAGAATGGTATTGCCGTGGATCCTGCGAAGGTGGCTACGGTACAAGATTGGTCTACGCCCAAGAATGTAATGGACATAAGAAGTTTCTTGGGATTAGCTGGATATTATCGTAAGTTTATCCAAGATTTCTCCAAGATAGCAGCACCGTTGACCCTGTTGACCAAGAAGAATCGAGCTTTTGTCTGGGATGAAAGGTGCGAGAATGCATTCAAGAGTCTAAAGGACAAGTTGACGTGTGCACCAGTGTTAATCATTCCGAAGGGGAATGAAGAGATGATGGTATACACAGATGCCTGCGGTACCGGATTAGGTGTTGTATTGATGCAAGGCGGTAGGGTTGTAGCTTATGCAAGTCGGCGATTGAAACCGCACGAGAGAAGATACCCTACCCATGATTTGGAATTGGCAGTGATCGTGTTTGCATTGAAGATGTGGAGACATTATCTCTTGGGAGAAAGATTTGAGTTGTTTACAGATCATAAGTCGTTGGAGTATCTTTTCTCTCAGAAGGATCTAAATCTCCGGCAACAAAGGTGGTTAGAATTCTTAGCTTCCTATGATTTTGACATCAAATATACACCAGGAAAGGGCAATGCGGTGGCTGATGCATTGAGTAGGAGACATGCCAGTTTAGGGGCTATGTTTCTAGAATGGAAGCAACTGGAGTATGTCGCGGGGTTTGATTTCAGACCAAAGTGCGAATTGGATCCAGTCATGCTAGCTAGTTTGGCGACCAGACCCACTTTGATAGAGCGAATTGGTTCCAGCCAGAGGGACGATCCTAATCTTTTGGAAATCATCTCCAAGTTAGAGATGGGTATCAATGAGGAGATGAACAAATATGGGCTTGATCGAGACGGATGGCTTAGAAAGGATGGAAGACTAGTTGTACCCAATGTCAATGGATTGAGAGATGAAGTGCTTAGAGAGTGTCATCACTCAAAACTGACTATACACCCCGGTGGTAATAAGATGTATCGAGACATGAGACAGACTTACTACTGGGAAGGGATGAAAAGAGACGTTGGAAAGTTTATATCCAAATGCATAAATTGCCAGCTAGCTAAAGCCGAGCAAAAGAAGCCTAGCGGGTTGTTGCAACCATTAGAAATTCCCGAATGGAAATGGGAGCAAGTCTCGATGGATTTCATCGATGGTTTACCAAGGACTAGATCGGGACATGATAGCATTTGGGTAATTATGGATCGATTGACTAAAAGTGCAAGATTTATACCAGTCAAATCGACCAGAACGGCAGCTAAGTTAGCAGAATTGTATATGAAGTGGGTAGTGAGATTTCATGGAGTGCCTAAAAGCATTGTGAGTGACCGAGACCCGTTGTTTACTAGTGGGTTTTGGAAGAGCTTACAAGAGGCTCTAGGGTCAGAGTTACATCTCAGTACCGAATATCATCCTTGGAAGATCTCTTGAGAGCATGTATATTGGATTTTGGTGGATCATGGGATGATCATTTTCATCTAGTAGAGTTTGCATATAATAATAGCTACCAATCCAGTATCGGTATGGCTCCATATGAAGCTTTGTACGGAAGACCGTGCAACTCACCATCATGTTGGATAGAGACTGGCGAGAAGTTTATGCTTGGACCAGATGTGGTGAGGGAAACTTCAGATAAGATCAAGATCATTCAACAACGAATGAAGGCTGCCCAAGATAGGCAGAAGAGTTATGCTGATAAGAGGAGAAGAGACTTAAAATTCTCCGTTGGTGACTTGGTGTTTGTCAAGATTTCTCCGTTGAAGAGCGTGATACGATTTGGCAGGAAAGGCAAGTTAGCACCAAGATTTGTTGGTCCATTCCCTGTTCTTGAACTAGTCGGGAATTTGGCGTATAGAGTTGACTTACCGGAGAAGATGGCCGGAGTTCACAACGTATTTCATGTTTCCCAACTAAGGAAGTTCGTTCACGACTCAAATATGACTATTTCACCTGATCAGTTAGAGGACTTCGAAGTAGAACCCGAGGCGGTTGGGAACCGCAAGCCAATCCGTATTGTCGAGCACGATATGAAGCAACTTCGAAGGAAGGCGGTGAAGCTAGTCAGTGGGGCGAGAACGAGAATGACTGTACTTGGGAGACAGAGGAGAGTATTAGAAAGATGTATCCAGAACTCTTCGCTTGGTAAGATTTTAACTTCGATTTAGTTTTCCGCATGCTAGGATAGGCTTGTTTACTTGTTTGCATGCTTGATTGTTGTATGTGGTTGTTAGGCATGCATGATCCTTTGTATGTTGTGGGTTAAGGAATTTCGAGGACGAAATTTCTTAAGGGGGGGAGAGTGTAACGACCCGTATTCTACGCATCATAGGATCGTAGAATATTTATTTCTTTCACATACGAAGTCGTATGGTCATGTAACTTTGGGAGACGACCATTGGGGTCATTTCCCATGTTCATGATTTTTGTCGATTTTTAAATGACCATTTTACCCCTAGTTGGTACTGTTTTGGCCATAACTTTTGAATGGAAAGGAATTTTGACCAGAAACCACTTCCATTGGCTCCGGATGATGGTTTACAATTCCGTAGAGTGGTCACATTAGCCAAACGGACTTACCGTTTGGGAGATATGGCTGAAACAAGTTTCAGATGGTGAAAAACAGCTTAATTGGGCTTAACCGGGTAATTAGCAGCTAGGCCCAAAGGGGATTTCGGCATTGGAGATGTATAGGGGCTGATTAGGGTTAGAAAATATTTCTTTCAGCTGCCACTTTCATTCTTAGAACCCTAGCAATGGCCTCCAACACCCAAATCACCTTCTAATCACTTTCTAATCAAGTTTTGGCTTAATCTACATCAAATTAAGGAGAGAAAACGCGAAAGCAAGGTTAGAGCTGTTGTTAGACATTAGTATTCACCCAAATCAGCGAGGTTTCAGTTCTGAGAATTTCATTTGTGGCCAAGCTGAGTGATTTTTAATTAAGGGTAATTAGTGAAGATTAGCGAATTTATACACTAATAAATTCTGGAAAAATATTTATAAATTCGAAAATAATATTTTATGCCTCTGGTAAAAGTTTGGTTTAATTTGGTTAAGTTTTGTTAACCCTAGGATTAGTTTTGCTTAAACATGCTTAAGGGGAAATATGGGGTTTTGGCTAGGTTTGATCCATTTTAACCTATCATTTTGTTGTTTTGATGTTTGTGGTTGACTTTACATGTTGCTATGACTATATGGTATGCTTTGTGATTGATTTCAATAGTTAGATTGGTCGAAAACGTCGTCGAATGGCGTAAAACACTCGCTGGAAAAGTCTCAGGAAAAGTGCCGGTTCTGAACCGGATCGGATATGGGGGTCGGATCGGATAAGTGGACGGGCAAGGACATCCGGATCGGATCGAAACTTAACACATGAGAGGCTTGGCAAAAAGGAAGGCCATGTTGGTTAAGTTTGGGATCGGATCGACTTAAGGACGAAGGGCTCGGATCGGATCGACATAAGGACGAAGGGCTCGTACTGGAGTAGGGCAAAGGGATCGGATCGGAGTAAATGAAGAACGAGGGAGCTGATCGGAGCGGGAGCACGAACTAAATGGGAGATGGCGACCCGACCCGACCCGAAGTGGGACACCCGACCCGAACCGATACAACGCTGTGGACCCGAACCGAACCGCTACAGGGGAAGACTACGAACCGAACCAATTCAAAGTAGAGGACCCGACCCGAACCGATGGCTAGAAGGGGAACCCGACCCGACCCAGTATTGACCAATAACCCGAGATGAAAAGGTAGTCCAATATGGGAAGTTAGAGCTCAGGATCCAGTTGGGAACCAATGAGTTCACTTCATGATTGGGCTTTGTTGTGGGACGTGTGCCAAGGGGCTATCGATGTCTATGACTTTGGATCACTATGTATGGGAGGTACGTGAACGGATTCAGGGCCACAGTAGCCTAGGTACGACTAAAGGGCTATAGACCAATGAAGTGGGGTCATTTGTAAAGATTTGGTCATGACTCCATGTGGTAAGCTTGGTAGTAGCAGTAGTTGTACAAGTTGAACTCCGCCACTACTTCGATGGGTCTAGTGATTGTCAGTGGTGGACATCGTATGCTTTACGCATTGAGTGAGAGATGTGAGGATGGATGCTATGCTTGATTTGTTTGCGATCATTATGACATGCACACCCCACCCCCGTATTCTTTACACTATTTGTTTTGGCACCTTAGAGTATTGTACGGTATGGAGTGCTAACTCTTTGGTTGCAGGTTCAGGTATGGTTTAGTATACCTGTTATTGTTCTGTTTAGATGCTTATCGCTCATACCAGACTTTTTGTCTGACCCAGAGTTTTATGTCTCTTCTTATTACTCTGGGTGCTCACACGAGAAGACTAGAGACAGGTTAGCTGGTGATGCACGGGTAGATGATCCGGAGACAAGCAGGAGGCTTCCACGTATGATATATATATATATAGTATTCTCCCTGTGTTGTTGAAGATCACTGCTTGGGCATTAGTAGTGCATCTTCTACTTTAGCTTTCTTTGTTTTAGAGACAGTAAATTTGGAAAATTGTAATAAGCTGTATTTGGATTTCCGCTGCTCTGATGTTGATGTTGGTTTTAGTTATTAGCTTATGCACTGTCTCACCTGTTTTATGTCAAGTATATTATTATTATATTTTACTCCATGCGCTATGAGACATTCTACAGGTTCTTGATTAGTTCGTTCTCTTCTTTCTTTGCTTCTGACGACCGTTCTGTGCTAGTCGACATGTGTACAGCGCACTTTCGGAGGAAATGCCGGCTGGTGCGGGGCGGGCCGTCACAGAACCCAAAGGTGAGAACCCCTCACTTGAATTTTATTTTCTAGTTAAAATATATACTAGGATGCAGACGGTGCTTAGCAGCACCCGACACCCGTTGTCTACAGACCATGAACGACTTGTTTGTTTGATTGATTGTGTTGTGAAAATTGATTGTGTGATGTGGAATGGAATAAAATATTTTATAGTTAAAAATATAATTTTTAATGTGTATATAAACAAAATAAATATTCATTTACAAATCGGACGATTTGTATATGTACACACATTTGACTGATATTGATTGGGACGATAAATTTTACACATCGCCCAATTGCACAAATAAAATTCATTATTTGTTGATTGAAACCCCACAGGGGTATTGGGATGATATTGGACATATACTAATCCCAATATTTATTTGTATGTCAATTGATTGGTTAACAGACTGTTATAAGCGTTGAATATTTATATTTGATGCTTATGCAGTGTAGAATGCACTTTGGATGATGGTTGACTGTGTTTGATTATTGTTGTGTATATGTGTGTATGAAATCCATATAACCAAATTATATGGTAATTGACTGTGTCTGACTCTAGTTCAGAAAGAATGAATATTTTAAAATAATGATTATTTTGAAATAATGAATATTTTAAAATAATATTCAGTAAAAGATCAAAATCTGATTTTGATGTCCGATTTGGGACGGACACGAATATATTTAAATATATGAAGCCGTGTTGATTAGATTGACGCCATTTGAACGTGAACAATATTTATATTGATTTTATTCATTTCTATGATGAATATCGAAAAGGAAATGATTTCAAAATCTAATGTTTTGAAAATATTATCATTTATATATCGATGATATGGAATATTCAATTTTGATTTGAAACTGAATATAAAGTTGAAATCGTTTTGAAAATGAATTTAAAACGATTTATAAAACACATTTTAAATGGAAATCGGCGAAATATATATAATATATATATTTAATGGCCTGAATAGAACGCGCCGCGCCGCGGCAGTTCGCGAATTTCGACCATTGACTTCGAACGGACATTACGGGAGATCCGACCGTCGGATTCTCCTAAAACTAGAACTGTTGGGTTTGTATCAAAAAGAGATTTCCAACGAATATTAGAGATTTGAAATCTAACGGTTGGATTTGGAATTATGTCCAAGTCAAATTTGGAAAAGGTCGTTGTAAGTGCAGTTCGATGACCGTTTATGGAAATCGATTGTACGGGCCTTGATAAAATTATTAAAAATATCAATAATTTGTGTAAAATCATAATAAATGATTTGGAAAGAATTGGGATGAAAAATTCCATATTTGAAAAGATAAAAATATATTTTTATTGAAATGAACTAGTTATGAACTAGAATAATAAATCCAATATTTAAAAAAAAAAATTGGATTGAAATGGTTTTAAAAATAACCAGAATTTCCAATATATGAATTGGAATGATTTGAATCGAAATTATCTTCGGAATATTTCGATATTGGATTCCGTGATTATACGGACAATGTGGAGGAATTTGGAAGTTATATATATCATTATTCCAATACGATATTTGTTGATTTCAGAATTTGATATTGAATATAAGCCGATATATTTACTATTCAGAGCCTTGTATTTAATATCAAATGAATTTTTGGGTTTGTCGTGAATGGTAGGGGTGGGCATAAACCGCGCCGCAATGCGGAAACCGCAAAGACCTGACCGCATAAACGGTGCGGAAAACCACACTAGATTATCTCCCTAAAGCTAACAACCTAAACCGAACCGACCCATAACGATACGGTTCGTTTTCAGTTTGAACTATTACCAAACCATATTAAACCGAACCGAACCGCATAGCTACACTTGTAATGATATGATAAAAAAATTAAAAAAATTCCTATCTAACTTTTTATTTTAACTGTATATATTTATTTTCAGCGTATATTGTAATTATATCAATTCAAGATAACACTATGTGTTTTAACCTTCAAGTGACACAACGTCATACAATCATAAATTGATTACTAATAGAAGTAATTCTCTTGTTTCATATTTAATACGGGTTCAAACCGAACCGAACCAAAACCGGACCGTATTACATGGAAACTGAACCGAAACCGAACCGTTTGAATGGTTAGTATAATGGTTT
The DNA here is from genome assembly GCA_030737875.1 of Allium sativum. Taxonomy (NCBI): domain Eukaryota; kingdom Viridiplantae; phylum Streptophyta; class Magnoliopsida; order Asparagales; family Amaryllidaceae; genus Allium; species Allium sativum. Next base: position 244,720,621 of record CM060923.1, read on the forward strand.
GTATTTTTAACTGAACATTTGATGCGTGCGGAAGCCGTTTGAGCTCCAAACCGCATCGAACCAAACCGCGCCCACCCCTAGTGAATGGTGTCTTAAATAACACTATTCTTGAACCCCGTTTCAATAGAATAAATCTTTTAATTAAGATTTGAAGAAGAATTACCAATTAATTAACATTTAATTGGAACTGAAAATGGAATGTGAATTGGGTTTATTGTGAACTGTGTTTTTAACGACATTCGTTCTTTAACCCGATTTACAGTGAAATGCGATTTGGAATTTATAAATCTTTTTATTAAGATTTAACGAGAATTTTTCCAAAGTAAAGTTTTCCAATTTAATATATTAAATTTGAATTGAATGGAATTTGATTTGATAATAATCGAAGTGAACTTCTGTGGAGGAAGACTGTTAATACATATGGAATTTAGAAGGTGTTGCCATTATTCCATTTATATTATTGGTCGGATACGGAAATTGATATCGATTATATATTGATTTGTTTTTCCGTGAAGATTCCATAATTAATGGAATGTAATTTGGGTTTATCATGAACTGCGTTTTAAATGACATTAGTTCTTTAACCCAGAGAAAGGCAGGATTACATGTCTGTCATTGTATTTCGAACTGTATGGTTGATCTCTGCTAAATATATATCTGTTTGGTGGCAGAGAATTTATTCTCTTGCTTAACACCCTTCTCTGAGACGTACGAGCTCAGAGGTTATATATCGGTAGAAATCAATAGTACGGTGTAGATTGTCGATGCGACATGTTAGTGTTTCCAAAGTTAAATAATCATTAACATTGATTTTTGGGAATATTAAAACTAAGTGGAGTTTTAATGAATCTTTAAATAGACTGAAAAAGGGAATGTGATAATTTAAATGATCAAATTTGGGAAATGATCGAGAATGGAGTATCGCCAGTTTTGCTCCTAGCGACAGTTAAATCTTTTATTAGATTTGAACGTGGAATGGTAATTAAATTTACCAATAACACCTTGGCGTTAGTTATGGAGTAATACCAGTTTTGCTCCATGGGATGAATAGGTTGGGATTGGGAAATTAAACAAATGATCACTTCGGTAAGGTGCGCTAATCTAGACTAGTTTGGAAAACTGTAACATGGTTTGAATTAACATCCAAAGGAAGATTAAAGAATAAATTTAAAGAATTTATCTTTGATAAAACTAATGGGAACCTTTCCCGAATAATGTGAATATTTGAATAAAAGAATATTCTGGATTGGAATGAGGCGTATGTTGTGTTTATATCACTTGATTATAATATATACGCGAGTTATTCGGAAAGGCCGGGTTTATACCCATTCTGAATAACTGATTCGACGATAAGTCGACGATGAAGACGGTGGTTGAATACTGGAGGGCTTCACATCGTTTGGATGATTACTGATGTCTTGTTTGGGTTGTACACCCAAGACGAGGTAATAAGTGGTGATCGACCAAACGTGCTTGGAGATCGACGGATATGCGAGGGCCTCTCTCCTATATTGGACATAAGGGATGAGGAATAAGGTGCCTCCGGTTTCGTTCAAACCCAAAATGAACTTGTAAATGGATTGTGTGTCTGACATTGGATTTTATTCTATGTTGATTGATTTCTATTAAATATATATCTGTTTGGCGGCGGAGAATTTATTCTCTTGCTTAATGCCCTTCTCTGAGATGTACGAGCTTAAAGGTTATATATCGATAGATATCAGTCGCAAGGCATGAATTGCCAGTGTGGCATGCTGAGATGTAGATGATCAAGGCTACTGTTGAAAAGCAGAGTCTTGTGGTTGATGATCAAAGCACGGCTTTAATAAAGCATAGCTTTGTGTATAGCGTTAATTCGCGGGCCTCACACCTCGGCATGAGTCAAAAACGGGATAAGGGAACGCAGTGAGTGCATGACGTTTCTGTCTAGCTATGGGTGGTGTCAGCGTTTTACAAGCGCTGACATTTATATTATTTTTACCTATGTGGTTTTTGGAATGCGAGGCGCCTCGGATATATCGGTTACTCCGATGGGTTGGTCCTTTAGGACCGAGAAATGTGTGTTTAGGTATAACTAATCCACTTTTGCACTTTGAGTGGACCGGCACTGCAGGATTCTAGGGTTGCCCAGAGTGTGTAGTCCTGAGGCACTTGCTAAAGTGTCTCGAAGCGGGCTAGGAGTACATCCCTTGCCTTGACTCATGACGGAAATCCAATTTCCAATACGTGACTTTTCGGTTTTGATTGTAGAGCCTAGTATTGGCGACATGATAGATGGTACCCATGCCGCCTATGATTGATACATTTATATTTGAAGTTGTTTTCATACACTTTACACTATAATAGTATCAAATGATTTGTTTTAAACGTACCAAGCATGTTTGGCTATTATAAGGGAAAATCCTATCCTCTGGCTTGCGTTGCATTATGTGATAGGACCTGGGTCTTATAATAGCTTCATTTTTCCAAAAAGCATTGCACTGTTTGTTATATGCACTGGTATTCTTGGGAGGAAACCCGTTCCGTGTTATACGGCGTGGTCCCTTGAATTACTCTCTTTTAAAGTAAAATTTTAAATAACTATTTTAGTGCTCACACCAGTCACATGACTGACCCGGAGTTTATTGTTTCAACCTAAACTCTGGGTGCCCCTATTTTCCACACGGGCAGCTAGTAGTTTTGGTTTTGCAGATTTATATTCATAGGATCCTAGTTTACAGCTGGAATGATATCCGGAAAGCTCTGTATCCGTGTATCTCCTTCAATTGTGTTTGTATTATTTTCCGCTGCTATGTAATGTATTTAAATCTCTGATATTTTTCTGATGTATAATATTTATTCATACTCTGTATATTCTTGTATTCTGATGGAATTGTTGTAATAATCAATGAAATGTTCTTCTGTTTGTGTTCTGATTCGTCTTGTTCTCAAAGCAATCAGGGCTTTCCTTCATGGGGAAGTTCGGGTCGCCACATCCAACCTCTGGTCTGAATCCAATTTCAATTCATTTGTATATTCTATTCAAATCTTGTTTGGTTATATGTGACCATCTCAATATTACAATCTCATTCGATTACAATAATAACAACCAATCATATTAATAATTTTAGGAAATTATCCCCTTATATCAAACTATTATTCTAGGTAAAATAATTTCATTTACCCACTTTAAAACAATATCATGTCGATTTACCTTGTCCAAGTGTTTACAAATCCCTATCGATCACGTTAGCTAAACGCGTTGATGTGAAATTCGTATACCACTCAACGGATCAATCAACACAATATAAAACAATATTTTTATAATCAATTGCAAATATACGCTCTAATATATATATATATATACACACTCAACTCAATCTAGGGTATTACTAACTCAATCCCTATTGAGTTACGCCATAGAGCCAAGGTTATCACAAAACCAATAGCTCTGATACCAACTGTAACGGCCTGGAAAATTCGAAGCTCGAATTTTCGTCAATAATACATAATCCTGTATTACTTGCCAAAAACCCAAGTTGTAACACCCCGTATTTTCTATGAACGTATAAGTAACAAATCAAAGAATAACTAATTTTTAAAATAATAATCAAGGGAAACGGGTTGCGCCATTGCGTTCGTCTCGAAATTCTACTTGAAAACGAGTTCGAGTTTTCGCAAAACGGAGTCCGTATGACCAAGTTATGACCCTCCGAAGTTTCAGGAATTTAAATAAAATAAAACAGCTCGAAAATAAAGCCAGAAATTCGAAATTCAAACCCAGAGAAGGCTGGCGGGAAAATTACCGCCCATATACCCAGGTCGACTGGGGAGTCGACCCCTCCCCCCACCAGGTCGACTGGGGAGTCGACTGGGGTGTCGACCTCCCCATGACCAGGTCGACTAGGGAGTCGACCTGCTCCCGAAACCCAGTTTTTGAACCCGGTTCATTCTGATGTATCCGGTCTCGTTTTCTGTCTAGATTCGTCCGCCTAATCCTATATAAACAGCCCCCTAGCCTCATTTTTTCTACACAATTTCATTCTGTCTATATTCTGCCTCTGTTCTAATTAAAAAATAAAAATGGCGTCGCTACTCTGCTGGAATCAAAACTTGGACTGATGCATCTTCTTCCAACATGAATAGAATTAAAAGCTAAATCAAATCTCAAATCAAAGTTTAGAGCTACAACAACAATTAAAGAGGAGTAATTCAACATTTCTACATCAACAACAATTTATTATCCTTTCTTAAAACCACGAAAGGCAAGTACAGTTATTTTCCGCTATAAACTGTAACTATAATTGTGACATGATTGTAAATCTAAATTTGAGGTTGTGTACATTCTGTTCTGATATATTTTATTATGTATCTCTTTCTTCTTTCTGTTCTATAGCCAGGCTACCACGAGCCTGCGCCACATCTCATAAGAGATTAACGCACGAACGCTAAATTTTGGGACAAATAATAATGTATAATTGGACATGAAACTGTTGCCTATGAGACTATTGCCTATGACTATGATTCATTGACTATGAGACTATTGCCTATGACATTGAATAAGAAACTATTGTGATTAGTCACCCATGACTATTGTGGTTAGTTGCCTATAACTATTATAGTTAGTTTCTTATGCCTATTCCCTTAATGATGTTAGATCTCATATTTAGTATGTAACTTTGCTAGTTTATTCCCATTCACTATTATGTACATTGAGCCTATAGGGCCATTTCATGAGTATTTAGAGAACTTGTGGAAACATGTTATACAGGGATTGGGCGTAGCTTAATTAAGTAAATCTGGCATAGCAAATATGTTGGCATAATCTGATTTGGCTATAATAGAGAATGATTTACATGTGTATTAGTCTTGGACATAAATGGTGAACTAGAATATTAAATCTAGTTTTGACATGAACTACAAAAGGGAATACTAAGGCTAAAATTTGGGGCATATATTGTATTATGAATTATGACCTTGATTTAGGCATGTAAGTTTAGGCTAAATTTATGATTAGGCTTTAGATATACATAATCTGCTAAATCTGTTAAATTGCCTAATTCGTTATCTGCTAAATCTATTGAATTGCCTAAACTGCTAAATCTGATATCTGCTAAATCTGTTGAATCGCTTAAACCGCTAGATCTGCTACCTGTTGAATTGGCTGATCTGTTGAAACTAGATAATGGTAATCTGGGTATGGAAATCCGTAGGTTCGACCTAAGATTTAGTAAACATGGAAATTTGATTAATCTGTTGTATCCTATGAAGAAGTTTAATCTGTTAAATAAACAGAATTAGTCTGATATCTAAAAAATCTGTATTGGAATGAATTGGCTATGACACGAGGTTAAGCTCTGTTTGCGGTAGAAGCCTGCCCGGAACCAATCGGCTTAACCAGCGACGGCAAACTGTCAGTCTAATGTGAGAGGTTGTAGGCATAACTAAAATATGCTTAGGCACAAGGTTAGGTCTGGCTTGTGGCAGAAGTCTGCCCGGAACCGCCCGGCATATCCAGCGGCTACAAGCTACCGACCTAATGTGAGAGGTCTGTGCATTAATATTTAATTAATGCAAATTTGGGATAAATATGATGTCTAAAAGGTGTTGGGTGGATAGGGATAAACCAATCGGACTAATGAATTTAACAAAACCCGTTTTGTGAATCTGTAGGCCCAATTACAAAGTTAGACAAATCTGTAAATCTGTTAAATCCGTATATCCGATCCGTTAGTCTGAAACTTGTCTGATCTGTGGACTAGTTGATCTGAACTCTGTATGTCTTAACTTGTTAACAAGTTAATCTGAAATCTGTTAGTCTGGGGACACAAGGATAGGAGGGAAATTACTTGTGTCATCTGTTGTTTGGGACCCATATTAGTCAGTAACCCTTTCTGGTATCAAAACTTTGACCCAACAGTAGGTAGGGTTCGGGCACGCTTACTGAACTAATTATAAGCGGTTCATTCTGATAATGGCGAGGGGTGTTGATGGTGCGTTCCAACAGGGTCATGTGCGTGCATGGATCCTGGTCTGCCTCTGAGGCTGTAAGACGTCGTGACATCTGTAAATAGGTCTGTGCCAATTGGTTGTCACTTTAGGGAGTGATACACCCTACTATGGGGTCGACACAGGGTATTTATGTATTAGGGAGCCGATCGCTTGGGGTAGGGTTTTAGGGTACACTTAGTTCTATCTGTTTCTGTTGGTACCGTCTATTTCTGTTGGGTGGCAACACCTATCTGTTTCTGCATGGTACCGTCTGTTCGGGTGGTAAAGGCCCATTTACTAGTGTACACCTAATCCTACATTCTGTTTCCGTAGGGATTAATCTGTTTCTGTTTCTGTACCTTCTGTTCGGGTGGTAAAGGCCCATTATTAGCATTATGTTTCCATCTGTTTCTGTTCGGGTGGTAAAGGCCCATTTTTAGCATTTTGTACTGTCTGTTTCTGTTGGGGTGGTAATGGCCCATTACTAGCATTCTCTTCTGTGGAAATTATTCTGTTCCCGTTTCTGTTTCAGTTTAGACATTAGGGTGACACCTAATCCTGTTATACTAGTATTAGTGCAGAGAAATCAAAAGTAATATTATTTTGTTTCTTCCGTTTAACCTAAGTACATCTGCTACTCCTGTTACTGTTATCTCTTATCCAGCTTATTTTCATGTCATAATTATTATTATCTGTTCATATGCTGAAAGTCACTGGACTTGCCAGACTTTATGTCTGACCTTGCTTGTTTTCGCCCCTTTTTCTTCCATCCCCCCCCAGGGTTTCCAAGGAGGGAATACTTTAGCTTGATCCGGATTTCTTCTGCTTGAAGTACTTAGAGTGGTTAAAGTATGGCTTGACTCCTTATGGAAGCTTCTGTGGGGATTATGATTTTACAGTTTTGTACTCTGATGATTTTCTGAACAAGACTGATATTTATGTACTTGAGTTTTTGGTAAAGATGTAACCAAACTGATTTCTGTTTTCCGCTATAATAAAGTTATAATTTCTCAAGTGTTGTTTATCTGTCTTGAAATTTTCTGTTCTGTTTACTAAAATGCTCCACCAAAGTTAAGGCACTCTCTTTGTGAGTGTCCTTAATGGAGGTGAGGTGTTACACTTGGTATCAGAGCTGAAGATTACCAGATTAGATAAAAGTTTTTGAAAACTATTTTCAAAAAGGTTTTAAGAGGAAGTATTTTCAAAAATAAAGTTTATTTTGAAAAACATAATCCCCAAAAAGCCATATATCTATCTTTTCAGTTCTCCGTTTTAAATCTTTTTCTTTCATTCCAGCATGTCTGGGAATCTTAACTTTCCAGAGGGCGTGCCAATACCTGGCTGGTTCAAGAGGTACTTAGAGGTTAGGGCCAACGATGCAGGCCCAGCAGATATTCCTCTCCAGCTGCAGCAATTCCTCCTCCTCCGCCCCCTCCTCGTGCAATTGCTTTTTCAGAGATCTATAAAGATTTTAGGGCCATGGGTGGAAAGGATTTCAAGGGAACTGAATCATTCGTAGAAGCGAGGAACTGGCTCAAAGAAACTGAGGATCTGTTCGTTATTTTCGAGGTGGACGATAGGCAGATGGTACAATTGGCAGTATGGTTGCTCAAGGACGAAGCTTCCTATTGGTGGGAAGTCACTAACGCCGAGAGGCCGGTTGAAACATGGATGGATTTCAGAACAAGGTTTGAGACGAAATTCCTCTCGCAAGCTGAACGAAGTCTACAACTGGAAAAGTTCTTATCTCTTAACCAAGGAAGTATGACGGTCAAGGAATACGTCAACCAGTTCAACCAAACGGCTAGGTTCGGACTAGATTTAGTCAACACCCAGCATAAAAAGGCTCTCCGCTTTGTTAAAGGATTGAACGAGCCACTGCACAGCCTAGCCATGACCCATGTACCCATGGGAGCGACTTACGAGAGATTGGTGGATGTGGCACTACTGCACGAGGAAGACAACGACAAGAAAGAGGCAAAGAAGGAAGAACCACAGAACAAGAAAGCATGGCCCAAGAAGGAAACACGAAAGAAGGGTGAAAAGTCTGAAGAAAAGAATGAGAAAAAGTGCTTTACTTGTGGAAGCTCGACACTAACAAGGATTGCAGAAAAAGAAAGGGCACTTGCTTCAACTGTGGTGAGATGGGACACTTCACTAGGGACTGTCCGAAGAAACGAGGGCAAGGGCAGAGGGCAGGACCAACTTCTGGAAGGCAGGCGAACACTCTTGAGGCTAGTGGATAGGATAGAAATAGGAAAACTTTCTGTAGGAGGTTTAATTTCTTTATCTGATTTTTGAGTTAAAACTCTTTTCTGATTCTGGCATTTCGATTCTGTAACCGATACTCTGCACTTGAATACTAGTATTGTTTCTGATTCCGCTGTAGACTCAGACCCATAAGGGCTATGACTCATCTAAGCATGGTAAGTTGGGTATCTGTGTTGAGCGTTAAGTTGACTATGATGCATACATTCTGGGTTTTTATCATGCTTAGTTTCTTAAGAATCATTTAGTAATCTGATCTGTACCGGTAATCTGTAAATATCTGAATATTTCTGATAAGGTTGAGATTTCCATTTTTGACATTGTCTAAAGAGGATAATCCTCTGGGTGTCAATCTGATGTTGATTTCGGTCTTCGGGGTTGATACTTAGGGGAATTTGTCTCTCAACCAAGGTCTAATGGAAACCAAGTTTTTGTTTATCTGCACTCGCTCCCATCACTCGACTGTATCCTATCGATCAAATCTTCGAACTTTAGGTAGAAACTAATGGATGTAAACATGTGTTTGAGACATGTTATGTTTGATGGTTGCAAGTGGATGCAAGTGGTTGCTAGTGGTTGCTCGTGGATGCATATACACACACTAGGCACTAGATCGGCTCGAAAACACTCTCATACTGCATATGGATGTGTGAGCATTTTCAATTTTTTTTTGATGCAAAATGATTGACTCATCACATGGGTGTTGCATATGAATGAATGGTTGTCACTCATATAAGAATGATATGGATCAAAGAGGAAAATTGCATACATGTTGGACTCATGGCACTGACATAATTCGCATTAAGGAGGTCAACTGAATCAGTGGACCGCCTGATCTTTGCATTAGATAAGGAACATATACACACACTTTTGCATATGTTCATACAACATTAGAAGTTTTCTAAGGACAATGGATGCTTGTGGATGATGGTTGAGTAGATGGATGACTGGATGGTAGGACACATTCTTCTTAACTTGAAGATTTCTGGGACGAAATCCTTTAAAGAGGGGAGAATGTAACACCCCGTATTTTCTGTGAACGTATAAGTAACAAATCAGAGAATAATTAATTTTTAAAATAAGAATCAAGGGAAACGGGTTGCGCCATTGCGTTCGTCTCGAAATTCTACTTGAAAACGAGTCCGAGTTTTCGAAAAACGAAGTCCGTATGACCAAGTTATGACCCTCCGAAGTTTCAGGAATTTAAATAAAATATAACAGCTCGAAAATAAAGCCAGAAATTCGAAATTCAAACCCAGAGAACGCAGGCGGAAAAATTCCCGCCCATATACCCAGGTCGATAGGGAGTCGACACCCCCCCCCCACCAGGTCGATTGGGGTGTCGACCTCCCCATGACCAGGTCGACTGGGGAGTCGACCTGGGGGTCGACCTGCTCCCGAAACACAGTTTTTGAACCTGGTTTATTCTGATGTATCCGGTCTCGTTTTATGTCTAGATTCGCCGCCTAATCCTATATAAACAACCCCTTAGCCTCATTTTTTCTACACAATTTCATTCTGTCTATATTCTGCCTCTGTTCTAATTAAAAAATAAAAATGGCGTCGCTACTCTGCTGGAATCAAAACTTGGACTGATGCATCTTCTTCCAACCTGAATAGAATTAAAAGCTAAATCAAATCTCAAATCAAAGTTTAGAGCTACAACAACAATTAAAGAGGAGCAATTCAACATTTCTACATCAATAACAGTTTATTATCCTTTCTTAAAACCACGAAAGGCAAGTACAGTTATTTTCCGCTATAAACTGTAACTATAATTGTGACATGATTGTAAATCTGAATTTGAGGTTGTGTACGTTCTGTTCTGATATATTCTGTATCTCTTTCTTCTTTCTGTTCTATAGCCAGGCTACCACGAGCCTGCGCCACATCTCATAAGAGATTAACGCACGAACGCTAAATTTTGGGACAAATAATAATGTATAATTGGACATGAAACTGTTGCCTATGAGACTATTGCCTATGACTATGATTCATTGACTATGAGACTATTGCCTTTGACATTGAATAAGAAACTATTGTGATTAGTCACCCATGACTATTGTGGTTAGTTGCCTATAACTATTGTAGTTAGTTTCTTATGCCTATTCCCTTAATGATGTTAGATCTCATATTTAGTATGTAACTTTGCTAGTTTATTCCCATTCACTGTTATGTACATCGAGCCTATAGGGCCATTTCATGAGTATTTAGAGAACTTGTGGAAACATGTTATACAGGGATTGGGCGTAGCTTAATTAAGTAAATCTGGCATAGCAAATTTGTTGGCATAATCTGAGTTGGCTATAATAGAGAATGATTTACATGTGTATTAGTCTTGGACATAAATGGTGAACTAGAATATTAAATCTAGTTTTGACATGAACTATAAATGGGAATACTAAGGCTAAAATTTGGGGCATATATTGTATTATGAATTATGACCTTGATTTAGGCATGTAAGTTTAGGATAAATTTATGATTAGGCAAGATATGTAAATAGAGTTTTAGATATGTATAATCTGCTAAATCTGTTATCTACTAAATCTGTTAAATTACCTAATCCGTTATCTGCTAAATCTGTTGAATTGCCTAAACTGCTAAATCTGTTATCTACTAAATCTATTGAATCACTTAAACCGCTAGATCAGCTACCTGTTGAATTGTCTGATATGTTGAAACTAGATAATGGTAATCTGGGTATGGAAATCCATAGGCTCGACCTAAGATTGAGTAAACCATGGAAATTTGATTAATCTGTTGTATCCTATGAAGAAGTTTAATCTGTTAAATAAACAGAATTAGTCTGATATCTGAAAAATCTGTATTGGAATGAATTGGCTGTGACACGAGGTTAGGCTCTGTTTGCGGTAGAAGCCTGCCCGGAACCAACCGGCTTAACCAGCAACCGCAAACTGTCAGTCTAATGTGAGAGGTTGTAGGCATAACTAAAATATGCTTAGACACGAGGTTAGGTCTGGCTTGTGGCAGAAGTCTGCCCGGAACCGCCCGGCATATCCAGCGGCCACAAGCTACCGACCTAATGTGAGAGGTCTGTGCATTGATATTTAATTAATGCAAATCTGGGATAAATATGATGTCTAAAACATGTTGGGTGGATAGGGTTAAACCAATTGGACTATTGAATTTAACAAAACCCGTTTCATGAATCTGTTGGCCCAATTACAAAGTTAGACAAATCTGTAAATCTGTTAAATCCGTATATCTGATCCGTTAGTCTGAAACTTGTCTGATCTGTGAACTAGTTGATCTGAACTCTGTATGTCTGAACTTGTAAATAAGTTAATCTGAAATCTGTTAGTCTAGGGACACAAGGATAGGAGGGAAATTACTTGTGTCATCTGTTGTTTGGGACCCATATTAGTCAGTAACCCTTTCTGGTATCAAAACTTTGACCCAACAGTAGGTAGGGTCCGGGCACGCTTACTGAACTAATTATAAGTGGTTCATTCTGATAATGGCGAGGGGTGTTGATGGTGCGTTCCAACTGGGTCATGTGCTTGCATGGATCCCGGTCTGCCTCTGAGGATGTAAGACGCCGTGACATCTATAAATAGGTCTGTGCCAATTGGTTGTCACTTTAGGGAGTGATACACCCTACTGTGGGGTCGACACAGGGTATTTATGTATTAGGGAGCCGATCGCTTGGGGTAGGGTTTTAGGGTACACTTAGTTCTGTATGTTTCTGTTGGTACCGTCTGTTTTTATTGGGTGGTAACACATGTCTGTTTCTGCGTGGTACCGTCTGTTCGGGTGGTAAAGGCCCATTTACTAGTGTACACCTAATCCTACATTATGTTTCCGTAGGGATTATTCTGTTTCTATTTCTGTACCTTCTGTTCGGGTGGTAAAGGGCCATTATTAGCATTCTGTTTCCGTTTGTTTCTGTTCGGGTGGTAAAGGCCCATTATTAGCATTCCGTTCTGTCTGTTTCTGTTGGGGTGGTAAATGCCCATTACTAGCATTCTCTTCTGTGGAAATTATTATGTTCCCGTTTCTGTTTCAGTTTAGACATTAGGGTGACACCTAATCCTGTTATACTGGTATTAGTCCAGAGAAATGAAAAGTAATATTTTTCTGTTTCTTCTATTTAACCTAAGTACATCTGCTACTCCTGTTACTGTTATCTCTTATCCAGCTTATTTTCGTGTCATAATTATTATTATCTGTTCATATGCTGAAAGTCACTGGACTTGCCAGACTTTATGTCTGACCTTGCTTGTTTTCGCTCCTTTTTCTTCCGTTTCCCCCTCAGGTTTTCCAAGGAGGGAATACTTTAGCTTGATCCGGATTTCTTCTGCTTGAAGTACTTAGAGTGCATAAAGTATGGCTTGACTCCTTATGGAAGCTTCTGTGGGGATTATGATTTTACAGTTTTGTACTCTGATGATTTTCTGAACAAGACTGATATTTATGTACTTGAGTTTTTGGTAAAGATGTAACCAAACTGATTTCTGTTTTCCGCTGTAATAAAGTTATAATATCTCAAGTATTGTTTATCTGTCTTGAAATTTTCTGTTCTGTTTGCTAAAATGCTCCACCAAAGTTAAGGCATTCCCTTTGTGAGTGTCCTTAACGGAGGTGGGGTGTTACACAAGTATCGAAATCCCAGATTGTTAATAGAAAGAAATAAGAGGATGAGAAAGAAATAAATATTAGAATAGAAGAAAGAAGAAGAATATCACATCAAAATCTAACAGCAGAACGATAAAATATAATATATCAAATCTGTTTATACAAAAAACTGTATATACATACCAATCATCAGAGTACAACATATATCTGTCACAACGGAAATAAATTTTATATAACTATCGGTGAAGCCTCCTACTTCCAGTTCCTGAAACTTCAAGCAAAAACCTAACCTGTAAACATACTGAATCTGACCCGAGCACATTTGAAGCAAAGCAAAATTCACCTGGATCAGTCTGGAATACTTCCAGTGGTAAATTAAGAACACAAACAGCTTGTTTAACTTTAGAAATCCTTTTGAAAGAAAGGATAATAGTAAGACCATCCTACACATAAACATGGATGGTTTTTATCTTACTATAACCCAAAACATTTTTGATATATCAAAATCAAGTGATATTATAATAGTGTCTATCAAATCACAAATAAATAACCATCTAGTAGTGCGCTTGCATCTCAAGCTCTACATATTCATTATAAAATCAAAAAGCGCAAGGCGGTTATTGGAGAATGGATTCCAACTATGACAAGGTATGGGACCACCTTCCGATCAGTGTACTCTAGAGGGTATACACTAGGGTTGAACAAGAACATCTTGCAACTCGGCCACACATGACCGACCACTCATTTATCTTGAGTGTATCGAATATATTGCTACCCATTACGGTTTTAAGGGCCCACCGTATATCCGTGGAGATACAGAAATGAAAGAAGAACTAATATGAATTTTCTCAAGATCAGTGACAATATACCCTGCTTGGGAATGACCCGCCTAGCCATGCTGCCTGCCCGATTTTTTTCCATTTCCCGATCGATGAGGCTTGAGGTAACGTTTAACTTTTTTTAGAACTTCTGGTCATCACTCACTTTGAATGGCACATCGCCAGATCCGCCAAATCACTAATTGACGCCCACAAATATACTCTGCATGTTAAGTAAGAGAATTTCTCCACCACCAAACTTGGTACAGTTGTAAAAAATCAATCGTACGTGATCACTCGGAAATACTCTATCAGACATTCGTCCATACAAGTCATCTAGGAACAGGATGAACCGAAGATACCCTCCTACTGCATCCTATTTAGGAATCAGCCCAAGGATCAGTAGCGAGAAGTCCTTGCAAATCTGAAAATTTCAATCACGACAGAATCACAATCAAAAGATCTCCGCTTGCAATTAGATAAATTTGTCAAGTAGTTCTTCCGCTTATGAAGATCAACGGTGTTCGATGCTCCATCTTGAATCCTGCAAGTTAGTCACGTCCGCATAGTTGATTCGAAGTGGTTTTGGGTCTAGTTCCCATCCCGGTCTCTTCAAAACAACACGTCAAAAGGTACAGTAGAATATTATTCATTTGATAATCGGTTATTTAACTATCAAATCCTAACGATACTGTTAAGTACATAGGCAGCTCAGATCTTTTATATAAATGTTTCTTTTAAACCATTTCATTGATTTCCACAAGTCGAATCATATTTCTTATCTCGACAAAACTCTTTTGGTTTACGCTATTTTAAAACATTAATCCATATTCCCTATAAACAATGTGTTTACCAAATTTCCCTTTTTATTTCCTTTGTTAGGGAATATTACTATATTTCATAAAAACATCTGGTATTTCCCTTTTATCTTAGAACATTGTTTGTATTCTCAGAATCCTTTTGTATTTCCTTATTTTAAAAATATCACTATGATTTTATAGACCCAATTTTCATTTCCCTCACCATTGGAATATCAGTATATACCTAATTATTCGCTATAGATTTAATTATCACTTTATGCGGCCCAATATAAAGTCAAGCGACGTACCTTTACAATATATCCTTAAATAGTTTTACTAGATTTAAAATAATCACGCTTATGGAAATTATAACTATATTTCCAATATCCATTTCCATTCCAAACCCAATATGATCGTTTATTCACATTTTTCCGGAACCCAAAACTATTTGCTTATTTCTTCGAAAAGTGCATTTATCAATTCTACTTTTGGCCAACAATGTCAATAATACACTATTATGGAAACCCAATAGCTTTTATTTTATTTATAGATCTTTTGCAAATTTAAGTTGCAATTCTTTTCCTTAAGAAAATAATAAATCGTTCCACACCCTTACCCATAACAAACTAATACCATCTCACGATAATAGTGGAGCCGTTCAAGTTGGGGTATTCTAATTACCACTCAGATCTTATTCGACAACATTCTTATATCAAGATAGATAAAAGCTTGTAATTTAAAACCAATATTAAAACTATCTCAATAATCTAGTATATTGTTCCCATTTCCATTTATCTTGTTTTTATAAACCATTTTCCTTTATTTGAAGCCCGTTTCAGTTCACCAGTGAGTATATCTGCGTAGGACTTCTGCCTGTCCTGAGCTGTCTTCATGCGCCTGCGTATAAGTTCAATCTTTTCTGAAGTTTGTTTCATCATCTTAGGTCCAAGTAGAAGCCTTTCTGTAGATTCCCACCAACAAGTCGATGATCTACAGGATCGTCCGCACAATGCTTCGAAGGGTGCCATGCCAATACTAGCCTGGTAACTGTTGTTGTAAGCGAATTCTACCAAAGGAAGATGCTCTTCCCAAGTCCCTCCGAAGTCTAGGATACACAGACCCTCAAGAACCCCATTTACCCTCTCCGTCTGTCCATCGGTTTGAGGGTGATAAGCGGTATTCAAACACAACTGCGTACTTAATGCTTCTTGCAAGCTCCTCCAAAACTCACTGGTGAACAAGGGGTTACGATCACTCACAATACTGGAAGGTACTCCATGTAGACGGACTATCTCACGAAGATAAACTGCTGCCAACCATGCTGTCGTCCTCTTACTCTTAACAAAGATGAAATGAGCGCTCTTAGTAAGCCTGTCAACTATAACTCAAATACTGGTGTTGCCTTTCCTTGATCTAGGCAAACCATCAATGAAATCCATAGAGATGCTCCCCCACTTCCATTGTGGGACATCTAAAGGATGAAGTAAACCATTAGGCTTCATTTGCTCAGCTTTGACTTGCTGCAAAATCAAACATCGAGAAACAAACTCCGCCACATCTTTCTTCATCCCAGCCCAAAAGAAAACCATATCTTGATACATCTTATCACCGCCTAGATGAATAGTCATCCTAGAATGATGGGCTTCCTCAAGGACTGTCTTCAACAAACTCCCAACTCGGGAAACACAAAGCCTTCCATCTCATCGCAGCCACCCTCTACCGCCCATGGAATATCTACTGAGGTGACTAGAAGTCTCCCCTCTACTGAGCCTATCCAAGATATATGCTAACTACGGGTCCCCGCGTTGCGAAGTTCCTATCTGGTCCAACAAAGTAGGTTGCACCTCAAATGATGCCAACAAACCAGGTGTAAACTCGGTGAAGGGTCTAAAATCAAAAGTCGATATAAACTCCAAGCTTTTCCTCTCTACAAACAGAGGACTCAAAGTCACCCTCTAGCTACTCAATGCATCTACCACCACATTACCCTTGCTAGGGGTATAAGCAATCTCAAAATCATTTGACGCTAGGAACTCCATCCATCTTTGTTGCCTCAAATTGAGATCCTTCTACAAGAGCAAGTACTTGAGAGATTTATGATCGGTGTATAACTCGAACTTCTATCCAAGCAAATAATGATGCCAAGTCTTAAGTGCGAATACTATAGCAGCTAACTCTAAGTCATGGGTAGGGTAGTTCTTCTCATGAACTCTTAACTGTCTACCTCCATAACATACTACCCTCCCCTCTTGCATCAGAACCGCACCAAGCCCTGTACCACATGCATCAATGTATACTATGAACACTTTGTTGCCATCGGGAAAGGTCAAGACTGGGGCTGTTGTCAGAGCCCTCTTCAATCGCCGAAATGCATCGTCACAATCTATATCCCAAGAAAATGTCAGATTCTTCTTCGTTAGTCTAGTGAGTGGGGCTGATATCATTGCGAAGTCCTTAATAAACTTCGTATAATAACCCGCTAAACAAAGAAAACTTCTCACCTTCGTTGCATTCTTTGGGATCTGCCAACCTGAAACTACAACTACCTTCGCGGGATCTACTGGTATCCCATCTTTAGAGACCACATGCCCTAGAAATCTCACTTCTTTTCTCCAAAAGTGACAATTGGAGAATTTCGCCTTAAGCTTGTGTGCAAGGAGAGTTTTCAAAACCTCCCTTAAATGTCAGGCATGCTCTTCCTCGCTCTTCGAGAAAATCAAGGTGTAATCAACAAAGACCACAACTAACTTGTTTAGAAACTCCCAGAACACCCTACTTATCAGATCAACAAAATAGGCAGGTGCATTCATCAACCCAAAAGGCATAACAAGCCACTCGAAGAAACCATCTGGAGTTCTAAAAGCGGTCTTGTCTATATTGTCCTCGGCCACCCTCAATTGATGAAACCCCGTGGCTAAGTCAAACTGAGAGAAAATAGATGCACCAATAAGATGATCAAACAAATCATCTATCCTCGGAAGTGGGTGCCTATTCTTCTTAGTGAGTTTATTCAACTCCCTATAATCCACACATAAGCGAAGCGAACCATCTGCCTTAGTTGCGAATACTATTGGAGCACCCAATTCAGATATGTTTCGCCTAATAAACCCTTTCTCAAGTAGATCCCCTACTAGCTTGCTAAGCTCCCTTCTTTCTCTTGGAGCCATATGGCGCATAGGCAATGCAACTGGTTTTGCATAGTCTACCAAGTATATACAGAAACCATTCTCGTGCCTCGGAGGTAAGCCCCGAACCTACTCAAAAACATCAAGATACTCATAGACTATTGGGACAGATCGTAAATCATCGATAGATGCATCAAGCGACTCTAGTAAACTAAGCATAACATACCCTTTAGGGTCACAAGAAATCTCGAGGGTCCTCCTATGGGAAGTCAAAATTCTAAGGACCCTCCGCTCGCAATCCAGAATGGCACCATACATGGCTTGCCAATCCATCCCTAGAATCAAACTATAGCCCATGAAACCAAGCACGTATGCGTCGCACTCAAACACGACGCCTAAGACATATATTCTCAAACCCCGGCAAATCATAGACAAATGAGTCGTACTACCAATGCGGTTTGAGACAATGGGATCCAGAACCGTACTAGTACCAAGATGCAGAGACTCAACCACAAAATTAGATATAAAAGAATGCGAAGCGCCAGAATCAAATAGAGTTCTAACTGGATGATTGGAAAGAGAAATCAAACCTTCGATGGAAATTTTCCCACCTCTATTTGGCGCACTAGCCACGACAGCAAGCACCTGCCCTCGAGAAGATCCTTCCTTTTGACCCTGTCCTTTCCTCTTTGGGCAATCCTTGATATGATGTCCGACCTCTCCACAATGGAAACAAGCGTTCTTTCTTTTCTTGCAATCCATGATCACATGACCCTCGCGTCCGTAATAATGGCATGCCCTCTTATCTCGAGCTTTTCCATTCTTACCGCCCTTCTTTTGTTGTTGTTGTTCTTTCTTAGGCCATACTTTCTTGTTTTGTGTTTCCTCAACCTTAGCCTCTTTATTTTCACCCTTATCTTCTTCATGCATCAATGTCATATCAACAAGTTTCTCAAAAGTTCCCCTCATTGGAATATGAGACATAGCCAACCCATGGAGGGGTTCATTCAGTCCTTTAGCAAACCTCAAAGCTTTCTTGTGCGGGGTATTTACTAGCTCCAAACCAAACCTCGCCAATTGGTTAAACTTATTAACATACTCTTTCATAGACATGGCTCCTTGCTGAAGTGCTAAAAACCTTTCCATTTGCATACTTTGCTTGGCTTAAGAAATAAACTTCATTTCGAATCTCTATCGGAAATCATCCCAAGTCTCCACTGGACGTCCCGCATGTGTCACTTTCCATCAAAACGAGGCCTCGTCCTTCAGCTGCCAAATAGCTAATTGAATCTTCTTTCGATCGTCAACTTTAAAAATTCCAAACAAATCCTCCATCTCTTTAAACCAATTCGTTGCCTCTATGAAAGTCTCAGTTCCTTAGAATGGCTTTCAACCATAGCATAGAAATCTTTGTATATCTTAGAGAAATTATTAGCACGTGGAGGAGCAGGAGGAACAGTGGGTGCAGCTGGGGGAGCAACTTCTGCTTGACCTTCGGTAGGCGCCGTGGCCTTAAGATACCTATGGAACCAACCTGGTATTGTAATGCCCCCAGGAATATTAGGTTCCCCAAACATGCTGAAAAGAAAAGGAAAAGGGGATTCAAACAGAGAAACAAAAGATATTTCCTATGGCTTTGGGGAATATGTTTTTCAAAACAGACTTTTCTTTGAAAATTCTTTCTTTTTAAAACATTTTTGAAAACAATTTTCAAAATCTTTTAACCGATCTTGTAACCTTCAGCTCTGATACCAAATGTGACAACCCACGTCCATTAATGTCACTCTTTATTAGAATGCATTAAGTTTCGTGAAGCGTTATAGGTAAACATAAACAGAAACATTACAAGACAATATAAAATAATAATGGAATTAAAACTTTATTTAATAGAAAAGCTTCATGGTTCAAATCCAATTACATAGTAAGTCCGGAATACTGAAAACATAAAACTTCTGCCTTGTACAAAAGTCATCATCAGAGTACAATAATACATAAAAAGCATAATCCCTAAAATATAGCCATAATAGAGAAGGTACGAAATCAAGAAGTACATCTAAGAAACTCCAAGAAGAAGGAAAGAAGAATCCTGATCAAGCTTGAGTATTCCCACCTTGAGAACCGGGGGGGGGGGGGGGGGGGGGACGGAAGATAAAGAAGAGGAAACAAAATGGGTTAGCCATAAAGTCTGGCAAGTCCAGTTAATTTTAGCATATAAATAAGTAAAAGCATCATGACAAACATATAAGTTAGAGAGAGATAACAGTATCATAAGGCAGACATAACAAGGTAAACATGATAGAATATATTGCGCTTCTTCGATACTTTTCTATGCACCAATACTAGTATAACAAGAACATGATGATCCCAACAAGTACAAGATGGTAGACTTAGATGTACTTCTAGTGAGAAGTTTTTACCCCATACAATAACTGGTAGCCCAACAGAACTGACGGGTGTTACCCCAAACGATAATAACGGGCCCCTAAACAAGCAAGACTAGATGTACCCTAATTACTACCTCCAATCTATCAGCTCCCTAACTCGTAGATGCCCTGTGCTGGCCCCATGGTAGGATATATCACTTCCTAACGTGGCAACCCTTTGTTTACAAGATGTGCACAAACCATATCTACAGATGTCACAGCGTCTTATCTTCCCTAGCAAGCGGACCCATGCACGCACATGACTCCGTTGTAACGTGTCGTCAAACACCCTCACTCAAGTGACCTCTTATAATCAGTTTAGTAAGCGTGCCCAGACCCCAACCTAGTCCGGGGTTCCCCGTTTGATACCAAGATGGGTTATTGACTGAAATGGGTCCCATACACCAGATGATACAAGCTTCCTCCTAGACTTGCATCCCCACTACTAGGATTTCAATAGGTTATGCCTATTGGTTTAACAAGATTGCATGACCTCAACAGGTTAATTTTGTGGGCCTATATATATAAATATTACCCACCGCCCCAAGATTTACTTAACCCTCCTACTTATTCAATCAAATTTTCTTAACCCCTACTCAAGTTAACAGGCTTATGTAATCCTTATGGATCCAAACAGGTTAAGTATTACAAGTTTATTAGAATTCATTCATTTATGGTTATTAATGTGCTAGACCTCCCACATTAAGTCTACAACTTGCGGATGCTGGAAATGCCGGTTGGGTCTGGGCAGACTTCTTCCACAAGTCGGACTTAACCTCGTGTCTTAGCATGTTACATGTTTATGCACATAGACCCCTCACATTAGATTTACCACATGTGGAAGCTGGATATGTCGGGCAGTTCCGGGCAGACTTCTACCACAAGTGTAATCTAAACTCGTGTCTAAGCGCGATTACAATTTATAATTACTGTAAATCTAGGCATTCTCATTACTAATCAATTTTCATGTTTTTCATGCCCGAAATCCCCATCCGATCTACGATACAAATTATGCCCCAGATTTAGATTAAGATATGGATTATGCCCCCCCAAATCCCAAATTTTAGCTCAAGATCCAAATTATGCCCAAAATTCCCAACCATGTTTTACAATATGAATTATGTCCCAAACTAATCATTCCCAATCGTTCCCAATTTCATGCGTTCACGTATTTCAGCGATATGCCTAGGCTTAAATGTAGGGGTGGGCATAAACCACACCGCTATGCGGAAACCGCCCAGACCGAACCGCAAAAACGGTGCAGAAAACCGCGCTGGATTCTCTCTCTAAAGCAAACAACCCAAACCGAACCGACTCGCAACGATACGGTTCGGTTGCGGTTTGAACTTTTACCAAACCATATTAAAACGAACCGAACTGCATAGCTATACCGACAATGTTATGATAAAAAAAATTAATAAATTCCTATCTAACTTTTAGTTTAACGATATGTATTCTATTTTCAACGTATGTTGCAGTTATATTAGTTAAAGATAACACTGTGTTTTAACCTTCAGGCGACACAACGTCATATAATCGTAAATTGTTTGTTGATGGAAGTAATTTTCTTGTTTCATATTTAATACGGGTTCAAACCGGACCGAACCCAAACCGAACCTTATTACATCGAAACAGAACCGAAACCGGACCATTTGAACGGTTAGTATAATGGTTTGCATTTTTGATCAACCGTTTGATGCGGTGCGGAAGCGGTTTGAGCTTCAAACTGCACCGAACCGAACCGCGCCCACCCCTACTTAAATGTAGCCTGGCTATAAAACAAAAAGGGAAAGAGGGAGGGAAGAGAACAAGAATAGGCATATTAAATAAAATTGGCATATGATGATTGAATTGGTCATACTAACAGTATAGGCATAGTGACATGATTAAGCAGACTAATATAATAGGGATATCATAAATAGGCATGATGAGATCTAAACAGTGAATTATATGTACAGTTAATGACAGATCTGTTATGATTCAAATTACTAACAGGTATAGGCTAACTTATAGGCATGTCAAGATTACACTTTAGGTGTTTATATCTAAAAGTAACATAAACTTACCGTGTTTGGATCTAAAAACAAGGAATTTGTTGTAGATGTTGTAGCACAGATCTTTGAATTCGTATAACTTGTTGTTGAAGAAGAATAGGCTATTTTAATCTGAGTTGGGGTAGCACCTCGTTGTCGCCATTGATTTAGACGAATAAAACAATGGGATTAAGGTCCTTTATATAGCCTAGGGTTACCGAATCTGGTCAGAAAACAAGTCCACATACACAGAACTGGATCTGCCTTGGATCTAGGAGGTCGACATGGGGGTCGACATGGGTGTCGACACTCCTATTGTGGTGTCGAACCATGGGTCGACACCCTTAGGACTGGGGTCGACCCCTAACAGGATGATTTCCCCCTTGTTTTTCTCACCTCTGATTTTGATTTCAGGATTCATTATATATATATATATATATATGGCTTATACGTGTATAAACTTCAAACCTTATTAATATCTTCTTCATACAATGTATGTTTTACGCAAACTTGGTGTCTATCTTAAGCAGAATTCTGAGACGAACGAAATGGCGCTGTCCGTTTTACTTAATTCTCAATATTTAATTAAGTATTCCTTACTTTATCATTATAGTGTTCTCTTAAAATTGCAGGGTGTTACAGAGCGTTTCTATGAGGGTTTAGTTACAAGAAATCTCTTTGTTTTAAGAGTTAACCATAAATATGATATAGAGGGGAAAATGGGCCATAAGAATAAATGTTGACAATTTACATTAAAAGAGGAATTAGGAAATAAGTAAACTAGGAATGATTTACTTATAAAATTTGTCATAAATGAGAAATGTAAGGTTTATTAACGACATCTCTTTTAATGAAACACCAGAAAGTTCTAGGGTGACAGAGAGGATAGTGTCTAGGCTTGGGTTTGGAAAATACAAGTTTCCTGCTCTCCCTGGCTATCCCTAACTGATCCGACGGACGGGATGGTTACTTTCAAAACCTGATTTGAAAATTAATCAAAACCCTTTGAACTTAGAAAACACAAATATGCCTAACTCGAGGTTAGACTGAGTTGCGATGTAAACCTGCCCGGAACCAACCGGCATATCCAGTATTCGCAACAATATCTGTCTAATGTGAGTGGTCGTGGCTTTAATTTATCTAATTAAAGCTAGAACAAGAATGGTAGGGTTAAGTTAACTAAGACACTTAACCAATTCAACAAGATAACCAAACCGATGGGCGGGGTTAGGTTCATACAGACACTTAACACAGTTAAGCTAGAATGGGAGGGTTAAGTCCATAGGAACACTTAACCAACTTAACACAGTCAAGCTAGAATGGGAGGGCTAAGTCCATAGGGACACTTAACCAAACTTATGGTAACAAGACCAGATTTGTAGGGGTTAAGTAACTAAGAAAACACTTAGCCAAATTAACATGTTAACTAGACTAGAAGGCGGGGTTAAGTAAAGTTAATACACTTACCCAAATTAACATGTTAACTAGACTAGAGGTTGGGGCTAAGTAAATACACTTAGCCAATTTGATATGTTAGCTGGGCTAGACCGTAGGGTTAAGTAAACTTGAACACTTAACCATCAGATTGTGGTAAAGGAATAGGGTTAAGTCTAAAACATGAAGGGATAATACTTAACTGTTAATAACATGTTAGTTAAAACAGACGAGCAAGGTTAAGTTAAAAAGGAACACTGAACCAATACAGGGTGAATGGGTAGGGTTAAGTAATAAGAAATACTTAACCAATATAACTTGGTTTGTGGTGGGGTTAAGTCAACATGAATTACTGATAACACTTAACCAGTTTGACAGGATAAATGAAGAGGGTTAAGTTGGCTTGAATTGACTAAAGACACTTAACTAATCCAAATTGACGGGAAAGGGAACTAAGTAGTAAACCTTAGTTAAGAAAACAACGATTCTGGAAACTAAGTGGTAAATCTTAGCTAGTAAAACTAAGTAGTAATTCTTAGTATAACACGGGAAGGAGCAAATGTCCGTCTGAGCAAAAAGGAGGCTCCAACGAATTGGGTTACAAAGCCCGAGGCTTCGAGGGGACGTGAGGGTACTCTTGGTATCCCTCTGTGAGGCTGCAGATGATCCTCCTAGGCTCACAGAGGTTAAGGTCTGCGTAGAAGAACCAGGGGTATGCCTTGGTTGCAATATATGGCAACCTAAAGACTAGGATGGACCGGCGTGATTCGGTGTGAAAACGGTAGCCCGGTGATAGCAACTCGTCGTCTACCATCCATCTTGAGTCAATCGAGATACGTGAAGCGGAAAGGCGGAGAACTCCAAAGGACCATATACTCGCTATCTAGTTATGGGTGAGGATGGCCATAGGATAGTGAGGCACCGGGGCCGGCGTATAGTTCTCATTTTTCAAGGTGTGTCTTTCATTAGTTGAGGGAGGGGTCAAGTGGGACCATAGCCACTAGAACAAAAAAAGAACTTAGCATCTACATCGGCAGATATTTGAAAGCTCCCGACCGAGTTCTATATTCCTTGATTTGTCCTGACACAGGACTCGGGTCGCACATTACAGGACATGTGCATCTAGACAAGCGATAACGATTAGCGATACATGCATGGGGAAGTATAGGAACATATACCACTTTGGGTAGTGTGTCCTAGACTTGGGGGCATCGTTCGACAGGTAGCACAATCCCTAGTGTAATTAGGTGGCATAAATCCTGAATCCGAGAAGCGTTCAGCAGATAGCGTAAACTCTAGTTGAATCTAGAAGGCACTTGATAGAAAACCCTAGATTAGATCTAGGTAATAAATAATAAACGTATACCTGAAGGCAATGGAAACTACAGGGATTGGGATCACGTTAGCGTTACTAGTTGGGACACTAGTTAGGCTGTGCAGAGATATAGAAACCCGTATAACAAGGAAATAGCGAAGCGACGAAAGTATTAGAGCATATCCAGTTTATCTTAGCTTAGCATATCTTGTGTTAGTCTTGTCTGATCTTGCCAACCCTATCATCATGGTGTAATCTTGTATTCAGTTAATTCATGTCGTTTTTTTTTCATGTTCACATGCTAGAAGTTACTGAACTTACTCAGGCTTTATGTCTGACTCTGTTTTTCTTTCGTCTTCTTGTCTTCCATTCCCCCCCCCCAGGTAGTAGAGGAGGGAATAGTATAGCCCAGGTTAAGTTGGAATGTCACTCTTTCCCTGCTTGAAGATTTGTCGAAGTTTGCTTGGATTCTCGTTCCAGATGCTATGGTTGGCTCTTGCTAAAATCGAGGAATATAAATGTTGTTTTTATGCTTCTTTATTTTGTAAGACAGATGATACTCTGATATTGTAAAGAAATCATTGTACAAACTATTTTATCAACAAAGCAAAGTCTTATTTTCCGCTGTTTAATTTCTGTCTGTCTTGTAATTTATCTGCATCTTTTACACTAAATGCTCCGCATAACTTAGTGCATTCCCTTTGTGAGTGACACTAACGGATGTGGGGTGTTACATGAATGTTGTGAAGGAGAAAGATGGTGTAGTGCAGCAGAGTCTTAGATCTAGACCCGTAAAATGGCTCGGGTCGGGTAATAAACGGGTCAGGTAGAATTTGACTTGACACATTCAAGGTATATACATACCCGACCTGTTTAACCCGTTTAATAAACGGGTTGACCCGACCCAACCCGATTATTTAAAGGGTCAACCCGACCTGACCCATCTACCAAAAACTGCACTAAAAATAGAACAAAAACTACTGTTAAACTGCACTAAAAACACAAAAACACTGCTCTAAAAACTGCACTAAAAACACTAATACGATAATTAAAAACTACAGAAACAACACCAGCAATAGATTAAAGCTGCAATACAAATATTTTGAAGGTCCTATATAGTATGGTTACAAATTATAACATACAGAAACTACATGATTTAGCATAGTACAATTGAAATCGACAAAAGCTGCATCAAATAGCTAACATACACTGAATTAGATACTACAAGAATAACATGATTTCCTTCAATGCTCCAAGCAACAGCAAAAGCAAACCATGTTGATACTAGCATCAAGGCTCAAGAAGCATAAATACTGGACTGTAGTAAAAAAAACTTGAAACAGATACATGAAAATGAAACATTATCATACCGTTTAGTGACATGAAAGCAGATGGATGTTAATAAAAAAAATTGCTTACAACATATTGCATTGCGAATCTAGATGCTAATAAACTAAAACTGATACAGTAGTTACATAATTCTGGAAGAGATAACTAAGGCATTCAGTATACCAAATATGCTACATAATTCTGGAAGAAACTGAGCACAACACAGCACTGATGGTACCAACTACTATATATGCACATAAAAAATATAGAGCTTTCTACATGCATGAATTTTTTTAATAGTAATTTTCATTTTGATACAATTTTCTTTACTGTGGTTAGTATAGTTTTTCTAAAAAATAATCATGCTTTTTTCAAAACTAATATCATTAGCAGTAATCTTCACAAAATGTCACAGAAAAATTATAATATTTTCTCTGTTGAATATATTTGCCTAGTCCCCAATAGAATTGTATTAAAAAAAACAGTCATAAAACAAGTAATTTAAAGCAAGAACTAAGGGGCACAAACATTTATAAAGTTGGGACATGTTACTAACCAGTATGATAATGAGAAAGTACCCAAAGAACATTAAAAAGGATATATTAATGTTTAAGCATTAAAAAAAGACCCAAAGAACATTAAAAAAAGACAGCTAATGAGGAAATGCAACCTTCAATGTTTAAGCATTACAAAGACAATAACTTTAAGTTCATTTTAGCTCAACCAATTAACTGCTTGAAATCGTCAATGTGTCACTCTATACCAAGTATTTGTTATACAAATGCAAAGGTTGTTCGTAGTTCTTCAACTGCATAAGTCCATGACACATAAACATGCATTCCGAAATGAACTAACACATATCAATTTCCTTACAGTTGTTGGAGAACATTAATGCATTCAGATTATTTCTTTGCAGAAGAAAACTGAAATTTAAAAAAGCTATTAAACCAAACCTAACATCCTTGAATACCCAAATACATGTTTCAAACTGATTTTAAATTTGATTAATATTCACGTCGCCATTAGTTTCTTATTGTAATATTTCCAGTTTGGAAAGTACTCCATGTATGGCATTGTGTAAGTTTTTATTACATTCTTTATGGCAAAGATAACCTGAAGGATTTTTTGTTACATTCTTTATGGCAGAGAATATGCCTTCTTCAAGGAATTTACAATCAGTCTTTTTCTTAGAAGATGAATGGTTAATAATTATTTGGTCAAGTAATAGGAGCAAAAAGGGAAGTTCAAATATTTATATCATTTTTTATCTAAGCATTCCTCAAATTGCCATGTGCATGCAATGCAAAACATTTGCCACAGATACATTACGTTGCTGCAAATATGTCAGTGCAGTAAAACCTATAACTGAAATATATCAATGAAAAATTTCAGTTTACTGCGATAACTTGCCAGAAATTTGTTTACATCGTGTTAACATAAAGTGAAGAAAAAACACATCATATAAGATAAAGTAATGATTTCCACAAACTAAATAGGTTTATATATTTAATTTATTGATGTCTTTAAATAATTAGAAACACATATATCATGTTTTCTTGAATTAAAGAATTGCATTTTTAATAAGAATAGTTGTAAAAAATAATCCAAAATTTAACGTGTCTTCCCATATTAATCCCAAGTTTCGATTATCTTTAAATAATCCCAAGTTTATGGGGTCTCTTCACATATTGATCCCGATTACCCATTAACTTATTATAGCCGGTAACTTTTCTAAATTAATCAAAATCTGTTCTTCCCTAACCTGCGTTCGCTACAAAAGTTGATTTGAAAACAAATTCAATTTGATCTACTTCCTAAATGCATAGTCATACTAATTGATCTGCTTCTCTTACATCTCTCGGATTCTAATTTCACTTCAAAATTTTCTGATTCGTTATTGCTACAGTACTTATAAAAAAGCTGAAGTCAAAAGCCAAAAATCCGTAAGCTTTCCTTTAAAAATGAATGCCATGGAAAGGGAAAGAAGCAACAAACTAGCGAGAGAAATGAAAGATGAAGAAAACAGATGCAAAGGAGATCAAAACCAAGGACAGGAGGAGGAGTCACAAATACCGCTGATGGCACTGAACCATGTGTCGAGACTCTCCAAGAATGTCCAGTATTCCATGGATTTTAACACGAAAGTCCTAGGATTCGTTGTTATTAATCGGCCGCCGTCGTTGCACAGTTTTGATGGAGCCTGGTTGTTTAATTTCAAAGTCGGCATTCATCTGGTGCAGAAGAAAGATGACCAGATTCCTGATGCATATCCTGACTATCTTGATCCTATGGATAATCACATCTCTTTTCAGGTTTCTTATATGTATATATGAGTGCTTGGTGTGTTTTGCATGCAATATGAGGAATTATTTCAACCCACCCTTTCAAAGATCAAATCCCCTTTTCCCATAAATGTGTACCCTCCTTAACTAGGACCATTTCAACTCAACCTCGCACAATACATTCAGCCACTATTAAATCCCCTTTTCATTTCAACCTAATGTCTATCAATCCCATCGATTTACTGACGGATGAGAAGGCGGGTATCACGGACGAAGCACTAGCGGTGTTGTCGGCTGTGTGGATGCGACGAGGGGATGCGAGCTATCGGGGACAGCCGGGCATGTTTGTTTTTACCAAAATCCTAACATCTTAAATCTCGAGAATGGCACATCGGTCAGTGCATGGTGGCAAAGTCAGGACCTCAGGCGATGGTGGCAAAGTAGGTTATCGATGGGAGGCGATGCAGGTAGTCGGTTTGGAGTGATAGTGGAGGAAATGATTAGTTTCAGTGGCTATAACAAGTTAATTTGGGAAAGTGGCTTAAAACTAGCTATAGCAAGTTGCCGGGTAACTGGGAACAATATGGGAAGGGACCCCCCAAACTTGAGATTAATTAAAAATAATCCAAACTTTGGATTATTATGAGATGACACGTGAAACTTGGGATTATTCTTGACAATTATTCCTTTTTAATATTACAAGTGCGAACGGGCCAGTGCAACGCATACATGTCTCAAATGATTGTTAACAATGTATTATTTAACCGATGTCAAATAAATTTTATAAATGTTATGACACTGACAATATTTGTAATAAACTTGAAATTCATAATCCACCTCAGGCATGTAGCATAAATTTGATAAATCATTAACATACCTTTAAAGCAATTTGACCCATCTGTAATTTGCGCTCCAAAAAGATCAAGATGAGTCAAAACAAGATGCACTGCAACATCACACGAACGTAACAATATATCAAGTTTCATGGTTCCATTTATTCAACATAGTAATAAAATTAATGCTCTTATATAGATAGCACTGACACAAATACCTCTCATTTAAAACCTTCTGCTTTCTTTTCGTTTTACCAACCCACATTAGCAAAATATGAAATATTGATTTCTTGTTTCTTCCTAAAAAGTAGTACATGAAAATTCTAAAGAACAATTTGCCAGCTGCAATAAAGTAGAGAAAGTTCGAGCTACATCATGTTTTGGTTGTCCTCTCACAACATCTGTAAAAGTCATGTTACTAAAACCAATATCATAGCAAGAATAAAACATTTACTATTTCAAGTGTAAAAATATGCATGTCAGTACCTTATACGCTTATACTACGACACTCGGATGGAGTAGAAACTTCAATAAGCTACTCGGCATCAACATGAAATTTGAAATATCTTCATTTTCTTGTTCCACTTCCGATGCAATAACATTTCAATACAACCAATCACATGTGCAGAGTAATGCTTCCACAATATCATCCTTAAGAGAACTACGATAATCATCTATAACCCTTCCGCTAATGCTAAATGCACTTTCAGAGGCAACGGTAGTAATAGGCACGGCTAGAACATCTTTCGCCATGAGTGAGAGAATAGGATATTTGAGTTGTTGAGATTGCCAAAATGAGAGAATATCCAATGGTAACTTACGATCCAACAACATATATTCTAGATATAACTTAAGTTCTGAATTATGAGAACTTTCAGCAAATTCGGAATTTCTGAATATGTCAAATTCTTCCATTACATCGGTTCATTCTTGAGAGTAAGGTCCTATAAACAAATCGCTACAATCTAATTCTTTAGACCTAATTGCTTCATTGTTAAATTCCTTCTCTAATTTTCTTATACTCCTCATAAAGACCTTTTAATTTTGCCTCTACAATCTCAACTCTTTCACCATAATCATTTCTGTAAAGCTTTTTGTAACAATACTTGACAAAATCCATCTTATACAGGGGATCAAGAATGCAAGCAATGTATTAAATTCACTCCAATATTTATTGAACTTTAAAAACATGCTACTTGCCATTTCATACATAAAATCGTCAACTCCCATACGTTTTTGCAATGTGAACAAAACCATAACAATTTTTGGGAAAAACAAATTTGAAGTTGAATACTTCGTTCCGGAAAATAAACAAGTGGCATCATAAAATACTTCCAAAAAATCAGCATTTTTTTTACATTCATCCATTCCTCTTGTGTAGGACAATAAATATAATTCTTATCAGCAAGCTTTAAAAGACTAAGTGCTTGTTTATAATATATAGCACTTTTTAACATAATAAATGTCGTATTCCATCTTGTTGCACATCTTGATGCAATCCTTTATTACTATTATCCAAAGATAGATCCCCTATGCATTCGATAAAATGTTTCTTTCTTGATTGCAAACCTTTAATATACTTGATGCTTTCCCTCATATTACTTAAACATGAAGCAATGCATTTTAAACCATCTTGTACCATTAAATTTAAAATATGTGTTGTACATCGCACATGCAAATACTCTCCATCTGCCATCAAGGCATTACGATATAGTAAATGGGACTCTAATAGCTCTACAAATTTGTCATTGAAAGAAGCATTGTCTAACGTATAAGAAAATATTTTATCTTCAATATTCCAACTAAGTAAAAGACTATATATCTTTCCAAAATAGCAGCTTCAGAATGGGGAGGTGGCATAAAACAAAAGCTAAGCAATTTTTTTTTTTTTTGCAATTTCCATCTGTTGTCTATGAAGTGTGCAGTTAGAGTGATATAGCCATCTGTATTAACCGATGTCTATAAATCGGTTGTCAAACTAACCCTCCCCGTACAAATTTTCAAAAAACATTTAAGCTTGGATTTTTCCTTTTCATATATTTTAAAACATCTACACGGGATGTATTTCTTGAAAAGGATAAAACTCTATTGTTAAGATATGAATGTATATCACAAATGCCTTTATAATAAAGAAACATAAACGGCAGATTATGTCTAATGACTATCTTGGCCATTAATTCTCTATATTTATCCTCATTGAAAATAGTCTGTTTTTGTTTCAATGCTTTGGCACTTATCATTGAACATTTCGGTATATGTTTTCTTGGATTGGAAGTACCATGTTTACCACCCTAAATGTATGACTTCATGCATTCCTTACAATAACATGTTTGTTTCTCCCCTTCAGCAACTTCATCTTTTTGAAAATACTCCCAAACTTCAAAATGAGTACTCCTAACTCGTTTTTTTCCTATGGAACTATTTACCGAATCACGTTCATTCTCCATATCCATAAGAATGTTATCATGTTCACCCGAATCCATAATTTATCACCTTAAAATCACAAGAAAAAAATTAATTACAAAATGCTATGAACTATAAACAAGTCTGAAACTAACAGTTGCCACATTTAACTTGACATTATTACAACAAAATAAAGTTCAAGTCTCGGGGAAACAAGTGAATAAATAAAGTTTCAGTTACATTCGAATGCAAACCACAATAATTCATAATTTTTCTCATGCATATGGCTTATTATTTTACCCTAGCACCATTGTGTAGTGTCCGTGTTAATAAAAATTGAAGAAACTGCGCTACACTTTCATGAAGAAAAATAGTAATTGAGGAGCAAAAATACAGTATTAGGTGGCGTGCCTTGGACGAAAGCAAATGGCTCTAAAATCAATGAAATTGTGAACTGGAAGAAGAATCAATGCAACATTGGATCTTCCATATGATAAACTATGCAGTAGTTTTCTAACGATACTGCAGTCAGTAGGCAGTATATGGCATTGTAAAGCAATCCCAAAGTTAAATCAGTTTTGTTGCTCACAAGATATGATAAATACATCCTCCTCTTTTTTACCAGGAAATTAGACCATTTGGGATGTAGTTCGGTCTCTTTATCCTCAAATTATGTATATCAACTTACTCAGCTAATCACAGTAGTTAACTAATCCTATGAAAAGTAACTAGTGAAAAACATTTTCAAAAATAAAAAATAAGTAACTGAACACTGTAGATGGGAAATGCGGATGAATACTGAAGACATAAATTGATTCAACATTGTATGGTTGCAATAAAATCATGTTGAAATTGTGATATGTATTCTTAAATGAATGTTTGATGCGATACAAAATAGTCTGAATTCCAAACAAGCTTGAACCGTTCTACATCTCCTCTGCTACTATGTATTCTTACATATTTGAACTTTGATAATTTAATGTCTTTCAATGTAACAGGTAAATGTGAACTCTGCTAATTTAATGTCAAACCCTCTACCCGAATTTGTTCTAGATGTAATTGAAGAAATGAAATCTTGAACTAGCGATTGCAACAACTGAAAACAGAACGAATTTTGGAAACAAAAATGAAATGTGAAGCAAAAAAGGATTATCTTACCCATGAGTTTAAGAAATATTCTACTTGTTCTCCTTTTCAAGCTGCCTTTACCGCTTACTGGCCAGAAAAAACAACAACCAAAATTAAAACTTGAAAAAATTTGCAAACAAAACCGAACTACAATCGGACCTACGTGTATCAAGCTAGGATTGAAGGCAGTGTAATCATTTCAAACAAAGCCGGCGAATTTGACGGTTTTCAAGCCACAAAAAAGGAGAAGATCTGAGGAAGCGCTTTTTTTCTCTATCATAATTCAAAGGCTAGGGTTATGGTGTTTTGCAGATCTGAAGGTACATTAGGGTAGATGGGTAAACGGCTTGCGTTGATTCTAGACCCTTTGTTTATTGGCTGAAGCGGGTTGGGTTTGAAAACGAAAAAATTAAATGGCTCAAACCCAACCCTATTAATACTAGGGTAAATGCGCTGGGTAAAAGGGTTAGGATCAGACCTGAAATCCCTACCTAGATCCAAAATAAAGGGAAAAGATTCTTATTTAATTGTAGTTACAATGGTATTCATACAAAAACAGATATACAGGTTAATGAATCTACTTGCATTGAAGTCCAGAACATAGTTTGGTATTGTACAAGCAAGCACAAGGCCCACAAACCGAGAAAACAACTTAGTGTTAGGTGTTCTCACTTGGTACCGATCTGGTTTACTTAGGAAAAGCGAACTCTTTCGCTTTTCTGCTTAGTATCGCCTATTTAATTTGTTACAAACTATTCTCCGTAACTCCCCTTTCGAAATGTTGACACAAAAATCTTTTAGCACAGTGGGTAGTGCGTAGTGTTTGCTTTTCAGAGTGGTGGGGTTCGAGTCCGCATTCGTCACATTTGATATCAAAGTCCATGCCAAGTCGGAATTGTGAGTGCGTAATGTTGCGGATGTCGGTCGGTGTGGTACTAATGTTGGTTATATGCACAACACCTCGATGATGAGAAACGGTAAGCCAACGAGGATGTTGTACTATTTAAGATGGTAATATGTAACATCCCTATTAGCCAAATTTATGGTTAACTCTTAAAACAAAGAGATTTCTTGTAACTAAACCCTCATAGAAACGCTCTGTAACACCCTGCAATTTTAAGAGAACACTATAATGATAAAGTAAGGAATACTTAATTAAATATTGAGAATTAAGTAAAACGGACAGCGCCATTTCGTTAATGATAAACTTGTATTTTCCAAACCCAAGCCTAGACACTATCCTCTCTGTCACCCTAGAACTTTCTGGTGTTTCATTAAAAGAGATGTCGTTAATAAACCTTACATTTCTCATTTATGACAAATTTTATAAGTAAATCATTCCTAGTTTACTTATTTCCTAATTCCTCTTTTAATGTAAATTGTCAACATTTATTCTTATGGCCCATTTTCCCCTCTATATCATATTTATGCCTTTTTGGTATGTAAACTATACCAAATTAAATGTCACTAACCATGATTTTGCTAAACCTGACAGGTACTCCCAATTAAGGCCAATTTCAAATTTATGCCAATATGCCAAATTAGCTAACCCAATACTGCTTTAACATTCTAATTACAGTTCATGTCAAACTAGACTTACTATTCTAGTTCACAGTTCATGTAAATGCTAGATTTACAAGTCAATACTATATTCAAATTACACATCCTATGTCAAATTTATCCAATTTACATTTCTATGAACATGCCATAATACATGTCCCCAATTTATGCCAATTTCCAAGTTTACATTACGTTTTTAGTAAATTTCACATTCTGCCCAAATCGTATTCCCACCGTTCGTATAATCGTGATTCAATCTAGATTATAGATAAATCTAGATTCGTAGAAAATAGGGAATGAACCAAAGATGCTATGAAAAAGATAAGCATAAAATGATAATTTACTAATTACAAACCTAACGAATTTCACTGAAATTGATCTAAAACATCGAAGGCATATAGGTCTGAAAATCTATTGACATAAAAAGGGTTGAATAACGACGTAGGTTCAAGAACGTGGGTAGACCTAACTTAATAGGTAAATTCCCAAGGTCTAAAACCAAAGAAAACCAAGAATAGGCAGAATAGAGATGCAGGTTCAAGAACATGGGTAGACCTAACTTAATAGGTAAATTCCCAAGGTCTAAAACCAAAGAAAACCAAGAATAGACAGAATAGAGAATCAGGTTTAGACCCAATTTCACAGTCATAAAACTTAAGCAGCACTTTCCTAGTCATGAATCACAGTTGTTCTTGTTATGTCATAGGCAATAGTTTATGTTTCCTAATGAAAGGCATAAGCTTGTGTCCATAGTCAAGGAAATAATTCTCACAGTCACAGTCACAGTCATAGGCAATGTTCATAGTCATAGGCGATATTCATAGTCATAGGCAATGTTCATAGTCAAAGAGGCATATGGTTATAAGGTCCATAGTTTCATAGTCACAGTCTCATTTGTCCTCGAATCATAATAGTTCTTAATTAGGTCCAAGAGTATAAGCACAGATTCGAATAGAGAGAGAGAGAGAGAGATTTGGCATATTCTTTTATTCCTTTAATTTCATGTCACGAACATAGAAAACGTTCAAATCTAAAAATAACTGACTTACAGAAATTAGATTAGATTCGTAGAAAAACAGTCGCTGCAGTCGTTTGAATCTTCACTTGAAATCCTAGCTTGACTTGAACCTCTTCTTGAGAGTATTGAACAGCATTTCCTCGTCTCGATTTATTTTATATATTATTTATTTATATATGTAACAACCCGAAAATCTGGGCCAGTTTAAAATTTTTATTTTGGCAATTTTAGCGAATTTTGAACATTTAAAATGAATTATTTTAAATTATATCGACGAAAATTTATTTTGAATATATTTAGAACGTATATAGTTATATACGTCGTCGTTAGAATATAAATAATTATATATAATTATAAAAGGAATTGAAAATGGCGCGGTAGTTCGATAATTCGATTTCAAACTTCAACTGAACATACCGGGTGCAAAACAATCCGGATTTTAGCGAAACCCAAAACATTAGGTCCGGGCGAAATCCGTATCGTTACAATATATTTTCTCAGAGGCAGCATAAGGATAGAAAAGAATTGTGAATAGAGAAGAAGATCAGAGTTGTTTATATAGTGTAGAAGTCAAAGAATCTGGTCAGAATGGCGTCCGGATACAGAGAAACGAATCAGGTTCAGAAAGCTGGAAAAAGCGAGGGGGGGTCGACCCCCAGGTCGACTACCCGGTCGACCTGGGTGCCCCAGGTCGACTACCCAATCGACCTGGGTGCCTTGGGCGGGAAAATTCCCGCCCAGTCCAATCTGGGTCCGATTTTTGAATTTCGAACTCGTTTTCTGACCTGTTTTGAAATTTGAACTTTGTTGAATCTTCCAGAGGCCATATCTTCTTCATATGGACTCCGATTTACGCAAACTCGGACTCGTTTCCATGCAGAATTCCGAGACGAACGCAATGGCGCAGCCCGTTTCTCTTAATTTTGATTTTAACTTTTAATTCTGCCTTGATTCGTGAATCTTAGTGTTAAAGAATTACGGGGTGTTACAATTCACCAAACCACTATTCTTGGCAGTTGTATACCTAAGAACTTGTCACTCTTTTTTGTACTTATGGTTTTTAATTCCATACTAACTCTTTCATATTCATAATCAATAAAATTATAAAGTGGAAGTACGACAAAGATTTCTAACAATTATAAAAATGTTGCGTCTCTCTGCGCTTTTTATTTGTTGTTATCTGCTGGATTTAAACCGTAAATTTTTTCAATAATATCCAGTTTTGAAGTTAACAATTATCCAGAAATTTATAAATAAAATTGGACGATGAAAAGAACATGACTTGCTAAGCTTTTACACCTAAAATCAACATTAAACACAAATTAAGAGACAGAGAGTTCTTGGTGTTGAATCATTTTGTCTTTATGTAGAGATGAAAATCATGGGGAAATCCAATGGTGGAGAACCATTGTGTCACCAATTGTGTCAATGTTTTGTGTCTAAATAGACTTTGGTAAATTCTGTTCAAACACCGCAAATTGCTTTACCTACACCATGGGATTTTAAATAAAATTCCAGATCAAATTGGCCTTTTTAAAAAAGAATCAATATTAGAGAATGAAAATATATACAATTCTCCTTTGTTTGCATTATGTATAGTCAATATAATTTCTCTTGTAAAGTTAGTATATTATAAATTAATTTATATCACTAGTTAAATTAATTTTATATTTATTTTGAGGATTAAAATATATTCATCTCGTTACAAGCAATATTTATATACAGTCAATGTTCACAGTTTTCACTTTACTGAAATATAAAAAATAAAATTTAAAACTAACTACTAAAATTAATGTTATACATAGTACTTAATTCTTCAATCTATCATTCAAATCTAATCATGTTTAAATTTAATACCAAAATTTAACTAGTTTAACTTTCTAATATTTAAATAAATAAGTTCAAATTTCCATCATCTAAAATTAAAAGTGATTTAAATATAAAACAATCAAATAATTTAAGATACTATGTTAAAATAAAAGTTTTTTTTTTTAGTTTTAGGTAAATATATTGCAATGAATTCCCAGTTTTATGCAATTTAGTTTTAAGGTTAAAGGGAGGAAAAGTGATGAAAATATAAAAGGGTAATTTTGTGAAAGACATGGTGGATGAAAAGAAAATTTTGGTGTATGCTATTTTATTTCATTTTACGGTGTATGTTAAGGAATTATAGGTGTATGAATAAAATTAGCCATAGACTTTTCCATATTTAAATGTGATTTACAATTATTTATTGGAAAGATAAAAATCTCTGCTAACAAAAATAAATAAATAAAGTGTAGTGCTAAGGGCACCCCAATATGTTCTTCCTAATACCGCGACTAAAATATACCGTAAGAATTAGTATTAAACTCTTCTTAATACCTCACACTTAAAAAACATGGGCTATCACACACTTTTACCTTATTTATATTTTGCTCGATATTCGTTCGTCCTTATTTCTAAAACCAATCAACGAGCTATACCTCAGATCTATAACCGATCAACGAATTCTACGCCGCAATGCTGAGGAATATACAAAAGCCATGAATAAGGCTTGAATTAAGCAAACTAGAAGAGAAAATGAGAGATTAGAGTTTTTAGATCACCAAATAATTGGGAGACTACCGTACGAATTTGAATTTTTCCGTGAGAGATGCGAATAAGACAACGATTACGTGATATTAGAGTTTTTAGATTAGCTTAGTACGTGATTAGTTAGACAAATAATGATTGAGTGATAAATTAAACTGAAAAGATAATGTGGTATTAGAAAACATACAAAATGTAATGAGTTTTATTTGTTTAAGTGCGATATGAGGAAGAATTCAAAATATCCTTAGCATCAAACTAAATAAAATAAGTTGTGCAACTTGGCATTGGCCTCCGTGGAGTACATGGGACCAAACGACAAATCGCCTGAGAGTGACAATTTAGACGATAACTTGGTCTGCGTTGATAACCGACCCCAAGTTGGTGCTTTCAATCATCTTCCTTCCTGAAGCTTAGTTTCCGAAAGACTCAGGTTTGCTGCTGCTGCTTCTTCCTATACTCCCCTCTAACCCCTTCTTTTTCTGAATTGAGATCGCGTTGTCTAGCTTTTTCACTTCGATGTTTGAATTGTAATAGCGATCCAGTATTGGACTCGAACGTTCTGAAATAGAATCGCATATTTTACATGGGTTGCGATACGGTTTAGGGGAGGATGCGATTCCTACAAATCGCGATTCGGAATGTATGATCTCGCCATTATTGCAATCACTGTATATATGTATGTATATATAACATTGAGATTTATGATACTAACATAGTAACATTTAGTATAAAAAGGCAAAAACTTAAAAGCAATATAAAGAAAGAAAGAAGCAGCAAAGCTCGGTAGGCTAAGTCTTGTTGCTTTTTATATACATGTCAAAATGCATGAGAGAGAAGGAGAGTGTTTTGAATGTTTCCCAAAATATGGAAATCAAGAAAAAGGCATTTTCAGTTTAGATGTTAAAACCACTTTTCTAATCCTTTTTCCAGAGATTTAAAAAATACTTAATCAATTGCATTTTGGTTGATATGAACATGCAAAACTGGAAACTATAAAACTAGGAAGTTATAATTTTCCGTGTGACCATACAGTGGAAATTATTTTTGGCGCTAGGCCACAAAAGCTTCCTTACGTTGGCTAGGTTGCTTTACAAAATGTGTGTGTGCAACATTAAACACCAAACGCTACCCTAACAGTCGGGTATTAAAAAGACTTATCTGATATTCAGAACATAAGATATGTCCCTATATCTTTAACTGATCCTCTTATTAATTCACTTTCACCGTTCCACTTACCTTTCCAAATTAAAAATGCAAAATCAAAACATAGACCAAAATATAAATCAAAATGAAAAATTTAAGATTCAACGGTGAAAGTGGAAATAATGTTGAATCCTCGTCAGTTTACGCATGTTAAGACCATGTACCCGCATTAATTACTCTATCCAAGTTCAATTAGGAGCTCATTATTCCTGTAAGAGTAAAATAGGACATTGAGTTTCTAGTTAACATGTTTTGTCTGATGTAATAATTTGTTAGGCCTATTGTTTTATTCGATGAAATATGTTAGTCTATGCTAATTTTATTCAATAAAGTGTATAATTTATGTTGTGTTTTATTCTATGGAGCGTGTTTTATGTAATTTTATCATGTTGCATTTTAGCTAAATTTATTTAAAATAATATTTACACACCAGTTTCCTTCAAATGCTATATTGAGTTACTATACGTATTAAAAAAAATGTTAACGTAAAATAACGTTAGATAGAAAGTGAATCTGTTAGAAGCCCACATCCGAATATAAGGGATGATCTTGGTGGAAATTTGAACAGTGGTCGTATTCCTTATACATCATAGTATAAGGGCATCCTGCTATTTTTCTTTAGGTTTAAGCAATTATAATCCGAATTAGTGACTTGCATGCAAATTTCTTAAACTTTAACCGAATGTTTGCAGCCTTTAAAACAAAACTATCCTTAGTCTTGATAAGTAAATATACAGACCTTTAAGATTGAGTTTCCCTTTGTTATGCATAATAATAATAATAGTAATAATAATAACAAAACAATAACAACAACAACAACAATAATAATAAAGCAAATTTTGTGGATATATACTTTAATTTACCGAAGTTTAATATTATAATTTTGATTTAGGTTTATTAATCAGTTGTGAAATTATGAATAAGAAGTTTTGACTTTTGAAGGAATATTGTTTATGTAAAATTTATTTTTCGTCTGATATTGAGACCTTTTAACTATAGTGTATACTATGTAGTAGTTATTTCTTAATACAATCTGACTGATTTTAATCTGAGTTGAATGCATGTGCATTTTTACTTTTGCTAATGAAGTTTTTGTCTCATGAATGAAAAAGAAACTAGATCATAATGCAGTCATGGAGCTCAGATAGAGATTATCTGGGAAGGAGAACAACCCAATAGGAAGAAAGACTTTAGAGATATTATATGTGTTATTAGTGTCATCGGAAATTTGGAATAGTCAAATTCTTTCATGGACGCCTTGAACAGGAATACTTGATATGGTTTCTGGTTTGACTAGAATTGAAATACTCTTTCCATTTTGGACCGAACCGGAGCAAGAATTACCATTAATCTCTCAATCTTATTTTGAAGAATTTTAGTGGCAATATTTGAGATTTTGGTATTTTCGATCATCATGAAGATAGCTTCCAATTGTTAAGCGTACCGGCATAGTTCAAAAATATAGTAGTTCTTCTTTTATATTGTATTCGATTTGATATAAATAATAGTATAAATGTATAGAAGGTTAGGTAAATGCACGCTTATCATCATTGTTTCATGAAGACCTGTTCTTAACTTGCAAGAGGCGGGTATGTTTGAGGAGGGACGGAGGATTGGCTTATAAAGAATAGGGGTAAACTTACATGGAAGGGGATGGATATAATCTGATAGTGATTAAAATAATGACTCATAGCTAAGTTATTCATTTGTATGCACCCTATGCTTTATAATAGAATATTGTCACCATTTAGTTTTGATAAATAATTTACTGCACTCAATTTATTTATTTTCCTCTGCAAGATTGTTCATATATGATGATATAATATTATTAATTTTTATTTCATGTAGAAAAGGTCATCATGACTTGATATTTTAGGAATTGTGGCAGTAAAATGATTAACACTTATGTTTTATTCTATATTTTAAAGCGTATATACTGGTTAATGGTCTCATATAACTTAATATTACACATAGAAGTGTACGTGTGCACCACACCCCTTCCCCCACACAACGCGCACACACAGAGCATTCACTGGCACCCCAAATAGTGTAGCACCCCAGATATCCATGATTTTCACCACAAGTTTCGAATTAAATAATAGTTACTTTCTCTATTTCCACTACCACTACTATTTAAATTGGAACTATTGTGGAAAACATGAGTCATTTATCATGCCTATTGACTTTATTGTGCCTATGGAGATGGAAAGCATATTGTATGTTTCTATATAATCCACTTGCCATAGTAATAGTTAGATAATATACTTCTCACGATATCGTGAAACCAACTATGCTTTTTTTGATTGGCGAATGAATTCATATCTTTGATAATTGTTCTGTCTGTAGTGTTATACTATTTTGATGTCAACGTGAACTACCAATAATGTGCTTTTACACATTATCAAATCCAAATATCACTTAACAATGAGATCCAACATTTAAACTTAACTTACAAATTCAAAAGCTCTCTACAGATATTGTCAAATCTTAATTTCACTTAAAGATAAGATTTAACAAAAATATTTCTATATATGAATTCGTTTTTTTAGTTAATAATATAAATACAAATTTAAACTAATAAAAAAAATTAGATGTTGGGGAATGAAAATTCAAACTAACTGCACATCTAAAAATAGTCGTTGTACCACCTTTCGGGAATGAAAATTCAAACTAACTGCACATCTTAAATGGTAGTTGTAACACCTTTCGGGAATGAAAATTCAAACTAACTGCACATCTTAAATAGTAGTTGTAACACCTTCAATGTTACTTTTTTTAATCTGCGTAAACTACTAAAAACGTCCTTCTATAGATGTCAAATTTTAGTATCACTTAAAAATATGATCTAACAAATAAACTTGCTTTACAAATCCAAAACTTAACTCTACAAATATTATCTGATCTTACTATTGCTTAAAAACAAGATACAAATATTTTTTTTTTTTACAAATTTATCCTCTATTAATTATTAATAAAAATGAAATTTCTTTACAAATTTATTCTCTATTTAATTATTAATAAAAATAAAAATTCAATCTGACAAAAAGTAGATATTACAAATTAGAAATAAAAATTCAAATTAACTACACATGATTTCAGCTCAAATATATCTACATATTCATGCAAAACAATTTTTTGTGAATGTGCCATACATATCCAACTTGTCGAGACAAATTCACGCGTGGAGTGCATGCCATAACGCTTGTTGTAATAAGTACGTTGATTTGTGAAACCATGCTATAACCTTTTGAATTGTTTTTTCGAAGTGTATAGTGTATACCTGTTGGGTTTGCTATTGAAGTCACCATATGCAGGGGCATGTGTAAATTTGCACTTCTAAACCTTCTTTTTAAAACTACCCTTTTCGTAACTTTTATTTTTATTTTTATTTTTAAAACATTTCTGACTTCCAATATTCGGGAACTGTAGGACTCATTTGCTTGATATATTTCCGATAAAGTATTCTTTAGAAACACCAGCATATACTCCCTTCAAACCAACAATTTTTTTTTTTTTTTTTGGTGGAGCAATCACTGCATTGGTCTACTTATTGGTGCCTTTGGTAGATGTATTTTTCCTTTATTTTCATTCCACCCTCTCTTGCATTATCCAATATAATTTCTTTTGAGTATTTTCCAAGCCTTGCTTTTCCTTCAATTCATCTGATGGGAATATTGAATTTGAGCTTGGAGCTCTAGATTCTCTATCTTTCAGCATAAATTCTTCCTCTTTTGTTTTATTCTTGCATGATTCTGCTTGAATATTTTTGTATTAAGTTTTTTGAGTGAAGAATGAAACCTCAATACTGCTGTTGTATTATTGAAACTTGAGTTGGATAGACCTGAATTTCTGTGTGAATATCGGGTAATATGGCTGTTTCCCAAACCTTTCCTACTGATTTTTGTATTGTTAATCTTTGTATGTTCAGTACACAAATCCAAACAGACACATACATTTGCTGGCATGCATATACAGAAACTGATGTATCTGATGCTTGAAAACCCTTTATTTATGGCAATTTATGTCAGTCCTAGATTTTTTAAAAATCTTTCCATATTTCATGTTTGTATAGTGCAAATTTTTTGTTGGAATTAATAAATTCACATCGACAGAATGGCTGATGATTATGATATGAATGATGTTGAAAATAACATGGATGAGGAATCTCATAGAAGAGAAATGGAAGAGTCTTCCGATGATGATGAATATGGCAGATCGGTATGTTATGGTCATATTTTACTGTCCACCACCAAATAATTTAACTTTCTTTTGTACGATCCAATAAAGGAAATCCGTCCACTTTTTCTGATATTATTATTGTAGCTTGCAAAAAAATAACAACCTTGATATTGTTATTTTTCTGCAGACTAGTAAGTGTACATTGAGTAATTTTTAGCCATAGAGATGTCACTGCTCCATGGTTAGTACTGTTACATGTATGTTTTGAGGCCTATTACAATTGATTCAAGACATTATACTATCAAGTATTGTCACATGCCTCTTCGCATGGGTTCTTCTTTGCACACTAATCAACTTTAAATGGCTAAACATTCACTTTCATTTGATAATCCTATGTAAGGTGCATTCAACAACTTTTAACCATTACAGGCTGATATAGCAAAAGACACATCCTCTGCAGAAGCTAGGAAAGGAAAGGATATTCAAGGAATACCTTGGCATAGGCTAAGTATTACAAGGGATAAATACAGACAAACCAGATTAGAACAATACAAGAATTACGAGAATGTTCCAAATTCTGGAGAAGCTGCAGCAAAGGTAGGTTTTAATTTAATCAGGTTAATCCTCTTTTTTTACTTCATCTTGTTTTTCTTCATTCATTAAGCAATATAAATTTCAATTTTCATACAGGCCTGCAAACCAACCAAAAAGGGTGGAAAATACTTCGAGTTCTGGCGCAACACAAGATCTGTTAAATCTACTATTCTTCATTTTCAGGTATATTCTAACAGCATGATTCTATTATGTTTTCCATTTCTGCATATACATTTTCACTTTCTATACAACATCGAACTAAAGTTATTATTATTATTATTATTATTATTATTATTATTTTTAATTTTGACATGTTTCATGGTACAGACTATGGAGCTGATAAACGAAAAACTACTATTAACTAGGATATTTCATATGTTTCTTATACTACTGTTTCCATATTCATAATACTACATATACAAAAACAATTTCTGTAAATCCTTACAGAAGTTATGTGGCCTAACATTAG
This sequence comes from Allium sativum, assembly GCA_030737875.1. Lineage (NCBI taxonomy): Eukaryota > Viridiplantae > Streptophyta > Magnoliopsida > Asparagales > Amaryllidaceae > Allium > Allium sativum. Next base: position 244,764,975 of record CM060923.1, read on the forward strand.
CCACAAAGATGAAGGATTGGTGGATACAGGGTGTGGGTAATATTAAGCCACATCATTTTATTTTTGAACAGGGTAGTTAATTAGTGCAACAGGTAGTTGGTTTCAGGGCTCGAACTCGTGATCATTGGTCTCGCAGTTCGAACCATCGATCAACCGAGTCACAGCCCTGTTGATTTTTTGTATGCTTTTGCAAAAAACAAATATTGTAGGCTTTAAAGTTTCTCTATACCAAATGTCTCTATTTTTACATGATTGCTTATAAATTGATCAAATTAGTTACCTCTTCGTTGTTATTTTTCTCCTGTAGCTAAGAAATTTAGTATGGGCCACATCAAAGCATGATATTTTTCTTCTGTCTCACTACTCGATCATACATTGGTCAGCACTGACTGGTGAGAAGTCCGAAGTTCTAGATGTTTCAGGACATGTTGCTCCAAGTGAGGTAGATAGATACGTTGGTTGAATTGCATTGAAAAATTATTCAGAACCTGTTTGTTGGTTTATTTTATTTTATTTTTCATTTTTTTTAATGGTGAAACTTTTTTTATCCATCACTTTCATATCATCCATCATTTATTGCAGAAACATCCCGGAAATTTGAATGAAGGGTTTTCTCAGACTCAAGTGAGTACAATGGCTGTTAAGGATAATTTGCTTGTAGCTGGTGGTTTTCAAGGAGAAATTATTTGCAAGGTCGTTTCCTTTTTACAAATTATTAATATATTCCCATAATATATTTTCATCATTTCACATCATCCATCTGTCACTTTCATAGTGTATTTTTACAGCATTGAGTCCTAATTTTAGGTCTCATCTACTGCTATTTTATTTGTTTTGAATAATAGTTCAAGTTTCCCAATTATTGATGATGTTCAAATACGTTCCCTCATTGAAAAAATGTTTATCATGAAGTTATCAGCAATCCTTGGCTCTTACTGGAGTAGTTTTCTAAAATGAAGAATAATTTTATGACACCACTCAAACAAAAGCATGTTCATTTTGACTAAAGTAAAAATTTCAGTTGTGATCGCTCCAACCAGTATGATTTATTGTTTAGTGTCAAAATTTCAAATGCTTCCTTTTTGATGGGTGTACAGTTAGGAACTGAATGATTGTCAAGGGGCTATGTTATTGTTATATCCTCTACTTTTAGCTGCTTTGTTGCCTCCTTCCTACTAGCCACTGGATTTTATAAATTTGTGGATGGGTTTAATTTGAATATTTAATACTTTCTTATACATTATCATCTTTTTCTCGCACATTGCCGTTAAGCATATTTGATATTTTACAAATTTAATGGTTAACATAAATTGGTTAGTATGAAGGGGTTAAAGGTAGAGAGGCAACTGATCCATCCTTGTTTATATCCTTGATTTGTGCCCGACTGCTTTGGTATCTACAATCATCTTTCCTAATTTTTTTGCAAGCGTGATCTAGGTCACCAGCACCATATCTGGGAAAAATTATTTTATCCCAATGCATATTGACCATTAAATAAATTTTACAGTATATTGTTTATGTACAGTTAATCATTGTAAGCATCAATTTAAAAAATTTATTTTTTGATGCTCTAAAGTTACTGGCATAAGATGGCTTTTTTTTTTAGATGCTGTTATGTAGATCATACTTGCAAAAAAAAAAAAAAAAAAAAAAACCAATTCCAGTGATTGTTGATACCAAAAAATCAATGGGGCACAAATTAGGAAGTAAAAAAAGGGGATTTCTCGTCTCTCTCTCTCTCTCTCTTTTTACACACTCACAAAAACACACACAAACACATAAATACATATATACGCTTGTGTGTAGGGAGGGAAAAATAAAATAAATATATAAACGTCCTATTTTCATCGAGTCACAATGCATGAGGCAAGCTATTTCTAATGATGATATTTGTATATAGCGCTGGGTTTCAGTATTATTTCCACATGAGGTTGTCGTATCATTTTCAAATGGGATTTTGATCCTGCAAAATATGAGGTAAAAAGCATTGGGTTGCAATTTTGGAGGCCCTACATCTAAATTATGAAGTTTGAGATTTAAGTGGGGGTCTATTTTTAGAGAAACCAAAACTTCAATGAATCGGTATTGAAAAAAAAAAGGTAATTTGCTCATTGCATGATTTCTTTTTATAAACACATGTATGATAGTCAAATTGCATGATTCGATCCGCAAGAACCATAACTGAGATTGTTTGAACATCTTTGCCAAAAAGATTTTTGAATGCTTTTCATGTCGCAATTATTTTGTAATTAAACCAATTTTTTTATGCCTTGTTTTGTAATAAAACCAGCCTTTAATTTGTTATATCCTGGAAGGATTGCATCCATGAAAGTTGATTATATATGCTGCTATCAGATCTAGTTCGGTGTCATTTTATCGGTTACCTTAATTATTTTGATATTTTTCCTTAAAATTCACAGTACTTGAATCGACCTGGTGTTAGCTTTTGTTGCCGAACAACTTATGATGACAATGCAATCACCAATGCTGTAGAAATTTACAATAGCCCGAGGTAACATATTTTTACATGGTTGAGTAGGGTTGTAATTTTTTGGTTCGATCGCGGAATCCTACAAGCGCCTTTATATACAGATGAGAGATCTAAATTTTGAATCTTGCTCAAAGCAAAAATTAACATCTATTTCCAAATGTAAAATTTGATATATGATAAGGTCACAAAGTTCAAATCTTGATCTCAAGAGAAAATTCATTATTTTTCTTCTTCAGTTTTAAAAGAACTCAAAATTCACTAACTATAAATTATTCTGTATGAGTTTTTCATGTGCACATGCTAAGGAAATCTCCTATTCGAAACTTTATCCGTACTAACTAATTCATTGGAATCAGTGGGGCAGTTCGATTCATGGCATCTAATAATGATTGTGGTGTCAGAGATTACGATGTTGAAAAGTTCCAGATCTCTAAGCATTTTCAGTACCCTTGGCCAGTGAATGTAAGTGTGATGTGAAGTATATGTTTCACACACATGTTAATATCATTATTTCTTACATACTTCACATTCGTTTATAACAGCATTCGTCTCTCAGTCCGGATGGTAAGCTTCTTGTCATAGTCGGTGACAATCCTGAAGGAATTATCGCTGATGCTCAATCTGGAAAGGTGAAATATTAAATACGACCTCCCCGTAAAGTCAGTAGAAAAGAAAACCTTACAAATCAAATTACAAATTTACGCCATTTAGGAAACTATTTACAAAAACAGGCATATTCCTGTCTAAACAACATAGGATAATTTTCCGTTTCAGTTCACTTTTCAATGGATTCCAACAAATTTTACATTCATTTCATAACGTACTGCAGATATGAATGTAATTTTTCTTTGCTGGCATTGATTCAACAATTCGTGGTGGAGCACGATAATGCAGCAAATCAATTTCTTTAATTTTTTTAATATTAGACACACATTCCCAAAGTGTCGCAATGCAAATTTTCAAACCATACAATACAGCATGCTTCTCAAAGAGGTCCATTATAAATTTAATGTTTCAATGCTTTCATAGCTAAAGCATGCTTATATATGTATGTTGCTTCCAACTTCATGATTCAGAAGGAAATGAGCCTTTCAGCAAAGTCGACGGGGGGTTTCGTTCATCACATGCTTTCGAAAGAAATCATCTGTTAGCCTTTTGACCGTGTTATCAAAGCGCGCGCTATAGCGCAAAATAGCGCATAGCACAAGCTCTGCGCTATGGAACCTAAAATAGCGCAGGGGTTCCCTATAGCGCGTAAATAGCGCGCTATTTTATCGAAGCGCAATATAGCGCGCTATTTGATTTTTTTAATTTTGTATAGTGAGTAAAGCCCATATCCATTGAGAAGCAATCATATCTACAATGTTTTCTGATTCTGCATGCATGTTTTTTCCTTTTATGGTTTGCATATTGCTTTTAGCTAGTGTTCCATCAAGTTTTTCAACGCATTTCATTTTTTTTATTTTTTATTTTTTTTTAACTGAGAACTTGACTTGGTTGGACCGTTGTCCAGATACACTATTTTATATTTATGTTCTTTGGTTTAGGCTATTAGATCCAATATCTAGAAACAATAGGCTCTTTTGTTTGTTTGAGCATCATCAGAAAAAAATGCATGCGATATCTTAAAGCAGTTCCAGTATGTGTAGTATGTTAGACAACAAATTTTTTGCTACCCTTAAAGTATCAAAATATTTCCTTCTCTTCTAAGTAAGATCTCTAAACACAAAATAAATTACTTATAATTATAATTTTTGACTTTTTTTTATTTTTACTTCGTTGCTTTTTGTTGTTTATATTCTTACTTAATTCTTGTTATTAGAAAATATTTTACAGTTTATGCAAAATTGTATATTCATGCATTTTGTTTGTATAATTTTATCATCATTACTCACAAAACAAGAATAAATTTTATCATAATCCACACATATAAGACTACATTTTAAATTCTATAAGACAATGACAAATATATTATGAGGCATCAATTATTTTTAATGTATAATATATAATTATTAAATTTTCTCTAATATAATTGCATTTTACATCAACAAATATTTAGTACATGCAAAAAGTATGATAGTTTTTGTTCTTTGGAGTATTGAAGGGTTTGGATATGGCATGAAATATGCAAAAATATAGAATTAAATTTCAATTTGATATAATATACTTGATCAGTTATTAAAAAATGAAAAAAGTGGATCAAATAGCGTGCGCTATAGCGCATAGCGCAAGCCTTGCGCTATTCGCTATTGACTACACTGCCTTTTGATGATTCATTTTGCATAATGCTTAACCTGACGAAAGGGTCCTCTTAATTGAAGAGCAACGAAAAGAACTCTTTTGTTAAGTTAAAAGGGTTCTTTCAATCTCTTCCTTAAAATAGGATAAAATTTATCCCCCTGGCTTTCGACAAGGTCAAAAGCTACGGTCAAGAGGGGGTGGAAAGTGTCTGATTCTACTTGTGCGGCTTTGGCTCTCGACCAAGTTGAAAGCTTTGTCATCAAAAGCTTTATGAATCAGATCCCTGTTGAGGGGTTTATTCGAAATATACCTTATCGAAGGCCCATTACCCTTTAATTAGGTTTAGTTCCAAAATTATTCTAGTAAATAACAGATTTAAATTGATTTTTATATTATAAGGTCTATCAGTGATCTATTAATCACATCATTTCGAATTGTGGGGAATTTGATTAACTTCAATAAACAACTCTTCAGCTTTTGGAGCATAAAGTATGCTATTGATGGGTTTTAAAAGACTGAACCATTTTCATAGACTTCATAGCATGACTTAGGATAATATAAAGTTGAGAAAAATGAAGCATAAATGATGCGCAATTGGCTATTAGACTAGCTAATAGTCGAGGAGAGTGATCTCCTCCTCTTCGAAATTAAAATCCACAAGCCAATGATCACCAATCCTCTTTTTCAATTATATATTATCAAATAAGATTACAAGAGTTGAAATCCCCATTTAATTTCTAATTTAGGGATTGCGCTTCACAATTTTGGTCACAAGTTTTGGAATGAGAAAAATATGTCCCGATCTCAGACCTTTTGTGCTTTCGATGGGTTTTAGGCGGAAGATTGGCTACAATAGCTTTTGTATTCCCTGTTTTAGAGTTGCTGATTTAGCCGAAGAGAATATGGTGGCGTCCAAGTGGTGGCCTCAAAGACATGCTTTGAAGTGGGTCTTCGTCCCTTTTAAAACACGGCTTTTATTCCTTCTGTACTTTGAGATATTCGAAAGAAAGAGGTCAAAAGCTTGTGGATGGATGACCTTTTCGAAAACCTATATCCGATGGTCGTAACTGTGTTAATCTGGAATAAATTGTTGTTGCTAGACGATTGACCCTTTTGAAAGGGTTGATTGCTACAAGATCAATCGTTTCGAAGGGATGCTTTATACTATGCTGGCTTCCTTTGGTGTTGTGATGAAGGCCTTATCTGATTTGAAAGAGATGAATGCGGCATCTTGAAAGCTTTTACTTAAGTATATAGGGAGATGACCTTGCCGGCTTTTTCGAAGGGGTTTTGACTTTGTCGGATGAGTTGATTATACCTTTTAAAGTCTTGCAACTAGAGCTCCCTTTGATTTAGTCGAAGCGCTTATCTGAATCGAGAGAGATGAGCTAATTTTCACTGGGATCTCATTCTTTAAAGTATTTGTAAATGGCTCCTTTGACTCTTTCGAAGGGGATTGAAGTCGTCGAAAGGATCGGTTTTGCCTTTCTTCACCTTTTGGAAAAGCATGCTATATTTTATATTCATGGATGAACCTTTTCGTCCCTGTCGAAGGGTTTATCTTGTGTTGCCCTTCTCTTAGCAATGCACGGTCTTTGTCATAACTAAAGAGGTTCTGGTGGTGACTGTACTGATTCGAAACGATTTTCCTACTTCATATAGTTTGAGATCCATTGTGGTCTTCGTTTGCTTTCTTCAATGCTTTCTTCAATGCTTTCCATGGTTTGCTTCGACATCGTCGAAGGCTGAGTTCTCATTTCTTTGAAAGTTTGCTCTTTGAGCTTTTATTAGCTTTTATATTTTGGTTAACATTTAGCTCCCTAGCATGAAAGAAGCTTTTATTCTTTAAGACAAAAACTCACCTGCAAAGTTTATAGCTAGTAGTATTTTTGTTAGCTTATTCAATTACTAAGATAATATAAGGAAATTTAATGATATATATACCCAAACAATATATTTTGCCCATATCCAAGTTGTGATATAACTAAGGTTTTGAATCTCGAAATCAGATCTCCATAAGAGATCCAAAGATTATTAGATGGGAACTCCAGGTGACTTAGAAGACCGAAATAGTGATTCAGATGTTAGTGCGGGGATTAAACCCCAATTTGGATATTAATACGAAGTTCAAATGTTTTCCTTCTAAAATTCGAAAGATTAGAAATTTCTTTCTGATAGTAATAAAAGTCTCAAAACCTTGATTTGGATATTTTATCAGAAGTCTTGAAATCCTTGTTTGAATAATAATAGTTGCTGGCCCGAAACCCGGATTCGGGTATTTAGTAGGAGTTCCAAAAATTTCCTTCTTAAACTAGTTAAAATCCTTTTTTTGATAATAATAGAAGCTTTGGGTATTTAGGTATTTTTAATAAGAATTCTAGAATTTCTCTTTTCGACGTAATAGGAGATAATAGATAACCATAATCTACGCCCGATAGTAAGAATGGAAGATCCGCAACCCAGAATTAGGTATTACGCAGCCTAGAAATCCTCTTTTGGAAATAATAGAAGACCAGAATATTTATTTGGTAATTAGAGTAGAAGACCCGGAACCTCTCCTTGAAAATGATTTGAAGACCTGAAACTTAGATTAAGGTATTTTTAATTAAAAAATAAAAATCCTTAAACCCTTTTTTAAAAATAATAGAAGACCAAAATCTTTATCTGGTAATTAAAATAAAAGACCCGGAACCCCTTTTTCGAGTATTAGAATTCCAGCTTTCTTTCTTTTTGTGCTTTACGTTGCCCTTAAAGCAGAGGTGTAGGGCATGCTTTTCTCTCGAGCAGAGGCATGACATGTTTTAACTTTTAGTTAGAAATCCTTTTTTGGAAATGATAGAAGACCAGAATATTTATTTGGTAATTAGAGTAGAAGACCTGAAACCTCTCATCAAAAATGATTTGAAGGCCCGAAACCCAACTTTGGGTATTTTTAATCAAGAAGTCCAGAAATTCTCTTCTGGAAATAATAGAAAACCAAAATCTTTATATGGTAATTAAAATAGAAGACCTGAAACCCATTTTTCGAGTATTAAAAATCCGGCTTTCTTCCTTTGCTTTACGTTTCTCCTAAAGCAGAGGTAGAGCACGCTCTTCTCTCGAGCAGATGAAGGATGTGCTTTAAGTGCTCATCTTTAGAGCAAAGGCGGTGGACATTTTAGTCCAATATGTTTTATACCCTTCTAAGGGCCGAGGCATAAGAAGAATGTGTTCATCTCTAGAGAAGAGGCAGAGCATACTTAGAATAAAATATAAGCAGAGTTTGTTCTAAAATTAACAGAGGCAGTGTTGGCTTTATTAGGCACCTAAGGCATATCAAGGGCTTACCCGTCCTCCCTCCAAGGGGGATTTGGACATGCTAATGACTTATAATTGCTTCAGCCAAGCTTTATAAACGAGGTCTTAATGCTTACCCTTCTCCCTCCAAGATGCGCCTTGACCCCAAGTCCTATCAAGGGTCAAGGGTTTTCGACCATTTTGGATCGCCAACCATTTTAGTTTGTCAATGATAAAGAAGCATTTCACTCCGATCGTGTAGAATCTCTTGAATATGGAACTACTTTATTAACCATGTAGAATTTCTTTATTTGTCAACCAAGTAGAATGAAATTACTTTACTCATCAACCATGTAAAATTTCTTTATTCATCAACCATGCAAAATTTCTTTAATTATCAACCAAGTAGAATGAAATTACTTTATTCATCAACCAAGTAGAATTTCTTGAGTATGAAATTACTTCATTCATCGATTGTAGGGAAGTATGGACGTAAGTGCTCAGCATTCCATGCCCTAGGAACCATGTTGCTATGTGGTTGACATAATCGATAAGATCCTGATGGGATCACTATATGTACAATTAGGTGTCCTTAATTTGGCGATACTGACCAATCCCTCATATTCTTAGTGTTTTTCCATTACCCTTCGGAGTACCAAGTCTTCCTCTCGGAATGCCCTTGTTTTTACTTTCATGTTATACTACTTTTATATTCTCCTTTAATATTCGGTCGTTCATATGTCAGCTTCATCTCCCAGTTCGAGGATCAGATCCAGTGATTCTTTCTTTAACTCTTGGTTTGGATCAAATGCATATGCAATTCTGGGATGTGATGGTATCTCAATTTCAGTTTGTAACATTGCCTCACATCCATATGATAGTGAACATGGCGTATGATCTATAGTAGTTTTGGTAGACGTTCGGTATGTCCAAAGTTCCAGTGGTAATTCTTCCACTCAGTTTCCTTTGACTTTAGCATTTTCTTTAAGATAATTTTGATGGTCTTATGAGTGGCTTCGGGGAACCATTTGCCTTAGGATGTACACCTGAGGAGAAGCTCTTGATAATTTCATTCTTATGACAAAACCATGGAAATTTCTCATTTTCAAACTATGTTTCGTTGTCTGATATGATCTTGTAAGGTATTCCCAGCCTTGTGAGAATGTTTTTGACGAAAAATCTTAGTACCTTTCGTAATATAGTCTTTGATAGCAGTTCTGCTTTTACCCATTTGATAAAGTGATCGATGACTACTGTGGCGTACTTTGTCCCTCCTTGGTGGAGGGCCAGATAGTTCAATCCCGCACGCACCCAAAAGCCATAGGCTTGTGATACGAGTCAATTGACTTGGTGGTAAGCGAGGAATTGAGTACTTTTGACATCTCTTTACTAGCTCCATTGCTTGACTGGTCATTTGTGTCTAGTAGAAACCTTGTCTTATTACATTCTTAGCCAAATTTATTTCATTTGAGTGATCTTCACAAAATCTTTCATGTGCTTCTCTTAATAGTTTTAATTCGTGTTCAAGGTTTACACATCTTAAATGTGGAAGAGAGTATCCATTCTTATAAAGGATATCGTTTGTGATTGTGAAGGTTGGAGCGTGTCGCTTAATTCTTCGTGCCTCTGTTTTATTCGTGGGTAATGTTTCATTAATAAGATATTCCATAATTGGCATTATCCAATTGTTACCGTTATAACCACTTATCCCGAAAGAATTTAATTCTTCACGTGAGATCTCTTTGTTCACTTCTTTTTCTCTTACTTCTTGTGCCAATGCTTGTGACCTAGTTAACAATAGTAATTCCTTTCCTTGTTCAGAAATTTTCTTCAATGCTAGGAATTGCTTGATATCCAACAGGTTTGATTCAAGTTTCAGAGGCTCCCCTTAAACTAGCTAATTTTGCTAAGGAATCAGCTTGAAAATTTTCTCCTCTTGGGACTTGACTTATAGAAAAATCCTCGAATGATGAAAGTATTCTTAGTATTTTCTTTATATATTGGGATAAGTTTGGATCTTTTGTTTGGTAGACGTTAACCACAAAATGGTCAACACCCAAAAAGAGACCTTCGGTTGAATTCTAAAAGTGTGTTATTAATGATTTAGTAGTCCCTTCGGTTAAGAAGGTTTTACTGCCTTGGTGAATGTGAATGACTTCGGTAAGAGTCATTATGACCAAGGTTATTATGGCGGCAAGTCGAGTCAATTCGATAGAGGTCCAACTAGTCGACTAGTCGGACTAGTCGTAGACTAGTCCATATATAAATAAATATATACGCCTATATTAATACATAACTGCAATATATAAATAAATAAATAAATGCATCTTTGCAGTGTAACAATAGATAATTGCAGTTTATAAAACATTTATATACCACTTCGTATTTGACTTGCAGTGTATTATGTTTGTTTATAATTCGTAATTGCAAGTCTTCTACTTTGTATTATAAATGTAGATAATTGCAGTCTTTATATTGCAGTTTTTTTTTCAATCGTTGCCATCATGGTTCGACTTCAATTTCGTGATTTAGGGTCGACTTCGTGTTTTAGGGCTTCAATTTCGTGATTTCTACTTCGATTTCATGATTTAGGGCTTCGACTTCGTGATTTAGTGCATCGATTTTGTGATTTAGGGTTCAAGCTCGACTAATGACAAGTCTACTCTTCCAGTCGATGCTCCAACATCGACTAGTCGACGACTAGTCGAGCGCTGTAATAACAGTGATTATGACAATTTTGAGATAGAGATCAACAGATAAGCAAATAAATGAGAAAAAAGTATATTATTTTATGAAATATTTGAGATCTGTCGTTTTCATTGAGTATTCAGATAAGCACAAATATTTCAAAATTGAAATTAGGAAGATCCCCAAATTGATTTGGGAATTAGAGTTTTACACTTCATAGTTTGAATATAAGAATTTAGACTGAGAAAAGTTTCCCCTCTTCTGGACCTCTGGGATCGTATTTATAAATGCAGATTGACCACCATGTCGTTTTAGGATCTTCGTAAATGCAGAATCGGAGGTTCAACAAATGTGTCGCGCGACTTTCACTTTTGCCATAGTTTGGGTTACGGAGAGCTACCCGAATTCAAAATGGAGTCACTTGAGTGTCTTTCGATGAGAAATCAGCATGGTGTCTCCATGCTTTCCGACGGTGAGCTTTTGGGTGATGAATCTAATAGCCACGAGAGAAGTGAGCTTCTGTGGGCTTTTGTCTTTAGTGCCACCGAAAGGTTGTTGTCCTTTAGGGTTCTCCTTACCAAAAGGTCAACTGTTTTAGGAATCATGTCATTCACATGTCTCCGAAAGGGGCTTTTCTTCGTTTGAAGATACTCCTTCTTGGCCTAGACTATTCAGTGCTTGCAACTTCATCAGGATAAGCGATAAGATGCCTTTTGACTCAGTCGAAGGGGCTTGCTCCCGTAAGAGGTGTCTAGGAAGGTTCTAAAAGCCTTCCTAATTCCATCAAGACCGCTTGCTCAGGGGAAGACCCCTCCACCTTCGATGAAGGGAATTCGCTGCCTGCTTTCAGGTTATTTGAGAGTCTCTTTTGTTTTTTTTTCTAAATGGGAGATGACACTATCACAGACCTTATTCTCTCTTTTTCTTCTCTGCTGAGTGCACTGCTATCTTCGAAGGTACGGAGGAGACCCTTCGACTACGCCGAAAGGATCTTCCTGTAGTCCTCTGTCTTTGTCGGCTTCCGATATTATCCCCGGAATTATAGCGACTCTTTCGCGGGTGCGAAAGGCGTATTCTGCTTCGAAATTGATTGCTCTTGAGTACCCCATGATTTTTGCCAGTTGTCTCGCGATTTTCCTCGACTTATTCCTGATTATTCCGGAGGCTTTTATCTTTTCTGAGAGCTTGCTTTTTAGGCTTTTTGTAACGACCCGGATTTTCAAGGACTTTGGTTATCGACGTAAGCTCGACGTCGATAACCAAAACATTGAAAAATCCCGGTAATTAATGAAAGAAATTAGAAGGTGAGAATAGATAAGATAGAAACTTAGAATAGAAGAAGAAGAAGAACACAACATCAGAGTAACACGAACCTCACAGCGGAACGAATAACATATAATAGATAACATAACTTTGAAATATAACAGTTATGTATACAATAGCACTTATCAGAGTATAGCACTTACAACACAGCGGAAATAACTATAGCTATATGATCTTGAAGCCTCCTGCTCCACGCTCTTCCAGTATATCTGTAAATTCCTGACTACTTGACTGCCCGTACAAAATTAGGCACCCAAGAGTTTAGGGAAAACAAAACAAATAAACTCCGGGTCAGTCATGGGACTGGTATGAGTAAAACAGTTTAAACAGGTATATGAACAAGTAAACGATATCTCATAAGACCACGCCGCAGAACGGAACGAGTTTTTCCCTTATGAGAATCCAAAATATCTTTATATCAAAAACCTTTTGATATTTTAATAATGTCTATGTACAAATAGATATCAACTAGCAGAAACGCTTTCATCTCACGTTCTACATATATAGTATACAATCAAAATCGCAAGCACGTATTGGATAATGGATTTCCAACTATGACAAGGTATGGAACCACCTTCCGATCAGTGTACTCTAGGAACGATACACTGGAGTTCAACAAGAACATCTTGTAACTCAGCCACACATGACCGACCACTCATTTCGCTTGAGTGTATCGAATGTACATCACCAACGGTTGGGATCAGCAACCGTTCCCATATATATATGGGACAACATTGATAGATGTAAGAAACAAATGAATATTCTCTAGATAGGTGATTATACACCCTATTTCGGTGCGACCGACTTAGCCATGCTGCCTGCCCGATTTCTGTCATTTACCGGTTGATGAGGCTAGAAGCTACACTTTATCATTACATCAGATTCACTTCGAATGCCACATTGTCAGATCCATCGAAAATCACTAATTGACGTCTACAACAGTACATTACGTGTTAGCTAAAGAAGTTTCCTTCTCCGCTTCCACTCTTGGTACGGTTGAACAAAACAATGTACGTGACCCTTCTGGAAATACTCTGTTAGACATTCATTCATACAAGTCATCCTCATTCACTTAATGTTACATCGTCATACCCGCCAAATCACAAATTGACTTATTCAAAAATAACACGGGTATACAGCTTAGAGAAACGAATTCCTCCGCCACCAAACGTGAATACGTTTGAACAGATCAACTTACGCGATCCATTAGATATACTCTGTCAGACCTTCGTCCATACAAGTTGTCCTGGGACTGGACAAACTGAAGGCACTATTCCGTATATCCATCTTAGTCACTGTTATCTAAAACTTATACAACAGCCCTTGCATTTTACTCCGTCTTCAATTATCTTTGGCATATATGATTTGCGACGCTTATGCCAATACAGAGTGGTTCTATGGATAATAATCCAACCGGTCTCTCCATATTAACAACGTTAAAATGGTCAAAACTTCGATAGTCTGTGATTTAACCATCAAAGAAAAACAAGTGTGCAAACAACGATATTATTTCCAGATGGAAATTATATCGAACAAACATCATTTAACATTAACCTCTTTAGTTCATTTATTTACTTATCTCCTGTTTCCCTATATTCAATATTTCTTATTTTCTTTTTTTTCAGAAAACATTTCTGATTCTCGTTTGGAAAACATTTCCAAAACTCCTTTACGATCAAACCTTACCATTTCTTAGTTAAGAAGGAAGTCACTCAAGTTGGGGTATAATTACCTCTCAGACCTTAACTGAACAACGTTATAACTTCGAAATGGTCAAAGTTTATCTTTTAATCTTTAACAACTTCTTTACGCCTTTCTCGGATTCAATTTTACTAATCCACTTCTATATTTAAAACATTGGTTATAACGATAACGTTATAATCTCTCCTTTCGAATTATCTAACTTTAATTATAACTTCTATTCTTATTAGTGAATAATTAACCTAACACCTATTTATTTATAAATAAATAAAACTCTATTTAAACACTGGAAAGTATAAGTACTTTCCCGAATTCGATATAATCGAATTTGCCGATTAACTCTCTTCGAGAAATCTCTATTTGATTAACTCTTCTTCGAATAACCTATATTCGATTAACTCCTTCTCGAATAAACGATATTCGATAATCTCTCTTCGAATAACTAATATTCGATGACTCTTCCTTTTCAAATATCTCATATTTGAAAATCTCACTTCGATTAAACTATAATCGATAACTCCCTTCGATGAAACTAACATCGATAACTCCTTTCGATGAAACTAACATCGATAACTCCTTTCGATGAAACTAACATCGATAACTCCTTTCGATGAAACTAACATCGATTTATTTAACTCGACGAACTTAACTCGACTAACTTAACTTGACTCGACTAACTCGACTTACTTGGTTCGACCAATTCGATTCGATTAACTAGGCTCGACTAACTTGGTCGAACCACCCGATCAACTCAACTTATTTAACTTAACTTATTTCTCAACTCGATTAACTCCTATCGAATAACTAATATTCGATTAAACTCCATTCCCTTGACTCTAGATCGCAGCGATCACAATGGTTACGCCTGACTCCCTCAGGAAACATCCGACCGCCGTAGGCTATTTACAACCCTGCGAATTACGCTAGCAGTCGTACAAGATGGCAACTTACCCTGAATAACTCTGTTTGACTAACTCTGTCTCAAATAACTATATTTGATTAACTCTAGTTCGTTTTAACACTAATCGATTAACTCTAACTAATTAACTCCAACTGGTTAACTCTAACTGATTAACTCTAACTGATTAACTCTATCTGGTTAACTCTATTTGACTAACTCGACTTGACTAACCCCTTTCGAATAACATATTCGATTAACTAACTTTCGAATACCATATTCGATTAACTAACTTCGAATACCATATTCGATTAACTAACTTCGAATACCATATTCGATTACTAACTTCGAATACCATATTCGATTACTAACTTCGAATACCATATTCGATTTCTAACTTCGAATACCATATTCGATTACTAACTTCGAACACCATATTCGATTTCTCCTTTTTATAACGTTTATCCATTTTTAAAAGATCCCCTCTTTAACACGTTTATTCATTTTTAAAAGATTCCCTTTTTAACACGTTTATTCATTTATAAAGATTTACTATTAGTAACGGTTCTTCACTTTATAAATGTCCTTTTAACAACGTTTTCCTTTTTATAACGGTTTCCTTTATAAACCAATTTCCTTTTTATTAACTCTATTTATTTTCTAAATATTCCCCTTTCAATTCTATTTGTAAATGGTTTACAAATATTTCTTTTCTCTATTTTATTCTATTTGCAAATGGTTTGCAAATATTCCCTTTTCAAACTAATTCTTAAAAATATTCTAACTCCTTAAATTCCCGGGAAAATTCGCCATAACCTCCTTTGTATCGGGAGCATCGGGAAAATCCCCAAACTCGCCACACAGGCCTTTCCATTCAAAAAGAAATGTTTTGAATTTATTTTCCTTTTAAAAAGATCTCCTATTTATAAATATCCCAATTTATAAATATTCCTTATTTATAAATATTTAAATTTATAAATATCTCTTATTTATAAATATTCTGTTTTCAATATCACTTTGAAAATCCCCTTATCAACATTTCGGTATGTTATGGTATTCAATCATATCAAATCACGATGTTCAATATCGTCCAAGCACATATAATCGCCCACAGATTTTATATCACATCATATAACCATATATGAAAAACAATAAAATAACTGTTGAGGAATCCAGTTGGATTCCTCCAACCTGTTTCCCTGCATCCACAGATGTTACACAATAAAATCAGCATCACTTTCAGTTCCATATGATATATTCTGTTAAACAGAATCAATATAGAAATTCAACTAACTGACTAGCAGTTCAATCAAACAGTCAACATACAGTCAATCAAACAATTTCTAACAGTTCTAAAAATACAACATGAAAATATAAACTGTTCAGAGTTGGTTAGTTTACTCACATTTGCGCGTTAGCCGTTAAATAACGGTTTGCGTTATTTGATTCAGTCGGACAATTTATTTCGCCATAAATTCTAACCAGCTTGGATTCACTCCCAGTCAGTTCCAGTTCGTAGCCACCGTCCATACGATCCCAACGCAACTTACGGTTCGAAATTCTGATATCGTATGACTCCGATATTAGATTTACAAGTTTCGATACATTTAAATATAAATACTTGGGTTTATTTTCTACTTGGGCCTTACCTTGAGTTTTCCCGGCCCAGTTCCCCTTTAAAACCCAACCCGTACATGTGCCCTTCTTCCTCAACACCGAATCAAGCTTCCAGGTACCGTATGCTCACACCATTATCACAACTTCTGATCGCAACTGCTTCCTCCAAACTCACTTAAACCACAAACCGTTAATGCCATTGATCTTCTCTTCTCCCTCTCATCATCTTCATACCCGTAGACACCCACTCGACGTCCCTCCCTGAAACCGACCTGTAGCCCTAAATCGAGTTCATCCCCCCCGTCGCTTTCAACTCCAGTCGACCGGACCTTGCCAGAAAATCATCACGAAACCCAAATCTCATCGTGAATCCAAATATCACCTCCAATCCGAGCAACGATGCTTAAATCTTCTGGAAAATCGAACCCTTGTGGTTCTGTCAAAGTTTGACATCGACGGAAAGCATCTCGAGCTCAACCAAAAACTTACCAGAATGGAGAGCAACTCAAGGCGATTACAAATATATTTATGAGGCAATTTATAGATTTTTATTTTGATTTCTATTAATTATATGAGGATCGAATTTCATGTTTGAGAAAGAAGGACTTACAACGGATGTTTTTGACTGAGGAAATGGTTTGACTTAGGTCTAGAGATGTTGTGTTGTATTTATAGGGTATCAGTATTATTATTTTAATTGATTTCTAGCTTGATTTTCACTTTAAAATTTCCTATGTCTCCATACAATACCCAAAAATTTCGAAACTGGACATGCGGCTACAGTTCGACATTACGGTCCCAACGAAACTGGTTTCGTCGAATTCCGACTCCGTTTGCAAAAGTGGCTATTTTTAACGCTCTGAATAATCTATTTAGATATATAAATATATTTAAATAAATTAAATTAAATATAAATAAATTTATATTATCGTATATATTCACAGTGGAATACCATACAGCTCCAGAGTTATTATATACTCGATTTGCCGAGTCCAGATTGAATCGATATTCAATTTACATTGAAAAATCCTTTTATAACGTATATAAAGCGTTACGAATTATGTACGAATTCCATAGCGACTTTTCTGAAATTTGATTTGGACGTAAATCAAAATCTACACGACGAAATCCCGAATTTTCTCTTCCACTAGAAAGATATACTCCACCAGCTCCACACGTTTCTTGTTTCACAGAAATCCGACTTAAAACGAACCCTGTATATTCAGTTGAAGTTCAAATCGCCAAATAGCGAACTGCCGCGCCATTTCAAGCTCTATTTTATTTATATTATAATTCTACGTTTCAAACTGACGTCGATGGAATATATTCGTCAATATAATTCAACTCTAAGCTGAATTAAATTCTGGGGATGACCCAGTTCACATTATATTGTGATTTCCACTATTTTGATTATTTCTGAATTAAATATATTATTTAATTAAATTAATTATTCCATATTATTTAATTAAACCTATATTTAATTCACTATATCACTATTTATATAATTAAATAAATTAATTATAATATCCGGAAAATGCGGGTCATTACAATCTTCCCCACTTAAAATAATTTCGTCCTCGAAATTGCTAAGGTAGAGGACGACCCTATCTATTGGAACTCCTAAGATTTGTTTACCACTTATTTCAGATTTCAACTGAACCAATTAATATTGACTAAAATATTTATTCATTCCGACTAACTAAATTTTCAAAAATCCTGAAAATTTTCTAACACCTTAAATTTTCGGAAAATTTCGCCAGCGTTTCCTTTGTACGGAGTTACCGGAAAAATTCAAACCTCGCCACACAGGCCCTCTCCAATCCCAAAGAAAATCAAACAGCCAAGCGGCTTGCCAATTCGGCTCATAAATCTCGGCTTATATCAAATATAAATTTGTACCTTTTTGTCGGGCATATCAACTCTATCACTTCACCTGTCATCAATCCAACATATACCAATGTCATCTCAACCAATTATTTGCTTATATCCAAACCACAATAACATTTCAATTCGAGTTCCATCCTCAAATTCAAACTCTTACCCTACCAATTCAATTCAATTACCACTGGAGTGGCTTTATTTTTAATTCCAATTGGCTTCCCTAATTTCAATCCGTCTTTATTCTCAACAAATTATTGGCTTGTACTCAAGTAAAATTCCATTCAATCTTTAGTCTCAATTTACCAACTCAATTTCAATCCAGATTATCTTCTAATTCATTCTAGTTTTACTTAACTCCACAAGTCACATTTTAACTTCTAGAATTTAAATTCCTGGGTTTCCATTTGAAATCAGTTTGAAATCATAATAATAGTTCCAAAATCCTTTAAATTCTGAATACCTTGTTTTCGCAAACAAATTTTGAAAACAAAACCTTTGGTAGTAATTCGCCACTTAGAAACTCGGAAATCACACCGATGATGTATCGATCCATCCTCGGAATTATTTTCCAGTCATCAAGGTGAGTTCAATACTATATTTGTTTCAAATTGAAAACCATTTTCAAAATCTCCCAGGAACTTAAAATTTCCTTATTTTAATTCCAAATTCTGATTGGTTATATAATCATTTCACATTTTATAATCTTATCTGATTATAATTACTACCAATATATCTCATATATTATAAGTCCAATATATATCAAATATACTTTGGGTAAAATTATTTTCATTTACCCTCATTTCAAAACATATCGTGACGACCCATCGTATTCGAGTGTTTAGTAACTCCTACCGATACAGTGGATCAAACTGATCGACCAGAACTCATAAACAACTCAGCCAATGAATCTCCACAATATAAAACCATTTTTATATCAAATACAAATACGCACTCGTATATATACACTCAAACTCAATCTAGGGTATTACTAACCCTATCTCTACCGAGTCACGCCACAGAGCCAAGTAATTCTTAACTTAAGCTCTGATACCAACTGTAACGACCCGGATTTTCAAGGACTTTGGTTATCGACGTAAGTTAGACGTCGATAACCAAAACATCAAAAAATCCCGATAATTAATGAAAGAAATTAGAAGGTGAGAATAAATAAGATAGAAACTTAGAATAGAAGAAGAAGAAGAACACAACATCAGAGTAACACGAACCTCACAGCGGAACGAATAACATATAATAGATAACATAACTTTGAAATATAACAGTTATGTATACAATAGCACTTATCAGAGTACAACACTTACAACACAGCGGAAATAACTATAGCTATATGATCTTGAAGCCTCCTGCTCCACGCTCTTCCAGTATATCTGTAAATTCCTGACTACTTGACTGCCCGTACAAAATTAGGCACCCAAGAGTTTAGGGAAAACAAAACAAATAAACTCCGGGTCAGTCATGAGACTGGTATGAGTAAAACAGTTTAAACAGGTATATGAACAAGTAAACGATATCTCATAAGACCACGCCGCAGAACGGAACGGGTTTTTCCCTTATGAGAATCCAAAATATCTTTATATCAAAAACCTTTTGATATTTTAATAATGTCTATGTACAAATAGATATCAACTAGCAGAAACGCTTTCATCTCACGTTCTACATATATAGTATACAATCAAAATCGCAAGCACGTATTGGATAATGGATTTCCAACTATGACAAGGTATGGAACCACCTTCCGATCAGTGTACTCTAGGAACGATACACTGGAGTTCAACAAGAACATCTTGTAACTCAGCCACACATGACCGACCACTCATTTCGCTTGAGTGTATCGAATGTACATCACCAACGGTTGGGATCAGCAACCGTTCCCATATATATATATATATGGGACATCATTGATAGTTGTAAGAAACAAATGAATATTCTCTAGATAGGTGATTATACACACCCTACTTCGGTGCGACCGACTTAGCCATGCTGCCTGCCCGATTTCTGTCATTTACCGGTTGATGAGGCTAAAAGCTACGCTTTATCATTACATCAGATTCACTTCGAATGCCACATTGTCAGATCCATCGAAAATCACTAATTGACGTCTACAACAGCACATTACGTGTTAGCTAAAGAAGTTTCCTTCTCCGCTTCCACTCTTGGTACGGTTGAAGAAAACAATGTACGTGACCCTTCTGGAAATACTCTGTCAGACATTCATTCATACAAGTCATCCTCATTCACTTAGAATGTCACATCGTCATACTCGCCAAATCACAAATTGACTTATTCAAAAATAACACGGGTATACAGCTTAGAGAAACGAATTCCTCCACCACCAAACGTGAATACGTTTGAACAGATCAACTTACGCGATCCATTAGATATACTCTGTCAGACCTTCGTCCATACAAGTTGTCCTGGGACTGGACAAACCGAAGGCACTATTCCGTATATCCATCTTAGTCACTGTTATCTAAGACTTATACAACAGCCCTTGCATTTTACTCCGTCTTCAATTATCTTTGGCATATATGATTCGCGACGCTTATGCCAATACAGAGTGGTTCTATGGATAATAATCCAACCGGTCTCTCCATATTAACAACGTTAAAATGGTCAAAACTTCGATAGTCTGTGATTTAACCATCAAAGAAAAACAAGTGTGCAAACAACGATATTATTTCCAGATGGAAATTATATCGAACAAACATCATTTAACATTAACCTCTTTAGTTCATTTATTTACTTATCTCCTGTTTCCCTATATTCAATATTTCTTATTTTCTTTTTTTTCAGAAAACATTTCTGATTCTCGTTTGGAAAACATTTCCAAAACTCCTTTACGATCAAACCTTACCATTTCTTAGTTAAGAAGGAAGTCACTCAAGTTGGGGTATAATTACCTCTCAGACCTTAACTGAACAACGTTATAACTTCGAAATGGTCAAAGTTTATCTTTTAATCTTTAACAACTTCTTTACGCCTTTCTCGGATTCAATTTTACTAATCCACTTCTATATTTAAAACATTGGTTATAACGATAACGTTATAATCCGTCCTTTCGAATTATCTAACTTTAATTATAACTTCTATTCTTATTAGTGAATAATTAACCTAACACCTATTTATTTATAAATAAATAAAACTCTATTTAAACACTGGAAAGTATAAGTACTTTCTCGAATTCGATATAATCGAATTTGCCGATTAACTCTCTTCGAGAAATCTCTATTTGATTAACTCTTCTTCGAATAACCTATATTCGATTAACTCCTTCTCGAATAAACGATATTCGATAATCTCTCTTCGAATAACTAATATTCGATGACTCTTCCTTTTCAAATATCTCATATTTGAAAATCTCACTTCGATTAAACAATAATCGATAACTCCTTTCGATGAAACTAACATCGATAACTCCTTTCGATGAAACTAGCATCGATAACTCCTTTCGATGAAACTAACATCGATAACTCCTTTCGATGAAACTAACATCGATTTATTTAACTCGACGAACTTAACTCGACTAACTTAACTTGACTCGACTAACTCGACTTACTTGGTTCGACCAATTCGATTCGATTAACTAGGCTCGACTAACTTGGTCGAACCACCCGATCAACTCAACTTATTTAACTTAACTTATTTCTCAACTCGATCAACTCGATTAACTCCTATCAAATAACTAATATTCGATTAAACTCCATTCGCTTGACTCTAGATCGCAGCGATCACAATGGTTACGCCTGACTCCCTCAGGAAACATCCGACCGCCGTAGGCTATTTACAGCCCTGCGAATTACGCTAGCAGTCGTACAAGATGGCAACTTACCCTGAATAACTCTGTTTGACTAACTCTGTCTCAAATAACTATATTTGATTAACTCTAGTTCGTTTTAACTCTAATCGATTAACTCTAACTAATTAACTCCAACTGGTTAACTCTAACTGATTAACTCTAACTGGTTAACTCTAACTGGTTAACTCTATTTGACTAACTCGACTTGACTAACCCCTTTCGAATAACATATTCGATTAACTAACTTTCGAATACCATATTTGATTAACTAACTTCGAATACCATATTCGATTAACTAACTTCGAATACCATATTCGATTACTAACTTCGAATACCATATTCGATTACTAACTTCGAATACCATATTCGATTTCTAACTTCGAATACCATATTCGATTACTAACTTCGAACACCATATTCGATTTCTCCTTTTTATAACGTTTATCCATTTTTAAAAGATCCCCTCTTTAACACGTTTATTCATTTTTAAAAGATCCCCTTTCTAACACGTTTATTCATTTATAAAGATTTACTATTAGTAACGGTTCTTCACTTTATAAATGTCCTTTTAACAACGTTTTCCTTTTTATAACGGTTTCCTTTATAAACCAATTTCCTTTTTATTAACTCTATTTATTTTCTAAATATTCCCCTTTCAATTCTATTTGTAAATGGTTTACAAATATTTATTTTCTCTATTTTATTCTATTTGCAAATGGTTTGCAAATATTCCCTTTTCAAATTTATTCTTAAAAATATTCTAACTCCTTAAATTCCCGGGAAAATTCGCCATAACCTCCTTTGTATCGGGAGCATCGAGAAAATCCCCAAACTCGCCACACAGGCCTTTCCATTCAAAAAGAAATGTTTTGAATTTATTTTCCTTTTTAAAAGATCTCCTATTTATAAATATCCCAATTTATAAATATTCCTTATTTATAAATATTTAAATTTATAAATATCTCTTATTTATAAATATTCCAATTTATAAATATTCTGTTTTCAATATCACTTTGAAAATCCCCTTATCAACATTTCGGTATGTTATGGTATTCAATCATATCAAATCACGATGTTCAATATCGTCCAAGCACATATAATCGCCCACAGATTTTATATCACATCATATAACCATATATGAAAAACAATAAAATAACTGTTGAGGAATCCAGTCGGATTCCTCCAACCTGTTTCCCTGCATCCACAGATGTTACACAATAAAATCAGCATCACTTTCAGTTCCATATGATATATTCTGTTAAACAGAATTAATATAGAAATTCAACTAACAGACTAGCAGTTCAATCAAACAGTCAACATACAGTCAATCAAACAATTTCTAACAGTTCTAAAAATACAACATGAAAATATAAACTGTTCAGAGTTGGTGAGTTTACTCACATTTGCGCGTTAGCCGTTAAATAACGGTTTGCGTTATTTGATTCAGTCGGACAATTTATTTCGCCATAAATTCTAACCAGCTTGGATTCACTCCCAGTCAGTTCCAGTGCGTAGCCACCGTCCATACGATCCCAACGCAACTTACGGTTCGAAATTCTGATATCGTATGACTCCGATATTAGATTTACAAGTTGCAATACATTTAAATATAAATACTTGGGTTTATTTTCTACTTGGGCCTTACCTTGAGTTTTCACGGCCCAGTTCCCCTTTAAAACCCAACCCGTGCATGTGCCCTTCTTCCCCAACACCGAATCAAGCTTCCAGGTACCATATGCTCACACCATTATCACAACTTCTGATCGCAACTGCTTCCTCCAAACTCACTTAAACCACAAACCGTTAATGCCATTGATCTTCTCTTCTCCCTCTCATCATCTTCATACCCGTAGACACCCACTCGACGTCCCTCCCTGAAACCGACCTGTAGCCCTAAATCGAGTTCATCCCCCCCTCCCCCCCCCCGTCGCTTTCAACTCCAGTCGACCGGACCTTGCCAGAAAATCATCACCGAACCCAAATCTCATCGTGAATCCAAATATCACCTCCAATCCGAGCAACGATGCTTAAATCTTCTGGAAAATCGAACCCTTGTGGTTCTGTCAAAGTTTGACATCGACGGAAAGCATCTCGAGCTCAACCAAAAACTTACCAGAATGGAGAGCAACTCAAGGCGATTACAAATATATTTATGAGGCAATTTATAGATTTTTATTTTGATTTCTATTAATTATATGAGGATCGAATTTCATGTTTGAGAAAGGACTTACGGCGGATGTTTTTGACTGAGGAAATGGTTTGACTTAGGTTTAGAGATGTTGTGTTGTATTTATAGGGTATCAGTATTATTATTTTAATTGATTTCTAGCTTGATTTTCACTTTAAAATTTCCTATGTCTCCATACAATACCCAAAAATTTCGAAATTGGACATGCAGCTACAGTTCGACATTACGGTCCCAACGAAACTGGTTTCGTCGAATTCCGACTCCGTTTGCAAAAGTGGCTATTTTTAACGCTCTGAATAATCTATTTAGATATATAAATATATTTAAATAAATTAAATTAAATATAAATAAATTTATATTATCGTATATATTCACAGTGGAATACCATACAGCTCCAGAGTTAGTATATACTCGATATGCCGAGTCCAGATTGAATCGATATTCAATTTACATTGAAAAATCCTTTTATAACGTATATAAAGCGTTACGAATTATATACGAATTCCATAGCGACTTTTCTGAAATTTGATTTGGACGTAAATCAAAATCTACACGACGAAATCCCGATTTTTCTCTTTCACTAGAAAGATATACTCCACCAGCTCCACACGTTTCTTGTTTCACAGAAATCCGACTTAAAACGAACCCTGTATATTCAGTTGAAGTTCAAATCGCAAAATAGCGAACTGCCGCGCCATTTCAAGCTCTATTTTATGTATATTATAATTCTACGTTTCAAACTGACGTCGATGGAATATATTCGTCAATATAATTCAACTCTAAGCTGAATTAAATTCTGGGGATGACCCAGTTCACATTATATTGTGATTTCCACTATTTTGATTATTTCTGAATTAAATATATTATTTAATTATTTAATTAAATTAATTATTCCATATTATTTAATTAAACCTCTATTTAATTCACTATATCACTATTTATATAATTGAATTAATTAATTATAATATCCGGAAAATGCGGGTCATTACACTTTTCTTTTTAGCGTCCCTAGTGGCATTCCTTTGATATCTCCGGAAGCTCTTTCTGGTCCTCCCAAAAAAATTCCTGCTTACCTTATTTGGATGCTTTCAGTAGCTTGTGTACGAGGCCATCAAAAGCCGTTTTCGTTGTAGCCTGGGTTATCTTCTCCTATTGTCCTCGTCGATTTGTCCTTTTTTCTAGCTTTTTTTCATACCTTGCTGCAGGTGAATGTTTTGGCTAACATTAGACTTTATACCATTAGCTGGGAACCACTAAAAAATTGAATTCGTGGGATTTTGAGTTGTATGACCATGGTTAATCCAGCTACCATTGATTCGTATTCTACCACAATGTTCATAGTGGGAAAATCTAATTTCATTGCATAATGTAGGCGATGTTCATCCGGGGTAATTATAATATCTTGCTTGTAACAACCCGCACCTCCGTTCACGCAAGATATTGTCCCCAACTTAGCCACCGTATATGTGTGGGGTTTTGTTCCTCAAAAGGCCTCGGTATTAGTAAGAGATGAGCTCTACTATATAAGTACCCACTTCACACATGCATCCACGACGTGGGACTTAGGGGTGTTACATTCTCCCCTCCTACAGAGCCCAACGTCCCCGTTGGCTCACAAACACCTCACCCAGGCGTTGTGATCCACACAGGAGCCACAATGCCGGCTGAGTATTGGCTCTGATACCACTGTAACAACCGGCATCTCCGTTCACGAAAGATATTGTCCCCAGCTTAGCCACTGTATAGGTGTGGGGTTTTGTTCCTTAAAAGGCCTCGGTATTAGTAAGAGATGGACTCTACTATATAAGTACCTACTTCACACAGGCTTCCACGATGTGGGACTTAGGAGTGTTACACTGCTTCTGCTCCTTATTAATGGGAATCTCCATTCACAAATAATTGCCATTTACGCTTTTGGTCCTTTTCTTTCTTTGATTGTCGCTCGATGAACCTTATGCATTTATTTACCAAATCAGTGAGTGTTTGTCCTTTATGGCCGTTCATGGTTGATATTTTATATCATATTGACTTAATTCAATTCCATACTTTACTAATCTTCCCCGAAGTTTCCAGCTTACTAATAACTTGTTCAAGAGGAAAACTAGTTAAAACCTTAATGGGGTATGCATGAAATGATCTTAGCTTTCAGGCAGTTAGTATTAAGCAATAAACCAACTTTCCTATGACTTGATATCGAATTTCGACATCCTTTAGCAGTCTACGTACATAGTAGATTGGAGATTGTGCTATGTTTTCTTTACTGCTTAACATTGAGCTAACGACGTGTTCCATAATTGCCATGTACAAGCATATATTTTTTCCATCCTTTGGGCTAGATAATATGATGGTCTTTTGACTCATGGAATGCCTTTTTTACAGTCTTCTCCCCCATTTGAAAGTTCGTTTTCTTTTAATCACATTGAAGAACAAAACACACTTATCAGTTGTTTTGAAAATGAATCTACTTAGAGCCGCAACCTTATCATTCAGGCTCATTACATCCATATTGGTTTTAGGCTCAGCCATATTCTTGATTGCTTTGAACTGTGCGGGACTAGCCTCTATTCCTTAAGCACTTACAACGTAACATAGAAACTTTCCTGAATGTACTCCAAAATGACACTTTTGATGATTTAATTTCATTTGGTACCGTTGCATCACCTCGACTGTCTTCTAATCCTTTAAGCGATTATCTACTTTATGAGCTTTACCAACATGTCATTCACATAGACTTCCATATTTCTTCCGATTTGATCGTCGAGCATCCTATTGACTAATCTTTGGTATGTGGCTCCAGCATTTTCCATGTCGAAGGGCATAGCCTTGTAACAAAAAGTTCCCCAATTCATAATGAAACTTGTGTGTTCCTCATATGGTCTAAGCATGGGTGTTTGGTTATAGCATGAATAAGCATCCATGGGGGATAACAGTTTGTCATTTAGTAACATCGACTAATTGATCTATTCTTTATAAATGGTAGCAATCTTTTGGACAAGTTTTATTAAGATCGGTATAATCAACACATGTTCGCCGCTTGCCATTGAACTTTTTCACTGACACTGGGTTTGCAAGCCTTTCAAATAAAAGGCTTCCTTTATAAATCCATTCTCAAGCAACTTCTTGACTTCTTCCTTTAAAGCTTGAGATCGTAACCTATCAAATTGCATTTTCTTACATCGGACGGGGATCACATTAGGATCTATATTAAAGGCATGACACATGACTGATGGGTCTATTCCAACTATATCTAAATGGGACTATGCGAGGATGGCTTTACTTTCTTTGAGGAAATGGACTAGTTTGGTTTTTAAGTTTGATTCCAATTCTTTTACCACCTTGACTATCTTTAGTTGGATTGGTTGAATCTAAACATACTTCTTCAAGATCCTTTGTGGTTTCAGTCCTTTCCAATTCTCCTCGACCATCCAAATCTGTTGTGATTTCACCTATGTATGCATTGTTTGTGTCAATCATTTTTTGTTTCCTGTGACCTGCAATTTGCTTTCATATGTTTACCAAATTGATTAGTTCTTGCTCTATCTTTGAATGTTGGATGTAAAAATCCATTATCGAAGGCTGAAAAATAGTAGAGGGATCAGAGTAAGCAAAATACTCCGTTTTGTATTGATCTAGGGTAGCAAAGTACATTTATCTGGAAATGAATTGCTCTCCTTTAACCGTTCCAAGCCTTTCTTAGTAAGGAAATTTACCGTAAGGAAATTTAGGGAAAATGAAAGCATCAAGTTTATCGAGAGTAGGGCGTCCAAAGAATGCACTATAATAGGATGGTTGACTATTACCATAAAGAGGGTCTCAAAAGTTCTGCAGTAAGGTGGCAATCCCATTCGTACAATAAACTTACGAGAGTGGATCCTTTATTGTTGAACTCAAAGATTGGCTTTGGACTTGGCTCTGGCTTTCCTTCGGGAATGCTCATTTGATTGTAAGCGTGTTTAAAGATGACATTGACTGCACTTTCAGTATCTATTAGAATTTTTATGACCATCGAAAGTTCAATTTGAGCTGCGATCATCAACGGGTCTTTATGGGGATGATAGATTCCTTTCTGCAATTCCTAAGGTGTTACAACCAAAGTATCTAGAAAGCATGGGCACGGATGCGGGTGCGTGATACAGAGATACAGGAATTTGGCAAATTCAACAATATGGAAATTCGAGTGTGGTGGGATACGGTAAATATTAAAATATTAAATATATATATATATAGTATATATATATAATCCGAGAGATGCATTTTAATTAAACAAAGTAGTCAAATAAATAAGTTTCAATTAAACTGTAATGTTTGCACTGTTTCCAGGTTCATTATTTAATATATTCAGCCCAAAGCCCATGTCGTTAATTGATTCCATTTGGTACAAATCTACAAGCTGGTTCCATATGGCTATTTTTTAATACAAGCCCACGTGGCTATTTAATACAAATCTATCAGCTGGTTCCATTTACAGTATTAGGTCTTTGGGTTTACAAGTTGGAGTTCTAACCTTAAAAATCAAAGATCGAAGACGACTAGCCGATTAGGGCAGCTTCCCGATTAAGGCACAGTACGTTGCCTAGCAAGTTGATTAGGGCACGAAGACGAGAAACGACAAAGATCGAAGAGGAGAAACATCCAAGTCGATTAAGGCAGCCTCTCCCGCACCTCCCTTTCCGCACCACCACCGCACCCCATCGATGAAATACGGGGACACGCCTCGTGACGCACCCCGTACGAATTCCGCCGCACCTCCGCATCCATGCGTATTCAGTGCGCAGTGCTTCAAAGGAGTGTCGCACCCCTGCTTTCTAGCAAAGTATGCATTTGAAGGCCTTCCTGATAATTCTTGTGGGGTAATTATCTTGCAGTGAAAATATTTCTTCTTTAGCCTCCTTGAAATAATGGCATTTAACCCTGACTATTCCCAACAATATGTGGCCCATCATGAATCACATTGATTCAGTTAATTGGTGGGCTTAGGTTCATAAAATCTTCATCTTCGGTAGCTTTTAAGGCACCGCCGATGTTATTAATGGCGCACAACGCAAAAAGGCGCAAACCCTCTCTGGAAACTTGGCGCAAGGCGTGGCAAATGACACGCGTCTTTTTAATTTAATGCGCATGTTTATTTTTTTAATAAATAAAATATTTTAACAAGAAATTAAAAAAGAATCAATATTTTTTTACTAAAACATATGCAACAAAGATTTTTATGCATTTTACAAAAAAATAATATAAAGCATAAAATTTCAAGAACAATATTTTTCGAATCCAAAATAATAACACACTAATGATAAACTAAAAATCTGAATCTGATCCAACAATTGTATTTTCTAACTCAATGTCTGTATCATCTGATTCATAAGCTTCAGCATCTTTCTCATCCATATCATTTTTTTTTTCTTCACGAATATGTAAAGGAGCTAAAGCAAGTGCTGAAAATACTCTTGATGTGGAAGTTCTTCTACTTGGATATCCAGCCTTCACTCCTGCTGCTGTTGCAGGAACACCCCAAGTCAGGTCATCCTTACTGTTAAATACAAGTTCATCTTCAGCATCGGATGCATCATCCAAATTCCAGTTAACCATTCATTAAAATCATCGATATTATTTAAAGATATTGAATCAATGGTGTCTCAAATATTATACCTTCTTTTTAATGCTTGATTGTATTTGTTAAATACCAATCATGTAATATTTTTTTGTTGTAGACAAATCATGTAAAGATATTAGACATATTATATGCAAAAAATTCCATCCAATGATAACAGTAGTAGCCCAGCGGTGAATGACTTGCACCATGGTAACAGTGTTGCGGGTTCAAAACCCATAATGATATGCTAAGAGCTTACCATGTGCATACGCTAAGATCAACCACTTATGTAGTACTCGCGGACCGGGCTAAGTGCACTAGGGAGGGTTTTACGACTCCGGTCGGTTTTCCTCTTGAACAAATTCAAAAAAATAAAAAATTCTATCTAATGATATGTTTTAGAGCCGTTGAATGTTTATTTTCTAAGAATGTTTTCGCTTTCTCCAAAGTTGCTTCTCTTGATTTATCGTTCACGAGTTCTCAGTCCCTAAAATGTATGTCAGTTCTGAATGCCGGCATGCTAAGTCAGCCAATTACATAATTGTAAGATTATTAACTCGCTAATGATAATCGAATAGGAAATAATAATAATAATAATGTAATATGTTTTCATATAACTGAAAAAAGATATTAACAAAGTTATTCACATTTCATGTCATTATGATAATAATAGTAATAATAGTAGGGCTGATAAGAGTGTTGTAGTAGTAATTGCAGCTTGAAATGCAAAAACAAAAAATAAAAACCATAAAGCAAAGGGATGTCATTTTGCGTCACTTGCCATTTGGCGCGCCTTTTCATATGCGTCGCGCCACGAAGCAAAAATGGCGTGCCACAAAGCAAAAATGGCGTGCCACAAAGCAAAATGGCGCAAACGCCACGCCTCGCCATTCGCGTCTTTCACAACTATATGCTCCACTAGGAGTCCTCTGTGATCCTTCCTCAATTCTAGGTGCATTCTGATTCTCATAGACAAACTCCTTCAATTAGGCATCACAGACCAGTCTTTGAATAATTCCAACCAACGCTTTGCATTCGTTAGTTTTTTGGTCGTTTGCCTTGTGATATGCTCAGTAACTATCTCCTTTCTTGGTCGCTGGATTGGTTTGAGCTTTGTAGGAAATCAGGAAATTCACCTTTCCGTTCATAGCTGCATAGATGAAGGATGGTGGTTTGTTTAAAAGCCACCAAATTACTTTTAGTTTGTTCCCATCGCATTCTCTTGTTACTTCGATCAAAGCTTGGTCTTCCGCTCTCTTTCCTCAAATGAGCTTTCTTCTTGGCATAGTCAGCTCATTCATCATCTATTCAAAAGTGAAATTCTTGCAGGTCTTTAGAATCATTCACAAAAAAGCTCCTTCGAAAATGGGGTGCTTCTATTAGCCCGTAGTGGACAACTACTAGCTTAGCCTTGTCAACCACGTCTTTCGCATTCAAGCCTTCCATGTTGAACCTCTTGAGGTAATCAACCACCGATTCCCCTTGTCTTTGCTTGATATTTGCCCTAACCGTGTAATGAACGGTAGGGTCTTCGTGGATACAATATTCAAAAGAGAAACGTTTCCATGAGTAAATGGTTCTTTCTCGATGTTGACGGTATATCTTAACAGCTCCTCCTTGAAGCGTTACTAGAAATAGCCCGCGTCTTACTGCTCCGAATGCATTCTAATTTCTAACAATCCATTTGACCGTCAAATCCAATTAGATGGTCTTCTAGATTAGTTCTCCTGATATTTTATGGTAGGTACCTTGACGTGCGAAGGGATGAGTGTTGCCATGATTTCATTACTGAAGGGTGCAACACGGTCATTACCGTTAACTTGTTCATCTAGAATCCTCTTTCCTTTAGCATTAAGTCTTTGATGGCCTTTTCAAACATATCTTTCACATAAGCTTTGGTGTTAGAGTAATTCTTCTGGTTTGGAGTGTATCCTTTGAAAGTGGAGCTTTTGATTGTTCCTCTTTGCTCTTCTTTTTCCATTGATAATCGAACTTCGCTGCCGCTTGATTTTATTTTTTAGATTTAGATGGTGAAAGGTTAATTTTGCTTTTGCTGCTGGGCAAGCTGGCCTTTAAATTTTTTTCTAGAAGAAACGACTTCTTCACTTGATATAGTTGTGGTAATCCTAGAATGTTTGGACGACATTTGAGCAAGAACTTGGTTGAGCAACTCCACATCCCCATTAATTGCCATTCTAACTGTTTGATTTTCTCAGCGCTTCCTTCTGGTTGGACCGTGTCGGATGGTTGTCCCAACATGGTGTTCTCCGGTTGGAAGATGGTGTTATGTTTTTCTCCAAGGTAGTAGTGTGCACTGGTTCCTCGCTTATTGTACTTGGCTTCTTTGACTTCATTTTCCTATGAACATTTAAATTCAAACAATTAATCCATATGAAACTAACCACAAGGTGGAGGCTCGAGCCTTTCTTATAGCGTTAAAATGTTAACGATATTTTTTTTAACACCTAAAGCCATGTAAGAAGAGAATGAGCCAAAAGATTAAATGCTTCCGATTCATTACAACTTCACGATTATTAAGAAATGAGCCCTTTGGAAAAGTCGACAGGGGTTCCGTTCATTACATGCTTTCGAAAGAAACTATATATTGGCTTTTTAATGATTCATTTTGCATAATGCTTAGCCTAGCAAAAGGGTCCTCTTAATTGAAGAGCAATGAAAAGAACTCCTTTCGTAAAGTTAAAATGGTTCTTTCGATCTCTCTTAAAATAGGTTAAAATTTCCTCCTTGGCTTTCGATAAAGTCGAAAGCTTTGGTTAGAAGGGGTCGAAAGTGCCTGATACTACTTTTAGTATGGCTTCGAATTGTGGGAATTTGATAAACCTCAATGAACGTACTTTTGAGCCTTCGAAGCTTAAAGTATTGCTATTGATGGGGTTTAGAAGACTAAACCATTTTCATAGATTTCATAGCATGACTTAGGATAATATAAAATGAAGAAAAATGAGGCATAAACGATGTGCAGTTGGCTATTAGGCTAGCTAATAGCTGAAATGAGTGATCTCCTCATCGTCGAAATTAATATCCACAAGCTTATGATCATCAATCCTCTTTTTCGATTATATATTGTTAAATAAGATTAAAAGAGTTGAAATCCCCAATTTGATTTCTAATTTAGGATTTGCGCTTCACAATTTTGATTACAAACTTTGGAATGAAAAAAATCTTTCATGATTTCGGGCCTTTGGGGTCTTATTTATAGTAGTGGGTTGATCCCTTTCGCATCTGGTGCCTTCGCTTTTGTGCTTCCGATGGGTTTTAGGCGGAAGATCGGCTATGAAAGTTTTTGTTTTTCCTGTTTTAGAGTTGTTGATTTAGCCGAAGAAAATATGGTGATGTCCAAGTGGTGGCTTTAGAGACATGGTTTGAGGTGGGCCTTTGTCCCTTTCGAAAGGCGGCTTTTATTTCTTCAGTAGTTTGATATATTGGTCAAGAGCTTGTGGATGGATTGACCTTTTCGAAAGCCAATATTTGATGGTTGTAAATGTGTTAATCTGGAACAATATGTTGTTGTTAGGCGATTGACGCTTTCAAAAGGGTTGATTGCTACAGGATAAACCGTTTCAAAGGGATGCTTTATACCATATTGGCTTCCTTCGGTGTTGTGATGAAGAGCTTCTCTTGAAAGCTTTTACTTGAGTATGTAGGGAGATGACCCTTTCGGCTTCTTCGAAGGGGCTTGGCTTTGTTGGATGGGTTGATTTTACCTTTTAGATTCTTGCAACTAGAGCTCCCTTCGACTTAGTCTAAGAGCCTATTTGAATCGAGAGAGACGGGCTTAAATTTCCCTAGAGATCCCATTTTTTAGAATATTGGCAAATGTTTCCTTTGACTCTTTTGAAGGGGAATGAAATCGTCGAAAGGATTGGTTTTGCCTTCCTTCTGGAAAAGTATGCTATATTTTTGTATATTCACGGATGAATCTTTCATCCCCGTCGAAAGGTTTATCTTATTGTCGTCTGTCTTCTTTTAGCAATGCAGTCTTCTTTACAACTAAATGGGCTTTGATGGCGACTGTACTGATTCATAGGGCTTGACAAATCACCGATGTGATTTCATCAAACTCCCACATGTCAAAAAATACATCTGACCAATCCCATCACGACACACCCATACTCCATGCTACGATAGTGACCTGCTGCTCGAACCACCCTAAACCCTAATGATGAACCCTTCATAAGCCATCACACCCCTCAATACTCGGCCTTCCGATGGTCTTTGTATGACAATACCAGCCACACCCTTTATATCTCCTCCCGACGTTAGCTTCGCCACCCCATCAACCTTATCATGACAAAAGAAAATGGTCTTAACCAATACAACACCGCACTTGTCACATCACATATAAATGTGCAGATCCATTCACCATGAGCTTAAAGGTGTACATTTTATAATTTTCATGGAGTATATTTCGAATTTGGATTTTTGAAGTTTTGCAAATTTTCTTTTCTTTCGGTTTACTGTAAGCATAGAATGAAAAGAAGGCGAAAAATATGATGAAGGGAAAACTGCTATTTTGGTACTAGTTATGTTACCCGATATTTGTGTCTGACCATTTTCAGCTATTCGGATTGACTCTACTTGACGATTATCGAGGCGAGTCGCCTAGGAAGATGGTCCGAAAATCTAGATATTAAGTATGGATAACACTATATTGCTATTGTCGAGTGAACATAGCAGAAAGTCATCTGAGAGCTTGCCAAGTGAGGAATCAGCATGAATCCATTCTCGGAATCGGTATAACTACGCGACGAACCAGTTGAAAGTTCAAGTTCAACCAACATCTCTTTGTATCTCCAATGATGACAACTGGACAAGCCATCTTAGGACAAGGCCAGAGATGAACAAAGGAGGTAACACGAGGGTCATTGAGTCTATCCCCTCATCGAGAGGAATCCGTATCGATCCCTATCATAGAGGTTGGTACCAATCCTTGACTTGGGAAGATATTGGGTTAGGCTTTCCTATTTTGACTTTTCCAACTTCCTTCAACTTTTTTTGGAATAGTTCTGGTGTCCTACATCTATAAATAGTAGCTGTCTAGGAAAGAAATAGATCTTTTAGTTAATTATTTGCTTTATTCTGTGTGCTTTGGATCCTTGTCGGCCCGAGACTTTGTAATCTTCAAACCAACAATAAAATATTCAAAACTTTCAAAGTGGATGTTGGCCAAACAATGCCAAACCACTATAAACTAATGTGTTTTGTTTGATTGAATTTCCACTGTTATAGCTCTCTGTTTTCATTTACTTTTTTTAGTATAGTTCTCATCAGAACTCTTGGGTGTTTGTGCCAACTTCTGTTGTTAACATTTTGGTGCTTTTACTAAGAACAACTCACGTTTTCTATCTTCTATTTCTGTAAGTTTTCATTCCTCTTAAAATTCACAAAGATCTACATGTGAAAGCTTAACTTCATGACAAAATAGAAGACTTCCATTTCTCATGCTGCTGCCCCTGCCCATAATGATCATGGAGATACCGCTATTAGCAGCAACCTCCTTTTGATAATCAAATTCCAACTGCTCTCGATATGTCAACTACCTCCAACCGTGATGCTTTAGGTACTAGAATATAACTGAAAAATGTGATGAAGAGATTGGAAGAGATTCAGCAACAACTCAATATCAGATCAAATAGCTCATACAACAGTTGTAACGTGCGACCTAAGTTAATGTTGATCGACTTGAGGGAAAAAAAAAAAAAAAAAACTCTGACTCATGTTAACTACATATTAGAGAGCTTCTCATCTTTATCGCAGCAAAACAACTAGTATCAGTCGAGGTGATTAACCGAAGATGGCTCGTATCGCCACTACAGAGAGGACGAACCAACCTGGTCAACCTGAGTCGCTATCGAGCCCTCCCAAGGGGTTGGAGCCGATCCCCCTCACAAGAGCTTCCACGCGGTCATAATCCAGAACTTGGTTTCAGACTTCGTTGTGTCAACCAGAATCAAACCGCTCTTGCACAACTTTCATGAAACCTGCATGATGATGTCGTTCAACTAAGGAGGCCACATCACAGATACTACGCTGAGATGGATCTCAACCGTTGTCAATAGACGAAGATCGCAACTCCCGACCTCATCATCAGAATCCGTCAGATCGTGGAAAAGTCCCAAGGGCAAGGTTGACGACGACTAGGAAACCAGTTCGCGGTGAAACCCTTTTGTATTATATGATATTGCACGCTTCCACGTAAGTACTGCATGTTTCATGAGATGTTCTGTCACAATACCAATGACTGCCGGCATCTCCGAGATGCAATAGAAAAGCTTATTTATGAGAAATGTCTGGAGCAATATGTTTAGGCCCTATAGGTCGAGGCACTTGGTCCTTCGGAACCTAAGGCAAGGCGGCATCAAGCCTACTAACCAGAGAAACCCTCAACGAGAAATTGTGATCAATACCATTTTTAGCAGTCCTCATCCAACCGACAAAAACTGGAGACGAATGGATGAATATGTCAACTCAATCAAACACGCTGAATATGAAGAGTGCTTTGGTGCGGACGAGGGTGTCCTAGCTAAACAACAAAAGATGATGAATGACGGTATCGTCTTTGGACAAAGAGAGGCCGATGGGGTGGAAGTCCCAATTATTGATCCTCTCATCATTTCGACCGCAATCAGTCTTGTTTATGTACGGAAGGTCCTTGTTGACATCGGGAGCTACGTTAATATTCTATTCAAATAAACCTACGATCAAATGAAGTTGAAGGCCAAAGATTTGAAGCCTTGCACCGCTAGAATCCATGACTTCAATGGAAGTGCAGCCGAGCCGATGAGAATCGTCGATCTACCTGTCAAACTTGGTGAAGGAGATAGCCGAAGAGTCAGAATTGTCTCCTTTTTTGTTGTCAACATCTACTCTGCCTACGATGACTTGTTGGGTCGTCCGACCTTCGTGGGCTTTAGAATTTGCATGACACCATGGTTCCAACTCCTGAAATTTCCAATAGATAACGGTGTCAGAGTTATCAGAGACACTGTTTCATATCTTAAAAATATCGCCCGATATCTCCTTCGAGATCTCGTTTTGGGCTCCTCGATTGAACTTGCTAATGAAGGAACTTGCTAGTTTCCTATAGGCTAACCTTGATATATTTGCTAATTTCCTCAATTGGATCACAGCTCGGCCCTGCTTTAATGAAGGAACTTGCTAATTTCTTACGGGCCAACCTTGATTATATTTGCTTGGACTCATACTGATGTGTGGCATCCGCTAGGAATCACGAGTTATAGCCTGAAGGTAATCCGTATTTCCTTCCAATCAAACAAAAACGATGAGGCTTGTGGTGTAAGAGATCGACTGCACTTAACGAGGAAATGGATAAACCACTGAACAACGGCTTTATATGTGATGCTTTTTATCCTGAATGGATCTTACATCCAGTGGTTGTAAAGAAATCAAACAGGAAATGGAGGACGTACATTAATTATATCAACTTGTATAAATTATGCCTAAAAGACAACTTCCTGCTTCCAAAGATAGACCCGTTCGTTGACTCAATAGCCGACCATCAACTTCTGTCATTCATGGACGCATAGTTGAGCTATAACCAAATACCGATGCAAGTCTCTGATAAAAAACACACCAGCTTCATTACCGACTTTGTGCTGTACTGCTGCATTGTCATTCCTTTTGAATTGGAAAATGTTGGGGCTACTTATTAACGACTTATTAACACGATGTTCAAAGATCAGATTGGAAGATTCAATGAAGTATGTGGAGGACATGCTCATGCAATGACGACGGTTGAGCGACGACACTGATGATGTAGCGGAAATGTTCAGCATTCTCTGTAATCAAATCAATATTATTCAACAATTCACGTATGATCAAATACTTGCAATAAGTTTGAATACAAAATAAACTAAAAAATGTCTAATAACAATTCGAGATGTTATATTTTGATCATAAATTAGATTCAACCAATCTAATAAATAA
The DNA here is from genome assembly GCA_030737875.1 of Allium sativum. Taxonomy (NCBI): domain Eukaryota; kingdom Viridiplantae; phylum Streptophyta; class Magnoliopsida; order Asparagales; family Amaryllidaceae; genus Allium; species Allium sativum. The sequence continues at coordinate 244,802,651 of CM060923.1, forward strand.
CACTTCAAGATGCTATATCGTGATTCTAGGATTAATTCAACAATTTAATCAATTCTAACAAACACTAAATGATATAATAATTTAACTGAGCCAAACTCATAATATTCACAATCAAGCAAATAAAAAATAATTTAATCTACTTAATATTATTACATTGGTAAATCGGAATGGTGATTTTTACTCATTATTATCCCGGTTAACACTTCCGTGTTTTAGTTCCGATAAGTTTCAAGTACCATTTGAAATCAACCAAAATTTCAATAGCTTTATTCACAACCAAACCAGTTCCAATGCGTAGCCTACGTTAGTACGGGCGTGAAAGGCGAAAGCGGCACCTCGATTGAACCTTGAATAGATGAAATATTCAATTTATAAGTTACGAATATTTAAATTAAAATTCAGTTCACTAATTACTCAATTAACACCTAATTACTCTACGGTAAACCTCCTCACTCAAATCAAGCTCCCGCCCTCAACCTGGAACCAAACAATATCATGGCTGACCTATTCAACTGCCCCTACCACTTTCCATGCTCAACAAATCGCCAAACCGATTTCATCAAGCTTCCCCACATCGAAAACTACATTTGGCCAATCCTATCGCAGCACACCCGAACTCCTCGCTATGACCGTGACCTGCTGCTTGAACCCCACTAAAACCCTAATGATGCCACCCTCCAGTCGCTCCTCCCAATGCTTGGCCTCCCGATAGTCCTTCGTACGATGAGACCAACCACACCTATTTCTCCATCCGACGCCTCTAGCTTTGCCACCCATCAACCCTTGCACGACAAAGGAAAACGGCCCTAACCAAAACATCACCGCCAGGGGCGTAGCCAGAAATTCTACGATGGGGGTGCCATTTTTTTTTTTTTTTTTTTTTTTGGTCATCTGGGCAGTATTTATGGTAGCATCTGAAGAAAACAACATGAGATACTGAATCTCTGAAAATGGCATCTGAAGAAAGGAAAAAAAAAACAAGTTGATGTTAGCATTTGAAGAAACAAACCCAGTTAATCTTCTGAATCTCTGAAAATGGCATGAGAAGTTGATGTTAGCATCAGTGTTTTTTTCCTTTCAGAGATTCAGAAAATGACAATGCTACCACTTCTGCAATGGTCCATGTATTTGTGTTCCATGAAGCCCCTAAAAATATGAATTCCCTCTGCAAACAAAGGACTAAATCTATAACAACTGGTCCCCAATGGTCCATGTATTTGTATTTGAAAATGAATTCTTGGGGGGGTCATGGCCCCCACTGGCCATAAGGAAGCTACGCCCCTGATCACCGCACCTATCACAACACATATAGATGTGTATCTAGTCACTACGAGCCCAAAGATGTTTGTTTTATAATTTTTCATGGAGTAAATTTTGAAATTTGGATTTTTGAAGTTCTGTAAACTTGACTTTTCTCTTGGTTTTACTGGAAGCATAGAGAATGAAAAAGACGGAAAGAATGTGATGTAGAGAAAGGAAAACTGTTGTTGTACTAGTTGTCTACGGGTAGTATATAAATTTGAGTCTTTTCGGTATCACTCTACACTAATTTTCTGTCTCATGTGGACATATGATATAATAAAAATACGGTCATGCTCAGAATTCCAACACGAGCTCAAAATAAAAATAATATATACTGGTTATTGAATATGAATAATCGTAAAAACATTGCTATTTGGTGAAAAATCGTTTTGAATTTAAATTCAGTATTTTCTAAATTAAAAATTATGGAAGAATCTAATAAATTAAAATAAAAATACATCAATAGAAATTGAGTCGTAAAATAATAATTTATTTTCTTATTATTAATTCTAACTGATCATTACTGTAAATGGATTTATAGATTGCATTCACCGTTTTCATTTATAAATCTAAAAAAAGACAAATGAAACCATAAAATCTATCAAAACAATATTCAATTTGGTATTCTAATATATCAAAACAATAATCAATATTCAAGTAATATTATATATTTTTCAAATAAATATATAAGCACTATAAATTTAGGTTGTGACAAGTTTAAATTAATCTATGCATGTGTATTGTTTGCATTTTATTATGTTAATTTAAAATTTTATAACTACAAACTTGGGTTGATCATTGAAATTTATTTTGCTGTGAAGAAGGATTATGTTTGAACAGTAGCAGCAGTATGGTAAACAAAAAACGGACATTTAGCTGTGTTTGGTTTAATTAATGTTTATTTTTTCTTTTGCATTTTCAAATTTTATTATAAAATATGGACGGAACAAAAGAGAATATTTTGAAATTTAAGCTACTATGATGATGATGGAGACATGGCGAAGGAGAAGGACGGCGGAGGAGAGAGAAGGAGATGAAGAGGTGATAGAGAGATGGATCGTTTCCCATGCTATTGTTATTTCCCGAAACATGGGAAAGGAAATAAATTTGTTTTTCATTTTGTATGTTAACTTCAACTTTCAAGTTGGTTGTTTTTCAATAAATACATGCATCATGCGCTTTTTTGTTTGGACGAAAACACGAAATTGGCAACCCAATTCTTGTTACTACGGAATTACTAATAATTAGATCAGACCTGCACTGAACCGAGTTATAATTAAACCGTTCATGGCTCTAATAATTACTTGATCAGGCTTGAACCGAGCTCGAGTAGTTAGATTGCCTTAAACGTGTAATTTATTCTGTGTAGTAGTCCAAGTTTGATAAACTTTTCATCACGTAACCAAGCTAACTAATCCTCCTTGATTCCAGGGCATTCAAGAACTTTCCGGACACTACGACTACTCATTTGCATCAGCATGGCATCCAAATGGTCTCACATTCGCCACAGGCAACCAAGACAAAACGTGCAGGGTTTGGGACATCAGAAACCTTGCAAAATCTCTAACCGTTCTGAAAAGCCACCTGGGAGCAGTCAGATCCATCCGCTTCTCATCCGACGGTCGTTTCATGGCCACAGCGGAACCTGCTGATTTCGTGCACGTGTACGATGTAAGTACAGGGTATCACCACGAACAGGAACTCGACTTTTTTGGAGAGATTTCTGGCTTATCATTCAGTCCGGATAGCGAGGCTGTTTTCGTTGGTGTATGGGATCGTACATATGGGAGCCTCCTCCAGTTCAATAGGAGGAGGAATTATTTGTATTTGGAATCTTTGATTTGATAGCTGTAAGACTGATGTAGTTTAATAAGTTGCGTTTTTAAGTGTAAAATGAGGAAGCGTTTGTAGCTTTTAAGCTTAGAGTGGAAGGAGACTTTTGTCTGTGTAAAAGGCGGTTCATATATGTTAACAAGACTTGATTGTGCTGTTTTTGTCTATTCGAAGTTTTTTGTTAGTGCGTCATTTGATATTCTTTGTGTACCTGTATTATCCAAACTGGTTTCACTTTCATATCAAGTGCCGCTAAAAGCATCCAGGTTTCTTCTTTCTAATACCATGAATGGTATTAGAAAGAAGAAATCTGGATGCTTTTAGCATTGCACCACCATGTAAAATTAAAGGCATTCAGTTTTATACTTTTTGATACCAACTCATAGTATTAGAAAAAAGAAATTTGGGTGGTCTTAGCAATACACTTCATATATTATTTGCATTTATGGGTGTTACTTCGTGCATCGTTTGATCTTTTTTTTATCTGTATTATCCAAACTGGTTTCATCTCTTATTTGCATCTATGGGTGTTACTCCTAATTTTTCTACCATCTTCCAATTTTAAGTATGTACATGTTCTTGTGATTCTAATCTTCTGTGTTAAAATTTATGTTTCTTACATGTTTCTTTTTTTTTTCTTCAAGTGTTAACATTATTATTCAACACAATAAATCATTTCCAATGGGCCAATGGCCATGACCAGACTTCTCCTTTTTGGTTTGTTTATTATTTTTCTCATCAAGTAGAGTAACATCAACTAGTGTTAAGCCAGTTAGCTGTGTACATTTCCGTTTTTCCATCTTGTATAATTGAATTTAGATAGTTATTGTATACTTTTGTTAATCATTTATATTTTGGAAATTATCATATCATAGTCCATAGTTTCTTTTGTTACTTACCAAAGTTGCACAGATTCAATTTTTTTTTAAAAAAAACTTGGTTAAATTCTCATGAAAAAATATGTTGTTAGCATGGATGTAATATTTAGTTCTATGAAATTCAACCTTTTTTATTTTAAAATGTTTTTCCATATTTTTTGCTTTTTCCTACTTTTCCTTTCTATTTATAAATTAACACAATTTCATGTACAAATATCATTTATCATAACACATCCCCTTAAATTTCTTTCATTGTCTCATCAAAAAATGATAATAATTAAGAATTTATAAACCGTCTTTAATGTTACTCTACTTTTTCTCTTGAGCTCATTTATCTCTCGGCACATGGATATTATTTTTGTCTCATAGTTTTTATATGTATCATTAATTAGTTTTGTTATACCTTTGGCCTCACAGTTCTTAAAAATTTATCTCCCTTAATGCTTTAGAATACATTTTTAGCATATGAACAGCATTGTCCCTTTTTACTTCTAAATCGTTTAAGCATACAACTTTGATTATCGACCTCCTTGACGTGAAACCAAGCTAAATTCCTTTTGATGATGTTGGACATTCCGTAATGTCGTTTTGCGAATCAGTACATCAATTCCATTATAGTTTGCATGATTTTATTTTTATACGTTTCCTTGTCCTTCGTAACCAGTATTAACATGCTATTTTCTCTATTCCTCTGGCATTTTCCCTCCCTACTGCTGGGGTGCGTTCTTAACCAACGCGAGCGGGGTATTTGAGCGTGGTACTGTAGCGAACGGGGAATGTGTTTTTAGCTGCGAACGGGGTATTTGAGCGTGGTATTTAATTGTTAAATTAATGGTTTTGATTTAATTAAATTCTAATTGCATCAAACAAAACGACAACATATTTCATAAAATAAACGACAACGTTTTTCATAAAACATAAAAAGCACAACGGTACTGGAATTAAAACAAGTACATGAAAATCTAAAATAAACGATGATGAGGTAACTGACTCAACTCAGCTGAAATAAACCCACATATGCCCTCATCGGTAAGCTCCCGAACAATATCCACATTCCGCTCGTCATTGCGGAAAATCGTCAGAATCTCCCAAATGTCCACACGTGTACCCGATCTCTGTAGAAGCTCCAAGCACCGCCGGGCAAGCTGTCTCGTATCGTCGGTCATAAACGAGCTGACACGCGCTACCTGTCTGCGTCTAGATGACCAGAAGGGGGATCGCCCGAAGCCATCCAACCAGCATAGAAACCCGCGTCAGCAGTGGAGAAAGAAGCAGCTGGCACAGGCGCTGGTGGAGGTGCTGGTGCAGTAGGAGGTGCAACCGTAGGTATCGGATACGCACAAGTATCTTTCCGCAAATAACCCTCGAACATTATGTCCTGCTCTCGGAATTTCAAAGGCGGGTTCCTCCTGAACTGTCTGTAAGGTCTGCCACCGCCGGTACTCCAAAAATCATCTGGACCGTCCAGATAATCGAACTCTGCATTCCATACACCGCCGGGTGTTCGTAGCAGTCTATCCCAATCGCGAAAAGAACGCTTCATGTTGTCCCATTTATTTTTTATCTGAGTTTCTGTGAACTCCAGATTATAACGGTCATTCATTATTGCCGCGACCGTTGAGTAGAACCCACTGACGCCTGTATCGCGAGCGACTATAAACTCAACGCAAATATCTATAAAAGCGGACTCCCGGTCGTCCGTCCAGTTCGCAAATGGCTGCGAGGTAGCAGAGGTGGAAGATGATGACATCTGCGTAACCAAAAAAAAAAAAATCCAGAAAAATTCGAAAAAAATATATGTTGTAGAGAATTGAAAAAGAAACACAACGATATAAAAATTTATCGTTTTTGCAGCTCGAAATTACACCAAAAATTGAAATTCGTGGGTAAAGAGGGGAGAAATCGGGTTGAGATGTGGAAGAAATGGGGGAGGGGGGGGGACGCGGTTTTATAGACGGTGGAAGGGTACGTTGAAAAATCAACCGTTGGCGTCCGACGCGTTGGACGCCAACGGTTGATTTTCCAACCTTCACTAATCGCGCTATCTGGAAGGGGAAAAAGTAGCTTGCGTCCGACGCGAAAAAAAAAAATGAACGCGTCAAATTTTAACTGCGAACGCACCCTTAATAACTTGTTAAATGATTCTGTAGGCCATTTAGTTCATTTATTTCATAACGTCTTCCATTCCTCTATATGTACATTATTTAGCACTGGTGCAATATTTTTTGCTCATTTATTAATGTTTTTAAACTTCTTTACTTTCTATTCCTTTTAAACATCCGTCATCGCAAACTTATTCTAATTCCTTTCTAGAATATTAATACTTAGAATGACAACAATTATATTCAAATCCGGTATTGTTAGAAAGCAGTCTTCAGTTTCCAGACCCAAACGCTTCTACAAAGAGGAGCATGTAGTTACAATCGAGAGCAAATCGACAGTTTCACTCAACCTTTTAGTACACTTTTATTGGCCGGTTTTTCTATCATGGCTTCTTCCATTGAAAAAGTTCGACAAATTATTTACAAAAATTTCTCTCATATCACAAGCTAAGATTGATGTTATAGATGCGAAACATATTCTTATACAATTGTTTAATGAGGAAGATTTTTTCCTACTTTGGTTGCGTGAGCATCTCACTATCCTTAATGCACAAATATTGGTTTTTAAATGATCAAAATTCGGGTCTTTCATCCTCCTCTAGATGATCCATGTTTTCCTATTTGGGTCTTTTTCCTTATTTACGGCCTCACTTCTATAACAAAGAGGATCTTGACGCTCTTTGTGAGCAAATAGGGAAACCACTGCAAAGCCACTATTAACCGTAACCGTCCAAGTCTTAATAGAGTTTACATGGAAATCAGTTTATTCTATCCTATCTCGAGAATTTTTGTTGGATGAAATGGTATAGATTAGTGCATCTCCAGTGGATTCAACCCGTAATATTCAGGATGGTGAATATTACGGGTTGAATTTAACAAAATTCTCCAATGGTCAGGTGGCTACTAATTATGCGCCTGATACAAACAAAGAAAAAAAAAGGGCGGAGAGTAAAATTATTGAAAGAAAAAAGACGGAAAGTAAGATGAATGGTTGGAAAATGAATCCTGGCGCCTACTAATTAGGCTCCATGATCCTGACGCCTACTAATTAGGCTCCAGGATTCCCTTTAATATTACGTTTCCAATTCAGGATCCTGAATTGGAAACGTAATATTAGCCTTAATATTCAGACTGAATGTGACCACTGGAGATGCAAACTTTAATATTACGGTTGAATAAACAACCACTGGAGATGCCCTTATTGACAATATATTGAATATGAGACTTTTTTATCCATCCATTGCTTGAAATATCGAAAACTTAATCACAATCAAAACCGGATTGCAAAGAAATATTTATGAATCACAGTCAGGAAGCTAACTTGGCCTGTTGCCTCTCTCACTCTGACATAGCGAACACCAGCAAATTGGTATCCAATATTGCGCCTTCCTTCTCTAAAATGGTCAAGCCTCGGCCATGCCTTCCGATGAAATTGCCACATCCTCGCTGCTCAAGACGCCGATATATATGTTAAACATTGGGTGCCCATCGATGTCAAAACTTGGCTGCAACATTCATTAACTCTTCTCCTATTCTCCACTCTCCTAGTTTACCAGTCAGTGACCAAACTTCCAATCTGACATCCTCCGCTGACTGTTATCCACCCGCTACTCTTCCCTAGCGCCTCAAACTACATCTACAGACTCGCATCCAATCATTGCATAGCTTGCTAATATTTGTCGTGAGGCAACCGTGTTGAATGGCTCAAGCGTTCATGCTCTTCCCATTGTCACATGCGCACAGCGCACTGAATACACGTCAACCATATGCTCATTTTGACTACCATGCTAATCCTTGTCATCTCCCAAATTTAACATCACCTGCGTACCATGCGCTGCATGCTTCAGCTCCATTTGTTCAGAATGTGTCAGCCTCTCTCACGCAAGCTTAATATCTGATGCCACGACTCCTTCTGCTCATGCTACACCGTTTCACAATCTGCTCAGCCTAGTTTTTGGTCATCCTCAGTTCTATCAGTATCCTATGATTACCACCCATTATTTTCAACTAGGGGTGGTGGTTATGGAAATTTTCAGCTCCAATTAGTACATTTTCCATTTCTTTCGGTTAGTTGATCCGATCCAGTAACTCTGAAATTCCATTAAATACATTTCATATTTATTGGAAAAGATAGCATGAAAGTTCCTTTTTTATTTCAGGTCAACTGACATTGTATAAAATATAAATTTTAGCATTCAACCATACAACAGACGGGAATAAATAAAGCATTTGCTAACATTGTTTGCTGTTAAAATGTGTGCATGTACATGAAATAAATAAAAAACCACCGCAGACCCTGAAATTTTGAGAGCATTACTCAAAATATTAAAATATAACACTAACATCTTTAACATAAGCAAGTTACTGAGAATATTACATAGTGCAGATATTATTAAAATTGCATGAATATGTGTGTTAATCATCAGGTTACATCAAATGGACATAAAAGCTTTATTTAGCCCATCCTTTTGTAATCTCCATTGGAAGTTCCAAAACAGTCATCTGCTACAAAAAGCTGCAAATATTGTATGCAATGTCAATAAACTAACAACAAGAGACAATTGAGAATTGACAGTGGTAAACTCAATAATTTTATAAATATACTCTTTTTTCTCAACAGCAGTTAATTTAACTGAAGTTAAACCGACCGTTAAAGAAGTTTCTCTACTATAAGGAGCAAAAATCAAACTCTCTTAAGATTATATTCGGCGATAAAATCTGAATTTCGCGACATCGTTTTCCTCTTTCGACTCTTCCTCCTTTCCTTAAATCAATGCCAATTCTTCCTATCAAATCTTCGTTCCCTACAAAATCCCACTTCTCTCTTCGGATATTTCAAGTTCAGTACCCTCGTTTGCTACAAAACCCTAATCACTTTCCGTTAGCACCCACTGGTTTTCCATCGTGAATGCCACACCCAAATCGAATACCCTAGACCGGCTCTGGTTTCCATCACGAACGCCATGCCTACATCGCCTCAACTAATCAAGCACCAATTTTCCATCACGAATAATGTCGCACGCAGATCGGCTACCTTGACTAACTTTGCACCTACATCGCCTCCGCCCAATCAATTATTGAAGGTACCAAATTTGATAACTTATACATATTTGTGTAAGGCAAGTAAAGTCCTTTTGTTTTTCAGGTTCATTTGTTTTATGTCCATCTTGCCATTGTATGAACATTACTATCTTGTTTTTCTTCTATAGTCAGATACTGAGGATAGAGCAACTCCAACAGCTACCAAATTCATGGTCTGAATCATGAATTGGGTAGCCAACATGTATTATTCCCCTGAATATTCAGGGGAATATTACAGGGCCAATTCAGAATTGTGAATTGGCCCAGCGAGCCGATTTTTTCGGCTCGTCAAATGGCGAGCCGATTTTATCAATGCGCGCCGATAAAATCTGTTGTATATAACAGTGTTAAATACACAACTATATGATTTTTATATGATTTTTGTTTGATGATAACAACCAAATATATTTTATTGTTGAATGTATTTGTAACTGTACTGGTATACTACACAACAAACAGGAATATAATATTTCTATTTAAATAAAATACAACTGTACAGAAATTTAAATATTCACACAGTATTTTATTTGAATAAGAATATTTTATTTCAATATTTAAACAGTACAAATTTACAACTCCACTATTTGTATATACGTCACTGATATGCATTTCAATTTCACACTCAGCTTCTTTCTACAACACTTACACTCACATACACACAGACACTATTTCTCAGTTGACATTTCAAATACAGACACACACCAACACTGTTTTTGTCTTCATCTTCAATCTTCTGTCTTCACAGCATTCTTCTGTCAGTCCAGTCATCTTCAAACCTGTTACATACAGAAGAAAACACACAGTAGACTGCAACAAAAATAAAATACAATACAAACAAATAAAAATTTATTTTTAATTTTTATTTGCCTCAGAATTACGGTGTGTTTCTCATTATTTTTCTAGACTTAGTCTGATATGCAGGGACAGAAAAACTCGTCTGGATGACTGCATATACACATGTATATATATATATATACACACACACACACATGTGCACTGCCTCGCCAATCCAGTGTGCAACTGAGGAGTAGCCACAAGGACCGTCTCGACTCAGTGCACAGTGCAAAACAGTGTGCAAATATTTCAGTATGGTATTTCAAAGCCAAGTGTCGAGCAAAGCAATAATGGATATATCAAACTACAATAGTGCAATGCAATAAAACAGTTCAAATCAAAGATAGTTCTCAAATACACAGCTAAAATCAGCAAGATCAGCCAAGCCAAGTAAAACAGGTCCTTCATGCATGCACAAGGAGTATCAAGACACGGTCCAAGCAACAAAACAAAAACATGGTGAACCAGGACTGAATAGATGCATCAAAACAACAAGTTCAGTTCAAGTGTGCACATTAAAATGATCAGCAATTGCATATGAATGTGGTCAAGCTACTTCAAGTGTCGAACAACATTGACCAAGTGGTCAACATAGTCAAGATCATACAAGACCAAGTCAAACCAATGTGGTGCAGTTTTCAGTTGGAAAAGGAGTGCAACAATGATAGTCATATGTGAACGCAAGTAGTGCACAAATCATGGTGCAGTTATATCAAATAAAGTGAATGAAAATGGCCATGCATTTTTAGTTTACAACAAAACTTGTTTGCCAAGATAAAACTCAAGTGACAGTTCATCAAGGTATAAACATAGCAATATGAACTGCAAATAACAAATCAGTAAAGCTGGATGAAGCATATAAGGTGGAGCAAATGTTTTGTAACAACCCGCATATTTGACGATAATATATTTAAGTATTTTATTTAAATATAACGTCGTTAATCGAATGTGTATCCAAAAAGTCACATTTTGCATACGGTTGAATTTGGACTCGAAACCACTTCCATTGAGTCTGGATCATCGTTTACGACCTTTTTGAGTATAAGCTTCGATATATTCCAAGCTTCGGAATTTTGGCAACTTGGTTGGGTCATGAGGTAGCTAACCTATCCCACTCATATAACCCTCCTAGCCTCCTCCCTCTTCATTCATTCTCCAACACTTAGAAGAAAAATAGAAATGAGAGAGGGAAAGGGGAAATAGAAATTCCCTAAACCTAGTTCATCATAGAAGCTCCGATTCTTGTTCAAATCAAGATGAAATCAGGAGAAGCAAGACTCCTCTTCATCTTCTCCATCCCATTTCCATTCGATTCATCATAATTCCTATGACCTAATTCTTAGGAGACTTGTTTTTATGATCATAGGTTGTTGATTCTTGTGTTTTGGTTGAAGAGGTAGTGTTCTTGCCTTGTCTAAGAGCATTTCATTCATTTTCAAGCTCAAAGATCCTTCATTTATCCATCATTGAGTCAAAGGTGAGTTCTTTGTGAACTCACATCAATGCCACAAGCTTTAAGCTTGTACAAGTGTAATTGTAGGCTATTTATGATGTTTATGTTTGCTTGAATTAGTTCGATTCATGGTTTATTCTTGAATTTATGTTGATTTCAAGTTTTGTTGAAATTTGGTTTGAAAATCTTCATGTGAATATAAGTTGAATCACACTCGTCCCCGGCTTGAATGGGAGTTGTACACGTACTGGAAAGTGTCGCCACAGGGCCGGAGAGGAGTGCGGAAAAAGGAAAGGTCGCGACGGAGGATCCAAACCCCCGTCCCTGGTGCTTAGGCTCACGCCCAGGCAAAACCGGTCGACCGGCCAAAGTGGGCCGGTCAACAGGTCCGGGCTGTGTCTGCGCTTATGCCCAGGCACAAGCCGTTCGACTGGCCTTGGTGGGCCGGTCGACCGTTTGGGTCTCTGTCCCAAAACAGTCGACCGGCCCCCGTGGGCCGGTCGACCGGTGGCCGAGCCTAGGCGTAAGCCCAGGTCCAGTCGCCATTTTCCCTCCCTTTCTTTTGTGTCGCGCGTCGAGGCGCGTGACCCCGTGTTCTCCCGACCTCCTTCGAACCTCCCCTGCGCGTATCGCGGCAATCTTGACTTCGTTCGGATCACCGTTGTCGCGCTGTCTCGTTTGGTTTTCAATTGTTTTAAAACCATGAAATATGAATTGATGTTGTATGATCTTTGGGTTCAATTCGCTACGACGACGTTTTCTTTATGGATAATTAAACCACAATGGATATGGGGTTTTATATTTGCCAATGGAGTTCGAACTAATGTTTAACTCAGTTTTATAAATTCAAATCCTTTTAAAACAAATTCGGTTTCTAAACCCGGTTCTAATTCTATTGATTTATATACGATTCCTTATCCTATCGACCGAACGAGGAATTTAGTTGATTTACCTTGGTAAAACCGAGGGCTATGACCCCTTATATGTTTACTTCGGCGAATAACCCTTGGACTCGTTCGTTTGAACATATGTGGTGATTTCACTGTTCTGAGTATGAACCGACAACGGGTTTGTAAATATTCGAGAATAGCGAGTGGTTATGGGACATTTAGCTATTTCTTATATTAACTAGCTCGAAGTAATTTATACTCACCCGGATAGATGTGATCCTTCATGACTTGTGTTTTGTGGTCCTCGATCGTCCGAGTGAGATTTACGATTCTTGGATTTCACCTCTGGGACTTCGGTCCAACTTTCTATGATTTGTGCTTTGTGGTCCTCGATCGCCCGAGTGGGATTTACGATACTTGGATTTCATCTATGGGACTTCAGTCCAACCTTTTATGATTTTCTATGATTTATGTTTTCCTCTACCGGGGTCACGACCCGGCCCTTCGGGGGAGCTTCAGCTCAAACTCATGGGTGTAGGACCTAGAGATCGTATCTTATCTGGGAGGTATCCACTTTTTATGATGTTTTATGGATCGTTCCTTATGTGGGGAGTTACCACTGGATCGTTCCTCATCTGGGAGGTATCCACTTTTATGATGTTTTCTAGATTTCGGGTGATTTTTGGTTTTTTGATTTCTTTGATGCGATGTGCATCAATTTGATTTATGTTTGGCATTCATTTGTCAAATTTTATTGTTGTATGTCTTCTCTTGTCATAAGATTTATTGAGACTTTATATATGTTGACATCACGTATTTCATATTATTTATGAATCATCCTGTTTATCCTTATCATGTCATATATGTTATATCTCTTAATATTGTCCCATGTTATGAATAAGAATGGGTTGACTGATCCGTTTATTGTTTATTTCTTATAAATAATACTCGGGTCAGACCGAGGTATTTCAGGTGATTCTTCTTGACCATAGGACTATCCTCCACTTTTGGGCTAACTACTTTAGTGTTGTACTTTTTGGGTTATATGTATATGAGTCCCCTTTGTGTACATATTATTTTGAGTAGCCTCATGCCTATTCTTTTGTTGTATAGTGGATTGACTATGACCACTATACTGTATTTACACTCATGTGTTATATTCATATCTATTTCTGCCTTAGTGATGTGAATATCTGTGTCTGACTCTGATTTTATTGTTATGTATTTTATATTGCTTTCCGAACTATATATAGCCACTGTGTAGTAGGTTTGAATTTGATTTAGATATGTCGGATTTCCTCCTAAGAAATTTAAAAGTAAACCATATTATCCGACATTAACACTCGTTCAAAGCTAATATACAGATGGTCGCTTCTCAACAGCCTTATTCTTCGGGTTAGTTGACACCGTTGACTACAATGGCCTTGGCTAACGCGAGTATAGAGGTGGGGCGTTACAGTTGGTATCAGAGCGAAGTTCGGAACAATATAAGATATTATGGTGACGGTCATTGTCCTAAGTCTTTCTTAGAAAATCGCATTTAGGATTTAGATCGAGTCTTAGGACCCGTCATATCCTATCTTATAGCATAATCCTTGTATAACCAATCAAATTTATTTGAGTTCGCCTTTGTGACATCTTGGCCTTGACAAATCTAGAGTCCCGTCTGTAACGACCCGTATTCTACACATCATCGGATTGTAGAATATTTATTTCTTTCCCGTATGAAGTTGTATGGTCATGTGACTTTGGGAAACATCCATTAGAGTCATTTCCCATGTTCATGATTTTTGTCGATTTTTAAATGACCATTTTGCCCCTAGTTGGTACTGTTTTGGCCATAACTTTTGATTGGAAAGGAATTTTGACCTGAAACCACTTCCATTTGATTCGTTTGATAGTTTCTCTTTCCGTAGAGTGGTCATAATGGCCAAACGGACTTACCGTTTGGGAGATATGGCTGAAACAAGGTTTGGAGGGTGAAAAACTGCTTAACCGGGCCAAATCGGGTGATTAGCGAGTAGGCCCATAACCCATTTCGGGATTAGGGTTATGGGAGGGCTGAAATGAGATGGAGAATCATTCCATTTCAGTTTTCTAGCCTCCACTTATCACCAAGGAACCCTAAAAATGGCCTCCAACCTCTAAATCACCTCCAAATCATCTTTTGGTCAAGGATTTGGCTTAGCAACTCCTAATCAAGGAAGATCTTCACCAAAGCAACAAAGGAGCTGCTGTTTGGCATTGAGATTCACATCAAATCAGAGATTTATTTCAGATCTTAGTTTATTTTGTGGCTAAGGTGAGTGATTTGCATAGTTTTGCACCAATTATGGCTAATTAAGGGTGATTAGTGTTAATTAGCGAATTTAAACATGATAAAATTTTGGAAAAATGTTTATAAAATTCGGAATGATGTTTTAGACCTCTGATATGAATTTGGGTAAATTTGGTTAAGTTTTGTTAGTCCTATCATTAGTTTCACCTAAACATGCTTAAGGGGAAAATATGGGATTTTGGGTATGTTTGATCCATTTCTACTTATCATATTGATGTTTTGATGTTTGTGGTTGATTATGTATGTTGCTATGACTGTATGGTATGCTTTGTGATTGATTAGAATAGTTAGAATGGTCGAAAACGCCGTCGAATGGCGTAAACAGCTCGCTGGACAAGGTGCAGGGATTCGGATCGCATAGGGGATTGAGGGACGATCGGATCGCCCTATGGGATCGTGGGACATCCCCACGAGTCGAGTCATCCCCTCCGAACCGAACCATCTGCGCAAGGCCCACGAGCAACAATCGTGAACTGCTACCCGATCCGATCCACTCGTGCTTCATATCACGATCCGAACAAGAGGAAAGCAGCATCCACGATCTGATGCACAACGAGATGACGATGCGAACCAGGAGAGAACCACGAGCTGGAGGGGCGCGATCCGATCCGTATGGGGTATCACGACCCGAACCAAGGAGGGGAGCACGATCCGAGGCAAATAGAAAGGGGACCGCAATGACGATCCGATCACTTGGAGGATCACGACCCGATTCGATGCATGAGGTGCGACCCGATCCGAATGCCTAAGGCCGATCCGATCCGATGAAGAATGTGAAGGCTGATCCGATCCGATTCGATGGTGATGACCAATAACCCGAGATGCAAAGGTAGTCCATATGGAAGTTAGAGCTCAGGATCCCGGAACCAGTTGGGAACCAATGAGTTCACTTCATGGTTGGACTTTGCTGCGGGACGTGTGCTAAGGAGTTGTCGACGTCCATAACTTCGATTCACCACTAAGAATGAATGATGGGCTACTTATCAGTGCAGTAGGGTCATTACGACCTGAGGGGCAAAGTGATGGTAGCAAGACTACGTTATCAGTGCAGTAGGGTCATTATGACCCGATGGGCAAGGTGATGCGTAGTAAGACTATGAGCCAGTGCAGTGGGGTTCTTGTGACTCCATGGGGCAAAGTGGACATAGTAAGGATTGATAAGGCTATGAGCCAGTGCAGTGGGGTTCTTGTGACTCCATGGGGCAAAGTGGACATAGCAAAGGATTTGTGGCTACGTTATCAGTGCAGTGAAGCCATTTATGACTTCATGGGGCAAAGTGATCGTAGCAAGGAATGTTGGGTGATCGAAGTGGTGAATGTCGTATGCTTTATGCACTGAGTGAGAGATGTGAGGATGGATGCTATGCTTGATTGTTTGCCATCATTATGACATGCACACCTCCCCCACCTCCGTATCTTTACACTGTTTGATATGACACCTTAGAGTGTTGTACAGTATGTAGTGCTAACTCTTTGGTTGCAGGTCCAGGTTCAGGTATGTTTTAGTCTACCTGTTATTATTCACTTTAGATGCTTATCGCTCATACCAGGCTTTATGTCTGACCCAGAGTTTTATGTCTCCTCTTATTACTCTGGGTGCTCACACGAGCAGACTAGAGACAGGTTAGCTGGTGATGCGCGAGTAGCTGATTCGGAGGCGGGCAGGAGGTTTCCACGTATTATATATATATGCACATTCTCCCTGTGTCGTTGGTGGTCGCTACTTGGGCATTAGTAGTGTACCTCATTTATCTTACTTTTGCTTTGAGACAGTTTGAAAGTTGTAATAAGCTGTATTTTGGATTTCCGCTGCTATGAAGTTTAGTTCTGATTTTCAGTTTATGCACTGTCTCTCCTGTTTTATGTCAAGTATGTTATTATTATATTTTGTTCTATGCGCAGTGAGACATTCTACAGGTTCCTTGTATGTTCATTTCCTTCTTCCTTTTCCTTCTCACGACCCGTTCCGTGCTAACTGGACATGTGTACAGCGCACATTTGGAGTAAATGTCGGTTGGTGCGGGGCGGGCCGTCACACCGTCCCTTCTCTTGAGTAGAAATTTAGAAACCATTCTCTATGTTTAGGTTCAAATAACTTTTGGGGCCTAAATTTGAAGATTACTAAATTATTTTATAAATGGTTTAATAAAATAATTTTGGCCAAGTAAGATACTAATCCGCTTGAGATTAGCCTTACGAGGCGAAATTGAGTAAAATTATCTTCGCTAAGCACTATGAAATAATTGTTTATTTATTTACGATTACAAATTTAGTTCGTAAATAAATGGTTGCACCCCTGATTATTTATTTATAAATTTGTGTTCCTATTTGGACTTAATTTGTTCTATCGTTTTGAGTTTTGTCCATGGAGTATGTTAGAAGTTCTGATTAAGAAGTGGGACGCCACGATATCAATAGGAGCTTCTGAACACTTCGATGTGATGATTCTGACATGACCCCCATATTAAATATTAACGATGTGCATCGCCATTGAACCATAGCACTAGAAACTTAATATAACTAAATGGCGAGGCAAATCATTAGTATTGATTGTTCATTTGCAAACTTAGGGATTTCAATGAAATAATAATTTGAGAATGGGATATATATGACCATCGTATATATCCTTTACACCTTTCATAGTTTGAATTTTTAGCTATGAATTTGAGATATCTTAATTTTGGTAAGGAAACTGGTGCATATAAGGGTACCATCCTCTTTATCTTTTGTGATGATGATTACAATGATCGTCTCATTTGATTTCTTTTGAAATTATGATCATCTACCTTTTTGCGTCAAATGAACTTAAGGGCACCATGCCCTTAGGAATTAGAGGGTGCTTGTTTATATATAAATATGTAGATTTTCCAAACCTATGTTCTGTGAAAATTCTTACATGCTACCTTGAGTTTTCATTACCCATTTATTTTTCTATTGATATGACATTAGTTTTCTTTGGGTAATGATTACATATTCTCTTTTGCTTTTGTGTGTTACTTGTTTCAAATAAGTAATTTTGCTCTTTCGATAGAATAAGGAATTTAATTAAACGTCTTGGTAAAAACGAGTGGGTCGACACACTTGCGTTTACTTTCTCGGTTAATTTTTGGACTTGGTCAATTGAAATATAATTTCATTATTGGATGTCGAACTCGATATATTTAAAGAAAATAACGTTGGTGATGACCGCAGCATCATCGGGATTTATTTTCATATTTCTATATAAGAATTGTTTGAATTTGCTTCCACTCTTCTTATGCTCGGCTATGATGGCCATTTATATGTTTTCTTGAGTAACCTTTGGTTTGTGCCTTTTTGCAATTATGCTTTGATCATTTTTGCATTTTATAGTGGAGTTTGCAATTTGTTCGTGGATATTTGAGTTTAGTCAGTGGTTATAGGACATTTGGCTAAACTCGCTTATTTACAAGCTTAATGTAAATTACGCTTTCTTTGTTGATCGTTGATGATCACTTTGATGTTTTGATCTTTTGATCACTTGTAGAGAATTTATGTTTTTCCAATCTCGTGGCCGACAAAACTGCTTTTGGGTGGTGTCAGCGACCTTGTCGAGGCCATTGTAGTCTATGCAGATCCAGTTACGTTGTTTGTGTGATTTTGTGTTATTAACGAATTCATCATTTTCGTAATGACTACCTTATGTATATTTACATTGCTTTGAAGTCATAAGTCGATTAAGTGGGGTTGTGAAGTGTAACGACCTGCATTCTACGCGTCGGAAGATCGTAGAATATTTATTTCCTTTTCTTAGTAAGTCGTATGGTCGTGTACTTTTGAGAAACGACTAGTAGGGTCATTTCCCATGTTCATGATTTTTGTCGATTTTTAAATGACCGTTTTGCCCCTAGTTGAACTTGTTTTGACCATAACTTTTGACTGGAAAGGAATTTTGACCTGAAACCACTTCCATTGGATCCGGATGATGGTTTACAATTCCGTAGAGGGGTCATACTAGCCAAACGGACTCACCGTTTGGGAGATATGGCTGAAACAAGTTTCAGATGGTGAAAAACAGCTTAGTTGGGCTTAACCGGGTGATTAACAGCTAGGCCCAAAGTGGAATTTCGGGATTAGGAGTTTAAAAGGGCTGTTAGGGTTTGGAGAATACCTTTTTCTCATTTTTCAGCCGTCACTATTCATTCCTCTTAACCTAGCCATGGCCTCCACCCTCTAAATCTCTTCAAAACACCTCTTAATCACTTTCTAATTGAAGATTAGGCTTAGGAAACACCAAATCAAGGAGTATTAGCATGAGAACCGAGGTAGAGCTGCTGTGTAAGATTGGGAACAGCGCCAAATCAGAGAATATTTCAGTTTTGGGGTTTTAGTGGTGGCAAAGGTGAGTGATTAGCTTGCTTTTACACTAATTACGGTTAATTATGGGTAATTAGTGAAGATTAGCGAATTTATACATTAATAAATTCTGGAAAAATTCCTAAAATTCTATAATGATGTTTTATGGCTCTGATAAAAATTTGGGCTAATTTGGATAAGTTTTGCTAATTGTATGCATAATCACGGTTAAGAAGGATTAAGGGGAAAACATGGGTTTCTGGGTATGTTTGATCTAAAGTATTTCATGTAAATGATGTTTTAATGTTTGTGATTGATTCTATATGTTGTTACTGCTGTTTGGAATGTTTTGTAATGTCATAGGAAGTTTAGAATGGTTGAAAACGCCGTCGTTCGGCGAAAATAGCTTGCTGGAAAAAGTTGCAGATTTTCGGAACCGGTTAGGAAGAACACCCGATCCGAACCGGATAGGAGGAGGAGATCCGATCCGAACCGGATAGGAGGAGGAGATCCGATCCGAACCGGATAGGAGGAGTAGATCCGATCCGAACCGAATAGAAGGAGGAGATCCGAACCGAACGGGATAGGAGGAGACACCCGAACCGAACCGAATAGGAGGAGACACCCGAACCGAACCGGATAGGAGGAGGAGATCCGATCCGAACCGAATAGAAGGAGGAGATCCGAACCGAACCGGATAGGAGGAGACACCCGAACCGAACCGGATAGGAGGAGGAGATCCGACCCGAACCGGATAGAGGAGGAGACCCGAACCGAACCGGATAGGAGGAGGATGCCCGAACCGAACCGAATAGGAGGAAGAGACCCGAACCGAACCGAAGAAGACCATAACCCGAGATGCAAAGGTAGTCCAAATAGGAAGTTTGTACCAAGGATTCAGATGGGAATCAACGAGTTAACTTCATGATTGGGCTTTGCTGCGGGACGTGTGCTAAGGGGCTGTCGATGTCTGTAACTTTGGATCACTATGTATAGGGGGTACGTGAACGGATTCAGGGCCACAGTGGCCTAGGTACGACTAAAAGAGCTATAGACCAATGAAGTGGGGTCATTTGTAAAGGTTTAGTCATGACTCCTTGGGGTAAGCTTGGTGGTAGCAGTAGTTGTACAAGCCGAACTCCGTCACTACTTCGATGGGTCTAGTGGTTGAAAGCGGTATACATCGTATGCTTTATGCACTGAGTGAGAGATGTGAGGATGGTTGCCATGATTGAATTGTTTGCTATCCCTATGACATGCACACCCCCACCCCCGTATTTCTTTACACCATATGTTGAGGGCACCTTAGAGTATTGTACAGTATGTAGTGCTAACTCTTTGGTTGCAGGTCCAGGTTCAGGTATGGTTTAGTATACCTGTTATTGTTCTGTTTAGCTGCTTATCGCTCATACCAGACTTTTTGTCTGACCCAGAGTTTTATGTCTCTTCTTATTACTCTGGGTGCTCACACGAGCAGACTAGAGACAGGTTAGCTGGTGATGCACGGGTAGATGATCCAGAGACGAGCAGGAGGCTTCCACGTAATATATATATATATATATATAGTATTCTCCCTGTGTTGTCGAAGATCACTGCTTGGGCATTGGTGGTGCATCTTCCACTTTAGCTTTCTTTTGTTTAGAGACAGTAGATTTTGAAAAGTTGTAATAAGCTGTATTTGGATTTCCGCTGCTCTGATGTTGACATTTATTATTAGTTATCAGCTTATGCACTGTCTCACCTGTTTTATGTCAAGTATGTTATTATTATATTTTATTCCATGCGCTGTGAGACATTCTACAGGTTCCTTGATTAGTTCATTCTCTTCTTTCTTTTCTTATGACGACCGTTCCGTGCCAGTTGGACATGTGTAAAGCGCACACTCGGAGGAAGTGTCGGTTGGTGCGGGGCGGGCTGTCACACTTGGTATCAGAGCTCTAGGTTGCGTAGTTAACCTAGGGAAGTTATCAGGGAGAGATAATATACGTATACGAGAGAGCGTATTTGTGGTTATTTTGGTTTTCAAAAGCTATATATATACTATTAGTAGTATAAGAATGAAGTCGTACTGCACTAGCACCACTATGGAATCGTTAATCGTTTCCTTTTTCAGATTGACGATGAGCCGAGATACTAGAGGTGCTGGTAGGGGAGCCAATAATGGGAATGCTGCTGACATGAGGACGATGTTTACTGACCTCATGAGAGAGATGCTTAGAGATGTACGGAGGGCAGCTCCCAATGGTGGAAATGGTGGTGGTCCAATAGTGCAGGCGCCAAGAGTCGACTTCGCCAAGCTGAATAAGGATTATACTAGCCTTGGGGGAAGCCATTCCACGGAACGGAGTCGGCCACAGATGTTCAGGATTGGTTGGATAGTTGCGAACGTATCTTCGAGGATTTGGGTATCGAGGATGCGATGAAGAGAAAGCTAGCGTCCCGTCAGCTGCAAGGGCGGGCAATGAATTGGTGGAATGCTATAAAGGCAGCTACTCCCGAAGATCAGATTACTTGGGAGCAGTTTAAAGCTCGCTTTAGCGAGAAGTTCATTCCAGCTGCTCAGAAGTCAGTGCTGTTTAAGAAATTCTTGGAGCTCAAGCAGAATGGCAGAGCTGTCTCGGAGTACATTGCTGAATTCGACACTTTGTCAAAGTATGGGTTATCTCTTATTGATACTGCCGAGAAGAAGAATGAGAAATTCATAACTGGGTTAGATCAGTACTTAGGGGAAAGGCTTATTAACCACATCGATGAGACGTTTGAGTCGATTGTGGGGAAAGCATTAAGATCAGAGAGTCTCTACCCTAAGCCGAAGACTGAGGTTGCATCCGCAGATGAGCCAAAGCCACAAGCAAGTGGTGGAGGCAAGGGTGGTTCCCAGAATAAAAGAAAGCAGAGTCAGACTAAGGATGGCCAGAAGAAAAAGAATAAACAAGATGTTGAGTGCTTCAGCTGTGGTAAGAAGGGCCATTATGCTAGTAATTGTCGGGCCAAGCCAGCGGATAGGAAGTGCTTCAACTGTGGCCAAATGGGACATCACAAGGACAAGTGTCCGCAACCCCCTAAAGAAAAGCAAATGGTGAAAGCATACGCCCTTAATGCTATTCCTTCTTCGTCGAATGCCCCAACTGCGGCGGAGAAGGGAAAGAATGTCGTCATTCAAGGTATGCTTTCTATTTATGATGTTCTTGTTAGAGTTTTGTTTGATACCGGAGCTTCCAGTTCTTTCATATCTAGTGACCTGGTAGATAGGTTGGGATTGGTGCCCGAGATTGTCGATAGACCTTTAGTAGTGACGAACCCGATTGGTGGTTCTACTAGCCTTAGCATGATTTGTCGTAATGTGGTCTTATCGAGTCATGGATGCATGTTTGTTTGTGATTGCTTTGTTTTGGGCTTTACTGGGTTTGGCATTATTTTGGGAGTAGATTGGCTCCGAAGATACGGGGTGGTGGTAGACTGTGAGGGCTTTTTGGTGACAGCTAGAGCGGATGATGGGCGGAGGATAGTGTTTGGTGGTCTACCCAGTGAGGGGGTATTGGCTAGTTTTCTAAACTCCCTCGACATTCCGCATAGTGAGTTGTCAGGTTTGCCCGTGGTTGGCCAGTATCCGGATGTTTTCGAAGAAGTGACCGGACTTCCACCACACCGAGAGATTGAGTTCCGTATTGATTTGGTAAAAGATGCCAGACCTATAGTGATGCCACTTCGTCGTATGGCACCAAGGGAGCAGCGAGAGCTCGAGGTGCAAGTCAGCGATCTTTTGAAGAAGGGATTTATCAGAAGGAGTGTCTCTGAATGGGGAGCACCAGTTGTGTTTGCTACCAAGGCGGATGGTTCCCTTCGTTTGTGTGTAGACTACCGCGAGTTGAACAAGGTGACGAGGAAGAATAAGTATCCTCTCCCGCGGATAGATGATTTGTTCGATCAGTTGAGTGGCGCGAGAGTGTTCTCCCAGTTGGATCTCGCGACAGGTTTTCATCAGCTTAGAGTGGAAGCTGAGAGTATAGCTAAAACGGCATTTCGAACGCCGTCTGGATTTTATGAATGGTTGGTTATGCCATTTGGGCTGACTAATGCCCCGGCATATTTTGTGGATCTTATGAATAGGGTATTCAGAGATCAGTTGAATAAGTCTGTTCTTGTGTTCGTGGATGATATTTTGGTTTACTCAAGGAACGAGGAAGAACACAAGGAACATTTGAGGACAGTGATGGAGGTGTTGAGGAAACACCAATTGAAAGCAAAGTTTTCTAAGTGTCACTTCTGGAGGAAGGAAGTGAGATTCTTGGCCCATGTTGTTTCAGAAAATGGTATCGCCGTGGATCCTGCTAAGGTGGCTACGGTGCAAGATTGGTCTACGCCCAAGAATGCAACAGACGTAAGAAGTTTCTTGGGATTAGCGGGATATTATCGTAAGTTTATCCAAGGCTTCTCCAAGATAGCAGCACCGTTGACTCAGTTGACAAAGAAGAATCAAGCTTTTGTTTGGAACGAAAGGTGCGAGGATGCATTCAAGAGTCTAAAAGAAAAGTTGACAAGTGCACCAGTGTTAGTCATTCCCAAGGGGAGTGAAGAGATGACGGTATATACAGATGCTTGTGGTACCGGACTAGGTGCTGTGTTGATGCAGGGTGGTAGGGTTGTAGCTTATGCAAGCAGGCAGCTGAAACCGCATGAGAAGAGATATCCTATCCATGATTTGGAATTGGCAGCGATTGTATTCGCATTGAAGATGTGGAGACATTATCTCTTGGGAGAAAGATTCGAGCTGTTTACTGATCATAAGTCGCTGAAGTATCTTTTCTCTCAAAAGGATTTGAATCTTCGTCAGCAGAGGTGGTTAGAGTTCTTAGCTTCATATGATTTCGACATCGCATATACACCGGGAAAGGGCAATTCCGTAGCCGATGCGTTGAGTCGAAGACATGCCAGTTTAGGGGCTATGTTCCTTGAATGGAAGCAACTGGAGTATATCGCGGGGTTTGATTTCAGACCAAAGTGCGAATTGGACCCAGAAATGTTAGCAAGTTTGACGATCAGACCCACTTTAATTGAGCGGATCGGCTCTAGTCAGAGGGACGATCCTAACCTATTGGAAATCATCTCCAAGTTAGAGATGGGTATCGATGAGGAGATGAGCAAGTATGGGCTTGATCAAGATGGATGGCTTAGAAAGAATGGAAAGCTCGTTGTACCCAATGTCAATGGATTGAGAGATGAAGTGCTTAGAGAATGTCATCACTCAAAACTGACTATACACCCCGGTGGTAATAAGATGTATCGAGACATGAGACAGACTTACTACTGGGAAGGGATGAAAAGAGACGTTGGGGAGTTTATATCCAAATGCATGAATTGCCAGCTAGTTAAAGCCGAGCAAAAGAAGCCTAGTGGGTTGTTACAGCCATTAGAAGTTCCCGAATGGAAATGGGAGCAAGTCTCGATGGATTTCATTGATGGTTTACCAAGGACTAGATCGGGACATGATAGCATTTGGGTGATTGTGGACCGATTAACCAAAAGTGCAAGATTTATACCAGTCAGATCGACCAGAACGGCAGCTAAGTTAGCAGAATTGTATATGAAGTGGGTAGTGAGATTCCATGGAGTACCTAAAAGCATTGTGAGTGACCGAGACCCGTTGTTCACTAGTGGGTTTTGGAAGAGCTTACAAGAAGCTCTAGGGTCAGAGTTACATCTCAGTACCGCATATCATCCTCAGACCGACGGTCAGACGGAGAGGGTGAATCGTATTTTGGAAGATCTCTTGAGAGCATGTATATTGGATTTTGGTGGATCATGGGATGACCATTTGCATCTAGTAGAGTTTGCATATAATAATAGCTACCAATCCAGTATCGGTATGGCTCCGTTTGAAGCTTTGTACGGAAGACCATGCAACTCACCATCATGTTGGATAGAGACTGGCGAGAAGTTTATGCTTGGACCAGATGTGGTGAGGGAAACTTCAGATAAAATCAAGACCATTCAACAACGAATGAAGGCTGCCCAAGATAGGCAGAAGAGTTATGCCGATAAGAGGAGAAGAGACTTAAAATTCTCCGTTGGCGACTTGGTGTTTGTCAAGATTTCTCCGTTGAAGAGCGTAATACGATTTGGCAGGAGAGGAAAGTTGGCACCAAGATTCATTGGCCCATTCCCTGTTCTTGAACTAGTCGGGAATTTGGCATATAGAATTGACTTACCAGACAAGATGGCGGGAGTTCACAACGTATTTCATGTTTCCCAGTTAAGGAAGTTTGTGCACGACCCTAATGTGGCTATTTCACCTGATCAGTTGGACGATATCGAGGTTGAACCTGAGGCGGTTGGGAACCGTAGGCCTATGCGTATCGTTGGGAACGATACGAAGCAACTTCGAAGGAAGGCGGTGAAATTAGTCAAAGTCCAGTGGGGTGAGGATGAGAAAGACTGTACTTGGGAAACAGAGGAGGACATAAGGAAGAAGTATCCAGAACTCTTTGCCTGGTAAGATTTAATTAGCGATTTAGTTTTCCGCATGCTAGGTTATGTTTGTTTTGCTTGTTTAGCATGTTTGGTTGCTGTGAATGATTGTTAGGCATGCGGGATTCATTGTTTGTTTCTTTGTTAAGGAATTTCGGGGGCGAAATTTCTTAAGGGGGGGAGAATGTAACGACCTGCATTCTACGCATCGGAAGATCGTAGAATATTTATTTCCTTTTCTTAGTAAGTCGTATGGTCGTGTACTTTTGAGAAACGACTAGTAGGGTCATTTCCCATGTTCATGATTTTTGTCGATTTTTAAATGACCGTTTTGCCCCTAGTTGAACTTGTTTTGACCATAACTTTTGACTGGAAAGGAATTTTGACCTGAAACCACTTCCATTGGATCCGGATGATGGTTTACAATTCCGTAGAGTGGTCATATTAGCCAAACGGACTCACCGTTTGGGAGATATGGCTGAAACAAGTTTCAGATGGTGAAAAACAGCTTAGTTGGGCTTAACCGGGTGATTAACAGCTAGGCCCAAAGTGTAATTTCGGGATTAGGAGTTTAAAAGGGCTGTTAGGGTTTGGAGAATACCTTTTTCTCATTTTTCAGCCGTCACTATTCATTCCTCTTAACCTAGCCATGGCCTCCACCCTCTAAATCTCTTCAAAACACCTCTTAATCACTTTCTAATTGAAGATTAGGCTTAGCAAACATCAAATCAAGGAGTATTAGCATGAGAACCGAGGTAGAGCTGCTGTGTAAGATTGGGAACATCGCCAAATCAGAGAATATTTTAGTTTTGGGGTTTTAGTGGTGGCAAAGGTGAGTGATTAGCTTGCTTTTACACTAATTACGGTTAATTATGGGTAATTAGTGAAGATTAGCGAATTTATACATTAATAAATTCTGGAAAAATTCCTAAAATTCTATAATGATGTTTTATGGCTCTGATAAAAATTTGGGCTAATTTGGATAAGTTTTGCTAATTGTATGCATAATCACGGTTAAGAAGGATTAAGGGGAAAACATGGGTTTCTGGGTATGTTTGATCTAAAGTATTTCATGTAAATGATGTTTTAATGTTTGTGATTGATTCTATATGTTGTTACTGCTGTTTGGAATGTTTTGTAATGTCATAGGAAGTTTAGAATGGTTGAAAACGCCGTCGTTCGGCGAAAATAGCTTGCTGGAAAAAGTTGCAGATTTTCGGAACCGGTTAGGAAGAACACCCGATCCGAACCGGATAGGAGGAGGAGATCCGATCCGAACCGGATAGGAGGAGGAGATCCGATCCGAACCGGATAGGAGGAGTAGATCCGATCCGAACCGAATAGAAGGAGGAGATCCGAACCGAACGGGATAGGAGGAGACACCCGAACCGAACCGAATAGGAGGAGACACCCGAACCGAACCGGATAGGAGGAGGAGATCCGATCCGAACCGAATAGAAGGAGGAGATCCGAACCGAACCGGATAGGAGGAGACACCCGAACCGAACCGGATAGGAGGAGGAGATCCGACCCGAACCGGATAGAGGAGGAGACCCGAACCGAACCGGATAGGAGGAGGATGCCCGAACCGAACCGAATAGGAGGAAGAGACCCGAACCGAACCGAAGAAGACCATAACCCGAGATGCAAAGGTAGTCCAAATGGGAAGTTTGTACCAAGGATTCAGATGGGAATCAACGAGTTAACTTCATGATTGGGCTTTGCTGCGGGACGTGTGCTAAGGGGCTGTCGATGTCTGTAACTTTGGATCACTATGTATAGAGGGTACGTGAACGGATTCAGGGCCACAGTGGCCTAGGTACGACTAAAAGAGCTATAAACCAATGAAGTGGGGTCATTTGTAAAGGTTTAGTCATGACTCCATGGGGTAAGCTTGGTGGTAGCAGTAGTTGTACAAGCCGAACTCCGTCACTACTTCGATGGGTCTAGTGGTTGAAAGCGGTATACATCGTATGCTTTATGCACTGAGTGAGAGATGTGAGGATGGTTGCCATGATTGAATTGTTTGCTATCCCTATGACATGCACACCCCCACCCCCGTATTTCTTTACACCATATGTTGAGGGCACCTTAGAGTATTGTACAGTATGTAGTGCTAACTCTTTGGTTGCAGGTCCAGGTTCAGGTATGGTTTAGTATACCTGTTATTGTTCTGTTTAGCTGCTTATCGCTCATACCAGACTTTTTGTCTGACCCAGAGTTTTATGTCTCTTCTTATTACTCTGGGTGCTCACACGAGCAGACTAGAGACAGGTTAGCTGGTGATGCACGGGTAGATGATCCAGAGACGAGCAGGAGGCTTCCACGTAATATATATATATATAAAGTATTCTCCCTGTGTTGTCGAAGATCACTGCTTGGGCATTGGTGGTGCATCTTCCACTTTAGCTTTCTTTTGTTTAGAGACAGTAGATTTTGAAAAGTTGTAATAAGCTGTATTTGGATTTCCGCTGCTCTGATGTTGACATTTATTATTAGTTATCAGCTTATGCACTGTCTCACCTGTTTTATGTCAAGTATGTTATTATTATATTTTATTCCATGCGCTGTGAGACATTCTACAGGTTCCTTGATTAGTTCATTCTCTTCTTTCTTTTCTTATGACGACCGTTCCGTGCCAGTTGGACATGTGTAAAGCGCACACTCGGAGGAAGTGTCGGTTGGTGCGGGGCGGGCTGTCACATGAAGTACCATTGTCGCACCCGTCAAGTTCTAAGACTTCACAATTCGCTTATATCATGTTTATTCATTTTGGGTTTGAAATTTTGTTCGTTTTAGGACCGACAATCAAAACCAATGCATTCAAGTGTTGCGAGTCGATACGGTGGATCAGAGAGGTCTCTTTGATGTCCCAAAGAAGTCATGAGCCTTGGTGATCGACTACGGACATTCGCGGGGGGCGAATCCCCGCAGGTTTAACCTGGGCAACGGCCCAGGTAAGAACCGGTCGACAGGCCCAAAATGGGCCGGTCGACAGGTTTTGTTTCTATGTGAAAACGGTTGACCGCCCCATTTTGATCGGTCGATCGGTTTTCTGCTGTGGACCAAGGGGAACTCGGTCCACAGTCTACCCCCATCCAGGCTCTTTTCCGGCCAGAGCTCGGGCCGTTTGGACTTCATTTGTGAATTTCAGCTTTACGAATTCACAGATTCCAACAGCTCGATTCATCGTCTTTGATTCTCATTTGATTCTCACTTGATTCTTCCAATGTTGATCCTTCTGGGCCGATTCACACTTGTTTATGATGTGAATTGAATACGTGATTATTCTAATGCCCGTGCGCTCTATTCTGTATATCGAATTTATTCGATACTCTTGTTAATATGATTCACGACTCTAAAACGTGAATTATCGACTCAATATCCTTCGAGTCTATTCCAATATAGTTTAAAACCTTCGGGTGATAGTTATGGATGATTAACTCTCTTTTATGCGGCTATTCTTTTCATGTTTGTTCGCATGTCTTGTTTGTTTTAGTTTCATGGTGATTCTCGGAATGGATTGACCTATCCATTTTGAGATCCGCATATTATTTTCTGAGAATATCATCCACCTTCGACATCTCCCATCTGTGAGACAGATTTTTGTTGTTCTTAACGCTTCTAATTTAGATTCGTTAGCTTCCGTTTGTTTTGTAAATTCTCATAACATTGAGAGTGACCTTAAGAATGATGACTCTTTGTATTTCACATTACTCGTGAATTTTTGGGATCCTTGCACCCATTTTTGGGTGACACTTTTGTGAGTGATTGAGTTCAATATTATTTTTCATTTTGGTACTCAATCTATTTATTTGATTGTACTCCTTAGTGACCATCCAATAAGGATAAATGGAAGCTATTTTGTGGAGAGATCCGGTGGAATATTTTAAGCTTGGTGACCACGACAAGCTTAATATATTCCTTACCTCAGATTAATGATCTATTCAATAAGTTAATTGGGCTAGGGTCATTTCACTATTTTGACTTAGCGATTGATTTTCACCAATCCTTTGTTTTTATGCTCGTATTGTCGTGGTGGTTAACAAATATTCCAGTTTATTTTGTTAACCTTAATGAACACAATTTTGGAGGTCATAACTAGACTGGTTTGACCTCATCCTTGTCGGTGATATTTTTGGGTATTTGAAAACCAAAAGTTTTCAAGCTTGATGAAATTCTTTCAACTTCTACCATTTATCATGTTTATATGATTTATAAGTTGTTCGAGAAATATTTGAGGATGTGCTAATATTTCAAGTTCGAGATTTTTGGGGTTTATTCGGAACTTAAAAGTTAGACTTTATTTGTTTTGAAATATTAGAGAACTTGCTAATATTTCCTATTTTGGGTATATTACCCGGATTTTATTTCATGATCTTGTTTCCCCAATGAGATCGCTTATCCTATTCAATGTAAGAAAATTTTGTGAGCTAGAATACATCTAAGAAAATTTATAAGGGATAAATTTTTCTAGCTAGAATGTAATAAGATATGTTCAACGAATTTGGATATTCGATATTTCCAACTTTTAATTTGATATGTTTATTAATTCATATTAAACGTTTAGAATTTGATTAAGGGAATTTTAATTTGTTGAAATCACTTATGACAAAAATGAGTTAGTAGCTCATATATGCTCGTGACTTTTATTTGAGCATTATACTTGAATAAACATAAGTTATATAGTGATTTATAACTTAAAGTTTAAAAATTTGTGTAATAATTCATGAGTGATTCTTAGTTCATTATAATTATGTATACCAATTCATGGTAATATACTGGCTTGTTATCTTTGAGTTTTTCCTTAAATAATTGCGAGGACACAATTTCTTTAAGGGGGGAAGTCTGTAACAACCCGCATATGTGACGATAATATATTTAAGTATTTTATTTAAATATAACGTCGTTAATCGTTAATCGAATGTGTATCCAAAAAGTCACATTTTGCATACGGTTGAATTTGGACTCGAAACCACTTCCATTGAGTCTGGATCATCGTTTACGACCCTTTCGAGTATAAGCTTCGATATATTCAAAGCTTTGGAATTTTGGCAACTTGGTTGGGTCATGAGTTAGCTAACCTAGCCCACTCATATAACCCTCCTAGCCTCCTCCCTCTTCATTCATTCTCCAACACTTAAAAGAAAAATAGAAATGAGAGAGGGAAAGGGGAAATAGAAATTCCCTAAACCTAGTTCATCATAGAAGCTCTGATTCTTGTTCAAATCAAGATGAAATCAAGTGGAGAAGCTTGGTAAGACTCCTCTTCATCTTCTCTGTAACAACTCTGAATTTTGGGGGTAAATTTAAAATTTATATTAACTAATATTAATGGTTTTTGATATTTAAAATAATTTATTTAGAATAGTAATGATTAAGAATTGATTTAAATCAAGGTTAGGATGAATAATTTAATTTTAATTATAAAAAGAGTTAGAAATAGCGCGGTAGTTTGAAAAGTCAAACTTGAACTTTGACTGACCATACAGGATGCAAAATTTAACGGATTTTAGTGAAACCAAAAATATTAGAATATATTTAAAAATATCTTTCCAACGAATCTGAAAAATTGAAATTTTATAGCGGGAATCAAAAGTTATGTCAAAATTAAAATTTAGAAAGGTCGCTATGAAATTTATATAGGTCAAAAATGTTACTTTTTGCATACGAAGGAATTTGGACTCGAAACCGCTTCCATTGAGTTCAGAATGACATTTCTGCATTGAAAAACAGTAAACACTTATATATTTCGAGTTTCGAAAATTATTTGTTTAAAATGTATTTTTAATATTTAATATATAGCCCTTAAAAATAGCCATTTTTCAAATGACCTCTGTTTTCGATGAAACCACTTTTGTTGGATTCGGAATGTCAAAATATAGTTAAGTGTACTTTTTCATAATTTTTAGGATTAATTTGTAGCCGTGGTAAAAAGATTTCAGTTTTGTCAATTTCGGTCAATTTTAATCGACTTGATAATAGTCATTTTTAAAACAGGCTCAGAATTGAACAAAATTAATTTTCCTAGGTCCGCAGCGTCAAAACATAGCTAAATATATTTTTCTGGAAATTTTGAAGTTAATTTGTGGCCCCGGTAAATTTATTTGTACGGTTGAATTAAAAATAAAAGTAAATATTTTAAATTAAAGAAAACTAGGTTTAGATGATCGTTTGGGCCTACGGGACATATCCAGATGAGTCCGGATCGGGGGTTAATGGGTAAGAACGATAGTCGTTGGGTCTATTTCTGAGTTCGGGCCAAATCGGGCCTTAACGGGCTAATTAAGGAATGAAATAATATTTTATTATATAAAGTACGGCATCGTTCTTCTTCTTCCCGAACCAACCGAACCCATAGCCGCCTAAACCCTTCTACCTTCTCTCCTCCTTAGCTCCCAATCCATGAAGAATTAGCCTTGGTCACAGTTAAACCTTTTGAAGCTATTGATCTCCTCTTTCCATTGATACCAATCTCAAACTCTCTCGTGCCCTCTAGCTCCCTCCCCGAACCCACGAACCCGCCACCTTTGCACCCAAACCGCACCCCACATTGGCCGCCGCACCCTACACCATTTGGGGTGCCCAAAGCCCTCTCGTAGCCTGTCGTTTTGCCGCAAACCGTTCGTAAAACCATCAACCACAGACCGAGAAAACTTGATTCAAAGTTTTGAACAAAACTAAAAATAAATGGCCAAGGTATGAATTAGTGAATACAACACTTTTAAACGTCGCAAATCTTGATTTTATTTTTAAAAATTGATATTTCACTCATACGACATCAGAATCTGAAAATTTCAGATCCTGTGGAACCGTATCGTCGAGTAGATCGTGTTGGAACTGATTGGGGTTGTTTTTGAAATTGTTTGGATTTTCAGATCTGATTTAAAGCAAGGTGAGAAATCCTATCTATTTTTATGAATAATTATATTTTAATTACTATTCTTGCCTCTGAATCGCTATATGTATATTATTCTGCGCTATGGTAATTTAGAATTTATTTGTTTATGCATTTCTGTTGTGTTTGATATATTCGTTTGGGTTGATACGATTTGAATCTCATGTTTATTGAGATTCAAATTTATCTTCTAAATTCGCGATGAAATTTATTATTAATTCCAGATCTATTATTTCAGATCTGATGTTGCGCTGCTATTTACTTCTTATTTCAGTTCTATTGTTTCAGTTTGTCAATGCGATCAAAATCTCATTTTTATTGAGATTTATATACATATATACGGATGGTTCCTTAGAATCAGTGTGTTTAACATTTGCATTTGTGTATGTGGGAAGTAGATTAAACCAAATTCATCATATTTGTTTATTGAATTGTTGGAAAGATTTTTAATGTCTTTGTTTGTTCATATCAAAAAGATTATCTTTTTAATATCGCTTTGTTGATATTAAAAATATCGTTTTGTTAAAATAAAAGGATTGGATTTTTAACGTCGTTTTGTTAAAATGAAAGATTTGATTTTTAGCATCGTGTTGTTATAATAAAATAAAATAAAATGATTTTTTTATGTGATTCTGTTCAAATAAAATTTTAAGCGTCGTTTCATTTCAAACGTAAGTATCATTTTTGTACGTTATAAAAGGGCATATTTTTGTACATTATAAAAAGAACATATTTTTGTTCGTATTAAAAGAACATGTTTTTGGTTCGTATTAAAAGTACATATTTTTGACGTTATAAAAGAGCATAATTTTGACACAACAAAATAGAAACACATTTTTAGTGTCATGTTAATACATTAGAAATGGAACATTATTTTAGTGTCATGTCTATGTGCATGAAAATAAAAGCAAATTTAGCTATGAAACTTTTTTTACATTTCGCATGTGAATAAAAAGAACAATTTTTGCATTAACATTGATTTTTGTTAAAAATAAAAAAATTGAATGACATTAACATTGATTTTAGTTGAAATAATAGAAAATTACATTTTTATGTAATCAAAAGACATGAAATTTATATCGCATATAAAAATTACATTTTATGTAATGAAAAGACATGAAATTTATATTGCATATAAAATTTACATTTTTATATGTAATTAAAGGATGAGATTTTGCAATACAAAATAAAAATTACATTTTTATATGTAATTAAGGTATGAATTTGCAACGTAAAATAAAAATTACATTTTTATATGTAATTAAGGTATGAATTTGCAACGTAAAATAAAAATTTCATTTTTATGTGTAATTACAGTATGAATTTACAATGTAAATTAAAAATTACATTTTTATATAAAACTTAGAATGAGAGATTTACAATGTAAATTAAAATTACATTTTTATATGAAGTTAAGAATGAGAGATTACATTGTAAATTAAAATTACATGAAGTCAATAATGAGGATTTACATTGAAATAAAAAAATTACATTTTTATAATGTAATAAAGAAGTAGGTTTCACATTGAAATAAAAAAATTTACATTTTTATTATTATGTAATTTAAGAATAGATTTGCATTGAAATAAAGAGACAAAGCTATAGATTACATTATTATATACAAACAAAAAGGCAAAGTTATAAAATACATTTTTATATGTATTTTATGTACAAATAAAAGGATAAGATTGTTAAACTTATTTTTATTTCCATGTTATGTGTAAATAAAATGGCAGAACTAAGGACCGTATTTTTATCTACATTTTACATGTATATAGAGGTTCATATTTTACTGTTAGATTTAAAATAATAATTTTTATCGTCATTTGAGATGCGGTAAAAAGATTGTATTAAAATTTACATTTTTGTTTTATATTTTTATATTAAACAAAAAGGTAGATTTTAAGAAGAGATTTTCATCGTCATGTAAAATTTGAGGAACATTTATGTGAAATTAGCAAGAACAACAACAACAACAACAAAGCCATATATCCCAAACAAGTTGGGGTTGGCTAGATGTGGAACCCAAAATTAAGGTAAAATAACTAATAATAATATATAAAAAGAGTTTAAAATAACCAAACAGATTAAAGTAAAAAGGTTCAATAAAAGTGAAATAAAGTCCTAAAAAAAAATTTAAAATAATTAAACAGATCTAATAATAATAATAATTAACATATATATATATATATATTTAAAAAAAAAAATCCTAAGGTTCTGGTACATGGATTGCCAACTTCCATGCACTTCTATCTACCACAAGCTCTTCAGATATACTCCAATTTCTTAGATCTCTCTTTATTATCTCTTCCCATGTCATTTTAGGTCGACCTCTACCTCTCTTTGGGCCTTCGGCACGACCTATAACTCCAACGTGCACAGGAGCATCGCGTGGTCTACGTTGGATATGTCCAAACCATCTCAAGCGGTGTTGGACTAACTTCTCTTCAATAGGTGCAACTCCAAGTTTTTCCCGAATATCCTCATTTCTAATCCGATCTCGTCTGGTATGCCCACAGCTCCAACGCAGCATCCGCATCTCTGCTACACTTATCTTCTGCACGTGTTGCCTCTTAGTAGGCCAACATTCTGCACCATATAACATTGCAGGCCTGATTGCTGTCCTATAGAACTTTCCTTTAAGCTTCTGAGGAATCTTCCTATCACAGAGAATGCCAGATGCTAGCCGCCATTTCACCCATCCTACTTGAATTCTAAAACTAACATCCTTATCAATCTCTCCATCAAACTGCAACATAGATCCTAAGTATCGAAACGATTCCTTCTTGGGTACTGCGCTACCAGCCAAGGTGACCTCTCCGTCATCTGACCTAGCACCGCTAAACTCACACTTCATATACTCAGTTTTAGTTCTGCTAAGCCTGAAACCCTTTGATTCCAAGGTCTCCCTCCACAACTCCAGTTGTCTATTGACCCCTATTCTACTTTCATCAATCAGCACAACATCATCGACAAAGAGCATACACCAAGGGATCTCCTTTTGTATATCTTTCGTGATTTCATCCATCACTAATGCAAAAATATAGGGGCTCAAAGCCGAACCTTGATGTAACCCTATGTTAATTGGGAAGTCTCTGGTCTCACCATCGCATGCCCTTACACTAGCCACAACCCCCTCGTACATATCCTTGATAAGGGTAATATACTTTGATGGCACTCTCTTCCTTTCTAGCGCCCACCACATAACCTTCCTCGGCACTCTGTCATAAGCTTTCTCCAAGTCAATAAAAACCATGTGAAGATCTTTCTTTTGTTCCCTGTGTCTCTCCATAAGTTGCCTAACCAAGAAAATCGCCTCGGTGGTTGACCTTCCAGGCATAAAACCAAATTGATTCCTAGATACACTTGTCAACCTCCTTAAACGTTGCTCGCAAACTCTCTCCCAAAGCTTCATTGTATGACTCATAAGCTTAATTCCTCTATAGTTTGTGCAACTTTGAATATCTCCTTTATTCTTGAAGATTGGAACTAAAATGCTTCTCCTCCACTCATCTGGCATTTTGTTTGATTTGAAAATATTATTAAACAACTTAGTTAGCCAGGTTATCCCTGCATCTCCAAAACATCTCCACACCTCAATAGGAATGTCATCAGGACCTACCGACTTGCCTGATTTCATCCGTTTCAACGCCCCCTTTACCTCAGCTTCTAGAAATCTCCGCACAAAATGTCTATTGGTGTTGTCGGCAAAGTCTTCCAAGTCGGTCGAGGAGCTATTACTTTCTTCGTTGAAAAGCTTATCAAAGTATTCTCTCCACCTATTCTTTATCTCATCATCATTCACCAAAAGTCTATCACTCTCGTCCTTAATGCATTTAACCTGATTGAAGTCTCTTGTCCTCCTCTCGCGTAGCCTAGCTATTCTGTATACATCTTTTTCACCCTCCTTTGTACTTAGCCTTTGATACAAACCCTCGTACGCTCGTCCCCTTGCTTCACTCACTGCTTTCTTTGCAGTCTTCTTTGCCACTTTGTATCTATGCATGTTCTCTTCGCTCCTATGATGGTGCATGCATTTGTAGCATTCCTTCTTCTCTTTGATAGCCTTTTGCACCTCGTCATTCCACCACCACGAATCCTTGGGTTCTCGCTTGCTTCCTCTTGTTATCCCAAATACCTCAGTAGCCACTCTGCGAATGCAAGTTGACATCGCATTCCACATGACATTTGCTTCTCCTTCTACATTCCAAGCCCCTTCTCCCATCATTCTATCTTTAAACTCCCGTGAAGCATCTCCTTTGAGTTTCCACCATTTCGTCCTACTAATCTTCGCTCTATTATCCTTCACCACCCGAAGACGAAACACGCATACCAAGAGCTGGTGTTGAGAGACAACACATTCTCCAGGTATGACCTTGCAATCAACACAATCTCGTTTACTGTCTCTTCTAGTCAGGGCAAAGTCAATCTGACTAGTTTGTTGGCCATTACTGAAGGTGATCAGATGCGATTGCCTCTTTCTAAAGAAGGTATTAGAAATCATAAGATCAAAAGAGAGAGCGAAATTCAATATATCTTCACCCTCTTGGTTCCTACTGCCGAAGCCAAAACCACCATGCACTCGCTCAAAACCACCACTAGATGAGCCAATATGGCCATTGAAGTCTCCTCCTATAAAAAATTTCTCGCTACTATGCACATTTCTAACCATGACATCCAGGTCTTCCCAGAATTTCCTCTTGGCTTCTTCACTTAGACCTACCTGTGGGGCATATGCACTAATGACATTCAGAACCGTCTTACCAACTACTAGCTTAACTAGGATGATCCTATCCCCTCGTCTTCTAACGTCGACCACTTTGTTCTGAAGGTCCTTGTCAATCAATATGCCAACCCCGTTCTTGTTACGTACTTCTCCCGTGTACCACAATTTGAAACCAGTGTTCTCCACCTCCATCGCCTTCTGGCCCATCCATTTAGTCTCTTGAACGCACAAGATGTTTAACCGTCTCCTAATCATAGTATCCACTATCTCTCTTAACTTTCCTGTTAAGGACCCTACATTCCAACTACCTAACTGAACCCTACTATCTTCGACTAGCTTCCTTACCCCTCGCACCCGCCGAGAAAAATGCGAGGACCCTTGCTCATTTTTCACCACACCGGGGCGTCGGTGTAGCGCGCCACTAAGAGAATGGCGGCCCAGCTCTCGTATATTTAACACCATATCCGAGCCTAGATATAGCGCGTCGCTAAGAGGGTTATGCCCCAACGAAATATCATAAGGTTCCATATCCATAAGAGAGGCTAAGTTTTTACGTTGGCTCGCCACGCCTATCACAACCCTCCTCCTTTATCCTGGCTTGGGACTGGCTGCATAGAAAACTACACAGGCGGAGTTAACATTTATGATAAAAATTTGAAAGAACATTTATGTCAGATTAAAAAGGGAATCCATTAAAATATTCAAATCAGGATGGAATTGTGTTAACATAAAAATGAATGTCTTTTTAATTGTGTCCCTTAACACAAATATAAATAAGAAAAATAAACGATCTTTTATTTATGTTTCTCTAATGTAATTAAAAAGTAGATTTGACATGTATCAAAATCACATTTTTTTATATGTAAGTATAGAAATTGAGAAAGTACCAAGTTTTATTAAGGTTTGAAAAGGGTAAGTTATAGTATCTGAAATCAAGTTATTTTGGAAATATAGAATATTCCAAAATCAAGATATTTTGAAATATGAAACATTTTAAAATAATATTTTTAGTAGAACAATTATAATGATTAATTAAAATTGTACTTGGACACGAGGTTAGGTCACATTTGTGGTGGAAGTCTGCCCGGACCCGACCGGCATATCCAGCAGCCACAAATGTTGGGCCTAATGCGAGAGGTCCAAGTGCGCAAATACAAATCGGGCCAAGACACGAGGTTAAGCCCAACTTGTGGGAGAAGTCTGCCCGGATCCGACCGGCCTATCCAGCCTCCACAAGTTGTACACCTAATGTGAGAGGTCTGGCCCATATTAAAATATAAATGGATAACTTCGAAATGGACATTATTTTCACACCGTTATGTGTTAATAATGAAATGAATAATTTCAGCTCCAAGTTTGTTATAAAAGAAAGTTACATTTTTAATAAAGTAAGATAAGGTTATAAAAGTTTTACATTTTTCTTAATGTAAATATTAGAAAAGTTACTTTTTTCTTAATGTAAATAAAAGGAAAATAGGAAGTTACATTTTTATATGTAATTGGTATAATATAAAAACCGACATTTTTCAATGTAAATAAGGATGAAATGGAAATTATATTTTTATATGCAAATAAAAGAGTTTAAATTTTTCAATGTAAACAAAGGAATGATTAGGAATTTACATTTCCCAGTGTAAATAAAATATGAAATAAAGGTTACATTTTCAATATAATAATATATTGAAGTATAAGTTTACATTTCTCAATGTAAATATTATAGGAATAGGAATTTACATTTTTCAATGTAAATAATAAGATTAGAAATTTACATTTCTAATGAATGGATGTTTATTAGAAAGAAAATAATGAAACCAAATATACATTTGGTGTAAATTGAAAAATGGAAGAGTAAAATATACATTGTTATGTTTAGGATGTGTATGTAAAGTTAAAAATATCGATAGATCATTATAAATTATTAACAACGATATGAAATGGTTTTCAAATTTATATATGCGATAGTTATTTGGAAAGTCCGAGTTTACTCTCATTCCAAATAATGATACGACGTTTGAAGAATTGAAGACGACGATGGAAGACCGACGATCTTCACATCGAATGGGTAACTAGTGTTGAGGCCCTTGATTGATTTGCTCCCAAGACGGGCTAAAATGGTAGTTATCCGGACGTAGTGCTAATTTGTACGGATTTGGCTTTCGCTCAGACCCAGAGCATAAGCTTATAAATGGAATGTGTGTCTGACATTGTACTCCTTTATATTGTATTTATTGATTTTCTGTCGAATGTATGAATGTTTGGTGGCTGAGAATTTATTCTCTTGCTTAACACCCTTTCATATACTTCGGCAAAGGATTGGTAGTGTGATATGGAGTGACGATGTGGCATGCTAAGATGCATATGATCAAGGCTTTGTTGAAAATCAGGCCTTATGGGATGATCAAAGCATAGCCTGTTTAGGCATAGCTTTGTGTATAGCATGACTTCGCGAGCCTCACACACCGGCGGAGTCTAAAACGGGAGAAGGGAACGCAGGGAGAGAAGCACGTTTCTTTCTAGCTAGAAGTGGTGTTTGGGCTTTAACACGGCCCGACATTTTACTTATGTGGATGATGGAATGAGGCGCCTCGGATGATAGGTCCTATAGGATCGGGAAACGTGTGTTCAGGAATTGCCAATCCACAAAGCTGTATGTGTGGACCGGCCCTGCAGCTATCCAAGGGTTCACTGCGGGGGATCCTGGGACATTAGTTAGAGTGTCTCGAATCGGTAAGGAGCTCCTCCCTAGCCTTGACTCATGATGGAAATCCAAACTTCCAATACGAACCCACGGATTTGATTGTATTACTAGTATGGAAGCATAGTATTATGGTATCTATGTGTCCTAGGGTTAATACATTATGATTGAAATGTTTTAAAACATATACACACTAATAATAATATCAAATTCGTTTTTATCGTACCAAGCATCTTTAATCACCATAAGGTAAAACTCTATCCTCTGGTGTGCGTTGCATTGTGTGATGGGACCTGAGTCTTATGGTGATTCCATTTTTCCAAAAAGCAACCCGTTCCACGTTAGCGACGTGGTCCTTGGATTTGCTTTATTACTACTAGTTAAATTAGTTAAGAATTCTCACACCAGTCCCATGACTAACTCGTAGTTTGTTTCACTTTGCAAACTCGGGTGCCCTCTTTTCCACACGGGCAGTCGAGTAGCTTTTTTGCAGATATTTATCTCTTGAACAGGATTCTGGATCGAAGCCTAAAGCTGTGTCCAGAGCAAGAAGTCTTCTGCTGTTTATTGTATTTAATATATTGTAATTTATCTTCTGCTGTAATTTTATTCCAATGTACTCTGATATTCTGTACTCTGATGTAACATTATTTTAATGTTTATAAAAGTATGCTGTTGTTGTTCTGATGTTGTTGTATTCCCAAAGTTAAAGTATTCGTGGATTTCCAACTTTTGGGTCAGACTTGTGTGGTTTATGGTCGATCCAAAGAGCGGGAATTTACGGGTCTTTACATTCTCCATCTCATTTCCATTCGATTCATCATAATTCCTATGACCTAATTCTTAGGAGACTTGTTTTTATGATTATAGGTTGTTGATTCTTGTATTTTGGTTGAAGAGATAGTGTTCTTGCCTTGTCTACGAGCATTTCATTCATTTTCAAGCTCAAAGATCCTTCATTTATCCATCATTGAGTCAAAGGTGAGTTCTTTGTGAACTCACATCAATGCCACAAGCTTGTACAAGTATAATTGTAGGCTATTCATTATGTTTATGTTTGCTTGAATTAGTTTGATTCATGGTTTATTCTTGAATTTATGTTGATTTCAAGTTTTGTTGAAATTTGGTTTGAAAATCTTCATGTGAATATAAGTTGAATCACACTCGTCTCCGGCTTGAATGGGAGTTGTACACGTACTGGAAAGTGCCGCCACATGGCCGAAGAGGAGTGCGGAAAAAGGAAAGGTCGCGACGGAGGATCGAAACCCCCGTCCCCAGTGCCTGGGCTCACGCCCAGGCAAAAACGGTCGACCAGCCAAAGTGGGCTGGTCGACAGGTCCGGGTTGTGCCTGGGCTAATGCCCAGGCACAAGCCGGTCGACCGTTTGGGTCTCTGTCCCAAAACAGTCGACCGGCCCCCCTGGGCCGGTTGACCGGTGGCCAAGCCTGGGCGTAAGCCCAGGCCTAGTCGCCATTTTCCCCCCTTTCTTTTGTGTCACGCGTCGAGGCGCGCGACCCCGTGTTCTCCCGACCTCCTTCGAACCTCCCCCGCGCGTATCGCAGCAATCTTGACTTCGTTTGGATCGTCGTTGTCGCGCCGTCTCGTTTGGTTTTCAATCGTTTTAAAACCATGAAATATGAATAGATGTTGTATGTTCTTTGGGTTCAATTCGCTACGGCGACGTTTTCTTTATGGATAATTAAACCACAATGGGTATGGGGTTTTATATTTGCCAATGGACTTTGAACCAATGTTTAACTCAGTTTTATAAACACAAATCCTTTTAAAACAAATTCGGTTTCTAAACCCGGTTCTGAGTCTATTGATTTATATACGATTCCTTATCCTATCGACCGAACGAGGAATTTAGTTTATTTACCTTAGTAAAACCGAGGACTATGACCCCTTATATGTTTACTTCGGTGAATAACCCTTGGACTCGTTCGTTTGAACATATGTGGTGATTTCACTGTTCTGAGTATGAACCGACAACGGGTTTGTAAATATTTGAGAATAGCGAGTGGTTATGGGACATTTATCTATTTTCTTATATTAACTACCTCGATGTAATTTATACTCACCCGGATCGATGTGATCCTTCATGACTTGTGTTTTGTGGTCCTCGATCGTCCGAGTGGGATTTACGATTCTTGGATTTCACCTCTGGGACTTCGGTCCAACTTTCTATGATTTG
The DNA here is from genome assembly GCA_030737875.1 of Allium sativum. NCBI lineage: Eukaryota > Viridiplantae > Streptophyta > Magnoliopsida > Asparagales > Amaryllidaceae > Allium > Allium sativum. Next base: position 244,844,657 of record CM060923.1, read on the forward strand.
TGACTTGTGCTTTGTGGTCCTCGATCGCCCGAGTGAGATTTACGATTCTTGGATTTCATCCATGGGACTTCGGTCCAACCTTTTATGATTTTCTATGATTTATGTTTTCCACTACCGGGGTCACGACCCGGCCCTTCGGGGGAGCTTCGGCTCAAACTCATGGGTGTAGAATCTAGAGATCGTATCTTATCTGGGAGGTATCCACTTTTTATGATGTTTTCTGGATCGTTCCTTATGTGGGGAGTTACCACTGGATCGTTCCTCATCTGGGAGGTATCCACTTTTATGATGTTTTCTAGATTTCGGGTGATTTCTAGATTCTTGATTTTTTTGATGCGATGTGCATCAATTTGATTTATGTTTGGCATTCATTTGTCAAATTTTATTGTTGTATGTCTTCTCTTGTCATGAGATTTATTGAGATTTTATATATGTTGACATCACGTATTTCATATTATTTATGAATCATCCTGTTTATCCTTATCATGTCATATATGTTATATCTCTTAATATTGTCCCATGTTATGAATAAGAATGGTTTTACTGAATTGTTTATTGTTTATTTCTTATAAATAATACTCGGGTCAGACCGAGGTATTTCAGGTGATTCTTCTTGACCACAGCATGGACTATCCTCCACTTTTGGGCTAACTACTTTAGTGTTGTACTTTTTGGGTTATATGTATATGAGACCCCTTTGTGCACATATTATTTTGAGTAGCCTCGTGCCTATTCTTTTGTTGTATAGTGGATTGACTATGACCACTATATTGTATTTACAATCATGTGTTATATTCATATCTATTTCCACCTTAGTGATGTGAATATCTGTGTCTAACTCTGATTTTATTGTTATGTATTTTATATTGCTTTCCGAACTATATATAGCCACTGTGTAGTAGGTTTGAATTTAATTTAGATATGTCGGATTTCCTCTTGAGAAATTTAAAAGTAAACCATATTATCCGACATATTTAACACTCGTTCAAAGCTAATATACAAATGGTCGCTCCTCAACAGCCTTATTCTTCGGGTTAGTTGACACCGTTGACTACAATGGCCTTGGCTAATGCGAGTATAGAGTTGGGGCGTTACATGTTTGTGCAAGCATACATGAATATATAAGTGCAGGTGATAGCATGGTACAAGGCACATAGGAAAACATATGGAGTTGCTAAGACAAATGGTCAAGAGAAGTTACACACAACAAAAGCCAAGGCAAATCAATACAAAAGTGAAATTGTGCAAGAACATTAAACATGGCAGATGGAAACATGCAGCAGTACAAGTAGCATGGTCGAGCCAGGACAAAGCAACAAGGTTCATGGTTCAGTAACCGTGCAGCATGGTCAAGCCACGCTAATACAATGGTCCAGGGGAGCACAGTGTATATATGAACTAGGTTAATCAAGTATAACAAAATAAAAATTTATTCGGCAAGACCAAAAGCATATGTAGTATCTGCTCTTATCAAATCTTATATCAACAGTTCAAAGTCGAGAATGCAACAGCAAGTTCAAGTAAATGATTTATGCAAATCTGTTTATTGATCAACTGTTCTTATCAGTTCAAAATTATCTGGCAAAATTCAAGTGTTGTTTCTGTTCAAAGGAAGATCAAGGCAGTTTTTTTATATATCAGTTTTAAAGCAAGTTTGAAACTTTCAAAGACCAATTCAAAGTTTCAGAAGCGTACGGGCCAAGTAGAAGTTCAAGCAATCTCGCAATATCAAAAATTCCTGATCAGGTTGAAGTTTTCAAACCCCAAAATACAACTGTAACCAAAGAAAAGTCTATAATATCCGAAAAGATAACGCAAGTTTTACCAAAAATTCAAGACAAATTCTAAGTTCCAGAAGCCAATAAAATCGATACTCATCTCAGAACATATGACAAAGTCCAACAAATTAATTTGGCAATAAAAATCGCAAGAGCAATGCAAAGGAGAACGAATCATCTAGAATCAGAGTTTTAAGGGTTTAATAAACTCTATAAATACACCAATCATCATCGGCAATTATCCATCCAAGTTCAAGCACAATCAAAGAGAATTCCGAATTAAAAAAAAATCATACCAGAAAACAAGCAAGCAACTTGGATCCAAATCGAAGCATCTGAAAGCAACATCGAAGTTGAGCATCGGAGAATCACACTCCAGCGCAAAGATTTGGGGGAAGATTGAAGAAACCTAAGGAATTTCTCAAGAGTCGCCGCCATTTTTAAGGAAAGAGATCGAGCAAAAATAAAGCTGTGAAGCAATTAAACAAGGGCCGACCAAGTTTATTTCTAAAGGGGATTAAAGTTTAAAGAGGCTAAAAGGGTTTTCTATATTTCAAAAACTAGGGTTTTGAATTTTTAAACAGTTTTAATTTGTTTTTCAATTTGTAATCGAGTGATAGTTTTTTAGTTTGTCTCTAAAACTAGGGAGACGAATTACAGCGTTTGTAATTCAAGGAAATCTGGTTTTGGGGATAAAAACCAGTGCAGGGTTTTGAGCGTAGGGTTAAGAACAGTTGGGAGCGAGTGTCGCGAGTTTACAGGGGATTGTAAGCGTAGAGATTGTTTTAACTCCTAGTAGAAACCTTGGGGAATGCAGCAGTCAGCAGGGTTTTGCCGAAGCTGGGTATGTCTGTATGTTATTTATTTTCCGCATTTATTCTGATTATTATCTGTGCTGTTGATATTTAATTACTCTTCGAAAATCTGCGATAAACCCTATTCACCCCCCCTCTAGGGTTAATTTAGATCCTACAAGTGGTATCAGAGCAGGTATTTTTTATTTTATTTTAACTCTAGAGTCATGAATCTGTCTAATAACGCTTTTTCTGAGGGTCAGTCCATAGCTAGGCCACCAATGTTTAATGGAATTGATTTTGCCTATTGGAAAGCTAGGATGAAAATTTATTTGAGTTCAGTCGATTATGATGTGTGGGATATATTGAAACGGGTTATAGATCTCCCACTGTTATTGTTAGTGGTTTTGAAATTCCTAAATCGAAAGACAGATGGATGCTAATGATAAAAAATTATTTTCTACTAATGCCAAAGCAATGAATGCTTTAATTTGTGCTCTTGATAAAACTGAATTTAATCGAATTTCTCATTGTGAAACTGCACAGGAAATATGGCATACGTTGGAGGTCACACAAGATGGTACATCTCAAGTGAAGGAATCTCGTCTCGCTCTACTCAGCAACGAATATGAAAATTTCTCTATGCAAAGAGACAAAGATATAAAAGAGATGTACGGACGCTTCTCGGCACTAGTCTACAATGCAAAAGCTCTTGGCAAAACCTATACCGAAGTGGAATTGATCAGAAAAATATTGAGAGTACTACCGATGAATTTTGAAGCAAAAGTTACGGCGATTCAAGAATCAAAAGATTTGAATAAAATAAGCATGAAGGAGTTGATTGGAAATCTCATCACTTACGAGATGGAGTTAAAAGCAAGAGAAGAACGAAATAATTCTGAATCAAAGAAAAAGGCGATCACTCTAAATAATGCTGCTGAAAGTGATGATGAAGATCTTGCTGAAGAGCTAGCCATGGTTTTGAGAAAGTGGGCCAAAGGAAATTACAAGCCACGAAAGAAGAATTCAAAAATCAACAAGTTCGGAAGTTCAGATAGTTTAAATGATGAAGTTTTTTGCTACAATTGCAAGAAACTTGGACATATCAAGTCGAATTGCCCACAGCTCAAAAATGAAAAGAAGAAGAAGTTCAGAAGAAAGAAGGCTTTTGCTGCTACATGGGATGATGAGGAAGGAGAAGAAGTTTCTGAAAGTAATGAAGAGGAAGCTAACTTGTGTCTTATGGCTCAATCTGATTCGGAAGGTAGTGAAGAGGATTCAAGTGAGGTATCGAATTTTACCTATAAAGAATTAATTTTAATGTGTCACAACCTCACAAAAACTGTTGATTCACTTGAACTAAAAGTTAAGAAATTGAAATCTGATAGGTTAAAACTAGTTCAAGAAAATAATAGTTTAGAAAGAAAACTTGAAAAAGTTAAGAATTCACCATTTTCAGAATGCGAAAAGTGTCAATTTTTGAGTAACGATTCTTTGAAATTCAAAACTAATTTTGAGTTACTTAAAAGTGAAAACGTGAATTTGAAGAACGAAAATCAAGATTTTGAAAAGAAAATTGAAAAGCTTAGAGAATCTGAAAAACTTGATTTTGAAAGGCGAAAACAATTTGAAATTGAAATTTCTAAGTCCAATGCTAAAATCAAAGCACTTGAAAACGAAAATTTGGTTTTGAAACAAACTGATGCTGAAAAGAGGAAAATCACTGTTAATCGTTGTTCAAATTTAATAAAAGAAAATAGCGATCTTAAATTTAAAATTCAACGACTTGAGTCAACTTTGACTAAATTTTCAAAAGGAGAGAAATCGTCGAATATGTTGTTAAAAAACCAATTTTTCGTTCAAAATAAAAATGGACTTGGATTTGGATCTGATCAAGTCGAAAAACAAAATTCTAATGATTTTAAAAATTCTTTAAATGGCTTTGAAAACAATCAAATTGAATTTTTGAAATTTAATAATTTCAAAGGGTTTTTAAATCATAAACAAATTGATAACTCATTTAAAAACAATTCATTTAAATCTGTTTGGGTTCCAAAAAATAACAAAATAAATTTGAATAAATCTAAACGAATTTGGGTTCCAAAGGGTACGCTATTGGATAGTAATGGATTGTTATATAAACGGGTTTGGGTACCAAAACGTGTAAACGAAGATAAGAGTGGTAAAACAGATTTTGTTAGACCACTCGATCCTATAGACATTTAGGTACCAGGGATAGGCTTAGGAACAATTGTGTTTAAAAGATAAAAATTCAAATTGTTCCATTTTATTGATTTTTTTTGAAGTTCCTTAGCCATAGATTCAGAGTTGGAGATTCATTAGATCACATCGATTATGGTAAGTCAGGTATGATCTTTAAACTCGTATTTTTATTTTAATTCCTTTTTAGTTTATTTTCCTCTTTAGTTTTTATTTCTTTTATTTTCTTTATTATTTTTACTTGGCTGATTTTGAAATCATTCATTATTGATTGTTGAATTTCCTAGATTATAAAAAAAAATGTTTTTTTTGTGTGATCTCGAATAATTATCTTAGATTTGATCGTTGACTGTATCTTGTGTTTGTCTAAAAAATTCTCTGAGAATGTCACTTGTAATTCTTGCTTTGAAAATGATCTTGTGCTGCTCTGATAAGGAAATTGATTTGATTGGAAGATGAGTTGAAAAATTAGTAATTAAATATCTTTAAATTCCACAGACAATTTGAACTAAATAGATATGTTGTTTTAAAATTGTCTAGGAACAATCAGCATTAGAAATATGAGATAATTTCATATTCTACTGAATGATTTTTGAAACTGATTTTCAAATTTGCATTGATATTTTCAAAAACTCCTCTTGAAATTGATATAACAGTGTTAAATACACAACTATATGATTTTTATATGATTTTTGTTTGATGATAACAACCAAATATATTTTATTATTGAATGTATTTGTAACTGTACTGGTATACTACACAACAGACAGGAATATAATATTTCTATTTAAATAAAATACAACTGTATAGAAATTTAAATATTCACACAGTATTTTATTTGAATAAGAATATTTTATTTAAATATTTAAACAGTACAGATTTACAACTCCACTATTTGTATATACATCACTAATATACATTTCAATTTCACACTCAGCTTCTTTCTACAACACTTACACTCACATATACACAGACACTATTTCTCAGTTGACATTTCAAATATAGACACACACCAACACTGTTTTTGTCTTCATCTTCAATCTTTTGTCTTCACAGCATTCTTCTATCAGTCCAGTCATCTTCAAACCTGTCACATACAGAAGAAAACACACAATAGACTGCAACAAAAATAAAATACAATACAAACAAATAAAAATTTATTTTTAATTTTTATTTGCCTCAGAATTACGATGTATTTCTCATCATTTTTCTAGACTTAGTCTGATATGTAGGGACAGAAAAACTCATCTGGATGGCTGCATATACACACGTATATATATATATATATATATATATACACACGTGTGCACTGCCTCGCCAATCCAGTGTGCGACTGAGGAGTAGCCAAAAGGACCGTTTCGACTCAGTGCACAGTGCAAAACAGTGTGCAAATATTTCAGCATGGTATTTCAAAGCCAAGTGTCGAGCAAAGCAATAATGGATATATCAAACTACAATAGTGCAATGCAATAAAACAGTTCAAATCAAAGACAGTTCTCAAATACCCAGCTAAAATCAGCAAGATCAACCAAGCCAAGTAAAACAGGTTCTTCATGCATGCACAAGGAGTATTAAGACAAGGTCCAAGCAACACAACAAAAACATGGTGAACCCGGACATAATAGATACATCAAAACAACAAGTTCAGTGCAAGTGTGCACATTAAAATGATTAGCAATTGCATATGAATGTGGTTAAGCTACTTCAAGTGTTGAACAACATTGACCAAGTGGTCAACATAGTCAAGATCATACAAGACCAAGTTAAACCAATGTGGTGCAGTTTTCAGTTGGAAAAGGAGTGCAACAATGATAGTCATATGTGAATGCAAGTAGTGCACAAATCATGGTGTAGCTATATCAAATAAAGTGAGTGAAAATGGTCATGCATTTTTAGTTTACAACAAAATTTGTTTGCCAACATAAAACTCAAGTGACATTTCATCAAGGTACAAACATAGCAATATGAACTACAAATAGCAAATCAGTAAAGCTGGATGAAGCGTACAAGGTGGAGCAAATGTTTGTGCAAGCATACATGAATATATAAGTGCATGTGATAGCATGGTACAAGGCACACATGCAAGCATATGGAGTTGCAAAGACAAATGGTCAATAGAAGTTACACACAACAAAAGCCAAGGACACAAAAGTGAAATTGTGCAAGAACATTAAACATGGCAGATGGAAACATGCAGCAGTACAAGTAACATGGTCGAGGCAGGACAAAGCAACAAGGTTCATGGTTCAATAACCGTGCAGCATGGTCAAGCCACGCTAATACAATGGTTCAGGGGAGCACAGTGTATATATGAACTAGGCTAATCAAGTATAACAAAAAAAAATTATTTGACAAGACCAAAAGCATATGTAGTATCTGCTCTTATCAAATCATATATTAACAGTTCAAAGTCGAGAATGCAACAGCAAGTACAAGTAAATGATTTATGCAAATCTGTTTATAGATCAACTGTTCTTATCAGTTCAAAATTATCTGGCAAGATTCAAGTGTTGTGTAACGACCCAGAAAATCTGAACCAATTTAAAATTTTTAAATTGGCTAAAATAATGGATTTTAAATATTTAAAATAAATATTTTAGCTAATGGCAATGAAAAGTGAGTTGAATCGACAATTGAAAACGAATATAATTAATTATAATTATAAATAAGGCTTGAAAAGGCGCTGCAGTTTCAAAAATTGAATTCAAACTTTGTTGGACTGTACCGGGTGCAAAACAATCCGGATTTTAGTGAATTTTAAATCTGTTAGTGAATACCTTTCTAACGAATCTGAAAAATCGATTTTTCATAGCGGAAAGTAAAGGTTATGGCCGAATGAATTTTCATAAGGGTCGATATGGAATTTATATAGCCCGTGAAAATGACCATTTTGCATACGACCTCGGAATTCGATGAAACCACTTTTGTTGGATCCGGGATGTGAAGTTATTGCTGGGTTTCAAATTTCATAATTTTTGAAGCTAATATGTGAGCGTGGCAAAAGAAAATGTGTTTGGTCAATTACAGTTAAATTGGATCGACCAAAAATGGGCCTTTTTGCAAACGGTCTCAGAATTCGACGAAACTAGTTTTGTTGGGACCATATCGTCAAAACATAGCTAGATTTATTTTTCTGGAATTTTTCGAATCAGTTTGTGGCCCTGGCAAATTGAAATGCACGTTCAAATTAAATATTGAATATTTTATATTTTGATTTGAATGGAAACTGACTGAAACAGTCGAATGGGCCTACGAAACATATCCCATTGTGTTCGGAATGGGGGTAAAACGCTAGGGACGACAGTCGTTGGGTTTGATTCCGAGTTCGTCCAAGAAACCCCAATTTTTGAATTTAATATAACATCGGCCAATAGGATTTTTTATTTCATTAATTTAAAAATATAAAAAAAAACAAAAAAACCCGTAACCCTCGAGACGAACGGCGGCTGCTTCTTCCTCCTTCTCTCCTTGTTTTCTCCTAATCCACTCAATGGAATTCAACGCCCCAGTTAAGGTTTTTGAAGAGCAAGGCCTCCTCTACAAATCCATGTCGGTTTGGGGTATTATCGTTGCACCTTTCGCCTGAACGACCGCCAGGAAGTCGCGCGCTTTTAGCCGCCGCCATGCCCTCCACCTGCAACCGAGTGTGGCCTACCTGGCATCGATAGGCGCGCCTCACGATGCTCTACGTCGTGGTATGGTTGGATCTTGACCAAGTACAACGGATTGAAAACTATTGCTAACCCTAGTTTCGAACATCAAAGGCAAGTTACGGCTGGTTTTATTTAATTTGATTTTAACAGTTTAAAACCGTTGCAAACTTTGAAAAATCATATCTTTTTGCTTCGTTAACGAAATTCGATGAAACAGGAAGCATCGTGACCGTGTGGACGCCTTCTACATTTTAGAAGAGACCGCATATTTTTCTGAGCCTTATGCTATTTTTGGTGGAGTGGAACCCAATGTTAGATTTCTGATTTAAAAATAATATGGAAAATGGCGATGTATAAATTATATAGTCGATGTATGAGTTATATAAGCGTTGTACACCTCTTGTATAAGCGTTGTATAAGTTGTACGTTCGATGTATAAGTTATATACGCGTTGTAAAAATTATATATAGGGTGCGTTTTTTAGAGGTCCCTATTAAGTTTCAAAATATAAAAAAAACCCGGTCATAAACTTATTGTAAATTTAGGCCCTATTTTTCGAAAATTCATAAAAAAAATATAAAAAAATCATGATAATTCGTATTTAAATTAAACATGTACTCGCCCAAAAATTCAGATCATAATAAAATCAAAACATGCATCAAAATCAAAAAAATACAGAAAACAACGAAAAATGCAGTAATTTGCATCAAATCATGCACATATTTGGAATACTTGCATTCATCTGTGCAAGTATTTCTCTGTTATATTTTTACATGCAATACTTGCATACATGTGTGCAAGTATTTAAAATAGTTGCATACATGTATGCAAGTTTCTGCACACATTTTATTTTCACATGTAAATACTTGCATACATGTGTGCAAGTATTTCAAATAGTTGCACACATGTATGCAAGTTTCTGCATACATTTTCAACTAAAACAGCTTCAGAAATACTTGCATACATGTATGCAACTATTGGCAAAAGTTGCATACATGTATGCAACTATTTGCAAGTTTTAAATTCACACCACATCCCTGTAATGTTTTCTCTGTAAACCCGCCCCCTATTTTAGCTGCCACCTGGAATCTTCCGCCTGCCACTTTCCATACCTCCGCCTCTTTCGTTTTCTATCCAAATTTTCAGGCGCTATCACTTAAAAAAAAAAAATTCTAAAATCTATAAATATTCTCGGAAGTCCACAGAAATTAAAAAAAAAAAGTTGCATAAATGTATGCAACTTTTACGAATAGTTGCATACATTTATGCAACTATTCGAATACACATGCATATATTTATGCACGCCTGTTTGAAAAATTGCATACATGTATGCAGTTTTTCTATATAACTGCATACATGTGTGCATATACGTCAAAATATATGCAAACATGAATAAGTTGCACGTAGGTATGCAGTTTTTAAATAAATGCATCAGCAGATGCATGTTTTAACAATATGTGCATACATGTATGCATTTATACTGCAGTTTTGACGCAGATTTGAAATAAATGCATACATGTATGCAACTAATCGATTTATATGCATGTTTTGATGCAATTTACTGCATTTCGTTGATTTTCTGTATTTCATGATTTTGACGTTGTTTTTAATGTTTTTTTGATCTGATTTTTTTCACGATTAATTGTTTTAATTAAATACGAATTTACATGGTTTTTTAAAACTTTTTTTGTATTTTTTTGATGAATTTTCAAAAAATAGGGACTAAATTTACAATAAGTTTATGACCGGGGGTGAGCCTAATTAAGTTTCGTTTTAGGGATGTGTGCCTAATATTCACTTATATATATGTGTTGAAATAAAAGTGAATTGCTATATATATATATATATATATATATACGCCCCTTGTCCACAAACCATGGACGATATTTATTGGTTGTGATTGGTGTGAAAATTGATTGATAGCCAATGGTAGTTTGGGATTGTTTGTGGTTGATATTGATTGATTGTGGTTGAAAAATACCCGTTTATGGTTGAAAAATATTTGGTTGAAACCACATAGGATTAGTCTGTGGAAATGAAATAAATATATACATGCCGCCTGCGTGCGAACTAGATGCATGATCCCCATTGTCAAAAACCGCGAGGTTTTAAGGTAGAGCGAGGAGCCGTACTAGGGACGGTCCCGGTTTTAACTACCCTGCCGTTATGCTGCCGAAATTTTGAATAATATTCATGTGTTTGAATTATTTTCATTTGCCTAAACTATATTTATTCATTGTATAGAAAACCTTCATGTGTTGAATCGAAATTCATTCGTTGATTAGAAATTCATGTGTTGAATGTTATTCGCGTTTCAAATATAAAAATCACATTTTTATCTATATATAGAAACTATAGAAAACCTTCATGTGTTGAATCGATATTCATTCGTTGATTAGAAATTCATGTGTTGAATGGTGTTCATATTTTGAAATAAATTGTTTGATAATTAAAATCCTATTTTTATCGCCTATATAAACCATATGAAATAATAATGTTTTGAAATGAATTGTTTTACAATAAAAAATCACATTTTTATTTCATACATGATTTGATGAAATGTGAAGTGTTAAAAATAGCCACTCGTTCAAATAAATATGCCGATAGAAGGAGAAGAGATATATCCTTTGCTGTTGGCGACTAAGAGTATTTGAAAGTATCGCCGATGAGAGGAGTTAGTCGGTTCGGTAAATCTGGAAAGTTGGCGCCCAAATTCATTGGTCCGTTTCCTATTCTGGAACGGATCGGAACTCTCGCTTATAGGGTCAAACTGCCTGATTGGCTGCCAGGAGTTCATGATGTATTTCAAATATCTCAACTTCGAAAGCACGTTCATGATCCAGACTTGATCGTGGAAGAAGCAGCTCAACAGGATATTGAAATTACCCCAGAATTAGCTGTGAGAAGAGAGCCGCTAAAGATAATAGGCAAAGAAACCAAAGAGCTGAGGAACAAGAAGGTTCACTTAGTCAAAGTGCAATGGAGTGGAGATCCGCGAGATTGTACTTGGGAAACTGAGGAGAGCATTCAGAAGGCTTATCCTAGATGCCGAGTAGATATCTCTGATTGAATCCGGTGCAAGGTACATTTACCATACTTTGCATTACCATTTAATTCTCTATTCTGTTGCTATTTTCTTCCCATAGACGTGCACTATTTGTTCTATACTCTGAATGATTTTTAAAGGGATATAGGATTTGATTAGTATATTTTTGGAAGGTTAAAAACAAATTGGTAGTTGTGTTGTGGGATTATAGATTTATCAAACCACTTTCGACTTTGTTCCTTTTTGGGGACGAAAAGTTTTAAGTGGGGGAGATTGTAACGACCCAGAAAATCTGAACCAATTTAAAATATTTAAATTGGCTAAAATAATGGATTTTAAATATTTAAAATAAATATTTTAGCTAATGGCAATGAAAAGTGAGTTGAATCGACAATTGAAAACGAATATAATTAATTATAATTATAAACAAGGCTTGAAAAGGCGCTGCAGTTTCAAAAATTGAATTCAAACTTTGTCGGACTGTACCGGGTGCAAAACAATCCGGATTTTAGTGAAACCAAACATATTTAAATCTGTTAGTGAATACCTTTCTATCGAATCTGAAAAATCGAATTTTCATAGCGGAAAGCAAAGGTTATGGCCGAATGAATTTTCATAAGGGTCGATATGGAATTTATATAGCCCGTGAAAATGACCATTTTGCATACGACCTCGGAATTCGACGAAACCACTTTTGTTGGATCCGGGATATGAAGTTATTGCTGGGTTTCAAATTTCATAATTTTTGAAGCTAATATGTGAGCGTGGCAAAAGAAAATGTGTTTGGTCAATTACAGTTAAATTGGATCGACCAAAAATGGGCCTTTTTGCACACGGTCTCAGAATTCGACGAAACTAGTTTTGTTGGGACCGTATCATCAAAACATAGCTAGATTTATTTTTCTGGAATTTTTCGAATCAGTTTGTGGCCCTGGCATATTGAAATGCACGTTCAAATTAAATATTGAATATTTTATATTTTGATTTGAATGGAAACTGACTGAAACAGTCGAATGGGCCTACGAAACATATCCCATTGTGTTCGGAATGGGGGTAAAACGCTAGGGACGACAGTCGTTGGGTTTGATTCCGAGTTCGTCCAAGAAAACCCCAATTTTTGAATTTAATATAACATCGGCCAATAGGATTTTTTATTTCATTAATTTAAAAATATAAAAAAAAAACAAAAAAACCCGTAACCCTCGAGACGAACGGCGGCTGCTTCTTCCTCCTTCTCTCCTTGTTTTCTCTTAATCCACTCAATGGAATTCAACGCCCCAGTTAAGGTTTTTGAAGAGCAAGGCCTCCTCTACAAATCCATGTCGGTTTGGGGTATTATCGTTGCACCTTTCGCCTGAACGACCGCCAGGAAGTCGCGCGCTTTTAGCCGCCGCCACACCCTCCACCTGCAACCGAGTGGGGCCTACCTGGCATCGATAGGCGCGCCTCACGACGCTCTACGTCGTGGTATGGTTGGATCTTGACCAAGTACAACGGATTGAAAACTATTGCTAACCCTAGTTTCGAACATCAAAGGCAAGTTACAGTTGGTTTTATTTAATTTGATTTTAACAGTTTAAAATCGTTGCAAACTTTGAAAAATCATATCTTTTTGCTTCGTTAACGAAATTCGATGAAACAGGAAGCATCGTGACCGTGTGGACGCCTTCTACATTTTAGAAGAGACCGCATATTTTTCTGAGCCTTCTGCTATTTTTGGTGGAGTGGAACCCAATGTGAGATTTCTGATTTAAAAATAATATGGAAAATGGCGATGTATAAATTATATAGTCGATGTATGAGTTATATAAGCGTTGTACACCTCTTGTATAAGTGTTGTATAAGTTGTACGTTCGATGTATAAGTTATATATGCGTTGTAAAAATTATATATATGTGTTGAAATAAAAGTGAATTGCTATATATAAATATATATATATATACGCCCCTCGTCCACAAACCATGGACGATATTTATTGCTTGTGATTGGTGTGAAAATTGATTGATAGCGAATGGTAGTTTGGGATTGTTTGTGGTTGATATTGATTGATTGTGGTTGAAAAATACCCGTTTGTGGTTGAAAAATATTTGGTTGAAACCACATAGGATTAGTCTGTGGAAATGAAATAAATATATACATGCTGCCTGCGTGCGAACTAGATGCATGATCCCCATTGTCAAAAACCGCGAGGTTTTAAGGTAGAGCGAGGAGCCGTACTAGGGACGGTCCCGGTTTTAACTACCCTGCCGTTATGCTGCCGAAATTTTGAATAATATTCATGTGTTTGAATTATTTTCATTTGCCTAAACTATATTTATTCATTGTATAGAAAACCTTCATGTGTTGAATCGATATTCATTCGTTGGTTAGAAATTCATGTGTTGAATGGTATTCGCGTTTCAAATATAAAAATCACATTTTTATCTATATATAGAAACTATAGAAAACCTTCATGTGTTGAATCGATATTCATTCGTTGATTAGAAATTCATGTGTTGAATGGTGTTCATATTTTGAAATAAATTGTTTGATAATAAAAATCCTATTTTTATCGCCTATATAAACCATATGAAATAATAATGTTTTGAAATGAATTGTTTTACAATAAAAAATCACATTTTTATTTCATACATGATTTGATGAAATGTGAAGTGTTAAAAATAGCCACTCGTTCAAATAAATAAATATATGAGTTGAAATATTCATTAATTAGCTAATGATATGATTTTTGCCTATACATGCAACATTAGAATGAATGGTGTTTTTTTTTAAACCAAATGGAATCAAATATGAAGTTGAATGGAAAATGATAAATGATAAGAACTGTATATATGTACATGCATATTTATTGAACAGGTTATAGCGAAGGGGCTAGAGAAGAGGAATAAAATTTTGTGCCCGACAAATAGGTACACATTTACTGTTTTGTTTGGGTGATGATTTTATGAGCCTGTTGGCTAGCCGCTTGGCTTTTTCTTTTTCTTTTTCTTTTCGACATGAGACGCCTGTGTGGCTATTTGGGAATTTTCCCAGCCCTCCCGTACAAAGGAGGTTATGGCGAAATTTTCCAAAATTTTAAGGCGTTAGTGAAATATTTGAAGTAAAAACGATATTGAAATTGTTGAATGAACTATATTTATATAAATATATAAATATAAATAAAATTAAAACAAAACGTGGCCGTGCAGTTCGCGTTTTGAAACCGTGATTTCAAACAACTAGTACGGGAAATCCGACCATTGGATTTTCCCAAAACCGCAACCGTCGGGTTCGCCTTGGAAATATCTTTCCAACGGCACCAACCTTGTAAAAATCCAACGGTTGGATTGTCTGGAATGTTTAATTCAAATCTGAAGAAAAACAGCGCCATAAACGATTATATTTATATATATATAAATATAATTATATTTAATCGAATAACGACGCTGCAGTTCGTATTTTGAAATCGAAACTTCAAACGATTATACCGGGAGATCCGACCGTCGGATTTTCCCGAAACTGGAACCGTTGGATTCGTTTTGAAAAGACCTTTCTAATGATGTAAATTTTGTGAAGATCCAACGGTTAGATTTTCAGATATTTGTAAATCAAATCTGAAGAAAAACAGCGCCACACCGCGTTATGGCCCGAAGCGTCGTTTTGAATAAATTGGCTATTTTAAAATAAATAAAAATAGCGATAAATCATTATAAAATATCATAAACGATATGGAATGGAAATAAATGGAATTTGCTCGATTCATGTGGTATTTGATGGTTGAATGTGTTTGGTGTGAAAATTACCTTAAAGAACAAAATTAGTGTTGTCGAAAAATTTAACCATTGAAGTAAATTGATTTGAAATTCTAAACATTCGTGAATTATTTGAAAAGGCCGAGTTAATTCTCATTTCAAATAATTGACCGACGATTAAAAGTCGAAGATGAAGACGGTGGTCGAAGACCGGAGATCTTCACCTCGTTTGGATGGTAACCGAGGTCCTGATTGGGAGGCATCCCGAAATATGGATAATGAGTGGTGATCGTCTAGACGTACGTGGTGATCGATGGGTTTGCGAGGTATTTAGTGCCTCCGGTTTCGTTCAGACCCAGAACGGACTTGTAAATGGACTGTGTGTCTGACATTGGATTTTATTCTGTGCTGATTGACCTCTATTAAATATACATCTATTTGGCGGTGGAGAATTTATTCTTTTGCTTAACGCCCTTCTCTGAAACGCACGAGCTCAGAGGTTGTATATCGATGGACATCAGTCGCATGACATGAATTGCCTGTGTGGCATGCTAAGATGCAGTGATCAGGGCTTCTGTTGAAAAGCAAAGTCTTGTGGTGATGATCAAAGCACCGCCTGTGTGGCGTAGCTTTGTGTATAACGTGAAATCGCGAGCCTCACACCCCGGTATGAACCAGAAACGGGAGAGGACATCAGGGAGGGCCTGCGTTTCTTCCTAACTAGGGTGGTGTCAGTGACCTACCAGCCCTGACATTTATATACTTTTCACCTGAGTGGTTGTTGCTGTTGCGAGGCGCCTCGGTTTGATCGGACGATCCGGGTCCGATGGAGTCATTCGTTGGCTCGTTTACGCCCCAAAGGGCGGGGAGACGTAGTGTTCAGGCATAATAATCCACATCGGTGGACCGGCCCTGACGATCCAAGGCTTGCCTGAGACTCGGGCTAGGCAGTCTCGAATTCGGTAAGGACTATCTTTTGCCTTGGTTCATGACGGAAATCCAATTTCCAAATACGACATCGTGCGGTTTTGATTGTATACCTATATATGGCGACATAGTGGTATGGGGCATTAATGCCGTCTATGATTGATAGTTATGATTTGAAATTGCTTTCAAAACATATAAACACTAGCAATAATATCAAATGCCTTTGTTTTATCCGTATCAAGCATATTTTGGCCGTTATAAGGTAAAAACTCTATCCTCCGGTTTGCGTTGCATTGTGTGATGGGAACTGAGTCTTATAATGGCTTCATTTTTATAAAAAGCATAGCGATGTTTAAAAGAATGATTTGTTTAAAGCACTGGCAATCCAATGGAGTAAACCCGTTCCACGAAAGTGGCGTGGTCCTGTGATTAGCCATATTATATATGTGTTGAGTAGATTTCTTATACCAGTCCCATGACTGACTCGTAGTTTGTTTCACTTTCAAACTCGGGTGCCCCTTTTTCTACATGGGCAGCCTTGTATTCAGGTTTAGCTGGTTCTTTCTGGATAGCTGGAGCTGAAGATGGATTCTATCATTTATCTCTTTTTATGCTGTTCAGCTCCTATTGTACATATTATGTTTGTTTTCCGCTGTAGATATTTATGTATAGCTGAACTGTATTTGTACTAAGTAAGATCCTGTATACTGTGTAACTCTGATGATCACTTTTATCCAGTATATTCTATTGTTCATTATCTGGTGTATTTACTTAATTCTGTTTCTGTGTTATATTCCAAAGATAACCCTTGCCACCGTCAGTTCGTGGTTTGGGGTCGTCGCAACGTGGTATCAGAGCTTTGGTTAAGCTTAGTTCTGGAATATAACATTGGAACAAACTCGTCAGAAATAGAACCAGTAGTGTTCTAGGACGGGTAACTCTATACAGATAGGATCAGTAATATCCTAGTATGAGTAGCAGAATGAAATTACACCTCGATAGACACATTTACATTTGAAGTATGTGTTTCTATATTTTAAAAATACCTTTTCTGTGACCTGACACTTGATCTGCCATTTGCAGAAGTACTAGAAAATGAGTGCCAGAAACAGAAGAAGTAATACTGACCCGGATATAGAAGCTTTATTTATGAAATATAGAAATCTGGGGTGAAAACCCTTCACGGGTGAAGAATCTATTATGAAAACAGAAGCTTGGATTCGTTCGGCTGAGAAAATCTTCGAAGCATTAAAGCTGAGGGATGACCAGAAAAGATTACTGGCCTCCTGGGCACTCAAAGACGAAGCTTTGTTTTGGTGGGATTCAATTATTAAAGATAATCCAGAAGGTGATATCACCTGGGACAGATTCAAAGTGATTTTCTTAGAAAGATTTACTCCTCCCGAAACGACCGAGCGGTTATGTGATGAATTTTCTTATCTAATACAAGGTGATATGACCATCCCAGAATATCATAAGAAATTCAACGAACTTGCTCACTTTGCTCCTCATCTGATTAAAGACCCAAAGAGGAAAAATCTGAGATTTATTCATGGCCTGCAAAGAAAATATCAGAATAGTGTGATGAGGAATGTGAAACTTCCTTTCTCAGAAATGATTTATATGGCTTATCAATACGAAGATCTAGACATGAAGGGTTTGTTACCTAACGAAGAAGGGGTCAGGTATAGTAATGAAGATGAGCCTGAATCTGATAATCCCGAGGCCCGTGCGATATCTGAGGGGAGTAAGAAGCCCAAAGTCAATCGGAAAAGGGATAGATCTGAAAAGGAACCAGCCACGACGACCACCTGCTCTAACTGCAAGAAACCAGGGCATTTGACCAGAAGTTGTAAATCCTCGAAGAAGCGAAAGGAGGGTGGGTCTAAATCCAACGGCAAGTTTCCTGTGACTCGGAAGTGCAATCTTTGTCATCAGGCCGGTCATATAAAGAGAGATTGCTGGCTGTTTAAAAAGACCAAAGAGGCTCAGGTAAATGAAGTGGCCGAAGTGCCTGCATCTTCGTCTGCTCAGGAAACGGCTGATGTTTTAGAAGGAACACTTACTGTCAAAAACATTCCAGTCAAAGTACTGTTTGACACGGGCGCATCACGAAGCTTTATTGCCAAGAGTGCAGTTAAGAAGCTAGATTTGAATTTGAGGAAGCTCAAGGAACCAATGACTGTCCAGAATCCGGTCGGGGGTTCTATCAATCTTAGTTGGATTTGTGCAGTACCTGTCTCCTTTTCTTGCTATAAATTCCCTATTATCTCTATCGTCATGAATTTTAATGAATTCGATATTATTCTGGGATTGGATTGGCTAACCAAATATGAAGCGGAGGTTAGATGCGCCGAGAGAGTGGTTAGGGCTAAGATTAAATCAGGGAATTATATAACCATACCTTGTGAAGGTTAGAAATCTAATAGAAAGGACTTCTGCGCAGCTCTAAATGTTTCTCCAGCCCAAATAGAAAATGTCCCTGAAGTCACAGAGAATATTCTCGACCTAGTGAAAGACATTCCTGTCGTCAAGAACTATGCGGATGTGTTCGAGGAAGTTGTTCGCTTACCTCCGCAGAGAGAAATAGATTTCAAGATCGCTTTGATTCCCAATGCAAGGCCGGTAGTTCACGCTATTCGAAGAATGTCCTTGAAAGAGAAAGAAGAACTTGACAATCAAACACGACAGCTGGTATGGAAGGGTCTGATCAGGCCTAGTTTCTCTGATTGGGGAGCAGCAGTGGTGTTTGTCCCAAAATCTGACGGTACTCTACGTCTATGTGTGGATTATCGTGATCTGAAAAAACAGACAATAAAGAACAAATATCCATTACCGCGGATTGATGATTTGTTGGATCGATTAAATGGAGCACAAGTATTTCCACGAATGGACCTAGCTACATGCTTCCATCAACTTCGAATTGCCGAAGAGTGTGTTCCAATGACAACATTCAGAGGTCCCGACTTATTCTACGAGTGGTTAGTAATGCCGTTCGGCTTATGTAACGCTCTTGCCTACTTCGTCGATCTGATGAACAGAGTATTCAGAGGAGTTTTGAATAAATTTGTTCTGGTTTTTATTGACGATATTTTAATCTTCTCTAAATCAAAAGCCGAACATGAAAAGCATCTGGAACAAGTTCTAGAAATCCTGAGAAGGAATGTATTGAAAGCAAAGTTTTCCAAATGTATATTCTGGCAAGATGAAGTGAAATTTCTAGGCCACGTCGTATCTAAAGAAGGAATCGCTGTGGATCCAAGCAAAATCATAGCTATTCAAAACTGGAAACAGCCCAGTACCCCCACTGAAGTCCGCAGTTTTCTCGGATTGGCTAGCTATTACCGGAAGTTCGTTAAAAACATTTCGAAGATATCTGGTCATTTAACGAAGCTTACGAAGAAGCATTCTAAATTCAAATGGACTCCAGAAAGTGAGGAGGCTTTCGAAGAGCTAAAGTTAAGATTAACAACAGCTCCAGTGTTAACCATCATTGATGGCAACCAGGATTTGAAAGTCTGGACTGATGCTTCTAGAGAAGGCCTTGGCGCAGTGTTAATGCAAAGGGGCCAGATGATTTCTTATGCTAGCCGTCAACTGAAGCCGCACGAGAAAAACTATGTAACTCATGATCTTGAGTTATTGGCCATCGTGTTTGCTTTGAAAATATGGAGACACTATCTTCTGGGTGAGAGATTCGAACTGTTTACAGATCATCAGTCGCTGAAGTATTTGTTCACCCAGAAGGACTTGAATCTGAGGCAGCAACGTTGGCTGGAGTTTCTTGCGGCATATGACTTTGAAATTATATATACTCCCGGGAAAGCCAATGTCGTGGCCGATGCGCTGAGCCGAAAGAATGTAATGATCGCCAGCTTTATTATCACGACTTCCTTGATTGACAAAATATCTATTCTTCAGAAGGAGGATAACTTTATTAAGGATATGATTAAAAGGATTCAAAAAGGCGAACCCTCGTGTTTTCAAATCGATAACGACGAGACCTTGAGGTTAAAAGGAAGGATTTGTGTTCCTGACATCCCAGAGTTAAAAAGGGAAGTGTTAGACGAGTGTCACAAGTCCAAGCTGAGTATCCATCCTGGCGTGGCCAAAATGTATAACAATCTCAAACGAACATTCTGGTGGAAGGCTATGAAAAGAGACGTTTCGATATATGTTAGTCGATGCCCTACTTGCCAACTAGTCAAAAGCGACCAACAGAAATTGGCTGGATTATTATAACCACTGGAAGTTCCTGGTTGGAAGTGGGAGCATATCTCCATGGATTTCATTGATGGTCTGCCCAGAACCAGAAAAGGAAATGATAGTATTTGGGTGATCGTAGATCGCTTCACGAAGACCGCCCATTTCATACCTGTCAGATCAAACAGAACTGCTCAGAGTCTGGCGCAGATATACTTCAGGGAAATAGTTAGACTGCATGGAGTGCCGCTCAGTATCGTCAGTGATAGAGATACAATATTCACTAGCAAATTCTGGGAAGCATTTCAAGTCGAGCTGGGAACGAAGCTGAACTTGAGCACCGCTTATCATCCTCAGACAGACGGTCTGACTGAGAGGGTGAATCGTATTTTAGAAGATCTATTGCGGGCTTGTGTTATAGATTTCGGTGGATCATGGGAAGACAATCTGCATTTGGCTGAATTTTCTTATAACAACAGCTACCAGGCGAGTCTGACAATGTCGCCGTTCGAAGCATTGTATGGTAGACCATGCCGATCCCCTGCTTGTTGGGTCGAACCTGGTAATAGACTTGTGTTGGGTCTTGATATGATTCGAGAAGCCGCCGATAAAGTCGATTTTATTAAGAAGCGATTACTCGCCGCTCAAAGCCGACAAAAGAGCTATGCCGATAGAAGGAGAAGAGATATATCCTTTGCTGTTGGCGACTACGAGTATTTGAAAGTATCGCCGATGAGAGGAGTTAGTCGGTTCGGTAAAACTGGAAAGTTGGCGCCCAAATTCATTGGTCCGTTTCCTATTCTGGAACGGATCGGAACTCTCGCTTATAGGGTCAAACTGCCTGATTGGCTGCCAGGAGTTCATGATGTATTTCAAATATCTCAACTTCGAAAGCACGTTTATGATCCAGACTTGATCATGGAAGAAGCAGCTCAACAGGATATTGAAATTACCCCAGAATTAGCTGTGAGAAGAGAGCCGCTAAAGATAATAGGCAAAGAAACCAAAGAGCTGAGGAACAAGAAGGTTCACTTAGTCAAAGTGCAATGGAGTGGAGATCCGCGAGATTGTACTTGGGAAACTGAGGAGAGCATTCAGAAGGCTTATCCTAGATGCCGAGTAGATATCTCTGATTGACTCCGGTGCAAGGTACATTTACCATACTTTGCATTACCATTTAATTCTCTATTCTGTTGCTATTTTCTTCCCATAGATGTGCATTATTTGTTCTATACTCTGAATGATTTTTAAAGGGATATAGGATTTGATTAGTATATTTTTGGAAGGTTAAAAACAAATTGGTAGTTGTGTTGTGGGATTGTAGATTTATCAAACCACTTTCGACTTTGTTCCTTTTTGGGGACGAAAAGTTTTAAGTGGGGGAGATTGTAACGACCCAGAAAATCTGAACCAATTTAAATTTTTTAAATTGGCTAAAATAATGGATTTTAAATATTTAAAATAAATATTTTAGCTAATGGCAATGAAAAGTGAGTTGAATCGACAATTGAAAACGAATATAATTAATTATAATTATAAACAAGGCTTGAAAAGGCGCTGCAGTTTCAAAAATTGAATTCAAACTTTGTCGGACTGTACCGGGTGCAAAACAATCCGAATTTTAGTGAAACCAAAAATATTTAAATCTGTTAGTGAATACCTTTCTAACGAATCTGAAAAATCGAATTTTCATAGCGGAAAGCAAAGGTTATGGCCGAATGAATTTTCATAAGGGTCGATATGGAATTTATATAGCCCGTGAAAATGACCATTTTGCATACGACCTCGGAATTCGACGAAACCACTTTTGTTGGATCCGGGATGTGAAGTTATTGCTGGGTTTCAAATTTCATAATTTTTGAAGCTAATATGTGAGCGTGGCAAAAGAAAATGTGTTTGGTCAATTACAGTTAAATTGGATCGACCAAAAATGGGCCTTTTTGCAAACGGTCTCAGAATTCGACGAAACTAGTTTTGTTGGGACCGTATCATCAAAACATAGCTAGATTTATTTTTCTGGAATTTTTCGAATCAGTTTGTGGCCCTGGCAAATTGAAATGCACGTTCAAATTAAATATTGAATATTTTATATTTTGATTTGAATGGAAACTGACTGAAACAGTCGAATGGGCCTACGAAACATATCCCATTGTGTTCGGAATGGGGGTAAAACGCTAGGGACGACAGTCGTTGGGTTTGATTCCGAGTTCGTCCAAGAAAACCCCAATTTTTGAATTTAATATAACATCGGCCAATAGGATTTTTTATTTCATTAATTTAAAAATATAAAAAAAAACAAAAAAACCCGTAACCCTCGAGACGAACGACGGCTGCTTCTTCCTCCTTCTCTCCTTGTTTTCTCCTAATCCACTCAATGGAATTCAACGCCCCAGTTAAGGTTTTTGAAGAGCAAGGCCTCCTCTACAAATCCATGTCGGTTTGGGGTATTATCGTTGCACCTTTCGCCTGAACGACCGCCAGGAAGTCGCGCGCTTTTAGCCGCCGCCACGCCCTCCACCTGCAACCGAGTGGGGCCTACCTGGCATCGATAGGCGCGCCTCACGACGCTCTACGTCGTGGTATGGTTGGATCTTGACCAAGTACAGCGGATTGAAAACTATTGCTAACCCTAGTTTCGAACATCAAAGGCAAGTTACGGTTGGTTTTATTTAATTTGATTTTAACAGTTTAAAACCGTTGCAAACTTTGAAAAATCATATCTTTTTGCTTCGTTAACGAAATTCGATGAAACAGGAAGCATCGTGACCGTGTGGATGCCTTCTACATTTTAGAAGAGACCGCATATTTTTCTGAGCCTTCTGCTATTTTTGGTGGAGTGGAACCCAATGTGAGATTTCTGATTTAAAAATAATATGGAAAATGGCGATGTATAAATTATATAGTCGATGTATGAGTTATATAAGCGTTGTACACCTCTTGTATAAGCGTTGTATAAGTTG
Organism: Allium sativum; assembly: GCA_030737875.1. Lineage (NCBI taxonomy): Eukaryota > Viridiplantae > Streptophyta > Magnoliopsida > Asparagales > Amaryllidaceae > Allium > Allium sativum. The sequence goes on from CM060923.1 coordinate 244,867,969, forward strand.
TACGTTCGATGTATAAGTTATATATGCGTTGTAAAAATTATATATATGTGTTGAAATAAAAGTGAATTGCTATATATAAATAAATAAATAAATAAATATAAATATATATATATATATATATATATATATATATACGCCCCTCGTCCACAAACCATGGACGATATTTATTGCTTGTGATTGGTGTGAAAATTGATTGATAGCGAATGGTAGTTTGGGATTGTTTGTGGTTGATATTGATTGATTGTGGTTGAAAAATACCCGTTTGTGGTTGAAAAATATTTGGTTGAAACCACATAGGATTAGTCTGTGGAAATGAAATAAATATATACATGCCACCTGCGTGCGAACTAGATGCATGATCCCCATTGTCAAAAACCGCGAGGTTTTAAGGTAGAGCGAGGAGCCGTACTAGGGACGGTCCCGGTTTTAACTACCCTGCCGTTATGCTGCCGAAATTTTGAATAATATTCATGTGTTTGAATTATTTTCATTTGCCTAAACTATATTTATTCATTGTATAGAAAACCTTCATGTGTTGAATCGATATTCATTCGTTGGTTAGAAATTCATGTGTTGAATGGTATTCGCGTTTCAAATATAAAAATCACATTTTTATCTATATATAGAAACTATAGAAAACCTTCATGTGTTGAATCGATATTCATTCGTTGATTAGAAATTCATGTGTTGAATGGTGTTCATATTTTGAAATAAATTGTTTGATAATAAAAATCCTATTTTTATCGCCTATATAAACCATATGAAATAATAATGTTTTGAAATGAATTGTTTTACAATAAAAAATCACATTTTTATTTCATACATGATTTGATGAAATGTGAAGTGTTAAAAATAGCCACTCGTTCAAATAAATAAATATATGAGTTGAAATATTCATTAATTAGCTAATGATATGATTTTTGCCTATACATGCAACATTAGAATGAATGGTGTTTTTTTTAAACCAAATGGAATCAAATATGAAGTTGAATGGAAAATGATAAATGATAAGAACTGTATATATGTACATGCATATTTATTGAACAGGTTATAGCGAAGGGGCTAGAGAAGAGGAATAAAATTTTGTGCCCGACAAATAGGTACACATTTACTGTTTTGTTTGGGTGATGATTTTATGAGCCTGTTGGCTAGCCGCTTGGCTTTTTCTTTTTCTTTTTCTTTTCGACATGAGACGCCTGTGTGGCTATTTGGGAATTTTCCCAGCCCTCCCGTACAAAGGAGGTTATGGCGAAATTTTCCAAAATTTTAAGGCGTTAGTGAAATATTTGAAGTAAAAACGATATTGAAATTGTTGAATGAACTATATTTATATAAATATATAAATATAAATAAAATTAAAACAAAACGTGGCCGTGCAGTTCGCGTTTTGAAACCGTGATTTCAAACAACTAGTACGGGAAATCCGACCATTGGATTTTCCCAAAACCGCAACCGTCGGGTTCGCCTTGGAAATATCTTTCCAACGGCACCAACCTTGTAAAAATCCAACGGTTGGATTGTCTGGAATGTTTAATTCAAATCTGAAGAAAAACAGCGCCAGAAACGATTATATTTATATATATATAAATATAATTATATTTAATCGAATAACGACGCTGCAGTTCGTATTTTGAAATCGAAACTTCAAACGATTGTACCGGGAGATCCGACCGTCGGATTTTCCCGAAACTGGAACCGTTGGATTCGTTTTGAAAAGACCTTTCTAATTATGTAAATTTTGTGAAGATCCAACGGTTAAATTTTCAGATATTTGTAAATCAAATCTGAAGAAAAACAGCGCCACGGCCGCGTTATGGCCCGAAGCGTCATTTTGAATAAATTGGCTATTTTAAAATAAATAAAAATAGCGATAAATCGTTATAAAATATCATAAACGATATGGAATGGAAATAAATGGAATTTGCTCGATTCATGTGGTATTTGATGGTTGAATGTGTTTGGTGTGAAAATTACCTTAAAGAACAAAATTAGTGTTGTCGAAAAATTTAACCATTGAAGTAAATTGATTTGAAATTCTAAACATTCGTGAATTATTTGAAAAGGCCGAGTTAATTCTCATTTCAAATAATTGACCGACGATTAAAAGTCGAAGATGAAGACGGTGGTCGAAGACCGGAGATCTTCACCTCGTTTGGATGGTAACCGAGGTCCTGATTGGGAGGCATCCCGAAATATGGATAATGAGTGGTGATCGTCTAGACGTACGTGGTGATCGATGGGTTTGCGAGGTATTTAGTGCCTCCGGTTTCGTTCAGACCCAGAACGGACTTGTAAATGGACTGTGTGTCTGACATTGGATTTTATTCTGTGCTGATTGACCTCTATTAAATATATATCTGTTTGGCGGCGGAGAATTTATTCTTTTGCTTAACGCCCTTCTCTGAAACGCACGAGCTCAGAGGTTGTATATCGATGGACATCAGTCGCATGACATGAATTGCCTGTGTGGCATGCTAAGATGCAGTGATCAGGGCTTCTGTTGAAAAGCAAAGTCTTGTGGTGATGATCAAAGCACCGCCTGTGTGGCGTAGCTTTGTGTATAACGTGAAATCGCGAGCCTCACACCCCGGTATGAACCAGAAACGGGAGAGGACATCAGGGAGGGCCTGCGTTTCTTCCTAGCTAGGGTGGTGTCAGTGACCTACCAGCCCTGACATTTATATACTTTTCACCTGAGTGGTTGTTGCGAGGCGCCTCGGTTTGATCGGACGATCCGGGTCCGATGGAGTCATTCGTTGGCTCGTTTACACCCCAAAGGGCGGGGAGACGTAGTGTTCAGGCATAATAATCCACATCGGTGGACCGGCCCTGACGATCCAAGGCTTGCCTGCGCGCTTGCCTGAGACTCGGGCTAGGCAGTCTCGAATTCGGTAAGGACTATCTTTTGCCTTGGTTCATGACGGAAATCCAATTTCCAAATACGACATCGTGCGGTTTTGATTGTATACCTATATATGGCGACATAGTGGTATGGGGCATTAATGCCGTCTATGATTGATAGTTATGATTTGAAATTGCTTTCAAAACATATAAACACTAGCAATAATATCAAATGCCTTTGTTTTATCCGTATCAAGCATATTTTGGCCGTTATAAGGTAAAAACTCTATCCTCCGGTTTGCGTTGCATTGTGTGATGGGAACTGAGTCTTATAATGGCTTCATTTTTATAAAAAGCATAGCGATGTTTAAAAGAATGATTTGTTTAAAGCACTGGCAATCCAATGGAGTAAACCCGTTCCATGAAAGTGGCGTGGTCCTGTGATTAGCCATATTATATATGTGTTGAGTAGATTTCTCATACCAGTCCCATGACTGACTCGTAGTTTGTTTCACTTTCAAACTCGGGTGCCCCTTTTTCTACATGGGCAGCCTTGTATTCAGGTTTAGCTGGTTCTTTCTGGATAGCTGGAGCTGAAGATGGATTCTATCATTTATCTCTTTTTATGCTGTTCAGCTCCTATTGTACATATTATGTTTGTTTTCCGCTGTAGATATTTATGTATAGCTGAACTGTATTTGTACTAAGTAAGATCCTGTATACTGTGTAACTCTGATGATCACTTTTATCCAGTATATTCTATTGTTCATTATCTGGTGTATTTACTTAATTCTGTTTCTGTGTTATATTCCAAAGATAACCCTTGCCACCGTCAGTTCGTGGTTTGGGGTCGTCGCATGTTGTTTCTGTTCAAAGGAAGATCAAGGCAGTTTTTTTATATATCAGTTTTAAAGCAAGTTTGAAACTTTCAAAGACCAATTCAAAGTTCCAGAAGCATGCGGGCTAAGTAGAAATTCAAGCAATCTCGCAATATCAAAAATTCCAGAACAGGTTGAAGTTTTCAAACCCCAAAATACAACTGTAACCAAAGAAAAGTCTACAATATCCGAAAAGATAACGCAAGTTTTACCAAAAATTCAAGACAAATTCTAAGTTCCAGAAGCCAATAAAATCGATACTCATCTCAGAACATATGACAAAGTCCAACAAATTAAATTGGCAATACAAATCGTAAGAGCAATTCAAAGGAGAACGAATCATCTAGAATCAGAGTTTTAAGGGTTTAATAAACCATATAAATACACCAATCATCATCGCCAATTATCCATCCAAGTTCAAGCATAATCAAAGAGAATTCCGAATTAAAAAAAATCATACCAGAAAACAAGCAAGCAACTTGGATCTAAATTGAAGCATCTGAAAGCAACATCGAAGTCGAGCATCGGAGAATCACACTCCAGCGCAGAGATTTGGGGGAAGATTGAAGAAACCCTAGGAATTTCTCAAGAACCGCCGCCATTTTTAAGGAAAGAGATCGAGCAAAAATAAAGTTGTGAAGCAATTAAAGAAGGGCCGACCAAGTTTATTTCTAAAGGGGATTAAAGTTTAAAGAGGCTAAAAGGGTTTTCTATATTTCAAAAACTAGGGTTTTGAATTTTTAAAGGGTTTTAATTTGTTTTTAATTTGTTTTTCAATTCGTAATCGAGTGACAGTTTTGTAGTTTGTCTCTAAAACTAGGGAGACGAATTACAGGGTTTGTAATTTAGGGAAATCTGGTTTTGGGGATAAAAACCAGTGCATGGTTTTGAGCATAGGGTTAAGAACAGATGGCAGCGAGTGTCGCGAGTTTACAAGGGATTGTAAGCGTAGAGATTATTTTAACTCCTAGTAGAAACCTTGGGGAATGCAGTAGTAGGCAGGGTTTTGCCAAAGCTGGGTATATCTATATGTTATTTATTTTCCGCATTTATTCTGATTATTACTGTGCTGTTGATATTTAATTACTCTGCGAAAATCTGCGATAAACCCTATTCACCCCCCTCTAGGGTTAATTTAGTTTCTACAAAATCGACTCGCCATTTGACGAGCCGAAAAAATCGACTCGTCGTTTCCAGCAACTACAAACCAAGAAAACGGTTCTATTTCCCAGCGGCTATAGAACAGTCAAAGCTTTTCAAACGGCTATATTTTCTGTTATAAAATGGTTCCATTTTACTATTGTACATCATAACATATTCACAATTCTTTTCTATTTCTTTACTCTAAACAAACTCTTATTATATAATGTCATCACCACTCGGAGATTTTTCATATCCGACGATAGACGGAAGCCAGTTTTCCCAAGGCAACACAAGCAATTTATTTGGAACTCAGTCAAACAGGCAAGGAACCATTCCGTGGACAGATGAAGAGGACATCGATCTATGTAACATCTATTGTCATTTCTCGCAAGATTCCGCATCGGGGAACAACCAATCAGCCGCCACGTTTTGGAAAAAAGTTAAGAACGACTTCGTTTAGAAGCATCCAGAATGCCTAAGGACGTTATTGGAGATTCAAGGCTGTTTTGGGAAAATAAGCCGTCAAACCCAATTTTATGAGTCACAAGTGTACAAAATAAAGATAGCGAATCCAAGCGGCATAGGAGGGGAAGATAATCTGATATATTGTTATTTGTACTTATGTTAGTGGTTGTTAGCTTGTTTTTTTGATATATATTCCTTTTTTTAATTAGAAACGACTAGCAATCGAGGACTTCAAGAAGCTTTTTCCTAGAGAAAATGGCACGAAAAGGCCACAGTATTAGCATTTTATGCATCATTATGATTTGCTAACTAGTCAACCAAAGTGGAACTCAGGATTTGCTAAGAGCCTCTGCGATGTTCAAACTGCTAGCAAGAGCAAGAAAAAACTTCAAAATCTGGGAATTCTTCTAGTCCAAGCGGGTCAACTGCCAATATTTCTCAATGTGAAGGGGAAAATCTGCTTGATGAGTTCAATGCCACGATTGACGAAGATTTTAGACCCGAGGGAGCCAAAGTTGTGAAAAGAAGGGGCAAAAAAACGGTTGAGCTTGAAGGAAAAGTGAATGCACACCATGAAGAACACAGTCGTAGAGCGGAAAAAAGACTTGTAGAAGCCAAGGATAGAGCAAAAGTTATGAAAAGGTCTGTTGATCTGGAAGAGAAGAAGCTACAAATTCTTGCGGATGACTTAGCACATAAGAAAGAGCAAGATGCATATAAGAAAGAGCAAGATGCGTATAAGAAAGAACAAGAAGAGAATGCTATCATGGACAAAGATCTGACCGGAATGTCTGCGTTGGAGATGGAATTTTGGATGGGGATGAAACATCGTATTCTGACGTCAAGGTTTCCGTAGTTATAAGTAGATCGCTGACCACTATATGTATTAGTAGTTGCTTTTATTATGTTGATGTAGTAGCGTTTTATTTCTCATTGTAGCAACGGTTTTCTTATTAATGCAATGTGTGCTTTATTTATATTGCTATTGGTTCCTTAGTATGAGTGTTTTATGATGTGTAATAAAGTATAAAATTAAAAGAACTTCATATTTTTTTCGTAGGATCATTAGATAAAAGAAAAGTTCCATTTCTTGTAAACAAAACATTAGTCTATTCAGAACCTTATCGGGTTAGCCAACTACAACGTAGTTTATAGGCTTCATGGACAACAAAATCAGTGCCGTACTCTACAAGGTAACGAGAATCAAAAGTTGCCTTAGTCAGTTTAAATATATCTTCGTCTTCGACTATTTGTATAATCTTTTGGTATCGTTTACAAGCTTGAACGAAACGCTGATGAGCCGTTTGAATTTCACCAGAAGTTCATGCAGTAGTGCAGGTACGATGGTTGTTATGTAATCTTATTATCATGGATCAAAATTCTTCATGCGTTAGCCTCCTCCATTTTGCATTAGTAGAAAATCTTTTTTTATCAACTTCGATATAGGATTTCATGAGTATAAGTAAAGTCCTTAGGATAGAATTCTATTGTAGTTGCACTGGAGCTAGTATTATCGATTGTGACAATTATGGTTAACCATTTGCCTCGCTGTGTTTTTTCTTGGATGTGTTTCTGGTTTCTTAACTTCAACTACTTGTGTATCTGGAACAAATCCACCCTCTTTCTCCTCCCTCTTGTTTCGTTCGTACTCATCAAACATTTTATCCATTAGTTCATCACTGATTTCCTGAACGTCCATTTAACCTACATAGAAACAAAAAACGTATTGTCTATACAAAGAAGTACTTGAAAAAGTAGAAGAAAAAAGATTAACGTTTCTCACCTTAATGTCGCGGTTGATGTAGAACGCACAAATAATAGTTATGGTTAGGAGACGAAGTATGAACTATTTAAACAAGCGGGGGTGATTGTTGATAAAACTCTATCATCATTAGTTGAGCTATAGCATCGAGACATATGACATGACTACACTATGTCCTTAACATTTGAGTTGCTCTGGCTCTGCCATAGAACAGTTAATGTTACTACACTCTACAACACTCGGGTAAAGTGTTATACGTTGTCCAACGAATACAAACAACATGACTTGACAAGTCATACTGATTAAAGATGACATGTCCACTGCTTTAATAAAGCAAAACATGAAATCCGGGGACTTGTCAACCTTTTACGACCACTTAGCCCTCTACCTTTAAATTCAGCACTTTCAAAGACTTATGCTTGTCAAATTATTTATTTTATCTTCCTACCACTTTTCAAGTAGTTCAACATGACTGCTTGGGAATACGATGATGGAACCATGGTCGAAATTTACGATCAATATGAAAGAAATAAGCAACCAGTTGAGTTTGTGCTCGAAACGCAATTGGATGATCAAGTGGAAGCTGGAGAAGTGGAGTCTGCGCTCTTCAGTGCCACGCAACCAAACATTGTCGTCCCACGTATTGGACCTCTTCAAAAAACCCATAATGCTTGGTTAAGGGAAGTAATTGCTCGAGAGAACCCAGATAGGTCAAGCTCCAGCATGACAGGTCATTCAGTACTTTGCTACTGTGGATTGGAATGTAATGTGGTTGTTTCTAAAAGCCAAAGCAACGCAGGTCGGCGCTTTTATGGTTGCAAAGCGTACATTACTGCACTTAACCGACAAGGGGTGGAACATTGTAGTTTTTTCTCATGGATCGATCCACCGCTGAAGGAGAGGGGTGTCACGTACGCTCTAAAGATGCAAGCAGAGGTAGGTCGCCTTGAAAGGGTGATTGTTGCCGCAAAGGCTGAAATGTTGTATGGGTTCCACCGTGCATCCGAAAACTAGGGTTTAGCTATATCGTACTATGACTTATTTCCCTGTATTGTGTTCCCCGTTATGTGGAACTTTATCGTAGTTGTATGTTGTGTCGAACATCCACTGCATACATGTATCTTTGTATTTTTCTATATTGAATGGAGTTTGTACGCAAGTTAAAATGTATTATCTATATTTACGACTGCAAAATAGTTAAAAACTCGGGTCGTCCCCGTTTAAATAAAACATTTCAATACACAAAGGAGTTAAAAAATTGGGTCGTGCTCATCCACTAAAGCCTTATTGCTGACAAATGCTTTGGAAATTGCACCACGTAAAGCTAAGTGGAACCGGTGACCATTCACATCATGGCAGTACGAAAAAAAGATTCCCTCCAGTATTACGTCAATCGAAACAGTGTCCGGCAGCACGTATAGCACAGTCGTAACAGTGACCGGTAACATCATTATTTATTTTATTGATTTGTGCACTACATAGCTATAAATTTCTATCAAATGACTCACAACTTATCTCCCTCAAACAACTTTGTTCTCATTCTTATACTACCTCCTCCTTTGATCACTTAATCAAAATGCCTTTTTGGCCATCAGCTATAGACTCCGATGAACAGGCGTACAAACATATAAGACTTCAGGAGCTCAAGGATGAATTCCAATTTCTAAACCAAATATGACCCCAGGATGAACCATCGCATGAACAGGGGAACATATATCTTCCACAAGAAGCTCAAGTACCACATGTTCAACTATCGTACGAACATGCAGTCGCTCAACCACAACAAGAAGTAGAGTTCTATCGAGTACCACCGTATGAACATTAAGTTGATTCTTATCCAATACGTCGCTACTACGGTTATGCGGTTGAAGTTGTGGCTCGAGTAGAGGGCAACAATATAGGTCGGCGCATGCAGAAATATCCATTCTATCCGAATGGATGCGGTTACACGGAATGGATTAACGAACCGTTGTGCCCAATGGGAATAGCATATGCAAACAAACTCGAATGAGAGATTAGGCGTCTCCAAAATGATATTGAATAGTTGCGACTGAACGTAATGAGACTCCCTTGAGATTGAACGTATAACATGTACTTTGCTTAAGTAACTATTTTCTACGTTTTCTTTGATGTTTTAGTTGGCATGTACTATTATTAGTTGTATCTTTAATGACTGGTTGTATTTGTATGCTTATTGTTATGCGAAATACTAGTTGAATCATTTTGATCATAACCACTTGTTTCCGTGTGATTATTACCAACTGTGGCTGAAACCCTCTGGGTTGTACGTAACACTTAGTTTCGGCTTGTGTATTTATTTTTCTGTTTTACTTCGGTCTAATCGTTGGTTGTATCGTCTATAGTGTTAGGAAAGGGGAAGTTATTAAGGATTAACTATGGGGACAAGCCGATTTAATTGGCACGCCATTTGGTGAGCGGATTAAATCGGCTCGTCCCTGTTGGTCTTATCCCCCCAACCCCCCTTGAATCTTACGGGTCGTAAGTCAGTTGGAGTTGCTCTTAAAATTATGTGAAATCTAACTGGAAATTTTGGGAAATAGTTTCAAAAAACAGCAGCAAACCTGATGTTGTTCCAGGCTGCATTAAAAATATAAATGTTTCACTGTAAATGATTCTAGATATTGCTTTTAGATAGGTTAAAACTTGGTCTTATTTCATATGGTTGCTACATCTTAGTATGTTTTTTTAATCTCTTAGAAAAAAGATGCGCTAACATTATTTTGTTTGTTTGATGTTCTTAATGTTCTTTATATGATAGTGCTTATTTTAATTATGACATGATTACTTGTTGTGGCTATTTTTTTATACCAAGTCTTCAAGTTTCACTACGCCATAGATGGCATACTGCAACGAAAATCCAATGTGTTGCTAGCTAAAATGTTGCCACATCTATGCTGATTTTTTTCTGTTGCAACACACGCTTCAATGTGTTAGAATATGTACCAATAAGGTGTTGCAGTAGCTATAGATATACTCTAAATAAAAAATAAAATAAAAAATTACACCTTACCGATCCACACCATTAGTTGGAACAAAATTTGAACCATTCATCCATTGTGTAGAACGCTTCTTCTGTTTCCTACTAACATTTTCATTCATGCACTTCCTTTTCATTTGGTTCTCCCCTAAGTAGCCAATTCTAGATCTAGACTTTCAATTTTATGGCCGTCAAATTTCAAAGCTTTTAGGGTTCGTTAGAGAACAAGAAAATGAAGTCGATTGCTGAGGCCCTACGCATCGGAACCCGCCGTCCCTTATATTCCCAACTCAAACAAATTCCTAGTTGTATTTCGACTTGTTCATGGTTCATGGGTTTCTTTTTTCTGCTTTGATGAATTCCTGGTAGTATTTTTCTGCAAATCCTGAGAATCATTACAAGGTAAACTGATTACTTTTTGTTGAACTTTGATTTTGGGATTATGGAATTTTGGGTTTTATATTTATTGGTTTATCACGATGCAGTAAATCTGAGATCCTACGAATTGATATACACTGCTTCTGGTAGGCACAAAACTACACTGCCTTATGTTTTACTACATCTTCGTGGCATCTGGAATTCATGAATGCTGCTTATGACATATTTAGCGATGTCCAACTCATATATATTGGAGCTACAATTCTTTGTGATTATCTTTTCTCAGTTTGCAATATCAAAAGCCTACTGATTCTCTTAGGCATGATTGAGATACTTTTTTCAGAGTAGTTAGTATCCACTTACTGAGGCAATTCACAATCATGGAATTTGCAGAAATGGGGCGTGGGGAACCGTAGAGTATGCGTTCAACCACAATTGGATTTTTAAGGTTAATTTTAATTGGAAAAATGGTTTCGTATTAATCAGTTTACATGCCAAATGAAGGAAGTATTTATGTTAGTAAATGGCCAATTTCTCATGTTCTTCGTTTCATTTGGCTGTTATTAGTAGTCAATTTTATTTTTACAGTTCAAGGTAATCCATGGGATCTGAGTTATTTATGCTCAAAAGCAACAGGTTGAAACTTTGATACTATCATTTAACTGTTTGGTTTTTAGTTCATGTGCTCTGCGCTAAAGTTTTATCAATATTCTAGGTTAAATAATTTTACTACTAGGTTTGGATCCAATAAGTTTATGAGCAGCCGATAAAGAATTTTTTGCTATATGATAGCTATCATACTGGTCAATTTGCTGTATTTGCTGATGCACATCACATTAGATAATATTTTTTTTAGTTTAAGTTACCATTTTTGATTATTTTAGTTAATCGCATATCAACTCATAGAGACTCACGTGTTACTAAAACAACAGAATGGATCAGATCAAACCTTGATTTATTTAATTGATAAACAACTATATTACATTACACAATGAAATTTAGCTTCATCTTTACAACAACTAATGTTAATGGATTAATATTCGTCTTATTAGCAAATCAAAACCAGTTTTATTCTTATTCACTTTTCTGAATCATTTTGTTATTCCCAATGCACGATGTATAAATAACTAACATGTTTATGTTGCTGATTCTTTTCGGTTTTCGGTGTACTGCTTTACACACAGTTTAATGGCTCCTTCTCCACAACAAAACAAGAAGAGGTTGGTGTTGTATAATAGATCTGAGATTCTAACAGGAGCATGCAAACGTCTCTAAACTAACAACAGAACAAACTACCTGATTGTAATACAAACAAAGGTACGTATGCTACCTGGACCCGTTCCTAATTCTTCTATTCGCCTGTTGTGCCACTAGCAATTATTTAAATGTTTCTTTTAGCAATAACTAACAAATGGACCTCGGAATATTGCCCCATCCGCAACCATATCTGTATCCATCATAAAATCCCACTGGTCACAAATACTTGAATAAAGTTCTCTTGCTGATAAGATGATATTTGCTTTCAAAGTTGATTAAATTTCACATATGTGAAATGCAAAGTGCAAGCAAAATATGGCTATTTTGACAACAAGTCAGATTCTGAAACAATGTTGAGTGGGTGACGAATTATGTACTTTTAATATGCCTACATAATTACTGCTTTTAATTTGTCTGCTTTGGAATTGAAATTAAGAAGTCAAAAGGTTTCATGACATATAGAAACATGTGGGCAGAATAAAGAATTATCCAACTCGGATAACTGCTTCTTCATAGGGATTCAAAAGCAATAATATGAAACTGTTTCCACCAAATCCGTCGTCTCTTACATTATACTCGTGCAGGGAGCTTCAAGATCTATCATACATGCCCATGCTACTCTAAAATTTGTCATACTATATTTATTCAGGCATATGGATGATGTGTTAACAAAATATAAGGTACAACATCTTTATATGGTTTGAATCACCATCTAGTTTCTTACATCTGAGTCATGGTTTACTGTTTCTTCTAGAAATGTTGGAACCTTTATTGGATCCTGCCATACTTTCTGTAAAGAGTTCAAGCTCATTCGGAGACGTATCTAATGTATTTTCTGAAGAGGAAGAAATAGCTCATGCAAATGGAGCTCTAGTTTGTGTGGATAATACGATCATGTCTCCTGTGTTGTCTAAGCCATTAGAATTCAGAGTAGATACCGTGATTCGTACTATTGTGTGGCTAAGCAATGCATGTTTTAAGGTATGATTATTGTTTATTCTACTGTTTAAATCGGACCATGCAAGTCTATAGCTTTGTGATGCATTGATTATAGTTCCTAGGAAGGAGCATCCATGCAGATGTGATTGAGCATGAGTTTACATTGCATTTCCACTTGATTTAGGATCTCTCCCTTTGTCAAGATATTTTTCCATTGTTTGAGCTGCTTCAGTTCGTGTTACTACTTCTAGTGCATCTTTTCCAAATTGTGGCATAGCGTTGGGTCTACACTTGTTGTTTTGAAGGAGCAAAAAACAGGGATAACTTAAGTAATAGATTCATGACAAATGGTATGACAGTATTATGATAATTTGCATTAGTTTAATTACTGAATATGTTATACTTATATATCAAAAATATTATACATCGTGAACATCATCACTGCTAAATGTGGGATATCGTCCAAGCCATGGATCAGTAGCATTCATAATGTAGTTTATATAATCATTTTGTGTATTTTTTTCTTGCTTACTGTTGTATGTGTGAGTCTGTATATAAGTGAATCGAGTGACAATGTAGTGAGGGATGTATGTAAATATTAATGATTGTGTAATACCAGTAAATGTTGAAATAAAACATTTATTTGAATAAAATATTGTGTTTGAATACTGTGTTATAATAATATTTATTATAATATTATGAAAATTTTGATTAATGGCAGTTGAGGTGTAATTACTTTTAATAGTTGTAAAACAAAATTTAACAACTGCTAGAAACAGTTGTAAAAAATGTTGACTTTATTACGATTGCAAATATAACTAGTGGCGCATGCCAATTGCAATAAACATATTACAACTGTTTTTGGCAGTTGTGAAAGGGTATTTGTTGTTGTAGTAGTACCTGCGGTAACACATGTATCGATGTTGCCATAGGGTCGCAAAGGTGTTGCCATTGACTTTAAGGCAACACGGCAAAACGCAACATCGAGAAAGTGTTGCCATAGATCATTTTTGCCTACAACAACACTTTTTGACACTTTCTGCAACACTTCTCCGGTGTTGCAGTATGCAATCTATGGTGTAGTGTTTGACTAGCTTTTTTAGTATCATATGTGAATTTATGTTTCTCGGAACATTTCTTCTTCCCTTGCTTGAATACTAGGTATAATTTTGGGATAGTTGACCAGCTTTCATCTTTGTCTGTGCCATTCCTATGATGTATGATTGTGAAATTTATTAGTAACCATTTATTTGGTTTATTGTTGAATGCATAGAATTACACCTAACTGTAATGCCAATTTAATTATGAAATTGGTGCAATATTGTGATTTTGGATTCAACGACCATCAAATTTGGATTCAACATTAACACTACAATAAATAACTCTAATAAAAGAAACCAGCACCGGACAAATAATTGTACTTGTGCTAAATGTGCTTGAATTAAACTATAAGTTATATGGTGAATAGAAACAAAAGTTAATATCTAGATTTAGTATAAGCTTAAAAAATATAACAAATAAAAATAGTGTTTTTTTATCATTTTTTTTCTTTAGATTTTTCTTCTTCTGATCAATAAAAATGAGATAATATTCTTTAAAGAGATGTTGATAGCTCTCCTAAGTTAAAGATTGACATGAATCAAAAGTCATGAACATGTACCTAGGCATACAAAGTTGATTTATCATATTGGATTTGGTTTTGAAATTTCATTTAAACAAGGAAATTGAAGAATAAGGTAAAATATGTATTTTTCTTTTCAATGGATAACACTAATTTTTGGATTAAGTAAAGCAAAAAGTGGCAAATCCTTTTGTTTTTCAGGTTCATTTGTTTTAGATTCATCTTTCCATTGTATCAACATTAATGTCTTGTTTTTCTTCTATAGTCAGATACTATGGTTAAAATTATGTGAAATTTGACTGGAAATTTTGGGAAAAAGTTTCAAAAAACAGCAACATACCTGATGTTTTCCCAGGCGGCATTAACTATATAAATGTTTCACTATAAATGATTCTGGATATTGCTTTTAGATAAGTTAAAACTTGGTCTTGTTTCATATGGTTGCTATCGTTGTGCCTTAATAAAAATTTGAAGATCTTGGTAAGGATATCGATATCCACCATAGTATATAGGGGTAAAAATTTAAAGTATATATAGCACAACAGTTGTTCCCTCTGACTGGTAGTAGTAGTTCGATCATTTATGAATGGACTTAGTATCACTGTAAAGTAATACAAGTTCTAAATGGATGGCCTTTTGGAATATTTAATGAATAGCCTGAATGCTTTTTGGCATTTTTAATGTTTATTTTCCCTTTTTCTTTTGGCTGGACGTGTGTAATGTTGAAAACACTACTGTTTTTTTATTGAAATATATTTGTTTTGTTGAAATTTATTTGTTTTTTTATTGAAAATGCTATTGCTTTTGGGCATGTTGTAACACCCTACCCTGAGACCCACCCTAATAAAGAGCATTAACAAGTAATGTCGTCTGTTAGAGCGGAGAATAGGGCTTGATATGAGCAACCATTCATATATTTGCATTAACAAGTCTTAAGTACGTCGGTGATGTACTCTCTGTTTTTTTCTTTCTATGTGGCTCGACATACTTAATACTTGTGTAATACAACTCTACGACGGCTGTAGGATCAGCTCAGAACATCGTACATTTACATGCACAATTACAGCTCACAGATCAGTTTACATATTATTACAACAATATAATACAACGAATACATGTGCTACAAACAAATGGTAATACATAAACCATTACTTATATAATAAGATACACATTATAGAATACACTCAAAACTTGGGTACATAACAAGGAATAGCAACAAGAGAGATAGTCCAGTAGTGACACAGCTAAACCCCAAGCACAACACTAAATCTGCAAAATCTTGGTCTAACCAATACACACACGGGCCAGTCTAACTTGAAACAGTATAAGTTATACAAGAACAATTAGTAAATAAATCACTAAGGAGGATATTCTTTTAGGCCACAATGGAATGAGATGGCATAGTACACTACAAGATTAAATTCCTATAAAGTATTTATAGGGATAATTTTTTGAATTTCGCAAGATAAATACATAGAACCACAAAAACCCAAATTCACTAAAATCATTAAATCATGGAGTCCCAAAATCACAAAACTACGAAAAGAATTTAAATATCACAAATAAAATTTTAATAAACACATAACACAAATCCAAAGACGATAGATCCATCACAAAATGGCAAGCTGATGTTACGCCTGCACGTGTTATCACAGGATGGCATGAAGCCATAGATAGAACTATATCACATAGATTGGGTACCCGAATGACCCGAAGGTCCGCAGAGCCACATAGGATTGACCCAAAGGTCCACACAAGATTGACCCGAAGGTCCACACAGAATTCACACAGGATTGACTCGAAGGTCTAGTACTGGCGGTCACACAGGAATGTGTCTGCAACAACCCGCAAATTCTGAACCAATTAAAAATTTTTATTCTAGAAATTTTAAGGGATTTTGAATATTTAAAATAATTTATTTTAAATAATAATGACCAAAAATTTATTTAAATCGAAGTTAGAACAAATTTTTTTAATTTAATTATAAACGGAGTTTAAAATGGCGCGACAGTTCGAAAATTCGATTTCAAATTTTAATTGACTGTACAGGATTCAAATTAATCGGATTTCCGTGAAACAAGAAATATTAGAATCTGTTTAACAATATCTTTCCAACAAATCTAAAAAATTGAAATTTCATAACGTGAAACAAAAGTTATGCCCATTTTAAAATTCAGAATAATCGTTGTAGAATTTATATATATATTAATATAATATATGGCCCTTAAGAATAGCCATTTTACAAACGACCTCCGTTTTAGACGAAACCATTTTTGTTGGAACCGGAATGCCAAATTATTGCGAGGATTCAGTTTTCATAATTTTTGAAATTAATATGTGAGCGTGGCAAAAGAAAATGTGATCTGACCAATTCAGTCAAATTGGATCAA
Source organism: Allium sativum (assembly GCA_030737875.1). NCBI lineage: Eukaryota > Viridiplantae > Streptophyta > Magnoliopsida > Asparagales > Amaryllidaceae > Allium > Allium sativum. The sequence goes on from CM060923.1 coordinate 244,884,641, forward strand.
CCAGAAAATGGTCATTTTTCAAACGGTCTCGGAATTCGACGAAATTAGTTTTGTTAGGACCGTATCGTCAAGATAAAGCCAGAAAGTAATTTTCTGTAATTTTTAGAGTCAGTACATGGCCCCAATAATTTAAAATGTACGTTTAAATTAAATATACATTGATTTATATTTTAGTTTTAAGAAAAACCTATCGAAACAGTCGAATTAGCTTGCCGAACATGTTCCATTGTGTCCAGAACAGGGGTATTTGGCAAGGGGCGACAGTCGCTGGGTCTCGTTTGGAGTTCGTATGGATAAACAAGTAATTTTGGATTTTAAAGAATTAAATATTATTTAAATATACTATTATAAATACTACAACAATACGCTGTATACCGTATTAGCCCTAACCCTAGAAATACCCAGCCGCCATGCACAGAAACAACGGCTGAAAACTCCAATTTCGATCATCAATTTCTTTCAATCCCTCTTGAGTCAACACTCAATTTCAACACAAAATTAAAGATCTAAGTTTGATCTTTAATATCATAAGGCTATGATCAATTTCTATGAGGTGTCTCGTTCGAATTGGCTCCTCAAAGAGGCGGCGCTCACACTAAATTTCAGGGCAAATGGGCCCATCGAGATGGCTGCGGCGGCCAGGGTAGGGAGAGGATGGTCGGACCTTCGGCGTGGTGTACTCTGATGGAAGTCCGGTGGCACCAATATCGGGACGCAGGTGGATTTGTGATTGAAGGCGATGGGTTTGGTTACAACAGAAATAACGTCGGGGAAGAAACATTTATAGAGAGGGATTATTTCCTTAATCATGTAATTTATTAATTAATTATATAAATTTTTTGTATTCAATGTTAAAAATTGCGTAACTCATTCATATCTTAATGAAATTCAACGATTTCAGTTTTGTCGGAACCAGGGAGATGAACCCTACATCTCAGAGCAGACCAGATCTGAAACAGAGACCATTTGGATTTTGATAAAATTAAACACCAGTTTAATTTTATAAAAATAATCGCTATTCAACGATTTCAAAACTGACCACGGTGAGAACTCCTTTCACTCTGATTATTTTACAGTTAAACTTATACTAGGATACAGACGGTGTTTACTAGAACCCAACACCATTGATTGTAAAACCTCTGATATTTGTTTGGATTGTATTGACTGTAATGTATTCATGTGTTGACTAAAATTGTCTGAATAATAAAATCTTCATTTCTATTGTAGAAAATGTTTACATAACAAAATCTTATTCTTATTGTAGAAGATGTTAACATATGAAAATTCTCATTTTTATGCATGAAATGTTTACATATTAAAAATCTCATTTTTATATATAAAATGTTAGCAATATAAAAAAATACCATTTTTGTTATATAAAATGTTAGCGCTATAAAAACACCACTTTTATAGTATATAATGTTTACATTATAAAAACATCATTTTTATTGTCTATAATGTTTACATTATAAAAACAACATTTTTATTGTGTATATTGGTTACATTATAAAACATCATTTTTTAGAAACGGTTAATGTTATGTTAGGGTAAAATTATCATATTTGCTAGAAACGGTTATTGTTAGATAATGTTATATTAAAATAAAATGGTCGTTTTGTTAGAAAATGTGATATTAAAATAAAATTGTCATTTTTTTAGAAATGTGATGTTAAAATAAAATTTTCATTCTTAGTTAGAAATGTTATGTTAAATAAAAATGTCAACTTGGTTAGATAGGTTATGTTAAATAATGATATGTTAATCATATGTTTTAATTTGACAAAAATGTCGTTATTAACATATCAGTTTAGTATAAGAGAATTATATGTTAATCATATGTTTTATTTGAGAAAGATGTCACCTTTATCATATTAGTTTAGAATTGTCAAATAAAAGAGTTGAAAACAAAAATTATCATTTTTGTTGAAATAAAGGAGTTGAAACAAAAAAAATATGTCATTTTTGTTACATTAGAATTGGCAAATAAAAATGTCATTTTTTATTGTATTAGAATTGACAAAATAAGAAATGTCATTTTGTTGCATTAGAATTGGTATATAAATATGTCATTTTCTATCGTATTAAAATTGACAAAATAGATATGTCATTTATGTTGTATTAAAATTGACAAATTAATCATGTCGTTTTTATTGAAATTAGAATTGGCATAACAAGATTTTCATTTTTAGTGTTTTGGCGAAAAAGGATAGTCGACAAAACAAGATTACCATTTTTAGTGTTTTGTCGAAATAGAATTGTCGATAAAACAAAGTTATCATTTTATATGTTTTGTTGAAATAGAATTGTCAACAAAATAAATTTTATATGTTTTGTTGAAATAGAATTGTCAACAAAATAAAAATATCATTTTATATGTTTTATTGAAATAGAATTGTCAACAAAATAAAATTCTCATTTATATGTGTTTTGTTGAATTAGATTTGTGTGAAAATAAATTATTCTTTTTATTTTGTCATTAGAAACATAGAATTGTTGATTTAATAAAATTCTCCTTTTATTGAATATATGAAAGGTAGAAATTTGTATGCAAATTAATTATTCTTTTATTTGTTATTAAAATACATAGAAAAATGTATGCAGACAAAATATTCTTTTATTTTGTCATTAGAATTATATAACATGTCATGTAGACAAAATGCTCTTTTATTTTGTCAGTAGAGATGTAAAACTTGTTATGACAAATAAATTCTCTTTTTATTTGTCTTTAGAAATATATATATGTTGTGCAAATAAAATATTACTTTTTATTTGTCATTAGAAACATTGAACATGTTGAGAAAATTAAATATTCTTTTTGTTGTATGCATATGAAATGTAAAAATGTATAGAAAATAAAATATCCATTTAAAAACCGGACGGTTTGTTTATATACACCTATTTAACTAATCTTGATTGGGACGATAATTTTTACACATCGGAAAATACGAGCCAATTTAAAAATGTATAGAAAATAAAATATCCATTTAAAAACCGGGCGGTTTGTTTATAAGCGTTAATGCAATAACCCGGAAAATACGAGCCAATTAAAAATTTTAAATTGGTTATTTCAAAGGAATTTGAACAATTGAAATAGAATATTTCAATAAAATAATGAATTAGAAATAGTGAGTCAGTTTGAAAATTTGAATTCAAACTTTGACTAACTATGCAGGGTGGAAAATATAACGGATTTTAGTGAAACCAAAAATATTTAAATATGTTAGTGTATACCTTTCTAACGAATCTGAAAAATCGAAGTTTCATAACGGGGATCAAAAGTTATGGCCGAATGAATTTTCAGAAAGGTCGCTATATAGAATATATAGCCCTGGAAAATTGATATTTTGCAAACGACCTCGGAATTTGACGAAACCACTTTTGTTGGGTCCGGGATGTCAAATTATTGCTAGGTTTCAAATTTCATAATTTTTGAAGCTAGTATGTGAGCGTGGCAAAAGAAAATGTGTTTGGTCAATTTCTGTTAAATTGGACCGACCAGAAATTGGCCATTTTTCAAACGATCTCAGAATTCGACGAAACTAGTTTTGTTGGGACCGTAGAGTCAAAACATAGCTAGATTTATTTTTCTGGAATTTTTCGAATCAGTTTGGGGCCCTGGCAAATTGAAATGTACGTTCAAAGTTAACATTAAATGTTTTATACTTTAATTTGAAGAATAACTGACTGTAACAGTCGAATTGGCCAACGAAACATATCCCGTTGTGTCCGGGATGGGGGTATTTAGCTAGGGGTGACAGTCGTTGGGTTTGAATTGGTGTCCGTGTGGAGAAACAGTATTTTAAAATATAATAAAACCATGGGCCAATCAAAATTAGCCATTCATTATTTTAAAAATAAAAATAAACTCAGAAAACCTTTTTTTCTTCCCCGATCGACGGCGAAAATCGTTCAACCCTTTCCCCCCAAATCGCCGCCGCCTCAGCCCCCTGCCGACGCTGCCACCTACCTTCGTCGACGCGCCTCCTCCTCCTCTTCAGATCCGACCAACCCTCACACCCGCTCGACCACCGTATCGCCTGAATCGAGCCCACCAAGTTGCCGACTTCCCAGCGCCGCCCCGATCGCCAAAGACCACCGAATCAGCTCCGACCACCACTGATTGACTCCCCTTTCCCCCCGCTTCCACGCTGTACTCTCCGATCATCCCCTCGTGCCTCGGTTTTCGCGAAAACCGCAACCCTAGTTTTGAACCATCGTGAAAGGTGAGTTCTTTTTGATGTTTGCACTTTGAAAATCATATCTTTATGGTGTGTTGACGAAATTCGATGAAACAGGAAACATCGGGACCGCAAGGAAGCTCTCTACCACATAGAAGAAACCGCGGATTTTTCTGAGTCATCTACGATTTTTAGCACTCCGAAAACCAAGATGAGAAATCTAAATTAAATGAATTTGAATGGAAAATGTCGTGTATAAATTATATAAGCGAAATATAAATTACACACGTGTTGTATACCTCATGTACATGCGTGGTGTAAGCTATATAAGCGAAGTATGAATTATACATGCATAGAATAATTGATATATGTGTTGAAATGCAAGTGAAATATAGCAATTATATATATATATATATATGTATATATATATACTCCCCTCGTCCACAAACCATGGACGATATTTATTATTGTGAATTGGTGTGAAATATTGGATGAAAATGCGAATGGTTGAATAATTGTTTGTGGTTGATATTGCTTGGTTATGGTTGAAAAATACCCATTGGTGATTGAAATGAATTGGAAAAATTGTGGAAATAAAAATAAAACATGCCGCCTGCGTGCGAATTAGATGCATCAATCCCCATTGTCAAAAACCGCGAGGTTTTAAGGTAGAGCGAGGAGCCGTACTAGGGACGGTGCCGGTTTTAACTACCCTGCCGTTATGCTGACGAAATTTTGAATAATATTCATGTGTTAGAATAATTTTCATATGTTGAAATTATCTTCATGCGTTGAAATTAAAATCATGTGTTGAAACTATGTCCATGTGTGGAAATGTTCATGTGTTGAAAAGTGTTGTGTGAAAATTAAATTCATGTGTGAATGAATGAAGTGTTTAAACAATAAAAATCATATTTTCATAATATATATGAAGTATGCAAAATATTCGTCTTATATATAAATAGTTTCAACAATAAAAATTTCATCTTCCTTATATGAACAACATATAAAAAATATCCATGTGTGGAGGTGCTCATGTGTTGAGAAGTGTGTGTATTGGAAAAGTTCATGTGTTGAATAAAAAGACCGAACAATAAAAAATACATTTTTATTGAAATTATAAAGTGTTGAAAGCATTCATATGTTGAATAAATATTTTAAATGATAAAAATATCATTTTTATCATATATGTGATATGCTAAAGATATGCGAGCGTTGAAATAAATATTTGTGAAAGAAATATTATTTTTAACATGCGTAGGAACTGAATAAAATAGTCATGTGTTGAAATATATTTTAGTCCGCCAAAATTATCATCTTTGAAATGTGAAGTGTTAAAAATAGCCACTTGTTCAAATAAATATGCATGAGTTGAAATATTCATTAATTAGCTAATGATATGATTTTTGCCTATGTATGCAACATTAGAATGAATGGTGTTTTTAAACCAAAGTGAATCAAATATGAAGTTGAATGGAAAATGTGAAGTGATAAGAATTGTATATATGTACATGCATATTTATTGAACAGGTTATAGCAAAGGGGCTAGAGAAGAGGAATAAAATTTTGTGCCCGACAAATAGGTACATGTTTACTGTTTTGTTTGGGTGATGATTTTATGCGCCTATTGGCTAGCCGCTTGGATTTTTCTTTTTCTTTTTGACATGAGACGCCCGTGTGGCTATTTGGGAATTTTCCCAGCCCCTCCCGTACAAAGGAGGTTATGGCGAAATTTTCCAAAATTTAAAGGCGTTAGTGAAATATTTGAAGTGAAAACGATATAGGAATTTTTGAATGAACTATATTTATATAAATATAAATAAAATTAAAACGAAACGTGGCCGTGCAGTTCATGTTTTGAAACCATGATTTCAAACGACTAGTGCGGGAAACCCGACCATTTGATTTTCCCGAAACCGCAACCGTTGGGTTCGCCTTGGAAATATCTTTCCAACGACACCAACTTTATAGAGATCCGACGGTTGGATTGTCTGGAATGTTTAATTCAAATCTGAAGAAAAACAGCGCTAGAAACGATTATATATATATATATAAATCTAATTAAATTAAATCGAATAACGACGCTGCAGTTCGCATATTGAAATCGTAACTTCAAACGACGAGTGCGGAAGAACCGACCGTCTGATTTTCCCAAAACTGAAACTGTTGGATTCGTTTTGAAATGATCTTTCTAATTATATAAATTTGTAAAGATCCAACGGTTAGATTTTCAGATATGTGTAAAACAAATATAGTGAAAAACAACGCCTGTGCATCGACACGACCTGAATCGTCGTTTAATTAAATATGGCCGTTTTAAATAAATAAAAATGGCGATAATCTATTATAGACGATATAGAGTGGAAATAAACCAATTTTGTTGTGTTTGCTTGATATGTGATGGTTGAATGTATTTAACATGAACATTATAACTAAAGAACTGAAATGTGAATGTCGAATAGTCCAACCATGTGATAAATTGATTTGAAAATCTAAATATACGTGGGTTATTTGAAAAGGCCGAGTTCATCTCATTTCAAATAATCGATCGACGTTGAGAAGTCGAAGAGTAGAAGACGGTTGAAGACCGACGATCTCCACATTTGATGGATGGGCGCTACTGATGTTCGTGATCGGAGTAGCTACCGTGAAGGAGATGAAGTAGTAGCCGTCCAAACATACTGTTGATTGTACGGATATGTGAGGAATTTGGTGCCTCCGGTTTCGTTCAAACCCAGAACGGACTTGTAAATGGACTGTGTGTCTGACATTGGAATTTGTTCTGTGTTGATTGATCTCTGTTATCTGTTTGGCGGCGGAGAATTTATTCTCTTGCTTAACGCCCTTCTTTGAGGCGTACGAGCTCAGAGGTTATGTATTGATGGAAATCAGTCGCATGGAGTGGATTGCATGTGTGGCACGCCTAAGTGGCATATGATCAAGGCTTCTGTTGCAAAGCAAAGTCTCATGGTTGATGATCAAAGCATGGTCTGTGTGACGCATCTTTGTGTATAACGTGAATTCGCGAGCCTCACACCCCGGTATGAGTCAAAAACGGGAGACGGACCGCTGGGAGAGCACGACGTTTCTTTCTAGCTAAGGTGGTGTCAGTGACCTACCAGCCCTGACATTATATATACTTTTCACCTGTGTGGTTGTTGGAATGCGAGGTGCCTCGATTATAGGTCTATAAGGACCGGGAAACGTGTGTTCAGGAATAACTAATCCTTAAAAGTAAGAGAGGACCGGCCCAGCCGATTCCAAGGATCATAGTGGGGTCCTGGGACATTTGCTAGAGTGTCTCGAATTGGAGAGGAGCTTGCCCCTTGCCTCGACTCATGAAGGAACCCAATTTCCAATACGAAATATGCGGACGTGATTGTATTACTAGTATGGCGACATAGTAGATGGTAACTATGCCGCCTAGGATTGATATTTATGATTGAATTTGCTTTTGAAATATATATGCACTAGTAATAATATCAAACACTTTTGTTTTATGCGTATGAAGCATTTTTGGCCATTATAAGGTAAAACTCTATCCTCCGGCTTGCGTTGCATTGTGTGATGGGACCTGAGTCTTATAATGGCTTCATTTTATAAAAAGCATTGCGATGATTTAATCATTTACTTTATTTCATGCACTAGCACTCATTGGAGTAAACCCGTTCCGCGAAAGTGGCGTGGTCCTTTGATTTGCCTCATTATTGTTGTTAATAAGTTAAGTAGATTTCTCATACCAGTCCCATGACTGACTCGTAGTTTGTTTCACCTTGCAAACTCGGGTGCCCTCATTTTCACACGGGCAGCCTAGTTACAGGTATCTGGCACATATATATATATGTATTATGATCGTTCAAAGTTAAAATTAAATGTTTTATACTTTAATTTGAAGAATAACTGACTGTAATAGTCGAATTGGCCAACGAAACATATCCCATTGTGCCCGGGATGCGTGTATTTAGCTAGGGTGATAGTCGTTGGGTTTGAATTGGTGTCCGTGCGGAGAAACAGTATTTTAAAATATAATAAAACCATGGGCCAATCAAAATTAGCCATTCATTATTTTAAAAATAAAAAAAACTCAGAAAACCTTTTTTTCTTCCCGGATCGACGGCGAAAATCGTTCAACCCTTTCCCCCCAAATCGCCGCCGCCTCAGCCCCCGCCGCCGCCGCCACCTACCTCCGTCGACGCGCCTCCTCCTCTTCAGATCCGACCAACCCTCACACCCCCTCGACCACCGTATCGCCTGAATCGAGCCCTCCAAGTCGCCGACTTCCCAGCGCCGCCCCGATCGCCAGAGACCACCGAACCACCACCGATCGACTCCCCTTTCCTCCCTCTTCCACGCTGTACCCTCCGATCATCCCCTCGGGCCTCGGTTTTTGCGAAAACCGCAACCCTAGTTTTGAACCATCGTGAAAGGTGAGTTCTTTTTGATGTTTGCACTTTGAAAAATCATATCTTTATGGTGTGTTGACGAAATTTGATGAAACAGGAAACATCGGGACCGCAAGGAAGCTCTCTACCACATAGAAGAGACCGCGGATTTTTCTGAGTCATCTACGATTTTTAGCACTCCGAAAACCAAGATGAGAAATCTAAATTAAATGAATTTGAATGGAAAATGTCGTGTATAAATTATATAAGCGAAATATAAATTACACACGTGTTGTATACCTCATGTACATGCGTGGTGTAAGCTATATAAGCGGAGTATGAATTATACATGCATAGAATAATTGATATATGTGTTGAAATGCAAGTGAAATATAGCAATTATATATATATATATGTATATATATATACACACTCCCCTCGTCCACAAACCATGGACGATATTTATTGTTGTGAATTGGCGAGAAATATTGGATGAAAATGCGAATCATTGAATAATTGTTTGTGGTTGATATTGCTCGGTTGTGGTTGAAAAATACCCATTGGTGACTGAAATGAATTGGAAAAATTGTGGAAATAAAAATAAAACATGCCGCCTGCGTGCGAATTAGATGCATCAATCCCCATTGTCAAAAACCGCGAGGTTTTAAGGTAGAGCGAGGAGCCGTACTAGGGACGGTGCCGGTTTTAACTACCCTGCCGTTATGCTGCCGAAATTTTGAATAATATTCATGTGTTAGAATTATTTTCATATGTTGAAATTATCTTCATGCGTTGAAATTAAAATCATGTGTTGAAGCTATGTCCATGTGTGGAAATGTTCATGTGTTGAAAAGTGTTGTGTGAAAATTAAATTCATGTGTGAATGAATGAAGTGTTTAAACAATAAAAATCATATTTTTATAATATATATGAAGTATGTAAAATATTCGCCTTATATATAAATAGTTTCAACAATAAAAATTTCATCTTCCTTATATGAACAACATATATAAAATATCCATGTGTGGAGGTGCTCATGTGTTGAGAAGTGTGTGTATTGGATGTAACAACCCTGAATTTTGGGGCCAATTTAAAATTTATTTTAAGTGATTTTAAATGAGTTTTGATATTTAGAATAATCTATTTTAAATAATAATGATCACAAATTTGGTTCAAATCGAAGTTAGAATGAATAAATTAATTTTGATTATAAAAAGAGTTAGAAATAGCGCGGTAGTTTGAAAAGTCAAACTTGAACTTTGACTGACCATACAGGACGCAAAATTTAACGGATTTTAGTGAAACCAAAAATATTGGAATCTATTTAAAAATATCCTTCCAAAGAATCCGAAAAATCGAAATTTCATAGCGGAAATCAAAAGTTATGGCCAATTCAATTTTTAGAAAGGTCGCTAGGTAATTTGCATAGGCCAATAATGCTACTTTTTGCATATAAAGGAATTTCGACTCGAAACCACTTCCATTGAGTCCGAAATGATGTTTCTGCATTTAAAAAGTATAAACACTTATATATTTGGAGTTTCGAAAATTATTTGTTTAAAAATGTATTTTTAATATATAAAATATATAGCCATGGAAAATAGTGATTTTTCAAACAGTGTCCGCTTTCGACGAAACCACTTTTATTGGAACCGGAATGTCAAATTATTGCCAGGTTTAAAATTTTAGAATTTTCCAAGTTAATATGCGAGCGTAGCAAAAGAAACAGTATTTAGTTAATTTCGGTCAAAATTAATTGACTGAAAAATAGTCATTTTTCAAAATGTCTCAGAATTCAACGAAATAAATTTTGTTGGATTCGTATCATCAAAACAAAGCTAAAAATGATTTTTTGGTAATTTTTAGAATTAAAAAATAATTATAATTGATTTTTCAGTGTAAACGGGCAAATTTTTGACTTTAAAAATTCATTAAAATTCATACTGGCTCAGAATAGAACGAAATTAATTTTCATAGGTCCACAGTATCAAAACATAGCTAAATGTATTTTTCGAGAATTTTTGAAGTTAATTTGTGACCTCGGTGAATTTTCATGTACGTTATACATTAAAATATTAATAAAATAATATAATTATTCCAAAACTCATAATAAATTTCGGAATTGGGTCCTGTAACATGTTCCATTGCGTTCAGAAGGCCTCAAAATCTTAAGAACGACAGTAAGCAGGCCTAAATCGGAGTTCGGACCAAAACGGGCTTTAACGGGCTAATTAAATTATTAACTAATGATTAGGAAAACCTAATATAATATTATTTAAACCCGAATTCACTGTTCATCGTCTCCTTCCCGTCATTTTTTGCAGCCACCAAAACCCATTACCCTTCAAAACTTCAAACCTTGATTTCTCTCTCATTTCTCAACGAAATTTAGCGTGTGAGTACTCATTTCGAAGCTCTTCGCGAGCTCTTCGATCTCCGACAAGTCTCGCCCCTCCCCGTGCCCCGTAGCGCCGCCACCAAGCCTCCAAAGAGCCGCCGAACGCAGGTCAACCGGGCCCCACCACGTCGATCGCACCCCCCCCCTTTTCTGGCCGTGCATAGCTCTCTCGTAGCCGGTCCTTCTCCAACAAACGGCTCGTCATTTCGTCAACTACAACTCCAGAAAATCGAATTTGAAGTTTTGAACGTTCTAAGGTAAATTCTATTTCAGATTTCCCCACGCTTTTAGGCGTTGCTGCAGGAGTTGTTAAAAGCTGTTTTTTATTTTTCATATGAATTTGCATGTAAAATGTTTCAAATCCGCAACCGTCTTGAATTCGAACACCAAATCTGATCAAACTTGATTCATTTCAGAAACAAGAAAGGTGAGAATTTATTTTTAATTAAATTTATTTTATTTTATTATTAATTCTTTATTATTAAAGAATATTGATTGATTGATATGCTATGTAGTGATATTTGAAATACGGTTCTAGGTTGTTTATGACCGTATGTTGTTAGATCCGCGAATCTAAATATTAGATCTGAAACTATTGGCTAATTAATAGAGATTATTTGTTAATGATATTGAATCATACTTCGCCGATTTGTCATATGCCAAAATATACACCACCTGAATATTATCTTGATATAAATTGTTAGATGTATACTTGTTTGGATATTTGGATGTGGTTGTTGATTGGATTATATAAATTTACATCTTATGTTGTAAAAAAAAAAAAAATTGCGATGATTTACATTTTTATTATGTAAACCAAAATTTTGGAATTTACGATGATTTACAATTTAGTATGTAAATCAAAATTTTAGAAATTGCGATGATATACATTTTAGTATGCAAATTAAAAGTTAAAAATTAGCGATGACATGAATTGACAGTTTATTTTATAAATTTAATATTAGAATATTGCATCGACATGAATTTACATTTTATTGTGTAAATTCAATATTAAAATTTGGCAATGACATGAATTTACATTTTATTTTGTAAATTCAATATTAAACTTTGTGACGACACAAATTTTACATTTTATTTTGTAAATAAAGTTAGAATTGTGCGTTGACATAGAATTTACATTTTTATTTGTAAATTATAGTTAGAATTTTGCATTGACACAAAAATTAATTTTTTTTTCTTATGCAAATTAAAGTTAGAATTTTGTGTGATATAAAATTTACATTTTCTTATGTAAATTAAAGTTAGAATTTTGCTTTGATACATAAATTTACATTTTATTATGTAAATTAAGGCTAGAATTTTGCGTTGATATAAAATTTACATTTTATCATGTAAATTAAAGTTAGAATTTGGCGATATCGTAAAGTTTACGTTTTATTTTGTAAATTTAAAGTTAGACTTTGCGATGACATTAAAATTACATTTTGTTTTGTAAATTTAAAATTAGAATTTTGCAATGTCATGAAGATGTACATTTTATTATGTAAGTTAAAATTAGAATTTGTGATGACATGAAATTTTACATGTTATTATGTAAATAAAGTATTTTCACCGTATGCATAAATTTACATTACTTTCAATGTAAATTAAATAGTAAATTTAACCGTAGGATGTTACTAACATTTTTAACGTTAATATAACACTATGGGTTGTCATTAACATTTTTAATGTTAATATTTAAAAGGAATTTAACATTTTTGTTAATGATAATAATAAGAGAATTTACATCGTATGAGAATTTAACATTTTTGTTAATGTTAAAAATAAGAAATTTCATCGTATGACAAATTTAACATTTTCGTTAATGTTAAAAATAAGAAAATACACCGTGTGTTAATTAACATTATTTTTAGTGTTAATTTAAAAGAAAGTTCATCGTATGTTAATTAACATTATTTTAATGTTAATATCAGCATAATTTCACCATAGGAAGATTTACATTAATTTTAATGTAATAAAAAGAATGGACTTTACATTGTGTTTAAAGAGTAAATTTTACATTGTAAAGAAGAATGGATTTTATATTTTAACTTGAGAATAGAAGTTTACATTTTGTTGAATGCAAATTCAAGAAATTGTGACAAGAATGAGAATTTACATTTTCCTTAATGTAAATATATAGAAATTTCACCGTATGTAAAATTTACATCTTTCTTAATGTAAATATACATGAATTTTACCGTATGTCCATTTTACATTATTTTTAATGTAAATTATATAGTAATCACAACGTAGGATAATTTTGCATTATTTTATAATGTAAATAAAAAGGGGATTTACACTGTAGGAAATTAACATTATTTATAATGTTAAGATAAAAGAATGACATCGTAGGATAAGTGACATTATTTATGATGTTAATAAAAAAGAAAATTGACTGTAGGATGAATTACATTTATTTATGTAATTTATAAATGAAATTAGACCGCATGACATGAATTACATTTATTTATGTAATTTGTAAAGGAAATTAGACCACATGACATAAATTACATTTATTTATGTAATTTATTAATAAATGAAGCCGCATAATATAAAATACATTTTTATATGTATTTTATGAATGAATTAAGACCTCATAATATAAAATTACATTTTTATATGTATTTTATGAATGAATTAACATCGCAGGAAATAAAATACATTTGTATATGCATTTTATGAATGAGTTAAGATCGCATGAAATGAATTACATTTTATTTTATGAATGAAATTAGTCCGCATAAAGTAAATTACATTTTTATATGTAATTTATGAATGAATTTTCATCGTATGACATAAATTACATATTATTATGTAAATTATGAATGAATTTAACCCACATGAATGAATTTCATTTTATTCTATGAAATGAATGTATAGGTTTACTTTGTAAATAAAGATTACATTTATATAATGTAAACAAGAAGTAGGATTCACATTGTAAATAAAATTTGTATTTTTATATGTACTTAAGAACAATGAATTATAAATTACATTTTACATGTAAGAAGGAATTGGACGATGAAATATAATTTACATTTTACCGTAAGTTAAAGAAATTAAAAGAATCAAAAAGGAAGAATTCATCATTCAAGTATGATTTGCATTTCTCTGTAAATGAGGGGATGAAAGGATAAAGAAGGAAAATAAACTTAAGAATAAAGAGTTAAATGGGTTACATTTATATATATATATATATATATATATATATATATATATAATTAAACGAATCGAGCGCGGTAGTTCACGTTTTAAAATTATATCTTTAAATGACAATACAAGAAGATCCGACCGTCGGATTTTCTTGAGACTGAAACCGCTAGGACCGTCTTGGAAAAATCTTTCCAACGATATATAATACGTCAAAATCCAACGGTTAGATTTTGAGATATGTGAAAATCAAAATTGATTGAAATAGCACCAAAATCGACATTGACCTGAATCGTCGTTGATTAAAGATTTAATTATTTTTAATTAAATAAAATAGAAAATAATCGTTATAAATTAGAAATAACGATAAGGAAGAGTTTTCAATATATATATATACATACATATATATACGAAGATTATTTGGAAAGGCCGAGTTAATCTCATTCCAAATAATCAAAACGACGATGAAAAATTGAAGAAGAAGACGACTAATGGAGACCGTCAATCTTCCCCTCAGGAAGACAACGATTGAGGCTTTGAATTGATTTGCTCCCAATTCGAGGTCATGATCGTCGTTCGAACGAACATGTTGATTGAACGGATTTGGCTTTCGTTCAGCCCCAGAGCATAAGCGTATAAATGGATTGCATGTCTGACGTGGTACTCCTTTATACTGTATCTATTGATCTCTGCTAAACATATATCTGCTTGGTATTTTACACCCTTCTCTGAGACGTACGAGCTCAGAGGTTATATGTTGGCAGAAGTCAATGATATGGTATGGATTGACGATGTGGCATGCCAAGATGCATGTGATCAAGGCTTTGTTGAAAAGCAGGCCTTGTGGGATGATCAAAGCATAGCCTGTTTAGGCATAGCTTTGTGTATGACGTGACTTCACGAGTGTGAAGACCCGCAACTTCCCCGTAAAGGAAAGTGTCGGATAGTTCGAGAACAAGCCACAACAGAACGCATACAGAAGAACATTTCACTGCTTATTACAACAATGCATCAGATTATAAGAATATACAGAGTATAAATGAATATTACACAGAAATATCAGAGATTTAAATTACATTTAAATACATAGCAGCGGAAAATAATACAATACACAACTAGAAGGAGATATACGGATACAAAGCTTTCCGGATATCTTTCCAGCTGTAAACCAGGATCCTGTGAATATAAATCTGCAAAACCAAAACTACTAGCTGCCCGTGTCAAAATAGGGGCACCCAGAGTTTAGGTTAAAACAATAAACTCCAGGTCAGTCATGTGACTGGTGTGAGAACTAAAACAGTTATTAATCTTTATTTTTAAATCATTAGGTAAATCAAGGGACCACGCCGTATAACACGGAACGGGTTTCCTCCCAAGAATACCAGTGCATAAAACAAACAGCGCAATGCTAAATAAAGAAAAATGAAGCTGTTATAAGACCCAGGTCCCATCACACAATGCAACGCAGCCGAGGATAGGGCTTTCCCTTATAACAGCCAAAGAATGCTTGATACGTTTGAAACAAATCATTTGATACCATAATAAGTGCATAGTGTATAAAACAACTTCAAATCATAAGTATCAATCATAGGCGGCATGAATGCCCCATACCACTATGTCGCCATATATAGGTTATACAATCAAAATCGCAAAGTCACGTATTTGGAAATTGGGTTCCCAACTATGAACCGAGGCTAGGGGCAAGATCCTCTACCGATTCGAGACGCTCTAGCCCGTGTCTCAGGCACAGCCGCAACCGTACCTTGGATCGTCAGGGCCGGTCCACCGATGTGGATTATAATGCCTGAACAATACGTTTCTCCGCCCTTTGGGGCGTAGGTGAGCCAACTAAATGACTCCATCGGTTCGAGAACGACCGATCAATCCGAGGCGCCTCGCAACAGCAACAACCACATAAGTCAAACTCGTCAGGGCGTGTAAAACCACTGACGCCACTTCTAGCTAGAAAGAAAACGCATGTCCCCCCTGAGGTCCGTCTCCCGTTTTTGGTTCATACCTGGTGTGAAACACGCGAGGTAAACGTTACACAAAGCTACGCCACAAAGGCCGTGCTTTGATCATCACCACAAGACTTTGCTTTTCAACAGAAGCCTTGTGTAATGACCCGAAAATCCGGTAGAATTTGAGCTGACCAAATACACAAGTCCAACCCCAAATATCACGGAAATTCGAACCATTAATAGAAAGAAGTTAGAGGGTGAGGATAGATAAGATAGAAACTTAGAATAGAAGAAGAAGAAGAACACAACATCAGAGTAACACGAATCTCACAGCGGAACGAATAACATATAATATATATAACATAACTTGAAATATACATCTGTACTTGAATATACATCAATATTAAAGTACATAACTTACAACACAGCAGAAATAACTATAGCTATATGATCCTGAAGCCTCCTGCTCCAAGCTCTTCCAGTATATCTGTAAAATCCTGACTACTTGACTGCCCATACAAATTTAGGCACCCAAGAGTTTAGGGAAAACAACAAAGTAAACTCCGGGTCAGTCATGGGACTGGTATGAGTAAACAGTTTAAAACAGTTTCAGAAAAACTAAATGATATCTCATAAGACCACGCCGTATAACACGGAACGGGTTTTTCCCTTATGAGAATCCAAACACTTGATTTATCTTTATATCAAAAAGGTTTTGATATTATAATAATGTCTAAATCAAGTAGATAACAATCTAGTGGAACGCTTGCATCTCACGTTCCACATATATAATATACAATCAAAACCGCAAGCACGTATTGGGTAATGGATTTCCAACTATGACAAGGTATGGAATTACCTTCCGCTGGTATATCTCTAGAGGAGAATACACCGAGTTCAACAAGAACATCTTGCAACCCAGCCACACATGACCGACCACTCATTTCTCTTGAGTGTATCGAATGTATATCACCAACGATTGGGATCAGCAACCGTTTCCCGAATGGGACAGCATCGACAATAGATTTTTAGAAGTAAATGAAACTCTAGATCAGGTGATTATACACCCTAATAGGTGCGACCTACATAGCCATGCTGCTTGCCCGATTTCTGTCATTTACCGGATGATGAGGCTAGAAGCTACGCTTTATCATCACACGAGATTCACTTCGAATGCCACATCGTCAAATCCATCAAATCACCGATTGACGTCCTCAACAGTACATTACGTGTTAGCTAAAAGAAGTTTCCTTCTCCGCTTCCACTCTTGGTACGGTTGAAGAAATCAATGTACGTGACCTTTCTGGAAATACTCTGTCAGACATTCATCCATACACGTCACCCAGGAACAGGATGAACTGAAGGCACTATTTCTATTTATAGAAAAAGTCCTTGCACTCTACTCCGTCTTCGATTATCTTTATATAATCTGATTCGCACGCTACTGCCGATATGGAGTGGTTCTTTGGATAATAATCCAACCGGTCTCTCCATATTGACAACGATGGTCAAAACTTCGATAGTCTGTGATTTAACTATCGAATAAAAACAAGTGTTTCGATAGTCGATGATTTAACTATCGAATAAAACAAGTGTTCATCCAAACATCCAACAATCACTGAACCTTTAATTAATATTCCATTAATTAAATCTCTTTTCTATTTCTTATCAATATTTGTTAACCACATATTTTCAATAACCATATTGGCCTTTTACGTTCTTTGGAAAACATTTCCATATATCGCCTTCTTTTATTTTCTAAACTTTAGAAAATATTCATTATTCTATTTCCAAGCTTTGCACATATTTGGATTAAAACAGATGTTGTGTAAAACATCGTTACGACAACCCAAATACAGTATTTAACTAATTCTTATTCCACATTGATCTTCGAGCCTGAATCTTGCTACTTATCGGTATATCATGAAATCAACCAAGTTGGGGTATAATTACCTCTCAGACCTTGACTGAATAACATTTAACGTCAAAAACAGACAAGACTACTTACTCGAATAATCAATACCATACAACTGATTATTCACCTTCAAACACATATACATTTTCTCTTTCTAATCTTTCTAGATTTTATTCTTATACTTCCTTTTTGATTATACTATTCTATTTCTAAGTTCGTTTTCTTATCGACTTCTATATATTTCGATACGTTGATTTCTAACTATCAAATTATCTTAAAAATATTCTATCTCCTTAAATTCCCGGAAAAATTCGCCATAACCTCCTTTGTACCGGGAGCATCGGGAAATTTCAAATAGCTTTCCCGGTCCTTCTTATCTCAAAAAGAAAAGGAAAAAGCCAAGCGGCTTGCCGATACGGCGCATAAAATCTCATATGGAAATTAAATACGTACCTTTTTGTCGGGCATTCTATTTATTTCACTTCTATACTTTATTCCATACCTGTCTCCTGTATATTTATGCCTGTCCAATCTATTTTAACTATACCAATCGTTTTAACTCAATTTGTTAATTAAATCTGTTGCTTAACTTTTCAGTCTATTTCACCTTCATATTTGAACATGACATGTTCAAATATATTTTAACTGCATATTAACAAATTCTAATTATGCTTATACTCTCGTTTCCTTATCGACTTCTTATTCAAATTCCAATTTCAATTCTACTTGAATTCTCTTTATTTAAACTTCCTTTAAATTCTATTTTCAAATTCTATAGTTTAAGTCCATTTGAATTCTATATTCAAATTCTATAGTTAAAAGTCCATTTGAATTTCTATATTCAAATTCTATAGTTAAAGTCCGTTTGAATTTCTATATTCAAATCTATAGTTCAATTCCTTATATTCAAAGTCCATTTGAATTCTCGGCATTATTTATAAACAACGTTTATAACTTCAATTCAAATCCCACCTTTCCATTTATAAACAATGTTTATAAATTCAATTCAAACCCCATATTTTCATTTATAAACAACTTTATAAATTCAATTCAAACCCCATATTTTCATTTATAAACAACTTTATAAATTCGATTACTTGTTTATATATATTCAAAACAAGTTAATGTTTCTATACTTCATTTAAAATTCAAATTCTATTTATAAAAATAGAATTCCCCTTTTAAATTTCAAATACCCTTTTTGATATTTTTATAAATCAATATCCCAAGCCCCAGTGATATTTTAACAATCAAATCAACCAATTTTCAATCATTTGATTTTAACGCATCATATATGAATATATATGAAATCAAACAAACAACAGAATATATATATTTTTGAGGAATCTAGTTGGATTCCTCCAACCTGTTTTCCTGCATCCACAGATGTTAGTCAACATAGTAATACCCATCCTGCTTCGAGGCAGGATATCGCGGTATAGAAGGTCATCCACTAATCATAGCGTGGGGCGTATAGGGTAATCATCCGCTATGAAACTGCGGGCATCCGCTAATGAAACTGCGGGAATCCAACCAATCAATCAACCCAATATATATATATATAATAGTCAACCAATCCTAGATAACTAATATATTTTAACAGCCACAGTAATATTTTAACGCAGCCAAACAATCAACAGACAATTATTTTTAACTGATAAAAATAAATTCTAAATAACGTGAGTGAGATTTACTCACCAGGCCTCTATTTTGATCCATTCTGATTTCAATTGACTTCAAAAAAATCCCGAAACCAATCCCATTTCGAAGATACTTTGTCACGGTTGTAACTCAACAGTTTACGTTTGAATCTGATTCAGTATAAATGAATATAGTGGTTACTAATTTGACTACAAATTAAACTGTTTAATTTTAATTAAAAGTAATTAACTAACAAACTAATATTATATTTTCCTAGTTTGTATATTTATATAGTAAACATTATTAACTAATCTTTCCTTAGTTTTTGTACTTAACGATTAGTTTAAGATTTTAATTACTTCATCAGCTAATTATATAGGTCAATACAAATTTATTTAATCGACCTGTGAACTTATACCAATCTCCATATGTAAGCTTTAATTGATAATATAATTATCCCTAACATAATTATTACTAATTATATTTAATTTTCAAAGCAGGTTATACCTTTTCTCATGTTCCCAAAATCACAAATCCATGCTCGATCTTGCTTCACAGACTTCATCGCAACTCAGCAGCTCACCAGAATGAAGTATCGATCCACCTTCACTAACAACGCTGCCTGAAATCACCTCGTCAATGTTAAAAATCCAAAACCAGAACTCAACACCCCATTCGACGTGACTGCTTTACCTCCTCAGGTTATCGAGCTTCACCCAAATCCAGCTATAAGCTCCTCTTCGCACAACAATCTATGCTTATACCAGAGAAACCCCTTCCATCCTTCTGAATTCCGAACGTCGACGGCCCTAGGTCGATTTCCCAAAACCAACTGGTATCGCACCCCTTGACGAACCATTTTCAGCCCTAAAACCCTAGTGCGATTTTTGCTGAAGCTTTAGGGTTTTGCAAGTTAATATGAAGTGAAGTGCTATCTGCGGGTCTTTTGTTTTGGAGGAGCTGAGGATCGAAGAATGAAATGGAAAGGAGTGAGGGAGATCGTGATTTAATAAAGGAAGGTGCGGCTAAATTTTGAACAGCAAGGCTCTTAGATTTCTGCTTGTTGTTTTGTTTTTTTGTTTTTTTGACCACACATTCTGATATTTTATTTTAAATGAAACTTAATTAAAAACCGTATCCTTAAAATTAAAATACCCGTGATGCCGAACTCCTTTCTGAACCCAACAACTGTAAATCCTAGGGTAATACCACTATTCTGAATCCACTGGGATAAGTCACGAAGTCCAATTCGATCATCTGAAGGAGATATTAATTTAAATCAATACAAATTAATTTCACACAATTTATTCTTTGAAAATAAATTAATATTATTCTTCTAATTCAAACAGGAGTTTGAATTGATTTTCTGAACTGTTTTTAATTCAGTTTCAACTTCTCGAACTGAAGTATTACGATAATTTAATATATTCGATATTAAATCGAAATTGATTATTTAACTGATAACTTAATATAAATATTCATTTAATTTATCAAATTAATATTTAAAACCGTATTAAATATTTGAATCTAACCGACGGAATATCCGGGTCATTACATTCTTCCCCACTTAAAATAATTTCGTCCTCGAAATTGCTAAGGTAGGAAAAGTGCAACCAACCCATTAACTTTTCAGAACTTATTTATGTTGATACTCAACATTTCAAACTTCCTTGCATAACTCTCTTTCGAATAGATTCCATATTCGATAACTCCTCCCTTCGAATAACTATATTCGATAATCTCTCTTTTGAATAACTAGATTCGAAAATCTTTCTTCGAATAAACTATATTCGATTTACTCTATTCAATTTACTCTTATCAATTAACTCAACTTGATTTAACTCTCTTCGATTAACTCCATCGAATAATTAAATTCGATAACTCCTTCGAATAACCAATATTCTATAACTCACTTCGATTAAACTAATCGACAACTTTTTTTTTTCGATTAACTATAATCGTTAACTCCTTTCGATTAACAAATAATCGATAACTCCTTCGATTTACTAATAATCGATAACTCCTTTCGAATAAACTATATTCGATAACTCCTTTAATTCTATTCGAATAAACTAATATTTGATTTAACTTCATTCGCTTGACTCTAGATCGCAGCGATCACAATGGTTACGCCTGATTCCCCCAGGAAACATCCGACCGCCCTAGGCTATCTACAGCCCTGCGAATTACGCTAGTAGTCGTACGAAATGACAACTTATCCTGAGTAACTATGTTTGACTAACTCTTTCTCAATAACTATATTCGATCAACTTTAATTGAATAACTAACATTCAATTAAATCCTAGTTCGATTAACTACGTTCAATTAACTCTATCTGTTTAACTCTTATTTTGAATAACAAATATTCGATAAATTCAAATCGAATAACTAACATTCAATTAACTCTACGGATTAACCCTAACTGATTAACTCTAACTGGTTAATTCTTACTCGAATCGATTTATTCTAACTCTAATCGATTATTTCTAACTCTAATCGACTTTTCTTATTCGAACATCTCTTATTGGATAATGTTTCTTCATTTAAAAAGATTTACTTTTGGTAACGGTTCTTCATTTTATAAATGTTCTTTAATATAACGTTACTTCACTTATACAAGTGTTGTGTACCCCTTCTATTTAAAACTATCGGTGTTAAAAACCAATATCTCTTCTCTATATAAGTTCAGACTTATATATTCCATTTATCGAATGATAAATATTTAATTTAATTTATAAACTGTTATTTATAAATTAATCTTTTCTATTTATCCGTAAAAAAACAGATTTCCATTTTCTATTCATCTTCTAAATATTCCTTTGATTAAATTCTATTTATTTAACAAATAAATATCTCATTTATAACATTCTATTTATTTACTATAAATAAATATTTCCATTGAATCTATTTGTAAATGTTTTACACATATTCCCTTTTAAATTCTATTTGTAAATGCTTTCTCCTTCTATTTGTTTGACAAATAATTTCCTTTATATTTGTGTTACAAATATATTTCCTTTATATTTCCCAATTCATATTTCATTCACATGATTTTACTTAATTCATTCATTTCGATCCATTTAACTTACTTCAGTTAAATTACATTTCAATCATTCAAATTCCCATTAACTAGTTGCTAATTAACCGTTTTGCCGATTTCACCCTTTTATTTGAGTATAACTTGTTCAAATATATGTCAACTTAGTTATAACTAATCTAATTATAATTTCAACTCGAGTTATATATTCGATTTCGAATATAAATTCTCAGTCTCTTTCATTTATCCAAAAAACCCCAATTTCGATTCAAAATTCCTTTAACTAATTATTCTCCAATTTAGTTAATTCTATTCAATAATCAGAAATATGATCATTGTTTCCCAAATCATTTTATCTACTTCACTTTAGTTCACACTCATTTTATAATTCAAGTCTATATTTTTCTCATGGCCATTCGGATTTTATTTACTTTAAAAATCCTTTTTCTTATATATATATAAACCATTGTGGTTTTTATAATGGTTCTGGCGCTGCTTTTCTAAAAATTTGATTTTGACATAACTCAAAATCTATACGACGAAATCCAGATTTTTCTCTTCTATTAGAAAACAATTATCTAACTAGTCCTGACGGTTCTTGTTTCGAAGAATTCCGACTTAATTTGAGTCCTGTATACTCGATTGAAGTTCGAGTCGCTAATTTACGAACTGTCGCGCTACGACGAGCTCGTTTTAATTATATTTATAAATATAAACATTTTAACTTTGTTTATAATAAATTCAACTCCATTCTAATATAATTTCAATATATCTCAAATCCATTTTTCCATTTCAACATAATATCCCCGATCTATTTCTCTTCAAATTTTCAAGTCCTCTATATCTACAATATTCAAATTCCATTTGAATCTCTTTATTCAAACTCTATATTTGAATTTCCTTCTATTCAATTTCTATTTGAACTTTCTTCGATTCAAATTCTAATTCAACTTCCTTATCTTCGGATTCTATTTGAATTTCTTATCTTCAAATTCTATTTGAATTTCTTTATTCAAAACCCATTTCAAATCCCTTCTTTTCAAATTCCATTTGAAATTCTTTATTTAATTTCTATTTGAAATCCTTTGTTCAATTTCTATTTGAAATCCTTTGAATTAAAATTCTATTTCAAACTCTATATTTTCTTGAATTCTATTATTCAACCTCCACTGTATATTCTCTTTGAAATTCTATTTAACCAAATTTCATTTGAATTCTAATATTCAAATCTCTATTTGATTTTTTTCTTTATTCAAATCCATTTGAATTCCTTTGAATTCAAATTCTATTTCACTTCTATTTGAATTATATATATATTCAAATTCCTTTATTTTACTTCAATTTGAAATCTATATTCCCATTTCAATTTCAAAATTCCTTTGAAGTAATATAAATATATACATATATTTATATCTATCTCAAATTCAAAACATTTGAATTTTCAAACCACTTGTTTCTATTCAAACAAATTCCATCAAAACTTTTCTAAGGCAGCAATTCATCACTTAGAAACTCGAAAATGAACACTGATGATGTTGCGACCATCATCAGAATTATTTCCCAGCCACTGAATGAGTCCAGTGCTATATTTCTTTCAAAATCCATTTAGAAAAATATTTTCCAAACTCCCAGGATTTTAAATTCTGAATTCTGGTTGGAATTCAATTTCAATTAATCTCATTTGTGTTTGATTTCATATACAAATTCCATTGGTTATATATATAACTATTTCTGTTTTATAATCTAATTCGATTATAATCCTAACAATCAACTTAACTATTTAAAAACAATATCATGTCCAATCTTCTGTTCAAGTGTTTATAAACTCCTATCGACATCGTGGCGTCCCACGATTCGACCAAAATTTATAATCCACTCAACAGACTAGTCAACACAATATAAAACAGTTTTTATATCAAATAACAAATACGCTCTCTCGTATATATATACACTCAACTCATTCTAGGATACTACTGATCCTATCTCTAATGAGCACATTTCCACACAGCCTAGGTATTCGCTAAACCTAAGCTCTGATACCAACTGTAATGACCCGAAAATCCGGTAGAATTTGAGCTGACCAAATACACAAGTCCAACCCCAAATATCACGGAAATTCGAACCATTAATAGAAAGAAGTTAGAGGGTGAGGATAGATAAGATAGAAACTTAGAATAGAAGAAGAAGAAGAACACAACATCAGAGTAACACGAATCTCACAGCGGAACGAATAACATATAATATATATAACATAACTTGAAATATACATCTGTACTTGAATATACATCAATATTAAAGTACATCACTTACAACACAGCAGAAATAACTATAGCTATATGATCCTGAAGCCTCCTGCTCCAAGCTCTTCCAGTATATCTGTAAAATCCTGACTACTTGACTGCCCATACAAATTTAGGCACCCAAGAGTTTAGGGAAAACAACAAAGTAAACTCCGGGTCAGTCATGGGACTGGTATGAGTAAACAGTTTAAAACAGTTTCAGAAAAACTAAATGATATCTCATAAGACCACGCCGTATAACACGGAACGGGTTTTTCCCTTATGAGAATCCAAACACTTGATTTATCTTTATATCAAAAAGGTTTTGATATTATAATAATGTCTAAATCAAGTAGATAACAATCTAGTGGAACGCTTGCATCTCACGTTCCACATATATAATATACAATCAAAACCGCAAGCACGTATTGGGTAATGGATTTCCAACTATGACAAGGTATGGAATTACCTTCCGCTGGTATATCTCTAGAGGAGAATACACCGAGTTCAACAAGAACATCTTGCAACCCAGCCACACATGACCGACCACTCATTTCTCTTGAGTGTATCGAATGTATATCACCAACGATTGGGATCAGCAACCGTTTCCCGAATGGGACAGCATCGACAATAGATTTTTAGAAGTAAATGAAACTCTAGATCAGGTGATTATACACCCTAATAGGTGCGACCTACATAGCCATGCTGCTTGCCCGATTTCTGTCATTTACCGGATGATGAGGCTAGAAGCTACGCTTTATCATCACACGAGATTCACTTCGAATGCCACATCGTCAAATCCATCAAATCACCGATTGACGTCCTCAACAGTACATTACGTGTTAGCTAAAAGAAGTTTCCTTCTCCGCTTCCACTCTTGGTACGGTTGAAGAAATCAATGTACGTGACCTTTCTGGAAATACTCTGTCAGACATTCATCCATACACGTCACCCAGGAACAGGATGAACTGAAGGCACTATTTCTATTTATAGAAAAAGTCCTTGCACTCTACTCCGTCTTCGATTATCTTTATATAATCTGATTCGCACGCTACTGCCGATATGGAGTGGTTCTTTGGATAATAATCCAACCGGTCTCTCCATATTGACAACGATGGTCAAAACTTCGATAGTCTGTGATTTAACTATCGAATAAAAACAAGTGTTTCGATAGTCGATGATTTAACTATCGAATAAAACAAGTGTTCATCCAAACATCCAACAATCACTGAACCTTTAATTAATATTCCATTAATTAAATCTCTTTTCTATTTCTTATCAATATTTGTTAACCACATATTTTCAATAACCATATTGGCCTTTTACGTTCTTTGGAAAACATTTCCATATATCGCCTTCTTTTATTTTCTAAACTTTAGAAAATATTCATTATTCTATTTCCAAGCTTTGCACATATTTGGATTAAAACAGATGTTGTGTAAAACATCGTTACGACAACCCAAATACAGTATTTAACTAATTCTTATTCCACATTGATCTTCGAGCCTGAATCTTGCTACTTATCGGTATATCATGAAATCAACCAAGTTGGGGTATAATTACCTCTCAGACCTTGACTGAATAACATTTAACGTCAAAAACAGACAAGACTACTTACTCGAATAATCAATACCATACAACTGATTATTCACCTTCAAACACATATACATTTTCTCTTTCTAATCTTTCTAGATTTTATTCTTATACTTCCTTTTTGATTATACTATTCTATTTCTAAGTTCGTTTTCTTATCGACTTCTATATATTTCGATACGTTGATTTCTAACTATCAAATTATCTTAAAAATATTCTATCTCCTTAAATTCCCGGAAAAATTCGCCATAACCTCCTTTGTACCGGGAGCATCGGGAAATTTCAAATAGCTTTCCCGGTCCTTCTTATCTCAAAAAGAAAAGGAAAAAGCCAAGCGGCTTGCCGATACGGCGCATAAAATCTCATATGGAAATTAAATACGTACCTTTTTGTCGGGCATTCTATTTATTTCACTTCTATACTTTATTCCATACCTGTCTCCTGTATATTTATGCCTGTCCAATCTATTTTAACTATACCAATCGTTTTAACTCAATTTGTTAATTAAATCTGTTGCTTAACCTTTCAGTCTATTTCACCTTCATATTTGAACATGACATGTTCAAATATATTTTAACTGCATATTAACAAATTCTAATTATGCTTATACTCTCGTTTCCTTATCGACTTCTTATTCAAATTCCAATTTCAATTCTACTTGAATTCTCTTTATTTAAACTTCCTTTAAATTCTATTTTCAAATTCTATAGTTTAAGTCCATTTGAATTCTATATTCAAATTCTATAGTTAAAAGTCCATTTGAATTTCTATATTCAAATTCTATAGTTAAAGTCCGTTTGAATTTCTATATTCAAATCTATAGTTCAATTCCTTATATTCAAAGTCCATTTGAATTCTCGGCATTATTTATAAACAACGTTTATAACTTCAATTCAAATCCCACCTTTCCATTTATAAACAATGTTTATAAATTCAATTCAAACCCCATATTTTCATTTATAAACAACTTTATAAATTCAATTCAAACCCCATATTTTCATTTATAAACAACTTTATAAATTCGATTACTTGTTTATATATATTCAAAACAAGTTAATGTTTCTATACTTCATTTAAAATTCAAATTCTATTTATAAAAATAGAATTCCCCTTTTAAATTTCAAATACCCTTTTTGATATTTTTATAAATCAATATCCCAAGCCCCAGTGATATTTTAACAATCAAATCAACCAATTTTCAATCATTTGATTTTAACGCATCATATATGAATATATATGAAATCAAACAAACAACAGAATATATATATTTTTGAGGAATCTAGTTGGATTCCTCCAACCTGTTTTCCTGCATCCACAGATGTTAGTCAACATAGTAATACCCATCCTGCTTCGAGGCAGGATATCGCGGTATAGAAGGTCATCCACTAATCATAGCGTGGGGCGTATAGGGTAATCATCCGCTATGAAACTGCGGGCATCCGCTAATGAAACTGCGGGAATCCAACCAATCAATCAACCCAATATATATATATAATAGTCAACCAATCCTAGATAACTAATATATTTTAACAGCCACAGTAATATTTTAACGCAGCCAAACAATCAACAGACAATTATTTTTAACTGATAAAAATAAATTCTAAATAACGTGAGTGAGATTTACTCACCAGGCCTCTATTTTGATCCATTCTGATTTCAATTGACTTCAAAAAAATCCCGAAACCAATCCCATTTCGAAGATACTTTGTCACGGTTGTAACTCAACAGTTTACGTTTGAATCTGATTCAGTATAAATGAATATAGTGGTTACTAATTTGACTACAAATTAAACTGTTTAATTTTAATTAAAAGTAATTAACTAACAAACTAATATTATATTTTCCTAGTTTGTATATTTATATAGTAAACATTATTAACTAATCTTTCCTTAGTTTTTGTACTTAACGATTAGTTTAAGATTTTAATTACTTCATCAGCTAATTATATAGGTCAATACAAATTTATTTAATCGACCTGTGAACTTATACCAATCTCCATATGTAAGCTTTAATTGATAATATAATTATCCCTAACATAATTATTACTAATTATATTTAATTTTCAAAGCAGGTTATACCTTTTCTCATGTTCCCAAAATCACAAATCCATGCTCGATCTTGCTTCACAGACTTCATCGCAACTCAGCAGCTCACCAGAATGAAGTATCGATCCACCTTCACTAACAACGCTGCCTGAAATCACCTCGTCAATGTTAAAAATCCAAAACCAGAACTCAACACCCCATTCGACGTGACTGCTTTACCTCCTCAGGTTATCGAGCTTCACCCAAATCCAGCTATAAGCTCTTCTTCGCACAACAATCTATGCTTATACCAGAGAAACCCCTTCCATCCTTCTGAATTCCGAACGTCGACGGCCCTAGGTCGATTTCCCAAAACCAACTGGTATCGCACCCCTTGACGAACCATTTTCAGCCCTAAAACCCTAGTGCGATTTTTGCTGAAGCTTTAGGGTTTTGCAAGTTAATATGAAGTGAAGTGCTATCTGCGGGTCTTTTGTTTTGGAGGAGCTGAGGATCGAAGAATGAAATGGAAAGGAGTGAGGGAGATCGTGATTTAATAAAGGAAGGTGCGGCTAAATTTTGAACAGCAAGGCTCTTAGATTTCTGCTTGTTGTTTTGTTTTTTGTTTTTTTGACCACACATTCTGATATTTTATTTTAAATGAAACTTAATTAAAAACCGTATCCTTAAAATTAAAATACTCGTGATGCCGAACTCCTTTCTGAACCCAACAACTGTAAATCCTAGGGTAATACCACTATTCTGAATCCACTGGGATAAGTCACGAAGTCCAATTCGATCATCTGAAGGAGATATTAATTTAAATCAATACAAATTAATTTCACACAATTTATTCTTTGAAAATAAATTAATATTATTCTTCTAATTCAAACAGGAGTTTGAATTGATTTTCTGAACTGTTTTTAATTCAGTTTCAACTTCTCGAACTGAAGAATTACGATAATTTAATATATTCGATATTAAATCGAAATTGATTATTTAACTGATAACTTAATATAAATATTCATTTAATTTATCAAATTAATATTTAAAACCGTATTAAATATTTGAATCTAACCGACGGAATATCCGGGTCATTACACCTTGATCATTTGCATCTTAGCATGCCACACAGGCAAACCATCCTATGCAACCGATATCAGTCACACAGAATGAAATCTGATGTCAGACACACAGTCCATTTACAAGTCCGTTATGGGCCTGAACGAAACCGGAGGCACCTAGTACCCCGCATATCCATCGATCTCCAAGTACGTCTGGACGATCACTAACTGTTTCCATCTTCTTGGGTGTACAGCCCAATCAAGATCATCAGCTATCACCCAAACGACGTGAAGACCTCCGGTCTTCGACCATTGTCTTCATCTTCGACTTATCGTCGTATCAGTTATTCAGAATGGGATAAACCCGGTCTTTCCGAATAACTCGCGTATATTTTAAATAAGTGTTACACAAACACAACATACGCCTCATTCCAATTCATTAGTCACTAACCATAAATTAATCAAGAGAATAATTCCCCAAATATTAACCCCGAAGGCCGAAACCAACATCAGATCAATATCCAGAAAACCATTCTGCTTGGCTAACCGACAGTTAGTTTCTAAATTTCACGTTCAAATCTAATTAAAGATTTAACTATCGCCTGGGGCAAAACTGGTGATACTCCATTCTCGATCTTTTCAATCTAATTAAAGATTCATTAAAACTCCACTTAGTTTTAATCATTATCTGGGTTAAAGAATCAGTGTCATTTAAAACACGGTTCACGATAAACCCAAAATCACATTC
Organism: Allium sativum; assembly: GCA_030737875.1. Lineage (NCBI taxonomy): Eukaryota > Viridiplantae > Streptophyta > Magnoliopsida > Asparagales > Amaryllidaceae > Allium > Allium sativum. The sequence continues at coordinate 244,915,014 of CM060923.1, forward strand.
ATTAATTATCGGGTTAAAGAACGAGTGTTATTTAAAACACTGTTCACGATAAACCCAAAAATCAATATCAATTCAATTCCAATTAAATATCATTTAATTGGTACACTTCATTAAATCTAAATAAAAAGATTTAATCTTTTCTCAACTGGGTCCAAGAACAGTGTTAGTGAAGACACCATTCACGACAAACCCAAATCACATTCATTAATTATCGGGTTAAAGAACAAGTGTTGTTTAAAACACTGTTCACGATAAACCCAAAAATCAATATCAATTCAATTCCAATTAAATATTATTTAATTGGTACACTTCATTAAATCTAAATAAAAAGATTTAATCATTTCTCAACTGGGTTCAAGAACAGTGTTAATGAAGACACCATTCACGACAAACCCAAATCACATTCATTAATTATCGGGTTAAAGAACAAGTGTTATTTAAAACACTGTTCACGATAAACCCAAAAATCAATATCAATTCAATTCCAATTAAATATTATTTAATTGGTACACTTCATTAAATCTAAATAAAAAGATTTAATCTTTTCTCAACTGGGTCCAAGAACGGTGTTAGTGAAGACACCATTCACGACAAACCCAAATCACATTTGATATTAAATACAAGGCTCTGAATAGAAAATATATCGGCCTATATTCAATATCAAATTCTACGATTAACAAATGTCGTATTGGAAATAACGATATAAAAATATATCTTTCAAATTTCCATAACAACACCTGTATAATCACGAATTCCAACATCGAAATATACCGAAGACAATTTCGATTCAAATCCACTCCAATGCAATCATTGGAAATTTTGGTTATTTTCAAAACCCTTTTCGAATTCAATTTATTTATTTAAAAATAAATAGAATTATAATTCTAGTTCAAAACTAGTTCATTTCGATAAAAATCTATTTTTATCTTTTCAAATATGGAGTTTTTCATCCCAAATCTTCACAAATCATTTCTTATGATTTTACATAAATTATTACTATTTTTAATAATTTTATCAAGCCCGTACAGTCGATTTCCAATAATGGCCATCGAACTGCACTTACAGCGACCTTTTTCGAATTTGATTTGGACGTATCTCCAAATACAACCGTTAGATTTCAAATTTCTAATATTCGTTAGGAAGCTCTTTTCGATACGAACCCAACGGTTCCGGTTTTAGGAGAATCCGACGGTCGGATCTCCCGTAATGTCCGTTTGAAATAAATGGTCGAAATTCGCGAACTGCCGCGGCGCGGCGCGTTCTATTCAGGCCATTATATTATATATATAATATATATTTCGTCGATTTCTATTTAAAACGAATTATAGAAAAAGTTTTAAATTCGTTTCAAAGCAATTTCAACTTCCATTTCAATTCAAATCAAAATTGAATTCTCCTTTATAAATTCGTTTTAAAATTCATTTCTATTCAATTCAAATTTCAATTCAATTCGAATTCGTTTTCAATTCACTTTCAATTCAATTCGAATTCGTTTTAATTCATTTCATTTCGAAATCGTTTTCAATTCAATTCATTTCGAAATCGTTATATATTCAATTCATTTCGAAATCGTTATATATTCAATTCATTTCGAAATCGTTATATATTCAATTCATTTCGAAATCGTTTTCAATTCAATTCATTTCGAAATCGTTTTCAATTAATTTCATTTCGAAATCGTTTTCAATTCAATTCATTTCGAAATCGTTTTCAATTCAATTCATTTCGAAATCGTTTTCAATTAAATTCATTTCGAAATCGTTTTCAATTCAAAATATTTTTTTTCGAAATCACTTTTCAATATTCATTTCAAAATGAATAAAATCGATATAAATATCGTTCACGTCAAAATGGCGTCAATCTAATCCTCACGGCTTCACATATTTCTATTTTCAAATATTCTATTTCAAATATTTCTATTTCAAATATTTCTATTTCAAAACTGGAATGAGGCCCAATCAATTACCATATAAAATTAATTATATGGATTTTCATACAACACATGTATATAATAGCATTGAAAATAATCAACCATCAACCAAAGTGCACTACACTGTATAAGCATCAAATATAGATATTCAACGCTTATAACAGCCTGTCAATCAATCGATCGACATATTTAATCAATCAGGATGAGTGAACTTCAAATTTCATCCTAACACCCGTGTGGGGTTTCAAACAATCAAACACATATTTTATTTGTGCAGTTAGGCGATGTGTAAAATTTATCGACCCAATCAACGTCATTCAAATAGGTGTACATAAACAAACCGTCTGGTTTGTAAATGAATATTTATTTATTCACATTCACGTTAAAAATTATAATTTTAACGATAACACATTTTATTTCAATCTATGAATTTCTATTCAATTCATTTATTCTATAAAATGATATTTTTATTTTTCTAACATATTTTAGAAAATTTCGGCGGCATAACGGCACGATACTAGAAACGGGACAAGGCCTAGCCTTATCCCCAGTCTAGTGAAGGCCCACGCCATTCACACATCAATCAAATTCACTTTCGTTATGCAAACCACAAAATTTGGAGTAAGGGTCTAACCTAGCCTTACTCCTTCGCCTTATAACGGCGCACGTCTAATCCTAACCAATTTATCGATTCGATTTTTCACACCACAAACCACATTCAAACCAATATCACAATCAATAACCAAACAGCCAAACAAACAAGTCCATGGTCTGTGGACGATTGTGTCGGGTGCTACTAAGCACCGTCTGCATCCTAGTATATATATATATATAACTAGAAAAATAAATTGAAAGGTGAGAAATTCTCACCTATAGCTATCCTAGCTCCACGGCTCTTCATTTGCAGAAGTCTTCGTCGTTTCGCCTTTTTGTCACCTTCGTTGCTGCTTTCACTAGCTATGTAAAAATCGAATTTTTACTTCGCTATTCCATATATAAAAATCGAATTTTTATTTCAAAGTTCAATATATAAAAATCGAATTTTTATCATTTAAAGTTCAATATATAAAAATCATATTTTTCCTATGAAGTTCAATATATAAAAATCATATTTTTACTATATATAAAAAAATCAGTTTTCACTTTATATAAAATCAGTTTTACTTTCAATAAAATTTCAGTTTTACTTTAAATAAAATTTCAGTTTTACTTTAAATAAAATTTCAGTTTTACTTTAAATAAAATTTCAGTTTTACTTTAAATAAAATTTCAGTTTTACTTTAAATAAAATTTCAGTTTTACTTTAAATAAAATTTCAGTTTTACTTCTCTATCCTATAAAGATTATATTTTTAATACTTTAAAAATATAAAAATCATATTTTTAATATTCCTATATAGTAAAGATTATATTTTTATTTCGATTTAAACAATACAAAAATTATATTTTCAAAGCAAATTCATTTTTAAAAACCATAAAGTAAAATCAGTTTTTATTCATAAAAAAAAACAGTTTTTACTTTTATAAAAATTTCAGTTTTAATACTTATAATAAATCTGTTTTATTCTTTTTAAAAAACTCAGTTTTAATACTTTTTATAAAAACAGTTTATATATAAAATAAAAATAAAATAAATAAAAATAAAATACAATTAAAACTTACAGAGGGTGGGCTGATGTCGGGTCGGAGAATGGGCGGTGCTGGAGTTCGACGAGGGGGGGGGGGGGGCTCGGTCGCAGTCGGAAGGGGGAGATGGCGCGAGGGGGTCTTCGCGGTTTGACTGGAGGGAAGGGGATCGGGGAAGAAGGAGGAGGAGAATAAGGGGAGGGCGGCGGCTCTGGGGGTGAAGTGGCGGCGGTGATGGCTACGGGGGGGGAGGGGGTGGCGATCGGCGTTAATCGCCTGTGCGATTTAGGTTTTTTTTTTTTTTTTCTTTCTTTTTGATTTTGATTTAAACGAACGGGGGGGGCCAGAGTTAAAAGGGGGAAAGGAGTTTTTTTTTTTTTTAATTTGTAAAAATGTTGACTTTTACATACGACCTCGAAACGAGGTCCACCGCCTGCCGTCCATGGCGTATTACCCCCATTCCGAACACAATGGGATATGTATCGCAAGCTGATTCGACTGTTTGAATCAGTTTCCGTTAAATTTACATTTAAATCATTATATTGAATTTTAAACGTACATTTCAAATTACCGGGGTCACATACTAACTAGAAAAATTCCAGAAAAATATTTTCTAGCTCCGTATTGACGATACGGTCCTAACAAAACTAGTTTCGTCGAATTCTGAGACCGTTAGAAAAATGGCCAATTTCCAGTCGATTAAAATCAACTGAAATGGTCAAAACACGTTTTCCTTTGCCACGCTCACATATTGATTCGAAAAATTATGAAATTTGAAACCTAGCAATAACTTTACATCCCGGACCCAACAAAACTGGTTTCGTCGAAATCCGAGGTCGTTTGCAAAATGTCCATTTTTAAGGGCCTTATATATATAAAAATATATATAAATTCCACAGCGACTATTTCTAATTTTAAACTGGACATATCTTATCATTTCTAAAATGAAATCTCAGTTTGTTAACTTCGTTACAAAGATATAGTTATACAGATTCAAATATTTCTTGTTTCGTTCAATTCTGACTTATATTGAATTCTGTATATTCATTTGAAATTAGAAATCGAATTTTCGAACTACCGCGCCATTTTCAATTCTATTTATAATTATATATAAATATTTATATTCTAACGACGACGCGTATATAATATATACGTTCGAATTATATTCAAAACAAATTTCTCGTCGATATTATTTAAAATAATTCATTTTAAATGTTCAAAATTCACTAAAATTGCCAAAATAAAAATTTCAAACTGGCTCGCATTTTCCGGGTTGTTACAATCTCCCCCACTTAAAACTTTTCGTCCCCGAAAAGGAACAAAGTCGAAAGTGGTTTGATTAATCAACTCTACGCTCGATCTGGCTTCTATTCTCCAACTCTTTAGTTTCTGAGAATTTTCAAAATTTCAAAAATTTGGCTAACACCCTAAATTTTCGAAAAATTTCGCCATAACCTCCCCTGCAATGGGAGCATCGGGGAATTTCAAATAGCTTCCCCGGTCCTTCAGATCTCAAAAAGAAAAAGAAAAAGCCAAGCGGCTAGCCAATAGGCTCACAAAATCATCATCACCCAAACAAAACAGGAAATTATGTAATAAACATGTACCTATTTGTCGGGCAAACAAATTTTATTCTCTGCTCTAGCCTCCTTGCTATGACCTGTTCAATGATATATATGTATATGCAAGCAAATGCAAACAATTTCAATATAGTTCAATTGGGCATAATGTTTCAAAATTATCAAACAAATGAACAAACAACACAAACATCAATCCATTAGTGAATTTAACGTTTCAAATTCATAATTTGATATATATACAAAAAATCATGTTTTGATGCCAAATCACAACAAATAAATCTATCTATATAAGTTTTGGTTCTCACACCAGTCTAATGGAAATATATAGATATCACACCTTCGACACTCGAATATAAATGCTGATGATGATGCACCATCATCAATATCACCTTCGGACGACTAGAGTGTGATGCTATATCTATCCAATATATTAAAATTCCAAATACACGTGGATCAGACGTATACGCAAAATATTTATATACTGGACTGTCCATATCAATATAAATAAATAATCAAATACGAATAATTGATTTAAATTTTCAAAACAAAATTGTTTTCATTTTCAAAAATATACTCTTCACACTCGTTCTAGGATACTACGGATCCCATCTCTAACGAGTCATTCCCGTTGGATATTACTAATCCAATATCTGATGAATTATTTCGTATGGTTCTAATGTGCCTTGTTCTCTAGCTTTGTAAACCAAAGCTCTGATACCAACTGTGAAGACCCGCAACTTCCCCGTAAAGGAAAGTGTCGGATAGTTCGAGAACAAGCCACAACAGAACGCATACAGAAGAACATTTCACTGCTTATTACAACAATGCATCAGATTACAAGAATATACAGAGTATAAATGAATATTACACAGAAATATCAGAGATTTAAATTACATTTAAATACATAGCAGCGGAAAATAATACAATACACAACTAGAAGGAGATATACGGATACAAAGCTTTCCGGATATCTTTCCAGCTGTAAACCAGGATCCTGTGAATATAAATCTGCAAAACCAAAACTACTAGCTGCCCGTGTCAAAATAGGGGCACCCAGAGTTTAGGTTAAAACAATAAACTCCAGGTCAGTCATGTGACTGGTGTGAGAACTAAAACAGTTATTAATCTTTATTTTTAAATCATTAGGTAAATCAAGGGACCACGCCGTATAACACGGAACGGGTTTCCTCCCAAGAATACCAGTGCATAAAACAAACAGCGCAATGCTAAATAAAGAAAAATGAAGCTGTTATAAGACCCAGGTCCCATCACACAATGCAACGCAGCCGAGGATAGGGCTTTCCCTTATAACAGCCAAAGAATGCTTGATACGTTTGAAACAAATCATTTGATACCATAATAAGTGCATAGTGTATAAAACAACTTCAAATCATAAGTATCAATCATAGGCGGCATGAATGCCCCATACCACTATGTCGCCATATATAGGTTATACAATCAAAATCGCAAAGTCACGTATTTGGAAATTGGGTTCCCAACTATGAACCGAGGCTAGGGGCAAGATCCTCTACCGATTCGAGACGCTCTAGCCCGTGTCTCAGGCACAGCCGCAACCGTACCTTGGATCGTCAGGGCCGGTCCACCGATGTGGATTATAATGCCTGAACAATACGTTTCCCCGCCCTTTGGGGCGTAGGTGAGCCAACTAAATGACTCCATCGGTTCGAGAACGACCGATCAATCCGAGGCGCCTCGCAACAGCAACAACCACATAAGTCAAACTCGTCAGGGCGTGTAAAACCACTGACGCCACTTCTAGCTAGAAAGAAAACGCATGTCCCCCCTGAGGTCCGTCTCCCGTTTTTGGTTCATACCTGGTGTGAAACACGCGAGGTAAACGTTACACAAAGCTACGCCACAAAGGCCGTGCTTTGATCATCACCACAAGACTTTGCTTTTCAACAGAAGCCTTGATCATTTGCATCTTAGCATGCCACACAGGCAAACCATCCTATGCAACCGATATCAGTCACACAGAATGAAATCCGATGTCAGACACACAGTCCATTTACAAGTCCGTTCTGGGCCTGAACGAAACCGGAGGCACCTAGTACCCCGCATATCCATCGATCTCCAAGTACGTCTGGACGATCACTAACTGTTTCCATCTTCTTGGGTGTACAGCCCAATCAAGATCATCAGCTATCACCCAAACGACGTGAAGACCTCCGGTCTTCGACCATCGTCTTCATCTTCGACTTATCGTCGTATCAGTTATTCAGAATGGGATAAACCCGGTCTTTCCGAATAACTCGCGTATATTTTAAATAAGTGTTACACAAACACAACATACGCCTCATTCCAATTCATTAGTCACTAACCATAAATTAATCAAGAGAATAATTCCCCAAATATTAACCCCGAAGGCCGAAACCAACATCAGATCAATATCCAGAAAACCATTCTGCTTGACTAACCGACAGTTAGTTTCTAAATTTCACGTTCAAATCTAATTAAAGATTTAACTATCGCCTGGAGCAAAACTGGTGATACTCCATTCTCGATCTTTTCAATCTAATTAAAGATTCATTAAAACTCCACTTAGTTTTAATCATTATCTGGGTTAAAGAATCAGTGTCATTTAAAACACGGTTCACGATAAACCCAAAATCACATTCATTAATTATCGGGTTAAAGAACGAGTGTTATTTAAAACACTGTTCACGATAAACCCAAAAATCAATATCAATTCAATTCCAATTAAATATCATTTAATTGGTACACTTCATTAAATCTAAATAAAAAGATTTAATCTTTTCTCAACTGGGTCCAAGAACAGTGTTAGTGAAGACACCATTCACGACAAACCCAAATCACATTCATTAATTATCGGGTTAAAGAACAAGTGTTGTTTAAAACACTGTTCACGATAAACCCAAAAATCAATATCAATTCAATTCCAATTAAATATTATTTAATTGGTACACTTCATTAAATCTAAATAAAAAGATTTAATCATTTCTCAACTGGGTTCAAGAACAGTGTTAATGAAGACACCATTCACGACAAACCCAAATCACATTCATTAATTATCGGGTTAAAGAACAAGTGTTATTTAAAACACTGTTCACGATAAACCCAAAAATCAATATCAATTCAATTCCAATTAAATATTATTTAATTGGTACACTTCATTAAATCTAAATAAAAAGATTTAATCTTTTCTCAACTGGGTCCAAGAACGGTGTTAGTGAAGACACCATTCACGACAAACCCAAATCACATTTGATATTAAATACAAGGCTCTGAATAGAAAATATATCGGCCTATATTCAATATCAAATTCTACGATTAACAAATGTCGTATTGGAAATAACGATATAAAAATATATCTTTCAAATTTCCATAACAACACCTGTATAATCACGAATTCCAACATCGAAATATACCGAAGACAATTTCGATTCAAATCCACTCCAATGCAATCATTGGAAATTTTGGTTATTTTCAAAACCCTTTTCGAATTCAATTTATTTATTTAAAAATAAATAGAATTATAATTCTAGTTCAAAACTAGTTCATTTCGATAAAAATCTATTTTTATCTTTTCAAATATGGAGTTTTTCATCCCAAATCTTCACAAATCATTTCTTATGATTTTACATAAATTATTACTATTTTTAATAATTTTATCAAGGCCCGTACAGTCGATTTCCAACAATGGCCATCGAACTGCACTTACAGCGACCTTTTTCGAATTTGATTTGGACGTATCTCCAAATCCAACCGTTAGATTTCAAATTTCTAATATTCGTTAGGAAGCTCTTTTCGATACGAACCCAACGGTTCCGGTTTTAGGAGAATCCGACGGTCGGATCTCCCGTAATGTCCGTTTGAAATAAATGGTCGAAATTCGCGAACTGCCGCGGCGCGGCGCGTTCTATTCAGGCCATTATATTATATATATAATATATATAATATATATTTCGTCGATTTCTATTTAAAACGAATTATAGAAAAAGTTTTAAATTCGTTTCAAAGCAATTTCAACTTCCATTTCAATTCAAATCAAAATTGAATTCTCCTTTATAAATTCGTTTTAAAATTCATTTCTATTCAATTCAAATTTCAATTCAATTCGAATTCGTTTTCAATTCACTTTCAATTCAATTCGAATTCGTTTTAATTCATTTCATTTCGAAATCGTTTTCAATTCAATTCATTTCGAAATCGTTATATATTCAATTCATTTCGAAATCGTTATATATTCAATTCATTTCGAAATCGTTATATATTCAATTCATTTCGAAATCGTTTTCAATTCAATTCATTTCGAAATCGTTTTCAATTAATTTCATTTCGAAATCGTTTTCAATTCAATTCATTTCGAAATCGTTTTCAATTCAATTCATTTCGAAATCGTTTTCAATTAAATTCATTTCGAAATCGTTTTCAATTCAAAATATTTTTTTTCGAAATCACTTTTCAATATTCATTTCAAAATGAATAAAATCGATATAAATATCGTTCACGTCAAAATGGCGTCAATCTAATCCTCACGGCTTCACATATTTCTATTTTCAAATATTCTATTTCAAATATTTCTATTTCAAATATTTCTATTTCAAAACTGGAATGAGGCCCAATCAATTACCATATAAAATTAATTATATGGATTTTCATACAACACATGTATATAATAGCATTGAAAATAATCAACCATCAACCAAAGTGCACTACACTGTATAAGCATCAAATATAGATATTCAACGCTTATAACAGCCTGTCAATCAATCGATCGACATATTTAATCAATCAGGATGAGTGAACTTCAAATTTCATCCTAACACCCGTGTGGGGTTTCAAACAATCAAACACATATTTTATTTGTGCAGTTAGGCGATGTGTAAAATTTATCGACCCAATCAACGTCATTCAAATAGGTGTACATAAACAAACCGTCTGGTTTGTAAATGAATATTTATTTATTCACATTCACGTTAAAAATTATAATTTTAACGATAACACATTTTATTTCAATCTATGAATTTCTATTCAATTCATTTATTCTATAAAATGATATTTTTATTTTTCTAACATATTTTAGAAAATTTCGGCGGCATAACGGCACGATACTAGAAACGGGACAAGGCCTAGCCTTATCCCCAGTCTAGTGAAGGCCCACGCCATTCACACATCAATCAAATTCACTTTCGTTATGCAAACCACAAAATTTGGAGTAAGGGTCTAACCTAGCCTTACTCCTTCGCCTTATAACGGCGCACGTCTAATCCTAACCAATTTATCGATTCGATTTTTCACACCACAAACCACATTCAAACCAATATCACAATCAATAACCAAACAGCCAAACAAACAAGTCCATGGTCTGTGGACGATTGTGTCGGGTGCTACTAAGCACCGTCTGCATCCTAGTATATATATAACTAGAAAAATAAATTGAAAGGTGAGAAATTCTCACCTATAGCTATCCTAGCTCCACGGCTCTTCATTTGCAGAAGTCTTCGTCGTTTCGCCTTTTTGTCACCTTCGTTGCTGCTTTCACTAGCTATGTAAAAATCGAATTTTTACTTCGCTATTCCATATATAAAAATCGAATTTTTATTTCAAAGTTCAATATATAAAAATCGAATTTTTATCATTTAAAGTTCAATATATAAAAATCATATTTTTCCTATGAAGTTCAATATATAAAAATCATATTTTTACTATATATAAAAAAAATCAGTTTTCACTTTATATAAAATCAGTTTTACTTTCAATAAAATTTCAGTTTTACTTTAAATAAAATTTCAGTTTTACTTTAAATAAAATTTCAGTTTTACTTTAAATAAAATTTCAGTTTTACTTTAAATAAAATTTCAGTTTTACTTTAAATAAAATTTCAGTTTTACTTTAAATAAAATTTCAGTTTTACTTTAAATAAAATTTCAGTTTTACTTCTCTATCCTATAAAGATTATATTTTTAATACTTTAAAAATATAAAAATCATATTTTTAATATTCCTATATAGTAAAGATTATATTTTTATTTCGATTTAAACAATACAAAAATTATATTTTCAAAGCAAATTCATTTTTAAAAACCATAAAGTAAAATCAGTTTTTATTCATAAAAAAAAACAGTTTTTACTTTTATAAAAATTTCAGTTTTAATACTTATAATAAATCTGTTTTATTCTTTTTAAAAAACTCAGTTTTAATACTTTTTATAAAAACAGTTTATATATAAAATAAAATAAATAAAAATAAAATACAATTAAAACTTACAGAGGGTGGGCTGATGTCGGGTCGGAGAATGGGCGGTGCTGGAGTTCGACGAGGGGGGGCTCGGTCGCAGTCGGAAGGGGGAGATGGCGCGAGGGGGTCTTCGCGGTTTGACTGGAGGGAAGGGGATCGGGGAAGAAGGAGGAAGAGAATAAGGGGAGGGCGGCGGCTCTGGGGGTGAAGTGGCGGCGGTGATGGCTACGGGGGGGGAGGGGGTGGCGATCGGCGTTAATCGCCTGTGCGATTTAGGTTTTTTTTTTTTTTTTTCTTTCTTTTTGATTTTGATTTAAACGAACGGGGGGGGGGGCAGAGTTAAAAGGGGGAAAGGAGTTTTTTTTTTATTATTATTATTTAATTTGTAAAAATGTTGACTTTTACATACGACCTCGAAACGAGGTCCACCGCCTGCCGTCCATGACGTATTACCCCCATTCCGAACACAATGGGATATGTATCGCAAGCTGATTCGACTGTTTGAATCAGTTTCCGTTAAATTTACATTTAAATCATTATATTGAATTTTAAACGTACATTTCAAATTACCGGGGTCACATACTAACTAGAAAAATTCCAGAAAAATATTTTCTAGCTCCGTATTGACGATACGGTCCTAACAAAACTAGTTTCGTCGAATTCTGAGACCGTTAGAAAAATGGCCAATTTCCAGTCGATTAAAATCAACTGAAATGGTCAAAACACGTTTTCCTTTGCCACGCTCACATATTGATTCGAAAAATTATGAAATTTGAAACCTAGCAATAACTTTACATCCCGGACCCAACAAAACTGGTTTCGTCGAAATCCGAGGTCGTTTGCAAAATGTCCATTTTTAAGGGCCTTATATATATAAAAATATATATAAATTCCACAGCGACTATTTCTAATTTTAAACTGGACATATCTTATCATTTCTAAAATGAAATCTCAGTTTGTTAACTTCGTTACAAAGATATAGTTATACAGATTCAAATATTTCTTGTTTCGTTCAATTCTGACTTATATTGAATTCTGTATATTCATTTGAAATTAGAAATCGAATTTTCGAACTACCGCGCCATTTTCAATTCTATTTATAATTATATATAAATATTTATATTCTAACGACGACGCGTATATAATATATATGTTCGAATTATATTCAAAACAAATTTCTCGTCGATATTATTTAAAATAATTCATTTTAAATGTTCAAAATTCACTAAAATTGCCAAAATAAAAATTTCAAACTGGCTCGCATTTTCCGGGTTGTTACAACGAGCCTCACACACCGGCGGAGTCTAAAACGGGAGAAGGGAACGCAGGGAGTGCACACGTTTCTTTTTAGCTAGAGTGGTGCCAGGGACCTACCAGCGCTGGCATTTATTCATTGTGGTTGTTGGATTTTTCGAGGCCTCGGTTTTATGCGGTCGCCACTGGCCGTATTATAGGTCCAAAAGCGCAGCGGAAGCGTGTGTCCAGGAATTGCCAATCCATTAAGCGTTAACGTATGGACCGACACTGCAGGATCCAAGGGTTGGACAAAGTACCAATCCTGGGGCATTGCTAGAGTGTCTCGAATCGGTAAGGAGCTCCTCCCTAGCCTTGACTCAGATGGAAATCCAAATTCCAAATACGACCCTGCGGTTTTGATTGTATTACTGTATGGATGTGACGACCCGCCCCGCACCAGCCTGCATTTCGTCTGAAAGTGCGCTGTACACATGCCCAGCTAGCACAGAACGGTCGTCAGAAGAAAAGAAAGAAGGGAATGAACTAATCAAGGAACCTGTAGAATGTCTCACAGCGCATGGAATAAAATATATTAACAACATACTTGACATAAAACAGGTGAGACAGTGCATAAGCTGATAACTAAAATCAACATCAATCATCAGAGCAGCGGAAATCCATATACAGCTTATTACAATTTTCCAAATTTACTGTCTCTAAACAAAAGAAAGCTAAAGTAGAAGATACACCACCAATGCCCAAGCAGTGATCTTCAACAACACAGGGAGAATATTATGTATATAGTACGTGGAAGCCTCCTGCTCGTCTCCGGATCATCTACCCGTGCATCACCAGCTAACCTGTCTCTAGTCTGCTCGTATGAGCACCCAGAGTAATAAGAGGAGACATAAAACTCTAGGTCAGACATAAAGCCTGGTATGAGCGATAAGCATCTAAACAGAATAACAACAGGTATACTAAACCATACCTGAACCTGGACCTGCAACCAAAGAGTTAGTACCACATACCGTACAATACTCCAAGGTGCCATAATAAATAGTGTAAGAATACAGGGGTGGGGTGTGCATGTCACAATGATAGCAAACAAATCATCCATAGCAACCATCCTCACATCTCTCACTCAGTGCCTAAAGCGTACGATATCTACCACTTTGAAACACTAGACAAATTTAGGTAACGACGAATCCCGTCTTGTAGAAACCCTGCTGTGACCAAGCCAAACACTTGGAGTCATGACCAAACATTTCAATGACCCACTTCATTGGTCGTAGCCCTTGGTTCTACCGATGCCATAATGGCCCTGAATCCGCCTTCGTACCCCCTACCATAGTGATCCAAAGCTATAGACGTCGATAACCCCTTGGCACGCGTCCCGCAGCAAAGCCCAACCATGAAGCGAACTCGTTGATTCCCATCTGAATCCTGAGCTCTAACTTCTCATTTGGACTTTCTTCGCATCTCGGGTTTTGATCGAGTTGGAGTTGGTCTTCAAAAGAGTCGTCGCATAGAAGTGGTCCTGAATTCGGTTCGGTTCGGATAAATATGTATAACACGGTTCGGTTTGATAGTCATCCTTTCATTCGGTTCGGGTCGGATACTCCACTTCGAGTCGGGTCGGTGTCCTCCTCCGGGTCGGGTCGGTTCAGTGATTCTCCCCTCCAGTTATCGGTTCGGTTCGGGTGTGTCTCTGCTTGAGTTCGGTTCGGAGGTCGTTCATCCGATCCGATTCTTTCTGCTTGACTTGTTTGCCTGCTCCGATCCGTCCTGTTCCCTTTCTCCGATCCGGTCTGCTCCCTTACTCCGATCCAATCTGCTCCATTGCTCCGATCCGATCTTCTGTCCAACTCCAACTCTAAGCAATGGCCTTCCTTCCTGCCAAACTTCTTCCAGTGACAAGTCCCAATCCAGTTCGGATTCCCTTGGTCAGTCCACTAGTCCGATCCGACCCCTGCTCCGATCCGAACCGGTTCGGGACCTGCACATTTCTGCAACTTTCCAGCGAGCTTTCTACGCCATTCGACGACGTTTTCGACCAATTTAACTATTCTAATCAATCATAAAACATACCATAGAATCATAGCAACATGTAATAGCAACCACAACAGCAAACAACAATTCAAATGAATCAAAATGGATCAAAAGTGACTAAAACCTCACATTTTCCTAAAATCCTTCTTAATCATGTTTAAGCACATACTTAGTAAAACTTAATCAAATCGTCTAAATTTTCTAACAGAGGCATGAAATATTATTTAAGAAATTCTAAACATTTTTCCAGAATTTATTAGTGTATAAATTCGCTAATCTTCACTAATTACCCTTAATTAACTGTAATTAGTGTCAAAACGATGCTATCACTCACCTTGGCCACAAAATAGAACACCAAATCTGAAATACTCTCTGTTTGGGTCGAATTCCTATGTGTAGCAGCAGCTCCACCCTTGCTTTGTTGCTATTTGGCCTTGTTTTGATGTAGTCTAGGCTTAATCTTCAATTAGAAAGTGATTTTTGGGTGTTTTAGAGAGATTTAGAGAGTGGAGGCCATGGCTAGGTTAAGAGGAATGAAAGTGGCGGCTGGAAAATGTCTAAAGAAATCTTTTCTAACCCTAATCAGCCCCTATATACCCCTAAACCCGAAATTCCCCTTGGGCCTAGCTGCTAATCACCCGGTTAAGCCCAATTAAGCTGTTTTTCACCATCAGAAACTTGTTTCAGCCATATCTCCCAAACGGTAAGTCCGTTTGGCTAATGTGACCACTCTACGGAAAGAGAAACCATCATCCGAAGCCAATGGAAGTGGTTTCAGGTCAAAATTCTTTTCCAGTCAAAAGTTATGGCCAAAACAGTGCTAACTAGGGGTAAAATGGTCATTTAAAAATCAAGAAAAATCATGAACATGGGAAATGACCCCAATAGTCGTCTCCCAAAGTTACATGACCATACGACTTCGTATGTGAAAGAAATAAATATTCTACGATCCTATGATGCGTAGAATACGGGTCATTACACTCTCCCCCCCTTAAGAAATTTCGTCCCCGAAATTCCTTAACCCAAAACATACAAGGGATCCCGCATGCCTAACAACCATATACAACAATCAAATATGCAAAACAAGCAAACAAGCCTATCCTAGCATGCGGAAAACTAAATCGAAGTCAAAATCTTACCAGGCAAAGAGTTCTGGATACTTCTTCCTTATGTCCTCCTCTGTTTCCCAAGTACAATCATTCTCGTCCTCGCTCCACTGTACCTTGACTAGCTTCACCGCCTTCCTTCGAAGTTGCTTCAAGTCGTGCGAGACAATACGGGCCGGCTTACGGTTCCCAACCGCCTCGGGTTCTACTTCGAAGTCCTCTAACTGATCAGGTGAAATAGTCATATCTGAGTCGTGAACGAACTTCCTTAGTTGGGAAACATGAAATACGTTATGAACTCCCGCCATCTTCTCTGGTAAGTCAATTCTATATGCCAAATTCCCGACTAGTTCAAGAACAGGGAATGGGCCAACAAACCTTGGTGCCAACTTGCCTCTCCTGCCAAATCGTATTACGCTCTTCAACGGAGAAATCTTAACAAACACCAAGTCACCAACCGAGAATTTTAGGTCTCTTCTCCTCTTATCAGCATGACTTTTCTGCCTATCTTGGGCTGCCTTCATTCGTTGCTGAATGATCTTGATCTTATCTGAAGTTTCCCTCACCACATCTGGCACAAGCATAAACTTCTCGCCAGTCTCTATCCAACATGATGGTGAGTTGCACGGTCTTCCGTACAAAGCTTCAAATGGAGCCATACCGATACTGGATTGGTAGCTATTATTATATGCAAACTCTACTAGATGCAAATGGTCATCCCATGATCCACCAAAATCCAATATACATGCTCTCAAGAGATCTTCCAAAATACGATTCACCCTCTCCGTCTGACCGTCGGTCTGAGGATGATACGCGGTACTGAGATGTAACTCTGACCCCAGAGCCTCTTGTAAGCTCTTCCAAAACCCACTAGTGAACAACGGGTCTTGGTCGCTCACAATGCTTTTAGGTTCTCCATGAAATCTCACTACCCACTTCATATACAATTCTGCTAACTTAGCTGCCGTTCTGGTCAATTTGACTGGTATAAATCTTGCGCTCTTAGTCAATCGATCCACAATTACCCAAATGCTATCATATCCCGATCTAGTCCTTGGTAAACCATCGATGAAATCCATCGACACTTGCTCCCATTTCCATTCGGGAATCTCTAAAGGCTGTAACAACCCACTGGGCTTCTTTTGCTCGGCTTTAACTAGCTGGCAATTCATGCACTTGGATATAAACTTCCCAACGTCTCTTTTCATCCCTTCCCAGTAGTAAGTCTGCTTCATATCTCGATACATCTTATTACCACCGGGGTGTATAGTTAGCTTTGAGTGATGACATTCTCTAAGCACTTCATCTCTCAATCCATTGACATTGGGTACAACAAGCTTTCCATTCTTTCTAAGCCATCCATCTCGATCAAGCCCATACTTGTTCATCTCCTCATCGATACCCATCTCTAACTTGGAGATGATTTCCAATAGGTTAGGATCGTCCCTCTGACTAGAGCCGATCCGCTCAATTAAAGTGGGTCTGATCGTCAAACTTGCTAACATTTCTGGATCCAATTCGCACTTTGGTCTGAAATCAAACCCCGCTATATACTCCAGTTGCTTCCATTCAAGGAACATAGCCCCTAAGCTGGCATGTCTTCTACTCAATGCATCAGCCACCGCATTGCCCTTTCCCGGTGTGTATGCGATGTCAAAATCATAGGAAGCTAAGAACTCTAACCATCTCTGCTGACGGAGATTTAAATCCTTCTGGGAGAAGAGATACTTTAACGACTTATGATCAGTAAACAGCTCAAATCTTTCTCCCAAGAGATAGTGTCTCCACATCTTTAACGCGAACACGATCGCTGCCAATTCTAAATCATGGGTAGGGTATCTTCTCTCGTGCGGTTTCAACTGCCGACTTGCATAAGCTACAACCCTACCGCCTTGCATCAATACAGCACCCAGTCCGGTACCACAGGCATCCGTGTATACCGTCATCTCTTCATCCCCCTTAGGAATGACTAACACTGGTGCGCTTGTCAACTTGTCCTTTAGGTTTTTAAATGCATTCTCGCACCTTTCATCCCAGACAAAAGCTTGATTCTTCTTGGTCAACTGGGTCAATGGTGCTGCTATCTTGGAGAAACCTTGGATAAACTTACGATAATATCCAGCTAATCCCAAGAAACATCTTACATCTGTTGCATTCTTGGGCGTAGGCCAATCTTGTACCGTGGCCACCTTTGCTGGGTCCACGGCAATACCATTCTCTGATACAACATGGCCCAAGAACCTCACTTCCCTCTTCCAGAAGTGACACTTAGAAAACTTTGCTTTCAATCGGTGTTTTCTCAACACCTCCATCGCTACTCTCAAATGTTCTTTGTGTTCTTCCTCTGTCCTCGAATAAACCAAAATATCATCAACGAACACAAGGACAGACTTATTCAACTGATCTTCGAATACCCTATTCATAAGATCCACAAAATATGCCGGGGCATTAGTCAGCCCAAATGGCATAACCAACCACTCATAAAATCCAGACGGCGTTCGAAATGCCGTTTTAGCTATACTCTCAGCTTCCACTCTAAGCTGATGAAAACCTGTCGCGAGATCCAACTGAGAAAATATCCTCGCGCCACTCAACTGATCGAACAAATCATCTATCCGCGGCAGAGGATACTTGTTCTTCCTCGTCACTTTATTCAACTCGCGGTAGTCTACACACAAACGAAGGGAACCATCCGCCTTGGTAGCAAACACAACTGGTGCTCCCCATTCAGAAACACTCCTTCTGATAAATCCCTTCCTCAAAAGATCGCTGACTTGCACCTCGAGCTCTCGCTGCTCTCTTGGTGCCATACGATGAAGTGGCATCACTATAGGTCTGGCATCTTTTACCAAATCAATACGAAACTCAATCTCTCGGTGTGGTGGAAGTCCGGTCACTTCTTTGAAAACATCCGGATACTGGCCAACCACGGGCAAACCTGACAACTCACTATGCGGAATGTCGAGGGAGTTTAGAAAACTAGCCAATACCCCCTTACTGGGTAGACCACCAAACACTATCCTCCGCCCATCATCCGCTCTAGCTGTCACCAAAAAGCCCTCACAGTCTACCACCACCCCATACCTTCGGAGCCAATCTACTCCCAAAATAATGCCAAACCCAGTAAAGCCCAAAACAAAGCAATCACAAACAAACATGCATCCATGACTCGATAATACCACATTACGACAAATCATGCTAAGGCTAGTCGAACCACCAATCGGGTTCGTCACTACTAAAGGTCTATCGACAATCTCGGGCTCCAATCCCAACCTATCTACCAGGTCACTAGATATGAAAGAACTGGAAGCTCCGGTATCAAACAAAACTCTAACAGGAACATCATAAACAGAAAGAATACCTTGAATGACGACATTCTTTCCCTTCTCCGCCGCTGTTGGGGCATTCGACGAAGAAGGAATAACATTAAGAGCGTAGGCTTTCACCATTTGCTTTTCTTTAGGGGGCTGTGGACACTTGTCCTTGTGATGTCCCATTTGGCCACAGTTGAAGCACTTCCTATCCGCTGGCTTGGCCCGACAATTACTAGCATAATGGCCCTTCTTACCACAGCTGAAGCACTCCACATCTTGCTTGTTCTTTTTCTTCTGGCCATCCTTAGCTTGGTTCTGCTTTCTCTTATTCTGGGAACCACCCTTGCCTCCACCACTTGCTTGTGGTTTTGGCTCTTCTGCGGATGCAACCTCAGTCTTCGACTTAGGGTAGAGGCTCTCCGATCTTAACGCTTTCCCCACAATCGATTCAAATGTCTCATCGATGTGGTTAATAAGTTTTTCCCCCAAGTACTGATCCAAACCAGTTATGAATTTCTCATTCTTTTTCTCGGCAGTATCAATAAGAGATAACCCATATTTTGACAAAGTGTCAAATTCAGCAATATACTCCGAGATAGCTCTGCCATTCTGCTTGAGCTCCAGGAATTTCTTAAACAGCATTGACTTCTGAGCAGCTGGAATGAACTTCTCGCTAAAGCGAGCCTTAAACTGCTCCCAAGTAATCTGATCTTCGGGAGTAGCTGCCTTTATAGCATTCCACCAATTCATTGCCCGCCCTTGCAGCTGACGGGACGCTAGCTTTCTCTTCATCGCATCCTCGATACCCAAATCCTCGAAGATGCGTCCGCAACTATCCAACCAATCTTGAACATCCGTAGCCGACTCCGTTCCGTGGAACGGCTTCCCACCAAGGCTAGTATAATCCTTATTCAGCTTGGCGAAGTCGATTCTCGGCGCCTGCACTATTGGACCACCACCATTTCCACCATTGGGGGCTGCTCTCTGTACATCTCTAAGCATCTCTCTCATGAGGTCAGTAAATATCGTCCTCATGTCAGCAGCATTCCCATTATTGGCCCCTCTACCGGTACCTCTAACATATCGGCTCATCGTCAATCTGAAAAAGGAAATGATTAACGACTCCATAGTGGTGCTAGTGCAGTACGACTTCATTCTTATACTACTAATAGTATATATATAGCTTTTGAAAACCAAAATAATCACAAATACGCTCTCTCGTATACGTATATTATCTCTCCCTGATAACTTCCCTAGGTTAACTACGCAACCTAGAGCTCTGATACCAAGTGTGACGACCCGCCCCGCACCAGCCTGCATTTCGTCTGAAAGTGCGCTGTACACATGCCCAGCTAGCACAGAACGGTCGTCAGAAGAAAAGAAAGAAGGGAATGAACTAATCAAGGAACCTGTAGAATGTCTCACAGCGCATGGAATAAAATATATTAACAACATACTTGACATAAAACAGGTGAGACAGTGCATAAGCTGATAACTAAAATCAACATCAATCATCAGAGCAGCGGAAATCCATATACAGCTTATTACAATTTTCCAAATTTACTGTCTCTAAACAAAAGAAAGCTAAAGTAGAAGATACACCACCAATGCCCAAGCAGTGATCTTCAACAACACAGGGAGAATATTATGTATATAGTACGTGGAAGCCTCCTGCTCGTCTCCGGATCATCTACCCGTGCATCACCAGCTAACCTGTCTCTAGTCTGCTCGTATGAGCACCCAGAGTAATAAGAGGAGACATAAAACTCTAGGTCAGACATAAAGCCTGGTATGAGCGATAAGCATCTAAACAGAATAACAACAGGTATACTAAACCATACCTGAACCTGGACCTGCAACCAAAGAGTTAGTACCACATACCGTACAATACTCCAAGGTGCCATAATAAATAGTGTAAGAATACGGGGGTGGGGTGTGCATGTCACAATGATAGCAAACAAATCATCCATAGCAACCATCCTCACATCTCTCACTCAGTGCCTAAAGCGTACGATATCTACCACTTTGAAACAGTAGACAAATTTAGGTAACGACGAATCCCGTCTTGTAGAAACCCTGTTGTGACCAAGCCAAACACTTGGAGTCATGACCAAACATTTCAATGACCCACTTCATTGGTCGTAGCCCTTGGTTCTACCGATGCCATAATGGCCCTGAATCCGCCTTCGTACCCCCTACCATAGTGGTCCAAAGCTATAGACGTCGATAACCCCTTGGCACGCGTCCCGCAGCAAAGCCCAACCATGAAGCGAACTCGTTGATTCCCATCTGAATCCTGAGCTCTAACTTCTCATTTGGACTTTCTTCGCATCTCGGGTTTTGATCGAGTTGGAGTTGGTCTTCAAAAGAGTCGTCGCATAGAAGTGGTCCTGAATTCGGTTCGGTTCGGATAAATATGTATAACACGGTTCGGTTTGATAGTCATCCTTTCATTCGGTTCGGGTCGGATACTCCACTTCGAGTCGGGTCGATGTCCTCCTCCGGGTCGGGTCGGTTCAGTGATTCTCCCCTCCAGTTATCGGTTCGGTTCAGGTGTGTCTCTGCTTGAGTTCGGTTCGGAGGTCGTTCATCCGATCCGATTCTTTCTGCTTGACTTGTTTGCCTGCTCCGATCCGTCCTGTTCCCTTTCTCCGATCCGGTCTGCTCCCTTACTCCGATCCAATCTGCTCCATTGCTCCGATCCGATCTTCTGTCCAACTCCAACTCTAAGCAATGGCCTTCCTTCCTGCCAAACTTCTTCCAGTGACAAGTCCCAATCCAGTTCGGATTCCCTTGGTCAGTCCACTAGTCCGATCCGACCCCTGCTCCGATCCGAACCGGTTCGGGACCTGCACATTTCTGCAACTTTCCAGCGAGCTTTCTACGCCATTCGACGACGTTTTCGACCAATTTAACTATTCTAATCAATCATAAAACATACCATAGAATCATAGCAACATGTAATAGCAACCACAACAGCAAACAACAATTCAAATGAATCAAAATGGATCAAAAGTGACTAAAACCTCACATTTTCCTAAAATCCTTCTTAATCATGTTTAAGCACATACTTAGTAAAACTTAATCAAATCGTCTAAATTTTCTAACAGAGGCATGAAATATTATTTAAGAAATTCTAAACATTTTTCCAGAATTTATTAGTGTATAAATTCGCTAATCTTCACTAATTACCCTTAATTAACTGTAATTAGTGTCAAAACGATGCTATCACTCACCTTGGCCACAAAATAGAACACCAAATCTGAAATACTCTCTGTTTGGGTCGAATTCCTATGTGTAGCAGCAGCTCCACCCTTGCTTTGTTGCTATTTGGCCTTGTTTTGATGTAGTCTAGGCTTAATCTTCAATTAGAAAGTGATTTTTGGGTGTTTTAGAGAGATTTAGAGAGTGGAGGCCATGGCTAGGTTAAGAGGAATGAAAGTGGCGGCTGGAAAATGTCTAAAGAAATCTTTTCTAACCCTAATCAGCCCCTATATACCCCTAAACCCGAAATTCCCCTTGGGCCTAGCTGCTAATCACCCGGTTAAGCCCAATTAAGCTGTTTTTCACCATCAGAAACTTGTTTCAGCCATATCTCCCAAACGGTAAGTCCGTTTGGCTAATGTGACCACTCTACGGAAAGAGAAACCATCATCCGAAGCCAATGGAAGTGGTTACAGGTCAAAATTCTTTTCCAGTCAAAAGTTATGGCCAAAACAGTGCTAACTAGGGGTAAAATGGTCATTTAAAAAGCAAGAAAAATCATGAACATGGGAAATGACCCCAATAGTCGTCTCCCAAAGTTACATGACCATACGACTTCGTATGTGAAAGAAATAAATATTCTACGATCCTATGATGCGTAGAATACGGGTCGTTACAATGGAGATATAGTAGGATGGGGTACTATGTTTCCTAGGATTGATACATTTATTTTGAAATGTTTTATTATACACTAATAATAATATTAAACTCGTATTTGCCGTATTTAGCATGTTTAATCACCATAAGGGAAAACTCTATCCTTTGGTGTGCGTTGCATTGTGTGATGGGACTTGAGTCTTATGGTGATTCCATTTCTTCTAAAAAGCATTGCGATGTTGTACGTTCTGACACTTTAAATTATGCACGATAATCCATTGAGTAAACCCGTTCCGCATTAGCGGCGTGGTCTTTGGATTTGTCATATTATTATTACTAAACTAGTTATGAATTCTCATACCAGTCCCACGACTGACCCGTAGTTTGTTTCACCTTTTTGCAAACTCGGGTGCCCTCTTTTCTACACGGGCAGCCAAGTAAACAGGTTCATTCTTTGCTTGGAGTCCTCTTGGAGTTGCTCATTATCTTTGCTTGGATTTGCTTTTGCGGAGAGGTGATGACTTGGAGCTTTGAGGACAACTATCATTTACTTCTATTGCATTTTTCTATCTTTAAGTTCAGTCATTAGACTTGTTTCATTTCGTATTGCTTATTTTGGGAGCTGGAACTTATTTTCATTTCTGCAAACTTGATGTAATAATTTGGATTCTGTGACTGTTGGGATTCTGTGGTTTATGACATTATATTTCCGCTGCTATGATGTTATTATGCTATGGTTTTCCTCTGCTATATTGTATCAGTGATATGTATTGTTATATCTATGTTGTATTCCATATGATTATTCCTTACTTTCACCTAGTGGAAGTTTGGGGTCATCACAGTTGGTATCAGAGCTTAGGTTAAACTTAGCTTTGGAATATAACATATTTATAACAAATTCGTTTACATAGAATCACAATATTCTATGGCGGACATTTCATGTGATACATAATAGCCAGTCACTTTCGTTATCTTTTCATTCATCCTTCGATCTTTTCTATCTCTTAGAACCACCATTACTGTTGTTCTGACTCTTCCCTTGATCGTACAGAACTAACTAAAAATGGGTACTCGGGTCGCTAGAACTAGTAGAGCTAGAGCAAGGAGGCAAGACGCTACTGGAACCGAGGAGCTTTATTCCCAACGACATGGTTAAGAAGTTAGAAATTAAAACATTCTACGTTCTCTAGGTTAGTTCCTACTCTTCTATTTCTCTTTTCCTTTTCGAGGAAGAAAAGTTCTTAAGTGGGGAAGATTGTAACAACCCTGAATTTTGGGGCCAATTTAAAATTTATTTTAAGTGATTTTAAATGAGTTTTGGTATTTAAAATAATCTATTTTAAATAATAATGATCACAAATTTGGTTCAAATCGAAGTTAGAATGAATAAATTAATTTTGATTATAAAAAGAGTTAGAAATAGCGCGGTAGTTTGAAAAGTCAAACTTGAACTTTGACTGACCATACAGGACGCAAAATTTAACGGATTTTAGTGAAACCAAAAATATTGGAATCTATTTAAAAATATCCTTCCAACGAATCCGAAAAATCGAAATTTCATAACGGAAATCAAAAGTTATGGCCAATTCAATTTTTAGAAAGGTCGCTAGGTAATTTGCATAGGCCAATAATGCTACTTTTTGCATATAAAGGAATTTCGACTCGAAACCACTTCCATTGAGTCCGAAATGATGTTTCTGCATTTAAAAAGTATAAAAACTTATATATTTGGAGTTTCGAAAATTATTTGTTTAAAAATGTATTTTTAATATATAAAATATATAGCCATGGAAAATAGTGATTTTTCAAACAGTGTCCGCTTTCGACGAAACCACTTTTGTTGGAACCGGAATGTCAAATTATTGCCAGGTTTAAAATTTTAGAATTTTCCAAGTTAATATGTGAGCGTAGCAAAAGAAACAGTATTTAGTCAATTTCGGTCAAAATTAATTGACTGAAAAATAGCCATTTTTCAAAATGTCTCAGAATTCAACGAAATAAATTTTGTTGGATTCGTATCATCAAAACAAAGCTAAAAATGATTTTTTGGTAATTTTTAGAATTAAAATATAATTATAATTGATTTTTCAGTGTAAACGGGCAAATTTTTGACTTTAAAAATTCATTAAAAATTCATACGGGCTCAGAATTGAACGAAATTAATTTTCATAGGTCCACAGCATCAAAACATAGCTAAATGTATTTTTCGAGAATTTTTGAAGTTGTGACCTCGGTGAATTTTCATGTACGGTATACATTAAAATATTAATAAAATAATATAATTATTCCAAAACTCATAATAAATTTCGGAATTGGGTCCTGTAACATGTTCCATTGCGTTCAGAAGGCCTCAAAACCTTAAGAACGACAGTAAGCAGGCCTAAATCGGAGTTCGGACCAAAACGGGATTTAACGGGCTAATTAAATTATTAACTAATGATTAGGAAAACCTAATATAATATTATTTAAACCCGAATTCACTGTTCATCGTCTCCTTCCCGTCATTTTCTGCAGCCACCAAAACCCATTACCCTTCAAAACTTCAAACCTTGATTTCTCTCTCATTTCTCAACGAAATTTAGCGTGTGAGTACTCGTTTCGAAGCTCTTCGCGAGCTCTTCGATCTCCGACAAGTCTCGCCCCTCCCCGTGCCCCGTAGCGCCGCCACCAAGCCTCCAAAGAGCCATCGAACGCAGGTCAACCGGGCCCCACCACGTCGATCGCACCCCCCCTTTTCTGGCCGTGCATAGCTCTCTCGTAGCCGGTCCTTTTCCAACAAACGGCTCGTCATTTCGTCAACTACAACTCCAGAAAACCGAATTTGAAGTTTTGAACGTTCTAAGGTAAATTCTATTTCAGATTTCCCCATGCTTTTAGGCGTTGCTGCAGGAGTTGTTAAAAGCTGTTTTTTTTTATTTTTCATATGAATTTGCATGTAAAATGTTTCAGATCCGCAACCGTCTTGAATTCGAACACCAAATCTGATCAAACTTGATTCATTTCAGAAACAAGAAAGGTGAGAATTTATTTTTAATTAAATTTAATTTAATTTATTATTAATTCTTTATTATTAAAGAATATTGATTGATTGATATGCTATGTAGTGATATTTGAAATACGGTTCTAGGTTGTTTATGACCGTATGTTGTTAGATCCGCGAATCTAAATATTAGATCTGAAACTATTGGCTAATTAATAGAGATTATTTGTTAATGATATTGAATCATACTTCGCCGATTTGTCATATGCCAAAATATACACCACCTAAATATTATCTTGATATAAATTGTTAGATGTATACTTGTTTGGATATTTGGATGTGGTTGTTGATTGGATTATATAAATTTACATCTTATGTTGTAAAAAAAATATAGAATTTGCGATGATTTACATTTTTATTATGTAAACCAAAATTTTGGAATTTACGATGATTTACAATTTAGTATGTAAATCAAAATTTTAGAAATTGCGATGATATACATTTTAGTATGCAAATTAAAAGTTAAAAATTAGTGATGACATGAATTGATAGTTTATTTTGTAAATTTAATATTAGAATTTTGCATCGACATGAATTTACATTTTATTGTGTAAATTCAATATTAAAATTTGGCAATGACATGAATTTACATTATATTTTGTAAATTCAATATTAAACTTTGTGACGACACAAATTTTACATTTTATTTTGTAAATAAAGTTAGAATTGTGCGTTGACATAGAATTTACATTTTTATTTGTAAATTATAGTTAGAATTTTGCGTTGACACAATTTTTTTTTTCTTATGCAAATTAAAGCTAGAATTTTGCGTGATATAAAATTTACATTTTCTTATGTAAATTAAAGTTAGAATTTTGCGTTGATACACAAATTTACATTTTATTATGTAAATTAAGGCTAGAATTTTGCGTTGATATAAAATTTACATTTTATCATGTAAATTAAAGTTAGAATTTGGCGATATCGTAAAGTTTACGTTTTATTTTGTAAATTTAAAGTTAGACTTTGCGATGACATTAAAATTACATTTTGTTTTGTAAATTTAAAATTAGAATTTTGCAATGTCATGAAGATGTACATTTTATTATGTAAGTTAAAATTAGAATTTGTGATGACATGAAATTTTACATGTTATTATGTAAATAAAGTATTTTCACCGTATGCATAAATTTACATTACTTTCAATGTAAATTAAATAGTAAATTTAACCGTAGGATGTTACTAACATTTTTAACGTTAATATAACACTATGGGTTGTCATTAACATTTTTAATGTTAATATTTAAAAGGAATTTAACATTTTTGTTAATGATAATAATAAGAGAATTTACATCGTATGAGAATTTAACATTTTTGTTAATGTTAAAAATTAGAATTTACATCGTATGAGAATTTAACATTTTTGTTAATGTTAAAAATAAGAAATTTCATCGTATGACAAATTTAACATTTTCGTTAATGTTAAAAATAAGAAAATACACCGTGTGTTAATTAACATTATTTTTAGTGTTAATTTAAAAGAAAGTTCATCGTATGTTAATTAACATTATTTTAATGTTAATGTCAGCATAATTTCACCATAGGAAGATTTACATTAATTTTAATGTAATAAAAAGAATGGACTTTACATTGTGTTTAAAGAGTAAATTTTACATTGTAAAGAAGAATGGATTTTATATTTTAACTTGAGAATAGAAGTTTACATTTTGTTGAATGCAAATTCAAGAAATTGTGACAAGAATGAGAATTTACATTTTCCTTAATGTAAATATATAGAAATTTCACCGTATGTAAAATTTACATCTTTCTTAATGTAAATATACATGAATTTTACCGTATGTCCATTTTACATTATTTTTAATGTAAATTATATAGTAATCACAACGTAGGATAATTTTGCATTATTTTATAATGTAAATAAAAAGGGGATTTACACTGTAGGAAATTAACATTATTTATAATGTTAAGATAAAAGAATGACATCGTAGGATAAGTGACATTATTTATGATGTTAATAAAAAAGAAAATTGACTGTAGGATGAATTACATTTATTTATGTAATTTATAAATGAAATTAGACCGCATGACATGAATTACATTTATTTATGTAATTTGTAAAGGAAATTAGACCACATGACATAAATTACATTTATTTATGTAATTTATTAATAAATGAAGCCGCATAATATAAAATACATTTTTATATGTATTTTATGAATGAATTAAGACCTCATAATATAAAATTACATTTTTATATGTATTTTATGAATGAATTAACATCGCATGAAATAAAATACATTTGTATATGTATTTTATGAATGAGTTAAGATCGCATGAAATGAATTACATTTTATTTTATGAATGAAATTAGTCCGCATAAAGTAAATTACATTTTTATATGTAATTTATGAATGAATTTTCATCATATGACATAAATTACATATTATTATGTAAATTATGAATGAATTTAACCCACATGAATGAATTTCATTTTATTCTATGAAATGAATGTATAGGTTTACTTTGTAAATAAAGATTACATTTATATAATGTAAACAAGAAGTAGGATTCACATTGTAAATAAAATTTGTATTTTTATATGTACTTAAGAACGATGAATTATAAATTACATTTTACATGTAAGAAGGAATTGGACGATGAAATATAATTTACATTTTACCGTAAGTTAAAGAAATTAAAAGAATCAAAAAGGAAGAATTCATCATTCAAGTATGATTTGCATTTCTCTGTAAATGAAGGGATGAAAGGATAAAGAAGGAAAATAAACTTAAGAATAAAGAGTTAAACGGGTTACATTTTTATATATATATATATATATATATATAAATATAATTAAAATTAAACGAATCGAGCGCGGTAGTTCACGTTTTAAAATTATATCTTTAAATGACAATACAAGAAGATCCGACCGTCGGATTTTCTTGAGACTGAAACCGCTAGGACCGTCTTGGAAAAATCTTTCCAACGATATATAATACGTCAAAATCCAACGGTTAGATTTTGAGATATGTGAAAATCAAAATTGATTGAAATAGCACCAAAATCGACAATGACCTGAATCGTCGTTGATTAAAGATTTAATTATTTTTAATTAAATAAAATAGAAAATAATCGTTATAAATTAGAAATAACGATAAGGAAGAGTTTTCAATATATATATACATACATATATATACGAAGATTATTTGGAAAGGCCGAGTTAATCTCATTCCAAATAATCAAAACGACGATGAAAAATTGAAGAAGAAGACGACTAATGAAGACCGTCAATCTTCCCCTCAGGAAGACAGTGATTGAGGCTTTGAATTGATTTGCTCCCAATTCGAGGTCATGATCGTCGTTCGAACGAACATGTTGATTGAACGGATTTGGCTTTCGTTCAGCCCCAGAGCATAAGCGTATAAATGGATTGCATGTCTGACGTGGTACTCCTTTATACTGTATCTATTGATCTCTGCTAAACATATATCTGTTTGGTATTTTACACCCTTCTCTGAGACGTACGAGCTCAGAGGTTATATGTTGGCAGAAGTCAATGATATGGTATGGATTGACGATGTGGCATGCCAAGATGCATGTGATCAAGGCTTTGTTGAAAAGCAGGCCTTGTGGGATGATCAAAGCATAGCCTGTTTAGGCATAGCTTTGTATATGACGTGACTTCACGAGCCTCACACACCGGCGGAGTCTAAAACGGGAGAAGGGAACGCAGGGAGTGCACACGTTTCTTTCTAGCTAGAGTGGTGCCAGGGACCTACCAGCGCTGACATTTATTCATTGTGGTTGTTGGATTTTTCGAGGCCTCGGTTTTATGCGGTCGCCACTGGCCGTATTATAGGTCCAAAAGGACTGGGAAGCGTGTGTTCAGGAATTGCCAATCCATTAAGCGTTAACGTATGGACCGGCCCTGCAGGATCCAAGGGTTGGACAGAGTACCAATCCTGGGGCATTGCTAGAGTGTCTCGAATCGGTAAGGAGCTCCTCCCTAGCCTTAACTCAGATGGAAATCCAAATTCCAAATACGACCCTGCGGTTTTGATTGTATTACTAGTATGGAGATATAGTAGGATGGGGTACTATGTTTCCTAGGATTGATACATTTATTTTGAAATGTTTTATTATACACTAATAATAATATTAAACTCGTATTTGCCGTATTTAGCATGTTTAATCACCATAAGGGAAAACTCTATCCTCTGGTGTGCATTGCATTGTGTGATGGGACTTGAGTCTTATGGTGATTCCATTTCTTCTAAAAAGCATTGCGATGTTGTACGTTCTGACACTTTAAATTATGCACGACAATCCATTGAGTAAACCCGTTCCGCATTAGCGGCGTGGTCTTTGGATTTGTCATATTATTATTACTAAACTAGTTATGAATTCTCATACCAGTCCCACGACTGACCCGTAGTTTGTTTCACCATTTTGCAAACTCGGGTGCCCTCTTTTCTACACGGGCAGCCAAGTAAACAGGTTCATTCTTTGCTTGGAGTCCTCTTGGAGTTGCTCATTATCTTTGCTTGGATTTGCTTTTGCGGAGAGGTGATGACTTGGAGCTTTGAGGACAGCTATCATTTACTTCTATTGCATTTTTCTATCTTTAA
This sequence comes from Allium sativum, assembly GCA_030737875.1. Classification (NCBI taxonomy): domain Eukaryota; kingdom Viridiplantae; phylum Streptophyta; class Magnoliopsida; order Asparagales; family Amaryllidaceae; genus Allium; species Allium sativum. The sequence continues at coordinate 244,945,566 of CM060923.1, forward strand.
GTTCAGTCATTAGACTTGTTTCATTTCGTATTGCTTATTTTGGGAGCTGGAACTTATTTTCATTTCTGCAAACTTGATGTAATAATTTGGATTTTGTGACTGTTGGGATTCTGTGGTTTATGACATTATATTTCCGCTACTATGATGTTATTATGCTATGGTTTTCCTCTGCTATATTGTATCAGTGATATGTATTGTTATATCTATGTTGTATTCCATATGATTATTCCTTACTTTCACCTAGTGGAAGTTTGGGGTCATCACATTGGAAAAGTTCATGTGTTGAATAAAAAGACCGAACAATAAAAATTACATTTTTATTGAAATTATAAACTGTTGAAAGCATTCATGTGTTGAATAAATATTTTAAATGATAAAAATATCATTTTTATCATATATGTGATATGCTAAAGATATGCGAGCGTTGAAATAAATATTTGTGAAAGAAATATTATTTTTAACATGCATAGGAACTGAATAAAATAGTCATGTGTTGAAATATATTTTAGTCCGCCAAAATTATCATCTTTGAAATGTGAAGTGTTAAAAATAGCCACTTGTTCAAATAAATATGCATGAGTTGAAATATTCATCAATTAGCTAATGATATGATTTTTGCCTATGTATGCAACATTAGAATGAATGGTGTTTTTAAACCAAAGTGAATCAAATATGAAGTTGAATGGAAAATGTGAAGTGATAAGAATTGTATATATGTACATGCATATTTATTGAACAGGTTATAGCAAAGGGGCTAGAGAAGAGGAATAAAATTTTGTGCCCGACAAATAGGTACACGTTTACTGTTTTGTTTGGGTGATGATTTTATGAGCCTATTGGCTTTTTCTTTTTCTTTTTGACATGAGACGCCCATATGGCTATTTGGGAATTTTCTCAGCCCCTCCCGTACAAAGGAGGTTATGGCGAAATTTTCCAAAATTTAAAGGCGTTAGTGAAATATTTGAAGTGAAAACGATATAGGAATTTTTGAATGAACTATATTTATATAAATATATAAATATAAATAAAATTAAAACGAAACGTGGCCGTGCAGTTCGTGTTTTGAAACCATGATTTCAAACGACTAGTGCGGGAAATCCGACCATTGGATTTTCCCGAAACCACAACCGTTGGGTTCGCCTTGGAAATATCTTTCCAACGGCACCAACTTTGTAGAGATCCGACGGTTGGATTGTCTGGAATGTTTAATTCAAATCTGAAGAAAAATAGCTCCAGAAACGATTATATATATATATATATAATTAAATTAAATCGAATAACGACGCAGCAGTTCGCAAATTGAAATCATAACTTCAAACGACGAGTGTGGAAGATCCGACCGTCGGATTTTCCCAAAACTGAAACCGTTGGATTCGTTTTGAAATGATCTTTCTAATGATATAAAATTTGTGAAGATCCAACGGCTAGATTTTCAGATATGTGTAAAACAAATATAGTGAAAAACAGCGCCTGTGCATCGACACGACCTGAATCGTCGTTTAATTAAATATGGCCGTTTTAAATAAATAAAAATGGCGATATATCGTTATAGAATACTATAGACGATATATAGTGGAAATAAACCAATTTTGTTGTGTTTGCTTGATATGTGATGGTTGAATGTATTTAACATGAACATTATAACTAAAGAACTGAAATGTGAATGTTGAATAGTCCAACCATGTGATAAATTGATTTGAAAATCTAAATATACGTGGGTTATTTGAAAAGGCCGAGTTCATCTCATTTCAAATAATCGATCGACGTTGAGAAGTCGAAGAGTAGAAGACGGTTGAAGACCAACGATCTCCACATTGGATGGATGGGCGCTACTGATGTTCGTGATCGGAGTAGCTACCGTGAAGGAGCTGAAGTAGTAGCCGTCCAAACATACTGTTGATTGTACGGATATGTGAGGAATTTGGTGCCTCCGGTTTCGTTCAAACCCAGAATGGACTTGTAAATGGACTGTGTTTCTGACATTGGATTTTGTTCTGTGCTGATTGATCTCTGTTAAATATATATGTAATAACCCGGAAATTCTGAGCCAGTTTAAAATTTTTATTTTGGCAATTTAGCGAATTTTGAAGATTTAAAATAGATTATTTTAAATAATATCGACGAGAAATTTATTTTGAATATAATTCGAACGTATATATTTATATGCGTCGTCGTTAGAATATAAATATTTATATATAATTATAAATAGAATTGAAAATGGCGCGGTAGTTCGATAATTCGGTTTCAAACTTCAATTGAATGTACCGGGTGCAAAACAATCCGGATTTTAGTGAAACCAAAAACATTAGGATCTAATTGATGATATCTTTCCAACGAATCCGAAAAATTGAAATTTCATAGCGGGAATCAAAAGATATGTCCAGTTGAAAATTCTGAATAGTCGCTATGGAATTCAGGCCCTTAAAAATGGGAATTTTGCAAACGACCTCGGATTTAGACGAAACCACTTTTGTTGGGTCCGTGATGTCTAATTATTGCTAGATTCCAAATTTCATAATTTTTCGAATCAATATGTGAGCGTGGCAAAGGAAAACGCGTTTGACCAGTTCCAGTTGATTTTAATCGACTGGAAAATGACCATTTTTCCAACGGTCTCAGAATTCGACGAAACTAGTTTTGTTAGGACCGTATCGTCAATACGAAGCTAGAAAATATTTTTTGGGAATTTTTCTAGTTAGTATGTGACCCCGGTAATTTGAAATGTACGTTTAAAATTCAATAAAGTGATTTAAATGTAAATTTAACGGAAACTGATTGTAACAGCCGAATCAGCCTACGATACATATCCCATTGTGTTCGGAATGGGGGTAAAACGCTATGGACGACAGGCGGTGGGCCTCGTTTTGAGATCGAAAATAAAGGTTGCTTTTTGGCGAAAAATAAATTAATTAAATAATAAAAAAATATACCTTTCTCTCTTATATCTCTGGCCCCCCCGTTCGATTCAATTCAGTAAGAAGAAAAAAAAAAAACCTACAGACCTAGTTCGAGCCGCCAGCCCCCCCAGCGGCGCCGACCTCGCGACGCCCCCACCCCCCCACCTGCGGTAGTCGCGACCCACCCCCCTAGCCTCCTTTCTTCGATCCTCTCCTCGCAGCAACCCAGACCACCACCCAAATCCCGTCGCTCCCTCCTGACCCCCGCCTGCCACTCCCACCGCCGCCCTGAAACCGACTGCCGCCCAACACAGACCCCCTCCCCGCCTCCCACTTGAAGATCAACGTCCCCCTCAACCCTCTTCATATCCGAAGATTTGTAAGTTTTATAGTTTACATTGTTTTTAATTTTTAATTTTCAGTTTTACTATATAATATCCGTGTTAAAAATCAGTTTTATTATACATATAGTTTTGAAATTAAAAATATGGTTTTTACATATAGTTTTGAAATTAAAAATATGATTTTGATTTATATGAATAGCCGATAAGGTTATGATCTTTAGTTATTTAAAGATTAGATTTTTCCTTAGGTAAAAATTAGATTTTTAATAACGTGAAGGAACGATTTTTATATGAGTGAAAGGTTCGATTTTTACATAATCAAAAATAGGATTTTTGTTCATAGAAAAGATGGGATTTTTATTATGAGGTGGGCGTTGTAAAAATATAATTTTTATATAAGCAAGAAGTTAAAAATATAATTTTTATAAGGTAAAGGAGATAAAAATTCGGTCTTTATATATGTAGCGAATTAACAATATGATTTTTGTTTATGTAGAGAAGTAAAAATATAATTTTTACGTGATAGAAATATTAAAAATAGCATCTTTATATGTATAGCAAAATAAAAATGTGATTTTTATAATGTTATTTTTGAAAAGGCGAAATCTTTATATGTGAAAAGGCGAAGTCTTTATATGGAGAATAGCGTGATAAAAATAGAATTTTTATCTATATAGCAAAGTAAAAATTCGATTTTTATATATTGAATAGCATAGTAAAAATTCGATTTTTATATATTGAATAGCGAAGTAAAATAATTCGATTTTTACATATGTAGTGGCTACAGCAACGAAGATTTCTCTAAATGAAGTGCCGTGAAGTTGGATAGCTATTGGTGAGAATTTCTCACCTTTCAATTTCATTTTCTAGTTATATATATATACTAGGATGCAGACGGTGCTTTATAGCACCCGACACAATCGTCCATAGACCATGGACATGTTTGTTTGATTGCAAAAATTAGTTAGATTATTTGATTGAAATTGAATTGTTTGGTGAAATGAATGGATTTGATAGATGTGTGAATGGCGTGGGCCTTCACTAGACCGGGGATAAGGCTAGGCCTTGTCCCGTTTCTAGTATCGTGCCGTTATGCCGCCGAAATTTTCTAAAATAAGTTAGAAAAATAAAAATATCATTTTTATTTTGTAAATGAACTGAATAAAAATCCATGTGTTAAAATAAAATATTTTATCGTTAAAAATATAATTTTTAGCGTGAATGTGAATAAATAAATATTTATAAACAAATCGACCGATTTGTTTATATACACTGATTTGAATGACATTGATTGGGACGATAAATTTTACACATCGCCCAACTACACAAATAAAATCTATGTTTGATTGTTTGAAACCCCACACGGGTGTTGGGATGAAATTTGAAGTTCACTCATCCTGATTGATTAAATATGTCGATCGATTGATTGACAGGCTGTTATAAGCGTTAGATATCTATATTTGATGCTTATACAGTGTAGTGCACTTTGGTTGATGGTTGATTATTTTTCAATGCTATTATATACATGTGATGTATGAAAATCCATATAATTAATATTATATGGTGATTGATTGGGCCTCATTCCAATTTAGAAAATAAAGAATAATATAAAATAAAGGTTCATGTGTTGACAGTACTCATCCGTTGAGATTAGTCATGTGTTGAACGAAATATTTTGATAATAACAAATATTTTGATAATAGGAAATATTTGAAATAGAATATTTGAAAATAGAAACATATGAAGCCGTGTTGATTAGAGTGACGCCATTTTGACGCGAACGATATTTATATCGATCTTACTCATTATGAAATGAATATAAAGCGATTTCGAAATGAAATAAATATTGAAAAGTGATTTCGAAATCGAATATTTTGAAATGAAATTTGAAGTCAAATAGAATAAATAACGAATTCGAATTGAATTGAATAGATAACGAATTCGAATTGAATTGAATAGATAACGAATTCGAATTGAATTGAATAGAAAACGAATTCGAATTGAATTGAATAGAAAACGAATTCGAATTGAATTGAATAGAAAACGAATTCGAATTGAATTGAATAGAAAACGAATTCTAATTGAATTGAATAGATAACGATTTCGAAATGAATTGAATATAAAACGATTTCGAAATGAATTGAATATAAAATGATTTCGAAATGAATTGAATATAAAACGATTTCGAAATGAATTGAATATAAAACGATTTCGAAATGAATTGAATATAAAACGATTTCGAAATGAATTGAATATAAAACGATTTCGAAATGAATTAAATATAAAACGATTTCGAAATGAATTTAATATAAAACGATTTCGAAATGAATTGAATATATAACGAATTGAATTCGGATTGAATATATAACGAATTGAATTCGGATTGAATATATAACGAATTGAATTCGGATTGAATATATAACGAATTGAATTCGAATTGAATATATAACGGATTTGATTTCAATTGAATATATAATGAATTTGAATCGAATAGAAAACCAATTTGAATTGAATTGAATAGAAAACCAATCTGAATTGAATTGAATAGAAAACGAATTCGAATCGAATTGAAAACGAATTGAAATGAATTCAAATTGAATTCAAATTTGAATTGAATAGAAATGAATTTTAAAACGAATTTATAAGAAAAAAAAAATTTAATTTTGATTTGAATTGAAATGGAAGTTGAAATGTTTTTGAAACAAATTCAAAACTATTTATAAAATTCGTTTTAAATAGAAATCGACGAAATATATATTATATATATAATTTAATGGCCTGAATAGAACGCGCCGCGCCGCGGCAGTTCGCGAATTTCGACCATTTATTTCAAACGGACATTACGGGAGATCCGACCGTCGGATTCTCCTAAAGCCGGAACAGTTGGGTTCGTATCGAAAAGAGCTTTCTAGCGAATATTAGAAATTTGAAATCTAACGGTTGGATTTGGAGTTACGTCCAAATCAAATTTGAAAAAGGTCGTTGTAAGTGCAGTTCGATGGCCATTGTTGGAAATCGATTGTACGGGCCTTAATAAAATTATTAAAAATAGTAATAATTTGTGTAAAATCATAAGAAATGATTTGGGAAAAATTGGGGTGAAGAACTCCATATTTGAAAAGATAAAAATGGATCTTTATCGAAATGAACTAGTTTTGAACTAAATTTAAAACCCAATTATTTTTAAATAAATAAATTAGATTTAAAAAGGGGTTTTAAATAATCGGAATTTCTAATATATTTGATTGGATTTGAAATGGGTTTATCGCGAACGGTGTTTTAAATAACACTAGTTCTTTAACCCGATAATAAATAGAATGTGATTTGGGTTTGTCGTGAACTGTGTTTTAAATAACACCTAGTTCTTTAACCCAGTAAAAGGAGTTTTAACGAATCTGCAATTAGGTTGAAATGTGAATCTATAATCTAAATTATCAAATTTAGAAATGAGCGAGAATGGAGTATCGCCAGTTTTGCTCCAAAGCGATAGTTAAACCTTAATTAGATTTGAACGTGAAATGGTAATTAATTTTACCGATAACACCATAGTATTAGATATGGAGTATTACCAGTTTTGCTTCATGGGATGAATAGGTTGGGATTGGGAAATAAAATAAATAATTACTTCGGTGTGGTTCGCTAATCTCGACTAGTTTAGAAAACCATAATCTGGTTTGAAATGACATCCAAAGGAAGATTAAAGGATAAATTTGAAAGAATTTATCTTGGACAAAATTAATGGGAACCTTTCCCTAAAAATGTGATTTTTGTGAATAAAAGAATATTCTGAATTGGAATGAGGCGTATGTTGTGTTTGTGTAACATTTGTTTTTAATATACGCGGGTTGTTCGGAAAGGCCGGGTTTATACCCATTTTGAATAACCGATTCGACGATAAGTCGAAGATGAAGACGGTGGTTGAAGACCGGAAGTCTTCACATCGTTTGGATAATTACTGACGATCCTGATTGGGCTGTACACCCAAGAGGATGGAAATAGTTGGTGGTCGTCCAGACGTACTTGGAGATGGATGGATATGCGAGGAAAGTGCCTCCGGTTTCGTTCAGACCCAGAACGGACTTGTAAATGGATTGTGTGTCTGACATTGGATTTTATTCTGTGTTGATTGATTTCTATTAAATATACATCTGTTTGGCGGTGGAGAATTTATTCTTTTGCTTAACGCCCTTCTCTGAGACATACGAGCTCAGAGGTTGTATATCGATGGACATCAGTCGCATGGCATGAATTGCCTGTGTGGCACGCTAAGATGCAATGATCAAGGCTTTTGTTGAAAAGCAGAGTCTTGTGGTTGATGATCAAAGCACGCCTACGTGGAAGCTTTGTGTATAACGTGAATTCGCGAGCCTCACACCTCGGTATGAGTCAAAAACGGGATACGGACTGCAGGGAGAGCACGACGTTTCTTTCTAGCTTTGGTGGTGTCAGTGACTTACCAGCCCTGACATTTATATACTTTTCACCTTTGTGGTTGTTGGATGAGGCGCCTCGATTATAGGTCTGTAAGGACCGGGAAACGTGTGTTCAGGCATAATTAATCCTCTAACGTAAGTGAGGACCGGCCCTGAAGCATCCAGGGGTTGCCCAGAGTGCGTAACCCTGAGGCATTTGCTAGAGTGTCTCGAACGCGGAGAGGAGCTTGCCCCTTGCCTCGACTCATGACGGAATCCAATTTCCAATACGTGTAATTCAGTTTTAATTGTAGAACTAGTATGGCGACATAGTAGATGGTAGCTATGCCGCCTATGATTTATATTTATGATTGAAATTGTTTTGACACTATACACTTATTATAGTATCAAATGATTTGTTTTAAACGTATCAAGCATGCTTTGGCTATTATAAGGGAAAACCCTATCCTCCGGCTTGCGTTGCATTGTGTGATGGGACCTGGGTCTTATAATAGCTTCATTTTTCGAAAAAAGCATTGCGTTGTTTATTCTAAGCACTAGTATTCTTGGGAGGAAGCCCGTTCTGTATATTCTTGTATCTGATGGAATTGTTGTAATAACAATGAAATGTTCTTCCGTCTGCGTTCTTTTGTGTGTTGTTCTCAAAGTATCCGCCCTTTCCTTAACGGGGAAGAAACGGGTCCTTACAATATATCTGTTTGGCGGCGGAGAATTTATTCTCTTGCTTAACGCCCTTCTCTGAGACGTACGAGCTCAGAGGTTATGTATTGATAGAATTCAGTCGCATGGAGTGGATTGCCTGTGTGGCACGCCTAAGTGGCATATGATCAAGGCTTCTGTTCCAAAGAAAAGTCTTGTGGTTGATGATCAAAGCATGGTCTATGTGACGTAGCTTTGTGTATAACGTGAATTCGCGAGCCTCACACCCCGGTATGAGTCAAAAATGGGAGACGAACCGCTGGGAGAGCACGACGTTTCTTTCTAGCTAAGGTGGTGTCAGTGACCTACCAGCCCTGACATTATATATACTTTTCACCTGTGTGGTTGTTGGAATGTGAGGCGCCTCGATTATAGGTCTGTAAGGACCGGGAAACGTGTGTTCAGGAATAACTAATCCTCAAAAGTAAGAGAGGACCGACCCAGCCGATTCCAAGGATCATAGTGGGGTCCTGGGACATTTGCTAGAGTGTCTCGAATCGGAGAGGAGCTTGCCCCTTGCCTCGACTCATGAAGGAACCCAATTTCCAATACGAAATATGCGGACGTGATTGTATTACTAGTATGGCGACATAGTAGATGGTAGTTATGCCGCCTAGGATTGATATTTATGATTGAATTTGCTTTTGAAATATATATGCACTAGTAATAATATCAAACACTTTTGTTTTATGCATATGAAGTATTTTTGGCCATTATAAGGTAAAACTCTATCCTTCGGCTTGCATTGCATTGTGTGATAGGACCTGAGTCTTATAATGTCTTCATTTTATAAAAAGCATTGCGATGATTTAATCATTTACTTTATTTCATGCACTAGCACTCATTGGAGTAAACCCGTTCCGCGAAAGTGGCGTGGTCCTTTGATTTGCCTTATTATTGTTGTTAATAAGTTAAGTAGATTTCTCATACCAGTCCCATGACTGACTCGTAGTTTGTTTCACCTTGCAAACTCGGGTGTCCTCATTTTCACACGGGCAGCCTAGTTACAGGTATCTGGCGCACTTTTTGCTCATGGCGAGGCTTGACTACACCGTGCTAACTTTGACTTTCTCCGCCATTTTAGTATATGTATTATGATCCCGCCATTGGCGATGTAGACTGATATTTATTTTGTGTACTCTTTATGTATGATTCCGCCTCTAGCGATGGTGACTGATTATGTATCATTATGCACTAAGTTGTATCCTGCACTGTGCTCTCTGATGTGGTGATATCTATATGATTCCGCTGTCATATGTGTGTAAATTATTCTATTTTATGTTTATGCTATTATCTATGATCTTCTAATGACGATTAATGTGTTATATTCCAATGATTATCCTTAACACCGTGTCACGGGGTTTTGGGGTCGTCACAGCTAATTATTTATATTTAATGCTTATACAGTTATAAAGTGCACTTTGGATGTTGTATGAATTTATGATGATTGTTTATCATTATCGTTGTATACATGCGATGTATGAAATCCATATAACTGAAGTTATATGGTAATTGATTGAGTCGCATTCCGATTCAGAATGAAAGAATATTTTAAAATAAAAGTATTTTGAAATAAATAATATTTTAAAATAACGAATATTTTAAAATAATATTCAACGAAGAATAAAATTATGATTTTGATTGTCCGTCTTTGAATGGACACAAAAATATAAAATATGAAGCCGGGTTAAGTAAAGGAACGCCATTTTTAACCCAAACGGGTTTATCGATCGATTTTATTTATTTTAAAATGAATATCGAAAAGAAGTGATTTCAAAATATAATATTTTGAAAATATTATCATTTTAATATGATGAAGATATAAAATATTCAATTTTTATTTGAAAATGAAGTTGAATCGTTTTAAAACGAATTTATAAACGATTAATAAAATACGTTTTAAAGGAAATCGACGAAATATATATAATATAGTATATATATATATATATATACACACACAATGGCCAGAATAGAACGCGCCGCGCAGCGATCGTTCGCAAATTTCGACAATTAACTTCAATTTGACATTACGGGAGATCCGACCGTCGGATTCTCCTAAAATCGGAAATGTTGGGTTCGTATCGAAAAGAGCTTTCCAATGAACATACAAGATTTGAAATCTAACGGTTAGATTTGGAAATATGTCCAAATCAATTTCAGTAAAAGTCGCTATGGATGCAGTTCGGTGGCCGTTGTTGGAAACCGACTGTACGAGCGATAATAAAATTATTAAAAATATGGAAAAATTATCTAAAATCATAACAAATGGTTTAGAAAGATTTTTGATGAAAAATTCCAGTTTTGAAAAGATAAAAATATACTTTTATCTAAATGAACTAGTTATTAACTAGTATAATAATTTAATTATTTTTAGAAATAAATAAATTGGATTTAAAAATGATTTTAAATAACCAAAATTTTCCAATATATTTTTCTATATATTGGAATGGGTTTGGATGGAAATTATTGTCGGAATATGTCGATATTGGATTCCGTTATTTTACGAATATTGTGATGGAATTTTGAAGATATATATATATATATATATCGTTATTCCCAGTACAATATCTGTTGGTTTCAGACTTTGATATTGAATTAAGCTGATATAATTTCTATTCAGAACCTTATATTTAATGACAAATTGGATTTTGGGTTTGTCGTGAATGGTGTCTTTAATAACACTGTTCTTAAACCCAATTTAGAAAAGAATAAATCTTTTATTTAGGATTTAGGAAATTTTTACCAATTAATTAATATTTAATTGGAATTGGATAAAGAATTGGATTTTTGGGTTTACCGTGAACGGTGTTTAAATAACACTTGTTCTTTAACCCAATTAACCGTGAAGAAATAATTTGGAAATTATAAATCTTTTATTAAGATTTAAATAGGAATTTTCCAAAAAGGAAGTTTTCCAATTTAATATATTAAATTGGAATTGAATGGAATTCGATTCGGTAACAATCGAGATGAGCTTCTGTGAATGAAGACCGATACTATATATGGAATTTAAAAGGCTTTACCGTTATTCCATTTATATTATTAGTCTGATATGGGAATTTATATCGATTATTTACTATTATGATTTCCGTGTAGATTCCATTTCGATGGAAGGAGATTTGGGTTTATCGTGAACTGTGTTTTAAAAGACATTAGTTCCTTAACCCAGTTATTTATTTCTTAAAATTGGAATAATCATTAAGTAATGATTTTTGAGATTAAAACTGAACTACAGTTTTAATGAATCTTTAATTAGATAAAAATGTCAATATTTTATTAAAAGAATATTCTGAATTGGAATGAGGCATTGGATATGTTTTTATAGCACTTGTTTATAAAGTACGCCAGTTATTCGGAAAGACAGGGTGAACCCATTCTGAATAATTGATACGACGACTAACAGTCAAAGAGATTGAAGACGGCGCAAGACCGACGATCTTCACATCGAATGGATGAGTTGCTATTGATGCCCATGATTGGAGTAGCTACCTTGAAGGGGCTACAGTGGTAGCCGTCCGGACGTACTAGTTGATAGATCGGATATGCGAGGTCCTCTTTTCCGAGGTGCCTCCGGTTTCGTTCAGACCCAGAACAGACTTGTAAATGGATGGTATGTCTGACGTTGTATTCCTTTATGCTGTATTCGTTGATCTCTGCTAAATATATATATATATATATATATATCAGTTGGTTGATGACAATTTATTCCCTTGCTTAACACCCTTCTCTGAGACATATGTGCTCAGAGGTTAAATATATTGGCAGAAATCAATGGTATGGATTGACAATGTGGCATGCTAAGATGCATGAATCAAGGCTTTTGCTGAAAAGCAGAGCTTGGTGGATGATGATCAAAGCATAAGTTTATTTAGCGTTACCTCGCGAGCCTCACACCCCGGTATGATGGTGAACGATTTGTTTGATTAGTAGGTTTAACCAATATACTTTTTATATATTTGGATTTGGTCGGCTGAGTTGTGCTGGGTGTGGTCGCACCACACCTTGTGATTTGGGATAGGGCCATTTTTCCCCGATTCCCATATATATACGGATAAAGTAAGCGGTGTTTTCTCTTGCTAGGACATAAGCCGTGGTGATACTTGATTTCCCAAAAGTGCAGATGTGCATTATAGTGTTTACTCTAGTTGGGACGTAAGCCATGGAGTTTTGCACTACGTGATAGATCTTTCGAATCAGGAACCATCATGATGGAAATCCAACTTTCTAATACGAGCTTTGCAGTTTTGATTGTATATCTTTATATGGCGACATAATGGGATGGGGGCACTCATGCCGTCTATGATTAATACATTTACTTTCGAAATTGATTTCTACACTATGCACTTATAGTAATATTAAAAGAGAAATTTCACGTATCAAGCATGTTTGGCTATTATAAGGTAAAACTCTATCCTCCGGCTTGCGTTGCATTATGTGATGGGACCTAAGTCTTATAATAGCTTCATTTTTCCTAAAAGCATTGCGTATTTATTTTTGGTATTCTTGGGTTTAAACCTGTTCCATGTAATACGGCGTGGTCCCTTGATTTACCTATCTTTAACATCAAATTAATAACTGTTTTGAGTTCTCATACCAGTCCCATGACTGACCTGGAGTTTATTGTTTTAACCTAAACTCTGGGTGCCCATATTTTTCACATGGGCAGCTAGTAGTTTCGGTTTTGCAGATATTATATTCACAGGATCCTGGTTTACAGCTGAAGCGATATTCGGAAAAGCTCTGTATCCGTGTATTTCTCTCAGTTGTATTTTGTATTATTTTTCCGCTGCTATTTAAATGTAATTTAAATCTTTGATATTGTATTTCTATGGTATATTATTTATTCATAATCTGGAGTATTCTTGTACTCTGATGTAATTATTGTAATAGCAATAAAATGTTCTTCTGTTTTGTGTTCTGATATGTGTTGTTCTCAAAACAATCCGGGCTTTCCTTTACGGGGAAGTTTGGGTCATCACATTTGGTATCAGAGCTTGGTTTACAGAGCTCGAGGACAAGACACATTAGAACCGAACGAAAAGAATTCATCGGAGGTAGGATCAGTAACATCCTATAAGAATGACTCGTTAGAGATAAGATCAGTAGTATCCTAGAATGAGTCGGAAGAGTGTTATTTTCAAAATAAAAATGATAACAAATTTAGCCTTGAAAATTTTATCTTAAGATACGTATTTGAAATATTATTATATCTTAATTTGGACAATCAAGTATACATAGATTTACATATACACCTAGCTAGCCTGTATACGAAGCCTCCAATATACTCGATAGATATAGAATCACGTTGTAGTTGCCCAAACATGATTCTCATGATTGACACGTCATCATCAGCAATTATGTTCGACTATTTGAAAGTGGAATATCTATATATTTCCACTGACTAGTGTGAGAACCAAAACTAGATAGGGTTTATTGTTGTGATTTGCACTGAAATATGATTTTCGACCATATATAGAAGTTAAATATATTTGAAAAGTTAATCACCTAATTGATTGCTGGTTGTGATGTTTGATAATTAGTTTAGCTAATTAAAATAATGGAATGATAATTAATTTAACCAATATGAGAAAGAATGATAAATTTAACAAAATAGAATTTAATATTGAACTAAATTGAAAATTTGATTAGAATTGAAAGTTGAGTTGGCTAGTTAAACAACTTTCAGCTCCATTCCTTTTCGAGGACGAAAAGATTTTATGTAGGGGAGATTGTAACAACCCGCAAATTCTGAACAAATTTAAAATTTTTATTCCAGAAATTTTAAGGGATTTTGAATATTTAAAATAATTTATTTTAAATAATAGTGACAAAATTTTTATTTAAATCGAAGTTAGAATGAAATCTTTTAATTTAATTATAAAAGGAGTTTAAAATGGCGCGGTAGTTCGAAAATTCGATTTCAAATTTTAATTGACTGTATAGGATTCAAAATTAATCGGATTTCAGTGAAAAAAGAAATATTAGAATATGTTTAGCAATATCTTTCCAATGAATCTGAAAAATTGAAATTTCATAACGGGAAACAAAAGTTATGCCCAGTTTAAAATTCAGAATAGTCGCTGTAGAATTTATATATATTTTAATATAATATATGGCCCTTAAATATAGCCACTTTTGTTGGAACCAGAATGTCAAATTATTGGTAGGATTCAATTTTCATAATTTTTGAAATTAATATGTGAGCGTGGCAAAAGAAAATGTGTTTTGACCAATTCAGTCAAATTGGGTCGACCAGAAAATGGTCAATTTTCAAACGGTCTCGGAATTCGACAAAATTAGTTTTGTTAGGACCATATCGTCAAGACAAAGCCAGAAAATATTTTTCTGGAATTTTTAGAGTTAGTACATGGCCCGGGTAATTTAAAATGTACGTTTAAATTAAATATACATTGATTTATATTTTAATTTTAAGAAAAACCTATCGAAACAGCCGAATTAGCTTACCGAACATGTTCTATTGTGTCCGGAACGGGGGTATTTGGCTAGAGGCGATAGTCGCTGGGTCTTGTTTGGAGTTCGTATGGATAAACAAGTAATTTTGGATTTTAAAGAATTAAATATTATTTAAATATACTATTATAAATACTCCAACAATATGATGTATACCGTATTAGCGCTAACCCTAGAAATACGCAGCCGCCATGCACAGAAACAACGGCTAAAAAGCTCCAATTTCGATCTTCAATTTCTTTCAATCTCTCTTGAATGAACACACGATTTCAACACAAAATTAAAGATCTAAGTTTGATCTTTAATATCATAAGGTTATGATCAATTTCTGTGAGGTGTCTCGTTCGAAATGGCTCCTCAAAGAGGCGGTGCTCACACTAAATTTCCAGGAAAATGGGCCCATCGAGATGGCTGCGGCGGCCAGTGTAAGGAGAGGATGGTCGACCTTCGGCGTGGTCTACTCTGATGGAAGTCCGGTGGCACCAATATCGGGGCGCAGGTGGATTTGTGATTGAAGGTGATGGGTTTGGTTACAACAGAAATAACGTCGGGGAAGAAACGTTTATAGAGAGGGATTATTTCCTTAAACATGTAATTTATTAATTAACTAATTAATTATATAATTTTTTTGTATTCAATGTTAAAAATTGCGTAACTCATTCATATCTTAATGAAATTCAACGATTTCAGTTTTGTCGGAACCAGGGAGACGAACCCTACATCTCAGAGCAGACCAGATCTGAATCAGAGACCATTTGGATTTTGATAAAATTAAACACCAGTTTAATTTTATTAAAATAATCGCTATTCAATGATTTCAAAAATGACCACGGTGAGAACTCCTTTCACTTTGATTATTTTACAGTTAAACTTATACTAGGATACAGACGGTGTTTAGTAGAACCCGACACTATTGATTGTACAAACCTCTGGTGTTTGTTTGGATTGTATTGACTGTAATGTATTCATGTGTTGACTAAAATTGTTTGAATAATAAAACCTTCATTTCTATTGTAGAAAATGTTTACATAACAAAATCTTATTCTTATTGTAGAAAATGTTAACATATGAAAATTCTCATTTTTATGTATGAAATGTTTACATATTAAAAATCTCATTTTTATATATAAAATGTTAGCATTATAAAAAAAATACCATTTTTGTTATATAAAATGTTAGCGCTATAAAAACACCACTTTTATTGTATATAAAGTTTACATTATAAAAACATCATTTTTATTGTCAATAATGTTTACATTATAAAAACATCATTTTTATTGTGTATAATGGTTGCATTATAAAACATCATTTTTTAGAAACGGTTAATTTTATGTTAGGGTAAAATTAACATCTTTGTTAGAAACGATTATTGTTAGATGATGTTATATTAAAATAAAATGGTCGTTTTGTTAGAAAATTTGATATTAAAATAAAATTGTCATTTTATTAGAAATGTGATGTTAAAATAAAGTTTTCATTCTTAGTTAGAAATGTTATGTTAAATAAAAATGTCAACTTGGTTAGATAGGTTATGTTAAATAATGATATGTTAATCATATGTTTTAATTTGACAAAAATGTCGCTATTAACATATCAGTTTAGTATAAGAGAATTATATGTTAATCATACGTTTTATTTGACAAAGATGTCACCTTTATCATATTAGTTTAGAATTGTCAAATAAAAGAGTTGAAAACAAAAATTATCATTTTTGTTGAAATAAAGGAGTTGAAAAAAAAATGTCATTTTTGTTGCATTAGAATTGGCAAATAAAAATGTCATTTTTATCGTATTAGAATTGACACAATAAGAAATGTCATTTTGTTGCATTAGAATTGGTAAATAAATATGTCATTTTCTATCATATTAAAATTGACAAAATAGATATGTCATTTATGTTGTATTAAAATTGACAAATTAATCATGTCGTTTTTATTGAAACTAGAATTGACATAACAAGATTTTCATTTTTAGTGTTTTGTCGAAAAAGGATAGTCGACAAAACAAGATTACCATTTTTAGTGTTTTGTCGAAATAGAATTGTCGACAAAACAAAGTTATCATTTTGTATGTTTTGTTGAAATAGAATTGTCAACAAAATAAAATTATCATTTTATACGTTTTGTTGAAATAGAATTGTCAACAAAATAAAAATATCATTTTATATGTTTTATTGAAATAGAATTGTCAACAAAATAAAATTCTCATTTATATGTGTTTTGTTGAATTAGATTTGTGTGAAAATAAAAATATTCTTTTTATTTTGTCATTAGAAACGTAGAATTGTTGATTTAATAAAATTCTCCTTTTATTGAATATATGAAATGTAGAAATTTGTAGGCAAATAAATTATTCTTTTATTTGTTATTAAAATACATAGAAAAATGTATGTAGACAAAATATTCTTTTATTTTGTCATTAGAAGTATATAACATGTCATGTAGACAAAATTCTCTTTTATTTTGTCAGTAGAGATGTAAAACTTGTTATCACAAATAAATTCTCTTTTTATTTGTCTTTAGAAATATATATATGTTATGCAAATAAAATATTACTTTTTATTTGTCATTAGAAACATTGAACATGTTGAGAAAATAAAATATTCTTTTTGTTGTATGCATATGAAATGTAAAAATGTGTAGTAAATAAAATATCCATTTACAAACCGGACGGTTTGTTTATGTACACCTATTTAACTGATCTTGATTGGGACGATAATTTTTACACATCGTCCAACTACACAAATAATAAACAGTATTTGTTGTTTGAAAACCCCACACGGGTATTGGGATGATAGTTGACATACACTAATCCCAATTGTTTAGCTGTATGTCAATCGAATGGTTGATAGACTATTGTAAGCGTTAATTATTTATATTTAATGCTTATACAGTTACAAAGTGCACTTTGGATGTTGTATGAATTTATGATGATTGTTTATCATTATCGTTGTATACATACAATGTATGAAATCTATAGAACTGAAATTATATGGTAATTGATTGAGTCGCATTCCGATTCAGAATTAAAGAATATTTTTAAATAAAAATATTTTGAAATAAATAATATTTTAAAATAATGAATACTTTAAAATAATATCCAGTGAAGAATAAAATTTTGATTTTGATTGTCCGTCTTTGAATGGACACAAAAATATAAAATACGACGCTGGGTTAAGTATAGGAACGCCATTTTTAACCCGAACGGGTTTCTCGATCGATTTTATTTATTTTTAAAATGAATATCGAAAAGAAGTGATTTCAAAATATAATATTTTGAAAATATTATCATTTTAATATGATGAAGATATAAAATATTCAATTTTTATTTGAAATTGAAAATGAAGTCGAATCTTTTTAAAACGAATTTATAAACAATTTATAAAATATGTTTTAAAGGAAATCGACGAAATATATATATTATATATATAATGGCCTGAATAGAACGCGCCGCGCAGCGACCGTTCGCAAATTTCGACCATTAACTTCAATTTGACATTACGGGAGATCCGACCGTTGGATTCTCCTAAAACCGGAACCGTTGGGTTCGTATCGAAAAGAGCTTTCCAATGAATATACAAGATTTGAAATCTAACAGTTAGATTTGGAGATATGTCCAAATCAATTTCAGAAAAGGTCGCTATGGATGCAGTTCGGTGGCCGTTGTTGCAAACCAACTGTACGAGCGATAATAAAATTAATAAAAATATGGAAAAATTATCTAAAATCATAACAAATGGTTTGGAAAGATTTTTGATGAAAATCTCCAGTTTTGAAAAGATAAAAATATATTTTTATCTAAATGAACTAGTTATTAACTAGTATAATAATTAAATTATTTTTAGAAATAAATAAATTGGATTTAAAAATGGTTTTAAATAACCAAAATTTTCCAATATATTTTTCTATATATTGGAATGGGTTTGGATGGAAATTATCATCGGAATATGTCGATATTGGATTCCGTTATTATACGAATATTGTGAGGGAATTTGGAAGATATATATATCATTATTCCCAATATAATATTTGTTGGTTTCAGAATTTGATATTGAATTTAAGCCGATATAATTTCTATTCAGAATCTTATATTTAATGACAAATTGGATTTTGGGTTTGTCGTGAATGGTGTCTTTAATAACACTGTTCTTAAACCCAATTTAGAAAAGAATAAATCTTTTATTTAAGATTTAGGGAATTTTTACCAATTAATTAATATTTAATTGGAATCGGATAAAGAATTGGATTTTTGGGTTTACCGTGAACGGTGTTTTAAATAACACTTGTTCTTTAACCCAATTAACCGTGAAGAAATAATTTGGAAATTATAAATCTTTTACTAAGATTTAAATGGGAATATTCCAAAAAGGAAGTTTTCCAATTTAATATATTAAATTGGAATTGACTGGAATTCGATTCGGTAACAATCGAGATGAGCTTCTGTGAATGAAGACCGATACTATATATGGAATTTAAAAGGCTTTACCGTTATTCCATTTATATTATTAGTCTGATATGAGAATTTATATCGATTATTTACTATTATGATTTCCGCGTAGATTCCATTTTAATGGAAGGAGATTTGGGTTTATCGTGAACTGTGTTTTAAAAGACATTAGTTCCTTAACCCAATTATTTATTTCTTAAAATTGGAATAATCATTAAGTAATGATTTTTGAGATTAAAACTGAACTACAGTTTTAATGAATCTTTAATTAGATAAAAATGTCAATATTTTATTAAAAGAATATTCTGAATTGGAATGAGGCGTTGGATGTGTTTTTATAGCACTTGTTTATAAAGTACGCCAGTTATTCGAAAAGATCAGGTAAACCCATTCTGAATAATTGATACGATGACTAACAGTCGAAGAGATTGAAGACGGCGCAAGACCGACGATCTTCACATCGAATGGATGAGGTTCTACTGATGCCCATGATTGGAGTAGCTACCTTGAAGGGGCTATAGTAGTAGCCATCCGGACGTATTGGTTGATTGTTCGGATATGCGAGGGCCTCTTTTCCGAGGTGCCTCCGGTTTCGTTCAGACCCAGAACGGACTTGTAAATGGATGGTATGTCTGACGTTGTATTCCTTTATGTTGTATTCGTTGATCTCTGCTAAATATATATATCAGTTGGTGGCGGAGAATTTATTCTCTTGCTTAACACCCATCTCTAATACGTATGTGCTCAGAGGTTATATATATTGGCAGAAATCAATGGTATGGTATGGATTGACAATGTGGCATGCTAAGATGCATGAATCAAGGCTTTTGTTGAAAAGCAGAGCCTGGTGGATGATGATCAAAGCATAGCTTTAATTAGCATAGCTTTGTGTAGCGTTACTTCGCGAGCCTCACACCCCGGTATGATGGTGAACAATTCGTTTGATTAGTAGGTTTAACCAATATACTTTTTGTAACGACCCGCATTCTACGCATCGAAGGATCGTAGAATATTTATTTCTTTCACATACGAAGTCGTATGGTCATGTAACTTTGGGAAATGACTATTGGGATCATTCCCATATTCATGATTTTTGCCAATTTTTAAATGACCGTTTTGCCCCTAGCTGATACTGTTTTGGCCATAACTTTTGACTGGAAAGGAGTTTTGACCTGAAACCACTTCCATTAGATTCGTGTGATGGTTTACCTTTCCGTAAAGTGGTCACATTAGCTAAACGGACTCAACGTTTGGGAGATATGGTTGAAATATGTTTCAGATGGTGAAAAACAGCTTAATTGGGCTTAACCAGGTGATTAACAGCTAGGCCTATGGGGGATTTCGGGATTAGAGGTATTTAAGGGCTGCTAGGGTTAAGATTTTGGTTTTTCACTTATTTTCCAGCTGCCACAAACTCTCTCTTCAATCTAACAATGACCTCCATCATCTAAATACACCTCTAATTACCACTTAATCAAGTTTGGCTTAAACTACATCAAATCAAGGCGGATTAGCACGAGAATTGAGGTAGAGCCGCTGTGTAAGATTGGGAACAGCGCCAGATCGAAGAATATTTCAGTTTTGGGGTTTTATTTGTGACCAAGGTGAGTGATTTGCATAGTTTTGCACTAATTACGGTTAATTAAGGGTAATTAGTGAAGATTAGCAAATTTATACACTAATAAATTCTGAAAAAATATTTATAAATTCTTAAATAATGTTTAGACCTCTGTTAGAAACTTGGGTCAATTTGATTAAGTTTTACTAATCATACCATTAGTTTTGCCTAAACATGCTTAAGGGAAAATATGGGTTTTTGGGTATATTTGATCCGTTTTGACATGTTAATTCATTGTTTTGGTGTTTGTGGTTACTTTGCTATATTGCTATGACTGTATGATATGCTTTGTGATTGATTAGAAGAGTTAGAGTGGTCGAAAACGCCGTCGTATGGCGTAAAACAGTTGCTGGAAAAGCTGTAGGAAGTTGTGCAGGGTTTCGTCAGATCGGGTTAGGGGGGCTCGGGTTGGACCGGGGAGCGGAGCAGAGTACCGAACCGGATCGGAAACTAGTACAAGAATGAGGGCTTGGCAAGAAGGAAGGCCTCGTGCAAAGTGTGGGAGTTGGGTTGAGGATCGGATCGGATCGGAATGGAACGTGGGATCGGATCGGAGTAAACAAGCTGGAGCAAGAGGAACCAAGGAGCAAAGCACTGAACCGAACCGCATGGAGGAGGTGGACCCGAACCGAACCGCATAGAGGAGGTGGACCCGAATCGAACCATCATGAAGTGGAGCGCCGAACCGAACGAGAAGCCTGGGGATGATGTAGCCGAACCGAACCGACTGATGTAGAAGCCTGGGGACAACGCATCTTCAGAGGAAATGTCGGCTGGTGCGGGGCGGGCCGTCACACTTGGTATCAGAGCTCTAGGTTGCGTAGTTAACCTAGGGAAGTTACCAGGGAGAGATAATACGTATATAAGAGCGCGTATTTGTGATTATTTTGGTTTTCAAAAGTTATATATATATATATATATATATATATATATATATATATATATACACACACAATTAGTATGTCTAAGGATGAAGTCGCACTGCATTGGCACCACTATGAAGATGGTTAATCGTTTTCTCTATGCAGATTGAACGATGAGCCGATACGTAAGGGGTACCGGTAGAGGAGCCAATAATGGGAATGCTGCTGAGATGAGGACGATATTTACTGACCTCATGAAAGAGATGCTTAGGGATGTGCAGAGGACAGCTCCCAATGCTGGAAATGGTGGTGGTCCAGTAGTGCAGGTGCCTAGGGATGATTTCGCCAAGCTGAATAAGGATTATACTAGTCTTGATGGGAAGCCGTTCCACAGAACGGAGTCGGCTACAGACGTTCCGGATTGACTGGATAGCTGCGAGCGTATCTTCGAAGACTTGGGTATTGAGGATGCGATGAAGAGAAGGCTAGCATCCCGTCAGTTGCAAGGATGGGCAATGAATTGGTGGAATGCTATAAAGGCAGCTACTCCTGAGGATCAGATTACTTGGGATCAGTTTAAGGTTCGCTTTAGCGATAAGTTCATTCCAGCTGCTCAGAAGTCAGTGTTGTTTAAGAGATTCTTGGAA
This sequence comes from Allium sativum, assembly GCA_030737875.1. Lineage (NCBI taxonomy): Eukaryota > Viridiplantae > Streptophyta > Magnoliopsida > Asparagales > Amaryllidaceae > Allium > Allium sativum. The sequence continues at coordinate 244,967,984 of CM060923.1, forward strand.
CTCAAGCAGAATGGCAGAGCTGTCTCGGAGTATATTGCCGAATTCGTCACTTTGTCGAAATATGGGTTATCCCTAATAGATACTGCCGAGAAGAAGAACGAGAAGTTCATAACTGGCTTGGATGGATACTTGGGGGAAAGGCTTGTTAACCACATCGATGAGACATTTGAATCGATTGTGGGGAAAGCTTTAAGATCAGAGAGTCTTTACCCTACGTCGAAGACTGGGGTTGCATCTACAGAGGAGCCAAAGCCGCAAGCAAGCGGTGGAGGCAAGAATGGTTCTCAGAATAAGAGAAAGCATGATCAGACTAAGGATGTCCAGAAGAAAAAGAATAAGAAGGATGTTGAGTGCTTCAGCTGTGGGAAGAAGGGCCATTATGCTAGTAATTGTCGGGCAAAGCCCGCAGACAGGAAGTGCTTCAACTGTGGCCAAGTGGGACATCACAAGGACAAGTGTCCACAACCCCCTAAAGAAAAGCAGATGGTGAAAGCATATGCCCTTAATGCTATTCCTTCTTCGTCAAATGCCCCAACTGCGGTGGAGAAGGGAAAGAATGTCATTGTCCAAGGTTGGCTTTCTGTTTATGATGTTCTTGTTAGAGTTTTGTTTGATATCGGAGCTTCCAGTTCTTTCATATCTAGTGACCTGGTAGATAAGTTGGGATTGTAGCCCGAGATTGTCGATAGACCTTTAGTAGTGACGAACCCAATTGGTGGTTCGACTAGCCTTAGCACGATTTGCCGTGATGTGGTCTTATCGAGTCATGGATGTATGTTTGTTTGTGATTGCTTTATTTTGGGCTTTACTGGGTTTGGCATTATTTTGGGAGTTGATTGGCTCCAAAGATACGGGGTGATGGTAGACTGTGAGGGCTTTTTTGTGACAGCTATAGCGGATGATGAGCAGAGGGTAGTGTTAGGTGGTCTACCTAGTGATGGGGTAATGGCTAGTTTTCTAAATTCCCTCGACATCCCGCAAGGTGAGTTTTTAGGTTTGCCCGTGGTTGGCCAGTATCTGGACATCTTCGAGGAAGTGACCGGGCTTCCACCACATCGAGAGATTGAGTTCCGTATTGATTTGTTGAAAGATGCCATACCTATAGTGATGCCACTTCGTCATATGGCACCAAGGGAGCAGCGAGAGCTCGGGGTGCAAGTCAACGGTCTTTTGAAGAAGGGATTTATCATAAGGAGTGTTTCTGAATGGGGAGCACCAGTTGTGTTTGCTACCAAGGCGGATGGTTCCCTTCGATTGTGTGTAGACTACCGTGAATTGAATAAAGTGACGAGGAAGAATAAGTATCCTCTACCGCGGATAGATGATTTGTTTGATCAGTTGAGTGGCGCGAGAGTATTCTCCCAGTTGGATCTCGTTACAGGTTTTCATCAGCTTAGAGTGGAAACTGAGAGTATAGCTAAAACGACATTTCGGACGCCGTCTGGATTTTATGAGTGGTTGGTCATGCCATTTGGGTTGACCAATGCGCCAGCATATTTTGTGGATCTTATGAATAGGGTATTCAGAGATCAGTTGAATAAGTTTGTTCTTGTGTTCGTGGACGATATACTTGTCTATTCAAGTACAGAGGGAGAACACAAGGAACATTTGAGGATAGTGATGGAGGTGTTGAGAAAACACCAATTGAAAGCAAAGTTTTCTAAGTGTCACTTCTGGAGAAGGGAAGTGAGATTCTTGGGCCATGCTATTTCAGAGAATGGTATTGCCGTGGATCCTGCGAAGGTGGCTACGGTACAGGATTGGTCTATGCCCAAGAATGCAACGGAAATAAGAAGTTTCTTGGGATTAGCTGGATATTATCATAAGTTTATCCAAGACTTCTCCAAAATAGCAGCACCGTTGATTCAGTTGACCAAGAAGAATCAAGCTTTCGTCTGGGATGAAAAGTGCGAGGATGCATTTAAGAGTCTGAAGGAAAAGTTGACGCACACACCAGTGTTAGTCATTCCTAAGGGGAATTAAGAGATGACGGTATACACAGATGCATGTGATACCGGACTAGGTGCTGTATTGATGCAAGGAGGTAGGGTTATAGCTTATGCAAGTCGACAACTGAAACCACACGAGAGAAGATACCCTACCCATGATTTGGAATTAGCAGCGATCGTATTCGCATTAAAGATGTGGAGACATTATCTCTTGGGAGTAAGATTCGAGTTGTTTACTGATCATAAGTCATTAAAGTATCTTCTCTCTCAAAAGGATCTAAACCTTCGACAAAAAATATGGTTAGAATTCTTGGCTTCCTATGATTTCGATATCACATATACACTAGGAAAGGGCAATGCGGTAGCTTATGCAATGAGTAGAAGACATGCCAGTTTAGGGGCTATATTTCTGGAATGGAAGCAACTGGAGTACATCGCTGGGTATGATTTCAAACCAAAGTGCGAACTAGATCCAGAAATGTTAGCAAGTTTGCAGATCAGACCCACTTTGATTGAGCGGATTGGTTCCAGTCAGAGGAACGATCCTAATCTATTGGAAATCATCTCAAAGTTAGAGATGGGAATCGATAACGAGATGAACAAGTATGGGCTTGATCGAGATGGATGGCTTAGAAAGAATGGAAGACTAGTTGTACCCAATGTCAATGGATTGAGAGATGAAGTGCTTAGAGAATGTCATCACTCAAAACTGACTATACATCCCGGTGGTAACAAGATGTACCGAGACATGAAGCAGACCTACTACTGGGAAGGGATGAAAAGAGACGTTGGGAAGTTTATATCCAAATGCATGAATTGGCAGCTAGTTAAAGCTGAGCAAAAGAAGCCTAGTGGTTTGTTACAACCATTAGAAATTCCATAATGGAAATGGGAACAAGTCTCAATGGATTTCATTGATGGGTTACCAAGGACTAGGTCGGGTCATGATCGCATTTGGGTGATTGTGGACCAATTAACCAAGAGTGCAAGATTTATACCCGTCAAGTCGAATAGAACGGCAGCTAAGTTAGCTGAGCTATATATGAAATGGGTAGTAAGATTTCATGGAATACCCAAAGGCATTGTGAGTGACCGAGATCCGTTGTTCACTAGTGGATTTTGCAGGAGCTTACAAGAGGCGTAAGGATCAGAATTACATCTCAGTACCGCGTATCATCCTCAAACCGATGGTCAGACAGAGAGGGTGAATCATGTATTAGAAGATCTCTTGAGAGCTTGTGTACTGGATTTTGGTGGGTCATGGGATGACCATTTGCATCTAGTAGAGTTTGCATATAACAATAGCTATCAGTCCAGTATTGGTATGGCTCCATTTGAAGCTTTGTACGGAAGACCGTGCAACTCACCGTCATGTTGGGTAGAAACTGGTGAAAAGTTTGTACTTGGACCCGATGCGATAAGAGAAACTTCAGCTAAGATTAAGATTATCCAACAGCGAGTGAAGGCTGCCCAAGATAGGCAGAAGAGTTATGCCAATAAAAGGAGAAGAGATTTAAAGTTCTCCATTGGCGACTTGGTGTTTGTCAAGATTTCTCCGTTGAAGAGCGCGATACGATTTGGCAGGAGAGGCAAGTTGGCACCAAGATTTGTTGGCCCATTCCCAGTTCTCGAACAAGTTGGGAATTTGGCATATAGAGTTGAATTACCAGAGAAGATGGCAGGAGTTCACAACGTATTTCATGTTTCCCAGTTAAGGAAATTCGTACATGACCCAGATGTGACTATTTCACCTGATCGGTTGGATGATATCGAAGTTGAACCCGAGGCGGTTGGGAACTGCAAGCCGACTCATATTGTCGAGTACGATACGAAGCAAATTCGAAGGAAGGCGGTGAGGTTAGTCAAGGTTCAGTGGGGCGAGAACGAGAATGACTGTACTTGGGAGACAGAGGAGAGCATTAGGAAGACATATCCAGAACTCTTTGCCTGGTAAGATTTTCTTTACGATTTAGTTATTCCGCATGCTAGGATAGACTTGTTATGATTGTTTTGCATGTTCGATTGTTGTTTTATGGCTAATAGGCATGCGGGACCCTTTGTGTGTTTTGGTTAAGGAATTTCGGGGGCGAAATTTCTTAAGGGGGAGAATGTAACGACCTGCATTCTACGCATCGCAGGATCGTTGAATATTTATTTCTTTCACATACGAAGTCGTATGGTCATGTAACTTTGGGAGACGACTATTGGGGTCATTTCCCATGTTCTTGATTTTTACCAATTTTTAAATGACCGTTTTGCCCCTAGCTGATACTATTTTGGCCATAACTTTTGACTGGAAAGGAGTTTTGACCTAAAACCAATTCCATTAGATTCGTTTGATGGTTTACCTTTCCGTAGAGTGGTCACATTAGCCAAACGGACTCACCGTTTGGGAGATATGACTGAAACATGTTTCAGATGGTGAAAAACAGCTTAATTGGGCTTAACGGGGTGATTAACAGCTAGGCCCAATGCGAGATTTCGGGATTAGAGGTATTTGAGGGCTGCTACGGTTAGGATTTCGGTTTTTCACTCATTTTCCAGCCGCCACAAACTCTCTCTTCAATCTAACAATGGCCTCCATCATCTAAATACACCTCTAATCACCTCTTAATCAAGTTTTGCTTAAACTACATCAAATCAAGGCGGATTAGCACGAGAATCGAGGTAGAGCTGCTGTGTAAGATTGGGAACAACGCCAAACCGAAGAATATTTCAGTTTTACGGTTTTATTTGTGACTAAGGTGAGTGATTTGCAGAGTTTTGCACTAATTACGGTTAATTAAGGGTAATTAGTGAAGATTAGCGAATTTATACACTAGTAAATTCTGGAAAAATATTTATAAATTCTTAAATAATGTTTTAGACCTCTGTTAGAAACTTGGGTTAATTTGATTAAGTTTTACTAATCATACCATTAGTTTTGCCTAAACATGCTTAAGGGAAAATATGGGTTTTTGGGTATATTTGATCCGTTTTGACATGTTAATTCATTGTTTTGGTGTTTATGGTTAGTTTGCTATATTGCTATGACTGTATGATATGATTTGTGATTGATTAGAAGAGTTAGAGTGGTCGAAAACGTCGTCGTATGGCGTAAAACAGTTGCTGGAAAAGTTGCAGGAAGTTGTGTAGGGTTTCGGATCGGATCGGGTTAGGGGGGCTCGGGTCGGACCGGGGAGCTGAGAAGAGTACCGAACCGGATCAGAACCTAGTACAAGAATGAGGGCTTGGCAAGAAGGAAGGTCTCATGCAAAGGGTGGGAGTTGGGTTGAGGATCAGATCGGATCGGAATGGAACGTGGGATCGGATCGGAGTAAACAAGTTGGAGCAAGAGGAACCAAGGAGCAAAGCACCGAACCGATCCGCATGGAGGAGGTGGACCCGAACCGAACCTCATAGAGGAGGTGGACCCGAATCGAACCATCATGAAGTGGAGCACCGAACCGAACGCGAAGCCTGGGGATGATGTAGCCGAACCGAATCGACTGAAGTAGATTGGACCGAACCGAATTTAACTTCCATCTCTACTACGCGACGACTCTCGTGACAACTCTTTTGAAGACCAACTTCAATTCGACCAAAACCCGAGATGCAAAGGTAGTCCAAATGAGAAGTAGAACTCAGGATCCGGATGGGAATCAATGAGTTCACTTCATGAGTTGGGCTTTGCTGCGGGACGTGTGCTAAGGGGTTGTCAATGTCTATAACTTTGGATCACTATGTGTAGGGGGTACGTGGACGGATTCAGGGCCACAGTTGCCTAGGTACGACTGAAAGGGCTATAGACCAATGAAGTGGGGTCATTTGTAAAGATTTGGTCCTGACTCCATAAGGTTAGCTTGGTGGTAGCAGTAGTTGTACAAGTCGAACTCCATCACTACTTCGATGAGTCTAGTGATTGACAGTGGCGGACATCGTATACTTTACGCACTGAGTGAGTGATGTGAGGATGGTTGCTATGCTTGATTATTTTCCATCACTATGACATGCACACCCCCACCCCCGTATTATTTACACCATATGTTTAGTTGCACCTTAGAGTATTGTACAGTATGTAGTGCTAACTCTTTGGTTGCAGGTCCAGGTTCAGGTATGGTTTAGTATACCTGTTATTGTTCTGTTTAGCTGCTTATCGCTCATACCAGACTTTTTGTTTGACCCGGAGTTTTATGTCTCTTCTTATTACTCTGGGTGCTCTCACGAGCAGACTAGAGACATGCAAGCTGGGTATGCACGAGTAGCTGTTCCGGAGACGAGCAAGAGGCTTCCACGTATGATATATATGGATATTCTCCCTGTGTTGCTGCGGTCACTACTTTGGGCATTAGTGGTGTACCCTTTTTCTTTTGTTTAGAGACAGTAATTTGGAAAGTTGTAATAAGATGTATTTGATTTCCGCTACTCTGATGATGATGTTGATGTTGGTTTTAGTTATCAGCTTATGCACTGTCTCGCTTGTTTATGCCAAGTATATTATTATTATATTTTGTTCCATGCGCTATGAGACATTCTACAGGTTTTCGATTTGTTCATTCTCTTCATTCCTTTCTTTCGCGACCGTTCTGTGCTAGTTGGGCATGGGTACATCGCACCTTCGGAGGAAATGCCGGCTGGTGCGGGGCGTCACACTTTTTATATATTTGGATTTGGTCGGCGGAGTTGCTGGGTGTGGTCGCACCATACCTTGTGATATGGGAAGGGCCATTTTTCCCCGATTCCCATATATATAGGGATAGAGTAAGCGGTGTTTTCTCTCGCTGGGACGTAAGCCGCGGTGATACTTGATTTCCCAAAAGTGCGGATGTGCATTACAGTGTTTTCTCTAGCTAGGACGTAAGCCGTGGAGTATTGCACTACACAATAGATCTTTCGAATCAGGAGCCATCATGATGGAAATCCAACTTTCCAATACGATCTTTGCGGTTTTGATTGTATATCCATATATGGCGACATAGTGGGATGGGGCACTCATGCCGTCTATGATTAATACATTTACTTTCGAAATTGTTTTCTACACTATGCACTTATAGTAATATTAAAAGAGAAATTTCGCGTATCAAGCATGTTTGGCTATTATAAGGTAAAACTTTATCCTCCGGCTTGCGTTGCATTGTGTGATGGGACCTGAGTCTTATAATAGATTCATTTTTCCTAAAAGCATTACGCTGTTTATTTTTGGTATTCTTGGGTTTAAACCTGTTCCATGTAATATGGCGTGATCCCTTGATTTACCTATCTTTAAAATCAAATTAATAACTGTTTTGAGTTCTCATACCAGTCCCATGACTGACTTGGAGTTTATTGTTTTAACCTAAACTCTGGGTGCCCATATTTTCCACACGGACAGCTAGTAGTTTTGGTTTTGCAGATATTATATTCACAGGATCCTGGTTTACAGCTGAAGCGATATTCGGAAAAGCTCTGTATCCGTGTATTTCTCTCAGTTGTATTTTTTATTATTTTTCCGCTGCTATTTAAATGTAAATTAAATCTCTGATATTGTATATTATTTATTCATACTTTGGAATATTCTTGTACTCTGATGTAATTGTTGTAACATCAATAAAATGTTCTTCTGTTTTGTGTTCTGATATGTGTTGTTCTCAAAACAATCCGGGCTTTCCTTTACGGGGAAGTTTGGGTCGTCACAGTGTCACAGACCCTCAGATAATAACCCAAAAAGTGATAATCGTGCGTCACATACCTCACTTCTTACTTAACGGTTTAAACACTGCAAGTCATCTCCATACAAGAAAACACAGAAATTCACAAGAACCCACAGAAACACCTGCATATCTCAGAGGATCTTAGAATATCACTGAAACATAAAGAATCACTGAGACTCATCAAATCACGTAAAGCACTGAAACACTAAGAAACGCTTAGATTCGTTGCTTCGATTATACAGATCTTGGATTAAATAATATCGTATACCACCACGTCCCCTACCGCGGGTATCCTGTACAATTCCTTCACTAACACGCCTTCTCGAACGGTGCAAATGTGTACGGTTTATAATTAAAAACATAGTTTAAGAAAATAGTTTTTGAAATCATAGTTTATTGAAAATTCTTGAAAATCGAAGCATTTGAAAGTCCTTGTATAAATCATATTACTAATAAATCTAAATGCTTAGTTAAAACAATATTTATTTTCCAAAACCATATTCTTTTATTCAAACATTTCGAAAAACGTTTAGAAAAGTTGTGCATGTGTCACAAAAACACTGGTAGTTTCAAATTTTCCATAACAATATCTGTATAATCACGAAATCCAACATTGAAATATTCCAAAGACAATTTCGATTCAAATCCATTCCAATTCAATTATTGGAAATTCTGGTTACTTTTAAAACCCTTTCGAATCCAGTTTATTTATTTCAAAAATAAATGGATTATAATTTTAGTTCAAAACTAGTTCATTTCGATAAAAAATCAATTTTTATCTTTTCAAATATGGAAATTTTCATCCCAATTCTTTCCAAATCATTTCCTATGATTTTACACTAATTATTGATATTTTTAATAATTTTATCAAGGCCCATACAGTCGATTTCCATCAACGGTCATCAAACTGCACTTACAGCGACCTTTTCCAAATTTGATTTGGACATAATTCCAAATCCAACCGTTAGATTTCTAATTTCTTGTATTTGTTAGAATGCTCTTTTCGATACGAACCCAAGGTTCCGGCTTTAGGAGAATCCGACGGTCGGATCTCCCGCAACATCAATTCAAAGTCAATGGTCGAAATTCGCGAACTGCCGCAGCGTGGCGCAGTCTATTCAGGCCATTATAATATATATGTAATATATATATAATATATATATTTCATCGATTTCAATTCAAAACGTATTTTATAAATCGTTTTAACTTCGTTTTTAAAAACGATTTCAACTTCACATTCAATTTCAAATCAAAATTGAATATTCCATATCATCGATATATAAATGATAATATTTTCAAAACTTATATTTTGAAATCACTTCCTTTTCTATATTCATTATAAAAACGAATATAATCGATATAAATATCGTTTGCATCAAAATGGCGCATATCTAATCAACACGGCTTTATATTTTTCAATTACTTCATTATTCTCTTCAACACATGATTTTCTTTTATTCAACACATGAATATATATTTTATTCAACACATGATTTATATTTTCAACACATGAATATTCTCAACACATGAGTTTTCTTTTATTCAACACATGAATATGTATTTTATTCAACACATGAATATTCTCAATGCATGAGTATTGTCCACACATGACTATTTTGTTTATTCAACACATGAATATAATTTATTTTCTAAATTGGAATGAGACCCGCTCAATTACCATATAATATTATTTATATGGATTCCATACAACACATGTATATAATAACAACGATAAATAATCGATCATCATCCAGAGTGCATTCTACACTGTATAAGCATCAAATATAAATATTCAACGCTTATAACAGCCTGTCAATCAATCGATCGACATACAGCTAATTATCGGGATTAGTGTATGTCCAATTTCATCCCAACACCCATGTGGGGTTTCAAACAATCAAACACAGATTTTATTTGTGCAGTTGGGCGATGTGTAAAATTTATCGTCCCAATCAATATCAGTCAAATCGGTGTACATAAACAAATCGTTTGACTTGTAAATGAATATATATTTTATTTCAACACATGAATATATATTTTATTTCAACACATGAATATATATTTTATTTCAACACATGAAATTATTTTATTTCAACACATGAAATTATTTTATTTCAATACATGAAATTATTTTATTTCAACACATGAAATTATTTTATTTCAACACATGAAATTATTTTTCTTCAACACATGAATATATACTTTTCACATCACAATCAACAGTCAAATTTCACAACCCAAACAATCACACAAGTCGTCCATGGTCTGTGGACAACGGGTGTCGGGTGCTACTAAGCACCGTCTGCATCCTAGTATATATTTCAAACTAGAAATAAAAATAAAAGTGAGGAGTTCTCACCGAGAGCTAAACCAAACACTGTGACTCTTCACATGTAGAAAATCTTGCCGTGCTTCCTTTTGTCACTTTCATTGCCAGTATTCACTACATATATAAAAATCACATTTTTATATTGTTGCTATGTATATAAAAATCACGTTTTTATATTACTACTTTATAGATAAAAATTCTATTTTTATACCGCTACTATATAGATAAAAATTCTATTTTTATACCGCTACTATATAGATTAAAATTCTATTTTTATCTTGCTAGTAATATAATAAAAATTATATTTTTATTACTCTACATAAAAAAAAATCACATTTTTATTCTTGCTATAATATAAAAATCATATTTTTTTATTGTAAAAAAAAATAAAAAAATCCTAACTTCATACACGATAAAAATCAAAACTTTATGCGATTATTCACATAATAAAAACACCTTTTCCTTCTTATACCGTTCATATAAAAATTATAACTTTTTATAAACAAAAATCATTCCTTTCATAATCTAAAACCGTATATTTTCTTAACTGAAAATCATATTTAAAAACTGAAAATCATATTTAAAAACTTACTTCAAGGTTTTGTTCGACGGGGGAGGGAGCTGATGCGCTTCAGGAAGAAGAGGGTGTTGTAGGTCTTCGTAGTGGGGGCGGTAAGGGTTTATAGGGATTCATGGTGGAGATGGAGGAGCGACGGGCCATGGGGTAAATCGGAGGTGTGACGACAACAGAGGGTTGCCATGGTGGTGCGGCAGCGAGATTGGGGCCCCTGCGGCTGTGGCGTTCGACGATGAAGCGACGGGGTCGTTTGGGTTTTGGGGGCACTGCGTTCAGATTGGGGAAGGAAAGAGAAGGGGAAGGGGGGAGAGAAGAAGATCGGAGAGGGGAGTGGGGTTCGCTGTAGGTGCGGCGGCCGGTTGAGGGGGAGCGGCGGTGCCAGCCGCGACGGCGGCCTGGAGGGAGTGGGGTTCAATCGGTTTTGGGATTATTTTTTCTTTAGTTGACTTTTGACTGTAAGCAGGGGGTAAGAGAAGTTATATTATATATAAATATATAATTATTTAATTTAATTTCTATAAAGTTGTTTTTTTTCATTCGAACTCAAATCCCAATCCAACGAATGTCGACCCTATCTAATCACCCCCATTCCGAACACAATGGTATATGATTCATAAGCTAATTCGATTGTTTCGATCAGTTTTTGTCAAAATCTATATATTGAATTTGAACACACATTTCAATTTACCGGGACCACATACCGACTCTAAAAATTCCTGGAAAATATTTTCTAGCTTCATATTGACGATACGGTTCTAACAAAACTAATTTCGTCAAGTTCCGAGACTGTTTGAAAAATGGTCATTTTCTGGTCGATCGAAATTGACTGAAACTGTCAAAACACATTTTCTTTTGCCACGCTCACATATTGATTCGAAAAATTACGAATTTTGAAACCTGGCAATAACTTGACATTCCGGTTCAAAAAAAAGTGGTTTCGTCGAAAACAGAGGTCGTTTGCAAAATTTCCATTTTTAAGGGCCAAAATTCCATTGCGACTATTCTGAATTTTCAACTGGACGTATCTTTTGATTCCCGCTATGAAATTTCAATTTTTCGGATTCGTTGGAAAGATATTCTCAAATAGATTCAAATATTTTTGGTTTCGCCAAAATCCGGTTTATTTTGAATCCTGTACATTACTTTGAACTTTGAAATCGAATTTTCAAACTACCACGCCATTTTCAATTCGTTTTATAATTTAAAATAAATATTTATATTCAAACGTCGATCTATATAAATATATACGTTCTAATTCTATTCAAAATAAATTTCTCGTCGGTATTATTTAAAATAATCATTTTAAATATTCAAAATTCGTCAAAATTGCCAAAATAAAAATTTTAAATTGGCTCAGAATTTCCGGGTTGTTACAGGTAGTACCACTGACATGGTATTCACACAAGGTCACCAATTTCACTAGAAGACCATAAGAAAACACTGATTCTTACTATTGAAACTATCACTAATTCCACACTTGAGTTCATGGAAATCTTTTTTAATATAGTAAGTGTAGAAATAGTGTCTTAAGCAAAGAAACAATGTCAGAAATTCCCCCAAAAATATAGTACAACGAGTGACCAAACACAAGGAAATTGTCACACATATGAACAAGTTCTTGACGATTGTCAATTTCGAGGCTAAATTTTGGCTACCAAATCAACTCGAAATTAAATGAAACTAGTACACAACAACTAGAGAACATTGTGAACATAATGGAAAAGGAAATTCCCAGTTTCATTCAGAAGTGGCGATGATACACAGTTCTAAATATGAGCTTCGTCGAGATATCAGCTCAGAAATGAACTTATCTCGACGAACTATCAATTTTGAGGTCCAATCCGAAAGACTAAACCAACCCGGAATTTCTTTAAATTTAGTAGAAATAACTAGAGAATATTGTGAACATACTGCAAAAATAATTTCTCAAATTGATTAAGAATTGATAAAGATACACAGCTCTCAAGCTGAGATTTCGTCGGTATTTCAGCTCAGAGATGTGTTATATCGACGAACTACCAACTTTGATATTAAATTCGGATGATCAAATCAACCCATATTTTAATCAAAATTGGTACGCGACAACTAGAGAAAAATGTGAACACGCAGCACAAAGAATTTCTCGAATTCGTTAAGAATTGGCAATTGTGATAGCCCGTAACTTCCCCGGTAAGGAAAGCCCGGATTATCTTGAGAACACGACATAATAGAACGCAAACAGAAGAATATTACAACAATTCCATCAGATACAAGAATATACTGAGTACGAATAAATACCAGAGATTACAATAAATTACATAGCAGCGAAAAAACAATACAAACACAATTGAAAGTAATACACGGATACAAAGCTTTCCGAGCATCGTTCCAGCTGTAAATCAGGATCCTGTGAATATAAATCTGCAAAACCAAAACTATTAGCTGCCCGTGTCGAAAATAGGGGCACCCAGAGTTTAGGTTAAAACAATAAACTCCAGGTCAGTCATGTGACTGGTGTGAGAACTAAAACAGTTATTAATCTTTATTTTAAAGTTCGGTAAATCAAGGGACCCCGCCGTATAACACGGAATGGGTTTCCTCCCAAGAATACCAGTGCATAAAACAAACAGCGCAATGCTAAATAAAGAAAAATGAAGCTATTATAAGACCCAGGTCCCATCACACAATGCAACGCAAGCCGGAGGATAGGGTTTTTACCTTATAATAGCCAAAGCATGCTTGATACGATTAAAACACATTATTTTGATATTTCTATAAGTGTATAGTGTCAAAACAATTTCAATCACAAATATCAATTATAGGCGGCATGAATGACCCATACCACTATGTCGCCATACTAGGTTCTACAAATAAAATGGCAATATCACGTATTGGAAATTGGATTTCCGTCATGAGTCGAGGCAAGGGGTAAGCTCCTCTTCGTTTGAGACACTCTAGCAAATGTCTCAGGACCCCACTATGATCCTTGGAATCGGTTGGGCCGGTCCTCACCTAACTTTGGAGGATTGGCAATTCCTGAACACACGTTTCCCGGTCCTAACAGACCTATATCCGAGGCGCCTCGCATTCCAACAACCACACAGGTGAAAAGTATATAAATGTCAGCCAGTTTAAGCACTGACACCACCACTAGCGAGAAAGAAACGTCGTGTTCTCCCAACGGTCCGTATCCCGTTTTTGACTCATACCGAGGTGTGAGGCTCGCGAATTCACATCATACACAAAGCTGCGCCACACAGGCCGTGCTTTGATCATCAACCACAAGACTTTGCTTTTCAACAGAAGCCTTGATTATCTGCCACTTAGGCGTGCCACACAGGCAATTCACTCCATGCGACTGATGTCCATCGATATACAATCTCTGAGCTCGTACGTCTCATAGAAGGGAGTTAAGCAAGAGAATAAATTCTCCGCCGCCAAACAGATGTATATTTAATAGAGATCAATCAACACAGAATAAAATCCAATGTCAGACACACAATCCATTTACAAGTTCGTTCTGGGTCTGAACGAAACCGGAGGCACTTTCCTCGCATATCCATCGATCTCCAATTATGTGCGGACGATCACCAACTGATTCCCTCATTTTGGGTGTACAACCCAATCAAGATCATCAGTAATCACCCAAACGATGTGAAGACTTCCGGTCTTCGACCACCATCTTCATCTTCGACATATCGTCGAATTGGTTATTCAGAATGGGTATAAACCTGGCCTTTCCGAATAACCCGCGTATATAATAAACACGTGTTACACAAACACAACCTCCGCCTCATTCCAATTCAGAATATTCTTTTATTCAAAATTTTCACATTCTTTGGGAAAGGTTCCCATTAATTTTATCAAAGATAAATTCCTCTAAATTTATTCTTTAATCTTCCTTTGGATATCATTTCAAACCGTATTATGGTTTTCCAAACTAGTCGGGATCAGCGAACCACACCGAAGTAATTATTTATTTTATTTCCCAATCCCAACCTATTTATCCCACGGAGCAAAACTGGTAATACTCCATATCTAACACCACGGTATTATCGGTAAAATTAATTACCATTTCACGTTCAAATCTAATTAAAGATTTAACTATCGCTTTGGAGCAAAACTGGTTGTACTCCAATCTCGATCACCCTTCAGATTTGATAATTTAAATAATCAATTCACTTTAAATCTAATTAAAGATTCATTAAATTCCACTTAGTTTTAATCTTCCCAAAAATCAACATCCTGACTTTAACTGGTTTAAAGAACCAATGTCATCTAAAGCACGGTTCACGATAAACCCAAAATCACATTCTATTGTTAATCGGGTTAAAGAACAGGTGTTATTCAAAACACCGCTCACGATAAACCCAAAAACCAATTTAAATTCAGTTCCAATTAATACTATTTAATTGGTACACTTCATTAAATCTAAATAGAAGGATTTGATCTTTTTCTCTATTGGGTTTAAGAATAGTGTTAATGAAGACACCATTCACGACAAACCCAAATCACATTTGAAATTAAATACAAAACTCCGAATAGAAAATATATCGGCTTATATTCAATATCAAATTCTACAACCAACAAATATCGTATTGGAAATAACGATATAAATATATCTTTCAAATTCCCATAACAATATCTGTATAATCACGAAATCCAACATCGAAATATTCCAAAGACAATTTCGATTCAAATCCATTTCCACTTCAATTATTGGAAATTCTGATTATTTTTAAAACCACTTTCAAATTCAATTTATTTATTTCAAAAATAAATTGATTTTAATTCTAGTTCAAAACTAGTTCATTTTGATAAAAATCTATTTTTATCTTTTCAAATATGGAGTTTTTCAGCCCAATTTTTCCCCAAATCATTTCTTTTGATTTTACACAAATTATTGATATTTTTAATAATTTTATCAAGGCCCGTACAGTCGATTTCCATCAACGGCCATCGAACTGCACTTACAGCGACCTTTTCCAAATTTGATTTGGGCATAATTCCAAATCCAACAATTAGATTTCAAATTTCGAATATTCATTGGAAAGCTATTTTCGATACGAACCCAACGGTTCCGGTTTTAGGAGAATCCGACGGTCGGATCTCCCATAATGTCCATTTGAATTCAATGGTCGAAATTCACGAACTGCCGCAGCGTGGCGCGTTCTATTCAGGCCATTATATATATAATATATATATTATATATATTTCGTCGATTTCCTTTTAAAACGTATTTTATAAATTATTTTAAATTTGTTTCAAAAACAATTTCAACTTTCATTTCAAATTCAAATCAAAATCGAATTTTCCATTGTAAATTCTATTCACTTTCATTTCTATTTGATTTCAATTCAAATCGATTTCAATTCAATTTCAATTCAATTTCAATTTCTAATTCATTCAATTCGATTCGAATTTCTTTTCTATTCAATTGAATTCGAATTCATTTTCTAAATATTCGATTTTTAAATCTCTTTTCAATATTCATTATAAAAAACGAATATAATCGATATAAATATCGTTCACGTCAAAATGGCGCATCTCTAATCAACACGGCTTTATATATTTCAATAAATTCGTTATTCTATTCAACAAATGAATATTTTCTTCAACACATGAATATATATTTTATTCAACACATGAATATATATTATTTCTTACTTACAATAAAAGGGTGAATTTTATTGTATAAATATATTTTTTATTCAACACATGAATTCTCAACACATGAGCATCGTCAACACATGACTATTTATTCTATTCAACACATGAATTTCTTTTACAATATTCTTTATTTTCCAGTTGGAACGAGGCCCAATTTATTACCATATAATGTTAATTATATGGATTCCATACAACACATGTATATAATAGCAACGATAAATAATCAACCATCATCCAAAGTGCACTACACAACTGCATAAGCGTTAAATATGAATATTTAACGCTTACACAGCATGTCAATCAAACGACCGACAAATCACTAAACAATTAGGATTAGTGTACGCCAAATATCATCCCAACACCCATGTGGGGTTTCAAATCAACAAACACTTATTTTTATTCACACACACACTTTAAAAATAATATTTTTGATGATCAAATATTTTTAACCATATAAATATTTTATTTCATTTCACATCACATCATACAATCAATTTTCAAAACCCATCAAACAATCAAACATACAAGCCATCCATGGTCTGTGAACGACGGGGTCGGGTGCTGCTAAGCACCGTCTGCATCCTAGTATATACTTTTACCTAGAAAACAAGATTTAAAGTGAGAAGTTCTCACCGACTAGCTAATCCAATACCACGACTCTTCATATGTAGAAATCTTCGTCGTTCTCGCCTTTTGTCACTTTCACTGTCCGTAGCCACTACATATATAAAAAATCACATTTTTATATTGTTGCTATGCATATAAAAATTACATTTTTATATTGCTATTATATAGATAAAAATTCTATTTTTACACCGCTACTATATAGATAAAAATTCTATTTTTACACCGCTACTATATAGATAAAAATTACATTTTTACACCGCTACTATATAGATAAAAATTCTATTTTTACATCGATGTTCATATAATAAAGATTATATTTTTATCACGCTATTCTCTATATAAAGATTTTGCCTTTTCAAATATAAAGATTTCTCCTTTTCAAATATAAAGATTTCGCCTTTTCAAATATAATAAAAATCATATTTTTTCTCTTTCTATAATATAAAAATCATATTTTTATATCACTAAAATTATATTTTCTACAACTCTGTTACATATATAAAAATCGAATTTTATTTCAAATTCATATACATAAAAAAAATCGAACTTTTCATATGTAAAATCCTAGCTTTTCATTGAATTAAAACCAAAGAACAAAACTTACATCGATTGGTTTTTTTTCTTCAATCGAGGGGGGTTCCCTTTGCTGCGTTCGGATTGGAAAGAGGGTGGAGGAGGAAGAAAGGGGGGAGCTGCGGCGGTGGAGGCGTTTGGGGATTTCGAGATTGTAACGACCCGGAAAATCTGAACCAATTAAAATTTTTTAAATTGGCTAAAATAGTGGATTATAAATATTTAAAATAAATATTTTAAATAATAGCAATGAAAAGTGAGTTTGAATCGACGTTTGAAAATAAATATAATTACTTTGAATTATAAACGAGGCCTGAAATGGCGCGGTAGTTTCAAAATTTGAATTCAAACTTTGACTGACTATACCGGGTGCAAAACAAAACGGATTTGAGTGAAACAAAAAATATTTAAATCTGTTAGTGAATACCTTTCTAATGAATCTGAAAAATCGAAGTTTCATAGCGGGATGCAAAAGTTATGGCCAAATGAATTTTCTGAAAGGTCGCTATGGAATTTATATAGCCCATGATATTGGCCATTTTGCAAACGACCTCGGAATTCGACGAAACCACTTTTGTTGGATCCGGGATGTGAAGCTATTGCTAGATTTCAGATTTCATAATTTTTGAAGCTAGTATGTGAGCGTGGCAAAGGAAAATGTGTTTTGGTCAATTACAGTTAAATTGGATCGACCAGAAATGGGCCTTTTTGCAAACGGTCTCAAAATTCGATGAAACTAGTTTTGTTGGGACCATATCGTCAAAACATAGCCAGATTTATTTTTCTGGAATTTTTCGAATCAGTTTGTGGCCCTGACAATTTGAAATGTACGTTCAAATCGAATATTAAATGTTATATATTTTAAATTGAATGAAAACTGACTGAAACATTCGAATGGGCCTTCGAAACATATCCCATTGTGCTCGGAATAGGGGTAAAACGCTAGGGACGACAGTCGTTGGGTTTGGATTGGTGTTCGTGTGTGAAGGAGGGTATTTTTGGAAAAAATATATACATAAAATAAAAAAATCCTATTGGCCCATTCCCCACTCTCTCTCCCCGCTCCCTCTCTCCTCTGGACGGAAATACGTTCGAAACTTCCCGACCAAATCGCCGCCGCCACGCCCACTTTCAGCCCCACCTCCAGTTGAGTTTTTCGTCTGCCTCTTCCTCCTCTTAAAATCCGTATAGACCTTGCCTCCTGTCGAGTAGTGGTTCGTGAGTTAGGGACCCCCAAAGTTCCTCTGCGTTGGCCTCGATTTCACCGCCCACCGTGGTGCGAGCTCAACACCACCACCGTCGACTGGAAGCTCTTCCGACCCTCTTCGACGTAATATCCTCAGATTTTGGCATCGTGCTTCGGTTTGGTCGAATTATCAAAACCTAGTTTTGAATGTTTTGCAAAAAGGTTCGGTTCTGATTATTTTTAACTATTTTAACACTTTTTAGTGTTGCAAACTTTGAAAAATCATATCTTTTTCATGTGTTGACGAAATTCAGTGAAACAAGAGACAGTGGACTCGTGTGGACGTCTTCTACCTTCTAGAAGAGACCGCATATTTTTCTGAGCCTTCTACTATTTTTGGTGGAGTGGAACCCAATGTGAGATTTCTAAATTATAAGCGATATGGAAAACGACGATGTATAAATTATATAGTCGATGTATGAGTTATATAAGTGTGACAATCCCAAAATCCGAGGGGTGGTATTAAGGATAATCATTGGAAAATAACACATTAATCATCATAGCAGAGAACAGATAATAGCAAAAACAATAAATAGAATAAATTTACATGGATATGACAGCGGAATCACAACATGTAATAACATCAGAATAACATAGCGCGGGATATTACTTAGTAAATAAAAGGAAAGTGATCAGTCATCATCGCCAGAGGCGGAATACATACATCCAGTGAGACATAATAAGGGTATCAGTCTACATCGCCGAAGGCGGAACATATACATAATATAAGAAATACAGAAAGTAAATCAGTCTGCATCGCCCGTGGCGGAATCATAATATAAGAACAATAATGGTGGAAAATGTCAAAGTCGTCTCTGTGAAGTCAGCCTCGCCATTAGCCAAAAATGCACTCTATGCAGCAGTGCAGAGCCAAAAACAACCTGTCACCTGTGAACTAGGCTGCCCGTGTGAAAATAAGGGCACCCACGTTTGCAAAGTGAAACAAACAACGAGTCAGTCATGGGGACTGGTATGAGGAATCTATTTAATAGTTTAAACAACAGTAATAAGCAAATCATAGGACCACGCCACTTTCGCGGAACGGGTTTACTCCAGTGATTGCTGGTGCATTTAAAACAAAGTAAATTCTTTTAAAACAACGCAATGCTTTTTGAAAGAATGAAGCCATTATAAGACTCAGGTCCCATCACACAATGCAACGCAAGCTGGAGGATAGAGTTTTACCTTATAAGGGCCAAATATGCTTGATACGTATAAAGCAAAATCATTTGATATTATTACTAGTGCATATATGTTTCAAAAATGAATAGCATCATAAATATCAATCATAGGCGACATGAGCATCCCATGCCACTATGTCGCCATATATAAGTTACAATTGAATCCGTTATCTCATATTGGAAATTGGATTTCCGTCATGAGTCGAGGCAAGGGGCAAGCTCCTCTCCGCTTCGAGACACTCTAGCAAATGCCTCAGGACTACACACTCTGGGTAGCCCCTGGATCGGCTGGGCCGGTCCTCTCTTACGTTTGAGGATTGGCAATTCCTGAACACACGTTTCCCGGTCCTTATAGACCTATAATCGAGGCGCCTCGCATTCCAACAACCACATAGGTGAAAAATAGATATATATGTCAGGGCTGGTAAGTCACTGACACCACCATAGCTAGAAAGAAACTTCGTGCTCTCCCAGCGGCCCGTATCCCGTTTTTAACTCATACCGGGGTGTGAGGCTCGCGAATCTACGAAATACACAAAGCTAGGTCACGTAGACCGTGCTTTGATCATCATCCACAAGACTTTACTTTGCAACAGAAGCCTTGATCACAGCATCTTGGCATGCCACATAGGAAGTCCACTCCATACGATTGATTTCCATCGATATATAACCCCTGAGCTCGTATGTCTCAGAGAAGGGCGTTAAGCAAAAGAATAAATTCTCCACCGCCAAACAGATATATATTTAACAGAGATCAATCAGTATAGAACAAAATCTAATGTCAGACACACAGTCCATTTACAAGTCCGTTCTGGGTCTGAACGAAACCGGAGGCGTCAAATTCCTCGTATATCCGTCCAATCAACACATACGTTCAGACGGCTACTACTTCCGTCCCTTTCCGGTAGCTACTCCGGTCAGGAACCTCAGTAGCGCCCATCCAACCGATACGAAGATCGTCGGTCTTGAATCGTCTTTGCATTTTCCAATTCGAATCGCTCGATAAATTATTTGAAATGAGGGTTAGCTCGGCCTTTTCAAATAATTCACGTCATTAGAATTTAAATCGATTCTTTTTATGGTTATATTATTCGACATCCATCATTCAGTTCTTTAGTGTTATTTTCGCGTCAAACACATACAACCATCAAATATCAAACAATTCAAGCCCAGTTGGTTTATCTTCAATCAATGTTGCTTATAATATTTTATAACGATTTTTCGCCATTTTTATTTATTTAAAAATGGCCATATTTAATTAAACGACGTTTCAGGTCGTGTCGTGGCACTGGCGCTGTTTTTCCCTTAATTTGTTTTACACATATCGGAAAATCTAACCGTTGGATTTCTACAAAGTCTATATCAGTGGGAAGATATTCCCAAAGCGAACCCAACGGTTCCAGTTTCGTGAGAATCCGACGGTCGGATCTTCCACACTAGTCGTTTGAAGTTACGGTTTCAAAATTCGAACTGCAGCGTCGTTATTCAATTAAATTAAATTATATTATATTTATATATAAATGTAAACGATTCTGGCGCTGTTTTTCTTCAGATTTGAATTAAACATTCCGGACAATCCAACCGTTGGATTTTTACAAGGTTGGTGCCGTTGGAAAGATATTTCCAAGGCGAACCCAGCGGTTGCGGTTTCGGGAAAATCCGATGGTCGGATTTCTCGTACTAATCGTTTCAAATTACGATTCTGAAACACGAACTGCACGGCCTCTATTCCTTTTAATTATATTTATATTTATATATATAAATATAGTTCATTCTATAATTTCAACTATAGTTCATTCTATATTTTCAACTTCGTTTTCACTTCAAATATTTCACTAACGCCTTAATATTTCGAAAAATTTCGCCATAACCTCCTTTGTACGGGGAGGGGTTTGGAAATTTATTGGGCCGTGTTAGGTACCCAATAAATCCTAAAAAGCATCCACATATTTATAGTGATATATTCTGGTGTTTACGGGGGAGTATGTACTGATAATCACTCCAGAGAATAAATTCTCGTCACCCCGTTTCCGTGTGGAAATAAATAGTCCATGTGCCGTATCTAATAACTAGAGCGACGTGATTATTGTCAACTCTAGACCCGTGTGGGGTTTTTATTAATCTGGCAATTTATCGTTATAATTTATATAGTCCATATCAGTCATCAGTTCAACCTGTAATATATAGTCATCGCCATACAAGCCTCTTGCTCGTATGGTAAATCTTCCACCTCGTCACACAAGCTCCAGTTGCTTATGTGGAATATGATGAAGTATGCCTATCGTCAAGAAGTATGCCATGTAGTGTAGTTCAAAATTAATTGTTACTATCCTATGGCGTTATTTATTATTTCACACAGAATAACCAGCACTCCGCATCCAATGGCATTCACAGGAGTTGATATATAAATAAAATTGCGCAGCCAACTCATCAAGGTTTACCTATTTGTCGGGCACGCAAATAATTTCTTTACTCTACAGCTAATCCATTTTTCCTGTTCAACACATGTATATATATGCAGAACAAAGCTAATAATAATATTTCTAGCAAACTATTATTTATTTCAACACGTGTGTATTTTTATCTAAGCGTATACATGATAAAAGAAATATTTTTATCATCAAAAAAATATTTATTCGACACGTGTGTATTTTTATCTAAGCGTATACATGATAAAAGAAATAGTTTTATCATTAAAAATATTTATTCAACAAGTTTGTATTTTTATCTAAGCGTATACATGATAAAAGAAATATTTTTATCATCAAAAAAATATTTATTCGACACGTGTGTATTTTTATCTAAGCGTATACATGATAAAAGAAATATTTTTATCATCAAAAATATTTATTCGACACGTGTGTATTTTTAACACTTCATCTTCACAATAAAGGTGTAGTTTTTATTGTCTATTCATTTTATTTTTAACAGATGATAACATTCAACACATGAATTTCAACTCGACGAACAAATTGCAATTCAACACATGAATATTCTATATAGTTTGTATATATATAAAAATGTGATTTTTATCGCGAAAGCTATTTGTTTAAATTCAAATAATATTCAACACATGAATTTCAACTCAACGAATGAATTGCAATTCAACACATGAATATCAACTCAACGAATGAATTGCAATTCAACACATGAATATTCTATATAGTTTATGTAATTTATTTCAATGGATGAAAATTATTCTAACACATAAATATTTCAGAAAATTTCGGCAGCATAACGGCAGGGTAGTTAAAACCGGGACCGTCCCTAGTACGGCTCCTCGCTCTACCTTAAAACCTCGCGGTTTTTGACAATGGGGATCATGCATCTAGTTCGCACGCAGGCGGCATGTTTTATTTTCAATTCCACAATCCTATTCTAATTTGTTTCAACCACAAGAGGGTATTTTTCAACCACAAAGGTATTTTTCAACCATAATATCAACCACAAACAATTATTTCCAACCATTCGTCATACCATATAATATCACGTCAATCACAAGCAATAAATATCGTCCATGGTCTGTGGACGAGGGGAGTATATATATATATATAATATAATAATTCACTTGCATTTCATCACAATTCAAGGCATATATGTTTCATTCAACGCTTGTATAATTTATACATCGCTAATATAACTTATACAACACATGTACATGAGGTATACAATGCGTATATAATTTACACTTCGCTTATATAATTTATACAACGCGATTTCATTCACACAAATAGTTTAGATTCCTCACATTGGTTATTGCAGTGCTAAAAATCGTAGGAAGGTCAGAAAAATCCGTGGCTTCTTCTAGAATGTAGAGAGCCTCCTTGCAGTCACGGTGTCTCCTGTTTCATCGAATTTCTTTAACATAGCAAAAAGATACGATTTTTACAAGTTTGCAACGCTTTATAGTGTAAAAATCAGTTGAAAATAGGTTTAGCCGTATACCTCCTTTGTGCTCGAAAACTAGGGTTCCACTTTTCGGCTAAACCGCGAAGCGATAGGACGAACGGCCAGCGCTGCGTCGAAGAGGAAGGGAAGAGCTTCCCAACGCTACCCGAGATGATCGGCTCGGTGGTCCCTAGCACCCACGGCGGCGGCGCGAAGTTCGAGCTTTCTCGGCGCGATATCTCCCTCTACACTCAACGATAAATCTTGAAGTTGCTATGGATTTGAAGATCTCTGAACGCTCTTCAAAATGGATCTTAGTTTGTTTGATTTCGTTGTGTGGTTGTGGAGAAATTGAAGAGAGAAGTTCGGAGCAAATTTCCGCGTCGCGCCTGGAAGAACGATGAGGGAGATGAATTCTAATTGGTCGGCTCCCTTTTTATTTTAATTTTTAATTTATTTAATTCCAAAAATACCCCCTTCCATAGACGAACTTGAAATCAAACCCAACGACTGTCACCCCTAGGTAAATACCCCCATTCCGAACACAATGGGATATGTTTCGCTGGCCAATTCGACTGTTACAGTCATTTATTTTTCAAATTAAAATATAAAACATTCGATATTTAATTTAAACGTACATTTCAATTTGCCAGGGCCACAAACTGAATCGAAAAATTCCAGAAAAATAAATCTAGCTTTGTTTTGATGATACGGTCCTAACAAAACCAGATTCATCGAATTCTGAGCTCGTTTGAAAAACGGCCATTTTTTTAGGTCGACCCATTTTAACAGAACTTGACCAATCACATTTTCTTTTGCCCCGCTCACATACTAGCTTCAAAAATTACGAAATTTGGAACTTAGCAATAATTTGACATCCCGGACCCAACAAAAGTGGTTTCGTCAAATTCCGAGGTCGTATGCAAAATATCCATTTTCAAGGGCTATATATGCTATATAGCGACCTTTCTGAAAATTCATTTGGCCATAACTTTTGATTTCCGTTATGAAATTTCGATTTTTCGGATTCGTTAGAAAGGTATTCATAAACAGATTTAAATATTTTTAGTTTCGCTAAAATCCGTTATATTTTCCACCCGGTACAGTCAGACAAAGTTTGTATTCAAAATTTCAAACTGCAATACTATACCCAATTCTATATTTTATTGAAATATGCTATTTCAACTATTCAAATTCTTTGGTAATAACCAAAATAAAAAACATTAAATTGGTTCACATTTTCCGGGTTATTACAATCTCCCCCACTTAAAACTTTTCGTCCTCGAAAAGGAAATAACAGCTAAGTAGGAAATAAAATGTAAATGCAAAGTATTTTAAAGGTACCTTGCACCGGAGTTATTCAGAGATGTCCACTCTGCCTTTGGGATAGGCTTGTTTAATGCTTTCCTCAGTTTCCCAAGTACAGTCTCTAGGATCACTACTCCACTGCACTTTGACTAGATGAATCTTTTTCCTCCTTAGCTCTCTAGTTTCTTTGCCAACTATCTTTAATGGCTCTCTTTTGAGTGCTAATTCTGGAGTTATGTCAATATCATGTTGCGCTGCTTCTTCCACAACAAGATCTGGATCATGAACATGTTTTCTGAGTTGAGATACATGGAACACATCATGTATACCAGGCAACCAATTAGGTAATGAAACCCTATACGCAAGAGTTCCAATCCGTTCAAGTATAGGAAAGGGACCAATAAATCTCGGTGCCAACTTCCCAGTCTTGCCAAATCTGATTACTCCCCGCATTGGAGAAACTCTTAAATAAACATAATCGCCAACGGCAAACGATATATCCCTTCTTCTCGCATCAGCATAACTTTTCTGTCGGCTCTGTGCGGTTTTCAATCGCTTCTTAATGAAATCGACTTTATCCGATGCCTCTTGAATCATATCGGGCCCTAACACAAGTTTGTTGCCAGGTTCTACCCAACATGCGGGAGATCTGCACGGTCTACCGTATAATGCTTCAAATGGAGACATTCCCAAACTTGTTTGATAACTATTGTTGTAAGAGAATTCGGCTAGATGTAAGTGATCTTCCCATGAGCCTCCAAAATCAATAACGCAAGCCCGTAGTAAATCTTCTAGAATTCTATTCACCCGCTCGGTTTGGCCATCTGTCTGAGGGTGATAAGTGGTGCTTAGATTCAATTTGGTTCCCAATTCTGTCTGGAATGCTTCCCAGAATTTGCTAGTAAACAGGGGATCTCTATCGCTGATTATATTGAGCGGCACTCCATGTAGTTTAACTATTTCTTTGAAGTAAATCTGTGCTAGACTTTGAGCCGTTCTGTTGGATCAGACAGGTATGAAATGTGCAGTCTTCGTGAAGCGATCTACGATTACCCATATACTGTCGTTTCCTTTCTTAGTTCGAGGCAAGCCATCAATGAAGTCCATCGAGATTTGTTCCCACTTCCATCCTGGAATTTCTAAGGGTTGTAATAATCCAGCTAATTTCTGCTGATCACTCTTAACTAGCTGGCAAGTGGAGCATCTGCTAACATATATTGAAATATCTCTTTTCATCACCTTCCACCAGAATGCACTACTACAAAAGTGGGCATATTCGACACTAATTTGTGTGCATTGCATGAAAAGTGTGGCGAAAGCTACGATTTCTTCGAGCTTCTGCAACAGCATTCATATGTTGTTGCATTATACGTGGATGCACTGTTGCGGTGGGAATTTTAGTGTTCTGATGTGCAACACCAGTTCAAAGCGTAGCATTACGTATATATAATCCAGCTCAGCTATCCACGTTATCAACATATAAAAACCCCAACCGTAGATGAAAGATTAATCCAACGGTTCAAACCATCTGTGGATCTGATGATCTTAATGTTAGCCATCATCCAATCATTGACAGCCACGTCATTTCATTCTTTTGACGAAATTTTGGCGCGATCTTCTCCCTTCATGAAATCGTTTTCTTCTCTATCTTCTAATCGTTTTCCCCCCTTTTTACTATTGACAAAAATTTAAACCTAAATTCATGTCAGTATCGATCCTCTCCTCGACAGCAAATTCTATTCCGAAAAGGATGAAGCTTTGAAACGCTTTCTAGTTTTGATTGCTCAGGGCGCTGACATCGCCAGTTTTTTCCCTCAGGTTCAGTTTGTATTGCACTGTGAATTAGTTGCGCTTATTATAGATTGGATTATGAGTAATTAGTAATTAGTTCATTTGTTACATTTTGGAAAACCCATTCGCTTATGAGTAATTAGTTGCGCTTATTATTGATTTGGGATTATGCTGAGGTTTATTCGAAAATTATACCCAGCAATAAACCATGAGAACCGGGCTACTGGCATGAAAAAGACATTGGTTTATTATAGAGGTTGAGCTAGTTAAGGAATGGGGACTGCGATTAATTTGCACTGCTTGAGGTTCATACCTTACACTGCGGTTAATTTGTATGCTTGAGGTTAATTTGCACTGCGGTGTGTATGCACTGCGGTGACATCCGAATTTTAAGCCTCTTACCGCAGATTTTGACAAAATCTGAAGCGGGCACTCAAGCATTTTCGTTTTATTACAATACACATCATACACGCAGTGCATATATACACTCACAAGTATACACGCACGCACAAGTATACACGCACAAGTATCATAAGTATACACGCACAAGTATACACGCACAAGTATCACAAGTATACAAGCTCAAGTATAATAAGTATACACGCACAAGTACACACGCTCAAGTATCATAAGTATACACGCACAAGTATCACAAGTATACAAGCTCAAGTATCATAAGTATACACACACAAGTACACACGCTCAAGTAGACACGCACAAGTATACACGCGCGCACAAGTATACATGCACACACAAGTATCTTAAGGCAGCCATCTGAAGGCACGCACAAGTATACACGCACAAGTATCATAAGTATACACCAGAGACATACGCAGAGATTTTAAAAAATCACCAGGATTCACAAACAAAACAACGTACCATTCACAAACATTCAAAAACATTCACCAGCATCCATCATCAGTCATCACCAGTCATCACAAACTTCCACAACCACACAAAGTTTCACAAATATTCACAAAATTTCAAGCCAAAAATCATTACCAGCAGAATAAAACCAACATCCACAAACATCACCCGTCACACATCAGCACCAGCATCCATGTCAGAGTCATTGTCCATGTCAGAGTCATTGTCTATGTCAGAGTGGCTGTTAAGGATAGAGCATAGTCAGCGACCAAACCAGAATTTCTTGTTGTGGAGGGCAAAGTGATCTTTGGATGATCAAACTTCAATAGGTATGTTAATTCTATTTCTATAAACATTTTGTGATCCACCTAATATATTATATGATCAAACTTCTATTTCTGTAAACATTTTGTGATCCACCTAATATATTATATGATTCAATTCTCAAATAATGTGATCCACCTACGAGTTTATATGCCTTAATTATCAAACAATTTGACATGTAACACACATTAATTATCAAACAATTTGACATGTAACCACATCTGAAGGAAATTCAAGCCATACAATAACAGTGTCTCAAATTCAATCCACACAACCACATCTATGTACAACTAACAGAGCACCAGTTTGTATTATTATTTCAGAATCTTGGGTGGGGCATTATAACCTTGTATGTATGTATGTGAGTGTGTGCATGTGTGGTTGTGTCTCACTATAAGAAACTGTGGATGGAAGTAAAATTTACCTATGATCACAAAAAAATGGTACCACCGGTTCCTCCCTATTGCTCACAAACAGAATTTCAGGCTTCGTCAAAGGATGAGTATGTGTGGTGCGCTCAACCCTAATGATGTATTTCTTGTTGTCGAATCGAGCAGCAAAAACATTCTCCAAGCCAATGCCTTCATAAAATTCCATTTTCAGGTATAATGATCTATGGTCAATTCGAGACCAATGACAGTCGTCAATTTCACACACATTTCCCATTGGCGTCATTAATTCTTTTATTGCAGGAACATTTGTCTTCAGGAACTCGGGAAAGCCAACAACTCTGGCCCATGATTCTGCCTCGAACGCTGGTTCAAGCTCAAATTCTTCAGCAGACCTTTGTTGCACATAAAAAGCACCTCCAATTTTTGTAAAAAGTTTCAACATTAGCGCATGATCACGCGTACTGTAAGATGTGCATGTTATTAGAAAAGAGTTTTTGGGTATAACCCGTATAGTCCACTCCTCATTAAGCTTCAGCGTATGCCTAAGCGTGAGATGCACAAATTCGTAAGTCCAATGTCCTGAAAGAACAGTGGCAGTGATGCATAGTGAAGAGTCCTCCATTGTTTTTTTTAACTTTTGACGATGGAGTTTTGTTTAGGAGTTGAAGATGTAGATGACGATATGCTTCTGAAGCTTTACAGGATATGAAGTGACACACTGTACATGGCAGTAATATGGGAACTGAAAACTTTTTGCTCAGAAGACGAATGGCCATATGAAATTGCTTATTTGTTGGCTGGCATGAGTGACCAATTGCCAATGGTCAGTAAGTCAATTGTAATAATTGTGTTCATAACATTTTACTAAGAAGGCCAATGGCCATTCGATGCCACCACTTATCAAATAAATTGTTATCATTTGATCAGGTGCATATTTAATTCTGGAAGGCAGAGGGATACATTTTGCAGATCGGATTGCTGCATATATATGACTCATATATAGGTACATACTAACATACATATATATATTTCCTATTGCAATCGGATTGCGGCATATATATGATTCATATATATAAATGAGTAATACATTTTGCAGGTGTGGACACATGTGTACATGTTCAGAATTCGCTAAAGAATTGGCCAGGAATGGATCAGGATAATGTCCCTTATGCCGTGCACCTATTCTTGAAGTAGTTCGAACTTACTGTATACAATGAACAAAACGGTGTAGCTGATTTTTGAGTTTTGATATTTGGATAATTAAAACAATTGCTTTGGATGAGTTTCTTGTACAAAACCTGTATTGCAAAATATTTAATTAAAGCATTGTATTTCTATCAAATTAGTGTTGCATTTTCCTTCTTCTACTGTTGCGTTAGCTTTTATTGATATTGCATTTCATTGTAATGGTGTTGCATTACATATTGTAGTGGTGTTGCATTACATTAAATATAATTGCTTACCCGTCGCACGTGGACCCCACAGCTGACGTGGATAGCTGGTATGGCATGTGACACGTGGAGTGCTAACATGGAGAGATGACATGTCGTGTGACACGTAGACAGCTGACGTGGAAAGCTGACGTGGCGGCACTGGAAGCCGGGCCCTAACTAATGCTTAAGGCAACGCTGAATAGTGTTGCATTACGTGCAAATAGTGTTGCATTATGGCTATAATGCAACACTTTCTTTCCGTGGCCGTAGATGGGCAAAAGTGTTGCCTTAGGTGGCTAATGCAACGGCCGCGGATGCCACGCCCCCCTGGTGTTGCCTATTTGAAAAAATGGCCTACGGCAACGCTTTTTTGATCTACGGCCACATAAAAATAGTGTCGAATATGCCCACTTTTGTAGCAGTGATGTGCGCTTGATATCATTATACATTTTGCTCACACCGGGATGGATACTCAATTTGGATTTGTGGCAATCATCAAGTATTTCTCTTCTGAGCTCTGGAATTCCAGGCACACAAATTCGCCCTTTTAATCTTAGGACCCCTTGGTTATCAAGGCTAAAATCTGAGGGTTTTCCTTCTCGGATCCGCTGGCTAATCCTTTTAATGAATTTATCGTCCTTCTGCAGAATAGTAATCTTATCTTCTAAGGAAGAAGTAATGATAAAACTGGCAATGATTTCATTCTTTCTGCTGAGAGCATCTGCGACAACATTGGCTTTCCCCGGAGTGTATAGAATTTCAAAATCGTATGCTGCAAGGAATTCTAACCAACGCTGTTGCCTCAAGTTTAGATCTTTCTGGGTGAACAGGTATTTCAAGGATTGATGATCGGTGTATAGTTCGAACTTCTCGCCCAGTAAATAATGCCTCTAGATTCTTAAAGCAAACACGATGGCTAATAACTCAAGATCATGAGTTGCATAGTTTCTTTCATGCGGCTTTAGCTGACGGCTGGCATAAGCGATCACTTGGCCTTTTTGCATTAACACTGTGCCTAGCCCTCTAATAGAAGCATCTGTCCATATAGTCAAGTCTTGGTTACCTTCTATAATGGTCAATACTGGAGCGGTTATCAACTTCAGTTTCAGCTCCTGGAAAGCTTCTTCACATTCGGGAGTCCATTTGAATTTCTCATGCTTCTTTGTAAGCTTTGTCAATACTCCTGATATATTTGAAAAATCCTGAACGAATTTCCGATAGTAACTAGCCAATCCAAGGAAACTTCGAACTTCTGTGGGGGTAGTAGGTTGTTTCCAGTTCTGAATCGCTGTAATTTTGCTTGGATCTACAGCGATCCCTTCCTTTGATACGACATGGCCTAGGAACTTAACTTCATTCTGCCAGAAGACACACTTAGAAAATTTAGATTTCAAGACATTTCTCCTTAGAATTTTCAACACTTGTTCTAAATGTTTTGCATGCTCGTCTTCCGACTTGGAGTAGATTAAAATGTCATCGATGAAGACTAGAACAAATTTATTCAATACACCTCGGAACACTCTGTTCATAAGATCAACGAAGTATGCTGGAGCGTTGCACAAGCCGAACGGCATTACTAACCATTCGTAGAATAAGTCGGGACCCCTAAAGGCTGTCAAAGGAACACAGTCTTCAGCTATACGTAATTGGTGGAAACCTGTAGCTAGGTCCATTCTGGAGAATACTGTTGCTCCATTTAATTGATCTAACAGATCATCTATTCGGGGCAAGGGATATTTGTTCTTCAGTGTCTGTTTATTGAGATCTCGGTAATCAACACAAAGTCTTAGAGTACCGTCTGATTTCGGGACAAATACTACTGCTGCTCCCCATGCTGAAAAGCTCGGTCTGATTAGACCTTTCCAAAGCAATTCTCGGGTTTGACTACTTAACTCTTCTTTTTCTTTCGGGGCCATCCTTCTAATTGGATGCACTACTGGTCGGGCGTTAGGAATTAGATCTATTCTAAATTCAATCTCTCTTTGCGGCGGTAAGTTTTCTACTTCTTCAAACACATCCGCATAGTTTTTAACAACCGGTATCTTTTCTAATGAAGGGGGAGTAACTTCTAAAGAAGACCAAAATTCTGTTCTATCTATTTCTGAACCGAGACATGGTATAGTGATATGCCCCGATTTTGTTTCAACTTTCACGATTCTTTCGGCACATCTAACTTCGGCCTTATATTTTGTCAACCAGTCCAGCCCCAGTATAATATCATATTCAGAAAGGTCCATGACAATCGAATCAAAAGGAAATCGGTATCGAGAAAAGGAAATGGGTACTTTACAATATATACCGAGACTAACAGAACCCCCTATCGGGTTTTGAACTTTAATTGGTTCTTTAAGTTTTCTTCGTTTCAATTTTAACTTGTGAACAATGTTACCAGAAATGAAGCTACGTGATGCACCAGTATCAAAAAGTACAGAAACAGGAATATTTTTAATGGTAAGGGTACCACCCAAGACGTCGGGTTTACCTGATCCATCGGTGCTGGCTGGCGGGGCCTTCCTGTCATACACATGAGCCACTTGTGCATTCTGCTTCAGAGGACAGTTCCTGCTATAGTGCCCCTTCTTATGGCAGTTGTAGCATTCAGCTGAGTCATTTGCCTTTGGTTTCCTCGGAGCTTTGCATACATTAGAAAAATGGCCTGGCTTCCCGCAGTTGTACCAATTTCCTTTGGGGATCTTTCCAGGTTTCTGAGTAGCGGACGCTGTAATGTTAGACTCGGGTTGATCTGTTGAAGCCTTGCGCTTATTTCCAGCTTGGCTTTTGGCGCGGTCTTGGCTAGCGTGTCTTTCGTCCATATCTTCATAATTGCAAGCCGTTTCTACTAGTTTGGAAAAGGAGAGTTTGATGTTGCTCATAGCTCTGTCATGGTACTTGCGCTTTAGCCCAAATATGAATCTCTTGTTCTTTGCTTTGTTGGTCATAATCAGCTCTGGAGCATAGCGCGACAACTGGGTGAACTTATTGAGGTAATCCTGAATAGAGAGATCTCCTTGCTGGAGGTTAGCAAACTGCTCTCGCATCCTCTCTAGAGCCTGTTCAGGTACAAACTTCTCATTGAACATAGTTTTGAATTGCTCCCAGGTTCTGACAGTACCTGCTGCATCCTCTGAGGTAATGGCATCCCACCACAGCTCTGCTTCCTCCTGTAGGAGCCAAATGCCAAGTCGTGCTTTGTTGTTGGTTCCCATACCCATGCCTTCAAAGATTTTCTCACAGGTCTTCAACCAAGCTATAGCCTCGGTCACTGTACCAGTGCCAGTAAAGGGTTTTCCCCCAAGGTTCCTGTATCTCTTTGCTACTTTGTCTAGCTCAAAGTCTTCGGGTGCTGGTGGGTGAACAATAGGGCCTTCCATAACTACGGGGATATTCCCCCGTCCTCCTGCTGCCTCTCCTCGGCCTCCACGGCCTCCTCTAGTTGCTGCTGCTCGTGTAGCCATCTAAGAGAATACTGTATAAGCAAGAAAAGAGTCAAGCTCACAGATTTGATAATTTTCATAAATGATTAAGCAGGGGAACATAAGGAAAGATAATGATGATGTACTGATCAAATTGTTTCGCTAATCTGCTTAGCTCATTCTAGGACATCGCTAATCCTATCTTTAATGAGCTACTCGCATTAGAACACTACTGATTCTATTCTGACGAGGTGTTTAATGTGTTAGATCCCGGAACTAAGGTTAACCAAAGCTCTGATACCAACTGTGACAATCCCAAAATCCGAGGGGCGGTATTAAGGATAATCATTGGAAAATAACACATTAATCATCATAGCAGAGAACAGATAATAGCAAAAACAATAAATAGAATAAATTTACATGGATATGACAGCGGAATCACAACATGTAATAACATCAGAATAGCATAGCGTGGGATATTACTTAGTAAATAAAAGGAAAGTGATCAGTCATCATCGCCAGAGGCGGAATACATACATGCAGTGAGACATAATAAGGGTATCAGTCTACATCGCCGAAGGCGAAACATATACATAATATAAGAAATACGGAAAGTAAATCATTCTGCATCGCCCGTGGCGGAATCATAATATAAGAACAATAATGGCGGAAAATGTCAAAGTCGTCTCTGTGAAGTCAGCCTCGCCATGAGCCAAAAATGCACTCTATGCAGCAGTGCAGAGCCAAAAACAACCTGTCACCTGTGAACCAGGCTGCCCGTGTGAAAATAAGGGCACCCGCTTTTGCAAAGTGAAACAAACAACGAGTCAGTCATGGGGACTGGTATGAGGAATCTATTTAATAGTTTAAACAACAGTAATAAGCAAATCATAGGACCACACCACTTTCGCGGAACGGGTTTACTCCAGTGATTGCTGGTGCATTTAAAACAAAGTAAATTCTTTTAAAACAACGCAATGCTTTTTGAAAGAATGAAGCCATTATAAGACTCAGGTCCCATCACACAATGCAACGCAAGCCGGAGGATAGAGTTTTACCTTATAAGGGCCAAATATGCTTGATACGTATAAAGCAAAATCATTTGATATTATTACTAGTGCATATATGTTTCAAAAATGAATAACATCATAAATATCAATCATAGGCGACATGAGCGTCCCATGCCACTATGTCGCCATATATAAGTTACAATTGAATCCGTTATCTCGTATTGGAAATTGGATTTCCGTCATGAGTCGAGGCAAGGGGCAAGCTCCTCTCCACTTCGAGACACTCTAGCAAATGCCTCAGGACTACACACTCTGGGTAACCCCTGGATCGGCTGGGCCGGTCCTCTCTTACGTTTGAGGATTGGCAATTCCTGAACACACGTTTCTCGGTCCTTACAGACCTATAATCGAGGCGCCTCGCATTCCAACAACCACATAGGTGAAAAATAGATATATATGTCAGGGCTAGTAAGTCACTGACACCACCATAGCTAGAAAGAAACGTCGTGCTCTCCCAGCGGCTCGTATCCCGTTTTTAACTCATACCGGGGTGTGAGGCTCGTGAATCTACGAAATACACAAAGCTAGGTCACGTAGACCGTGCTTTGATCATCATCCACAAGACTTTGCTTTGCAACAGAAGCCTTGATCACAGCATCTTGGCATGCCACATAGGCAGTCCACTCCATACGATTGATTTCCATCGATATATAACCCCTGAGCTCGTATGTCTCAGAGAAGGGCGTTAAGAAAAAGAATAAATTCTCCGCCGCCAAACAGATATATATTTAACAGAGATCAATCAGTATAGAACAAAATCCAATGTCATACACACAGTCCATTTACAAGTCCGTTCTGGGTCTGAACGAAACCAGAGGCGTCAAATTCCTCGTATATCCGTCCAACCAACACATAAGTTCAGACGGCTACTACTTCCGTCCCTTTCCGGTAGCTACTCCGGTCAGGAACCTCAGTAGCGCCCATCCAACCGATACGAAGATCGTCGGTCTTGAATCGTCTTTGCATTTTCCAATTCGAATCGCTCGATAAATTATTTGAAATGAGGGTTAGCTCAGCCTTTTCAAATAATTCACGTCATTAGAATTTAAATCGATTCTTTTTATGGTTATATTATTCGACATCCATCATTCAGTTCTTTAGTGTTATTTTCGCGTCAAACACATACAACCATCAAATATCAAACAATTCAAGCCCAGTTGGTTTATCTTCAATCAATGTTGCTTATAATATTTTATAACGATTTTTCGCCATTTTTATTTATTTAAAAATGGCCATATTTAATTAAACGACGTTTCAGGTCGTGTCGTGGCACTGGCGCTGTTTTTCCCTTAATTTGTTTTACACATATCGGAAAATCTAACCGTTGGATTTCTACAAAGTCTATATCAGTGGGAAGATATTCCCAAAGCGAACCCAACGGTTCCAGTTTCGTGAGAATCCGACGGTCGGATCTTCCACACTAGTCGTTTGAAGTTACGGTTTCAAAATTCGAACTGCAGCGTCGTTATTCAATTAAATTAAATTATATTTATATTTATATATAAATATAAACGATTCTGGCGCTGTTTTTCTTCAGATTTGAATTAAACATTCCGGACAATCCAACCGTTGGATTTTTACAAGGTTGGTGCCGTTGGAAAGATATTTCCAAGGCGAACCCAGCGGTTGCGGTTTCGGGAAAATCCGATGGTCGGATTTCTCGTACTAATCGTTTCAAATTACGATTCTGAAACACGAACTGCACGGCCTCTATTCCTTTTAATTATATTTATATTTATATATATAAATATAGTTCATTCTATAATTTCAACTATAGTTCGTTCTATATTTTCAACTTTGTTTTCACTTCAAATATTTCACTAACGCCTTAATATTTCGAAAAATTTCGCCATAACCTCCTTTGTACGGGGAGGGGTTTGGAAATTTATTGGGCCGTGTTAGGTACCCAATAAATCCTAAAAAGCATCCACATATTTATAGTGATATATTCTGGTGTTTACGGGGGAGTATGTACTGATAATCACTCCAGAGAATAAATTCTCGTCACCCCGTTTCCGTGTGGAAATAAATAGTCCATGTGCCGTATCTAATAACTAGAGCGACGTGATTATTATCAACTCCAGACCCGTGTGGGGTTTTTATTAATCTGGCAATTTATCGTTATAATTTATATAGTCCATATCAGTCATCAGTTCAACCTGTAATATATAGTCATCGCCATACAAGCCTCTTGCTCGTATGGTAAATCTTCCACCTCGTCACACAAGCTCCAGTTGCTTATGTGGAATATGATGAAGTATGCCTATCGTCAAGAAGTATGCCATGTAGTGTAGTTCAAAATTAATTGTTACTATCCTATGGCGTTATTTATTATTTCACACAGAATAACCAGCACTCCGCATCCAATGGCATTCACAGGTGTTGATATATAAATAAAATTGCGTAGCCAACTCATCAAGGTTTACCTATTTGTCGGGCACGCAAATAATTTCTTTACTCTACAGCTAATCCATTTTTCCTGTTCAACACATGTATATATATGCAGAACAAAGCTAATAATAATATTTCTAGCAAACTATTATTTATTTCAACACGTGTGTATTTTTATCTAAGCGTATACATGATAAAAGAAATATTTTTATCATCAAAAAAATATTTATTCGACACGTGTGTATTTTTATCTAAGCGTATACATGATAAAAGAAATATTTTTATCATCAAAAATATTTATTCGACACGTGTGTATTTTTATCTAAGCGTATACATGATAAAAGAAATATTTTTATGATCAAAAAAATATTTATTCGACACGTGTGTATTTTTATCTAAGCGTATACATGATAAAAGAAATATTTTTATCATCAAAAATATTTATTCGACACGTGTGTATTTTTAACACTTCATGTTCACAATAAAGGTGTAGTTTTTATTGTCGATTCATTTTATTTTTAACAGATGATAACATTCAACACATGAATTTCAACTCGACGAACAAATTGCAATTCAACACATGAATATTCTATATAGTTTGTATATATATAAAAATGTGATTTTTATCACGAAAGCTATTTGTTTAAATTCAAATAATATTCAACACATGAATTTCAACTCAGAGAATGAATTGCAATTCAACACATGAATATCAACTCAACGAATGAATTGCAATTCAACACATGAATATTCTATATAGTTTATGTAAATTATTTCAATGGATGAAAATTATTCTAACACATAAATATTTCAGAAAATTTCGGCAGCATAACGGCAGGGTAGTTAAAACCGGGACCGTCCCTAGTACGGCTCCTCGCTCTACCTTAAAACCTCGCGGTTTTTGACAATGGGGATCATGCATCTAGTTCGCACGCAGGCGGCATGTTTTATTTTCAATTCCACAATCCTATTCTAATTTGTTTCAACCACAAGAGGGTATTTTTCAACCACAAAGGTATTTTTCAACCATAATATCAACCACAAACAATTATTTCCAACCATTCGTCATACCATATAATATCACGTCAATCACAAGCAATAAATATCGTCCATGGTCTGTGGACGAGGGGAGTATATATATATATAATATAATAATTCACTTGCATTTCATCACAATTCAAAGCATATATGTTTCATTCAACGCTTGTATAATTTATACATCGCTAATATAACTTATACAACACATGTACATGAGGTATACAATGCGTATATAATTTACACTTCGCTTATATAATTTATACAATGCGATTTCATTCACACAAATAGTTTAGATTCCTCACATTGGTTATTGCAGTGCTAAAAATCGTAGGAAGGTCAGAAAAATCCGCGGCTTCTTCTAGAATGTAGAGAGCCTCCTTGCGGTCACGGTGTCTCCTGTTTCATCGAATTTCGTTAACATAGCAAAAAGATACGATTTTTACAAGTTTGCAACGCTTTATAGTGTAAAAATCAGTTGAAAATAGGTTTAGCCGTATACCTCCTTTGTGCTCGAAAACTAGGGTTCCACTTTTCGGCTAAACCGCGAAGCGATAGGACGAACGGCCAGCGCTGCGTCGAAGAGGAAGGGAAGAGCTTCCCAACGCTACCCGAGATGATCGGCTCGGTGATCCCTAGCACCCACGGCGGCGGCGCGAAGTTCGAGCTTTCTCGACGCGATATCTCCCTCTACACTCAACGATAAATCTTGAAGTTGCTATGGATTTGAAGATCTCTAAACGCTCTTAAAAATGGATCTTAGTTTGTTTGATTTCGTTGTGTGGTTGTGGAGAAATTGAAGAGAGAAGTTCGGAGCAAATTTCCGCGTCGCGCCTGGAAGAACGATGAGGGAGATGAATTCTAATTGGTCGGCTCCCTTTTTATTTTAATTTTTAATTTATTTAATTCCAAAAATACCCCCTTCCACAGACGAACTTGAAATCAAACCCAACGACTGTCACCCCTAGGTAAATACCCCCATTTCGAACACAATGGGATATGTTTCGCTGGCCAATTCGACTGTTACAGTCATTTATTTTTCAAATTAAAATATAAAACATTCGATATTTAATTTAAACGTACATTTCAATTTGCCAGGGCCACAAACTGAATCGAAAAATTCCAGATAAATAAATCTTGCTTTGTTTTGATGATACGGTCCTAACAAAACCAGATTCATCGAATTCTGAGCTCGTTTGAAAAACGACCATTTTTTTAGGTCGACCCATTTTAACAGAACTTGACCAATCACATTTTCTTTTGCCCCGCTCACATACTAGCTTCAAAAATTACGAAATTTGGAACTTAGCAATAATTTGACATCCCGGACCCAACAAAAGTGGTTTCGTCAAATTCCGAGGTCGTATGCAAAATATCCATTTTCAAGGGCTATATATGCTATATAGCGACCTTTCTGAAAATTCATTTGGCCATAACTTTTGATTTCCGTTATGAAATTTCGATTTTTCGGATTCGTTAGAAAGGTATTCATAAACAGATTTAAATATTTTTAGTTTCGCTAAAATCCGTTATATTTTCCACCCGGTACAGTCAGACAAAGTTTGTATTCAAAATTTCAAACTGCAATACTATACCCAATTCTATATTTTATTGAAATATGCTATTTCAACTATTCAAATTCTTTGGTAATAACCAAATTAAAAAAAAATTAAATTGGTTCACATTTTCCGGGTTATTACAATAAGCGTTGTACACCTCTTGTATAAGCATTGTATAAGTTGTACGTTGCGTTGTAAAAATTATATATGTGTTGAAATAGAAGTAAAATGCTATATATATATATATACACACACGCTCCTCGTCCACAAACCATGGACGATATTTATTGGTTGTGATTGGTGTGAAAATTGATTGATAGCGAATGGTTGATTGAAATTGTTTGTGGTTGGAATTGATTGATTATGGTTGAAAAATACCCGTTTGTGGTTGAGAAATATTTGGTTGAAACCACATAGGATTAGTTTGTGGAAATGAAAAAAATATACATGCCGCCTGCGTGCGAACTAGATGCATGATTCCCCATTGTCAAAAGCTGCGAGGCTTTAAGGTAGAGCGAGGAGCTGTACTAGGGATGGTCCCGGTTTTAACTATCCTGCCGTTATGCTGCCGAAATTTTAAATAATATTCATGTGTTAGAATTATTTTCATTTGTTGAAACTATATTTATTCGTTGTATAGAAAACCTTAATGTGTTGAATTGAAATTCATTCGTTGAATCGAATTCATGTGTTGAATGGTATTCGTGTTTTTAAATATAAAAATCACATTTTTATCTATATATACAAACTATAGAAAACCTTCATGTGTTGAATTAAAATTCATTCGTTGAATAGAATTCATATGTTGAATGGTATTCGTGTTTTTAAATATAAAAATCACATTTTTATCTATATATACAAAATATAGAAAACCTTCATGTGTTGAATTGAAATTCATTCGTTGAATAGAATTCATGTGTTGAATGGTATTCGTGTTTTTAAATATAAAAATCACATTTTTATCTATATATATAAACTATAGAAAACCTTCATTTGTTGAATCGATATTCATTCGTTGGATTGAAATTCATGTGTTGAATGGTATTCGTGTTTTAAATATAAAAATCACCTTTTTATCTATATATATAAACTATAGAAAACCTTCATGTGTTGAATCAAAATTCATTCGTTGAATTGAAATTCATGTGTTGAATGGTATTCATATTTTGAAATAAATTGTTTTATAATAAAAATCACATTTTTATCATCTATATGAACTATATAAAATAATCTTGTTTTGAAAGAAATTGTTTTATAATAAAAATCCTGTTTTTATTACTTATATGAACTATATAAAATAATCGTGTTTTGAAATGAATTGTTTTACAATAAAAATCACATTTTTATTATATACATGAATTGTTAAAAATAGTGAAGTCTTGAAATAGAAGACAGTTAGATAAAAATATATTTTTTATCAAATGTGTGAAAGGAATATAGCTTTGAAATCGAAGAATCGAAATATATATATATAAATAGAATTAAAATGTATCAAATAACGAAGCTACAGTTCGTATTTTGAAACCGTGATTTCAAATGATTAGTGCGGGAGATCCGACCATCGGATTTTCCTGAAATCGCAACCGTTGGGTTCGCTTTGGAAATATCTTTCCAACTGCACCAACTTTGTAAAAATCCAACGGATGGATTGTCTAGAATGTTTAATTCAAATCTGAAGAAAAACAGCGCCACGGCCGCGTTATGGCCCGAAGCGTCGTTTTGAATAAATTGGCTATTTTAAAATAAATAAAAATAGCGATAAATCGTTATAAAATATTATAAACGATATGGATGTGAAATTTAGAAACTAACTGAAGGTTGGCTAAGTCGAATGGTTTCCTAGGTGTTGATCTGATGTTGGTTTCGGCCTTCGGGGTTAATATTTGGGAAATCGTTCTCTTACTGATTGATGGTTAGTGACTAATGAATTGAAACGATGCGTATGTATGTTAGTGTTGCACTTGTTTATTATATACGCGAGTTGCTCAGAAAGACCGGGTTTATCCCATTCTGAATAACTGAAACGACGATAAGAAGTCGAAGATGAAGACGGGGGTTGAAGACCGATCTTCACCTTGTTTGGATGGTCACTGAGGCCCTGATTGGGAGGCATCTCGAAATATGGATAATGAGTGGTGATCGTCCAGACGTATGTGGGAATCGATGGATATGCGAGGTATTTAGTGCCTCCGGTTTCGTTCAGACCCAGAACGGACTTGCAAATGGATTGTGTGTCTGACATTG
This sequence comes from Allium sativum, assembly GCA_030737875.1. NCBI lineage: Eukaryota > Viridiplantae > Streptophyta > Magnoliopsida > Asparagales > Amaryllidaceae > Allium > Allium sativum. The sequence goes on from CM060923.1 coordinate 245,009,499, forward strand.
GAATTCATTCTGTGCGATTGATAACCATCAGTTGCATGGTGTGAATTGTCGGTGTGGCATGCTAAGATGCAGTGAACAGGGCTTCTGTTGAAAAGCAAAGTCTTGTGATTGATGATCAAAGCACCGCCTGTGTGGCGTAGCTTTGTGTATAACGTGAATTCGCGAGCCTCACACCCCGGTATGGACCAGAAACGGGAGAAGGACCTCAGGGAGGGCATGCTTTTCCTTCTAGCTAGGAGTTGTGTCGGTGTTTTTACACGGCCTGACATTTTACTTATATGGATAATGGATTGCGAGGCGCCTCAGATATATCGGTCGATCTAGGACAGATGGAGTAGTCATTCGTTGGCTTACTCACGCCCGATAGGGCGGGGAAACGCATTGTTCAGGAATTTTAATCCACATTGGTGGACCGGTCCTGACGATCCAAAGGCTTGACTGAGTACTTGCCTGAGGGGCGGGCTAGAGCGTCTAGAAGTCGGTAAGGACTACCTTTTGCCTTGGTTCATGACGGAAATCCAATTTCCAAATACGTGACTGTGCGTTTTTGATTGTATACCTATATATGGCGACATAGTGGTATAGGGCATTAATGCCGTCTATGATTGATACTTATGATTTGAAATTGTTTTTGAAACATATAAACACTAGTAATAATATCAAATGCTTTTGTTTTATTCGTATCAAGCATATCTTGGTCATTATAAGGTAAAAACTCTATCCTCCGGTTTGCGTTGCATTGTGTGATGGGAACTGAGTCTTATAATGGCTTTATTTTTATAAAAAGCATTGCGATGTTTAAAAGAATTATTTGTTTTAAAGCACTGGTGATCCGATGGAGTAAACCCGTTCCACGAAAGTGGCGTGGTCCTATGATTTGTCATATTTTAAATGTGTTGAGTAGATTTTTTATACCAGTCCCATGACTGACTCGTAGTTTGTTTCACTTTCAAACTCGGGTGCCCCTTTTTCTACACCGGCAGCCTTGTATTCAGGTTTAGCTGGCTTTATCCGGATAGCTGGAGCTGAAGATGGATTCTATTATTTATCTCTTTTTATGTTGTTCAGCACCTATTGTACATTATGTTTGTTTTCCGCTGTAGACATTTATGTATAACTGAACTGTATTTGTACTAAGTATGATCCTGTATGCTGTGTAACTCTGATGATTACGTTTATCCAGTATATTCTATTGTGCATTATCCGGTGTATTTATTTATTTCTGTTCTGCTATTATCTATTTATGTGTTATATTCCAAGGATTACCCTTGCCGCTGTCAGTACGGGGTTTGGGGTCGTCTCAGAGGTGGACAAGGGGAAGGAGGAGGACGCGTAGAAGGAGGGAAGGGATCGAAGGAGGGTTTGGCTATCGCCTGAACGGCGGCTAGGGGAGGGTGGCGCGGAAGGCTGGAACGGTGGATTGGGGGGTCGCAGCGTTTTCAATTGGAGGAGGGGAGAATGGAGCGAGAGGGAGGGAGTCGATAAGGGAGGGCTCCTCGCCGGAGGCGGCGCTGGTAGGGGGCCCGCGTCGGAGGCCGGGCGACGACTTCCGCCTTCCTCGATCTTTCTTCTCCTTTTTTTTATTTCGATTGAATCTGAGAGGACAGAGAGCATAGAGGGGGGAGGGACTTTATATATTATTATTTTATTTATTTATTTTTCCACCAAAAAGTTGACTTTTCTTATGATCTCTAAACGAGGCCCAACGACTGTCGCCCCTAGCTAACTACCCCCATTCCGAACACAATGGGATATGTATCGTAAGTTGATTCGATCATTTCAGCGAGTTTTTGTCAAAATCAACATATAACTCTATATATTGAATTTGAATGTGCATTTCAATTTACCGGAGCCATATACGGACTCGAAAAAATACAGAAAAATTATTTCTAGCTTCGTATTGACGATATGGTCCTAACAAAACTGATTTCGTCAAATTCTGAGACTGTTTGAAAAATGGCCATTTTCTAGTCGATTAAAATCAACTAAAACTGGTCAAATGCGTTTTCCTTTGCCACGCTCACATATTGATTCGAAAAATTACAAAATTTGAAACCTAGCAATAACTTGACATCGCGGATCCAAGAAAAGTGGTTTCATCGAAATCCGAGGTCGTTTGCAAAATGGCTATTTTTAAGGGATGGAATTCCATAGCGACTATTCTGAATTTTCATCTCGGCATATCGTTTGATTCCCACTATGAAATTTTGGTTTTTCGGATTTGTTGGAAAGATATTCTCAATTAGATTCAAATATTTTTGGTTTCACTAAAATCCGGTTTGTTTTGAATCCTGTACATTCAGTTGAACTTTTAAATCGAATTTTCGAACTACCGCGCCATTTTCAATTCCTTTTATATTTATAAATAAAATTTATATTCTAACGACGACGTATATAAATATATACGTTCGAATTCCATTCAAAATAAATTTCTCGTCGTCATTATTTAAAATAATTCATTTTAGATGTTCAAACTTCATTAAAATTGCCAAAATAAAAATTTTAAATTGGCTCGCATTTCCGGGTTGTTATAGCAAAGATACACAACTCTGAACTTGAGCTTTCATTGGGATTTTAGCTCAGTAATGAACATGTGTTATCCTGACGAACTATCAACTTTGAGCACATATTTCGATCTATTCCTGGGGAACTAGGATATGAAAATTTATAGAAATAAAGTTCAGTAAAAATACTTCAAATGCAAAAAGATTCACATGATTCCGATAAAGTATGTGAAAGATATGGTGTGTCAAAGTTGCACTCAGATAGTTTTTTCCACATTGAAAATCTGGAGCAAAACATGCTCCAGTTGCAACATTAAGGATTGTTTCACATGACTTAATGACCTCAAAATGAGCTTAAATTTGGTATGAATATAGTGGAAAACTCACTCTCTCAACTGAAAAAAGAATCAACAGATTCCAACAATTATTGAAAGAGATGTGATATCTCAAACAGGGACTCAGACCGTGTTTGCAACACTTGTAAGAGCATAAATTTACAGCAACAAATTTCAACAAAAATCCACTCAAAAATCAAATTTCAAAATTGAATCAAGCTAGAAAGTGTGAGGGAACCCTCACCTTTGATTTGTTGTAAGATGGAGGATGGATTGAAGCTTTTAGAGGCTCAATTGCTAAGATGGAGCTTTTCTTCCTCTATTTTCAACTACAAAAGAACATGCAAAGCTTTTACAATAGATTCCCAATCAAAGTCTGACAATGATAGATTAGATCTGAGCCAAGAGATGATTATGTTACAACCCGGAAAATCAGAACCAATTTAAAAATTTTATTTTAGCAATTTTAATGAATTTTGAATATTTAAAATGATTTATTTTAGATAATAACGACTAAAAATTTATTTTAAACAAAGTTAGAATGAATAAATTTATTTTAATTATATAACGAGCCTGAAATGGCGCAGTAGTTTGAAAATTCGATTTCAAATTTCAAATGAATGTATAGGATTCAAAATAAATCGGATTTCAGTAAAAATAGAAATATTTGAATCTGTTTGAAAATATTTTTCCAACGAATGTGAAAAATCCCGATTTCATAATGAGAATAAGAAGTTATGTCCAGTTGAAAATTCAGAATAGTCGCTATGGAAATATATATAATATATAACCCTTAAAAATAGCCCTTTTGCAAACGACCTCTGTTTTCAATGAAACCACTTTTTTTGGATCTGGAATGTCAGATTATTGTTAGATTTCAATTTTCATAATTTATATCAATATGTGAGCGTGGCGAAAGAAAACGTGTTTTAACAGTTTTAGACAATTTGGATTGACCTGAAAATGGCCATTTTTCAAACTATCTCCAAATTCGACGAAATTAGTTTTATTAGGACCATATCATCAAAATATAGCTAGATTTATTTTTCTGGAATTTTTGGAGTCAATATGTGGCCCCGGTAAATTAAAATGTTCGTTTAAAATTTAATACAGTGATTTATATTTTAATATGGATGGAAACTGATCGAAACAGCCGAATTGTCTCATGGAACATATGCCATTGTGTTCGGAATGGGGGTAGTTAGCTAAGCATGACATTCATTGGGTTCGATTTGGGGTTCGGATGAAAAGTCAACTTTTTGGAGAGAATTAAATAAATATATATTTTTATATTTAATCCCCTCTTTTGTTTCTCTCTCCCTCACCCGGTCAAAATCGAATTACAAAATAAAAAAATAAATAACCCTAACAACCACCCGTTGCTCCCTCCGATCTGCCATCCCCGCCCTCCTCCGGCCAGCGCCCCACCGCTGTACCACTCTCTTCACCTCCGCCTCCTCCTCCTGTCACTTCTCCCCTCCCCTCCCTCTTCTAATTCAGGCCGTAGCCCCAACCCCCATCAAACCCGCCACCATGACCACAAACCCGCCACCAACAACCGGCCGTACCCTCCAGCACCACTCCCTGACCCCCTGCGCCCTCAGCCACTCCTCCGACCACCCCTCCGACGGTGAAACCCCCCCTATACATTAAAAACCCAATTTTTAAAATGTTTTCCGCTTTATAGCTAACCCCTAGCCCCGCCAGACTCCGACGCCCCTCCGTTGAACCACTCCTCCGCCACCCGGCATGTCTTGTAAGTTTTTATTTTTATTTTTATTCATATATGCGAATAAAAATAGGAATTTTATTTATATAATAGCATAACAAAAATGTGGCCTTTATACATGTAGCGATATAAAGATATGATTTTTATTATGAAGTTGGCGATATAAAAATATGTTATATATATATATATATAATAGCATTGAAAAGATATGATTTTTAACATTGAAAATATATGATTTTTAACATTGAAAAGATATGATTTTTAACAAGATAAAGATATGATTTTTTATATAAATGAAATTGGTATAAAAATATAATTTTTATGTATGAAGTAGCATTATAAAAATATGATTTTTATTATATAAACATCGTTATAAAAATATGATTTTTATATATAGAGCGATATGAAAATTATGATTTTTATATATGTAGCGATGTTAAAAATATGATCTTAAATATATATATATATATATATATATACAGCGATATAAAAATGCGATTTTTAAATATATAAACATCATATTAAAAATGTGATTTTTACTATGAACAGCGTGGAAAAGATTGCGTTGGAATTTCGGGCAAATCCAAACGGTTCAGAAATTCAAAAATAAAACTGGAGGAGTGGGTCCCAAAGGTGAGAACTTCTCACCCTAATTTTGTTCTCTAGTTAAATATATATACTAGGATGCAGACGGTGTTTAGAAGCACCCGACACCGTTGATTGAAACCATGGATGTTTGGTTGTTTGTTTGATTGGTTTATTTGTGTGAATTTGGTTTGGGAAGTGAAATGGATTGATTAGAATTGGTATGTGTATGGCGCGAGCCATTATTAGGCGAGGGATAAGGCTAGACCTTATTTCGGTTCTAGTATCGTGCCGTTATGCTGCCGAAATTTTCTAAAAATGTTAGAGCAAGAAAAATATCATTTTTATTGTATAAATGAATTGTATAAAATATACATGAGTTGAAATAAATATTTTATAGTTAAAAATATAATTTTTAACGTGTATATGATAAAATAAATATTCATTTACATATCGGATGATTTGTTTATGAACACTCATTTGACTGATATTGATTGGGATGATATATTTTACACATCGCCCAACTACATAAATAAAATCGGTGTGTTGATTGAAACCCCATATGGGTATTGGGATGATATTTGACATACACTAATCCCAATTGTTTAGCTGTATGTCAATCAATTGGTTGACAGGCTGTTATAAGCGTTGATTATTTATATTTAATGCTTATGCAGTTGTGTAATGCACTCTTGATGATGGTTGACTATGTTTGATTATTGTTGTGTCCATGTGTGTATGAAATCCATATAAATAAAATTATATGGTAATTGACTATGTCTGATTCCAATTCCGAAAGAAGGAATACTTTAAATTAATGAATATTTTAAAATGATGAATAATGAACATTTTAAAATAACTAATATTTTAAAATAATATTCAGTAATGGATCAAAATATGATTTTGATGTCTGATTTGGGATGGACACGAAAATATTGAAATATATGAAGTCGTGTTGATTAGATATGCGCCATTTTGACGCGAACGATATTTTTATCGATTTTATTCATTTTTATAATGAATATCGAAAAGGAAGTGTTTTCAAAATCTAATGTTTTGAAAATATTATCATTTATATTAATAATATGGAATATTCGATTTTGATTTAAAATTGAATATGAAGTTGAAATCGTTTTTAAAACAAATTTAAAACGATTTATAGAATACGTTTTAAATGGAAATCGACGAAATATATATAATATATATATTATATATATTAAATGGCCCGAACAGAATGCGCCGCGCTGCGACTGTTCACGAATTTCAACCATTGATTTCGAATTGATATTACGGGAGATCCGACCATCGGATTCTCCTAGAATTGGAAATGTTGGGTTCGTATCGAAAAGAGCTTTCCAACAATATAGGAGATTTGAAATCTAACGGTTGGATTTGGAATTATGTCCAAATCAAATTTGGAAAAGGTCGTTGTAAGTGCAGTTCGATGACCGTTAATGGAAATCGACTGTACGGACCTTGATAAAATTATTAAAAATATTAATAATTTGTGTAAAATCATAATAAATGATTTGGAAAGAATTTGAGGGAAAAATTCCACGTTTGTAAAGATAAAAATATATTTTTATCAAAATGAACTAGAATTATAATCCAATATTTTAAATAAATAAATTGGAGTTGAAATGGTTTTAAAATAACCAGAATTTCCAATATAAGAATTGGAATGGATTTGAATCGAAATTATCTTTGGAATATTTCGATATTGGATTCCGTGATTATACAGATATTGTGGAGGAATTTGGAAGATATATATATCGTTATTCCAACTTTAATTTTACAGCGGTGGTAAATGCACCGTTGTAATAAATGTTTTTTTACAACTTTTTCCCAGAAAAGTTGTAATAAACTTATTTTTAACAATTGTGTTATTTTGACTATTGTAATAAAAGCCTATCACAACTTTTATTTTTTGACTGTTGTAATATATGACTATATTTTAGTACAATTAACAACTAATAATTAATATTTAATACATTTATATTGATTATTTATAATTAATAACTAATAATTACTATTAATAATTAATTAGGAAGTAATAATTAATGAACAATCTGTAACATTTAATACTTAGCAATTAAGAAGAATAATTAAAAAAATATAGTTAGTATTGCATAATTATTATTATTTATTAATATTTGATAATTATTCATGATAATAATTTCTAATGAAAATGAATACATAATAATATATACTCAATATTAACACTTAAGAGTCATAATTAATCAAAACATTAATACTTTTGAAGTGATATTTAGTGTTTAATAATTAATTAAATGTTTAATATTTAGAATTAATAATCAATAACTAATAAAATATTTAATAATTTAGAATTAACAAGAGATATTAACAATTAATAAGTAACATTCTGTATTTAGTATTTCATAATTATAGTTAGCAAATGTTTAAATATTTAATATTTAAAAAGTTAAAATTTTGAAATTAATAAATAACCATTTCGGATTAATATTTAATTGTTTTTAGTAATTAACGATTTGTAATTAGAAAATCAATAAGGGCCAACGTTATTTTTTATTTTTTGCCTCTTTGAAAATGGCATTGCTTCTGTTATTGTTGTGCCAATAAAATAAAATACATGCTTATATGGTCTCAAAGCAGCTCACATTCTCTAAATCGAAAATTTAGGCTGCCAAATCGAAAAATTAGGCGGGCTAACTCTCCAGTACTGCACCCTAACTCAAAATAACGTTTCATCCAGACAGCTCCCCACTTCCTTCTCCACTTTCTCCCCTATATCGAAAATAATGTTGCACCCTAAATCGAAAATGGCGATTTGATTTTCGCCCCCTCTTTCTCCGTCTCTACTAATTAACCAGTTCTTCGTCTAACTTCCTTCTCCACTTCCGGTCCTCACTCCCCTCTTCTCCTCGCCTCTTAACCACACTCCAGCTTTCGCTAGCGAGGAAGTCTGAACCCTAACCTTTAACCAATCCCTTCGCTTTCTTGAGATCCAGCCTTCCTTTCTCTTTGCGCGACCAGATCCGGCCTTCACTCGATCTCTACTCGCGTTGTACTCTTTCGTCTCTGGCTTGTGACTTTATTCGCGACTCCAGCTCCTCTCTCGCTCCATCTCAGATTGCTAGGTTGCTCCCGAAAGGCAGACTGTTCATCGGTTGTGGATCGATTCTCATCGACGTGCTGGTGAGTTCCCTACTCTTCTAGATCTTGGGTGAGTTTGTGTATTCATCGACGTGCTGATGAGTAATCTAAACATGCACCAAACGTTTGTATGTACAGTATAATTACACAGGTATATCGAATAGCATTGTTTTTCTTTTAGTATATATACAAAATATAATAGTAATAATCGTTTATTTGGTCACTGGGTTTATTAAAACAAAGAACGACCCTGACTTTCCTCCGCTTTAATCCCCTTGTAAAAAGAAAATTTTACTCCAAATTGATTAACATAAGCAAGTCGTCAATGTTCTCCTTTTGTTTATTGCTAATTTACCCATTTTAAATCAGTGACTGTCTGTTTGTTTAGTTTTTGGTGAACGATTTGAAACTGACTTCTTTTATACCAAACATAAGAGGATGCTAGGATTTTCCAAATCTATTTACACTGACGTCATATGTTTAACATGGAATGTATGAGGTGTATCTCAAATGAATTGGCACTAGAAATTATCATATATGCAAATCTAGTATATTAGATCTTGCTTCTATATTTGGTGTACTATGCAAATATCAAATACGAGATAATGCCACTAAATGATAGCAACTACATGCCATGGACAATTTTTCATTGTCTGTTTTGTTGTTTTGGTTTAGCTTGTGTTATGTATGGAATGCAATAGTAAAGGAGTCTCTTTGAGAGGAATGTAAGTAAGGCGACTGATAGTGAGGGTATATGAACATGAAGAATGAAGGATAATTTTTGGAGTTTACTTGCTACTGTTTTAGTTTAGCAATGTTTCATTCACAGGTTAGAAAGTTTGGATTAAATGACTACTTTGTTTATTAATAGAATTAGCTACCATGTCAATATTATCATCTGCTAATTTGTTTTCTGAAAGTCCAAGTGCAGATGCTCTTTTTTTTAGAAGTTGTGCAACATCCAATTGTTTAAAAAGGAGCTTTGGACCACATGCAGTTCATGCTATAAGGTACGTTAAGCATTATTGTTAAATTTTCTTCTTAAATCATAGAGGACAATTTGTTCGGTTCTTATATATATATGTGTGTGTGGGGGGGGGGGGGGGGGGGGAGGGGGGTGTTTTGTGGCTTGTGTATAGAATGCTAGTTATGTTTGATGCTATTAAGATTTGGTATTGTTGGCTTAAAAAAATACTTTTTGTTCTTTTTTTCTAACAACAAACGTATTCTTATGCAACAGGTTTGATCACTACAGTGAACTTGCACCAAAAAGATAAATGGCGTAAAGATTTCGTTGTCTTCGACTAGTGTACTCCCATAGAATATGCATTTTTTTGTGGATAACTTGTGCTTGTACTAAGTTGCTTTGTAACAGTCAAATATGTAATAATGCACGAAATGTTGTCTAAAACTTATTGTTTGTAATATTGAATATTTGAGTATTTTAATAAGTTAATTTGCAAATAACTGTAATATCTGATTTGCTTATGGAGTATTGTTATATTTAGTGTATTGTTCTTTTCAGTTGTAAAAGATATCTATTTTTTTAAAACCCAAATGTCAATCACAACGATGCATAACAGTTGTAATAGATATTATTACAACGGTGCGTAACTGTTGTAATAAAGTTTATTACAACAGTGGAAAAAAGTTGTAAAATATACATATTACAACGGTGTTGCAATAGTGCAGAAAAGCTGTAAAAGATTTTAGTCTATTACAACTTCTTAATACACGACGGTTAGCCCACAGTTGTAAAATGTATATTACAGCGGTGTTTGTAACAACCCGAAAATCTGGGCCAGTTTAAAATTTTTATTTTGGCAATTTTAACGAATTTTGATTATTTAAAATGAATTATTTTAAATAATATCGACGAGAAATTTATTTTGAATATAATTCGAACGTATATATTATACGTAGTCGTTAGAATATAAATAATTATATATAATTATAAATAGAATTGAAAATGGCGCGGTAGTTCGATAATTCGATTTCAAACTTCAATTGAATGTACCGGGTGCAAAACAATCCGGATTTTAGTGAAACCAAAAACATTAGGATCTAATTGAGAATATCTTTCCAACGAATCCGAATAATTGAAATTTCATAGCGGGGATCGAAAGATATGTCCAGTTGAAAATTCTGAATAGTCGCTATGGAATTCAGGCCCTTAAAAATGGACATTTTGCAAACGACCTCGGATTTCGACGAAACCACTTTTGTTGGGTCCGCAGTGTCAAATTATTGCTGGGTTTCAAATTTCATAATTTTTTGAATCAATATGTGAGCGTGGCAAAGGAAAACGCGTTTGACCGGTTTCAGTTGATTTTAATCGACTGGAAAATGGCCATTTTCCCAACGGCCTCAGAATTCGACGAAACTAGTTTTGTTAGGACCGTATCGTCAATACGAAGCTAGAAAATATTTTTCGAGAATTTTTCGAGTTAGTATGTGACCCCGATAAATTGAAATACGCGTTCAAATTCAATATATATAGTTATATGTTGATTTTGACGGAAACTGATCGAAACGGCCGAACAGGCTTACGAAACATATCCCATTGTGTTCGGAATGGGGGTAATTAGCTAAGGACGACAGTCGGTGGGTCTCGTTTGGAGTTCGGATTTAAAACCTGCTTTTAGAGGAAAATTAAATAATAATATAATTAATTTTTATATAAACCCTTTTATTCACTTCTTCCTCCCGTTGACTCAGATCTGAAATGAAATAAAAAAAAAAACCCCGCATCGCCAGTCCTCCTTGCCCACCACCGAGACCACCCCCTCGCGCACCAGTCCGGCCACGACCTCCCCCTCTCGTCGGCGTTGCCTTCTCCGCCGATTTGAAGACCCCCCCCCGCTCGATTCGAGGTCCCCCCACACTCAGCCCTAGGTGCCGCCCCACTGCTCCGACCCACCGCCTGCGCCAGAGCCTCCACCGTCCTAGTTCAGACACCCCGACGGCCTGCTCCACCTCAGCACCGCCGTGAGCAGCCCCCTCCCTCCTGTTCGATCAAAACAGCCCTCTCTCTCCCAATACAAAATGTAAGTTCTTCCCCTTTTCTTATGTAATCTTTGTTTAGGTTAATGAAAAAGGATTCAACTTTGTTAATGTAAAAGGATTCAACTTTGTTAATGTGAAAAGATTCGACTTTGTTTATATAAAAAAAATTCGATTTTGTTTTTATAGAAAAGATTAGATTCTTCATTATAGAAAAACATGATTTGCATATGTGAGGAGGCGAGAAATAAAAATATGATTTTTATATGTTGAACTTCGAAATAAAAATATGATTTTTATATGTTGAACTTCGAAATAAAAATATGATTTTTATATGTTGAACTTCGAAATAAAAATATGATTTTTATATGTTGAACTTCGAAATAAAAATATGATTTTTATATGTTGAACTTCGAAATAAAAATGTGATTTTTATATATTGAACTTCGAAATAAAAATATGATTTTTATATGTTGAACTTCGAAATAAAAATGTGATTTTTATATATTGAACTTCGAAATAAAAATATGATTTTTATATGTTGAACTTCGAAATAAAAATATGATTTTTATATGTTGAACTTCGAAATAAAAATATGATTTTTATATGTTGAACTTCGAAATAAAAATGTGATTTTTATATATTGAACTTCGAAATAAAAATATGATTTTTATATGTTGAACTTCGAAATAAAAATGTGATTTTTATATAGTGAACTTCGAATTAAAAATGTGATTTTTATATATTGAACATCGAAATAAAAATGTGATTTTTATATTTTGAACGTCGAAGTAAAAATTCAATTTTTATATATTGAATAACGAAGTAAAAATTCGATTTTTACATATGTAGTGGCTACAGCAACGAAGATGCGATAGCGATGAAGATTTCTATCAATGAAGTGCCGTGGAGCTAGGATAGCTATTTGTGAGAATTTCTCACCTTTCAATTTATTTTTCTAGTTATATATATATATACTAGGATGCAGACGGTGCTTAGTAGCACCCGACACAATCGTCCACAGACCATGGACTTGTTTGTTTGGTTGCATAAATTAATTAGATGATTTGATTTGAAATTGATTTGTTTGGTGAAATGAATGGATTGATTGATGTGTGAATGGCGTGGGCCTTCACTAGACCGGGGATAAGGCTAGGCCTTGTCCCGTTTCTAGTATCGTGCCGTTATGCCGCCGAAATTTTCTAAAATATGTTAGAAAAATAAAAATATCATTTTATTGAACAAATGAACCGAATAGAATATTCATAGGTTGAATAAAATGTTTTGTCGTTAAAAATATAATTTTTAACGTGAATGTGAATAAATAAATATTCATTTACAAACCAGACGGTTTGTTTATGTACACCTATTTGAAGGACATTGATTGGGTCGATAAATTTTACACATCGCCCAACTGCATAAATAAAATCTGTGTTTGTTTGTTTGAAACCCCACACGGGTGTTGGGATGAAATTTGAAGTTCACTCGTCCTGATTGATTAAATATGTCGATCGATGGATTGACAGGCTGTTATAAGCGTTAGATATCTATATTTGATTCTTATACAGTGTAGTGCACTTTGGTTGATGGTTGATTATTTTGCAATGCTATTATATGGGCGTAATGTATGAAAAACCATATAATTAACATTATATGGTAATTGATTGGGCCTCATTCCAGTTATAAAATAGAAATATTTGAAATAGAAATATTCGAAATGGAATATTTGAAAATATCAATATATGAAGCCGTGTTGATTAGATTGACGCCATTTTGACGTGAACAATATTTATATCGATTTTATTCATTTTATAATGAATATCGAAAGTGATTTCAAAATCTGATATTTTGAAAAGAATTGAATGAAAATGAATTCGAATTGGAATTGAAATTGAATAGATTTGAAATTGAATAGATTTGAAATTCGAACTATATGAAATGAATTGAATTGAAAACGATTTCGAAATGAACTGAATTGAAAACGATTTCGAAATGAATTGAATTGAAAACGAATTCAAATTGAAATGAAAGCAAATTGAAATGAATTCAAATTGAATTGAAATTTGAATTGAATAGAAATGAATTTTAAAACGAAATTATAAAGAAGAATTCAATTTTGATTTGAATTGAAAAGAAAGTTGAAATTGCTTTTGAAACGATTTTAAAACTATTTATATAATTCGTTTTAAATAGAAATCGACGAAGTATATATTATATATATTATATATATATATATAATATAATGGCCTGAATAGAACGCGCCGCGCCGCGGCAGTTCGCGAATTTCGACCATTGACTTCGAACGGATATTACGGGAGATCCGACTGTCGGATTCTCCTAAAACCGGAACCGTTGGGTTCGTATCGAAAAGGGCTTTCTAACGAATATTAGAAATGAGAAATCTAACGGTTGGATTTGGAGATACGTCCAAATCAAATTCGAAAAAGGTCGCTGTAAGTGCAGTTCGAGAGCCGTTGATGGAAATCGACTGTACGGGCCTTGATAAAATTATTAAAAATAGTAATAATTTGTGTTAAATCATAAGAAATGATTTAGAAAGAATTGGGATGAAAAACTCCATATTTGAAAAGATAAAAATAGATTTTCATCGAAATGAGCTAGTTTTGAACTAGAAATATAATTCTATTTATTTTTAAATAAATAAATTGAATTTGAAAAAGGGTTTTAAAAATAACCAGAATTTCCAATGATTGCATTGGAGTGGATTTGAATCGAAATTGTCTTCGGAATATTTCGATGTTGGAATTCGTGATTATACAGATGTTGTTATGGAAATTTGAAAGATATATATATATATATCGTTATTTCCAATGCGATATTTGTTAGTCGTAGAATTTGATATTGAATATAAGCCAGTATATTTTGCATTCAGAGCCTTATATTGAATATCAAATGTGATTTGGGTTTGTAGTGAATGGTGTCTTCACTAACACTGTTCTTGAACCCAGTTGAGAAAAGATTAAATCTTTTTATTTAGATTTAATGAAGTATACCAATTAAATAATATTTAATTGGAATTGAATTGATATTGATTTTTGGGTTTATCGTGGACAGTGTTTTAAACAACACTCGTTCTTTAACCCGATAATTAATGAATGTGATTTTGGGTTTATCGTGAACTGTGTTTTTAAAATGACACTGATTCTTTAACCCAGTTAAAGATTAAAACTAAGTGGAGTTTTAATGAATCTTTAATTAGATTGAAAAGATCGAAAATGGAGTACCACCAGTTTTGCTCCAGGCGATAGTTAAATCTTTAATTAGATTTGAACGTGAAATGGTAATTGAATTTACCGACAACACCGTGGTGTTAGATATAAAGTATCACCAGTTTTACTTCATGGGACGAATAGGTTGGGATTGGGAAATTAAAACCAATGATTACTACGGTAAGGTTCGCTAATTCCGACTAGTTGAATCGAAATTCAAAGGAAGATTAGAGAATAAATTCAAGAAATTATCTTGGATAAAATTAATGGGAACCTTTCCCTATGAATGTGAAATCAGAAACTAACTGTCGGTTAGCTAAGCAGAATGGTTTTCTGGATATTGATCTGATGTTGGTTTCGGCCTTCGGGGTTAATATTTGGGGAATTATTCTCTTGATTAATTTACGGCTAGTGACTGATGAATTGGAATGAGGCGTATGTTGTGTTTGTGTAACACTTATTTAAAATATACGCGAGTTATTCGGAAAGACCGGGTTTATCCCATTCTGAATAACTGATACGACGATAAGTCGAAGATGAAGACGATGGTCGAAGACCGGAGGTCTTCACGTCGTTTGGGTAATTACTGATGATCTTGATTGGGCTGTACACCCAAGAAGATGGAAACAGTTAGTGATCGTCCAGACGTACTTGGAGATCGATGGATATGCGGGGTACTAGGTGCCTCCGGTTTCGTTCAGACCCAGAACGGACTTGTAAATGGACTGTGTGTCTGACATTGGATTTTAGTCCGTGTGATTGATCTCTATTAAATATATATCTGTTTGGCGGCGGAGAATCTATTCTCTTGCTTAACGCCCTTCTCTGAGACGTACGGGCTCAGAGGTTATATATTGATGGATATCAAACGCATGGAGTGAATTGCCTGTGTGGCATACCTAAGTGGCTATTGATCGAGGCTTCTGTTGAAAAGCAAAGTCTTGTGGTTGATGATCGAAGCACGGCCTTTGTGGCGTAGCTTTGTGTAACGTTTACTTCGCGAGTTTCACACCCGGTATGAACCAAAAACGGGAGACGGACCTCAGGGAGGGCATGCGTTTCCTTCTAGCTAAAAAGTGGCGTCAGTGGTTTTACATGCCCTGACGAGTTTGACTTATGTGGTTGTTGCTGTTGCGAGGCGCCTCGGTTATATCGGTTTCGGCCGATGCATTCTGTCGGCAGACGGACCAGACTTACGCCCCAAAGGGCGGGGAAACGTAGTGTTCAGGCATTTTAATCCACATCGGTGGACCGGCCTTGTCGCTCCAAGGCTTGACTGAGTACTTGCCTGAGACATGGGCTAGATTGTCTCGAATCGGTTGAGGACTATCTTTTGCCTCGGTTCATAGATGGGAATCCAATTTCCAAATACGTGACTTTGCGGTTTTATTTGTAAACCTATATATGGCGACATAGTGGCATGGGACGCTCATGTCGCCTATGATTGATACTTATGATTTGAAGTTGTTTTATACACTATACACTTATAGTAGTATCAAATGATTTGTTTTAAACGTACTAAGCATGTTTGGCTATTATAAGGGAAAACCCTATCCTCGGCTGCGTTGCATTGTGTGATGGGACCTGGGTCTTATAATAGCTTCATTTTTAGAAAAGCATTGCGTTGTTTACTTATATGCACTGGTGTTCTTGGGAGGAAACCCGTTCCGTGTTATACGGCGTGGTCCCTTGATTTACCTATCTTTAAAATAAAGATTTACAACTGTTTTAGTTCTCACACCAGTCACATGACTGACCTGGAGTTTATTGTTTTAACCTAAACTCTGGGTGCCCCTATTTTGACACGGGCAGCTAGTAGTTTTGGTTTTGCAGATTTATATTCACAGGGTCCTGGTTTACAGCTGGAATGATATCCGGAAAGCTTTGTATCTGTATATCTCTTCTAGTTGTGTATTGTATTATTTTCCGCTGCTATGTATTTAAATGTAATTTAAATCTCTGATATTTCTGTGTAATATTCATTTATACTCTGTATATTCTTGTAATCTGATGCATTGTTGTAATATACAATGAAATATTCTTCTGTATGCGTTCTGATTTGTCGTGTTCTCAAACGATAGGGCGTTTCGAACGGCCTGGATCGGTTTAGCGACTGGTTCGGACCGAGCGAAATTCCTTGTCGCCACAGTTGGTATCAGTGCTTTGGTTTACAAAGCAGAGAACAAGGCACATTAGAACCATACGAAAGAATTCATCAGATATTGGATTAGTAATATCCAATGAGAATGACTCGTTAGAGATGGGATCAGTAGTATCCTAGAACGAGTGTGAAGAGTAGTGTTTTTGATAAATAAAAGTGAAAACAAATTTTGTTTTGAAAATTTAAATCAATTATTCGTATTTGATTATTTATTTATATAGATGTGGACAATCCAGTATATATAGATTTTGCGTATACGTCTGATCCGCGTGTATTCGAAATTTTAATATACTGGATAGATATAGAATCACACTCTAGTCGCCCGGGGATGATGCTGATAATTGTGATCACATTATCAGTATTTATATTCGAGTGACGAAAGTGAGATTTCTATATATTTCCTATTGACTGGTGTGAGAACCAAAATTAGATAGGGCCTATTGTTGTGATTTGGCATCAAAAATCTGAATTTTGACTATATATCAAAGTTATGCATTTGAAAAGCTA
This sequence comes from Allium sativum, assembly GCA_030737875.1. Lineage (NCBI taxonomy): Eukaryota > Viridiplantae > Streptophyta > Magnoliopsida > Asparagales > Amaryllidaceae > Allium > Allium sativum. Next base: position 245,026,688 of record CM060923.1, read on the forward strand.
ATCAACTAATTGATTGATGTTTGTGTTGTTTGTTTATTTGGTTGATAATTTTGAACCATTTAGCCTAATTGAATCAAATATTGAATTGTATTGAAAATTGGTCGCATCTGCTTGCATATACATGTATATCATTGAACAGGTCATAGCAAGGAGGCTAGAGCCGAAGAATAAAATTTGTTTGCCCGACAAATAGGTACATGTTTACTACATAATTTACTGTTTTGTTTGGGTGATGATGATTTTATGAGCCTATTGGCTAGCCGCTTGGCTTTTTCTTTTTCTTTTTGAGATCTGAAGGACCGGGGAAGCTATTTGAAATTCCCCGATGCTCCCGGTGCAGGGGAGGTTATGGCGAAATTTTTCGAAAATTAAGGGTGTTAGCCAAATTTTTGAAATTTTGAAAATTCTCAGAAACTAAAGAGTTGGAGAATGGAAGCCTGATCGATCGTAGAGTTGATTAATCAAACCACTTTCGACTTTGTTCCTTTTCGGGGACGAAAAGTTTTAAGTGGGGGAGATTGTAACAACCCGAAAATCTGGGCCAGTTTAAAATTTTTATTTTGGCAATTTTAACGAATTTTGATTATTTAAAATGAATTATTTTAAATAATATCGACGAGAAATTTATTTTGAATATAATTCGAACGTATATATTATACGTAGTCGTTAGAATATAAATAATTATATATAATTATAAATAGAATTGAAAATGGCGCGGTAGTTCGATAATTCGATTTCAAACTTCAATTGAATGTACCGGGTGCAAAACAATCCGGATTTTAGTGAAACCAAAAACATTAGGATCTAATTGAGAATATCTTTCCAACGAATCCTAATAATTGAAATTTCATAGTGGGGATCGAAAGATATGTCCAGTTGAAAATTCTGAATAGTCGCTATGGAATTTAGGCCCTTAAAAATGGACATTTTGCAAACGACCTCGGATTTCGACGAAACCACTTTTGTTGGGTCCGCAGTGTCAAATTATTGATGGGTTTCAAATTTCATAATTTTTCGAATCAATATGTGAGCGTGGCAAAGGAAAACGCGTTTGACCGGTTTCAGTTGATTTTAATCGACTGGAAAATGGCCATTTTCCCAACGGCCTCAGAATTCGACGAAACTAGTTTTGTTAGGACCGTATCGTCAATACGAAGCTAGAAAATATTTTTCGAGAATTTTTCGAGTTAGTATGTGACCCCGATAAATTGAAATACGCGTTCAAATTCAATATATATAGTTATATGTTGATTTTGACGGAAACTGATCGAAACGGCCGAACAGGCTTACGAAACATATCCCATTGTGTTCGGAATGGGGGTAATTAGCTAAGGACGACAGTCGGTGGGTCTCGTTTGGAGTTCGGATTTAAAACCTGCTTTTAGAGGAAAATTAAATAATAATATAATTAATTTTTATATAAACCCTTTTATTCACTTCTTCCTCCCGTTGACTCAGATCTGAAATGAAAAAAAAAAAAAAAAACCCCGCATCGCCAGTCCTCCTTGCCCACCACCGAGACCACCCCCTCGCGCCCCAGTCCGGCCACGACCTCCCCCTCTCGTCGGCGTTGCCTTCTCCGCCGATTTGAAGACCCCCCCCGCTCGATTCGAGGTCCCCCCACACTCAGCCCTAGGTGCCGCCCCACTGCTCCGACCCACCGCCTGCGCCAGAGCCTCCACCGTCCTAGTTCAGACACCCCGACGGCCTGCTCCACCTCAGCACCGCCGTGAGCAGCCCCCTCCCTCCTGTTCGATCAAAACAGCCCTCTCTCTCCCAATACAAAATGTAAGTTCTTCCCCTTTTCTTATGTAATCTTTGTTTAGGTTAATGAAAAAGGATTCAACTTTGTTAATGTAAAAGGATTCAACTTTGTTAATGTGAAAAGATTCGACTTTGTTTATATAAAAAAAATTCGATTTTGTTTTTATAGAAAAGATTAGATTCTTCATTATAGAAAAACATGATTTGCATATGTGAGGAGGCGAGAAATAAAAATATGATTTTTATATGTTGAACTTCGAAATAAAAATATGATTTTTATATGTTGAACTTCGAAATAAAAATATGATTTTTATATGTTGAACTTCAAAATAAAAATATGATTTTTATATGTTGAACTTCGAAATAAAAATATGATTTTTATATGTTGAACTTCGAAATAAAAATGTGATTTTTATATATTGAACTTCGAAATAAAAATATGATTTTTATATGTTGAACTTCGAAATAAAAATGTGATTTTTATATATTGAACTTCGAAATAAAAATATGATTTTTATATGTTGAACTTCGAAATAAAAATATGATTTTTATATGTTGAACTTCGAAATAAAAATATGATTTTTATATGTTGAACTTCGAAATAAAAATGTGATTTTTATATATTGAACTTCGAAATAAAAATATGATTTTTATATGTTGAACTTCGAAATAAAAATGTGATTTTTATATAGTGAACTTCGAATTAAAAATGTGATTTTTATATATTGAACATCGAAATAAAAATGTGATTTTTATATTTTGAACGTCGAAGTAAAAATTCGATTTTTATATATTGAATAACGAAGTAAAAATTCGATTTTTACATATGTAGTGGCTACAGCAACGAAGATGCGATAGCGATGAAGATTTCTATCAATGAAGTGCCGTGGAGCTAGGATAGCTATTTGTGAGAATTTCTCACCTTTCAATTTATTTTTCTAGTTATATATATATATACTAGGATGCAGACGGTGCTTAGTAGCACCCGACACAATCGTCCACAGACCATGGACTTGTTTGTTTGGTTGCATAAATTAATTAGATGATTTGATTTGAAATTGATTTGTTTGGTGAAATGAATGGATTGATTGATGTGTGAATGGCGTGGGCCTTCACTAGACCGGGGATAAGGCTAGGCCTTGTCCCGTTTCTAGTATCGTGCCGTTATGCCGCCGAAATTTTCTAAAATATGTTAGAAAAATAAAAATATCATTTTATTGAACAAATGAACCGAATAGAATATTCATAGGTTGAATAAAATGTTTTGTCGTTAAAAATATAATTTTTAACGTGAATGTGAATAAATAAATATTCATTTACAAACCAGACGGTTTGTTTATGTACACCTATTTGAAGGACATTGATTGGGTCGATAAATTTTACACATCGCCCAACTGCATAAATAAAATCTGTGTTTGTTTGTTTGAAACCCCACACGGGTGTTGGGATGAAATTTGAAGTTCACTCGTCCTGATTGATTAAATATGTCGATCGATGGATTGACAGGCTGTTATAAGCGTTAGATATCTATATTTGATTCTTATACAGTGTAGTGCACTTTGGTTGATGGTTGATTATTTTGCAATGCTATTATATGGGCGTAATGTATGAAAAACCATATAATTAACATTATATGGTAATTGATTGGGCCTCATTCCAGTTATAAAATAGAAATATTTGAAATAGAAATATTCGAAATGGAATATTTGAAAATATCAATATATGAAGCCGTGTTGATTAGATTAACGCCATTTTGACGTGAACAATATTTATATCGATTTTATTCATTTTATAATGAATATCGAAAGTGATTTCAAAATCTGATATTTTGAAAAGAATTGAATGAAAATGAATTCGAATTGGAATTGAAATTGAATAGATTTGAAATTCGAACTATATTGAAATGAATTGAATTGAAAACGATTTCGAAATGAACTGAATTGAAAACGATTTCGAAATGAATTGAATTGAAAACGAATTCAAATTGAAATGAAAGCAAATTGAAATGAATTCAAATTGAATTGAAATTTGAATTGAATAGAAATGAATTTTAAAACGAAATTATAAAGAAGAATTCAATTTTGATTTGAATTGAAAAGAAAGTTGAAATTGCTTTTGAAACGATTTTAAAACTATTTATATAATTCGTTTTAAATAGAAATCGACGAAGTATATATTATATATATTATATATATATAATATAATGGCCTGAATAGAACGCGCCGCGCAGCGGCAGTTCGCGAATTTCGACCATTGACTTCGAACGGATATTACGGGAGATCCGACCGTCGGATTCTCCTAAAACCGGAACCGTTGGGTTCGTATCGAAAAGAGCTTTCTAACGAATATTAGAAATTAGAAATCTAACGGTTGGATTTGGAGATACGTCCAAATCAAATTCGAAAAAGGTCGCTGTAAGTGTAGTTCGAGGGCCGTTGATGGAAATCGACTGTACGGGCCTTGATAAAATTATTAAAAATAGTAATAATTTGTGTAAAATCATAAGAAATGATTTAGAAAGAATTGGGATGAAAAACTCCATATTTGAAAAGATAAAAATAGATTTTCATCGAAATGAGCTAGTTTTGAACTAGAAATATAATTCTATTTATTTTTAAATAAATAAATTGAATTTGAAAAAGGGTTTTAAAAATAACCAGAATTTCCAATGATTGCATTGGAGTGGATTTGAATCGAAATTGTCTTCGGAATATTTCGATGTTGGAATTCGTGATTATACAGATGTTGTTATGGAAATTTGAAAGATATATATATATATCGTTATTTCCAATGCGATATTTGTTAGTCGTAGAATTTGATATTGAATATAAGCCAGTATATTTTGCATTCAGAGCCTTATATTGAATATCAAATGTGATTTGGGTTTGTAGTGAATGGTGTCTTCACTAACACTGTTCTTGAACCCAGTTGAGAAAAGATTAAATCTTTTTATTTAGATTTAATGAAGTATACCAATTAAATAATATTTAATTGGAATTGAATTGATATTGATTTTTGGGTTTATCGTGGACAGTGTTTTAAACAACACTCGTTCTTTAACCCGATAATTAATGAATGTGATTTTGGGTTTATCGTGAACTGTGTTTTTAAAATGACACTGATTCTTTAACCCAGTTAAAGATTAAAACTAAGTGGAGTTTTAATGAATCTTTAATTAGATTGAAAAGATCGAAAATGGAGTACCACCAGTTTTGCTCCAGGCGATAGTTAAATCTTTAATTAGATTTGAACGTGAAATGGTAATTGAATTTACCGACAACACCGTGGTGTTAGATATAAAGTATCACCAGTTTTACTTCATGGGATGAATAGGTTGGGATTGGGAAATTAAAACCAATGATTACTACGGTAAGGTTCGCTAATTCCGACTAGTTGAATCGAAATTCAAAGGAAGATTAGAGAATAAATTCAAGAAATTATCTTGGATAAAATTAATGGGAACCTTTCCCTATGAATGTGAAATCAGAAACTAACTGTCGGTTAGCTAAGCAGAATGGTTTTCTGGATATTGATCTGATGTTGGTTTCGGCCTTCGGGGTTAATATTTGGGGAATTATTCTCTTGATTAATTTACGGCTAGTGACTGATGAATTGGAATGAGGCGTATGTTGTGTTTGTGTAACACTTATTTAAAATATACGCGAGTTATTCGGAAAGACCGGGTTTATCCCATTCTGAATAACTGATACGACGATAAGTCGAAGATGAAGACGATGGTCGAAGACCGGAGGTCTTCACGTCGTTTGGGTAATTACTGATGATCTTGATTGGGCTGTACACCCAAGAAGATGGAAACAGTTAGTGATCGTCCAGACGTACTTGGAGATCGATGGATATGCGGGGTACTAGGTGCCTCCGGTTTCGTTCAGACCCAGAACGGACTTGTAAATGGACTGTGTGTCTGACATTGGATTTTAGTCCGTGTGATTGATCTCTATTAAATATATATCTGTTTGGCGGCGGAGAATCTATTCTCTTGCTTAACGCCCTTCTCTGAGACGTACGAGCTCAGAGGTTATATATTGATGGATATCAAACGCATGGAGTGAATTGCCTGTGTGGCATACCTAAGTGGCAATTGATCGAGACTTCTGTTGAAAAGCAAAGTCTTGTGGTTGATGATCGAAGCACGGCCTTTGTGGCGTAGCTTTGTGTAACGTTTACTTCGCGAGTTTCACACCCGGTATGAACCAAAAACGGGAGACGGACCTCAGGGAGGGCATGCGTTTCCTTCTAGCTAAAAAGTGGCGTCAGTGGTTTTACACGCCCTGACGAGTTTGACTTATGTGGTTGTTGCTGTTGCGAGGCGCCTCGGTTATATCGGTTTCGGCCGATGCATTCTGGTCGGCAGACGGACCAGACTTACGCCCCAAAGGGCGGGGAAACGTAGTGTTCAGGCATTTTAATCCACATCGGTGGACCGGCCTTGTCGCTCCAAGGCTTGACTGAGTACTTGCCTGAGACATGGGCTAGATTGTCTCGAATCGGTTGAGGACTATCTTTTGCCTCGGTTCATAGATGGGAATCCAATTTCCAAATACGTGACTTTGCGGTTTTATTTGTAAACCTATATATGGCGACATAGTGGCATGGGACGCTCATGTCGCCTATGATTGATACTTATGATTTGAAGTTGTTTTATACACTATACACTTATAGTAGTATCAAATGATTTGTTTTAAACGTACTAAGCATGTTTGGCTATTATAAGGGAAAACCCTATCCTCGGCTGCGTTGCATTGTGTGATGGGACCTGGGTCTTATAATAGCTTCATTTTTAGAAAAGCATTGCGTTGTTTACTTATATGCACTGGTGTTCTTGGGGGGAAACCCGTTCCGTGTTATACGGCGTGGTCCCTTGATGTAAAGACCCGGAAATTCCCGCTCTTTGAATGACCATAAACCACACAGGTCTGACCCAAAGGTTGGAAATCTTCGAATACTTTAACTTTGGGAATACAAAACATTAGAACAATAACAGCAGACTTTTATTACATTACAATAATATAACATCAGAGTACAGAATATCAGAGTACAAATAAAGTAAACTACAGCGGACGATAAATTACAACAGATTTAAATACATTAAACAGCGGAAGACTTCTATGCTCTGGACACAGCTTTAGGCTTCGATCCAGAATCCTGCTAAAGAGATAGATATCTGCAAAAAGGCTACTCGACTGCCCGTGTGGAAAAGAGGGCACCCGAGTTTGCAAAGTGAAACAAACTACGAGTCAGTCATGGGACTGGTGTGAGAATTCTTAACTAATATAACTAATAAGACAAATCCAAGGACCACGCCACTTTCGCGGAACGGGTTTACTCCTATGGATTGCCAGTGCATAAACCAAAGTAAATCGAGAAATAACGCAATGTCTTTTTGGAAAAATGAAACCATTATAAGACCCAGGTCCCATCACACAATGCAACGCACACCAGAGGATAGGGTTTTACCTTATAATGGTCAAAAGATGCTTGATACGTATAAAACGGATTTGATATTATTATTAGTGTATATATGTTTTAATAAAAAGATTTGAATCATAAGTATCAATCCTAGACGGCATGGTTACCATATAGCATGTCGCCAATACTAGTTCTACAATCAAAACCGCAAGGGCGTATTGGAAATTTGGATTCCATCATGAGTCGAGGCTAGGGGCAAGATCCTCTCCGATTCGAGACACTCTAGCAAATGCCTCAGGATTCCCCGCAGTGAACCCTTGGAAGCGGTAGGGCCGGTCCCCGCCAATGGGCAGTGGATTAGTTATGCCTGAACACACGTTTCCCGGTCCCTTTGGACCTATAGTATGACCACCAACGGCCTATAAAAATAACGAGGCGCCTCAAAATCCATCATCCACATAAGTAAAATGTCAGGGCTGGCAGGTCGCTGACACCACTCTAGCTAGAAAGAAACGTGTGCACTCCCTACGGTCCATATCCCGTTTTTGACTCATACCGGGGTGTGAGGCTCGCGAAGTCACGCTATACACAAAGCTATGCCTAAACAGGCCGTGCTTTGATCATCAACCACAAGGCCTGCTTTTCAACAAAAGCCTTGATCAATGCATCTTAGCATGCCACATTGTCAGTCCATACTATACCATTGATTTCTGCCAATATATAACCTCTAAGCTCATATGTCTCAGAGAAGGGTGTTAACCACCAAGCAGATATGTATTAACAGAGATCAACGAATGTAGTATAAAGGACTACAACGTCAGACATACATTCCATTTATAAACTTATGCCCTGGGTCTGGACGAAAGTCAAATCCGTACAAATCAACACTACGTACGGATAACTACCATCTTAGCCCCGTCTTGGGAGCAAATCAATCCAGGACCTCAACGTTAGTTACCCATTCGATGTGAAGATCGTCGGTCTTCAATCGCCGTCTTCAACTCTTAGATTTAGAACGTCGTGTAATCATTTGAAATGAGATTGAACTCGGTCTTCTCAAATGATTCTCGCATATATATATATATATATAATTTGAAAACATTTCATATCGTTATTGATATTTGATAACGACCTATCGCTATTTTTATTTTTTATTTATCTAAAAATAGCCTAAATTAATTTAACGACGCTTCGGGTCGATGGGCGACCCTGGCGCTGTTTTTAACCAAATTTTGATTTAAACATATCTTGAAATCTAACCGTTGGATTTTGGCGAAATTTATGTCATTGGAAAGATCTTCCCAAAGCGGTCCTAACGGTTCCAGTTTTGGGAAAATCCGACGGTCGGATCTCTCGATATAACCGTTTAAAGTAACGATCATCGATACGCGAACTACCGCGCGCGTTCCGTTTAATTTATAATTTATATTTATATATATAAATATAAATCGTTTGACTATTCCAATTTCAAAAGTCTATTCATTTTATCGCATCTAAAATGACGATAAAAATATCACTTGTTTTATTTACCCTAAATGTAAATTATGCTTTATCTATCATTTGTCTTATTTACTGAATGTAAATAAGTTATATTCCTTTCTTATTCTATTTAGTTACCTAAATGTAAATAAATAGTTTCATTTTCCTTTGCAAATCTTATTTACATAGTAAATGTAAATAATTGCATTTCTTTAAATATTCCTTTTTAACCTAAAAGAATATCTTACGTTAATTCTTTTCTAACCTTTCTTATTTAACCAAATGTATATTTTATCTTTTATCTTAACAAAATATATTTTATCTTTACTACTTTTTCTTTTAAATAAAATATTTATTTAGCTTTCATTCTTTATATTAAACAAAATGTAAATTTTGTTTAACATGGCCTAATTGACAATTATGTTAATTTTATTCATTAATCAAGTTTACCACAAAATGTTATTCTTATCGTATTCAACATTTCTAAACAAGATGTCCTTTTTAATCATATTAACATTAAATAGACAAAATGTCCTTTTTATTCATATTAACATTAAATAGACAAAATGTCCTTTTTATTCATATTAACATTAAATAGACAAAATGTCCTTTTTATTCATATTAACATTTTATTTTCTTTTACATAAGAAAATTGGTTTCTTTTACTTTTACATAAAAAGTGTTTTCTTTTCTTTTACATAAGAAAATTGTTTTCTTTTACTTTTACATAAAAAGTAATGTTCATTTTTCTTATTTCCTTCACATTAGAAAATAATGTTCATTTTCTTATTTTCTTTACATTAAAAAATGATGTTCATATTTTCTTTACATTAGAAAATGATGTTCATTTTTCTTATTTTCTTTTTTCCTTTCTTTTTAACTTTTATTTCAAAGAAAATGTACTTTTTATCCTTTTATTTTCTTTTATAAAGAAAATATATTTTCCTTTAAATTAGAAATACGCTTTCTTTTTCTTTAACATAGGAAAATGTTTGCTTTTTCTTTAACATAGAAAACGTTTGCTTTTTCTTTACATCAGAAAAATAGGTTTCTTTTCCTCTTTTCTTTACATAAGAAAAATATGTTTCGTTTTCTCTTTCAACATAATATGATTAGTTCATAATTTCTAATGCAACATAATATGATATAAATGTTAATTCTCTTCTTATTTAACAAAATAAGATATAAAAGTTGATTCTTTTCTTATTTAACAAAATATGACAAAAATGTTAATCTTTTCTATTTAACAAAATATGACAAAAATTGTTAATCTTGTATAATTCATACCTTGAAAACAAAAGTGTTGATTCTTGTATAATTCATACATTAAAAACAAAAGTGTTGATCTTGTTCCTTTATGATCCAATTAACAAAGATGTTAATGTTTTTCTTTATAATCCAATAAACAAAGTGTTAGTTTTTGTTTCAATTCTATTCAATAACAAAAATGTGAACTTTGTTTCATTTTTATTCAATAAAAAAAAAATATGAGCCTTTTGTTACATTTTTATTCAATAACAAAATATGAGCTTTATTAACCATTCTTAAGTAACAAAATATGAGTTCTCGCATAATCTTTATAACATTAACAAAATATGAAAGTTTTGTTAATCTTTTTCTTTTTAACAAAATATGAAGGTTTTGTTAATCTTTTCTTTTTAACAAAATATGAATTTTGTTCTTTATAACCTCACTAACAATATATGTTGATTCTGTCCTATATAACTTTATTAACAAAATATGTTGATTTCGTCCTTTTATAACTTCATTAACAAAATATGTTGATTTAGAATTTGACAAAGCGACAAATTTATATGTCAATTCTAAATTTGACAAAAGTGACACTTTTATATGAAATGTCTAAATTTGACAAAAGTGATGTTTTATTCTAAATCAACATTTCCCAACAAAACGGTGTTTTCATTCTTATGTTACGTTACCAACAAAAGTGAGATTTTGTTGTAAGTAAACGTTGCAAATAAAATGATATTTTCATTCTAAATAGACATCGTTAAGATTTCATATGACCAAAAATGATATTTTTCTATGTTAACATTCCATATGACTAAAAATGATATCTTCCTATTCTAATTTAATGAAACAAAGTGACGATAAAAATATGGTCTTTAATTGTGACAAAATAGCAATGAAAATATGTCCCTTTATTTCAACTTTTTTTATTCTATTTAACAATGTTTAACAAAATTTACATGTTTATTCTAAATAAACATTTTTAACAAAATTGACTTTTTATTCCTAATCAAACATGTTTAACAAAATTGACATCTTTATCCAAACATAACTTTTCTAATCAAAAGTGACATTTTAATTCTATATACTTTTTTTTTTTTTCAAAAGTGACATTTTAACAAAAATGGTATTTTATTTCTAATGCAACATTTTGACTAAAATGTTATGATTCTTCTAATGAAACATTTTGACTAACATGTTATAATTCTAAGGTGACGCTACTAACAAAATATGTTATTTTGACACGACAATTCTAAATAAACATTTTTCACAAAATGACAATTTTATGTTAACATCACATTTCACATAAAATGACAACTTTTAATCTCGTTTAACGAACATGATATTCTATTTTGTAAATTTTCATTAAATGAAATAGCAATATTTATTTTTGTTGAATCCAATTCAAAAATGACATTTCTAACTCATTGTTTTAATTCACAAGAATGACATTTCAAAATTTTACAACAAACATGATACACACAATTTCAACAAACACAATCAAACATACATCATAATCACAGAACAATCAACAGGGGAAATAAATATATACATACAATCATGAATCTCATACTGAACGAATATATAAATTAAACATTAAAATAAATAAATTTTAAATTTTAAAAGAAAATAGAAATCTCACATTGCATTTTGGTTCTGAATAAATCAGAACTGAAATTTGGCCAAAATCTGAACTGCTCCTTTTCTGTCCCGATCAGTTCTGACATGTAGTATTTTTCGTTGCGAATCCAACGCTTCTGAAATCGTTAAATTTCGTTGACGTATGTGTTAGTTATAGTCTAAACAAGATTAATGATATTTATTAATTAATAAATTAATTGGAAAATAACCTCTCTTCTTCCTTTACAATTATCGGCCGTGGGTTTTTCTTTTTTGTTCAATTCTTTGATTCGAACTTGCATCCAATCCAAAGCACCAGAGCTCGATCGGGAAGTTGCGCGTCGGAGCTCTACCCGAGGCGCACCTGCGGTGTAGAGGGGGGCCCACTCGGTGGAGGCTGGTGGGTGCTACGGCGGTCGGGGCGGCTCGACTTTGGTGGCTTGGTCCTCCAGCTACGGGCGTTGGTTCGGGTCAAAACCCATATGGATGTGAAGAGGAAGAAAGGGGCTTCGGAGTGGTGTGAAGTATGGGGTTTAATTTGGGAAGAGGAGAGAGGAATTAGCAGGGGAAGTTTCGGCCATTGATGGGAGGGTGGCGGCTGTAGGAGGAAGTGAATAGTAGCTAGGGTTTAAATGATTTTCTAATTCTTTTTATAATGTTTTAATGTAATTTTTTGTAATTAAATCCCTATATTTCAAACTAAACCAATTTCTGTCCAGCTGAAATCTACCCTACCCAATAGCCCCTATTTCGGATTCAACGGGCTAGGCCTCGTCAGCCCAAACGGCTGTCTGTGGCCTGAATTATTTATTTTAATATTTAATTCCTTTATTAAATTAATTTTGTCGTACAAATAAATTTACCGAGGCCACATACGGACTCTAAAAATTACAGAAAAATTATATTTGGCTATGTTTTGACGATACGGTTCTAACGAGACTAATTTCGTCGAATTCTGAGAATGTTTGAAAAATGGCTATTTTCCCGTCGATTAAAATTGACCGAAACTGACAAAACACAGTTTCTTTTGCCACGCTCACAAATTAACTCGGAAAATTCTAAAAATTGAAACCTAGCAATAATTTGACATTCCGGTTCCAACAAAAGTGGTTTCGTCGTAAACAGAGGTCGTTTGAAAATTGACTATTTTCAGTGGCTTTAATATTATTAAAAATTGAAAATTTTAAATTCTGGCACATTTTCCAACAAAATTCTTTAAAATAAAAATTTTAAATTGGCCCTGAAATTTCCGGGTTGTTACAGTCGCCCCCACTTAAAATCTTTTCGTCCTCGAAAAGGAACTAAGCAAAAAGTTGTTTAATTTACTAACTAAATTTTAATTTTCTTTTATTAATTTTATTTGTTAGCTAACCTATCAAATATATATATTCTTATATATATATATATAAATCATATTTCCAAAAATAGATTATATAATCAAAAATACGCTAATTATAAACTTATCACTCTTAACTCATTCTAGGGTATTGCTAACCCCATCTCTAATGAGTTTTCTCATTCTAGGATACTGCTGATCCTATCTCTAATGAGTATTCTTATTGGACATTACTAATCCAATCTCTGATGAGTCTTTTGTTTAGTTCTAACGAGTTGTATCCCAAAGATTTGAGCTAACCAGAGCTCTGATACCAACTGTAAAGACCCGGAAATTCCCGCTCTTTGAATGACCATAAACCACACAGGTCTGACCCAAAGGTTGGAAATCTTCGAATACTTTAACTTTGGGAATACAAAACATTAGAACAATAACAGCAGACTTTTATTACATTACAATAATATAACATCAGAGTACAGAATATCAGAGTACAAATAAAGTAAACTACAGCGGACGATAAATTACAACAGATTTAAATACATTAAACAGCGGAAGACTTCTATGCTCTGGACACAGCTTTAGGCTTCGATCCAGAATCCTGCTAAAGAGATAGATATCTGCAAAAAGGCTACTCGACTGCCCGTGTGGAAAAGAGGGCACCCGAGTTTGCAAAGTGAAACAAACTACGAGTCAGTCATGGGACTGGTGTGAGAATTCTTAACTAATATAACTAATAAGACAAATCCAAGGACCACGCCACTTTCGCGGAACGGGTTTACTCCTATGGATTGCCAGTGCATAAACCAAAGTAAATCGAGAAATAACGCAATGTCTTTTTGGAAAAATGAAACCATTATAAGACCCAGGTCCCATCACACAATGCAACGCACACCAGAGGATAGGGTTTTACCTTATAATGGTCAAAAGATGCTTGATACGTATAAAACGGATTTGATATTATTATTAGTGTATATATGTTTTAATAAAAAGATTTGAATCATAAGTATCAATCCTAGACGGCATGGTTACCATATAGCATGTCGCCAATACTAGTTCTACAATCAAAACCGCAAGGGCGTATTGGAAATTTGGATTCCATCATGAGTCGAGGCTAGGGGCAAGATCCTCTCCGATTCGAGACACTCTAGCAAATGCCTCAGGATTCCCCGCAGTGAACCCTTGGAAGCGGTAGGGCCGGTCCCCGCCAATGGGCAGTGGATTAGTTATGCCTGAACACACGTTTCCCGGTCCCTTTGGACCTATAGTATGACCACCAACGGCCTATAAAAATAACGAGGCGCCTCAAAATCCATCATCCACATAAGTAAAATGTCAGGGCTGGCAGGTCGCTGACACCACTCTAGCTAGAAAGAAACGTGTGCACTCCCTACGGTCCATATCCCGTTTTTGACTCATACCGGGGTGTGAGGCTCGCGAAGTCACGCTATACACAAAGCTATGCCTAAACAGGCCGTGCTTTGATCATCAACCACAAGGCCTGCTTTTCAACAAAAGCCTTGATCAATGCATCTTAGCATGCCACATTGTCAGTCCATACTATACCATTGATTTCTGCCAATATATAACCTCTAAGCTCATATGTCTCAGAGAAGGGTGTTAACCACCAAGCAGATATGTATTAACAGAGATCAACGAATGTAGTATAAAGGACTACAACGTCAGACATACATTCCATTTATAAACTTATGCCCTGGGTCTGGACGAAAGTCAAATCCGTACAAATCAACACTACGTACGGATAACTACCATCTTAGCCCCGTCTTGGGAGCAAATCAATCCAGGACCTCAACGTTAGTTACCCATTCGATGTGAAGATCGTCGGTCTTCAATCGCCGTCTTCAACTCTTAGATTTAGAACGTCGTGTAATCATTTGAAATGAGATTGAACTCGGTCTTCTCAAATGATTCTCGCATATATATATATATATATAATTTGAAAACATTTCATATCGTTATTGATATTTGATAACGACCTATCGCTATTTTTATTTTTTATTTATCTAAAAATAGCCTAAATTAATTTAACGACGCTTCGGGTCGATGGGCGACCCTGGCGCTGTTTTTAACCAAATTTTGATTTAAACATATCTTGAAATCTAACCGTTGGATTTTGGCGAAATTTATGTCATTGGAAAGATCTTCCCAAAGCGGTCCTAACGGTTCCAGTTTTGGGAAAATCCGACGGTCGGATCTCTCGATATAACCGTTTAAAGTAACGATCATCGATACGCGAACTACCGCGC
Source organism: Allium sativum (assembly GCA_030737875.1). Classification (NCBI taxonomy): domain Eukaryota; kingdom Viridiplantae; phylum Streptophyta; class Magnoliopsida; order Asparagales; family Amaryllidaceae; genus Allium; species Allium sativum. Next base: position 245,041,829 of record CM060923.1, read on the forward strand.
GCGTTCCGTTTAATTTATAATTTATATTTATATATATAAATATAAATCGTTTGACTATTCCAATTTCAAAAGTCTATTCATTTTATCGCATCTAAAATGACGATAAAAATATCACTTGTTTTATTTACCCTAAATGTAAATTATGCTTTATCTATCATTTGTCTTATTTACTGAATGTAAATAAGTTATATTCCTTTCTTATTCTATTTAGTTACCTAAATGTAAATAAATAGTTTCATTTTCCTTTGCAAATCTTATTTACATAGTAAATGTAAATAATTGCATTTCTTTAAATATTCCTTTTTAACCTAAAAGAATATCTTACGTTAATTCTTTTCTAACCTTTCTTATTTAACCAAATGTATATTTTATCTTTTATCTTAACAAAATATATTTTATCTTTACTACTTTTTCTTTTAAATAAAATATTTATTTAGCTTTCATTCTTTATATTAAACAAAATGTAAATTTTGTTTAACATGGCCTAATTGACAATTATGTTAATTTTATTCATTAATCAAGTTTACCACAAAATGTTATTCTTATCGTATTCAACATTTCTAAACAAGATGTCCTTTTTAATCATATTAACATTAAATAGACAAAATGTCCTTTTTATTCATATTAACATTAAATAGACAAAATGTCCTTTTTATTCATATTAACATTAAATAGACAAAATGTCCTTTTTATTCATATTAACATTTTATTTTCTTTTACATAAGAAAATTGGTTTCTTTTACTTTTACATAAAAAGTGTTTTCTTTTCTTTTACATAAGAAAATTGTTTTCTTTTACTTTTACATAAAAAGTAATGTTCATTTTTCTTATTTCCTTCACATTAGAAAATAATGTTCATTTTCTTATTTTCTTTACATTAAAAAATGATGTTCATATTTTCTTTACATTAGAAAATGATGTTCATTTTTCTTATTTTCTTTTTTCCTTTCTTTTTAACTTTTATTTCAAAGAAAATGTACTTTTTATCCTTTTATTTTCTTTTATAAAGAAAATATATTTTCCTTTAAATTAGAAATACGCTTTCTTTTTCTTTAACATAGGAAAATGTTTGCTTTTTCTTTAACATAGAAAACGTTTGCTTTTTCTTTACATCAGAAAAATAGGTTTCTTTTCCTCTTTTCTTTACATAAGAAAAATATGTTTCGTTTTCTCTTTCAACATAATATGATTAGTTCATAATTTCTAATGCAACATAATATGATATAAATGTTAATTCTCTTCTTATTTAACAAAATAAGATATAAAAGTTGATTCTTTTCTTATTTAACAAAATATGACAAAAATGTTAATCTTTTCTATTTAACAAAATATGACAAAAATTGTTAATCTTGTATAATTCATACCTTGAAAACAAAAGTGTTGATTCTTGTATAATTCATACATTAAAAACAAAAGTGTTGATCTTGTTCCTTTATGATCCAATTAACAAAGATGTTAATGTTTTTCTTTATAATCCAATAAACAAAGTGTTAGTTTTTGTTTCAATTCTATTCAATAACAAAAATGTGAACTTTGTTTCATTTTTATTCAATAAAAAAAAAATATGAGCCTTTTGTTACATTTTTATTCAATAACAAAATATGAGCTTTATTAACCATTCTTAAGTAACAAAATATGAGTTCTCGCATAATCTTTATAACATTAACAAAATATGAAAGTTTTGTTAATCTTTTTCTTTTTAACAAAATATGAAGGTTTTGTTAATCTTTTCTTTTTAACAAAATATGAATTTTGTTCTTTATAACCTCACTAACAATATATGTTGATTCTGTCCTATATAACTTTATTAACAAAATATGTTGATTTCGTCCTTTTATAACTTCATTAACAAAATATGTTGATTTAGAATTTGACAAAGCGACAAATTTATATGTCAATTCTAAATTTGACAAAAGTGACACTTTTATATGAAATGTCTAAATTTGACAAAAGTGATGTTTTATTCTAAATCAACATTTCCCAACAAAACGGTGTTTTCATTCTTATGTTACGTTACCAACAAAAGTGAGATTTTGTTGTAAGTAAACGTTGCAAATAAAATGATATTTTCATTCTAAATAGACATCGTTAAGATTTCATATGACCAAAAATGATATTTTTCTATGTTAACATTCCATATGACTAAAAATGATATCTTCCTATTCTAATTTAATGAAACAAAGTGACGATAAAAATATGGTCTTTAATTGTGACAAAATAGCAATGAAAATATGTCCCTTTATTTCAACTTTTTTTATTCTATTTAACAATGTTTAACAAAATTTACATGTTTATTCTAAATAAACATTTTTAACAAAATTGACTTTTTATTCCTAATCAAACATGTTTAACAAAATTGACATCTTTATCCTAACATAACTTTTCTAATCAAAAGTGACATTTTAATTCTATATACTTTTTTTTTTTTTTTTCAAAAGTGACATTTTAACAAAAATGGTATTTTATTTCTAATGCAACATTTTGACTAAAATGTTATGATTCTTCTAATGAAACATTTTGACTAACATGTTATAATTCTAAGGTGACGCTACTAACAAAATATGTTATTTTGACACGACAATTCTAAATAAACATTTTTCACAAAATGACAATTTTATGTTAACATCACATTTCACATAAAATGACAACTTTTAATCTCGTTTAACGAACATGATATTCTATTTTGTAAATTTTCATTAAATGAAATAGCAATATTTATTTTTGTTGAATCCAATTCAAAAATGACATTTCTAACTCATTGTTTTAATTCACAAGAATGACATTTCAAAATTTTACAACAAACATGATACACACAATTTCAACAAACACAATCAAACATACATCATAATCACAGAACAATCAACAGGGGAAATAAATATATACATACAATCATGAATCTCATACTGAACGAATATATAAATTAAACATTAAAATAAATAAATTTTAAATTTTAAAAGAAAATAGAAATCTCACATTGCATTTTGGTTCTGAATAAATCAGAACTGAAATTTGGCCAAAATCTGAACTGCTCCTTTTCTGTCCCGATCAGTTCTGACATGTAGTATTTTTCGTTGCGAATCCAACGCTTCTGAAATCGTTAAATTTCGTTGACGTATGTGTTAGTTATAGTCTAAACAAGATTAATGATATTTATTAATTAATAAATTAATTGGAAAATAACCTCTCTTCTTCCTTTACAATTATCGGCCGTGGGTTTTTCTTTTTTGTTCAATTCTTTGATTCGAACTTGCATCCAATCCAAAGCACCAGAGCTCGATCGGGAAGTTGCGCGTCGGAGCTCTACCCGAGGCGCACCTGCGGTGTAGAGGGGGGGCCCACTCGGTGGAGGCTGGTGGGTGCTACGGCGGTCGGGGCGGCTCGACTTTGGTGGCTTGGTCCTCCAGCTATGGGCGTTGGTTCGGGTCAAAACCCATATGGATGTGAAGAGGAAGAAAGGGGCTTCGGAGTGGTGTGAAGTATGGGGTTTAATTTGGGAAGAGGAGAGAGGAATTAGCAGGGGAAGTTTCGGCCATTGATGGGAGGGTGGCGGCTGTAGGAGGAAGTGAATAGTAGCTAGGGTTTAAATGATTTTCTAATTCTTTTTATAATGTTTTAATGTAATTTTTTGTAATTAAATCCCTATATTTCAAACTAAACCAATTTCTGTCCAGCTGAAATCTACCCTACCCAATAGCCCCTATTTCGGATTCAACGGGCTAGGCCTCGTCAGCCCAAACGGCTGTCTGTGGCCTGAATTATTTATTTTAATATTTAATTCCTTTATTAAATTAATTTTGTCGTACAAATAAATTTACCGAGGCCACATACGGACTCTAAAAATTACAGAAAAATTATATTTGGCTATGTTTTGACGATACGGTTCTAACGAGACTAATTTCGTCGAATTCTGAGAATGTTTGAAAAATGGCTATTTTCCCGTCGATTAAAATTGACCGAAACTGACAAAACACAGTTTCTTTTGCCACGCTCACAAATTAACTCGGAAAATTCTAAAAATTGAAACCTAGCAATAATTTGACATTCCGGTTCCAACAAAAGTGGTTTCGTCGTAAACAGAGGTCGTTTGAAAATTGACTATTTTCAGTGGCTTTAATATTATTAAAAATTGAAAATTTTAAATTCTGGCACATTTTCCAACAAAATTCTTTAAAATAAAAATTTTAAATTGGCCCTGAAATTTCCGGGTTGTTACACTTGATTTACCTATCTTTAAAATAAAGATTTACAACTGTTTTAGTTCTCACACCAGTCACATGACTGACCTGGAGTTTATTGTTTTAACCTAAACTCTGGGTGCCCCTATTTTGACACGGGCAGCTAGTAGTTTTGGTTTTGCAGATTTATATTCACAGGGTCCTGGTTTACAGCTGGAATGATATCCGGAAAGCTTTGTATCCGTATATCTCTTCTAGTTGTGTATTGTATTATTTTCCGCTGCTATGTATTTAAATGTAATTTAAATCTCTGATATTTCTGTGTAATATTCATTTATACTCTGTATATTCTTGTAATCTGATGCATTGTTGTAATATACAATGAAATGTTCTTCTGTATGCGTTCTGATTTGTCGTGTTCTCAAACGATAGGGCGTTTCGAACGGCCTGGATCGGTTTAGCGACTGGTTCGGACCGAGCGAAATTCCTTGCCGCCACAGTGTTCCACCGTTGTAATATGGTCATTTTGTTGTAGTGGATCCCATTACGATATTTGTTGATTTCGAAATTTGATATTGAATATAAGCCGATATAATTTCTATTCAGAGCCTTGTATTTAATGTTGAACTGGATTTTGGGTTTGTCGTGAATGGTGTCTTCATTAACACTGTTCTTAAACCTAGTTGAGGAAAGAATAAATCTTTTAATTAAGATTTAGTGAAGTTTTCCAATTAATTAATATTTAATTGGAATTGAATAAATTAATTGGATTTTGGGTTTGTCGTGAATGGTGTCTTCATTAACACTTTTCTTAAACCCCATGTGAAAAGAATAAATCTTTTAATTAAGATTATTAGAGTTTCCAGTTAATTAACATTTAATTGGAATAAAATGGGATGTGAATTGGGTTTATTGTGAACTGTGTTTCTAATGACATTCGTTTTTTAACCCGATTTACAGTGAAATGTGATTTGGAATTTATATATCTTTTTATTAAGATTTAACGAGAATTTTTCAAAGTAAAGTTTTCCAATTTAATATATTAAATTGGAATTGAATGGAATTCGATTTGATAACAATCGAAGTGAGCTTCTGTGGAGGAAGACTGTAAATATATATGGAATTTAAAAGGCTTTGTCATTATTCCATTTATATTATTAGTCGGATACGGAAATTGATTTTGACTATATATTAATCTATTTTCCGTGAAGATTCCATAATTAATGGAATGTGATTTGGGTTTATCGTGAAATGTGTTTTAAATGCCATTAGTTCTTCAACCTAGTTAATGACAGGATTACATGTCTAACATTGTATTTCGAACTTTATGGTTGATCTCTGCTAAATATATATCTGTTTGGTGGCGGATAATTTATTCTCTTGCTTAACAATCTTCTCTAAGACATATGAGCTTAGAGGTTATATATAGGCAGAAATCAATAGTACGGTGTTGATTGTCGATGCGACATGTTTGATTTCCCAAAGTTAAATAATCATTAATATTGACTTTTGGGAAGATTAAAACCAAGTGGAGTTTTAATGAATCTTTAATTAGATTGAAATGTGAATGTGATAATTCAAATTATCAATTTGGGAAATGATCGAAGTGGAGTATCACCAGTTTTGCTCCAAGCGGTAGTTAAATCTTTAGTTAGATTTGAACGGTAATGGTAATTAATTTTACCGACAACACTGTGGTGTTAGATATGAAATATTTCCAGTTTTGCTTCATGGGATGAATAGGTTGGGATTGTGAAATAAAATAAATGATTACTTCGGAAAGGATCGCTAATCCCAACTAGTTTGGATAAACCTTAATTTGGTTTGAATTAATATCCAAAGGAAGATTGAAGAATAAATTTAAAGAATTTATCTTTGATAAAATTAATGGGAACCTTTCCCAAGGGATATGAATATTTAAATAAAAGAATATTTAGAATTGGAATGAGGCGTATATTGTGTTTTATAGCACTTGTTTATAATATACGCGAGTTATTCGGAAAGGCCATGTTTATACCCATTCTGAATAACCGATTCAACGATAATTCGACGGTGGTTGAAGGCCGGAGATCTTCACATAGTTTGGATGATTACTGATGTCTTGATTGGTTTGTACGCCCAAGACAAGGTAATAAGTGGTGATCGTCCAGACGTACTTGGAGATCGACCGGATATGCGAGGACCTCTCTCTTGTATTGGACATATGGGACGAGGAATAAGGCGCCTCCGGTTTCGTTCAGGCCCAGAACGAACTAGTAAATAGATGTGTGTCTGACTTTGGATTTTATTCCGTGTTGATTGATTTCTATTAAATATATATATCTATTTGGCGGCGGAGAATTCATTCTCTTGCTTAATGCCCTTCTTTGAGATGTACGAGCTCAGAGGTTATATATCGATAGACATCATTCGCATGGCGTGAATTGCCTGTGTGGCATGCTGAGATACAAATGATCAAGGCTTCTATTAAAAAGAAGAGTCTTGTGGTTGATGATCAAAGAACGACTTTAATATAGCATAGCTTTGTGTATAGCGTTAATTTGCAAGCCTCATACCTCGGTATGAGTCAAAAACGGGATAAGGGACCCAAGGAGGACATGACATTTCTTTCTAGCTATGGGTGGTGTCATGGTATGGACCCCAGACATTTATTATTTTTACCTATGTGGTTGTTGGATTGCGAGGCGCCTCAGATATATCGGTTATTATGGAGCCGATGGATAGGTCCAATAGGACCGGGAAACATGTGTTCAGGAATAACTAATTGTAATAACCCGAAAATCTGGGCCAGTTTAAAATTTTTATTTTGGCAATCTTAATGAATTTTGAATATTTAAAATAGATTATTTTAAATAAAATCGACGAGAAATTTATTTTGAATGGAAATAGAACGTATATAGTTATATAGATCGTCGTTAGAATATAAATATTTATTTTAGATTATAATAGAATTGAAAATGGCGCGGTAGTTCGATAATTCAGTTTCAAACTTCAATTGAATGTACCGGGTGCAAAACAATCCGGATTTTAGTGAAACCAAAAATAATAGGATCTATTTGTGGATATCTTTCCAATGAATCCGAAAAATCAAGATTTCATAGCGGGAATCAAAAGATATGTCCAGTTGAAAATTCTGAATAGTCGCTATGGAATTCAGGCCCTTAAAAATGGGAATTTTGCAAATGACCTCGGATTTCGATGAAACCACTTTTGTTGGGTCCGTGATGTCAAATTATTGTTAGATTCCAAATTTCATAATTTTTCGAATCAATATGTGAGCGTGGCAAAGGAAAACGTGTTTGACCAGTTTCAGTTGATTTTAATCGACTGGAAAATAGCCATTTTTCTAACGGTCTCAGAATTCGATGAAACTAGTTTTGTTAGGACCGTATCGTCAATACGAAGCTAGAAAATATTTTTTGAGAATTTTTAGAGTTAGTATGTGACCCCGGTAATTTGAAATGTACGTTTAAAATTCAATATAGTGATTTAAATGTAAATTTAACGGAAACTGATCGAAACAGTTGAATCAACCTACGATACATATCCCATTGTGTTCGGAATGGGGGTAATACGCTATGGACGACAGGCGGTGGGCCTCGTTTTGAGGTCATATGTAAAAGTCAACTTTTTCATAATTAAAATAATTAAAAATTTGAAATCCTCTCTCCTCTCCCCTTTAATCTCTCTGGCCCCTCCCCCTTTCTGATTTTAAACCGATTTATAAAAAAAAATGGAAAGAGGAGGGCGACGGGGGGAGAGCCGCCGCCGCATCCCCCCCCCCCCCCGGTGAGCCGCCGCCACCACATCGCGCCCCCCCAGCGACGCTGCCGTGCCCTCTCCACCTTCCTCCTCCTTCCTCGTGAAGCCACCTGACGCAACCCACAAACCCCCCCTCTCGCATCAGACCGCGGCCCCCTCCTCGAAGCCGCCGCTACCAGTGCCGCCCTACCCCCGCCTGACCCCACCTGCCGCGACCCAGACCCGAACCCGCACCTCCCTTGGCCCTCAACCGACCTCCGACGAACCTTCAACAGCCCAGCGCCCCTCTTCCAGATTAAAGGCAGAAAAATGAAAGTTTTTAATTTTTTTTTTTTTATGAAATCAGTTTTTATATACAGGAATTAGCATTCATAAGATCTGAAAACAAAGTATATATAAAGATTTGATTTTTAGAATTGAAAAGATTATATTTTTATTAATAAAAATATGATTTTTATATTTTTAAAGTATTAAAAATATGATCTTTACTATATAGAAGATGTAAAAATATGATTTTTGTTTATGTAGAGAAGTAAAAATATAATCTTTACATGATAGGAATATTAAAAATAGCATCTTTATATGGGTAGCAAAATAAAGATTGGTTTTTATAAGACGATATTTTTAAATATGAAAAGACGATATTTTGAGATGAGTAGTGAAATAAAAATATGATTTGTAGTTCGAGAAAAATATAATCTTTATTTTTGAAAAGGCGAAATCTTTATAATATAAAAATTTGATTTTTATATATTGAATAGCATAATAAAAATTTGATTTTTATATATTGAATAGCATAATAAAAATTTGATTTTTATATATTGAATAGCATAATAAAAATTTGATTTTTATATATTGAATAGCATAATAAAAATCCGATTTATATATATTGAATAGCGAAGTAAAAATTCGATTTTTACATATGTAGTGGCTACAGCAACGAAGATGACAAAGATGCGATAACGATGAAGATTTCTATAAATGAAGTGTCGTGAAGTTGGATAGCTAGTCGGTGAGAACTTCTCACTCAAAATCTCTTTCTCTAGTTATATATATATATACTAGGATGCAGACGGTGTTTAGTAGCACCCGACACAATCGTCCACAGACCATGGACTTGTTTGATTGGTTGTGTAGTTGGTTAGATTATTTGGTTTGAATTGAATTGTTTGGTGAAATGGAATGGATTTGATTGATGTGTGAATGGCGTGGGCCTTCACTAGACCGGGGATAAGGCTAGGCCTCGTCCCGTTTCTAGTATCGTGCCGTTATGCCGCCGAAATTTTCTAAAATATGTTAGAAAAATAAAAGTATCATTTTTATTGTGTAAATGAACTGAATAGGAATTCATGTGTTGAAATAAAATATATTATCGTTAAAAATATAATTTTTAACGTGAAAGTGAATAAATAAATATTTATAAACAAATCGGCCGATTTGTTTATATACACTGATTTGACTGATATCGATTGGGTCGATAAATTTTACACATCGCCCAACTGCACAAATAAAATCTGTGTTTGATTGTTTGAAACCCCACACGGGTGTTGGGATGAAATATGAAGTTCACTCATCCTGATTTATTAAATATGTCGATCGATTGATTGACAGGCTGTTATAAGCGTTAGATATCTATATTTGATGCTTATACAGTGTAGCGCACTTTGGTTGATGGTTGATTATTTTTCAATGCTATTATATACGTGTGATGTATGGAAAATCCATATAATTAACACTATATGGTGATTGATTGGGCCTCATTCCAATCGGGAAAATAATGAATATTATAAAGGAAAATTCATGTGTTGAATATAAAATTAGTCATGTGTTGACGACGTCCATATGTTGAAAATATTCGTGTGTTGAGTAAAATATTTTAATAATAAAATTCATATCTTTATCATATTTAAAATTAGAACTACTTCACGGTGGAGTCTAATTAAAATCAAACGATCTACCATAATTTTATAAAATATTTTACATAACAAAAATAGTCGTGTGTTGAAAGAAATATAGATTCATGTGTTGAATAGAATATAGATTCATGTGTTGAATAGAATAAATATTCATTTGTTGAATAGAATAAAGAAGTTTTTGAAAAATATAAAGCCGTGTTGATTAGAGATGCGTTATTTTGACGTGAACGATATTTATATCGATTTTATTCGTTTTACAATGAATATTGAAAACTGATTTCAAAATTTGATATTTTGAAATGAAATTCAAATTGAATTAGATTAAAATTCAAATTGAAATTTTATTGAATCAATTTGAATTGAATAGAAAATGAATTCGATTCGAATTGAATAGAAAACGAATTAGAATTTGAATTGAATTGAAAGTGAATTTGAATTCGAATAAAATAAAAATGAATTCAAATTGAATTAAATTGAATTGAATTTAAACGAATTGAAATCGTCTTGAATGGAATTTAAAACGAACTGAAATTGAATTAGAAATCAATTTGAACTGAAATCAATTTGAAATGAATTTAAAATGAATTTAAATTGGAATATTCAATTTTGATTTGAAATTGAATATGAAGTTGAAACCGTTTTGAAAATGAATTTAAATCGATTTATAAAGCATGTTTTGAATTGAAATCGACGAAGTATATTATATATATATTATATATATATATAATATAATGGCCTGAATAGAACGCGCCGCGCCGCGGTAGTTCGCGAATTTCGACCATTGACTTCGAACGGATATTGCGGGAGATCCGACCGTCGGATTCTCCTAAAACCGGAACCGTTGGGTTCGTATCGAAAAGAGCTTTCTAATGGATATTTGAAATTTGAAATCTAATGGTTGGATTTGGGATTATGTCCAAATCAAATTCGAAGAAGGTCGCTGTAAGTGCAGTTCGATGGCCGTTGTTGGAAATCGACTGTACGGGCCTTGATAAAATTATTAAAAATGTCAATAATTTGTGTAAAATCATAAGAAATGATTTGGGAAAAATTGGGATGAAAAAACCCCCTATTTGAAAAGATAAAATAGATTTTTATCGAAATGAACTAGTTTTGAACTAGAATTAAAATCAATTTATTTTTGAAATAAATAAATTGAATTTGAAAGTGGTTTTAAAAATAATCAGGATTTCCAATACGTGAATTGGAATGGATTTGAGTCGAAAGTGTCTTCGGGATATTTCGATGTTGGATTTCGTGACTATACAGATATTGTTATGGGAATTTGAAAGATATATTTTATATCGTTATTTCCAATACGATATTCGTTGGTTTCAGAATTTGATATTGAATATAAGCCAGTATATTTTCTATTCAGAGCCTTGTATTTAATATCAAGTGTGATTTGGGTTTATCGTGAATCGTGTTTTAGATGACATTGGTTCTTTAACCCAGTTAAAGACAAGATATTGATTTTTGAAAAGATTAAAACTAAGTGGAGTTTTAATGAATTTTTAATTAGATTAAAAATGTGAATTGATAATTTAAATTATCAAATCTGAAAGGTGATCGAGAATGGAGTACCACCAGTTTTGCTCCAAAGCGATAGTTAAATCTTTAATTAGATTTGAACGTGAAATGGTAATTAATTTTACTGATAACACCGTGGTGTTAGATGTGGTGTATTACCAGTTTTCTCCAAGGGATATATAGGTTGGGATTGGGAAATAAAATAAATAATTACTTCGGTGTGGTTCGTTAATCCCGACTAGTTTGAAATGATATCCAAAGGAGGATTAAAGAATAAATTTAGAAGAATTTATCTTGGATAAAATTAATGGGAACCTTTCCCTAAGAATGTGATTTTGTGAATAAAAGAATATTCTGAATTGGAATGAGGCGTTTGTTGTGTTTGTGTAACCTTTGTTTATCATATACGTGGGTTATTCAGAAAGGCCGGGTTATACCCATTCTGAATAACCGATTCGACGAGATGTCGAAGATGAAGACGGTGGTTGAAGACCGGAAGTCTTCACATCGTTTGGGTGATTACTGATGATCTTGATTGGGCTGTACACCCAAGATGAGGGAAACAGTTGGTGATCGTCCAGACGTACTTGGAGATGGATGGATATGCGAGGAAAGTGCCTCCAGTTTCGTTCAGACCCAGAACGAACTTGTAAATGGATTGTGTGTCTGACATTGGATTTTATTCTGTGTTGATTGATCTCTATTAAATATACATCTGCTTGGCGGCAGAGAATTTATTCTCTTGCTTAACGCCCTTCTCTGAGACGTACGAGCTCAGAGGTTGTATATCGATGGACACCAGTCGCATGGAATGAATTGCCAGTGTGGCATGCGTAAGTGGCAATTGATCAGGGCTTCTGTTGAAAAGCAAAGTCTTGTGGTTGATGATCAAAGCATGGCCTGTGTGGCGTAGCTTTGTGTATAACGTGAATTCGCGAGCCTCACACCTCGGTATGAGTTAAAAACGGGATACGGACCCAAGGAGTGCACGACGTTTCTTTCTAGCTAGGGTGGTGTCAGTGACCTACCAGCCCTGACATTTATATACTTTTCACCTGTGTGGTTGTTGGATACGAGGCGCCTCAGATATAGGTCTGTAAGGACCGGGAAACGTGTGATCAGGAATTGCCAATCCTCAAAAGTAAGAGAGGACCGGCCTTGGAGGTTCCAAAGGATCATAGTGGGGTCCTGAGGCATTTGCTAGAGTGTCTCGAACGCGGAGAGGAGCTTGCCCCTTGCCTCGACTCATGATGGAATCCAATTTCCAATACGTGTATTTCGGTTTTATTTGTAGAGCCTAGTATGGCGACATAGTAGATGGTAGCTATGCCGCCTATGATTGATACTTATGATTGAAATTGTTTTGACACTATACACTTATAATAGTATCAAATAATGTGTTTTAAATGTATCAAGCATGCTTTGGCTGTTATAAGGGAAAACCCTATCCTCCGGCTTGCGTTGCATTGTGTGATGGGACCTGGGTCTTATAACAGCTTCATTTTTCTTTATTTAGCATTGCGCTGTTTGTTCTATGCACTGGTATTCTTGGGAGGAAACTCGTTCCGTGTTATACGGCGTGGTCCCTTGATTTACCTAACTTTAAAATCAATATTAATAACTGTTTTAGTTCTCACACCAGTCCCATGACTGACCTGGAGTTTATTGTTTTAACCTAAACTCTGGATGCCCCTATTTTCCGCACGGGCAGCTAGTAGTTTTGGTTTTGCAGATTTATATTCACAGGGTCCTGATTAACAGCTGGAACGATGCTCGGAAAGCTCTGTATCCGTGTATCCCTTTCAGTTGTGTTTTGTATATTTTTCCGCTGCTATGTAACTTATTGTAATCTCTGATATTTTTCGAATGTAATTTATTCATTTATACTATGTATATTCTTGTATCTGATGGAATTGTTGTAATAGCAATGAAATGTTCTTCCATCTGCATCCTATTTTGTCTTGTACTCAATTCTATCCGTGCTTTCCTTCACGGGGAAGTTCGGGTCGTCTCAGTTTGGTATCAGAGCTTTGGTTTACAGAGCTCGAGAACAAGACACATTAGAACCATACGAAAGAATTCATCAGATATTGGATTAGTAATATCCAATTAGAATGACTCGTTAGAGATAGGATCAGTAGTATCCTAGAACGAGTGTGAAGAGTATATTTTTCAAATGAAAACAATTTTGTTTTAAAATTTAAATCGCTTTATTCGTATTTGATTATTTATTTATTTTGAATATGGACAATCCAGTATATAAAGATTTCGCGTATACGCGTCATGAACGTATAGTCGAAGTTTTGATATACTGGATAGATATAGAGTCACATTCTAGACACCCGGGGATAATTCTGGTGATGTGGCCACATCATCAGTATTTATGTTCGTGTTTCGAAGGTGTGACTTCTATATATTTCCATTAGGCTGGTGTGAGAACCAAAACTTATATAGATAGATTTATTGTTGTGAATTGGCATCAAAAACATGATTTTCTGTATATATATCAAAATTATGAATTTGAAACTCTAATTCACTAATTGATTGATGTTTGTGTTGTTTGTTCATTTGTTTGATAATTTTGAACCATTATGCCTAATTGAACCAAATATTGGATTATATTGAAAATTGGTCGCATTTGCTTGCATATACATATACTTACATTGAACAGGTCATAGTAAGGAGGCTAGAGCAGAGAATAAAATTTGTTTGCCCGACAAATAGGTACATGTTTATCATAATTTACTGTTTTGTTTGGGTGATGATGATTTTATGAGCCTAATGGCTTTTTCTTTTTCTTTTTGAGATCAGAAGGCCTATATGGCAATTTCTGGATTTTCCCGTGGCTCCCGGTGTAGGGGAGGTTATGGCAAAAAAATTTGAAAATTTAGGGTGTTAGCCAAATTTTTGAGAATTTTGAAAATTCTCAGAAACTGAAAAGTTAGAGAATGGAAGCCAGATCGAATGTAGAGCTTATTAATCAAACCACTTTCGACTTTGTACCTTTTCGGGGACGAAAAGTTTTAAGTGGGGGAGATTGTAATAACCCGAAAATCTGGGCCAGTTTAAATTTTTTATTTTGGCAATCTTAATGAATTTTGAATATTTAAAATAGATTATTTTAAATAAAATCGACGAGAAATTTATTTTGAATGGAAATAGAACGTATATAGTTATATAGATCGTCGTTAGAATATAAATATTTATTTTAGATTATAATAGAATTGAAAATGGCGCGGTAGTTCGATAATTCAATTTCAAACTTCAATTGAATGTACCGGGTGCAAAACAATCCGGATTTTAGTGAAACCAAAAATAATAGGATATATTTGTGGATATCTTTCCAATGAATCCGAAAAATCAAGATTTCATAGCGGGAATCAAAAGATATGTCCAGTTGAAAATTCTGAATAGTCGCTATGGAATTCAGGCCCTTAAAAATGGGAATTTTGCAAATGACCTCAGATTTCGACGAAACCACTTTTGTTGGGTCCGTGATGTCAAATTATTGTTAGATTCCAAATTTCATAATTTTTCGAATCAATATGTGAGCGTGGCAAAGGAAAACGTGTTTGACCAGTTTCAGTTGATTTTAATCGACTGGAAAATGGCCATTTTTCTAACGGTCTCAGAATTCGATGAAACTAGTTTTGTTAGGACCGTATCGTCAATACGAAGCTAGAAAATATTTTTTGAGAATTTTTAGAGTTAGTATGTGATCCCGGTAATTTGAAATGTACGTTTAAAATTCAATATAGTGATTTAAATGTAAATTTAACGGAAACTGATCGAAACAGTTGAATCAACCTACGATACATATCCCATTGTGTTCGGAATGGGGGTAATACGCTATGGACGACAGGCGGTGGGCCTCGTTTTGAGGTCATATGTAAAAGTCAACTTTTTCATAATTAAAATAATTAAAAATTTGAAATCCTCTCTCCTCTCCCCTTTAATCTCTCTGGCCCCTCCCCCTTTTTGATTTTAAACCGATTTATAAAAAAAAATGGAAAGAGGAGGGCGACGGGGGGAGAGCCGCCGCCGCATCGCCCCACCCCCCCCCCCCCCGGTGAGCCGCCGCCACCACATCGCCCCCCCCCCCCCCCCAGCGACGCTGCCGTGCCCTCTTCACCTTCCTCCTCCTTCCTCGTGAAGCCACCTGACGCAACCCACAAACCCCCCCTCTCGCATCAGACCGCGGCCCCCTCCTCGAAGCCGCCGCTACCAGTGCCGCCCTACCCCCGCCTGACCCCACCTGCCGCGACCCAGACCCGAACCCGCACCTCCCTTGGCCCTCAACCGACCTCCGACGAACCTCCAACAGCCCAGCGCCCCTCTTCCAGATTAAAGGCAGAAAAATGAAAGTTTTTAATTATATTTTTTTTTATAAAATCAGTTTTTATATACAGGAATTAGCATTCATAAGATCTGAAAACAAAGTATATATAAAGATTTGATTTTTAGAATTGAAAAGATTATATTTTTATTAATAAAAATATGATTTTTATATTTTTAAAGTATTAAAAATATGATCTTTACTATATAGAAGATGTAAAAATATGATTTTTGTTTATGTAGAGAAGTAAAAATATAATCTTTACATGATAGGAATATTAAAAATAGCATCTTTATATGGGTAGCAAAATAAAGATTGATTTTTATAAGACGACATTTTTAAATATGAAAAGACGATATTTTGAGATGAGTAGTGAAATAAAAATATGATTTGTAGTTCGAGAAAAATATAATCTTTATTTTTGAAAAGGCGAAATCTTTATAATATAAAAATTTGATTTTTATATATTGAATAGCATAATAAAAATTTGAATTTTATATATTGAATAGCATAATAAAAATTTTATTTTTATATATTGAATAGCATAATAAAAATTTGATTTTTATATATTGAATAGCATAATAAAAATCCGATTTATATATATTGAATAGCGAAGTAAAAATTCGATTTTTACATATGTAGTGGCTACAGCAACGAAGATGACAAAGATGCGATAACGATGAAGATTTCTATAAATGAAGTGTCGTGAAGTTGGATAGCTAGTCGGTGAGAACTTCTCACTCAAAATCTCTTTCTCTAGTTATATATATACTAGGATGCAGACGGTGTTTAGTAGCACCCGACACAATCGTCCACAGACCATGGACTTGTTTGATTGGTTGTGTAGTTGTGAGACGACCCGAAATCCCGTTCAGACGGAGACCAGGGTTATCTTTTGGAATATAACACAGAAACAGATAATAGCAGATCAGAATTAAATAAATACACCAGATAATGAACAATAGAATATACTGGATAAAAGTAATCATCAGAGTTACACAGTATACAGGATCTTACTTAGTACAAATACAGTTCAGCTATACATAAATGTCTACAGCGGAAAACAAACAAAATATGTACAATAAGAGCTGAACAGCATAAAAAGAGATAAATGATAGAATCCATCTTCAGCTCCAGCTATCCAGAAAAAGAACCAGCTAAACCTGAATACAAGGCTGCCCGTGTAGAAAAAGGGGCACCCGAGTTTGAAAGTGAAACAAACTACGAGTCAGTCATGGGACTGGTATGAGAAATCTACTCAACACATATATAATATGGCTAATCACAGGACCACACCACTTTCGTGGAACGGGTTTACTCCATTGGATTGCCAGTGCTTTAAAACAAATCTTTCTTTTAAACATCGCTATGCTTTTTATAAAAATGAAGCCGTTATAAGACTCAGTTCCCATCACACAATGCAACGCAAACCGGAGGATAGAGTTTTTACCTTATAATGGCCAAAATATGCTTGATACGAACAAAACAAAGGCATTTGATATTATTGCTAGTGTCTATATGTTTTGAAAACAATTCCAAATCATAACTATCAATCATAGATGGCATCGGTACCATATATCATGTCGCCATATATAGATACAATCAAAACCGCACGATGTCGTATTTGGAAATTGGATTTCCGTCATGAACCAAGGCAAAAGATAGTCCTTACCGAATTCGAGACGCTCTAGCCCGCCCCTCAGGAACAGCCGCAACTGCCCCTTGGATCGTCAGGGCCGGTCCACCGATGTGGATTATTATGCCTGAACAATACGTTTCCCCGCCCTTTGGGGCGTAAACGAGCCAACGAATGACTCCATCGGACCCGGACCGTCCGATCAAACCGAGGCGCCTCGCAACAGCAACAACCACATAGGTGAAAAGTATATAAATGTCAGGGCTGGTAGGTCACTTACACCACCCTAGCTAGAAAGAAACGCATGCCCTCCCTGAGGTCCTTCTCCCGTTTCTGGTTCATACCGGGGTGTGAGGCTCGCGAATTTACGTTATACACAAAGCCACGCCACACAGGCGGTGCTTTGATCATCACCACAAGGCTTTGCTTTTCAACAGGAGCCCTTATCACTGCATCTTAGCTTGCCACACAGGCAATTCATGCCATGCGACTAATGTCCATCGATATACAACCTCTGAGCTCGTGCGTTTCAGAGAAGGGCGTTAAGCAAAAGAATAAATTCTCCGCCGCCAAACAGATGTATATTTAACAGAAATCAATCAACACAGAATAAGCTCCAATGTCAGACACACAGTCCATTTACAAGTCCGTTCTGGGTCTGAACGAAACCGGAGGCACTAAATACCTCGCAAACCCATCGATCACCACGTACGTCTGGACGATCACCACTCATTATCCATATTTCGGGATGCCTCCCAATCAGGACCTTGGTTACCATCCAAACGAGGTGAAGATCTCCGGTCTTCGACCACCGTCTTCATCTTCGAATTTCAATCATCGGTCAATTATTCAAAATGAGAATTAACTCGGCCTTTTCAAATAATTCTCGTATATTTAGAATTTCAAATCAATTTATTTCAATGGTTAAATTATTCGACAACACCAATATTGTTCTTTAATGTAATTTTCACACCAAACACATTCAACCATCAAATACAACATAAATCGAGCAAATTCAGTTTATTTCCACTCCATATTGTTTATGGTACTTTATAATGATTTATCGCTATTTTTGTTTATTTTAAAATAGCCCATTTATTCAAAACGACGCTTCGGGCCATAACGCGGCCGTGGCGCTGTTTTTCTTCAGATTTGATTTACACTTATCTAAAAATCTAACCGTTGGATCTTCACAAAATTTACATCATTAGAAAGGTCTTTTCAAAACGAATCCAACGGTTCCAGTTTCGGGAAAATCCGACGGTCGGATCTCCCGGTACAATCGTTTGAATTTTCGATTTCAAAATACGAACTGCAGCGTCGTTATTCGATTAAATATATAATTATATTTATATATATATAATCATAATCGCTTCTGGCGCTGTTTTTCATCAGATTTGAATTAAACATTCCAGACAATCCAACCGTTGGATTTTTACAAGGTTGGTGCCGTTGGGAAGATATTTCCAAGGCGAACCCGACGGTTGAGGTTTCGGGAAAATCCAATGGTCGGATTCCCCGTACTAGTTGTTTGAAATCACGGTTTCAAAATACGAAGTGCACGGCCTCGTTTCGTTTTAATTTTATTTATATTTATATATTTATATAAATATAGTTCATTCAATGATTTCAATATCGTTTTCACTTCAAATATTTCACTAACGCCTTAAAATTTTGGAAAATTTCGCCATAACCTCCCCTGCACCGGGAGCATCGGGAAATCGCAAATAGCTTTCCCGGTCCTTCTAATCTCAAAAAGAAAAAGAAAAAGCCAAGCGGCTAGCCAACAGGCTCATAAAATCATCACCCAAACAAAACAGTAAATGTGTACCTATTTGTCGGGCACAAAATTTTATTCCTCTTCTCTAACCCCTTTGCTATAACCTGTTCGATGAATATGCATGTACATATATATACAGTTCTTATCATTTATCATTTTCTATTCGACTTCATATTTGATTTCTATTTGGTTTAAAAACACCATTCATTCTAATGTTACATACATAGGTGCAAATCATTTCATTAGCTAATTAATGAATATTTCAACTCATACATGTTTATTTTGAACAAGTGGCTATTTTTAACACTTCACATTTCAACGATTCATGCATACAATAAAAATGTGTTTTTTATTGTAAAACAATTCATTTCAAAACACTATTTTTCTATATAGTTCATATAGGTGACAAAAAATAGGATTTTTATCATAAAACAATTTCTTTCAAAACGAGATTATTTTACACAGTTCATATAGTCGATAAAAGGTGATTTTTATTATCAAACAATTTATTTCAAAATATGAATACCATTCAACACATGAATTTCTAATCAACGAATGAATATCAATTCAACACATGAAGGTTTTCTATTCAATGATTAAATATAGTTTAAGCAAATGAAAATAGTTCAAACACACAAATATTATTCAAAATTTCAGCAGCATAACGGCAGGGTAGTTAAAACCGGGACCGTCCCTAGTACGGCTCCTCGCTCTACCTTAAAACCTCGCGGTTTTTGACAATGGGGATCATGCATCTAGTTCGCACGCAGGCGGCATGTATATATATTTATTTCATTTCCACAAACTAATCCTATGTGGTTTCAATCAAATATTTCTCAATCACAAATGGGTATTTTTCAACCACAATCAACCAATATCAACCACAAACAATCCCAAACAATCATTCGCTATCAATCAATTTTCACAACAATTTCAATCAATAAATATCGTCCATGGTTTGTGGACGAGGGGGCGTATATATATATATATATATATATATATAAATATTTATATATAGCAATTCACTTTTATTTCAACACGTATATATATGGCTAGAAAAAGTAATTGAAGAGTGAGAAATTCTCACCAATAGCTATCCAATACTACGACTCTTCCTTAGAGAAATCTTCGCCTTTCTCGCCTTTTTGTCGCTTTCGTTGCCCGTATTCTCTACATATGTAAAGATCGAATTTTTACTTCGTTATTCAATATATTAAAATTGCATTTCAAAAATATAGATTCCGCCTTTTCAAAAATAAAGATTATATTTTTAATATTCCTATGATGTAAAAATTATATTTTTATTACTTTAAAAATATAAAAATCATATCTTACTTCTTCTACTTAATAAAAATTCCGTCTTTTCTATTTAAAGTTCTGATCTATTCTATTCTAAAAATCTGATCTATTCTATTCTAAAAAACTTTTTCTTTTTAAAGTTCTAATCTTTTTCTTTTTAAAGTTCTAATCTTTTTCTTTTTAAAGTTCTAATCTTTTTCTTTTTAAAGTTTAAAATAAAATCAGTTTTTAAACCTTTTTAAAAATCAGTTTTAAACCTTCTTAAAAATCAGAATTAAACCTTTTAAAAAATCAGTTTTAAACTTTTCAAAAATCAGTTCTAACCCTTTTTAAAAATCAGTTTTAAACCTTTTCAAAATTTTCAGAATTAAAATAAAAATAAAATAAAATCAAACAACTTACTGTGCCTGCGCAGAAAGGGGGGGGGGTCGTCAGGGTCGGCGGCAAGAGGAGGAGCAGGCGGTGGCGTCAGTGGTCTCGAACGGGGGGGGGGGCTCGCGATGGCTTCGGGGGGGGGGGGGGGGGGGCGAGGTCACTGGCGGTTCGACGAACGAGGGGAGGGGGGTGCGGTGATGGGCGGCGCCTCGCCTGAGGCAGCGGCAGGCGGATGATCGGGGAAGCGGCGGGTTTAGTTTAGGTTTTCTCTCTCTTTTTTTTATTTCGAACGGTAGAAAGAAAGTGAGGAGAGAGAGAGAAAAAAGGGTTTATATAAATATTTATTATTATTAAATTTCTATTTAAAAGTTGACTTTTTATTCGAAGTCGAAATGGGACCTACCGACTGTCGTCCCTAGCGTTCTACACCCATTTCGAACACAATGGGATATGTATCGTAAGCTGATTCGAACGTTTTGATCAGTTTCCGTTGAATTTACATTTAAATCACTATATTGAATTTTAAACGTACATTTTAAATTACCGGGGGCACATACTAACTCTAAAAATTCTCGAAAAATATTTTCTAGCTTCGTATTGACGATACGGTCCTAACAAAACTAGTTTCGTCAAATTCTGAGACCGTTTGAAAAATGGCCAATTTCCAGTCGATTAAAATCAACTGAAACCGGTCAAACGCGTTTTCCTTTGCCACGCTCACATATTGATTCGAAAAATTATGAAATTTGAAACCTAGCAATAATTTGACATCACGGATCCAACAAAAGTGGTTTCGTCGGAATCCGAGGTCGTTTGCAAAATATCCATTTTTAAGGGCCTGAATTCCATAGCGACTATTCAGAATTCTCAACTGGACATATCTTTTGATTCTCGCTATCAAATTTCCATTTGTCAGATTCGTTAGAAAGGTATTTACTAACAGATTTAAATATTTTTGGTTTCACTAAAATCCGGATTGTTTTGCACCCGGTACAGTCCGACAAAGTTTGAATTCAATTTTTGAAACTACAGCGCCATTTCAGGCCTTATTTATAATTATAATTAATTATATTCGTTTTCAGTTGTCGATTCAAACTCAGTTTTCATTGCCATTATTTAAAATATTTATTTTAAATATTTAAAATCCATTATTTTAGCCAATTTAAATTTTTTAAATTGGTTCAGATTTTCCGGGTCGTTACATTCTCCCCCACTTAAAACTTTTCGTCCCCGAAAAGGAATAAAGTCGAAAGTCGAAAGTGCTTCTGACACTCATTTTCTAGTACTTCTGCAAATGGCAGATCAAGTGTCAGGTCACAGAAAAGGTATTTTGAAATATAGAAACACATACTTCAAATGTAAATGTGTCTATCGAGGTGTAATTTCATTCTGCTTTACTCATACTAGGATATTACTGATCCTATCTGTATAGAGTTACCCATCCTGGAACACTACTGGTTCTATTTCTGACGAGTTCGTTCAAATGTTATATTCCAGAACTAAGCTTAACCAAAGCTCTGATACCACGTTGAGACGACCCGAAATCCCGTTCAGACGGAGACCAGGGTTATCTTTTGGAATATAACACAGAAACAGATAATAGCAGATCAGAATTAAATAAATACACCAGATAATGAACAATAGAATATACTGGATAAAAGTAATCATCAGAGTTACACAGTATACAGGATCTTACTTAGTACAAATACAGTTCAGCTATACATAAATGTCTACAGCGGAAAACAAACAAAATATGTACAATAGGAGCTGAACCGCATAAAAAGAGATAAATGATAGAATCCATCTTCAACTCCAGCTATCCAGAAAAAGAACCAGCTAAACCTGAATACAAGGCTGCCCGTGTAGAAAAAGGGGCACCCGAGTTTGAAAGTGAAACAAACTACGAGTCAGTCATGGGACTGGTATGAGAAATCTACTCAACACATATAATATGGCTAATCACAGGACCATGCCACTTTCGTGGAACGGGTTTACTCCATTGGATTGCCAGTGCTTTAAAACAAATCTTTCTTTTAAACATCGCTATGCTTTTTATAAAAATGAAGCCGTTATAAGACTCAGTTCCCATCACACAATGCAACGCAAACCGGAGGATAGAGTTTTTACCTTATAATGGCCAAAATATGCTTGATACGAACAAAACAAAGGCATTTGATATTATTGCTAGTGTCTATATGTTTTGAAAACAATTCCAAATCATAACTATCAATCATAGACGGCATGGGTACCATATATCATGTCGCCACATATAGATACAATCAAAACCGCACGATGTCGTATTTGGAAATTGGATTTCCGTCATGAACCAAGGCAAAAGATAGTCCTTACCGAATTCGAGACGCTCTAGCCCGCCCCTCAGGAACAGCCGCAACTGCCCCTTGGATCGTCAGGGCCGGTCCACCGATGTGGATTATTATGCCTGAACAATACGTTTCCCCGCCCTTTGGGGCGTAAACGAGCCAACGAATGACTCCATCGGACCCGGATCGTCCGATCAAACCGAGGCGCCTCACAACAGCAACAACCACATAGGTGAAAAATATATAAATGTCAGGGCTGGTAGGTCACTGACACCACCCTAGCTAGAAAGAAACGCATGCCCTCCCTGAGGTCCTTCTCCCGTTTGTGGTTCATACCGGGGTGTGAGGCTCGCGAATTTACGTTATACACAAAGCCACGCCACACAGGCGGTGCTTTGATCATCACCACAAGGCTTTGCTTTTCAACAGGAGCCCTGATCACTTCCTCTTAGCATGCCACATAGGCAATTCATGCCATGCGACTGATGTCCATCGATATACAACCTCTGAGCTTGTGCGTTTCAGAGAAGGGCGTTAAGCAAAAGAATAAATTCTCCGCCGCCAAACAGATGTATATTTAACAGAAATCAATCAACACAGAATAAACTCCAATGTCAGACACACAGTCCATTTACAAGTCCGTTCTGGGTCTGAACGAAACCGGAGGCACTAAATACCTCGCAAACCCATCGATCACCACGTACGTCTGGACGATCACCACACATTATCCATATTTCGGGATGCCTCCCAATCAGGACCTCGGTTACCATCCAAACGAGGTGAAGATCTCCGGTCTTCGACCACCGTCTTCATCTTCGAATTTCAATCGTCGGTCAATTATTCAAAATGAGAATTAACTCGGCCTTTTCAAATAATTCTCGTATATTTAGAATTTCAAATCAATTTATTTCAATGGTTAAATTATTCGACAACACCAATATTGTTCTTTAATGTAATTTTCACACCAAACACATTCAACCATCAAATACAACATAAATCGAGCAAATTCAGTTTATTTCCACTCCATATTGTTTATGGTACTTTATAATGATTTATCGCTATTTTTGTTTATTTTAAAATAGCCCATTTATTCAAAACGACGCTTCGGGCCATAACGCGGTCGTGGCGCTGTTTTTCTTCAGATTTGATTTACACTTATCTGAAAATCTAACCGTTGGATCCTCACAAAATTTACATCATTAGAAAGGTCTTTTCAAAACGAATCCAACGGTTCCAGTTTCGGGAAAATCCGACGGTCGGATCTCCCGGTACAATCGTTTGAATTTTCGATTTCAAAATACGAACTGCAGCGTCGTTATTCGATTAAATATATAATTATATTTATATATATATAATCATAATCGCTTCTGGCGCTGTTTTTCATCAGATTTGAATTAAACATTCCAGACAATCCAACCGTTGGATTTTTACAAGGTTGGTGCCGTTGGGAAGATATTTCCAAGGCGAACCCGACGGTTGAGGTTTCGGGAAAATCCAATGGTCGGATTCCCCGTACTAGTTGTTTGAAATCACGGTTTCAAAATACGAACTGCACGGCCTCGTTTCGTTTTAATTTTATTTATATTTCTATATTTATATAAGTATAGTTCATTCAATGATTTCAATATCGTTTTCACTTCAAATATTTCACTAACGCCTTAAAATTTTGGAAAATTTCGCCATAACCTCCCCTGCACCGGGAGCATCGGGAAATCGCAAATAGCTTTCCCGGTCCTTCTAATCTCAAAAAGAAAAAGAAAAAGCCAAGCGGCTAGCCAACAGGCTCATAAAATCATCACCCAAACAAAACAGTAAATGTGTACCTATTTGTCGGGCACAAAATTTTATTCCTCTTCTCTAGCCCCTTTGCTATAACCTGTTCGATGAATATGCATGTACATATATATACAGTTCTTATCATTTATCATTTTCTATTCGACTTCATATTTGATTTCTATTTGGTTTAAAAACACCATTCATTCTAATGTTACATACATAGGTGCAAATCATTTCATTAGCTAATTAATGAATATTTCAACTCATACATGTTTATTTTGAACAAGTGGCTATTTTTAACACTTCACATTTCAACGATTCATGCATACAATAAAAATGTGATTTTTATTGTAAAACAATTCATTTCAAAACACTATTTTTCTATATAGTTCATATAGGTGACAAAAAAATAGGATTTTTATCATAAAACAATTTCTTTCAAAACGAGATTATTTTACACAGTTCATATAGTCGATAAAAGGTGATTTTTATTATCAAACAATTTATTTCAAAATATGAATACCATTCAACACATGAATTTCTAATCAACGAATGAATATCAATTCAACACATGAAGGTTTTCTATTCAATGAATAAATATAGTTTAAGAAAATGAAAATAATTCAAACACACGAATATTATTCAAAATTTCAGCAGCATAACGGCAGGGTAGTTAAAACCGGGACCGTCCCTAGTATGGCTCCTCGCTCTACCTTAAAACCTCGCGGTTTTTGACAATGGGGATCATGCATCTAGTTCGCACGCAGGCGGTGTAACGACCCAGAAAATCTGAACCAATTTAAATTTTTTAAATTGGCTAAAATAATGGATTTTAAATATTTAAAATAAATATTTTAAATAATGGCGATGAAAACTGAGTTTGAATCGACATTTGAAAACGAATATAATTAATTATAATTATATATAGAATTTAAAATAGCGCGGTAGTTCGATAATTCGATTTCAAACTTCAATTGAAAATACCGGGTGCAAAATAATCCGGATTTTAGTGAAACCAAAAATATTAGGACCTACTTGATGATATCTTTCTAACGAATCCGACCAATCGAAATTTGATAGCGGGAATCAAAAGATATGTCCAGTTGAAAATTCTGAATAGTCGCTATGGAATTCAGGCCCTTAAAAATGGACATTTTGCATACGACCTCGGATTTCGACGAAACCACTTTTGTTGGATCCGTGATGTCAAATTATTACTAGGTTTCAAATTTCATAATTTTTCGAATCAATATGTGAGCGTGGCAAAAGAAAACGCGTTTGACCAGGTTCAGTTGATTTTAATCGACTGGAAATTGGCCATTTTTCAAACGGTCTCAGAATTCGACGAAACTAGTTTTGTTAGGACCGTATCGTCAATACGAAGCTAGAAAATATTTTTCTGGAATTTTTAGTGTTAGTATGTGGCCCCGGTAATTTGAAATGTACGTTTAAAATTCAATATAGTGATTTAAATGTAAATTCAAAGGAAACTGATTGTAACGATCAAATCAGCTTGCGATACATATCCCATTGAGTTCGGAATGGGGGTAAAACGCTATGGGCGACAGGCGGTAGGCCTCGTTTAGAGGTCATATGTAAAAGTCAACTTTTTGCAAAATTAAATAATTAAATATATATATTTTATATAAACCCCCCCTATTCCCTCTTCTCTCTCCATTTCGCTGAGGAAAAAAAAAAGAAAAAAAAAGAAAAAGGGATTGACGCCCGCCTTCGCCGTTGACCAGACCTCCACCGCGCCCTCCGATCTTCTCCCCCCTCTTCCTTGCTCTCGCTCCCTCCTCCTCCTTCAATCCGAACCACCCCTAAGCCATCGCGAACCAAAATCGCGACGCCCCCAGTTCGATTCGCAACGACCCCAAACCCCACCGCCTGCCACCACCGGCGAACCCCGAGCGCCACCCTCGAGCTGCCTTTCCTCCGACGATCTGCGGAAACCCCCCCCCCCCCTCTGTAAGTTTTTTTTTGTTTTGTTATTTTATTTTTATGTATTTAAAAACTGATTTTAAAAATAATTTAAAAACTTATTTTAAAAAGGATAAAACTGATTTTAAAAGGAAAAACTGATTTTTAAAATGATTTAAAACTGATTTTCAAAAGAATTTTAAAAAGGATAAAACTGATTTTAAAAGGAAAAACTGATTTTTAAAATGATTTAAAACTGATTTTCAAAATAATTTTAAAAAGGATAAAACTGATTTTAAAAGGAAAAACTGATTTTTAAAATGATTTAAAACTGATTTTCAAAAGAATTTTAAAAAAGGATAAAACTGATTTTCAAAAGAATTTTAAAAAAGGATAAAACTGATTTTTTATAAAAGGAAAAACTGATTTTTTATAAAGGAAAAAACTGAATTTTAAAAAGGTTAAAACAGATTTTTTTTAAAAGGTTAAAACTGATTTTATTTTAAACTTTAAAATAGAAAAGGTTTGAACTTTAAAATAGAAAAAGTTTGAACTTTAAAATAGAAAAAGTTTGAGCTTTAAAATAGAAAAAGTTTGAGCTTTAAAATAGAAAAGGTTTGAACTTTAAAATAGAAAAAGTTTGAACTTTAAAATAGAAAAAGTTTGAGCTTTAAAATAGAAAAAGTTTGAGATTTAAAATAGAAAAGGTTTGAACTTTAAAATAGAAAAGGTTTGAGCTTTAAAATAGAAAAGGTTTGAACTTTAAAATAGGAAAGATCAGATTTTTTGAATGGAAAAGATCGTATTTTTAAATAGAAAAGACGGAGTTTTTATTAAGTAGAAGAAGTAAGATATGATCTTTATATTTTTAAAGAAATAAAAATATAATTTTTACATCATAGGAATAATAAAAATATGATCTTTATATATTGAATAGCGAAGTCAAAATGCAATTTTTATATATTGAATAACATAGTAAAAATTCGATTTTTACATATGTAGAGAATACGGGCAACGAAAGCGACAAAAGGCGAGATTGGCGAAGATTTCTCTAAGGAAGAGTCGTAGTAGTTGGATAGCTATTGGTGAGATTTCTGATTTAAAAATATTATATATGTGTGAAATGAAAGTGAATTGCTATATATAATATATATATATATATATATATATATATATATATATATATACGCCCCCTCGTCCACAAACCATGGACGATATTTATTGATTGAAATTGGTGTGAAAATTGATTGATAGCGAATGGTTGTTTGGGATTGTTTGTGATTGATATTGGTTGATTGTGGTTGAAAAATACCCGTTTGTAATTGTGAAATATTTGGTTGAAACCACATAGGATTAGTTTGTGGAAATGAAATAAATATATACATGCCGCCTGCGTGCGAACTAGATGCATGATCCCCATTGTCAAAAACCGCGAGGTTTTAAGGTAGAGCGAGGAGCCGTACTAGGGACGGTCCCGGTTTAACTACCCTGCCGTTATGCTGCCGAAATTTTGAATAATATTCGTGTGTTTGAATTATTTTCATATGCTTAAACTATAATTATTCATTGAATAGAAAACATTCATGTGTTGAATTGATATTCATTCGTTGATTAGAAATTCATGTGTTGAATGGTATTCATATTTTGAAATAAATTGTTTGATAATAAAAATCATCTTTTTATCGACTATATGAACTGTGTAAAATAACCTCGTTTTAAAAGAAATTGTTTTATGATAAAAATCCCATTTTTATCACCCACTTGAACTATATAGAAGAATAGTGTTTTGAAATGAATTGTTTTACAATAAAAATCACATTTTTATTGTATGCATAAATCGTTGAAATGTGAAGTGTTAAAAATAGCCACTTGTTCAAAATAAACATATATGAGTTGAAATATCCATTAATTAACTAATGAAATGATTTGCACCTATTTATGTAACATTAGAATGAATGGTGTTTTTAAACCAAATAGAAATCAAATATGAAGTTGAATAGAAAATGATAAATGATATGAACTGTATATATATGTACATGCATATTCATTGAACAGGTTATAGCAAAGGGGCTAGAGATGAGGAATAAAATTTTGTGCCCGACAAATAGGTACACATTTACTGTTTTGTTTGGGTGATGATTTTATGAGCCTGTTGGCTAGCCGCTTGGCTTTTTCTTTTTCTTTTTGAGATTAGAAGGACCGGGAAAGCTATTTGCGATTTCCCGATGCTCCCGGTGCAGGGGAGGTTATGGCGAAATTTTCCAAAATTTTAAGGTGTTAGAAAAATATTTGAAGTGAAAACGATATGGAAATCATTGAATGAACTATATTTATATAAATATATAAATATAAATAAAATTAAAACGAAACGAAGCCGTGCAGTTCGTATTTTGAAACCATGATTTCAAACAACTAGTACGGGAAATCCGACCATTGGATTTTCCCGAAACCTCAACCGTCGGGTTCGCCTTGGAATAATCTTTCCAACGGCACCAACCTTGTAAAAATCCAACGGTTGGATTGTCTGGAATGTTTAATTCAAATCTGAAGAAAAACAGCGCCAGAAACGATTATATTTATATATATATATATATATATATAATTATATTTAATCGAATAACGACGCTGCAGTTCGTATTTTGAAATCGAAACTTCAAACGATTGTACTGGGAGATCCGACCGTCGGATTTTCCCGAAACTGGAACCGTTGGATTCGTTTTGAAAAGACCTTTCTAATGATGTAAATTTTGTGAAGATCCAACGGTTAGATTTTCAGATATGTGTAAATCAAATCTGAAGAAAAACAGCGCCACGGCCGCTTTATGGCCCGAAGCGTCGTTTTGAATGAATTAGCTATTTTAAAATAAATAAAAATAGCGATAAATAGTTATAAAATATCATAAGCGATATGGAATGGAAATAAACTGAATTTGCTTGATTTATGTGATATTTGATGGTTGAATGTGTTTGGTGTGAAAATTACATTAAAGAACAGAATTGGTGTTGTCGAATAATTTAACCATTGAAATAAATTGAAGTGAAATTCTAAATATACGTGAATTATTTGAGAAGGCCGAGTTAATTCTCATTTCAAATAATTGACCGACGATTGAAAGTCAAAAATAAAGACGGTGGTCGAAGACCGGAGATCTTCACCTCGTTTGGATGGTAACCGAGGTCCTGATTGGGAGGCATCCCAAAATATGGATAATGAGTGGTGATCGTTCAGACGTACGTGGTGATCGATGGGTTGGCGAGGTATTTAGTGCCTCCGGTTTCGTTCAGACCCAGAATGGACTTGTAAATGGACTGTGTGTCTGACATTGGATTTTATTCTGTGTTGATTGATTTCTGTTAAATATACATCTGCTTGGCGGCGGAGAATTTATTCTTTTGCTTAACGCCCTTCTCTGAGACGCACGAGCTCAGAGGTTGTATATCGATGGACATCAGTCGCATGGCATGAATGGCCTGTGTGGCATGCTAAGATGCAGTGATCAGGACTTCTGTTGAAAAGCAAAGTCTTGTGGTGATGATCAAAGCACCGCCTGGGTGGCATAGCTTTGTGTATAACGTGAATTCGCGAGCCTCACACCCCGGTATGAACCTAAAACGGGAGAAGGACCTCAGGGAGGGCATGCGTTTCTTTCTAGCTAGGGTGGTGTCAGTGACCTACCAGCCCTGACATTTATATACTTTTCACCTATGTGGTTGTTGCTGTTGCGAGGCGCCTCGGTTTGGTCGGACGATCCGGGTCCGATGGAGTCATTCATTGGCTCATTTACGCCCCAAAGGGCGGGGAAACGTATTGTTCAGGCACTATAATCCACATCGGTGGACCGGCCCTGACGATCAAAGGGGCAGTTGCGGCTGTTCCGGTGGCTCGGGCTAGAGAGTCACGAATTCGGTAAGGACTATCTTTTGCCTTGGTTCATGACGGAAATCCAATTTCCAAATACGTGACGATGCGGTTTCGATTGTATAGATATTTGGCGACATAGTGGCATGGGACGCTCATGTCGCCTATGATTGATAGTTATGATTTGAAATTGTTTTCAAAACATATAAACACTAGTAATAATATCAAATGCCTTTGTTTTATCCGTATCAAGCATATTTTGACCATTATAAGGTAAAACTCTATCCTCCGGTTTGCGTTGCATTGTGTGATGGGAACTGAGTCTTATAATGGCTTCATTTTTATAAAAAGCATAACGATGTTTAAAAGAAATATTTGTTTTAAAGCACTGGCAATCCAATGGAGCAAACCCGTTCCACGAAAGTGGCGTGGTCCTGTGATTAGCCATATTATATATGTGTTGAGTAGATTTCTCATACCAGTCCCATGACTGACTCGTAGTTTGTTTCACTTTCAAACTCGGGTGCCCCTTTTTCTACACGGGCAGCCTTGTATTCAGGTTTAGCTGGTTCTTTTTCTGGATAGCTGGAGCTGAAGATGGATTCTATCATTTATTTCTTTTTATGCTGTTCAGCTCCTATTGTACATATTTTGTTTATTTCCGCTGTAGACATTTATGTATAGCTGAACTGTATTTGTACTAAGTAAGATCCTGTATACTGTGTAACTCTGATGATTACTTTTATCCAGTATATTCTATTGTTCATTATCTGGTGTATTTATTTAATTTTGTTCTGCTATTATCTGTTTCTGTGTTATATTCCAAAATAACCCTTGTTTCCGTGAGAACGGGATTTTGGGGCGTCTCAGGCGGCATGTATATATATTTATTTCATTTCCACAAACTAATCCTATGTGGTTTCAATCAAATATTTCTCAATCACAAATGGGTATTTTTCAACCACAATCAACCAATATCAACCACAAACAATCCCAAACAATCATTCGCTATCAATCAATTTTCACAACAATTTCAATCAATAAATATCGTCCATGGTTTGTGGACGAGGGGGCGTATATATATATATATAAATATTTATATATAGCAATTCACTTTTATTTCAACACGTATATATATGGCTAGAAAAAGAAATTGAAGAGTGAGAAATTCTCACCAATAGCTATCCAATACTACGACTCTTCCTTAGAGAAATCTTCGCCTTTCTCGCCTTTTTGTCGCTTTCGTTGCCCGTATTCTCTACATATGTAAAGATCGAATTTTTACTTCGTTATTCAATATATAAAAATTGCATTTCAAAAATATAGATTCCGCCTTTTCAAAAATAAAGATTATATTTTTAATATTCCTATGATGTAAAAATTATATTTTTATTACTTTAAAAATATAAAAATCATATCTTACTTCTTCTACTTAATAAAAATTCCGTCTTTTCTATTTAAAGTTCTGATCTATTCTATTCTAAAAATCTGATCTATTCTATTCTAAAAATCTTTTTCTTTTTAAAGTTCTAATATTTTTCTTTTTAAAGTTCTAATCTTTTTCTTTTTAAAGTTCTAATCTTTTTCTTTTTAAAGTTTAAAATAAAATCAGTTTTTAAACCTTTTTAAAAATCAGTTTTAAACCTTCTTAAAAATCAGAATTAAACCTTTTAAAAAAATCAGTTTTAAACTTTTCAAAAATCAGTTCTAAACCTTTTTAAAAATCAGTTTTAAACCTTTTCAAAATTTTCAGAATTAAAATAAAAATAAAATAAAATCAAACAACTTACTGTGCCTGCGCAGAAAGGGGGGGGGTCGTCAGGGTCGGCGGCAAGAGGAGGAGCAGGCGGTGGTGTCAGTGGTCTCGAACGGGGGGGCTCGCGAATTGGGCGTCGCGATGGCTTCGGGGGGGGGGGGGGGCGAGGTCACTGGCGGTTCGACGAACGAGGGGAGGGGGGTGCGGTGATGGGCGGCGCCTCGCCTGAGGCAGCGGCAGGCGGATGATCGGGGAAGCGGCGGGTTTAGTTTAGGTTTTCTCTCTTTTTTTTTCGAACGGTAGAAAGAAAGTGAGGAGAGAGAGAGAAAAAAGGGTTTATATAAATATTTATTATTATTAAATTTCTATTTAAAAGTTGACTTTTTATTCGAAGTCGGAATGGGACCCACCGACTGTCGTCCCTAGCGTTCTACCCCCATTTCGAACACAATGGGATATGTATCGTAAGCTGATTCGAACGTTTTGATCAGTTTCCGTTGAATTTACATTTAAATCACTATATTGAATTTTAAACGTACATTTGAAATTACCGGGGGCACATACTAACTCTAAAAATTCTCGAAAAATATTTTCCAGCTTCGTACTGACGATACGGTCCTAACAAAACTAGTTTCGTCAAATTCTGAGACCGTTTGAAAAATGGCCAATTTCCAGTCGATTAAAATCAACTGAAACCGGTCAAACGCGTTTTCCTTTGCCACGCTCACATATTGATTCGAAAAATTATGAAATTTGAAACCTAGCAATAATTTGACATCACGGATCCAACAAAAGTGGTTTCGTCGGAATCCGAGGTCGTTTGCAAAATATCCATTTTTAAGGGCTTGAATTCCATAGCGACTATTCAGAATTCTCAACTGGACATATCTTTTGATTCCCGCTATCAAATTTCCATTTGTTAGATTCGTTAGAAAGGTATTTACTAACAGATTTAAATATTTTTGGTTTCACTAAAATCCGGATTGTTTTGCACCCGGTACAGTCCGACAAAGTTTGAATTCAATTTTTGAAACTACAGCGCCATTTCAGGCCTTATTTATAATTATAATTAATTATATTCGTTTTCAATTGTCGATTCAAACTCAGTTTTCATCGCCATTATTTAAAATATTTATTTTAAATATTTAAAATCCATTATTTTAGCCAATTTAAAAATTTTAAATTGGTTCAGATTTTCCGGGTCTTTACAAGTTGGTTAGATTATTTGGTTTGAATTGAATTGTTTGGTGAAATGGAATGGATTTGATTGATGTGTGAATGGCGTGGGCCTTCACTAGACCGGGGATAAGGCTAGGCCTCGTCCCGTTTCTAGTATCGTGCCGTTATGCCGCCGAAATTTTCTAAAATATGTTAGAAAAATAAAAGTATCATTTTTATTGTGTAACTGAACTGAATAGGAATTCATGTGTTGAAATAAAATATATTATCGTTAAAAATATAATTTTTAACGTGAAAGTGAATAAATAAATATTTATAAACAAATCGGCCGATTTGTTTATATACACTGATTTGACTGATATCGATTGGGTCGATAAATTTTACACATCGCCCAACTGCACAAATAAAATCTGTGTTTGATTGTTTGAAACCCCACACGGGTGTTGGGATGAAATATGAAGTTCACTCATCCTGATTTATTAAATATGTCGATCGATTGATTGACAGGCTGTTATAAGCGTTAGATATCTATATTTGATGCTTATACAGTGTAGTGCACTTTGGTTGATGGTTGATTATTTTTCAATGCTATTATATACGTGTGATGTATGGAAAATCCATATAATTAACATTATATGGTGATTGATTGGGCCTCATTCCAATCGGGAAAATAATGAATATTATAAAGGAAAATTCATGTGTTGAATATAAAAATAGTCATGTGTTGACGACGTCCATGTGTTGGAAATATTCGTGTGTTGAGTAAAATATTTTAATAATAAAATTCATATCTTTATCATATTTAAAATTAGAACTACTTCACGGTGGAGTCTAATTAAAATCAAACGATAGATACCATAATTTTATAAAATATTTTACATAACAAAAATAGTCGTGTGTTGAAAGAAATATAGATTCATGTGTTGAATAGAATATAGATTCATGTGTTGAATAGAATAAATATTCATTTGTTGAATAGAATAAAGAAGTTTTTGAAAAATATAAAGCCGTGTTGATTAGAGATGCGTTATTTTGACGTGAACGATATTTATATCGATTTTATTCGTTTTACAATGAATATTGAAAAGTGATTTCAAAATTTGATATTTTGAAATGAAATTCAAGTTGAATTAGATTAAAATTCAAATTGAAATTTTATTGAATCAATTTGAATTGAATAGAAAATGAATTCGATTCGAATTGAATAGAAAACGAATTAGAATTTGAATTGAATAGAAAGTGAATTTGAATTCGAATAAAATAAAAATGAATTCAAATTGAATTAAATTGAATTGAATTTAAACGAATTGAAATCGTCTTGAATGGAATTTAAAATGAACTGAAACTGAATTAGGAATCAATTTGAATTGAAATCAATTTGAAATGAATTTAAAATGAATTTAAATTGGAATATTCAATTTTGATTTGAAATTGAATATGAAGTTGAAACCGTTTTGAAAATGAATTTAAATCGATTTATAAAGCACGTTTTAAATTGAAATCGACGAAGTATATTATATATATATTATATATATATAATATAATGGCCTGAATAGAACGCGCCGCGCCGCGGCAGTTCGCGAATTTCGACCATTGACTTCGAACGGATATTGCGGGAGATCCGACCGTCGGACTCTCCTAAAACCGGAACCGTTGGGTTCGTATCGAAAAGAGCTTTCTAATGGATATTTGAAATTTGAAATCTAATGGTTGGATTTGGGATTATGTCCAAATCAAATTCAAAGAAGGTCGCTGTAAGTGCAGTTCGATGGCCGTTGTTGGAAATCGACTGTACGGGCCTTGATAAAATTATTAAAAATGTCAATAATTTGTGTAAAATCATAAGAAATGATTTGGGAAAAATTGGGATGAAAAACCCCCCTATTTGAAAAGATAAAAATAGATTTTTATCGAAATGAACTAGTTTTGAACTAGAATTAAAATCAATTTATTTTTGAAATAAATAAATTGAATTTGAAAGTGGTTTTAAAAATAATCAGGATTTCCAATACGTGAATTGGAATGGATTTGAGTCGAAAGTGTCTTCGGGATATTTCGATGTTGGATTTCGTGACTATACAGATATTGTTATGGGAATTTGAAAGATATATTTTATATCGTTATTTCCAATACGATATTCGTTGGTTTCAGAATTTGATATTGAATATAAGCCAGTATATTTTCTATTCAGAGCCTTGTATTTAATATCAAGTGTGATTTGGGTTTATCGTGAATCGTGTTTTAGATGACATTGGTTCTTTAACCCAGTTAAAGACAAGATATTGATTTTTGAAAAGATTAAAACTAAGTGGAGTTTTAATGAATTTTTAATTAGATTAAAAATGTGAATTGATAATTTAAATTATCAAATCTGAAAGGTGATCGAGAATGGAGTACCACCAGTTTTGCTCCAAAGCGATAGTTAAATCTTTAATTAGATTTGAACGTGAAATGGTAATTAATTTTACCGATAACACCGTGGTGTTAGATGTGGTGTATTACCAGTTTTCTCCAAGGGATATATAGGTTGGGATTGGGAAATAAAATAAATAATTACTTCGGTGTGGTTCGTTAATCCCGACTAGTTTGAAATGATATCCAAAGGAGGATTAAAGAACAAATTTAGAAGAATTTATCTTGGATAAAATTAATGGGAACCTTTCCCTAAGAATGTGATTTTGTGAATAAAAGAATATTCTGAATTGGAATGAGGCGTTTGTTGTGTTTGTGTAACCTTTGTTTATCATATACGTGGGTTATTCAGAAAGGCCGGGTTATACCCATTCTGAATAACCGATTCGACGAGATGTCGAAGATGAAGACGGTGGTTGAAGACCGGAAGTCTTCACATCGTTTGGGTGATTACTGATGATCTTGATTGGGCTGTACACCCAAGATGAGGGAAACAGTTGGTGATCGTCCAGACGTACTTGGAGATGGATGGATATGCGAGGAAAGTGCCTCCAGTTTCGTTCAGACCCAGAACGAACTTGTAAATGGATTGTGTGTCTGACATTGGATTTTATTCTGTGTTGATTGATCTCTATTAAATATACATCTGCTTGGCGGTAGAGAATTTATTCTCTTGCTTAACGCCCTTCTCTGAGACGTACGAGCTCAGAGGTTGTATATCGATGGACACCAGTCGCATGGAATGAATTGCCAGTGTGGCATGCGTAAGTGGCAATTGATCAGGGCTTCTGTTGAAAAGCAAAGTCTTGTGGTTGATGATCAAAGCATGGCCTGTGTGGCGTAGCTTTGTGTATAACGTGAATTCGCGAGCCTCACACCTCGGTATGAGTTAAAAACGGGATACGGAACCAAGGAGTGCACGACGTTTCTTTCTAGCTAGGGTGGTGTCAGTGACCTACCAGCCCTGACATTTATATACTTTTCACCTGTGTGGTTGTTGGATACGAGGCGCCTCGGATATAGGTCTGTAAGGACCGGGAAACATGTGTTCAGGAATTGCCAATCCTCAAAAGTAAGAGAGGACCGACCTTGGAGGTTCCAAAGGATCATAGTGGGGTCCTGAGGCATTTGCTAGAGTGTCTCGAACGTGGAGAGGAGCTTGCCCCTTGCCTCGACTCATGATGGAATCCAATTTCCAATACGTGTATTTCGGTTTTATTTGTAGAGCCTAGTATGGCGACATAGTAGATGGTAGTTATGCCGCCTATGATTGATACTTATGATTGAAATTGTTTTGACACTATACACTTATAATAGTATCAAATAATGTGTTTTAAACGTATCAAGCATGCTTTGGCTGTTATAAGGGAAAACCCTATCCTCCGGCTTGCGTTGCATTGTGTGATGGGACCTGGGTCTTATAACAGCTTCATTTTTCTTTATTTAGCATTGCGCTGTTTGTTCTATGCACTGGTATTCTTGGGAGGAAACCCGTTCCGTGTTATACGGCGTGGTCCCTTGATTTACCTAACTTTAAAATCAATATTAATAACTGTTTTAGTTCTCACACTAGTCCCATGACTGACCTGGAGTTTATTGTTTTAACCTAAACTCTGGGTGCCCCTATTTTCCGCACGGGCAGCTAGTAGTTTTGGTTTTGCAGATTTATATTCACAGGGTCCTGATTAACAGCTGGAACGATGCTCGGAAAGCTCTGTATCTGTGTATCGCTTCCAGTTGTGTTTTGTATATTTTTCCGCTGCTATGTAACTTATTGTAATCTCTGATATTTTTCGAATGTAATTTATTCATTTATACTCTGTATATTCTTGTATCTGATGGAATTGTTGTAATAGCAATGAAATGTTCTTCCATCTGCGTCCTATTTTGTCTTGTACTCAATTCTATCCGTGCTTTCCTTCACGGGGAAGTTCGGGTCGTCTCACTAATCCTCAAACGTAAGGGAGGATAGGCCTTGGAGGATCCAAGGGTTGCCCAGAGTGTGCAGTCCTAAGGCATTTGCTAGAGTGTCCCGAAGCAGTTAAGAGTACATTCCTTGCCTAAACTCATGACGGAAATCCAATTTCCAATACGTGACATTTCGGTTTTGATTGTAGATCCAAGTATGGCACATGATATATGATACCCATGCCATCTATGATTGATACATTTATATTTGAAGTTGTTTTATACACTATGCACGTATAATAGTATCAAATGATTTTTTTTAAATGTACCAAACATGTTTGGCTATTATAACAAAAACCCTATCCTCCGGCTTGCATTGCATTGTGTGTTGGGACCTGGGTCTTATAATAGCTTCATTTTTCCAAAAAGCATTGCGTTGTTTGTTTTATCCACTGGTATCCTTGGGAGGAAACCCGTTCCGTGTTATACGGCGTGGTCCCTTGATTTACCTTATTTTTGAAGTAAAGTTTTAAATAACTGTTTTAGTTCTTACACCAGTCACATGACTGACCTGGAGTTTATTGTTTTAACCTAAACTCCGGGTGCCCCTATTTTCCACACTAGCAGCTAGTAGTTTTTTTTGCAGATATTATATTCAGAGGATCCTGGTTTACAGCTGGCGCCATATTCGGAACGCTCTGTATCCGTATATTTCTTTCAGTTGTGTTTTGTATTATTTTCCGCTGCATTGTAATTTGTAAATCTCTGATATTTATCTCTGTATATTCTTGTACTCTGATGTAAATTGTTGTAATAGCAATGA
This sequence comes from Allium sativum, assembly GCA_030737875.1. Taxonomy (NCBI): domain Eukaryota; kingdom Viridiplantae; phylum Streptophyta; class Magnoliopsida; order Asparagales; family Amaryllidaceae; genus Allium; species Allium sativum. Next base: position 245,080,595 of record CM060923.1, read on the forward strand.
ATTGTTCTTCTGTTTGTGCTCTGATTTGTCATGTTCTCAACTCAATTCGGGCTTTCCCGTAAGGGCGAGTTTGGGTAGTTTCATTTTGGTATCAGAGCTTTGATTTCCAAAGCTCGAGAATAAGGCACATTAGAACCAAACGAAAGAATTCACCAGAGATTGGATTAATAATATCCAATAAGAATGACTCGTTAGAGTTGGGATCAGTAGTGTCCTAGAATGAGTTTAAAGAGTGTTATTTTTAAAATAAAAGTGAAAAAAAATCGTGTTTTGATAAATCTTATTATACGTATTTTATTACTTATTTTATATTGAATTTGGACAATCTAGTATATGAAGATTTTGCATATACACCTTGCAAACGTGTATACGAAGCCTCAAATATATCGGATAGATATAGAATCACACTCTAGTCGCCTAGCGATGATTCTGATGATCGCTCGAGCATCGTCAACATTTATGTTCGGGTTTCGAAAGTGGGATATTTATATATTTCCAATTGATTGGTGTGAGAACCAAAACTTAGATAGGATTTATTGTTGTAAAGTGGCATCAAAAACACGGTTTTTGAGTATATAAAAAAATTATGAATTTGAAAAGATAATCAACTAATTGATTGCTGGTTGTATTGTTTGATTATTATTCTGATTAATGAAAATTTATTGGAACCATAAAACCAATAAGAGAAACGAAGGTAAATTTAGCCAAATCGAATCAAAATTTTGAACTGAACTGGAAATTTTTTTGAAATTGCATCCATATACATGTATATACATTGAACAGGTCATAGCAGGGAAGCTAAGCAGGGGAACAAAATTGTATGCCCGACAAATAGGTACATGTTTACTATTTTCTTGGGTTTGGAAGATTTTATGAGCCGATTGGCTTTTTCCTTTTCTTTTAGGATGATGAGGTTCCTGCATGGCTAGTTGCAATTTTAAATGTCTCCCCGTACAAAGGAGCTTATGGCGAAATTTTTCAAAAATTTAGGGTGTTAGCCAAATTTTTGAAAAATTTGAAAATTCTGAGAAACTGAAAAATTGAAGAATGAAAGCCAGAATGAAAGTTGAGTTGATTACCTAAATAACTTTCAGCTCCGTTCCTTTTCGAGGACGAAAAGATTTTAAGTGGGGGAGATTGTAACAACCCGGAAAATCAGAACCAATAAAAAAATTATTTTAGCAATTTTAATGAATTTTGAATATTTAAAATGATTTATTTTAAATAATAACGACTAAAAAATTATTTTAAACGAAGTTAGAACGAATAAATTTATTTTAATTATATAACGAGCCAGAAATGGCGCAGGAGTTTGAAAATTCGATTTCTAATTTCAAATGAATGTACAAAATTCAAAATAAATCGGATTTCATTAAAACCAGAAATATTTGAATCAGTCTGAAAATATCTTTCCAACGAATGTGAAAAATACAGATTTCATAACGGGAATAAAAAGTTATGTCCAGTTGAAAATTCAAAATAGTCGCTATGGAAATATATATAATATATAGCCTTTAAAAATAGTCATTTTGCAAATGACCTCTGTTTTCGACAAAACCACTTTTTTTGGATCCAGAATGTCAGATTATTGCTAGATTTCAGTTTTCATAATTTTTGGAATCCATATGTGACGAGGACCTCTCCCCTGTATTGGACATATGGGACGAGGAATAAGGTGCCTCCGGTTTCATTCAGGCCCAGAACAAACTAGTAAATGGATGTGTGTCTGACATTGGATTTTATTCTGTATTGATTGATTTCTTTTAAATATATATCTGTTTGGCGCCGGAGAATTTATTCTCTTGCTTAATGCCCTTCTCTGAGATGTACGATGTAACGACCCAGAATTTTGGGGCCGATTTAAATTTTTTATTTTAGAAAATTTAAGGGAATTTTAATATTTAAAATAATTTACTTTAAATAAGAACGACTAAAAAATTATTTTAAAAATGAATAAATTCAATTTAGTTACAAAAGGAGTTAGAAACCGCGCTGTAGTTTGAAAATTTGAAATTGAAATTTGACTGAATGTAGAGGATTCAAAATAAATCGGATTTCAGTAAAACCAAAAATATTTAAATATGCTCATCAATATCTTTCTAAAGAATCTGAAAAACTGAAATTTCGTTTTAAAAATCAAAAGTTATGTCCAGTTTAAAATTTAGGAAGGTCGCTGTAGAATTTATATATATATTATATAGGACCCGAAAGGCTACTTTTCACATATGAAGGAATTTCGAGTCGAAACCACTTCCATTGAGTTCGGAATGACGTTTCTGCATTGAAAAACAGTAAACACTTATATATTTTGAGTTTCGGAATTTATTTGTTTAAAAATGTATTTTTAATATTAAATATATTGGCCTTAAAAATAGTCATTTTTCAAACTACCTCGGTTTTCGACGAAACCGCTTTTGTTGGAACCGGAATGTCAAATTATTGCTAAATTTCAATTTTCATAATTATTCGAATTAATATGTGAGCGTGGCAAAGGAAAACGTGTTTTGACTGTTTCAGTCAAATTTAATCGACTTGAAAATGGCCATTTTTCAAACAGTGTCAGAATTCGACGAAATTAGTCTCGTTAGAACCGTATCGTCAAAACATATCTAGAAATAATTTTTCTATAATTTTTAGAGTCAGTATGTGGCCCCGGTAATTTAAAAGGTATGTTTGAATTTAATAATTAAATGATTTTTAATTAAATTTAAAGAAAAACATATCGGAACAACCAAACTGGGTTACGAAACATAGTTCATTGTGTCCGGGATGGGGGTTATTAGCTAGGGGCAACACTCGTTGGGTTTGATTTGGGGTTAGCAGTGAGAAATTAATTAAAATAAAGTAAAATACGTTGTAAATACACCAGAAATACTGTATAAATACGCCGTATCTCTCCCAAACCCTAGCTCCATCTTTCCAGCCGCCATACTCAGAAACCAATGGCCGATTTCGTCCAATGTTCCTCCCTCAAAATCTTCCAATATACTTTGAATTAAAACAAAACCCCAACACCAATTTGAAGAGCTCTTCAAGCTTGGCAAACTCAACGGTTATGATCGTGTTTAAGGATGTAGATTGGGCGAACTTGGGCTCTAAACCCGACGAGTTCGGGCGTGGTTTCATGGAGCAGGGGACAACCGAGTTCGTCGTGGCTGGGGGGTTGGGTGCGCGGCGCGGTTCGAGTGGCAGTGGTGGATCGTCGGCTAGTGGCCCCAATATCGGTGCGCAGGTGGATTTCATTTCGAGCGAATGGGTTTCGCGATAGCAGGAAGACGAACGACGGATTATAGAGAGTAATTAGGGTAAAGATGTAATGAAACGACCCGAACTTCCCCGGCCTCCGAAGAGAAGAGAAAGAACGAATTGTTTTGAGGACAAGACAATATAGAACGCAGACAGAAGAACATTTCAATGTATATTACAACAATGCATCAGATTACAAGAGCACACAGAGTACAAATGAATATTACACAGAAATAAATATCAGAGGTTTTAAATTACATTTAAATACATAGCAGCGGAAAATAATACAATACACAACTAGAAGAAGATATACAGATACAAAGCTTTCCGGATATCGTTCCAGCTGTAAACCAGGATCCTGTGAATATAAATCTGCAAAACCAAAACTACTAGCTGCCCATGTCAAAATAGGGGCACCCAGAGTTTAGGTTAAAACAATAAACTCCAGGTCAGTCATGGGACTGGTGTGAGAACTAAAACAGTTATTAATCTTTGTTTTAGAAGTTAGGTAAATCAAGGGACCACGCCGTATAACACGGAACGGGTTTCCTCCCAAGAACACCAGTGCATATAAGTAAACAGCGCAATGCTTTTCTAAAAATGAAGCCATTATAAGACCCAGGTCCCATCACACAATGCAACGCAGCCGAGGATAGGGTTTTCCCTTATAATAGCCAAACATGCTTAGTACGTTTAAAACAAATCGTTTGATACTATTATAAGTGCATAGTGTATAAAACAACTTCAAATCATAAGTATCAATCATAGGCGGCATGGGTACCATATATCATGTCGCCATACTTGTTCTACAATTAAAACCGCACATGTCACGTATTTGGAAATTGGATTTCCGTCTATGAACCGAGGCAAAAGATAGTCCTCAACCGATTCGAGACAATCTAGCCCATGTCTCAGGAACAGCCGCAACTGCCCCATGGAGCGACAGGGCCGGTCCACCGATGTGGATTATTATGCATGAACACTACGTCTCCCAGCCCTTTGGGGGCGTAAATGAGCCAACAAATGACTCCATCGGACCCGGATCGTCCGATCAAACCGAGGCGCCTCGCAACAGCAACAACCACATAAGTCAAACTCGTCAGGGCGTGTAAAACCACTGACGCCACTTTTTAGCTAGAAGGAAACGCATGCCCTCCCGGAGGTCCGTCTCCCGTTTCTGGTTCATACCGGGTGTGAAACTCGCGAATTCACGTTACACAAAGCTGTGCCACACAGGCTGTGCTTTGATCATCACCACAAGACTTTGCTTTTCAACAGAAGCCTCGATCTATTGCCACTTAGGCATGCCACACAGGCAATTCACTCTATGTGTTTGATATCCATCAGTATATAACCCCTGAGCTCGTATGTCTCAGAGAAGGGCGTTAAGCAAGAGAATAAATTCTCCGCCGCCAAACAGATATATATTTAATAGAAATCAATCACACAGACTAAAATCCAATGTCAGACACACAGTCCATTTACAAGTCCGTTCTGGGTCTGAACGAAACCGGAGGCACCTAGTACCCCGCATATCCATCGATCTCCAAGTACGTCTGGACGATCACTAACTGTTTCCATCTTCTTGGGTGTACAGCCCAATCAAGATCATCAGTAATCACTCAAACGACGTGAAGACTTCCGGTCTTCGACCACCGTCTTCATCTTCGACACCACGTCGAATCAGTTATTCAGAATGGGATAAACCCGGTCTTTCTGAATAACTCGCGTATATATTATAAAAGTGTTACACAAACACAACATACGCCTCATTCCAATCCGGAATATTCTTTTATTCAAATATTCCTATACTTTGGGAAAAGTTCCCATTAATTTTATCCAAGATAAATTCTTTAAATTTATTCTTTAATCTCCTTTGAATATCAATTCAAACTAGTCGGGATTAGCGAACCACACCGAAGTAATCATTTATTTTATTTCCCAATCCCAACCTATTCATCCCATGAAGTAAAACTGGTAATACTTCATATCTAACACCACAGTGTTATCGGTAAATTCAATTACCATTTCACGTTCAAATCTAATTAAAGATTTAACTATCGCCTGGAGCAGAACTGGTGATACTCCATTTTCGATCATTTCAATCTAATTAAAGATTCATTAAAACTCCACTTAGTTTTAATCGTTAACTGGGTTAAAGAATCAGTGTCATTTAAAACACGGTTCACGATAAACCCAAAGTCACCTTCCATTAATTATCGGGTTAAAGAACAAGTGTTATTTAAAACACTGTTCACGATAAACCCAAAAATCAATACCAATTCGATTCCAATTAAATATCGTTTAATTGGCACACTTCATTAAATCTAAATAAAAAGATTTAATCTTTTCTCAACTGGGTTCAAGAACAGTGTTAGTGAAGACACCATTCACGACAAACCCAAATCACATTTGATATTCAATACAAGGCTCTGAATAGAAAATATATCGGCTTATATTCAATATCAAATTCTACGACTAACAAATGTCGTATTGGAAATAACGATATAAATATATATCTTTCAAATTTCCATGACAACATCTGTATAATCACGAATTCCAACATCGAAATATTCCGAAGACAATTTCGATTCAAATCCACTCTAATGCAATCATTGGAAATTCTGGTTATTTTCAAAACCCTTTTCAAATTCAATTTATTTATTTAAAAATAAATAGAATTATAATTCTAGTTCAAAACCAGTTCATTTCGATAAAAATCTATTTTTATCCTTTCAAATATGGAGTTTTTCATCCCAATCCTTTCTAAATCATTTCTTATGATTTTACACAAATTATTACTATTTTTAATAATTTTATCAAGGCCCGTATAGTCGATTTCCATCAATGGCCATCGAACTGCACTTACAGCGACCTTTTTCAAATTTGATTTGGACATAATTCCAAATCCAACCGTTAGATTTCAAATTTATCACATTCGTTAGAAAGCTCTTTTCGATACGAACCCAACGGTTCCGGTTTTAGGAGAATCCGACGGTTGGATCTCCCGTAATGTCCGTTTGAAATAAATGGTCGAAATTCACGAACTGCCGCGGCGCGGCGCGTTCTATTCAGGCCATTATATTATATATATAATATATATAATATATATTTCGTCGATTTCTATTTAAAACGAATTATATAAATAGTTTTAAATTCGTTTCAAAAGCAATTTCAACTTCCTTTTCAATTCAAATCAAAATTTGAATTCTTCTTTATAAATTCGTTTTAAAATTCATTTCTATTCAATTCAAATTTCAATTCAATTTGAATTCATTTCAATTCGCTTTCAATTCAATTCGAATTCGTTTTCAATTCAATTCATTTCGAAATCGTTTTCAATTCAATTCATTTCGAAATTGTTTTCAATTCAATTCATTTCGAAATCGTTTTCAATTCAATTCAATTTTTCAGATTTTGAAATCACTTCTTTTCAAAATTTCAGATTTTGAAATCACTTTCGATATTCATTATAAAATGAATAAAATCGATATATATATCGTTCACGTCAAAATGGCGTCAATCTAATCAATACGGCTTCATATATTCCTATTTTCAAATATTCTATTTCAAATATTTCTTTTTCAAATATTTCTTTTTCAAATATTTCTTTTTCAAAACTGGAATGAGGCCCAATCAATTACCATATAATGTTAATTATATGGATTTTCTACAACACATGTATATAATAGCATTGAAAAATAATCAACCATCAACCAAAGTGCACTACACTGTATAAGCATTAAATATAAATATCTAACGCTTATAACAGCCTGTCAATCAATCGATCGACATATTTAATCAATTAGGATGAGTGAACTTCAAATTTCATCCCAACACCCGTGTGGGGTTTCAAACAATCAAACACATATTTTATTTGTGCTGTTGGGCGATGTGTAAAATTTATCGACCCAATCAATGTCCTTCAAATAGGTGTACATAAACAAACCGTCTGGTTTGTAAATGAATATTTATTTATTCACATTCACATTCACGTTAAAAATTATATTTTTAACGACAAAACATTTTATTCCAACATATGAATTTCTATTCAGTTCATTTATTCAATAAAATGATATTTTTATTTTTCTAACATATTTTAGAAAATTTCGGCGGCATAACGGCACGATACTAGAAACGGGACAAGGCCTAGCCTTATCCCCGGTCTAGTGAAGGCCCACGCCATTCACACATCAATCAAATCACCAAACAACCAAATTCAAATCAAATCATATAACTAATCTATGCAACCAAACAAACAAGTCCATGGTCTGTGGACGATTGTGTCGGGTGCTACTAAGCACCGTCTGCATCCTAGTATATATATATAACTAGAAAAGAAATTGAAAGGTGAGAAATTCTCACATATAGCTATCCAAACATCTTGACTCTTCTTTGATAGAAATCTTCATCGTCATCGCATCTTCGTCATCTTCATTGCCCGTAGTCACTATAAATATAAAAATCACATTTTTATATTCTCTATTATATAAAAATCATATTTTTATCGCTAACTTCATATTGTGAAAATAGAATTTTCATCGCTATTTCATATTTGTAAAAATAGAATTTTCACTTCGTTATACTTTATATAAAAATCGAATTTTTACTATGCTATTCAATATATAAAAATCGAATTTTTACTATGCTGTTATATAGATAAAAATTATATTTTTATCACGTTATTTTCCATATAAAGATTTCCCTTTTCTAAAATAAAGATTTCACCTTTATAAAAATATAGACTTCGCCTTTTCAAATTTAAAGATTTCATCTTTATAAAAATCTCATTTTTATTTTTCTACACATATAAAGATGATATTTTTAATATTCCTATCATGTAAAAATTATATTCCTAATTCTCTACCTAACCAAAAATCATATTTTTACATCTTCTATATAGTAAAGACTATATTTTTAATACTTTAAAAATATAAAAATCATATTTTAATTTTGCCACTCGTATAAAAGTTATATTTTTATTACTTTAAAAATATAAAAATCATATTTTTCACTTACTACCATATAAAAGATTACATTTTTATAACTTTACAACATAAATGAAATTCAGTTTATATAATAAATAAATTTCAGTTTATATAATAAATAAAATTCAGTTTATATAATAAATAAAATTCAGTTTCGAAATCTTTTATAAAAAAACAGTTTAAAATTCAAAAAAATCAGTTTTACTTTTCCACTTATATAAAATAAAAATAAAACAAATAAATTAAAAAAACCGACTTACAGAGGGGGGGGACTGTGCTGGTGGCGGCAGCAGGGTAGTGGGGGTCTTCTCCGTTCGTCAGTGGCTGAGGGAGGGGGGGGGGGTTGCGGGCTTCAGGGTCTGGGTTCGGGTGAGAGAAGGGCGCGAGGCTGAGGGACATCGGAGGGGAGGGTTGCGGAGGAGGTTGGCCGGCGGCAGGGTGCTCCGGCGTGGGCGGATCGGAGGAGCGACGGGCGAGGTGTCGAGGTTTTTTTTTCTTTTTATGTTGAAATCGATTGAATCAGATATGAAGGGGGGCCAACCTGAAGAAGATAAGGGGAGGAGGGAGATTTAATTAATTAATTTTTTTATTTATTTTATCCCACGGAGTTGACTTTTAATTCGAACACTAAATGAGGCCCAACGACTGTCGCCCCTAGCTAATCACCCCCATTCCGAACACAATGGGATATGTTTCGTAGGTTGATTCGACTGTTTGAATCAGTTTCCGTTAAATTTACATTTAAATCACTTTATTGAATTTTAAACGTACATTTCAAATTACCGGGGTCACATACTAACCAGAAAAATTCCAGAAAAATATTTTCTAGCTTCGTATTGACGATACGGTCCTAACAAAACTAGTTTCGTCGAATTCTGAGACCGTTTGAAAAATGGCCAATTTCCTGTCGATTAAATTCAACAGAAACTGGTCAAACGCGTTTTCCTTCGCCACGCTCACATATTGATTCGAAAAATTATGAAATTTGGAATCTAGCAATAATTTGACACTGCGGACCCAACAAAACTAGTTTCGTCGAAATCCGAGGTCATTTGCAAAATTTCCATTTTTAAGGGCCTGAATTCCATAGCGACTATTCAGAATTTTCAACTGGACATATCTTTTGATTCTTGTCATGAAATTTCGATTTTTCGGATTCGTTGGAAAGATATTCACTATTAGATTCCATTATTTTTGGTTTCACTAAAATCCGGATTGTTTTGCACCCGGTACATTCAATTGAAGTTTGAAATCGAATTATCGAACTACCGCGCCATTTTCAATTCTATTTATAATTATATATAAATATTTATATTCTAACGACGACGCGTATAATATATACGTCGAATTCTATTCAAAATAAATTTCTCGTCGAAATTATTTAAAATAATCTATTTTAAATATTCAGAATTCGCCAAAATTGCCAAAATAAAAATTTCAAACTGGCCCAGAATTTCCGGGTTATTACAATCTCCCCCACTTAAAACTTTTCGTCCCCGAAAAGGAATAAAGTCGAAAGTGGTTTGATTATTCAGCTCTACGCTCGATCTGGCTTTCATTCTCCAATTCTTTAGTTTCTGAGAATTTTCAAAATTTCAAAAATTTGGCTAACACCCTAAATTTTCGAAAAATTTCGCCATAACCTCCCCTACACCGGGAGCATCGGGGAATTTCAAATAGCTTCCCCGGTCCTTCAGATCTCAAAAAGAAAAAGAAAAAGCCAAGCGGCTAGCCAATAGGCTCATAAAATCATCATCACCCAAACAAAACAGTAAATTATGTAGTAAACATGTACCTATTTGTCGGGCAAACAAATTTTATTCTCTGCTCTAGCCTCCTTGCTATGACCTGTTCAAGGTAAGTATATGTATATGCAAGCAAATGCGACCAATTTCGATACAATTCAATATTTGTTTCAATTAGGCTAATGGTTCAGAATTAGCAAACAAATAAACAAACAACACAAACATCAATCAATTATTGAATTAGAGTTTCAAATTTATAACTTTGATACATAGTCAAAAATCAGATTTTTAATGCCAATTCACAACAATAGGCCCTATCTAATTTTTGGTTCTCACACCAGTCTAATGGAAATATATAGATATCACACCTTCGTCACACGAATATAAATTCTGACGATGAGTACTCAATCATCAGAATCATCTTCGGGCCACTAGAGTATGATTCTATATCTATCCAGTGTATTAAAACTTTAAATACACGTTTGCAAGGCGTATATGCAAAATCTTTATATACAGGACTGTCCAAAGTCAATATAAATAAATAATCAAATACGAATAATTGATTTAAATTTTCAAAACAAAATTTGTTTTCATTTTAAAAATATACTCTTCACACTCGTCCTAGGATACTACTGATCCTATCTCTAACGAGTCACTCTCATTGGATCGTTATCGCATCTTTGTCATTTTCGTTGCCCGTAGCCACTACATATGTAAAAATCAAATTTTTACTTCGCTATTCAATATATAAAAATCGAATTTTTATTTCGATGTTCAATATATAAAAATCACATTTTTTCTATGCTATTCATTTTATAAAAATCACATTTTTTCTATGCTATTCATTTTATAAAAATTACATTTTTTCTATGCTATTCATTTTATAAAAATCACATTTTTTCTATGCTATTCATTTTATAAAAATCACATTTTTTCTATGCTATTCATTTTATAAAAATCACATTTTTTCTATGCTATTCATTTTATAAAAATCACATTTTTTCTATGCTATTCATTTTATAAAAATCACATTTTTAATGAAAATCATATTTTTACTTAAGCTATATATATATATATTTTAAAAACTGATTATATATGTTTTAAAAACTGATTTTTATATATTTTAATATTCTGAATTAAAACCATCATTTTTTATAAAAAAACTAAATTAAAACCATGATTTTATATTTTGAAAATCACCTGGGAATCGTTCGAACCATCACCGGAGCTAGGGCTCCGATTTGCGCCGCCTGTAGTTGATCGGAGCCGGATCCGTTGCCACCAAGCCGAAGCTGCTCGGGCCGCCATCATCTGCCCTGAACCTCCTCGAGATCGACGCCTCCCTGCTCTGGCGAGGTAGTCGGGGGCGCGACTGTCGATGGTTTGGGGGGGCTTCGTGGTCTTCAAAATCGAGAAGGGGGGGGGGGCTCGTGAGGAGGTGCGCCGGCATTGGGAGGCCACCGCGAGGGCGGTGGGAGGCGGTCGTCGATCTGGAGAAGCGTTCTTCTTTTTTTTTTTTTGATTTTGTTTTGAAATGAAACGAAGGGGGGGGGGGCAGAACGTATAGGGGAGGAGAGGGTTTTAGTTTTTTTTTTTTAATTATTTTAATTATTTTATTTCCAAAAAGTTGACTTTAACATACGACCCCTGAACGAGGTCCACCGCCTGTCGTCCATAGCGTTTTACCCTCATTCCGAACACAATGGGATATGTATCGTAGGTTGACTCGATCATTTGAATCAGTTTCCGTTTAATTTACATTTAAATCACTATATTGAATTTTAAACGCGCATTTCAAATTACCGGGGTCACATACTAACTCTATAAATTGCAGAAAAATATTTTCTAGCTTCGTATTGACGATACGGTCCTAACAAAACTAGTTTCGTCGAATTCTGAGACCGTTGGAAAAATGGCCATTTTTCAGTCGATTAAAATCAACTGAAACTGGTCAAACGCGTTTTCTTTTGCCACGCTCACACATTGAATCGGAAAATTATGAAATTTAAAACCTAGAAATAATTTTACATCCCGGACCCAACAAAACTGGTTTCGTCGAAATCCGAGGTCGTTTGCAAAATATCCATTTTTAAGGGCCTGAATTCCATAGCGACTATTCAGAATTTTCAACTGGACATATCTTTTGATTCCCGCTATGAAATTTTGATTATTCAGATTCGTTGGAAAGATATTACCAATTAGATCCTAATGTTTTTGGTTTCACTAAAATCCGGATTTTTTTGCACCCGGTACATTCATTTGAAGTTTGAAATCGAATTATCGAACTACCGCGCCATTTTCAATTCTATTTATAATTATATATAAATATTTATATTCTAACGACGACGTATATAAATATATACGTTGAATTCAATTCAAAATAAATTTCTCGTCGATATTATTTAAAATAATTCATTTTAAATAATCAAAATTCGCTAAAATTGCCAAAATAAAAATTTTAAACTGGCCCAGATTTTCGGGTTATTACAATTACACTATCTTTTCCATCTTCTTAATATTGATGTAGATCTTAACAATGCTGGTTATCTAACAAACAGGGCTAAAAACTAACATATATTGAAAAACCAGATTGGTAAAACCGAAATTATAATGGTGAAAGCTTTCATGGCAACCAAAGTAGTGAACTATCCATTGGATAACACATAAATCCATGTCGGTTAAATAAAGTACTAAACATATATAATGCTAGAATTAACTATCGATACACCACCATCTGGATGTTATTTAAATAAATATTTTTGAATGTAAATAGGAAAAAAGACTTAACAATAAGTGTGGCATTAAAGGACTGATATACAGACCTAACAATCATTTTTCGAAATACCAAAATGAATAATGTTTTCTTCTACAAAGCTGAAAACAAGTAATGATACAAAAGATTAACCATACACATGTTAATAAAAGTCAGACATCCAATAACCGATGGTTGAAGCCTTATCAATACTTGCACTAAAGATTACAGTATCCATGTCAAAATTTATTATGGTTAGAGTATGTTTAAACCTTATCACCACTCAAGTACCAAAATATACAACAGGTTGATTTTTCTGGGTGTTAAATATCATATTAGTGGCACTACACACTAAAAGGAGGAAACTAAGTTACTTTTTACTTGATAAAAAACGTGTGGGAATAAACTGACATAACGCAGGTGGAGTTAAAAAGTATTTCATAGGCACAACATTTTCTTGAGTGCCAAACTCTAGTATTGTATTATTCTTTAAATATATACAATATAGTGAAAGTAGATTGGTTCAATCCAATGCAACAAAAAAGGTAATACGAACTGGACACAGGAGTAAGAAATAGAGCCAATATTTCAAGATAATACAATTTTATATATGAAAAAAAAGAAAAATAATTTAACAGTCATGTATTAAAGGAAGTAATAACAAAGATAAGCTGAATTACGTGGAAACAACAAAATAATTATGAAGAACTAACCAGTTAATTACGTAATGACATCTAACTGCAGTTAAAACCCTATCATAGATAGAACACTACGTAAGCCGATTGCCATAAGTTCATATTTTGGTTGAAATCTGCACATTAACATAATTAGGTTAGCTAACAATTTGGAGCAACATAAAATAAAATAAATCAAAACTGCAAAAAGGTTGAAATAACAAAACCAGTTTATCCACTAATTATGTGATCCAAAGTTTGCATTTATATGTCCACTATACAAATAAGTTTGTATCTAAAGTAATGTACATATTTAATTATTTTATATAACTCTTCATATTGAATAAAAGTTGGATAACATGACCATTTGTTTATATCTAAAGACCACAGAATGAATCATCAAGATTTACTCCTTCATGTTTGAAATCAATGTCTTGTATCCTTTATTTAGACGAATTTTGTAGTCGTTTGTCTGTTAAAATGACATTAATATATATTATGTACAACACTGTAACATAGAGTCAAAAAGGCCCTAAATATGAAAAAGTTTAAAGATAAGTGCCAACTTGTGTTGAAAGTTAAAATGGAGTAAAATGCGATAGTAGCTATTAATCAAATATGAAGGTTCAAACACATAATATATCGGTTTAAATACCAACATAGTAATCAAATAGAGGTATGCATTGTCAGATGGATTCGAAAGAGGGGAATGTTAAAATGCTAAATTGGGGAAATATATCATACATGATCCTTCACACGAGAAAGAGCTACTCATCTCGACTTGAACTGATGTAATAGTGCCAATATGCAATCAGTACTGGGGAAAAAAGGGGGAGAACCAAGTTAATATCATAGTGCTATGTGATATTGGCTTGAAGATGCAAACGTAAATTAGCAGAAAAAATCTGAAAAGCTGACGTGAACTGCACATATGCATACAGAGATTCAGTATATCAAAAGATACCTCAAGTGATTTGCATCCCCTTACAAATAATCCCTCGTTCCATCTTATACTGATTATAAATGTATTGTATCTGGCCACAGTGTAAACATTTACGAAATTACCTCTTCATAAATGATTTGCATCTAGTAACCGTCGACGTAAAAACTTGAAAAACGCAGATGTGATAATCAATATTCTACAATACAACTATTTCATGGCCAATAATAATTCGAAATAAACTTGACACAATTACAAAAAATAAACATAATGGAGGAAGTGTAAGATGTCTTAGAAAATAACAACCACAAAATGGATGTAAGAAGAAAGGTTTAAAGATCCTTTTTTTTTAACAAAATCGCAAATAGGTATGTGATATATGTATTGTTTTATATCTATATTCGGTTGTGCATACATATCAATGGTTATATTTACACCATCATACATTGGAATTCATATTTTGATACACATGTTGAGTAGGAATCAAAAAATTGTGAAGGGTTTATCATGCATCTTCAAAAAAGAAAAAAGAGTAGCAGTATGGCATGAACAAATATAGATACAGACGCATCGTACAATGATATAAAGATTTACTGTTATTATAGCATTAAAACATGAACACAGTAATGTAGTATACTATAATCATCGATCAGTAGAAATATCCATTTAGATATTTAATGGTTTTGGACACAAAAACATGTATAATATAAAAACTAATGTAAAATGTTACACACACACGTGCACGAGTATAACAGAAATGGGACGCAGCGAATGTTGTTTGTTGGATTATATTAGGTTTACATATGATGTAGAAATTAGAGGGGGTCTAATTATTAACATCTATTATGCCGAACATTAACATATTTAAATATGGTATGTTCTTTGTGCCTAAATGTTTATAGCGTTGAGCCAGCCAACCATGGAAATTAAGATGAAGTATTATCTTATTACTCTAATATCTCATTTTCCCATTGACTGATAAGTAAAACAAAGACCGCAGGCATTTATGTAGAATTCAACAATTAAAATTTTCATTTGACACAGAAAAAAAATTATGACTTTAACATTCATTGGTGAAGCATGAAACATATAGGACTTAAAGAATGTGTATGATTGGAAAAATACCTACATAATCAGTGATTTATTAATGTGTACCAATCAAAGCATTAACTTTTTTGAAGCATTTAGCCTTTTCTTCTGTCAGACAAGTGAATTAATTACCGCCTTCTTCATTCTAGTCAAAACACACATATTGTTATACCTTCCTCATTGTTGATACTAAATCATACGCAGAAAACACAATTCTAAGAAAGAAACATATCGGTAAATCCTAGTAATAAGTTTCACGCGTATAATTACTTCTTAGATTAAACAGAATTGAATGAAAACGTGATCGGTGAAGATACACACGTACCAGCCAGTAGTTAAACATTAATTCAACCATTCAATTTTCATTAGTTTGAAATTAACAGTCGTTCAATTTTTCAGTATATTTGAAAAAATAAATTAATCAACATGATTGTTTGCACATAATATCAAGCATTCCAATTTACATACCTGATGCAATGTTACTCTATTGTAATTGTTCCTTACAGGATGATCAAGCCTTTATGGCACATTGCTCTGTGACGATCAAGCCTTATTGGCTGACAAAGGGTTTAAAAATCATTTACCAGACCATTACAAGATGCAATATGTACAAAAGATTAAAAGAACTATGTCGACTAAAACTTAAAATTTTGACCATCGATAGAAAAGAGTTTGGGGAAAATTGTAAATTATTTCACAATACCAGACTGTATTATTTTGTATCCACCTATATACCACATCCAAACTGGAAGGAGGCATTTAGCTCTTTAAAATTTTGTAAAGCACATATTATTATCTAAATTATGTAAAATAAAAGAATGAACATCTCATTAGATTCAAAAAAACTATATATTAATTTTTTTTTTGATATAGTGTCTAGTGAGCCTAAAAACATATAGCTTCAGCAACGTTCAGAATAGCAAGTACCTTACATGGGCTTACTTGGCAAACTAATGTAGACCATAATTACCATAAATAAATATGCTTTCACGAATGAAGCACATGCGGCCAGACATATACCAAAAGAAGGCATTCATGGGAGTAAACGAAAGTTGGTTACTTCATGCTGAGAGGGTTAGGAACCCAATTTAAATATGCAAACATGATCAGACAGTTGGATAAAAAACATCTAGTGTTACAGTAAGGTATGTGCTAGGACATTAACAGCAAAGATTTACCTCTGATGATGACTAATGAACAACCACTAAGAGTAAATGCTTTAAGAACCTCCGGCTGTAATGAATTAGATTGCAACTACGCGAAAATGCAGGTGATCCTGTAAATACAAAGTAATGATGTTAAAATCTGGAAAAAAATAGTAGAATGGTTTTAGAAGATTTGGATAAAAAATCCAAACTTTACACATTAGTAGGTGCTGAGATCATGGTTGAAAATAAAATTTATATCAGATTGCCATTATTAATTGGACACTGGAGTCTTGTATCCAAATTTAAAGTAGAATCGAAACAGTATGACTCGTACGACGCTAATATTTATGGAAATACATAAGCGAGAGGTACATTTTGGGATTCTAAGAAGCTTATAATTATCATCGCCTTTCCCTTTCATCGCAAGCCACCGCAACCTCCATGGCAACTTAGATTTGCGCGCTCCAGCTCCAACTGAGCAATCAAAGCTGCTGTCACCTGGAGTGCTCGTTGCCTTCAATCGCTGTTGTAGGTGAATGAAGAACCGCTGGTTGTAGATTTGCTCGAAATTCAAGATCGATTATTGATTTTCGAGAAGATCAGTGTATTGACAATGGAGAAATTACATATTGCAGTTAAGTGGATGTAAGAATAGAAGTTAGTGGCTTAAAATTAGGAATTCAGATGGTAGGTGGGTGACAACGTGGGTGAGTCAGTTCTGATATTTGTCGAGAAATTTAGTTTTTAAAATTTTTTAAAAGTAGAAGAGACAATTCGTCGAGAGACCAGAAATAAAGAAAAACTGAGATTTTGTGCTTCCACATATGCAAAGTTGGAATTGTTCTTTTAGGTTTAAGTAATAGATTAGTATCAACTCAAGCAACTACCTTTTTTCCAAAGTAAGTCACTTTGTCAATACAGAGCATGAGAGAGAACGAGAACCGAAAGCCAAACTTAAAACATCTATGAGAACCCAACCTTCTCTATGAAACCTGGAGTTTGTAATGATGAGGGGGTAGGAACAACATGGTGACTAAGAAATGTACAATACAGTCTATAACAAAGATATATTTCGTTTGGTTCAACCCAAGCTGTATGCCTAACCAGGTTAGTGATTCTAGCCCAACCTAGTAAATATTTACGCACGACTTTACTATTCATCTCGAAGCAGTACTCCCAAATTATATTACCGAGATAGGACATTTACACACATTTTTGTGAAGCCTTTATACCAGAGTTTAACTGTTAATTATATCGAGAGTGGGCCCATAATTTCGAAGTTTCTATCTATATCCTCATTCTTTGTTGTTTATTATTTAACACCTCACTATCAAGGATAGATAGGGTGGATTCTCCCTGATCACTTAAGACCCTACACTGACCTATTGGTCACTATTAACCCTCGATAATATATTCAATGTTAATACAAAACTAGAGGACACTGGCTACAGACCCTTCTAGTTAAGGCTTTCGTCATTCACGCATATACCCTCATTACAAGAAAATGGTGTCTTTACCTACCAATTGTAAGCATAGGTAAAACTAACATACTGGTGAATATTATATTTTAGCTACCAATATTGAATTAGTAGGTAAAGGTTAGTAAAGAAAGAGCTTTTACCTACATTTATTGATATTGGTAGGTAAAAGAATCAAAGAACCCCGCTACATTATGAATCAAATGATGAGTCATTAGCTGATGTGTTTGATGATGTGTCATCATACATGACTACTAGCATGGCTAATGATGTGTCATCCTACATGGTTGTTGACATGGTTGTCGTAGTAGTATACACATGACATATATTAATGTCGACACTTGGCATTTAATGGTTGGTTCATGTATCAAACAATGATTTGTCCATGTGTCATCATTTGATTAGTGCATATGACATCATTTTTAGGCTACATAGCATTATTTGATTAGTCCATATGGCATTATCAGATTTGTTATGTGGCATTATGTCATTGGTTTACATTATATAACGTTATTGTAACAGCACACATGACATCATTTTATTGGTTTATTAGATGATTCATATTTTGGTCAAATTGAATGGTTATGTGTAGGTAAAAGGTAATAACAATTATTTGTGACCTTTTTTTTAGCAAAAAGAATCAAGTATGTATTACAATTGCCTGGGCAAAGCATGATCAACAAATACAAAAAACATAGTATAAAAATAAAACCATCTGATAAAACCATGCTTCTAACGGCATCTAGGAAAAAGCTAACGAAGCCTTTGGTCAGATTCTTTTTTCTTCTCGTCTGATGGTGGGCAAAAAATCCTGGTGATGGGGGGCAAAAACATACTCTTCTTCACCATTGTTTCCATTGACAAGCACATCGCCATTTGTAGAGTCATCCATTTCTACCTCAACGGCTTCTTCCTCTTGACCTTTGTGTTCAACATCAACTTCAGTAGCCCCAGTTCCTATCTCTCCATTTTCGATTAGCATAGTAGCTTCTTCATTTATCTGCATAGCTTTGAATTCTTCCATGAGATTTACCTTCGCCTTTTCAAATTAGTTCAAGTATTCTTCAACAGGTAGAACTGAAAGCGTAGGACGATTAAGATTTGCTTAAACATTAAAGTCTCAGTGCTCATGCATATTTCATTTAGTAATGACCCATGGTACTTGGTAGTGAAAATGAAAAAACCGTGATTTTCTAAAAACTAAAGTTATTTATATACATACAACTCTGGTATATATATACTTAGAGAGATAATTTTCACTCAAAATTGGATATTAAATATGCAAAGTATTTTTATATATGTATTTTTAAGATTAAGCATTCATCTAACACCAAAAATATTTAAAGTCATACACACACTGAAGTACGGATGTGAAGCTGATCTATAAATTTTGCGTAACTGCAATACTGGTGAACAAAGATTTTATAAATGCATTTGTATGTTCATGGTTGTAGACAATTTACGATCGAATGCATGTAAACTGTAACGTCATGCAACTGGAAAGGTAGGGAAAAACATTGCATTTATGTTCCATGACTTAAACCATCGAATGTTTCTATACAATTTAACAAATTAATATAATATCAAAATTTGGGATCAAATTAAAGATTATAAATTTTGTACTGGACTTCAAATTAGACAATATTTGTAACATAATTTTTTAGAAAAACATAAATGATACCACCTTCGGAAGAAAAGAAAAGGAAAAAAATGCAGACATACCTTCATGTATGGGATATTTTGCACATAAATATCAGTTGTAAGGAGCTTGCATGTAAGGAGCTTGCAGACCATCCCAATATAATAATAAGTAGGCTATCTCTCTATTAACTCAAATGCCATAAGACCTTCAGCACAGTAAATATTTTGATGACCTTGGAGTTCTGATTCCAACTTTTCAAAGAAGCCATTTTTCATATCTAAAAAGTAATGTTGTAAAAGTAAAGCAACTATGAAGAAGGAAACATAAATTTGGGTTAAGTAACAAACGTTAATTCATTGTTAATATGTGGGAATTACTTGAATCTTCTCTTTACAATTACTTATTCCGCTACTCCACCAATGGACTTCACTAGGTTACTAACATAATTTGTAACGATGGGTCCTTTTGTATTTACGGAATAACCATATGACCAGAATTTAAAAAACATTAGCATCTATATAAAATTTCTGCATAGCCACATTATTCCCAACAGTGGCAGGATTTTCCATGAATTCATCAAAGTAAATCGCTTTAAAAACTTAGATTGAACAAACGAAGAAAGAATTTTATTACCACTGCCATAGCTGTAAATCGCTCGAATTTAATCAATTCAAAAATTGAAAATACTGCAAATTTGGGAATGGAGAGGTAAAATAAACAAGCGAATTTGCTTTATGATTGAGGAGAAAGGTTGGTGCTATGATTTTGTGACGGACAAGAAAGGATGGAAGAAACGAAAAGAGAGAAATTAGCGTAAAATAGAATTTGGGAACGGAGGAGTAAAATAGATATCAGCGAGAAATTAACATATTAATCTAAGGAAGTAACAGGACAAGAGAGAAGAAATAGAAAGAGACGCAGAATTCAGATTATGCAGCCGAATATAATTGGCTTGGTATAATTTGATTTTGGCTCTATTAGGTCGGTTTGATTAGGCAATAAATATTTGGTAAATTCTATTCAAATACTATAAAAAAATTTGTTCATCCCATGATATTTTAGATAGAACTTAAGATCAAATTGTCCTTATTGAAAAAAGAACAGAAATTATAGAATGAAAATCATATACAACTCTTTCTTGTTTGCATTATGTTACTAGTATAATTTCTCTCATAAATTCGCATGTATATAATTAATTATATTAATTTAAATTATTTTTACTATTAAATCATGTTCATACCATTACAAACAATGTTTATATATAGTCAACTTTAATAGCTTTCGGTTTAATCAAATATAAAATTTAATTACTAAAATTAATGTTATTAAGAGTATCAACTTCTTCAATCCTTTGTTTAAATCAAATCATATTTCAATTTAACAATAAAATTTAAGCAGTTCAACTTTTTAATATACTCAAAAAAATAAATTCAAATTTCTATGCAAAGATAACTAAATATTTTAACTTTTGTTTAAAGCTTATAAATTTGGAATGTGTAGAAGTAAATTTAGGAATTTGAAAGTATGTCCATTTGGTTTATTTAAAGCAAGAGAGAGAAAGTAAAATAAGAAAAAATGCATATTTTAACCTTAATGTGGATAAATTTGGAAAAGCACGGTGTTTACTAAGTAAAAAGCGATGTATGTAATCTTTTAATTATTTTTATTGTACGTATAGTATCTATGGTGTCTAAATAGAATATGCCATATAGAAGACTTGACATCCTATAATACATATTAGACAATAAATATTTACTTATCATATATAAGACTGACAATCTATGATACATAAAAAAAGAAGCCTTCACAAGTACTTTGAACAGAAAGGAAATGATTGGAATATTCCATTTCTTTGAATACTAAAAATTAAAACGACCGAAATCCACTTTATGCCCAAACTTGAATTTTCATTATTAAAGCAATTTTATGCGTAACAACCCGGAAAATCGGAACTAATTTAATTTTTTTTTTTTAGCAATTTTAATGAATTTTGAATATTTAAAGTGATTTTTATTAATAATAACGACTAGAAATTTATTTTGAATAGAATTAGAACATATAAATTTATTAAATCGAAGTTAGAATATAAATATTTATTTTAATTATAAAAGGTATTGAAAATGGCACGGCGGTTGGAAAATTCAAAATTTCAAATGAATGTACATGATTCAAAATAAACCGGATTTTGGTAAAACTAGAAATATTTGAATCTGTTTGGAAATATCTTTCCAAAGAATGTGAAAAATCCAGATTTCGTAATGGGAATAAAAAGTTATGTCCAGTTGAAAATTCAGAATAGTCGCTATGGAATTTTATATAATATATGGTGCTTAAAAATAGGGATTTTGCGAATGACCTCCGTTTTCGATGAGACCACTTTTGTTGGATCCGGAATGTCAAATTATTACTAGATTCCAATTTTCATAATTTTTGAAATCAATATGTGAGCATGGTGAATTTAAACGTGTTTGGTCAATTCAGTTTGAATATAATCGACTAGAAAATGACCGTTCTCCAAATTTGATGAAATTAGTTTTGTTCGGACCGTATCATCAAAACATGGCTAGATTTATTTTTCGGGGATTTTTGGAGTCCATATATGGCCCCGGTAAATTATAATGCGCGTTTGAATTTAAAATATAATGATATATATTTCAAATTTAGCGGAAATGGATCGTAACAGCCAAATTGGGTTACGAAACATATCCCATTGTGTTAGGAATAGGGGAAATTGGCTAGGAGCGACAGTCGTTGGGTTTGATTTGGAGTTTGTATCGCGCCGTTATGCTGCCGAAATTTTCTAAAAATGTTAGAACAATAAAAATATCATTTTTATTGTATAAATGAACTGTATAAAATATTAGTGAGTTGAAATAAATATTTTATAGTTAAAAATATAATTTTTAATGTGTATATGAATAAAATTAATATTCATTTACAAATCGGACGATTTGTTTATGTATACACATTTGGTTGATATGGATTGGGACGATATAAATAAAATTACGTGGTAATTGGCTGTGTCTGTTTCCAATTCGGAAAGAACGAATATTTTAAATTAACGAATATTTTAAAATGTTGAATAATGAATATTTTAAAGTAACTAATATTTTAAAATAATATTCAGTAATGGATAAAAATTTGATTTTGATGTCCGATTTGGGATGGACACGAAAATATTGAAATATATAAAGCCATGTTGATTAGATTAACGCCATTTTGACGCGAATGATATTTATATCGATTTTATTCATTTTTATAATGAATATCGAAAAGGAAGTGATTTCAAAATCTAATGTTTTGAAAATATTATCATTTATATATTAATGATATGGAATATTTAATTTTGATTTAAAATTGAATATGAAGTTGAAATCTGTTTCAAAACGAATTTAAAACAATTTATAAAATACGTTTTAAATGAAAATCGACGAAATATATAAAATATATTTATTTTATATATATTTAATGGCCTGAATAGAACGCGACGCGCCGCGACCGTTCGCGAATTTCGACCATTGACTTTGAATTGACATTACGGGAGATCCGACCGTCGTATTCTCCTAAATCCAAAACCGTTGGGTTCGTATCGAAAAGAGTTTTCTAACGAATATAAGGAATTTTAAATCTAATGGTTGGATTTGGAATTATGTCCAAACCAAATATGGAAAAGGTCGCTGTAAGTGCAGTTCGATGACCGTTAATGGAAATCGACTATACGGGCCTTGATAAAATTATTAAAAATTTGTGTAAAATTATAATAAATGATTTGGAAAGAATTTGGATTTAAAAATTCCACGTTCGTAAAGATAAAAATATATTTTTAACAAAATGAACTAGTTATGAACTAGAACTATAATCCAATATTTTTAAATAAATAAATTGGATTTAAATGGTTTTAAAAACAACCAGAATTTCCAATATATGAATTGGAATGGATTTGAATCGAAATTACCTTCGGAATATTTCGATATTGGATTGCGTGATTATACGGATATTGTGGAGGAATTTGGAAGATATATATATCATTATTCCCAATACGATATTTGTTGATTTTAGAATTTGATACGGAATATAAGCCGATATAATTTCTATTCAGAGCCTTGTATTTAATATTGATTTGGATTTTGGGTTTGTCGCGAATGGTGTCTTCATTAACACTGTTCTTAAACCCAGTTGAGAAAAAGAATAAATCTTTCAATTAAGATTTAGTGAAGTTTTCCAATTAATTAATATTTAATTGGAATTGAATAAAAGAATTGGAATTTGGGTTTGTCGTGAATAATGTCTTAAATAACACTGTTCTTAAATCCCGTATGAAAAGAATAAAACTTTTAATTAAGATTATTAGAGTTTCCAGTTAATTAACATTTAATTATAATAAAATGGGATGTGAATTGGGCTTATTGTGAACTGTATTTTTAACGACATTCGTTCTTTAGCCCAATTTACAGTGAAATGTGATTTGAAATTTATAAATCTTCTTATTAAGATTTAACGGGAATTTGCCAAAGTAAAGTTTTCCAATTTAATATATAAAATTGGAATTGAATGGAATTCGATTTGATGATAATCAAAATGAGCTTCTGTGGAGGAAGACTATTAATATATATATATGGAATTTAAAAGGCTTTGTCGTTATTCCATTTATATTATTAGTCGGATAGAGAAATTGATATCGATTATATATTGACCTGTTTTCCGTGAAGATCCCATAATTAATGGAATGTGATTTGGGTTTATCGTGAACTGTGTTTTAAATGAAATTAGGTCTTTAACCCAATTAAAGACAGGATTATGTCTAACATTGTATTTTGAACTGTATGGTTGATCTCTATTAAATATATATCTGTTTGGTGGCGGAGAATTTATTCTCTTGCTTAACACCCTTCTCTAAGATGTACGAGCTTAGAGGTTATATATCGGCAGAAATCAATAGTACAGTGTAGATTGTCGATGCGACATGTTTGTGTTCCCAAAGTTAAATAATCATTAATATTGATTTTTGGGAAGATTAAAACTAAGTGAAGTTTTAATGAATCTTTTAATTAGATTGAAAAGAGAATGTGATAATTTAAGTTATCAAATTCAGGAAATGATCGAGAATGGAGTAGCACCAGTTTTGCTCCAGGCGATAGTTAAATGTTTAATTAGATTTGAACGGGAAATGGTAATTAATTTTACCGATAACACAATGGTGTTAGATATGGGGTATTACTAGTTTTGCTCCATGGGATGAATAGGTTGGGATTGGGAAATATAACAAATGATTACATCGGTAAGGTGCGTTAATCCCATTTAGTTTGGAAAACCTTAATATGGTTTGAATTGTTATCCAAAGGAAGATCAAAGAGTAATTTTAAAGAATTTATCTTTGATAAAATTAATGGGAACCTTTACCTAAAAATGTGAATATTTGAATAAAATAATATTATGAATTCGAATGAGGCGTATGTTGCGTTTTATAGCACATGTTTATAATATACGTGAGTTATTCGGAAAGGCCGGGTTTATACCCATTCTGAATAACTCATTCGACTATAAGACGATGATGAAGACGGTGGTTGAAGACTAGAGGTCTTCACATCGTTTGGATGATTACTGATGTCTTGATTGGGCTGTACACCCAAGAAAAGGGAATAAGTGGTGATTGTCCAGACGTACTTGGAGATCGACCGGGTATGCGAGGACCTCTCTTCTGTATTGGACATATGGGACGAGGAATAAGGTGCCTCCGGTTTCGTTCAGACCTAGAACTAACTTGTAAATGGATGTGTGTCTGACATTGGATTTTATTCTATGTTGATTGATCTCTATTAAAATATATATATCTATTTGGCGACGGAGAATTTATTCTCTTGCTTAACGCCCTTCTATGAGACGTACGTGCTCAGAGGTTATATACCGATAGACATCAGTCGCATGGCGTGAATTTCCTATGTGGCATGCTGAGATTCAAATGGTCAAGGCTTCAGTTGGAAAGCAGAGTCTTGTGGTAGATGATCAAAGCACGACTTTAATATAGCATAGCTTTGTGTATAGCGTTAATTCGCGACCCTCACACCTCGGTATGAGTCAAAAACAGGATCGGACCATTGGGAGAACATGACGTTTCTTTCTAACTATGTGTGGTGTCATGGTATGGAGCCCAGACATTTATTATTTTTACCTATGTGGTTGTTGGATCGCGAGGCGCCTTAAATATATTGGTTACTACGGAGCAGATGGATATAAGTCCGATAGGACCGGGAAACGTGTGTTCAGGAGTAACTGTTCCTCAAACGTAAGGGAGGACTGGCACAATCGATCCAGGGTTCTCTGCGGGGAGTCCTAAGACATTTGCTAGAGTGTCTCGAAGCGGCGAGGAGACATCCCTGGCCTCGACTCATGACGGAAATCCAATATCAATTGCGTGAAATTTCAGTTTTGATTGTAGAGTCTAGTATTGGTGACATGATAGATGGTACCCATGTCGTCTATAATTGATACATTTATATTTGAAGTTGTTTTATACACTGTGCACTTATACTAGTATCAAATGATTTATTTTAAACGTACCAAGCATGTTTGGCTATTATAAGGGAAAACCATATCCTCCGGCTTGCGTTGCATCGTGTGATGGGACCTGGGTCTTATAATAGCTTCTTTTTTCCAAAAAGAATTGCGTTGTTTTGTTATATGCACTGGTATTCTTGGGAGGAAACCCGTTACATGTTATACGGCGTGGTCCCTTGATTTACCTTATTTCTAAAGTAAAGATTTAAATAGTTGTTTTCAGTTCTCACACCAGTCACATGACTGACCTGGAGTTTATTGTTTTAACCTAAACTCTGGATGCCCCTATTTTCCACACGGGCAGCTAGTAGTTTTGGTTTTGCAGATATTATATTCACAAGATCCTGGTTTACAGCTGGAGCTATATTCAGAATGCTCTGTATCCGTGTATTTCTTTCAGTTGTGTTTTGTATTATTTTCCGCTGCATTGTAATTTGTAAATCTTGGATATTTATCAAATGTAAATTATTTGTTCATACTCTGTATATTCTTATACTCTGATGTAAATTATTGTAATAGCAATGAAATGTTCTTCTGTTTGCGTTCTGATTAGTCCTGTTCTCAGACAATCAGTTCTTTCTCTTCTCTTCGGAGACCGGGGAAGCTTGGGTCGTTATAGTTTGGTGTCAGAGCTTTGGTTTACAGAGCTCGAGAACAAGACATATTAGAACCAAACGAAAGAATTCATTAGAGATTGGATTAGCAATATCCAATAAGACTGACTCGTTAGAGATAGGATCAGTAGTATCCTAGAATGATTTAGAAGAGTATTGATTATAAAATCAAATTTTGTTTTGGAAATTTAAAACCGTTTTATACGTATTTGAATATTTATTTTATATTGAATTTGGACAATCGAGTATATAAAGATTTTGCATGTATGCCTTGCAAACGTATATTTGAAGTTTTAATATACTGGATAGATATAGAATCACACTCTAGTCGCCCAAGAGTGATTCTGATGATGGGGCCCCATCATCGGTGTTATTTTTGAGTTACGAAAGTGGGATATCTATATATTTCCAATTGACTGATGTGAGAACCAAAACTAGATAGGGTCTATTGTTGTGACTTGGCATCAAAAATGGATTTATATATATATATATATAAATTATGAATTTGAAAAGTTAATCAACAAATTGATTGCTGATTATGTTGTTTGATTATTGGTTTGATTAATTAAAATTTTGAACCATTAAGCCAAATTGAGTCAAATATTGAGCTGAATCGAAAATCGCTTGAAATTGCATGCATATACATGTTTATACATTGAACAGGTCGTAGCAGGGAAGCTAAGCAAAAGAATAAAATTGTATGCTCGATAAATAGGTACATGTTTACTAATTTATTGGGTTTGGATGATTTTATGAGCCGATTGGCTAGCTACTTGGCTTTTTCTTTTTGGATAATGAGGGGCCTGCGTGCTAGTTGCAGTTTTAAATGTCTCCCCGTACAAAGGAGGTTATGGCGATTTTTTTCGAAAAATTAGGGTGTTAGCCAAATTTTTGAAGAATTTGAAAATTCTTAGAAACTGAAAAGTTGAAGAATTAAAGACAGAATGAAAGTCGAGTTGATTAATAAAAAAACTTTCAGCTCCGTTCCTTTTCAAGGACGAAAAGATTTTAAGTGGGGGAGATTGTAACAACCCGGAAAATCGGAACCAATTAAAAATTTTTATTTTACCAATTTTAATGAATTTTGAATATTTAAAGTGATTTATTTTAAATAATAATGTCTAGAAATTTATTTTGAATAGAATTAGAACATATAAATTTATTTAAATCGAAGTTAGAATATAAATATATATTTTAATTATCAAAGGAATTGAAAATGGCACGGCAGTTGGAAAATTCGATTTCGAATTTCAAATGAATGTATAAGACTCAAAATAAACCAGATTTTGGTAAAACCAGAAAAAGTTGAATCTGTTTGAAAATATCTTTCCAACGAATGTGGAAAATCCAGATTTCATAAAGGGATTAAAAGTTATGTCTAGTTTAAAATTAAGAATAGTCGCTATGGAATTTTATATAATATATGGCCCTTAAAAATAGCGATATTGCAAACGACCTTTGTTTTCGACGAGACCACTTTTGTTGGATCCGAAATGTCAAATTATTGCTAGATTCCAATTTTCGTAATTTTTGGAATTAATATGTGAGCATGGTGAATTTAAACGTTTTTGGTCAATTCAATTTGAATTTAATCGACTAGAAGATGACCGTCTTTCAAACGGTCTCCAAATTCAACAAAATTAGTTTTGTTAGGACCGTATCGTCAAAACATAGTTAAATTTATTTTTCGGGGATTTTTGGAGTCCGTATGTGACCCCGGTAAATTAAAATGTGCGTTTGAATTTAAAATATAGTGATTTATATTTCAAATTTAGTGGAGACTGATCGTGACGGCCGAATTGGGTTACGAAACATATCCCATTGTGTTCAGAATGGTGGTAATTGGCTAGGGGCGTTAGTCGTTGGCTTTAGTTTGGAGTTTGTATCGTCAAACATGTATTTTCAAATCAAAGGAATTAAATTAAAAAAATATTAATATAATATTAACCCCTTTTCTCCTTAACCCCTCCTTCCCTTCCCGTTGACTTCAGAGGAAAAAAAAGAAGACCGCGCAGCCGCGCGATCCGCTGCCGGTGGTGCTCCACCACACCGCCACCTGGTCGGACCTCCGCTTCCCCTCGGCCTCCACGGCCTCTCCACCGTCCCCCTTCCACGTTAAAAACCTACACAGCCACCCAAAACAACCTGAAACCGCCGCCTCCACCTACTGACCCGCCGCCGCTCCACCCCTGCCGACCACTCCCACCGCATGCGCCTGCTTCCTCTTCCCCCCTCCATCGCAGCCGACGTCCAGAACAAAAACCGTGAGTTATTTTATTTTATTTTCCTTTCTTTTCTGATTTTATTTAAAGTAAAAAGCATTGTTTTTCAAATCAGTTTTTTTATAATAAAAACATATTTTAAAATCATTTTTTTATATAAAACATAGTTTAGAATCAGTTTTTATATTAAATAAAAATATGGTTATATATATATAAAGCTTTAATATTAAAAGTTATGATTTCTAAAAAAAAGTTATGATTTTAAAAAATAAAACTTGAGATTTTTAGAAACGAAAAGATTAGATTTTAAAAAACGAAAAGACTAGATTTTTAAAAATGAAAAGGTTAGATTTTTAAAAACAAAAAGATTAGATTTTTTTTAAAGGAAAAGATATGATTTTTCATAACTAAAAATAGGATTTTTATATAATAGAGAATATAAAAATATTATTTTTATATAAGTAACGAATTAAAATAGGATTTTTATATAATAAAGAATATAAAAATATTATTTTTATATATGTGACAAATTAAAAATATGATTTTTATATATGTAGCGATATCAAAAATGTGATCTTTTATATATATATAGCGATATAAAAATACGATTTTTAAATATATAAACATCATATTAAAAAAGTGATTTTTAATATGATAGCGTAGAAAGGACTGCGTTGGAATTTCGGGCAAATCAAAACGGTTCAGAAATTCAGAAATAAAACAGGAGGAGTGGATCCCAAAGGTGAGAACTTCTCAATCTAATTTATTTTCTAGTTAAATATATATACTAGGATGCAGACGGTGCTTAGAAGCATCCGACACCTTTGTTTGAAACCATGTTTATTTCATTGTTTGGTTGATTGGTTTATTTGTTTGAATTTGGTTTGGAAAATGAAATGAATTAATTAGAATTGGTATGTGTATGGCGCGAGCCATTATTAGGCGAGGGATAAGGCTAGACCTTATTCCGGTTCTAGTATCATGCCGCTATGCTGCCAAAATTTTCTAAAAATGTTAGAACAATAAAGATATCATTTTATTATATAAATGAACTGTATAAAATATTCATGAGTTGAAATAAATATTTTATAGTAAAAAATATTATTTTTAACATGTATATGAATAAAATAAATATTCATTTACAAATCGGATGATTTGTTTATGAACACACATTTGACTGATATGGATTGGGACGATATATTTTACACATCGCCCAACTGCACAAATAATAATCAGTGTTTGTTGTTTGAAAACCCCACACGGGTATTGGGATGGTATTGGACATACACTAATCACACTATTTAGTTGTTTGTCAATCGATGGGTTGACAAACTGTTGTAAGCGTTAATTATTTATATTTAATGCTTATGCAGTTGTGTAACGCACTCTGGATGATGGTTGACTGTGTTTGATTATAGTTGTGTACTTGCGTGTATATAATCCATATAAATAAAATTATATGGTGATTGGATGTGTCTGATTTCAATTTGGAAAGAATGAATATATTAAATTAACGAATATTGTAAAATGACAAATAATGAATATTTTAAAATAAATAATATTTTAAAATAATATTCAGTAATGGATCAAAATATGATTTTGATGTCCGATTTGGGATGGACACAAAAATATTGAAATATATGAAGCCGTGTTGATTAGATTAACGCCATTTTGATGTAACAACCCGAAAATCAGGGCAGTTTAAAATTTTTATTTTGGCAATTTTGGCGAATTTTGGTCATTTAAAATGAATTATTTTAAATAATATCGACGAGAAATTTATTTTTAATAGAATTAGAACGTATATATTATATACGTCGTCGTTAGAATATAAATATTTATTTTAAATTATAAAAGGAATTGAAAATGGCGCGGTAGTTTGATAATTCGATTCCAAACTTCAATTGAATGTACCGGGTGCAAAACAAACCGTATTTTAGTGAAACCAAAAATAATGGAATCTAATAGTGGTTATCTTTCCAACGAATCCGAAAATTCGAAATTTCATAGCGGGAATCAATAGATATGTCCAGTTGAAATTTCTGAATAGTCGCTATGGAATTCAGGCCCTTAAAAATGGAAATTTTGCAAACGACCTTGGATTTCGACGAAACCACTTTTGTTGGATCTGCAATGTCAAATTATTGCTAGGTTTCAAATTTCATAATTTTTCGAATCAATATGTGAGCGTGGCGAAGGAAAACGCGTCTGACCAATTTCAGTTGATTTTAATCGACTGGAAATTGGCCATTTTTCAAACGGTCTCAGAATTTGACGAAATTAGTTTTGTTAGGACCGTATCGTCAATACGAAGCTAGAAAATATTTTCCGGGAATTTTTCTAGTTAGTATGTGGCCCCGGTAAATTGAAATGCGTGTTCAAATTCAATATATAGAGTTATATGTTGATTTTGATGAAAACTGATCGAAACAGTCGAATCAGCTTACGATACATATCTCATTGTGTTCGGAATGGGGGTAATTAGCTAGGGATGATAGTCGGTGGACTCGATTTTGAGTTCGTTGTAAAAAGTTACTTTATGAGGATTTTAAAATAAAATTAAATAAATAAAAAAAACCATTCCCTTTTTCCTAGTCAACGACCCCCCCCATACCATTCGTTCAAATCGAAATAGAAGAAAAAAAAGTCGCGCCCTAGCGCGACTGGTGCTCTCCACCGCCGCCAAGGCGGCGCACCCACCGCCTGCCCCTCTCCATCGCCCCCTTCCTCTTCATCTCCTCCCCCAGTCGCCCCTTCTCCTTCCTCGTTTAAAGCTCCGAAACCCCCCTGAAGCGAACGCCTCCGCCCCTTCATCGCCCCCCCTGCTTGAAGACAGGCGACCGCCTAGAGACCTCCACCTTCGACCCCGATGCCCTCGTCAGAACCCCCACCCCTAAAAGCTCTGAATGTAAGCATTTTTCATTTATTTATATTGTTTTACTTATTTATTCTGGGTTATTAAAGGTGGTTAGTTAAAATAAAAATCAGTTTTAATTTATATGTAGAATAATGATTTGTGAAGGTTGAATTTTATTAGAGAAAAGATATGATTTTTCATTTGTGAAAACGATTATTTTTAGTTATTGAAAGTTATGATTTTCATTGATAAGGAAATTAGAATTTTCCTTATGATGTAGAGAATAAAAAATTAATTTTTGTTCGAGTAGTAGGTTAAAAATTCGATTTTTATATATTGAATAGCGAAGTAAAAATTCGATTTTTATATATTGAATAGCGAAGTAAAAATTCGATTTTTATATATTGAATAGCGAAGTAAAAATTCGATTTTTATATATTGAATAGCGAAGTAAAAATTCGATTTTTATATATTGAATAGCGAAGTAAAAATTCGATTTTTGTATATTGAATAGCGAAGTAAAAATTCGATTTTTGTATATTGAATAGCGAAGTAAAAATTCGATTTTTATATATTGAATAGCGAAGTAAAAAATTCGATTTTTATATATTGAATAGCATAGTAAAAATTCGATTTTTATATATTGAATAGCGAAGTAAAAATTCAATTTTTATATATTGAATAGCAAACTAAAAATTCGATTTTTATATATTGAATAACAAAGTAAAAATGTGATTTTTATATATGTAGAGAATACGGGCAAAGAAAGTGACAAGAGGCGAGAACGGCGAAGATTTCTGCAAAGAAGAGTCGTGGGATTGAATTAGCTAATAGGTGAGAATTTCTCTCTTTAATTTTAATTTTCTAGTTATATATATATATATACTAGGATGCAGACGGTGTTTAGTAGCACCCGACACCCGTCGTCCACAGACCATGGACGGCTTGTATGCTTGTTTGTTTGATTTAGATGTGTAGTTGATTGTGTGATGTGATGTGAAATGAAATAAAATATTTATATAGTTAAAAATATTTTATAGTTAAAAATAGAATTTTAACGTATATATGAAAGGAAATAAAAATAAACAAATCGGACGATTTGTTTATATACACACATTTGACTGATATTGATTGGGACGATAAATTTTACACATCTCCCAACTGCACAAATAAAATCTGTGTTTGATTGTTTGAAACCCCACACGGTATTGGGATGATATTTGACGTACACTAATCCCGATTGTTTAGTTGTATGTCGATCGATTGATTGACAGACTGTTATGAGCGTTAAATATTTATATTTGATGCTTATACAGTGTAGAATGCACTTTGGATGATGGTTGATTGTTTATCGTTGTTATTGTATACATGTGCTGCAGAAAATCCATATAATCAACATTATATGGTAATTGATTGGGCCTTATTCCAGTTTTGAAAAAGAAATATTTGAAAAAGAAATATTTGAAATAGAAATATTTGAAATAGCAATATTTGAAAAGAAATATTTGAAATAGAAATATTTGAAATAGAATATTTGAAAATAGAAATATATGAAGCCGTGTTGATTAGATTGACGCCATTTTGTGGTGAACGATATTTATATCGATTTTATTTATTTTATAATGAATATCGCAAGTGATTTCAAAATCTGATATTTTGAAAAGAAATGAATTCGAATTGAAATTGAATATAAATGAATTCGAATTGAAATTGAATATAAATGAATTCGAATTGAAATTGAATATAAATGAATTCGAATTGAAATTGAATATAAATGAATTCGAATTGAAATTGAATATAAATGAATTTAAATTCAAATTGAATATAAATGAATTCAAATTGAAATTGAATTGAATTGAAACGAACTGAAATTGAATTAGAAATCAATTTGAATTGAAATCAAATTGAAATGAATTTAAATCGAATTTATAAGGAAAAATTCAACTTCGATTTGAATTTGAAATGAAGTTGAAATCGTTTTGAAAACGAATTTAAAAACGATTTATAAAATACGTTTTAAAAGGAAATCGACGAAGTATATATTATATACATAATATAATGGCCTGAATAGAACGCGCCGCGCCGCGGTAGTTCGCGAATTTCGACCATTGACTTCGAACGGATATTACGGGAGATCCGACCGTCGGATTCTCCTAAAACCGGAAACGTTGGGTTCGTATCGAAAAGAGCTTTCTAATGAATATTAGAAATTAGAAATCTAACGGTTGGATTTGGAATTATGTCCAAATCAAATTTGGAAAAGGTCGTTGTAAGTGCAGTTCGATGGCCGTTGATGGAAATCGAATGTACGGGCCTTGATAAAATTATTAAAAATAGTAATAATTTGTGTAAAATCATAAGAAATGATTTGTGAAGATTTGAGATGAAAAACTCCATATTTGAAAAGTTAAAAATAGATTTTTATCGAAATGAACTAGTTTTGAGCTAGAATTATAATTCTATTTATTTCTAAATAAATAAATTGGGTTTGAAATGGTTTTGAGAATAACCAGAATTTCCAATATTTATATTGGAATGGATTTGAATCGAAATTGTCTTCGGAATATTTCGATGTTGGATTTCGTGATGATACATATATTGTTATGGGAATTTGGAAGATATATTTATATCGTTATTTCCAATACGATATTTGTTGGTCGTAGAATTTGATATTGAATATAAGCCGATATATTTTCTATTCAGAGCCTTGTATTTAATATCAAATGTGATTTGGGTTTGTCGTGAATGGTGTTTTCATTAACCCTGTTCTTGAACCCAGTTGAGAAAAGATTAAATCTTTTTATTTAGATTTAATGAAGTGTACCAATTAAATAATATTTAATTGGAATTGAATTCGAATTGATTCTTGGGTTTATCGTGAATGGTGTTTTAAATAACACTCGTTCTTTAACCCGATAATAAATAGAATGTGATTTTGGGTTGTCGTGAACGGTATCTTCAATAATACGGTTCTTAGACCCAAAGGAGTTAAGAAAATCAGAAACTAACTGGAGATTAGTTAAGTTGAATGGTTTCTGAGGTATTGATCTGATGTTGGTTTCGGCCTTCGAGGTTAATATTTAGGAAATTGCTCACTTGCTAATTCACGGTTAGG
Organism: Allium sativum; assembly: GCA_030737875.1. Lineage (NCBI taxonomy): Eukaryota > Viridiplantae > Streptophyta > Magnoliopsida > Asparagales > Amaryllidaceae > Allium > Allium sativum. The sequence continues at coordinate 245,115,660 of CM060923.1, forward strand.
GACTGATTGAATTGGAATGTGATTTTGGGTTTATCGTGAACCGTGTTTTAAAGGACACTGATTCTTTAACCCTGTCAAAGATTAAAACTATGTGGAGTTTTAATGAATCTTTAATTAGATTGAAAAGATCGAAAATGAAGTATCACCAGTTTTACTTCAGGCGGTAGTTAAATCTTTAATTAGATTTGAACGTGAAAAGGGTAATTGAATTTACCGATAACACCGTGGTGTTAGATATGAAGTATTACCATTTTTACTTCATGGGATGAATAGGTTGGGATTTGGAAATTAAAACAAATGATTACTTCGGTAAGGTTCGTTAATCCCGACTAGTTGAATCGAAATTCAAAAGAAGATTAAAGAATAAATTCAAGGAATTTATCTTTGATAAAATTAATGGGAACCTTTCCCTATGAATGTGAAATTTAGAAACTAACTGTCGATTAGCTAAGCAGAATGGTTTTCTGGATATTGATCTGATGTTGGTTTCGGCCTTCGGGGTTAATATTTGGGGAATTATTCTCTTGTTAATTTACGGTTAGTGACTAATGAATTGGAATGAGGCGTATGTTGTGTTTGTGTAACACTTGTTTATTATATACGCGAGTTGCTCAGAAAGACCGGGTTTATCCCATTCTGAATAACTGAATCGATGATAAGAAATCGAAGATGAAGACGGTGGTCGACGACCAGAGATCTTCACCTCGTTTGGATGGTAACCGAGGTCCTGATTGGGAGGCATCCCGAAATATGGGTAATGAGTGGTGATCGTCCAGACGTACGTGGTGATCGATGGGTTTGCGAGGTACTTAGTGCCTCCGGTTTCGTTCAGACCCAGAACGGACTTGCAAATGGAAAGTGTGTCTGACATTGGAATTTGTTCTGTGTGATTGATAGCCATCAGTTGCACGGTGTGAATTGCTTGTGTGGCATGCTAAGATGCAGTGATCAGGGCTTCTGTTGAAAAGCAAAATCTTGTGGTGATGATCAAAGCACAGCCTGTGTGGCATAGCTTTGTGTATAACGTGAAATCGCGAGCCTCACACCCCGGTATGAACCAGAAACGGGAGAAGGACCTCAGGGAGGGCATGTGTTTCATCTTAGCTAGGGTGGTGTCAGTGGCCTACCAGCCCTGACATTTATATACTTTTCACCTGTGTGGTTGTTGCTGTTGCGAGGCGCCTCGGTTAGATCGGACGATCCGGGTCCGATGGAGTCATTCGTTGGCTCGTTTACGCCCCAAAGGGCGGGGAAACGTATTGTTCAGGCATAATAATCCACATCGGTGGACCGGCGCTGACGATCCAAGGGTCACTCGAGCTTTGATCCTGAGACTCGGGCTAGGCAGTCTCGAATTCGGTAAGGACTATCTTTTGCCTTGGTTCATGATGGAAATCCAATTTCCAAATACGACATCATGCGGTTTCGATTGTATATATATTTGGCGACATAGTGGCATGGGACGCTCATGTCATCTATGATTGATAGTTATGATTTGAAATTGTTTTCGAAACATATAAACACTAGTAGTAATATCAAATGCCTTTGTTTTATTCGTATCAAGCATATCTTGGCCGTTATAAGGTAAAAACTCTATCCTCCGGTTTGCGTTGCATTGTGTGATGGGAACTGAGTCTCATAATAGCTTCATTTTTCTTTATTTAGCATTGCGTTGTTGTTTTATGCACTGGTGTTCTTGGGAGGAAACCCGTTCCGCATTAGCGGCGTGGTCCCTTGATTTACCTAACTTTAAAATAAAGATTAATAACTGTTTTACTTCTCACACCAGTCACATGACTGACCTGGAGTTTATTGTTTTAACCTAAACTCTGGGTGCCCCTATTTTCGACATAGGCAGCTAGTAATTTTGGTTTTGCAGATTTATATTCACAGGATCCTGGTTTACAGCTGGAACGATATCCGGAAAGCTTTGTATCCGTATATCTCCTTCTAGTTGTGTATTGTATTATTTTCCGCTGCTATGTAATTTATTGTAATCTCTGATATTTCTGTGTAATATTTATTTGTTTATACTCTGTATATTCTTGTATTCTGATGCATTGTTGTAATATACAATGAAATGTTCTTCCGTCTGCGTTCTATTTTGTCGTGTTCTCAAAACAATCAGGCGTTTCGAACGGTCTAGATCGGTTTAGCGACTGATTCGTATCGAGCGAAATTCCTTTTCGTCACAGTTGGTATCAGAGCTTTGGTTTACAAAGCTTAGAGAATAAGACACGCTAGAACCATACGAAAGAATTCATCAGATATTGGATTAGTAATATCCAATGGGAATGACTCGTTAGAGATGGGATCAGTAGTATCCTAGAACGAGTGTGAAGAGTATATTTTTAAAATAAAAACAATTTTTGTTTTGAAAATTTAAATCAATTATTCGTATTTGATTATTTATTTATATGAATTTGGACAATCCGATATATAAAGATTTTGCATATGCGTCTTGCAAACGTGTGTTCGATGTTTTAATATACTGGATAGTTATAGAATCATACTCTAGTTGCCCGGGGATAATTCTGGTGATGGGGCACCATCGCCAGTATTTATTTTCGAGCGACGAAAGTGAGATTTCTATATATTTCCAATTGACTAGTGTGAGAACCGAAACTAGATAGGGCTTATTGTTGTGATTTGGCATCAAAAATCTGATTTTTGACTATATATCAAAGTTATGCATTTGAAAAGCTAATCAACTAATTGATTGATGTTTGTGTTGTTTGTTTATTTGTTCGCTAATTTTTAGCCATTTAGCCTAATTGAATCACATATTGAATTATATTGAAAATTTGTCGCATTTGCTTGCATATACATGTACTTACATTGAACAGGTCATAGCAAGGAGGCTAGAGCAGAGAATAAAATTTGTTTGCCCGACAAATAGGTACATGTTTACTACATAATTTACTGTTTTGTTTGGGTGATGATGATTTTATGAGCCTATTGGCTAGCCGCTTGGCTTTTTCTTTTTCTTTTTGAGATCAGAAGGCCTATATAGCAATTTCAGGATTTTCCCGTGGCTCCCGGTGCATGGGAGGTTATGGCGAAATTTTTCGAAAATTTAGGGTGTTAGCCAAATTTTTGAAATTTTTTGAAAATTCTCAGAAACTGAAAAGTTGGAGAATGGAAGCCAAATCAAACGTTGAGTTGATTGATCAAACCACTTTTGACTTTGTTCCTTTTCGGGGACGAAAAGTTTTAAGTGGGGGAGATTGTAACAACCCGAAAATCGGGGCAGTTTAATTTTTTATTTTGGCAATTTTGGCGAATTTTGGTTATTTAAAATGGATTATTTTAAATAATATCGACGAGAAATTTATTTTTAATAGAATTAGAACGTATATAAATATTTATTTTAAATTATAAAAGGAATTGAAAATGGCGCGGTAGTTCGATAATTCGATTCCAAACTTCAATTGAATGTACCGGGTGCAAAACAAACCAGATTTTAGTGAAACCAAAAATAATGGAATCTAATAGTGACTATCTTTCCAACGAATCCGAAAAATCGAAATTTCATAGCGGGAATCAAAAATATGTCCAGTTGAAAATTCTAAATAGTCGCTATGGAATTCAGGCCCTTAAAAATGGAAATTTTGCAAACGACCTCGGATTTCGACGAAACCACTTTTGTTGGATCCGCGATGTCAAATTATGGCTAGGTTTCAAATTTCATAATTTTTCGAATCAATATGTGAGCGTGGCAAAGGAAAACGCGTTTGACCAATTTCAGTTGATTTTAATCGACTAGAAATTGGCCATTTTTCAAAAGGTCTCAGAATTTGACGAAATTAGTTTTGTTAGGACCGTATCGTTAATACGAAGCTAGAAAATATTTTTCGGGAATTTTTCTAGTTAGTATGTGGCCCCGGTAAATTGAAATGCGTGTTCAAATTCAATATATAGAGTTATATGTTAATTTTGACGAAAACTGATCAAAACAGTCGAATCAGCTTACGATACATATCCCATTGTGTTCGGAATGGGGGTAATTAGCTAGGGACGATAGTCGGTGGACTCGATTTTGAGTTCGTTGTAAAAAGTTACTTTATGAGGATTTTAAAATAAAATTAAATAAAAAAAAACCATTCCCTTTTTCCTAGTCAACGACCCCCCCATACCATTCGTTCAAATCGAAACAGAAAAAAAAAAGTCGCGCCCTAGCGCGACTGGCGCTCTCCACCGCCGCCAAGGCGGCGCACCCACCGCCTGCCCCTCTCCATCGCCTCCTTCCTCTTCATCTCCTCCCCCAGTCGCCCCTTCTCCTTCCTCGTTTAAAGCCCCGAAACCCCCCTGAAGCGAACGCCTCCGCCCCTTCATCGCCCCCCCTCCCCCTGCCTGAAGACAGGCGACCGCCTAGAGACCTCCACCTTCGACCCCGACGCCCTCGTCAAAACCCCCACCCCTAAAAGCTCTGAATGTAAGCATTTTTCATTTATTTATATTGTTTTACTTATTTATTCTGGGTTATTAAAGGTGGTTAGTTAAAATAAAAATCAGTTTTAATTTATATGTAGAATAATGATTTGTGAAGGTTGAATTTTATTAGAGAAAAGATATGATTTTTCATTTGTGAAAACGGTTATTTTTAGTTATTGAAAGTTATGATTTTCATTGATAAGGAAATTAGAATTTTCCTTATGATGTAGAGAATAAAAAAATAATTTTTGTTCGAGTAGTAGGTTAAAAATTCGATTTTTATATATTGAATAGCGAAGTAAAAATTCGATTTTTATATATTGAATAGCGAAGTAAAAATTCGATTTTTATATATTGAATAGCGAAGTAAAAATTCGATTTTTATATATTGAATAGCGAAGTAAAAATTCGATTTTTATATATTGAATAGCGAAGTAAAAATTCGATTTTTATATATTGAATAGCATAGTAAAAATTCGATTTTTATATATTGAATAGCGAAGTAAAAATTCGATTTTTATATATCGAATAGCAAAGTAAAAATTTGATTTTTATATATTGAATAACAAAGTAAAAATGTGATTTTTATATATGTAGAGAATACGGGCAAAGAAAGTGACAAGAGGCGAGAATGGCGAAGATTTCTGCAAAGAAGAGTCGTGGGATTGAATTAGCTAATAGGTGAGAATTTCTCACTCTTTAATTTTAATTTTCTAGTTATATATATATATATATATATATATATACTAGGATGCAGACGGTGTTTAGTAGCACCCGACACCCGTCGTCCACAGACCATGGACGGCTTGTATGCTTGTTTGTTTGATTTAGATGTGTAGTTGATTGTGTGATGTGATGTGAAATGAAATAAAATATTTATATAGTTAAAAATATTTTAGAGTTAAAAATATAATTTTAACGTATATATGAAAGGAAATAAAAATAAACAAATCGGACGATTTGTTTATACACACACATTTGACTGATATTGATTGGGACGATAAATTTTACACATCGCCCAACTGCACAAATAAAATCTGTGTTTGATTGTTTGAAACCCTGCACGGGTATTGGGATGATATTTGACGTACACTAATCCCGATTGTTTAGTTGTATGCCGATCGATTGATTGACGGACTGTTATGAGCGTTAAATATTTATATTTGATGCTTATACAGTGTAGAATGCACTTTGGATGATGGTTGATTGTTCATCGTTGTTATTGTATACATGTGCTGCAAAAAATCCATATAATCAACATTATATGGTAATTGATTGGGCCTCATTCCAGTTTTGAAAAAGAAATATTTGAAAAAGAAATATTTGAAATAGAAATATTTGAAATAGCAATATTTGAAAAGAAATATTTGAAATAGAAATATTTGAAATAGAATATTTGAAAATAGAAATATATGAAGCCATGTTGATTAGATTGACGCCATTTTGACGTGAATGATATTTATATCGATTTTATTCATTTTATAATGAATATCGCTAGTGATTTCAAATCTGATATTTTGAAAAGAAATGAATTCGAATTGAAATTGAATATAAATGAATTCGAATTGAAATTGAATATAAATGAATTCGAATTGAAATTGAATATAAATGAATTCGAATTGAAATTGATTATAATTGAATTCGAATTGAAATTGAATATAAATGAATTCGAATTGAAATTGAATATAAATGAATTCAAATTTAAATTGAATTGAATTGAAACGAACTGAAATTGAATTAGAAATCAATTTGAATTGAAATCAAATTGAAATGAATTTAAATCGAATTTATAAGGAAAAATTCAACTTTGATTTGAATTTGAAATGAAGTTGAAATCGTTTTGAAAACGAATTTAAAAACGATTTATAAAATACGTTTTAAAAGGAAATCGACGAAATATATATTATATATATTATAAATATAATATAATGGCCTGAATAGAACGCGCTGCGCCGCGGCAGTTCGCGAATTTCGACCATTGACTTCGAACGGATATTACGGGAGATCCGACCGTCGGATTCTCCTAAAACCGGAACCGTTGGGTTCATATCGAAAAGAGCTTTCTAATGAATATTAGAAATTAGAAATCTAACGGTTGGATTTGGAATTATGTCCAAATCAAATTTGGAAAAGGTCGCTGTAAGTGCAGTTCGATGGCCGTTGATGGAAATCGACTGTACGGGCCTTGATAAAATTATTAAAAATAGTAATAATTTGTGTAAAATCATAAGAATTGATTTGTGAAGATTTGAGATGAAAAACTCCATATTTGAAAAGAAAAAAAATAGATTTTTATCGAAATGAACTAGTTTTGAGCTAGAATTATAATTCTATTTATTTCTAAATAAATAAATTGGGTTTGAAATGGTATTGAGATTAACCAGAATTTCCAATATTTATATTGGAATGGATTTGAATCGAAATTGTCTTCGGAATATTTCGATGTTGGATTTCGTGATGATACAGATATTGTTATGGGAATTTGAAAGATATATTTATATCGTTATTTCCAATACGATATTTGTTGGTTGTAGAATTTGATATTGAATATAAGACGATATATTTTCTATTCAGAGCCTTGTATTTAATATCAAATGTGATTTGGGTTTGTCGTGAATGGTGTTTTCATTAACCCTGTTCTTGAACCCAGTTGAGAAAAGATTAAATCTTTTTATTTAGATTTAATGAAGTGTACCAATTAAATAATATTTAATTGGAATTGAATTCGAATTGATTCTTGGGTTTATCGTGAATGGTGTTTTAAATAACACTCGTTCTTTAACCCGATAATAAATAGAATGTGATTTTGGGTTGTCGTGAACGGTATCTTCAATAATACGGTTCTTAGACCCAAAGGAGTTAAGAAAATCAGAAACTAACTGGAGATTAGTTAAGTTGAATGGTTTCTGAGGTATTGATCTGATGTTGGTTTCGGCCTTCGGGGTTAATATTTAGGAAATTGCTCACTTGCTAATTCACGGTTAGGGACTGATTGAATTGGAATGTGATTTTGGGTTTATCGTGAACCGTGTTTTAAAGGACACTGATTCTTTAACCCTGTCAAAGATTAAAACTAAGTGGAGTTTTAATGAATCTTTAATTAGATTGAAAAGATCGAAAATTAAGTATCACCAGTTTTACTTCAGGTGGTAGTTAAATCTTTAATTAGATTTGAATGTGAAAAGGGTAATTGAATTTACCGATAACACCGTGGTGTTAGATATGAAGTATTACCAGTTTTACTTCATGGGATGAATAGGTTGGGATTGGGAAATTAAAACAAATGATTACTTCGGTAAGGTTCGTTAATCCCGACTAGTTGAATCGAAATTCAAAAGAAGATTAAGGAATAAATTCAAGGAATTTATCTTTGATAAAATTAATGGGAACCTTTCCCTATGAATGTGAAATTTAGAAACTAATTTTCGGTTAGCTAAGCAGAATGGTTTTCTGGATATTGATCTGATGTTGGTTTCGGCCTTCGGGGTTAATATTTGGGGAATTATTCTCTTGTTAATTTACGGTTAGTGACTAATGAATTGGAATGAGGCGTATGTTGTGTTTGTGTAACACTTGTTTATTATATACGCGAGTTGCTTAGAAAGACCGGGTTTATCCCATTCTGAATAACTGAATCGATGATAAGAAATCGAAGATGAAGACGATGGTCGAAGACCGGAGATCTTCACCTCGTTTGTATGGTAACCGAGGTCTTGATTGGGAGGCATCCCGAAATATGGGTAATGAGTGGTGATCGTCCAGACGTACGTGGTGATCGATGGGTTTGCGAGGTATTTAGTGCCTCCGGTTTCGTTCAGACCTAGAACGGACTTGCAAATGGAAAGTGTGTCTGACATTGGAATTTGTTCTGTGTGATTGATAGCCATCAGTTGCACGGTGTGAATTGCCTTTGTGGCATGCTAAGATGCAGTGATCAGGGCTTCTGTTGAAAAGCAAAGTCTTGTGGTGATGATCAAAGCACAGCCTGTGTGGCATAGCTTTGTGTATAACGTGAAATCGCGAGCCTCACACCCCGGTATGAACCAGAAACGGGAGAAATGCCTCAGGGAGGTCATGCGTTTCTTCCTAGCTAGGGTGGTGTCAGTGACCTACCAGTCCTGACATTTATATACTTTTCACCTGCGTGGTTGTTGCTGTTGCGAGGTGCCTCGGTTAGATCGTACGATCCGGGTCCGATGAAGTCATTCGTTGGCTCGTTTACGCCCCAAAGGGCGGGGAAACGTATTATTCAGGCATAATAATCCACATCGGTGGACCGGCCCTGACGATCCAAGGGTCACTCGAGCTCTGATCCTGAGACTCGGGCTAGGCAGTCTCGAATTCGGTAAGGACTATCTTTTGCCTTGGTTCATGATGGAAATCCAATTTCCAAATACGACATCGTGTGGTTTCGATTGTATATATATTTGGCGACATAGTGGCATGGGACGCTCATGTCGTCTATGATTGATAGTTATGATTTGAAATTGTTTTCGAAACATATAAACACTAGTAGTAATATCAAATGCCTTTGTTTTATTCGTATCAAGCATATCTTGGCCGTTATAAGGTAAAAACTCTATCCTCCGGTTTGCGTTGCATTGTGTGATGGGAACTGAGTCTTATAATAGCTTCATTTTTCTTTATTTAGCATTGCGTTGTTGTTTTATGCACTGGTTTTCTTTGGAGGAAACCCGTTCCGCGTTAGCGGCGTGGTCCCTTGATTTACCTAACTTTAAAATAAAGATTAATAACTGTTTTAGTTCTCACACCAGTCCCATGACTGACCTGGAGTTTATTGTTTTAACCTAAACTATGGGTGCCCCTATTTTCGACACGGGCAGCTAGTAGTTTTGGTTTTGCAGGTTTATATTCACAGGATCCTGGTTTACAGCTGGAACGATATCCGGAAAGCTTTGTATCCGTATATCTCCTTCTAGTTGTGTATTGTATTATTATCCACTGCTATGTAATTTATTGTAATCTCTGATATTTCTGTGTAATATTTATTTGTTTATACTCTGTATATTCTTGTATTCTGATGCATTGTTGTAATATACAATGAAATGTTCTTCCGTCTGCGTTCTATTTTGTCGTGTTCTCAAAACAATCAAGCGTTTCGAACGGTCTAGATCGGTTTAGCGACTGATTCGGATCGACCGAAATTCCTTTTCGTCACATTTGATGCGAACGATATTTATATCGATTTTATTTATTTTTATAATGAATATCGAAAAGGAAGTGATTTCAAAATCTAATGTTTTGAAAATATTATCATTTGTATATTAATGATATGGAATATTCAATTTTGATTTAAAATTGAATATGAAGTTGAAATCGTTTTCTAAATGAATTTAAAACGATTTATAAAATACGTTTTAAATGAAAATTGATGAAATATATATTATATATATTAAATGGCCTGAATAGACCGCGCCGCGACCGTTCGCGAATATCGACCATTGACTTCGAATTGATATTATGGGAGATTAGACCATCGGATTCTCCTAAATCCGGAACTGTTGGGTTCGTATCAAAAATAGATTTCCAACGAATATAAGGAATTTGAAATCTAACGATTGGATTTGGAATTATGTCCAAACCAAATTTGGAATAGTTTGTTGTAAGTGCAGTTCGATGACCGTTTATGGAAATCGACTGTGCGGTCCTTGATAAAATTATTTAAAATATTAATAATTTATGTAAAATCATAATAAATGATTTAGAAAGAATTTGGACGAAAAATTCCACGTTTGTAAAGATAAAAATGTATTTTTATCAAAATGAACTAGTTATGAACTAGAATTATAATCCAGTATTTTTAAATAAATAAAATGGATTTGAAATGGTTTTAACGCTAACCCGAATTTCCAATATACGAATTGGAATGGATTTGAATCGAAATTATCTTTATAATATTTCGATATTGGATTCCGTGAATATACGGATATTGTGGAGGAATTTGGAATATATATATATATATATATATATCGTTATTCCCAATACGTATGTGTTGATTTTAGAATTTGATTTTGAATATAAGCCGATATAATTTCTATTCAGTGCCTTGTATTTAATATTGAATTGGATTTTGGGTTTGTCGCGAATGGTGTCTTCATTAACACTATTCTTAAACCCAGTTGAGAAAAAGAATAAATCTTTCAACTAGGATTTAGTGAAGTTTTCCAATTAATTAATATTTAATTGGAATTGAATAAAAGAATTGGAATTTGGGTTTATCGTGAATAGTGTCTTAAATAACACTGTTCTTAAATCCCGTATGAAAAGAATAAATCTTTTAATTAAGATTATTGGAGTTTCCAGTTAATTAACATTTAATTGGAATAAAATGGGATGTGAATAGTGTTTATTGTGAACTGTGTTTTTAACGACATTCGTTCTTTAGCCCGATTTACAATGGAATGTGATTTGGAATTTATAAAACTTTTTATTAAGATTTAACGAGAATTTTCCAAAGTAAAGTTTTTCAATTTAGTATATAAAATTGGGATTTGATTTGATAATAATCGAAATGAGCTTATGTGGAGGAAGGCTGTTAATACATACGTAATTTAAAAGGCTTTGTCGTTATTCCGTTTATATTATTAATCGAATGCGGAAATTGATATTGATTATGTATTGATCTGTTTTCCGTGAATATTCCATAATTAATGGCATGTGATTTGGGTTTATCGTGAACCATGTTTTAAATGATATTAGTTCTTTAACCCAGTTAAAGACAGAATTACAAGTCTAACATTGTATTTCGAACTGTATGGTTGATCTCTATTAAATATATATCTGTTTGGTGGCGGAGAATTTATTCTCTTGCTTAACACCCTTCTCTAAGACGTACGAGCTTAGAGGTTATATATCGGCAAAAATCAATAGTACGGTGTAGATTGTCGATGCGACATGTTTATGTTTCAAAATTTAAATAATCACTAATATTGATTTCTTGGTAGATTAAAACTAAATGAAGTTTTAATGAATCTTTAATTAGATTGAAAAGAGAATGTGATAATTTAAATTATCAAATTCGAGAAATGATCGAGAATGGAGTAGCACCAGTTATGCTCCAAGTGATAGTTAAATCTTTAATTAGATTTGAATGAGAAATGGAAATTAATTTTACCGATAACACCGTGGTGTTAGATATGGAGTATTACTAGTTTTGCTCCATGGGATGAATAGGTTGGGATTGGGAAATAAAACAAATGATTACTTCGGTAAGGTGCGTTAATCCCGACTAGTTTGGAAAACCTTAATATGGTTTTAATTGATATCCAAAGGAAGATTAAAGAGTAAATTTAATGAATTTATCTTTGATAAAATTAATCGAAACCTTTCCCTAAAAATGTGAATATTTGAATAAAAGAATATTCTGAATTGGAATGAGGAGTATGTTGTGTTTTATAGCACTTGTTTATAATATACGCGAGTTATTCGGAAAGGCCGGGTTTATACCCATTCTGAACAACTGATTCGACGATAAGTCGATGATGAAGACGGTGGTTGAAGACCGGAGGTCTTCAAATCGTTTGGATGATTACTGATGTCTAGATTGGGCTATGCACCCAAGACAAGGCAATAAGTGGTGATCGTCCAAACGTACTTGGAGATCGACCGGATATGCGAGGACCTCTCTCCTATATTGGACATATGGGACGAGGATTAAGGTGCCTCCGGTTTCATTCAGACCCAGAACTAACTTGTAAATGGATGTGTGTCTGACATTGGATTTTATTCTGTCTTGATTGATCTCTATTAAATATATATCTGTTTGGCGGCGGAGAAATTTTTTCTCTTGCTTAACGCCCTTCTCTGAGACGTACGAGCTCAAAGGTTATATATCGATAGACATCAGTCGCATGGCGTGAATTGCCTATGTGGCATGCTGAGATGCAAATGATCAAGGCTTCTGCTGAAAAGAAGAGTCTTGTGGTTGATGATCAAAGCACGACTTTAATATAGCATAGCTTTGTGTATAGCGTTAATTCGCGAGCCTCACACCTCGGTATGAGTCAAAAACGGGATTGGACCGTTGGAAGAACATGGTGTTTCTTTCTAACTATGTGTGGTGTCATGGTAAGGAGCCCAGACATTTTTTTTACCTATGTGGTTACTGGATTGCGTGGCGCCTCGGATATATCGGTTACTACAGAGCCGAAGAATATAGGTCCGATAGGACCGGGAAACGTGTGTTCAGGAGTATTTAATCCTCAAACGTAAGTGAGGACCGGCCCGACCGATCCAGGGTTCTCTGCGGGGAGTCCTGAGACATTTGCTAGAGTGTCTCGAAGCGGTGAGGAGCCATCCCTGGCCTCGACTCATGACGGAAATCCAATTTCCAATACGTGACATTTCGGTTTTGATTATAGAGCCTAGTATTTGTGACATGATAGAAGGTACCCATGCCATATATGATTGATACATTTATATTTGAAGTTGTTTCATACACTATGCACTTATAATAGTATCAAATGATTTGTTTTAAACGTACCAAGCAAGTTTGGCTATTATAAGGGAAAACCCTATCATCCGGCTTGCGTTGCATTGTGTGATGGAACTTGGGTCTAATAATAGCTTCATTTTTCCAAAAAAGCATTATTCTATTTTGTTATATGCACTGATATTCTTGGGTGGAAACCCGTTCCGTGTTATACGGCGTGGCCCCTGATTTACCTTATTTCTAAAGTAGAGTTTTAAATTGCTATTTTTAGTTCTCACACCGGTCACATGGCTGACCTAGAGTTTATTGTTTTAACATAAACTCTAGGTGCCCCTATTTTCCACACGGGCAACTAGTAGTTTTGGTTTTGTAGATATTATATTCACAAGATCCTGGTTTACAGCTGGAGCTATATTCGGAATGCTCTGCGTCCGTGTATTTCTTTCAGTTGTGTTTTGTATTATTTTCCGCTGCATTGTAATTTGTAAATCTCTGATATTTATCAAATGTAAATTATTTGTTCATACTCTGTATATTCTTGTACTCTGATGTAAATTGTTGTAATAGGAATGAAATGTTCTTCTGTTTGCGTTCCGATTAGTCTTGTTCTCAGAAAATCCGTTCTTTCTCTTCTCTTCGAAGACCGAGGAAGTTCGGGTCGTTATATTATGTCATTTTTGCTTTTAATATCCTATTCAGCAGGTGGCCAATCAAATGACACCACGTGGATTGTGATCACAAAAGAGATCACATCGATTGAGATTCGTACCATTAGATTTGATTTAAAATAAGCTGTTAAATTTATAGCCGGAGAGGATAATATGGATCGCGTCTCTGCAATAAACTAGAGAAAACATGGTTTTGTCATTTTAAATGATGACATATTAGTGTGAAATTGTGAAACATTTAAGAAAAGTTTAAAGTTTGATAGTAATTGTTTGGAGAAAAATAACAATGTATGATAAGTTATTAACAAATGATAATTTAATATTAATTATTTACAATTTAATTATTGTTTATCAATTCATTAACTGTTAATTATTTCATATTTCAAAATAATAATTATTAATTAATAAATAAATGATTTTACAAAAAACGGTGCTAGAATATGTAAATGAAATCTTTAATTCAAAAAATTGCTAGAATATACATTTTTGACACATCATCAAATAACTCAGTATTATTTTTAACGAAATATTAAAATGATATGAGAAAATTTTAGGGGCTAATCGCAAAAAAAAATCCCTTATGTATATGTGTAGATAATACATTTTACGTACCTATAATTATTGGTAAATAATCATCCTTCAACAATTTTATAACATTGACAATATTTATCTACCAAATAATTTTACCATTAAATATTGGTAGATAAATGTTCTCTTTACCTACCCATATTTATTGATAAGTAACATATTGGTAGGTAAAGCTCGAATTTCTTGTAGTGCTGCATTAGGTAAGAGTAGGTACTTCGCAAAAAAAAAAAAAAAAATTCCCTTATGTATATGTGTAGATAATACATTTTACGTACCTATAATTATTGGTAAATAATCATCCTTCAACAATTTTATAACATTGACAATATTTATCTACCAATTAATTTTACCATTAAATATTGGTAGATAAAGGTTCTCTTTACCTACCCATATTTATTGATAAGTAAATATTGGTAGGTAAAGCTCGAATTTCTTGTAGTGCTGCATTAGGTAAGAGTAGGTATTTTATCATTCGTTGTACCTTCTAGTTGACCTTATTAGATAGCCTCCTTAGTCACTTACTACTTCCCATAGGATAGGCCAACACACATCTGCCATTTAGGACCCCTATACTGAAAAATCTATACCTAGGTGGACTCTTTAACCCTAGTCTCTTAGCCTTTTAGGACTCGGGAAGTGGACTATACGCGAAGGTTATTCGTTCGTCCCCCATTTGCCTTTAACACCTTTCCCTTTTTGGGATAAAGTATGCTCCATTATTAAGTCATTACCGTTTAATTTCTTTATACGGAAATGCTATACGTACACCATTAATTTGTATCACGGGTTTATATGGTTAATAATGTCTTATATTATTAACCTACTAAGTCCAACTATATTTTAATTATAGGTTTTATTGACATAAGTAGGGAATATTATATTCCATTTTCTCTAGAATATTTATTTAATTTCTTCCCTTACTCTGACTTAGTATTAAACGGCTATCAATACCCATTAATTCCCCTTTTGACACCCAATTCTTTTTATTTACTTTTTACTGCCCTTTATGACTCTAATGGTCATATTTTCCTAAGGCAATTATTTATCAGTCCCAAAATATTTATTTGTTGTATGCCCTACCCCGAGACCCACATTAACAAAGAGAATTACATAATAATTCTATTTGCTAATGCAGAGAATAGTGCTGGTTAAGGGAGACCAAGTATAACCTTGTCTCAACTATCTACTGAACATGCCGACAAATGTAATATATATATATATATATATGCGTATATATATATGTGTATATATATATAAAAGTGGATCGACGCATTCAATAAATAATAATTGAGACAAAACTATAGATGGTTATGTATCTATCAGAACAAAACACTATAACTAAGTGAATATCTCATCACAGAATAGTAACAGATACATATATTTATATATACATGCGTACATATGTAATGATACATCTTAATTCAATACAAAAAAAATACATTAAAGTGGTATGAGAACTAGCCAATATACGAAAAGTAAAGACTAAACTCTTGATTATATGCCACAAGAATGTGAACAGTCCTAAAGACATGACTCAATCTCAAATGATAGCACCAAGAACTAGCTAAGACCAAGAGAGGAGCTAAACCTAAAACAAACTCGGTCTGACCCGAATGAAAACATACGGGTCAGGTAGGCTAGAACTTATCATTAGTAAAGGTGACGATAATAATGGGGTAAGGGAAAGACCGTTCCATTATTACTAATGGAATGATATAAGTCATCAAGTTATCTCTATTTTAATATACTAATGGTTCATCGTGATTTCATAAAAGAATACAATATATCTTAGCTAGATATGGTTCGTCCTATTACAATATAACAAAATGTAATGAGTGAAGGAGTAAACCAAAAGGGAGTTTCATAAAACAATTTAAACTTCATGATAATAATAACACTCGAATTAGGCTAGTTACATTATCTTAGCAAAATAAGTCATGAAGGTAAGACTCAATTCATCATTGCGTTCGCCTCATATATCGGCAGTGCCAACTAAACATCGACTAAAACTTCTAAAGAATCAATTATCTCCATAAAAGAGGACAACAATATAATAATGCACCATAAATACATAATATTTAAATAAGGGATATACACTTATAAATATGCCTCGTCTCATAGACATATACTCAGTCCCAACACAATTTAATATATTATAAAACTCATGTAATAGAAATTTCTTAATTATTATACCTTACCTCATCGGTATAAATATAAATACATCTCAAATCTGTTACTAAAACTCATCATAAAAGAATTACCAGAATATATACCTCGTTTCATTGGTATAATCATAAAAATGTCGCAAATCTATCATGAAAGCACCCAAAAGGGTTCAAAACGTCATATTTGAAATTACAATAAAACAAAATATAAACTTGGCCTTTTTCATACTCGAGGCCTTCTTTGAACATCATCATCAAAAAGGTAAATTCGAAACATCAAAACATCATAGAAAACTTGTAACGACCTGGTAGGGATTCGACGCTCGATTTCCGACAATAATACATAACCATGTATTACCTGCCAAAACTCAAGTATCGAAAACCACCAGATAGTTATTAGAAAGAATTTGGAGGGTGAGATAAAAAAGAAAGAAATATTAGAATAGAAGAAGAAGAAGATCCAACATGACACGGAGTCTCACATCGCAGCGGAACAAAATATAATATAGAAATAAATCTTTATTGAGAGCTTGAAAATATACTTACAATCATCAGAGTACATCACACATCTGGACAGTTATAATAATCTGTCCTCATATACCAGCGGAATATACTAGATAAGATCATACTTCTGAACTCCTCCAGCCCGTCTTCTGAACTGCGTATTATCCAATAACCTGAACCTGTACAACCCAATCTAACCCAAGCATTACAAATACCGGGTCAGTCTAGTGAACCAGAGTGAGAAAACTCACTAAGTTTATATAACATCCATCTTGATTTTAAAGTTCAAAATTCCTTTTAAAAGAAAAGGATAATAGTAAGACCAGCTCACACATAAACACGAACGGTTTTTACCCTACTATAACCCAAACAATTTTGAAATCATAACTTGTCTGATATTATAATAGTGTCTAAATTCAAATAAATAGAATCTAGCAGAACGCTTGCATCTCACGCTCTACATATATATTATACAAACAAAACCGCGTCGCTTATTGGAGATTGGATTTCAACTATGATAAGGTATGGAACCACATGCCGATAGTGTATCTCTTGAGGCGAATACACCGGGTTCAACAAGAACGTCTTGCAACCCGACCCACACATAACTGACCACTCATTTCTCTTGAGTGTATCAAATGTATATCACCAACGTTTGGGAGCTACCCACTGTTTCCCGAAAAGGGACAGCATCGAAATAGATTAAAGAAGCAAAAGGAATTTCTCTAGATAGGTGATTATACATCCTAATGTGAGCGACCAACATAGCCATGTTGCCTGCCCGATTTTTATCATTTCCCCGTTGTGAGGCTTGAGGTTATAACGACTTTTGAAACATCTGGCCACTGTTCACCTCGTCCATACAAGTCATCCAGGAGCAGAATGAACCGAAGTCACCCTCTTACTGCATCCAAAGGATCAGTAGCGAGTAGTCCTTGCAAACCCGTAAAATCCCACTTACGGCCGAATCACGTCAGAATACCTCTGGTTACAACGTCAGAGAATATTCGACAAGTAATCCTTCCGCTTATGAAGATTCCCGGTCTTCAATTGCTCCATCTCGATCAGCTTCTGAACATCTTCAACGTTTACATATTTGCTGGTCGGAATGGTTTTTTAATATAAATTCGATCCCGGTCTTTCCATACCAACAACGCATTGGCCATGATTTTGATAGTCGGTTATTTAACTATCAAAATAAACAAAAATAAAATAAATCCATTGGTTTATTACACAGCGTCACTTGGCCATTAAAATAATATATCAGTTGTAATACGAAAGATAATATATTAGTTTCTATATATATTCTCAAATCATTTTATTTAAATACTTAAAAATATATTAGAATCATATCCAATTTTCAGTTAACTATCATTTCAAAATATTTGCTATAACATTTCGTATTATCCATGATTGGTAAATCGATTCAACTTATCATCTGTAAAACAACTGCAATTGCTACGAAATCCCCCATTTTGTTTTATTATATAAAACAAATTAATCATCACTTACGTTTTAGAATAAACCCATTTTAAATTTCATCTCTTTACCTTTGAAAGTCGTTATATATTCACAAATTTCCTTTTTATTCCTTCTTTACTATGGTACTATCATTTTCTATACTCAAGCCATTCTTATTTCCTTTTATTTAGGAATCCCATAATATATATTCCAAATTCTTCAAATTATTATTCCTCAATATAAACCACTTCTAATATCTCCACCCTTACAACTCATATCATCTTTTGATAATCCCGAAGTTGTCCAAGTTGGGTTATTTTAATTACCCCTCAGACCTTGATCAACAACATTCCTATTGTAGCGACCCGAACTTCCCGTTAAGTAAAGAACGGATTGCTTCATTTGGTATGGGAGCTGAAAGTTGTTTTACTAATCAACTCAACTTTCAGTTTAGCGTTCATTCTTCAACTTTTCAGTTTCTAAGAATTTTCCAATTCTTCAAAAATTTGGCTAACACCCTAAATTTTCGAAAAATTTCGCCATAACCTCCTTTGTACGGGAACACTGGGAAAATCCCCAAACCACCACACAGGCCCTCTCATCTCAAAAAGATAATGAAAAAGCCAAGCGGCTAGCCATTCGGCTCATAAAATCATCCAAACCCAATAAATTAGTAAACATGTACCTATTTGTTGGGCATACAATTTTATTCCTCTTCTCTCTCCTCCTTGCAATGACCTGTTCAATATATATGCATGTACACGTATGCGATTTCAAACAATTTTCAATACAGTTCAATATTTGATATAATTTGGTTATATGTACCGTTCTTTCACGTAATGGTTTTATTAGATAACAAATAATCATACAACACAACCATCACTCAATTAGTGAATTAACGTTTCAAATTCATAATTTTAATACATATTCAAAAAATCATGTTTTTGATGCCAATTCACAACAATAAACCCTATCTAGTTTCGGTTCTCACACCAGTCAATTGGAAATATATAGATATCTCACTTTTGAAACTCGAGCATAAATACTAATGATGGCGCGCCATTATCAGAATCATGTTCGGCGACTAGAGTGTGATTCTATATTTATCCAGTATATTAAAACTTCGAATACACGTTTGTAAGGCGTATATGCAAAATCTTTATATATTGGATTGTCCAAATTTAATACGAATAAAATATTCAAATACATATAAAATGGTTTTAAATTTTCAAAACAATATTTGTTTTCATTTTATTTTAAAAACACTACTCTTCACACTCGTTCTAGGATACTACTGATCCCATCTCTAACGAGTCATTCCCATTGGAAATTTACTAATCCAATCTCTGATGAATTCTTTCGTTTGGTTCTAATGTGTCTTGTTCTCGAGCTCTGTAACCCAAAGCCCTGATACCAAATGTAGCAATCCATTCTTACCTTAACGGGGAAGTTTGCATCGCTACATTTTTCGGTCTGAGTGAGGGAAGAGTGGATGTGAGGAGAATATATATATATTTTTATATTTATTTTTAATTTAGTTTTTTCCAAAATGTTACCTTTTTCATTTGATTTCCAGTTTGAACCCAATGACTGTCACCACTAGCTAATTACCCCCATTTCGAACACAATGGGATATGTATCATGAGCCAATTCAGCTGTTACAATCAGTTTTCGTTGAAATTAAAATATAAATCTATGTATTGAATTTTAAACATACATTTCAATTCACCGGGGCCACATACGGACTCTAAAGATTCCCAAAAAATATTTTCTAGCTTCATATTGATAATATGGTTCTAACAAAACTAATTTCATCAAATTTGGAGACCGTTTGAAAAATGGCCATTTTCTGATCGATCCAAATTGACTAAAACTATCAAAACACGTTTTCTTTTGCCACACTCGCATATTGATTCAAAAAATTAAGAATTTTGGAATCTAGCAATAATTTGACATTCCAGATCCAACAAAAGTGGTTTCGTCGAAAACGGAGGTCATTTGCAAAATTTCCATTTTTAAGGGCTATATTTTCCATGGCGACTATTCCGAATTTTCAATTGGGTATAACTTTTTATTCCCGCTATGAAATTTCAATTTTTTGGATTCGTTGGAAAGTTATTTTAAATAGATTCCAATATTTTTGGTTTCGCTAAAATCTGATTTATTTTGAATCCTGTACATTCATTTGAAATTTGAAATCGAAATTTCAAACTACTGTGCCATTTTAAATTCCTTTTATAATTAAAATAAATATTTATATTCTAACGTCGATTCAAATAAATATATACGTTCCAATTCTATTTAAAATAAATTTCTCGTTGTTATTATTTAAAGTAAATTATTTTAAATATTCAAAATTCATTAAAATTGCCAAAATAAAAAATTTAAATTGGTTCTGATTTTCCGGGTTGTTACACTTATCATAAGATAAATATGACTTGTAATTCCAAAAACCCATATTCATTTTTATATCACTTCACTATTGTATTAAAATACGGTTTTATAAAACCTTCTTGCTTTTGAAATCTCCTTTCTATATATATGGTTATTACTAAATTCATTGATTAAGTAAATGATTAAAACACATTAACTTCTTAAATTTAACTCCTTTAAAACTCTTTGTTCCATTATCTGGATTTCTATTTCAAATCATATTACTAAACATTTTGCCAAGTTCAATTATAGAAATCCTTTTCCTAATTCTTTAAATCATTTCCTTTGGGGAAATCATACTTCACTCTCATCCATTACACTTAACGCCATTATCATATAACGTTAACTCACAATTTAACGCTTTAACCCCCGATCTCCTTATTCACAACTTGTTTACATATCTTTGGTTCAATATAAAGCCCTTTTCCATCTCGATTCCCTCTACTCAAATATTAAGTAAAATTTAATCTTAAGCTTACCGTATTCGCTTAGAACCACTTTATAACTTTATTTACCAAATTTGGTTTAAATATAAACTCGTTCATAAACTTCCTTTGAAATTTAATTATATTTTATTCCAAACTTCAATAACTTACTTAAATGAGCTTCATTTAAGAAATAATTGCTTAAACTAAATAAAAATTATAATTTACTTCATCATTAACTGGAATAAAATTTCCTTTTTAAAATCTCATTAAGTTAAACAATTATTCTCTAAATTATTTCATAAACTAATCGGCACAATCTAATTTAATTTAACAATCATTTTTTGTTAATAAAGTTGGCTTGGTCGACCTTAAACATGATTAACCCATTAATCAACTATAACTCGCCTTTTCATTTTGAATTAATAAATAACATTTATTAATCCAAATAATCTCATTTACATTGATTATTATTAAACAAACAATAATTTATTTATAAATAAACCGATTTTAATATTTTCTTAAAAACGATAAATCCTTGTTATTAATCATCAAGTTAATTCCCTCCTATTTGCTTATCAATCTTATTAATATAAGAATCCACTTTAAAAATTTATTCAGTAATTACGGTGAAACACGTGCTTCGCGCACGGTAGAATGTGGTACGAAAATAGAGGTAAAACAAATGATATATATATGGTTGGTTTATTTTCTTTTTATAAACTTCATTTAAAAATATATTTTAAAAATCTATATTCAGCTATAAAAATATATTTCATAATTTCATTACTAACGGTAAATCAAAACAGTTTGTATTTTGGTCATCTGCTATAAATTCCTCAACCAATATCACCATTGGTTAATCAACCAAACAAATGTCGAATTCGGGTTTAACAATCAATAACCAATTCAACAATCTAATCATATGGGTTCAACAGTTCATAAATGATCATATAACAATAAATTTGAGGAATCCGGTTGGATTCCTCAAACTTGTCCTTCCCGGCATCCAAGGGTTATCACAAATACAACTAATCGTTCCATAAGATAATATAAACATGATAAATTAATTTAACTAATCATGATCAATCAATAGCGATAATTCAATCATAAATTTAAACTCAATTCGCTTATTTGATTATAAACGTACCTAACAAGGTGGTGGGTTATTCTGTTTTGAAATCATCGTTAAGAATAACGATGTCATTTCATTTAAATTAAACAACCGTTTAATTTAAATAAATGATATAAAAATATTCAACATTCATTAAATAACAAATAATTAGCTGCCATAGCATACAGATGATAAACCCGACTTATAATCATTATAAGTGGGAAACTGAGTGAGGTTAACTCACCTGAATCTGTGTTATATACACAGCTCATTCCAGATGAATTCCATCTCGCTCTATTCAACTCCGTTCTGTACCGTCCTGCTCATTAATACGGTTCCAGTCTATCTAGAATCGGACATTTCTGATAAAATATAAATACGTCGTTAATATTTAAAAAAAATAACTAATTAATTTAAATTAACGAACTTATCACTTTGTTTTCAATACTCCGGCCGGCTCCTTCATTCACTGCTCCATCGGTTCATGCCTTGTTCCAAACATAACCAACATTTCCAAAACCCTGTTCACATCGTTTTACCCAAGTCATGATTTTAAATATTATAATCAATACCAGTTTAAACATAAAATTAATTAACTTTTAATTTTAAATAAATTTGCACTAATTACTAATTGATAACCCTTACAGGCCTTGTATTTTTCGTTCTAAATTTGGCCCTTCTACGTTTTGCAGGCCTACCAACTTAAACCCATCTCCTCCACGTTAAACCCCAAACTGGATCAACTTTAGAAACTCCAGAAAAAAGAAACAAATCCCTTCACATTACCATCTGGTCTCCACTTTTTTCTCGTCCCAAATTCAAAAGCCGCTACTGTCGTCAACCAAAAAATCGCCTCGTTCCTCATTCCTTCATTGATCGAAGATCCGACGAATACCCCCAGTTCCAGCGTGTTGGTCATCTCCATCTCCAGTTTGAACCTCGTCATCCCTGCACCTTCCGTCCGTCCGCAGTTCATCCCCAAAGATGCCTCCTTTCTTGCAAGATCCCATCCTTCTCGTCAATTCGAATGCCGCTATACCAGTTTTGCGCACAGATCTCTTCATTGTTTATTTGTTTTCTGTTTTATATTTGTGAATAAATGTGTGGATTGAGAGGTTTATGTGGAGGAAAATTTGACGGCTTACTACCTTTCTTGGCTCCTTTCATGTGTGACTGTACTTGAGTACATTTTGGAAGAGGTTGCGAATGGAAAAAAAATGAACAAAGTGCAACGTTCTGGATTGGGAAGTATTGGTACTGTAGTGGTATATGTAGGCCAACGGGGATTCAAGGATAAGGTCAATGTCCGTTCAGTGGGCAGTGCAGCTATACATTTTCCTTTCACGTAGCTGCTGTGCATTAGTCCACTGATGTGAGGAAATGGAGCGGAAAACAATGCACAGGGTGATGGTTGAGAGCTTAAGCATGAGTTGTCCTCTCCAGTAGGTTATGTGCTACTGGGAAAAGTAGCTTAGGCCTTCCAGTTGACTATTTTGCAAAGTTTTATCGTTCAGTATAGATGTAGAATTTTTGTACATATTTAATTCATATTTTGTAAAGTGTTCACGTTGGAAATGAAGTCTGCTAGATTTAGCTTGGCAAAAGATTTTGTAGAGGAGTACATGAACGTGAAGAGGTCATTCCTTTCTTATTGTATTTTCTTTTTTCTCTACTGTACTTGATATGATTCTTTGCTCTGGTGTTGAATAGTTTGGTTGGGAATTCCTATTAAATGCTGTACATATATACTGTTTATTTCTTTAAAAAATAATGTAGGCTTGATTATCATGATCCATTGCTTATATATGTTTCACATGTGCTTTGCTAATAAATAAGTTCTGGTTGGATGATTTTCTTGAATTCAGATTCTCTGTTTCTTATATTTCTGATATCACTTGTTTAAGGGGGTTTGCATTTCCTGTCATACACACTTTGTTCTCTTGAAATATCATGTTCATTTGATTATCATTATTATTTACGTACATATTATCATATATTTTGTCTGTATGATTTGTCACACGTACATTTGGGAATATAACACTTACCGTAAATAATTATATTCCGATGCGTATGTCATCCTGTTTTTACAACTATACACGAAGTCCAAGCGTTATGTATTTACATATATACATAAAAGTAAGGTCCGAATATTTATATAAATAGCTTATAAAACAATTTCGATAAATTATTAAATAAATCCCAAAAATTTAATTCAAAAACAAATAAGTTATTATCGACAGATATATATCCTAATGGAATATCACTTCTGATTTACTTAATATCGAATTGTAACTCAGCAAAAAAAATTTTGAGTTAACCGCTATGAAATTACATAGAAAACGTTATTAAATATATTATATAAACGTTATCGTTTATAAACGATTTCCATGGCGACTATTTTAAAATTTGAATTGGACATAACTAATAGTTTATAACACGAAATCTCCATTTTTCTCTTTCATTAGAAAATTGTAATCAAACAGATCCAAACGTTTCTTGTTTCACGAAATTCCGACTTATATTGGAACCTGTATATTCAATTGAAGTTCGAAACTAAATATTACGAACTGCCGCGCCATTTCGAGCTCGTTTGTAATTATATATAAATTATAATGTTTAAACATCGTTTTAATAACAAATTAAATATTAATATTCCAATTATAATATTTAAAACATAATTAAATATTCAAATTAAAATGGCCGAAAATCTGGGCCGTTATATTCTTCTCCCCTTAAAAGAATTTCGTTCCCGAAATTGCTAAGGTAAGAAAAACGTAACAATCCATTATATTTTCTAAATCCAATTCATTTCAAATCAAAAACCAATTAAATGTCATAAATAAAAATTTCCAAAAATATCGAAAATTTTCTAACATTTTAAATTTCCGGAAAAATACGGTAGAGTCTCCCCTGTACGGAGTGACATCTACGATATCGTAGGAACAAATGATATGTATATCGACTCACATGGTCGAAAAACCAAATTCAAAACCCAAAATCATATTTTCACATAGGCGTACCTTATGTGAGCGCTAGTATATTTGCTCAACTTATTCCGATCTACTTAACCAATATCAATCTGCACTGCCTCCTAGCACCAGTACTTAACTCAATCCCACATGTGAGTGATCATTACATGAAATTTATAAATAATACTTCATTGGTCAAGCAGTATAATTTCACCAAATCCCAAAGCATCATTTAGAAAGGTATATGCAAATCAGGCTTAAATCACCCAGTTTTATTTCATAAGCTGTTCCATTCAAATTTTATTATACTGGAATTAGTTTTAAATCCATCCAACTTTTCATTAGGTTATTGATGAATTTATTTCAACCAATCTAATATCCAAATAACAACCAATACACAATCAATTCAACCAATCATTCAATTTACATTAAATCCCATTAATATTTAACATTAATATTTACTTCACAATTTTAAGTCTCATTTCACGTTCAATTACCAATTTGATTTTCAATCATTTTATTTTATAGTCCCAATTCTGATTCTATTCCAAACACCATCACTCCAATTTATTCTATTTTAACTTATCTTATATTCTGATTTTCAACTTCATACTAAAATTCCCTTTCACATTATATATGTGAAATTTTGGTTATATTAACCATTCAGATTCAAATTTCCATTTGAATTCCACTTAAATAAATCAATCAAACCACAATGCCTCAATAATTTAATAAAATTATTTCTTTTCTATAAAAATATAATTTGGGTAAAATTATTTAATTTACCCTATTAACAAAACAATATTGTGTACATTCCCAGTCTAATGTTATTCGACACTTGAACCGATCAACAACACAATGCAAAACATTTTTATATAAAATCTACAAATACACTCTGTAACAACCCAGAAAATCAGAACCAATTTAAAATTTTATTTTGGCAATTTTAATGAATTTTGAATATTTAAAATGATTTATTTTAAATAATAACGACAAGAAATTTATTATGAATAGAATTAGAACATATGTATTTATTTAAATTGAAGTTAGAATATAAATATTTATTTTTAATTATAAAAGGAATTGGAAATGGCGCGGTAATTTGAAAATTCGATTTCAAATTTCAAATGAATGTACATGATACAAAATAAACCGAATTTTAGTGAAACCAAAAATATTAGAATCTATTTGAGAAAATCTTTCCAACGAATCTGAAAAATTGTAATTTCATAGCGGGGATAAAAAGTTATGCCCAGTTGAAAATTCAGAATAGTCGCAATGGAAATATAGCCCGTAAAAATAGCAATTTTGCAAACGACCTCCGTTTTCGACGAAATCAATTTTGTTGGATCTGAAATGTCAAATTATTGCTAGATTCCAATTTTCATAATTTTTAGGATCAATATGTGAGCGTGGCGAATTTAAACAGGTTTGACCAATTTCAGTTGAATTTAATCGACTGGAAAATGACCATTTTTCAAACGGCCTTCAAATTTGATGAAATTAGTTTTGTTAGGGCCGTATCGTCAATACGAAGCTAGAAATAATTTTCTAAAATTTTTGGAGCCAGTATGTGGCCCCGGTAAATTAAAATGTACGTTAAATTCAATATTGACTGAAATAATAATTTATATTGCAATTTTAATGGAAACTGATCGTAACGGTTGAATTGGCTTACCGGACATATCCCATTGTGTTCGGAATGGGGGTATTACACTAGGGACGATGGTCGTTGGACTCGATTCGGAGCTCGAAGGAAAAGTCAACTTTTTTGGATAATAAAATAATTAAATATATTATAACCTTACCCTCTCCCTCCTCACTTCAGACAAAACGCGATTTAGAAGAAAAACGAAGGAACAGATCTCGAAGCCGTCGCCCCTCCAGGCTACACCGTCGTCGCCGTTGGTGACTGGCGCCCCACCGCCGCATCCCCCTTCTCTGCCTCCTCACTCCGCTATCCTCCCTCTCTCCAAAAAAATCCGCCCTAAATCGAGCTGCCATGGACCCCTGACCCCACCGGCCACCATCAGCAACCTGCTCCGCCGCCCCCGCCACCTCCTCCGCCTCCTGCGCCGCCCATAACAGCCCTCCTCCCTCTTTGAACGGCGAAAGTGAGTTTTGTTATTATTTAACTTTCTTTTTGGTGATTAAGGTAGTTAAATTGGAAATTAAACATATATTTTAAAATGTAATATATATATAAATAGATTAGTATATAGAAAATGTGATTTTTATTCATATGTAAATATAAAGTTATGATTTTTAACGCCATAAAGATAAGATTTTTAATTATGTAAAAATTGGATTTTTTATTTATGAAGTAGCTATAAAAATATGATCTTTTATATACGTATAACATATAAAGATTTGTTTTTTTATTTATATGAATAACATATGAAGTGGTGATGTTTATATATATATATTAACATGTAAAAATTTGGTTTTTTTATATATGAACAAAAATATAAAAAAGTGATTTTTTTATATGAATGATATTGATTTAAAAATATTATTTTCATATGAATAGCATAATAAAGAAACGATTTTTATGTATATGATTTCATATGAAAAATGTAACCTTTTTTATGTGTAGTAGCATGAAAAGAATGGGATTTTTATACATGTGATGGCAAGATAAAAATTCAATTTTTATATAGGAAGTAGCGATATATAAATATACTTTTTATATAGAAAGTAGCGTTGTAAAAATATGATTTTTATATAGGTAGCGTTGAAATAAAAGTATGATTTTTAGTATGAAAATCGTGTGAAACAGATTGCGATAAGACCGACAGAAAACGAATAAAAATCCGAACCACTGAGAAATAAATAATGGCGGAGCGGAAACCAAAGGTGTGAACTCTCTCAATGAATTTATTTATACAGTTATCTATTTTATAACTGCGTATATGAACTGCTCCCCGTCATCCACATACCATGGACGACTTGTTTGGTTTGGTTGATTTATTTGTTTGAATTGGTTTGGGATGAGAATTGAATTGAATTGATTGAACTATTATCTGTGTATGGCGCGAGCCGATATCAGGAGAAGGGTAATGCTAGACATTATCATTTTGATATCGCGCCATTATGCCGCCAAAATTTTCTAAAATATGTTAGAACAATAAAAATATTATTTTTATTGTGTAAATGGAATGAATAAATATTCTATAGTTATAAATATAATTTTTAACATGTATATGAATAGAATAAATATTCATTTACAAATCAGACGATTTGTTTATGTACACCCATTTGACTGATATGGATTGGGACGATAAATTTTACACATCGCCCAACTGCACAAATAAAATTCATTATTTGTTGATTGAAACCCCACACGGGTGTTGGAATGATATTTGACGTACACTAATTGAGACGACCCGAACTTCCCCGTGAAGGAAAGCGCGGATAGAATTGAGAACAACACACAAAAGGACCCAGACGGAAGAACATTTCATTGTTATTACAACAATTCCATCAGATACAAGAATATACAGAGTCTAAATGAATAAATTACATTCAACAAATATCAGAGATTACAATAAATTACATAGCAGCGGAAAATAATACAAAATCACAACTAGAAGTGATACACGGATACAGAGCTTTCCGAGCATCGTT
This sequence comes from Allium sativum, assembly GCA_030737875.1. Classification (NCBI taxonomy): domain Eukaryota; kingdom Viridiplantae; phylum Streptophyta; class Magnoliopsida; order Asparagales; family Amaryllidaceae; genus Allium; species Allium sativum. The sequence goes on from CM060923.1 coordinate 245,144,500, forward strand.
CCAGCCGTAAATCAGGACCCTGTGAAGATAAATCTGCAAAACCAAAACTACTAGCTGCCCGTGCGGAAAATAGGGGCACCCAGAGTTTAGGTTAAAACAATAAACTCCAGGTCAGTCATGTGATTGGTGTGAGAACTAAAACAGTTATTCTTTATTGGTTTTCAAAGTAAGGTAAATCAAGGGACCACGCCGTATAACACGGAACGGGTTTCCTCCCAAGAATACCAGTGCATAAAACAACAGCGCAATGCTAAATAAAGGAAAATGAAGCTGTTATAAGACCCAGGTCCCATCACACAATGCAACGCAAGCCGGAGGATAGGGTTTTCCCTTATAACAGCCAAAGCATGCTTGATACGTTTAAAACACAATATTTGATACTATTATAAGTGTATGGTGTCAAAACAATTTCAATCATAAATATCAATCATAGGCGGCATGGGTACCATCTATCATGTCGCCATACTAGTTCTACAATTAAAACCGCAATACACGTATTGGAAATTGGATTCCATCATGAGTCCAGGCAAGGGGCAAGCTCCTCTCCGCGTTCGAGACACTCTAGCAAATGTCCCAGGACCCCACTTTGATCCTTGGAATCGGCTGGGCCGGTCCTCTCTTACTTTTGAGGATTGGCAATTCCTGAACACACGTTTCCCGGTCCTTACAGACCTATATCCGAGGCGCCTCGCATTCCAACAACCACACAGGTGAAAAGTATATAAATGTCAGGGCTGGTAGGTCACTGACACCACCCTAGCTAGAAAGAAACGTCGTGCTCTCCCAGCGGTCCATCTCCCGTTTTTGACTCATACCGAGGTGTGAGGCTCGCGAATTCACGTTATACACAAAGCTATACCACACAGGCCGTGCTTTGATCATCAACCACAAGACTTTGCTTTTCAACAGAAGCCCTGATCAATTGCCACTTACGCATGCCACACAGGCAATTCACTCCATGCGTTTGATATCCATCAATATATAACCCCTGAGCTCGTACGTCTCAAAGAAGGGCGTTAAGCAAGAGAATAAATTCTCCGCCGCCAAACAGATATATATTTAATAGAGATCAATCACACGGACTAAAATCCAATGTCAGACACACAGTCCATTTACAAGTCCATTCTGGGTCTGAACGAAACCGGAGGCACTTTCCTCGCATATCCATCGATCTCCAAGTACGTCTGGACGATCACCGACTGTTTCCCTCATCTTAGGTGTACAGCCCAATCAAGATCATCAGTAATCACCCAAACGATGTGAAGACTTCCGGTCTTCAACCACCGTCTTCATCTTCGACATCTCGTCGAATCGGTTATTCAGAATGGGTATAAACCCGGCCTTTCTGAATAACCCACGTATATAATAAATGAATGTTACACAAACACAACAAACGCCTCATTCCAATTCAGAATATTCTTTTATTCACCAAATCACATTCTTAGGGAAAGGTTCCCATTAATTATATCAAAGATAAATTCCTCTAAATTTATTCCTTAATCCTCCTTTGGATATCATTTCAAACTAGTCGGGATTAACGAACCACACCGAAGTAATTATTTATTTTATTTCCCAATCCCAACCTATATATCCCATGGAGAAAACTGGTAATACTCCACATCTAACACCACGGTGTTATCGGTAAAATTAATTACCATTTCACGTTCAAATCTAATTAAAGATTTAACTATCGCATTGGAGCAAAACTGCTGGTACTCCATTCTCGATCACCTTTCAGATTTGATAATTTAAATTATCAATCCACATTTTTAATCTAATTAAAGATTCATTAAAACTCCACTTAGTTTTAATCTTCACAAAAAAATCAATATTCTGCCTTTAACTGGGTTAAAGAACCAATGTCATCAAAAACACGATTCACGACAAACCAAATCACATTTGATATTAAATACAAGGCTCTGAATAGAAAATATATCGGCTTATATTCAATATCAAATTCTGAAACCAACAAATATCGTATTGGAAATAACGATATAAAATATCTTTCAAATCCCCATAACAATATTTGTATAGTCACGAAATCCAACATCGAAATATCCCGAAGATAATTTCGATTCAGCTCCAGTCCAATCCACGTATTGGAAATTATCGATTATTTTCAAAATCACTTTCAAATTCAATTTATTTATTTTAAACATAAATTGATTTCAATTCTAGTTCAAAACTAGTTCATTTCGATAAAAATCTATTTTTATATTTTCAAATGTGGAATTTTCCAGCCCAAATCTTTCCAATTCACATATTATAATTTTACACAAATTATAGATATTTTTATTAATTTTATCAAGGCCCGTACAGTCGATTTCCAACAACGGCCATCGAACTGCACTTACAGCGACCTTTTTCGAATTTGATTTGGACATAATTCCAAATCCAACCGTTAGATTTCAAATTTCTAATATTCATTGGAAAGTTCTTTTCGATACGAACCCAACGGTTCCGGTTTTAGGAGAATCCGACGGTCGGATCTCCCGCAATGTCCGTTTGAATTAAATGGTCGAAATTCACGAACTACCGCGGCGCGGCGCGTTCTATTCAGGCCATTATATATATAATATATATGTATTATATATATTTCGTCGATTTCCTTTTAAAACGAATTTTATAAATCGTTTTAAATTCGTTTCAAAACAATTTCAACTTCCTTTTCAATTCAAATCAAAATTGAATTCTTCTTTATAAATTCGTTTTAAAATTCATTTCTATTCAATTCAAATTTCAATTCAATTTGAATTCATTTCAATTCGCTTTCAAATCAATTTGAATTCGTTTTCACTTCAATTCATTTCGAAATCCTTTTCAATTCAATTCATTTCGAAATCCTTTTCAATTCAATTCATTTCGAAATCGTTTTCAATTCAATTCATTTCGAAATCGTTTTCAATTCAATTCATTTCGAAATCGTTTTCAATTCAATTCATTTCGAAATCGTTTGCAATTCAATATAAATATCGTTCACGTCGAAATAACGCATCTCTAATCAACACGGCTTTATATTTTTCAAAACTCCTTTATTCTATCCAACAAATGAATATTTATCCCATTCAACACATGAATCTATATTTCTTTCATCACACGACTAATCTCAACACATGAGTACTGTCAACACATCACTATTTTTGTTATGTAAAATATTTTATAAAACTATGGTATCTATCGTTTGATTTTAATTAGACTTCTACTAGGAAGTAGTTCTAATTTTAAATATGATAAAGATGTAATTTATTTTATTTAAAATATTTCACTCAACACATGAACATCGTCAACACATGACTATTTTTATATTCAACACATGAATTTTCTTTTATAATATTCATTATTTTCCCGATTGGAATGAGGCCCAATCAATCACCATATAACGTTAATTATATGGATTTCCATACAACACATGTATATAATAGCATTGAAAAATAATCAACCATCAACCAAAGTGCACTACACTGTATAAGCATCAAATATAGATATCTAACGCTTATAACAGCCTGTCAATCAATCGATCGACATATTTAATCAATCAGGATGAGTGAACTTCAAATTTCATCCCAACACCCGTGTGGGGTTTCAAACAATCAAACACAGATTTTATTTGTGCAGTTGGGCGATGTGTAAAATTTATCGACCCAATCAATGTCTTTCAAATCAGTGTACATAAACAAACCGTCCGGTTTGTAAATGAATATTTTATTTATTCACTTTCACGTTAAAAATTATATTTTTAACGATAAAATATTCTATTTCAACACATGAATTTCTATTCATTTCATTTACACAATAAAAATGATATTTTTATTTTTCTAACATATTTTAGAAAATTTCGGCGGCATAACGGCACGATACTAGAAACGGGACAAGGCCTAGCCTTATCCCCGGTCTAGTGAAGGCCCACGCCATTCACACCTCAATCAAATCCATTCAATTCACCAAATAATTCAATTCAAACCAATAACCTAACCAACTACACAATCAAACAAACAAGTCCATGGTCTGTGGACGGGTGTCGGGTGCTACTAAGCACCGTCTGCATCCTAGTATATATATATATAACTAGAAAAAGAGTTTTGAGTGAGGAGTTCTCACCGAAAGCTATCCAATACCACGACACTCCTATTGTAGAGATCTTCGTCGTTCTCGCCTTTTCTTCTTTGTTGCCCGTAGCCACTACATATAGAAATCACACATTTTTATATTTCGATGTCTTTAAAATAAAAATCACATTTTTATTTATTCACTTTCAATTTAAAAATCATATTTTTATAATCACTTCATATATTTAAAAATCGAATTTTTACTATGCTATTCAATATATAAAAATCGAAATTTTTACTTACACGCTATATGGATAAAAATGCTATTTTTACACCGCTACTATATAGATAAAAATTCTATTTTTACATCGTTATTCTATATATAAAGATCTCGCCTTTTTACATTTAAAGATTTCACCTTTTTAAATTCAAAGATCTCACCTTTTTAAATTCAAAGATTTCACCTTTTTAAATTCAAAGATTTCACCTTTTTAAATTCAAAGATCTCACCTTTTTAAATTCAAAGATCTCACCTTTTTAAATTCAAAGATTTCACCTTTTTAAATTCAAAGATTTCACCTTTTTAAATTCGAAGATTTCACCTTTTTAAATTCAAAGATCTCACCTTTTTAAATTCAAAGATTTCACCTTTTTAAATTCAAAGATTTCACCTTTTTAAATTCAAAGATCTCACCTTTTTAAATTCAAAGGTTTCACCTTTTTAAATTCTCATTTTTATTTTTCTACAAATATAAAGATCATATTTTCCTAATACAAAAATCTAAACTTTTATAAATTCTAAATCCTAACTTTTATAAATTCAAAATTCTAACTTTTATAAATTCTAACTTTTATAAATTAAAAATCCTAACTTTTATAAATTCAAAATCCTAACTTTTATAAATTCAAAATTCTAACTTTTATAAATTCAAAATTCTATAAGAAAAATCAGGTTTAAAGTAATTAAAAAAAAATCAGGTTTAAAGTAATTAAAAAAAATTAAAAAAAATCAAAAAAAAAAAAGTAAACTTACAGGGGGCTCGGGGTGGCGGTTGCTGACGTCAGCGCAGGGGGGGGTCGGAGTTGTCGCTGGTGGCTGGAAAGGGGGCTGGAGGCGCTCGGCGTTCGGAGGTCTGGTAGGCGGATTAGGGTTGGTGGGTGTTTGCGTCACGGCTTCAGGGGGTTCGGGGGTCTCGATTTCAAGTGGAGGAGGAGAGTGGGGGGAGGAGTGGGGCGGCGCTCTGGTCGGAGGGGGGCGCGCGAGGTGGCGGCGGCGGCTGCTCTCCCCCCCCCCGTCGCCTTCGTCCCCTTTTTCTTTTTTTCTTTTTTTTTTATTTTAAAACTGAATCGAATGAAAAAAAAAGGGGGGGGGCCAGCGGGTTAAAGGGTTTTTTTTTATTTTAATTAATTAATTTATTCACTAGAAGTTGACTTTTACATACGACCTCTAAACGAGGCCCACCGCCTGTCGTCCGTAGCATATTACCCCTATTCTGAACACAATGGGATATGTATCACAGGTTGATTTGATCGTTTGAATCAGTTTCCGTTAAATTTACATTTAAATCACTATATTGAATTTTAAACGTACATTTCAAATTACCGGGGGCACATACTTACTAGAAAAATTCCTAAAAATATTTTCTAGCTTCGTATTGACGATACGGTCCTAACAAAGCTAGTTTCGTCGAATTCTGAGACCGTTGGAAAAATGGCCAATTTCCAGTCGATTAAAATCAACTGAAATGGTCAAAACACGTTTTCCTTTGCCACGCTCACATATTGATTCGAAAAAATACGAAATTTGAAATCTAGCAATAATTTGACACTGCGGATCCAACAAAACTGGTTTCGTCGAAATCCGAGGTCATTTGCAAAATGTCCATTTTTAAGGGCCTGAATTCCATAGCGACTATTCAGAATTTTCAACTGGACATATCTTATCATTTATAAAGTGAAATCTCAGTTTCTTACATCCGTTAGAAAGATATCATCAATTAGATCCTAATGTTTTTGGTTTCATTAAAATCCGGATTGTTTTGCACCCGGTACATTCAATTGAAGTTTGAAATCGAATTATCGAACTACCGCGCCATTTTCAATTCTATTTATAATTATATATAAATATTATATTCTAACGACGACGCGTATAATATATACGTCGAATTCTATTCAAAATAAATTTTCTCGTCGATATTATTTAAAATAATCTATTTTAAATATTCAAAATTCGCTAAAATTGTCAAAATAAAAATTTCAAACTGGCTCGCATTTTACGGGTTATTACAATCTCCCCCACTTAAAACTTTTCGTCCCCGAAAAGGAACAAAGTCGAAAGTGGTTTGATTATTCAACTCTACGTTCGATCTGGCTTGCATTCTCCAACTTTTCAGTTTCTGAGAATTTTCAAAATTTCAAAAATTTGGCTAACACCCTAAATTTTTGAAAAATTTCGCCATAACCTCCCCTGCACCGGGAGCATCGGGGAATTTCAAATAGCTTCCCCGGTCCTTCAGATCTCAAAAAGAAAAAGAAAAAGCCAAGCGGCTAGCCAATAGGCTCACAAAATCATCATCACCCAAACAAAACAGGAAATTATGTAGTAAACATGTACCTATTTGTCGGGCAAACAAATTTTATTCTTCGGCTCTAGCCTCCTTGCTATGACCTGTTCAATGTAAGTACAAGTATATGCATGCATAGGCGACCAATTTTCAGTACAATTCGATATTTGATTATATTAGGCTAAATAGTTCAAAATTATCAAACAAATAAACAAATAACACAAACATCAATCAATTAGTGAATTAGAGTTTCAAATTCATAATTTTGATACATATATACAAAAATCATGTTTTGATGCCAATTCACAACAATGTGTTCTAACTATATAAGTTTTGGTTCTCACACCAGTCTAATGGAAATATATAGATATCACACCTTCGAAACACGAATATAAATACTGATGATGTGGCCACATCATCAGAATTATCCCCGGGTGTCTAGAATGTGATTCTATATCTATCTAGTATATTAAAACTTCGACTATACGTTCATGACGCGTATACGCGAAATCTATATATACTCGATTGTCCATATTCAAAATAAACAAATATTCAAATACGTGTAAAACGATTTAAATTTTCAAAACAAAATTGTTTTCATTTGAAAAATATACTCTTCACACTCGTTCTAGGATACTACTGATCCTATCTCTAACGAGTCATTCTAATTGGATATTACTAATCCAATATCTGATGAATTCTTTCGTATGGTTCTAATGTGTCTTGTTCTCGAGCTCTGTAAACCAAAGCTCTGATACCAAAATGAGACGACCCGAACTTCCCCGTGAAGGAAAGCGCGGATAGAATTGAGAACACACAAAAGGACCCAGACGGAAGAACATTTCATTGTTATTACAACAATTCCATCAGATACAAGAATATACAGAGTCTAAATGAATAAATTACATTCAACAAATATCAGAGATTACAATAAATTACATAGCAGCGGAAAATAATACAAAATCACAACTAGAAGTGATACACGGATACAGAGCTTTCCGAGCATCGTTCCAGCCGTAAATCAGGACCCTGTGAAGATAAATCTGCAAAACCAAAACTACTAGCTGCCCGTGCGGAAAATAGGGGCACCCAGAGTTTAGGTTAAAACAATAAACTCCAGGTCAGTCATGTGACTGGTGTGAGAACTAAAACAGTTATTCTTTATTGGTTTTCAAAGTAAGGTAAATCAAGGGACCACGCCGTATAACACGGAACGAGTTTCCTCCCAAGAATACCAGTGCATAAAACAACAGCACAATGCTAAATAAAGGAAAATGAAGCTGTTATAAGACCCAGGTCCCATCACACAATGCAACGCAAGCCGGAGGATAGGGTTTTCCCTTATAACAGCCAAAGCATGCTTGATACGTTTAAAACACAATATTTGATACTATTATAAGTGTATGGTGTCAAAACAATTTCAATCATAAATATCAATCATAGGCGGCATGGGTACCATCTATCATGTCGCCATACTAGTTCTACAATTAAAACCGCAATACACGTATTGGAAATTGGATTCCATCATGAGTCGAGGCAAGGGGCAAGCTCCTCTCCGCGTTCGAGACACTCTAGCAAATGTCCCAGGACCCCACTTTGATCCTTGGAATCGGCTGGGCCGGTCCTCTCTTACTTTTGAGGATTGGCAATTCCTGAACACACGTTTCCCGGTCCTTACAGACCTATATCCGAGGCGCCTCGCATTCCAACAACCACACAGGTGAAAAGTATATAAATGTCAGGGCTGGTAGGTCACTGACACCACCCTAGCTAGAAAGAAACGTCGTGCTCTCCCAGCGGTCCATCTCCCGTTTTTGACTCATACCGAGGTGTGAGGCTCGCGAATTCACGTTATACACAAAGCTATGCCACACAGGCCGTGCTTTGATCATCAACCACAAGACTTTGCTTTTCAACAGAAGCCCTGATCAATTGCCACTTACGCATGCCACACAGGCAATTCACTCCATGCGTTTGATATCCATCAATATATAACCCCTGAGCTCGTACGTCTCAGAGAAGGGCGTTAAGCAAGAGAATAAATTCTCCGCCGCCAAACAGATATATATTTAATAGAGATCAATCACACGGACTAAAATCCAATGTCAGACACACAGTCCATTTACAAGTCCGTTCTGGGTCTGAACGAAACCGGAGGCACTTTCCTCGCATATCCATCGATCTCCAAGTACGTCTGGACGATCACCGACTGTTTCCCTCATCTTAGGTGTACAGCCCAATCAAGATCATCAGTAATCATCCAAACGATGTGAAGACTTCCGGTCTTCAACCACCGTCTTCATCTTCGACATCTCGTCGAATCGGTTATTCAGAATGGGTATAAACCCGGCCTTTCTGAATAACCCACGTATATAATAAACGAATGTTACACAAACACAACAAACGCCTCATTCCAATTCAGAATATTCTTTTATTCACCAAATCACATTCTTAGGGAAAGGTTCCCATTAATTTTATCCAAGATAAATTCTTCTAAATTTATTCCTTAATCCTCCTTTGGATATCATTTCAAACTAGTCGGGATTAACGAACCACACCGAAGTAATTATTTATTTTATTTCCCAATCCCAACCTATATATCCCATGGAGAAAACTGGTAATACTCCACATCTAACACCACGGTGTTATCGGTAAAATTAATTACCATTTCACGTTCAAATCTAATTAAAGATTTAACTATCGCATTGGAGCAAAACTGGTGGTACTCCATTCTCGATCACCTTTCAGATTTGATAATTTAAATTATCAATACACATTTTTAATCTAATTAAAGATTCATTAAAACTCCACTTAGTTTTAATCTTCACAAAAAAATCAATATTCTGCCTTTAACTGGGTTAAAGAACCAATGTCATCAAAAACACGATTCACGACAAACCAAATCACATTTGATATTAAATACAAGGCTCTGAATAGAAAATATATCGGCTTATATTCAATATCAAATTCTGAAACCAACAAATATCGTATTGGAAATAACGATATAAAATATCTTTCAAATCCCCATAACAATATTTGTATAGTCACGAAATCCAACATCGAAATATCCCGAAGATAATTTCGATTCAGCTCCAGTCCAATCCACGTATTGGAAATTATCGATTATTTTCAAAATCACTTTCAAATTCAATTTATTTATTTTAAAAATAAATTGATTTCAATTCTAGTTCAAAACTAGTTCATTTCGATAAAAATCTATTTTTATCTTTTCAAATGTGGAATTTTCCAGCCCAAATCTTTCCAATTCACATATTATAATTTTACACAAATTATAGATATTTTTATTAATTTTATCAAGGCCCGTACAGTCGATTTCCAACAACGGCCATCGAACTGCACTTACAGCGACCTTTTTCGAATTTGATTTGGACATAATTCCAAATCCAACCGTTAGATTTCAAATTTCTAATATTCATTGGAAAGTTCTTTTCGATACGAACCCAACGGTTCCGGTTTTAGGAGAATCCGACGGTCGGATCTCCCGCAATGTCCGTTTGAATTAAATGGTCGAAATTCACGAACTACCGCGGCGCGGCGCGTTCTATTCAGGCCATTATATATATAATATATATATATATTATATATATTTCGTCGATTTCCTTTTAAAACGAATTTTATAAATCGTTTTAAATTCGTTTCAAAACAATTTCAACTTCCTTTTCAATTCAAATCAAAATTGAATTCTTCTTTATAAATTCGTTTTAAAATTCATTTCTATTCAATTCAAATTTCAATTCAATTTGAATTCATTTCAATTCGCTTTCAAATCAATTTGAATTCGTTTTCACTTCAATTCATTTCGAAATCGTTTTCAATTCAATTCATTTCGAAATCGTTTTCAATTCAATTCATTTCGAAATCGTTTTCAATTCAATTCATTTCGAAATCGTTTGCAATTCAATATAAATATCGTTCACGTCGAAATAACGCATCTCTAATCAACACGGCTTTATATTTTTCAAAACTCCTTTATTCTATCCAACAAATGAATATTTATCCCATTCAACACATGAATCTATATTTCTTTCATCACACGACTAATCTCAACACATGAGTACTGTCAACACATCACTATTTTTGTTATGTAAAATATTTTATAAAACTATGGTATCTATCGTTTGATTTTAATTAGACTTCTACTAGGAAGTAGTTCTAATTTTAAATATGATAAAGATGTAATTTATTTTATTTAAAATATTTCACTCAACACATGAACATCGTCAACACATGACTATTTTTATATTCAACACATGAATTTTCTTTTATAATATTCATTATTTTCCCGATTGGAATGAGGCCCAATCAATCACCATATAACGTTAATTATATGGATTTCCATACAACACATGTATATAATAGCATTGAAAAATAATCAACCATCAACCAAAGTGCACTACACTGTATAAGCATCAAATATAGATATCTAACGCTTATAACAGCCTGTCAATCAATCGATCGACATATTTAATCAATCAGGATGAGTGAACTTCAAATTTCATCCCAACACCCGTGTGGGGTTTCAAACAATCAAACACAGATTTTATTTGTGCAGTTGGGCGATGTGTAAAATTTATCGACCCAATCAATGTCTTTCAAATCAGTGTACATAAACAAACCGTCCGGTTTGTAAATGAATATTTTATTTATTCACTTTCACGTTAAAAATTATATTTTTAACGTTAAAATATTCTATTTCAACACATGAATTTCTATTCATTTCATTTACACAATAAAAATGATATTTTTATTTTTCTAACATATTTTAGAAAATTTCGGCGGCATAACGGCACGATACTAGAAACGGGACAAGGCCTAGCCTTATCCCCGGTCTAGTGAAGGCCCACGCCATTCACACCTCAATCAAATCCATTCAATTCACCAAATAATTCAATTCAAACCAATAACCTAACCAACTACACAATCAAACAAACAAGTCCATGGTCTGTGGACGGGTGTCGGGTGCTACTAAGCACCGTCTGCATCCTAGTATATATATATATAACTAGAAAAAGAGTTTTGAGTGAGGAGTTCTCACCGAAAGCTATCCAATACCACGACACTCCTATTGTAGAGATCTTCGTCGTTCTCGCCTTTTCTTCTTTGTTGCCCGTAGCCACTACATATAGAAATCACACATTTTTATATTTCGATGTCTTTAAAATAAAAATCACATTTTTATTTATTCACTTTCAATTTAAAAATCATATTTTTATAATCACTTCATATATTAAAAAATCGAATTTTTACTATGCTATTCAATATATAAAAATCGAAATTTTTACTTACACGCTATATGGATAAAAATGCTATTTTTACACCGCTACTATATAGATAAAAATTCTATTTTTACATCGTTATTCTATATATAAAGATCTCGCCTTTTTACATTTAAAGATTTCACCTTTTTAAATTCAAAGATCTCACCTTTTTAAATTCAAAGATTTCACCTTTTTAAATTCAAAGATTTCACCTTTTTAAATTCAAAGATCTCACCTTTTTAAATTCAAAGATCTCACCTTTTTAAATTCAAAGATTTCACCTTTTTAAATTCAAAGATTTCACCTTTTTAAATTCGAAGATTTCACCTTTTTAAATTCAAAGATCTCACCTTTTTAAATTCAAAGATTTCACCTTTTTAAATTCAAAGATTTCACCTTTTTAAATTCAAAGATCTCACCTTTTTAAATTCAAAGGTTTCACCTTTTTAAATTCTCATTTTTATTTTTCTACAAATATAAAGATCATATTTTCCTAATACAAAAATCTAAACTTTTATAAATTCTAAATCCTAACTTTTATAAATTCAAAATTCTAACTTTTATAAATTCAAAATTCTAACTTTTATAAATTCAAAATCCTAACTTTTATAAATTCAAAATCCTAACTTTTATAAATTCAAAATTCTAACTTTTATAAATTCAAAATTCTATAAGAAAAATCAGGTTTAAAGTAATTAAAAAAAAATCAGGTTTAAAGTAATTAAAAAAAATCAAAAAAAAAAAAAGTAAACTTACAGGGGGCTCGGGGTGGCGGTTGCTGACGTCAGCGCAGGGGGGGTCGGAGTTGTCGCTGGTGGCTGGAAAGGGGGCTGGAGGCGCTCGGCGTTCGGAGGTCTGGTAGGCGGATTAGGGTTGGTGGGTGTTTGCGTCACGGCTTCAGGGGGTTCGGGGGTCTCGATTTCAAGTGGAGGAGGAGAGTGGGGGAGGAGTGGGGCGGCGCTCTGGTCGGAGGGGGGCGCGCGAGGTGGCGGCGGCTCTCCCCCCCGTCGCCTTCGTCCCCTTTTTCTTTTTTTCTTTTTTTTTTATTTTAAAACTGAATCGAATGAAAAAAAGGGGGGGGGCAGCGGGTTAAAGGGTTTTTTTTAATTTTAATTAATTAATTTATTCCCTAGAAGTTGACTTTTACATACGACCTCTAAACGAGGCCCACCGCCTGTCGTCCATAGCATATTACCCCTATTCTGAACACAATGGGATATGTATCACAGGTTGATTTGATCGTTTGAATCAGTTTCCGTTAAATTTACATTTAAATCACTATATTGAATTTTAAACGTACATTTCAAATTACCGGGGGCACATACTAACTAGAAAAATTCCTAAAAATATTTTCTAGCTTCGTATTGACGATACGGTCCTAACAAAGCTAGTTTCGTCGAATTCTGAGACCGTTGGAAAAATGGCCAATTTCCAGTCGATTAAAATCAACTGAAATGGTCAAAACACGTTTTCCTTTGCCACGCTCACATATTGATTCGAAAAACTACGAAATTTGAAATCTAGCAATAATTTGACACTGCGGATCCAACAAAACTGGTTTCGTCGAAATCCGAGGTCATTTGCAAAATGTCCATTTTTAAGGGCCTGAATTCCATAGCGACTATTCAGAATTTTCAACTGGACATATCTTATCATTTATAAAGTGAAATCTCAGTTTCTTACATCCGTTAGAAAGATATCATCAATTAGATCCTAATGTTTTTGGTTTCATTAAAATCCGGATTGTTTTGCACCCGGTACATTCAATTGAAGTTTGAAATCGAATTATCGAACTACCGCGCCATTTTCAATTCTATTTATAATTATATATAAATATTATATTCTAACGACGACGCGTATAATATATACGTCGAATTCTATTCAAAATAAATTTTCTCGTCGATATTATTTAAAATAATCTATTTTAAATATTCAAAATTCGCTAAAATTGCCAAAATAAAAATTTCAAACTGGCTCGCATTTTACGTGTTATTACACTAATCCCAACTGTTTAGTTGTATGTCAATCGATAGGTTGACTTGACAAACTGTTGTAAGCGTTAAATATTTATATTTAATGCTTATACAGTGTAGAATGCACTCTGGATGATGGATGATTATTTATCACTGTTGTTGTATACGTGTGTTGTATGAAATCCATATAATAACATTATATGGTAATTGACTGTGTCTGATTCCAGTTCAGAAAGAATGAATATTTTAAAATAACGATATTTTAAAATAATGAATATTTTAAAATAATATTCAGTAAAAGATTAAAATATGAATTTGTTGTCCAATTTGGGAAGGACACGAATATTTTTAAATATATATAGCCGTGTTGATTAGATATACGCCATTTTGACGTGAATGATATTTATATCGATTTTATTCATTTTTATAATGAATATCGAAAAGGAATTGATTTCAAAATCTAATGTTTTGAAAATATTATCATTTATATATTAATGATACGGAATATTCAATTTTTGATTTGAAATTGAATATGAAGTTGAAATCGTTTTGAAAACGAATTTAAAACGATTTATAAAATATGTTTTAAATGGAAATCGACGAATATATATATATATATATATTATATATATATATATATATATAATGGCCTGAATAGAATGCGCCGCGCCGCGGCAGTTCGTGAATTTCGACCATTGACTTCGAATGGACATTACGGGAGATCCAACCGTCGGATTTTCCTAAAACCGGAACCATTGGGTTCGTATTGAAAAGAGCTTTCTAAAAAATGATAGAGATTTGAAATCTAAAGGTTGGATTTGGAATTATGTCAAAATCAAATTTGTAAAAGGTCGCTCTAAGTGCAGTTCGATGGCCGTTTATGGAAATCAACTGTACGGGCCTTGATAAAATTATTAAAAATAGCAATAATTTGTTTTAAATCATAATAAATGATTTGGAAAGAATTGGAATGAAAAATTCCATATTTGAAAAGATAAAAATAGATTTTTATCGAAATGAACTAGTTTTGAACTAGAATTATAATCCAATTATTTTTAAATAAATAATTTGAATTGAAATGGTTTTAAAAATAACCAAGATTTCCAATAAATGAATTGGAATGGATTTGAATTGAAATTATCTTCAGAATATTTCGATATCGGATTCCTTGATTATACGGGCATTATGGAGGAATTTGGAAGATATTTATATCGTTATTCCAATACGATGTTTGTTGAGTTCAGAATTTGATACTGAATATAAGCCGATATATTTTCTATTCAGAGCTTTGTATTTAATACCAAATGGGATTTTGGGTTTGTCATGAATGGTGTCTTCACTAACACTGTTCTTAAACCCAATGGAGTTAAGGGAATTAGAAACTAACTGGAGGTTAGCTAAGTTAAATGGTTTCCTAGGTATTGATCTGATGTTGGTTTCGGCCTTCGGGATTAATACTTAGGGAATTATTCTCTTACTAATTTACGGCTAGAGACCGATGGAATGTGAATTGGGTTTATCGTGAACTGTGGTTTTTAGCGACATTCATTCTTTAACCCGATTTACAGTGAAATGTGATTTGGAATTTATAAATCTTTACTCTAAGGTTTAAAGGAATTTCCAAAGTAAAGTTTTCCAGTTTAATAAAGTAAATTGGAATGGAATGGGATTCGATTTGATAATAATCGAAATGAACATCTATGGAGGAAGACTGATAATATATATGGAATTTAAAAGGCTTTGTCGTTATTCCATTTATAATTTTAGTCGGATACGGAAATTGATATTGATTACATATATTGGTTTGTTTTTCCTTGAAGATTCCATTTTTAATGGAATGTGATTTTGCGTTTATAGTGAGCTGTGTTTTAAATGACATTAGTTCTTTAACCCAGTTAAAGATAAGATTAATTTCTTGACTTGGGATTATCATTAAGTAATGATTTTCGAGATTAAAACTGAATTATAGTTTTAATGAATCTTTAAATAGATTGAAAGATGAATTCGATAATTAAAATTATCAAATTCAGGAAATGATCAAGAATGGGGTACCACCAGTTTTACTCCAGGCGATAGTTAAATCTTTAATTAGATTTGAACGTGAAATGGTTACTTCAGTAACACCGTGGTGTTAGATATGAAGTATTACCAGTTTTGCTTTATGGGATGAATAGGTTGGGATTGGGAAAGAAAACAAATGATTACTTCGGTAAGGTTCGCTAATCTCGGCTAGTTTGGATAAACCACAATTTGGTTTGAATTGAAATCCAAAAGAAGATTAAAGAATAAATTTAAAGAATTTATCTTTGATAAAATTAATGGGAACCTTTCCCAAAGTATAAGAATATTTGAATAAAGGAACATTCTGGATTGGAAGTGTGGTGGGCCCATAACCCACAGGTCCGAGGATCGAAACCTCGCTCTGATACCAAAATGAAACGACCCGAACTTCCCCTTGAAGGAAAGTCCGGGTTGAGTTGAGAACAAGCCATATCGGGACACAAACCAAAGAACATTTCATTGCTTATTACAACAATTTCATCAGAATACAAGAATATATAGAGTATGAATAAATATTACACATTTGATAAATATCAGAGATTTACAAGTTACAATGCAGCGGAAAATAATACAAACACAACTGAAAAGAATATACGGATACAGAGCTTTCCGAATATCATTCCAGCTGAAAACCAGGATCCTATAAATATAATATCTGTAAAACCCAACTACTAGCTGCCCGTGTGGAAAATATGGGCACCCAGAGTTTAGGTTAAAACAATAAACTCCAGGTCAATCGATTTCCTTTTAAAACTTATTTTTATAAATTGTTTTAACTTCGTTTTCAAAACGATTTCAATTTCATATTCATTTTCTAATCAAAATTGAATATTCCATATCATCGATACATAAATGATAGTGTTTTCAAACCATTATATTTTGAAATCAATTCTTTTTCGATATTCGTTATAAAAATGAATAAAATCGATATTAATATCGTTCACGTCAAAATGGCGTTAATCTAATCAACACGGCTTTATATATTTATATATATTCGTGTCCATCCCAAATCGGACATCAAAATCATATTTTGATTCTTTTCTGAATATTGTTTGAAAATATTCGTTATTTTAAAATAATCGTTATTTTAAAATATTCATTCTTTCTGAACTGGAATCAGGCACAGTCAATTACCATATAATGTGATTTATATGGATTTCATACACATATGTATGCAACAACAATCAAATGCATTCAACCATCATCCAGAGTGCATTCTACACTCCATAAGCATCAAATATAAATATTCAACGCTTACACAGCCTGTCAATCAATTGATCGACATACAGCTAATTATTGGGATTAGTGTATGTCATATATCATCCCAATACGTGTATGGGGTTTCAATCAACAAATAATGAATTTTATTTGTGCAGTTGGGCGATGTGTAAAATTTATCGTACCAATCAATATCAGTCAAATGTGTGTACATAAACAAATCGTTCGATTTGTTTATGGATATTTATTTTATTCACATACTATACATGTTAAAAAATATATTTTTAATTATAAAATATTTTAGTCTATTCCACATTACTCAATCAACTTTAACAACACATCAATCAAATAAACAAGTCATCCATGTTCTGTGGACGATGGGTGTCGGGTGCTGCTAAGCACCATCTGCATCCTAGTATATATTTTAACTAGAAAATAAAATAAAAGTGAGAAGTTCTCACCTTGGGGATCCACTCCGCCGTTTATTCTGAACCGTTTGGATTTATCTGCCATGTCGATGCAGTCTTCTCTACGTTGTTCATATTAAAAATCACATTTTTATTTCAACGCTATAAAAATCACATTTTTATTTCGCTATATATATAAAAATCAAATTTTTTATATTTCCTATTATATAAAAATTCTATTTTTAATTCGCTACTCATATAAAAATCATAATTTTTTATTTCGCTACAACATATATAAAAATCGTATTTTTATATTCCCTACCTTATAAAAATCATATTTTTATAATCTTCACTATATAAAAATCATATTTTTATTCGCTTTTCCCATATATATATATAAAGCATATTTTTATACCGTTCAAAATCCTAACTTTATTTCAATAAAAATCTAAACTTTTCTATTATAAAAATCTTATCTTTTCATTTATAAAAATCTTATCTTTTCATAAATAAAAATAATAGCTTTCCTATTATAAAGATCACACCTTTTCTAATTTAAAAATCGAATCTTTATGTAAAGAATAATCTCCTTTTTATGTAAACAAAAATCACCTTTTAACGTATACATTTTTTTTATAAAAACTAAATTTAAAAATTAAAATTGATTTTAAAAATTAAAAATCACCTTTCGTTGGAGGGGCTGCTGCTCCATCGTTGGAGAGTGGCGTTCGTGGCCGGAGGCGGGCGTTGGAGGAGCTGGAGCGGCGCCGTTCATTTCAGTTTGTGTTTGGTTTGGGGCGCACGGATTTCACCAGAGGAGGGGAGGAGTGAGGGGGACGGTGGCGTTCGTTAGAAGGTGGTAGTGGTCAGCAGGGGGGTGGCGCAGGTCGCTGGTGGCAGTGGCAGGGTTTCTCCGACGGGTTTGAGGCATCGTATGGGGAAAGGAACGAGGAACGAGGGCAGAAGCTTTGGGGATGGCCGGAGGGTGGATCGGAGGTGGTAGGCGCGAGCGGCAGTGGATCTGCTGAGGTGCTATGACGGCCCGCCCCGCACCAGCCTGCATTTCCTCCGAAGATGTGTTGTACACATGCCCGACTTGCACGGAACGGTCGCCAAAGAAAGGAAAGAAGAGAATGAACTAACAAGGAACTTGTAGAATGTCTCATAGCACATGGAACAAAATATAATAATAACATAATCTTGACATAAAACAGGCGAGACAGTGCACAAGCTGAAAACTAAACCAACATAGCAGCGGAAATCAAAATATAGCTTATGATCCGACATCATTATTACAACTTTAAACTGTCTCTAAAGCAAAAGAAAGCTAAAGTAGAAGATGCACTACTAATGCCAAAGCAGTGATCTTCAACAACATAGGGAGAATATCTATATGTATCATACGTGGAAGCCTCCTGCTCGTCTTCGGATCAGCTACTCGTGCATACCCAGCTAACCTGTCTCTAGTCTGCTCGTGAGAGCACCCAGGGTAATAAGAAGTGACATAAAACTCTGGGTCATACAAAAAGTCTGGTATGAGCGATAAGCTGCTAAACAGAACAATAACAGGTATACTAAACAATACCTCAACCTGGACCTGCAACCAAAGAGTTAGCACTACATACCGTACAATACTCTAAGATGCCACTAAACAGACGGTGTAAAGAATACGGGGTGGGGGTGTGCATGTCATAATGATGGCAAACAAATCAAACATAGCAACCATCCTCACATCTCTCACTCAGTGCGTAAAGCATACGATGTCCACCACTGTCAATCACTAGACCCTTCGAAGTAGTGACGGAGTTCGACTTGTACAACTACTGCTACTACCAATCTTACCCCATGGAGTCATGACCAAATCTTTACAAATGACCCCATCTCATTGGTCTATAGCTCTTTAGTCATACCTAGGCCACTGTGGCCCTGAATCCGTTCACGTACTCCCTACACATAGTGATCCAAAGTTACAGACATCGACAACCCCTTAGCACACATCCCGCAGCAAAGCCCAATCATGGACCTCACTCATTGGTTCCCATCTGTATCCTGAGTCAAAGCTCCTCGTTTGGACCTCCTTTGCATCTCGGGTTTTGGTTGAATTGGAGTTGGTCGTCAAAAGAGTCGTCATGATGAGGTAAAAGTATACAATTAGTTCAGTTCGGTACTCCTAACCCGGTTCGGTGGTCCTAGCCCATGCCTTGATCAGTGCTCCATTCCTCCTCGGTTCGGTCCACTCACACTTGCTTAGTTCGGTTTGGAAGTATAGCGTTCAGGTTCCCCCATTTGGTTTGGTTCGGGTGCCATCCTTCAGTTCGATTTGGTTTGGGTGCTTCTGCTGGAGTTCGGCTCGGTGGTCCTTCATCCAATCCGATGCTTCAGTTCGACTCGCCCCCACCTTTACTCCTGTTTCTGATCCGATCCGATCCCTATGCTGAGCTCCAATCTGATCCCAACCCAACTCCAACTCTTGCAAATGGCCCTCCTTCTTGCCAAGGTTCAGCTAGTGCTAAGTTCCAATCCGGTTCGTATTCTCCTTGCCTGATCCACTGATCCGATCCGAGCCCATAATCTGATCCGAAACTCTGCACATTTCCTGCAACCTTTCCAGCGACTTGTTTACGCCATTCGACGATGTTTCCGACCAATCTAACTTTTCTAAACAACCACAAATCATTCCAAACATTCATAGCAACGTTTACAATCAATCATAAACACCAAAACAACAACCATAGCATATAAAATGGATCAAACATAGCCAAAAACCCATATTTTCCCCTTAAGCATGTTTAGGCATAATTAATGATAGGATTAGCAAAACTTAACTAAATTATCCAAATTTTCTAATAGAGGCCCAACATAATATTTCAAAATTTATCAATATTTTTCCATAATTTATTAATGTATAAATTCGCTAATTATCACTAATCACCCTAATTAACTGTAATTAGTGTCAAAACAATGCTAATCACTCACCTTGGCCACAAATAAAGCTTAAATCTGAAATGAATCTCTGTTTGGCACTGTCCCCAATGTAACACAGCAGCACTAACCTTGCTTTGGTGCTTTCTCTCCTTAATTTGATGTAGTTTAAGCCAAAACTTGATTAAGAAGTGATTTGAGGTGTATTTAGATGTTGGAGGCCATTGTTAGGTTGAAGAGAGAGTTTGTGGCGGCTGGAAAATGAGTGAAAAACCGAAATCCTAACCCTAGCAACCCTCAAATATCTCTAATCCCGAAATCCCTCATTGGGCCTAGCTGTTAATCAACCGGTTAAGCCCGATTAAGCTATTTTTCACCATCTGAAACTTGTTTCAGCCATATCTCCCAAACAGTGAGTCCGTGTGGCTAATGTGACCACTCTACGGAATTGTAAACCATCAAATGAATCTAATGGAAGTGGTTTCAGATCAAAATTCCTTTCCAGTCAAAAGTTATGGCCAAAACAGTATCAACTAGGGGAAAAACGGTCATTTAAAAATCGATAAAAATCATGAATATGGGAAATGACCCCAATAGTCATCTCCCAGAGTTACATGACCATACGACTTCGTATGTAAACGGAATAAATATTCTACGATCCTTCGATGCGTAGAATGCGGGTCGTTACGCTCTCCCCCCCTTAAGAAATTTCGTCCCCGAAATTCCTTAACCCAAAACATACAAAGGATTCTGCATGCCTATCAGCCATATACAACAATCAAACATACAAAACAAACAAAATAAACCTATCCTAGCATAAGGAAAATTTAAATCAAAACTGAATTCTTACCAGGCGAAGAGTTCTGGATACGTTTTCCTAATGCTCTCCTCTGTCTCCCAAGTACAGTTATTCTCATTCTCGCCCCACTGAACTTTGACTAATTTCACTGCATTCCTTCGAAGCTGCTTCGTATCGTTCCCAACAATATGCATAGGCCTGCGGTTCCCAACCGCCTCGGGTTCAACTTCGATATCATCCAACTGATCGGGTGAAATAGTCACATCTTGGTCGTGTACGAACTTCCTTAATTGGGAAATATGAAATACCTTGTGAACTCCTGCCATCTTTCTTGGTAATTCAACTTTATATGCCAAATTCCCAATTTGCTCAAGAACTGGGAATGGACTAACAAATCTTGGTGCTAACTTGCCTCTCCTGCCAAATCGTATCACGCTCTTCAACGGAGAAATCTTGGCAAACACCAAGTCGCCAATGGAGAACTTTAAATATCTTCTCCTCTTATCGGCATAACTCTTCTGCCTGTCTTGGGCAGCCTTCATTCGCTGTCGGATAATCTTGATCTTGACTGATGTTTCTCTTATTACTTCTGGTCCGAGCATATATTTCTCACCGGTCTCTAACCAGCATGACGGTGAGTTGCACGGTCTTCCGTACAAAGCTTCAAATGGAGTCATACCAATACTGGACTGATAACTATTATTATATGCAAACTCTACTAGATGCAAATGGTCATCCCATGATCCACCAAAATCCAATATGCAAGCTCTCAAAAGATCTTCTAATATACGATTCACCCTCTCTGTTTGACCGTTAGTTTAAGGATGATACACGGTACTGAGATGTAATTCTGATCCTAACGCCTCTTGTAAGCTCTTCCAAAATTCACTAGTGAACAACGGATCTCGGTCACTTACAATGCCTTTGGGTATTCCATGAAATCTTACTACCCATTTCACATATAGCTCAACTAACTTAGCTGTCGTTCTATTCGACTTGATGGGTATAAATCTTGCACTTTTTGTCAATCGGTCCACAATCACCCCAATGTTATCATGGCCCGACCTAGTTCTTGGTAACCCATCAATGAAATCCATTGACACTTGTTCCCATTTCCATTCTGGAATTTCTAATGGTTGCAACAAACCACTAGGCTTCTTTTGCTCGGCTTTAACTAGCTGGCAATTCATGCACTTGGATATAAATTTCCCAACGTCTCTTTTTATCTCTTCCCAGTAGTACGTCTGCTTCATGTCTCGATACATCTTGTTACCACCGGGATGTATAGTCAGTTTTGAGTGATGACATTCTCCAAGCACTTCATCTCTCAATCCATTGACATTGGGTACAACAAGTCTTTCATTCTTTCTAAGCCATCCATCTCGATCAAGCCCATACTTGTTCATCTCTCCGTCGATTCCCATCTCTAACTTTGAGATGATTTCCAATAGGTTAGGATCGTTCCTCTGACTGGAACCAATCCGCTCAATCAAAGTGGGTCTGATCGTCAAACTTGCTAATATTTCTGGATCTAATTCGCACTTTGGTCTGAAATCATACCCCATGATGTACTCCAGTTGCTTCCATTCTAGAAACATAGCCCCTAAACTGGCATGTCTTCTACTCGATGCATCAGCCACCGCATTGCCCTTTCCTGGTGTATATGCGATGTCGAAATCATAGGAAGCTAAGAAATCTAACCATCTTTGCTGTCGGAGATTTAGATCCTTCTGAGAGAAAAGATACTTTAACGACTTATGATCCGTAAACAACTCGAATCTTTCTCCCAAGAGATAATGTCTCCACATCTTCAATGGGAACATGATCGCTGCTAATTCCAAATCATTGGTAGGGTATCTTCTCTCATGTGGTTTCAGTTGCCGACTTGCATAAGCTACAACCCTACCTCCTTGCATCAATATAGCACCTAGCCCGGTACCACATGCATCTGTCTGTGTATACCGTCATCTCTTCATTCCCCTTAGGAATGACTAACATTGGTGCACATGTCAACTTTTCCTTTAGACTCTTGAATGCACCCTCGCACTTTTCGTCCCAGACGAAAGCTTGATTCTTCTTGGTCAACTGAGTCAACGGTGCTCCTATCTTGGAGAAGTCTTGGATAAACTTACGATAATATCCAGCTAGTCCCAAGAAACTTCTTATGTTCTTGCATTCTTGGGCGTAGACCAATCCTGTACCGTAGCCACCATCGCAGGATCCACGACAATACCATTCTCTGAAATAACATGGCCCAAGAATCTCACGTCCCTCCTCCAGAAGTGACACTTAGAAAACTTTGCTTTCAATTGGTGTTTTCTCAATATCTCCTTCACTATTATCAAATGTTCCTTGTTTTCTTCCTCTGTCCTCGAGTAGACCAAAATATCATCCACGAACATAAGAACAAACTTATTCAACTGATCTCTGAAATACCCTATTCATAAGATCCACAAAATATGCTGGCGCATTGGTCAGTCCGAATGGCATGACCAACCACTCATAAAATCCAGACGGCGTTCGAAATGTCGTTTTAGCTATACTCTCAACTTCCACTCTAAGCTGATGAAAACCTGTCGCGAGATCCAACTAAGAGAACACTCTCGCGCCGCTCAACTGATCAAACAAATCATCTATCCGCGGTAGAGGATACTTATTCTTCCTCGTCACTTTATTCAACTCGCGGTAGTCTACGCACAATCGAAGGGAACCATCTGCCTTGGTAGCAAACACAACTGGTGCTCCCCATTCAGAAACACTCCTTCTGGTAAATCCCTTCTTCAAAAGATCGCTGACTTGCACCCCGAGCTCTCGCTGCTCCCTTGGTGCCATACGACGAAGTGGCATCACTATAGGTCTGGCATCTTTCACCAAATCAATACGGAGCTCAATCTCTTGGTGTGGTGGAAGCCCGGTCACTTCCTCGAAGACGTCCGGGTACTGGCCAACCACGGGCAAACCTGACAACTCACCTTGCGGGATGTCGAGGGAATTTAGAAAACTAGCCATTACCCCATCACTAGGTAGACCACCAAACACTACCCTCTGCCCATCATCCGATCTAGCTGTCACCAAAAAGCCCTCACATTCTACCACCACCCCGTATCTTTGGAGCCAATCGACTCCCAAAATAATGCCAAACCCAGTAAAGCCCAAAACAAAGCAATCACAAACAAACATGCATCCATGACTCGATAAGACCACATTACGACAAATCATGCTAAGGTTAGTCGAACCACCAATCGGGTTCGTCACTACTAAAGGTCTATCGACAATCTCGGTCTCCAATCCCAACCTATCTACCAGGTCACTAGATATGAAAGAACTGGAAGCTCTGGTATCAAACAAAACTCTAACAGGAACATCATAAATAGAAAGCATACCTTGAACAACGATATTCTTTCCCTTCTCCGCCATAGTTGGGGCATTCGACGAAGAAGGAATAACATTAAGGGCATATGCTTTCACCATCTGTTTTTCTTTAGGGGGTTGCAGACACTTGTCCTAGTGATGTCCCACTTGGCCACAGTTGAAGCACTTCCTGTCTGCTGGCTTGGCCCGACAATTACTAGCATAATGGCCCTTTTTACCACAGGTGAAGCACTCAACATCCTTCTTATTCCTTTTCTTCTGGCCATCCTTAGTCTGATCCTTCTTTCTCTTATTCTGAGAACCATTCTTGCCTCCACCGCTTGCTTGCGGTTTTGGCTCCTCTGCAGATGCAACCTCAGTCTTCGACTTAGGGTAAAGACTTTCCGATCTTAAAGCTTTCCCCACAATCGATTCAAATGTCTCATCAATGTGGTTAATAAGCCTTTCCCCCAAGTATCCATCCAAGCCAGTTATGAACTTCTCGTTCTTCTCGGCAGTATCTATTAGGGATATCCCATATTTCGACAAAGTTTCGAATTCGGCAATATACTCCGAGACAGCTCTGCCATTGTGCTTGAGTTCCAAGAATCTCTTAAACAACACTGACTTTTGAGCAGCTGAAATGAACTTATCGCTAAAGCGAACCTTAAACTGATCCCAAGTAATCTGATCCTCTGGGGTAGCTGCCTTTAT
Organism: Allium sativum; assembly: GCA_030737875.1. NCBI lineage: Eukaryota > Viridiplantae > Streptophyta > Magnoliopsida > Asparagales > Amaryllidaceae > Allium > Allium sativum. The sequence continues at coordinate 245,169,834 of CM060923.1, forward strand.
AGCATTCCACTAATTCATTGCCCATCCTTGCAGCTAACGGGATGTTAGCCTTCTCTTCATCGCATCCTCGATACCCAAGTCTTCGAAGATACGCTCGCAGCTATCCAACCAATCCTGAACATCTGTGGCCCACTCCATTCCGTGGAACGTCTTCCCACCAAGACTAGTATAATCCTTATTCAGCTTGGCGAAATCGGCCTTAGGCGCTTGCACTACTGGACCACCACCACTACCAGCGTTGGGAGCTGCCCTCTGCACATCCCTAAGCATCTCTCTCATGAGGTCAGTAAACATCGTCCTCATCTCAACAGCATTACCATTATTGGCTCCTCTACCGGTACCCCTTACGTATCGGCTTATCGTTCAATCTGCACTGAGAAAACGATTAACCGTCTCCATAGTGGTGTCAGTGCAGTGCGACTTCATCCTTAGCTATAATAATAATATATATAGCGCTTTTGGAAACCAAAATAATCACAAATACGCGCTCTCGTATACATATTATCTCTCCCGGGTGTCTTTCCCTAGGTTAACTACGCAACCTAGAGCTCTGATACCAAGTGTGACGGCCCGCCCCACACCAACCTGCATTTCCTCCGAAGATGCGCTGTACACATGCCGACTAGCACGGAACGGTCGCCAAAGAAATGAAAGAAGAGAATGAACTAACAAGGAACCTGTAGAATGTCTCACAGCTAATGGAACAAAATATAATAATAACATAATCTTGACATAAAACAGGCGAGACAGTGCATAAGATGAAAACTAAACCAATATAGCAGCGGAAATCTAAATACAGCTTATGATCCAACATCATTATTACAACTTTAAACTATCTCTAAATCAAAAGAAAGCTAAAGTAGAAGATGCACTACTAAAGCCCAAGCAGTGATCTTCAACAACGTAGGAAGAATATCTATATGTATCATACGTGGAAGCCTCCTGCTCTTCTCCGGATCAGCTACTCGTGCATACCCAGCTAACCTGTCTCTAGTATGCTCGTGGGAGCACCCAGAGTAATAAGAAGAGACATAAAACTCTGGGTCAGACAAAAAGTCTGGTATGAGCGATAAGCAGCTAAACAGAACAATAACAGGTATACTAAACCATACCTGAACCTGCAACCAAAGAGTTAGCACTACATACCGTACAATACTCTAAGATGCCACTAAACAGATGGTGTAAAGAATACGGGGTGGTGGTGTGCATGTCATAATGATGGCAAACAAATCAAACATAGCAACCATCCTCACATCTCTCACTCAGTGCGTAAAGCATACGATGTCCACCACTGTCAATCACTAGACCCTTCGAAGTAGTGACGGAGTTCGACTTGTACAACTACTGCTACTACCAAGCTTACCCCATGGAGTCATGATCAAATCTTTACAAATGACCCCATCTCATTGGTCTATAGCTCTTTAGTCACACCTAGGCCACTGTGGCCCTGAATCCGTTCACGTACTCCCTACACATAGTGATCCAAAGTTACTGACATCGACAACCCCTTAGCACACGTCCCGCAGCAAAGCCCAATCATGAAGCTCACTCATTGGTTCCCATCTGAATCCTGAGTCAAAGCTCCTCGTTTGGACCTCCTTTGCATCTTGGGTTTTGGTTGAATTGGAGTTGGTCTTCAAAAGAGTCGTCACGATGAGGTAAAAGTATACATTTAGTTCGGTTTGGTACTCCTAACCCGGTTCGGTTCGGTGGTCCTAGCCCATGCCTTGATCATCGCTCCATTCCTCCTCGGTTCGGTCCACTCACACTTGCTTGGTTCGGTTAGGAAGTATAGCGTTCAGGTTCCCCCATTCGGTTTGGTTCGGTTGCCATCCTTCAGTTCGATTTGGTTCGGGTGCTTCTGCTGGAGTTCGGCTCGGTGGTCCTTCATCCGATCCGATGCTTCAGTTCGACTCGCCCCCGCCTTTACTCCTGTTTCCGATCCGATCTGATCCCCAAGCTGAGCTCCAATCTGATCCCAACCCAACTCCAACTCTTGCAAATAGCCCTCCTTCTTGCCAAGGTTCAGCTAGTGCTAAGTTCCAATCCGGTTCGTATTCTCCTTGCCCGATCCACTGATCCGATCCGAGCCCATAATCCGATCCAATCCGAAACTCTGCACATTTCCTACAACCTTTACAGCGACTTGTTTACGCCATTCGACGACGTTTCCGACCAATCTAACTTTTCTAAACAACCACAAATCATTCCAAACAGTCATAGCAACATGTACAATCAATCATAAACACCAAAACAACAACCATAGCATGTAAAATGGATCAAACATAGTCAAAAACCCATATTTTCCCCTTAAGCATGTTTAGGCATAATTAATGATAGGATTAGCAAAACTTAACTAAATTATCCAAATTTTCTAACAGAGGCCTAACATAATATTTCGAAATTTATCAATATTTTTCCAAGATTTATTAATGTATAAATTCGCTAATTATCACTAATCACCCTAATTAATTGTAATTAGTGTCAAAACAGTGCTAATCACTCACCTTGGCCACAAATAAAGCTTAAATCTGAAATAAATCTCTGTTTGGCGTTGTTCCCAATGTAACACAGCAGCTCTAACCTTGCTTTGGTGCTTTCTCAACTTAATTTGATGTAGTTTAAGCCAAAACTTGATTAAGAAGTGATTAGAGGTGTATTTAGATGTTGGAGGCCATTGTTAGGTTGAAGAGAGAGTTTGTGGCGGCTGGAAAATGAGTGAAAAACCGAAATCCTAATCCTATCAGCCCTCAAATACCTCTAATCCCGAAATCCCCCATTGGGCGTAGCTGTTAATCACTCGGTTAAGCCCGACTAAGCTGTTTTTCACCATCTGAAACTTGTTTTAGCCACATCTTCCAAACGGTGGGTCCCTTTGGCCAATGTGACCACTCTACGGAATTGTAAACCATCAAACGAATCTAATGGAAGTGGTTTCAAATCAAAATTCCTTTCCAGTCAAAAGTTATGGCCAAAACAGTATCAGCTAGGGGCAAAACGGTCATTTAAAAATCGGAAAAAATCATGAATATGGGAAATGACCCTAATAGTCGTCTCCCAAAGTTACATGACCATACGATTTCGTATGTAAAAGAAATAAATATTCTACGATCCTTCGATGCGTAGAATGCGGGCTGTTAAAGGTGCGACGGTCAACGGCGTAGTGGGGGGAGGGAACGACGAGATCGAACACGACAGGGGGGGTTTCTTTCTTTAAACGTTGACTAAAAATATGAAGAGAGAGGGGGGTAATATAGGAAAAAAAAATATTAATTTATTAATTAATTTCTCCAAAAAATTGCTTTTTAAATCGAACTCCAAACCTCACCCGATGACTGTCGCCCATAGCTAATTACCCCCATTCCGAACCCAATGGGATCTGTATTGTGAGCCAATTCGATCGTTACAATCAGTTTTCGTCAAAATTAAAATATAACTCTATATATTGAATTTGAACGCACATTTCAATTTACCGGGGCCACATACTAAGTCTAAAAATTCCAGAAAAATTATTTCTAACTTCGTGTTGATGATACGGTCCTAACAAAACAAATTTCGTCAAATTTGAAGACCGTTTGAAAAATGGCCATTTTCTGGTCGATCCAAATTGACTGAAACTGACAAAACACGTTTAACTTCGCCACACTCACATATTGATTTCAAAAGTTATGAATTTTGAAACCTAGCAATAATTTGACATCACGAATCCAACAAAAGTGGTTTCGTCGAAAACAGGGGTCGTTTGCAAAATGGCTTTTTTACGGGCTATATTTCCATAGCGACTATTCTTTATCCCCACTATGAAATTTCAATTTTTCGGATTCTTGGAAAGATATTCTCAAATAGATTCTAATATTTTTGGTTTTGCCAAAATCCTGTTTATTTTGAATCCTGTACATTCATTTGAAATTTGAAATCGAATTTTCAAACTATCACGCCATTTCTAGTTCCTTTTATAATTAAAATAAAAATATTATGCTCTAACGTCGATTCAAATAAATATATACGTTTTAATTCTATTCAAAATATTTTTCTCGTCGTTATTATTTAAAATAAATCATTTTAAATATTCAAAATCCCTTAAAATTGCCAAAAAAAATTATATTGGTTCGGATTTCCGGGTTGTTACAGGAATGAGGCGTATGTTGTGTTTTTATAGCACTTGTTTATTATATACGCGAGTAATTCAGAAAGACCGGGTTTATCCCATTCTGAATAACTGATTCGACGATAAGTCGAAGATGAAGACGGTGGTTGAAGACCGAAGGTCTTCACATCGTTTGGATGATTACTGATGTCTTGATTGGGCTGTACACCCAAGACAAGGTAATAAGTGGTGATCGTCCAGACGTACTTGGAGATTGACCGGATATGCAAGGACCTCCCTCCTGTATTGGACATACGGGATGAGGAATAAGGTGCCTCCAGTTTCGTTCAGACCCAAAACGAACTTGTAAATGGATGTGTGTCTGACATCAGATTTCATTATGTTTGATTGATAGACATCGGTTGCATAGCGTGAATTGCCTGTGTGGCATGCTGGGATGCAAATGATCAAGGCTTCTTTTGAAAAGCAGAGTCTTGTGGTTGATGATCAAAGCACGGCTTTAATAGAGCATAGCTTTGTGTAGCGTTAATTCGCGAGCCTCACACCCTGGTGTGAACCAGAAACGGGAGAGGACATTAGAGAGGGCATGCGTTTCCTTCTAGCTAGGAGTGGTGTCAGCGTTTTGTAAGCCCTGACGTTTTACATATGTGGATGATGGATAATGAGGCACCTCGGTTATTTCGGTCTCTGCGGAGTCGATGGATGGTCTTTATAAAGACCAGATTTACGCCCCATAGGCCGGGGAAACGCAGTGTTCAGGCATTTTAATCCACTCTGTGTGGACCGGCCCTGACGATCCAAGGTGCAGTTGCGGCTGTTCCTGAGACATGGGCTAGATTGTCTCGAAGCGGTAAGGACGATCCCTTGCCTTGGTTCACAGATGGAAATCCAACTTCCAATACGACATTTTGCGGTTTTGATTGTGGGGCCTAGTATGGCGACATAGTGGGATGGGGCACTCATGCCGTCTATGATTGATACATTTATATTTGAAATTGTTTTGACACTATACACTTATAGTAATAGTATAATATGAAATTTCACGTACCAAGCATTTTTGGCTTTTATAAGGTAAAAACTCTATCCTCTGGCTTGCGTTGCGTTGTGTGATGGGACCTGAGTCTTATAATAGCTTCATTGTTCTTTATTTAGCATCGCACTGTTTGTTTTATGCACTGGTATTCTTGGGGGTAAACCCTTTCCGTGTTATACGGTGTGGTCCCCTGATTTACCTAACTTTAATTCAAGTTAATAACTGTTATAGTCCTCACACCAGTCACATGACTGACCTGGAGTTTATTATTTTAACCTAAACTCTGGGTGCCTCTATTATCCACACGGGCAACTAGTAGTTTTGGTTTTGCAGATTTATATTTACAAGATCTTGGTTTACAGCTGGAATGATATTCGGAAAGCTCTGTATCCGTATATTCCTTTCAGTTGTATTTGTATTAGTTTTCCGCTGCTATGTATTTAAATGTATTTTAAATATCTGATATTTATCGACTATATATTATTTATTCATACTCAGTTATATTCTTGTATTCTGATGAAATTGTTGTAATAAGCAATGAAATGTTCTTCTGTTTGTGTTCTGATTCGTCGTGTTCTCAACTCAATCCGGGCTTTTCTTTACGGGGAAGTTTGGATCACTTCAGTTGGCATCAGAGCTTTGGTTTACAGAGCTCGAGAACAAGACATATTAGAACCGAACGAAATAATTCATTAGAGATTGGATTAGTAATATCCAATAAGAATGACTCGTTAGAGATAGGATCAGTAGTATCCTAGAACGAGTGTGAAGAGTAGTGTTTAGAAAATAAAAATGAAAACGAATTTTGTTTTGAAAATTAAATTCAGTTATTCGTATTTGAATATTTATTTTAGTTTGAATTTGGACAATCGAGTATATGAGATTTTTCTTGTACGCATCATGAACGTATATTCGAAGTTTTGATATATTGGATAGATATAGAATCAAGCTCTAGTCACCCGGAAATGATTCTGATAATTGATGCATCTTCATCAGAGTTTATGTTCGAGTGTCGAAAGTGGGATTTCTATATATTTCCAATTGACTGGTGTGAGAATTAAAACTAGATAGGGTTATTGTAGTGATTTGGCATCAAAAATGGATTTTTATATATACCAAAGCTATAAATTTGAAATGTTAATCAACTAATTGATTGATGGTTGTGTTGTTTGATTATTGGTTTGATTAATTAAAATTTTGAACCATTAAGCCAAATTGTATCAAATATTGAGCTGGATTGAAATTTTGTTAGAATTTCCTATATATGCATGCATATACATTGAACAGGTAAATGGATTTGCTGTTGAGTAAAGAATTTATTTGCGTTCCCGACAAATAGGTAAACCTTAATGAGTTGGATGCGCAATTTTATTTATTATACAAACTCCTGTGAATGCAATTGGATGCGGAGTGCTGGTTGTTCTGTGTGAGATTATAAACGTCGCCATAGGATAGTAACAATTAATTTTGAGCTACAATACATTGCATACTGCGAGAAGATAACATACTCTATCATATACCACATAAGCATTTGGAGTTTATGTGACGAGGTTGAAGATGTACCATATAAGCGAGAGGCTTGTATGGCGATGACTATATTACAGGTTGAACTGAAGACTGATATGGACTATATAAAATATAACGGTAAATTGCCAGATTAATAAAAAAAACCACAAGGGTCTGGAGTTGACAATAATCACGTCTCTCTAGTCATTAAGGCACAAAAACTATTTCTAGGGTGACGAGAATTTATTCTCTGGAGTTATGATCTATACACACTCCCCTGTGGACACCGGAATATATCACTATAAATATGTGTATGCTTTTTAGGATTTATTGGGTGCCTAATACGGCCCAATAAATTTCCAAACTCCTCCCTGTACAAAGGAGGTTATGGCGAAATTTTTCGAAAATTTAGGGTGTTAGCCAATTTTTTGAAGAATTAAAAAATTCTTAGAAACTGAAAAGTTGAATAATGAAAGCTAAAGTTAAAGTTGAGTTGATTAGTTAAACAACTTTCAACTCCGTTCCTTTTCGGGGATGAAAAGATTTTAAGTGGGGGAGATTGTAACAACTCAGAAAATCAGAACCAATTTAAAATTTTTATTTTGGCAATTTTAATGAATTTTGAATATTTAAAATGATTTATTTTAAATAATAAGGACAAGAAATTTATTTTGAATAGAATTAGGACGTATGTATTTATTTAAATCAAAGTTAGAATATAAATATTTATTTTTAATTAAAAGGAACTAGAAATGGCCCGGTAGTTTGAAAATTCGATTTCAAATTTCAAATGAATGTACAGGATTCAAAATAAACCGGATTTTAGCGAAACCAATAATATTAGAATCTATTTGAAAATATCTTTCCAACGAATCTAAAAAATTGAAATTTCATAGCGGGGATAAAATGTTATGCCAAGTTGAAAATTCAGAATAGTCGCAACGGAAATATAGCGCGTAAAAATAGCAACTTTGCAAACGACCTCCGTTTTCAACGAAATCACTTTTGTTGGATCCAGAATGTCAAATTATTGCTAGATTGTAGTTTTCATAATTTTTGGGATCAATATGTGAGCGTGGCGAATTTAAACGCTTTTGACCAATTTCAGTTGAATTTAATCGACTGGAAAATGAACATTTTTCAAACGGCCTTCAAATTTGATGAAATTAGTTTTGTTAGAACCGTATCGTCAATACGAAGCTAGAAATAATTTTTCTAAAATTTTTGGAGTTAGTTGTGGCCCCGGTAAATTAAAATGTACGTTAAATTTAATATTGCTAAAATAATAATTTATATTGAAATTTTAACGGAAATTAATTGTAACGGTCGAATTGGCTTACCGAACACATCCCATTGTGTTCGGAGTGGGGGTATTACGCTAGGGACGATGGTCGTTGGACTCGATTCGGAGCTCGAAGTGAAAGTCAACTTTTTTGGATAATAAAATAATTAAATAATTAAATATATTATAACCTTACCCTCACCCTCTCCCTCCTCACTTCAGACAAAATGCGATTTAGAAGAAAAAAAACGAAGGACCAGATCTCGAAGCAGTCGCCCCTCCAAGTTACACCGTCGCCGCCGCTGGTGATTGGCGCCCCACCACCGCATTCCCCTTCTCCGCCTCCTCACTCCGCTATCCTCCCTCTCTCCACAAGAAATCCGCCCTAAATCGAGCCGTCGTGGACCCCTGACCCCACCGACAGCCACCAGCAACCTGCTCCGTCGCCCCTGCCGCCTCCTCTGCCTCCTGCGCCGTCCGTAGTAGGCCTTCTCCCTCTTTGAACGACGAAAGTGAGTTTTATTATTATTTTACTTTCTTTTTGGTGATTAAGGTAGTTAAATTGGAAATTAAACATTGTAATATATATATATATATATATATATATATACAAATAGATTAGTATATAAAAAAATGTGATTTCTATTCATATGTAAACATAAAGTTAAGATTTTTAACGCCATAAAGATATGACTTTTAATTGTGTAAAAATGGGATTTTTTATTTATGAAGTAGCTATAAAAATATGATCTTTTATATGCGTATAACATATAAAGATTTGTTTTTTTTATTTATATGAATAACACATGAAGTGGTGATGTTTATATATATATATATATATATATATATATATTAACATGTAAAAATTTGGTTTTTTTTATATATTAACAACGATATAAATAAGTGATTTTTTTTTATCTGAACGATATTGATTTAAAAATATTATTTTCAAATGAATAGCATAATAAAGAAACGATTTTTATATATATGATTTCATATGAAAAATGTAATCTTTTTATAGGTAGTAGAATGAAAAGAATGGGATTTTTATACATGTGATGGCAAGATAAAAAATCTATTTTTATATAGGAAGTAGCGATATAAAAATATAATTTTTGTATAGAAAGTAGCGTTGTAAAAATATGATTTTTATATAGGTAGCGTTGAAATAAAAATACGATTTTTAATATGAAAATCGTGTGAAACAGATTGCGATGGGACCGACTGGAAACAAATCAAAATCCGAACCGCTCAGAAATAAAGAATGGCGGAGTGGAACCCAAAGGTGAGAACTCTCTCTCTGAATTTATTTATACAGTTATTTATTTTATAACTGCATATATGAACTGCTCCCCATCGTCCACAGACCATGGACGACTTGTTTGGTTTGGTTGATTTATTTTTTGAATTGGTTTGGGATGAGAATTGAATAGAATTGATTGAATTGTTATGTGTGTATGGCGCGAGCCGATATCAAGAGAGGGGTAATGCTAGACATTACCCGATTTTGATATCGCACCATTATGCCGCCAAAATTTTCTAAAATATGTTAGAACAATAAAAATATTATTTTTATTGTGTGAATGAATTGAATAAATATTCTATAGTTAAAAATATAATTTTTAACATGTATATGGATAGAATAAATATTCATTTACAAATCAGACGATTTGTTTATGTACACCCATTTGACTAATATGGATTGGGACGATAAATTTTACACATCGCCCAACTGCACAAATAAAATTCATTATTTGTTAATTGAAACCCCACACGAGTGTTGGGATGATATTTGACATACACTAATCCCAACTGTTTAGTTGTATGTCAATCGATAGGTTGACAGACTGTTGTAAGCATTAAATATTTATATTTAATGCTTATACAGTGTAGAATGCACTCTGGATGATGGATGATTATTTATCACTGTTGTTGTATACATGTGTTGTATGAAATCCATATAATAACATTATATGGTAATTGACCGTGTCTGATTCCAGTTCAGAAAGAATGAGTATTTTAAAATAACGATATTTTAAAATAATGAATATTTTAAAATAATATTCAGTAAAAGATCAAAATATGATTTTGATGTCTGATTTGGGAAGGACACAAATATACTTAAATATATATAGTCATGTTGATTAGATATACGCCATTTTGACGTGAACGATATTTTTATCGATTTTATTCATTTTTATAATGAATATCGAAAAGGAATTGATTTAAAAATCTAATGTTTTGAAAATATTATCATTTATATATTAATGATATGAAATATTCAATTTTGATTTGAAATTGAATATGAAGTTGAAATCGTTTTGAAAACGAATTAAAACGATTTATAAAATACGTTGTAAATGGAAATCGATGAAATATATATATAATATATATATATTATATATAATGGCCTGAATAGAACGCGCCGCACCGCGGCAGTTCGTGAATTTCGACCATTGACTTCGAATGGACATTACGGGAGATCCAACCGTCAGATTCTCCTAAAACCGGAACCGTTGGGTTCGTATCGACTTTCTAAAGAATATTAGAGATTTGAAATCTAACGGTTGGATTTGGAATTATGTACAAATCAAATTTGGAAAAGATCGTTGTTAGTGCAGTTCGATGGCCGTTTATGGAAATCGACTATACAGGCCTTGATAAAATTATTAAAAATAGTAATAATTTATGTAAAATCGTAATAAATGATTTGGAAAGAATTGGGATGAAAAATTCCATATTTGAAAAGATAAAAATAATTTTTTCTCGAAATGAACTAGTTTTGAACTATAATTATAATCCAATTATTTTTAAATAAATAAAATTGGATTTGAAATGGTTTTAAAAATAACCAGAATTTCCAATATATGAATTGGAATGGATTTGAATCGAAATTATCTTTAGAATATTTCGATATTGGATTCCGTGATTATACGAGCATTATGGAGGAATTTGGAATATATTTATATCGTTATTCCAATACGATGTTTGTTGAGTTCAGAATTTGATATTGAATATAAGCCGATTTATTTTCTATTCAGAGCCTTGTATTTAATACCAAATGGGATTTTGGGTTTGTCGTGAATGGTGTCTTCACTAACACTGTTCTTAAACCTAATGGAGTTAAGGGAATTAGAAACTAACTGGAGGTTAGTTAAGTTGAATGGTTTCCTAAGTATTGATTTAATGTTGGTTTCGGCCTTCGGGATTAAGACTTAGGGAATTGTTCTCTTACTAATTTACGGTTAGAGACCGATGGAATGTGAATTGGGTTTATCGTGAACTGTGTTTTTTAGCGACATTCGTTCTTTAACCCGATTTACAGTGAAATTTGATTTGGAATTTATAGATCTTTATTCTAAGATTTAATGGAATTTCCGAAGTAAAGTTTTCCAGTTTAATAAAGTAAATTGGAATGGAATGGGATTCGATTTGATAATAATCGAAATGAACTTCTGTGGAGGAAGACTGATAATATATATGGAATTTAAAAGGCTTTGCTGTTATTCCATTAATTTAGTCGGATACGGAAATTGATATCGATTATATATAGTGGTTTGTTTTTCTGTGAAGATTCCATTGTTAATGGAATGTGATTTTGGGTTTATCATGAGCTGTGTTTTAAATGACATTAGTTCTTTACCCCAGTTAAAGATAAGATTAATTTCTTGAATTGGGATAATCATTAAGTAATGATTTTCGAGATTAAAACTGAATTAGAGTTTTAATGAATCTTTAAATAAATTGAAAGATGAATTCGATAACTAAAATTATCAAATTCAAGAAATGATCGAGAATGGGGTACCACCAGTTTTACTCCAGGCGATAGTTAAATCTTTAATTAGATTTTAATGTGAAATGGTAATTAATTTTACCGATAACACCGTGGTGTTAGATATGAAGTATTACCAGTTTTGCTTCATGGGATGAATAGGTTGGGTTTGGGAAAGAAAACAAATGATTACTTCGGTAAGGTTCACTAATCCCGACTAGTTTGGATAAACCACAATTTGGTTTGAATTGAAATCCAAAAGAAGATTAAAGAATAAATTTAAAGAATTTATCTTTGATAAAATTAATGGGAACCTTTCCCAAAGTATAAAAATATTTGAATGAAGGAATATTCTGGATTGGAATGAGGCGTATGTTGTGTTTTTAGATCACTTTTTTATTGTATACGCGAGTTATTCAAAAAGACCGGGTTTATCCCATTCTAAATAACTGATTCGACGATAAGTCGAAGATGAAGACGGTGGTTGAAGACCGGAGGTCTTCACATCGTTTGGATGATTACTGATGTCTTGATTGGGCTGTACATCCAAGACAAAGTAATAAGTGGTGATCGTCCAGACGCATTTGGAGATCGACCGGATATGCGAGGACCTCTCTCTTGTATTGGACATACGGGACGAGGAATAAGGTGCCTCCGGTTTCGTTCAGACCCAAAACGAACTTGTACACGGATGTGTGTCTGACATCAGATTTCGTTCTGTGTGATTTATAGACATCGGTTGCATAGCGTGAATTGCCTGTGTGGCATGCTGAGATGCAAATGATCAGGGCTTCTGTTGAAAAGCAGAGTCTTGTGGTTGATGATCAAAGCACGGCTTTAATATAGCTAGCTTTGTGTAGCGTTAATTCACAAGCCTCACACCCCGATGTGAACTAGAAACGGGAGAGGTCATCAGGGAGGGCATGTGTTTCCTTCTAACTAGGAGTGGTGTCAGCGTTTTGCAAGCTCAGACGTTTTACTTATGTGGATGATGGATAGCGAGACGGCTCGGTTATTTCGGTCTCTGCGGAGCCGATGGATGGTCTTTTAGACCATATTTACGCCCCATAAGGCGAGGAAACGCAGTGTTCAGGCATTTTAATCCACTCCGTGTGGACTAGCCCTGACGATCCAAGGTGCAGTTGCGGCTGTTCCTGAGACATGGGCTAGATTGTCTCGAAGCGGTAAGGACGATCACTTGCCTTGGTTCACAGATGGAAATCCAACTTACAATACGATATTTTGCGGTTTTTATTGTAGAGCCTAGTATGGCGACACAGTGGGATGGGGCACTCACGCCATTTATGATTGATACATTTATATTTGAAATTGTTTTGACACTATACATTTATAGTAGTAGTAAAATATGAAATTTCACGTACCAAGCATTTTTGGCTATTATAAGGTAAAAACTCTATTCTCCGGCTTGCATTGCATTGTGTGATGGGACCTGAGTCTTATAATAGCTTCATTGTTCTTTATTTTGCATCACGCTATTTGTTTTATGCATTGGTATTCTTAGGGGTAAACCCGTTCCGTGTTATATGGCGTGGTCCCTTGATTTACCTAACTTTAAAGTCAAATTAATAACTGTTTTAGTCCTCACACCAGTCACATGGCTGACCTGGAGTTTATTGTTTTAACCTAAACTCTGGATGCCCCGATTTTCCATATGGGCAGCTAGTAGTTTTGGTTATGCAGATTTATATTCATAGGATCCTGGTTTAGAGCTGGAATGATATTCGGAAAGCTCTGTATCCGTATATTCCTTTCAGTTGTGTTTGTATTAGTTTTACGCTACTATGTATTTATATGTAATTTTAAATCTCTGGTATTTATTGAATGTGTATTATTTATTCATGCTCTGTTATATTCATGTATTCTGATGAAATTGTTGTAATAAGCAATGAAATGTTCTTCTGTTTGTGTTTTGATTCGTTGTGTTCTCAACTCAACCCGGGCTATCCTTTACGGGGAAGTTTGGGTCGCTACACACTCTCATATATATATATACACTTCAACTCAATCTAGGGTTTTACTAACCCCATCTCTATTGAGTCATGCCACAGAGCCAAGGTTATTACTAAACCAATAGCTCTAATACCACTGTAACGACCCGATAGGGAATCGACGCCCGAATTCCGACACTAATACATAACCATGTATTACCTGCCAAAACTCAAGTATCAAAAACCACCAAATAGTTATTAGAAAGAATTTAGAGGGTGAGATAAGAAAGAAAGAAATATTAGAATAGAAGAAGAAGAAGAAGATCCAACACGACACATAGTCTCACATCGCAGCGGAACAAAATATAATATAGAAATAAATCTTTATTGAGAGCTTGAAAATATACTTACAATCATCAGAGTACATCACACATCTGGACAGTTATAATAAACTGTCCTTATATACAACACAAAGCGGAATATACTAGATAAGATCATACGTCTGAACTCCTCCAATCTGTCTTCTGAACTTCGTATTATCCAATAACCTGAACAGGTACAACCCGGTCTAACCCGAGCATTACAAATACCAGGTCAGTCTGGTGAACTAGAGTGAGAAAACTCGCTAAGTTTATATAACATCCATCTTGATTATAAAGTTCAAAAATCCTTTTAAAAGAAAAGGATAATAGTAAGACCAGCCCATACATAAACACAGACGGTTTTTACCTTACTATAACACAAAACAATTTTGAAATCATAACTTGTTTGATAATATAATAGTTTCTAAATACAAATAAATATAATATAGCAGAACGCTTGCATCTCACGCTCCACATATATAGTATAAAAACAAGCCCGCGGTGCTTATTAGAGATTGGATTTCGACTATGACAAGGTATGGAACCACCTACCGATAGTGTATCTCTAGAGGCGAATACACTGGCTTCAACAAGAACGTCTTGCAACCCAACCCACACATGACCGACCACTCATTTCTCTTGAGTGTATCGAATGTATATCACCAATGGGTAGGAGCTACCCACCGTTTCCCAAAAAGGGACAGCATCTAAATAGATTAAAGAAGCAAAAGGAATTTCTCTAGATAGGTGATTATACACCCTAATGGGAGTGACCCACATAGCCATGTTGCCTACCCGATTTTTGTCATTTCCCGGTTGTAAGGCTTGAGGTTATAATCGACTTTTGGAATATCTGGCCACTGCTCACCTCGTCCGTACAAGTCATCCAAGAACAGGATGAACCGAAGGCACCCTCCTACTGCATCCAAAGGATCATTAGCGAGTAGTCCTTGCAAATGCATAAAATCCCACTTACGACCGAATCATGTCAGAATACCTCTGGTTGCAACGTCAGAGAATATTCGACAAGTAATCCTTCCGCTTATGAAGATCCCAGGTCTTCAATTGCTCCATCTCGATCAGCTTCTGAACATGTTCAACTTTTACGTATTTGCTGGTCGGAATGGTTTTCGAATATAAATTAGATCCTGGTCTTTCCATACCAACAACACATTGGCCATGAATTTGATAGTCGGTTATTTAACTATCAAAATAAACAAAAATAAAATAAATCCATTGGTTTATTACACAGCGTCACTTGGCCATTAAAATAATATATCAGTACCTAAGATAACATATTAGTTTATATATATATATATTCCCAAATCATTTTATTTAAATACTTAAAAATATATTAGAATCATATACAATTTCCAGTTAACAATCATTTCAAAATATTTGCTATAACATTTCGTATTATCCATGATTGGTAAATCGATTCAACTTATCATCTGTAAAACAATTGTTACGAAATCCCCCTTTTTGTTTTGTTATATAAAACAAATTAATCGTCACTTACCTTTTAGAATAAACCCATTTAAAATTTCATCTCTTTAGCTTTGAAAATCGTTATATATTCACAAATTTCGATTTTATTCCTTCTTTACTATGGAATTATCATTTCCTATACTCAAGCCATTCTTATTTCCTTTTATTTAGGAATCCCATAATATATATTCCAAATTCTTCAAATTATTATTCCTTAATATAAACACTTCTAACATCTCCACCCATATAACTCATATCATCTTTTGATAATCCTGAAGTTGTTCAAGTTGGGGTATTTTAATTACCTCTCAGACCTTGATCAACCACATTCTTATCATCAGATAAATATGACTTGTAATTCCAAAAACCCATATTCATTTTTATACCACTTCACTATTGTATTAAAATACGATTTTATAAAACCTTCTTGCTTTTGAAATCTCCTTTCTATATATGGTTATTACAAAATTCATTGATTAAGTAAATGATTAATACACATTAACATTTTAAATTTAACTCCTTTAAAACTCTTTGTTTTCTAGTTCAAATCATATTACTTAACATTTTACCAAGTTCAATTATGGAAAGGATTAATTGATAGGAATAATCCGAAGTTTGATGTGTCTTCCTATATTAATCCGAAGTTTGGATTATTTTTAAATAATCTCAAGTTTAGGGGAACCCTTCCCATATTGATCCCGATGACTTATTAACTTGTTGTAGCCGGTTATTAAACTTAAATTCGTCTTCCCCAAATGATTTTTCTAGAGTGGGAAACTAGTTTGGGGAAGACAAATTTAAGTTTGATAGCCGGCTACAACAAGTTAATTAGTCATCGGGATCAATATAGGAAGGGACCTCCCAAACTTGGGATTAATAAAAAATAATCAAAACTTCGGATTAATACGGGAAGACACGTCAAACTTCGGATTATTCATGTTAATTTATCCATTATAGACATCCTTTTCCTAATTCTTTAAATCATTTCCTTTGGGGAAATCATACTTCACTCTCATCCATTACACTTAACGCCATTATTATATAACGTTAATTCACAATTTAATGCTTTAACTCCCTATCTCCTTATTCACAACTCGTTTACATATCTCTGGTTTAATATAAAGCCCTTTTCCATCTCGATTCCCTTTACTCAAATATTAAGTAACATTTAATCTTAAGCTTACCGTATTCGCTTAGAACCACTTTATAACTTCATTTACCAAATTTGGCTTAAATATAAACTTGTTCATACTTCCTTTGAAATTTAATTATATTTTATTCCTAACTTAGTTACTTACTTAAATGATCTTCATTTAAGAAATAATTCCTTAAATTAAATAAAAATTACAATTTATTTCATCATTAACTAGAATAAAATTTCCTTTTTAAAATATCATTAAGTTAAACAATTATTCTCTAAATTATTTCATTTGATTAATCAGCTTAATCTAATTAAATTTAACAATCATTTTTTGTTAAAACAGTTGGCTTGGTCGACCTTAAACATGATTAACCCATTAAACAACTCTAACCCGCCTTTTCATTTTGAATTAATAAATAACATTTATTAATCGAAATAATCTCATTTACATCGATTATTATTAAATAACCAATAATATGTTTCTAAATAAACTGATTTTAATTGTTTCTTAAAAACAATAAATCCTTGTTATTAATCATAAAGTTAATTTCGCCCTACTTGCTTATCAATCTTATTAATATAAGAATCCACTTTAAAAATTTATTCACTAATTATGGTGAAACATGTGCTTTGCACACGGTAGATTGTGGTACGAAAATAGCGGTTAAAACAAACAATATATATATATGGTTGGTTTATTTTCTTTCTATAAACTTCATTTTAAAATATATTTTAAAAATTTATATTTAGTTATAAAAATATATTTCATAATTTCATTACTAACAGTGAATCAAAACAGTTTGTATTTTGGCCATATATTATAAATTCCTCAACCAATATCACCATTGGTTAATTAACCAAACAAATGTCGAATTCGGGTTTATCAATCAATAACCAATTCAATAATCCAATCATATGGGTTCAACGGTTCATAAATGATCATATAACAATGAATTTGAGGAATCCGGTTGGATTCCTCCAACCTGTCCTTCCCCGGATCCAACGGGTTATCTCAAATACAACTGATCATTCCATAAGATAATATAAACATGATAAATTAATTTAACTAATCACGATCAATCAATAGCGATAATTCATCAATTTAAATTCATTTCGTTTATTTGATTATGAGCATACCCAACAGGGTGGGTTATTCTGTTTTGAAATCATCGTTAAAAATAACGATGTCATTTCATTTCAATTAAACAACCGTTTAATTTAAATTAATGATATAAAAATATTCAACAATCATCAAATAACCAATAATTAGCCGCTATAGCATACAGATGATAAACCCGACTTATATTCATTATAAGTGGGAAAGTGAGTAAGGTTAACTCACCTGGATCTGCGTTATATACACAGCTCGTTCTAGATGAATTCCAACTCGTTCTATTCAACTCCGCTCCATACCGTCCTGCTCATGAATACGGTTCCAATCTATCTGGAATCAGACAATTCTGATAAAATATAAATACGTTGAAAATATTTAAAATTTTATTTTAATAACTAATTAATTTAAATTAACAAACTGATTAATTTGTTTTCAATACTCCAGGCGGCTCCTTCATTCAGTGCTCCATCGGTTTATGCCTTGTTCCCAACGTAACCGACATTTCCAGAACCCAGACCATACCGTTTTACCCCTGTCATGATTTTAAATATTATAATCAATACCCGTTTAAACATAAAATTAATTAATTTTTAATTTTAAATAAATTTGCACTAATTACTAATTGATAACCCTTACAAGCCATGTATTTTCGTTCTGAATTTGGCCTTTCCACTTTTTGCAGACCCACCAACTTAAAGCCCAAACCAGATCCACGTTAAACCCCAAACCGGATCCACTTTAAACACTCCAGATCAAAGAAATGGATCCCTTCACATTACCATCTACTCTCCACTTTTTCTCTTGTCCAAAATTCAAAAGCCGCTACTGTCATCAACCAAAAATCGCCTGGTTCCTCACTCCTCCGTTGATCGAAGATCCGACGAATACCCCCAGTTCCAGCGTGTTGGTCAACTCCTTCTCCAATTTTAACCTCGTCGTCCATGTTCCTTCCGTCCATCCACAGTTCATACCCAAAGATGCTGCCTTTCTTACGAGATCCCGTCTTCCTCATCAATTCGAATGCCACTATACCAGGTCTGCACACAGATGTCTTCATTATTTATGTGTTTTCTGTTTTATATTTGTGAATAAATGTGTGGATTGAGAGGTTGTAATAACCCGCAAAATCTGGGCCAGTTTAAAATTTTTATTTTGGCAATTTTAGCGAATTTTGAATATTTAAAATAGATTATTTTAAATAATATCGACGAGAAATTTATTTTGAATAGAATTCGACGTATATAAAATATACGTCGTCGTTAGAATATAATAATTATATATAATTATAAATAGAATTGAAAATGGCGCGGTAGTTCGATAATTCGATTTCAAACTTCAATTGAATGTACCGGGTGCAAAACAATCCGGATTTTAGTGAAACCAAAAACATTAGGATCTAATTGACGATATCTTTCTAACGGATGTAAGAAACTGAGATTTCACTTTAAAAATCAAAAGATATGTCCAGTTGAAAATTCTGAATAGTCGCTATGGAATTCAGGCCCTTAAAAATGGACATTTTGCAAACGACCTCGGATTTCGACGAAACCAGTTTTGTTGGGTCCGGGATGTAAAGTTATTGCTAGGTTTTAAATTTCATAATTTTTCGAATCAATATATGAGCGTGGCAAAGGAAAACGTGTTTTGACCATTTCAGTTGATTTTAATCGACTGGAAATTGGCCATTTTTCTAACGGTCTCAGAATTCGACGAAACTAGTTTTGTTAGGACCGTATCGTCAATACGAAGCTAGAAAATATTTTTTCTAGAATTTTTCTAGTTAGTATGCGACCCCGGTAATTTGAAATGCGCGTTTAAATTCAATATAGTGATTTAAGTGTAAATTTAACAGGAACTGGTTCAAACAGTCGAATCAGCTTACGATACATATCCCATTGTGTTCGGAATGGGGGTGAAACGCTATGGGCGACAGGCGGTGGACCTCTTTTAGAGGTCGATTGAAAAAGTTGACTTTTTGAATTAAAATAAAATAATAAAATAATTAAATTAATAAAAAAAATTCTTTCTCCCCCCTTTATTGGTTCTGGCCCCCCCCCAACCGTTCATTTCGATTCAGTTTACAAAAGAAAAAAAAATGAAGAAAAGGAGAAGAGCGGGGATGAGCGCCGCCGCTCCTCCGAGCAGCGCGCCACCCCGCTGCCAGGAGCCCCCCCCTCATCAATCGACTACCGCGACACCCCCCCTGCCCACCTCGACGACGCGACACCACAGCCCCCCCCGGACCCAAAAACCCGACGCGCCGTACCTCCCTACACCTCCTTCTTCCCCGCCTGCTCCTCCCCTCCTCCGCAGCTCGAGCTTCCCCCCTCCTAACGCGAACCCCCCTGTAAGTCTTTTCCTCTTCTTTTTTTTATTTTTATCTATTTTATTTTGTTTTATTTTCAATTTATTATATGTATAACTTTGTTATAAAAGAATTGATTTTTCTAAAGTAAAGATTTGAATTTTTAGAAGAAGAAAGATCATATTTTTGTGAACGTAGAAAGAAAAAGATCGTATTTTTATAAAGAAGAAAGAGTGATAAAAATATAGTTTTTATATTTTTAAAGTATTAAAAATATAATCTTTACTATATAAAAATATTAAAGATATGATTTTTATATTTTTAAAGTATTAAAAATATAATCTTTACTATGTAGAAATGTTAAAAATATGATTTTTATATTTTTAAAGTATTAAAAATATAATCTTTATAGGATAGAGAATATAAAAATATCATCTTTGTATATGTAGCAAAATAAAAATCTGATTTTTATTTTATATACGTTGAAATCAAGTGATGTCTTTAAATTTAAAAAAGGTGAAATCTTTAAATTTAAAAAGGTGAAATCTTTAAATTTAAAAAGGTGAAATCTTTAAATTTAAAAAGGTGAGATCTTTAAATTTAAAAAGGTGAAATCTTTAAATTTAAAAAGGTGAGATCTTTAAATTTAAAAAGGTGAAATCTTTAAATTCAAAAAGGCGAAATCTTTATATGGAAAATAGCGGGATAAAAATATAATTTTTATCTATATAACATAGTAGTAAAAATTCGATTTTTAAATATATGAAGTGATTATAAAAATATGATTTTAAATTGAAAACGAACAAATAAAAATGTGATTTTTATTTTTATTTTAAAAACATCGAAATATAAAAACGTGTGATTTTTATATATGTAGTAACTACGGGCAACGAAGATGACGAAGATGGGATAACGAAGAAGATTTCAATCAAAGAAGAGTCAAGATGATAGGATAGCTATCGGTGAGAACTTCTCACTCAAAATTCTTATTCTAGTTATATATATATATATATTAGGATGCAGACGGTGTTTATTAGAAGCACCCGACACCCGTCCACATACCATGGACTTGTTTGTTTGGTTGTGTAGTTGGTTAGATTATTTGATTTGGATTTGATTGATTGGTTGAATTGGAAATTGATTAAAATTGATATGTGAATGGCGTGGGCCTTCACTAGACCGGGGACAAGGCTAGGCCTTGTTCCGTTTCTAGTATCGTGCCGTTATGCCGCCGAAATTTTCTAAAATATGTTAGAAAAATAAAAATATCATTTTTAATGTGTAAATGAACTGAATAGAAATTCAAGTGTTGAAATAAATATTTTTGACGTTAAAAATATAATTTTTAACGTGAAAGTGAGTAAATAAATATTTATAAACAAATCGGCCGATTTGTTTATTTACACTGATTTGACTGATATTGATTGGGTTGATAAATTTTACACATCGCCCAACTGCACAAACAAAAATGTGTGTTTGTTGATTTGAAACCCCACACGGGTGTTGGGATGAAATTTGAAGTTCACTCATCCTGATTGATTAAATATGTCGATCGGTGGATTGACAGGCTGTTATAAGCGTCGGATATCTATATTTGATGCTTATACAGTGTAGTGCACTTTGGTTGATGGTTGATTATTTTTCAATGCTATTATATACATGTGTTGTATGGAATCCATATAATTAACACTATATGGTGATTGATTGGGCCTCATGCCAATCGGGAAAACAATGAATATTATAAAAGAAAATTCATGTGTTGAATATAAAAATAGTCATGTGTTGACGATGATCATGTGTTGAAACTATTCATGTGTTGAGTAGAATATTTTAAATAAAATAAATTACATCTTTATCATATTTACGATTAGAATCTACTTTACGGTGGAGTCTAATTAAAATCAAACGATAGATACCATAGTTTTATAAAATATTTTACATAACAAAAATAGTGAGGTGTTGACAGTACTCATGTGTTGAGATTAGTCGTGTGCTGAAAGAAATATAGATTCATGTGTTGAATGGGATAAATATTCATTTGTTGGATAGAATAAAGGAGTTTTGAAAAATATAAAGCCGTGTTGATTAGAGATGCGTTATTTCGACGTGAACGATATTTATATCGATTTTAAACGATTTCGAAATGAATTGAATTGAAAACGATTTCGAAATGAATTGAATTGAAACGATTTCGAAATGAATTGAATTGAAAACGATTTCGAAATGAATTGAATTGAAAACGATTTCGAAATGAATTGAATTGAAAACGATTTCGAAATGAATTGAATTGAAAACGATTTCGAAAGGAATTGAATTGAAAACGATTTCGAAATGAATTGAAAACGAATTCAAATTGAATTAAAATTTGAATTGAATAGAAATGAATTTTAAAACGAATTTATAAAGAAGAATTCAATTTTGGCTTTGAATGGAAATAGTGTTGAAATGGTTTTGAAACGAAGTTAAAATGATTTATAAAATTCGTTTTAAAAGGAAATCGACGAAATATATATAATATATATATATTATATATATAATGGCCTGAATAGAACGCGCCGCGCCGCGGTAGTTCGTGAATTTCGACCATTTAATTCAAACGGACATTGCGGGAGATCCGACCGTCGGATTCTCCTAAAACCGGAACCGTTGGGTTCGTATCGAAAAGAGCTTTCCAATGAATATGAGAAATTTGAAATCTAACGGTTGGATTTGGAATTATGTCCAAATCAAATTGGAAAAAGGTCGCTGTAAGTGCAGTTCGATGGCCGTTGTTGGAAATCGACTGTACGGGCCTTGATAAAATTATTAAAAATATCTATAATTTGTGTAAAATTATAATATGTGAATTGGAAAGATTTGGGCTGGAAAATTCCACATTTGAAAAGATAAAAATAGATTTTTATCGAAATGAACTAGTTTTGAACTAGAATTGAAATCAATTTATTTTTGAAATAAATAAATTGAATTTGAAAGCGATTTTGAAAATAATCGATAATTTCAAATACGTGGATTGGACTGGAGCTGAATCGAAATTATCTTCGGGATATTTCGATGTTGGATTTCGTGACTATACAAATATTGTTATGGGGATTTGAAAGATATTTTATATCGTTATTTCCAATACGATATTTGTTGGTTTCAGAATTTGATATTGAATATAAGCCGATATATTTTCTATTCAGAGCCTTGTATTTAATATCAAATGTGATTTGGGTTGTCGTGAATCGTGTTTTTGATGACATTGGTTCTTTAACCCAGTTAAAGACAAGATGTTGATTTTTGAAAAGATTAAAACTAAGTGGAGTTTTAATGAATCTTTAATTAGATTAAAATGTGAATGGATAATTTTAATTATCAAATTTGAAAAGTGATCGAGAGTGGAGTACCACCAGTTTTGCTCCAAAGCGATAGTTAAATCTTTAATTAGATTTGAACGTGAAATGGTAATTAATTTTATCGATAACACAGTGGTGTTAGATGTGGAGTATTACCAGTTTTCTCCATGGGATATATAGGTTGGGATTGGGAAATAAAATAAATAATTACTTCGGTGTGGTTCGCTAATCCCGACTAGTTTGAAATGATATCCAAAGGAAGATTATAGGATAAATTTAGAAGAATTTATCTTGGATAAAATTAATGGGAACATTTCCCGAAGAATGTGATATTGTGAATAAAAGAATATTCTGAATTGGAATGAGGCGTTTGTTGTGTTTGTGTAACATTCGTTTATTATATACGTGGGTTATTCAGAAAGGCCGGGTTTATACCCATTCTGAATAACCGATTCGACGAGATGTCGAAGATGAAGACGGTGGTTGAAGACCGGAAGTCTTCACATCGTTTGGGTGATTACTGATGATCTTGATTGGGCTGTACACCCAGGATGAGGGAATCAGTTGGTGATCGTCCAGACGTACTTGGAGATGGATGGATATGCGAGGAAAGTGCCTCCGGTTTCGTTCAGACCCAGAACGAACTTGTAAATGGATTGTGTGTCTGACATTGGATTTTATTCTGTGTTGATTGATCTATATTAAATATACATCTGTTTGGCGGCGGAGAATTTATTCTCTTGCTTAACGCCCTTCTCTGAGACATACGAGCTCAAAGGTTGTATATCGATGGACATCAGTCACATGGAGTGAATTGCCAGTGTGGCATGCGTAAGTGGCAATTGATCAAGGCTTCTGTTGAAAAGCAAAGTCTTGTGGTTGATGATCAAAGCACGGCCTGTGTGGCATAGCTTTGTGTATAACGTGAATTCGCGAGCCTCACACCTCGGTATGAGTCAAAAACGGGAGACGGACCCAAGGAGTGCATGACGTTTCTTTCTAGCTAGGGTGGTGTCAGTGACCTACCAGCCCTGACATTTATATACTTTTCACCTGTGTGGTTGTTGGATACGAGGCGCCTCGGATATAGGTCTGTAAGGACCGGGAAACGTGTGTTCAGGAATAACTAATCCTCAAAAGTAAGAGAGGACCGGCCTTGGAGGTTCCAAAGGATCAGAGTGGGGTCCTGAGGCATTGCTAGAGTGTCTCGAACGCGGAGAGGAGCTTGCCCCTTGCCTCGGCTCATGACGGAATCCAATTTCCAATACGTGATATTGCGGTTTTAATTGTAGAACTAGTATGGCGACATGATAGATGGTACCCATGCCGCCTATGATTGATATTTATGATTTGAATTGTTTTGACACTATACACTTATTATAGTATCAAATGATTTGTTTTTAAACGTACCAAGCATGTTTGGCTATTATAAGGGAAAACCCTATCCTCCGGCTTGCGTTGCATTGTGTGATGGGACCTGGGTCTTATAATAGCTTCATTTTTCGAAAAAGCATTGCGTTGTTTATTCTGTGCACTAGTGTTCTTGGGAGGAAACCCGTTCCGTGTTATACGGCGTGGTCCCTTGAATTACTATCTTGAAAGTAAAGTTTTAAATAACTGTTTTAGTTCTCACACCAGTCACATGACTGACCTGGAGTTTATTGTTTTAACCTAAACTCTGGGTGCCCTTATTTTCCGCACGGGCAGCTAGTAGTTTTGGTTTTGCAGATTTATATTCACAGGATCCTGATTTACAGCTGGAACGATGCTCGGAAAGCTCTGTATCCGTGTATCACTTCTAGTTGTGTTTTGTATATTTTTCCGCTGCTATACAATTTATTGTAACCTCTGATATTTATTGAATGTAATTTATTCATTTATACTCTGTATATTCTTGTATCTGATGGAATTGTTGTAATAACAATGAAATGTTCTTCTGTATGCGTTCTATTTTGTCCTGTTCTCAATTCTATCCGTGCTTTCCTTCACGGGGAAGTTCGGGTCGTCTCATTTTGGTATCAGAGCTTTGGTTTACAGAGCTCGAGAACAAGACACATTAGAACCATACGAAAGAATTCATCAGATATTGGATTAGTAATATCCAATTAGAATGACTCGTTAGAGATAGGATCAGTAGTGTCCTAGAACGAGTGTGAAGAGTATATTTTCCAAATGAAAACAATTTTGTTTTAAAAATTTAAATCGTTTTAAACGTATTTGAATATTTATTTATTTTGAATATGGACAATCGAGTATATATAGATTTCGCGTATACGCGTCATGAACGTATATTCGAAGTTTTAATATACTGGGTAGATATAGAATCACATTCTAGACACCCGGAGATGGTTCTGATGATTGATATATCATCATCAGAATTTATGTTCGTGTTTCGAAGGTGTGATTTCTATATATTTCCATTAGACTGGTGTGAGAACCAAAACTTATATAGATAGATTCATTGTTGTGAATTGGCATCAAAAACATGATTTTTTGTATATATGTATCAAAATTATGAATTTGAAACTCTAATTCACTAATTGATTGATGTTTATGTTGTTTGTTTATTTGTTTGATAATTTTGAACCATTATGCCTATTTGAATCAAATATTGAACTGTATTGAAAATTGGTCGCATTTGCTTGCATATACATATATATCTTTGAATAGGTCATAGCAAGGAGGCTAGAGCCAGAGAATAAAATTTGTTTGCCCGACAAATAGGTACATGTTTACTACATAATTTACTGTTTTGTTTGGGTGATGATGATTTTGTGAGCCTATTGGCTAGCCGCTTGGCTTTTTCTTTTTCTTTTTGAGATCTGAAGGACCGGGGAAGCTATTTGAAATTCCCCGATGCTCCCGGTGCAGGGGAGGTTATGGCGAAATTTTTCGAAAATTTAGGGTGTTAGCCAAATTTTTAAAGAATTTGAAAATTCTCAGAAACTAAAAAGTTGGAGAATGGAAGCCAGATCGAATGTAGAGCTTAATAATCAAACCACTTTCGACTTTGTTCCTTTTCGGGGACGAAAAGTTTTAAGTGGGGGAGATTGTAATAACCCGCAAAATCTGGGCCAGTTTAAAATTTTTATTTTGGCAATTTTAGCGAATTTTGAATATTTAAAATAGATTATTTTAAATAATATCGACGAGAAATTTATTTTGAATAGAATTCGACGTATATAAAATATACGTCGTCGTTAGAATATAATAATTATATATAATTATAAATAGAATTGAAAATGGCGCGGTAGTTCGATAATTCGATTTCAAACTTCAATTGAATGTACCGGGTGCAAAACAATACGGATTTTAGTGAAACCAAAAACATTAGGATCTAATTGACGATATCTTTCTAAAGGATGTAAGAAACTGAGATTTCACTTTAAAAATCAAAAGATATGTCCAGTTGAAAATTCTGAATAGTCGCTATGGAATTCAGGCCCTTAAAAATGGACATTTTGCAAACGACCTCGGATTTCGACGAAACCAGTTTTGTTGGGTCCGGGATGTAAAGTTATTGCTAGGTTTTAAATTTCATAATTTTTCGAATCAATATATGAGCGTGGCAAAGGAAAACGTGTTTTGACCATTTCAGTTGATTTTAATCGACTGGAAATTGGCCATTTTTCTAACGGTCTCAGAATTCGACGAAACTAGTTTTGTTAGGACCGTATCGTCAATACGAAGCTAGAAAATATTTTTTCTAGAATTTTTCTAGTTAGTATGCGACCCCGGTAATTTGAAATGCGCGTTTAAATTCAATATAGTGATTTAAGTGTAAATTTAACAGGAACTGGTTCAAACAGTCGAATCAGCTTACGATACATATCCCATTGTGTTCGGAATGGGGGTGAAACGCTATGGGCGACAGGCGGTGGACCTCTTTTAGAGGTCGATTGAAAAAGTTGACTTTTTGAATTAAAATAAAATAATAAAATAATTAAATTAATAAAAAAATTTCTTTCTCCCCCCTTTATTGGTTCTGGCCCCCCCAACCGTTCATTTCGATTCAGTTTACAAAAGAAAAAAAAAATGAAGAAAAGGAGAAGAGCGGGGATGAGCGCCGCCGCTCCTCCGAGCAGCACGCCACCCCGCTGCCAGGAGCCCCCCCCCTCATCAATCGACTACCGCGACACCCCCCCCCCTCCCCACCTCGACGACGCGACACCACAGCCCCCCCCCCCCCCCGGACCCAAAAACCCGACGCGTCGTACCTCCCTACACCTCCTTCTTCCCCGCCTGCTCCTCCCCTCCTCCGCAGCTCGAGCTTCCCCCCCTCCTAACGCGAACCCCCCTGTAAGTCTTTTCCTCTTCTTTTTTTTATTTTTATCTATTTTATTTTGTTTTATTTTCAATTTATTATATGTATAACTTTGTTATAAAAGAATTGATTTTTCTAAAGTAAAGATTTGAATTTTTAGAAGAAGAAAGATCATATTTTTGTGAACGTAGAAAGAAAAAGATCGTATTTTTATAAAGAAGAAAGAGTGATAAAAATATAGTTTTTATATTTTTAAAGTATTAAAAATATAATCTTTACTATATAAAAATATTAAAGATATGATTTTTATATTTTTAAAGTATTAAAAATATAATCTTTACTATGTAGAAATGTTAAAAATATGATTTTTATATTTTTAAAGTATTAAAAATATAATCTTTATAGGATAGAGAATATAAAAATATCATCTTTGTATATGTAGCAAAATAAAAATCTGATTTTTATTTTATATACGTTGAAATCAAGTGATGTCTTTAAATTTAAAAAAGGTGAAATCTTTAAATTTAAAAAGGTGAAATCTTTAAATTTAAAAAGGTGAAATCTTTAAATTTAAAAAGGTGAGATCTTTAAATTTAAAAAGGTGAAATCTTTAAATTTAAAAAGGTGAGATCTTTAAATTTAAAAAGGTGAAATCTTTAAATTCAAAAAGGCGAAATCTTTATATGGAAAATAGCGGGATAAAAATATAATTTTTATCTATATAACATAGTAGTAAAAATTCGATTTTTAAATATATGAAGTGATTATAAAAATATGATTTTAAATTGAAAACGAACAAATAAAAATGTGATTTTTATTTTTATTTTAAAAACATCGAAATATAAAAACGTGTGATTTTTATATATGTAGTAACTACGGGCAACGAAGATGACGAAGATGGGATAACGAAGAAGATTTCAATCAAAGAAGAGTCAAGATGATAGGATAGCTATCGGTGAGAACTTCTCACTCAAAATTCTTATTCTAGTTATATATATATATATATATTAGGATGCAGACGGTGTTTATTAGAAGCACCCGACACCCGTCCACATACCATGGACTTGTTTGTTTGGTTGTGTAGTTGGTTAGATTATTTGATTTGGATTTGATTGATTGGTTGAATTGGAAATTGATTAAAATTGATATGTGAATGGCGTGGGCCTTCACTAGACCGGGGACAAGGCTAGGCCTTGTTCCGTTTCTAGTATCGTGCCGTTATGCCGCAGAAATTTTCTAAAATATGTTAGAAAAATAAAAATATCATTTTTATTGTGTAAATGAACTGAATAGAAATTCAAGTGTTGAAATAAATATTTTTGACGTTAAAAATATAATTTTTAACGTGAAAGTGAGTAAATAAATATTTATAAACAAATCGGCCGATTTGTTTATTTACACTGATTTGACTGATATTGATTGGGTTGATAAATTTTACACATCGCCCAACTGCACAAACAAAAATGTGTGTTTGTTGATTTGAAACCCCACACGGGTGTTGGGATGAAATTTGAAGTTCACTCATCCTGATTGATTAAATATGTCGATCGGTGGATTGACAGGCTGTTATAAGCGTCGGATATCTATATTTGATGCTTATACAGTGTAGTGCACTTTGGTTGATGGTTGATTATTTTTCAATGCTATTATATACATGTGTTGTATGGAATCCATATAATTAACACTATATGGTGATTGATTGGGCCTCATGCCAATCGGGAAAACAATGAATATTATAAAAGAAAATTCATGTGTTGAATATAAAAATAGTCATGTGTTGACGATGATCATGTGTTGAAACTATTCATGTGTTGAGTAGAATATTTTAAATAAAATAAATTACATCTTTATCATATTTACGATTAGAATCTACTTTACGGTGGAGTCTAATTAAAATCAAACGATAGATACCATAGTTTTATAAAATATTTTACATAACAAAAATAGTGAGGTGTTGACAGTACTCATGTGTTGAGATTAGTCGTGTGCTGAAAGAAATATAGATTCATGTGTTGAATGGGATAAATATTCATTTGTTGGATAGAATAAAGGAGTTTTGAAAAATATAAAGCCGTGTTGATTAGAGATGCGTTATTTCGACGTGAACGATATTTATATCGATTTTAAACGATTTCGAAATGAATTGAATTGAAAACGATTTCGAAATGAATTGAATTGAAACGATTTCGAAATGAATTGAATTGAAAACGATTTCGAAATGAATTGAATTGAAAACGATTTCGAAATGAATTGAATTGAAAACGATTTCGAAATGAATTGAATTGAAAACGATTTCGAAAGGAATTGAATTGAAAACGATTTCGAAATGAATTGAAAACGAATTCAAATTGAATTAAAATTTGAATTGAATAGAAATGAATTTTAAAACGAATTTATAAAGAAGAATTCAATTTTGGCTTTGAATGGAAATAGTGTTGAAATGGTTTTGAAACGAAGTTAAAATGATTTATAAAATTCGTTTTAAAAGGAAATCGACGAAATATATATAATATATATATATTATATATATAATGGCCTGAATAGAACGCGCCGCGCCGCGGTAGTTCGTGAATTTCGACCATTTAATTCAAACGGACATTGCGGGAGATCCGACCGTCGGATTCTCCTAAAACCGGAACCGTTGGGTTCGTATCGAAAAGAGCTTTCCAATGAATATGAGAAATTTGAAATCTAACGGTTGGATTTGGAATTATGTCCAAATCAAATTGGAAAAAGGTCGCTGTAAGTGCAGTTCGATGGCCGTTGTTGGAAATCGACTGTACGGGCCTTGATAAAATTATTAAAAATATCTATAATTTGTGTAAAATTATAATATGTGAATTGGAAAGATTTGGGCTGGAAAATTCCACATTTGAAAAGATAAAAATAGATTTTTATCGAAATGAACTAGTTTTGAACTAGAATTGAAATCAATTTATTTTTGAAATAAATAAATTGAATTTGAAAGCGATTTTGAAAATAATCGATAATTTCCAATACGTGGATTGGACTGGAGCTGAATCGAAATTATCTTCGGGATATTTCGATGTTGGATTTCGTGACTATACAAATATTGTTATGGGGATTTGAAAGATATTTTATATCGTTATTTCCAATACGATATTTGTTGGTTTCAGAATTTGATATTGAATATAAGCCGATATATTTTCTATTCAGAGCCTTGTATTTAATATCAAATGTGATTTGGTTTGTCGTGAATCGTGTTTTTGATGACATTGGTTCTTTAACCCAGTTAAAGACAAGATGTTGATTTTTGAAAAGATTAAAACTAAGTGGAGTTTTAATGAATCTTTAATTAGATTAAAATGTGAATGGATAATTTTAATTATCAAATTTGAAAAGTGATCGAGAGTGGAGTACCACCAGTTTTGCTCCAAAGCGATAGTTAAATCTTTAATTAGATTTGAACGTGAAATGGTAATTAATTTTATCGATAACACAGTGGTGTTAGATGTGGAGTATTACCAGTTTTCTCCATGGGATATATAGGTTGGGATTGGGAAATAAAATAAATAATTACTTCGGTGTGGTTCGCTAATCCCGACTAGTTTGAAATGATATCCAAAGGAAGATTATAGGATAAATTTAGAAGAATTTATCTTGGATAAAATTAATGGGAACATTTCCCGAAGAATGTGATATTGTGAATAAAAGAATATTCTGAATTGGAATGAGGCGTTTGTTGTGTTTGTGTAACATTCGTTTATTATATACGTGGGTTATTCAGAAAGGCCGGGTTTATACCCATTCTGAATAACCGATTCGACGAGATGTCGAAGATGAAGACGGTGGTTGAAGACCGGAAGTCTTCACATCGTTTGGGTGATTACTGATGATCTTGATTGGGCTGTACACCCAGGATGAGGGAATCAGTTGGCGATCGTCCAGACGTACTTGGAGATGGATGGATATGCGAGGAAAGTGCCTCCGGTTTCGTTCAGACCCAGAACGAACTTGTAAATGGATTGTGTGTCTGACATTGGATTTTATTCTGTGTTGATTGATCTCTATTAAATATACATCTGTTTGGCGGCGGAGAATTTATTCTCTTGCTTAACGCCCTTCTCTGAGACATACGAGCTCAGAGGTTGTATATCGATGGACATCAGTCACATGGAGTGAATTGCCAGTGTGGCATGCGTAAGTGGCAATTGATCAAGGCTTCTGTTGAAAAGCAAAGTCTTGTGGTTGATGATCAAAGCACGGCCTGTGTGGCATAGCTTTGTGTATAACGTGAATTCGCGAGCCTCACACCTCGGTATGAGTCAAAAACGGGAGACGGACCCAAGGAGTGCATGACGTTTCTTTCTAGCTAGGGTGGTGTCAGTGACCTACCAGCCCTGACATTTATATACTTTTCACCTGTGTGGTTGTTGGATACGAGGCGCCTCGGATATAGGTCTGTAAGGACCGGGAAACGTGTGTTCAGGAATAACTAATCCTCAAAAGTAAGAGAGGACCGGCCTTGGAGGTTCCAAAGGATCAGAGTGGGGTCCTGAGGCATTGCTAGAGTGTCTCGAACGCGGAGAGGAGCTTGCCCCTTGCCTCGGCTCATGACGGAATCCAATTTCCAATACGTGATATTGCGGTTTTAATTGTAGAATTAGTATGGCGACATGATAGATGGTACCCATGCCGCCTATGATTGATATTTATGATTTGAATTGTTTTGACACTATACACTTATTATAGTATCAAATGATTTGTTTTTAAACGTACCAAGCATGTTTGGCTATTATAAGGGAAAACCCTATCCTCCGGCTTGCGTTGCATTGTGTGATGGGACCTGGGTCTTATAATAGCTTCATTTTTCGAAAAAGCATTGCGTTGTTTATTCTGTGCACTAGTGTTCTTGGGAGGAAACCCGTTCCGTGTTATACGGCGTGGTCCCTTGAATTACTATCTTGAAAGTAAAGTTTTAAATAACTATTTTAGTTCTCACACCAGTCACATGACTGACCTGGAGTTTATTGTTTTAACCTAAACTCTGGGTGCCCTTATTTTCCGCACGGGCAGCTAGTAGTTTTGGTTTTGCAGATTTATATTCACAGGATCCTGATTTACAGCTGGAACGATGCTCGGAAAGCTCTGTATCCGTGTATCACTTCTAGTTGTGTTTTGTATATTTTTCCGCTGCTATACAATTTATTGTAACCTCTGATATTTATTGAATGTAATTTATTCATTTATACTCTGTATATTCTTGTATCTGATGGAATTGTTGTAATAACAATGAAATGTTCTTCTGTATGCGTTCTATTTTGTCCTGTTCTCAATTCTATCCGTGCTTTCCTTCACGGGGAAGTTCGGGTCGTCTCAGAGGTTTATGTGGAGGAAAATTTGACGGCTTACTACCGTTCTTGGCTCCTTTATGTGTGACTGTACTTGAGTACATTTTGGTCGTACTGAAGAGGTTGCAAATGGAAAAAAATGAACAAGCAACATTCTGGATTGGGAAGTATTGGGACTACCGTGGTATATATAGGCCAATGGAGATTCAAGGATAAGGTCAATGTCCGCTCAGTGGGCAGTGCAACTATGCATTTCCCTTTCACATAGCTGTTGTGTATTAGTCCACTGATGTGAGGAAATGGAGCGGAAAACAATGCACAGGTAATGGTTGAGAGCCTTAGGCATGAGTTGTCTTCTCAATAGGTTATGTGCTACTGGGAAAAGTAGCTTAAACCTTCCAGTTGACTATTTTGCAAAGTTTTATCGTTCAGTGTTAATGCAGAATTTTGGTATATATTTAATTCATATTTTGTAAAGTGTTCACATTGGAAATTAAGTCTACTAGATTTAGCTTGGCAAAAGATTTTGTAGAGGAGTACATGAACGTGAAGTGGCCATTCCTTACTTATTGTATTTTCTTTTTTCTCTACTATATTTGATATGATTCTTTGCTTTGATGTTGATTAGTTTTGTTGGGATTTCCTTTTAAATGTTGTACATACATACTGTTTGTTTCTTTACAAAATAATGTAGGCTTGATTATCATGATCCATTGCTTATATATGTTTCACATGTGCTTTACTAATAAATTTGTTATGGTTGGATGATTTTCTTGAATTCAGATTATGTTTCTTATATTTCTGATATCACTTGTTTAAGGGGGTTTTGCATTTCCTATCATACACACTTTATTCTCTTGAAATATCAAGTTCATTTGATTATCATTATTATTTACTTACATATTAACATATATTTTGTCTGCATGATTTGTCACACATACACTTGGGAATCTAACACTTACCGTAAACAAATATATACCGCTGCTTTTTTCTTGCTATTTTTACTACTATACATGAAGTCCAAGCGTTATGTATTTACATATATACATACAAGTAAGGTCCAAA
This sequence comes from Allium sativum, assembly GCA_030737875.1. Taxonomy (NCBI): domain Eukaryota; kingdom Viridiplantae; phylum Streptophyta; class Magnoliopsida; order Asparagales; family Amaryllidaceae; genus Allium; species Allium sativum. The sequence continues at coordinate 245,203,870 of CM060923.1, forward strand.
TATTTATATAAATAGCTTAAAAAAATATCGATAAATTATTAAATAAAGCTTGAAACTATTAATTCAAAAATAAATAAGTTATTATCGACAGATATATATATATATCCTAATGCAATATTACTTCAGATTTACTTAATATCGAATTATAACTCAGCATCAAAAATTTCGAGTTAACCGCTATTAAATTACATTGAAAGCGTTATTAAATATATTATATAAACATTATCGTTTATAAACGATTTCCATAGCGACTATTTTAAAATTTGAATTGGACATAACTAACAAATTATAACACGAAATCTCCATTTTTCTTTTTCATTAGAAAATTATAATCAAACAGATTCAAATGTTTCTCGTTTCACGAAATTCTGACTTATATCGGATCCTGTAACACCCAGCATTTTTAGTGATAATTAAAAATATGCATATATGTATGTATTATATGCATTGATATATTTAAAGGAAAATTTAAAAAATAAATAAAAATAATATATAAGTGCATTGAAATGAAGGAATATGAATTGCAGGCAATATATATATATACATATAAATTAAAAAGAAGTTAATGCAAGGAAAAAAAAAAGAATGCAATATTGCGCACGTAATAATGTTAAAAAGGAAAAAGAGGTACATGTAGGTAATTATGATGGGGAAAACAATTAATAAAGAGAAACGTTAATGTAATTAATGTAAATGGTAAAAAGGTGAATTAATAAAATTGCATGCAACAATAAATGAGAAGGGGCATATGTGTATACATGTTATTTGATATTCAAAATTTTGTAGGAAGATAATACATGCACTAAAAATAATAGGAATGTGTAGATGCATGAACCTAAATAAAAACGAATTAATATCATGCAAATAAAAGAAAAAGAATATCGAATGCAAACATGTCAATTATGCAATTAAAGCATGCATAGAAAAAAAAGGTTTAGAAAGGGGAACCAAGCAATTTAATGCGTTAAAAAGAAGTAACATATCAAGTGCATGAAACGGGAAAGCATTAACGCATTTAAATAAGAATATTAGAAATATATGCAACAAAGAAATAATGTCACATGGGAAAGTTTAATGCATGGAAAGAAGTTGGAAAATAAACATAAACTGATTCAATTAGAGCAAGCTAATGTCAAAAGAATTAATACAATTCATATTATATATAAAATAATGACACATGGAAGGATGCGTTAATGGAAAAGAAACGTACTTTGCATATATTAAGGAGCGTTTAAGATTTTGCTTGTAAAAAGAAAAAGAAAAAAAAGAACCGCATAGAGGAAGGTGTCAACACCATCAGTGTCCACGCGTGCGTATGGGTGCAACGCACCTGGGTTGGTTTAGAATACTCTAGAACCTTCTTTTTTTAGCGAGGTGGAAGGTTTAGATGGATTCTATTTTAATCCTAAGGCCCAAATTCACCTACTACAGCTATAAATAAACATCAAACCCAACCCTAATCTCATCTATCTCTTTAACCCTAGCCTCCATGCTGCTAAATTCTCAACTAACCTAGCCTCCACCTTCAACATAAATTAAAGTAGAGATTTTTAGAGACAAGTTCTTCATCAACAACCAATTTAGAAGGCTAATCAACATCAATGTGTTACAACAACGATTTATCTCTTTTCTAATCCTGGCAAGGCGAGTGGGTTTAAATTATTCTTGTGAATAATTGTATACATATCATTTAGCAATTCCCCAATTAAAATGTTACAACTTTTATTATTATGCGTGTTCTCTATCGCTTCCCTTCCTCCTTCCCTTTTTATTTTTATAGTCAGGCTACCTTCGAGCCTGGGCCGAATCACGTAGAGATGAACGTACGAATGGTAATTTAGCAAATGTTGGAAAATTTGGCATAATATATGTTGGGTTGATTTGGGCATAATTAATGTTAGATTTTGTGTATAACCTATAATTGAAGAATTGTAGCATAACTTATGACAAAATTGGAAATTTGGGGAATTGTTGTACAACTTATAAAATACTTGAAATTAAGTGGGTTGGTAATTTGGCGCATAAATATAAATATTAATCTGGGACATTAGTGAAAACATGTGCAAATTAAGTTGGAACAATTAAGTACGTTGGGATAATTGGGAAGTGTGTGGATTAGTAATGGACATGAATAAGCAAGACTGTAATTTGAGCGCAACTTAAGGTTATGTTATTTGGGGCAAAACTGATAGGTTAGAATTTTGGAGCATAACTTCAATGAATATGAACAATTGGTAGAATTGGAATAATTTCACTTTATGTAAGTTAATTAAATGTAAGAAGAAATGTGACATATATGGGGAATTGGGCATAACTATGCTTGGAATTATGAATATAATTAGGGTGGGATTTATGTATATAAATCAAATTGGAATTATGAACATGAAATTGGGATTATAAGTTGAATTGGGATTATAGGCATAATCTGTTGATAGGATTATAAGCATAAATGTGAATTGAGGGTTTATGGGTAGTTGACATATATTATAACTCAAGATTTGAATTATGAGTGTAAGTTATAATAAGAACTTATATGCCTAAGACACGAGGTTAGATTTGGTCTGCGGTGGAAGTCTGCCCGGAACAGCCCTTTAACAACCCTAAATTTTGGGGAAAATTTAAAATTTATTTTAAGTTATTTTAATGGGTTTTGATATTTGAAATAATTTATTTAAAATAATAATGATTAAAAATTGATTTAAATCTAAGTTTGAGTGAATAATTTAATTTTAATTATAAAAAGAGTTAGAAATAGCGTGGTAGTTTGAAAAGTCAAACTTGAACTTTGACTGTAAACTTTGAATGACCGTACAGGATGCAAAATTTAACGGATTTTAGTGAAACCAAAAATATTAGAATCTATTTAGAAATATCTTTCCAACGAATCCGAAAAATCGAAATTTCATAGCGGGAATCAAAAGTTATGCCCAGATTAAAATTTAGAAAGGTCGCTATGAAATATAAAGGTCAAAAATGCTACTTTTTGCATATGAAGAAATTTGGACTCGAAACCACTTCCATTGAGTTCAGAGTGACATTTCTGCATTGAAAAACAGTAAACACTTATATATTTTGAGTTTCAGAAATTATTGGTATAAAAATTTATTTTTAATGTTAAATATATACGTCTTGAAAATTTAAATTTTGCAAACGGTCTCCAAATTGAACAAAATTAATTTTTTTTGGGTTCGTATCGTCAAAACAAAACTAAAAATGATTTTTCGGTAATTTTTAGAATTAATATATAATTATTGTTGATTTTTCAGTGAAAACGGACAATTTTTGACTTTAAAAATTCATACGGACTCGAAAATTTACGAAACCAGTTTCTATAGGTTCGTATTGATTAGGATTAGATGTGATCCAAATTCCATCGAATTTGGAATCAGTATGTGGTAGTACAGTTTTTAAAACTGCAAAACGGATGTTAATAAGTACACTAAAGCTATAATTAAAATGGGCTAAATTACATATGGGCTGAATTGAAGTGACCCCTATATAATATCTCATAAACCAGCCATAACCTAATTCTGAAAATCTAAACTTAACCTAGCCTCCATCTTCTTCATCTTCATTTGCATGGCCTCCTCCTCAAAATAAAATAAAAAACTTCTTTGCACAAAAGTCCCTGAAACTGAAAAATTTATATCTTCAAATCAAAATAAAATCCGACCAAACCCTTTCTGGGTTTTGAACACCTCGACATCCTCTACCTTCCACGAAAAATCCAAGACCTATTGACAAACGGATTCGCCGGGATCTGAGTTTGATTGCAAAAAGTCAGTTTCGGATTTTGGTGAATTCCGGCCAAACCGTAGAGAATTAGGCGATGGCCCAGTTGAAGAAAATGCAGCCAAGACAGAAACGAACAACTTTGTTGTTGTAATAACCCGGAAATCTGGGCCAGTTTATTTTTTTTTATTTTGGCCAATTTAGTAAATTTTGATTATTTAAAATGAATTATTTTAAATAAAACCGACGGGAAATTTATTTTGAATATAATTCGAACATATATATTATATACGTTGTCGTTAGAATATAAATATTTATTTATATTTATAAAAGGAATTGAAAATGGCGTGGTAGTTCGATAATTTGATTTCAAATTTCAATTGAATGTACCGGGTGCAAAACAATCCGGATTTTAATGAAACCAAAAACAATAGGATCTAATTGATAATATCTTTCCAACGAATACGAAAAATCGAAATTTCATAGCAGGAATCAAAAGATATGCCCAGTTGAAAATTCTGAATAGTCGCTATGGAATTCAGGCCCTTAAAAATGGAAATTTTGCAAACGACCTCGGATTTCGACGAAACCACTTTTGTTGGATCCGTGATGTAAAGTTATTGCTAGATTTCAATTTTCGTAATTTTTCGAATCAATATGTGAGCGTGGCAAAGGAAAACGCGTTTGACCAGTTTCAGTTGATTTTAATCGACTGGAAAATGGCCATTTTTCAAACGGTCTCAGAATTCGATGAAATTGGTTTTGTTAGGACCGTATCGTCAATACGAAGCTAGAAAATATTTTTCTGGAATTTTTCGAGTCAGTATGTGGCCCCGGTAAATTGAAATGCGCGTTCAAATTCAATATATAGAGTTATATGTTGATTTTGACGAAAACTGATCGAAACGATCGAATCAGCATACGATACATATCCCATTGTGTTCGGAGTGGGGGTAATAAGCTATGGACGACAGGCGGTGGGCTCGATTTCGAGGTCGAAAATAAATGTTGCTTTTTGAAATTTAATAATTAATTAAATAAATAAATATATACACATACCTTTTTACACTCACTCCCCCTCACTCCTTTCTCACTTCAGCAGGAAAAAAAAGATAAAAAGAAAAGAAAAAAAGGGGCCCGACGGTTTTCTGCGATCGATGGAGGTCGTCGCCTCCTCCAAGACCACCGCCGCCCCGATCTCTCCCCCTTCCTCTTCTCTTCCGCGCACCCCCCTTCAGCCCTCACGAGAAACCCCTAATCCTGATCGATCCGCACCCCTGCACACGCTGTCACCGCGCCTCACCCTCCAGACCACAATCGCCACCTCCGCCATTCTCTCAGCCGCCGCGAGCAGCTCCGAGGCCAACGAGCTCCAGACCAGTAGAAACCCCCATCCCTTTTCCTCCATCTCATCGACGCAGCCACCCCGATCGAAGACCAGCACCCCCACCTCGTCAATGACAACAAGCTAAGACCCTCAGCCTCCGACAAGCAGCAAACCAGCCCGGTTTTTGGATACAACGCAGCGAGTTATCCGATGAATGAAACCCTAGAAATGTAAGTCTCCTAATTTGAAAGCTATGATTTTTTTTTATATATAAAGGTTTGATTTTTATGCATGTAAAGATTAAATTTTTAAGCGAATAAAGATTAGATTTTTATCATAGTAAAGGCGAGATTTTTATTATAAAGATAGGATTTTTATTATGTAAACATCATTATATAAGTGAAAGGATTATATTTTTATTTATAAAAATATGATTTTTATATTTTAGAAAGAATAAAAATTCAATTTTTATATATTGAATAGCAAAGTAAAAATTCGATTTTTATATATTGAATAGCATAGTAAAAATTCGATTTTTATATATTGAATAGCATAGTAAAAATTCGATTTTTATATATTGAATAGCAAAGTAAAAATTCGATTTTTATATATTGAATAGCAAAGTAAAAATTCGAATTTTTATATATTGAATAGCATAGTAAAAATTCGATTTTTATATATTGAATAGCATAGTAAAAATTCGATTTTTATATATGTAGTGGCTACGGGCAACGAAAGTGATGAAAGGCGAGAACGACGAAGATTTCTACATAAGAAGTGTCGTGGAGTTGGGATAGCTATCGGTGAGAACTTCTCACTCTTCAATTTCTTTTTCTAGTTATATATATACTAGGATGCAGACGGTGTTTAGTAGCACCCGACACCCGTCATCCACAGACCATGGATGGCTTGTTTGTTTAATTGTTTGGTTGTGTAGTTGGCTAGATTATTTGGTTTGAATTGAATTGTTTGTTGAAATGGATGGATTTGATTGATGTGTGAATGGCGTGGGCCTTCACTAGACCGGGGATAAGGCTAGGCTTTGTCCCGTTTCTAGTATCTTGCCGTTACGCCGCCGAAATTTTCTAAAATATATTAGAAAAATAAAAATATCATTTTAGTGAATAAATGAACCGAATAGAATATTCATAGTTTGAATAAAATATTTTGATCATTAAAAATATAATTTTAATGTGGAAGTGAATAAAATAAAATATTCATTTGCAAACCAGACGGTTTGTTTATGTACACCTATTTGAAGGACATTGATTGGGTCGATAAATTTTACACATCGCCCAACTGCACAAATAAAATCTGTGTTTGTTGATTTGAAACCCCACACGGGTGTTGGGATGAAATTTGAAGTTCACTCATCCTGATTGATTAAATATGTCGATCGATTGATTGACAGGCTGTTACAAGCGTTAGATATCTATATTTGATGCTTATACAGTGTAGTGCACTTTGGATGATGGTTGATTATTTATCATTGCTACTTTATACATGTGTTGAATGGAATCCATATAATTAACTTTATATGGTAATTGATTGGGCCTCCTTCCAATTTAGAAAATGAAGAATATTATAAAATAAAGGTTCATGTGTTGATAGTAATCATCCGTTGAGATTGGTCATGTGTTGAACGAAATATTTTAACAATAAAATTTACATCTTTATCAATATAAAATAAAGTTTCATGTGTTGACAGTACTCATCCGTTGAGATTAGTCATGTGTTGAACGAAATATTTTAAAAATAGAAATATTTGAATAGGAAATATTTGAAAAAGAAATATTTGAAATAGAATATTTGAAAATAGAAATATATGAAGTCGTGTTGATTAGATTGATGCCATTTTGACGTGAACGATATTTATATCGGTTTTATTCATTTTAAAATGAATATTGAAAAGTGATTTAGAAATCGAATATTTTGAAATGAAAATCGAATTTAAATTAAATAGAAAACGAATTTCATTTCAGTTGAATATATAACGAATTTGATTTCAATTGAATTTAAAACCAAATTGAATTCAAATTGAATAGAAAACCAAATTGAATTCAAATCGAATAGAAATGAATTAGAATTGAATCGACTAGAAAATGAATTTGAATTGAATCGACTAGAAAACAAATTTGGATTGAATCGAATAGAAAACAAATTTGAATTGAATCGAATAGAAAACGAATTTGAATTGAATCGAATAGAAAACCAATTCGAAATGAATTGAATATAAAACCAATTCGAAGTGAATTGAAACCAAATTCGAATTGAATTGAAAACGAATTGAAATGAATTCAAATTGAATTGAAATTTGAATTGAATAGAAATGGATTTTAAAACGAATTTATAAAGAAAAATTCAATTTTGATTTGAATTTGAAATAAAGGTTGAAATTGTTTTTGAAACGAATTCAAAACTATTTATAAAATTCGTTTTAAATAGGAATCGACGAAATATATATTATATATATTATATATATAATATAATGGCCTGAATAGAACGCGCCGCGCCGCGGTAGTTCGTGAATTTCGACCATTTACTTCAAACAGACATTACGGGAGATCCGACCGTCGGATTCTCCTAAACTCAGAACTGTTGGGTTCGTATCGAAAAGAGCTTTCTAACGAATACTAGAAATTCAAAATCTAACGGTTGGATTTGGAGATACGTCCAAATCAAATTTGGAAAAGGTCGCTGTAAGTGCAGTTCGATGGCCGTTGATGGAAATCGACTGTACGGGCCTTGATAAAATTATTAAAAATAGTAATAATTTGTGTAAAATCATAAGAAATGATTTGGGAAAAATTGGGATGAAAAACTCCATATTTGAAAAGATAAAAATAGATTTTTATCGAAATGAACTAGTTTTGAATTAAAATTAAAACCCATTTATTTTTAAATAAATAAATCGGATTTGAAATGGGTTTTAAATATAATTGATTTGTGGGTTTATCGTGAACAGTGTTTTAAATGACACTTGTTCTTTAACCCGATAATAAATAAGAATGTGATTTGGGTTTGTCGTGAACTCTGTTTTAAAAGACATTAGTTCTTTAACCCAGTAAAAGGAGTTTTAATGAATCTTCAATTAGATTGAAATGGGAATTGATAATTTAAATTATCAAATTTAGAAATTGAGCGAGAATGGAGTATCACCAGTTTTGCTCCAAAGCGGTAGTTAAATCTTTAATTAGATTTGAACGTGAAATGGTAATTAATTTTACCGATAACACCGTGGTATTAGATATGGAGTATTGCCAGTTTTGCTTCATGGGATGAATAGGTTGGGATTGGAAAATAAAATAAATAATTACTTCGGTGTGGTTCGCTAATCCCGACTAGTTTGGAAAACCATAATTTGGTTTGAAATGACATCCAAAGGAAGATCAAAGAATAAATTCCAAAGAATTTATCTTTGATAAAATGAATAGGAACCTTTCCCTAAGAACGGGAAATTTAGAAACTAACTGTAGGTTAGCTAAGAAGGATGGTTTCCTGGGTATTGATCTGATGTCGGTTTCGGCCTTCGGGGTTAATATTTGGGGAATTGTTCTCTTGCTAATTTACGGTTAGTGACTCTTGAATTGGGGTGAGGCGTATGTTGTGTTTAGGTAACATTTGTTTACTATATACGCGGGTTATTCGGGAAGGCCGGGTTTATACCCATTCTGAATAACCGATTCGACGAAAAGTCGAAGATGATGACGGTGGTCGAAGACCGAAAGTCTTCACATCGTTTGGGTGATTACTGATGATCTTGATTGGGCTGTACACCCAAGATGAGGGAATCAGTTAGTGGTCGTCCAGACGTACTTGGAGATCGACGGATATGCGAGGAAAGTTGTAACACCCCGCCTCCGCCAGGGTGACTCTTGCAAGCACTCTGACTTTGGAGGGGCGTTTGAATCAGGTAAACATGCATAATGATATATCAAGGCAGAACAAGAACATATTTATATATGTAAACAGAGTAAATAACATAGATAAAACAGCGGAAGATTTCAAACCATTTCAAAACATGTCTGGTACAACATAATGTCAATTTTCCAAATACACAAGTCTAGATAAAAACAACATTTCTGAAAAACTGAAATACATAAGTACTATCCCCAAAATAAGTGAAAACCATAGCTAGCTTCATGTCAAAACCGTACATGAGCTGAAATCCCACAAGCAATCAGAAATCCAAGCTAAGCTCCAATATTCCCTCCCTGAGAACCTGGGGGGGGGAACGGAAGAAAAGAGGCGAAAGAAAACAGGTCAGTCAAAAAGACTGAGTAAGCCCTACTACAATCAATGTAAACTGATAAAGTTAACTGGCATGAGCAGCAGGGATGAACATAAGGATAACAACAATACTAGCATGATGATGAACTAACAAGGTAGATAAAGGTGTCATCGCATAATCAGGATTAAGGTTTTGCACCATAGGTGTACTAGCAAACTAACATGACTTGAATAAACAAGTATTGATCCCTTGGCCCAAGATTTGGCCCAATAACATGAAGTGACCCCAATACGAGGTCCAAAGTGTGAACAAGAAGTGATCCCCAGGCCCAAGTTTTGGCCCAACATCATGAATGACCCAAACCAAGGTCCAACTAGCACGGTCTAGTCGATCGGCTCCCTATAAGCCTAACTCGTCAAGTGTCTGTGTCATACGGCCCAACTACGAAGTGTAGCTAAACTGTGCTAGGTCCACCCTAGGGTGTATCAAGTCCTAGGGTGTCAACCACTGACACAAATCAATGCACGCACAGTCTAAACCTACTGGTGCCTGTGCCTGCTTTTTCAACTCCGGACCATGTGCACGACCATGACCCGTCTGAACCTACACCGGCGCACCTACTCAGCCGTCGTTTTGGTCGCTTACATGTCAACCCAGTAATCGTGCCCCTCCCTAGCCTAGTCCCTAGGGTATCATTATACAACTACGAGGGTTACTGGTGCAAAGGACCACGTAACTAGGGTTTCCTTAATGGGTTAAACGTGGTTAACCCAACCCATCCAAGTACCAAGTTGGTTAAGTGTACCCAAGGTTCATGACTTAACCCTACCAACCCATCGTGTTTCATTGGTTAAGTATTCAAGCGGTCCATGACTTAACCCTAATCACGAGGCATTAATTAATTAATGCGCCTTAACCTCTCACATTAGACTTTGTTGTGGTTACTAGTTAAGCCGGGCGGGTCCGGGTAGCTTTACACCACAACTTGGTCTAACCTCGGGTTCAAGGTACAACATGACCAACTTCTCACATTGGGTCCTATTGTTTGTAGCAACTAGTTAAGCCGGTCGGTTCCGGGTAGGTTTACGCTACAAACTCAACCCAACCTCGAGTTGGTCACACTTATCTTTTCTAAGTGTCATGTCCACCATGTTTCCAAAACATGTTACAAATTTTCAAGCAATTGGGTAGACCTAACTTAATAGGTAAATTCCCAATGGGTAGACCTAACTTAATAGGTAAATTCCCAAGCTTATGTTTTTATGTCTTTTAAGTTTACCCAACCCCAAACGCAATCCCATCGCTTACATATCGCAATAGCGCATAAAGGATAGAAAGAGGGAACTTGGCATAATCATGACATAAAGGTGTTGAAGCCACAAGTTCAACATGGTGGCATATGAAATGTACATATGTTCATATACTTGCATATTACATTTTAGGCCTCAAAAGCATGCATAAAACCAAACTTAGTATATTGGTGATACATTGTGATAAATGACATGTAAAAATGGCCATAAGTTCGCATTTAGCCTCACATGCAAGTTATCATAAGGGATATGATAACTTACATGTTGCCAAAATGCAACCTTTAGCATAAAGCTTGAAGCTTTATGTTCATAAGCCCAAGATAAGCTTGCATAACATGATAACATGAGCCAAATGATCAACCCAAACTTGCATAACATAACTTGCATATCATATGGCAAACTTGCATATCAAACTTGCATAACATAACTTGCATATCATATGACAAACTTGCATATCAAACTTGCATAACATAACTTGATAAACTTGCATTTCATAGCATAGTAAACTTGCATATCATACATGATAAACTTGCATATCATAGCATAGTAAACTTGCATATAAACTTGCATATCATACATTTAACTTTAGAGTTTAAGTATGAAAGTAGAATAGGGCTTACAATGCTTATGAGGACTCAAATGAGTATAGCAAATATAAGAAAGCCCTTATGCAACCAATTAAACCCAAAATGCAAGCAAAACCCTTGAGCCAAAATGATCAAAACTCTTCCTTTATGATGCAAATATAGAAACTTGACTTGAATGCAAGCTAATGATGCTCATACAAGTTTGAAAACACTTGTATGCATGGAAAATCACTTAGAAATTGATTTAGGAATTTTATGAAGAGAGTGGAGGCCATGAGAGGATTGATTTTGCCATAGTTTAGTTACTAGAATGAATAATGATGATTTAGGGTAGGTTAGGGTCTTATTTATAGATTAGGCAAGTGTTTTAGGCCATAGGATTAAACCCTAGTTCCAATCTCAGCCCTCAAAACCGAATCTGGCCCCCAAGCTCAACACAATCTCTAAATGGTGCACCAGGCTAAACAGCCCGGCTGGACCAAGTCGACAGCCAAGTCGACAGGGCTGTCGACTTGGGTCCAACCAAGTCGACTCCCAAGTCGACAGGGCTGTCGACTTGGGTGTTCTGGCGGGAATTCTCCCGCCTGGCCCAAACTGGCCCAAATTTTCAAATTCAAACTTGAATTTGAAATCTGTTTTTGCTTTGGAATTTTCTGAAAACTTCGTTGGGCCTTAATCGGGTCATACGGACTCCGATTTTCGAAAACTCGGACTCTATTTTGCGTATTTTTCCGAGACGAACGCAATGGCATAGCCCGTTTCCCTTGATTCAGATTTTTGAATTAAATTCTGCCTCGATTTACGTTATAACAGGTTATTGAAAATACGGGTTGTTACATTCTCCCCTCCTTAAAGGATTTCGTCCCCGAAATCTTCAAGTTAGGAAGAACGTATCCTACCATCCAACATCCATCTACTCAAAACATCATCCACGAGCAATCATTGTCCTTACAAGATTCTAAATGTTGTATGAACATATGCAAAGGTGTGTGTATATGTACTTATCTAATGCAAATATCATCAATGCAAATTATGTTAGTGAAATGAATCCATATGTATGCAATTCCTAACATAATGTATAACATCTATATGTGTGCACATAACATACATCCATATGCAACATCCATGTGATAGCACAAAGAATTTTCATCCATGAATAAGCATAAACACTCATGCATCTGCAATATGAGGAGTGTGTGAGCCGATCTAGTGCCTAACGTGTATAATGCATCCACGAGTAACCACTTGCAACCACGTGCAACCATCAAGCATAACATGTTTCAAACACATGTTTCATCCAAAGGGTTTCTACCTAAGGTTCTCATGACAAGATTAACACGATATACTAGATAATCCAGACAAACATGGATAGCAAAAGATATGCTACAAAGAGATCGGGAAGATAAGCAGGATATACTCCTCTTTCGGATTACAAGAAATCCCTTCCTAACCCAATCCATATTCTATAAAAGCCCAAAAGGTTTAGTCAACCTAACGGACCCCCTTCAAACCCTGACATGTATTTCTAGCCAATAAGTCATATCTCCCGACAGAAATAGGATCGAAAATGGGACCGAGAGGATATACATAAAAAGATAATATGCGAGTAAGTTCCACAGGAAAACAAGGATCAAGGATATACTCTTAGAAAGAGATATGATGCGCGCATCTAGCCTTCAATCTTCTAAGTCACGTTTCCTTGAGCTTAACTCCACTGTGCTTTGACCGTCTTTTACCTCATGATTTCTTAGCTTCTTAACTCTTATTTCCAAATATGAGTTGGAACCCATTTCATTGTCGCCTCCCGTCTTCCCTTTTCACTTACTCTTCTTATCATTCTTGGCTATGACCTCATGGTTTCATGCAAGCTCTCCAAAATTCACTAGTGAATCCTGGATCTCGTTTACTTACCATAAAGTATTCCACGCAGCAGAACTTTTCCCGAAAATACCAATCCATGTTGCCAATGAACCATCCGCCTGCGAATGATAGGCCGTGCTTAGATTCAGTTACTTGCCCATGACTTTCCGTAGACTATCTCAAGACTGGCTGAGTCATGGTTACTAACTATACTTTAGGGAACCTCGTGCAACTTCTTTATTTCTTGAAAGTAAACTGTCGCTAGCTATGACGGTGTCCTTTCGCTCTTTACCGGAGTGAAATGAGCACTCTTCGTGAGTCTACCTGCTATGACCCACATGCTCGTATTCCCTTTCTTGATCTAGGCAGTCCATCCACGAAATCCTTCGTGACGCTTTTCCCCCTTCCATTGCGGGGACCTCCAATGGATATAACAGCCCACCGGGCTTCTATGACTCGGCCTTTAATCTGTTGGCACAACATGCACCTTGGGACAAACTCGGCCACCTCCTTGGGTGAGGTGCATCTTCAAGAACCTTCTTTCTCTCATCGTGTCTTAGCCATCCCTTGTCATCTATAGCGAGGTGACTTACCATCTCGCCTCGAGTCAACTTGTCCATGATCTCTACTAACTGCGGGTCTTCTTTCTGTGAAGTCCCTACTTGATCCAGAAGGGTAGGTCTAAACTCAAGGGATGCTAACTAACTAACTAAACTGAGAGAACTTCTTACTTCAATTGTCCTCGTCGGAGCTTTTCGGTTTTGAACCGCGACCACTTTAGCAGGATCCACCACTAAGCCTTGCTTAGAAACTATATGCCCAAGAAATCTAACTCCTTTTTCTCTAAAATGACATTTGGAGGACTTGGCTTTCAACTGATGCGCTCTAAGCGTATCCATCGCCTCCACGAGATGCCTTGCATGCTCTTCCTCATCCTTAGAGAAGATCAGAATATCATCTACGAAGACCACGACAAACTTGTTCAAGAACTCCCTGAACACCCTACTCACCAAGTCCACGAAGTAGGCAGGTGCATTAGTCAAACCGAATGGCATGACCAGCCATTCTAAGAATCCATCTGGAGTTCTGAACGCAGTCTTGTCTATACTATCTTCAGCTACCCTGAGCTGATGGAATCCAGTAGCAAGATCAAGAGAAAACAGATGTTCCTACAAGCTGATCGAACAAATCATCGATCCTTGGTAATGGTTGTCTTTTCTCTTTGTTTAACTCACGATAATCAACACAAAGTCGAAGAGAACCATCTGCCTTGGTAATAAATACCACAGGCGCTCCCCATTCAGATATACTTCATCTAATGAAGTTCTTCTCAAGCAACTCCTTGACTTGCTTACTTAGCTCCCGCCTTTCACGCGGAGCCATGTGCCGAACGGGCAAAGAAATCGGCTTTGCATTATCCACCAGATAAATGCGGAAATCAATCTCTCGCTTAGGGGGCAACCCCCTAACTTCATCGAAAACATCCGGATACTCTCGAACCACTCTCACAGACTGAAGAGTTTCCATTGACGAGTCGAGTGATTCCAGATAGCACAACATGACGGGACCTCTCGGATCACAAGAAATCTCTAGGGTGTTTCCGAGGCGAGTCACGAGCCTTACAACCCTATGCTCACAATAAAGAATGGCTCCATATCTGGACAGCCAATCCATGCCCAATATCAATCCGTATCCCCTGAAACCAAGAACATAAGCACTGCACAAGAACTCTACACTCAGTATAGAGATCCTCAAATCCCCACATATCATAGACAAATGGGCGGAACCCCCAATAGGATTTGAGACACAAACGGGATCATCTACCAAGCTAGTACTAAGGTGCAAACAATCAACAAGATCAGATGAGATAAAGCTATGCGATGCACCAGAATCAAACAAGGTACGAACTGGAAAATCAGAAATATATACAAGGCTCTCAACAGAAATACTACCTCGATCGGGAACTGGAGCGGTATTGAGAGCATGAACTTGCCCTCCTGAAGGTCCAGCACGCTGAGTCTGACCCTGGCCTTGCCCTTGCTTCTTCGGGCAATCCCTACTGAAATGTCCAGTCTCACCGCAGAAAAAGCATTCACCATTATTCCTTTTCCTCTTCTTACACTCCTTAATAAGATGCCCAACTAAACCGCAATAATAGCACTTTCCCTTTTTGTTATTGCCCTTGTTGTTGTTCCCCTTGTTGCCTTGACCCTTGTTCTTGTTCTGATTGCCTTGACTGCTCTGACCGCTTGGATTACCCTGATTTTCTTTCCATTGGGAATCAGTCTTCTTGGCTTGAGTATCATTCATCTTGATCTCCTTCTTGTCACTCCTATTCTCTTCATTGAGTAGGGCCATATTCACCAAACTCTCGAAAGTTGCCCCCAAGGGTATATGAGTCATGGCTAAACCATGTAATGGCTCGTTTAATCCTAGAGCAAAGTATAGGGCCTTCTTCGGAGCTGTGTTAACCAAGTCTAAACTGACCCGAGCCAGTTGATTAAACTTATCTATGTATTCCCTAATAGTCATGTCCCCTTGCTTCAGTGATAGGAACCTTAGTCCAAACTTTCCCCGAAAGTCATCCCAAGTCTCAATTGGCCTAGTAGCGGTGGTGACCACCCACCAACGTGCAGCTTCTTCCTTTAGCAACCACACTGCTAATAAAACCTTCCTACGGTCACCTATATCAAAGAAGGCAAAAAGATCTTCGGTTTCTTTCAACCAATTCCTTGCCTCTACATAAGTCTCGGTTCCAAAGAAATTCTTGCAACCCATCGCCTTAAAATCTTGGCAAATCTTTGCGAAGTCAGTTTGAGGATGCTGAGGGGAAGGAGGAAGAGGAACCTCAGCAACAGGAGGAGGAGGAACATCAACTACCGGAGGAGGAGTAATATTTGCGGGGCCGGCTTCGGTCGCCCTAGCCTCCAAAAGTCTCCTATACCAACCAGGTACGTGTAGTCCCTACGGAATGGCAAAGTTATTGGCCATACTGAAAACGAAGAAAAAGACATATTCAGAATGGAGAAAAACGAAGGAATTTTGCTAATGGCTTTTTGGGGAATAGCCTTTAAAATAAACTAGACTTTTCTTTGGAAAATACTTTATACTTGGTTTTGAAAATAGTTTTTCATAAGTTTTCTAAAAACCTTTTTGTTCCTTCTCGTAAACCATATGCTCTGATACCAAATGTAACACCCCGCCTCCGCCAGGGTGACTCTTGCAAGCACTCTGACTTTGAAGGGGCGTTTGAATCAGGTAAACATGCATAATGATATATCAAGGCAGAACAAGAACATATTTATATATGTAAACAGAGTAAATAACATAGATAAAACAGCGGAAGATTTCAAACCATTTCAAAACATGTCTGGTACAACATAATGTCAATTTTCCAAATACACAAGTCTAGATAAAAACAACATTTCTGAAAAACTGAAATACATAAGTACTATCCCCAAAATAAGTGAAAACCATAGCTAGCTTCATGTCAAAACCGTACATGAGCTGAAATCCCACAAGCAATCAGAAATCCAAGCTAAGCTCCAATATTCCCTCCCTGAGAACCTGGGGGGGGGGGGGGAAACGGAAGAAAAGAGGCGAAAGAAAACAGGTCAGTCAAAAAGACTGAGTAAGCCCTACTACAATCAATGTAAACTGATAAAGTTAACTGGCATGAGCAGCAGGGATGAACATAAGGATAACAACAATACTAGCATGATGATGAACTAACAAGGTAGATAAAGGTGTCATCGCATAATCAGGATTAAGGTTTTGCACCATAGGTGTACTAGCAAACTAACATGACTTGAATAAACAAGTATTGATCCCTTGGCCCAAGCTTTGGCCCAATAACATGAAGTGACCCCAATACGAGGTCCAAAGTGTGAACAAGAAGTGATCCCCAGGCCCAAGTTTTGGCCCAACATCATGAATGACCCAAACCAAGGTCCAACTAGCACGGTCTAGTCGATCGGCTCCCTATAAGCCTAACTCGTCAAGTGTCTGTGTCATACGGCCCAACTACGAAGTGTAGCTAAACTGTGCTAGGTCCACCCTAGGGTGTATCAAGTCCTAGGGTGTCAACCACTGACACAAATCAATGCACACACAGTCTAAACCTACTGGTGCCCGTGCCTGCTTTTTCAACTCCGGACCATGTGCACGACCATGACCCGTCTGAACCTACACCGGCGCACCTACTCAGCCGTCGTTTTGGTCGCTTACATGTCAACCCAGTAATCGTGCCCCTCCCTAGCCTAGTCCCTAGGGTATCATGATACAACTAAGAGGGTTACTGGTGCAAAGGACCACGTAACTAGGGTTTCCTTAATGGGTTAAACGTGGTTAACCCAACCCATCCAAGTACCAAGTTGGTTAAGTGTACCCAAGGTTCATGACTTAACCCTACCAACCCATCGTGTTTCATTGGTTAAGTATTCAAGCAGTCCATGACTTAACCCTAATCACGAGGCATTAATTAATTAATGCGCCTTAACCTCTCACATTAGACTTTGTTGTGGTTACTAGTTAAGCCGGGCGGGTCCGGGTAGCTTTACACCACAACTTGGTCTAACCTCGGGTTCAAGGTACAACATGACCAACTTCTCACATTGGGTCCTATTGTTTGTAGCAACTAGTTAAGCCGGTCGGTTCCGGGTAGGTTTACGCTACAAACTCAACCCAACCTCGAGTTGGTCACACTTATCTTTTCTAAGTGTCATGTCCACCATGTTTCCAAAACATGTTACAAATTTTCAAGCAATTGGGTAGACCTAACTTAATAGGTAAATTCCCAATGGGTAGACCTAACTTAATAGGTAAATTCCCAAGCTTATGTTTTTATGTCTTTTAAGTTTACCCAACCCCAAACGCAATCCCATCGCTTACATATCGCAATAGCGCATAAAGGATAGAAAGAGGGAACTTGGCATAATCATGACATAAAGGTGTTGAAGCCACAAGTTCAACATGGTGGCATATGAAATGTACATATGTTCATATACTTGCATATTACATTTTAGGCCTCAAAAGCATGCATAAAACCAAACTTAGTTTATTGGTGATACATGGAGATAAATGACATGTAAAATGGCCATAAGTTCGCATTTAGCCTCACATGCAAGTTATCATAAGGGATATGATAACTTACATGTTGCCAAAATGCAACCTTTAGCATAAAGCTTGAAGCTTTATGTTCATAAGCCCAAGATAAGCTTGCATAACATGATAACATGAGCCAAATGATCAACCCAAACTTGCATAACATAACTTGCATATCATATGGCAAACTTGCATATCAAACTTGCATATCATATGACAAACTTGCATATCAAACTTGCATAACATAACTTGATAAACTTGCATTTCATAGCATAGTAAACTTGCATATAAACTTGCATATCATACATGATAAACTTGCATATCATAGCATAGTAAACTTGCATATAAACTTGCATATCATACATTTAACTTTAGAGTTTAAGTATGAAAGTAGAATAGGGCTTACAATGCTTATGAGGACTCAAATGAGTATAGCAAATATAAGAAAGCCCTTATGCAACCAATTAAACCCAAAATGCAAGCAAAACCCTTGAGCCAAAATGATCAAAACTCTTCCTTTATGATGCAAATATAGAAACTTGACTTGAATGCAAGCTAATGATGCTCATACAAGTTTGAAAACACTTGTATGCATGGAAAATCACTTAGAAATTGATTTAGGAATTTTATGAGGAGAGTGGAGGCCATGAGAGGATTGATTTTGCCATAGTTTAGTTACTAGAATGAATAATGATGATTTAGGGTAGGTTAGGGTCTTATTTATAGATTAGGCAAGTGTTTTAGGCCATTGGATTAAACCCCAGTTCCAATCTCAGCCCTCAAAACCGAATCTGGCCCCCAAGCTAAACACAATCTCTAAATGGTGCACCATGCTAAACAGCCCGGCTGGACCAAGTCGACAGCCAAGTCGACAGGGCTGTCGACTTGGGTCCAACCAAGTCGACTCCCAAGTCGACAGGGCTGTCGACTTGGGTGTTCTGGCGGGAATTCTCCCGCCTGGCCCAAACTGGCCCAAATTTTCAAATTCAAACTTGAATTTGAAATCTGTTTTTGCTTTGGAATTTTCCGAAAACTTCGTTGGGCCTTAATCGGGTCATACAGACTCCGATTTTCGAAAACTCGGACTCTATTTTGCGTATTTTTCCGAGACGAACGCAATGGCATAGCCCGTTTACCTTGATTTAGATTTTTGAATTAAATTCTGCCTCGATTTACGTTATAACAGGTTATTGAAAATACGGGTTGTTACAAAAGTGCCTCCGGTTTCGTTCAGACCTAGAACGGACTTGTAAATGGATGGTGTGTCTGACATTGTATTCCTTTATATCGTATTCGTTGATCTCTGCTAACTATATATCTGTTTGGCGGCGGGGAATTTATTCTCTTGCTTAACGCCCTTCTCTGAGACATACGAGCTCAGAGGTTATATATTGGCAGAAATCAGTGGTACGATATGGATTGATAGTGTGGCATGCTGAGATGCAGTGATCCAGACTTTTGTTGAAAAGCAAAGTTTGGTGGATGATGATCAAAGCGCAGCTTTAATATAGCATGGCTTTGTGTATAGCGTTGATTCGCAAGCCTCACACCCCGGTATGGTGGAAAACTGATGGTTTGATCAGTATGCTTTTTAATGGATGGGCGCCTTAGTGGTGCCGTGGATTCGGTCGACCGAGAGGAGCTTAGTGCTCTGGGATATATAGAGTAAGCGGTGTTTTCTCTCGCTGGGACGTAAGCCGCGGTGATACTCTGGTCCCAGATGTGCGGATGTGCAGACGGTGTTTTCTCTTGCTGGGACGTAAGCCGTGGGGAATTACACTATGCGATTGATCTTTCGAATCAGGAGCCACCATGATGGAAATCCAATTTCCAATACGTGTATTGCGGTTTTAATTGTAGAACTAGTATGGCGACATGATATATGGTACCCATGCCGTCTACGATTGATATTTATGATTGAAATTGTTTTGACACTATACACTTATTATAGTATCAAATGGTTTGATTTTTAAAATGTACCAAGCATGTTTGGCTATTATAAGGGAAAACTCTATTTTCCGGTTGCGTTGCATTGTGTGATGGGACCTGGGTCTTATAATAGCTTCATTTTTAGAAAAGCATTGCGCTATTTACTTATATGCACTGGTATTCTTGGGAGGAAACCCGTTCCGTGTTATACGGCGTGGTCCCTTGATTTACCTAACTTTAAAATAAAGATTTACAACTGTTTTAGTTCTCACACCAGTCACATGACTGACCTAGAGTTTATTGTTTTAACCTAAACTCTGGGTGCCCTTATTTTCGACACGGGTAGCTAGTAGTTTTGGTTTTGTAGATTTATATTCACAGGATCCTGGTTTACAGCTGGAATGATATCCGGAAAGCTTTGTATCCGTATATCTCTTCTAGTTGTGTATTGTATTATTTTCCGCTGCGATGGAATTAAATGTAATTTAAATCTCTGATATTTCTGTGTAATATTTATTCATACTCTGTATATTCTTGTAATCTGATGCATTGTTGTAATATACAATGAAATGTTCTCCCGTCTGCGTTCTTTTGTGGCTTGTTCTCGAACTATCCGCGCTTTCCTTTACGGGGAAGTTACGGGTTTTCACAGTTGGTATCAGAGCTTTGGTTTACAAAGCTCAGAGAACAAGACACATTAGAACCATACGAAAGAATTCATCAGAGATTGGATTAGTAATGTCCAACGAGAATGACTCGTTAGAGATGGGATCAGTAGTATCCTAGAACGAGTGTGAAGAGTATATTTTTGAAAATGAAAACAAGTTTTGTTTTGAAAATTTAAATCAATTATTCGTATTTGATTATTTATTTATATTGATTTGGACATTCCAGTATATAAAGATTTTGCGTATACGTCTGATCCGCGTATATTTGAAGTTTTAATATACTGGATAGATATAGAATCACACTCTAGTCGCCCGGGGATGATACTGATAATTGTGATCACATTATCAGTGTTTATATTCGAGTGACGAAAGTGAGATTTCTATATATTTCCTATTGACTGGTGTGAGAACCAAAATTAGATAGGGCTTATTGTTGTGATTTTGCATCAAAAATCTGATTTTTAGAATATATATCAAAGTTATGAATTTGAAAAGCTAATCAACTAATTGATTGATGGTTGTGTTGTTTGATTACTGTTTTGATTAATTGAAATTTTAACCATATAGCCAATTTGATCAAATAATGAGTTGTATTGGAAATTTGGTCGCATTTGCTTGCATACATGTATTTTCATTGAACAGGTCATAGCAAGGAGGCTAGAGCAGAGAAATAAAATTGTTTGCCCAACAAATAGGTACATGTTTACTATAATCTAATGTTTTGTTTGGGTGATGATGATTTTATGAGCCTATTGGCTAGCCGCTTGGCTTTTTCTTTTTCTTTTTGAGATCAGAGGGCCTATATGGCAATTTCGGGATTTTCCCGGTGCTCCCGGTGCAGGGGAGGTTATGGCGAAATTTTTCGAAAATTTAGGGTGCTAGCCAAATTTTTGAAAAATTTGAAAAGTTCTTAGAAACTGAAAAGTTGAAGAACTTAAGCCGTAACGAAAATAGGGAAAGTTGAGTTGGTATTTAAAACAACTTTCGGCTTCGTTCCTTTTCGGGGACGAAAAGTTTTAAGTGGGGGAGATTGTAATAACCCGGAAATCTGGGCCAATTTAATTTTTTTTATTTTGGCCAATTTAGTAAATTTTGATTATTTAAAATGAATTATTTTAAATAAAACCGACGGGAAATTTATTTTGAATATAATTCGAATGTATATATTATATACGTTGTTGTTAGAATATAAATATTTATTTATATTTATAAAAGGAATTGAAAATGGCGCGGTAGTTCGATAATTTGATTTCAAACTTCAATTGAATGTACCGGGTGCAAAACAATCCGGATTTTAATGAAACCAAAAATAATAGCATCTAATTGAAAATATCTTTCCAACGAATCCAAAAAATTGAAATTTCATAGCGGGAATCAAAAGATATGCCCAGTTGAAAATTCTGAATAGTCGTTATGGAATTCAAGCCCTTAAAAATGGAAATTTTGCAAACAACCTCGGATTTCGACGAAACCACTTTTGTTGGATCCGTGATGTAAAGTTATTACTAGATTTCAATTTTTGTAATTTTTCGAATCAATATGTGAGCGTGGCAAAGGAAAACGCGTTTGACCAGTTTCAGTTGATTTTAATCGACTGGAAAATAGCCATTTTTCAAACGGTCTCAGAATTCGATGAAATTGGTTTTGTTAGGACCGTATCGTCAATATGAAGCTAGAAAATATTTTTCTGGAATTGTTCGAGTCAGTATGTGGCCCCGGTAAATTGAAATGCACGTTCAAATTCAATATATAGAGTTATATGTTGATTTTGACGAAAACTGATCGAAACGATCGAATCAGCATACGATACATATCCCATTGTGTTCGGAGTGGGGGTAATTAGCTATGGACGACAGGCGGTGGGCTCGATTTCGAGGTCGAAAATAAATGTTGCTTTTTGAAATTTAATAATTAATTAAATAAATAAATATATATACATACCTTTTTACACTCACTCCCCCCTCACTCCTTTCTCACTTCAGCAGAAAAAAAAAGATAAAAAAAGGGGCCCGACGGTTTTTTGCGATCGATGGAGGTCGTCGCCTCCTCCAAGACCGCCGCCGCCCCGATCTCTCCCCCTTCCTCTTCTCTTCCGCGCACCCCCCTTCAGCCCTCACGAGAAACCCCTAATCCTGATCGATCCGCACCCCTGCACCCGCCGTCATCGCGCCTCACCCTCCAGACCGCAATCGCCACCTCCGCCATTCTCTCAGCCGCCGCGAGCAGCTCCGAGGCTAACGAGCTCCAGACCAGTAGAAACCCCCATCCCTTTTTCTCTAGTTCATCGATGCAGCCACCCCGATCGAAGACCAGCACCCCCACCTCGTCAATGACAGCAAGCTAAGACCCTCAGCCTCCGACAAGCAGCAAACCAGCCCCGTTTTTGGATACAACGCAGCGAGTTATCCGATGAATGAAACCCTAGAAATGTAAGTCTCCTAATTTGAAAGCTATGATTTTTTTTATATATAAAGGTTTGATTTTTATGCATGTAAAGATTAAATTTTTATGCGAATAAAGATTAGATTTTTATCATAGTAAAGGCGAGATTTTTATTATAAAGATAGGATTTTTATTATGTAAACATCATTATATAAGTGAAAGGATTATATTTTTATTTATAAAAATATGATTTTTATATTTTAGAAAGAATAAAAATTCGATTTTTATATATTGAATAGCAAAGTAAAAATTCGATTTTTATATATTGAATAGCATAGTAAAAATTCGATTTTTATATATTGAATAGCATAGTAAAAATTCGATTTTTATATATTGAATAGCATAGTAAAAATTCGATTTTTATATATTGAATAGCATAGTAAAAATTCGATTTTTATATATTGAATAGCATAGTAAAAATTCGATTTTTATATATTGAATAGCAAAGTAAAAATTCGATTTTTATATATTGAATAGCATAGTAAAAATTCGATTTTTATTTATTGAATAGCATAGTAAAAATTCGATTTTTATATATGTAGTGGCCACGGGCAACGAAAGAGATGAAAGGCGAGAACGACGAAGATTTCTACATAAGAAGTGTCGTGGAGTTGGGATAGCTATCGGTGAGAACTTCTCACTCTTCAATTTCTTTTTCTAGTTATATATATACTAGGATGCAGACGGTGTTTAGTAGCACCCGATACCCGTCATCCACAAACCATGGATGGCTTGTTTGTTTAATTGTTTGGTTGTGTAGTTGGCTAGATTATTTGGTTTGAATTGAATTGTTTGTTGAAATGGAATGGATTTGATTGATGTGTGAATGGCGTGGGCCTTCACTAGACCGAAGATAAGGCTAGGCCTTGTCCCGTTTCTAGTATCGTGCCGTTATGCCGCCGAAATTTTCTAAAATATGTTAGAAAAATAAAAATATCATTTTATTGAATAAATTAACCGAATAGAATAGTCATAGTTTGAATAAAATATTTTGATCGTTAAAAATATAATTTTAACGTGGAAGTGAATAAAATAAAATATTCATTTGCAAACCGGACGGTTTGTTTATGTACACCTATTTGAAGGACATTGATTGGGTCGATAAATTTTACACATCGCCCAACTGCACAAATAGAATCTGTGTTTATTGATTTGAAACCCCACACGGGTGTTGGGATGAAATTTGAAGTTCACTCATCCTGATTGATTAAATATGCCGATCGATTGATTGACAGGCTATTACACGCGTTAGATATCTATATTTGATGCTTATGTAGTGTAGTGCACTTTGGATGATGGTTGATTATTTATCATTGCTACTATATACATGTGTTGAATGGAATCCATATAATTAACTTTATATGGTAATTGATTGGGCCTCCTTCCAATTTAGAAAATGAAGAACATTATAAAATAAAGGTTCATGTGTTGACAGTACTCATCCGTTGAGATTGGTCATGTGTTGAACAAAATATTTTAACAATAAAATTTACATCTTTATCAATATAAAATAAAGGTTCATGTGTTGACAGTACTCATCCGTTGAGATTAGTCATGTGTTGAACGAAATATTTTAAAAATAGAAATATTTGAAATAGAAATATTTGAATAGGAAATATTTGAAAAAGAAATATTTGAAATAGAATATTTGAAAATAGAAATATATGAAGCCGTGTTGATTAGATTGACGCCATTTTGACGTGAACGATACTTATATCGATTTTATTCATTTTAAAATGAATATTGAAAAGTGATTTAGAAATCGAATATTTTGAAATGAAAATTGAATTTAAATTAAATAGAAAACGAATTTGATTTCAGTTGAATATATAACGAATTTGATTTCAATTGAATATAAAACCAAATTGAATTCAAATTGAATAGAAAATCAAATTGAATTCAAATCGAATAGAAATGAATTTGAATTGAATCGACTAGAAAATGAATTTGAATTGAATCGACTAGAAAACAAATTTGAATTGAATCGAATAGAAAACAAATTTGAATTGAATCGAATAGAAAACAAATTTGAATTGAATCGAATAGAAAACCAATTCGAAATGAATTGAATATAAAACGAATTCGAAGTGAATTGAAACCAAATTCGAATTGAATTGAAAACGAATTGAAATGAATTCAAATTGAATTGAAATTTGAATTGAATAGAAATGGATTTTAAAACGAATTTATAAAGAAAAATTCAATTTTGATTTGAATTTGAAATAAAGGTTGAAATTGTTTTTGAAACGAATTCAAAACTATTTATAAAATTCGTTTTAAATAGGAATCGACGAAATATATATTATATATATTATATATATAATATAATGGCCTGAATAGAACGCGCCGCGCCGCGGCAGTTCGTGAATTTCGACCATTTACTTCAAACAGACATTACGGGAGATCCGACCGTCGGATTCTCCTAAAACCGGAACCGTTGGGTTCGTATCGAAAAGAGCTTTCTAACGAATATTAGAAATTCAAAATCTAACGGTTGGATTTGGAGATACGTCCAAATCAAATTTGGAAAAGGTCGCTGTAAGTGCAGTTCGATGGCCGTTGATGGAAATCGACTGTACGGGCCTTGATAAAATTATTAAAAATAGTAATAATTTGTGTAGAATCATAAGAAATGATTTGGGGAAAATTAGGATGAAAACCTCCATATTTGAAAAGATAAAAATAGATTTTTATCGAAATGAACTAGTTTTGAATTGAAATTAAAACCCATTTATTTTTAAATAAATAAATCGGATTTGAAATGGGTTTTAAATAGAATTGATTTGTGGGTTTATCGTGAACAGTGTTTTAAATAACACTTGTTCTTTAACCCGATAATAAATAAGAATGTGATTTGGGTTTGTCGCGAACTGTGTTTTAAAAGACATTAGTTCTTTAACCCAGTAAAAGGAGTTTTAATGAATCTTCAATTAGATTGAAATGGGAATTGATAATTTAAATTATCAAATTTAGAAATTGAGCGAGAATGGAGTATCACCAGTTTTGCTCCAAAGCGGTAGTTAAATCTTTAATTAGGTTTGAACGTGAAATGGTAATTAATTTTACCGATAACACCGTGGTATTAAATATGGAGTATTGCCAGTTTTGCTTCATGGGATGAATAGGTTGGGATTGGAAAATAAAATAAATAATTACTTCAGTGTGGTTCGCTAATCCCGACTAGTTTGGAAAACCATAATTTGGTTTGAAATGACATCCAAAGGAAGATCAAAGAATAAATTCCAAAGAATTTATCTTTGATAAAATTAATAGGAACCTTTCCCTAAGAATGGGAAATTTAGAAACTAAATGTAGGTTAGCTAAGAAGGATGGTTTCCTGGGTATTGATCTGATGTTGGTTTCGGCCTTCGGGGTTAATATTTGGGGAATTGTTCTCTTGCTAATTTACGGTTAGTGACTGTTGAATTGGGACGAGGCGTATGCTGTGTTTAGGTAACATTTGTTTACTATACACGTGGGTTATTCGGGAAGGCCAGGTTTATACCCATTTTGAATAACCGATTCGACGAAAAGTCGAAGATGATGACGGTGGTCGAAGACCGAAAGTCTTCACATCGTTTGGGTGATTACTGATGATCTTGATTGGGCTGTACACCCAAGATGAGGGAATCAGTTAGTGGTCGTCCAGACGTACTTGGAGATCGACGGATATGCGAGGAAAGTGCCTCCGGTTTCGTTCAGACCTAGAACGGACTTGTAAATGGATGGTGTATCTGACATTGTATTCCTTTATATTGTATTCGTTGATCTCTGCTAACTATATATCTGTTTGGCGGCGGGGAATTTATTCTCTTGCTTAACGCCCTTCTCTGAGACATACGAGCTCAGAGGTTATATATTGGCAGAAATCAGTGGTACGATATGGATTGATAGTGTGGCATGCTGAGATGCAGTGATCCAGACTTTTGTTGAAAAGCAAAGTTTGGTGGATGATGATCAAAGCGCAGCTTTAATATAGCATGGCTTTGTGTATAGCGTTGATTCGCGAGCCTCACACCCCGGTATGGTAGTAAACTGATGGTTTGATCAGTATGCTTTTTAGTGGATGGGCACCTTAGTGGTGTCGTGGATTCGGTCGACCGAGAGGAGCTTATAAGTGCTCAGGGATATATAGAGTAAGCGGTGTTTTCTCTCGCTGGGACGTAAGCCGCGATGATACTCTGGTCCCAAATGTGCGGATGTGCAGACGGTGTTTTCTCTTGCTGGGACGTAAGCCGTGGGGAATTGCACTACGCGATCGATCTTTCGAATCAGGAGCCACCATGATGGAAATCCAATTTCCAATACGTGTATTGCGGTTTTAATTGTAGAACTAGTATGGCGACATGATATATGGTACCCATGCCTTCTACGATTGATATTTATGATTGAAATTGTTTTGACACTATACACTTATTATAGTATCAAATGATTTGATTTTTAAAACGTACCAAGCATGTTTGGCTATTATAAGGGAAAACCCTATCCTCCGGCTGCGTTGCATTGTGTGATGGGACCTGGGTCTTATAATAGCTTCATTTTTAGAAAAGCATTGCGTTGTTTACTTATATGCACTGGTATTCTTAGGAGGAAACCCGTTCCATGTTATACGGCGTGGTCCCTTGATTTACCTAACTTTAAAATAAAGATTTACAACTGTTTTATTTCTCACACCAGTCACATGACTGACCTGGAGTTTATTGTTTTAACCTAAACTCTGGGTGCCCTTATTTTCGACACGGGTAGCTAGTAGTTTTGGTTTTGCAGATTTATATTCACAGGATCCTGGTTTATAGCTGGAATGATATGCGGAAAGCTTTGTATCCGTATATCTCTTCTAGTTGTGTATTGTATTATTTTCCGCTGCGATGGATTTAAATGTAATTTAAATCTCTGATATTTCTGTGTAATATTTATTCATACTCTGTATATTCTGGTAATCTGATGCATTGTTGTAATATACAATGAAATGTTCTCCCGTCTGCGTTCTTTTGTGGCTTGTTCTCGAACTATCCGCGCTTTCCTTTACGGGGAAGTTACGGGTTTTCACAGTTGGTATCAGAGCTTTGGTTTACAAAGCTCAGAGAACAAGACACATTAGAACCATACGAAAGAATTCATCAGAGATTGGATTAGTAATATCCAACGAGAATGACTCGTTAGAGATGGGATCAGTAGTATCCTAGAACGAGTGTGAAGAGTATATTTTTGAAAATGAAAACAAGTTTTGTTTTGAAAATTTAAATCAATTATTCGTATTTGATTATTTATTTATATTGATTTGGACATTCCAGTATATAAAGATTTTGCGTATACGTCAGATCCACGTATATTTGAAGTTTTAATATACTGGATAGATATAGAATCACACTCTAGTCGCCCGGGGATGATACTGATAATTGTGATCACATTATCAGTGTTTATATTCGAGTGACGAAAGTGAGATTTCTATATATTTCCTATTGACTGGTGTGAGAACCAAAATTAGATAGGGCTTATTGTTGTGATTTTGCATCAAAAATCTGATTTTTAGAATATATATCAAATTTATGAATTTGAAAAGCTAATCAACTAATTGATTGATGGTTGTGTTGTTTGATTACTGTTTTGATTAATTGAAATTTTAACCATATAGCCAATTTGATCAAATAATGAGTTGTATTGGAAATTTGGTCGCATTTGCTTGCATACATGTACTTTCATTGAACAGGTCATAGCAAGGAGGCTAGAGCAGAGAAATAAAATTGTTTGCCCGACAAATAGGTACATGTTTACTCGACAAATAGGTACATGCTTACTATAATCTACTGTTTTGTTTGGGTGATGATGATTTTATGAGCCTATTGGCTAGTCGCTTGGCTTTTTCTTTTTCTTTTTGAGATCAGAGGGTCTGTATGGCAATTTCGGGATTTTCCCGGAGCTCCCGGTGCAGGGGAGGTTATGGCGAAATTTTTCGAAAATTTAGGGTGTTAGCCAAATTTTTGAAAAATTTGAAAAGTTCTTAGAAACTGAAAAGTTGAAGAACTTAAGCCGTAACGAAAATAGGGAAAGTTGAGTTGGTATTTAAAACAACTTTCGGCTTCGTTCCTTTTCGGGGACGAAAAGTTTTAAGTGGGGAAGATTGTAATAACCCGGAAATCTGGGCTAGTTTAAAAAATTTAATTTTGGCCAATTTAGTAAATTTTGTTTGATTATTTAAAATGAATTATTTTAAATAAAACCGACGGGAAATTTATTTTGAATATATTTCGAACGTATATATTATATACGTTGTCGTTAGAATATAAATATTTATTTATATTTATAAAAGGAATTGAAAATGGCGCGGTAGTTCGATAATTTGATTTCAAACTTCAAATGAATGTACCGGGTGCAAAACAATCCGGATTTTAATGAAACCAAAAATAATAGGATCTAATTGATAATATCTTTCCAACGAATCCGAAAAATCGAAATTTCATAGCGGGAATCAAAAGATATGCCCAGTTGAAAATTCTGAATAGTCGCTATGGAATTCAGGCCCTTAAAAATGGAAATTTTGCAAACGACCTCGGATTTCGACGAAACCACTTTTGTTGGATCCGTGATGTAAAGTTATTGCTAGATTTCAATTTTCGTAATTTTTCGAATCAATATGTGAGCGTGGCAAAGGAAAACGCGTTTGACCAGTTTCAATTGATTTTAATCGACTGGAAAATGGCCATTTTTCAAACGGTCTCAGAATTCGATGAAATTGGTTTTGTTAGGACCGTATCATCAATACGAAGCTAGAAAATATTTTTCTGGAATTGTTCGAGTCAGTATGTGGCCCCGATAAATTGAAATGCGCGTTCAAATTCAATATATAGAGTTATATGTTGATTTTGACGAAAACTGATCGAAACGATCGAATCAGCATACGATACATATCTCATTGTGTTCGGAGTGGGGGTAATTAGCTATGGACGACAGGCGATGGGCTCGATTTCGAGGTCGAAAATAAATGTTGCTTTTTGAAATTTAATAATTAATTAAATAAATAAATATATACACATACCTTTTTACACTCACTCCCCCCTCACTCCTTTCTCACTTCAGCAGAAAAAAAAAGAAAAAAAGGGGCCCGACGGTTTTCTGCGATCGATGGAGGTCGTCGCCTCCTCCAAGACCACCGCCGCCCCGATCTCTCCCCCTTCCTCTTCTCTTCCGCGCACCCCCCTTCAGCCCTCACGAGAAACCCCTAATCCTGATCGATCCGCACCCCTGCACCCGCCGTCACCGCGCCTCACCCTCTAGACCGCAATTGCCACCTCCGCCATTCTCTCAGCCGCTGCGAGCAGCTCCGAGGCCAACGAGCTCCAGACCAGTAGAAACCCCCATCCCTTTTCTCTAGCTCATCGACGCAGCCACCCCGATCGAAGACCAGCACCCCCACCTCGTCAATGACAGCAAGCTAAGACCCTCAGCCTCCGACAAGCAGCGAACCAGCCCCGTTTTTGGATACAACGCAGCGAGTTATCCGATGAATGAAACCCTAGAAATGTAAGTCTCCTAATTTGAAAGCTATGATTTTTTTTTTATATATAAAGGTTTGATTTTTATGCATGTAAAGATTAAATTTTTAAGCGAATAAAGATTAGATTTTTATCATAGTAAAGGCGAGATTTTTATTATAAAGATAGGATTTTTATTATGTAAACATCATTATATAAGTGAAAGGATTATACTTTTATTTATAAAAATATGATTTTTATATTTTAGAAAGAATAAAAATTCGATTTTTATATATTGAATAGCAAAGTAAAAATTCGATTTTTATATATTGAATAGCATAGTAAAAATTCGATTTTTATATATTGAATAGCATAGTAAAAATTCGATTTTTATATATTGAATAGCATAGTAAAAATTCGATTTTTATATATTGAATAGCAAAGTAAAAATTCGATTTCTATATATTGAATAGCATAGTAAAAATTCGATTTTTATATATTGAATAGCATAGTAAAAATTCGATTTTTATATATGTAGTGGCTACGGGCAACGAAAGTGATGAAAGGCGAGAACGATGAAGATTTCTACATAAGAAGTGTCGTGGAGTTGGGATAGCTATCGGTGAGAACTTCTCACTCTTCAATTTCTTTTTCTAGTTATATATATACTAGGATGCAGACGGTGTTTAGTAGCACCCGACACCCGTCATCCACAGACCATGGATGGCTTGTTTGTTTAATTGTTTGGTTGTGTAGTTGGCTAGATTATTTGGTTTGAATTGAATTGTTTGTTGAAATAGAATGGATTTGATTGATGTGTGAATGGCGTGGGCCTTCACTAGACCGAGGATAAGGCTAGGCCTTGTCCCGTTTCTAGTATCGTGCCGTTATGCCGCCGAAATTTTCTAAAATATGTTAGAAAAATAAAAATATCATTTTATTGAATAAATGAACCGAATAGAATATTCATAGTTTGAATAAAATATTTTGATCGTTAAAAATATAATTTTAACATGGAAGTGAATAAAATAAAATATTCATTTGCAAACCGGACGGTTTGTTTATGTACACCTATTTGAAGGACATTGATTGGGTCGATAAATTTTACACATCGCCCAACTGCACAAATAAAATCTGTGTTTGTTGATTTGAAACCCCACACGGGTGTTGGGACGAAATTTCAAGTTCACTCATCCTGATTGATTAAATATGTCGATCGATTGATTGACAGGCTATTACAAGCGTTAGATATCTATATTTGATGCTTATACAGTGTAGTGCACTTTGGATGATGGTTGATTATTTATCATTGCTACTATATACATGTGTTGAATGGAATCCATATAATTAACTTTATATGGTAATTGATTGGGCCTCCTTCCAATTTAGAAAATGAAGAATATTATAAAATAAAGGTTCATGTGTTCACAGTACTCATCCGTTGAGATTGGTCATGTGTTGAACGAAATATTTTAACAATAAAATTTACATCTTTATCAATATAAAATAAAGGTTCATGTGTTGACAGTACTCATCCGTTGAGATTAGTCATGTGTTGAACGAAATATTTTAAAAATAGAAATATTTGAAATAGAAATATTTGAATAGGAAATATTTGAAAAAGAAATATTTGAAATAGAATATTTGAAAATAGAAATATATGAAGCCGTGTTGATTAGATTGACGCCATTTTGACGTGAACGATATTTATATCGATTTTATTCATTTTAAAATGAATATTGAAAAGTGATTTAGAAATCGAATATTTTGAAATGAAAATTGAATTTAAATTAAATAGAAAACGAATTTGATTTCAGTTGAATATATAACGAATTTGATTTCAATTGAATATAAAACCAAATTGAATTCAAATTGAATAGAAAA
Source organism: Allium sativum (assembly GCA_030737875.1). NCBI lineage: Eukaryota > Viridiplantae > Streptophyta > Magnoliopsida > Asparagales > Amaryllidaceae > Allium > Allium sativum. The sequence goes on from CM060923.1 coordinate 245,236,415, forward strand.
CCAAATTGAATTCAAATCGAATAGAAATGAATTTAAATTGAATCGACTAGAAAATGAATTTGAATTGAATCGACTAGAAAACAAATTTGAATTGAATCGAATAGAAAACAAATTTGAATTGAATCGAATAGAAAACAAATTTGAATTGAATCGAATAGAAAACCAATTCGAAATGAATTGAATATAAAACGAATTCGAAGTGAATTGAAACCAAATTCGAATTGAATTGAAAACGAATTGAAATGAATTCAAATTGAATTGAATAGAAATGGATTTTAAAACGAATTTATAAAGAAAAATTCAATTTTGATTTGAATTAGAAATAAAGGTTGAAATTGTTTTTGAAACGAATTCAAAACTATTTATAAAATTCGTTTTAAATAGGAATCGACGAAATATATATTATATATATTATATATATATATAATATAATGGCCTGAATAAAACGCGCCGCGCCGCGGCAGTTCGTGAATTTCGACCATTTACTTCAAACAGACATTACGGGAGATTTGACCGTCGTATTCTCCTAAACCTGGAACCGTTGGGTTCGTATCAAAAAGAGATTTCTAACGAATATTAGAAATTCAAAATCTAACAGTTGAATTTGGAGATACGTCCAAATCAAATTTGGAAAAGGTCGTTGTAAGTGCAGTTCGATGGCCGTTGATGGAAATCGACTGTACGGGCCTTGATAAAATTATTAAAAATAGTAATAATTTGTGTAAAATCATAAGAAATGATTTGGGAAAATTTGGGATGAAAAACTCCATATTTGAAAAGATAAAAATAGATTTTTATCGAAATGAACTAGTTTTGAATTAAAATTAAAACCCATTTATTTTTAAATAAATAAATAAATCGGATTTGAAATGGGTTTTAAGTAGAATTGATTTGTGGGTTTATCGTGAACAGTGTTTTCAATAACACTTGTTCTTTAACCCGAGAATAAATAAGAATGTGATTTGAGTTTGTCGTGAACTGTGTTTTAAAAGACATTAGTTCTTTAACCCAGTAAAAGGAGTTTTAATGAATCTTCAATTAGATTGAAATGGGAATTGATAATTTAAATTATCAAATTTAGAAATTGAGCGAGAATGGAGTATCACCAGTTTTGCTCCAAAGCGGTAGTTAAATCTTTAATTAGATTTGAACGTGAAATGGTAATTAATTTTACCGATAACACCGTGGTATTAGATATGGAGTATTGCCAGTTTTGCTTCATGGGATGAATAGGTTGGGATTGGAAAATAAAATAAATAATTACTTCGGTGTGGTTCGCTAATCCCAACTAGTTTGGAAAACCATAATTTGGTTTGAAATGGCATCCAAAGGAAGATCAAAGAATAAATTCCAAAGAATTTATCTTTGATAAAATGAATAGGAACCTTTCCCTAAGAATGGGAAATTTAGAAACTAACTGTAGGTTAGCTAAGAAGGATGGTTTCCTGGGTATTGATCTGATGTTGGTTTCGGCCTTCGGGGTTAATATTTGGGGAATTGTTCTCTTGCTAATTTACGGTTAGTGACTGTTGAATTGGGATGAGGCGTATGTTGTGTTTAGGTAACATTTGTTTACTATATACGCGGGTTATTCGGGAAGGCCGGGTTTATACCCATTCTGAATAACCGATTCGACGAAAAGTCGAAGATGATGACGGTGGTCGAAGACCGAAAGTCTTCACATCGTTTGGGTGATTACTGATGATCTTGATTGGGCTGTACACCCAAGATGAGGGAATCAGTTAGTGGTCGTCCAGACGTACTTGGAGATCGACGGATATGCGAGGAAAGTGCCTCCGGTTTCGTTCAGACCTAGAACGGACTTGTAAATGGATGGTGTGTCTGACATTGTATTCCTTTATATTGTATTCGTTGATCTCTGCTAAATATATATCTGTTTGGCGGCGGGGAATTTATTCTCTTGCTTAACGCCCTTCTCTGAGACATACGAGCTCAGAGGTTATATATTGGCAGAAATCAGTGGTACGATATGGATTGATAGTGTAGCATGCTGAGATGCAGTGATCCAGACTTTTGTTGAAAAGCAAAGTTTGGTGGATGATGATCAAAACGCAGCTTTAATATAGCATGGCTTTGTGTATAGCGTTGATTCGCGAGCCTCACACCCCGGTATGGTGGTAAACTGATGGTTTGATCAGTATGTTTTTTAGTGGATGGGCACCTTAGTGGTGTCGTGGATTCGGTCGACCGAGAGGAGCTTAGTGCTCAGGGATATAGAGAGTAAGCGGTGTTTTCTCTCGCTGGGACGTAAGCCGCGGTGATACTCTGGTCCCAAATGTGCGGATGTGCAGACGGTGTTTTCTCTTGCTGGGACGTAAGCCGTGGGGAATTGCACTACGCGATCGATCTTTCAAATCAGGAGCCACCATGATGGAAATTCAATTTCCAATACGTGTATTGCGGTTTTAATTGTAGAACTAGTATGGCGACATGATATATTGTACCCATGCCGTCTACGATTGATATTTATGATTGAAATTGTTTTGACACTATACACTTATTATAGTATCAAATGATTTGATTTTTAAAACGTACCAAGCATGTTTGGCTATTATAAGGGAAAACCCTATCCTCCGGCTGCGTTGCATTGTGTGATGGGACCTGGGTCTTATAATAGCTTCATTTTTAAAAAAGCATTGCGCTGTTTACTTATACGCACTGGTATTCTTGGGAGGAAACCCATTCCGTGTTATACGACGTGGTTCCTTGATTTACCTAACTTTAAAATAAAGATTTACAACAGTTTTAGTTCTCACACCAGTCACATGACTGACCTGGAGTGTATTGTTTTAACCTAAACTCTGGGTGCCCTTATTTTCGACACGGGTAGCTAGTAGTTTTGGTTTTGCAGATTTATATTCACAGGATCCTGGTTTACAGCTGGAATGATATCCGGAAAGCTTTGTATCCGTATATCTCTTCTAGTTGTGTATTGTATTATTTTCCGCTGCGATGGATTTAAATGTAATTTAAATCTCTGATATTTCTGTGTAATATTTATTCATACTCTGTATATTCTTGTAATCTGATGCATTGTTGTAATATACAATGAAATTGTAATAACCCGGAAAATACGAGCCAATTTAAAATTTTTAAATTGGTTGTTTCAAAGGAATTTGAACAATTGAAATAGAATATTTCAATAAAATAGTAAGTTAGGAATAGTGAGCCAGTTTGAAAATTTGAATTCAAACTTTGACTGACTATGCAGGGTGGAAAATATAACGGATTTTAGTGAAACCAAAAATATTTAAATCTGTTATTCAATACCTTTCTAACGAATCTGAAAAATCGAAGTTTCATAACGGGAATCAAAAGTTATGGCCGAATGAATTTTCAGAAGAGTCGGTATATATAATATAGGCTTGGAAAATTGATATTTTGCATACGACCTCGGAATTCGACGAAACCACTTTTGTTGGGTCCGGGATGTCAAACTATTGCTAGGTTTCAAATTTCATAATTTTTGAAGCTAGTATGTGAGCGTGGCAAAAGAAAATGTGTTTGGTCGATTTCTGTTAAATTGGATCGACCAGAAAATGGCCATTTTTCAAACGACCTCAGAATTCGACGAAACTAGTTTTGTTGGGACCGTAGCGTCAAAACATAGCTAGAATTATTTTTCTGGAATTTTTCGAATCAGTTTGTGGCCCTGGCAAATTGAAATGTGCGTTTAGAGTTAAAAATTAAATGTTTTATACTTTAATTTGAAAAATAACTGACTGTAACGGTCGAATTGGCCTACGAAACATATCCCATTGTGTCCGGAATGGGGGTATTTAGCTAGGGGCGACAGTCGTTGGGTTTAAAAAGGAGTTCGTTTAAGAAAATACTATTTTAAAATTTTAATATAATCTCGGCCAATCATATTTTTTCTTCATAAATTTTAAAAAATAAAAAACGCGGAAAACCCCCGACCCCCCCCAGATCGAACGGCGGCTTCCTTCTCCGCCTTCTCTCCTCCAAATCTCCACATCCGCTCATCAAAACACCAGGGCCCTTTGGAGTTTTTCGTAGAGCTCGAGACGAGCTTCAAATCCATACCAACCTCGTCCAGCATCGTCGAGTATTTCGCCGGATCCGCTCCTCCAAAGTCCAGTCGTTCGGAGGTCAATTCCACCGCCCAGAGGCCGCCGAGTTCAACGCCGTGGGGCCCGCACGTGCGCCTCTCCTCCGCCTACAACCCTGCACCGGCCGATCATCCAACCGCTACACGGTTTGATCAAAAATCGCTGACCTAGTTTTGAAGCTTTCTGAAAGTGCGTTTTTCTTTGATCTGTACACTTTGAAAAATCATATCTTTTTGGTGTGTTGACGAAATTCGATGAAACAGGGAACATCGAGACCGCAAGGAAGCTCTCTACCCAACAGAAGAAGCTGCGGATTTTTCTGACATTGTATCGATTTTTAGCGCTCAGAAAACCAAGGCGAGAAATCTAAATTAACGTGAAATTGAATGGAAAATGTCGTGTATAATTTATATAAGCGAAATATAAATTACATACGTGTTGTATACCTCAGTACATGCGTAGTGTAAGCTATATGAGCGAAGTATGAATTTTTACATGCATAGAATAATTGATATATGTGTTGAAATGCTAGTGAAATATAGCAAATATATATATTATATATATATATATATACTCCCCTCGTCCACAAACCATGGACGATATTTATTGTGATGAATTGGTGTGAAATATTGGGTGAAAAATACGAATGGTTGAATAATTGTTTGTGGTTGATATTGTTTGGTTGTGGTTGAAAAATACCCATTGGTGATTGAAATGAATTGGAAATATTTGTGGAAATAAAAATAAACATGCCGCTTGCGTGCGAATTAGATGCATGAATCCCCATTGTCAAAAACCGCGAGGTTTTAAGGTAGAGCGAGGAGCCGTACTAGGGACGGTGCCGGTTTTAACTACCCTGCCGTTATGCTGCCGAAATTTTGAATAATCTTTGTGTGTTAGAATTATTTTCATATGTTGAAATTATTTTACATGCATTGAAATTAAAGCCATATATTGAAACTATGTCCATGTGTGGAAATATTCATGTGTTGAAAAGTGTTGTGTGAAAATAAAATTCATTCGTGAATGAATGAAGTGTTTAATCAATAAAAATCACATTTTTATATATCTATGAAGTATGCAAAATATTCGCCTTATATAAATAGTTTCAACAATCAAAATTTCATCTTTCTAATATGAACAACATAAATAAAATGTCCATGTGTGGAAATGCTCATTTGTTGAGAAGTGTGTGTGGTGGAAATATTCATGTGTTGAATAAAAAGATCGAACAATAAAAATTACATTTTTATTGAAACTATGAAGTGTTGAAACATCTATTTGTTGAATAAATATTATAAATGATAAAAATATCATTTTTATCATATGTGTGATATGCTAAAGATATGCGGACGTTGAAATAAATATTTGTGATAGAAATATTATTTTTAACATGCATAGGAACTAAATAAAATAGTCATGTGTTGAAATCTATTTTAGTTCGCCAAAATCATCATCTTTGAAATGTGAAGTGTTAAAAATAGCCACTTGTTCAAATAAACGTGAATGAGCTGAAATATACATTAACTAGCTAATGATATGATTTTAGCCTATGCATGCAACCTTCGAATGAATGGTGTTTTTAAACCGAAGCAAATCAAAAATGAAATTGAATGGAAAATGATAAATGTTAGAAATTGTATATATGTACATGCATATCTATTGAACAGGTTAAAGCAAAAGGGGCTAGAGAAGAGAAATAGAATTTTGTGCCCGACAAATAGGTACACATTTACCGCTTTGTTTGGGTGATGATTTTATGAGCCTGTTGGCTAGCCGCTTGGCTTTTTCTTTTTCTTTTTGATATGAGACGCCCGTGTGGCTATTTGGGAATTTTCCCAGACCCTCCCGTACAAAGGAGGTTATGGCGAAATTTTCCAAAAATTAAAGGCGTTAGTGAAATAATTGAAGTGGAAACGATATTGGAATTTTTGAATGAACTATATTTATATAAATATATAAATATAAATAGAATTAAAACGAAACGTGGCCGTGCAGTTCGTGTTTTGAAACCGTGATTTCAAACGACTAGTGCGGAAGATCCGACCATTGGATTTTCCCGAAACCTCAACCGTTGGGTTCGCCTTGGAAATATCTTTCCAACGGCACCAACTTTGTGAAGATCCGACGGTTGGATTGTCTGGAATGTTTAATTCAAAACTGAAGAAAAACAGCGCCAGAAACGATTATATTTATATATATATATAAATATAATTAAATTAAATCGAATAACGACGCTGCAGTTCGTAAATTGAAATCGTAACTTCAAATGGTTGGTGTGGAAAATCCGACCGTCGGATTTTCCCAAAACTGAAACCGTTGGATTCGTTTTGAAATGACCTTCCTAATGATGTAAAATTTGTGAAGATCCAACGGTTAGATTTTTAGATATGTGTAAAACAAAATTAGTGGAAAGCAGCGCTAGTGCATCGACACGACCTGAAACGTCGTTTAATTAAATATGGCCATTTTAAATTAAATAAAAATGGCGATATATCGTTATGAAGTGCTATAGACGATATAGAGTGGAAATAAACCAATTTTGTTGTGTTTGCTTGATATGTGATGGTTGAATGTATTTGACATAAAAATTATAACTAAATAACTGAAATGTGAATGTTGAATGGTCCAACCATGTGATTAATTGATTTGAAAATCTAAATAAACGTGGGTTATTTGAAAAGGCCGAGTTTATCTCATTTCAAATAATCGATCGACGTTGAGAAGTCGAAGAGTCGAAGACGGTTGAAGACCGACGATCTCCACATTGGATGGATGGGCGCTACTGATACTCGTGATTGGAGTAGCTACCATGAAGGAATTGAAGTAGTAGCCGTCCAAACATATTGTTGATTGTACGGATATGCGAGGAATTGGTGCCTCCGGTTTCGTTCAGACCCAGAACGGACTTGTAAATGGACTGTGTGTCTGACATTGGATTTTGTTCTGTGTTGATTGATCTCTGTTAAATATATATCTGTTTGGCGGCGGAGAATTTATTCTCTTGCTTAACGCCCTTCTCTGAGACGTACGAGCTCAGAGGTTATGTATTGACAGAAATCAGTCGCATGGAGTGGATTGCCTGTGTGGCATGCCTAAGTGGCATATGATCAAGGCTTCTGTTGCAAAGCAAAGTCTTGTGGTTGATGATCAAAGCATGGTCTGTGTGACGTAGCTTTGTGTATAACGTGAATTCGCGAGCCTCACACCCCGGTATGAGTCAAAAACGGGAGAAGGACCCAAGGAGTGCATGACGTTTCTTTCTAGCTATGGTGGTGTCAGTGACCTCCCAGCCCTGACATTTATATCTACTTTTCACCTGTGTGGTTGTTGGAATACGAGGCGCCTCGATTATAGGTCTGTAAGGACCGGGAAACGTGTGTTCAGGAATTGCCAATCCTCAAAAGTAAGAGAGGACCGGCCTTGGAGGATCCAGGGGATTGCTGTGTGCGGTCCCGAGACATTTGCTAGAGTGTCTCGAACGGAGAGGAGCTTGCCCCTTGCCTCGACTCATGAAGGAATCCAATTTCCAATACGAAATATGCGGTTGTGATTGTATTACTAGTATGGCGACATAGTGGTATGGGTCATTTATGCCGCCTATGATTGATATTTATGATTGAAATCGCTTTTGAAACATATATGCACTAGTAATAGTATCAAACACTTTTGTTTTATACGTATGAAGCATTTTTGGCCATTATAAGGTAAAAACTCTATCCTCCGGCTTGCGTTGCATTGTGTGATGGGACCTGAGTCTTATAATGGCTTCATTTTATAAAGAGCATTGCGTTGATTTAATCATTTACTTTATTGCATGCACTAGCACTCATTGGAGTAAACCCGTTCCGCGAAAGTGGCGTGGTCCTTTGATTTGCCTTATTATTGTTGTTAATGAATTGAGTAGATTTCTCATACCAGTCCCATGACTGACTCGTAGTTTGTTTCACCTTGCAAACTCGGGTGCCCTCATTTTCACACGGGCAGCCTAGTTACAGGTTTCTGACGCATCTTTTGGCTCATGGCGAGGCTTGACTACACCGTGCTGACTTGGATTTTCTCTGCCATTATTGTATCTATATTATGATTCCGCCACTGGCGATGTAGACTGATATTCCTTTTGTGTACTCTTTATGTATGATTCCGCCTCAGGCGATGGTGACTGATTATGTATCATTATACACTAAGTTGTATCCTGTACTGTGCTTCTCTGATGTGATGATATATATATGATTCCGCTGTCATATGTGTGTAAATTATTCTATTTTCTGTTTATGCTATTATCTGTGATCTGCTAATGTTGATTGATGTGTTATATTCCAATGATTATCCTTAACACCGTGTCACGGGGTTTTGGGATCGTCACAGCTGGTATCAGAGCTTTGGTTAACCTTAGTTCTGGAGTCTAACACATTAAACACTTCGTCAAAATAGAATCAGTAGTATTCTAAGGCGAGTCGCTCATTAGAGATAGGACTAGCAAGGTCCTAGAATGAGCTGAGCAGAATAGCAAAAACAATTGATCAGTCCATCGTTATCTTTCCGTAGAATTTCTGCTTAATTATGCAATAGACTATCATTTCTGTTAGCTGACTTTTTCGTTGCTTATACAAAATCTGACAAATGGCTACCAGAGCAGCCGCCGCGAGAGGAGGCCGTGCCGGCCGAGGCCGAGGAAGGGGAGAAATCCCAGCTCAAGAAGGGCCTTTGATACAACCTCCGGCAGCTCAATACTTCGAGCTTGACCGTGTAGCTAAGAGATATAAGAAATTAGGAGGCAAGACCTTCTCGGGAACTGGCACCGTAATAGAGGCCCTTGCATGGCTCAAAACATGCGAGAAAATTCTTGAAGGCCTAAGGCTAGGAGACGAAGACAAAGCTATTATGGGCGCCTGGCTTATGCAGGAACAAGCCGAATTATGGTGGGAATCTCTTACCGCCGGGAATAGAGAAGCTGGAAGAACATGGGATGGATTTAAAGAACTCTTCAAGGAGAAATATGTCCCAGAACAAGCTCTAGAAAGAATGCACGATGACTTCGCCAATCTCCAGCAAGGGGATCTTTCCGTGCAAGATTATCTGAACAAATTTACAATGCTGTCGCCCTATGCTCCTGAGCTCGTTGCCACTGCGAAATCCAAAAATAAGAGGTTTATCTTTGGACTAAGACGACAATATCATGATAGAGCCATGGCCCATGTCAAGCTGGATTTCAACGAACTAGTGGAAATGACATGCAATTATGAAGACCTTGATCAAAGGCATCTGGATCAGGATCGCGCTAGAAGCCAAGCTGGAAACAAGCGCAAGCCTGCTGTAAATCAAGGCGAGTCAAGCCAAGCAGCATCTTCCAAACCTCAGACTGGCAAGCCGCCAAGAGGAAGTTGCTTTAACTGTGGTAAGCCGGGGCACTACTCAAACGTCTTCAAAGCCAAATTCTCTAAATGTGTCTTCTGGCAAGAAGAAGTTAAATTTCTTGGCCATGTCGTGTCAGAGAAAGGAATTTCTGTTGACCCAAGAAAAATAATAGCGATTCAAGACTGGAAACAACCCACTACTCCCACAGAAGTTAGAAGTTTTATGGGGTTGGCTAGTTATTATCGAAAGTTCGTTAAGGATTTTTCGAAGATATCCGGTCCGTTAACGAAGCTCACAAAGAAACATGAGAAGTTTAAGTGGGCTTCCGACTGTGAAGAAGCTTTCCAGGAATTGAAATCAAAGCTGACCACCGCTCCAGTGTTAACAATTATTGATGGCAATCAGGATTTAACGGTTTGGACATATGCTTCTATTAGAGGTCTTGGTGCGGTATTAATGCAGAGAGGCCAAGTAGTCGCTTATGCAAGCCGCCAATTGAAACCGCATGAGAAGAATTATGTGACTCATGATCTTGAGTTGCTAGCCATCGTATTTGCCTTGAAAATCTGGAGACATTACTTATTGGGCGAGAAATTTATACTGTATACAGATCATCAATCGTTGAAGTATTTATATACCCAGAAAGATCTGAATCTGAGACAGCAGCGTTGGCTAGAATTTCTTGCGGCGTATGATCTTGATATCCTGTATACGCCGGGGAAGGCTAACGTAGTAGCGGATGCACTTAGTAGGAAAACCGCAATCATTGCCAATCTTATAATTACACCTGGTTGATTGATAGGATATCTGTTCTTCAGAAGAGTGACAATTTTGTGAAAGAGATGATAAAAAGGATTCAAAGGGGCGAAGGCTCCAGTTTCCAAGTGGATAGTGAGGGAGTTCTGAGGCTGAATAGAAGAATATGTGTTCCCGACATTCCCGAGCTTAAAAGAGAAGTGCTGGATGAATGCCATAAATCCAAATTTTGCATCCATCCTTGGGTGAGTAAAATGTACAACGATATCAAACGCACTTTCTGGTGGAAGGCAATGAAAAGAGATATTTCTTTGTATGTTAGCAGATGCCCTACTTGTCAATTGGTCAAGAGCGACCAACAGAAGCTAGCTGGATTGTTGCAACTGTTGGAAGTCCCAGGCTGGAAATGGGAACAGATTTCCATGGATTTCATAGATGGTTTGCCGCGAACCAAGAAAGGTAATGACAGCATTTGGGTAATCGTAGATCGCTTCACGAAGACTGCCCATTTTATACCTGTCAGATCCAATAGAACTGCCCAAAGTCTAGCACAGATATATTTCAGAGAAATTGTTAAGCTGCATGGAACTCCCATCAGCATAGTCAGTGATAGAGATCCCCTATTTACTAGCAAATTCTGGGAGGCTTTCCAGACAGAATTGGGGACGAAACTGAATATGAGCACCGCTTATCACCCCCAAACAGATGGCCAAACTGAGCGGGTGAATAGAATTCTAGAAGATTTATTGCGGGCTTGTATAATCGATTTTGGTGGGACATGGGAAGATCATTTGCATTTGGCAGAGTTCTCATATAACAATAGCTATCAAGCAAGTTTGAGAATGTCACCATTTGAAGCATTATATGGCAGACCCTGCAGATCTCCAGCATGTTGGGTAGAACCTGGCAACAGACTTGTACTAGGACCCGATATGATTAGGGAAGCATCGGATAAAGTGGACTTCATCAAGAAGCGATTGAAAACCGCCCAAAGCCGACAGAAAAGTTATGCAGACTCTAGAAGGAGAGATTTGACATTTGCTGTTGGTGATCATGTTTATTTAAAGGTTTCTCCGATGAGAGGAGTAATCAGATTTGGAAAGACTGGGAAGTTGGCACCGAGATTTATTGGTCCCTTTCCTATACTTGAGCGAATTGGAACTCTTGCTTATAGGGTTCAATTGCCAGATTGGTTGCCTGGAGTGCACAATGTATTTCACGTATCTCAGCTTAGGAGACATGTGCATGATCCGGATCTTGTTGTGGAAGAAGCAGCGCAACAGGATGTGGAGATAACTCCAGAATTAGCACTCAAAAGAGAGCCATTAAAAATTGTTGGCAAAGAAACTAGAGAACTCAGAAGCAAAAAGGTTCATTTAGTTAAAGTGCAGTGGAGCAGTGATCCTAGAGACTGTACTTGGGAAACTGAGGAAAGCATTAAGCAAGCTTACCCCAAATGCAGAGTGGATATCTCTGACTAACTCCGGTGCAAGGTACCTTTACCATACTTTGCATTTACATTTTATTTCCTACTTTACTGTTGTTTCCTTTTCGAGGACGAAAAGTTTTAAGTAGGGGAGATTGTAATAACCCGGAAAATACGAGCCAATTTAAAATTTTTAAATTGGTTGTTTCAAAGGAATTTGAACAATTGAAATAGAATATTTCAATAAAATAGTAAGTTAGGAATAGTGAGCCAGTTTGAAAATTTGAATTCAAACTTTGACTGACTATGCAGGGCGGAAAATATAACGGATTTTAGTGAAACCAAAAATATTTAAATCTGTTATTCAATACCTTTCTAACGAATCTGAAAAATCGAAGTTTCATAACGGGAATCAAAAGTTATGGCCGAATGAATTTTCAGAAGAGTCGGTATATATAATATAGGCTTGGAAAATTGATATTTTGCATACGACCTCGGAATTCGACGAAACCACTTTTGTTGGGTCCGGGATGTCAAACTATTGCTAGGTTTCAAATTTCATAATTTTTGAAGCTAGTATGTGAGCGTGGCAAAAGAAAATGTGTTTGGTCGATTTCTGTTAAATTGGATCGACCAGAAAATGGCCATTTTTCAAACGACCTCAGAATTCGACGAAACTAGTTTTGTTGGGACCGTATCGTCAAAACATAGCTAGATTTATTTTTCTGGAATTTTTCGAATCAGTTTGTGGCCCTGGCAAATTGAAATGTGCGTTTAGAGTTAAAAATTAAATGTTTTATACTTTAATTTGAAAAATAACTGACTGTAACGGTCGAATTGGCCTACGAAACATATCCCATTGTGTCCGGAATGGGGGTATTTAGCTAGGGGCGACAGTCGTTGGGTTTAAAAAGGAGTTCGTTTAAGAAAACACTATTTTAAAATTTTAATATAATCTCGGCCAATCATTTTTTTTCTTCATAAATTTTAAAAAATAAAAAACGCGGAAAACCCCCGACCCCCCCCCCCCCAGATCGAACGGCGGCTTCCTTCTCCGCCTTCTCTCCTCCAAATCTCCACATCCGCTCATCAAAACACCAGGGCCCTTTGGAGTTTTTCGTAGAGCTCGAGACGAGCTTCAAATCCATACCAACCTCGTCCAGCATCGTCGAGTATTTCGCCGGATCCGCTCCTCCAAAGTCCAGTCGTTCGGAGGTCAATTCCGCCGCCCAGAGGCCGCCGAGTTCAACGCCGTGGGGCCCGCACGTGCGCCTCTCCTCCGCCTACAACCCTGCACCGGCCGATCATCCAACCGCTACACGGTTTGATCAAAAATCGCTGACCTAGTTTTGAAGCTTTCTGAAAGTGCGTTTTTCTTTGATCTGTACACTTTGAAAAATCATATCTTTTTGGTGTGTTGACGAAATTCGATGAAACAGGGAACATCGAGACCGCAAGGAAGCTCTCTACCCAATAGAAGAAGCTGCGGATTTTTCTGACATCGTATCGATTTTTAGTGCTCAGAAAACCAAGGTGAGAAATCTAAATTAACGTGAAATTGAATGGAAAATGTCGTGTATAATTTATATAAGCGAAATATAAATTACATACGTGTTGTATACCTCATGTACATGTGTAGTGTAAGCTATATGAGCGAAGTATGAATTTTTACATGCATAGAATAATTGATATATGTGTTGAAATGCTAGTGAAATATAGCAAATATATATTATATATATATATACTCCCCTCGTCCACAAACCATGGACGATATTTATTGTGATGAATTGGTGTGAAATATTGGGTGAAAAATACGAATGGTTGAATAATTGTTTGTGGTTGATATTGTTTGGTTGTGGTTGAAAAATACCCATTGGTGATTGAAATGAATTGGAAATATTTGTGGAAATAAAAATAAACATGCCGCCTGCGTGCGAATTAGATGCATGAATCCCCATTGTCAAAAACCGCGAGGTTTTAAGGTAGAGCGAGGAGCCGTACTAGGGACGGTGCCGGTTTTAACTACCCTGCCGTTATGCTGCCGAAATTTTGAATAATCTTTGTGTGTTAGAATTATTTTCATATGTTGAAATTATTTTACATGCATTGAAATTAAAGCCATATATTGAAACTATGTCCATGTGTGGAAATATTCATATGTTGAAAAGTGTTGTGTGAAAATAAAATTCATTCGTGAATGAATGAAGTGTTTAATCAATAAAAATCACATTTTTATATATCTATGAAGTATGCAAAATATTCGCCTTATATAAATAGTTTCAACAATCAAAATTTCATCTTTCTAATATGAACAACATAAATAAAATGTCCATGTGTGGAAATGCTCATTTGTTGAGAAGTGTGTGTGGTGGAAATATTCATGTGTTGAATAAAAAGATCGAACAATAAAAATTACATTTTTATTGAAACTATGAAGTGTTGAAACATTTATTTGCTGAATAAATATTATAAATGATAAAAATATCATTTTTATCATATGTGTGATATGCTAAAGATATGCGGACGTTGAAATAAATATTTGTGATAGAAATATTATTTTTAACATGCATAGGAACTAAATAAAATAGTCATGTGTTGAAATCTATTTTAGTTCGCCAAAATCATCATCTTTGAAATGTGAAGTGTTAAAAATAGCCACTTGTTCAAATAAACGTGAATGAGCTGAAATATACATTAACTAGCTAATGATATGATTTTAGCCTATGCATGCAACCTTCGAATGAATGGCATTTTTAAACCGAAGCAAATCAAAAATGAAATTGAATGGAAAATGATAAATGTTAGAAATTGTATATATGTACATGCATATCTATTGAACAGGTTAAAGCAAAAGGGGCTAGAGAAGAGAAATAGAATTTTGTGCCCGACAAATAGGTACACATTTACCGCTTTGTTTGGGTGATGATTTTATGAGCCTGTTGGCTAGCCGCTTGGCTTTTTCTTTTTCTTTTTGATATGAGACGCCCGTGTGGCTATTTGGGAATTTTCCCAGACCCTCCCGTACAAAGGAGGTTATGGCGAAATTTTCCAAAAATTAAAGGCGTTAGTGAAATAATTGAAGTGGAAACGATATTGGAATTTTTGAATGAACTATATTTATATAAATATATAAATATAAATAGAATTAAAACGAAACGTGGCCGTGCATTTCGTGTTTTGAAACCGTGATTTCAAACGACTAGTGCGGAAGATCCGACCATTGGATTTTCCCGAAACCTCAACCGTTGGGTTCGCCTTGGAAATATCTTTCCAACGGCACCAACTTTGTGAAGATCCGACGGTTGGATTGTCTGGAATGTTTAATTCAAAACTGAAGAAAAACAGCGCCAGAAACGATTATATTTATATATATATAAATATAATTAAATTAAATCGAATAACGACGCTGCAGTTCGTAAATTGAAATCGTAACTTCAAATGGTTGGTGTGGAAAATCCGACCGTCGGATTTTCCCAAAACTGAAACCGTTGGATTCGTTTTGAAATGACCTTCCTAATGATGTAAAATTTGTGAAGATCCAACGGTTAGATTTTTAGATATGTGTAAAACAAAATTAGTGGAAAGCAGCGCCAGTGCATCGACACGACCTGAAACGTCGTTTAATTAAATATGGCCATTTTAAATTAAATAAAAATGGCGATATATCGTTATGAAGTGCTATAGACGATATAGAGTGGAAATAAACCAATTTTGTTGTGTTTGCTTGATATGTGATGGTTGAATGTATTTGACATAAAAATTATAACTAAATAACTGAAATGTGAATGTTGAATGGTCCAACCATGTGATTAATTGATTTGAAAATCTAAATATACGTGGGTTATTTGAAAAGGCCGAATTTATCTCATTTCAAATAATCGATCGACGTTGAGAAGTCGAAGAGTCGAAGACGGTTGAAGACCGACGATCTCCACATTGGATGGTTGGGCGCTACTGATACTCGTGATTGGAGTAGCTACCATGAAGGAATTGAAGTAGTAGCCGTCCAAACATATTGTTGATTGTACGGATATGCGAGGAATTGGTGCCTCCGGTTTCGTTCAGACCCAGAACGGACTTGTAAATGGACTGTGTGTCTGACATTGGATTTTGTTCTGTGTTGATTGATCTCTGTTAAATATATATCTGTTTGGCGGCGGAGAATTTATTCTCTTGCTTAACGCCCTTCTCTGAGACGTACGAGCTCAGAGGTTATGTATTGACAGAAATCAGTCGCATGAAGTGGATTGCCTGTGTGGCATGCCTAAGTGGCATATGATCAAGGCTTCTGTTGCAAAGCAAAGTCTTGTGGTTGATGATCAAAGCATGGTCTGTGTGACGTAGCTTTGTGTATAACGTGAATTCGCGAGCCTCACACCCCGGTATGAGTCAAAAACGGGAGAAGGACCCAAGGAGTGCATGACGTTTCTTTCTAGCTATGGTGGTGTCAGTGACCTCCCAGCCCTGACATTTATATCTACTTTTCACCTGTGTGGTTGTTGGAATACGAGGCGCCTCGATTATAGGTCTGTAAGGACCGGGAAACGTGTGTTCAGGAATTGCCAATCCTCAAAAGTAAGAGAGGACCGGCCTTGGAGGATCCAGGGGATTGTTGTGTGCGGTCCCGAGACATTTGCTAGAGTGTCTCGAACGGAGAGGAGCTTGCCCCTTGCCTCGACTCATGAAGGAATCCAATTTCCAATACGAAATATGCGGTTGTGATTGTATTACTAGTATGGCGACATAGTGGTATGGGTCATTTATGCCGCCTATGATTGATATTTATGATTGAAATCGCTTTTGAAACATATATGCACTAGTAATAGTATCAAACACTTTTGTTTTATACGTATGAAGCATTTTTGGCCATTATAAGGTAAAAACTCTATCCTCCGGCTTGCGTTGCATTGTGTGATGGGACCTGAGTCTTATAATGGCTTCATTTTATAAAGAGCATTGCGTTGATTTAATCATTTACTTTATTGCATGCACTAGCACTCATTGGAGTAAACCCGTTCCGCGAAAGTGGCGTGGTCCTTTGATTTGCCTTATTATTGTTGTTAATGAATTGAGTAGATTTCTCATACCAGTCCCATGACTGACTCGTAGTTTGTTTCACCTTGCAAACTCGGGTGCCCTCATTTTCACACGGGCAGCCTAGTTACAGGTTTCTGACGCATCTTTTGGCTCATGGCGAGGCTTGACTACACCGTGCTGACTTGGATTTTCTCCGCCATTATTGTATCTATATTATGATTCCGCCACTGGCGATGTAGACTTATATTCCTTTTGTGTACTCTTTATGTATGATTCCGCCTCAGGCGATGGTGACTGATTATGTATCATTATACACTAAGTTGTATCCTGTACTGTGCTTCTCTGATGTGATGATATATATATGATTCCGCTGTCATATGTGTGTAAATTATTCTGTTTTCTGTTTATGCTATTATCTGTGATCTGCTAATGTTGATTGATGTGTTATATTCCAATGATTATCCTTAACACCGTGTCACGGGGTTTTGGGATCGTCACAGAAATGTTCTCCCGTCTGCGTTCTTTTGTGGCTTGTTCTCGAACTATCCGCGCTTTCCTTTACGGGGAAGTTACGGGTTTTCACAGTTGCTTGGAATTTCACCTGAAAGTCGAAAGAATTGCACGAAAGTCGAGATGATCTGAAAATCGAAATTCTAGCCAAAACAGTGAGATCAAAACATAAATCAACAAATTCCGGCAAATCAAGCGAGAACTCGGCGAAGTCACCAACATGAAAGTTTTTCGTCTATGTGAGATCTAGATGCTCAGAAAAATTCAGGTCGATCGGAGGTGGGTGGCGGCCTGTGGGGCCCGCGAGGCGAATTTCGCTTTCTGGCAAAATTCCGGCGATCGGAGCATCAACGGCGGTGGCGGCTTGGAGCGTGGGTGCGCCTCTCGAAGACGAAGAGAATGGCGGTGGTTTCAGGTCAATCGGAGGTCGTAGGAGTCTAGGAGAGAGAAACGGGCGGTCAAAGTAGACTAGAGGCGGCGTTGACCAGAAAAATGAGGAGAAGGCTGATTTATTAATTTGTTAATGTTTATAACGTGATAAATTTTTTATACAAACTCGAAATTTGATGATTTCAGATCCGCTGCGATCGTGGCGATGAGACCTTCGCGTGGACACTAAATTCATCCAATTCGAAGGAAGTTGAATTTTCGGGTAATAATTCGTTCGAACTTCAGAAAATCTGTAACGAACCGGGATTCTCGACTCCGAAAATCAACATCAAACTATCATGTTGACCATTCAGACATCGAATATTCCAGATCATTTATAGAAAGAAGTTAGAGGGTGAGAATAGATAAGATAGAAATATTAGAATAGAAGGAGAAGAAGAAGAAGAAACACCACACAGAGTCTCACATCGCAGCGGAACAAAATATAATACAGAAATAAATCTTTATTTAAAGCTTTAAAATACTTACAGTATCAGAGTACATCATACACTGGGACAGTTATAATGATCTGTTCCCATATACAACACACAGCGGAATAGTAGTAATATCATACGTCTGGACTCTTCCAGCTCGTCTCTTCACAACAGTCGATAACCTGAACCTGTACAACCCGGTCTAACCCGAGCATTTACAAAACACCGGGTCAGTCTGGTGAACCAGAGTGAGATAAACTCGCACAGTAATAAGGATGAACCATCCAATCATGATTTTAAAGTTCAAAATCTTTTCAAAAGAAAAGGATAATCGTAAGACCAAATCCACACATAAACACGGACGGTTTTTACCTTACGATAACCCAAAATAGTTTTGAAACCAATATCTTATCTGATATTATAATAATGTCTAAATACAAATAATTAAAATCTAGTAGAACGCTTGCATCTCACGCTCTACATATATAGTATACAATCAAAAACCGCGGGCGCTTATTGGAGATTGGATTCCAACTTGACAAGGTATGGGTCCACCTTCCGATAGTGTATCTCTAGAGACGAATACACTGGATTCAACAAGAACTTCTTGCAATCCCGGCCCTCACATGACCGACCCCTCATTTCGCTTGAGAGTATCGAATGTATATCACCGACGGTTGGGATCAGCAACCGTCTCCCGACAAGGGACAGCATCGAAACATAGATTTAAGAAACAAATAGGACTTCCTCTAGATAGGTGATTCTACACCCTAATGGGAGCGACCCACATAGCCATGCTGCCTGCCCGATTTTTGTCATTTCCCGGTTGATGAGGCTTGAGGCCAGAATTAACTCTTGAACATCTGGTCGTCATTCACTTTGAATGCCACATCGTCAGATCCGTCAGATATCACTAATTGATGTCCACAAAAATACTCTAGCTGAAAGCTAGAGAATGGCAATTCCCTGCCAACAACTATCGTACGTTTGAAGAAATCAACGTACGTGACCCTTTGGAAATACTCTGTCAGACACTCGTCCATACAAGTCATCCAGGAACAGGATGAACCGAAGGCACGCTCCTACCGCATCCATATAGGAATCACCCCATGGATCAGTAGCGAGAAGTCCTTGCACTCGTGGATTCCAACCTCGACCGAACCACAGTTTATCTCTGGCCGCTAAACCAGAGATTCTTAGCAGTTCCTCCGCTTATGAAGATCCACGGTCTTCAATGCTCCATCTCGACCGTCTTCAATATCTTCACGTATTTGTTGGTCGGAATGGTTTTCGAATGTAAATTCGATCCCGGTCTTTCCATACCAACAATCGCATTGGTCAGATTTGATAGTCGGTGTTTTAACTATCAAAATATACAGTGTTTCAAACATGACACCCCAATGA
Source organism: Allium sativum (assembly GCA_030737875.1). Lineage (NCBI taxonomy): Eukaryota > Viridiplantae > Streptophyta > Magnoliopsida > Asparagales > Amaryllidaceae > Allium > Allium sativum. Next base: position 245,255,860 of record CM060923.1, read on the forward strand.
GTTCACTGGTTCAGTATTTAGCATCATTTGGCCTTTTACAATCTAATTTGCTTTTGTTAAATTAAAACTTCTAACTCTTTTAAATATTCAAAAATACGATATTTGAATAACTCTAATTGATTAATTAACATTCGTCTTAACTCCATTCGCTTGACTCTAGATCACAGCGATCACAATGGTTACGCCTGATTCCCTCAGGAAACATCCGACCGCCGTAGGCTATCTGCAGCCCTGCGAATTACGCCAGCAGTCGTACGAAATGGCAACTCAGCCGAATTATGTTTGGCTAATTCTATTTCGAATAACTATATTCAATTTCCCATTTTGAAATCTCATTTAAAATTCTCCTTTTCACTAGATCTCGTTTCAAATAACGTTAATGTAAAATTAACGTCTTAACACTTTGAATCTCACTTAAAACCTCTGGTTTATAATAAACCCTTTTTATCGTAATCTCCTTTCACTTAATTCATATAATTGAGTATGTTTATTTCCCTTCACCATTCAATTGGCTTGCATCTCACATTCGGTAACCTTTTAAATGAATTCCCATTTAAAAATATATTCCTAAATTTACCATTAATTAAAATAATAACTTTTTCAAACATTAACTACTTTAGTAGTTAATCCCTTTATTAACTAAATTAAATATTAATCCCTTTTAAATCCTTATTTAAATTCAAACAATATTCGTTTAACTATTTTAGTCAAAACACCTTAACTTGATAAACAATTCTAATTCCAAACGGTCGATTTAATTAACTCAAAAACTTGATTATCTCATTAACCGATTTCAACAATCCTCGCTTTAAATTAATTAAAAATATAATTAATTTAAATAGATTCTAATTATTTGTTTCCAGTTATAAAATAAACTTTATAACTTCACTTTTATCGACTCACCTAACGGTGAATCCATATCTAAAACCGATTGATTTTTAAAGGCCATACTCTGCCAAACACATAACCAATATCACCCATTGGTTTAAACCAAACAGATGTTGAATATCCAGTCAATAATCAACCATCAAATCAATCACACAAACATATCAGTTCATATATGATCATATGAAAATAAATAATACATTTGAGGAATCCGGTTGGATCCCTCCAACCTGTTCTTCCCTGTATTCAAATGGTTATCACAAACCAGGTCAACAATTCCATTTAACTGATATATCATAGCAAATAGCAACCATTTTATATCAACTAACTAACAAAACATTTTCATCAGTTCATCCAGTTCAAACGGAAACACGTTTATTTTATAAACGTGACCAACCAAGGTGAGTTACCTTTATTGGAACCAATCGTTAAAATAACGATTTGGAATTTCACTGAAATTAAACACAGTTTAATTTCATCAGTTTAAATTAACAACAAGTGTATAACTAGCAAACAGGCAACCATCAGCAAGCAGAGCACACAAAATAAAAACACCCAATTTATATAAAATATAAAAAGGGTAACTGAGTGAGTTTAACTCACCTTGATTTGCGTTGTTACAATAACAACTGATTTGATTAAATTAAACTCGCGTTTAATTTAACTGGGATTTCCAGCTGCATTCTACTGCGTTCGTTTCTGTTTCAGAATGTAAATCTCGACAATACAGTTCCAATGAAGCTTGTTCGGTTTGATTCTGTTAATGAAGATAATAGTTATACCATTTTATAGTTACGATTATAAGTAAACAATTATTTCCTAATTAAACTTTAAGTTTTTAATTACATCTTTAAGGATGATTAAGATATTTCGGTTCCTCTATTTCTCGTTACTGCAGTTTTGATTCCGTTCAGCAGAACCCAACACCATACCTGCAACCAAATTTGAGTTCAAAGTTTACGTTCTTAAATTGATAAATCAATTAAATATTTTAAGTTTTAACTAAACTAATGGAGTTACATTTAACCATTCGTTGTTTTCCCTAGCTTCAAGTACTGCTTCTTCATTCACGGTTCAATTTCCCTTGATACTGTTCTCGTTACTTTGAATACCCGAAACAAATGCTTTCTCATTGAATTACCAGCTCCACGCAACTAACCTCAATGTCCCTTGCTTCCTGTTAAAACAACTTCTCACGTTCAAATACCAATAGCAGTAGGCTTTGATTAATATAGGTTTTATAAACTAAATCCCTAAATTACTTAATTCAAACTATACTGTTAAATTTACTTCCACTTGTTCGGAGCAATACTGGATCGACCCCCCCTCATGTCCTTACACCGCTCCAACTTCCACCGTTCCTCGCCAAAACAGACCGCCAGACCCCGATCGAGGTGTGCCAACACCACCGCCTCACAGCTGCCCACCTACGCCCCCAGTATCACGCCCAACCAGGTCGCCATTGATGAGCAATCGACGCCGAACTGATGTGAGTTTCAACTCCCGTCCTAGCCAAGTTGTCATCCGAAACAACATCATCGCCGTTGGATTACGAGACACCATTCAGCTACTCAGTTTGATGAAGAAAGTTGGTTGAATGGATCATTGGATTAGGAGATTTCCGAGAGGAAAGGAGGGAAAGTCTGGTTCGTTCATTTTTGAGGAAGTGGCGGCTCATTGGATTAGTTGGCCAGAGAAACAAGTTAATAAGGTTTTACTGTTCCTAGTATGGTATTTAGATCGAAGTAATTTTTTCAAAGTTCTCATAGCCATTATTGTTTGCTGTAAAAATATGAAGAGGATGTTCAATCGAAGCCTGTATATATACTGCAAATACCGTGGTAGGCACGGTTTATTTTTATATAATTTATTTATAATCCTAGGTCGGCCATACTTATAGTGTAGCGGGTACAAAGGTGGGGATTTCCAAATTACGTGGTCGGCACGTATGGTACCGGTAGGCTACATTCCCATGTGAATAGTTTTAATTCGACGAGAAAAGTTAGGCTAAAATGAAGTGCTGTCTCCTCTTTGTTTCCATTGCAGGTCTGCGGATGAGTTTTTTTTTTTTTTTTTTTTTATATTATAACGAAACTTCATGGTGAAGTAGCAGATAAAAACTACCGCAGCGATGTCTGTTAACTGATAAAAATGTTAATCTTGATGTAAAAAGATATTCCGGATCCAATGGGACAAATTTCGTCGAAATCCGAGGTCGTATGGAAAAATTTCCTTTATGAAACCAGAAATGAACACGCGTTTAATTTTTCCACGGTCACCAGATAAATCAAATCCACTTGAAACTGCGAACATCAACAATAACTTTTCGATACGAACCCAACGGCACCAATTTCGTCGCATTCTGAGACTGTTTGCCCGATAGACTGTTTTTACCCTGAACCGCCCTACCCTTTTTAATGCCAAATTTCTCGATCTCTAAAAATAACAAACTATATACATATCCTGACTCTAATCGACGATACGAACTCAACGGAACTGGTTTCGTGGCTTAATTCGATCGTCTGCTCCAGTTACACTTAAATACCCCTTTATTTATTTAAATACGCGCTATAGAAATTGAACGGGCGTTTATGGCTACCGTGGTCACATACGACATCGGTTTTCCACGCAACTCAACACCGTACAATAATTTAACGTTATGGTTCTAATGGAACTGGTTTCGTCGAAATCTGAGTTCGTTTGCAAAACGGCTATTTTAAAGGCCTATAAATTAATAACGATTTTCCATAGCGACTATTTCAAAATTTGATTTGGCCATAACTATCAAACTATAACACGAAATCTAGATTTTTCTCTTTCATATGAAAATTATCGTCAATACGGTTCCAACGTGTCTTGTTTCACAGAAATCCGACTTATATTGAATCCTGTATTCTCAGTTGAAGTTCAAAACTCCAATTTACGAACTGCACGCTATGTTCGAGCTCGATTTTATATTATATATAAATTATAACGTTCAACTTCGTTTCAATATTAAATTTTCATTAATATTCCCAATATGATATTTAAAATAAATAAATTAAATTAAATATTTGACGGCCAAAAATACGGGTCGTTACATTCTTCCCCCCTTAAAATAATTTCGTCCTCGAAATTGCTAAGGTAAGAAAGAACGTTATAAACTCATTAATTTCAAATCTAATTTTATATTAAATTAGAAACCAATTCAATATAGTGAATAAATATTTTCAAAAATATCGAAAATTTTCTAACACTTTAAATTTCCCAAAATTTCGCCAGCACCTCCTCTGTACGGCTCAATCGGTACAACCACAACTCGCCTCTCTGGGCCTTCTCCAATCCAAAAGAAAACAAAACAGCCAAGTGGCTTGCCAAATAGGCTCATAAATCTCCAAACCCATATATAAAATAACATGTACCTTTTTGTCGGGCATATCATTATATCCTTCCCATCTGTTGTCGTGTCAGCATATATAAATGCATTTCCAACAAAATTCCAATTTTATCCTCGAAACCAAATCCTTCACGTGTCCAAGCCAAATCCCATTCTTAACTCAATTTCCATCCAATTTCAATTTCAACTCTTAACTTACCAGTCCAACATCATTTCAGATTCTTGTCTCCCAATTCCAAATCTAATTCGACTTGATATATCCCGATTCAATTTCCATTTAATTGTTTTCAATTCAAATTCATATTTGTTTTCCCAACTTCTATTTAATTTTTCTTTTGTTCAAACAATCACCCTGAGAGTTTTTAAACAGTTTAGCTCTTTCAAGAAAATCAAATATTCCTTTTACAGGATTCAAAGCAATTCAAAACAAAATCTTTGGTAGTAATCCGTCACTTACCACTCGAAAATGAACACCGATAATGGCGCGCACATCATCGGAATCTATTTTCCAGCTATCGAAGTGAGTTCAATACTATGTCACTTTCAAAACTCAACTTTAAACACTTTCATTTTGAAATTTATTTCAAAATAACATTCACGATGCTTGTAAATAATTCAAAATCTCCCAGGATTTTAAAATTCTCATATATTCAATCCAAGTTCATTTGCAATCATTTATCCCACTTTAAGGAACTTTAATTCCAATTCTGATTTAGATTTCAGATTTAATTCATCTGATTCCATATTATACGAATTTTAATTGGTTATTTATATAACCATTTCAATTATAATCAACCAACACATCCAATATATTATAATATTTCCAATATATATAATTCCTTTATATCAAAATAAAAATTTTGGGTAAATTATATCATTTACCCTCTTTTCAAAACATATCATGACGACCCATCGTATTCGAGTGTTTATAAACTCCTATCGATACAGTGGATCAAACTGATCGATCAGAACTCATAAACAACTCAACCGATAAATCTCCACAATATAAAACAACTTTTATAAAATCTACAAATACGTTCACTCGTATATATACACTCAAACTCAATCTAGGGTGTTGCTAACCCCATCTCTACTGAGTCACGCCACAGAGCCAAGGTAATTACTTAACCAATAGCTCTGATACCACTGTAACGAACCGGGATTCTCGACTCCGAAAATCAACATCAAACTATCATGTTGACCATTCAGACATCGAATATTCCAGATCATTTATAGAAAGAAGTTAGAGGGTGAGAATAGATAAGATAGAAATATTAGAATAGAAGGAGAAGAAGAAGAAGAAACACCACACAGAGTCTCACATCGCAGCGGAACAAAATATAATACAGAAATAAATCTTTATTTAAAGCTTTAAAATACTTACAGTATCAGAGTACATCATACACTGGGACAGTTATAATGATCTGTTCCCATATACAACACACAGCGGAATAGTAGTAATATCATACGTCTGGACTCTTCCAGCTCGTCTCTTCACAACAGTCGATAACCTGAACCTGTACAACCCGGTCTAACCCGAGCATTTACAAAACACCGGGTCAGTCTGGTGAACCAGAGTGAGATAAACTCGCACAGTAATAAGGATGAACCATCCAATCATGATTTTAAAGTTCAAAATCTTTTCAAAAGAAAAGGATAATCGTAAGACCAAATCCACACATAAACACGGACGGTTTTTACCTTACGATAACCCAAAATAGTTTTGAAACCAATATCTTATCTGATATTATAATAATGTCTAAATACAAATAATTAAAATCTAGTAGAACGCTTGCATCTCACGCTCTACATATATAGTATACAATCAAAAACCGCGGGCGCTTATTGGAGATTGGATTCCAACTTGACAAGGTATGGGTCCACCTTCCGATAGTGTATCTCTAGAGACGAATACACTGGATTCAACAAGAACTTCTTGCAATCCCGGCCCTCACATGACCGACCCCTCATTTCGCTTGAGAGTATCGAATGTATATCACCGACGGTTGGGATCAGCAACCGTCTCCCGACAAGGGACAGCATCGAAACATAGATTTAAGAAACAAATAGGACTTCCTCTAGATAGGTGATTCTACACCCTAATGGGAGCGACCCACATAGCCATGCTGCCTGCCCGATTTTTGTCATTTCCCGGTTGATGAGGCTTGAGGCCAGAATTAACTCTTGAACATCTGGTCGTCATTCACTTTGAATGCCACATCGTCAGATCCGTCAGATATCACTAATTGATGTCCACAAAAATACTCTAGCTGAAAGCTAGAGAATGGCAATTCCCTGCCAACAACTATCGTACGTTTGAAGAAATCAACGTACGTGACCCTTTGGAAATACTCTGTCAGACACTCGTCCATACAAGTCATCCAGGAACAGGATGAACCGAAGGCACGCTCCTACCGCATCCATATAGGAATCACCCCATGGATCAGTAGCGAGAAGTCCTTGCACTCGTGGATTCCAACCTCGACCGAACCACAGTTTATCTCTGGCCGCTAAACCAGAGATTCTTAGCAGTTCCTCCGCTTATGAAGATCCACGGTCTTCAATGCTCCATCTCGACCGTCTTCAATATCTTCACGTATTTGTTGGTCGGAATGGTTTTCGAATGTAAATTCGATCCCGGTCTTTCCATACCAACAATCGCATTGGTCAGATTTAATAGTCGGTGTTTTAACTATCAAAATATACAGTGTTTCAAACATGACACCCCAATGAGTTCACTGGTTCAGTATTTAGCATCATTTGGCCTTTTACAATCTAATTTGCTTTTGTTAAATTAAAACTTCTAACTCTTTTAAATATTCAAAAATACGATATTTGAATAACTCTAATTGATTAATTAACATTCGTCTTAACTCCATTCGCTTGACTCTAGATCACAGCGATCACAATGGTTACGCCTGATTCCCTCAGGAAACATCCGACCGCCGTAGGCTATCTGCAGCCCTGCGAATTACGCCAGCAGTCGTACGAAATGGCAACTCAGCCGAATTATGTTTGGCTAATTCTATTTCGAATAACTATATTCAATTTCCCATTTTGAAATCTCATTTAAAATTCTCCTTTTCACTAGATCTCGTTTCAAATAACGTTAATGTAAAATTAACGTCTTAACACTTTGAATCTCACTTAAAACCTCTGGTTTATAATAAACCCTTTTTATCGTAATCTCCTTTCACTTAATTCATATAATTGAGTATGTTTATTTCCCTTCACCATTCAATTGGCTTGCATCTCACATTCGGTAACCTTTTAAATGAATTCCCATTTAAAAATATATTCCTAAATTTACCATTAATTAAAATAATAACTTTTTCAAACATTAACTACTTTAGTAGTTAATCCCTTTATTAACTAAATTAAATATTAATCCCTTTTAAATCCTTATTTAAATTCAAACAATATTCGTTTAACTATTTTAGTCAAAACACCTTAACTTGATAAACAATTCTAATTCCAAACGGTCGATTTAATTAACTCAAAAACTTGATTATCTCATTAACCGATTTCAACAATCCTCGCTTTAAATTAATTAAAAATATAATTAATTTAAATAGATTCTAATTATTTGTTTCCAGTTATAAAATAAACTTTATAACTTCACTTTTATCGACTCACCTAACGGTGAATCCATATCTAAAACCGATTGATTTTTAAAGGCCATACTCTGCCAAACACATAACCAATATCACCCATTGGTTTAAACCAAACAGATGTTGAATATCCAGTCAATAATCAACCATCAAATCAATCACACAAACATATCAGTTCATATATGATCATATGAAAATAAATAATACATTTGAGGAATCCGGTTGGATCCCTCCAACCTGTTCTTCCCTGTATTCAAATGGTTATCACAAACCAGGTCAACAATTCCATTTAACTGATATATCATAGCAAATAGCAACCATTTTATATCAACTAACTAACAAAACATTTTCATCAGTTCATCCAGTTCAAACGGAAACACGTTTATTTTATAAACGTGACCAACCAAGGTGAGTTACCTTTATTGGAACCAATCGTTAAAATAACGATTTGGAATTTCACTGAAATTAAACACAGTTTAATTTCATCAGTTTAAATTAACAACAAGTGTATAACTAGCAAACAGGCAACCATCAGCAAGCAGAGCACACAAAATAAAAACACCCAATTTATATAAAATATAAAAAGGGTAACTGAGTGAGTTTAACTCACCTTGATTTGCGTTGTTACAATAACAACTGATTTGATTAAATTAAACTCGCGTTTAATTTAACTGGGATTTCCAGCTGCATTCTACTGCGTTCGTTTCTGTTTCAGAATGTAAATCTCGACAATACAGTTCCAATGAAGCTTGTTCGGTTTGATTCTGTTAATGAAGATAATAGTTATACCATTTTATAGTTACGATTATAAGTAAACAATTATTTCCTAATTAAACTTTAAGTTTTTAATTACATCTTTAAGGATGATTAAGATATTTCGGTTCCTCTATTTCTCGTTACTGCAGTTTTGATTCCGTTCAGCAGAACCCAACACCATACCTGCAACCAAATTTGAGTTCAAAGTTTACGTTCTTAAATTGATAAATCAATTAAATATTTTAAGTTTTAACTAAACTAATGGAGTTACATTTAACCATTCGTTGTTTTCCCTAGCTTCAAGTACTGCTTCTTCATTCACGGTTCAATTTCCCTTGATACTGTTCTCGTTACTTTGAATACCCGAAACAAATGCTTTCTCATTGAATTACCAGCTCCACGCAACTAACCTCAATGTCCCTTGCTTCCTGTTAAAACAACTTCTCACATTCAAATACCAATAGCAGTAGGCTTTGATTAATATAGGTTTTATAAACTAAATCCCTAAATTACTTAATTCAAACTATACTGTTAAATTTACTTCCACTTGTTCGGAGCAATACTGGATCGACCCCCCCTCATGTCCTTACACCGCTCCAACTTCCACCGTTCCTCGCCAAAACAGACCGCCAGACCCCGATCGAGGTGTGCCAACACCACCGCCTCACAGCTGCCCACCTACGCCCCCAGTATCACGCCCAACCAGGTCGCCATTGATGAGCAATCGACGCCGAACTGATGTGAGTTTCAACTCCCGTCCTAGCCAAGTTGTCATCCGAAACAACATCATCGCCGTTGGATTACGAGACACCATTCAGCTACTCAGTTTGATGAAGAAAGTTGGTTGAATGGATCATTGGATTAGGAGATTTCCGAGAGGAAAGGAGGGAAAGTCTGGTTCGTTCATTTTTGAGGAAGTGGCGGCTCATTGGATTAGTTGGCCAGAGAAACAAGTTAATAAGGTTTTACTGTTCCTAGTATGGTATTTAGATCGAAGTAATTTTTTCAAAGTTCTCATAGCCATTATTGTTTGCTGTAAAAATATGAAGAGGATGTTCAATCGAAGCCTGTATATATACTGCAAATACCGTGGTAGGCACGGTTTATTTTTATATAATTTATTTATAATCCTAGGTCGGCCATACTTATAGTGTAGCGGGTACAAAGGTGGGGATTTCCAAATTACGTGGTCGGCACGTATGGTACCGGTAGGCTACATTCCCATGTGAATAGTTTTAATTCGACGAGAAAAGTTAGGCTGAAATGAAGTGCTGTCTCCTCTTTGTTTCCATTGCAGGTCTGCGGATGAGTTTTTTTTTTTTTTTTTTTTTTATATTATAACGAAACTTCATGGTGAAGTAGCAGATAAAAACTACCGCAGCGATGTCTGTTAACTGATAAAAATGTTAATCTTGATGTAAAAAGATATTCCGGATCCAATGGGACAAATTTCGTCGAAATCCGAGGTCGTATGGAAAAATTTCCTTTATGAAACCAGAAATGAACACGCGTTTAATTTTTCCACGGTCACCAGATAAATCAAATCCACTTGAAACTGCGAACATCAACAATAACTTTTCGATACGAACCCAACGGCACCAATTTCGTCGCATTCTGAGACTGTTTGCCCGATAGACTGTTTTTACCCTGAACCGCCCTACCCTTTTTAATGCCAAATTTCTCGATCTCTAAAAATAACAAACTATATACATATCCTGACTCTAATCGACGATACGAACTCAACGGAACTGGTTTCGTGGCTTAATTCGATCGTCTGCTCCAGTTACACTTAAATACCCCTTTATTTATTTAAATACGCGCTATAGAAATTGAACGGGCGTTTATGGCTACCGTGGTCACATACGACATCGGTTTTCCACGCAACTCAACACCGTACAATAATTTAACGTTATGGTTCTAATGGAACTGGTTTCGTCGAAATCTGAGTTCGTTTGCAAAACGGCTATTTTAAAGGCCTATAAATTAATAACGATTTTCCATAGCGACTATTTCAAAATTTGATTTGGCCATAACTATCAAACTATAACACGAAATCTAGATTTTTCTCTTTCATATGAAAATTATCGTCAATACGGTTCCAACGTGTCTTGTTTCACAGAAATCCGACTTATATTGAATCCTGTATTCTCAGTTGAAGTTCAAAACTCCAATTTACGAACTGCACGCTATGTTCGAGCTCGATTTTATATTATATATAAATTATAACGTTCAACTTCGTTTCAATATTAAATTTTCATTAATATTCCCAATATGATATTTAAAATAAATAAATTAAATTAAATATTTGACGGCCAAAAATACGGGTCGTTACAAAATCATAAATTTTTGATACGAACTCGAAATCGCACGAAACAGGATTTTCCGCAATCAGCGCGTCGAGAGCTTCGCGATGACACCAATTCTGTCAATTTTGGAGCATGTTGAATTTTGGGCAAAAATTGGGCTCGAACCGTCATTTAAAGCCCGACAAAGGTGAGAACTCTTATTCTCACTAAATTTTTGAATAGTTAAATATTTTATAAATGTAAATTAATTATTGGTGATGAAAGTAATTGTTTGTTGAATGGATTGTGGATTTGGATGACATGTCATGTTATGTTTGAAATTGAAATATTCAGCATGTAAAAGTAATGTTTTATTATTTATGTTAATTAGAATAATGTACACTGCCATTAACAAGTTAACTGACTTGTTGATGTTGACTGGGATGATTATTTTTACACATCGCCCAAGTGCACAAAATTATTTGTTGGTTGAAACCCCACACGGGTCTTGGAATATATTCTGACTACACGTATTCCTTGGAATTAGTTGTCAATTGCACTCTGGATGTCATTTGGATGTGATATGAATTGTAACCATTATTGCTGAAATTTATGTTATGAATGAAATCCATATAAATAAATTATATGGTAACTGTTAAGCCTCATTTCAATTTAAAATTTAATTTGTTACCATTTCATGTTGATTAAAGAAAAAACGAAAATTTTATAATTTTAATGTAACAAATGTATGATTTGAAATTTTACATTATTATTAATGTAATTGAAAGGAAATGGAATTTTACATTATTTTAATGTAATGATATGAAATGAAAGATTACATTATCTTTATTAATGCAATTTAGAAGGATGAAAACTTACATTTTTATTTATGTAATAAGATATGAATACTTACATATCTATTAATGTAATTTAAAATTAAAATGAAAACTTACCTTTTATCAATGTAATAAGATATGAATACTTACATATCTATTAATGTAACTTAAAATTAGAATGAAAACTTACATTTTTAACAATGTAATAAGAAAGGAATGAGAAAAATCCATTTACAATGTATTGAATAAGAAAAGAATATATATTGTAAATTAAAGTTACATTTTATTATGTAATTAAGAATAGAATATATATTGTAATTATATGTTAATGGTGTGGTCTCATTCCAAATTTGAATCAAAAAGGAATATTTTCATTTAATATTCAATTAATGGAATTGAACGATGGTTTAACGTTTTGAATAAAAAAACTATATTTTTGTTGTTAAGAGGTTACAATAAAATGAAAAAGTTATAATTTAAAAAGATTACCTTTTTAATTGTCAATATGTTAAATTAAGAGGATTTGTTTTCAAAACATTATCAATTTTGAATTAAAGGAATGTTTTTATTTTATATACAATTAATGGAATTAATTGACGTTGATTTAGAAAGATTACGTCTTTATTGTCTAAAAGTTACAATAAAAGGATTCAATTAAAAAGATTACATCTTTGGTGTCAAGATGTTAAAGTAAAAGATATGGTTTCAAAATTGAACATCTTGAAAAGGTTGTTATTATAAAATCATAATAATATGGAAAGTTACAATTTATGTTAAGATATTTGAAACCAAGATATTTAGAAATAAAGAATATCTTAAAATTAAGATTCCTTAATGGAAAGGATAATTTCAAATAATATGTTTTGGAAAAATTAATTATAAATATAAATTATAATTGTGCTTGGACACGAGGTTAGGTTACATTTGTGGTGGAAGTCTGCCCGGACCCGACCGGCATATCCAGCAGCCACTAATGTTGAACCTAATGTGAGAGGTCCAAGTGCACAAATACGAAACGGGCCATGACACGAGGTTAAGCCCAACTTGTGTAATAAGTCTGCCCGGAACCGAATGGCACATCCAGCATCTACAAGTCTTAGGCTTAATGTGAGAGGTCTAGCCCATTATAAAATGCAAATGGATAAGAAAATGAGTTAGGCTATTTAATCCGTTTTAAAAATAGCAATGCGTTTTTAAAACCCGAACGAGTTTATCGATTTATTTTATCCATTTTTAATGAATATTAAAAGAGAAATTTCAAAATTATTATTTTGGAAAATAATATTATTATAAAAGGATAACATATAAAATAATCAATTTTTAGATTATAGTTGGAATAAAAGTTGGAATCGTCTTGGAAACGAATTTATAATCGTTTTAAAATACGTAAACATACAGAAAAAATTATGTGAAATCATAATAAATGATCCAAAAAGGGTTTTGATGAAAATCTCCAAGTTTATAAAGATAAAAGATATTTTTATCAAAATAAGTGATTTATTTATTTTATAAATTAATAAAAGGATTTAAAATGGTTTTTGATACAACTAAGAATTCCCAATGAGTATATTGATTTGGATTTAAACGGAAATTATCTACGGACTATTTCAATATTAATTCTGTGATTATACAGATATTATTTTGGGAATTTGGAAGATATTTAATATCGTTATTTTTGATATGATATCCGTTGGTTTTAGAATTTGATATTGAATATAATCGATATAATTCCCATTCAAAGCTTTATATTTAATATCAAGTTAGATTTTGGGTTGTCGTGAATAGTGTCTTAAATAACATCATTCTTAAATCCATTTGAGTAAAGGAAAATCTTTTTATTAAGATTTAAATGAGATTTCCAATTATTAAATATAATTGAAATGAAAAGGAAATTGATTATGGGTTGTTTGTGAACAATGTTTTGAAGGGCATTAGTTCTTGAAATGCAAATAAATAGTGAAATTTTAATTTGTTATTAATTAATCTTTTAATTAAGATTAAATGAAAATTTTCTAAAAGAAGAGATGCCTAATATTATATAATAAATTGGGAAATAACGAAACATGAAATGGGGTCTCTCGTGAACTATGTTTTAAATAACATCAGTTCTTAAACCTGGATTAAAGATAAGATTAATTCTAGAAAAGTGATTAGTCATTTAACAATGATTTTAGAAGACTAAAACTTAATAAAGGTTAAAATAAACCTTTAATTAGATTGAATGTGAATAAAGGAAGATTAAAGAATAAGTTGAAAGATTTATCTTTGATAAAATTTATGGGAACCTTTACCTAATAATGTGAATACTTTATTAAAAGGATATTCTGAATTGGAATGAGGCATTGATGTGGTTTATATGTAGCACCTAATTTTAAATCACGCGAGTTATTCGGAAAGACCGGGTTTAACCCATTCTGAATAATGAATACGGCGACTAACAGTCGAAGAGTTGAAGATGGTACAAGACCAACGATCTTCACGTCGAATGGATGAGTTACCATTGACGCCCATGATTGGAGTAGCTACCTTGAAGGGGCTACAATGGTGGCCGTCCAGACGTACTTGTTGATTATTCGGATGTGCGAGGAATAAGGTGCCTCCGGTTCCGTTCAGACCCAGAACGGACTCATAAATGGAAGGTGTGTCCGACAGTGTACTCCTTTATATATTGTACTTATTGATTTTCTGCCGAATGTATGAATGCTTGGTGGCGGAAAATTTATTCTCTTGCTTAACACCCTTTTGTATATTTTGGCAAAGGATTAATAGTATGATATGGATTGACAGTTTGGCATACCAAGATGTAATGATCAAGATTTTTGTTGAGAAGAAGACCTTGTGGTTGATGATCAAAGCATGGCCTGTTTAGGCGTAGCTTTGTGTATGGCGTGACTTCGCGAGCCTCACAACCCGTTTGGAGTCTAAAATGGGAGAAGGGAACGCAGGGAGAGCAACACGTTTCTTTCTAGCTAGAAGTAGTGTCAGTGCTTAAACTGGCTGATATTTTACTTATGTGGATGATGGAATGAGGCGCCTCGGATGATAGGTCCTATAGGATCGGGAAACGTGTGTTCAGGAATAACTAATCCACAAAGCTGTATGTGTGGACCAGCCCTGCAGCTTTCCAAGGGTACACTGCGGGGGATCCTGAGACATTACCTAGAGTGTCTCGAATCGGTAAGGAGCTCCTCCCCAGCCTTGACTCATGATGGAAACCCAATTTCCAATACGACCTCATACGGTTTTGATTGTATTATTAGTATGGAGGCATAGTATATGGTAGCTATGCTTCCTAGGATTAATACATTTACTTTGAAATGTTTTTGAAACATATATACACTAATAATAATATCAAATCTGTTTTTAACGTATCAAGCATTTTTGACCATTATAAGATAAAACTCTATCCTCCGGTTTCCGTTGCATTGTGTGATGGGACTTGAGTCTTATGATAGTTTCATTTTTCTAAAAAAGCATTGCGTTGTTTAACGATTTACTTTAATTTATTCACCGACAATCCCTTGGAATAAAACCTGTTCCGCGTTAGCGGCGTGGTCCTTGGATTTGCCTTATTGTTAATAGTTAACTAGTTAAGAATTCTCACACCAGTCCCATGACTGACTCGTAGTTTGTTTCACTTTGCAATCTTGGGTGCCCTCTTCTCCACACGGGCAGTCGAGTAGTTTGTCTACAGGTTCTTATTTCGAGCAGGATTCTGGATTGAAGCTTAAAGCTGTGTCCAGAGCATAGAAGCCTTCCGCTGTTTATTATATTTAATTTACTGTAATTTATCTTCCGCTGTAATTTTATTCAATGTACTCTGATATGTTCTGTACCCTGATGTAACATTATTGTAATGTTTATAAACGTCTGTTATTATTGTTCTGATGTTGTTGTATACCCAGAGTTAACGTATGTGGATTTTGAACAGTTTTAGTCGATCTAGCGATCGATTAAGGTCGGGCAAAATGCGTACCATTACAGTTGGTATCAGAGCTTCTGGTTAGCTCAAATCTTTGGGGTACAACTCGTTAGAACTGAACAAAAGACTCATCAGAGATTGGATTAGTAATATCCAATAATAATAACTCGTTAGAGATGGGATCAATAGTATCCTAGAACGAGTGTGAAGAGTATTAATTTTTAAATTAAAAATGTAAACAAATTTAGTTTTGAAAATTTAAAATCTTATTTTACGTATTTGATTATATTATTTTGGACAATCGAGTATATAGATTTTTGCATATACACCTAGCTAGCGTGTATTCGAAACCTCAAATATACTAGATAGATATAGAATCACACTTTAGTCGCCCGGAGATGTTCTGTTGGTGGCTCGAAACATCATCAGAATTTATGTTTGAGTTTCGAAAGTGGTATATCTATATTCTTCCATTGACTGGTGTGAGAACCAAAACTAGATAGGGTTTATTGCTGTGATTTGCACGAAAATATGATTTTTGACTATATATAAAAGTTATATATATAAAAGTTATATATATTTGAAAAGTTAATCACCTAATTGATTGCTGGTTGTGATGTTTGATAATTAGTTTAACTAATTAAAATATTGGAATGATAATTAATTCAACCAATATATAAAAGAATGACAAATTTAACTAAATCAAATTTAATATTGAACTGAAATGAAAATTGATTAAAATTAAAAGTGGAGTTGGTTAATTAAACTACTTTTAGCATCGTTCCTTTTCGAGGACGAAAAGTTTTTAAGTGGGGGAGACTGTAACAACCCTGAATTTTGGGGAAAATTTAAAATTTATTTTAAGTTATTTTGATGGGTTTTGATATTTAAAATAATTTATTTAAAATAATAATGATTAAAAATTGATTTAAATCGAAGTTAGAATGAATAATTTAATTTTAATTATAAATGGAGTTAGAAATAGCGCGGTAGTTTGAAAAGTCAAACTTGAACTTCGACTGTGAACTTTGATTGACCGTATAACGGATTTTAGTGAAACCAAAAATATTAGAATCTATTTAAAAATATATTTCCAACGAATCCGAAAAATCGAAATTTCATAGCGGGAATCAAAAGTTATGTCCAGATTAAAATTTAGAAAGGTCGCTATGAAATATAAAGGTCAAAAATGCTACTTTTTGCATACGAAGGAATTTGGACTCAAAACCACTTCCATTGAGTTCAGAGTGACATTTCTGCATTGAAAAACACGTAAACACTTATATATTTTGAGTTTCAGAAATTATTGGTATAAAAATTTATTTTTAATGTTAAATATATACGTCTTGAAAATTTAAATTTTGCAAACGATCTCCAAATTGAACAAAATTAATTTTGTTGGGTTCGTATCATCAAAACAAAACTAAAAATGATTTTTCGGTAATTTTTAGAATTAATTTATAATTATAATTGATTTTTCAGTGAAAACGGACAATTTTTGACTTTAAAAATTCATATGGACTCGAAAATTTACGAAACCAGTTTCTATAGGTTTGTATTGATTAGGATTAGTTGTTATTCAAATTCCATCGAATTTGGAATCAGTATGTGGTCGTACGGTTTTTAAAACTGCAAAATGGATGTTAATAATTGCACTAAAGCTATAATTAAAATGGGCTAAATTACATATGGGCTGAATTGAAGTAACCCCTATATAATATCTCATAGACCAGCCATAACCTAATTCTGAAAATCTAAACTTAACCTAGCCTCCATCTTCATTTGCGTGGCCTCCTCCTCAAAAAAAAAATTAAAAAAAATTCTTTGCACAAAAGTCCCTGAAACTGAAAAATTTATATCTCCAAATCAGAATAAAATCCGAACAAACCCTTTCTGTTTTTGAGCACCTCGACATCCTCTACCTACCACGAAAAATCCAAGACATATTGATGCACGGATTCGCCGGAATCTGAGTTTGATTGCAAAAAGTCAGTTTCGGATTTTGGTGAATTCCGGCCAAAACCGTAGAGAATTAGGCGATGGCCCAGTTGGAGAAAATGTAGCCAAGATATAAACGAACAACTTTGCTGCTTGGAGTTTCACCTGAAAGTCGAAAGAATTGCACGAAAATCGAGATGATCTAAAAATCGAAATTCTGGCCAAAACAGCGAGATAAAAACGTAAATCAACAAATTCCGGCAAATCAAGCGAGAACCGGGCGAAGTCACCAACATGAAAGTTCTTCGTCTACGTGAGATCTAGATGCTCAGAAAAAGTCAGGTCGATCGGAGGTGGGTAGCGGCCTGTGGGGCCCGCAAGGCGGATTTCGCTTTCTGGCAAAATTCCGGCGATCGGAGCATCAACGGCGGCGGCGGCTTGGAGCTTGGGTGCGACTCTCGAAGACGAAGAGAATGGCGGTGGTTTCAGGTCAATCGGTGGTCGTAGGAGAGAGAAACGGGCGGTCAAAGTAGACTAGAGGCGGCGTTGACCAAAAAAATGAGGAGAATGTTGATTTATTAATTAATTAATTTGTTAATGTTTATAACATGATAACTTTTCATACAAATTCGGAATTTGATGATTTCAGATCTGCTGCGATCGTGGCGATGAGACCTTCGCGTGGACACTAAATTCGTCCAATTTGGAGAAAGTTGAATTTTTGGGTATTTTTCATAATTAAATTAATTATTTAATTCGTTCGAACTTCAGAAAATCATAACTTTTTGATACGAACTCGAAATCGCACGAAACAGAATTTGCCGCGAACAGCGCGTCGAGAGCTTGGCGATGACACCAATTTTGTCAATTTTGGAGCAAGTTGAATTTTGGGCAAAAATTGGGCTTGAACCGTCATTTAAAGCCCGACAAAGGTGAGAACTCTTTTTCTCACTAAATTTTTGAATAGTTAAATATTTTTATAAATGTAAATTAATTATTGGCGTTGAAAGTAATTGTTTGTTGAATGGATTGTGGATTTGGATGCCATGTCATGTTATGTTTGAAATTGAAATATTCAGCATGTAAAAGTAATGTTTTATTATTTATGTTAATTAGAATAATGTACACTGCCATTAACAAGTTAACTGACTTGTTGATGTTGATTGGGATGATTATTTTTACACATCGCCCAAGTGCATAAAATTATTTGTTGGTTGAAACCCCACACGGGTCTTGGAATATATTCTGACTACACGTATTCCTTGGAATTAGTTGTCAATTGCACTCTGGATGTCATTTGGATGTGATATGAATTGTAACCATTATTGCTGAAATTTATGTTATGAATGAAATCCATATAAATAAATTGTATGGTAACTGTTAAGCCTCATTTCAATTTAGAATTTAATTTGTTACCATTTCATGTTGATTAAAGAAAAAACGAAAATTTTACATTTTTAATGTAATAAATGTATGATTTGAAATTTTACATTATTATTAATGTAATTGAATGGAAATGGAGTTTTACATTATTTTAATGTAATTGATATGAAGTGAAAGAATACATTATCTTTATTAATGCAATTTAGAAGGATGAAAACTTACATTTTTATTTATGTAATAAGATATGAATACTTACATATCTATTAATGTAATTTAGAATTAAAATGAAAACTTACCTTTTATCAATGTAATAAGAAATGAAGACTTACATATCTATTAATGTAATTTAAAATTAGAATGAAAACTTACATTTTTATAAATGTAATAAGAAAGGAATGAGAAAAATCCATTTACAATGTATTGAATAAGAAAAGAATATATATTGTAAATTAAAGTTACATTTTATTATGTAATTAAGAATAGAATATATATTGTAATTATATGGTAATGGTGTGGTCTCATTCCAAATCTGAATCAAAAAGGAATATTTTCATTTAATATTCAATTAATGGAATTGAACGATGGTTTAACGTTTTGAATAAAAAAAACTATATTTTTGTTGTTAAGAGGTTACAATAAAAAGAAAAAGTTAGAATTTAAAAAGATTACCTTCTTAATTGTCAATATGTTAAATTAAGAGGATTTGTTTTCAAAACATTATCAATTTTGAATTAAAGGAATGTTTTTATTTTATATACAATTAATGGAATTAATTGGCGTTGATTTAGAAAGATTACGTCTTTATTGTCTAAAAGTTACAATAAAAGGATTCAAATTAAAAAGATTACATCTTTGGTGTCAGGATGTTAAAGTAAAAAAAAAAGATATGGTTTCAAAATTGAACATCCTGAAAAGGTTGTTATTATAAAATCATAATAATATCGAAAGTTACAATTTATGTTAAGATACTTGAAATCAAGATATTTAGAAATAAAGAATATCTTAAAATTAAGATTCCTTAATGGAAAGGACAATTTCAAATAATATGTTTTGGAAAAATTAATTATGAATATAAATTATTATTGTGCTTGGACACGAGGTTAGGTTACATTTGTGGTGGTAGTCTGCCCGGACCCGACCGGTATATCCAGCAGCCACTAATGTTGAACCTAATGTGAGAGGTCCAAGTGAACAAATACGAAACGGGCCGTGACACAAGGTTAAGCCCAACTTGTGGAATAAGTCTGCCCGGAACCGACCGGCACATCCAGCATCCACAAGTCGTAGGCTTAATGTGAGAGGTCTAGCCCATTATAAAATGCAAATGGATAAGAAAATGAGTTGGGCTATTTAATCCATTTTAAAAATAGAACGCGTTTTAAAAATCCGAACGAGTTTATCGATTTATTTTATCCATTTTTTGATGAATATTAAAAGAGAAATTTCAAAATTATTATTTTGGAAAATAATATTATTATAAAAGGATAACATATAGAATAATCAATTTTTAGATTATAGCTGGAATAAAAGTTGGAATCGTCTTGGAAACGAATTTATAAACATTTTAAAATACGTAAACATACGGAAAAATTTATGTGAAATCATCATAAATGATCCAAAAAGCGTTTTGATGAAAATCTCCAAGTTTATAAAGATAAAAGATATTTTTATCAAAATAAGTGATTTATTTATTTTATTAATAAATAAAAGGATTTAAAATGGTTTTTGATACAACAAAGAATTCCAAATGAGTATATTTAATTGGATTTAAATGGAAATTATCTACGGACTATTTCAATATTAATTCTGTGATTATACGGATATTATTTTGGGAATTTGGAAGATATTTAATATCGTTATTTCTGATATGATATCCGTTGGTTTTAGAATTTGATATTGAATATAATCGATATAATTCCCATTCAAAGCTTTATATTTATTATCAAGTTAGATTTTGGGTTGTCATGAATAGTGTCTTAAATAACATTATTATTAAATCCATTTGAGTAAAGGAAAATCTTTTTATTAAGATTTAAATGAGATTTCCAGTTATTAAATATAATTGAAATAAAAAGGAAATCGATTATGGGTTGTTTGTGAACAATGGTTTGAAGGGCATTAGTTCTTGAAACGCAAATCAATAGTGAAATTTTGATTTGTTATTAATTAATCTTTTAATTAAGATTAAATGAAAATTTTCTAAAAGAAGAGATGCCTAATGTTATATATTAAATTGGGAATTAATGAAACATGAAATGGGATCTCTCGTGAACTATGTTTTAAATAACATCAGTTCTTAAACCCGGATTAAAGATAAGATTAATTCCAGAAAAGTGATTAGTCATTTAACAATGATTTTAGAAGACTAAAACTTAATAAAGGTTAAAATAAACCTTTAATTAGATTGAAGGTGAATAAAGGAAGATTAAAGAATAAGTTGAAAGATTTATCTTTGATAAAATTTATGGGAATCTTTCCCTAATAATGTGAATACTTTATTAAAAGGATATTCTGAATTGGAATGAGGCGTTGATGTGGTTTATATATAGCACCTAATTTTAAATCACGCGAGTTATTCGGAAAGACCGGGTTTAACAATCGAAGAGTTGAAGATGGCACAAGACCGACGATCTTCACGTCGAATGGGTGAGTTACCACTGACGCCCATGATTGTATAGCTACCTTGAAGGGGTTATAATGGTGGTCGTCCAGACGTACTTGTTGATTATTCGGATATGCGAGGAATAAGGTTCCTCCGGTTTCGTTCAGACCCAGAACGGACTCATAAATGGAAGGTGTGTCCGACAGTGTACTCCTTTATATATTGTACTTATTGATTTTCTGCCGAATGTATGAATGCTTGGTGGCGGAGAATTTATTCTCTTGCTTAACACCCTTTTGTATATTTTGGCAAAGGATTAATAGTATGATATGGATTGACAGTGTGGCATACCTAGATGCAATGACCAAGGTTTTTGTTGAGAAGCAGACCTTGTGGTTGATGATCAAAGCATGGCCTGTTTAGGCTTAGCTTTGTGTATGGCGTGACTTCGCGAGCCTCACAACCCGGTTGGAGTCTAAAACGGGAGAAGGGAACGCAGGGAGAGCAACACATTTCTTTCTAGCTAGAAGTAGTGTTAGTGCTTAAACTGGCTGATATTTTACTTATGTAGATGATGGAATGAGGTGCCTCGGATGATAGGTCCTATAGGATCGGGAAACATGTGTTCAGGAATAACTAATCCACAAAGCTGTATGTGTGGACCGACCCTGCAGCTTTCCAATGGTTCACTCCGGGGGATCCTGAGACATTAGCTAGAGTGTCTCGAATAGGTAAGGAGCTCCTCCCTAGCCTTGACTCATGATGGAAACCGAATTTCCAATATGACCTCATACGGTTTTGATTGTATTACTAGTATGGAGGCATAGTATATGGTAGCTATGCTTTCTAGGATTGATACATTTACTTTGAAATGTTTTTGAAACATATATACACTAATAATAATATCAAATCCGTTTTTAACGTATCAAGCATTTTTGACCATTATAAGGTAAAACTCTATCCTCCGGTTTGCGTTGCATTGTGTGATGGGACTTGAGTCTTATGATGGTTTCATTTTTCTAAAAAGCATTACGTTGTTTAACGATTTACTTTAATTTATGCACCGGCAATCCCTTGGAATAAAACCCGTTCCGCGTTAGCGGCGTGATCCTTGGATTTGCCTTATTGTTATTAGTTAATTAGTTAAGAATTCTCACACCAATCCCATGACTGACTCGTAGTTTGTTTCACTTTGCTAACTCGGGTGCTCTCTTCTCCACACGGGCAGTCAAGTAGTTTGTCTACAGGTTCTTATCTCGAGCAGGATTCTGGATTGAAGCTTAAAGCTGTGTCCAGAGCATAGAAGCCTTCCACTGTTTATTATATTTAATTTACTGTAATTTTATTCAATGTACTCTGATATGTTCTGTACTCTGATGTAACATTATTGTAATGTTTATAAAAGTCTGCTGTTATTGTTCTGATGTTGTTGTATACCCAGAGTTAATGTAACACCCCACCTCCGCCGGGGCCACTCACGAGTGATTGCACTAGCTTTGGAGGGGTGTTGTCTAGGTAAACATGCACAGAGATATCACAAGACAGAACATAGATAAATAAATAAGTAAAGCAGTGGTAGAAATTTAAAAACCATAGTTAACCATTTCAAAACCAAAGTCAACTTACATCAAAATACTTAGTCATCATTTTCCAACTACCACAAGTCTAGAAAACATAAACTGAAAATAACATAAAGTAAACTAACCCCAAAATAGATGTGGTGAAGCCATAGCAAGCTCAAGTCTAAACCGTACATGAGCTGTCAAGAAAGCAAGCCAAATGTCCAAGCTAAGCACTAGTGTTCCCTCCCTGAGAACCTGTGGGGGGGGGGGGGGGGAAACGGAAGTAAAGAGGTGAAAGAAAAAGGGTCAGTCATAAAGACTGGTAGGTCCTACCTACTATTAGTATAAAAACTAATGAAGTTAACTAAACATGAGAAACTGAGATGAAACATAAAGATGGTAACTAACTGGCATGATAAATAGATAACAAGGTAGATCAAGTGTGGCATTGCATATACAAGGTTTAGTTTTTGCACCAATAGTACTAGTATTCTAACCCATGTCAAGTATAAACAAGAAATGATCCCTTGGCCCAATATCATGAGATGACCCAAGTCAAGGTCCAACTATGCGATCTAGTCGATCGGCTCCCTATAAGCCTAACTTGTCGAGTGTCGGTGTCATACGGCACAATCACGGAATGTAGTCAACGGTGCTAGGTCCACCCTAGGGTGTATCAAGCCCTAGGGTGCCAACCACTGACACAAATCAAGCACGCACAGTCTAAACCTATTGGTGCCCATGTCTGTTTTTTCAACTCTGGACTATGTGCACGACCATAGCCCGCCTGAACATACACCGGCGCACCTACTCAGCCGTCTTTCTGGTCGCTTACAATCTGCCCAGTAATCGTGCCCCACCCTAGCCTTGTCCCTAGGGTATCGTGATACATCCAAGAGGGTTACTGCTAAAAAGGACCACGTAACTAGGGTATCTAACAGGTTAAGTGTTGTTAACCCTATCCAATCATGTATCAAGTTGGTTAAGTGTATCCAAGTGGTTCATGACTTAACCCTATCATGTGGAATTAATTAACTTAATGCGCCCAACCTCTCACATTAGACTTTGTTGTGGTTACTGGATGTGCCGGGCGGGTCCGGGCAGCTTTACACCACAACCTAGTCTAATCTCGGGTTTCAAGCGTGATATGACCAACTACTCACATTGGGTCCTATTGTTTGTAGCCACTGGATTTGCCGGGCGGTTCCGGGCAGATTTACGCTACGAACTCAACCCAACCTCGAGTTGGCCACTTTATGGTTTTCTACATGTCATGACCACATTCAAGTTTTCAAGCATAATCAATTTTCATGTCACATTTCAAGTCCTGTTTTTTCATGTCATTTCAAGTTCGCCTAACTACCCATAACGTGTTCCCATCGCACGTAAATTCGCATCAATAAAAATAGATCAAGAAGGGGAACATAACAATATGGCAAAGATGGGCATAAGGTGGTAAAGTTGGTCATAAGTTAAACATGATGATATTTCAGGCAAAGGTGTTCATCACAACTAGCATATAGGATTATTGGCCTCAAAACATGTATGACATCAAACTTAGCAAATGGGGTGATATCATTTTAATAGTTGACATAGAGTGATAAACTTGTGACTAGCATGTAGTTCAACATCATAGGCAAGTTAACATCAAGGTTATGAGGGGTTCTATGTTGCATTATGCATAATCCCCAATTAAAGCTCATAGCTTTCTACCCAAAAATCAAGATGAACGGTACTAGGTTCATGATAGTTCCACAATCATAGATCAAAAGAGTCATGAATGGATCTATGCATACAATGATAGACCAAAGACAAGTATTACACAAGAATCCCATTTCAACTTGCTACATGTTCATATTAATTTCATAGTTTAAATCTAAGAGTAGAGTGGGGCTTACAAATCGTGGCTATGAGAACTAGAACAAAATAGAACAAGATAGAGATGTTGTAGAAGCTCTAGGAATAATGTAGCAACACTAGAAGCCTTGAGAAATAAGTAGCTCCTTTGATTTGATGGAGAAAGATTGCTCCTTTTGCCTTAGCTCTAGTTTAGAACTCTCAGGCTCTCAAGATGAAGATGGAGGCCATGATTAGGAAGCATTTTGGCAGCACTTAGTTGTTAGGATGATTTGTGGTGGTTTAGGCTAGGTCTTAGGGTGTTTTTATAGGAGTAGAGACAAGTTTATGCCATAGGATTAACCCTAGTTTAGATCTGAACCATCAAATCCCGTCACAGGCCAACTGAACAGACCCAAAGGAGCAAACAGGTGCACCAGGCAAACATGGCCGACCAGGGAAGTCGACCCCCAGGTCGACACCCAAGTCGACTGGGCAGTCGACCTGGGGCTGGGCAGGTCGACTCCCCAGTCGACCTGGGGCTGGGCGGGAAATTTTCCTGCCCAGTCTGTTTGGGGCTGAATTTGAATTTCGGGCTGAATTTTGAATTTTCTGAAATCTTCTATGGGCCATATCTTGGTCATACGGACTCCGATTTACGAAATTTCGGACTCGTTTTCAAGCAGAATTTCGAGACGAACGCAATGGCGCAACCCGTTCCCATTGATTCTTAACTTATAATTTAATTCTGCCCTGATTTATTGTTTAATCATGTTATAAAAACTCGGGTTGTTACATTCTCCCCACCTTAAAGGATTTCGTCCCCAAAATCTCCAAATTAGGAAGAACGTGTCCTACCATCCATCATCCATCTACTCAAAACATCATCCACAAGTAATCACTATCCTTAAAAGATTTCTAATGCTGTATGAACATATGCAAAAGTGTGTGTATATGCACCTATCTAATGCGAAAATCAGGCGGTTACTGACTCAGTAAACCTCCTTAATGCAGAATATGTTAGTGAAATGAGTCCAAATGTATGCAAATTCCTAACATAATTTATAATCTCTACATGAGCGCACATAACATTCATTCATATGCAACATCCACGTGATAGCATAACAGGTTTCATCCATGAATGAGCATAAACACTCATGCATATGCAATATGAAAGTGTGTGAGCCGATCTTAGTGCCTAACGTGTATCATGCATCCACGAGTAACCACTTGCAAACACTTGCAACCATTTGCAACCATCAAGCATAACATGTTTCAAATACATGTTTCATCCAAAGGGTTTCTACCTAAGGTTCTCATGACAAGATTAACGAAATAACAAGATAAACATGGATTGCAAAAGAAAGATATGCTAACTAGGAAAAGAGATTGAGAATGTACCTTCAAAAAGAAATGGATAAAGCCCACGCACCTTCTCCTCGGTTTCCCAAGTTGCATCTTCATCGGCTTCACTCCACTGAACCTTTACTAACTTGACTCCTCAGCTTCTTGATCTCCGTTCCCAAGATATGGATCGGAGCTCGCCTCAGGGTTCCCTCTTTCTCTACTTCCACGTCTTCAAGAATGCTAGGCTCAACTACTTCGACTGATTCATGTAGGCATTTTCGGAGATGCGAGACATGAAAGACATTGTGCACTCCAGCCAGCTTCTCGGGCAATCCCACCCTATAAGCCATTTGCCCAATCTTCTCGATGATAGGGAAGGGTCCTACGAACCTTGGTGCTAGCTTTCCAACTGCTCCAAAACGAACCACATTTCACAAGGGAGAAACCTTCACAAAGACCATATCTCCAACTTCAAATTCTAAGTCTGTCCTTCGCTTGTTTGCATAGGATTTCTGTCTTGGGCCGTTTTCATCCGCCTTCGAATCAACTCAACCTTCTCGGATGTGTCCCTTATTATGTCGGGCCCAAGTATAAGCTTATCCGTCGTCTCCCACCAACATGTTGGTGCCTTGCACGACCTCCCATACAAAGCTTCGAATGGTGCCATCCCTATGCTTGCTTGGTAGCTGTTATTATAAGCAAACTCTACGAGAGGAAGGTGGTCTTCCCAAGTGCCACCAAAGTCAAGAATGCATAGCCTCAACAGATATTCTAATACCCTATTCACCCTTCCGGTCTGACCATCCGTCTGTGGGTGATAGGCTGTACATAGATTCAATCACGTACCCATCGCTTCTTGCAAACTATTCCAAAATTGGCTAATGAAGATTGGGTCACGATCGCTCACTATGCTAGAAGGAACTCCATGCAATCGCACTATCTCTCGAAGATAAACAGATGCTATCCATGATGCGGTCCTCTTGCTCTTCATTGGAATGAAATGAGCGCTCTTCGTGAGTCTATCCACTATGACCCATATGCTAGTATTCCCCTTCCTTGATCTCGGCAATCCATCCACAAAATCCATAGAGATACTTTCCCACTTCCATTGCGGGACCTCCAATGGATGCAGTAGCCCACCGGGCTTCTTCGACTCGGCCTTTACTTGTTGGCAAACAATGCATCTAGAAACAAACTCTGCAACATCCTTTTTCATCCCATCCCAAAAGAAAATGCGCTTCATATCCTGGTACATCTTATCCCCTCCGGGATGTATGGTCATCCTCGAGTGATGCGCCTCCTCAAGAACTTTATTTACTAAGTCTCCCACTTGTGGGACACATAGTCTTCCATCACGCCTTAGCCACCCCTTGTCATCAATAGTATATCTAGCGAGGTTACTTGACGTCTCACCACGAACCAACTTGTCCATGATCTCGACTATCTGCGGGTCTTCCCTCTGTGAAGCCCCAACTTGATCAAGAAGTGTAGCTCTAAGCTCAAGGGATGCTAACGAACCAGTCATCGACTCAACAGCAGGTGTAAAATCAAAGGTTGCCAAGAACTCTAGGCTCTTCATCTCAACAAACAAGGGACTCAAAGTCAACCTTCTTCTACTTAGCGCATCCGCCACAACATTTCCCTTGCCAGGGGTATAAGCTATATCGAAGTCATATGATGCCAAGAATTCCATCCACCTCTGCTGCCTTAGATTCAAATCTTTCTGCGAGAAGAGGTACTTGAGCGACTTGTGATCAGTATATAACTCAAACCTTTCACCTAGAAGATAATGGCGCCAAGATTTGAGTGCAAAGACGATCGCCGCCAACTCCAAATCATGAGTGGGATAGTTCTTCTCATGAACTTTGAGTTGCCTACCCCCAAAGCATATCACTCTCCCTTCTTGCATCAGGACAACGCCTAATCCCGTGCCACATGCATCGGTGTACATGGTAAACAACTTCCCTCCATTGGGTAATGCTAGAACTGGAGCTGTGGTAAGGGCTTTCTTGAGCCTTTGAAAAGCAATCTCACTCTCTAAGTCCCATGCAAAGACTAAGTTCTTCTTCGTTAACTTAGTAAGAGGGGCTGAAATCTTAGCGAAGTCCTTAATGAACTTCCTATAAAATCCTGCCAGACCGAGAAAGCTTCTCACTTCAGTTGCATTCTTTGGAACTTTCCAGTCTTGTACCGCCACTACTTTAGCGGGATCCACAGCTATGCCTTGATTAGAAACTATATACCCAAGAAACCGAACTTCCCTTCTCCAGAAATGGCATTTGGAGAACTTGGCTTTTAACTGATGAGCTCTAAGCGTATCCATAAACTCCTTGAGATGTGTAGCATGCTCTTCCTCGTCCTTAGAGAAGATCAGAATATCATCCACGAAGACAACCACAAACTTGTTAAGGAACTCCCTAAACACCATACTCATCAAATCAACGAAGTATGCGGGTGCATTAGTCAAACCGAACGGCATGACGAGCCATTCAAAGAATCCATCTGGAGTCCTAAACGCAGTCTTGTCAATACTATCCTCAGCCACTCTAAGCTGATGGAATCCGGTGGCTAGATCGAGTTGAGAGAAAACAGAAGCACCTACAAGCTGGTCAAAGAGATCTTCAATCCTCGGTAACGGGTGCCTATTCTTCTTTGTCAGCTTGTTTAACTCACGATAATCAACACATAGACGAAGCGAACCATCCGCCTTAGTAGCGAATACCACAGGAGCACCCCATTCAGAAATGCTTCGCCTAATGAAATTTTTCTCAAGCAACTCCTTGACTTGCTTGCTAAGCTCTCTTCTTTCTCGCGGGGCCATGTGCCTAACAGGCAACGAAACTGGCTTGGCATTATCAACAAGATAAATACGGAAGTCTATCTCGCGTTTAGGGGGTAACCCCTTCACCTCATCAAAAACATCAGGATATTCTCGGACCACCCTCATAGATTGAAGATTGTCAATAGACGAGTCAAGGGATTCAAGATAACATAACATGACGGGATCCATAGGGTTACAAGAAATCTCTAGGGTATTGCCAAGGCGAGTCATAAGCCTCACTACCCTATGCTCACAATCGAGAATGGCTCCATAACTGGACAACCAATCCATGCCCAAAATCAACCCGTATCCCATGAACCCGAGAACATAAGCATTACATGTGAATTCTACGGTCAAGGTAGAAATCCTCAAATCCATACAAATCATAGATAGATGGGCGGAACCCCCAATTGGATTTGAAACATTAACGGGATCCTCAACTAGACTAGTACTTAGGTGCAAACTTTCAACAATGTCAGAAGAAATAAAGGTATGCGATGCGCCAGAATCAAATAAAGTTCGAACAGGAAAACCAGAAATGTAAACAAGGCTCTCTACAGAAATACTACCTCAGTCCGGAGCTGGAGTAGTGTTGAGAGCATGCATCTGCCCTCCAGAAGGTGCTGCTCGCTGAGTCTGTCCTTGCCCCTGTCCTTGCTTCTTTGGGCAATCCTTACTGTAGTGTCCAAACTCTCCGCAATGAAAGCATTCTCCCAACTTCCTCTTCTTCTTCCTATAATCTTTGATTATGTATCCAGTGATCCCACAGAAGTTGCACTTCCTTGTCTCCCTTGCCTTGTTGTTGTTGGCCTTGTTACCCTTGTTGTTCTTGTTGTTCTGGTTGTTCTGATTGCCTCCCCACTTGGAGTCCACCTTCTTGGTTAGAGTCTCATTAAGCTTAACTTCTTTCTTGCCATTCTTATCATCTCCTTGAAGCAAGGTCATATCCACTAAGCTCTCAAAAGTGGCCCCCATGGGTATATGAGACATGGCCAAACCTTGCAATGGCTCATTCAATCCTCGAGCAAAGCGTAGAGCCTTCTTCTGAGGTGTGTTAACCATGTCTAAACCGAATCGAGCAAGCTGGTTAAACTTATTCACATACTCCTTCACGGTCATGTCCCCTTGCTTCAAAGATATAAACCTCTCCATTTGCAGATTCTCTTCAGCAGATGATAGAAACTTAAGCCCAAACCTCATCCTAAAGTCGGCCCAAGTCTCTATAGGCCTAGTAGCGTTAGTGACTTCCCACCAATAGGCAGCTTCCTCTTTCAATAACCATACTGCCAACAGAACTTTCCTACGATCTTCTACATCAAAGATAGCAAAAAGGTCTTCAGTTTCCCTTAACCAGTTTCTTGCCTCAACATAAGTCTCTGTCCCAACAAAATTCTTGCCATCCATCGCCTTAAAGTCTTTGCAAATCTTCGCGAAATCCGCTTGTGGACGCTGAGGAGGAGGAGGAACCTCAGCTACAGGAGGAGGAGTGGGAGTGTTTGCTGGGCCGGCTCCATTTGCCCTAGCCTCCATGTACCTCCTAAACCAAATAAGTACCGGTATTCCCTCCGGGATGATAAAGTTATCAGCCATACTGAAACGAAGTAAAAGATAGATTTAGAACGAGGAAACAAAGGATAGTGCTAATGGCTTTTGGGGGATAGCCTTTTAAAATAACTAGACTTTCCTTGGAAAAATACTTAATTGGTTTTGAAAATAGTTTTTCAAAAGGGTTTTTAAAACTTTTGTCCGGTCTAGTAAACCTCATGCTCTGATACCAAATGTAACACCCCACCTCCGCCGGGGCCACTCACGAGTGATTGCACTAGCTTTGGAGGGGTGTTGTCTAGGTAAACATGCACAGAGATATCACAAGACAGAACATAGATAAATAAATAAGTAAAGCAGCGGTAGAAATTTAAAAACCATAGTTAACCATTTCAAAACCAAAGTCAACTTACATCAAAATACTTAGTCATCATTTTCCAACTACCACAAGTCTAGAAAACATAAACTGAAAATAACATAAAGTAAACTATCCCCAAAATAGATGTGGTGAAGCCATAGCAAGCTCAAGTCCAAACCGTACATGAGCTGTCAAGAAAGCAAGCCAAATGTCCAAGCTAAGCACTAGTGTTCCCTCCCTGAGAACCTTGGGGGGGGGGGAACGGAAGAAAAGAGGCGAAAGAAAAAGGGTCAGTCATAAAGATTGGTAAGTCCTACCTACTATTAGTATAAAAACTAATGAAGTTAACTAAACATGAGAAACTGAGATGAAACATAAAGATGGTAACTAACTGGCATGATAAATAGATAACAAGGTAGATCAAGTGTAGCATCGCATATACAAGGTTTAGTTTTTGCACCAATTGTATTAGTATTCTAACCCATGTCAAGTATAAACAAGAAATGATCCCTTGGCCCAATATCATGAGATGACCCAAGTCAAGGTCCAACTATACGATCTAGTCGATCGGCTCCCTATAAGACTAACTCGTCGAGTGTCGGTGTCATACGGCCCAATCACGGAATGTAGTCAACTGTGCTAGGTCCACCCTAGGGTGTATCAAGCCCTAGGGTGCCAACCACTGACACAAATCAAGCACGCACAGTCTAAACCTACTGGTGCCCATGTCTGTTTTTTTCAACTCCGGACTATGTGCACGACCATAGCCTGCCTGAACCTACACTGGCGCACCTACTCAGCCGTCTTTCTGGTCGCTTACAATCAGCACAGTAATCGTGCCCCACCCTAGCCTAGTCCCTAGGGTATCGTGATACATCCAAGAGGGTTACTGCTGAAAAGGACCACGTAACTAGGGTTTCTAACGGGTTAAGTGTGGTTAACCCTATCCAATCATGTATCAAGTTGGTTAAGTGTACCCAAGTGGTTCATGATTTAACCCTATCATGTGGCATTAATTAACTTAATGCGCCCAACCTCTCACATTAGACTTTGTTGTGGTTACTGGATGTACCGTGCGGGTCCGGGCAGCTTTACACCACAACCTAGTCTAACCTCGGGTTTCAAGCGCGATATGACCAACTACTCATATTGGGTCCTATTGTTTGTAGCCATTGGATTTGCCGGGCGGTTCCGGGCAGATTTACGCTATGAACTCAACCCAACCTCGAGTTGGCCACTTTATGGTTTTCTACATGTCATGACCACATTCAAGTTTTCAAGCATAATCAATTTTCATGTCACATTTCAAGTCATGCTTTTTCATGTCATTTCAAGTTCGCCTAACTACCCATAACATGTTCCCATCGCACGTAAATTCGCATCAATACAAATAGATCAAGAAGGGGAACATAACAATATGGCAAAGATGGGCATAAGGTGGTAAAGTTGGTCATAAGTTAAACATGATGATATTTCAGGCAAAGGTGTTCACCACAACTAGCATATAGGATTATTGGCCTCAAAACATGTATGACATCGAACTTAGCAAATAGGGTGATATCATGGTAATAGTTGACATAGAG
The DNA here is from genome assembly GCA_030737875.1 of Allium sativum. Classification (NCBI taxonomy): domain Eukaryota; kingdom Viridiplantae; phylum Streptophyta; class Magnoliopsida; order Asparagales; family Amaryllidaceae; genus Allium; species Allium sativum. The sequence goes on from CM060923.1 coordinate 245,288,506, forward strand.
TGATAAACTTGTGACTAGCATGTAGTTCAACATCATAGGCAAGTTAACATCAAGGTTATTAGGGGTTCTATGTTGCATTATGCATAATCCCCAAATAAAGCTCATAGCTTTCTACCCAAAAATCAAGATGAATGGTACTAGGTTCATGATAGTTCCACAATCATAGATCAAAAGAGTCATGAATGGATCTATGCATACAATGATAGACCAAAGACAAGTATTACACAAGAATCCCATTTCAACTTGCTACATGTTCATATTAATTTCATAGTTTAAATCTAAGAGTAGAGTAGGGCTTACAAATCGTGGCTATGAGAACTAGAACAAAATAGAACAAGAAAGAGACGTTGTAGAAGCTCTAGGAATAATGTAGCAACACTAGAAGCCTTGAGAAATAAGTAGCTCCTTTGATTTGATGGAGAAAGATTGCTCCTTTTGCCTTAGCTCTAGTTTAAAACTCTCAAGCTCTCAAGATGAAGATGGAGGCCATGATTAGGGAGCATTTTGGCAGCACTTAGTTGTTAGGATGATTTGTGGTGGTTTAGGCTAGGTCTTAGGTTGTTTTTATAGGAGTAGAGACAAGTTTAGGCCATAGGATTAACCCTAGTTTAGATCTGAACCATCAAATCCCGTCACATGCCAACTGAACAGACCCAAAGGAGCAAACAGGTGCACCAGGCAAACATGGCCGACCAGGGAAGTCGACCCCTAGGTCGACACCCAAGTCGACTGGGCAGTCGACTCCACAGTCGACTCCCCAGTCGACCTGGGGCTGGGCGGGAAATTTTCCCGCCCAGTCTGTTTGGGGCTGAATTTGAATTTCGGGCTGAATTTTGAATTTTCTGAAATCTTCTATGGGCCATATCTTGGTTATACGGACTCCGATTTACGAAATTTCGGACTCGTTTTCAAGCAGAATTTCGAGTCGAATGCAATGGCATAACCTGTTCCCATTGATTCTTAACTTATAATTTAATTCTGCCCTGATTTCTTGTTTATTCATGTTATAAAAATTCGGGTTGTTACAGTTAACGTATGCGGATTTTGAACGTTTTTAGTCGATCTAGCGATCGATTAAGGTCGGGCAAAATGCGTATCGTTACAAGCCCGGCATATCCAGCAACAACAAACGATAATCTAATGTGAGAGGTCTTACGTGGAAATCAGACCCGTAATGGTGTCAAGACACAAGGTTAAATTCGGATGCGGTAGAAGTCTGCTCGGAATCGCCCGGCATATCGAGCAACCGCAAACGACAATCTAATGTGAGAGGTCTTGCGTGTTTACGAATAATAATGAACACTTAACCAAGACGATACATGTAGGGTTGACATGGATATAATAAAAGGGGTTAAGTGGGTACCATGGTAATTTGTTAAATTGGAATACTTAACTTAATTAAATCTGTAGTGGTGTTACGAACCAGTTGAATTGAGTAGGGGTTAAGTAAATTTGCTAAAGAAATGAGAAAGGTTAAGTTAATCTTAATTATTGCCAAAATGGGGAATAATGATAATAACCTATTATGAATGAATTTGAATAAGAAAGATAATAGGTCCTAGGGACAAGTGGGAGTTATAACTTATGAAATAAGATAAGTTATAAGGAATGATAGGGAAAAATGTAATTATTCTCTTACCAATGTATCTGTGAATTAAGACGTGCTTAATTATAAATTAAGTATGTTATGGTAACCATGGGATGGAATAATGAATAGATTATGAGAATAACATGTTGTAGGCTTATTAATGAACTTAAATGGGTTAAGTTATAAATTGAATTAATAAGCGAGGGTAACTTGGTAAACTTGAAAAGGAAGTCAACGTGAAGAAGAATAACCAAGTTAAACGAGAAAACTCACGAGGTGGCGCAAGCGCGTGATTAATGGTTAGACGTAGGGTCTAATGACATATAAAACTGAGGCACTTGGACCAATCCATACGTTAGAGGATGAATAACCATAAGGGGTAGATCATCTGGGTGACAAAAGACACAAAGAGTAGCGCATGTCCATCTAGATATTCTTGTAAGCTCCAACGGACTAGGTTAAAAAGCACGCGGCTTCCTTGGACGTGGGGTACACTTTGTATTCCTCTGTGAGTGGAAGATGATCCGCCTGTACTCACAGAGGTTAGGTCTGCATAGGAGAACCAATGAGTATGCCTTGATTGCAATAATAAAGGGCAATCAAAAGACTAAGATGGACTAGCGTGATTCGACGAGACCAGTTAGTGCCCTGTGATAGCAACTCGTCGTCTACCTACCATCTTCAGTCAGTACGTAAAGCGGAACGGCGGAGAAGTCCAAAAGACCATATACTTTGTATCTAGTTATGGGTGACGTTGGCCTATAGGTTTGAAGGTCATAGGGGGCCGGGGTTAAGTTCTCATTCTTGATATTCTTGGGTGCCTTTCATTAGTTGAGGGAAGGGTCTAGTGGGACCATAGCCACTGTAAAAGCAGACCTTAGCATCTGCAATCGGCAGATATCTGAAAGCTCCCGACCGTGTTCCGTGTTTCTTGATTAGCCCTACCACGGGACTCGGGCGCACATATAGAGAACATATGCAATAGACATCGAGAACGATTGACGATACATACGTGGAAAAGTCTAGGTACACTCATGTCGCTCTGGGTGGTGTATCATAAGACTAGAGGGCATTATTCGAGGATGGAACCTAACTCGATCGAATGGTTCAAAGATGGCTGTCTGAACGCTTATGTAATATAGAAGTAGTGGTTTTTTGCAGACGTAGCATTGATATATATACAGAAATCCGTACGACATACGGCGTATGATTAGGGACTGCTATATTCCTACGATGATACGGTGGAGACCGTGCGAGTAGGGTACCATGGGGTGTACCTTAGTTGGGGGTAGCTACATATACACTATATTAGGTTAATCTACTAGGGAGTAGATGGGTGCGACGTGTGTATGCCCTGAATGCTAATAACACAGATAACCCAATAAATTAGAAAATGTAATTGAACGGTATATGTAGGATTATCTAGAAGTATAATTTAAATCCAGCCACACAGGACTTATGTTCTGGCCCCCCTCCTCACAACATTTGCAGGTTAGGTTTATGAGAGAGACTGTATGGCTTTGGATACTGGTTTAGCAGTATTATTAATAAGGTAAAACTATGTTTTAATTACATTATATTTTATTCCTTCCGCTGTGAGATATTTTTCGAACACTGACAATTGTAACACCCAGTAATTTTAAATATTAAAATTAAAAATTTAAGAACACTTAATTTTTAGAAGAATAATTAAGGGAAATGGGTTACGCCATTGCGTTCGTCTCGGAATTCTACTTCGAATAGAGTCCAAGTTTTCGTAAATTGGACTTCGTATGAGGAAGTTATGGCCCTCAGAAGTTTCAGGAATTTATATAAAATAAAATAGCTCAGATTTAAATTCAAAATTCAAATCAAAACAGAGAAGCGGGCTGGGCGGGATTTTTCCCGCTCCAGGCCAGGTCGACCAGGGGTCGACCTCCCCTATACAGGTCGACCTAGGGGTCGACCTACCCACTCAGGCAGATCTGAACTCTGACGATTTCTGACTTGTGGCTGAGTCACTAGGGCTTAGGTGGTGGATTCTGGGTGGTTCTAATTGGTCTGAATGGTTCTGATTACTCCTATGTTAATCTAACGGCTTATATTAATCTAAAACTCTATATAAGCGCACATAGACTCAAGCCCTAAACCTAAACTAAATTAATCTCATGGCCTCCAGGCTGCTGCTGGAATAGTTCTCCTTCTTCTTAAAGCTTAGGAATTGCAAGTCAAAATTCTTATATAAACGACGAACGAATTATTCTCTTCTCTAATCCGTCTTTGTAAGTACAATTTCTTTCACTAAATAATTAATAAATGATGAGTTATAATTTGGATTATGAGAACATGTCTGTTGAATCATGTGACATTACTTAATTTTGTTATCGTCTGTTTGTGAACATATGACAGTTTGGTTAACTTATGTTAGTAGATCTGTTTCATACGTCTAATCACATATGTTTAACTTGATTCATTTTATGACATCAGTTTATATGCAAGTTTGGATGTAAATTATATGCTAGATTGGATGTGAATCGTATGCAAGTATGTATGCGAATTATACACAAGTTTATATGTGAATCTAGTGTGTGTGTGTATATATATGCTAGTTTATGTGTAAAACATGTGGTATTAGTTTACATGTTTAGATTCATATGCAAGTTTGTAGGAATCTATATGCAGGTTTAGGTGAAAACCATATTCATATATGCAAGTTTAGGTGAAAACCTTATTCACATATGCAAGTTTAGGTGAAAACCTTATTTATATATGCAAGTTCACAATTTCATGTTTAGATCTATATTTAGATCCATGGCAGTACATAGTTTATGCAAATTTGTGTTCTATATGTCCATTGCCTATGTAAGTTATTGGCTATGCAAACTTAAGTTATAATTCTCATTTGCAAGTTAGATCCATTTTATGTGTTATGCAAGTTGTGATGTTTCTTTTCTTTTTTTATGAGTTAGACTATTTGCGTGTCTAACGTATTTCCTATTAAACGTACGAACGACGTGCGGACAATAGGAAAATATTAAATATACATATTGTGAATTGGCATAAAATGGCTTTAAAGGCATATAATTAATTTGAGACATTAATTGGTATAATTTATATACCTGAAAACCATGGACATAATTTAGGTGACAATTATGGACATAGATTAATTTGGAAATTATTGACAATTTGAATAGGGATAATTAATTCATATTGGGGTGAAATAATTATGTGTAATAAACGCCTAAGACACGAGGTTAGACTCATTTGTGGTGTAAGACTGCCCGGACCAACACGGCAAATCCAGCAACCACAAATGGTAGTCTAATATGAGAGCTCGAAGGCATAAATTAAATGCGTAACAATTGTAAAGACACGAGGTTAGGCTCGCTTGCGGTATAAAACTGCCCGGACCTGCCCGGCAAATCCAGCAACCGCAAACTGTAGTCTAATGTGGGAGGTCTTTACAAGGTTACAGTTATAATGAATTAAGTAACATTTAACCAAGATAAACATGTGGTGGGACATGGGGGTTAAGTGGGTGACATGGGTGACATGTGAAATACGATTAGAAACACTTAACCAAGTTGAAACATGTAAGAATACATGAATAAGAAGGGGTTAAGTGGGAAATCTTAGTGGGGTTCAAGCATAGGTGGAAAGCTTGTGTCAAGTATGGGGGGCACTTTTCAAACCAGTAATCCATTAAGTATCTCTGTGAGCTCGAGTTAAATCGAGGACGGGACACGCTTACTGGATTTTATTGTAAGAGGTCAAAACGGGTTAGCGGTGGCAACGCAATTCCAACGGGTTCATGTGCGTGCGTGGGCCCGGGTTGGTAGGTAAGACGTTGTTGCATCGTGTAGATATAAGCCGTGCATCTTTAGTGGCATCGGGTTGCCACTTTGGGGAGTGATACACCCCACTGTGGGACCAGCACGGGTATCTACGAGTTAGGGAGCCGATCACGTGGGGGTAGTGGGTACAACTAGTGGAGATAGGGGCAGGCGGCACCTATGAAGACAGCTAGGGGTACACGAAACTACCATTATGATTATTATGTTCAGTAAGCGGGATCAACTTTTAAGGTGACTAGTAATGGTGCAGTATAGTAATTATCCGATAGTGATTAGGAGCGAGATTAACGTCGGAATATTCCTCTTGTTTGTTTTGTCTTGCCCACTTGTTTCATAGTCATTCCTTGTTTTACCAGTTTATGCCTTATCCTAATTACTTTAATAATTATATTGTTAAAGTTATTGGACTCGCCAGACTTTATGTCTGACCCCCTTTGTTTTCGCCTCTTTTCTTCCTCTCCTCCCCCCAGGTTCTCAGGTCGGGACTAGTGCTAGTGGAGCTTGATTTGGATCTCTTTCTCTCTCTTTTGGAAGTGCTTGGATTGCTGAAAGTAAAGTTCAGCTCATCTCTTTTATGGCTACTTATGTTGGGGTTATGCTTTTTACTTTATGTACTCAGAAAACAATTTGTCAAGATGGATATTAAGTGTACTTGGTTTCGTTGTTGGTTTTTGATGTTGTTATAACCAAACTATTTCTCCGCTGCAATAAAAGTTGTTTTAAAAAATTTCAAGTACCAATATATGTATCTGTCTTGTTATATTCTTTTCTATACACCAATAATACTCCATGAAAGTTAATGCATTCCTTTTGAGAGTGACATTAATGGACGTGGGGTGTTACACATGGTATCAGAGTTGAAGGTTACCAAGAACAGATAAGATATTTTGAAAAACTGTTTTTCAAAAACATTTTTATAAAGAAATACTTTCAAAAGTATGTTCTAAGGAAAGTATTTTCATGAGAAATGTTTGTTTTAAAAACATAACCCCCAAGAGCCATATATCTTTCCTTTGATTCTCCATTTTGAATCTCTTCCTTTTTCTTTTTCAGCATGTCTGGGGAACCCGAGATACCCGAGGGCATACCGATACCAGGCTGGTTCAGAAGGTATCTGGAGGCTAGGGCCACCGCCGCAGGCCCAGCAAATGTTCCTCCTCCCCCAGCTGCAGCTGCTCCTCCTCCTCCCCCTCCCCGCGTTGATACTTTTTCAAAGATATGCAAGGACTTTCGGGCAATGGGTGGGAAACCTTTTCATGGGTCAGAGACATTTGTTGAAGCTCGAAATTGGCTTAAGGAGGTGGAAGATTTGTTTGGTATCTTCGAGATAGATGATGGAAGGAAGGTCCAATTAGCTGCTTGGTTAATGAAGGACGAAGCCTCGTTTTGGTGGGCAGTCACAAATGGAGAGCGTCCAGTGGAGACATGGATGGATTTCAGGCATAGGTTCGAGATGAAATTTCTCTCACGAGCAGAAGAGAATTTATACATGGAGAGGTTCTTGGCGTTGAAGCAAGGGAATTTATCAGTAAAGGAGTACGTCAACAAGTTCAATCAAATGGCAGGATTTGGCTTAGACTTGGTGAACACACCTGAGAAGAAGGCCCTGAGGTTCGTTAAAGGTTTGAATGAGCCGCTACATGGGTTGACTATGACCCACATTCCTATGGGGGCTACCTTTGAGAAACTGGTTGACATGGCGCTTATGCATGAAGAGGATAAAGGTGCTAATGCTAATAAGGCACCGGAGAAGAAAGGGGATCAAAAGAAATCACAACAGCAACACAAGAAAGGTGGTAAGGATAACAATAGCAAAGGAAAGAAAAGGTGCTTTAGTTGTGGAACACTAGGCCATCTAAGCAAGGACTGTAGGAAGAAGAAGAAGACTGGCTGTTTTAACTGTGGTGAGGCAGGACATCTGATTAAAGACTGCCCGAGAAGACAAGGGAAAGGGTAGAGGGCAGGGTCTACTTCCGGAGGGCAGGTTTAGCTCTCATGGCACCAGGGCAGGCAAGAGGGCAGGTTCATGCTCCATGAAAGGAGAGAGGTAGAAACATTTCCGTTGAAAGTTTAGTTTTTCTGTTTGATCATCCTGTTCGTACTTTGTTTGATTCTGGCACTTCACACTCGTTTGTATCTGCTTCGCTAGTTGAAACACTGCACCTAAATACTAGTTTAGTTACAGATCCCATAGTAGTCTCAAATCCTATTGGTGGTTCGGCTCATCTTTCAATGATTTGTCGGTATTTGAGAGTGTCTATCTTGGGCGTTGGGTTTGAATGCAACGCCTTCGTTCTTGGCTTCATGGGCTACGGCTTGAGTCTAGGCATGGATTGGCTAGCTAGATACGGTGCCATCCTAGACTGTGAAAGTAAGGTAGTTAGATTGTTGACTCGTTGTGGCAAGACCCTTGATATTTCTTGTGACCCTAGAGGTCCGGTGATGCTTAGCTACCTAGAATCTCTTGACGCATCCAATGATGACTTGGAATCCGTTCGTGTGGTCCGTGAATATGGTCACGTCTTCGATGAAGTTCGGTTTTTACCCCCGAGGCGCGAGATAGACTTTCGAATATACCTAGTAGATAATGCAAAGCCAGTTGCATTACCAGTGCGCCACATAGCTCCGAGGGAGAGAAGAGAACTCAGTAAGCAAGTGAAAGAGTTGGTTGAGAAGGGTTTCATAAGAAGAAGTATTTCAGAATGGGGTGCCCTAGTTGTTTTTACTACGAAGGCTGATGGTTCACTTAGATTGTGTGAGGACTATAGAGAGCTGAATAAGCTCACAAAGAAGAAGAGACACCCATTGCCGAGGATAGATGATTTATTCGATCATTTGGTGGGTGCTTCGGTTTTTTCGCAACTGGATTTGACTACAGGATTTCATCAGCTAAGGGTGGCTGAAGTCAGCATTGATAAGACTGCATTTAGAACTCCTGACGGTTTCTTCGAGTGGCTTGTCATGCCTTTTGGTTTGACAAATGCACCCGCATGCTTCGTTGACTTAATGAGTAGGGTGTTTAGGGAGTTTCTAAACAAGTTTGTGGTAGTCTTTGTGGACGATATCTTGATTTTCTCTAGAAGCGAGGAAGAGCATGCCCTACATCTTAGGGAAGTCTCAGAGACCCTATGAGTGCATCAACTCAAAGCTAAGTTCTCCAAATGCCATTTTTGGAGAAAAGAAGTGAGGTTCTTTGGACACCTGGTCTCTAAGGAAGGGATAGCTGTGGATCCCGCAAAGGTGGTGGTAATCCAAGATTGGAATATTCCTAAGAACACAACAGAAGTAAGAAGCTTTTTAGGGCTGGCTGGTTATTATAGGAAGTTCATTAGGGACTTCGCGAAGATATCAGCCCCACTTACTCGGTTGACGAAGAAGAACTTGACTTTTTCAAGGGATGTTGACTATGACGATGCTTTCCAGTGTTTGAAGAGGGCTTTGACGACAGCTCCAGTTTTAGTTTTGCCAGATGGGAGTAAGCCATTCACATTATATACCGATGCTTGCGGGACATGGCTTAGCTCAGTTTTAATGCAAGAGGGAAGTGTGATATGCTATGGTGGAAGGCAGTTGAAAGTCCACGAGAAGAATTACCCTACCCACGACTTAGAGTTGGCTGCCATAGTTTTTGCGCTTAAGTCATGGCGTCATTATTTGCTTGGCGAAAAGTTTGTGTTGTATACAGACCATAAGTCGCTAAAATACTTATTCTCTCAAAAAGATCTAAACTTGAGGCAACAGAGGTGGATGGAGTTTTTGGCATCCTACGATTTTTAGATCGCATATACCCCTGCCAAGGGTAACGTTGTAGCTGACGCCTTAAGTAGAAAGAAGTTGACTTTCAGTCCTTTGTTCGTAGAGCGACAGAGTTTGGAGTATATATCTACCTTTAACTTCAGACCCTCTGTCAATTATGTACCCGCATTGTTGGCATCACTAGAGGTGCAACCTACACTTTTGGGTTGGGTTGGAGAGGCACAGCGAGATGATCCACAGTTGGTTGAGATAGTAGGCAAGCTTATAGGAAGGGAGTCTTCGAGTCATCTTAATAGATATGCTATAGATGAGAGAGGCAGGTTGCGTAGAGATGGGAGACTTTGCGTGGCACAAGATGAGAGCTTGAAGAAGACAATTCTTGAAGACTCACATTGCTCTAAGATGACCATACATCCCAGTGGTGACAAGATGTATAGGGATATGCAGTGAGTTTTCTTTTGGGCCGGAGTGAAGAAGGACGTGGCTGAGTTCGTTTCTAGATGCTTAGTGTGCCAGCAAGTCAAGGTGGAGCAAAAGAAGCCCATTGGTTTGCTCCACCCTTTAGAGATTCCGCTGTGGAAATGGGAAGCGTTTCCTTGGATTTTGAAGACGGGTTGCCAAGATCAAGGAAAGGTAATAACGGATTTGGGTAGTTGTAGACAGATTTAACAAAAGTGCCCATTTTATTCCCGTTAAAAGTAGAAGGACCACCGCATGGTTAGCATCTGTTTACCTTCGAGAGATAGTTCGTCTGCACGGCATTGTGAGCGATAGAGATCCCATTTTCACTAGCGAGGTTTGGAAGAGCTTACAAGAGGCGGTTGGAACACAATTATGCTTAAGTACTGCTTACCACCCTCAGATGGACGGCCAGACCAAGAAAGTAAATCGGATTCTAGAAGATCTTTTGAGGCTATGCATCTTGGACTTCGGAGGAACATGGGAAGAACATCTTCCATTAGTGGAGTTCACCTATAATAACAACTTTCAGGCTAGCATTGGCATGACACCTTTTGAGGCTCTTTATGGACGACCATGCCGATCACCTACTTGTTGGTGGGAATCTACGGATAAGGTTTTGCTTGGACCCGACATGATTAGGTAGACTTCGGAGAAGATATACTTGATTCGAGACGGCGTAGGACCGACAGAAGTCAAATGCTGATAAAAGACGAACCGATCATGAGTTCAATATTGGGGACATGGTTTTTATTAAGGTGTCACCATTGAGAAACAAAGTCCGTTTTGGATCAGTAGGGAAGTTGGCACCGAGGTTCGTAGGACCCTTTCCAATTACAGAGAGGATTGGGCAGATGGCGTATAGAGTAAAGTTGCCAGAGAAGCTCAGTGGTGTTCATGACGTGTTTCACGTTTCGCATTTGCGTAAGTGTTTACATGATACAGCGGAAGGGGTGGAGCCGTGCACGCTCAAAGAAGTGGAAGTAGAGCGAAATGCCACGGTTAGACGAGCTCCTACATGCATCCTCAGATCAGAGGTCAAAAAGCTACGCAACAAAGAGGTCAAGTTGGTTAAAGTGCAATGGGGAGATGATCAAGGAGACGCGACTTGGGAGACAGAAGACAAGATGCGTACGCTGTACCTTTTCCTTTTTAAGGGTATGTTTTTAACTTCTCCTTTTTCTACCGCTTTGATTGATACTTGTCCTATCATTTAGTATGTCTTTGCGATGATATCTTCGATCCTTAGTTAGGAAAAACCTTATGGTTGTAAACATGTGTTTGAGACATGTTATGTTTGGTGGATGCAAATGGATTCAAGTGGTTGCTAGTGGTTGCTCGTGGATGCATGTACACACACATTAGGCACTAGATCGACTCAATCACTTTCATATTGCATATAAATATGTGTGCATATTTAAATTAATGAATGTATAATGGTTGTGTTATCATATGGATGCTGCATTTCGATGAATGGGTGTGCATACATGTAGAAGTAATATGTATCGCTAGGATTCTTTTGCATGCATAATGGACGCATGGCACTATCATGATTTGCATTAAGGAGGTCAACTGAATTAGTAGACCGCCTGATTTTGCATTAGATAAGCAACATATACACACACTTTTTGCATATGTTCATACGGCATTAGAAATCTTGTAAGGACAGTGGATGCCTGTGTTAGATGGTTGAGTAGATGGATGATTGGATGTCAGGATATACATTCTCCTTAACTTGGAGATTTCGGGGGAGGGGGGGAATCCCTTAAGGAGGGGAGAATGTAACAACCCGTAATTTTAAATATTAAAATTAACAAATTTAAGAACACTTAATTTTTAGAAGAAGAATTAAGGGAAATGGGTTACGCCATTGCGTTCGTCTCGGAATTCTGCTTGGAATAGAGTCCAAGTTTTCGTAAATCGGGCTTTGTATGAGGAAGATATGGCCCTCATAATTTTCAGGAATTTATATAAAATAAAACAGCTCAGATTTAAATTCAAAATTCAAATCAAAACAGAGAAGCGGGCTGGGCGGGATTTTTCCTGCTCCAGGCCAGGTCAACCAGGGGGTCAACCTCCCCTATACAGGTCGACCTGGGGGTCGACCTACCCCCTCGGGAAGATCTGAACTGTGATGATTTCTGACTTGTGGCCGAGTCACTAGGGCTTAGGTGGCGGATTCTGGATGGTTCTAATTGGTCTGAATGGTTCTGATTGCTCCTATGTTAATCTAACGGCTTATATTAATCTAAAACTCTATATAAGCATGCATAGACTCAATCCCTAAACCTAAACTAAATTAATCTAATGGCCTCCATGCTGCTGCTGGAATAGTTCTCCTTCTTCTTAAAGCTTAGGAATTTCAAGTCAGAATTCTTATACAAACGACGAACAGATTATTCTCTTCGCTAATCCGTCTTTGTGAGTACAATTTCTTTCACAAAATAATTAATAAATTAATTATGATGAGTTATAATTTGGATTATGAGAACATGTCTGTTGAATCATGTGACGTTACTTAATTTTGTTATCGTCTGTTTGTGAAAATATGACATTTTGGTTATCTTATGTTAGTAGATCTATTTCATACATCCAATCACATATGTTTAACTTGATTCATTTTATGACATCAGTTTATATGCAAGTTTGGATGTAAATTATATGCTAGATTGGATGTGAATCATATGCAAGTATGTATGCGAATTATACACAAGTTTATATGTGAATCAAGTGTGTATGTGTGTGTGCATATATATATATATATATATATATATATATATATATATATATGTATGTATGTATGTATGTATGTATATGCTAGTTTATGTGTAAAACATGTGGTATTAGTTTACATGTTTAGATTCATATGCAAGTTTGTAGGAATCTATATGCAAGTTTAGGTGAAAACCATATTCATATATGCAAGTTTAGGCGAAAACCATATCCATATATGCAAGTGTAGGTGAAAACCATATTCACGTATGCAAGTTTAGGTGAAAACCTTATTTATATATGCAAGTTCACAATTTCATGTTTAGATCTATATTTAGATCCATGGCAGTACATAGTTTATGCAAATTTGTGTTCTATATGTCCATTACCTATGCAAGTTATTGGCTATGCAAACTTATGTTATAATTCTCATTTGCAAGTTAGATCCATTTTATGTGTTATGCAAGTTGTGATGTTTCTTCTCTTTTTTTATGAGTAAGAATATTTGCGAGTCTAACGTTTTTCCTATTAAACGTACGAACGACGTGGGGACAATGAGAAAATATTAAATATACATATTGTGAACTGGCATAAAATGGCTTTAAAGGCATATAATTAATTTGAGACACTAATTGGTATAATTTATAAACCTGAAAACTATGGACATAATTTAAGTGACAATTATGGACATAGATTAATTTGGAAATTATTGACAATTTGAATAGGGATAATTAATTCATATTGGGGTGAAATAATTATGTGTTATAAACGCCTAAGACACGAGTTTAGACTCGTTTGTGGTGTAAGACTGCCCGGACCCGCCGGAGAAATCCAGCAACCAAAAACGGTAGTCTAATGTGAGAGTTCGAAGGCATAAATAAAATGCGTAACAATTGTAAAGACACGAGGTTAGGCTCGTTTGCGGTATAAGACTGCCCGGATCCGCCTGACAAATCCAGCAACCGCAAGCGGTAGTCTAATGTGGGAGGTCTTTACAAGGTTTCGGTTATAATGAATTAAGTAACACTTAACCAAGATAAACATGTGGTGGGACATGGGGGTTAAGTGGGTGACATGGGTGAAATGTTAAATACAATTAGAAACACTTAACCAAGTTGAAACATGTAAGAAGGGGTTAAGTGGGAAATCTTAGTGGGGACCAAGCATAGGTGGAAAGCTTGTGTCAAGTATGAGGGACCCTTTTCAAACCAGTAACCCATTAAGTATCTTTGTGAGCTTGAGTTAAATCGAGGACGGGACATGCTTACTGGATTTGATTGTAAGAGGTCAAACCGGGTTAGCGGTGGCAACGCAAGTTCAACAGGGTCATGTGCGTGCGTGGGCCCGGGCTGGTAGGTAAGACGTTGTTGCATCGTGTAGATATAAGCCGTGTATCTTTAGTGGTATCGGGTTGCCACTTTGGGGAGTGATACACCCCATTGTGGGACCAGCACGGGTATCTACGAGTTAGGGAGCCGATCACGTGGGGGTAGTGGGTACAACTAGTGGAGATAGGGGCAGGCGGCACCTATGAAGACAGCTAGGGGTACACGAAACTACCATTTTGATTATTATGTTCAGTAAGCGGGATCAACTTTTAAGGTGACTAGTAATGGTGCAGTATAGTAATTATCCTATAGTGATTAGGAGCGAGATTAACGCCGGAATATTCCTCTTGTTTGTTTTGTCTTGCCCACTTGTTTCATAGTCATTCCTTGTTTTACCAGTTTATGCCTTATCCTAATTACTTTAATAATTATATTGTTAAAGTTATTGGACTCGCCAGACTTTATGTCTGACCCCCTTTGTTTTTGCCTCTTTTCTTCCTCCCCTCCCCACAGGCTCTCACGGCGGGACTAGTGCTAGTGGAGCTTGATTTGGATCTCTTTCTCTCTCTTTTGGAAGTGCTTGGATTGTTGAAAGTAAAGTTCAGCTCATCTCTTTTATGGCTACTTATGTTTGGGTTATGCTTTTTTACTTTATGTACTCAGAAAACAATTTGTCAAGATGGATATTAAGTGTACTTGGTTTCGTTGTTGGTTTTTGATGTTGTTATAACCAAACTATTTCTCCGCTGCAATAAAAGTTGTTTTAAAATTTTTAAGTACCAATATATGTATCTGTCTTGTTATATTCTTTTCTATACACCAATAATACTCCATGAAAGTTAATGCATTCCCTTTGAGAGTGACATTAATGGACGTGGGGTGTTACACATGGTATCAGAGCTAGGGGTACACGAAACTACCATTATGATTATTATGTTCAGTAGGTGGGATCAACTTTTAAGGTGACTAGTAATGGTGCAGTATAGTAATTATCCTATAGTGATTAGGAGCGAGATTAACGCCAGAATATTCCTCTTGTTTGTTTTGTCTTGCCCACTTGTTTCACAGTCATTCCTTATTTTATCAGTTTATGCCTTATCCTAATTACTTTAATAATTATATTGTTAAAGTTATTGGACTCGCCAGACTTTATGTCTGACCCCCTTTGTTTTCGCCTCTTTTCTTCCTTCTCCCCCCCCCTCAGGTTCTCAGGATGGGACTAGTGCTAGTGGAGCTTGATTTGGATCTCTTTTTCTCTCTTTTGGAAGTGCTTGGATTGCTGAAAGTAAAGTTCAGCTCATCTCTTTTATGGCTACTTCTTTTGGGGTTATGCTTTTTTACTTTATGTACTCAGAAAACAATTTGTCAAGATGGATATCAAGTGTACTTGGTTTTATTATTTGTTTTTGATGTTGTTGTAAACAAACTATTTCTTCGCTGCAGTAAAAGTTGTTTTAAAATTTTCAAGTACCAATATATGTATCTGTCTTGTTATATTTTGTTCTATACACCAATAATACTCCATGAAAGTTAATGCATTCCCTTTGAGAGTGACATTATTGGACGTGGGGTGTTATAGACATGTTTCATGTCTCTGTCTTTTCTGTAGGATACCAGAGCAAACCAACTCGGGTTTCGATGGATTGGGATTTTTGAAAAAAATTCGGTCCGTCAGAATCCGGGTTGTAACATCTGGTTTCAGAGCTTAGGTTTAGGATTCCTTATTTAGATAATGAGTGAGCGTATTTGTATTTTAAAATATAAATATATATTATATATAAACCTAGATCCATAGAGGAGCCTACTAAATAGAAAAAGAAAATTGGATTAGGAATATATATAGTTGAGAGAATTGACCTTGTGGGGGTGTCTAGGAAAGCCTAGGTAAGTCGGAAGCCCACTATGAGTCTAACCCTTCTTAACTTTTAAGAACTTGAAATTGGAAAATATTTGGCAAAAGAGTTCATGATGTTTTCAAGTTTTAATCTTAAAAGTATTTCTAAAGTTTGAAAAAAAAGAGGCCAAACCATGTTTTAAAATTAATGGATTAGGTAAGGGTTAGTGCCTAGAAAGAACGGAGAAATTTGTGGCTATAATGTAAATAGCAAAGGTTACCTTGGAATAGTTGAAAATTCCCATAAAATGCATAGGCATTGTAAAGACTAGAACTGTTGCTCGAAAAAGAAAAAATATAGGCTAATCAAGCACAGCAAGGACTAGTAGTGACTACTAGATAGTGAAGGGCAAGTGAGCATTGAGAGTTTGTGGTTGGACTTTTCATTAGTGAAATATTCATTGATTCTTGGCCCTTAGTAGTAGCTGTGTAGGACGGGAAGGCTTATTTGAAAAGAATAAACTTAAATCCTTGGATTAAGTAAAATAAGCTAAGAAAGAAAAATAGCCTAACTAAAAAGAAAACAATAAATTCAGAGAAGCAACAAAACATGACGGGAAAAGAAAAAGAAAAAAGAAGTTTTCTTATGTAGTTGTGCTTGGATAGGAAAATAGGAAACTTTGTATAGAGTAGTTACGTGAAATCCAAGTGCAATTAGAAAAGGAACATAAAAGAAAAACGGAAGATGTAAAGTTTTCCGTTTTATACCTTTTTGTGACATAAGAAATCGAATTTAGAAAATTAGATTTTTTCTATAATTCGAAATTTAAAGATGGTTGGTAGGAATTTGGATGCAACAATTGGATGAACTATGCTCTTATTCTGTAAGAGTGTGGGAAAATTTGAATGAAAAGTGTCTTGATTTTCAAAAATATTGCATTCATATAGAACTGTAAGTATATTTAGGATGTGAGCATCAAGTTTTGAAAGAGTTTTTGAAAGTTTGCATACATATAAGTGGTACCAAATTAGGCATACATGCCCTACTATGATGTATTTCACTTTGCACATATGCACAATGTTTGCAAAAATTGGATGCACACATAATGGATGTATAATATGCGAGGGATCATTTGATTTTACCCTTACCAAATTTCGGGGACGAAAATTCTTAAGGGTGGGTGAATGCAACACCCTGCATTTTTAGTGATAATTAAAAATATGCATATATGCATATATTATATGCATAGACATATTTAAAGGAAAATTTAAAAATAAAAATAAAAGTAATATATAAGTGCATTGAAATGAAGGAAAATGAATTGCATGCAATATATATATATATATATATATATATATATTAAAAAGAAGTTAATGCAAGGAAAAAAGTATGCAATACAATTGCGCATGTAATAATGTTAAAAAGGAAAAGGAAGTACATGCATGTAATTATGATAGAGAAAACAATTAATAAAGAGAAACATTAATGTAATTAATGTAAATGGTAAAAAAGGTGAATTAATAAAATTGCATGCAACAATAAATGAGAAGGGGCATATGTGCATACATGTTATTTGAAATTCAAAATTTTGTAGGAAGATAATACATGCACTAAAAGTAATAGGAATGTGTAGATGCATGAACCTAAATAAAAAAGAATTAATGTCATGCAAATAAAAGAAAAAGAATATAGAATGCAAACATGTCAATTATGCAATTAAAGCATGCATAGAAAAAAAAAGGTTTAGAAAGAGGAACCAAGCAATTTAATGTGCTAAAAAGAAGTAACATATCAAGTGCATGAAACGGGAAAGCATTAACGCATTTAAATAAGAATATTAGAAATATATGCAAAAAGAAATAATGTCACATGGGAAAGTTTAATGCATGGAAAGAAGTTGGAAAATAAACATAAATTGATTCAATTAAAGCAAGCTAATGTCAAAAGAATTAATAAAATTCATATTATATATAAAATAATGACACATGGAAGGATACATTAATGGAAAAGAAACGTACTTTGCATATATTAAGGAGCATTTAAGATTTTTCTTGTAAAAAGAAAAAGAGAAAAAAGAAACCGCATATAGGAAGGTGTCAACACCATCAGTGTCCACGCGTGCATATGGGTGCAACACACCTGGGTTGGTTTAGAATACTCTAGAACCTTCTTTTTTTAGCGAGGTGGAAGGTTTAGATGGATTCTATTTTAATACTAAGGCCCTAATTCACCTACTATAGCTATAAATAAACATAAAACCCAACCCTAATCTCATCTATCTCTTTAACCCTAGCCTCCATGCTGCTAAATTCTCAACTAACCTAGCCTCCACCTTCAACATAAATTAAAGTAGAGATTTTTAAAGACAAGTTCTTCATCAACAATCAATTTAGAAGGTTAATCAACATCAAAGTGTTACAACAACGATTTATATCTTTTCTACTCCTGGCAAAGTGAGTGGATTTAAATTATTCTTGTGAATAATTGTATACATATCGTTTAGCAATTCCCCAATTAAAATGTTACAACTTTTATTATTATGCTTGTTCTTTATCTCTTCCCTTCCTCCTTCCCTTTTTAATTTTATAGCCAGGATACTTTCGAGCCTAGGCCAAATCTCATAGCGATGAACGTACGAATGGTAATTTAGCAAATGTTGGGTTGATTTGGGCATAATTAATGTTAAATTTTGGGTATAACCTATAATTGAAGAATTGTAGCATAACTTATGACAAAATTGGAAATTTGTGGAATTGTTGTACAACTTATAAAATACTTGAAATTAAGTGGGTTGGTAATTTGGCGCATAACTATAAATATTAATCTGGGACATTAGTGAAAATATGTGCAAATTAAGTTGGAATAGTTAAGTATGTTGGGATAATCGGGAAGTGCGTGGATTAATAATGGACATGAATAAGCAAGACTGTAATTTGAGCGCAACTTAAGGTTGGGTAATTTGGGGTAAAACTGATTGGTTGGAATTTTGGAGCATAACTTCAATGAATATGAACAATTGGTAGAATTGGAATAATTTCACTTTATTGAAGTTAATTAAATGTAATAAGAAATGCGACATATATGGGGAATTGGGCATAACTATGCTTGGAATTATGAATATAATTAGGGTGGGATTTATGTATATAAATCAAATTAGAATTATGAACATGAAATTGGGATTATAAGTTGAATTAGGATTATAGGCATAATCTGTTGATAGGATTATAAGCATAAATGTGAATTGAGGGTTTATGGGTAATTGACATATATTATAACCCAAGATTTGAATTATGAGTATAAGTTATAATAAGAACTTATATGCCTAAGACACGAGGTTAGATTTGGTCTGCGGTAGAAGTCTGCCCGGAACCGCCTGACATACCCAGCAGCCGCAAACGGTAATCTAATGTGAGAGGTCTTAGGTGGAAATTGGACCCGTAATAGGGTCAAGACACGAGGTTAGATTCGGATGCGGTAGAAGTCTGCCCGGAACTGCCCGACATATCCAGTAACCGCAAATGGCAATCTAATGTGAGAGGTCTTGCGTGTTTACGGACATAACAAATGATAATGAACACTTAACCGAGACGATACATGTAGGGTTGACATGGATATAATAAAAGGGGTTAAGTGGGCAACATGGGTAGCATGGTAATTTGTTAAATTGGAATACTTAACATAATTAAATCTGAAGTGGTGTTACGAACTAGTTGAATTGAGTAGGGGTTAAGTAAATTTGCTAAAGAAATGAGAAAGGTTAAGTTAATCTTAATTAATGTCAAAATGGGGAATGATGATAATAACCCATTATGAATGAACTTGAATAAGAAAGAGAATAGGTAGGCTTGTCCTAGGGACAAGTGGGAATTATAACTTATGAAATAAGATAAGTTATAAGGAATGATAGGGAAAAATGAAATTATTCTCTTACCAATGTATCTGTGAATTAAGATGTGCTTAATAATAAATTAAGTAGAACATGTTATGGTAACCATGGGATGGAATAATGAATAGATTATGAGAATTGTAACTCCCCGTATTTTCTATTAACATTGAAGTTACGAATTAAACTATACTTAATCTCAAATGTAAGAATTAAGGGAAACAGGTTATGCCATTGCGTTTGTCTCGGAATTTTGCTTGAGATAGAGTCCGAGTTTGCGTAAATCGGATTTCGTATGAAGGAGTTATGGCCTTCAAAAGTTCAATAAAAATTCAAAACAGCTCAGTCCAGATTCAAATTTCGAAATCAGAAGAGGATGCGGGCTGGGCGGAAAAATTCCCGCCCAGGGATCAGGTCGACCAGGGGGTCGACCCTAGTGTCGACCTCCCCTACACAGGTCGACCTTAGTGTCGACGTGGGGGTCGACCTCGGGGTCGACCTACCCCCTTCGAGCAGATCTGTTTTCAAGCCAATTTCGACTCACTGCTGAGTCTTTAGGGCTGAGTTGGCTGTTCTGGATAACTCTATCTTGTCTTAATGGTCTTGATTGATTCTGAGATGATCTAATGGCTCCAATTCAATCAAATCTCAATAAAAGCAACCTAATAACTCAACCCTAAATCATATTAAAATTAAACCAAGAGCCGTCATACTGCCATTAGACAACCTAGAGTAGCCGCCACTTGAAGCTAACTAAGAGACGAACCAAACTAAATCAAAACTAAATTAAAACAACGATTGTCTGCACCAAAGGCGAGCATTTCAACTCCAGAATATAGATCCAGAAATCAAGATCTTCGTTTGTAGTAAGTGTAGTTATCTTTTAGATGTAAATAAATTTAAGACGTGATTTGATATAAAGTGAAAAATAGAATTATACCATGTTGTATAATATTGACGATGCTAATTCATGTTTGTTTCTTGTGATGATTTTATCATGAATTGTCTTGAAATGTTTGTGGCTTATTGGACTTGGTGTTGGATCTATTAAGAATTGAGAATGAAACTATCAATATCATATGTAAGTTATATGTTTCATGTTAAGATCTACATATATAAGTTTATATGATTAATGCAAGTTGTATGTATTATGTTAGATCCAAGTCAAGATCTACATATATATATTCATATGCTTTATATTAGATCCATATGCCTATATATATGTTCATATGTTCATATGCAAGTTACAAGTTTTATGTTGGATCTATGTCAAGATCTATTCAGGTTCATATGATTATCGCAAGTTATATGTTTTATGATAGATCCAAGTCACGATCTAATTATACATATGTTCATATGCAAATTACATGTTAGATCCAAAACTAGATCTATATTTATATGCATGTTTGTAAAGTGGATTTATGCAAGTTCAGCTTGTTAGATCTAGTTCACACCTATATATGTTAATGTCAAAATTATACATGCTTTGGAATTGGACATGTCATGATTATGTTATATGCTAGTTTATAATTGAGGTTATGATCACATATGCCTAGATCTACATATTAACATGTTTTAGGCTTATGATTATTTAAGTCTAAATTATATGCAAGTTCATGTGACATGTTAAATTATATGAATAAAGTTTTATTCAAAATTTACATGTTTGGTTGAATCTATATTATGCATGTTCCTTTCTTTACCTCTTGTTTATAAATTGGGCTAATATGCGGGCCCAATGACTTTATGTGATTAATACAAACGAACAAACGGGGGTAACGTTGGGATAGTTATTAAATCAAAACATGTTAATAATGTAGGTGGGCTCAAAACCATGTGAATGGTTAAGGCCATAAATAGTATAAGTTATACCATTAGTCTTGAACATAATTAAAATATGTGACATGAAACACTTGTAGAAAATTTACATATATAAAATGTAAAAGATGAATATGCCTAACCCGAGGTTAGACTGAGTTGTGGTGTAAACCTTCCCGGAAACGACCGACACATCCAGTAACCACAACAATACCTGTCTAATGTGAGAGGTTAGTGCATCAAGCCCAGAAAGACCCGAGGTTAGACTGAGTTGTGGTGTAAAACTGCCCAGAACCGACCGGCACATCCAGTAACCACAACAATACCTGTCTAATGTAAGTGGTTGGTGCTTTAATTAATTAATTAATTAATTAAAGCTCATGAACAATCAAGCTAGAAATGGTGAGGTTAAGTAATTAAGGAAAACACTTAACCAACATAACATGTTAACAAGATAAGATTGGTGGGGTTAAGTAATTGAGAAAACACTTAGCCAATTCAACATGTTAACTAGACAAGATTGATAGGGTTTAAGTAAAACCAAGGACACTTAACCAATTTAGCATGTTGACTAGAAAAACCCTAGTAATGGCGACCCGTTTCAGCAGTAACCGACATGGATGTATCAAGGTACCCTGAACGAGGTAGGGTGGGGCAAGATTACTGGGCTGAATATAAGCGGTCAAAAGGGCGGCGGTTAGGTGCGTCAATGTAGGTTTCGACGAAGTACGGGCGTGCACGGGCTCCGCAGTGGAGAAAGCAGGCACTGGGCACCAGGCGTACACTTGTGCATCTTTGAATCGTGTCAGGGTTGCCATTATAGGACTTGATACACCCTATACTGGAACCAGCACAAGTACTTAAAAATCACGTGGGGCCGCATGACACCGGGAATACATGAATGCGAGTAGGAGCCGATCAATACATGAATGGGATCACTTTATCATGAACATACATTGCTAGTTAGACATCTCTTAGTGGGTGCAGAGAAGTAAAAGTGGGTGCGATAGCCAAATCTTGTTAAATCTTACCTTACCTCGTTTTAGGACTACCCTATCCTTGTGGTATCATTCTAAGTTCAGTTTATTCCTGTCATAGTCTTTTACTTATTTACATGCTGTTAAATAACTGGGATTACCAGACTTATGTCTGACCCATTTTCCTTTCGCTTCTTTTCTTCCGCCCCCCCCCAGGTCTGCAGGGAGGAAACACTTCTGCTTAGTCCAGGTTAGTCAAAGTTGAAGACCGTAGATGTAAGGCTTGGACTTTCCTTTTTGAGCTATGGCTATGGTCAAGCACTTGTTGGGGATTTATGTCATTTTATTTTCAGTATTGCTTCTTTATGTTTTCAAGACAGATGAAAAGTTGTAATAATTTGGAAGGTTGATACAGTTGTTGAATTGTTGTGTTGAACAAGTATTTATGAAATAATATTGATCTTTTTCCGATGCTTAAATTTTCTGTCTTGTAATTTATTAGTATCTTGTAGCTTAAAACGCTCCACCGAAGTTAAGGCATTCCCTTTGAGAGTGACCTTAATGGAGGTGGGGTGTTACACTTGGTATCAGAGCTAAAGGTTACCAGATTGGATAAAAATTTTGAAACTATTTTTCAAAAAGAAGTCATAATGAAGCATTTTCAAGAAAAAGTGTTATTTTACTTTAAAAGGCATAATCCCCCAAAGCCATATGCCCTATCTTTCTATCCTTTGTTTTGAATCTTTCCTTTTTCGTTTCAGCATGTCCGGGAATCTTAACCTTCCAGAGGGTGTATCGATACCTGGCTGGTTCAGGAGGTGCCTAGAGGCTAGGACCAACGACGCGGGCCCAGCAGATATTCCTCCTCCCCCAGCCGCTGCTGCTCCTCCTCCTCCTCCGAGAGGAAATACTTTCTCAAAGATCTGTAGAGACTTTAGATACATGGGTGGAAAAGACTTTAAGGGGAGCGAATCATTCATGGAAGCCAGAAACTGGCTCAAGGAGACTGAGGACTTATTCATTATCTTTGAAGTAGATGAGAGGCAGAAACTACATTTGGTGGTGTGGTTGCTCAAAGACGAGGCCTCAATCTGGTGGGAGGTCACTAATGCTGAAAGATCGATAGAGACTTGGGAGGACTTCAGGGCGAGATTTGAAATGAAGTTCCTCTCACAAGCCGAGCAGAGTCTGCAAATGAAGAAGTTCCTATCACTTAAACATGGCAGCTTGTCGGTGAAAGAATACGTCAATAAATTCAACCATCTTGCTCGACTTGGACTGGAGTTAGTAAACACTCCACACAAGAAGGCTCTCTGCTTTGCCAAAGGACTGAATGAGCCACTACAAGGTTTGGCAATGTCCTATATACCTATGGGAGCAACTTACGAGAGACTGGTGGACATGGCTCTATTGCAAGAGGAGAACAAAGATGGAAAGAAGGAGGTGAAGAAGGAAGAGCCTCAAAACAAGAAAGGAGATGGATCTCAAAACAAGAAGACGGAGCCCAAGAAAGGCGGGAAGGATAATAAATCCCGTAAGAAGATGAAGTGCAATTTCTGTGGGATACCTGGACACTTGGCTAGGGACTGCAGAAAGAAAAAGAGGAAATTGGGCGCTTGTTTCCAGTGCGGGGATACTGGACACTTGTCTAAGGACTGCCCAAAATGGCAAGGGCAAGGGCAGAGAGCTGGAACTTCTTTGGGGGACAAGTTCACGCTCTTACAGCACCTCCATAAGAGCGAGGTAGAAATATTTCTGTCGAAAGTTTATTCTATCTTTTTGATCATCCTGTTCGTACACTATTTGATTCTGGCGCATCGTACTCATTTGTATCTGCTGCTTTAGTTGAATCTCTGCACCTAGACACGAGTTTAGTAGAGGATCCCTTGGTTGTTTCAAATCCAATTGGGGACTCAACTTATTTGTCAATGATTTGTTTGGATTTGGAAATTTCTATACTAAGTGTGGGGTTTAGATGCAATGCCTATGTTTTGGGCTTCACGGGCTATGTGTTGATTCTAGGAATGGATTGGCTATCTAGTAATGGTGCCATCCTCGACTGTGAAAAGAGAGTGGTTAGATTCATGATTTTCCTTGGTAACACTCTCGAAATTTCTTGTAATCCCATGAACTCTGTTATGCTTAGCTATCTAGAATCTCTCGATGCGTCTATTGAGAATTTGCAGTCCGTTAGAGTAGTCCGTGAATACTCGGATGTCTTTGAGGAGGTAAAGGGGTTACCTCCGAAGCGGGAGATAGACTTCCGCATATACCTCGTCGACAACGAAAAACCCGTTGCTTTACCCGTTAGACACATGGCTCCAAGGGAGAGAAAAGAGCTCAGTAAGTAAATTAAAGAGCTACTTGAAAAGGGGTTCATAAGACGGAGTATTTCTGAATGGGGTGCTCCAGTAATGTTCGCGACCAAAGCTGATGGTTCACTCCGCCTATGTGTGGATTATAGGGAGCTGAACCAGCTGACCAAGAAGAATAGGCACTCACTCCCAAGAATTGACGATCTGTTTGATCAGCTCGTAGGTGCATCCATTTTCTCCCAACTAGATCTGGCTACCGGGTTTCATCAGCTAAGAGTGGCTGAAGACAGCATTGATAAAATCACGTTCAGAACTTCGGATGGTTTCTTCGAGTGGTTTGTCATGCCTTTCGGCTTGACAAATGACCCGCTTACTTCGTTGATTTAATGAGCAGGGTGTTCAGGGAGTTCCTCAATAAGTTTGTGGTGGTCTTCGTAGATGATATTTTGATCTTCTCGAAGAGTGAGGAAGAGCATGCTCAGCACTTAAGGGAAGTCATGGATACTCTCCGTGCACATCAGCTGAAAGAAAAATTCTCTAAATGCCACTTTTGGAGAGATGAAGTAGGGTTTCTTGGACATGTGGTGTCCAAAGAGGGGATAGCCATGGACCCCGCAAAAGTAGTCACGGTGCAAGATTGGAAGATTCCTCGAAATACAACCGAAGTCCGAAGCTTTCTCGGGCTAGCGGGCTATTATCGAAAGTTCATTAAGGACTTTGCGAAGATCTCAGCTCCGCTGACAAGATTGATAGAGAAGAACTTGACTTTTGCTTGGGATTTGGATTGCGATATTGCTTTCCAACAATTGAAAAGGGCTCTGACAACAGCCCCAGTTCTGACATTGCCTGATGGAAGCAAGATGTTTACATTATATACGGACGCGTGCAGAACAAGATTGGGTGCTGTCCTAATGCAAGAAGGCAAAGTAGTTTGCTATGGAGGAAGGCAGTTGAAGGTTCATGAGAAAAATTACTCAACTCATGATTTAGAATTAACTTTCATCGTTTTCGCCCTTAAATCATGGCGTCATTATCTGCTAGGAAAAGGTTTGAATTGTATACTGATCATAAATAATTAAAATACCTTTTCTCTCAGAAAGATCTTAACTTAAGGCAACAAAGGTTGATGGAATTTCTCGCCTCATATGATTTTGAAATTTCCTATACCCCTGGTAAAGGCAATGTAGTAGCAGATGCCTTGAGTAGAAAGAAGCCGACTTTAAGCCCTCTCTTTGTAGAAAGGGAAAGCTTGGAGTTCATAGCAAGTTTTAACTTTAGACCCTCCTTTGACTTTGTACCGGGCTTGTAAGCAACGTTAGAAGTGCGGCCAACTCTTTTGGACTCAATTGGAGCCGCGCAACGAGAAGACCCTCAGCTAGCCGATGTGATGGATAAGCTAGTTAGGGGTGAGACTTCTAGTCACCTCAATAGATACTCCATTGATGCCAAGGGCTGGTTGAGATGGGATGGAAGACTATGCATCCCACAAGCAAGAGATTTAGTGAAAACGGTTCTAGAAGAAGCACACCATTCAAAACTGACCATACACCCAGGCGGAGACAAAATGTATAAAGACATCAAAAGAGTTTTCTTTTGGAATGGCATGAAGAAGGACGTAGCTGAATTTTTTTCTAAGTGTTTAATATGCCAACAAGTCAAGGCAGAGCAGAAGAAGCCTGATGGTCTGCTCCATCCTCTAGAGGTCCCACAGTGGAAATGGGATAGCATCTCGATGGACTTTATTGATGGGCTGCCTAGGTCAAGAAGAGGCAATACCAGTATTTGGGTAATAGTAGACAGGCTCACAAAAAGCGCTCACTTCATACCCGTTAAGAGTAGTAGGACTGCCTCATCCCTAACATCCATATATCTTAAAGAGATAGTTCGACTCCATGGGATACCCTCCAGCATAGTGAGTGACCGAGATCCTATCTTTACAAGCAAATTTTGGAGGAGTTTGCAAGAAGCTGTAGGCACACAGTTATGCTTAAGCATGGCCTATCACCCTCAAATCGATGGCTAGACGGAAAGAGTAAACAAAGTACTAGAAGACCTCTTGAGACTATGCATTCTCGACTTCGGAGGTACATGGGAGGATCATTTACCTTTGGTGGAATTCGCTTACAAAAATAGCTACCAAGCCACCATAGGCATGGCGCCTTTTGAAGCTTTATATGGAAGACCGTGCAGGTCACCAACTTGTTGGTGGGAGTCTACAGACAAGCTCATACTTGGACCAGACATGATTAGAGAAACTTCAGAGAAAGTGGACTTGATATGAAGAAGAATGAAGAATGCCCAAGATAGATAGAAGTCCTATGCAGACAAAAGAAGGACCGACCTTGAGTTTGAGGTTGGAGACAAGGTGTTCCTTAAAATATCTCCTTTGAGGAATGTCGTTCGCTTTGCATCCGTAGGGAAGTTAGCACCAAGATTTATAGGGCTGTTTCCTATCAGTGAGAAGATTGGAAAGATGGATTACAGAGTAGAGCTGCCCGAAAGATTTGCTGGAGTTCATAATGTCTTTCACGTTTCTCACCTACGGAAGTGCTTACATGAGTCTATGGAAGTGGTGGAACCAAAAATACTAGAAGAGGTAGAAGTGGAACTAGAAGCAACAGTGAGAAGAATCCCAAATCGTATCTTGGGAACGGAAGTCAAAAAGCTACACAACCGTGGAGTCAAACTTGTTAAAGTACAATGGAGTGACAATGAAGAAGACGCAACTTGGGAGACCGAAAGCAAGATACGCGCAGCCTACCCTTTTCTTTTTGAGGGTACATCTTTGATCTCTTTTTCCTTAAGTTTATGCTTGTACCTATCTTTTTCTAAGTATATCTCCTCGGTCCCATCCTTATCCTTAGGTAGAAACCAATGGATGTAAACATGTATTTGAAACATGTTATGATTGATGGTTGCAAGTGGTTACAAGTGCTTGCTAGTAGTTGCTCGTGGATGCATATACACACACAAATTATGTGTTAGATCGGCTCAGTCAATTTTCATATTGCATATGCATAAATGTACTTGTATATGATTGAAACTTGATGTATTGTCAGGTGGACGTTGCATTTGTATGAATGATTGTGCACTCATGTAGAAAGTATGATTAGGGATGATTGCATACATAATGGACTCATGGCACCGAAATGAATTGCATTAAGGAGGTCAACTGAATCAGTAGACCGCCTGATTTTGCATTAGATAAGGACATATACACACACTATGCATGTGATCATGAAGCATTAGAAGTCTTTTAAGGACAATGGATGCCTGTGTTTGATGGTTGAGTAGATGAATGTTTGGATGGTAGGATATACGTTCTTCTCGACTTGAAGATTTCGAGGACGAAATCCTTAAAGGAGGGGAGATTGTAACACCCCGTATTTTCTATTAACATTGAAGTTACGAATTAAACTATACTTAATCTCAAATGTAAGAATTAAGGGAAACGGTGTGACAGCCCATCCCGCACCAGCCTGCATTTCCTCCGAAGGTGCGTTGTACACATGCCCGACTAGCACGGAACGGTCGCCAAAGAAAGGAAAGAAGAAAATGAACTTACAAGGAACCTGTAGAATGTCTCACAGCGCATGGAACAAAATATAATAATAATAACATAATCTTGACATAAAATAGGCGAGATAGTCCATAATCTGAAAACTAAACCAACATAGCAGCGGAAATCCCAAAACAGCTTATTATAACTTTCCAAATTACTGTCTCCAAAACAAAAGAAAGCTTAAAGTAGAAGATGCACTACTAATGCCCAAGCAGTGATCTTTAACAAAACAGGGAGAATGTCTATATATATATCATACGTGGAAGCCTCCTGCTCGTCTCCGGATTAGCTACTCGTGCATACCCAGCTAACCTGTCTCTAGTCTGCTCGTGAGAGCACCCAGAGTAATAAGAAGAGACATAAAACTCTGGGTCAGACGAAAAGTCTGGTATGAGCGATAAGCGGCTAAACAAAATAATAACAGGTATACTAAACCATACCTGAACCTGGACCTGCAACCAAAGAGTTAGCACTACATACCGTATAATACTCTAAGGTGCCACTAAAACAGATGGTGTAAAGAATACGGGGGTGGGGGTGTGCATGTCATAATGGTGGCAAACAAATCAAACATAGCAACCATCCTCACATCTCTCACTCAGTGCGTAAAGCAAACGATATCTACCACTTCGATCACTAGACCCATCGAAGTAGTGACGGGGTTCAACTTGTACAACCACTGCCACTACCAAGCTTACCACATGGAGTCATGACCAAATCTTTACAAATGACCCCACTTCATTGGTCTATAGCTCTTTAGTCGTACCTAGGCCACTGTGGCCCTGAATCCGTTCACGTACTCCCTACACATAGTGATCCAAAGTTATAGACATCGACAACTCCTTAGCACACGTCCCGCAACAAAGCCCAATCGTGAAGTTAACTCATTAGTTCCCAGCTGGATCCTGAGTACAAACTTCCCATTTGGACTACCTTTGCATCTTGGGTTATTGGTCATCACTGGATCGGTTCGGATCCCTCTCTTAAGCATCGGTTCGGTTTGGCCTTCAGCTCTCCATCGTCAACACAATTTGGCTCGTGGCATCCACCTGGTGGCGGTTCGGATCGTCAACACCCCCAGCGGGTCGGATCGGGGTCTCCAAGTCCATCCCCATCTATGGGTTCGGGTCGGGGACCTTCTGGCGGTTCGGGTCGGAGAGAACACTCCTCCTGGCCAAGTACAAACCGTTCGTGGTCACTATCCATGGGCGGATCGGGTCGGAGATTTCTTGGCCAACAGTTCACGAGCTTCAAATGGTTCGTTTCAGAGAAGTCTGCATGGGCCGGGTCGGAGAACTCCAGGCGGTTCGGTCCGATCGTGACTGGCAACTTCAGGCGAGGGGTTCGGATCGTGCAGAGCACTCCATGATCGGGTCGGTTCGGGTAGGGGTGATCCGATCTGATCCTTGCATATTTTCCTGCAACTTCTTCCAGCGACTGTTTACGCCATTCAACGGCGTTTTCGACCAACCTAACACTTCTAATCAATCACAAAGCATACCATACAGTCATAGCAACATGTATAATCATCCACAAACAGCAAAACAACAATCATAGCATGTAAAATGGATCAAACATACCCAAAACCCCATATTTTCCCTTAAGCATGTTTAAGCAAAACTAATGATATGATTAGAAAAACTTAACCAAATCAACCCAAATTCCTAATAGAGGTATAAAACAATATTTAAGAATTTATGAATATTTTTCCAAAATTTATTAATGTATAAATTCACTAATCTTCACTAATTGCCCTTAGTTAACCGTAATTAGTGCAAAATTATGCAAATCACTCACCTTAGCCACAAATAAAACCTCTAAACTGAAATGAATCTCTGTTTGGCGCTGTTCCCAGTGTAACACAGCAGCTCTAACCTTGATTTGGTGCTCCCTCTCCTTAATTTGATGTAGTTTAAGCCAAAACTTGATTAAAAAGCGATTAGGTGTGTTTTTAGATGATGGAGGCCGTTGTTAGATTGAAGAGAGCGTTTGTGGCGGCTGGAAAATGAGTGAAAAACCAAAATCCTAACCCTAGCAGCCCTCAAATACCTCTAATCCCGAAATCCCCCATTGGGCCTAGCTGTTAATCACCCGGTTAAGCCCAATTAAGCTGTTTTTAACCATCTGAAACTTGTTTCAGCCATATCTCCCAAACGGTGAGTCCTTTTGGCTAATGTGACCACACTACGGAATTGTAAACCATCAAACGAATTTAATGGAAGTGGTTTTAGGTCAAAATTCCTTTCCAGTCAAAAGTTATGGCCAAAACAGTATCAGCTAGGGGCAAAACGGTCATTTAAAAATCAGCAAAAATCATGAACATGGTAAATGACCCCAATAGTCGTTCCCCAATGTTACATGACCATACGACTTCGTATGAAAGAAATAAATATTCTACGATCCTACAATGCGTAGAATGCGGGTCGTTACATTCTCCCCCCCTTAAGAAATTTCACCCCCGAAATTCCTTAACCAAAACACACAAAGGGTTCGGCATGCCTATCAGCCATAAAACAACAATCAAACATGCAAAACAAGCATAACAAGTCTATCCTAGCATGCGGAATAACTAAATCGTAAAGAAAATCTTACCAGGCAAAGAGTTCTGGATACGTCTTCCTAATGCTCTCCTCTGTCTCCCAAGTACAGTCATTCTCGTTCTCACCCCACTGAACCTTGACTAACTTCACCGCCTTTCTTCGAAGTTGCTTCGTATCGTACTCGACAATACGAATCGGCTTGCGGTTCCCAACCGCCTCGGGTTCTACTTCGAAGTCCTCCAACTGATCAGGTGAAATAGTCGTGTCTGGGTCGTGCACGAACTTCTTTAGCTGGGAAACATGAAATACGTTGTGAACTCCCGCCATCTTCTCTGGTAAGTCAACTCTATACGCCAAATTCCTAACTTGTTCGAGAACGGGAATGGGCCAACAAATCATGGTGCCAACTTGCCTCTCCTGCCAAATCGTATCACGCTCTTCAACGGAGAAATCTTGACAAACACCAAGTCGCCAATGAAGAACTTTAAATCTCTTCTCCTTTTATCGGCATAACTCTTCTGCCTATCTTGGGCAGCCTTCATTCGCTGTTGGATAATCTTAATCTTAGCTGAAGTTTCTCTTATCGCATCGGGTCCAAGTACAAACTTTTCACTAGTTTCTAACCTACATGACAGTGAGTTGCACGGTCTTCCGTACAAAGCTTCAAATGGAGCCATACCAATACTGGACTGATAGCTATTATTATATGCAAACTCTACTAGATGCAAATGGTCATCCCATGATCCACCAAAATCCAATATGCAAGCTCTCAAAAGATCTTCTAACACTCGATTCACCCTCTCTGTCTGTCCGTCCGTTTGAGGATGATACGCGGTACTGAGATGTAATTCTGATCCTAACGCCTCTTGTAAGCTCTTCCAAAATCCACTAGTGAACAACGGATCTCGGTCACTCACAATGCCTTTGGGTATTCCATGAAATCTTATCATCCATTTTATATACAGTTCCGCTAACTTAGCTGCCGTCCTGTTTGACTTAACGGCTATAAATCTTGCACTCTTGGTCAATCGGTCCACAATCACCCAAATGCTATCATGGCCCGACCTAGTTCTTGGTAACCCATCAATGAAATACATCGAGACTTGTTCCCATTTCCATTCTGGAATTTCTAATGGTTGTAACAAAACACTAGGCTTCTTTTGCTCAGCTTTAACTAGCTGGCAATTCATGCATTTGGATATAAATTTCCCAACGTCTCTTTTCATCCCTTGCCAGTAGTAGGTCTGCTTTATGTCTCGATACATCTTGTTACCACTGGGATGTATAGTCAGTTTTGAGTGATGACATTCTCTAAGCACTTCATCTCTTAATCCATTGACATTGGGCACAACAAGTCTTCCATTCTTTCTAAGCCATCCATCTCGATCAAGCCCATACTTGTTCATCTCTCCGTCAATTCCCATCTCTAACTTTGAGATGATTTTCAATAGATTAGGATCGTTCCTCTAACTGGAACCAATCCGCTCAATCAAAGTGGGTCTGATCGTCAAACTTGCTAACATTTCTGGATCCAATTCGCAATTTGGTCTGAAAACATACCCGCGATGTACTCCAGTTGCTTCCATTCCAGAAACACAGCCCCTAAACTGGCACGTCTTCTACTCAATGCATCATCTACCGCATTGCCCTTTCCTGGTGTATATGTGATATCGAAATCATAGGAAGCCAAGAATTCTAACCATCTTTGTTGTCGGAGATTTAGATCCTTTTGAGAGAAAAAATACTTTAATGACTTATGATCAGTAAACAACTCGAATCTTTCACCCAAGAGATAATGTCTCCACATCTTCAATGCGAATACGATCACTGCTAATTCCAAATCGTGGGTAGGGTATCTTTTCTCATGTGGTTTTAGTTGCCGACTTGCATAAGCTACAACCCTACCTCCTTGCATCAACATAGCACCTATTCCGGTACCACATGTATCTGTGTATACCATCATCTCTTTATTACCCTTAGGAATGACTAACACTGGTGCGTGCATCAACTTTTCCTTTAGACTCTTGAATGCATCCTCGCACTTTTCGTCCTAGACGAAAGCTTGATTCTTTTTGGTCAACTGAGTCAACGGTGCTGCTATCTTGGAGAAATCTTGGATAAATTTACGATAATATCCAGCTAATCCCAAGAAACTTCTTATGTCCGTTGCATTCTTGGGCGTAGACCAATCCTGTACCGTAGCTACCTTCACAGGATCCACGGCAATAACATTCTCTGAAACAACATGGCCCAAGAATCTCACTTCCCTCCTCCAGAAGTGACACTTAGAAAACTTTGCTTTCAATTGGTTTTTTCTCAACACCTCCATCACTATTCTTAAATGTTCCTTGTGTTCTTCCTCTGTCCTCGATAGACCAAAATATCATCCACGGACACAAGGACGAACTTATTTAACTGATCTCTAAATACCCTATTCATAAGATCCACAATGTATGCTGGGGCATTGGTCAGCCCGAATGGCATGACCAACCACTCATAAAATGCAGACGGCGTCCGAAAGGCCGTTTTAGCTTTACTCTCAGCTTCCACTCTAAGCTGATGAAATCCTATCACGAGATCCAACTGGGAGAACACTCTCGCGCCGCTCAACTGATCAAACAAATCATCTATCCGTGGTAGAGGATACTTGTTCTTCCTCGTAACTTTATTCATCTCGCGGTAGTCTACACAAAAACGAAGGGAACCATTCGCCTTGGTAGCAAACACAACTGGTGCTCCCCATTCAGAAACACTCCTTCTGATAAATCCCTTCTTCAAAAGATCGCTGACTTGCACCCGGAGCTCTTGCTGCTCCCTTGGTGCCATACGACGAAGTGGCATCACTATAGGTCTGGCATCTTTCACTAAATCAATATGGAACTCAATCTCTCGGTGTGGTGGAAGCCCGGTCACTTCTTCGAAAACGTCCGGATACTGACCAACCACGGGCAAACCTGACAACTCACCTTGCGGGATGTCGAGGGAATTTAGAAAACTAGCCATTACCCCATCACTAGGTAGACCACCAAACACTGCCCTCTGCCCATCATCCGCTCTAGCTGTCACCAAAAAGCCCTCACAGTCTACCACCACCCAGTATCTTTGGAGCCAATCGACTCCCAAAATAATACCAAACCCAGTAAAGCCCAAAACAAAGCAATCACAAACAAACATGCATCCATAACTCGATAAGACCACATTACGGCAAATCATGCTAAGGTTAGTCGAACCACCAATCAGGTTCGTCACTACTAAAGGTCTATTGACAATCTCGGGCTCCAATCCCAACCTATCTACCAGGTCACTAGATATGAAGGAACTGGAAGCTCCAGTATCAAACAAAACTCTAACAGGAACATCATAAACAGAAAGCATACCTTGAATAACGACATTCTTTCCCTTCTCCGCCGCAGTTGGGGCATTCGACGAAGAAGGAATAGCATTAAGGGCATATGCTTTCACCATCTGCTTTTCTTTAGGGGGTTGCGGACACTTGTCCTTGTGATGTCCCACCTGGCCACAGTTGAAGCACTTCCTGTCTGCCGGCTTGGCCCGACAATTACTAGCATAATGGCCCTTCTTACCACATCTGAAGCACTCAACATCCTTCTTATTCTTTTTCTTCTAGCCATTCTTAGTCTGATCCTGCTTTCTCTTATTCTGAGAACCATTCTTGCCTCCACCGCTTGCTTGTGGTTTTGGCTCCTCTGCAGATGCAACCTTAGTCTTCGACTTAGGGTAAAGACTCTCTGACCTCAATGCTTTCCCCACAATCGATTCAAACGTCTCATCGATGTGGTTAATAAGCCTATCCCCCAAGTATCCATCCAAGCCAGTTATGAACTTCTCGTTCTTCTTCTCGGCAGTATCTATTAGGGATAACCCATATTTTGACAAAGTGTCGAATTCGGCAATATACTTCGAGACAGCTCTGCCATTCTGCTTTAGCTCCAAGAATCTCTTAAACAACACTGACTTTTGAGAGATGGAATGAACTTATTGCTAAAGCGAACCTTAAACTGATCCCAAGTAATCTGATCCTCTGGGGTAGCTGCCTTTATTGCATTCCACCAATTCATAGCCCGTTCTTGCAGCTGACGGGATGCTTGCCTTCTCTTCATCGCATCCTCGATACCCAAGTCTTCGAAGATACGCTCGCAACTATCCAGCCAATCCTGAACATCCGTAGCCGACTCCGTTCCATGGAACGGCTTCCCACCAAGACTAGTATAATCCTTGTTCAGCTTGGCGAAATCGGCCCTAGGCGCCTGCACTACTGGACCACCACTATTATCAGCATTGGGAGCTGCCATCTGCACATCCCTAAGCATCTCTCTCATGAGGTCAGTAAACATCGTCCTCATCTCTGCATCATTCCCATTATTGGCTCCTCTACCGGTACCCCTTATGTATCGGCTCATCGTTCAATCTGCACAGAGAAAATGATTAACCATCTCCATAGTGGTGTCAGTGCAGTGCGACTTCATCCTTAGCTATACTAATAGTATATATATATAGCTTTTGAAAACCAAAATAATCACAAATACGCGCTCTCATATACGTATTATCTCTCCCTGGTGTCTTTACCTAGGTTAACTACGCAATATAGAGCTCTGATACCAAGTGTGACGGCCCGCCCCGCACTAGCCTGCATTTCCTCCGAAGGTGCGCTGTACTCATGCCCGACTAGCACGGAACGGTCGCCAAAGAAAGGAAAGAAGAGAATGAACTAATAAGGAACCTGTAGAATGTCTCACAGTGCATGGAACAAAATATAATAATAATAACATAATCTTGACATAAAATAGGCGAGACAGTGCATAAGCTGAAAACTAAACTAACATAGCAGCGGAAATCCCAATACAGCTTATTACAACTTTCCAAATTACTTTCTCCAAAAAAAAAAGAAAGCTTAAAGTAGAAGATGCAGTACTAATGCCCAAGCAGTGATCTTTAACAACACAGGGAGAATGTCTATATATATATCATACGTGGAAGCCTCCTGCTCGTCTCCGGATCAGCTACTCATGCATACCCAGCTAACATGTCTCTAGTCTGCTCGTGAGAGCACCCAGAGTAATAAGAAGAGACATAAAACGCCGTGTCAGACAAAAAGTCTGGTATGAGCGATAAGCGACTAAACAAAATAATAACAGGTATACTAAACCATACCTGAACCTGGACCCGCAACCAAAGAGTTAGCACTACATACCGTATAATACTCTAAGGTGCCACTAAACAGATGGTGTAAAGAATACGGGGGTGGGGGTGTGCTTGTCATAATGATGGCAAACAAATCAAACATAGCAACCATCCTCACGTCTCTCACTCAGTGTGTAAAGCATACGATATCTTCCGCTTCGATCACTAGACCCATCGAAGTAGTGACAGGGTTCAACTTGTACAACCACTACCACTACCAAGCTTACAACATGGAGTCATGTCCAAATCTTTACAAATGACCCCACTTCATTGGTCTATAGCTTTTTAGTCGTACTTAGGCCATTGTGGCCCTGAATCCATTCACGTACTCCCTACACATAGTGATCCAAAGTTATAGACATTGACAACTCCTTAGCACACGTCCTGCAGCAAAGCCCAATCGTGAAGTTAACTCATTGGTTCCCAGCTGGATCATGAGTACAAACTTCCCATTTGGACTACCTTTGCATCTCGGGTTATTGGTCATCACTGGATCGGTTCGGATCCCTCTCTAAAGCATCGGTTCGGTTCGGCCTTCAGCTCTCCATCGTCAACACGATTTGGCTCGTGGCATCCACCTTGTGGCGGTTCGGATCATCAACACCCCGAGCGAGGCGGATCGGGGTCTCCAAGTCCATCCCCATCTATGGGTTCGGGTCGGGGTCCTTCTGGCGGTTCGGGTCGGAGAGAATACTCCTCCTGGCCAAGTACAAACAGTTCGTGGTCACCATCCATGGGCGGATCGGGTCGGAGATTTCTTGGCCAACAGTTCACGAGCTTCAAATGGATCGTTTCGGAGAAGTCTGCACGGGTCGGGTCGGGTCGGAGAACTCCAGGCGGTTTGGTCCGATCGTGACTGGAATCTTCAGGCGAGGGGTTCGGATCGGGCAGAGCACTCCACGATCGGGTCGGTTTGGGTAGGGGTGATCCGATCCGATCCCTGCATATTTTCCTGCAACTTCTTCCAGCGACTGTTTACGCCATTCGACGGCGTTTTCGACCAACCTAACACTTCTAATCAATCACAAAGCAACCATACAGTCATAGCATGTAAAAACCCGTAACTTCCCCGTAAAGGAAAGCGTCGGATAGTTCGAGAACAAACCACAACAGAACGCATATAAAAGAACATTTCACTGTATATTACAACAATGCATCAGATTACAAGAATATACAGAGTAACAATGAATATTACACAGAAATATCAGAGATTTAAATTACATTTAAATACACAGCAGCGGAAAATAATACAATACACAACCAGAAGAGATATACGGATACAAAGCTTTCCGGATATCATTCCAGCTGTAAACCAGGATCCTGTGAATATAAATCTGCAAAACCAAAACTACTAGCTGCCCGTGTCAAAATAAGGGCACCCAGAGTTTAGGTTAAAACAATAAACTCCAGGTCAGTCATGGGACTGGTGTGAGAACTAAAACAGTTAATCTTTATTTTAAATCATTAGGTAAATCAAGGGACCACGCCGTATAACACGGAACGGGTTTCCTCCCAAGAATACCAGTGCATAAAACAAACAGCGCAATGCTAAATAAAGAAAAATGAAGCTGTTATAAGACCCAGGTCCCATCACACAATGCAACGCAGCCGAGGATAGGGTTTTCCCTTATAACAGCCAAGGAATGCTTGATACGTTTAAAACAAATCGTTTGATACTATTATAAGTGCATAGTGTATAAAACAACTTCAAATCATAAGTATTAATCATAGGCGGCATGGGTACCATATATCATGTCGCCATACTAGTTCTACAATTAAAACCGCAAATGTCGTATTGGAAGTTGGGTTATCATTTATGGTATGAACCGAGGCTAGGGGCAAGATCCTCAACCGATTCGAGACAATCTAGCCCATGTCTCCGGAACAGCCGCAACTGCCCCTTGGATCGTCAGGGCCGGTCCACCGATGTGGATTATTATGCCTGAACACTACGTTTCTCCGCCCTTTGGGGCGTAAATCTGGCCCGTCAGCCGACCAGAAGCATCGGCCGAAACCGATATCACGAGGCGCCTCGCTTTTCAGCAAGTAATAATAAGTAACTTCCACATGAGTCAAACTCGTCAGCCAGTTCAAGCACTGACGCCACTCATAACTAGAAAGAAACGTAGGTCCTCCCTGATGTCCGTCTCCCGTTTTTGATTCATACCGGGTGTGATACTCGCGAATCAACGTTACACAAAGCTACGCCACAAAGGCCGTGCTTCGATCATCAACCACAAGACTTTGCTTTTCAACAGAAGCCTTGATCATTTGCATCTTAGCATGCCACACAGGCAATTCACTCCATGCGATTGATATCCATCAATATATAACCCCTGAGCTCGTACGTCTCAGAGAAGGGCGTTAAGCAAGAGAATAAATTCTCCGCCGCCAAACAGATATATATTTAATAGAGATCAATCACACGGACTAAAATCCAATGTCAGACACACAGTCCATTTACAAGTCCGTTCTGGGTCTGAACGAAACCGGAGGCACCTAGTACCCAGCATATCCATCGATCTCCAAGTACGTCTGGACGATCACTAACTGTTTCCATCTTCTTGGGTGTACAGCCCAATCAAGATCATCAGTAATCACCCAAACGACGTGAAGACTTCTGGTCTTCGACCACCGTCTTCATCTTCGACTTATCGTCGTATCAGTTATTCAGAATGGGATTAACCCGGTCTTTCCGAATAACTCGCGTATATTTTATAAAAGTGCTACACAAACACAACATACGCCTCATTCCAATTCATCAGTCACTAACCGCAAATTAATCAAGAGAATAGTTCCCCAAATATTAACCCCGAAGGCCGAAACCAACATCAGATCAATATCCAGAAAACCATTCTGCTTGGCTAACCGACAGTTAGTTTCTAAATTTCACATTCATAGGAAAAGATTCCCATTAATTTTATCAAAGATAAATTCCTTGAATTTATTCTTTAATCTACTTTTGAATATCAATTCAAAACTAGTCGGGATTAACGAACCTTACCGAAGTAATCATTTGTTTTAATTTCCCAATCCCAACCTATTCATCCCATGAAGTAAAACTGGTCATACTTCATATCTAACACCACGGTGTTATCGGTAAATTCAATTACCATTTCACGTTCAAATCTAATTAAAGATTTAACTATCGCCTGGAGCAAAACTGGTGATACTCCATTTTCGATCATTTCAATCTAATTAAAGATTCATTAAAACTCCACTTAGTTTTAATCTTCGACTGGGTTAAAGAATCAGTGTCATTTAAAACACGGTTCACGATAAACCCAAAATCACATTCATTAATTATCGGGTTAAAGAACGAGTGTTATTTAAAACACTGTTCACAATAAACCCAAAAATCAATATCGATTCGATTCCAATTAAATATTATTTAATTGGTACATTTCATTAAATCTAAATAAAAAGATTTAATCTTTTCTCAACTGGGTTCAAGAACGGTGTTAGTGAAGACACCATTCACGACAAACCCAAATCAAATTTGATATTCAATACAAGGCTCTGAATAGAAAATATATCGGCTTATATTCAATATCAAATTCTACGACTAACAAATGTCGTATTGGAAATAACGATATAAATATATATCTTTCAAATTTCCGTAACAACATCTGTATAATCACGAATTCCAACATCGAAATATTCCGAAGACAATTTCGATTCAAATCCACTCCAATGCAATCATTGGAAATTCTGGTTATTTTTAAAACCCTTTCGAATTCAATTTATTTATTTAAAAATAAATAGAATTATATTTCTAGTTCAAAACTAGTTCATTTCGATAAAAATCTATTTTTATCTTTTCAAATATGGAGTTTTTCATCCCAATCCTTTCTAAATCATTTCTTATGATTTTACACAAATTATTACTATTTTTAATAATTTTATCAAGGCCCGTACAGTCGATTTCCACCAATGGCCATCGAACTGCACGTATAGCGACCTTTTTCGAATTTGATTTGGACGTATCTCCAAATCCAACCGTTAGATTTCAAATTTCTAATATTCGTTAGAAAGCTCTTATCGATACGAACCCAACGGTTCCGGTTTTAGGAGGATCCGACGGTCGGATCTCCCGAAATGTCCGTTTGAAATAAATGGTCGAAATTCACGAACTGCCGCGGCGCGGCGCGTTCTATTCAGGCCATTATATTATATATATAATATATATAATATATATTTCGTCGATTTCTATTTAAAACGAATTATATAAATAGTTTTAAAATTCGTTTCAAAATCTATTTCAACTTCCATTTCAATTCAGAGCAAAATTGAATTCTTCTTTGTAAATTCGTTTTAAAATTCATTTCTATTCAATTCAAATTTCAATTCAATTTGAATTCATTTCACTTCGCTTTCAATTCAATTTGAATTCGTTTTCGATTCAATTCATTTCGAAATCGTTTTCAATTCAATTCATTTCGAAATCGTTTTCAATTCAATTCATTTCGAAATCGTTTTCAATTCAATTCATGTCGAAATCGTTTTCAATTCAATTCATTTCGAAATCGTTTTCAATTCAATTCATTTCGAAATCGTTTTCAATTCAATTCATTTCGAAATCGTTTTCAATTCAATTCATTTCAAAATCGTTTTCAATTCAATTCATTTCAAAATGGATAAAATCGATATAAATATCGTTCACGTCAAAATGGCGTCAATCTAATCAACACGGCTTCATAAATTTCTATTTTCAAATATTCTATTTCAAATATTTCTTTTTCAAAATAGTTGTTATTATCAAAATATTTCGTTCAACACATGACCAATCTCAATGAATGAGTACTGTCAACTCATGAACTTTTATTTTATATCGATAAAGGTGCAAATTTTATTACTAAAATATTTCGTTCAACACATGACCAATCTCAATGAATGAGTACTGTCAACACATGAACTTTTATTTTATATCGATAAAGGTGCAAATTTTATTACTAAAATATTTCGTTCAACACATGACCAATCTCAATGAATGAGTACTGTCAACACATGAACTTTTATTTTATATCGATAAAGGTGCAAATTTTATTACTAAAATATTTCGTTCAACACATGACCAATCTCAATGAATGAGTACTGTCAACACATGAACTTTTATTTTATATCGATAAAGGTGCAAATTTTATTACTAAAATATTTCGTTCAACACATGACCAATCTCAATGAATGAGTATTGTCAACACATGAACTTTTATTTTATATCGATAAAGGTGCAAATTTTATTACTAAAATATTTCGTTCAACACATGACCAATCTCAATGAATGAGTACTGTCAACACATGAACTTTTATTTTATAATATTCTTTATTTTTCAAATTGGAATGAGGCCCAATCAATTACCATATAAAGTTAATTATATGGATTTTCATACAACACATGTATATAATAGCATGGAAAAAAAATCAACCATCAACCAAAGTGCACTACACTGTATAAGCATCAAATATAGATATCTAACGCTTAAAACAGCCTGTCAATCAACCGATCGACATATTTAATAAATCAGGATGAGTGAACTTCAAATTTCATCCCAACACCCGTGTGGGGTTTCAAACAATCAAACAAATATTTTATTCGTGCAGTTGGGCGATGTGTAAAATTTATCGACCCAATCAATGTCCTTCAAATAGGTGTACATAAACAAACCGTCTGGTTTGTAAATGAATATTTTATTTATTCACATTCACGTTAAAAATTATATTTTTAACGATAAAACATTTTATTCCACATATGAATTTCTATTCAGTTCATTTATTCAATAAAAATGATATTTTTATTTTTCTAACATATTTTAGAAAATTTCGGCGGCATAACGGCACGATACTAGAAACGGGACGAGGCCTAGCCTTATCCCCGGTCTAGTGAAGGCCCACGCCATTCACACATCAATCATATCAATTTCATTTCACCAAACAATTCAAATCAACTCAAACAATCTAACTAACAACACAGCCAAACAAACAAGTCCATGGTCTGTGGACGATTGTGTCGGGTGCTACTAAGCACCGTCTGCATCCTAGTATATATATAACTAGAAAAATAAATTGAAAGGTGAGAAGTTCTCACTTATAGCTATCCAACTTCACGGCACTCCTAATGCAGGAAATCTTCACTGTCCTCGTTGATATTACTTTCCTTGCCCGTAGCCACTACATATGTAAAAATCACATTTTTACTTCGTTATTCAATATATAAAAATCATATTTTTATTTCGATGTTCAATATATAAAAATCATATTTTTATTTCGATGTTCAATATATAAAAATCATATTTTTATTTCGATGTTCAATATATAAAAATCATATTTTTATTTCGATGTTCAATATATAAAAATCATATTTTTAATACGCTATATAGATAAAAATCGAATTTTTACCACGCTATTTTCCACCTAAAGATTTC
Organism: Allium sativum; assembly: GCA_030737875.1. Lineage (NCBI taxonomy): Eukaryota > Viridiplantae > Streptophyta > Magnoliopsida > Asparagales > Amaryllidaceae > Allium > Allium sativum. The sequence goes on from CM060923.1 coordinate 245,330,736, forward strand.
GCCTTTTCTAAAATAAAGATTTCGCCTTTATAAACACAGAGACTTCGCCTTTTCAAATTTAAAAAATATCGTCTATCATTACTTATTTCTTTGTATGATTATTTTATAAATAATTTTTATAATCTAAAATTCATATTTTATCTTTTCAGAAATAATTTCTGAACCTGACTATCTTATAAATAGAATACATGCGATAAAAATTCTACTTTTATCTTTTCAAAATCAAATTTTATTTTATATTTTTAAACAAAGTATTTCCTATAAAAACAATGCTATTTCATATTAAAAAAAACAAAGCTATTTTACTTTCGAATCATGCTATTTAATTTTCTCAAATCAATTCTATTTTTTATATTTCAACAATGCTATTTATTATTTTTATTTAAAATGGATATATGTATATTTAACCATGGAATTTATTAAAGAATGAAGTTTATTTAACAATGAAATTCATTTACTAATTATCATGTTTAAAAATTTGTTACCTTCCACTAATCACGGTTTAACAGGAAGCTTTCTTCCCGTAATTGCCTGCTACGAAGAACCCAACACATCGAATAGAAGATCTACCTGCCGCACCGCCCTAGGTCCCATCGCCACCAGATCGGATGGCGCCACACCGCTTGCCTTCAAGCGAGCTTCCCAATGTCACTAACCCCATCGAGCTCGGTGGTGGTTTCCGCCCTGGAAATGGGTTCAGACGGGCCACCTTCTTCACGTGATTCTGACCAGGACATGATGGTATATGTCATCTTCCGTATATAGATTGAGAGATCGGAGAGAGTTCTAGGATTTTGCGTTGGAAGATTTGAACGATTTCTCTTGGATTGAAATTAAATTGAAAATCAAAATCTAAAGATATTCGCCGTTCGCTTTAGATGTGGAGGCGCGAGTTTTGGTTTGACCACGCTGGGCCCTTTGACTTAGGGTTTAAAGGATGATTGGATTATAAAGATTATATTGAATTTAATTTAATTCGAGAAAAAAAAAATGATTTCGCATTCGAATTCCAGATCAAACCCAAAGACTGTTGCCTTTAGCATTTTACCCCCATTCCGAACACAATGGGATATGTATCGTAGGCTGATTCGGCTGTTACAATCAGTTTTTGTTAAATTTATATTTAAATCACTATATTGAATTTTAAACGTACATTTCAAATTACCGGGGTCACATACTAACTCTAAAAATTCCCGAAAAATATTTTCTAGCTTCGTATTGACGATACGGTCCTAACAAAACTAGTTTCGTCGAATTCTGAGACCGTTAGAAAAATGGCCAATTTCCAGTCGATTAAAATCAACTGAAATGGTCAAAACACGTTTTCCTTTGCCACGCTCACATATTGATTCGAAAAATTATGAAATTTGGAATCTAGCAATAATTCGACATCACGGACCTAACAAAACTGGTTTCGTCGAAATCCGAGGTCATTTGCAAAATGTCCATTTTTAAGGGCCTGAATTCCATAGCGACTATTCAGAATTTTCGACTGGACATATCTTTTGATTCCCGCCATGAAATCTCGATTTTTCGGATTCGTTGGAAAGATATCATCAATTAGATCTTAACATTTTTGGTTTCACAAAAATCCGGATTGTTTTGCACCCGGTACATTCAATTGAAGTTTGAAATCGAATTATCGAACTACCGCGCCATTTTCAATTCTATTTATAATTATATATAAATATTTATATTCTAACGACGACGCGTATAATATATACGTTCGAATTATATTCAAAGTAAATTTCTCGTCGATATTATTTAAAATAATTCATTTTAAATAATCAGAATTCGCTAAAATTGCCGAAATAAAAATTTCAAACTGGCTCGCATTTTCCGGGTTATTACAATCTCCCCCACTTAAAACTTTTCGTCCCCGAAAAGGAACAAAGTCGAAAGTGGTTTGATTAATCAACTCTACGTTCGATCTGGCTTCCATTCTCCAACTCTTTAGTTTCTGAGAATTTTCAAAATTTCAAAAATTTGGCTAACACCCTAAATTTTCGAAAAATTTCGCCATAACCTCCCCTGCACCGGGAGCATCGGGGAATTTCAAATAGCTTCCCCGGTCCTTCAGATCTCAAAAAGAAAAAGAAAAAGCCAAGCGGCTAGCCAATAGGCTCATAAAATCGTCATCACCCAAACAAAACAGTAAATTATGTAGTAAACATGTACCTATTTGTCGGGCAAACAAATTTTATTCTCTGGCTCTAGCCTCCTTGCTATGACCTGTTCAATGATATATATGTATATGCAAGCAAATGCAACCAATTTTCAATACAATTCAATATTTGTTTCAATTAGGCTAAATGGAAAAAGAAAAAATTAGCAAACAAATAAACAAACAACACAAACATCAATCAATTAGTGAATTTAACGTTTCAAATTCATAATTTTGATACCTAGTCCAAAAATCAGATTTTTGATGCCAAATCACAACAATAAGCCATATCTAATTTTTGGTTCTCACACCAGTCAATAGGAAATATATAAATATTACACGTTCGTCACTCGGATATAAACTCTGATGATGATATATCAATCATCAGAATCACCCCCGGGCGACTAGAGTATAATTCTATATCTATCCAGTATATTAAAATTTCGAATACACGCGGATCAGACGTATACGCAAAATCTATATATACTGGATTGTCCACATCAATATAAATAAATAACCAAATACGAATGATGGATTTATATTTTCAAAACAAAATTGTTTTCATTTTAAAAATATACTCTTCATACTCGTTATAGGATACTACTGATCCCATCTCTAACGAGTCATCCTCATCGGATATTACTAATCCAATATCTGACAAATTCTTTCGTATGGTTCTAATGTGTCTTGTTCTCTGCTTTGTAAACCAAAGCTCTGATACCAACTGTAAAAACCCGTAACTTCCCCGTAAAGGAAAGCGTCGGATAGTTCGAGAACAAACCACAACAGAACGCATATAAAAGAACATTTCACTGTATATTACAACAATGCATCAGATTACAAGAATATACAGAGTAACAATGAATATTACACAGAAATATCAGAGATTTAAATTACATTTAAATACACAGCAGCGGAAAATAATACAATACAAAACCAGAAGAGATATACGGATACAAAGCTTTCCGGATATCATTCCAGCTGTAAACCAGGATCCTGTGAATATAAATCTGCAAAACCAAAACTACTAGCTGCCCGTGTCAAAATAAGGGCACCCAGAGTTTAGGTTAAAACAATAAACTCCAGGTCAGTCATGGGACTGGTGTGAGAACTAAAACAGTTAATCTTTATTTTAAATCATTAGGTAAATCAAGGGACCACGCCGTATAACACGGAACGGGTTTCCTCCCAAGAATACCAGTGCATAAAACAAACAGCGCAATGCTAAATAAAGAAAAATGAAGCTGTTATAAGACCCAGGTCCCATCACACAATGCAACGCAGCCGAGGATAGGGTTTTCCCTTATAACAGCCAAGGAATGCTTGATACGTTTAAAACAAATCGTTTGATACTATTATAAGTGCATAGTGTATAAAACAACTTCAAATCATAAGTATTAATCATAGGCGGCATGGGTACCATATATCATGTCGCCATACTAGTTCTACAATTAAAACCGCAAATGTCGTATTGGAAGTTGGGTTATCATTTATGGTATGAACCGAGGCTAGGGGCAAGATCCTCAACCGATTCGAGACAATCTAGCCCATGTCTCCGGAACAGCCGCAACTGCCCCTTGGATCGTCAGGGCCGGTCCACCGATGTGGATTATTATGCCTGAACACTACGTTTCTCCGCCCTTTGGGGCGTAAATCTGGCCCGTCAGCCGACCAGAAGCATCGGCCGAAACCGATATCACGAGGCGCCTCGCTTTTCAGCAAGTAATAATAAGTAACTTCCACATGAGTTAAACTCGTCAGCCAGTTCAAGCACTGACGCCACTCATAACTAGAAAGAAACGTAGGTCCTCCCTGATGTCCGTCTCCCGTTTTTGATTCATACCGGGTGTGATACTCGCGAATCAACGTTACACAAAGCTACGCCACAAAGGCCGTGCTTCGATCATCAACCACAAGACTTTGCTTTTCAACAGAAGCCTTGATCATTTGCATCTTAGCATGCCACACAGGCAATTCACTCCATGCGATTGATATCCATCAATATATAACCCCTGAGCTCGTACGTCTCAGAGAAGGGCGTTAAGCAAGAGAATAAATTCTCCGCCGCCAAACAGATATATATTTAATAGAGATCAATCACACGGACTAAAATCCAATGTCAGACACACAGTCCATTTACAAGTCCGTTCTGGGTCTGAACGAAACCGGAGGCACCTAGTACCCAGCATATCCATCGATCTCCAAGTACGTCTGGACGATCACTAACTGTTTCCATCTTCTTGGGTGTACAGCCCAATCAAGATCATCAGTAATCACCCAAACGACGTGAAGACTTCTGGTCTTCGACCACCGTCTTCATCTTCGACTTATCGTCGTATCAGTTATTCAGAATGGGATTAACCCGGTCTTTCCGAATAACTCGCGTATATTTTATAAAAGTGCTACACAAACACAACATACGCCTCATTCCAATTCATCAGTCACTAACCGCAAATTAATCAAGAGAATAGTTCCCCAAATATTAACCCCGAAGGCCGAAACCAACATCAGATCAATTTCCAGAAAACCATTCTGCTTGGCTAACCGACAGTTAGTTTCTAAATTTCACATTCATAGGAAAAGATTCCCATTAATTTTATCAAAGATAAATTCCTTGAATTTATTCTTTAATCTACTTTTGAATATCAATTCAAAACTAGTCGGGATTAACGAACCTTACCGAAGTAATCATTTGTTTTAATTTCCCAATCCCAACCTATTCATCCCATGAAGTAAAACTGGTCATACTTCATATCTAACACCACGGTGTTATCGGTAAATTCAATTACCATTTCACGTTCAAATCTAATTAAAGATTTAACTATCGCCTGGAGCAAAACTGGTGATACTCCATTTTCGATCATTTCAATCTAATTAAAGATTCATTAAAACTCCACTTAGTTTTAATCTTCGACTGGGTTAAAGAATCAGTGTCATTTAAAACACGGTTCACGATAAACCCAAAATCACATTCATTAATTATCGGGTTAAAGAACGAGTGTTATTTAAAACACTGTTCACGATAAACCCAAAAATCAATATCGATTCGATTCCAATTAAATATTATTTAATTTGTACATTTCATTAAATCTAAATAAAAAGATTTAATCTTTTCTCAACTGGGTTCAAGAACGGTGTTAGTGAAGACACCATTCACGACAAACCCAAATCAAATTTGATATTCAATACAAGGCTCTGAATAGAAAATATATCGGCTTATATTCAATATCAAATTCTACGACTAACAAATGTCGTATTGGAAATAACGATATAAATATATATCTTTCAAATTTCCGTAACAACATCTGTATAATCACGAATTCCAACATCGAAATATTCCGAAGACAATTTCGATTCAAATCCACTCCAATGCAATCATTGGAAATTCTGGTTATTTTTAAAACCCTTTCGAATTCAATTTATTTATTTAAAAATAAATAGAATTATATTTCTAGTTCAAAACTAGTTCATTTCGATAAAAATCTATTTTTATCTTTTCAAATATGGAGTTTTTCATCCCAATCCTTTCTAAATCATTTCTTATGATTCTACACAAATTATTACTATTTTTAATAATTTTATCAAGGCCCGTACAGTCGATTTCCACCAATGGCCATCGAACTGCACGTATAGCGACCTTTTTCGAATTTGATTTGGACGTATCTCCAAATCCAACCGTTAGATTTCAAATTTCTAATATTCGTTAGAAAGCTCTTATCGATACGAACCCAACGGTTCTGGTTTTAGGAGGATCCGACGGTCGGATCTCCCGAAATGTCCGTTTGAAATAAATGGTCGAAATTCACGAACTGCCGCGGCGCGGCGCGTTCTATTCAGGCCATTATATTATATATATAATATATATAATATATATTTCGTCGATTTCTATTTAAAACGAATTATATAAATAGTTTTAAAATTCGTTTCAAAATCTATTTCAACTTCCATTTCAATTCAAAGCAAAATTGAATTCTTCTTTGTAAATTCGTTTTAAAATTCATTTCTATTCAATTCAAATTTCAATTCAATTTGAATTCATTTCACTTCGCTTTCAATTCAATTTGAATTCGTTTTCGATTCAATTCATTTCGAAATCGTTTTCAATTCAATTCATTTCGAAATCGTTTTCAATTCAATTCATTTCGAAATCGTTTTCAATTCAATTCATGTCGAAATCGTTTTCAATTCAATTCATTTCGAAATCGTTTTCAATTCAATTCATTTCGAAATCGTTTTCAATTCAATTCATTTCGAAATCGTTTTCAATTCAATTCATTTCAAAATCGTTTTCAATTCAATTCATTTCAAAATGGATAAAATCGATATAAATATCGTTCACGTCAAAATGGCGTCAATCTAATCAACACGGCTTCATAAATTTCTATTTTCAAATATTCTATTTCAAATATTTCTTTTTCAAAATAGTTGTTATTATCAAAATATTTCGTTCAACACATGACCAATCTCAATGAATGAGTACTGTCAACTCATGAACTTTTATTTTATATCGATAAAGGTGCAAATTTTATTACTAAAATATTTCGTTCAACACATGACCAATCTCAATGAATGAGTACTGTCAACACATGAACTTTTATTTTATATCGATAAAGGTGCAAATTTTATTACTAAAATATTTCGTTCAACACATGACCAATCTCAATGAATGAGTACTGTCAACACATGAACTTTTATTTTATATCGATAAAGGTGCAAATTTTATTACTAAAATATTTCGTTCAACACATGACCAATCTCAATGAATGAGTACTGTCAACACATGAACTTTTATTTTATATCGATAAAGGTGCAAATTTTATTACTAAAATATTTCGTTCAACACATGACCAATCTCAATGAATGAGTACTGTCAACACATGAACTTTTATTTTATATCGATAAAGGTGCAAATTTTATTACTAAAATATTTCGTTCAACACATGACCAATCTCAATGAATGAGTACTGTCAACACATGAACTTTTATTTTATAATATTCTTTATTTTTCAAATTGGAATGAGGCCCAATCAATTACCATATAAAGTTAATTATATGGATTTTCATACAACACATGTATATAATAGCATGGAAAAAAAATCAACCATCAACCAAAGTGCACTACACTGTATAAGCATCAAATATAGATATCTAACGCTTAAAACAGCCTGTCAATCAACCGATCGACATATTTAATAAATCAGGATGAGTGAACTTCAAATTTCATCCCAACACCCGTGTGGGGTTTCAAACAATCAAACAAATATTTTATTCGTGCAGTTGGGCGATGTGTAAAATTTATCGACCCAATCAATGTCCTTCAAATAGGTGTACATAAACAAACCGTCTGGTTTGTAAATGAATATTTTATTTATTCACATTCACGTTAAAAATTATATTTTTAACGATAAAACATTTTATTCCACATATGAATTTCTATTCAGTTCATTTATTCAATAAAAATGATATTTTTATTTTTCTAACATATTTTAGAAAATTTCGGCGGCATAACGGCACGATACTAGAAACGGGACGAGGCCTAGCCTTATCCCCGGTCTAGTGAAGGCCCACGCCATTCACACATCAATCATATCAATTTCATTTCACCAAACAATTCAAATCAACTCAAACAATCTAACTAACAACACAGCCAAACAAACAAGTCCATGGTCTGTGGACGATTGTGTCGGGTGCTACTAAGCACCGTCTGCATCCTAGTATATATATAACTAGAAAAATAAATTGAAAGGTGAGAAGTTCTCACTTATAGCTATCCAACTTCACGGCACTCATAATGCAGGAAATCTTCACTGTCCTCGTTGATATTACTTTCCTTGCCCGTAGCCACTACATATGTAAAAATCACATTTTTACTTCGTTATTCAATATATAAAAATCATATTTTTATTTCGATGTTCAATATATAAAAATCATATTTTTATTTCGATGTTCAATATATAAAAATCATATTTTTATTTCGATGTTCAATATATAAAAATCATATTTTTATTTCGATGTTCAATATATAAAAATCATATTTTTAATACGCTATATAGATAAAAATCGAATTTTTACCACGCTATTTTCCACCTAAAGATTTCGCCTTTTCTAAAATAAAGATTTCGCCTTTATAAACACATAGACTTCGCCTTTTCAAATTTAAAAAATATCGTCTATCATTACTTATTTCTTTGTATGATTATTTTATAAATAATTTTTATAATCTAAAATTCATATTTTATCTTTTCAGAAATAATTTCTGAACCTGACTATCTTATAAATAGAATACATGCGATAAAAATTCTACTTTTATCTTTTCAAAATCAAATTTTATTTTATATTTTTAAACAAAGTATTTCCTATAAAAACAATGCTATTTCATATTAAAAAAAACAAAGCTATTTTACTTTCGAATCATGCTATTTAATTTTCTCAAATCAATTCTATTTTTTATATTTCAACAATGCTATTTATTATTTTTATTTAAAATGGATATATGTATATTTAACCATGGAATTTATTAAAGAATGAAGTTTATTTAACAATGAAATTCATTTACTAATTATCATGTTTAAAAATTTGTTACCTTCCACTAATCACGGTTTAACAGGAAGCTTTCTTCCCGTAATCGCCTGCTACGAAGAACCCAACACATCGAATAGAAGATCTACCTGCCGCACCGCCCTAGGTCCCATCGCCACCAGATCGGATGGCGCCACACCGCTTGCCTTCAAGCGAGCTTCCCAATGTCACTAACCCCATCGAGCTCGGTGGTGGTTTCCGCCCTGGAAATGGGTTCAGACGGGCCACCTTCTTCACGTGATTCTGACCAGGACATGATGGTATATGTCATCTTCCGTATATAGATTGAGAGATCGGAGAGAGTTCTAGGATTTTGCGTTGGAAGATTTGAACGATTTCTCTTGGATTGAAATTAAATTGAAAATCAAAATCTAAAGATATTCGCCGTTCACTTTAGCTGTGGAGGCGCGAGTTTTGGTTTGACCACGCTGGGCCCTTTGACTTAGGGTTTAAAGGATGATTGGATTATAAAGATTATATTGAATTTAATTTAATTCGAGAAAAAAAAAATGATTTCGCATTCGAATTCCAGATCAAACCCAAAGACTGTTGCCTTTAGCATTTTACCCCCATTCCGAACACAATGGGATACGTATCGTAGGCTGATTCGGCTGTTACAATCAGTTTTTGTTAAATTTATATTTAAATCACTATATTGAATTTTAAATGTACATTTCAAATTACCGGGGTCACATACTAACTCTAAAAATTCCAGAAAAATATTTTCTAGCTTCGTATTGACGATACGGTCCTAACAAAACTAGTTTCGTCGAATTCTGAGACCGTTAGAAAAATGGCCAATTTCCAGTCGATTAAAATCAACTGAAATGGTCAAAACACGTTTTCCTTTGCCACGCTCACATATTGATTCGAAAAATTATGAAATTTGGAATCTAGCAATAATTCGACATCACGGACCTAACAAAACTGGTTTCGTCGAAATCCGAGGTCATTTGCAAAATGTCCATTTTTAAGGGCCTGAATTCCATAGCGACTATTCAGAATTTTCGACTGGACATATCTTTTGATTCCCGCCATGAAATCTCGATTTTTCGGATTCGTTGGAAAGATATCATCAATTAGATCTTAACATTTTTGGTTTCACTAAAATCCGGATTGTTTTGCACCCGGTACATTCAATTGAAGTTTGAAATCGAATTATCGAACTACCGCGCCATTTTCAATTCTATTTATAATTATATATAAATATTTATATTCTAACGACGACGCGTATAATATATACGTTCGAATTATATTCAAAGTAAATTTCTCGTCGATATTATTTAAAATAATTCATTTTAAATAATCAGAATTCGCTAAAATTGCCGAAATAAAAATTTCAAACTGGCTCGCATTTTCCGGGTTATTACATAGCAACATGTATAATCATCCACAAATAGCAAAACAACAATCAGAGTATGTAAAATGGATCAAACATACCCAAAACCCCATATTTTCCCTTAAGCATGTTTAAGCAAAACTAATGATATGATTAGCAAAACTTAACCAAATCAACCCAAATACCTAACAGAGGTATAAAACAATATTTCAGAATTTATAAATATTTTCCCAGAATTTATTAATGTATAAATTCGCTAATCTTCACTAATTACCCTTAACTAACCGTAATTAGTGCAAAACTATGCAAATCACTCACCTTAGCCACAAATAAAACCTCGCAACTGAAAAGAATCTCTGTTTGGCGCTGTTCCCAGTGTAACACAGCAGCTCTAACCTTGCTTTGGTGCTCCCTCTCCTTAATTTGATGTAGTATAGGCCAAAACTTGATTAAAGAGTGATTAGGGTTGTTTTTAGATGATGGAGGCCATTGTTAGATTGAAGAGAGAGTTTGTGGCAGCTGGAAAATGAGTGAAAAACCAAAATCATAACCCTAGCAGCCCTCAAATACCTCTAATCCCGAAATCCCCCATTGGGCCTAGCTGTTAATCACCCGGTTAAGCCCAATTAAGCTGTTTTTAACCATCTGAAACTTGTTTCAGCCATATCTCCCAAACGGTGAGTCCGTTTGGCTAACGTGACCACTCTACGGAATTGTAAACCATCAAACGAATCTAGTGGAAGTGGTTTCAGGTCAAAATTCCTTTCTAGTCAAAAGTTATGGCCAAAACAGTATCAGCTAGGAGCAAAACGGTCATTTAAAAATCAGCAAAAATCATGAACATGGGAAATGACCCTAATAGTCGTTCCCCAATGTTACATGACCATACGACTTCATATGTGAAAGAAATAAATATTCTACGATCCTGCAATGCGTAGAATGCGGGTCGTTACAAACGGGCTACGCCATTGCGTTCGTCTCGGAATTCTGCTTGAGATAGAGTCCGAGTTTGCGTAAATCGGATTTCGTATGAAGGAGTTATGGCCTTCAGAAGTTTAATAAAAATTAAAAACAGCTCAGTCCAGATTCAAACTTCGAAATCAGAAGAGGAAGCGGGCTGGACGAGAAAATTCCCGCCCAGGGATCAGGTCGACCAGGGGGTCGACCCTAGTGTCGACCTCTCCTACAAAGGTCAACCTTAGGGTCGACCTGGGGGTCGACCTACCCCCTTCGGGCATATCTGTTTTCCAGCCAATTTCGACTCACTGTTGAGTCATTAGGGCTGAGTTGGCTATTCTGGATAACTCTATCTTGTCTTAATGGTCTTGATTGATTCTGAGATGATCTGATGGCTCCTATTCAATCAAATCTCTATAAAAGCAACCTAATACCTTAACCCTAAATCATATTAAAATTAAACCAAGAGCTGTCATACTGCCATTAGACAACCTAGAGTAGCCGCCACTTGAAGCTAACAAAGAGGCGAACCAAACTAAATCAAAACTAAATTAAAACAACGATTGTCTGCACCAAAGGTGAGCATTTCAACTCCAGAATACAGATTCCAGAAATCAAGATCTTCGTTTGTAGTAAGTGTAGTTATCTTTTAGATGTAAATAAATTTAAGACGTGATTTGATATAAAGTGAAAAATAGAATTATACAATGTTGTATAATATTGACGATGCTAATTCATGTTTGTTTCTTGTGATGATTTTATCATGAATTGTCTTGGAATGTTTGTGGCTTATTGGACTTGGTGTTGGATCTATTAAGAGTTGAGAATGAAACTATCAATATCATATGCAAGTTATATGTTTCATGTTAAGATCTACATATATATGTTTATATGATTAATGCAAGTTGTATGTATTATGTTAGATCCAAGTCATGATCTACATATATATATTCATATGCTTTATGTTAGATCCATATGCCTATATATATGTTCATATGCAAATTACAAATTTTATGTTGGATCCATGTCAAGATCTATCCAGGTTCATATGATTAATGTAAGTTATATGTTTTATGATAGATCCAAGTCACGATCTAATTATACATATGTTCATATGCAAATTACATGTTAGATCCAAAACTAGATCTATATTTATATGCATGTTTGTAAAGTGGATTTATGCAAGTTCACCTTGTTAGATCTAGTTCACACCTATATGTTAATGTTAAAATTATACATGCTTTGGAATTGGACATGTCATGATTATGTCATATGCTAGTTTATAATTGAGGTTATGATCACACATGCCTAGATCTACATATTAACATGTTTTAGGCTTATGGTTATTTAAGTCTAAATTATATGCAAGTTCATGTGACATGTTAAATTATATTTATAAAGTTTTATGCAAAATTTACATCTTTGGTTGAATCTGTATTATGCATGTTCCTATCTTCACCTCTTGTTTATAAATTGGGCTAATACGCGGGCCCAATGACTTTATGTGATTAATACGAACGAACAGACGGGGGTAACGTTGGCATAGTTATTAAATCAAAACATGTTAATAACGTAGGTGGGCCCAAAACCATGTGAATGGTTAAGGCCATGAATGGTAAATTTATACCATTAGTCTTGAACATAATTAAAATATGTGATATGAAACACTTGTAGAAAATTTACATATATCAAATGTAAAAGATGAATATGCCTAACCCGAGGTTAGACTGAGTTGTGGTGTAAACCTGCCCAGAACCGACCGGCACATCCAGTAACCACAACAATACCTGTCTAATGTGAGAGGTTAGTGCATCAAGCCCAGGAAGATCCGAGGTTAGACTGAGTTGTGGTGTAAAACTGCCCGGAAATGACCGACACATCCAGTAACCACAACAATACCTGTCTAATGTGAGTGGTTGGTGCTTTAATTAATTAATTAATTAAAGCTCATGAACAATCAAGCTAGAAATGGTGAGGTTACGTAATTAAGGAAAACACTTAACCAACTTAACATGTTAACAAGACAAAATTGGTGGGGTTAAGTAATTGAGAAAACACTTAGCCAATTCAACATGTTAACTAGACAAGATTGATAGGGGTTAAGTCAAACCAAGGACACTTAACCAATTTAGCATGTTGACTAGAAAAACCCTAGTAACGGGGATCCGTTTCAGCAGTAACCCACATGAATGTATCAAGGTACCCTGAACTAGGCATGGTGGGGCACAATTACTGGGCTGAATACAAGCGGTCAAAAGGACGGCAGTTAGGTGCGTCAGTGTAGGTTCCGACGGAGTACGGGCGTGCACGGGCTCCGCAGTGGAAAAAGAAGGCATTGGGCACCAGGCGTACACTTGTGCATCTTTGAATCGTGTCAGGGTTGCCATTATAGGACTTGTTATACTGGAACCAGCACAAGTACTTAAAAATAACGTGGGGCCGCATGACACCGGGAATACATGAATGCGAGTAGGAGCCGATCAATACATGAATGGGATCACTTTATCATGAACATACATTGCTAGTTAAACAACTCTTAGTGGGTGCAGAGAAGGAAAAGTGGGTGCGATAGCCAAATCTAGTTAAATCATACCTTACCTCGTTTAGGACTACCCTATCCTTTTGGTATCATTCTAAGTTCAGTTTATTCCTGTCATAGTCTTTTATTTTTAGCATGCTTTTAAATAACTGGGCTTACCAGACTTATGTCTGACCCATTTTCCTTTCGCTTCTTTTCTTCCGTTCCCCCCCCTCCACAGGTCCGCAGCGCGGAAACACTTCTGCTTAGTCCAGGTTAGTCAAAGCTTGAAGACCGTAGATGTAAGGCTTGGACTTTCTTTTTTGAGCTATGGCCATGGTCAAGCACTTGTTGGGGATTTATGTCATTTTATTTTCAGTAATGCTTCTTTATGTTTTCAAGACAGATGAAAAGTTGTAATAATTTGGAAGGTCGAAACAGTTGTTGAATTGTTGTCTTGAACAAGTATTTATGAAATAATATTGATCTTTTTCCACTGCTTAAATTTTCTGTCTTGTAATTTATTAGTATCTTGTACCTTAAAACGCTCCATCGAAGTTATGGCATTCCCTTTGAGAGTGACCTTAACGGAGGTGGGGTGTTACAAGAATAACATGTTGTAGGCTTATTAATGAACTTAAATTGGTTAAGTTAAAAATTGAATTAATAAGCGAGGGTAACATGGTAAACTTTAAAAGGAAGTCAACATGAAGGAGAATAACCAAGTTAAATGAGAAAACTCACGAGGTGTAGACGTAGGGTCTAATGACATATAAAACTGAGGTGCTTGGACTAGTCCATACGTTAGAGGATGAATAACCATAAGGGGTAGATCATCGGGGTGTCAAAAGACACAAAGAGGACATGGATATTCTTGTAGCTCCAATGGACTGGGTTAAGAAGCACGCGGCTTCCGGGGACGTAGGGTACTCTTGGTATTCCTTTGTGAGTGGCAGATGATCCGCCTGTACTCACAAAGGTTAGGTCTGCGTAGGTGAACAATGAGTATGCCTTGATTGCAACAATAAGGGGCAATCAAAAGACTAAGATGGACCAGTGTGACTCAACGAGACCAGTTAGTGCCCTGTGATAGCATCTCGTCATCTACCTACCATCTTCAGTCAGTACGTAAAGCGGAAAGGCGGAGAACTCCGAAAGACCACATACTTTGCTATCTAGTTATGGGTGAGGTTGGCCAATAGGTTTGAAGGGAATATGGGGCCGGGGTTAAATTTTTATTCTTGATATTCTTGGGTGCCTTTCATTAGTTGAGGGAGGGGTCTAGTGGGACCATAGCCACTGTAAAAGCAGACCTTAGCATCTGCAATCGGCAGATATCTGAAAGCTCCCGATCGTGTTCCGTGTTTCTTGATTATCCCTACCACGGGACTCGGGGGCACATATAGAGAACATGTGCAATAGACATCGAGAAATATTGACGATACGTACGTGGGAAAGTCTAGTTACACTCATGTTGCTCTGGGTGGTGTATCATAAGACTAGAGGGAATTATTCGAGGATGGAACCTAATTCGATTGAATGGTTCAAAGATGGCAGTCTGAACGCTTACGTAATATAGAAGTAGTGGTTCTTTGCAGACGTAGCGTTGACATATATACAGAAATCCGTACGACATTCTGGCATAGGATTAGGGACTGCTATATTCCTGCGATGATACGGTGGAGACCGTGCGAGTAGGGTACCATGGGGTGTACCTTAGTTGGGGGTAACTACATATACACTGTATTAGGTTAATCTACTAGGGAGTAGATAGGTGCGAAGTGTGTAAGCCTTGAATGCTAATAACACAGATGACCCAATAAATTAGCAAATGTAATTGAACGGTATATGTAGGATTATCCAGAAGTATAATTTAAATCTAGTCACACAGGACTTATGTTCTAACCCCCCTCCTCACAACATTCGCAGGTTAGGTTCATGACAGAGACTGTATAGCTTTGGATATTGGTTTAGCAGTATTATTATTAAGGTAAAATTATGTTTTAATTACATTATATTTTATTCCTTCCACTGTGGGATGTTTTTCGAACAATGACATGTTTCATGTCTCTGACTTTTCTGCAAGATACCAGAGCAAACCAACTCGGGTTTCGATGGATTGGGATTTTTGAAAAAAATTCGGTCCATCAGAATCCGGGTTGTAACATATCCTGTATATTCAATTGAAGTTCAAAACTGAATATTACGAACTGTTGCGCCATTTCGAGCTCGTTTATAATTATATATAAACTATAACGTTTAAACTTCATTTTCATAACGAATTAAATATTAATATTCCAATTATAATATTTAAAACATAATTAAATATTCAAATTAAAATGGTCAAAAATCTGGGTCGTTACAAAACTGCATGTGCTTAACTTCTTGACTAGTACTACATCTTGGTACCATCCACCGTGATGACTAGGGCCATAAACATCTTAATGACTATAGCCGTAACATTGTGATGCCCTTGGTCACAGAATCCGAGAAATAACATCGTGGTGATTGGAGTCACAAACATCATGATCATCATGATGGCTATAGTCAAAAACATCGTGATGACTCCAATGGTCTACTCGGTAATAGTACTAGTAACATCTTGAATGTGTCTTAACTTGTGACACTCCACGTCCGTTAATGTCACTCACAAAGGGAATGCATTAAGTTTTGGGAAGCGTTATAGGTAAACAGAAACCGATATATTACAAGACAGATATTAAAGCAACAACGGAATTTAAATTTTTATTTCAAACATAAAATCATAACATCATGGTCCAAAATACCACAAGTCTGAAACTACATAAAAGCCATCACAATAACATAAAATTTTCTATCTTGTTCCATCAGAGTACATGAAAAGCATAATTCCCCAAAAAGAGACAAAGCCATAGTAGAGATAAGAACTTGAGCAATTCAAAACCTACTCCAAGCAAGATGATAACTGAGTCCTGACTAAGCCTAAGAATTTCCACCCTGTGAACCTGGGTGGGAAACAGAAGAAAGAAGAGGAAACAAAATGGGTCAGACATAAAGTCTGGAGAGTCTAGTTACTTTTATTATGTAAATAAATAAAAGTAGCATGATAGGCATATAAGATGGATAAGAAAGATAACACTATAAGAGACAGGTATGACAAGGTAAACATGATAGAGTGATATGCTTCTCTAAAGATTCCTCTGCACAATACTATATAACTAGAATGGGATGACCCCCAACATGTATAAGATGGTAGACTTAGGCATACTTCTGTTGAGAGGTTTTAACCCCGTACAATCCACAGGCAGCCCCAATAACAGACACCTAAAGTTACCAGAGTCTATATGTACCCTAACTACCCTAATCGATCGGCTCCCTGAACTGCGTTGATACTTTGTGCCCGCCCCACCATAGGATGTATCACGTCCTAAAGTGGCAACCCATCGCTGATATGCACAGCCTCATATCTACAGGTGTCATGGTCGTCCTATCCCCCTCTGCCCGGCTCATGCATGCACATGGCCCGGTCGGTTTGCGCCGCCCACACCGTCCTCCATGTTTGGATATCTTATAATCAGTCTAGTAAGTGTGCCCCTTCTCCGACCTAGTTCGGAGTACATGTTTGATACCTACTCCGGGTTACTGGCTGAAACAGGTCCCACACAATATGATACAAGATCCCCCCTTTGTCTTTTATCCCCCACTAGGTTTTTATTGGCTACGTATACCACTAGGTGTCTTTAATTACATAACCCTATCATTTCTACAAGTTATGCTTACCCTAAAAGGTGTCTTTATTTACATAACTTTATTATTTCCACCGGTTATGTATACCATTAGTTGTCTTTAATTACATAACCTTATCAGGTTAAGTTTGTGGGCCTATATATACTAATATTACGCACCTACCCAAGATTTACTTAACCCTCCCACTGATCCTAGCATGTTTACTTAACCCCAACTCATGTTTATGTTCACACAATCCCTATAGATTCAACTAGGTTAAGTATTCCAGACTGACAGGTTGTCCCCATTCCCATTGACTACTTTTTATTTGCCAAAGTTTCACTTGCTTGTTAATTTCATATAAATATAACTTAATCCATTTAAGTTCATTAATAAGCCCCATTACATGTTATTATTTAGATTGTAATTAACAGAAGTAATCTTACAATCTTTCACCCTTGGATTGCAATTAACAGAAAAATTCTTACAATCCCTTTTGAATTGTCTGTTTCCATAGTTACAATAACATGTTTTACTTAATATTTAATTAAGTATACTTCTTCTCAGTTCACCAGTTTCCTGTTTAACATATCATTACAACTTGACGTTGTTTACTTATTAACTTAGTTTTCTTAACTAAGGTTTACTAATAAGATTTCTTTTCTTTAATTATAACTTATGTTATAATTTCCACTTGTCCCTAGGACAAGCCTACCTATTATATACAACATTTTCATTAAGTAATTAATCATAGTAGGTTACTATCATCCCTTATTTACTCTAATTCATTACCATGCCCATTTATGGTTATAATAGGTTAGACCTCCCACATTAGGCCTACAACTTGTGCATGCTGGATATGCCGGTCGGGTCCGGGCAGACTTATTCCACAAGCTAGGCCTAACCTCGTGTCTTAGCCCGATTTGTAGTTGTGCACTTAGACCTCTCACATTAGGTTCAACATTAGTGGCTGCTTGATATGCCGGTCGGGTCCGGGCAGACTTCCACCACTAATGCAACCTAACCTCGTGTCATAAGTGCAATTACAATTTCTAATTTTAATTATTAAACATTCCATTTTTATCCAATTCTTACCTATGTCTTTATAGATGATTATGTCCCCACTTCCCCCTTTTGAATTATATGTCCAATTCGTATAAACATTATTTAAAGTATGCCAATTCTAACATTTTCCCCCGTTCCCTAACCAACGTATTCACACATATTTAGCGGCATCTAGGCTAGAAATTAGCCTAGTCATGGATAATAAAAAGGGAAAGGTGATGGGAAAAATGACAATAGTGATCATTCTAAAAGTGACATAAGCAAATATACTGACATATACAAGTAATAGGCATATTAAGGTGGATAAAAGAATAGATCTAGTAAAAAGAGTAATGATAAAACTAGATCCAATGTACTTAGGATGAACAGATCCAAATAAGTACTCATATGTCCAATAATAACAAATCTCAGTTAATCACAATATGATGATCTAGATCTAAACAAAGGTTTAACTATCCAAAAAATGATAATCCCAAATTAACCACAAACTTAGAGAAAAGGTAAGATCCGCATATGTGACATGATGAATTAACCACAAAAGGATTAGATCTAAAAATAGATCTAACATAGTACAAGTTAAGATCCCAAATATGACGTCACAAGTGAATTAGATCAATAGAAGTAGATCTAGCATAGTACGAGTTAAGATCCCAAATATGACATCACAAGTGAATTAGATTTATAGGAGTAGATCTAGCATAGTACAAGTTAAGATCCAAGGATGTCATAGATTCAAAATTTACAATAGATCTAATATGATAAACATTGAGATCCAGGCCATAAAATATTTTAGATTCACAAAATATGATAAATCCAATATGATTTAATCACGAGTGTATATCTAAATCATAGTCATAACATGTTTACTTTTCATCATTTAAACCTAAAAGTAAACTATACTCACAAGAATAGGATCTATGAGAATAGAAGGAGAAAACTGAAATTTGAATCTCGGATCTATACTTGACGCGCTTGACTTGTAGAAGAAGAAAGGATGAGATTCAGTTCAAGCACTGACAGCATCTGACCTCCATTGTTTTTAATATGAGAAAACAAGATATATGAGGGTTTATTTATAGCTGCCAGCCTCCAGAATTCGAATGCCACCTCAGCCCTAGGGTGAATCGGGCCATGGGTCGACACCTACTTGGGTCCAGGTGCCCAAAAAGATACATGGGCGCAATTTACAGGTGCACCATGCAAAAATACATAGGCGAACTTGTCAAGTGCGCCGAGAATTCCTACTCTTTTAGCCAAACTTCTACCGTCCATAACTTCTTCATACGTTATTCTTTTTACAAAAATCAAGTGTCTATCTTGACCAGAATTTCGAGACGGATGCAATGGCGCAGTCCGTACCCTTAATTCCGAATATTAAATTAATTATTCTTTAATTTATCCACTTTAATGTTGTTAAAATTTCGGGGTGTTACACAACTTCTCGAATAGGAACCCAAGAGGTGTTAACATACGTCCCATACCATATGTTTGCACCTATTGGTTTACTAATCGTTAGTCGATGCCATGTTAGAAAAAACCATCATATAACATCATCAATTATACAAGCCTCGTGTCTCATCGGCAAGTGTAAAGATGCCAAACTCATCTCATTTTCTCTCTTTCCGACGAGTACTACATGGAAATCTAACTTGTCTCATCACATTGACAAGTAAGAAAAAAATTCATCGCAAACATCAAAACATTGTAAATTCATAAACAACAAAACATCATGAATTCATAGACATCTAAACATCATGAATTCATCATAGAATAGTTTGCCGCATGCCATTGGAAAGTTAACATAGCATTGTGGTTAGTTCATCATCGAGCATACTCTAATTGAGTAGTTCCAGAACCAATAGTCTTCGCCAAATTTTCGCAACATCTCAAGACATCCCATCAAAATGTTTTGATCGTACAAGTCTGATATTAAGCGACAAAATAAAAACACATGTTCCATACCATGTGTTTTTACTAAATCGTTTAGTTCTCATTCTTATATGCCGAAATTCAGAAGAATAAGCTAATAATATATATATATATGAAATATAATTTTATAGAGAAAATAGGACTTTTAAATGATTTTAAGAAACATATATATAAGCTTTATAAAGAAAAACCCTTATTTAAATAGATTACCTATTTAAAAATACTTTAAAATACTAAATAATTCGATTAGAAATCATTTAAAATGACTTAAGAACATTTATTTTCCAAACCATTGTTTGCCCCAAATTCACTAAAATTTAGCTAGAATTAAAACCATTCAAAATCATAAAGAATAATCAATGTCAATATTAGCCGATATTAAACTTAAATGGGATTTAAATCAAATCTAAATCACAATTTTCCTCAAATCCGAGCTAATCCATTGATGGACATTATTGTTGTCTAATAACATCAAGCTTCATAAAAAAAATGCAATTAAAATTGTCAAAATGACAAAATATCATGAAAATCCGAAAATTAAACATTATGCTAATTTCAGCTACACCGTAAAGAATTTAGGTTTTAACATAACAAACTTAAAAATCTGAAATTTCTTATTAGATGAAACAGTTTTAGTAATTCTAAGCTTTCTAACGATATAAAGATCATCAAAATCGGACTTCGTATGAAGGAGATGTGATGAATACAATTCTCGAATTTTGAAATTCACTGTGGTTGTCGTTTATTCTTAGAATAGCGACAAACAAATAAGATTTTGACTACCTTAACTTCAAGATCTTGAAAAAATAATCAAAGAAAGAAACTTGTAGCACATGTTATTAGCTTTCCGGAACATCATAAATTATCCAATTCCGATCGACAACATAAAAGATATGGCAAAAACAATTTCAGATTCAACTCAAAGACATAATTATACTTCTATGTTCAAACCTGTTTCAGGCCAATCAAATTGCAAAATATCAAAAAATGACCTGAACAAAAAATGTTCCTTATTGAATCAACTTTCAGAAGAAAAAAAAATGATCTCAATCGGATAAGAAACAAAAAAGTTATGCCTATTTTACTATAGCCTATTTTCAGAAAGCGAGACAGGATTATACTTCTGTTTTCAATTCAATTTCAGATCTATCAAATGGCCAAATATCTAAACATAACCTGAAGAAGAATTGTTCCTTCTTGAATCTAGTTTCTATAGAAAAATTTTGACCTTAATCGGATATGAAACGCAAAAGTGATGCCTAGTTTAGTACAATGCATTTTCAGAAAAACGGGATTTAAAGAACTCAAAATAAAAACAACTACAAGATTTCATCAAATCAAATCAAAATTGGTAATAGCTTGTCTACTGTAAGCGTTTTTGCTTACCCCTATTTTTCGGCAGCGATGTAGCAAGTTTATGGTAGCAAAAGTTGGAGCTTTGGAGGAGACTCAAGCTCTAGCTACCTGTAGAAGCAAAAAGAAGTACATGCAAGGAGAAATTTATAAAAATAGGATTGTACAGTAAACCTATTTCGATTTGTGATGGATTGAGATGTTTGTGAGATTGGAGATACCTGTAGTTTATATTTCTAACTTGAATTTTCTCTAGATTGCAAGAGTGTTTGGTGAATTTTTAATTTGATGTGGAAGCCATTTTCATTCTTTTGTTTTCTAAGTTTTGAGGAAGAAGAACGTATGGCAAGTGGGAAAATGACCGTTCAGAACTTCTGAAGTTTCTAGATAAGGCTTATGAGTAAAGGGGTATGGTTTTTTTCCTTCTTAAAGCCCATTATCAATACTTAGAATATCTTAGGCTATAGCATATTGTATATTACACTAAATTATACATAACTTCCTCATATAAATTCCAATTTATATGAAACAAATTGCATTTTTTTTAATGTTTCAATAAATGGAACATGTTACTAATGCTAAAAACTAAGTTTTCCAATTAAAAATATTATTTAGACAATTTATTACCAATTATTAACTAGTCCTCATATTTATAGTGAAAAATCACTATTTCCATCATTTTCCACTGACAAATTTATTTCAACATCCGGTGAATACATAAAAATATTTTTAACATTCTTCTAACTCAAAAACATAGTTTCAAACACATTTTCACCACAATTATTTATTTTATTCATATTTTCCTTTTATTATAAAACATTTGTCAGTATTGTTGCTTATGGGCAAATAAATCAAATTTGACATATTTTACCTAATAAAAATTTATTTCTCGCTTCTACGAATTATACAAATGTGTTTTAACCATTTTTAAAATATTAAAACATCATTTCCAACATTATTACATTCCTAGACGTTTATTTTCTCCATGTTTATTTTTTTATTTCGTGTTAAAAGGCTAATAGTGGAATAAAATTTTAAATATTATAAATTTTAACCGTATAACCTACTTTTATCATTTATATTCATTCCACAATCCCATAAATAAAATATGTTAAGCTTTATTATAGTTTGTGGTGTTTATTCCAACCATCATTATATTGAAATAACACCTTATGAGTTAAATTAACTCATTTTAAATTCAAACCCAAATTCTTACTAAACAATTATTGTTTATTTTGGTAAACCACATTAACCAACAATTTATTTCATCTATTTCAATTCCTAGCTTTAACAATCCAGATATTGTTTATATATAAAATAAACAATATAAAATTCATTTTTATTCTCTACTTTATTTTACAATCATAATAATTAAATTATAATTTGCATTATAATTCAAGATTAGCGGTGACTGTAACGACACGGATTTCGCCCGGACCTAATCGATCGCTAAATCGACTAAGACCGTTCGAATCCCACATACGCTAACTTTAGTCTACAACACATCAGAAAAAATAAAAGAAGACTTTTATAAACATCATAATAATGTTACATCAGAGTACATAATATATCAGAGTACATCGATAAATAATAATACAGCGAAAGATTAATTTACAATAAATACAGTGCACAGCAGAACAATTAAACGAACATAGTGGAAGACTATCAATGCTCTGGACACAGCTTTAAGCTTCGATTCAGAATCCTAGTCAATATATCTGCAAACTAAGCTACTCAACTACCTGTGTGGAAAATATGGGCACACAAGTTTGCAAGTGAAACAAACTACGAGTCAGTCATGGGACTGGTATGAGAAATCTTAACTTAACTTATCTAATAATAAGACTAATCACAGGACCATGCCGCTAACGCAGAACGGGTTTACTCCATTGGGTTGCCAGTGCATAAAATAAGTAAATCTTTTAAAATAATGCAATGCTTTTTAGGAAAATTAAATCATTATAAGACTCAAGTCCCATCACACAATGCAACGCAAACCGAAGGATAGAGTTTTACCTTATAATGATCAAACATGCTTGATACGATAAAACGGATTTGATATTATTATTAGTGTACATATGTTTCAAAAACATTTCAATCTTAATGTATCAAAGACGGCATAGCTACCATATACTATGTCGCCATACTAGTTTTACAATCAAAACTACATGGTGTCGTATTGTAAATTGGGTTTCCATCATGAGTCAAGGATAGGGATGATCTCCTTACTGATTCGAGACACTCTAGCAAATGTCTCAGGAACCCCCGTAGTGAACCCTTGGATAATATAGGGCCGGTCCACAAATATACCGTAGTGAATTGGCAGTCCTTGAACCCACGTTTCCTGGTCCTATTGAACCTATCAATTGGCCACTATCGACCAATATAACCGAGGCCTCGTAATATATCATCCACACAAGTAAAAATGTCTGGGCTCCATACAGTGACACCACTTCTAGCTAGAAAGAAACATGTGCACTCCATGCGTTCTCTTATCCCGTTTTTGACTCATACCGGGGTGTGAGGCTCGCGAAGTAACGCTATACACAAAGATATGCCTAAACAAGATATACTTTGATCATCAACCACAAGGCTCTGCTTTCCAACAAAAGCCTTGATCATTTGCATCTTGGCATGCCACATTGACAATCCAAGCCATGCGACCGATAACTATCAATGTACAACCTCTGAGCTCGTACATCTCAGAGAAGGGTGTTAAGCAAGAGAATAAATTCTATGCCACCAAACAGATTTATATTGAATAGAAACCAGTTTACATGGAATGAAATCCAATGTCAGACGCACATCCATTTACAAGTCTGTTCTGGGTCTAAACAAAACCGGAGACACCTTATTCCTCGTCCTGTATGTCCAATACGGAAGAGAGGTGCTCGCTTATCCGGACAATCAATAAGTACGTCCGGACAACTACCATTGTAACCTTTCCTGGGAGCAAATCAGTCCCGGACATCAGTAGTCATCCATTCCATGTGAAGAACGCCGATCTTAAATCACCGTCTTCAATGTCTTCGACTTTAAATCATCGTATAATTATTTGAAATGAGATTGAACTTGGTCTTTTCAAATAATTCTCGAATATGTATAATTTAAAATCATTTCATATCGTTAATATTATTTTATAACGATTTATCGCTATTTTTATTTATATAAAAATAACTCAATTTAATTCAACGACGCTTCGGGTCAATAGGCAGCCCTGGTGATGTTTTTACCCAAATTTGATTTACACATTTCTCGAAATATAACCATTGGATTTTAACCAATTTTATATCGTTGGAAAGATCTTCCCAAAGCGGACCTAACGGTTTCAGTTTTGGAAAATCTGACGGTCGGATCTTTCGGTATAATTGTTTAAAGTTACGATTCCGAAACGAGAACTACTGTGCGCGATTCATTTAATTTTAATATATATATATATATATATATATATAATTATATATAAATATAAATCATTCGACGATTCCACTTACGTGTTTAACATGCCAAATAAAAGAATGTTTTATTTGCATGACCATTTAAATGTCTCTAATGATAAATAAAAAGAGATATTATATTTGCAAACAAATTCCTATATTTTTTTAATGTCAAATAAAGAGAAGTTTTATTTGTATATATTCCCAATATTTTCTAATGTCAAATAAAAAGAGAAGTTTTATTTGCAAACATTTCCAATATTTTCTAATGTCAAATAAAAATGTAATTTATTTACATTAACTCACTACATGTTTTTAATGTCAAATAAAAATGTAATTTATTTACATTAACTCACTACATGTTTCTAATGTCAAATAAAAATGTAATTTATTTACATTAACTCACTACATGTTTCTAATGTCAAATAAAAATATAATTTATTTACATTAACTCACTACATGTTTCTAATGTGAAATAAAAATGTAATTTATTTACATTAACCCACTAGATGTTTCTAATGTCAAATAAAAATGTAATTTATTTGCATATATTACTACTTGTTTTCTAATGTCAAATAAAATGTAATTTATTTGCATTACAATGTCGCTAATTGCAAATAAAAAGGATAAATTTTATTTTCATTATTATGTATGACTTTTCTATTTTTAACTTTAACAAATAAAAAGAAATATATTTTTTTGTGTACAACATGACACATAAAAATGTTTATTTTAATTTGCATACAAATTCTAACCTATAACTTAACAATGAAAATGTCTGTTTAATTTGCATACAAATCCTAATGTATAATTTATGTAACAACCCGGAAAATCCGAGCCAATTTAAAATTTTTATTTTGGCAAATTTGATGAATTTTGAATATTTAAAATGGATTATTTTAAATAATAACGACGAGAAATTTATTTTTGAATAGAATTAGAATGTATATTTATTTGAATCGTCGTTAGAATATAAATATTTTATTCTAAATATAAAAAGAATTGAAAATGGCGCGGTAGTTCGAAAATTCGATTTCAAAGTTCAAATGAATGTAAAGGATTCAAAATAAACCGGATTTTGGTGAAACCAAAAATATTGGAATCTATTTGAAAATTTCTTTCCAACGAATCCAAAAAATTGAAATTTAATAACGAGGATAAAAAGTTACGTCCAGTTGAAAATTCAGAATAGTCGCTATGGAATTCTGGCCCTTAAAAATGGAAATTTTGCAAACGACCTCTATTTTCGACGAAACCACTTTTGTTGGAACCGCGATGGATGTCAAGTTATTGCTAAATTCCAAAATTCGTAATTTTCTGAACCAATATGCGAGCGTAGCGAAGTAAAACGTGTTTTAACAGTTTCAGTCAATTTTGATCGACCAGAAAATGACCATTTTTCAAACGGTCTTATAATTTGATGAAATTAGTTTTGTTAGGACAGTATCGTCAATATGAAGCTAGAAATAATTTTTCTGGAATTTTCAGAGTTAGTAAGTGGCCCGAGTAAATTAAAATGTGCGTTGGAATTTAAAATATAATGATTTATATTTTAAATTCAACGGAATCTGATCGCAACAGTTGAATTGGGTTATGAAACATATCCCGTTGTGTTCGGAATGGGGGTAATGTGCTGGGGACGATAGTCGGTGGGCTCAATTTTGAGTTCGAATTTTTAAAATAACCTTTTAGAGAATAAAATAAAATAATAATATAAAATAATTATATATAAAAAACTATATTATCTCCCTTCCTCCCACTCTATGGTCAATGCAGTTCAAATCGAAATAAATAAAAAAAAAGAAAAAGAGAAAAGAAGGAGGAATCGCCCGTCGCTCCCTCCGATGACCCCTGCCTCGCGCCTCCAGCGGCGCCGCCGACCTCCAGCGTTCCCAACTTGGCCGCGCCTCCTCTCTTCCATACCAACGCACCCCCCTTCCCTCTAATCGGAGCCCTAGTCCCCTTTTCAGCAACCGCCGCCTTCCGAAGGCCCCACAACCACCGCACTCCTGTAACGAAAAGGAATTCCTCTCGATCCGAATCAGTCGCTAAACCGACCCAGACCGTTCGAAACGCCTGATTGTTTCGAGAACACGACAAAATAGAACCCAGACGGAAGAACATTTCATTGTATATTACAAAAATTCCATCAGAATACAAGAATATACAGAGTATAAACAAATAAATATTACACAGGAATATCAGAGATTACAATAAATTACATAGCAGCGGAAAATAATACAATACACAACTATAAGAGATATACGGATACAAAGCTTTCCGGATATCGTTCCAGCTGTAAACCAGGATCCTGTGAATATAAATCTGCAAAACCAAAACTACTATCTGCCCGTGTCAAAATAAGGGGCACCCAAAGTTTAGGTTAAAACAATAAACTCCAGGTCAGTCATGTGACTGGTGTGAGAACTAAAATAGTTATTAATCTTTATTTAAAGTCAGGTAAATCAAGGGACCACGCCGTATAACATGGAACGGGTTTCCTCCCAAGAATACCAGTGCATAAAATAACAACGCAATGCTAAATAAAGAACAATGAAGCTATTATAAGACCCAGTTCCCATCACATAATGCAACGCAAGCCGGAGGATAAGGTTTTTACCTTATAATAGGCAAGAATGCTTGATACGTTTAAAACAAATCATTTGATACTATTATAAGTGCATAGTGTATAAAACAACTTCAAATCATAAATATCAATCATAGACGACATAAGCGCCCCATCCTACTATGTCGCCATACTAGGCTCTACAAATAAAATCGCAAATGTCACGTATTTGGAAGTTGGATTTCCATCTATGAACCGAGGCAAAAGATAGTCCTCAACCGATTCGAGACAATCTAGCCCATGTCTCAGGATCAGAGCTCGAGTGACCCTTGGAGCGACAGGGCCGGTCCACCGATGTGGATTAAAATGCCTGAACACTGCGTTTCCCCACCCTTTGGGGCGTAAATGAGCCAACGAATGGCTCCATCGGACCCGAATCGTCCGATCTAACCGAGGCGCCTCGCAACAGCAACAACCACATAAGTCAAACTCGTCAGGGCGTGTAAAATCACTGACGCCACTTCTAACTAGAAAGAAAAGCATGTCCTCCCTGAGGTCCTCTCCCATTTTTGGTTCACCACCGGGGTGTGAGGCTCGCGAATTCACGCTACACAAAGCTGCGCCACAAAGTCCGTGCTTTGATCATCAACCACAAGACTCTGCTTTTCAACAGAAGCCTTGATCATTTGCCACTTAGGCATGCCACACAGGCAATTCACTCTATGCGTTTGATATCCATCAGTATATAACCCATGAGCTCGTACGTCTCAGAGAAGGGCGTTAAGCAAGAGAATAAATTCTCCGCCGCCAAACAGATATATATTTAATAGAAATCAATCACACAGACTAAAATCCAATGTCAGACACACAGTCCATTTACAAGTCCGTTCTGGGTCTGAACGAAACCGGAGGCACCTAGTACCCCGCATATCCATCGATCTCCAAGTATGTCTGGACGATCACTAACTGCTTCCCTCCTCTCGGGTGTACAACCCAATCAAGATCATCAGTAATCACCCAAACAACGTGAAGACTTCCGGCCTTCAACCACCGTCTTCATCTTCGACACCACGTTGAATTAGTTATTCAGAATGGGATAAACCCGGTCTTCCCGAATAACTCGCGTATATTTTAAATAAGTGTTACACAAACACAACATACGCCTCATTCCAATTCAGAATATTCTTTTATTCAAATATTCATATATTTTGGGAAAGGTTCCCATTAATTTTATCAAAGATAAATTCTTTAAATTTATTCTTTAATCTCCTTTTTGAATATCAATACAAACTAGTCGGGATTAGCGAGCCACACCGAAGTAATCATTTATTTTATTTCCCAATCCCAACCTATTCATCCCATGAAGTAAAACTGGTAATACTTCATATCTAACACCACGGTGTTATCGGTAAATTCAATTACCATTTCACGTTCAAATCTAATTAAAGATTTAACTATCGCCTGGAGTAAAACTGGTGATATTCCATTCTAACAACTTTTCAATCTAATTAAAGATTCATTAAAACTCCACTTAGTTTTAATCTTTAACTGGGTTAAAGAATCGGTGTCATTTAAAACACGGTTCACGATAAACCCAAAATCACATTCCATTAATTATCGGGTTAAAGAACAAGTGTTATTTAAAACAATGCTCACGATAAACCCAAAAATCAATATCAATTCAGTTAAATATTATTTAATTGGTACACTTCATTAAATCTAAATAAAAAGATTTAATCCTTTCTCAACAGGGTTCAAGAACAGTGTTAATGAAGACACCATTCACGACAAACTCATATCACATTTGATATTAAATACAAGGCTCTGAATAGAAAATATATCGGCTTATATTCAATATCAAATTCTACGACCAACAGATATCGTATTTGAAACAACAATATATATATCTATATCTTTCAAATTTCCATAACAACATCTGTATAATCACGAAATCCAACATCGAAATATTCCGAAGACAATTTCGATTCAAATCCTTTCCAATGCAATCATTGGAAATTCTGGTTATTATCAAAACCATTTCAAATCCAATTTATTTATTTTAAAAATAAATAAATTACTATTCTAGTTCAAAACTAGTTCATTTCGATAAAAATCTATTTTTATCTTTTCAAATATGGAGTTTTTCATCCCAATTCTTCACAAATCATTTCATATGATTTTACACAAATTATTACTATTTTTAATAATTTTATCAAGGCCCGTACAGTCGATTTCCATCAACGGCTATCGAACTGCACTTACAGCGACCTTTTCCAAATTTGATTTGGACACAATTCCAAATCCAACCGTTAGATTTTAAATTCCTAATATTCGTTAGAAAGCTCTTTTCGATACGAACCCAACTTCCGGTTTTAGGAGAATCCGACGGTCGGATCTCCCGCAATATTCGTTCGAAGTCAATGGTCGAAATTCGCGAACTGCCGCGGCGCGGCGCGTTCTATTCAGGCCATTATATTATATATATATATAATATATAATATATTCTTCGTCGATTTCAATTCAAAACGTGTTTTATAAATCGTTTTAAATTTGTTTTCAAACGATTTCAACTCCCTTTTCGAATTCCAATCAAAATTGAATTTTCCCTTTCAAATTCGTTTTAAATTCATTTCAAATTGACTCCAATTCAAATCGATTTTTAATTCAATTTCAATTCGTTTTCAATTCAATTTCGATTCGAATTCAATTCTATTCAATTTCAGTTCGAATTCACTTCTATTCAATTTCAATTTGAATTCATTTCTATTCAATTTCAGTTCGAATTCACTTCTATTCAATTTCAGTTCGAATTCACTTCTATTCAATTTCAATTTGAATTCATTTCTATTCAATTTCAGTTCAAATTCACTTCTATTCAATTTCAGTTCAAATTCACTTCTATTCACTTTCAGTTCGAATTCACTTCTATTCAATTTCAATTTGAATTCATTTCTATTCAATTTCTGTTCGAATTCACTTCTATTCAATTTCAATTTGAATTCATTTCTATTCAGTTTCAGTTCGAATTCAGTTCTATTCAATTTCAGTTCGAATTCACTTCTATTCAATTTCAGTTCGAATTCACTTCTATTCAATTTCAATTTGAATACATTTCTATTCAATTTCAGTTCGAATTCACTTCTATTCAATTTCAATTTGAATTCATTTCTATTCAATTTCAGTTCGAATTCACTTCTATTCAATATCAGTTCGAATTCACTTCTATTCAATTTCAATTTGAATTCATTTCTATTCAATTTAATTCGAATTTCAATTCTTTTCAAAATTTCAGATTTTGAAATCACTTTCGATATTTGTTATAAAATGAATA
The DNA here is from genome assembly GCA_030737875.1 of Allium sativum. Lineage (NCBI taxonomy): Eukaryota > Viridiplantae > Streptophyta > Magnoliopsida > Asparagales > Amaryllidaceae > Allium > Allium sativum. The sequence goes on from CM060923.1 coordinate 245,361,676, forward strand.
AAATCGATATAAACATCGTTCACGTCAAAATGGCGTAAATCTAATCAACACGGCTTCATATATTCATATTTTCAAATATTCTATTTCGAATATTTCTATTTCAAATATTTCTATTCAAATATTTCTTTTTCAAATATTTCTACTTCTAAACTGGAATGAGGCCCAATCAATTACCATATAATGTTAATCATACGGGTTTTCTACAACACATGTATACAATAACAACGATGAATAATCAACCATCATCCAAAGTGCATTCTACACTGTATAAGCACCAAATATAAATATTCAACGCTTATAACAATTTGTCTATCAATCGATCGACATACAACTAAACAATCGGGATTAGTGTACGTCAAATATCATCCCGATACCTGTGTGGGGTTTCAAACAATCAAACACAGATTTTATTTGTGCAGTTGGGCGATGTGTAAAATTTATCGTCCCAATCAATATCAGTCAAATGTGTGTATATAAACAAATCGTCCAATTTGTTTATTTTTATTTCATTTCATATACACGTTAAAAATTCTATTTTTAACTATATAATATTTTCCAACATAAAATATTTTATTTCAACTATATAAATATTTTATTACACATAACATCACACAATCAACTACACATCAAAATCAAACAAACAAGTATAAAAGTCGTCCATGGTCTGTGGACGACGGGTGTCGGGTGCTACTAAACACCGTCTGCATCCTAGTATATATTTTAACTAGAAAACAAAATTAAAAGGTGAGAAGTTCTCACTGAATAGCTAATCCAACGCCGCGACTCTTCTTATGTAGAAATCTTCGCCGTTCTTGCCTCTTGTCACTTTCTTTGCCTGTATTCTCTACATATGTAAAAATCGAATTTTTTACTTTGCTATTCAATATATAAAAATCGAATTTTTACTTTGCTATTCAATATATAAAAATCGAATTTTTACTTTGCTATTCAATATATAAAAATCAAATTTTTACTTTGCTATTCAATATATAAAAATCGAATTTTTACTTTGCTATTCAATATATAAAAATCAAATTTTTACTTTGCTATTCAATATATAAAAATCGATTTTTTTCTTTGCTATTCAATATATAAAAATTGAATTTTTGTCCTATGTCTTCATATTTTTAAAAATCAATCTTTTATTTTTATAAATAATTTCTTTATAGGTTAAAAAACAAATCTTTACCTTTACAAAAATTAAAATCTTAGCTTTCTTTAAACAAAAATCTCATTTTTTTCTTACAATAAAATTGAATATAACTTCTATGCTTTAAATTTTAATCAAACAAAAAATAAAAAGGGGGAAAAAAGAGAGCTTACTGTGTACAACTGCAGGGGGGAGGAATAGGCGCGCCACCACGATGGGAGGCGTCGGATCGGCTTCAGTTGGCCGGCGGTGACCCAGGGGAGGAGGCGCTGGCGATTCCCGTTCGTTTTGGGATAGGGCATGGGGAGATTGACTGCCTCGAGATGAGGAGGGGGGAGGTGAGCGCGAGAGAAGGGGTGGTGGCAGGCGAACGTCGGAGTTGGGGAGGGAGTCTCGGCCACTGGCGGCGCGATCGGGGGGGGGGGGGGGCTACGTGGGTATCGGGTTTTCCATTTTTTTTTTTTTTTGAAAATAAACGGGAGGGGGGTTGACTGAATAAAAGGGGAGAAAGGAGAGATGAAGTTTTATATTTAATTCATTTTAATTCTCTGTAAAGCAACTTTTTATTTTCAACTCGAAATCAAACCCACCGCCTGTCGTCCATAGCTAATTACCCCCATTCCGAACACAATGGGATATGTATCATAGGCTGATTCGATCGTTTCGATCAGTTTTCGTCAAAATCAACATATAACTCTATATATTGATTTTGAACAGGCATTTCAATTTACTGGGGTCACATACTAACTCGAAAAATCCCAGAAAAATATTTTCTAACTTCCTATTGACGATACGGTCCTATCAAAACTAGTTTCGTCAGATTCTGAGACCGTTTGAAAAATGGCCATTTTCCAGTCGATTAAAATCAATCGAAACTGGTCAAACACGTCTTCCTTTGCCACGCTCACATATTGATTCAAAAAAATATGAAATTTGGAATCTAGCGATAATATGACATCACGGATCTAACAAAAGTGGTTTCGTCGAAATCCGAGGCCATTTGCAAAATTCCCATTTTTAAGGGCATGAATTCCATAGCGACTATTCAGAATTTTCAACTGGACATATCTTTTGATTCCCGCTATAAAATTTCAATTTTTCATATTTGTTGGAAAGATAGTCACAATTAGATTCTATTATTTTTGGTTTCACTGAAATCCGGATTGTTTTGCACCCGGTACATTCAATTGAAGTTTGAAATCGAATTATCGAACTTCCGCGTCATTTTCAATTCCTTTTATAAATATAAATAAATATTCATATTCTAACGATGACGTATATAATATATACGTTCGAATTCTATTCAAAATAAATTTCTCGTCATTATTATTTAAAATAATTCATTTTAATTAATCAAAATTCGCTAAAATTGCCAAAATAAAAATTTTAAATTGGCCCAGATTTCCGGGTTACTACAACTCCCCTACCTGAGCTCCGCCGCCACGCCAGAGGTGCGCCACCACCACAACGACACCCCTCCGCCCCTTTGCCGCCCCCCTGTAAGTTGATTTCCCTTTTTTTGTGATTAAGGTAGAAAATAAAAATAGGATAATAGTATAAAATGTTTATATTTTTAATGATGAAAAGTTTATGGTTTTTAATCGGAAAATTTTATATTTTGAATTAGAAGAGTTTAGATTTTTAAAATAACGAAAAGATTAGATTTTTAAAGGGAAGGATATGATTTTTCATAATATAAAAATATTATTTTTACATAAGTAAAGAATTAAAACTATGAATTTTATATATGCATGATAATAAAAATATGATTTTTATATATGTATGATAATAAAAATATAATTTTTATATATGTAGCAAAGTGGAAATATGATTTTTATGTATAGAATGTTAGAATAAAAATGTGATTTTTATTTGTATAGGAATAGAATAAAAACGTGATTTTTAATATAGAAAGAAGCATCGTAAAAATATTTGAAGTAGAAATAGAAATGTGATTTTTTATTTATTGAAACGAAGAAATAAAAATATAATTTTTATTATGAACAGCGTGAAAAAGATTGCATTGGAATTTTGGGCAAATTCAGGCCATTCAGAAATTCAGAAATGAAACGGCAGAGTGGAACCCAAAGGTGAGAACTTCTCACTTTTATTTTAATTTCTAGTTTGAAATATATACTAGTATGCAGACGGTGCTTAGCAGCACCCGACACCCGTCGTCCAAAGACCATGGATGACTTGGTTGTTTGATTGATGCGTTATGAAAATTGATTGTGTGATGTGGAATGAATAAATATTTTATAGTTAAAAATATAATATTTAACGTGTATATAAAATAAATATTCATAAACAAATCGGACGATTTGTTTATGTACACAGATTTGACTGATATTGATTGAGACGGTAAATTTTACACACCGCCCAACTGCACAAATATTATTCTGTGTTTGTTGATTTGAAACCTCACACGGGTGTTGGGATGATATTTGACGTACACTAATCCCAATTATTTAGTTGTATGTCGAATGATTGGTTGACAGACTGTGTAAGCATTAATTATTTATATTTAATGCTTATGTGGTTGTGTGGTGCACTCTGGATGATGATCGATTGTTTATCATTGCTATTATATACATGTGTTGTATGGAATCCATATAATTAACATTATATGGTAATTGACTGGGCCTCATTCCAATTTGGAAAATAAAGAATATTATTAAAAAGAAAATTCATGTGTTGAATAGAATAAATATTCACGTGTTGAATAAAAATGTAAATTCATGTGTTGAATAAAATATATACTCATGTGTTTAGAATATTCATGTGTTGAATAAAATATTTATACAATAAAATTCATTTTTTTATTATAAGTAAGAATTAATAAATATTCATGTGTTGAATAAAGTATATATTCATGTGTTGAAGAAAATATTCATGTGTTGAAAAGAATAACGAAGTTATTGAAATATATAAGGCCGTGTTGGTTAGATTGACGCTATTTTGAAGTGAACGATATTTATATCGATTTTATTCATTTTTATAATGAATATAAAAAAGGAATTGATTTCAAAATCTAATGCTTTGAAAATATTATCATTTATATATCGATGATATGGAATATTCAATTTTGATTAGGAATTGAATATGAAGTTGAAATCATTTTGAAAACGAATTTAAAACGATTTATAAAATACGTTTTAAAAGGAAGTCAACGAACTATATATAATATATATAATGGCCTGAATAGAACGCGCCGTGCTGCGGCAGTTCGCGAATTTCGACCATTGACTTTGAATGGACATTACGGGAGATCCGACCGTCGGATTCTCCTAGATCCGGAACCATTGGGTTTACATCGAAAAGAGCTTTCTAACGAGTATTAGATATTTGAAATCTAACTGTTGGATTTGGAATTATGTCCAAATCAAATTTGGAAAAGGTCGCTGTAAGTGCAGTTCGATGGCCATTGATGGAAATCGACTGTACGGGCCTTGATAAAATTATTAAAAATAGTAATAATTTGTGTAAAATCATAAGAAATGATTTGGAAAAAATTGGGATGAAAAATTCCATATTTGAAAAGATAAAAATAGATTTTTATCGAACTGAACTAGTTTTGAACTAGAATTATAATCCATTTGTTTTTAAAATAAATAAAGTGGATTTGAAATGGTTTTAAAAGTAACCAGAGTTTCTAATAATTGAATTGGAATGGATTTGAATCGAAATTATCTTCGGAATATTTCGTGTTGTATTTTGTGATTGTACAGATATTGTTATGGAAATTTGAAAGATACATATATATACTGTTATTTCAAATACGATATTTGTTGGTCGTAGAATTTGATATTGAATATAAGCCGATATATTTTCTATTCAGAGCCTTGTATTTAATATTAAATGAGATTTGGGTTTGTCGTGAATGGTGTCTTCATTAACACTGTTCTTAAACCCAGTTGGGAAAAAGATTAAATCTTTTTATTTAGATTTAATGAAGTGTACCGGTTAAATAATATTTAATTAGAAATGAAGTAGAATGTGAATTGGGTTTGTTGTGAACTGTGTTTTAACGACATTCGTTCTTTAACCCGATTTACAGTTAAGTGTGGCTTGGAATTTATAAATCTTTTGTTAAGATTTAAAGGAGATTTTCCAAAGTGCAGTTTTCCAATTTAATAAAATAAATTGGAATGGAATGGAATTCGATTTGGTGATAATCGAAGTGAATTTCTGTGGATGAGGACTACTAATATATATGGAATTTAAAAGGCTTTGCCGTTATTCCATTTATATTGTTAGTCGGATATGGAAGTTTATATCGATTATATATCAATTCGTTTTCCATGAAGATTCCATCGTTAGTGGAATGTGATTTGGGTTGTCGTGAATGGTATCGTTAATAATACTGTTCTTAGACCCAACGGAGTTAATAAAATTAGAAACTAACTAGAGATTAGTTAAGTTGAATGGTTTCCTGGGTATTGATCTGATGTTGGTTTCGACCTTCGGGGTTATTACGTAGGGAATTGTTCACTTACTAATTTACGGTTAAAGGATGATAGAATAGAATGTGATTTTGGGTTTATCGTGAACCGTGTTTTAAATGACATTGGTTCTTTAACCCAATTAAAGACAGGATATGATTTCCCAAGTTAAACAATCATTAATATTGATTTTTGGGAAGATTAAAACCAAGTGGAGTTTTAATGAATCTTTAATTAGATTGGAATGGTCGAGAAGGGAGTATCACCAGTTTTGCTCCAGGCGATAGTTATAAATCTTTAATTAGATTTGAACGTGAAATGGTAATTGAATTTACCGATAACACCGTGGTGTTAGATATGAAGTATTACCAGTTTTACTTCATGGGATGCATAGGTTGGGATTGGGAAATTTAAAACAAATGATTACTTCGGTAAGGTTCGTTAATCCTGACTAGTTTGGATAAACCATAATTTGGTTTGAATTGGTATTCAAAAGAAGATTAAAGAATAAATTTAAACAATTTATCTTTGATAAAATTAATGGGAACCTTTCCCAAACTATAAGTGTATTTGAATAAAAGAATATTCTGAATTGGAATGAGGCGTATGTTGTGTTTGTGTAACACTTGTTTATTATATACGCGAGTTATTCAGAAAGACCGGGTTTATCCCATTCTGAATAACTGATTCGACGAAGTGTCGAGGATGAAAACGTTGGTCGAAGACCGGAGATCTTCACATCGTTTGGATAATTACTGATGATCTTGATTGGGTTGTACACCCAAGAGGTGGGAATCAGTTGGTGATCGTCCAGACGTACTTGGAGATCGATGGATATGCGAGGTGCAAGGTGCCTCCGGTTTTTTTTCAGACCTAGAACGGACTTGTAAATGGACTGTGTGTCTGACATTGAAAATCATTCTGTGTGATTGATGGATATCGGTTGCATGGAGTGGTTTGTCTGTGTTGTATGCTAAGATACAAATGATCAAGGCTTCTGTTGAAAAGCAGAGTCTTGTGATTGATGATCAAAGCACGACCTTTGTGGCATAGCTTTGTGTAGCGTTAATTCGCGAGCCTCACACCCCGGTTGTGAACCAGAAACGGGAGAGGACCTCAGGGAGGGCATGCGTTTCCTTCTAGCTAGGGTGGTGTCAGTGACCTACCAGCCCTAACATTTATATTATTTTCACCTGTGTGGTTGTTGGATTGCGAGGCGCCTCAGATATATCGGTGACTATGTGGAGCCGACAGAGTCATAGGACTCATTGACGCCCCTAAGGGGGGGACGTAGTGTTCAGGCATTTTAATCCACATCGGTGGACTGACCCTGACGATCCAAGGGCCCACCTGAGTCTAGGTCCTGAGGGGCAGGCTAGAGCATCTCGAATCGGTGAGGACTATCTTTTGCCTCGGTTCACAGATGGAAACCCAACTTCCAATACGTGACTTTGCGGTTTTGATTGTAGAACGTATATATGGCGACATAGTGGTATGGGGCACTTATGCCGCCTATGATTGATACTTATGATTGAAATTGTTTTTGACATTATACACTTATAGTACATAGTTGATTTCCCTTTCCGAATATCAAAATAATCTGTTTTAAACATATCAAGCATTCTTTGGCTATTATAAGGTAAAAACCCTATCCCCCGGCTTGCGTTGCATTGTGTGATGGGACCTGGGTCTTATAATAGCTTCATTGTTCTTTATTTAGCATTACGCTGTTTGTTTTATGCACCGGTATTCTTGGGAGGAAACTCATTCCATGTTATACGGCGTGGTCCCTTGATTTACCTAACTTTAAAATAAAGATTAATAACTGTTTCAGTTCTCACACCAGTCACATGAATGACCTGGAGTTTATTGTTCTAACCTAAACTCTGGGTGCCCTTATTTTCAACATGGGCAGCTAGTAGTTTTGGTTTTGCAGATTTATATTCATAGGATCCTAGTTTACAACTGGAATGATATTCGGAAAGCTCTGTATCCGTATATTCTTTTCAGTTGTGTTTTGTATTATTTTCCGCTGCTATGTAATGTATTGTAAATCTCTGATATTTAATGTGTAATATTTATTCGTACTCTGTATATTCTTGTATTCTGATGGAATTGTTGTAATTAACAATGAAATGTTCTTCTGTTTGTGTTCTGATTCGTCTTGTCCTCAACTCAATCCAGGCTTTCCTTCACGGGGGAGTTCGGGTCGTCTCATTTTGGTATCAGAGCTTTGGTTTACAGAGCTCGAGAATAAGACACATTAGAACCAAACGAAAGAATTCATCAAAGATTGGATTAGTAATATCCAATGAGAATGACTCGTTAGAGATAGGATCAGTAGTATCCTAGAACGAGTGTGAAGAGTGATATTTTTAAAATAGAAATGAAAACAATTTTTGTTTTGAAAATTTAAATCAATTATTCGTATTTAAATACTTATTTTGTATTGGATTGGACAATCGAGTATATAAAGATTTTGCATATACGTCTGATCCGCATGTATTTGAAGTTTTAATATACTGGATAGATATGGAGTCACACTCTAGTCGCCCGGACATGGTCCTGATGATGAAGTATACCATCACCAGTATTTATTTTCGAGTGATGAAAGTGGGATTTCTATATATTTCCAATAGGCTGGTGTGAGAACCAAAATTAGATAGGGCCTATTGTTGTGATTTGGCATCAAAAATCTGATTTTTTGACTATATATCAAAATTATGTGTTTGAAACGATAATCGACTAATTGATTGATGGTTGTGTTGTATGATTATTTCTTTAAACCATTATGTTAAAGAACGGTACATATAACCAAATTGTATCAAATATTGAACTGTATTGAAAATTGTTTGGAAATGCATGCATGCACATGTATATACATTGAACAGGTCATAGCAAGGAGGCTAGAGCAGAAGAATAAAATTGTTTTCCTGACAAATTGGTAAATATTTACAAATTTATTGCGTTTGGATGATTTGGCTAGCCGCTTGGCTGTTTATTTTTCTTTTTGGATTGATGAGGGCCATAGGAGGCTTTTAGAAATATCCCGAAGCTCCCGGTGCAGGGGAGGTTATGGCAAAAAAATTCGAAAATTTAGGGTGTTAGCCAAATTTTTGAAAAATTTGAAAAGTTCTTAGAAACTGAAAAGTTGAAGAACTTAAGCCGTAATGAAAATAATGGAAAGTTGAGTTGGTTTGTTAAACAAATTTCAGCTTCGTTCCTTTTCGGGGACGAAAAGTTTTAAGTGGGGGAGATTGTAACAACTCGGAAAATCCGAGCCAATTTAAAATTTTTATTTTGGCAAATTTGATGAATTTTGAATATTCAAAATGGATTATTTTAAATAATAACGACGAGAAATTTATTTTTGAATAGAATTAGAACGTATATTTATTTGAATCGTCATTAGAATATAAATATTTTATTTTAAATATAAAAGGAATTGAAAATGGCGCGGTAGTTCGAAAATTCGATTTCAAAGTTCAAATGAATGTACATGATTTAAAATAAACCGGATTTTGGCGAAACCAAAAATATTAGAATCTATTTGAAAATATCTTTCCAACTAATATGAAAAATTGAAATTTAATAGCGGGGATAAAAAGTTATGTCCAGTTGAAAATTCAGAATAGTCGATGTGGAATTCTGGCCCTTAAAAATGGAAATTTTGCAAACGACCTCTGTTTTCGATGAAACCGCTTTTGTTGGAACCGCGATGTCAAGTTATTGCTAGATTTCTGAACCAATATGTGAGCGTGGCGAAGTAAAACGTGTTTTAACAATTTCAGTCAATTTTGATCGACCCGAAAATGACCATTTTTCAAACGGTCTCAGAATTTGACGAAATTAGTTTTGTTAAAGCTAGAAATAATTTTTCTGGAATTTTCAGAGTCAGTATGTGGCCTGAGTAAATTAAAATGTGCGTTGGAATTTGAAATATAAAGATTTATATTTTAAATTCAACGAAAACTGATCGTAACAACCGAATTGGGTTACGAAACATATCCCGTTGTGTTCGGAATGGGGGTAATGTGCTAGGGACGACAGTCGATGGACTCAATTTTGAGTTCGAATTTTTAAAGTAACCTTTTAGAGAATAAAATAAAATAATAATATAAAATAATTATATATATATAACTATATTATCTCCCTTCCTCCCACTCTCTGGTCAATGCAGTTCAAATCGAAATAAATAAATAAATAAGAAAAAGAGAAAAGAAGGAGGAACCGCCAGTCGCTCCCTCCGATGACCCCTACCTCACGCCTCCAGTGGTGCCGCCGACCTCCGGCGTTCCAAACTTGGCCGCGCCTCCTCTCTTCCATACCAGCGCACCCCCTTCCCTCTAATCGGAGCCCTAGTCCCCTTTTCAGCAATCGCCGCCTTCTGAAGGCCCCACAGCCACCGCACTCCCCTGCCTGAGCTCCGCCGCCGCGCCAAAGGTGCGCCACCACCACAGCGACACCCCTCTGCCCCTTAGCCCGCCCCCTTTAAGTTGATTTCCCTTTTTTTGTGATTAAGATAGAAATTAAAAATAGTATAATAGTATAAAATGTTTATATTTTTAATGACGAAAAGTTTATGGTTTTTAATAGGAAAAGTTTATATTTTGTATTAGAAGAGTTTAGATTTTTAAAATAACGAAAAGATTAGATTTTTAAAGGGAAAGATATGATTTTTCATAATATAAAAATATTATTCTTATATAAGTAAAGAATTAAAAATATGATTTTTATATATGTATGATAATAAAAATATGATTTTTATATATGTAGCAAAGTAAAAATATGATTTGTATGTATAGAACGTTAGAATAAAAATGTGATTTTTATTTGTATAGCAATAGAATAAAAACGCGATTTTTAATATAGAAAGAAGCTTCGTAAAAAAATATGAAGTAGAAATAGAAATGTGATTTTTATTTATTGAAACGAAGAAATAAAAATATAATTTTTATTATGAACAGCGTGAAAAAGATTGCATTGGAATTTTGGGCAAATTCAGGCCATTCAGAAATTCAGAAATGAAACGGCAGAGTGGAACCCAAAGGTGAGAACTTCTCACTTTTATTTTAATTTCTAGTTTGAAATATATACTAGTATGCAGACGGTGCTTAGCAGCACCCGACACCCGTCGTCCATAGACGGTGCTTAGCAGCACCCGACACCCGTCGTCCATAGACCATGGATGACTTGGTTGTTTGATTGGTGTGTTGTGAAAATTGATTGTGTGATGTGGAATGAATAAATATTTTATAGTTAAAGATATTATTTTTAACGTGTATATAAAATAAATATTCATAAACAAATCAGATGATTTGTTTATGTACACACATTTGACTGATATTGATTGGGACGATAAATTTTACACATCGCCCAACTGCACAAATACTATTCTGTGTTTGTTGATTTGAAACCCCACACAGGTGTTGGGACGATATTTGGTGTACACTAATCCCAATTATTTAGTTGTATGTCGATCGATTGGTTGACAGACTGTGTAAGCGTTAATTATTTATATTTAATGCTTATGCAGCTGTGTGGTGCACTTTGGATGATGGTTGATTGTTTATCGTTGCTATTATATACATGTGTTGTATGGAAATCATATAATTAACATTATATGGTAATTGATTGGGCCTCAATCCAATTTGGAAAATAAAGAATATTATAAAAGAGAAAATTCATGTGTTGAATAGAATAAATATTCATGTGTTGAATAAAAATGTAAATTCATGTGTTGAATAAAATATATATACTCATGTGTTGAGAATATTCATGTGTTGAATAAAATATTTATACCATAAAATTCATATTTTTATTGTAAGTAAGAATTAATAAATATTCATGTGTTGAATAAAGTATATATTCATGTGTTGAAGAAAATATTCATGTGTTGAAAAGAATAACGAAGTTATTGAAATATATAAGGCCGTGTTGGTTAGATTGACGCTATATTGAAGTGAACGATATTTATATCGATTTTATTCGTTTTGATAATGAATATAAAAAAGGAATTGATTTCAAAATCTAATGCTTTGAAAATATTATCATTTATATATCGATGATATGGAATATTCAATTTTGATTAGGAATTGAATATGAAGTTGAAATCGTTTTGAAAACGAATTTTAAACGATTTATAAAATACGTTTTAAAAGGAAATCAACAAAATATATATAATATATATATATAATGGCCTAAATAGAGCGCGCCGCGCTGCGGCAGTTCGCGAATTTCGACCATTGACTTTGAATGGACATTACGGGAGATCCGACCGTCGGATTCTCCTAGAACCGGAACCGTTGAGTTCGTATCGAAAAGAGCTTTCTAAGAAGTATTAGAGATTTGAAATCTAACGGTTGGATTTGGAGTTATGTCCAAATCAAATTTGGAAAAGGTCGTTGTAAGTGCAGTTCGATGGCCGTTGATGGAAATCGACTGTACGGGCCTTGATAAAATTATTAAAAATAGTAATAATTTGTGTAAAATCATAAGAAATGATTTGGAAAGAACTGCGATGAAAAATTCCATATTTGAAAAGATAAAAATAAATTTTTATCGAACTGAACTAGTTTTGAACTAGAGTTATAATCCATTTATTTTTAAAATAAATAAATTGGATTTGAAGTGGTTTTAAAAGTAAACAGAATTTCCAATAATTGAATTGGAATGGATTTGAATCGAAATTGTCTTCGGAATATTTCGATGTTGGATTTTGCGATTGTACAGATGTTGTTATGGAAATTTGAAATATATTTATATATATATATATCGTTACTTCCAATATGATATTTGTTGGTCATAGAATTTGATATTGAATATAAGCCGATATATTTTCTATTCAGAGCCTTGTATTTAATATCAAGCGAGATTTGGGTTTGTCGTGAATGGTATCTTCATTAACACTGTTCTTAAACCCAGTTGAGAAAAAGATTAATCTTTTTATTTAGATTTAATGAAGTGCACCAATTAAATAATATTTAATTGGAATTGAACTAGAATGTGATTTTGGGTTTATCGCGAACGGTGATTTAAATAACACTTGTTCTTTAACCCGATAATTAATGGAATGTGAATTGGGTTTATAGTGAACTGTGTTTTAACGACATTCGTTCTTTAACCCAATTTACAGTGAAGTGTGATTTGGAATTTATTAATCTTTTGTTAAAATTTAAAGGAGATTTTCCAAAGTGAAGTTTCCAATTTAATAAAATAAATTGGAATGGAATTCGATTTGGTGATAATCGAAGTGAATTTCTGTGGATGAGGACTACTAATATATATGGAATTTAAAAGGCTTTGTCGTTGCTCCATTTATATTGTTAGTCAGATATGGAAGTTTATATCGATTATATATATCAATTTGTTTTCCATGAAGATTCCATCGTTAATGGTATGTTATTTGGGTTGTCGTGAATGGTATCTTTAATAATACTATTCTTAGACCCAACGGAGTTAAGAAAATCAGAAACTAACTGGAGATTAGTTAAGTTGAATGGTTTCCTGGGTATTGATCTGATGTTGGTTTCGGCCTTCGGGGTTATTACTTAGGGAATTGTTCACTTGTTAATTTACGATTAAAGGCCGATGGAATAGAATGTGATTTTGGGTTTATCGTGAGCCGTTTTTTAAATGACATTGGTTCTTTAACCTAGTTAAAGACAGGATATGATTTCCCAAGTTAAACAATCATTAATATTGATTTTTGGGAAGATTAAAACCAAGTGGAGTTTTAGTGAATCTTTAATTAGATTGGAATGGTCGAGAAGGGAGTATCACCAGTTTTGCTCCAGGCGATAGTTAAATATTTAATTAGATTTGAACGCGAAATGGTAGTTGAATTTACCGATAACACCGTGGTGTTAGATATGAAGTATTACCAGTTTTACTTCATGGGATGAATAAGTTGGGATTGGGAAATTTAAAACAAATGATTACTTCGGTAAGGTTCGTCAATCCCGACTAGTTTGGATAAAGCATAGTTTGGTTAGAATTGGTATTCAAAAGAAGATTAAAGAATAAATTTAAAGAATTTATCTTTGATTAAATTAATAGGAACATTTCCCAAAGTACAAGAGTATTTGGATAAAAGAATATTCTTAATTGGAATGAGGCGTATGTTGTGTTTGTGTAACACTTGTTTATTATATACGCGTGTTATTCAGAAAGACCGGGTTTATCCCATTCTGAATAACTGATTCGACGATGTGTCGAGGATGAAGACGGTGGCGGAAGACCGGAGGTCTTCACATCGTTTGGATAATTACTGATGATCTTGATTGGGCTGTACACCCAAGAGGAGGGAATCAGTTGGTGATCGTCTAGATGTACTTGGAGATCGATGGATATGCGAGGTACAAGGTGCCTCCGGTTTCGTTCAGACCCAGAACAGACTTGTAAATGGACTGTGTGTCTGACATTGGATATCATTCTGTGTGATTGATGGATATTGGTTGCATGGAGTGGTTTGCCTGTGTGGCATGCTAAGATGCAAATTATCAAGGCTTCTGTTGAAAAGCAGAGTCTTGTGGTTGATGATCAAAGCACGACCTTTGTGGCATAGCTTTGTGTAGCGTTAATTCGCGAGCCTCACACCCCGGTTGTGAACCAGAAACGGGAGAGGACCTCAGGGAGGGCATGCATTTCCTTCTAGCTAGGGTGGTGTCAGTGACCTACCAGCCCTGACATTTATATTATTTTCACCTGTGTGGTTGTTGAATTGCGAGGCACCTCGGATATATCGGTGACTATGTGGAGCCGATGGAGTCATAAGACTCATTGACGCCCCAAAGGGCAGGGAAACGCAATGTTCAAGCATTTTAATCCACATCGGTGGACTGGCCCTGACGATCCAAGGGCCCACCGTAGTCTGGGTCCTGAGTGGCGGGCTAGAGCGTCTCGGATCGGTGAGGACTATCTTTTGCCTCGGTTCACAGATGGAAACCCAACTTCCAATACGTGACTTTGCGGTATTGATTGTATAACCTATATATGGCGACATAGTGGTATGGGGCACTTATGCCGCCTATGATTGATACTTATGATTGAAATTGTTTTTGACACTATACACTTATAGTACTGTCAAAATAATCTGTTTTAAACATATCAAGCATTCTTTGGCTATTATAAGGTAAAAACCCTATCCTCCGGCTTGCGTTGCATTGTGTGATGGGACCTGGGTCTTATAATAGCTTCATTGTTCTTTATTTAGCATTGCGCTGTTTGTTTTATGCACCGGTATTCTTGGAAGGAAACCCGCTCCGTGCTGTATGGCGTGGTTCCTGATTTACCTAACTTTAAAATAAAGATTAATAACTGTTTTAGTTCTCACATCAGTCACATGATTGACCTGGAGTTTATTATTGTAACCTTAACTCTGGGTGCCCTTATTTTCGACACCGGCAGCTAGTAGTTTTGATTTTGCAGATATATATTCACAAGATCCTGGTTTACAGCTGGAATGATATTCAGAAAGCTTTGTATCCGTATATTCTTTTCAGTTGTGTTTTGTATTATTTTCCGCTGCTATGTAATGTATTGTAAATCTCCGATATTTAAAGTGTAATATTTATTCGTACTCTGTATATTCTTTTATTCTGATGGAATTGTTGTAATTAACAATGAAATATTCTTCTGTTTGTGTTCTGATTCGTCTTGTCCTCAACTCAATCTGGGCTTTCCTTCACGGGGTAGTTCGGGTCGTCTCAATTTAACAATAAAAATGTCTCTTTAATTTGTACACAAATTCTATTGTACAATTTAACAAAAAAATGTCTCTGTCTCTTTTTAATTTTTACACAAATTCTATTGTATAATTTGACAATAAAAATGTCACTTTCATTTCTACACAAATTTTATTATATAATTTGACAATAAAAGTGTCACTTTCATTTGTACACAAATTCTATTGTATAATTTGACAATAAAAATGTCACTTTCATTTGTACACAAATTCTATTACATAATTTGACAATAAAAATGTCACTTTAATTTGTACACAAATTCTAATGTATAATTTGTCACCATTCTATTTCAACTAAAAATGAATAAAGATGATTAATTCATTTTTGTTGACAATTCTATTTCAACAAAATGATTAAAAATGATTCATTCATTTTTGTTGACAATTCTATTTCAACAAAATGATTAAAAGTGATTCATTCATTTTTGTTGACAATTCTAGTTCAACAAAATAATAAAAATTGATTCTTAATTCTATCTACAATTACATGTTAACAAAATGAATAAAGGTGATATTTCTTATTGTTAACAATTCGAATTTAACAAAAATGAATAAAGGTGATACTTCATATTGTTAACAATTCTAATTTAACAAAATGAATAAAGGTGATATTTCATATTGTTAACAATTCTAATTTAACAAAAATGAATAAAGGTGACGACTTCATTTTGTTAACAATTCTAGTTTAACAAAATGAATAAAAATGACAGTTTCATTTTATCTAAAATTACATTTCAACAAAATGAATAAAAGTGACGACTTCATTTTGTTAACGATTCTAGTTTAACAAAATGAATAAAAATGACAATTTCATTTATGTTGACAATCCTAGTTTAACAAAATGAATTAGAGTGATAATTTCATTTGTTAACAATTCTGGTTTAACAAAATGCATAAAAATGGTCTTTTCATTTTTGTTGACAATTCTATTTCAACAAAATTAATATTTTTTCTTTAACACGAATCTATTTAACAAAAATGTTATTTTCGTTTTAACGTAAATCTCTTAAACAAAAATGTTATTTTTGTTTTAACACAAATCTCTGAAACAAAAATGTTTTTTTTGTTTTAACATAAATCTATTTAACAAAAATGTAATTTTTGTTTTGATTATTTTATTTCAACAATGTTCATTTTTATTTTGACAATTTTATTTAAAAAAAAATGTTCATTTTTATTTTGACAATTTTATTTAAACAAAAATCATCGTTTTTGTTTTGACAATTTTATTTTAACAAAAATGTATATTTTGTTTCAACTAATATATTTTGACAAAAATGTATATTTTGTTTCAACTAACATATTTTGACAAAAATGTATATTTTAATTCAACAACTCTAATTTGTCAAAAATGACAATTTTAATTCAGCAATTCTAATTTGTCAAAAATGACAATTTTAATTCAACAATTTTAATTTTTCAAAAATGACAATTTTAGTTCAACAATTATATTTTGTCAAAAATGACAATTTTATTTCAATAATTATATTTTGTTCAACACAACAAATATCAAATCTATAGATCTACATAACAACTTGAATCATCAATTCCAGATCAAATCACGTATAACATCAAATAGAATTTAACAGCATATTGGAAGAAAAATCACAATCATAATTAATTATTTTTAATTATAAAATAAATAAATAGAATTCTCACAGTGTTTTCGAATTTGGATTTGTCTGAATTTCCAACATGCTCCATTTAAGCTCTAGTTTGTTTCAGGTTGTAGAGCATTTCAAGACGTTTTCAATGCCCCTGGGTTTGCTGAATTTCGATGTCATATGCAAAAGTTATACAATTTTAAACATAGAATAATTTATTTATTATTTAAATATAATTAAGGTTAATTAACCTTTGATTAACTTTTCCAAAGCCCCTTTCTTCATCGTGCTCCCAGAAACCCGTCAAACCCATTGCTCCACTTTCTAAATCCCTTGCGCATCCCAAACCGCGTCACTGGACGACGATCTAATGCATCCACGACCACCGCGCTTCCTTCCTCTCCCAACACCTTGAACGGCGGCTCGTATGGTGGCCAGAAACTCCCTCAGTTTGGGTGCGAGCGTGGCCGCTTTGGCTAGAAATTCGAGCGATTTTGGCAACGGTTTTCTATCAATGTCGTATGGAATTAAAGATCAAAGGAATCTCTTCAAATTTTGTTTTGAATTTGTAGTGTAATTCGGTGTATATTGGATGGGATTAACGATGTAAGATGGAAGCTTCCTGGCCTTTGAATAAACACAGTGGCGGCCTCTTCTGTTTTTAGGGTTAGGGTTTCTAATTAACCTAGTTATTTATAATATTTTAAATATTAAATTCTCTAATTTTCAAAAAACCTGTTTATTCCTAATAGCTCCAAATTCAGCCAAACAAGAGTTTACCCCAGCCAAATATCCCCCTTCCAGACACAATGGGCTAGGTCCCGTCAGCCCATTTGATCGTCTCAGCCCACTTTTCTTTAATTTAAAATATAAAACATTTAATTATTTAATTTGATTGTACATTTTAATTTACCGGGGCCACATACTGACTCCAAAAATTCCCAAAAAATAAATCTAGCTATGATTTGACGATACAGTCCTAACAAAATTAATTTCATTGAATTTGGACACCGTTTGAAAATCAACTATTTTCTAGTCGATCCAATTTGACTGAAATTGACAAAACACATTTATATTTACTGTGCTCACATATCAATTCCAAAAATTATGAAAATTGGAATTTTGCAATAATTTGACATTCAGGATCCGACCAAAGTGGTTTCGTCGAAAACAGAGGTCGTTTGCAAAATGAGTATTTATTATATTAATATATATATATATATATATATATTCCATAGCGACTATTTTAAATTTTAAATTGGACATAACTTTTTATTCCTGCTATGAAATTCCAATTTTTCAGATCCGTTAGAAAGATATTTTTAAACAAATTTAAATATTTTTGGTTTTACTGAAATCCGATTTATTTTGAATCCTGTTCATTCATTCAAAGTTCAAATTTTCAAACTACTGCGCTATTTCTAACTCCTTTTATAATTAAATTAAAAAAAAATCGTTCTAACTTCGATTTTAATAAATTTTTAGTCATTATTATTTAAAATAAATCGTTTTAAATATTCAAAATCCATTAAAATTTCTAAAATAATTTTTTTTAAATTGGTTCAGAATTTCCGGGTTGTTACAGTGACCACCAAACCGGGTTGTTACATTTGTGGTACCCCAACGAGCAATTCCTATCCTTATTTATGTATTTATTGGTTGATTGTTATATATATATATATATATATTTACCTACCAGGCCTCTCACATTAAGTTGGTTACATGTGGATGCCGGTATGCTGGTTGGTTCCGGGTAGACTTCTACCACAAGTGAACTTAACCTCGTGCCTTAGTAAGATTATATTTATGCATTAGACCCTTCACATTAAACAGACTACCTGTGGTTGTTGGATTTGTCGGTTGGTTCCGGATAGGCTTACACCATAAGTTGAGTTTAACCTCGTGTTTAAATGCAGTTATAATTTAAATTTCCTAATTGGGGTCAACAACAATTATCCTAATTTATTTTCGGAATTGTTACCATTTTCCTATTCACATTTATTTTCCCCAAATCATTATTGGTTACAATGGTTATTTCTCTATTTGCAGTCTCATTTACAGGAGTTAATTACATTTATTGCTACAAATGGTCTCCACAAATATATTAATTCAAAACAGATTATATTTACACATAATTCCATATTTGAACCTTATCCAAACATTCAAACATTCCATACAATTTATATTTCATCATTTTACGCTGATTAGGACGGATAATATGTATATATTTATTTTTATGTTTTCGTGCAGTCAACATAGTTATTAATATTTATTTATGATTTATTATTTTGAAATGCTTATTTTTAAATCAATGATTTGGTCTAATCAATTTACCAAACATTCCCCTTTTACATTCAATCTTGCCAAAAAGGTTTTAAGTCACACAGGGACCATTAGCCAAAATCATTGTAAATCATGCCTATTTTGTAATATTGACATATTTCCAAATCATAAGAAATATATGTAATATATTTTTATTTTGGAATAATCGATGAAAATTACATACAAAACATATATTTATTTTTATATGTACCTTTGCACCACTTTTCCTCTTTTAATTCTTTTTGTCATACTTTTTGTGATTCTAAAATAATGCCTTTTTATTTAAAAATGAGGAAAGCGGCATAATTTACAATGCTTAAGCCAAAAACCGAACAAAATTAAATGTAAACAAGTAATATTTCTTTTATTCTTATAATAAGATAATACACCAATTCATCTTTTCACCCAAATTTACATGTTTATATTTCAACACTAAACTATAGATCTAGAGCATAAATACAACAAATTTATGTTTAATGGGACGGACTTCCAGATCCACAGTGTTATGCAGCATATACAAAATATTTCATAATTCATGACTTAAATTGTAGGAATATGTAAGAATTTATATAAAAATCCTACAATCCATGTTTCTATATAATCACAACTATATCATTTACCAATTTCAAACATATTCATAATCAGATCTGATGGTTATCACAATTTACAATTATTTAAATAACAGATCTAATGGGCACAAAATATAGATTGGATTCAAAGGAAATAGATAAATTATTATATCTGTATTAGTAAATTTCCCACTCACCTTATAGCTTCCAATTTCTGAACTATGAACCTTTTTAGGCTTGCAATCCCAAAATTCTTACAAATCTACAATTTATCACGAAAGGGGAAAATTCTAGATCTGTAGAAATGTAAGAAAAAGGGAAAAGAGCGAAGAAATCTATCGTTTAGCACCCTCTTCCATTAAATATACTTCTCTTCCCAATCCCATATGAATTTGATTTAATTTGGTATATGTATGAATATATTTTATTTAGAATTTTGGTTAAAAGAGGAAGAAAAATGGCAGAGCTCCGCTATCTTCATAGATTTGGATGGAAAAAGAGTGAGGCTCTACCCCTTTATTTATAGGGGTGGAAATGGCGTAGAACCATCGGATTAATTTTAAGTTATACCCATCCATGCGTTATAATAATATAATAAACAAAACCCTATATGAACCAGCCGCCACTGGGCATTTGATCGCCCAGACCGTGATGATCGACCGCTTTGGTCAACCGCTTGGGCAATCAGATTCCCAGTTCGACTGTTCATATATGGTATAATATATTCTGTTTAATTATTTTCCATCCGTTTTCATATTTCGTTCGTAACTTTTTCATATGGACTTCGTTCGCGAAACTTCAAACATGAAAGTTGACCAGAATTCCAAGACGAACGCAACGGTTAAATTTTCGTGGTCATATTCCGTCATTTATAGAAATTTCTATTTTTGTAATTCTAGTAATTAATTTACATCGCCAAATTTCCTGGTTGTTACATTCTTCCTTTCTTAAAAGGGATTTCGTCCCGAATTCTGACGTCTATAATCCTTTGCTATACAACCAATTTGTCTACATACACTCTGCAACCATGTGTACTTGTGCATGGTATACATAATGCGATTTCAGCCAAAAACATGCATGTAAGATGATTCTAATCGGATCCTCCTATATGCTTGCATTAAATTTTTTGAAATATTTTTTAAAAAATGATGCACAACATCCTAAATATACTGGCAGTTCTATATGAATGCAAATTTTGAAAATTCGTTTTCATCCATAACCTCCACCCAATTATGAATAAAAGTGTGAAGCAACCAAATTTACATCAGAACCCTACCATCCAAAACGTACGCAATCTAATCGTTCCCTATTTAATTTCTCGTAAACCGGAAAAAGGAAATTAATACGAAGAAATTTAGTGTTCTCTTCGCTTTCAGTATTCCATTTCTTGACCTACAGTGGAATTTTCACCTCAGTTACCCGAAATTCCCAAAAATATCCAATTATAGACTATAAAGGAGGCTTAAAACAAGCTCTAAAAATGTAAAACGAGTTAATTAATAGCTCGCACACATCGTTGACAAGGTATGAAAACAACGTTTCCAAGGCCAAAAAAGCATTTTCCTTGTTTCCGTTAACATTTTTATCGCATCGTCAGTCCTATTGCACCGCTAAAACGCGCATACAAGGCATCCAAACATCTTCCTTACACGTTCATGTGGCCAAAAATCGTAAATTTTCCATAAAAATAAATTTCCGCTTAAAAACTTATCATGTTTATTTTGAAAATTTCCTTTCAAAATCGTTTCATTTGCCTATAAAATAAGAGAATGATAGAAAAATGTTCGTTTTTCAAACAACATTTTCCATAAAATTTTAAAAATGTATTTTGCAGAAATTTACACGATTTAAGTTACATGTTGGCTAAAAAGGAAGTCAGAAAACTGAATCACACAAAAGACAAAAATAAATTTAATTTTGACAAGGAACAGTGGTTTATTTATTTTTATACCCGTGAAATAAACCATTCCTTTACTAAAATTTATTCAACACAGAACTTTAATCTTTCCAGCTCTAGGACAAATGCTAGTAAATAAACGAGATTTCATTAAATTAATCGTGTGTGAATGACAAATATGTTTTTTTCAACACAGAAATCTCATTACTAAAGTCATGCGAATTTTTCATTACTAGCAATTTCTAACACAACACTACAACAAAGAAAAAGAAAAATGCTGGAAAGGGAAACACACGATACAAGATACGACATGCACAAAGCATGTTCTAACAACAACAACAACAACGACGACTAACACACCCACTATAGGGTAGTCTACCTCCGCGGCTGGAGCCTGATCCATTACCATGTCCAAGCCAGGAGCTTAGTATAGCGGAGATGCATCCAATCTCTCGTGCCTGTCGGCGCTGCTCCTCTCGAACCGCTTGGAGGTCGGCCTGCATGGGTCGGATGGAAGTGTGCTTAGGGCTTTCATATCCAGGCTGCTGAGGTTGCTGAGTTGGAGCGGGTGGTGCGGGAGCATAAGGTAGCTAGCTGGATACCCATCTTTTGGAGGGTGGTGCGACTGATGGAGGTCGGCGCCTTCTTCGTAGGCGTTTCCCCAGAAAGTCTCACCTGGAAGTGCCGGGAGATACGGGTGAGAAAATGGCTATATGGGAAATGGCTCCATGGGGTGCCGACGAAGGGCTCATTGAGATGGATCATAAGCACCACGCCTAATTGACGGCTATGCCGCCAAGGAGAGCATAGGTGGCACAGCAAATAAAAGGATAAATTTGCTCCAAGCTTCCCGTCTTGGGGATGATGTTGTGTTGTATGATGCGCACAACTACACGAGCGACTGGTCGTAGACTGGCGATGGTCCAAGCTTTGGGCTCTCCAACATAGATACGCTGAAGGATCAGAGGGTCCTCCATCTCAATAGCATCCAACTCGTATCCATCTACCGAGGTACCCAAAATCTAGACTAAGTCAGCATTAGTGAACTCGATGCGGGTGCCCATGACCTCATATCCAATGATGCAGGACTCGTCATCGATATCAGCCTCCATTTGGGCATCGAACAGATGGATGTAGTGCGAATATACATCGCACTCAAAAGTGTCGAAGTGCAGGATCAGTGCTAGGCCTGCAGCGACAAACAACTCCTCCAGACCAAATGCGGTGAAGTCAGCGAACTTCACCGGGCGACCAATCTGGTACTCATAACTAGCCGTGGGTAGGAATTGCTTAATCTTAGCATCATCACGGTCTATCCAAGTAGCTTCTTGGGGGCATGAGACCAGGGTATTGGTTGCGAGGTGTCATGGAGGGATCGGCGAAACGGGCAAGAGAAATTGCAAATCTGGGGCATAATCGGGTAGAGATTTGCATGAGAAGGATTTTGGTGGTAGTTAGGGGCGAAACGGAGTGCGGTTTGCTCATATTGGAGCTTGGGAAGGAGGAGGGTTTGAGTTTTTTCGGTGGAAGGGGGTTTGGGGGAGAAGGGTCGGCTGAACGATGTTATATACATTGTTCAGCACAAAAGGGGTCGGATCGGGTCGACCACGCTTTTGCGTGGGGTAGCGGTCGACCTGGCCCCTAGAGAGCAGTCGACCGCCAGTTGACCACTTTCCTAGCGCAGGGCGAAGTCCGAACCTCGACCCAACGACCCATCTTAAATTATATAAATTAAATTTTAATTTTCTATTTACGTCGAAACAACTTCTACTCCCAACCAATTTCTCGTATCGACTTCCACCATTCGTCTAGTTGAGAATTTAATTTTTTTACCAATGCATTTTCCTTACCTCAAAAAAGATCTGTGACCACCGAAACGAACGATCTCAAAATAGAAAATCAGCTAAAAATCCGAAATAAATTTTAAAATGGGTTTTTCCCTTTACTAATCGACATAAACTAAGCGATTCAAATTCAAATACCCCAATAATCAAGTTGAATGATTTTTCTTAGCCCTTTCGAAGAAAAATTTGAAACTTTTCCAAAAATGGAATTTATTTATCAAATAACGGTTCCATATTTATAAATCCATTTTATTATTATTGTTTATATTTCAGTTTTATATTTTAAACCGGAAAACCTTTTAGTGTTTAAAATATTGGAGCTTTAAAACAATTTGGATAAAAAAATTTAACTTTAATAAATTATCCAATATATATATAAGAAGATGGATACTGAAAATCACAAGGAATATATATTTATTATTCTTTAGTTTTAGTGGTAAATTCCTTGTTATTTTTAATTCCTTCTTTCCTACCAATTAAACCATATTTATTAAAATTATTGAATGGCCCCAAAAATTTTAAAACACGAATAGATTAAATTTTTCAAAAAACCATACCTTCACAAACTATTTTTCCGAAATCGTATTTCAAAACCGTTGAAATCCATTTATTTTCTTCAAATAGTTCTAAAGATAAATTTCCTCGAATACAAGGCCAAGAACTCAATTGAATAATTCAACATAGGTAGATTCGGAATTTTAACGAAGTAACAAATGGATAAACCTCGTAATTATAATTCCGAAATGGATACGACATATTAACGTGGGCTTTTCCCTGTTTAGGATCTGGTAATGGTCATAACTAGAACTACTGATGTAACGACCCGCATTCTACGCATCGCGGGATCATAGAATTTTTTTTTCACTTTCATACGAAGTCTTATGGTCGTGTAACTTTAGGGAATGACTATTGAGGTCATTTCCCATGTCGCTCTCTAATCGCTCTCTAATCGCGTATTAGCTTAATCTACACTAAATCAAGGAAGATTAGTGTCAAATCAGAGTTGGAGCTGCTGTGTTGCATTGAAAACCACGCCAAAATAGTAGAGTTTCAGATCTAAAGTTTTATTTGTGGCTAAAGTGAGTAATTTGCACATTTTTACACTAATTAGCTTAATTAAGGGTGATTAGTATTAATTAGCGAAATTATGAATGTTAAAAATTCGAAAAAATATGTAGAAATTCTTAAATAATATTTTATGCCTCTGTTAGAAATTTGGGTTAATTTGGGCATGTTTTGCTAATCCTATGATTAAACATGATTAAGGGGGATTAACGGGAAAACATGGGTTTTTGGGTGTGTTTGATCCGCATTAACATGTTATAATTGTTTTTTTGGTGTTTATGGTCGATTCAATATGTTGTTGTTACTGTTTGGAATGTTTTGTGGTTACCTTGAACTGTTTGATTGGTTGGAAACACCGTCGTGTGGCATAAAGAGCCTACTGGAAAAGTTGCAGGAAGTTGTGCAGAGACCCGTTCGTGAGCCCCCTCCCATTCGTGAGGCATATGTCATAGGACAAGGTAGGAGATGAGCCATAAACCGGATAGATCTACACACATCCCACGAACCAAACCACTTTCCGAGCCATAACGCCACGAGCAGAGGGCCAGGTGCACCCACGAACCGCTCTAGCGCCACCATCACGAATCAGCCTCATGAGCAGGAAGACAACGAACTAGGTCCACACGGGGACCACGAGCCGGCCGAAGATCACAAACCGGAATGAGGAGCATGGGTCAATGGCCACGAACCGCAAGGAAGATCATGACCCGGGGTGAAGACCAAAACCCGAGATGCAAAGGTAGTCCAAATAGGAAGTTAGAACTCAGGATCTAGACGAGAACCAACGAGTTAACTTCATGAGTTGGACTTTACTGCGGGACGTGTGAAAAGGGGTAATCGATATCTATAGCTTTGACTCACCGTTGAGAGACGAATATTGGCTATGGATCAGTGCAGTGCAGTTATCATGAATCCACGGGGCAGAGTGATCGTTGTAGGGCTATGAGCCAGTGCAGTGGAGTTGTCATGACTCCATGGGGCAAAGTGGACATAACAAAGGATTAGTGGCTGTGGACCAGTGCAATGGGGTCATTATGACGTTTAAGGGCAAATTGATCGCAACAAAGTATTGGGTGATCTAAGTAGTGGATATCGTATGCTTTACGCACCGAGTAAGAGATGTGAGGATGATTGCTATATTTGATGTTTTCAATCACCATGACATGCACACCCCCTCCCCATTATTTTCATACCATGTGCTAGTGTCACCTTAGAGTATTGTACATCCTGTTGTGCTAACTCTTTGGTTGCAGGTTCAGGTATGGTTATGTATACCTGTTATTGTTTTGTTTTTGCTGCTTATTGCTCATACCATATTTTGTCTGACCTAGAGTTTTATATCTTTTCTTATTACTCTGGGTGCTCCTAAACGAGCAGACTAGAGACATGCTAGCTGGTTATGCATGAATAGATGTCTGGAGACGAGCAGGAGGCTTCCACGTATTATTTAGTCATATTCTCCCTATGTTGTTGTTGGTCACTACTTTGGGCATTAGTAGTGTACCTTCCTATTTTGCTTTAGAGACGGTATTCGAAAGTTGTAATAATGGTTTGGATCATAAGATGTATTTTGAATTTTCCGCTGCTATGATGGTTTAGTTTTCAGCTTATGCATTGTCTCACCTGTTTTATATCAAGTTATGTTATTATTATATTTTGTTCCTTGCGCTGTGATACATACTACAGGTTCTTTGATGATTCATCGTTTCAAACCCCTTTTCCTTTGATGATCGTCCCGTGCTGGTTGGACATTGGCACGACGCATTTCATTGGAAATGTCAGTTGGTGCGGGCGGGCCGGGCCATCACATTTGGTATTGGAGCTCTAGGTTGCGTAGTTAACCAAGGGGAAGACATCAGCGAGAGATAATATACGCATATAAGAGCGCGTATTTGTGATATTTTGGTTTTCAAAAGCTATATATATGTACACTATTAGTATATGTAAGGATGAAGTCGTACTGCACTGGCACCACTAAGAGGATGGTTAATCGTTTTCTCTTTACATATTGGACGATGAGCCGATATACGAGGGGTACGGGTTTAGGGGCCAATAATAGGAATGTCCCTGATATCAGGACGATGTCCACTGCCTTCATGCGAGAAATGCTTAGGGATGCTCAAGGAGAAGTCCCCAACGTTGCTAATGGTGGTGGTGCAGCAGTGCAGGCGCCTAGAGCTGATTTTGCCAAGCTCTGTAGGGATAATACTAGTCTTGGTGGAAAGTCGTTCCATGGAACGGAATTGGCTATGGATGTTCAAGATTGGCTCGTTAGTTGTGAGCGCATCTTCGAGGACTTAGGGATTGATGATGCAATGAAGAGAAAGCTAGCATCGCGTCAACTACAAGGACGGGCTATGAATTGGTGGAATGCTATTAAAGCAGCTACTCCTGAGGATCAAGTTACTTAAAATCAGTTTAAGACTCGCTTCAGTGACAAGTTTATCCCATTTTCTCAGAAATCTGAATTGTTTAGAATTTTTTTGGAACTTAAGCAGAATGGTAGGGCAGTCTCGGAATATATCGCTGAATTCGATACTTTATCGAGATATGGGTTACCTCTTATCGATACTGCCTAGAAGATGAATGAAAAGTTCATAACTGGCTTAGATGAGTACCTGGGGAAAAGACTTATAAACCACATCGATGAGACATTTGAGTCTATAGTGGGAAAGGCATTGAGGTCGGAGAGCCTTTACCCTAAGTCAAAGGCCGAGGTTGTTATTACATCTGCAGGGGAGCCAAAGCCCCAAGCAAGCGGTGGAGGCAAGAATAATTCGCAGAATAAGAGGAAGCAGAACCAAGCTAAGGATGGTCAGAAAAAGAATAAGAAAGATGTTGAGTGCTATAGCTGTGGCAAGAAGGGCCATTATGCTAAAGAATGTCGAGTAAAGCCAGCAGACAAGAAGTGCTTTAACTACGACCAAGTGGGAAATCACAAGGATAAATGTCCACAACCTCCTAAAGAGAAGCAGATTGTGAAAGCATATGCTATTAATGCTGTTGCTTCTTCACCGAATGCCCCAACTGCGGCGGAGAAAGGAAAGAATGTCATCATTCAATGTAACAACCCGGATTCCGACAGACCGATTTTTTTTTCAAAAACTCAATCTATCGAAACCCGAGTTAGGCGCTCTGGTATCCTGCAGAAAAAGACAGAGATAAAGAAAACATGTCAGAATTCGTAAGCATCTTACAGCGGAAGGAATTCAAAGTACAATATACTTTAAATATAGCTTTACCTTATAAAACATACTGCCTAACCAGTATCCAAAGCTTATACCATCTTAGTCATGAACCTAACCTAGAAGTATGTAATGAGGAGGGGTGCAGAACATAAGTTCTGGATGAGTGGACTTAGAATAAACTTCTGTTTAATCCAGCATATACCGTCCGGTTATATTTTCTTGCTTATTAGGTTATTCGCGATATTAGCTCTCTAGGCTATACTCATGTCCCACTAGTAGATTAACCTAATACAACATATATGTAGATACCCCCAACTCATATAATCCTTTCCATGTATATGTACAGTCCCTTGCCGTATGTAGTACGGGTTTCATCATGTAAATCTATACTACTTTAGTGTAGTGCCACCATTCTCAAATTCATTTGGACTACCACTCTTGATCTTGCTAGATTCCGTTTATTACCTGGATCTAATCTAGGGTTTTCTATCCAGCGCTTCCTAGATTCAACCAGGGTTTACGCTACCCAAGGCCATTGGGGTTTATGCTACCTATTGAACGCTTTTTAGATCCGACCAGGGTTTATACTACCTAGGGCCACTAGGGTTTATGCTACCTATCGAACAATGCCCCCTAGTCTAGGACACACTACACAGAGCGATATATGTTCCTAGACTTTACGTCCCAATCGTGTCGTTAAACGTGCTAGATATCTAGTTGCACATGTCCTCTATATGTGCGGCCCGAGTCCCGTGGCAAGGCTAATCAAGAAACACGGAACTCGGTCGGGAGCTTTAAGTTATTTGCCGATACAGATGCTAAGGTCTGTTTTATCTGTATGTGGCTATGGTCCCACTTGACCCCTCCCTCAACTAATGAAAGGCACCCAAGAAAATCAAGAATGAGAACTGTACGCAGGCCCTCTATGCCCCCACAAACCTATTGGCTACCCTCACCTATAACTAGATAGCAAAGTATATAGTCTTTTGGAGTTCTCCGCCTTTCCGCTTGCGTATCACGATTGACTCAAGATGGTAGGAAGACGACGATGTGCTATCACAGGGCTAAACAAGATATCGCCGCCGCACGCTGACCCATCCTAGTCTTTAGGTTGCTTATATTGCAACCAAGGCTTACCCTTGGCTCTTCTAACGCAGATCTTAACCTCTGTGAGCCCAGGAGGATCTTCTACAACCTCACAGAGGGATAACAAGAGTACCCTCACGTCCCCTTGAAGCCGCGTGCTTCGTAACTCAGTTCGTTGGAACCTTCTTCAAGATCAGATGGACGTTCGCTCCTCCTCGTGTTCTACTTGGGTTTCTTGACTAAGGTTTACTACTTAGTTCTCTTAACTAAGATTTACAACTTAGTTTCCTAAATAGTTAGCTTTCTTAACTAAGGTTCACTACTTAGTCCTCATAACTAAGGTTTACTACTTAGTTCTCTTAACCGTTCGTTTTCTTAACTAAGGTTTACAACTTAGTCCTCTTAACTAAGGTTTATTACTTGGTTCTCTTAACCAAGGTTTGATACATAGTTTCTGTTACTTAGTTCTCTTTAACTAAGGTTTGTTACTTAGTTCCTTTTAATTAAGGTTTACCAATGAATTCAAGCATGACTTAAGTTCTCGTTATCAAATGATAGCGTACGCGTGTTTTCCCACATTTTCATCTTAGATTATCTTATTTCATGGTATAAGTCGTCCCACCCTTCGAGTCTTGTATTACATCTAAAGTTATATTCATTTCTTATCCCTAGGATAAGTTTATCTATTATTTAATCTTATCATTCCCCACTTTTCCTTGCATTGATACTGTTATATTGATTAAGTTTGCCCATGTGTCTAAGTTGACTAAACCCCCAATCACGTATTCAATTCAACCCACGTACCATGCTAAATTGGTTAAGTGTATCTATCAGTTCATGTTGACTTAACCCGCCCATATATCATGTCAAATTGGTTAAGTGTTATCTAGCGGTTCACATTGACTTAACCCACCCATATATCATGGCAAATTGGTTAAGTGTTGTCTAGTGTTTCATGTTGACTTAACCTTACCATACTAGCATGTGTCATTAGCATTAATTAATTATTAATGCCCAACCACTCACATTAGATCTATTGTTGCGGTCACTGGATGTGCCGGTTGGTTCCGGGCAGTATCTCACCACAACTCAATCTAACCTCGGGTTTCAAGCACGTTATGACTAACTTCTCACATTAGAACCTATTGTTTGCGGTCACTGGATGTGCCCGGCGGTTCCGGGCAGGATTACACCGCAAACTCATTCTAACCTCGAGTTAGCCACGTTTCCTATTTAGCCAATTAACAATTCATGTCTATTCTAGGTGTCATAGGCCAATTATAAATTTACAAGCACGTTCATGTTCATTCTAGATATCAAATGTCAACTACCAATTCACAAGCATGTTCAAGTTATGCCACTATTGTCAATTTCATGTTATATGTCAAGTTCCATAATCACATAAAAACATGGTTTGTCCAACATATTCCATTTTTAATTATGTTTCTAGGATCTTAACGGCATATCCAATTTTCAAGTCTCAAATTCAAGCTTTACTCCAAAAACCCCAATTTATGTTCATGCTTATAATCCCGTAAATAGGCTATACCTATTATTCCAGTTTCCCATACATGTGTTCCTAACAGGTTGCTATCATTCCTCATATGTTGGTTAAGCTTATTCATATGTCAAGTGCTACTTAACCCATTTCTACTTTGCTTACACAACCATTTGTGTAATAATCTTTTTACCCAAATTGCCTAATTCATCGATTAAATCTCAAGCTCTTCCCAAATAACTATAATTTACGCGCTGTTGACCTTGGCTCGAAGGTAGTAAAAGTTTCAAAAATAAAAAAGAAGAATAGGGAAGAGGAATAGATTAAGCATACAAAGACTATTTTAAATTGCAACATGAATTTTAACTGAGGAATGACGAACGATAATAATACTATTATGCATGAAGTGTATTGTAATCCTACTCACTGATTTAAGAACGGATCTTGAATTCTGTGATCTGATTTCTAAAACCGAAAAGCTATCCCTAGACATAGATTATTGATCCTCTAATTTAGATTTTATTCTTAGAAAATAGTTGTTGAAGTCGTTGAATTAGCCTTTGATACTCAACTTGAATTCTAACGAAGAACTTGAGCAGCATAACCCCGTCTTTGATTTATTTTGATATGAATTAGGGCAGAGTATAGGCATAATGAAGAAGTGTAGAGAAAACTGTAGCCTTATGGGTGTTTATATAGGTGCTCAAGACCTTATCGTACACGCAGCGCTGATTCAGCATTGAACCCAGTTAAGAAAATATTCCAGGTTCGCAGATGAATCTAGCCAAATCTTATCGTACACACAGCGCTGAGTCAGCATTGGGTCCCGCAAGCTGTTTTGGCGCAGAAATTCGAATTTAAATGTTTTGGCATAGAAATTTGATTTTTGAACTTTTGAATTTCTGGAATTTATTTAACTGTTTTATTCACATGAAATATTCTTATATGTATACAATTACTCTACCGACCATTTTACGCGTATATATATACGCACAATTTTCGTTTTATTTTCAAAATTCAAACGATGTCGCACCATTATTTGATTCTTGCCATATTTCATTGACTGTAGCCTTATCTTGAATTTTATGTTTTGTATACATATATTTATGCATATATATATATATATATTCTAATATATATACATATATTTTCTTTATTTCTTATATGTACTTTCTTATCCTTTCAAATTTTGAATTTGTATACGTGCATATATTTGCATGTTCAGTTGGCCCTCTCTAAAACAAAGATAAAAATTATGCCGTCGCCGGGGTTCGAACCCCTGACCTCCATATTACAAATCCAATGTCTTAACCAACTGAGCTATGAAATCTTTTGTTAATAAGTCTTAGAACAATGATAATTATTGTTCTCTCCTTACTTCTCTTTTTCATGTTAGTTACAATACTTAAATTAAACCATTGCATGAATCTTTTTCTATTAATGTTAATGCATTATGTTTGCAAATCAGTGCATGCAACATATTTACATTGCATGCAACTAATACTTTCTTTCTTTTAATGCATGCATTACATTTTTTTCAGTGCATGTATTTATTACATGCAAACCTTATTTTATTCTTTATTTTATATTTTAATTTGTTTGTATATATATATATATATATATATATATATATATTTCTCTTGGGCATATACAAACTTCTAGGCATAATAACTTCTTTATTTGATGTCCGTTTTATGCAAATCAAGTGTCTATCTTGACCAGAATTCCGAAATGGACGCAATGGTGATGTCCGTTTTACTTAATTCCTAATATTTAAATTAAGTATTTTTATTTTCTCATCTCTTCAATTACACACTTTGTTATCGCATTAATTTCCTTACTCTTCAATGTATGAATTAATTTTTCATTATACATCACCATTATTTACCTAACTATGCATATATACATATTTGTACATTTTTAGTTATATTAAAAATGTGGGGTGTTACATTCTCCCACCCTTAAAGAATTTCGTCCCCGAAATTAGATAAGAGTAAAATAGATAATCCCTCGCAATATCCATCCATCCTGTGTGCATCCAATTGTTGCAAACATTGTGCACATGTTCAAAGTGAGATACATCATAGTAAAGTATGTATGCCTAATTTGGATCCACCTATATGTATGCAAATTTTAAAAACCCTTTCAAAACAAGAGGCTCACATCCTAAATATATATACTTACAGTTCTATATGAATGCAATATTCTTGAAAAATCAAAATATTTTTCATCCAAGTTTTCCCATACTCTTATAGAATAAGAGCATGGTTCACCCAATTGTCGCATCCAAAACCCTACCAACCATCATTAAATTCGAAATTTAGAAAAAATATAATTTTCGAAATTCGATTTCTTATGTTACAAAAAGATATAAAATGGAAGAATTTACATTTTCCGCTGTACCTTTTATAATTGCACTCGGATTTTTATACAACTATTCTATAAAAACATCCTACTTTCCTATCCAAGCACAACCACATAAGAAAACTTTCCTTTCTCTTTCATCTTATCTTGGAATAATTTCATATTTATTCATCTTTTTCTTAAGATTTCCATTTTCTTTTCCTGTCACATTTGTTGCCTTACTGAATTTATTGTCTCTTGTTAGCTTAGGCTTTTCTCTTTCGTAGCTTATTTGACTTAATCCAATTACTTAAGTTTATTATTTCAAATAAGCTTTTTCTGTTTTCAACTCAAACAGCATCCTACACAGCTACTACTATGGGCCAAGAATCTTAGGACTTTGTCATCTTAGACAATTGCGAGTCCACACAACAAGATCTACCCACTTACTTGCCCTTTACTACTTAGTAGTCACCACCGGTCCTTGCTGTGCTTTACTAGCCTATACTTTTTCTCTCTTTCTCAAGCAACAAACCTAGGTTTCTCAATGCTTATGCATTCTACGGGAATTTTCCATTAGTTTAATATTAGCTAATCCCTGACTGTAAATTGGCAAGAGAGTAACTCCCTAAATATCAACCCCGAAGACCGAAATCGACATCAGATTGACACTCAGAGAATCACTCAACTCAACCAATCTCTAGTTGGTTCTAATTGTTTAATTCATAGCTTTAACTTTCTCTCATCCTTTTCTAGGCACTAATCCTTACCTACTCCATTCTTTTTAAAACATGGTTTGGCCTCCTTTCTTTTCATTACATTTTTCTTTCAAAAATAAAAGTGTTAAAACTTTGTTTTCTTCTCCAAAACTTATTTTCGCTAAACCATAAAAACATGTTACAGAATAAAATGTAAAACATTTTTTTTTTCAAATCACGAAACTGGAGTAGACAAGGACAACTATCGGGCTTACATTGTTTCTAATTACAATGTTAATTTAACTACTCGCTATAAGGTGCAGACATCTATTCTATTCCTACAACTTATTTTGTCCACCCAACAAAATTTCTTCGTAAATCAATAATCAAAATTTGTTGTTAACAGAATAGAATTTTCTTTTACAAAATGCAACACTTTCTTTTCAATCCTTTCATATATTATAATATGAAAACTAGCGAGCTATATATGATCTATATTATGCACTTTTTAATGAGAGAGTTCTTTTAAAACAAAAAATCATTGTTTTACCAAAGTATACACCACTTTACTTTAAAAACCCAACATGCACTGAATATGTCCTTCACGTATTATTCTTAAACATCAAAAATACTTTTAAGATAAAAACTTGAAAAACACCACAAACTCTTTTACAAATTCAAGTTCTTAAAAGTTTATTATTGGGTTAGACTCAAAGTGGGTCTTTCAACTCAACTAGACTTTCCTAGGCACTTTCCAAACCAATTCTCTTAACTATATATATTCCTAATCCATTTTCCACATTTTAACCTTTTTCTAACTTATAAGGTTTCACTTCTAAACCCACTACTCTAAAATAACAACATTTCAGTTTTAATTCTTATGGGATACTTTCTTTCTCCAATACCAAATCATATTGTACACTTTCCAACCAAACCACCTAAGGGTCTTAAAATTTCTAGGTTCATTCCGTTAGTGTACAAAATAGCTATCCCAACTCTTTCCATTCCTAGTGGGATACTTTATGGATTTAGGTCTATATATATATATATATATATAATATATTTATATTTTAGAAAATACAAATACGTTCACTCATTATCTCCCTAAGATCACTAAAATGAAGCTCTGATACCAGATGTAACAACCCTGATTCCGACAGACCGATTTTTTTTCAAAAACCCAATCTATCGAAACCCGAGTTGGGTGCTCTGGTATCCTGCAGAAAAGACAGAGATAAAGAAAACATGTCAGAATTCGTAAGCATCTTACAATGGAAGGAATTCAAAGTATAATATACTTTAAATATAGCTTTACCTTATAAAACATACGACCTAACCAGTATCCAAGCTTATACCATCTCTGTCAGGAACCTAACCTGGAAGTATGTAATGAGGAGGGGGTCAGAACATAAGTTCTGTGTGTGGACTAAGAATAAACTTCTGTATAATCCTACATATACCGTTCAGTTATATTTTCTTGCTTATTAGTTTATTCGCGACATTAGCTCTCTAGGCTATACTCATGTCCCACTAGTAGATTAACCTAATACAACGTATATGTAGATACCCCCAACTCATATAATCCTTTCCATGTATATGTACAGTCCCTTGCCGTATGTAGTACGGGCTTCATCATGTAAATCTATACTACTTTAGTGTAGTGCCACCATTCTCGAATTCGTTTGGACTACCACTCTTGATCTTGCTAGATTCCGTTTATTACCTAGATCTAATCTAGGGTTTTCTATCCAGCGCTTCCCAGATTCAACCTGGGTTTACGCTACCCAGGGCCACTGGGGTTTATGCTACCTATTGAATGCTTTCTAGATCCAACCAGGGTTTATGCTTACTAGGGCCACTAGGGTTTATGCTACCTATCGAACAATGCCCCCAGTCTAGGACACACTACACAGAGCGATATATGTTCCTAGACTTTACGTCCCAATCGTGTCGTTAAACGTGCTAGATATCTAGTTGCACATGTCCTCTATATGTGCGGCCCGAGTCTCATGGCAGGGCTAATCAAGAAACACGGAACTCGATCGGGAGCTTTAAGTTATCTGCCAATGCAGATGCTAAGGTCTGTTTTATCTGTATGTGGCTATGGTCCCACTTGACCCCTCCCTCAACTAATGAAAGGCACCCAAGAAAATCAAGAATGAGAACTGTACGCAGGCCCTCTATGCCCTACAAACCTATTGGCCACCCTCACCCATAACTAGATAGCAAAGTATATGGTCTTTTGGAGTTATCCGCCTTTCCGCTTGCGTATCACGATTGACTCAAGATGGTAGGTAGACGACGAGGTGCTATCACAGGGCTAAACAAGATATCGCCGCCTCACGCTGACCCATCCTAGTCTTTAGGTTGCTTATATTGCAACCAAGGCATACCCTTGGCTCTTCTAATGCAGACCTTAACCTCTGTGAGCCCAGGAGGATCATCTGCAACCTCACAGAGGGATACCAGGAGTACCCTCACGTTCCTTTGAAGCCGCGTGCTTCGTAACCCAGTTCGTTGGAGCCTTCTTCATGTTCAGATGGACGTTCGCTCCTCCTCGTGTTCTACTTGGATTTCTTGACTAAGATTTACTACTTAGTTCTCTTAACTAAGGTTTACTACTTAGTTTCCTGAATCGTTAGCTTTCTTAACTAAGGTTCACTACTTAGTCCTCTTAACTAAGGTTTACTACTTAGTTCTCTTAATCGTTCGTTTTCTTTACTAAGGTTTACAACTTAGTCCTCTTAACTAAGGTTTATTACTTGGTTCTCTTAACCAAGGTTTGATACTTAGTTTCTGTTACTTAGTTCTCTTTAACTAAGGTTTGTTACTTAGTTCCTTTTAACTAAGGTTTACCAATGAATTCAAGCATGACTTAAGTTCTCTTTATCAAATGATAGCGTACGGGTGTTTTCCCACACTTTCAGCTTAGATTAACTTATTTCATGGTATAAGTTATCTCACCCTTCGAGTCTTGTATTACATCTAAAGTCATATTCATTTCTTATCCCAAGGATAAGTTTATCTATTATTTAATCTTATCATTCCCCACTTTTCCTTGCTTTGAGGCTGTTATATTGGTTAAGTTTGCCCGTGTGTCCAAGTTGACTTAACCCCCAATCACGTATTCAATTCAACCCACGTACCATGCTAAATTGGTTAAGTGTATCTATCAGTTCATGTTGACTTAACCTGCCCATATATCACGTCAAATTGGTTAAGTGTTATCTAGCGGTTCACATTGACTTAACCCACCCATATATCATGTCAAATTGGTTAAGTGTTGTTTAGTGTTTCATGTTGACTTAACCTACTAGCATGTGTCATTAGCATTAATTAATTATTAATGCCCAACCTCTCACATTAGATCTATTGTTGCGGTCACTGGATGTGCCGGTTGGTTCCGGGCAGGATCACGCCACTACTCAATCTAACCTCGGGTTTCAAGCACGTTATGAATAACTTCTAACATTTGAACCTATTGATTGCGGTCACTGGATGTGCCGGGCGGTTTCGGGAAGGATTACACCGCAAACTCATTCTAACCTCGAGTTAGCCATGTTTCATGTTTAGCCAATTAATAATTCATGTCTATTCTAGGTGTCATAGGCCAGTTATAAATGTACAAGCATGTTCCTGTTCATTCTAGATATCAAATGTCAATTACCAACTCACAAGCATGTTCATGTTCAAGTTATGCCACTATTGTCAATTTCATGTTATGTGTCGAGTTCCATAATTACATAAAAAAATGGTTTGTCCAACTTATTCCATTTTTAATTATGTTTCTAGGATCTTAACGACATATCTAATTTTCAAGTCCCAAATTCAAGCTTTACCCAAAAACCGCAATTTATGTTCATGCTTATAATCCCGTTAATAGGCTATACCTATAATTCCATTTTCCCATACATGTGTTCCTAACAGGTTGCTATCATTCCTCATATGTTGGTTAAGCTTATTCATATGTCAAGTGCTACTTAACCCATTTCGACTTTGCTTACACAACCATTCGTGTAATAATCTTTTTACCCAAATTGCCTAATTCATCGGTTAAATCTCAAGCTCTTCCCAAATAACTATAATTTACGCGCTGTTGACCTTGGCTCGAAGGTAGACAAAGTTTCAAAAATAAAAAGGAAGAATAGGGAAGAGAAATAGATTAAGCATACAAAGATTATTTTAAATTGCAACATGAATTTTAACTGAGGAATGACGAACGATAATAATACTATTATGCATGAAGTGTATTGTACTCCCACTCTATTATTTAAGAGCGGATCTTGAATTCATTGATCTGATTTCTGAAACTGAAAAGCTATCCCTTGACGTAGATTATTGATCCTCTAATTTAGATTTTATTCTTAGAAAATATTTGTTGAAGTCATTGAATTGGCCTTTGATTCTCTACTTGAACTCTAACGAAGAACTTGAGCAGCATAACCCCGTCTTTGATTTATTTTGATATGAATTAGGGCAGAGTATAGGCATAATGAAGATGTGTAGAGAAAACTGTAGCCTTAGGGGTGTTTATATAGGTGCTCAAGACCTTATCGTACACGCAGCGCTGAGTCAACATTGAACCCAGTTAAGAAAATAGTCCAGGTTCGCAGATGAATCTAGCCAAATCTTATCGTACACGCAGCGCTGAGTCAGCATTGGGTCCCGCAAAATGTTTTGGTGCAGAAATTCGAATTTCGAATTTTTGAATTGTTTTGGCATAGAAATTTGATTTTTGAACTTTTGAATTTCTTGAATTTATTTTAACTGTTTTATTCACATGAAATATTCTTATATGTATACAATTACTCTACCGACCATTTTACGCGTATATATATATGCACAATTTTCGTTTTATTTTCAAAATTCAAACGATGTTGCACCGTTATTTGATTCTTGCCGTATTTCATTGGCTGTAGCCTTATCTTGAATTTTATCTTTTGTATACATATATTTATGCATATATATATATATATATATTCTCATATATATACATATATTTTCTTTATTTCCTTATATGTACGTTCTTATCCTTTCAAATTTTGAATTTGTATACGTACATATATTTGCATGTTCAGTTGGCCCTCTCTAAAACAAAGATAAAAATTATGTCGCCACCAAGGTTCGAACCCCCGACCTCCATGTTACAAATCCAATGTCTTAACCAACTGAGCTATGAAGTCTTTTGTTAATAAGTCTTAGAACAATGAAAATTATTCTTCTCTCCTTACTTCTCTTTTTCATGTCAGTTACAATACTTAAATTAAACCATTGCATGAATCTTTTTCTTTTAATGTTAATGCATTATGTTTGCAAATCAGTGCATGCAACATATTTACATTGCATGCAACCAATCCTTTCTTTTAATGCATGCATTACATTTTTTTTCAGTGCATGTATTTATTACATGCAATCCTTGTTTTATTCTTTATTTTATATTTTAATTTGTTTGTATATATATATATATATATATACACACACACATATATATATTTCTCTTGTGCGTATACAAACTTCTAAGCTTAATAACTTCTTCATATGATGTCCGTTTTACGCAAACCAGGTGTCTATCTTGACCAGAATTCTGAGACGGACGCAATGCTGCTGTCTGTTTTACTTAATTCCTGATATTTAAATTAAGTATTTTTATTTTCTCATCTCTTCGATTACACACATTGTTATCGCATTAATTTCCTTACTCTTCAATGTATGAATTAACTTTTCATTATACATCACCATTATTTACCTAACTATGCATATATACATATTTGTACATTTTTAGTTATATTAAAAATGTAGGGTGTTACATTCAATGTATGCCATCAACCTGGTAGATAGGTTGGGATTGGAATTCGAGATAGTCGATAGACCTTTAGTTGTGACGAACCCGATTGGTGGTTCAATTAGCCTTAGCATGATTTGTCGAAATTTGGTCTTATCGAGTCATGGATGTACATTTGCTTGTGATTGCTTTGTTTTGGGCTTTATTGGGTTTGGCATTATTCTGGGAGTCGATTGGCTCCAAAGGTATGGGGTGATGGTGGATTGTGAGGGGTCTTCGGTGACCGTTAGGGCGGATGTTGGGCGAAGTGTACTGTTTGGTAGCCTAACAAGTGATGGGTTGATGGCTAGTTTTCTAAATTCTCTCGACATCCCGCATGATGAGTTGTCAGATGTGCCTATTGCTGGCGAATATCCGGACATCTTCAGGGAAGTGACCGGACTTCCACAACACCTAGAGATCGAGTTTCAGATTGATTTAGAGAATGATGCCAGGCTATAGTGATGCCACTTCATCGTATGACACCACGGGAGCAGAAAGAGCTCGGGGTGCAAGTAAGCGATCTTATGAAGAAGGAATTTATCAAAAGAAGTGTTTCCGAGTAGGGAGCACCAGTTGTATTTGCCACTAAGGCAGATGGTTCCCTTCATTTATATGTGGACTATCGCGAGTTGAATAAAGTGACTTGGAAGAATAAGTATCCTCTTCCATGGATAGATAATTTGTTTGATCAACTGGAAGGAGGAAGAGTGTTCTCCTAGTTGGACCTCGCGACAGGATTTCATCAGCTCCGAGTGGCAGCAGAGAGTATTCCTAAAACGACATTTCGGACGCCGTTTGGATTCTTTGAGTGGTTGGTCATGCCATTCGGGTTGACCAATGCACCAGCATATTTTGTTGATCTTATGAATAGGGTATTTAGGGATCAATTGAATAAGTTTGTTTTTGTGTTCGTGGACGATATCCTTGTTTATTCGAGGACATAGGAAGAACACAATGAACATTTGAGGATAGTGATGGAGGTGTTGAGAAAACACCAATTGAAAGCGAAATTTTCAAAATGTCACTTCTGGAGGAGGGAAGTGAGATTCTTGGGGCATGTTGTTTCAGAGAATGGGATTGTCGTGGACCCTGCGAAGGTGGCTACGGTACAAGATTGGTCTATGCCCAAGAATGCAACAGATATCAGAAGTTTCTTGGGGTTAGCTGGATATTATCGTAAGTTCATCAAGGACTTCTCTAAGATAGCGGCACCGTTAAGTCAGTTGACCAAGAAGAATCAAGCTTTCGTCTAGGACGGAAGGTGCTAGAATGCATTTAAGGGTCTAAAGGGGAAGTTGACGAGTGCACCAATATTAGTTATTGCTAAGGGGAACGAAGAGATGACGGTATATACGGATGCTTGTGTTACCAGACTAGGTGTTGTATTGATTCAAGGTGGTAGGGTCATAGCTTACGCTAGTCGGCAACTGAAACCGCATGAGAAAAGATATCCTACCCATGATTTGGAGTTGGAAGCGATTGTATCTGCGTTGAAGATGTGGAGACATTATTATCCCTTGGGAGAAAGATTCGAGTTGTTTACCGATCATAAATCGTTAAAGTATCTTTTCTCTCAGAAGGATCTAAACCTCCATCAGCAGAGATGGTTAAAATTCTTGGCTTCCTATGATTTCGATATCACATATACACCAGGAAAGGGCAATGCGGTAGCTGATGCATTAAGTAGGAGACATGCCAGTTTAGAGGCTATGCTTCTTGAATGGAAGCAATTGGAGTATATCGCAGGGTACGATTTCAGACCAAAGTGCGAATTGGATCCAGAGATGTTTGCAAGTTTGACGATCAGACCCACTTTGATTGAGCGGATTGGTTCCAGTCAAAGGACGATCAGAACCAATTGGAAATCATCTCCAAGGTAGAGATGGGCATCGACGGCGAGAGAATGAACAAGTTTAATAGCCGGAAAATCCATACCAATTTGAGCTGACTAATATTCCACACATTCAACTCAAAGTGCATGAAAATTCAGATCATTAATGGAAAGAATTAAGAGGATGAGAAAGACAAGATAGAACTAATAGAATAGAAGAAGAAGAAGATCACAACTGAATAGAATCAGAGTAAATACGAAACTCACAGCGGAATAATATAAATTGTATTATAACATAACTTTGAAATACAAAATCTGAATTTGTACTTACATATCATATCAGAGTACAATACATCATATCACAGCGGAAATAATCTCTAAATAACTAGTGGTGAAGCTTCCTACTTTGAGCTGCTCCAAGTGTATATGTAAAATCCTAAAACACTTGTCTGCCCATACAAATTAGGGTACCCAAGAGTTTAGGGAAAACACAAACAAAATAAACTCTGGGTCAGTCATAGGACTGGTGTGAGTAAATTCCAACTATACTGTTTAACTTTGAAAATCCTTTTCAAAATAAGAAGATAATAGTAAGACCAGCCCAACATAAACATGGATGGTTTTTACCTTACTATAATCCAAAATACTTTGATATCAAAATCAGTGATATTATGATAATGTCTAAACACATAAATATCCAAGTAGCAGAACGCTTGCATCTCACGCTCCACATATATATAGTATAAAATTATAAACCGCAGAGCACTTATTGGAGATTGGATTCCATCAGACAAGGTATGGGAGCACCTTCCGAACAGTGTACTCTAGAGGGATACACCTGGGTTCAACAACAACATCTTGCAACCCGACCTCACATGACCGACCACTCATTTAGCTTGAGTGTATCGAATATATTACCAACCGACGGTTGTTGGCCATCCAACCGTCGTCCGAAGATACAGAGTCGAAAAGAAGACAAATATGAATTTTCTCTAGATCGGTGACAATACACCCTGCTTGGGGATGACCCAACTAGCCATGCTGCCTAGCCCAACTTTTGTTACTTCCTAGTTGTGAGGCTAGAGGCTACGTCTATCTTTAGATCATCGAATCAACATTCACTTTGAATGCCACATCGTCAAATCCGTAATCACATATTGATTACACAAATGCACACTGGGTGTAGAATAAAGAGAAGTTACCTTCTCTCCACCAACTTGGTATATTCGTAAAAATCAACGATGTGACAGTTGGAAATACTCTGTTAGACACTCGTCCATACAAGTTGTCCTGGGACTGAACAAACAGAAAACACCATTTCTGGAACTGGACGACCCTTGAATTTTACTCCGTCTTCAATTGTCTTCAGCATAACATAATTCGCAGTGCTTATGCCTATACGGAGTGGTTTCCGGGTAATATATCCAACCGGTCTCTCCATATTGACAATGATGGTCAAAACACTTTGATAGTTGATTATTTAACCATCGAAGTAAAACCAACCATTCATTAAAATGTATAACTAGACATCACACAAACACGAGTAATTTTTATATAACATTCATTTTTATTATTCAAATTCTCATATCTTACTAGATATTTCTCAATCTGATTTTAGCCTTTTTACGCTTCCTGGAAAACATTTCAAGTTATTATAAATTTTTATTCTTTCATGTTCTAGAAAATATACGTAATTAACGTTCGAGCTATTTCCATTAATTTCACCGTCTTTATTTCTATACTTGGATAATCTACCGTATTTACATTGGAAAATATTTCCAATTTCATTTTAACCTTTTAATCGGCCCAACATTCACTTTTAAACACTATTCACTTTGAAATGTGAATACCATCCCTTATTATAGAAATCTGAACATCTTTATCATATAACTCTTTATTCACGTAATAATTTCTCTTATCTTGTTTACCAAAATCTCTTTCCTACTTTTATATTCCTATTCCATTTTATAACTCTTTTTCTAAGTCAACTTCTTATCAAAACAATATCCAGTTGATAACTAAATACTGATTCCTATCCTATTAACATTTATTTGTTTAAAACTAAATGTTAATTATCCTATTAGATTATAATTCCTAAAAATGATTTACTTTAATACATTCGACATCGTCGAATTAAAATTCCAAATCCTAATGGTTTAATTCTAATCACATTTCGAATACCGAAATGATCTCATTGCTTTCTGAAACAATTTTCCAATATCTCTTTCTAACTCGTTCTTATATTTCTTTGGACAGAAATCATTACTTTTTAGAATAGGTGGATTTCGAACAAAACTGTTGCCATTTCCTAGGAAGTGTTGCTATATATAAAAATTACGCTTAAGTTTGGTTAACAACATTAATTTATCGTTACAGTTCAAAACTTGTCATACGCTGTAATATTCTCCTTTATAACTAATCTTGACATAATAGTCACGCTTAAGCCTATTCAACATCGTTATTTTATCGCTATAATTCTAAGACTTGCAACACGCCATCATATTCCCTTTATACTTATCTCAACATAATAGTCACACTTAAGCCTAGTCAACAACGTTATTTTATCGCTATAGTTCTAAGACTTTCAATACGCTGCCATATTCTTTTTGTAACATATTTTGACATCTCTTTTCCCCTTTACAAACTGATACTATTCCTCGATAATAGTGAAGCCGTTCAAGTTGGGGTATTCTATTTACCTCTCAGGCCTTAATCGACAACGTTCTTACCTTAGAACAGATATAAGTCTCTATTCTAATCCCTTATTACTTATAATATTCATCAAATCGTATTTCCTGGTTTTATAACACCATATTCATACTTTGAAATTTTCGTTGTTTATGATTATTTATTTTAAACATTTACTCTTCACTTTCTCCATTCCATAGTTATATTTATAACTTTTTAAACTAAAAAGGTAATTAAATCTCATTAATTTTGATTAATTTATTTCTAAACTGTTTCCATTAGATTAATTAAAGACCAATTAATCTAATAATCATTTTCCCAAATAACAGTTGATTAAATTCCATCAGTAAATTCGTTAACTGATTTTTATTACTTCTTAACATTAGATTAATATATCTAATCTAATATTATTTCTAAATTGTTTATCTTAAAATAATTATCCCAAATAATTAATCGTAGGATAATTTCTACTTTATAAACTTATTTAAATGTCAACAATCGTTTTAATTTACTTTATAAAAACAAACACTAAATACTGGTTTATAATAGAACTTCTATTATAATTTAAATCTTCTCCTTAG
Source organism: Allium sativum (assembly GCA_030737875.1). NCBI lineage: Eukaryota > Viridiplantae > Streptophyta > Magnoliopsida > Asparagales > Amaryllidaceae > Allium > Allium sativum. Next base: position 245,406,051 of record CM060923.1, read on the forward strand.
TTATCAAAATAAAAATTTTATAATCAAAACTGCGTTGATTTGCCTGACGGCCAATCAACTCCTTAACAAAACGATGGGTTTACGGTCGACTGCTGCCATTTTCTTATCGATAATGCCTGTTAATTAAATTAAACTAACGTTGAATTTCCATTCAACACGGTTCAAACAATGCATATACAAAGCAAACAGTACATATAAATACCGAGGAATCCGGTTGGATTCCTTCAACCGGTTTTCCGCATCCCCAGATGTTAGTCAAACAATTTACACTGATTCCTACTAGGGAATATTATAATTGATGGAATCAGTATCCAACCGATGTGTATGTATACGACGATATTCTACCAATTTAATTGTAATCTACCTAATCGACCATCACACATCATTCAAACAACATTAAAATATAATTATAATATTTTAAAATAAATCGGAGTTAGTGAATTTACTCACTTTTGCGCGTTAACCGTTAAATAACGATTTGCGTCAGTTTGATTATACCCGGTGCTTTAATTGCCTACAACTGTAACGTGCTCCAAATCACCCTTTTAACGCACACCTTGCAGTGCACCTCCCCGAGACCCCATATTGAACAACACCATAACCGAATAGCCCTTTACTTCACATGAACAACTTCACCACTACATGTGCCAATCATCGCCAGTATTTACATCTACCCTGCTCTTGCATGTCCCTCATTCTTTCATGCAAACTTGAACATTTTCATTTAATAAGCATACCCATCCACCCATGCACCATACTATAAGTACACGCCCCCTCCTGTTTGTATATATTTCTCCCATACTCCTCTTAAAGACACAGCACCCCTGGTACCATTCAATTAATTTGCACCTGAACTTGCGTGCTGCTACTTCCTTAAACTCCTCATCCTACTAAATTCTTTTTCCCTCAGTTCGAACCAAAGCACAAACTCCTCATCCCATCACGCAAACTCATATACAACCAAACCTTCCAGCGTGCAGCCCCAATGTCGAGAGCCTGATCCCCCCAGTCAGCATATAACCGCACACACATTTCCATGCAAGAATTCGCTACTTCAACAGCTTTCTAACACATGTTTCTGATAACTCAACTTCCGCCTACAATCACCGGAAACTTCGACGGACTCGATGATACCTACCACCAACATTTCAGCTTCGCAAGACGAACCATCTTAGCCCCCTCCGGCCATTTGTAACTACGGTGGCAACCATGCTTTGCCAACCGGAACCTCCTCACCACCTTTGTTCACTTCCGACGATGCCATACAGTAACTCCTCCACTACACATCTCACTTCCCCCACCTCGTTCAACATTTTCTTCCATGCATGTGTATTATTATGCCATGCATTCTCCTGTAGCTTTAAAACGCGCCACACTACTATCAACTCTTCTATCCCTCCATTTCTCTATCAAGTTTGCACGCCTATAACCCTTCCTCATAACTCGACCTCACCAACTTTTTATATTTAAAACCAAAACATGTCTTCTCCTTCAAACTGTATATATATATACTCCATAATACATGAAGTCACTCCCACTATCCACAACGCATACAGCAGTGGCAACATCCGTCATTTGCCATCACAAGTTCACCCAAGTTCAGCTGATATCCCCTTAGCTTGGCGACTTCCACTCGCTCCTCTTTTCATTCGTTTTGTCTCTCCATTATATATATATATATATACTTGCGAAAATGTTTTGGTGAATGTCACTGAAACTTGGGTTTTAGCTGGAGTAAATGGTAACTGGGTTTTCAGAAGAGAAATCCCCAAACGAAAAGAGCTTGCGTTTGTTTGTTTCGATCTGAAGTGAGTAAATGAAGAAGGTCCTCTCTCGGGTATTTATATATGTGGGAAACTTAATCATTAAGTATTAGTAGGCCATAGGGTTAGGATAAGTTAGCTGTATGGCACGAATTAAATGGTGGCAAGGTCTAGTATTTTAGGGGATGGGCGATGATTGGATTACACGAGCAGGCTATTAGTTAGCATAGGTTAGAAATTTCCTTAAGTGTGAAGGTTTTGAAACATAGGTTGTTGTTAGCACATGGGTAGGTGGATAGCTCGTATGTATACTTAAGCATGAAGTTTCTTTTTTCTATTTTACGGTAGGATAGCTTCGTGCTGTAGTTGATTTAAACCTCACATATCCCTATGCCTTTCTTTGAACATGCTAGCAGTATGGTAAAAGACTTGGCCATGTGTAATTCTCAGGGTAGATAAAGCAGCTTTTGTTTTATACCAGATATTTATTTAGGGTGCATGTTACGTAAAATTTCTTTTATATCTGAATTACTACGAACAGAAATAAGAATACGGTCGTGTCCAGTGAGGTGTCACGATCTCAAAAATATAATAATACCGGTAGTTAATTTATATTGTGAAACCCCGAAATATTGATATAGGGTGCACTATACTCCAAACAAAAAGTTGCGTATTTAATTATTTAAAAATTACAGTAAAATTTTAAAAATTAAATTATCACTACGTCTCCAAAGAACCTTATCCAGATTCGAAACCGATATTTAAATATATTCAAATAACCGTTATGGTCCATATATGATTTCATAGCGACTTTCTGAATATTTTATTTAGACATCTTGCAATATATAATCCAAAATCTAGATTTTTCGCTTCCATAAGAAAAATACAATTTAACAGATTCCAACGTTTCTTGTTTCGCAGAAATCCGATTTAAAATGAGTCCTGTACACTCAATTGAAGTTCAGAACGTTAAATTACGAACTACCGCGATATTACGGGCTCGATTATATTTCATATATATTTTTATACGTTCAACTTCATTCTAATTAATATATAAATCCACTTATATTACGAATTAATTATTTAAACTGATTTAAATATTTAAATACAAACCGATAAAAATGCGGGACATTACAGCAAGTATAGTCTTGATCGAGATGGATGGCTTTGAAAGAATGGGAGGTTAGTTGTACCCAATGTTAATGGGCTGAGAGATGAAGTGCTTAGAGAGTGTCATCTCTCAAAACTGACCATACATCCCGGTGGTAACAAAATGTATCGAGACATGAAGCAGACCTACTACTGGGAAGGGATGAAAAGAGACGTTGGGAAGTTTATATCCAAGTGCATGAATTGCCAGTTAGTTAAAGCTGATCAGAAGAAGCCTAGTGGTTTGTTGCAACCATTAGAAATCCCCGAATGGAAATGGGAACAAGTCTCAATCGATTTCATTGATGGTTTACCTAGGACTAGATCGGGCCATGATAGCATTTGGGTGATTGTGGATCGATTGACCAAAAGCGCAAGGTTTATACCGGTCAAGTCGACCAAAACGACGGCTAAGTTAGCAGAACTATATATGAAGTGGGCAGTGAGATTTCATGGAGTACCCAAAAGCATTGTAAGTGACTGAGATCCGTTGTTTACTTGTGGGTTTTGGAAGAGCTTACAAGAGGCTTTAGGATCAGAATTACATCTCAGTACCGCGTACCATCCTCAAAACGACGGTCAAACAGAGAGGGTGAATCATATATTGGAGGATCTCTTGAGAGCTTGTATATTGGATTTCGGAGGGTCATGGGATGACCATTTGCATCTAGTGGAGTTCGCAAATAATAATAGTTATCAATCCAGTATTGATATGGCTCCATTTGAAGCTTTGTACGGAAGACCGTGCAAATCACCATCATGTTGGTTGGAAACCGGTGAGAAGTTTGTGGTTGGACCAGATGTAATAAGAGAAACTTCAGGTAAGATCAAGGTTATCCAACAACGAATGAAGGATGCCTAAGATAGGCAGAATAGTTATGCTGATAATAGACGAATAGACTTGAAATTCTTCGTTGGCGAATTAGTATTTGTCAAGATCTCTCCGCTAAAGAATGTGATTCGATTTGGGAGAAGAGGCAAGTTGGGGCCAAGGTTTGTTGGTCCATTTCCAGTTCTCGAGCAAGTTGGGAATTTGGCATACAAAGTTGATTTCCCTGAAAAGATGGTGGGAGTTCACAACGTATTTCATGTTTCCCAGTTAAGGAAGTTCGTGCATGACCCAGAAATGACTATTTCACCAGATCTGTTAGATGATATCAACATAGAACCCGAGGCGGTTGGAAACCGCAGGCCGGTTCGTATTGTCGTGTACGATACGAAGCAACTCCGAAGGAAGACGGTGAGACTGGTCAAGGTCCAGTGGGGTGATAACGAGAATGACTGTACTTGGGAAACAGAGGAGAACATAAGGAAGTCATATCCAAAACTCTTTACTTGGTAAGATTTTTATAGCTATATAGTTATTCCCTTGTTAGTAAACCACATACTAGGGTAAGCTTGTTATGTTATCATGTATGTTTGATTGTTTGTGTATGGCTGACAGATACGGGATACCATTGTATGTTTTGATTAAGGAATTTCGGAGGCGAAATTTCTTAAAAAGGGGGGAGGGGCAGGATAATGTAATGACCCGCATTCTACGCGTCGGGGGATCATAAAATATTTATTTCATTTTCATACGAAGTCGTATGGTCGTTTAACTTTGGGGAACGACTATTGAGGTCAATTCCCATGTTCACGATTTTTGCCAAATTTTAAAATGACCATTTTACCCCTAACGAATCTTGTTTCTCCTATAACTTTTGATTGGTAATGATATTTTATCTGAAACCACTTCCATTGGATTCAGATGATGGGTTACCTTTTCGTAGAGTGGTCACATTAGCCAAACAGACTTACCATTTGGGGGATATGGCTGAAACAAGGTTTAAAAGGAGAAAAACTACTTAAATTGGCTTAATAGGGTAATTAGTGAATGGGCCCATAACCCATTTCGGGATTAGAGTTATGGGAGGGCTGATAGGGTTTGGAAATTCAGGTTTTATCATTTTTCTAGTTGCCATTTACATCCTCGAAAACCTAATAATGGCCTCCACCTTCTAAATTCATCCCAAATCGCTCTCTAATCGCGTATTAGCTTAATCTACACTGAATCAAGGAAGATTAGTGTCAAATCATAGTTGGAGCTGCTGTGTTGCATTGGAAACCATGCCAAAATAGTAGAGTTTCAGATCTAAAGTTTTATTTGTGGCTAAAGTGAGTGATTTGCGCATTTTTACACTAATTACGGATAATTAGGGGTGATTAGTGTTAATTAGCGAAATTATGCATGTTAAAAATCCAGAAAAATATGTAGAAATTCTTAAATAATATTTTATGCCTCTGTTAGAAATTTGGATTAATTTGGTCATGTTTTGCTAAACCTATGATTAATCATGATTAAGGGGGATTAAGGGAAAAACATAGGTTTTTGGGTGTGTTTGATCCACATTAACATGTTATAATTATTGTTTTGGTGTTTATGGTCGATTCTATATGTTGATATTACTGTTTGGAATGTTTTTTGGTTGCCTAGAACTGTTAGATGGATTAGAAACGCCGTCGCGTGGTGTAAAGAGCCTATTAGAAAAGTTGTAGGAAGTTGTGCAGAGACCCGTTCATGAGCCCCCGTCCCATTCGTGAGGCATGTGTCACGAGCCAAGGTAGGAGATGAGCCACGAACCAGATAGACCTACACACATCCCACAAACCGAACCACTTTCCATGCCAGGACGCCACGAGTAGAGGGTCAGGTGCACCCACGAACCGCTCCAGCGCCACCATCACGAATCGGCCTCACGAGAAGGAAGACCACGAACCAGGTCCACATGGCAACCACGACCCGGCTGAAGATCACGAACCGGAATAAGGAGCATGGGTCAATGGCCATGAACCGCAAGGAAGATCACAACCGGGGTGAAGACCAACACCCGAGATGCAAAGGTAGTCCAAATAGGAAGTTAGAACTCAGGATCCAGACGGGAACCAACGAGTTAACTTCATGAGTTGGACTTTGCTGTGGGAAGTGTGCAAAGGGGTAATGATATCTATAGCTTTGACTCACCACTGAGAGATGAATATTGGCTATGGATCAGTACAATGGAGTTGTCATGACTCTATGGGGGCTGAGTGATCGTAGCAGGGCTATGAGCCAGTGCAGTGGAGTTGTCATGACTCCATAGGGCAAAGTGGACATAGCAAAGGATTAGAGGCTGTGGATCAGCGCAATGAGGTCATTATGACGTCCAAGGGCAAAGTGATCGCAGCAAAGTATTGGGTGATCTAAGCAATGGATATTGTATACTTTACGCACTGAGTGAGAGATGCGAGGTGATTGCTATGTTTGAGGTTTGCTATCACCATGAAATGCACACCCCCTCCCCATTATTTTCACACCATGTGCTAATGTCACCCTAGAGTATTTTACATCCTGTTGTGCTAACTCTTTGGTTGCAGGTCCAGGTTCAGGTATGGTTATGTATTCCTATTATTATTCTGTTTTTGCTGCTTATCGCTCGTACCATATGCTAATGTCACCTTAAAGTTTAATGTCTCTTCTTATTACTCTGGGTGCTCCTAAACGAGCAGACTAGAGATAGGTTAGCTAGCTATGCACGAAAAGATGTCCGGAGACGAGCATGGGGCTTCCACATATTATTTACTCACATTCACCCTGTGTTGTTGCTGGTCACTACTTTGGGCATTAGTAGTGTACCTTCCTATTTTGCTTTAGAGACAGTATTTGAAAGTTGTAATAATGGTTTGGATCATAAGCTGTATTTTGAATTTTCCGCTGCTATGATGGTTTAGTTTTCAGCTTATGCACTGTCTCGCTTGTTTTATATCAAGTTATGTTATTATTATATTTTGTTCCATGCGCTTTGAGACATACTACAAGTTCTTTGATGATTCATCGTTTCAAACCCCTTTTCCTTTGACGATCGTCTTGTGCCGGTTGGACATCGGCACAATGCATTTCATTGGAAATGTCGGCTGGTGCGGGTGGGCCGTCATAACTGACGAAACCAAAATCCAGAAATCGCGACTATCTCGGTTGTAGATAGCTTTATATATATATATATATATATATATATATTTCCAGTTTCTAAATCTTGGATCAACACAATCTACCATATGTTGTTTCATGCTCTTCACGACGAGATTGCCAACGTACTGTGGGGTAAGACAGATTTGGCTAGAAACTCGAACTCAACCTATTTCAGCTCTTAATTGCTCAAAGCCCAATATATATAATTAGGCCCACGACTAATTTCTATATTCGAAATAAATTGAAGCTGAGTAAGAAAGACAAAGAAAAACAGGAAAGAAAACCAAATTACGTTCTCTTACGATTCCTAATTTAACTAATTCCTCTGATCGTTTAACCTACGCTCTGATACCAAACGTAACACCCCACACTTATCTACGCCCAAATTTCGAAAAAAATCGTAACTTAAACACATCCAAGCGTAGAGCGTGTAATTTGGTACCTGCAATAAACGAGCATAAGCATAATCAGAGTACGAAAAAATAACTCATAGCGGAAACAAACTAGTATAAATTAATATTAACTCAAGCAGCTACCTTTTTTCAAAGTAAGTCACTTTGCCAATACCGAGCATGAGAGAGAACGAGAACCGAAAACCAAACTTAAAACATCTCTGAGAACCCGACCTTCTATATGAAACCTAGAGATTGTAATGAGGAGAGGGTCAGAACAACAAGTTCTATTGACTAAGAAATGTACCACACAGTCTATAACACATACATATTCCGTTTGGTTCAACCCAAGTTGTATGCCTAACCAGGTTAGTGATTATAGCCCAACCTAGTAAATTTTTACGCACAACTTTACTACTCAATCCAAAGCAGTATTCCCAAATTATATTACCGAGATATGACATTTACACACATTATTGTGAAGCCTTTATACCACAATTTAACTAGTTAATTATATCAAGAATGGATCCCTAATTTTGTGGTTTCTCTCTATATCCTCATTCTCTATTCTTTATTATTTAATGCCTCACTATCAATGATAGATATGGTGGATTCTCCCTGATCCCTTAAGACTCTAGGCGGACCTATTAGTCACTTATTAACCCTCGATAATATATTAAATGTTAACATAAAACTCGAGGACACATGCTACGGGCCCTTCTAGTTAAGGCTTCCATCATCTGCGCATATACCCTTACCCTGCATAAGGTGAGAGTAGGTATTTTGTCGTTCGCTGTACCTTCTAGCTGGCCTTATTAGATAACCTCCTTAGTCATTTACTACTTCCTGTAGGATAGGAAGCTATATCTGACCCTTTTAATTTCTAGGTTTGGATAGGCCAACACACACCTGCCATATAAAACCCCTATACTGGAAAATCTATACCCAGGTGGACTCTTTAACCCTAGTCTCTTAGCCCTTTAGGACCCAGGAAACGGACTATAAGCGAAGGTTATTCGTTCGTGCCCCATTTGCCTTTAACACCTTTTCCTTTTTTGGATAAAGTAGGCTCCGTTATTAAGTCATTCCTATTTAATTTCTTTATACGGAAATTCTATACATACACCATTTGTTTGTATCATGGGTTTATATGGTTAATAATGTCTTATATTATTAACCTACTAAGTCTAACTATATTTTAATTATAGGTTTTATTGACATAAATTGGGAAGGTTATATTCCCTTTTCTCTAGGATGTTTATTTAATTTCTTCCCTAATTTGGACTTCGTATTAAACGACAATCAATACTCATTAATCCCCTTTTTAACACCGATTTCTTTTTATTTCCTTTTTATTGTCCTTTATGACTCTAACAGTTATACTTTCCTAAGGCATATATTTATCAGTCCTAATGTGATGACCCAAACTTCCCCATAAAGGAAAGCCGGATTGCTTTGAGAATAACACACATCAGAACACAAAACAGAAGAACATTTTATTGCTGTTACAACAATTACATTGAAATGTATATATATCTACATTAAAATGAATCTTTTTCATTCTTTTGAAACAAATTAACTAAAAAAAAGTATTCTTTCTAATGTAATCAATCTTAAATAAAAATGAAATCTTTTTAATGTAATCTTCTAAGTTCAACCTTTATTACATTGAAAAATGTAATATTTTCATTTCAATCTTTATTACATTGGAAAATGTAATGTTTTCATTTCAAACTTTATTTTCAATTCAGTCTTTATTACATTGAAAAATGTAATATTTCATTTCAACTTTATTACATTGAAAAATGTAACACATTGGGTGTTAGAAATAGCGCGGTAGTTTTAAAATTTGAATTTTAACTTTGACTTTATTTAGCATTGCGCTGCTTATTTTTATGCACCGGTATTCTTGGGGGTTAACCCGTTCCGTGTTATATGGCGTGGTCCCTTGATTTACCTAACTTTAAAACCAACTTAATAACTGTTTTTGAGTTCTCATACCAGTCCCATGACTGACCTGGAGTTTATTGTTTTAACCTAAACTCTGGGTGCCCATATTTTCCACATGGGCAGCTAGTAGTTTTGGTTTGCAGATATTATATTCACAGGATCCTGGTCTACAGCTGAAGCGATATTCGGAAGGCTCTGTATCCGTGTATTTCTTTTAGTTGTGTTTTGTATTTTTTTTCCGCTGCTATTTAAATGTAATTTAAACTCTGATATTATTGTATTTCCAATGTATATTATTATTCATACTCTGGAAAATTCTTGTACTCTGATGTAACTGTTGTAACAGCAATAAAATGTTCTTCTGTTTTGTGTTCTGATGTGTGTTGTTCTCAAAGCAATCCGGCTTTCCTTTACGGGGAAGTTTGGGTCGTCACACCTAAATTATCTATTTGTTGTACCCCAACGGACAATTCCTATCCTTATTTACGTATTTATTGATTGACTATTATATATATATATTTACATAGTAGGTCTCTCACATTAAGTTGGCAACCTAGGGTTGCTGGATATGTCGGTCGGTTCCGGGAAACGTTCTACCATAAGTGAACTTAACCTCGTGCCTTAGTACGATTATATTTATGCATTAGACCTTTCACATTAAACTGACTACCTGTGGTTGCGGGATTTGCCGGTTGGTTTCGGGCAGGCTTACACCACAAGTTGAGTTTAACCTCGTGCCTAAATGCGGTTATAATTTAAATTTCCTAATTGGGGTCCACAACAGTTATCCTAATTTATTTTAGGAATTGTTACCATTTTCCTATTCACATTTGTTTTCTCCAAATCAATATTGGTTACAATGGTTATTTCTCTATTTGCGGTCTCATTTACAGTAGTTAATTACATTTATTGCTACAAATGGTCACCATAAATATACTAATTCAAAAAGGATTATATTTACACATAATTCCATATTTGAACCTTATCCAGACATTCAGACATTCCATACAGTTTATATTTCATCGTTTTACGCTCATTTGGACGGATAATATGTATATATTCATTTTTATATTTTCGTGCGGTCAACGTAGTTATTTATATTTATTTATTATTTATAATTTTGAAATACTTATTTTTAAATCAATGATTTGGTTTAACCAATTTACCAAACATTCCCATTTTACATTCAGTCATGTCAAAAATGTTTCAAGTCACACAAGGACCGTTAGCCAAAATCATTATAAATCTTGCCTATTTTGTAATATAGACATATTTCCTAATCACAAGAAATATATGTAATATTTTTTTATTTCGGAATAATCGATGCAAATTACATACAAAACATATATTTATTTTTATATGTACCTTTGCACCACTTTTCCTCTTTTAATTCTTTTTGTCATACTTCTTGTGATTCTAAAATAATGCCTTTTTATTTAAAAATGAGGAAAATGGCATAATTTACAATGCCTAAGCCAAAAACTCAACAAAATTAAATGTAAACAAGGAATATTTCTTTTATTCTTATAATCACATAATACACTAATTCATCTTTTCATCCAAATTTACATGTTTCATTTTTCAACACTGAACTAAAGATCTGGAACATAACCACAACAAATTTATGTTTAATGGGACAGACTTCCAAATCCACAGTGTTATACGGCATATACAACATATTTCATAATTCATGACATAACTTGTAGGAATATGTGAGAATTTATATAAAAATCCTACAATTCATGTTTATACATAATCACAACTATATTATTTACCAGTTTCAAACATAATCATAATTAGATCTGATGGTTATCACAATTTACAATTATTTAAAGGGAAATTCTATTTGAACACAACAAATAGACACAAATAAGGGGACACAAAATCTACACCATTGGATCTCCCCGTGAATTCCACCTCTCCACATAAAGACAAAAAGATCCAATGGTCAAGATTTTATGTCTCTATATTTGTGTCTAGTTTTGTGTTCCAATAGCCGCCCCCTTATTTAAATAGCAGATCTGATAGGCATAAAACATAGACTGGATTCAAATGAAATAGATAAATTATTATATCTGTATTAGTAAATTTCCCACTCACCTTATAGCTTCCAATTTCTGAACTATGAACCATTTTAGGCATACAATCCCCAAACTCTTACAAATCTACAGTTTAGCTAGAAAGGGGAAAATTCTAGATCTGTAGAAATGTAAGAAAAAGGGAAAAGAGCGAAGAAATCTATCGTCGAACACCCTCTTCCATTGCATCTATTTCTCTTCCAAGTCCCATATGAATTTGATTTGATTTGGTATAAGTATGAATATATTTTATTTAGAATTTATGATAGAATAGGAATAATAATGATAGAGCTCCGCTGCTTTCATAGATTTGGATGGAAAAAGAGTGAGGCTCTACCCCTTTATTTATAGGGGTGGAAATGGCCTAGAACCGTCAAATTAGTTTTATGTTATATCCGTCCATTCGTTATAATAATATTATAAACAAAAACCTATATGAACCAGCCGCCACTGGGCATCTGACCGCCAAGTAGGTCGACCGCTATGGTCGACCAATTGGGCAATCAGATGCCCAGGCCGACTGTTTATATGTGGTATAATATTAATTAATTATTTAGTTTAATTATTTTCCGTTTGTTTTCGTCCGTAACTTTTTCATACAGATTTCATTTGCGAAAATCCAAACATGAAAGTTGACCAGAATTACGAGATGAACGCAACGGTTAAAGTTTCGTGGCCAAATTCCATCGTTTGTAGAAATTCCTGTTTTTTAATTCTAATAATTATTTTATATCACTAAAATTCCGGGTGTTGCAGTATGATCTTTCACTAAATAACTTCTGAACAAGGATCCAATTATAAAAGAAAATGTTAAAGTGTACATATATTGTCATATTGCTCTATTCATGCACAGGCGTCTAAATGTTAATTGCTTAAATTTCACATGTTAATTGCAAAACTCTGAATTTGATTTGATTGTAAGGGCTGAACTTTTCTTTTTGTATTTTCAACTGGTGTTTATTTTAAGTTTTAAATGTGTTATGTTGATGACGATTTGATTTTTGAGTTTTCCATAATTATTCAGATTTCATTTTAAGTACACTTGGGAAGATTGATTGAAAGAAATTAGTAGTTCTTATATCAGAATACGCACTTGCATTTACTGCATTAAGCACATAATTGTTATTGCTTGCATTTGTATAAACTAAGTTGCTACTGAATTTAACATATCTGTACACTGAATTCGCATTATTTTCCCAGCAAATGGAAGTATATTTTTTTCTTTTCAGCAAATAAAAGTATGATATGTGTTGATGCAGTATCCTAACCTCGAAAGCACTAAGGTTTACTAAACCTTGGAGAAACAACATTGATGCAATATTATACCACGATTTTGTCATATAATTTTCATCTGCCAATGTTATAACAACGATCCATCTTTTAAGATTAGTCGAGGAATGGGTACTTTGGGCTACTGAAGAATTTGGATTTTTGACTCCAAATGTTTAGGTGTCAACTAGAAGTAGTATCATGCCCCAAAAGAAAAATCCGGACCTTATGGAGCTTGTCCATGGAAAATCTGCTAGGATAATTGGAAGTGTTTCTACTCTTATTGTTTTATATGTAAAGGGCTTCCATCTGCATACAATTGTGACCTACAGGTATGTACATCTGTTTCATTTTCATTAGATTAACTTGCTTGCACGGCTATTGTTTTGTAATGGCCCGCAAATCCATACTATCTGAGCTGACTAATACAACATACGTCCAACTCAAATAATACAGAAATACGAGTCATTAGGGTTAAAGAAAATAGAAAAGATAGAAGATGAACAGAAATAACAATACAGAACCTCACAACGGATCAAATAAAATATATTATATAACATAACTTTGAAATAAAAATTTGTTTTGTATACACATACCATATCAGAGTACAAAATAACATTTGATACAGCGGAAATAACTCTAAATAACTAACAGTGAAGCCTCCTGCTTCAAGCTCCTTCAAGTGTATCTGTAAAGTCTGAAACACTTGACTGCCCATACAAATTTGGGCACCCAAGAGTTTAGAAAAAAACAAACAAATAAACTCTAGGTCAATCATGGGACTGGTGTGAGTAAACTCCAACCATATTGTTTAACTTTGAAAAAAAAAACTTTTGAAAGAAAAGGATAATAGTAAGACCGGCCCACACATAAATACGGACGGTTTTTACCATACTATAACCCAAAACATTTTTGATATCAAAATCCAGTGATATTATAATAATGTCTAATCAAATAAATAACCAAATAGTAGAACACTTGCATCTCATGCTCTACATACATAGTATAAAATCAAAAACCGCCGAGCGCTTATTGGAGATTGGATTTCAACTATGACAAGGTATGGGACCACTTGCCGATAGTGTATCTCTAGAGGGGAACACACTGGGTTCAACAAGAATGTCTTGCAACCCGGCCCACACATGACCGACCACTCATTTCGTTTGAGTGTATCGAACGTATATCACCAATGGTTGGGCCCAAACCATCGTTTCTCGAAAAGGGACAGCATCAAAATAGATTAAAGAAGTAAAAGCAATTTCTCTAGTTAGGTGATTATACACACTAATGGGAGCGACCTACATAGCCATGTTGCCTGCCCGATTTTTGTCATTTCCCGGTTGTGAAGCTTGAGGCTACGTCTATCTTTTAGAATATCTGGCCACCATACACTTTGAATGCCACATCGTCAAACCCGTCAAATCACTAGTTGATCTTCCCAAAAATATTACGGGTATAAAAGCTAAGAGAAACGAATTTCTCCGCCACCAGACATAATACCTTGAAAAGATCGTCTTATGTGACCGTTAGGAATACTCTGTCAGACATTCGTCCATACAAGTTGTCCTAGTAATGGACAAACAAAACAGCCCTTGCATTTCATTCCATCTCCAATTTCTTCAGCATAATCTAATTCGCAACGCCTATGCCTATACGGAGTGGTTTTCAAATATTAAATCCAACCGGTCTCTCCGTATCGACAATGATGGTAAAAATATTTGATAGCTAGTGATTTAACTATCAAAGGAAAACAAAAATCCATCACATAATCAGACAATCATTGGCCCCTCTTTAATTCATGTTCATTCATTAACTATTTTCCAATTTTCTTATCAATTTCTATATATATATCGATATGTTGATTTTCATTATCAAAATTTCTCAACAATATTCTAACTCCTTAAATTTCGGGAAAATTTCTCCAGCACCTCCCCGGTACCGGTCAATCGTTCAAACCCTAACTCGCCTCTCTAGGCCCTTTCCATTCAAAAAGAAAATCAAAAAGCCAAGTGGCTTGCCGATTCGGCGCATAAAACCTCATATGGAAATTTAAACATGTACCTTTTTTTCGGGCACTAAAATATAAATCTCCATTTTCTCCATTCCGTACCTATTCAAAATATTTACGGCTATTTCCAATTTATTTCAATCAATTCATCCTTTTAACTCAATTTGCTAATTTCTCTGCTAATTGACTATTTTGCCTAATACACTTTTGAGTTGAACATATCACTTTTGAACCAGTTATCCAAAACAATCTCAACAAATCATATTACTCAACTCGGCGATTATTTTATTTCACATTCCCAACTCAGTTATGAATTTATTCAACTCAATTTCTTATATTCAATTCCATTCACCTTGGAGTTAAATTCGATATAATCGAATTCCGATTATTAATTCATTTATAAATTAATTAATTCAACATCCCTTTCCATCACAAACTAATATCATCCCGTGATAAGAGGAAGTCGTTCAAGTTGGGGTATGGAAATAACTCGGAAATCCGAGCTAATTTAAAAATTTTATTTTGGCAATTTTATTGAATTTTGAACATTTAAAATGATTTATTTTAAATAATAACGACAAGTATTTTTTTTGAATAGAATTAGAATGTATATATTTATATAGATCGACGTTAGAATATAAATATTTATTTTTAATTATAAAAGGAATTGAAAATGGCGAAGTAGTTTGAAAATTCGATTTCAAATTTCAAATGAATGTACAGGATTCAAAATAAACCGGATTTTAGCGAAACCAAAAATATTAGAATCTATTTCAAAATATCTTTCCAACGAATCCGAAAAATCAAAATTTCATAGTGGGAATAAAAAGTTATGTCCAGTTGAAAATTCAGAATAGTCGCTATGGAAATATAAAGGCCCTTGAAAATGGAAATTTTGCAAACGACCTCTGTTTTTGACGAAACCACTTTTGTTGGACCCGGGGTGTCAAATTATTGCTAGATTCCTAAATTCATAATTTTCTGAATCAATATGTGAGTGTGGCGAAGTTAAACGTGTTCTAACAGTTTTAGTCAATTTCGATCGACCAGAAAAATGGCAATTTTTCTAACGGTCTCAAAATTCGAGGAAATTAGCTTTGTTAGGACTGTATCGTCAATAGAAAGCAAGAAATATTTTTTTTGTAATTTTTAGAGTCCGTGTGTGGCCCCGGTAAATTGAAATGTACGTTTGAATTGAATATATATAGATGTATATTTTAATTTAAAATGAAAACTGATCGAAACTTGAGAACTGGCTTACGATACATATCCCATTGTGTTCGGAATGGGGTATTACGCTATGGGCGACAGTCGTTGGGTCTCGTTTGGTGGACGAATGAAAAGTCAACATTTTTGAAATGAAATAAAATAAAATAATAAATATATATATTCTCCTACCCCCCCTTTTTATTCCTTCAGCTCAGAAATTAAACCCGATTCCCCTTTTTTACAAAACCCGCCACCCTAAGCCCTAGCCGCCACTACCCCTCGTCGCTGCCCCCCCTCCGTGCGTCCTGCAGTCGAAGTGGCGCAACCACCACGCCTCCCCCCCGATCGCCTCTCCCTCCTCCTCTTTTCTTCTCCGACGGATCCGCCACGGACACCTCCACACTGAGCTCCACTGCGCCGACACCCCTTCGCGAGCCCCACCTCATCAAACTCCGACGCCACAATGACCAGACAGCGAGCCTTTCGCGCCCCCTCGCTGTAAGTATTTAACCTCCTTTGATTTTATTTTTATTTTCATAATAATAGAGAGGATTTTTATATGATAGAATATAGGATTTTTAAAACAGAAAATATATTATTTTTATTTGTTAAAGATGAGATCTTTATTTCGTTTAAAGTTTTGATTTTTAAATTATAAAGTTTTGATTTTTATTTATATAAAGCTTAGATTTTTAACATTGTAAGACGAGATTTTTAACATATAAAAGGAATGATATTTAACATATAAAAGATTTGATTTTTATGTTAGTAAAGATAAGATTTTTAACATTATAAAAATTCAATTTTTATATACATGAAGTTATGATTTTTATTGTTCAAGTGGTAAGGTAAAAATATGATTTTTATTGTGTGAGGAGCGTCATAAAGATACGATTTTGATAATGAATATCATATAAAGGTGAGGTTTTTGTTTTCATGAATATCATATGAAAATGAGATTTTTATTTATATGGATACCATATAAAAATTCAATTTTTATATATATGAAGTAGCGATAAAAAATCGACTTTTACATATATGAAGTGACGATAAAAAATTCGAATTTTTATATATGAAGTGGAAATGAAAATATGATTTTTATGTACATGTAGTGGTAATAAAAATGTGATTTTTACTATGAACAGCGGGAAAAGATCGCACTGAAATTTTGGGCAAATTCGCACCGTTCAGAATTAAAGAATGACGGAGTGGAACCCCAAGGTGAGAACTTCTCACTTTAATTCTTGTTTCCTAGTTTAAAATATATACTAGGATGCAGACGGTGCTTAGCAGCACCCGACACCCATTGTCCACAGACCATGGACGACTTGTTTGATTTTGTTGTGTGGTGAAAATTGATTGTGATGTGGAATGAATGGAAATATATTCATGTGTTGAAATAAATTATTTATCGTTAAAAATATAAATTTAACGTGAATGTGAATAAATAAATATTCATTTACAAATCGAACGATTTGTTTATGTAAACCCATTTGAAGGATATTGATTGGGACGATAAATTTTACACATCGCCCAACTGCACAAATAAAAATTTGTGTTTGTTGACTGAAACCCCACACGGTATTGGGATGATATTTGACGTACACTAATCCCGATTGTTTAGTAGTATGTCAATCGATAGGTTGACAGACAGTTGTGTGGTGCACTTTGGATGATGGTTGGTTATTTATCATTGCAATTATATACATATGTTGTATAGAATCCATATAAATAACATTATATGGTAATTGAGTGATTCCAATATAGAAAATAAATTATATTCACGTGTTGAATAAACAAAAATAGTCATGTGTTGACAATACTCTTGTGTTGAGAATATTCATGTGTTAAACGAAATATTTTATACCATAGAATTCACATTTTTATTGTAAGTAAGAATTAATAAATATTCATGTGTTGAATAAAATATATATTCAATGTGTTGAAGAAAATATTCATTTGTTGAATAGAATAACGAAGTTATTGAAATATATAAAGCTGTGTTGATTAGATTTGCGCCATTTTGACGCTAACGATATTTATATCGATTATATTCTTTTTTATAATGAAAATAGAAAAGGAAGTGATTTCAAAATCTAATATTTTGAAAATATTATCATTCATATATTAATGATATGGAATATTCAATTTTGATTTAAAATTGAATATGAAGTTGAAATTGTTTTTAAAACGAAGTTAAAACGATTTATAAAATACATTTTGAATTAAAATCGACAAAATATGTAATATATATACATATATATATATATATATATATTAATGGTCTGAATAGAACGCGCCGCGCCGCGACCGTTCGCGAATTTCGACCATTGGATTCGAATGGACGTTATGGGAGATCCGGCCGTCGGATTCTCCTAAAACCGAAACCGTTGGCTTCGCATCGAAAAAGGCTTTCCAACGAATACGAGAAGTTTGAAATGTAACGGTTGGATTTGGAATTATGTCCAAATCAAATTTGGAAAGGGTCGCTGTAAGTGCAGTTCGATGGCCGTTTATGGAAATCGACTGTATGGGCCTTGATAAAAAAATTTAAAATTTCAATAATTTGTCTAAAATCATAATAAATGAATTGGAATGAAAAATTCCATGTTTGTAATGATAAAAATATATTTTTATCGAAATGAACTAGTTTATAACTGGAAATCAATAAAGATGAATGGTTTCCTGGGTATTGATCTGATGTTGCCTTCGGCCTTTGGGGTTAATATTTGGGGAATTGTTCTCTTACTAATTTACAGTTAGAGACTTGTAATAAGCCGGAAATCTGAGCCAATTTAAAAATTTTATTTTGGCGATTTTGATGAAATTTGAATATTTAAAATGAATTATTTTAAATAATAACGACGAGAAATTTATTTCGAATATAATTAGAACATATATATTAATTTGAATTGACGTTAGAATATAAATAATTATTTATAATTATAAAAGGAATTGAAAATGGCGCGGTAGTTTGAAAATTCGATTTCAAAGTTCAAATGAATGTATAGGATTCAAAATAAACCGAATTTTAACGAAACCAAAAATATTAGAATCTAATTGAAAATATCTTTCCAAAGAATCCGTAAAATAAAAATTATATAGCAGGAATCAAAAGTTATGCCCAGTTGAAAATTCAGAATAGTCGCTATGGAATTCTGGCCCTTAAAAATGGAAATTTTGCAAACGACCTCGGTTTTCGACGAAACCACTTTTGTTGGATCCAGGATGTCTAGTTATTACTAGGTTTCAAAATTCGTAATTTTTCAAATCAATATGTGAGCGTGGCGAAGTAAAACGCGTTTGACTAGTTTTAGTTGATTTTAATCGACTGGAAAATTGCCATTTTTCAAACGGTCTCGAAATTTGACGAAACAAGTTTTGTTAAGACCATATCGTCAATACGAAGCTAGAAAATATATTTTGGGAATTTTTAGAGTCCATATGTGGCCCTGGTAAATTGAAATGCGTGTTCAAATTCAATATATAGATTTATATTTTGATTTCGACAAAAACTGATCGAAACGATCGAACCAGCTTACGATACATATCCCATTGTGTTCGGAATGGGGGTAATTAGCTGCGGGCGATAGTCGGTGGGTTCGATTTCGAGGTCAAAATAAAAGGTTGCTTTTTGAAATTAATTAAATAAAATAATAAAATATATTATACATATACCCCTCCAGATATTTTCTCATATCAGAAAACGAATCGAAATAAAAAAAGGGAAAAGGGCGGAGCCCCGCCGCTCAGCCACCGCGCCACCACCGTCGGCGCCCCGCCGCCAACCCTCGACCCCCTTGCTTCTCCTTCCTCTTCCTCGACCCACGCGGCCACCCCAAAGGCCACCAAAACCCCAGCCCGGCTCCCTAGGCTGCGCCACCACCCACAGACCCCGCCCAGTCAGAGCGCACCCCCCCATTCTTCTCCAGCTCGACAGGATCGAACAACCATTGCCTCCAGCACCCTAGGCCCCCTCTCCAGCGTGCTCCGCAGCCCCCAAGACTACCGGCCATTGACAGGCGCAACCCCTCACCACCTGGAATCCGCGAGCGCAGCCCCTCCCTTTCGAACGCAATTTACAATAAGTTTTTATTTTACTTTATTTTATTTTATTTATGCAATGTAATTAAAAATATGATTTTTAGCTGAAATAACCTTGTTTTAAAGGTATTCAGTCTATAAGTATAAGCGTTGAATTTATTCTAAGTTTTAGAATTACAAATGTCGGAATTTTACATTATAAAGTTTGAATTTTAGAGATGAAAAGGTCGGGATTTTATACATACAAAGTGATGATTTTTATCACATAATGATGTGATTTTTACAAAGATGTAGATATTAAAAATATGATTATTATAAGATGTAGGTATTAAAAATAAGATTTTTATATAATGTAGATAATAAAAATTTGATTTTTATAGTATAGAAAGAATAAAAATATGATTTTTATATTATGTAGATAGTAAAAATGTGATCTTTATATATGTAGCGATAGGATAAATATATGATTTTTATATATGAAATGTCATTGTATAAATGTGATTTTTAATGTGAACAGCGGGAAAAGATAGCGATGGTAACAACGAAATCCATACCATTCAGAAATAGGGAACGGCGGAGTGGAACCCTCGGTGAGAACTCCTCACTTTTATTTTTATTTCTAGTTGAAATTTATACTAGGATGTAGACGGTGCTTAGCAGCACCCGACACCCGTCGTCCACAGACCATGGATGACATGTTTGTTTGATTGTTGTGTTGTGAAATTTGATTGTGTGATATGGAATGAAAAAAAATATTTTATAGTGGAAAATATTTTATAGTTAAAAATATGATTTTTAACGTGTATATAAAATAAATAGTAATAAACAAATCGGACGATTTGTTTATATACACTGATTTGACTGATATTGATTGGGACGATAAATTTTACACATCGCCCAACTGCACAAAAAAAATCTGTGTTTGTTGATTTGAAACCCCACACAGGTATTGGGATGATATTTGACGTACACTAATCCCGATTGTTTAGTTGTATGTCAATCGATGGGTTGACAGACTGTGTAAGCATTAATTATTGATATTTAATGCTTCTGCAGTTGTGTGGTGCATTCTGGATGATGGTTGATTATTTAACGTTGCTACTATATACATGTGTTGTATGGAATCCATATAATTAACATTATATGGTAATTGGTTGGGCCTCATTCCAATTTGGAAAATAAGGAATATTATAAAATAAAAATTCATGTGTTGAATAGAAGAGAAAATTCATGTGTTGAATAGAATAAAAATTCATGTGTTGAAAAAAATAAATATTCATTTGTTGAATAGAATAAAAATTCATGTGTTGAATAGAAGAGAAAATTCATGTGCTGAATAGAATAAAAATTCATGTGTTGAATAAAATAAATATTCATGTGTTGAATAGAATAAAAATTCATGTGTTGAATAGAAAGAAAATTCATGTGTGTTGAATAAAAATAAAATTCATGTGTGGAAGAAAATATTCATTTGTTGAATAGAATAACGAAGTTATTGAAATATATAAAGCCGTGTAGATTAGATTGACGCCATTTTGACGTGAATGATATTTATATTGATTTTATTCATTTTTATAGTGAATATAGAAAAGCAAGTGATTTCCAAATATAACGTTTTGGAAATATTATCATTTATAGATTAATGATATTAAATATTCAATTTTGATTCGAAATTGAATATGAAGTTGAAATCGTTTTGAAAACAAATTTAAAACGATTTATAAAAAGGAAATCGACGAAGTATATATTATATATTATATATATATATAATATAATGACCTGAATAGAACGCGCCGCGCTGCGGCAGTTCGCGAATTTCGACCATTGACTCCGAATGGATATTACGGGAGATCCAACCGTCAGATTCTCCTAAAATCGGAACCGTTGGGTTTGTATCGAAAAGAGCTTTCTAACGAATATTAGAAATTAGAAATCTAACAGTTGGATTTGGAATTATGTCCAAATCAAATTTGGAAAAGGTCGCTGTAAGTGAAGTTCGATGGCCGTTGATGGAAATCGACTGTACGGGCCTTGATAAAATTATTAAAAATAGTAATAATTTGTGTAAAATCATAAGAAATGATTTGTGAAGAATTGGGATGAAAATTTCCATATTTGAAAAGATAAAAATAGATTTTTATCGAAATGAACTAGTTTTGAACTAGAATTATAATTCCATTTTTAAAAATAATAATAAAGTGGATTTGAAATGGTTTTGAGAATAACCAGAATTCCCAATAATTGAAACGGAATGGATTTGAATCGAAATTGTCTTTAGAATATTTCGATGTGGGATCTCGTGATTATACAGATATTGTTACGGAAATTTGAAAGATATATTTATATCGTTATTTCCAATACGATATTTGTTGGTCGTAGAATTTGATATTGAATATAAGCCGATATATTTTCTATTTAGAGCCTTGTATTTAATATCAAATGGGATTTGGGTTTGTCGTAAATGGTGTCTTCATTAATACTGTTCTTAAACCCAGTTGAGAAAAAGATTAAATCTTTTTATTTAGATTTAATGAAGTGTACCAATTAAATGGTATTTAATTGGAATTGAATTTGAATTGATTTTTGGGTTTATCGTGAACGGTGTTTTAAATAACACTTGTTCTTTAACCTGATAATTATTGGAATTTGATTTTGGGTTTATAGTGAACCGTGTTTTAAATGACAATGGTTCTTTAACCCATTTAAAGATAGGATGTGATTTCCCAAGTTAAATAATCATTAATAGTGATTATTGGGAAGATTAAAACCAAGTGGAGTTTTAATGAATCTTTAATTAGATTGAAATGATCGAGAATGGAGTATCACCAGTTTTGCTCCAGGCAATAGTTAAATCTTTAATTAGATTTGAACGTGAAATGGTAATTGAATTTACCGATAACACCATGGTGTTAGATATGAAGTATTACCAATTTTACTTCATGGGATGAATAGGTTGGGATTGGTAAAATAAAATAAATGATTACTTCGGTGTGGTTCGCTAATCCCGACTAGTTTGAATCGATATTCAAAAGAAGATTAAAGAATAAATTTAAAGAATTTATCTTTGATAAAATTAATGGGAACCTGTCCCAAAATATAAGAATATTTGAATAAAAGAATATTCTGAATTGGAATGAGACGTATGTTGTGTTTGTGTAACTCTTGTTTATTATATACGCAAGTTATTCAGAAAGACCGGGTTTATCCCATTCTGAATAACTGATTCGACGTGGTGTCGAGGATGAAGACGGTGGTCGAAGACCGGAGGTCTTCACATCGTTTGAGTGATTACTGATGATCTTGATTGGGCTGTACACCCAAGAGGAGGGAATCAGTTGGTGATCGTCCAGACGTACTTGGAGATCGATGGATATGCGAGGTACAAGGTGCCTCCGGTTTCATTCAGACCCAGAACGAACTTGTATGGACTGTGTGTCTGACATTGGATTTTTCTCTGTGTTGATTGATCTCTATTAAATATAAATCTGCCTGGTGAAGGGGAATTCATTCCCTTACTTCACCCTTCTTTGAGACGTACGGGATCAGAGGTTGTATATCGATGGACATCAGTCGCATGGTGTGAATTGCCTGTGTGGCATTCCTAAGTGGCAATTGATCAAGGCTTCTGTTGAAAAGCAAAGTCTTGTGGTTGATGACCAAAGCACCGCCTGTGTGGCATAGCTTTGTGTAGCGTTGATTCGCGAGCCTAACACCCTAGTTGTGAACAAAAAACGGGAGAGGACCTCAGGGAGGGCATTCGTTTCCTTCTAGCTAGGGTGGTGTCAGTGACCTACCAGCCCTGACATTTATATTACTTTCACCTATGTGGTTGTTGCTGTTGCGAGGCTCCTCGGATATATCAGTGACTATGTGGGGCCGATGGAGTCATTTGGCTCATTTACACCCAAAGGGTGGGGAAACGCAGTGTTCAGGCATGTTAATCCACATCGGTGGACCGCCCCTGTCGCTCCAAAGGCTTGACTGAGTACTTTCCTGAGACATGGGCTAGGTCTCGAATTCGGTAGAGGACTATCTTTTGGCTCGGTTTACAGATGGAAATCCAACTTCCAAATACGTGATTTTGCGGTTATAATTGTAGAACTAGTATGGCAACATGATATATGGTACCCATGCCGTCTATGATTTATACTTATGATTGAAATTGTTTTGACACTATAGACTTATAGTAATAATAAAAGATGAAATTTGGCGTATCAAACATTCTTTGGCTATTATAAGGTAAAACCCTATCCTCCGGCTTGTGTTGCATTGTGTGATGGGACCTGGGTCTTATAATAGCTTCATTGTTCTTTATTTAGCATTGCGCTGTTGTTTTATGCACTGTTATTCTTGGGAGGAAACCCGTTCCGTGTTATACGGCGTGGTCCCTTGATTTACCTAACTTTAAAATAAAGATTAATAACTGTTTTAGTTCTCACACCAGCCACATGACTGACCTGGAGTTTATTTTTAACCTAAACTCTGGGTGCCCTTATTTTCGACACGGACAGCTAGTAGTTTTGGTTTTGCAGATTTATATTCACAGGATCCTGGTTTACAGCTGGAATGATATCCGAAAAGCTTTGTATCCATATATCTCCTTCAGTTGTGTATTGTATTATTTTCCGCTGCTATGTAATGTATTGTAATCTCTGATATTTTATGATGTGTAATATTGATTCATACTCTATATATTCTTGTATTTTGATGGAATTATTGTAATTAACAATGAAATGTTCCTCTATTTGTATTCTGATTGGTCGTGTCCTCAAAACAATCAGGGGTTTCGAACGATCTTGGTCGGTTTAACGATCAATTCGGATCGAGCGAAATTCCTTTTCGTTACATTTGGTATCAGAGCTTTGGTTTACAGAGCTTGAGAACAAGGCACATTAGAACCATACGAAAGAATTCATCAGAGATTGGATTAGTAATATCCAATCGGAATGACTCGTTAGAGATAGGATCAGTAGTATCCTAGAACGAGTGTGAAGAGTATGTTTTTAAAATAAAAAATAAATTTTGTTTTGAAAATTTAACCTTATTCAACGTATTTGAATATATAGTTGTATTGAATCTGGGCAATCCAATATATAAAGATTTTGCATATACGTCTGATCCATGGGTATTCAAAGTTTTGATTTATTGGGTAGATATAGAATCACGCTCTAGTCGCCCGGAGATGGTTCTGATGATTGAAGCTTCATCATCAGTATTTATGTTCGAGTTTCGAAAGTGAGATATCTATATATTTCCATTAGGCTGGTGTGAGAACCAAAACTAGATAGGGCCTATTGTTGTGATTTGGCACCAAAAATGTGATTTTTGTATATATATCAAAATTATGAATTTGAAACGTTAATCAACTAATTGATTGCTGATTGTGTTGTTTGATTAATGTTGTGATTAATTAGAATTTGAACCATTTAGCCAAATTCTATCAAATATTGAATTGTATTGAAAATTGTTAGAATTTGCATACATATACATGTATATACATTGAACAGGTCATAGCAAGGAGGCAAGAAAAGAGGAATAAAATTGTTAGCCCGACAAATAGGTACATGTTTATTGTATTTCTTGGGTTTTGATGATTTTATGACCCGATTGGCTAGCCGCTTGGCTGTTTTTTTTTATTTTTGGATTGGTGAGGGCCATAGAAGGCTATTTGAAATATCCCAAAGCTCCCGGTACAGGGGAGGTTATGGCGAAATTTTTCGAAAATTTAGGTTGTCAGCCAAATTTTTGAAAAATTTGAAAAGTTCTTAGAAACTGAAAAGTTGAAGAACTTAGGCCGTAATGAAAATAATGAAAGTTGAGTTGGTTAGTTAAACAACTTTCATCTTCGTTCCTTTTCGGGGACGAAAAGTTTTAAGTGGGGGAGATTTTAATAACCCGGAAATCTGAGCCAATTTGAGATTTTTATTTTGACAATTTTGATGAATTTTGAATATTTAAAATGAATTATTTTAAATAATAACGACGAGAAATTTATTTTGAATAGAATTATAACGTATATATTAATTTGAATCGACGTTAGAATATAAATAATTATTTATAATTATAAAAGGAATTGAAAATGGCGTGGTAGTTTGAAAATTCGATTTCAAAGTTCAAATGAATGTACAGGATTCAAAATAAACCGGAGTTTAACGAAACCAAAAATATTAGAATCTAATTGAAAATATCTTTCCAACGAATTCCAAAAATCAAAATTTCATAGCGGGAATCAAAAGTTATGCCCAATTGAAAATTCAGAATAGTCGCTATGGAATTCCGGCACTTAAAAATGGAAATTTTGCAAACGACCTCGTTTTTCGACGAAACCACTTTTGTTGGACCCGGGATGTCTAGTTATTGCTAGGTTTCAAAATTCATTATCTTTCGAATCAATATGTGAGCGTGGCGAAGTGAAACGCGTTTGACCATTTTCAATTGATTTTAATCGACTGGAAAATGGCAGTTTTTCAAATGTTCTCGGAATTTGACGAAACTAGTTTTGTTAGGACCATATTGTCAATACGAAGCAAGAAAATATTTTTCGGGAATTTTTAGAGTCCGTATGTGGCCCCGGTAAATTGAAATGCGTGTTCAAATTCAATATATAGATTTACATTTTGATTTTGACGAAAATTGATCGAAACGATCGAATCAGCTTACGATACATATCCCATTGTGTTCGGAATGGGGGTAATTAGCTATGGGCGACAGTCGGTGGGTTCGATTTCGAGGTAGAAATAGAAAGTTGCTTTTTGAAATTAATAAAGTAAAATAATAAAATATATTATACATATACCCCTCCAGATATTTTCTCATATCAGAAAACGAATCGAAATAAAAAAAAAGGGGGAAAAGGGCGAAGCCCCACCGCTCAGCCACCGCGCCACGACCGTCGGCGCAGGGCCGCCGCCGCTCCCCAGGTCGGCGCCGCCAACCATCGACCCCCCTTGCTTCTCCTTCCTCTTCCTCGACCCACGCGGGCACCCCAAAGGCCACCAAAACCCTAGCGCGCCTCCCTAGGCAGCGCCACCACCCAAGGACCCCGCCCAGTCAGGGCGCACCCCCCATTCTTCTCCAGCTCGACAGGATCGAACAACCACCGCCTCCAGCACCCTAGGACTCCTCTCCAGCGTGCTCCGCAGCCCCCAAGAGCACCTACCATTGACAGGCGCACCCCCTCACCACCTGGAATCCGCGAGCGCAGCCCCCTCCCTTTCGAACGCAATTTACAATAAGTTTTTTTATTTTATTTTATTTATGTAATGTAATTAAAAATATGATTTTTAGCTGCAATAACCTTGTTTTAAAGGTATTCGGTCTATAAGTATAAGCGTTGAATTTATTCTCAGTTTTAGAATTACAAAAATCAGAATTTTACATTATAAAATTAGGATTTTTAGAGATGAAAAGGTAGGGTTTTTATACATATAAAGTGATGATTTTTATCACATAAAGATGTGATTTTTACAAAGATGTAGGTATTAAAAATATGATTTTATAAGATGTAGGTATTAAAAATAAGATTTTTATATAATGTAGATAATAAAATTTTGATTTTTATAGTATAGAAAGAATAAAAATATGATTTATATATTATATAGATAGTAAAAATGTGATCTTTATGTATGTAGCGATAGGATAAATATATGATTTTAATATATGAAATGTCATTGTAAAAATGTGGTTTTTACTGTGAACAACAGGAAAAGATAGCGATGGTAACAACCAAATCCATACCATTCAGAAATAGGGAATGGCGGAGTGGAACCCTCAGTGAGAACTCCTCACTTTTATTTTTATTTCTAGTTGAAATATATACTAGGATGTAGACGGTGCTTAGCAGCACCCGACACCCGTCGTCCACAGACCATGGATGACTTGTTTGTTTGATTGCTGTGTTGTGAAATTTGATTGTGTGATATGGAATGAAATAAAATATTTTATAGTGGAAAATATTTTATAGTTAAATATATGATTTTTAACGTGTATATAAAATAAATAGTAATAAACAAATCGGACGATTTGTTTATATACACTGATTTGACTGATATTGATTGGGACGATAAATTTTACACATCGCCCAACTGCACACAAAAAATCTGTGTTTGTTGATTTGAAACCCCACATGGGTATTGGGATGATATTTGACATACACTAATCCCGATTGTTTAGTTATATGTCAATCGATGGGTTGATAGACTGTGTAAGCATTAATTATTGATATTTAATGCTTCTGCAGTTGTGTGGTGCACTCTGGATGATGGTTGATTATTTATCGTTGCTATTATATACATGTGTTGTTTGGAATCCATATAATTAACATTATATGGTAATTGGTTGGGCCTCATTCCAATTTGGAAAATAAGGAATATTATAAAATAAAAATTCATGTGTTGAATAGAAGAGAAAATTCATGTGTTGAATAGAATAAAAATTCATGTGTTGAAAAAAAAAATATTCATGTGTTGAATAGAATAAAATTCATGTGTTCAATAGAAGAGAAAATTCATGTGTTGAATAGAATAAAAATTCATGTGTTGAATAAAATAAATATTCATGCGTTGAATAGAATAAAAATTCATGTGTTGAATAGAAAGAAAATTCATGTGTGTTGAATAAAAATAAAATTCATGTGTTGAAGAAAATATTCATTTGTTGAATATAATAACGAAGTTATTGAAATATATAAAGCCGTGTAGATTAGATTGATGCCATTTTGACGTGAATGATATTTATATCGATTTTATTCATTTTTATAATGAATATAGAAAAGGAAGTGATTTCAAAATATAACGTTTTGAAAAAATTATCATTTATAGATTAATGATATGGAATATACAATTTTGATTCGAAATTGAATATGAAGTTGAAATCGTTTTGAAAACGAATTTAAAACGATTTATAAAATACATTTTAAAAAGGAAATCGACGAAGTATATATTATATATATATATAATATAATGGCCTGAATTGAACGCGCCGCGCTGCGGCAGTTCGCGAATTTCGACCATTGACTCTGAATGGATATTACGGGAGATCCGACCGTCGGATTCTCCTAAAACCGGAACCGTTGGGTTCGTATCGAAAAGAGCTTTCTAACGAATATTAGAAATTAGAAATCTAAACCGTTGGATTTGGAATTATGTCCAAATCAAATTTGGAAAAGGTCGATGTAAGTGCAGTTCGATGGCCGTTGATGGAAATCGACTGTACGGGCCTTGATAAAATTATTAAAATAGTAATAATTTGTGTAAAATCATAAGAAACGATTTGAGAAGAATTGGGATGAAAATTTCCATATTTGAAAAGATAAAAATAGATTTTTATCGAAATGAACTAATTTTGAACTAGAATTATAATTCCATTTTTAAAAATAATAATAATAAAGTGGATTTGAAATGGTTTTGAGAATAACCAGAATTCCCAATAATTGAAACGGAATGGATTTGAATCGAAATTGTCTTTGGAATATTTCGATGTTGGATCTCGTGATTATATAGATATTGTTACGGAAATTTGAAAGATATATTTATATCGTTATTTCCAATACGATATTTGTTGGTCGTAGAATTTGATATTGATTATAAGCCGATATATTTTCTATTCAGAGCCTTGTATTTAATATCAAATGGGATTTGGGTTTGTCGTGAATGGTGTCTTCATTAACACTGTTCTTAAACCCAGTTGAGAAAAAGATTAAATCTTTTTATTTAGATTTAATGAAGTGTACCAATTAAATGGTATTTAATTGGAATTGAATTTGAATTGATTTTTGGGTTTATCGTGAGCGGTGTTTTAAATAACACTTGTTCTTTAACCCGATAATTAATGGAATGTGATTTTGGGTTTATAGTGAACTGTGTTTTAAATGACATTGGTTCTTTAACCCATTTAAAGACAGGATGTGATTTCCCAAGTTAAATAATCATTGATAGTGATCATTGGGAAGATTAAAACCCGTGGAGTTTTAATGAATCTTTAATTAGATAGAAATGATCGAGAATGGAGTATCACCAGTTTTGCTCCACGCAATAGTTAAATCTTTAGATAGATTTGAACGTGAAATGGTAATTGAATTTACTGATAACACTGTGGTGTTAGATATGAAGTATTACCAGTTTTACTTCATGGGATGAATAGGTTGGGATTGGGAAAATAAAATAAATGATCACTTCGGTGTGGTTCGCTAATCCCGACTAGTTTGAATTGATATTCAAAAGAAGATTAAAGAATAAATTTAAAGAATTTATCTTTGATAAAATTAGTGGGAACCTGTCCCAAAATATAAGAATATTTGAATAAAAGAATATTCTGAATTGGAATGAGGCGTATGTTGTGTTTGTGTAACACTTGTTTATTATATACGCAAGTTATTCAGAAAGACCGGGTTTATCCCATTCTGAATAACTGATTCGACGTGGTATCGAGATGAAGACGGTGGTCGAAGACCGGAGGTCTTCACATCGTTTGGGTGATTATTGATGATCATGATTGGGTTGTATACCCAAGAGGAGGGAATCTGTTGGTGATCGTCCAGACGTACTTGGAGATCGATGGATATGCGAGGTACAAGGTGCCTCCTGTTTCGTTCAAACCCAGAACGAACTTGTATGGACTGTGTGTCTGACATTGGATTTTGCTCTGTGTTGATTGATCTCTATTAAATGTACATCTGCCTGGTAAAGGGGAATTCATTCCCTTCACCCTTCTCTGAGACGTATGGGATTAGAGGTTGTATATCGATGGACATCAGTCGCATGGTGTGAATTGCCTGTGTGGCATGCCTATGTGGCAATTGATCAAGGCTTCTGTTGAAAAGCAAAGTCTTGTGGTTGATGATCAAAGCACCGCCTGTGTGGCATAGCTTTGTGTAGCGTTGATTCGCGAGCCTCACACCCCGGTTGTGAACCAAAAACGGGAGAGGACCTCAGGGAGGGCATGTGTTTCCGTCTAGCTAGGGTGGTGTCAGTGGCCTACCAGCCCTGACATTTATATTACTTTCACCTATGTGGTTGTTGCTGTTGCGAGGCGCCTTGGATATATCAGTAACTATGTGGAGCCGATGGAGTCATTTGGCTCATTTACGCCCCAAAGGGCGCGAAAACGCAGTGTTCAGGCATGTTAATCCACATCGGTGGACCGGCCCTATCGCTCCAAAGGCTTTACTGAGTACTTGCCTAAGAAATGGGCTAGATTGTCTCGAATTCGGTAGAGGACTATCTTTTGCCCCGGTTCGCAGATGGAAATCCCACTTTCAAATACGTGATTTTACGGTTTTAATTGTAGAACTAGTATGCCGACATGATATATGGTACCCATGCCGTCTATGATTGATACTCATGATTGAAATTGTTTTGACACTATACCCTTATAGTAATAATAAAAGATGAAATTTAGCGTATTAAGCATTCTTTGGCTATTATAAGGTAAAACC
Organism: Allium sativum; assembly: GCA_030737875.1. Lineage (NCBI taxonomy): Eukaryota > Viridiplantae > Streptophyta > Magnoliopsida > Asparagales > Amaryllidaceae > Allium > Allium sativum. The sequence goes on from CM060923.1 coordinate 245,437,335, forward strand.
CTATCCACCGGCTTGTGTTGCATTGTGTGATGGCACCTGGTTCTTATAATAGCTTCATTGTTCTTTATTTAGCATTGCGCTGTTGTTTTATGCACTGGTATTCTTGGGAGGAAACCCGTTCCGTGTTATACGGCGTGGTCCCTTGATTTACCTAACTTTAAAATAAAGATTAGTAAGTGTTTTAGTTCTCACACCAGCCACATGACTGACTTGGAGTTTATTGTTTTAACCTAAACTCTGGGTGCCCTTATTTTCGACACGGGCAGCTAGTAGTTTTGGTTTTGTAGATTTATATTCACAGGATCCTGGTTTACAGCTGGAATGATATCCACAAAGCTTTGTATCCGTATATCTCCTTCAGTTGTGTATTGTATTATTTTCCGCTGCTATGTAATGTATTGTAATCTCTGATATTTTATGATGTGTAATATTGATTCATACTCTGTATGTTCTTGTATTCTGATGGAATTGTTGTAATTAACAATGAAATGTTCCTCTTTTTGTGTTTTGATTGGTCGTGTTCTCAAAACAATCAGGGGTTTCGAACGGTCTTGGTCGGTTTAGCGATCGATTCGGATTGAGCGAAATTCCTTTTCATCACATGACTGGTAGAATGGAATGTGATTATGGGTTTATCGTGAACGGTGTTTTAGATGACACTAGTCCTTTAACCCGGTTAAAGATATGATATTGATTTTTGGGAGGAATAAAACTAAGTGGAGTTTTAATGAATCGTTAATTAGATTGAAATGATCGAGAATGGAGTATCACCAGTTTTGCTCCAAAGCGATAGTTAAATCTTTAATTAGATTTGAACATGGAATGGTAGATAGTTTTACCGATAACACCGTGGTGTTAGATATGGAGTATTACCAGTTTTGCTCCGTGGGACGAATAGGTTGGGATTGGGAAATAAAATGAATGATTACTTCGGTGTGGTTCGCTAATCCCGACTAGTTTGAAATGATATTTAAAGGAAGATTAAAGAATAAATTTTAAAGAATTTGTCTTTGATAAAATTAATGGGATCCTCTCCCTAATAATGTGAATATTTGAATAAAAGAATATTCTAAATTGTAATTAGGCGTATGTTGTGTTTGTGTAACACTTGTTAATAAAATACGCGAGTTATTCGGAAAGATCGGTTCTATCCCATTCTGAATAACTTGATACGATGATTAGTCGAAGATGAAGACGGTGAATGAAGACCGGAGGTCTTCACCTCGTTTGGATAATTACTTATGATCTTGATTGGGATGTACACCCAAGAGGAGGGAATCAGTTGGTGATCGTCCATACGTACTTGGAGATCGATGGATATGCGAGGAATAAGGTTCCTCCAGTTTCTTTCAGACCCAGAACGGACTTGTAAATGGATGTCTGTCTGACATTGGATTTCATTCTATGTGATTGATATCGGTTGCATAGCGTGAATTGCCTGTGTGGCATGCTGAGATGCAAATGATCAAGGCTTCTATTGAAAAAGCAAAGTCTTGTGGTTGATGATCAAAGCACTGCCTGTGTGGCATAGCTTTGTGTATAACGTTAATTCGCGAGCCTCACACCCCGGTATGAACCAAAAATGGGAGAGGACCTCAGGGAGGACATGCATTTCCTTCTAGCTAGGGTGGTGTCAGTGACCTACCAGCCTTGACATTTATATTATTTTCACCTGTATGGTTGTTGGATTGCGAGGCGCCTCGGATATATCGGTGACTATGTGGAGTCGATGGAGTCATAGGACTCATTTACGCCCCAAAGGGCGGGGAAACGTAGTGTTCAGGCATTTTAATCCACATCGAGTGGACCGGCCCTGACGATCCAAGGGCTCACCTGTGTCTGGGTCCTGAGGCTCGGGCTAGAGAGGCTCGAATCGGTGAGGACTATCTTTTGCCTCGGTTCATAGATGGAAATCCAACTTCCCAATACGACATTTTGCGGTTTTAATTGTAGAACTAGTATGGCGACATGATATATGGTACCCATGCCGTCTATGGTTGATACATTTATATTTGATGTTGTTTTCTTCACTTATAGTAATAATAAAAGATGAAATTTCACGTATCATGCATTCTTTGGCTATTATAAGGGAAAACCCTATACTCCGGCTTGCGTTGCATTGTGTGATGGGACCTGGGTCTTATAATAGATTCATTGTTCTTTATTTAGCATTGCGCTGCTTGTTTTATGCACTGGTATTCTTGGGAAGAAACCCGTTCCGTGATATACGGCGTGGTCCCTTGATTTACCTAACTTTAAAAATAAAGAATAATAACTGTTTTAGTTCTCACACCAGTCACATGACTGACTTGGAGTTTATTGTTTTAACCTAAACTCTGGGTGCCCCTATTTTCCACATGGGCAGCTAGTAGTTTTGGTTTTGCAGATTTATATTCATAGGATTCTGGTTTACAGCTAGAACGATACTCGGAAAGCTCTGTATCTGCGTATTACTTTCAGTTGTGTTTTGTATTATTTTTCCGCTGCTATGTAATGTATTGTAATCTCTGATATTTATCAATTGTATATTATTTGTTTATACTCTGTATATTCTAGTAATCTGATGAAATTGTTGTAATTAACAATGAATTGTTCTTCTGTTTGTGTTCTGATGTGGCTTGTCCTCAAAGCAATCCTGGCTTTCCTTTACGGGGAAGTTCGGGTCGTTTCAGTTTGGTATCGGAGCTTTGGTTTACAAAGCTCGAGAACAAGACACATTAGAACTGAACGAAAGAATTCATCAGAAATCGGATTAGTAATATCCAATAAGAATAACTCGTTAGAGATGGGATCAGTAGTATCCTACAACAAGTGTGAAGAGTAGTGTTTTTAAAATAAAAATAGAAAACAAGCTTTGTTTTGAAAATTTAAATCAATTATTCGTATTTGAATATTTTTATATTGATTTGGACAATCCAGTATATAGAGATTTGAATATATGTCTGATCCACGTGTATTGAAGCCTCAAATATACTAGATAGATATAGAATCACACTTTAGTCGCCCGGAGATGATTCTGATGATGCCACGGCGTCATCAGCATTTGTATTCAAGTCTCGAAAGTGGGATGTTTATATATTTCCATTAGACTGGTGTGAGAACCAAAACTAGATAGGGCTTACTGTTGTGAATTGGCATCAAAAACATGATTTTCTATATATGTATCAAAATTATGAATTTGAAACATTAATTCACTAATTGATTGATGGTTGTGTTATATGATTATTTGTTATCTAATAAAATCATTATGTGAAGGAACGACATATATAACCAAATTGTACCAAATATGGAACTGGCTTGAGAATTGTTTGGAATTATATGCTACGTTGAACAGGTCATAGCAGGGAAGCTAAGCAGAGGAATAAAATTGTTTGCCCGACAAATAGGTACATGTTTATTTTATTTCTTGGGGTTTTTGATGATTTTATGAGCCGATTGGCTAGCCGCTTGGCTGTTTCTATTTCTTTTTGGATTGGGGAGGCCTGCATGGCAATTTCATGATTTTCCCGATGCTCCCGTGCAGGGGAGGTTATGGCGAATTTTTTCAAAAAATTAGGGTGTTAGCCAAATTTTTGAAAAAATTGAAAAGTTCTTAGAAACTGAAAAGTTGAAGAACTTAAGCCATAATTAAAATAATGAAAGTTGAGTTGATTTGTAAAACAACTTTCAGCTTCGTTCCTTTTCGGGGACGAAAACTTTTAAGTGGGGGAGATTGTAATAACCCGGAAATCCGAGCCAATTTAAAATTTTTATTTTGGCAATTTTAATAAATTTTGAACATTTAAAATGATTTATTTTAAATAATAACGACAAGAAGTTTATTTTGAATAGAATTAGAATGTACATATTTATATAGATCGACGTTAGAATATAAATATTTATTTTTAATTATAAAAGGAACTGAAAATGGCGCGGTAGTTTGAAAATTCGATTTCAATATTCAAATGAATGTACATATTTCAAAATAAACCGGATTTTAGCGAAACCAAAAATATTAGAATCTATTTGAAAATATCTTTCCAACGAATCTGAAAAATCAAAATTTCATAGCGGGAATAAAAAGTTATGTCCAGTTGAAAATTCAGAATAGTCGCTATGGAAATATAAAAGCCCTTGAAAATGGAAATTTTGCAAACGACCTCTGTTTTCGACGAAACCACTTTTGTTGGATCCGGGGTGTTAAATTATTGCTAGATTCCAAAATTCATAATTTTCTGTATCAATATGTGAGCATGGAGAAGTTAAATGTGTTCTAACAGTTTCAGTCAATTTCGATCGACCTAGAAATGGCCATTTTTCTAACGGTCTCAGAATTCGACAAAATTTGCTTTGTTAGGACCGTATCGTCAATTCGAAGCTAGAAATAATTTTCTGTAATTTTTAGAGTCCGTATGTGGCCCTGATAAATTGAAATGTACGTTTGAATTGAATATATATAGATGTATATTTTAATATAAAACGAACACTGATCGAAACTTGAGAACTGGCTTATGATACATATCCCATTGTGTTCGGAATAGGGGTATTACGCTATAGGCGACAGTCGTTGGGTCTCGTTTGTTGGACGAATGAAAAGTCAACATTTCTGAATTGAAATAAAATAAAATAATAAATATATATTCTCCTACCCCATCTTTTTATTCCTTCAGCTCAGAAATTAAACAAGATTCCCCCTTTTTACAAAACCCGCCGCACCAAGCCCTAGCCGCCACTACCCCTCGTCGCTGCCCCCTGTAACAACCCGGAAATGCGAGCCAATTTAAAAATTTTATTTTGGAAATTTTAGTGAATTTTGAATATTTAAAATGAATTATTTTAAATAATATCGGCGAGAAATTTATTTTGGATAGGAATAGAACGTATATATTTATATAGATCGTCGTTAGAATTTAAATAATTATATATAATTATAAAAGGAATTGAAAATGGCGCGGTAGTTCGATAATTCGATTTCAAACTTCAAATGAATGTACCGGGTGCAAAATAAACCGGATTTTAACGAAACCAAAAATAATTGAATCCATTTGATAATATCTTTCCAACAAATCCGAGAAATCGAAATTTCGTAGCGGGAATCAAAAGATATGTCCAGTTGAAAATTCCGAATAGTCGCTATGGAATTCAGGCCCATAAAAATAGCCATTTTGCAAACGACCTCGGATTTCGACGAAACCACTTTTGTTGGATCCGCGATGTCAAGTTATTGCTAGGTTTCAAATTTCATAATTTTTCGAATCGTGGAAAAGGAAAACGCGTTTGATTAGTTTCAGTTGATTTTAATCGATTGGAAAATGGCTATTTTTTGAACGGTCTTAGAATTCGACGAAATTAGTTTTGTTAGGACCGTATCGTCAATACGAAGCTATAAAATATTTTTCTGGAATTTATTGAGTTAGTATGTGACCCTAGTAAATTGAAATGCACGTTCAAATTCAATATATGGAGCTATATGTGGATTTTGACGAAAACTAATTGAAACATCCTGCGATACATATCCCATTGTGTTCGGAATGAGGGTAATTAGCTGGGGACGACAGTCGTTGGATTCGATTCGGACTTAGAATGAAAAGTGACTTCAGAGAACATTAAATAATTAAATATATATTATATTATATTATAAAAATCTTCCTTTATCCCCCCCCCCTTTCGATACATATCCCTCCGTTCATATCCCTCCGTTCATATCAGAGGAATTGTAAATGGATTGTGTGTCTGACATAGGATTTTATTCTGTGTTGATTGATCTCTATTAAATATACATCTGTTTGGCGGCGGAGAATTTATTCTCTTGCTTAACGCCCTTTTCTGAGACGTACGAGCTCAGAGGTTGTATATCGATGGACATCAGTCGCATGGGGTGAATTGCCAGTGTGGCACGCGTAAGTGGCAATTGATCAAGGCTTCTGTTGAAAAGCAAAGTCTTGTGGTTGATGATCAAAGCACGGCCTGTGTGGCGCAGCTTTGTGTATAACGTGAATTCGCGAGCCTCAAACCCCGGTATAAGTCAAAAACGGGAGACGGACCGCTGGGAGAGCACCACGTGTCTTTCTAGCTATGGTGGTGTCAGTGACCTACCAGCCCTGACATTTATATCTACTTTTCACCTGTGTGGTTATTGGAATGCGAGGCGCCTCGGATATAGGTCTGTAAGGACCGAGAAACGTGTGTTCAGGAATTGCCAATCCTCAAAAGTAAGAGAGGACCGACCCAGCCGATTCCAAGGACCGCTGTGTGTGATCCTGGGACATTTGCTAGAGTGTCTTGAACGGAGAGGAGCTTGCCCCTTGCCTCGACTCATGACGGAAATCCAATTTCCAATACATGACTTGCAGTTTTATTTGTAGAGCCTAGTATGGCGACATGATATATGGTACCCATGCCGTCTATGATTAATATTTATGATTGAAATTGGTTTGACACTATACACTTATAATAGTATCAAATGATTTGTTTTAAACGTACCAATCATGTTTGGCTATTATAAGGGAAAACCCTATCCTCCGGCTTGCGTTGCATTGTGTGATGGGACCTGGGTCTTATAATAGCTTCATTTTTCCAAAGAGCATTGCGATGTTTTGATATATGCACTAGTATTCTTGGGAGGAAACCCTTTCCGTGTTATACAGCGTGGTCCCTTGAATTACTATCTTTTAAAGTAAAGTTTTAAATAACTGTTTTAGTTCTCACACCAGTCACATGACTGACCTGGAGTTTATTGTTTTAACCTAAACTCTGGGTGCCCCTATTTTCCACACGGGCAGCTAGTAGTTTTGGTTTTGCAGATTTATATTCACAGGTTCCTAGCTTACAACTGCAATGATATCCGGAAAGCTCTATATCCGTATATCTCTCTCTAGTTGTGTTTTGTATTATTTCCGCTGCGATGTATTTAAATGTAATCTAAATCTCTGATATTTTCTTTGTAATATTTATTCATACTCTGTATATTCTTGTATTCTGATGGAATTGTTGTAATAAGCAATGAAATGTTCTTCTGTCTTCGTTCTATTATGTCTTGTCCTCAATTCTATCCGTGCTTTCCTTCACGGGGAAGTTCGGGTCATCTCACCCCCCCTCTACGCGTCGTGCAGTCGAAGTGGCGCAGCCACCAAGCCTCCCCCCGATTGCCTCTCCCTCCTCCTCTTTTCTTCTCTGACGCAGCCGCCACGGACACCCCCACACTTAGCTCCACCGCGCTGACACCCCTTCGCGAGCCCCACCTCAGCAAACTCCGGCGCCCCAATGACCAGATCGCGAGCCTTTCGCCCCCCCTCTCCGTAAGTATTTAACCTCCTTTGATTTTTTTCATAACAATAGAGAGGATTTTTATATGATAAAATATAGGATTTTTAAAACAGAAAATATATGATTTTTATTTGTTAATGATGAGATCTTTATTTCGTTTAAAGTTTTGATTTTTAAATTATAAAGTTTTGATTTTTATTTATATAAAGCTTAGATTTTTAACATTGTAAGACGAGATTTTTAACATATAAAAGGAATGATTTTTAACATATAAAAAGGAATGATTTTTAACATATAAAAGATTTGATTTTTTATGTTAGTAAAGATAAGATTTTCAACATTTAAAAAATTCGATTTTTATATACGTGAAGATATGATTTTTGTTGTTCAAGCGGTAAGGTAAAAATGTGATTTTAATTGTGTGAGGAGCGTCATAAAAATATGATTTTTATAATGAATATCATATAAAGATGAGGTTTTTGTTTTCATGAATATCGTATGAAAATGAGATTTTTATTTATATGGATACCATATAAAAATTTGATTTTTATATATATGAAGTAGCGATAAAAATTCGATTTTTACATATATGAAGTGGCGATAAAAATTCGATTTTTTATATATGAAGTGGAAATGAAAATATGATTTTTATGTACATGTAGTGGTAATAAAAATGGGATTTTTACTATGAACAGCGGGAAAAGATCGCATTGAAATTTTTGGGCAAATTCGCACCGTTCAGAATTAAAGAATGACGGAGTGGAACCCCAAGGTGAGAACTTCTCACTTTAATTCTTGTTTTCTAGTTATAAATATATACTAGGATGTATACGGTGCTTAGCAGCACCCGACACCCGTTGTGCACAGACCATGGACGACTTGTTTGATTTTGTTGTGTGGTGAAAATTGATTGTGATGTGGAATGAATGGAAATATATTCATGTGTTGAAATAATTTATTTATGGTTAAAAATATAAATTTAACGTGAATGTGAATAAATAAATATTCATTTACAAATCGAACGATTTGTTTATGTACACCAATTTGAAGGATATTGAATGGGACGATAAATTTTACACATCGCCCAACTGCACAAATAAAAATTTGTGTTTGTTCACTGAAACCCCACACGAGTATTGGGATGATATTTGACGGACACAAATCCCGATTGTTTAGTTGTATGTCAATCGATAGGTTGACAGACAGTTGTGTGGTGCACTTTGGATAATGGTTGATTATTTATCATTGCAATTATATACATGTGTTGTATAGAATCCATATAAATAACATTATATGGTAATTGAGTGGGTCTCATTCCACTTTAGAAAAAAAATTATATTCATGTGTTGAATAAACAAAAATAGTCATGTGTTGATAATACTCATGTGTTGAGAATATTCATGTGTTGAAAATATTCATCTGTTAAACGAAATATTTTATACAATAGAATTCACATTTTTATTGTAAGTAAGAATTAATAAATATTCATGGAATAAAATATATATTCAATGTGTTAAAGAAAATATTCATTTGTTGAATAGAATGACGAAGTAATTGAAATATATAAAGCCGTGTTGATTAGATTTGCGCCATTTTGACGCGAACGATATTTATATCAATTATATTCTTTTTTATAATGAATATGGAAAAGGAAGTGATTTCAAAATCTAATATTTTGAAAATATTATCATTCATATATTAATGATATGGAATATTCAATATTGATTTAAAATTGAATATGAAGTTGAAATCATTTTTAAAACAAAGTTAAAATGATTTATAAAATACGTTTTGAATTAAAATCGATGAAATATATAATATATATATATATATATATATTATATATATTAATGGCCTGAATAGAACGCACCGCGACCATTAGCGAATTTCGACCATTGGCTTCGAATGGACGTTACAGGAGATCCGACTGTCGGATTCTCCTAAAACCGGAACCGTAGGGTTCGCATCGAAAAGATCTTTCTAACGAATATGAGAAGTTTGAAATGTAATGGTTGGGTTTGGAATTATGTCCAAATCAAATTTGGAAAGGGTCGTTGTAAGTGCAGTTCGATGGCCGTTTATGGAAATCGACTGTACGGGCCTTGATAAAATTATTAAAAATATCAATAATTTGTCTAAAATCATAATAAATGAATTGGAAAGAATTAGAATGAAAAATTCCATGGTTGTAACGATAAAAATATATTTTTATCGAAATGAACTAGTTTATAACTGGAAATCGGTAAAGATGAATGGTTTCCTGGGTATTGATTTGATGTTAGCTTTGGCCTTCGAGGTTAATATTTGGGGAATAGTTCTCTTATTAATTTACAGTTAGAGATAGGTAGAATGGAATGTGATTATGGGTTTATCATGAACCGTGTTTTAGATGACATTGGTTCTTTAACCCAGTTAAAGACAGGATATTGATTTTTGGGGAGTTTTAATGAATCTTTAATTAGATTGAAATGATCGAGAATGGAGTATCACCAGTTTTGCTCCAAAGCGATAGTTAAATCTTTAATTAGATTTGAACGTGAAATGGTAGTTAGTTTTACCGATAACACTGTTGTGTTTGATATGGAGTATTACCAGTTTTGCTCCATGGGATGAATAGGTTGGGATTGGCAAATAAAATAAATGATTACTTCGGTGTGGTTCGCTAATCCCGACTAGTTTGAAATGATATATATCAAAGGAAGATTAAAGAATAAGTTTTAAAGAATTTATCTTTGATAAAATTAATGGGAACTTTTCCCTAATAATTTTAATATTTGAATAAAAGAATATTCTGAATTGTAATGAGGCGTATGTTGTGTTTGTGTAACACTTGTTTACAAAATACGCGAGTTATTCGAAAAGACCGGGTCTATCCCATTCTGAATAACTGATACGACGATTAGTCGAACATGAAGACAGTGGTTGAAGACCGGAGGTCTTCACATCGTTTGGATAATTATTGATGATCTTGATTGGGATGTACACCCAAGAGGAGGGAATCAGTTGGTGATCGTCCAGACCTACTTGGAGATCGAAGGATATGCGAGGAATAAGGTTCCTCCGGTTTCGTTCGGACCCAGAACGGACTTGTAAATGGATGTGTGTCCGACATCGGATTTCATTCTGTGTGATTGATATCGGTTGCATAGCGTGAATTGCCTATGTGGCATGCTGAGATGCAAATGATCAAGGCTTCTGTTAAAAAGCAAAGTCTTGTGGTTGATAATCAAAGCACCGCCTGTGTGGCATAGCTTTGTGTATAACGTTTATTCGCGAGCCTCACACCCCGGTATGAACCAGAAACGGGAGAGGACCTCAGGGAGGTCATGCGTTTCCTTCTAGCTAGGGTGGTGTCAGTGACCTACCAGCCCTGACATTTATATTATTTCACCTGTGTGGTTGTTGAATTGCGAGGCGCCTCGGATATATCGGTGACTATGTGGAGCCGATGGAGTCATAGGACTCATTTACGCCCCCAAAGGGCGGGGAAACATAGTGTTCAGGCATTTTAATCCACGTCGAGTGGACCGGCCCTGACGATCCAAGGGCTCACCTGTGTCTGGGTCCTGAGGCTCGGGCTAGAGAGTCTCGAATCGGTGAGGACTATCTTTTGCCTCAGTTCATAGATGGAAATCCAACTTCCAAATATGACATTTTGCAGTTTTAATTGTAGAACTAGTATGGCAACATGATATATGGTACCTATGCCGTGTATGATTGATACATTTATATTTGAAGTTGTTTTCTTCACTTATAGTAATAATAAAAGATGAAATTTCACGTATCAAGCATTCTTTGGCTATTATAAGGGAAAACCCTATCCTCCTGCTTGCGTTGCATTGTGTGATGGGACCTGGGTCTTATAATAGCTTCATTGTTCTTTATTTAGCATTGCGCTGCTTGTTTTATTGCACTGGTATTCTTAGGAGGAAACCCGTTCCGTGATATATGGCGTGGTCCTTTGATTTACCTAACTTTAAAAATAAAGAATAATAACTGTTTTAGTTCTCACACCAGTCACATGACTGACTTGGAGTTTATTGTTTTAACCTAAACTATGGGTGCCCCTATTTTCCACATGGGCAGCTAGTAGTTTTGGTTTTGCAGATTTATATTCACACGATTCTGGTTTATAGCTGGAATGATACTCAGAAAGCTCTGTATCCGTGTATTACTTTCAGTTGTGTTTTGTATTATTTTTCCGCTGCTATGTAATGTATTGTAATCTCTGATATTTATCAAATGTATATTATTTGTTTATACTATGTATATTCTTGTAATCTGATGAAATTATTGTAATTAACAACGATATGTTCTTCTGTTTGTGTTCTGATTGGCTTGTCCTCAAAGCAATCCGGGCTTTCCTTTACGGGGAAGTTCAGGTCATTTCAGGTATTTTATTTACCTCTCAGACCTTGACCGACAACGTTTTTATCTTGAGATAGACAAAAGCTTGTAATACCCACAGCTCGATTTAAAACTCATCTTTTATTCCATTTCTTACATTTGGAAATTTATTTCCAAATTGCTCGATGAAAATTTCTTCACTATATATATAAATGTTGTTTATAAATTAACTTTCTTATTTAAACAACTTCTATTTTAATAACATGTTTGAAATCCACTCCTGTTTTGGAATATTTTATTTTTCTAATTTATATGTATATATATATATAATATGAAATCCATGTTCATATTTAAATTTTAGTTTCTATTCAATATAAATCCAATATTCTATATTGAAATAATTTATTAGTTTTGTAAATTTGATACGGTCAAATTCTAATCATAAATCCATATGGATTAATTTCAATTCATTTTACATTTCGAACATCGGAATAAATTTCATCGTTTCCTTTCTGAAACGATTCCAAATTATAGATCCCCTCTTTAAATTTCATACTTGAATTTGAATTTATAAATTATCCATCGGGAATTTCCCTTCTTTATTTATAAACATCGCTTATAAATTTCATTTCAGGTTTTTTTTAATAATGAAACTAGCTTCTATTTCCAATTTCCACTTCAAAAATAAATTTTCCTTTTTAAATTCATATTTTATATTAAATTCTCATATTATCAAATGGTAATATTTCTCTTCATTTACAAGCATCATTTATAAATTCCATTACTTGTTTAAATATTTAAACAAGTTCATATTTCAAATCTTATTTGAAATTCAATTCTCATTCTGGAATTTTTTTTCTTTTTCCTTTTAAAATCAGAATTGAATTTAAAAATCTAATATTATCAATGATAACAATATTTATAATTTCAGCTACATGTTTTTATTATTTAAATAAGATAATATCTCACAATCCATTCGAAATTCCATTTCCATTTCGAAAAGTAATTTTTCCTTTTTAAATCCAAAGATCCTCTTCGATATTTTTAAATATAATATCTAGTGCCAATGATATTCTAATATCTAACACACAAATCACCCATTTAATTCACACGTCACATACATATATAAATATGTAAACAATAGTAAATAAATTTGAGGAATCCGGTTGGATTCCTCCAACCAGTTTTTCCTGCATCCACAGATGTTATTAACAACAATAATAATACCAATCCTGCTTCAAGACAGGATATCGTGGTATGAAGGTCATCCACTAATATATCGTGGGGCGCTAGTGTCATCCGGTAATAATACTGCGGGCATTCGCTAATAGTATTACGGGAAATATCCAATATATATATAATAGCAACAACCAGCAAGCCAAAATAACTAATACATATATATATATATATATATATATACACACACATACATACATACATACATACATACATATATATATATATAACCATAATTCATCAATAACAGCAATGCAACGAAAACAGCCAACAATTTATTTTTAATGAAAAAAATAAATTTTAAGTGAGATCACTCACCTTGATTCTCGTCGTATTTTTTTTCCTTGTAAAATCCTGTATTGTCACAGCTGTGAACCTACTTGAGTCATCTTGAATGTATTTATCTTGCCATTACGATTATTAAATCCTGACATCATACAATATAATATATATGCATTATGATTTGATAAAATTTAAATACTTATCAACTTGTTAACAAAAATTTTATTAAAATTTTAGTTTACCTTAATCTTCGACATACTCTTTCTTTAACTCGAGAAAAATTCCTTCAAACTCCCGAGTCAACCCAGACCTCCTATAACTGCCACCATGGCATTATAAGTCTATAATCAGGTCAATGCTTTCTCTTTTCCACAGCAGTAAAAGCACTAATTGATCAACTAACTCAGCAGGTTTACCCTTTCCCATGTTGTATGCTTGCATTCCAAATATTTGGAGAAGCCGCTCTCCCCTCTTCCAGTTTTCGCTACATAGGAGGAGCTCAACACCATTTCCAACAATTTTCTTTTCTCATAAGATTCCCTAAACCTGAATTCTAACATTACTCCAAATTGTCAAACTCCCAGGAATTGGAATTGCACCAACTAAGGACACGCTCGCACCTAATCAGAACCCCATCTGTAGTTCAACACAACTTCGACGAACCCAGAACTCCAAAATCACAAAGGCAAACTCCTTCCGTCAATCATCATTTTAGACCCAAACTCCCCCAATAACCATCGACTACTCTCCCTCAATAATCACAGCTCGAATACCAGTATTATCACCAAATCGCAGGCATCACCCCATCAAACCATCGCTCATCTAAAATGAATTCATCGATCAAACTACAGACTTCATCATTTCTTATCACCACGCCAAACCACTAATCAACATCCGAACCCCTATCCAGACACGTCTCTAGCCATCATTGGCGGTTCCACTTACAGGGCGATGTTGTCTAGACATCGAACCCTTTAAAAATTACATAGTATAATCTCCTTTGCCCTACGATTCGATTTCACACTCGATGAACGGCTGCCCCAAAATCGAACTTCGGCTTTTCCCTTTTAAAACGCGACATTGAAACCCTAGCTAGCTGTCGAACTAGGTCTTCGAGGTGATGGATAATATCGCGATTTTCATTTCTTTTTTTACATGGAGGAATGGTTTCGGTGACTAGAAGAAAAGAAATGAAGAGTGAGGACTTGAATCTGGTTTTAGCAATTGGAACAATGAAGTGATGAGCTCGATTTTATATTGGATTTGATTTTCGGTTGTAAGGACTGAAGAGGGAATGGTTTGAGTTGGTTTCGGGTGTGGAACGGAAAACAAAGGTAATGGATTTATACAGAGCGAACAGAAGACATAAGTACTATGCCATTAATTCGTTGTTACTTTGATATCGAAGGAAGTAGACAATATTTTCATCTTGAGGAAAGGAAGTGTCTGCGTGATTAAATAAAGTGTTAAGGCATTGTCTGTACTTACGATAGATGATATGATTTTGTTTTTATTAAAAACTAAAATATCTCGCGGTCCGTTAATTCGAAACCCCAAACTGTTATTCAACCGTAACGACCGATGCTCTTATATTACAGCGTTATTCTGAACTCCACGAACTAATTCTGGAATTTAATTTGACTGTATAATAGAGATAACAACGTAAATTAACGATTTAAATTAAACTTGATTTAAAATATAATCGATTTCAAACAATTAAATTCTTCAAAAATAAATAATTATTATCGTTTTAATTCAATATATAGAATTTGAATTATTTTGATTCAGTTTTAAATTGTTGTCAATCTCGTATTACGACGATTCAACAACATCGATATTAAATTATATATAAATTATTTAATCGATAAATTCAATATAAAAATCCACTTATTATTCCAATCCAACATTTAAAATAAATTTAGATATTCAGTAAAAATCATTTAAAAACCTGGGACGTTACATTCCTTCCCCCTTAAAAGAATTTCGTCCCCGAAATTACTAAGGCAGAAGAAATGGTTACTTCTTAAAAGCCCACTTTGTTATAACTTTGTGTTTCATACTTCTACAATTTTAGTTCTAACAACACCTTTGATTTTCATTCATATGCATTCAAATTGATTCAAATTAATTTACTTCGATCCATTTAACTTGCTTAAGTTAAATTTTAAATTCCAGAATTCAAATACTCGGTTTTTATTTCAAATTCTTTTGAAATCATAAAAAATATACACATATATTTATAACCATATCAAATTCAAAACATTTGAATTTCCCAAAACAACTTGTTTTCCAAAAATAAATTCTCAAATTCCAAATTTCACTATGGTAGCAATCCATCACTTAGAACTTGAAAATGAACACTGATGAAGGTGCGCTTCATCATCGGAATTATTTTCCAGCGACCGAAGTGAATTCGATGCTTTATTACTTTCAAAAATCCATTCAAAATGAATTTTTTTATTCAAAATCATTCCAAAACATAGCCATATTTTTTAGAAAATATTTTTCGAACATACGGGATTTAAATTCCAAATTTTAGTTTCAATCTAATTTTAATTCATCTCATTTGTACATGTTATTCATATACAAATTCTATTTGATTATATATATAACCATTCCAATTTTATAATCTCATTTGATTATAATCTCAGCCAATACATCCATATATAACTTTAGAAAATTATTACATTTATATCAAAATATAATTTTTGGTAAAATTATTTCATTTACCCAACTTTTAAAACATACTGTGTCGAATTAATCTGCTCAAGTGTTTAGAAACACCTATCGATACAGTTGTACTTCCTGTATCGACCAGTATTTATAAACCACTTCCCAAACCAATCAACACAATATAGAACAGTTTTTATTTTAACTTACAAATATGCTCTCTCGTATATACACTCAACTCATTCTAGGGCACTACTGATCCTATATCTAATGAGTAAACCCCCATCAAAGCCTAGGTGTTCGCTCAACCTAAGCTCTGATACCAACTGTAATGGCCCGCAAATCCATACTGTCTGAGCTGACTAATACAACATACGTCCAACTCAAATAATACAGAAATACGAGTCATTAGGGTTAAAGAAAATAGAAAAGATAGCAAATGAACAAAAATAACAATATAGAACCTCACAGCGGAACAAATAAAATATATTATATAACATAACTTTGAAAAACAAATTTGTTTTGTATACACATACGATATCAGAGTATAACATAACATTTGATACAACGGAAATAACTCTAAATAACTAACAGTGAAGCCTCCTGCTCCAAGCTCCTCCAAGTGTATGTGTAACGCCTAAAACACTTGATTGCCCATACAAATTTGGGCACCCAAGAGTTTAGGAAAAAAACAAATAAACTCTGGGTCAGTCAAGGGACTGGTGTGATGTAATAACCCGGAGATTCTGGGCCAGTTTAAAATTTTTATTTTGGCAATTTTAGCGAATTTTGATTATTTAAAATGAATTATTTTATATAAAATCGACGAGAAAATTTATTTTGAATATAATTAGAACGTATATATTATATACGTCGTCGTTAGAATATAAATATTTATATATAATTATAAAAGGAATTGAAAATGGCGCGGTAGTTCGATAATTCGATTTCAAACTTCAATTGAATGTACCGGGTGCAAAACAATCCGGATTTTAGTGAAACCAAAAACATTAGGATCTATTCGAGGATATCTTTCCAACGAATCCGAAAAATCAAAATTTCATAACGGGAATCAAGAGATATGTCCAGTTGAAAATTCTGAATAGTCGCTATGGAATTCAGGCCCTTAAAAATGGGAATTTTGCAAGCGACCTCGGATTTCGACGAAACTACTTTTGTTGGGTCCGTGATGTCAAAATATTGCTAGGTTTCAAATTTCATAATTTTTCGAATCAATATGTGAGCATGGCAAAGGAAAACGCCTTTGACAAGTTTCAGTTGATTTTAATCGACTGGAAAATGGTCATTTTTCCAACGGTCTCAGAATTCGACGAAACTAGTTTTGTTAGGACCGTATCGTCAATACGAAGCTAGAAAATATTTTTCTGGAAATTTTCGAGTTAGTATGTGACCCCGGTAAATTGAAATGCGCGTTCAAATTCAATATATAGAGTTATATGTTGATTTTAACGGAAACTGATCATAACGATCGAATCAGCCTGCGACACATATCCCATTGTGTTCGGAATGGGGGTAATTAGCTATGGACGACAGGCGGTGGGCCTCGTTTCGAGGTCGAACTAAAAAGTCAACTTTTTGAATTAAATAATAATAAAAAAATATCCTTCTCTCTTCCTTTATTTCTCTCTGGCCCCCCCTCTCGTTTTCATTAGTTCAGAAAGAAGAAAAAAAAAGAAGGGAGAAAATCGAAAACCGCCCGTCGATCCCCGATTCCGTCACCTCCTCCGTCCAGTCGCGCGCCGCCCGCCTTCCACTACCTCCTGCGACCTCGTCCTCCTCTCCCGATTGAAAACCCTACCCCCTCGCGCTAAAATCGTCCGTCGCTACTCTGTTAATCGCAAGCACCCATCGCCGACGCCACCTCCTCCGTTCTCTTCCTCCTCGCTTCAGCGAATCCGCCCCTCCCCTCCCTCTGAAAAATACAGTAAGTTTTCTTGCTTTTTAATTGATTTTAAAAACTGATTTTAATTGATTTTAAAACTGATTTTAATTGATTTTCAAAACTGATTTTATTTGATTTTCAAAACGGATTTTTAGTGACAAAAGATTCGATATATATCGTAGCAAATAAACCTTTTTATATAGGTTAAAAATATATGATTTGGTGGAATAAAAATATGATTTTTCATAGAAGAAGAATACGATTTTTAATTAGGAAAAAAAATCATCTTTATATATGTAGCAAAATAAAAATGTGATTTTTATGGTGATGAATTTGAAAAGGCGAAATCTTTATATAGAAAATAGTGATGTAAAAATAGAATTTTTATCTATATAGTAGCGAAGTAAAAATTCAATTTTTATATATTGAATAGCGAAGTAAAAATTCGATTTTTATATATTGAATAGCGAAGTAAAAATTCGATTTTTATATATTGAATAGCAAAGTAAAAATTCGATTTTTATATATTGAATAGCAAAGTAAAAATTCGATTTTTATATATTGAATAGCAAAGTAAAAATTCGATTTTTACATATGTAGAGAATACGGGCAACGAAGATGACTAAAAGGCGAGAACGATGAAGATTTCTACTAATGAAGTGTCGTGGAGTTGGGATAGCTATCTATGAGAATTTCTCACTCTTCAATTTCTTTTTCTAGTTATATATATATATATATATATATATATATATACTAGGATGTAGATGGTGTTTAGTAGCACCCGACACCCGTCGTCCACAGACCATGGACGGCTTGTATGCTTGTTTGTTTGATTTTGATGTGAAGTTGATTGTGTGTTGTGATGTGAAATCGATAATAAAATAATATATATATTGAAGGTGAAAATAATATATATTGAAGGTGAAAATATCGTATATATTGAAGGTGAAAATATCGTATATATGAAATGTGAAAACGATGTATATATGAAAATGAAAACGAATTCGACTTGAATTGAATAGAAAATGAATTCGAATTGAATTGAATAGAAAATGAAAACGAATTCGACTTGAATTGAATAGAAAATGAATTTGAATTGAATTGAATAGAAAATGAAAACGAATTCGACTTGAATTGAATAGAAAATTAATTCGAATTGAATTGAATAGAAAATGAAAACGAATTCGACTTGAATTGAATAGAAAATGAATTCGAATTGAATTGAATAGAAAATGAATTCGAATTGAATAGAAAACGAATTCGAATTGAATTGAATATAAAATGAATTCGAATTGAATTGAATTGAATAGAAAACGAATTCGAATTAAATTGAATAGAAAACGAATTCGAATTGAATTGAATATAAAATGAATTCGAATTGAATTGGATTGAATAGAAAACGAATTCGAATTGAATTGAATAGAAAACGAATTACAATTGAATTGAACAGGAAACGAATTCGAATTGAATTGAATTCAATTGAAAACGAACTGAAATAGAATTGAAATCTAATAGAAATGAATGTAAAAAGAATTTATGAGGAAGAATTCAATTTTGATTTGAATTGAAATGGAAGTTGAAATTGTTTTTTTGAAACAAATTTAAAACGATTTATAAAATTCGTTTTAAATAGGAATCGACGAAATATATATTATATATATTATATAATGGCCTGAATAGAACGCGCCGCGCCGCGGCAGTTCGTGAATTTCGACCATTTATTTCAAACGGACATTACGGGAGATCCGACCGTCGGATTCTCCTAAAACCGGAACCATTGTGTTCGTATCGAAAAGAGCTTTCTAACGAATATGAGAAATTCAAAATCTAACGGTTGGATTTGGAGATACGTCCAAATCAAATTTGAAAAGGTCGCTGTAATTGCAGTTCGATGGCCGTTGATGGAAATCGACTGTACGGACCTTGATAAAATTATTAAAAATAGTAATAATTTGTGTAAAATCATAAGAAATGATTTGGGAAAAATTGGGATGAAAAACTCCAGATTTGAAAAGATAAAAATAGGTTTTTATCAAAATGAACCAGTTATTAACTAGAAAAATAATCCAATGGTTAAAAATAAATAAATTAGATTAGATTTAAATTGAAATTATCTTTGGATATTTTTGATATTGGGTTCCGTGATTATACAGATATCGTGACGGGAATTTGGAAGATATCAATATCGTTATTCCCGATATGATATCTGTTGGTTTCAGGATTTGATGTTGAATATAAGTCGATACTATCTCTATTCAAAACCTTATATTTAATGTCAAATTTGATTGATTGATTGTTTGGATTGTGCTCGACCAGTTTATGAGCAAAATATACTTTTACATTTAGCATTGGGTTGGGTTGAAAATATCAGTGTGCTAACGCCTTGTGAAACACTTCACGATTTGACGATAAGGTGTTTAGCGATGTTGTGTCCATTTCAAATTTAATGAATGATTGTGAAATGATATTTTTCTTAAGTAAAAAGAAATGTATTCCCGATTTTGGACAGGGAATGTTTTATAAAATTGTTTTATAAAACAGAAAGGATTTCGAGGCCCAAAACCCGATGATTTCTAAAATGATTTAGAAGTGTATTATATGTTACATTGTGGTTCATCGCATATTCGATTAGTTGCTATTGATG
This sequence comes from Allium sativum, assembly GCA_030737875.1. Classification (NCBI taxonomy): domain Eukaryota; kingdom Viridiplantae; phylum Streptophyta; class Magnoliopsida; order Asparagales; family Amaryllidaceae; genus Allium; species Allium sativum. The sequence continues at coordinate 245,457,662 of CM060923.1, forward strand.
ATGTATCTGTTTGGTGGCGGAGAATTTATTCTCTTGCTTAAAACCCTTCTTTGAGACGTACGAGCTCAAAGGTTATGTGATTAATAGTGACTGATCATATGTGCGAATTACTGATGTGAAGTACTATATTTTGAAAGTACTTGTGATTATTATGTTGTTAAATGATTTTCCCTACTTCGGAATATGAAATGATTTAGTATGTGGCTAAAGATTCGGGTAACCCTGAGACTAAAAGTATGGGTAAGAGGGCGGTGCATGCTCTCCATGTGTGGGAGGTGCATCATCGGTGTAGCCTACTCCTATGTGGGGTAGGTGCACATTTTATATATCGAGTTGCGAGGTGCGTACCCTTTGCCTTGTCGATGGGGAGCACGATATTTGGTTGCATACTTGTTTGTATGCATTGTTATGTTTTGAAATCCATATTTCCAGATGATTTGATTTGAGATCCCGAAGTGAAATCTACTTTGATATAGAAAGTTAGATATGTATTTCAAATGATTTGAAATAAGAAATCGGGAATAAAATCCAAAGGAATGATTTCTGTAAATTAAATTGGATTTAGGAAATCTAAGTGTAGTGATTAATCTAAGTGGGTAGATTGGGATATTGCATGTTGATTGATGCATAGTAGATCCATATATCTATATTGATTGTTGTTTATACACTGGTATTCATGGGGGTAGACCCGTTCCGCGTTAGCGGCGTGGTCCCGTGATATGCCATATTATTAAATAAGTTAATTATAACTGTTTAGAGTTTATCACACCAGTCCCATGACTGACCTGTAGTTTTCTTTTCCCTTGCGGACTCGGGTGCCCCTATTTTCCACACGGGCAGTCGAGTAGTTTTATTTTGCAGATGTATTGAGCAGGATTCTGGATTGAAGCTTTAAGCTGTGTCCAGACATTTACAGTCTTCCGCTGTGTAGTTTATATTTCCGCTGTGCATTGTATTACATTTATGTAAATATATCTTCCGCTGTGTATTATTTTCGATATACTCTGATATTCTGTACTCTGATGTAACATTATTATGATGTTTATTGAAGTCTTCTGTTATTTGTTCTGATGCGTTGTATACCCAGAGTTAGCGTATGCGGGATTCGAACGGTCTTGGTCGGTTTAGCGATCGGCGAAATCCGTGTCGTTACATATGGTATCAGAGCTTTGGTTAAACTCAAATCTTTGGGGTACAACTCGTTAGAACAGAATAAAAGACTCATCAGAGGTAGGATTAGTAATATCCTATGAAAGAATCCTCATTAGAGATAGAATCGGTAGCATTCTAGAATGAGTGACTCATTAGAGATGGGGTTAGAAATGCCCCAGAATGAGTCGAGAGTTATTTGTTTACAAATAACGTATTTGTGATTATATATATAATCTGGTTTTAGAAAATATGATTTTAAATATATAAAATTATATATTTGAAAATATAATCAATTAATTGATTGATGTTTGTGTTGTTTGTTTATTTGTTTGATAATTTTGAACCACTATGCCTAATAGAACCAAATATTGAATTGTATTGAAAATTGGTCGCATTTGCTTGCATATACATGTACTTACATTGAATAGGTCATAGCAAGGAGGCTAGAGCAGGGGATAAAATTTGTTGCCCGACAAATAGGTACATATTTACTATAAATTACTGTTTTGTTTGGGTGATTATGATTTTATGAGAAGATTGGCTAGCCGCTTGGCTTTTTCTTTTTCTTTTTGAGATCAGAAGGCCTTTATGGCAATTTCGGGATTTTCCCGTGGCTCCTGGTGCAGGGGAGGTTATGGCGAAATTTTTCGAAAATTTAGGGTGTTAGCCAAATTTTTGGAAAATTTGAAAATTCTCATAAACTGAAAAGTTGGAGAATGGAAGCCAGATCGGACGTAGAGTTGATTAATCAAACCACTTTCGGCTTTGTTCCTTTTCGGGGACGAAAAGTTTTAAGTGAGGGAGATTGTAATAACCCGGAGATTCTGGGCCAGTTTAAAATTTTTATTTTGGCAATTTTAGCGAATTTTGATTATTTAAAATGAATTATTTTAAATAAAATCGACGAGAAAATTTATTTTGAATATAATTAGAACGTATATATTATGTACGTCGTCGTTAGAATATAAATATTTATATATAATTATAAAAGGAATTGAAAATGGCGCGGTAGTTCGATAATTCGATTTCAAACTTCAATTGAATGTACCGGGTGCAAAACAATCCGGATTTTAGTGAAACCAAAAGCATTAGGATCTATTCGAGGATATCTTTCCAACGAATCCGAAAAATCAAAATTTCATAACGGGAATCAAAAGATATGTCCAGTTGAAAATTTTGAATAGTCGCTATGGAATTCAGGCCCTTAAAAATGGGAATTTTGCAAACGACCTCGGATTTCGACGAAACTACTTTTGTTGGGTCCGTGATGTCAAAATATTGCTAGGTTTCAAATTTCATAATTTTTCGAATCAATATGTGAGCGTGGCAAAGGAAAACGCGTTTTACCAGTTTCATTTGATTTTAATCGACTGGAAAATGGTCATTTTCCAACGGTCTCAGAATTCGACGAAACTAGTTTTGTTAGGACCGTATCGTCAATACGAAGCTAGAAAATATTTTTCTGGAATTTTCCGAGTTAGTATGTGACCCAGGTAAATTGAAATGCGCGTTCAAATTCAATATATAGAGTTATATGTTGATTTTAACGGAAACTGATCGTAACGATCAAATCAGCCTACGATACATATCCCATTGTGTTCGGAATGGGGGTAATTAGCTATGGACGACAGGCGGTGGGCCTCGTTTCGAGGTCGAACTAAAAAGTCAACTTTTTGAATTAAATAATAATAAAAAAAATATCCTTCTCTCTTCCTTTATTTCTCTCTGGCCCCCCCTCTCGTTTTCATTAGTTCAGAAAGAAGAAAAAAGAAGAAGGGTGAAAATCGAAAACCGCCCGTCGATCCCCGATTCCGTCACCTCCTCCGTCTAGTCGCGCGCCGCCCGCCTTCCACTACCTCCTGCGACCTCGTCCTCCTCTCCCGATTGAAAACCCTACCCCCTCGCGTTAAAATCGTCCGTCGCTCCTCTGTTAATCGCAAACACCCATCGTCGACGCCACCTCCTCCGTTCTCTTCCTCCTCCCTTCAGCGAATCCGCCCCTCCCCTCCCTCTGAAAAATACAGTAAGTTTTATTGCTTTTTAATTGATTTTAAAAACTGATTTTAATTGATTTTAAAACTGATTTTAATTGATTTTCAAAACTGATTTTATTTGATTTTCAAAACGGATTTTTAGTGACAAAAGATTCGATATATATCGTAGCAAATAAACCTTTTTATATAGGTTAAAAATATATGATTTGGTGGAATAAAAATATGATTTTTCATAGAAGAAGAATACGATTTTTAATTAGGAAAAAAATATCATCTTTATATATGTAGCAAAATAAAAATGTGATTTTTATGGTGATGAATTTGAAAAGGCGAAATCTTTATATAGAAAATAGTGATGTAAAAATAGAATTTTTATCTATATAGTAGCGAAGTAAAAATTCGATTTTTATATATTGAATAGCGAAGTAAAAATTCGATTTTTATATATTGAATAGCGAAGTAAAAATTCAATTTTTATATATTGAATAGCAAAGTAAAATTTCAATTTTTATATATTGAATAGCAAAGTAAAAATTCGATTTTTATATATTGAATAGCAAAGTAAAAATTCGATTTTTACATATGTAGAGAATACGGGCAACGAAGATGACAAAAAGGCGAGAACAATGAAGATTTCTACTAATGAAGTGTCGTGGAGTTGGGATAGCTATCTGTGAGAATTTCTCACTCTTCAATTTCTTTTTCTAGTTATATATATATATACTAGGATGTAGACGGTGTTTAGTAGCACCCGACACCCGTCGTCCACAGACCATGGACGGCTTGTATGCTTGTTTGTTTGATTTTGATGTGAAGTTGATTGTGTGTTGTGATGTGAAATCGATAATAAAATAATATATATATTGAAGGTGAAAATAATATATGTTGAAGGTGAAAATATCGTATATATTGAAGGTGAAAATATCGTATATATGAAATGTGAAAACGATGTATATATGAAAATGAAAACGAATTCGACTTGAATTGAATAGAAAATGAATTCGAATTGAATTGAATAGAAAATGAAAACGAATTCGACTTGAATTGAATAGAAAATGAATTCGAATTGAATTGAATAGAAACTGAAAACGAATTCGACTTGAATTGAATAGAAAATTAATTCGAATTGAATTGAATAGAAAATGAAAACGAATTCGACTTGAATTGAATAGAAAATGAATTCGAATTGAATTGAATAGAAAATGAATTCGAATTGAATTAAATTGAATAGAAAACGAATTCGAATTGAATTGAATATAAAATGAATTCGAATTGAATTGAATTGAATAGAAAACGAATTCGAATTAAATTGAATAGAAAACGAATTCGAATTGAATATAAAATGAATTCGAATTGAATTGGATTGAATAGAAAACGAATTCGAATTGAATTGAATAGAAAACGAATTAGAATTGGATTGAACAGGAAACGATTTCGAATTGAATTGAATTCAATTGAAAACGAACTGAAATAGAATTGAAATCGATTTGAATTAAAATCAAATAGAAATGAATGTAAAAAGAATTTATGAGGAAGAATTCAATTTTGATTTGAATTGAAATGGAAGTTGAATTTTTTTTTGAAACAAATTTAAAATGATTTATAAAATTCGTTTTAAATAGGAATCGACGAAATATATATTATATATATAATATAATGGCCTGAATAGAACGCACCGCGCCGCGGCAGTTCGTGAATTTCGACCATTTTTTTCAAATGGACATTACGGGAGATCCGACCGTCGGATTCTCCTAAAACCAGAACCATTGGGTTCGTATCGAAAAGAGCTTTCTAACGAATATTAGAAATTCAAAATCTAACGGTTGGATTTGGAGATACGTCCAAATCAAATTTGAAAAAGGTCGCTGTAAGTGCAGTTCGATGGCCGTTGATGGAAATCGACTGTACGGACCTTGATAAAATTATTAAAAATAGTAATAATTTGTGTAAAATCATAAGAAATGATTTGGGAAAAATTGGGATGAAAAACTCCATATTCGAAAAGATAAAAATAGGTTTTTATCAAAATGAACCAGTTATTAACTAGAAAAATAATCCAATGGTTAAAAATAAATAAATTGGATTAGATTTAAATTGAAATTATCTTTGGATATTTTCGATATTGGGTTCCGTGATTATACAGATATTGTGATGGGAATTTGGAAGATATCAATATCGTTATTCCCAATATGATATCTGTTGGTTTCAGGATTTGATATTGAATATAAGTCGATACTATCTCTATTCAAAACCTTATATTTAATGTCAAATTTGATTGATTGATTGTTTGGATTGTGCTCGACCAGTTTATGAGCAAAATATACTTTTACATTTAGCATTGGGTTGGGTTGAAAATATCTGTGTGCTAACGCCTTGTGAAACACTTCACGATTTGACGATAAGGTGTTTAGCGATGTTGTGTCCATTTCAAATTTAATGAATGATTGTGAAATGATATTTTTCTTAAGTAAAAAGAAATGTATTCCCGATTTTGGACAGGGAATGTTTTATAAAAATGTTTTATAAAACAGAAAGGATTTCGAGGCCCAAAACCCGATGATTTCTAAAATGATTTAGAAGTGTATTATATGTTACATTGTGGTTCATCGCATATTCGATTAGTTGCTATTGATGATGTATCTGTTTGGTGGCGGAGAATTTATTCTCTTGCTTAACACCCTTCTTTGAGACGTACGAGCTCAAAGGTTATGTGATTAATAGTGACTGATCATATGTGTGAATTACTGATGTGAAGTACTATATTTTGAAAGTACTTGTGATTATTATATTGTGAAATGATTTTCCCTACTTCGGAATATGAAATGATTTAGTATGTGGCTAAAGATTCGGGTAACCCTGAGACTAAAAGTATGGGTAAAAGGGCGGTGTATGCTCTCCATGTGTGGGAGGTGCATCGTCGATGTAGCCAACTCCTATGTGGGGTAGGTGCACATTTATATATTGAGTTGCGAGGTGCGTACCCTTTGCCTTGTCGATGGGGAGCACGATATTTGGTTGCATACTTGTTTGTATGCAATGTTATGTTTTGAAATCCATATTTCCAGACGATTTGATTTGAGTTCCCGAAGTGAAATCTACTTTGATATAGAAAGTTAGATATGTATTTCAAATGATTTGAAATAAGAAATCGGGAATAAAATCCAAAGGAATGATTTCTGTAAATTAAATTGGATTTAGGAAATCTAAGTGTAGTGATTAATCTAAGTGGGTAGATTGGGATATTGCATGTTGATTGATGCATAGTAGATCCATATATCTATATTGATTGTTGTTTATACACTGGTATTCATGGGGGTAGAACCGTTCCGCGTTAGCGGCGTGGTCCCGTGATATGCCATATTATTAAATAAGTTAAATATAACTGTTTAGAGTTTCTCACACCAGTCCCATGACTGACCTGTAGTTTGCTTTTCCCTTGCGGACTCGGGTGCCCCTATTTTCCACACGGGCAGTCGAGTAGTTTTATTTTGCAGATGTATTGGGCAGGATTCTGGATTGAAGCTTTAAGCTGTGTCCAGACATTTACAGTCTTCCGCTGTGTAGTTTATATTTCCGATGTGCATTGTATTACATTTATGTAAATTTATCTTCCGCTGTGTATTATTTTCGATATACTCTAATATTCTGTACTCTGATGTAACATTATTATGATGTTTATTGAAGTCTTCTGTTATTTGTTCTGATGCGTTGTATACCCAGAGTTAGCGTATGCGGGATTCGAACGGACTTGGTCGGTTTAGCGATCGATTAGGTCCGGGGCGAAATCCGTGTCGTTACATGTGAGTAAACTCCAACCATGTTGTTTAACTTTGAAAAAAAACCATTTGAAAGAAAAGGATAATAGTAAGACCGACCCACACATAAACACGGACGGTTTTTAGCTTACTATAACCCGAAATATTTTTGATATCAAAATCCAATGATATTATAATAATGTCTAATCAAATAAATAACCAAATAGTAGAACGCTTGCATCTCACGCTCTACATACATAGTATAAAATCAAAAACCGTCGAGCGCTTATTGAATATTGGATTTCAACCATGACAAGGTATGGGACCACCTACCGATAGTGTATCTCTTGAGGGGAACACACTGGGTTCAACAAGAACGTCTTGCAACCCGACCCACACATGACCGACCACTCATTTCTCTTGAGTGTATCGAATGTATATCACCGACGGTTGGGCTCAAACCACCGTTTCCCGAAAAGGGGCAGCATCGAAATAGATTAAATAAGTAAAAGGAATTTCTCTAGATAGTTGATTATACACCCTAATGGGAGCGACCCACATAGCCATGCTGCCTCCCCGATTTTTGTCATTTCCCGGTTGTGAAGCTTGAGGCTACGTCTATTTTTTAGAATATCTGGCCACCATACACTTTGAATGCCACATCGTCAAACCCGTCAAATCACTAGTTGATCTTCCCAAAAATATTATGGGTATAAAAGCTTAGAGAAACGAATTTCTCCGCCACCAGACGTAATACCTTGAAAAGATCGTCTTATGTGACCGTTAGGAATACTCTGTCAGACATTCGTCCATACAAGTTGTCCTAGGACTGGACAAACAAAACAGCCCTTGCATTTCATTCCATCTCCAATTTCTTCAGCATAATCTAATTCGCAACGCCTATGCCTATACGGAGTGGTTTTCAGATATTAAATCCAACTGGTCTCTCCGTATCGATAACGATGGTAAAAATCTTTAATAGCCAGTTATTTAACTATCAAAGGAAAACAAAAATCCATCGCACAATCAAACAATCACTAGCCCCTCTTTAATTCATGTTCATTCATTAACTATTTTCCAATTCTCTTATCAATTTCTATATATATCGATATGTTGATTTTTATTATCAAAATTTCTCAAAAATATTCTAACTCCTTAAATTTCCGAAAAATTTCGCCAGCACCTCCCCTGTACCGGTGAATCATTCAAACCGCAACTCGCCTCTCTAGGCCCTTTCCATTAAAAAAGAAAATAAAAAAGCAAAGCAGCTTGCCGATTCGGCGCATAAAACCTCATATGGAAATTCAAACATGTACCTTTTTGTCGGGCACTAAAATATAAATCTCCATTTTCTTCATTCCATACATGTTCAAAATATATATGGCCATTTCCAATTTATTTCAATCAATTCATCCTTTTAACTCAATTAGCTAATTTCTCTGCTAATTGACTATTTTGCCTAATACACTTTTGAGTTGAACATATCATATTTGAATATATTTTAATTCACTATTACACAAATCGGATTCCATTTCTAACTCGAGTTTCATATTCAATTTTCCAATATCAATTAACAATTTACATTTCTCCCAAACCAAGGTAGGTTTGATTCAAACGCTATTAACTAATTTCTTTTAAAATTAGTTAACTTCATTTGGTAATTAAAAATCTGATTTTTGTTTCAAGAATCACTTCATCTACTACATTCGAGTTCATATTTAATTTATAACTCAAATTTGGATTTTTACTATTGGAAATACGGATTTTTATTCATTCAAAAACCTTTTTATTTATTTTATAAACCATTATGGTTTTAAAGCAAATATGGCGCTGTTTTTCTAAAAATTTGATCTTGACATAACTCAAAATCTATACGACAAAATCAAGATTTTTCTCTTCCATTAGAAAATTATCATTCAATAGATCTGGGTGTTTCTTGTTTCATCAAATTCCGACTTATATTGAGTTCTATAAACTCAATTGAAGTTCAAAACACCAAATTTCGAACTACCGCGCTGCGGCGAGTTCGTTTTAATTAAATTGAATATAAACGTTGAAAAAAAACTTCGTTATAAAATAATTCTAACTCCATTTTCAATAAATTGAACCTGTTATCCAAAACTATCTCAACAATTCATATTATTCGACTCGGCGATTATTTTATTTCACATTCCCAACTCAGTTATGAATTTATTCAACTCAATTTCTTATATTCAATTCCATTCCCCTTGGAGTTAAATTCGATATAATCGAATTCCGATTATTAATTCATTTATAAATTAATTAATTCAACATCCCTTTCCATCACAAACTAATATCATCCCTTGATAATAGTGAAGTCGTTCAAGTTGGGGTATTTTATTAACCTCTCAGACCTTGACCGACAACGTTTTTATATTAAGATAGTCAAAAGCTTGTAATACCCAAAACTCGATATAAATTCATATTATATTCCATTTCTTACATTTGGAAATTTATTTCCAAATTGCTCGATGAAAATTTCTTCACTATATATATAAACGTTGTTATAAATTTACTTTCTTATTTAAACAACTTCTATTTTAATAACATGTTTGAAACTCCACTCCTGTTTTGGAATATTTTATTTTTCTAACTTATATATATATATAATATGAAATCCATGTTCATATTTAAATTTCAGTTTCTATTCAATATAAATCCAATATTTTATATTGAAATAATTTATTAGTTTTGTAAATTCGATACGGTCAAATTCTAATCATAAATCCGTATGGAATTATTTCAATTCATTTTACATTTCGAACACCAGAATAAATTTCATCGTCTCCTTTCTGAAACGATTCCAAATTATAGATCCCCTCTTTAAATTTCATACTTGAATTTGAATTTATAAATTATCCATCGGGAATTTCCCTTCTTTATTTATAAACATCGCTTATAAATTCCATTTTTGGGTTTTTTTTTTAAATAATGAAACCAGCTTCTATTTCCAATTTCCACTTCAAAAATAAATTTTCCTTTTTAATTTCATATTTGATATTAAATTCTCATATTATCAAATGATAATATTTCTCTTCATTTATAAGCATCATTTATGAATTCCATTACTTGTTTAAATATTTAAACAAGTTCCTATTTCAAATCTTATTTGAAATTCAATTCTCATTCTATAAATTTTTTTCTTCCTTTTAAATTCAGAATTGTATTTAAAAATCTAATATTATCAATGATAACATTATTTATAATTTCAGCTACTTTTTTTTATTATTTAAACAAGATAATATCTCACAATCCATTCGAAATTCCATTTCCATTTCGAAAAGTAATTTTTCCTTTTTAAATCCAAAGATCATCTTCGATATTTTTAAATATAATATCTAGGGCCAGTGATATTCTAATATCTAACACAAATAATCCATTCAATTCACACATCACATACATATATAAATATGTAAACAATAGTAAATAAATTTGAGGAATCCAGTTGGATTCCTCCAACCAGTTTTTCCTGCATCAGCAGATGTTAGTAACAACAATAATAATACAAATCCTGCTTCAAGACAGGATATCGCGGTATGAAGGTTATCCACTCACATATCGTGGGGCGCCAGGGTCTAATTATACTGCGGGCATCCGCTAATAGTATTGCGGGAAATATCCAATATACATATATAATAGCGACAACCACCAAGCCGAAATAACTAATATATATATATACACACACACACATACATATATATATATATACATATATATATAACCATAATTCATCAATAACTGCAATGCAACCAAAACAACCAACAATTTATTTTTAATGGAAAAAATAAATTTTAAGTGAGATTACTCACCTTGATTCTCATCGTATTTTTTTTCTCAATAAATCCTGTATTGTCACAACTATGAACCTACTTGAGTCATCTTGAATGTATTTATCTCGCTTTTACAATTATTAAATCCTGACATCATACAATATAATATATATGCGTTGTGATTTGATAAAATTTAAATACTTATCAACTTATTAACAAAAATTTTATTAAAATTTTAATTTACCTTAATCTTCGACTTACTCTTTCTTTAACTCGAGAAAAATTCCTTCAAACTCCCGAGTCAACGCAGATCTCCTATAACTGCCACCATGGCATTATAAGTCTATAATCAGGTTGATGCTTGCTCTTTTCCACAACAATAAAAGCACTAATTGATCAACTAGCTCAATAGGTTTACCCCTTTCCATGTTGTATGCTTGCATTCCAAATATTTGGAGAAGCCGCTCTCCCCTCTTCCAGTTTTCACTACATAGGAGGAGCTCAACACCATTGGCAACAAATTTCTTTTCTCCTGAGATCCCCTAAACCTGAATTCTAACATTACTCCAAAATGTCGAACTCCTAGGAATTGGAATCGCACCAACTAAGGACACACTCGCACCTCATCAGAACCCCATCTGTAGTTCAACACAACTTCGACGAACCCAGAACTCCAAAATCACAAAGCCAAACTCCTTCCGTCAATCATCATTTTAGACCCAAACTCCCACAATAACCATCGACTACTCTCCCTTAATAACTCACAGCTCGAATACCAGTATTATCCCCAAATCGCAGGCATCACCCCTTCAAACCATCGCTTATCTAAAATGAATTCATCGATCAAACTACAGACTTCATCATCTCCTATCACCACACCAAACCACTAATCAACATCCGTACCCCTATCCACACACGTCTCTAGCCATCATCGGTGGTTCCACTTACAGGGCGATGTTGTCTAGATATCGAACCCTTTAAAAATTACATAATATAATCTCCTTTTCCCTACGATTCGATTTCACACTCGATGAACGGTTGCCCCAAAATCGAACTTCGGCTTTTCCTTTTTAAAACGCGACATTGAAACCCTAGCTAGTTGTCGAACTAGGTCTTCGAGGTGATGGATAATATCGCGATTTTCATTTCTTTTCTTTTTACATGGAGGAATGGTTTCGGTGACTAGAAGAAAAGAAATGAAGAGTGAGGGCTTGAATTTGGTTTTATCAAATGGAACAATGAAGTGATGAGCTCGATTTTATATTGGATTTGATTTTCGATTGTAAGGACTGAAGAGGGAATGGTTTGAGTTGGTTTCGGGTGTGGAATGGAAAACAAAGGTGATGGATTTATACAGAGCGAACAGAAGACATAAGTACTATGCCATTAATTCGTTGTTACTTTGATATCGAAGGAAGCAGACAATATTTCCAGCTCGAGGAAAGGAAGTGTCTGCGCGATTAAATAAAGTGTTAAGGTATTGTCTAACTTACGACAGATGATATGATTTTTGTTTTAATTAGAAACTAAAATATCTCGCGGTCCGTTATTTCGAAACCCCAAACTGTTATTCAACCGTAACGACCGATGCTCTTATATTACAGCGTTATTCTGAACTCCAGGAACTAATTCTGGAATTTAATTTGATTGTATAATAGAGATAACAATGTAAATTAACGATTTAAATTAAACTTGATTTAAAATATAATCGATTTCAAACAATTAATGAAACGACCCGAACTTCCCAGGTAAGGAAAGGCCAGATTGAATTGAGGACAAGCCACATCAGAACACAAACAGAAGAACATTTCATTGATTATCTTTCAACAATTCCATCAGATACAAGAATATACAGAGTATAAATGAATAAATATTACACAGAAATATAAGAGATTTAAATTACATTTAAATACATCGCAGCGGAAATAATACAAAACACAACTAGAAGGAGATATACGGATACAAAGCTTTCCGGATATCGTTCCAGCTATAAGTCAGGATCCTGTGAATATAAATCTGCAAAACCAAAACTACTAGCTGCCCATGCCAAAATAAGGGCACCCAGAGTTTAGGTTAAAACAATAAACTCCAGGTCAGTCATGTGACTGGTGTGAGAACTAAAACAGTTACTAATCTTTATTTTTAAAGTAAGGTAAATCAAGGGACCACGCCGTATGACACGGAACGGGTTTCCTCCCAACAATACCAGTGCATAAAACAAACAGCGCAATGCTAAATAAAGAAAAATGAAGCTATTATAAGACCCAGTTCCCATCACACAGTGCAATGCAAGCCGGAGGATAGGGTTTTTACCTTATAATAGCCAAGAATGCTTGATACATTTAAAACAAATCATTTGATACTATTATAAGTGCATAGCGTATAAAACAACTTCACATCATAAGTATCAATCATAGACGACATAAGCGCCCCATCCCACTATGTCGCCATACTAGGCTCTACAAATAAAACCGCAAATGTCAGGTATTTGGAAATTGGATTTCCGTCTGTGAACCGAGGCAAAAGATAGTCCTCACAGATTAGAGACTCTCTAGCCCGAGCCTCAGGCAAGTACTCAGTCAAGCCTTGGAGCGACAGGGCCGGTCCACCGATGTGGATTAAAATGCCTGAACACTGCGTTTCCCCGCCCTTTGGGGCGTAAATGAGCCAATGAATGACTCCATCGGACCCGGATCGTCCGATCTAACTAAGGCGCCTCGCAACAGCAACAACCACATAAGTCAAACTCGTCAGGGCGTGTAAAACCACTGACGGCACTTCTAACTAGAAAGAAAAGCATGTCCTCCCTGAGGTCCTCTCCCTTTTTTGTTCACCACTGGGGTGTGAGGCTCGCGAATCAACATTACACAAAGCTACGCCACACAGGCCGTGCTTTGATCATCAACCACAAGACTTTGCTTTTCAACAGAAGCCTTGATCAATTGCCACTTAGGCATGCCACACAGGCAATTCACCCCATGCGTTTGATATCCATCAATATATTACTCCTGAGCTCGTACGTCTCAGAGAAGGGCGTTAAGCAAGAGAATAAATTCTCTGCCACCAAATAGATACATATTTAATAGAAATCAATCACACAGAATGAAATCCAATGTCAGACACGCAGTCCATTTACAACTTCGTTTTGGGTCTGAACGAAACCGGAGGCACCTAGTACCCCGCATATCCATCGATCTCCAAGTACGTCTGGACGATCACCAACTGATTCTCTCCTCTTGGGTGTACGACCCAATCAAGATCATCAGTAATTATCCAAACGACGTGAAGACCTCCGGTCTTTAACCACCGTCTTCATCTTCGACACAACGTCGTATCAGTTATTCAGAATGGGATAAACCCGGTCTTTCCGAATAACTCGCGTATATTATAAACAAGTGTTACACAAACACAACATACATCTCATTCCAATTCATCAGTCACTAACCATAAATTAAAAAGAGAATAATTCCCCATATATTAACCTCGAAGGCCGAAACCAACATCAGATCAATATCCAGAAAACCATTCTGCTTAGCTAACCGATAGTTAGTTTCTAAATTTCACATTCTTAGGGAAAGAATCCCATTAATTTTATCAAAGATAAATCCTTTAAATTTATTCTTTAATCTACTTTTGAATATCCATTCAAACTAGTCGGGATCAACGAACCTTACCGAAGTAATCATTTGTTTTAATTTCCCAATCCCAACCTATTCATCCCATGAAGTAAATCTGGTAATACTTCGTATCTAACACCACGGTGTTATCGGTAAATTCAATTACCATTTCACGTTCAAATCTAATTAAAGATTTAACTATCGCTTGGAGCAAAACTGGGGATACTCCATTCTCGACCTTTTCAATCTAATTAAAGATTCATTAAAACTCCACTTAGTTTTAATCTTTAACTGGGTTAAAGAATCAGTGTCATTTAAAACACGGTTCACGATAAACCCCAAAATCATATCACATTTCAATCAGTCCCTAAACGTAAATTAGCAAGTGAGCAATTCCCTAAGTAGTAACCCCGAAGGCCGAAACCAACATCAGATCAATACCCTAGAAACCATTCAACTTAACTAATCTCCAGTTAGTTTCTGATTTTCTTAACTCCCTTGGGTCTAAGAACAGTATTATTGAAGATACCGTTCACAACAACCCAAAATCACATTCCATTAATTATCGGGTTAAAGAATAAGTGTTATTTAAAACAATGTTCACGATAAACCCAAAAATCAATACCAATTCAATTCCAATTAAATATCATTTAATTGGTACACTTCATTAAATCTAAATAAAAAGATTTAATCTTTTTCTCAACTGGGTTCTAGAACAGTGTTAATGAAGACACCATTCATGACAAGCACAAATCACATTTGATGTTAAATACAAGGCTCTGAATAGAAAATATCTCGGCTTCTACTCAATATCAAATTCTACGACCAACAAATATCGTATTGGAAATAACGCTATTCATATGTCTTTCAAATTTCCATAACAACATTTGTATAATCACGAAATCCAACATCGAAATATTCCAAAGACAATTTCGATTCAAATCCATTCCAATTCAATTATTGGAAATTCTAGTTACTTTTAAAACCCTTTTTCAAATTCAATTTATTTATTTTAAAAATAAATAAATTATAATTCTAGTTCAAAACTAGTTCATTTCGATAAAAATCTATTTTTATCTTTTCAAATTTGGAGTTCTTCATCTCAATTCTTCACAAATCATTTCTTATGATTTTACACAAATTATTACTATTTTTAATAATTTTATCAAGGCCCGTACAATCGATTTCCATCAACGGCAATCGAACTGCACTTACAACGACCTTTTCCAAATTTGATTTGGACATAATTCCAAATCCAACCGTTAGATTTCAAATTTCAAATATTCGTTAGAAAGCTCTTTTCGATACGAACCCAACGATTTCGGTTTTAGGAGAATCCGACGGTCGGATCTCCTGCAATATCCATTCGGAGTCAATGGTCGAAATTCGCGAACTACCGCGGCGCGGCGCGTTCTATTCAGGCCATTATATATATAATATATACATTATATATATTTCGTCGATTTCCTTTTAAAACATATTTTATAAATCGTTTTCAAAACGATTTCAACTTTATTTCAAATTCAAATCAAAATTAAATTTTTCCTCATAAATTCATTTCAAATTGATTTTAATTCAAATTCAAATTCTATTCAATTTCATTTCGAATTCAATTCTATTCAATTTCAATTTGAATTCAATTCTATTCAATTTCTATTCGAATTCAATTCTATTCAATTTGAATTCGAACTCAATTCTATTCAACTTCAATTCTATTCGAATTTCAAATCATTTCAGTTTATTTTGAATTTCAAATCACTTTAATATTCATTTCAATTTGAATAAAATTGATATAAATATCGTTCACGTCAAAATGGCGCAAATCTAATCAACACGCCTTCATATCACTACAAAAGTGGGCATATTCGACACTAATTTGTGTGCGTTGCATGAAAAGTGTGGCGAAAGCTATGCTTTATTTGATCTTCTGCAACAATATTCATATGTTGTTGCATTAGACGTGAATGCACTGTTGCGATGAGAATTCTAGTGTTTTGATATGCAACACTAGTTAAAAGCGTAGCTTTACATATACACAATCCAGCTCAGCAATCCGCGTTATCATCATAAACAAAATTCCAACCGTAGATGTATAATTAATCCAATGGTTCAAACCATCTATGTCTATGATGATTCTAAACATTATCCATCATCCAATCAATAACAGCCACCTCATTGCATTCTTTTCATGAAATTTTGGCGCGATCTTTCCCCTTCACGAAATAATCTAAAAATAATCCGGTCATCTCTTCTCTCTTATCTTCTCTCTCATCTAATCGTTCTTTCCCCTTTTGCTACTGTCAAAATATTTTTAAACCTAAATTCACATCGATCCACTCCTGCTATATAACAAATCGGCTCTCGATTCCATGGTAATCGGTAACGGTAATCAAATCGTTGAAGCACACAACCAGATCCCTGCAAATTCAGCCAAATGTTTCAGTCGTGGAGATTGCCATGGGGAACGCTGAAGATTTCTGGTGGCCACTCTTCTTTAACCACGGGGAGCGCTGGTGGTTCACCTTTGGCAACTCCTCCCAGTGATATTACGTTTGTTAGGATGAATTGGCTTGATATTCACGGTGATGATGTTGGATCTTCTCAAGTAGGTATTAGGTAATTTTTTGTATCTTTTTTCTGATTAATGTATATATATATATATACACTATGTATGTACCAATTTTCTAAAATAAAAAAAACTTAGGTAATTTGCTCGATAGTGTAGTTTTCATCAATGGATTTGTTGTTAGCCTTTTCCAACTCTTGAATCTGCTCCTCAAGAGTTTGATGTTGTCTAACTATAACATTTAATATTTTGGGATGTCAATATAAGGGGGAAAAAATAACCAAGTAAATTGGAGATTGGGCAGATTTTTTGGTCACCGGATTGTAAAGAGAACCTTATGTTTGGGATCAACGGGAAGTTTCAAGCTTCCACAATAGAGGCCGTAGTTGGAGATACTATTGTGGTGGAACTCAGAAATAGTCTCCCTACAGAAGGGGTTGTGATCCATTGGCATGGCATTAGACAGGTTCATCTTTGTATTTATTTCAAAATATGATCAGATATAATTAACACTAACATATACACTAATGCACATGCATTACATTCTGAGTTATTGACTGCAGTTTGGGACTCCATGGTCCGATGGAACAGCCTTTATCACTCAATGCCCAATCAATCCAGGAGAGGCTTTTACTAATGGGTTTATAGTTGACAAGGTAAGCAGCATCAGTCTGGTACTATTTCATTTGCACTGTCTTTTAATTTCTAAAATATTCACTTCTGATTTGGTTGAAGTATAGTACAAGCAGTTAAACCATTTTACTTATTTAGTATTTACGTAGTATTTGTTTGGGTCAAATGATTCTGGATTACTAATTGCCATATAAGTATGCACAGACAATATTGATTAATGGTAGAGGACCGTATAACTGTTTACTTGCAGCTAATGAAGGAGTAAGCAGGTGCAATATAAGTAACAAACAATGTGCATTAATTTAAAGCAATCACTTCCAAATAAAACATACAATGTTTATCTACTATGACCACGGGTTGTTTTATTAAATTTAAACTTGTATTAGTACCTCCCTGAATTAAATTTAAACTTGTATTAGTACCTCCCTGCATTAGTACCTCTACCATTGGTCATAGTAAGCAAGTGGGTGCACATTGTTTGTTACTTACTTGTATTAGATAAACATACAGGGTGCAATAAAACAACCCGTGGTGCTCAATGACTTGTAATGGTAGAGGACAGTAAAAATATGATTGCTAACGCTGCTTCATCTCCTCTGTTTACAAACTATAGGTGGATATCTTTTTTGTTTTAGTTATCTTCTAACTTC
This sequence comes from Allium sativum, assembly GCA_030737875.1. Taxonomy (NCBI): domain Eukaryota; kingdom Viridiplantae; phylum Streptophyta; class Magnoliopsida; order Asparagales; family Amaryllidaceae; genus Allium; species Allium sativum. Next base: position 245,475,820 of record CM060923.1, read on the forward strand.
TAAGTTGTCTTCCCTATTTCAATAAACTATGTTCTTACCTTCATTTACTACTTGATTCTGTTTTCATGAAGATCTCTGAGCATGGTTTTGGATAAGGCTGGGCACATATATTGCGAAACTTAGTGAATTTGGAGATGGTGACAACATAAACATATGCACGAACTGTAGGACATTTAAGTTAACTATCAGGCTTACCCTTTTAACATAACTTCTAAATTTGTTGCTATGAACTATGTTCGCCAAAGAAATTATAGTTGGTACTGAAATCAATGGCAGTAAGTTTACATTATTGTACTTTCATATTTTATATGGTTAGCATCAACTCTCATTAAATAAATACATGAATTCAGCGTGTAATTTATGACCAAAGATGTGTTCCTGCGCTTATGTATTAGCATGGTATTTTGTGGACATGCATATGCATATATATATATATATTGTGTTAGCATATTTTTGGAAAAAGTATTTATACCCTGCTGCTCGCTAGAGATTTCAGGTATCTCTAAATGTACTGCTGAGTTACCATAACACATTCCTATGTATATAGTTAACACTAAATGTATCATGTTTAGGAGCATGAGTGCCACTTCAAATCTTATATATGCAATTCATTGTTTCATACTGTGATCACCGTATTTATGTTGCCCTGTTCATACATTTGCCTTGTTAATATTACCATTCCATCAAGGAAGAAAATATATGGTGCATGTGGAGTATTTCTTCTAGATTGTATAGAATTTGTCTTGTTCATTCATATACATGAATGACAGTTGAACCAGCCCTGTTCTAATCTATTTTGGTGCCTGGTTGTCACCTCGTTTTGGCACTCTAGTTTATTTGCCATATTTTGTTCCATTTGCTAGTGTTTTTGCCCTTCTACATCTTTTATTGACTGAGAACATGTGGATTTATGTCTTTGCCTGCACATGGTTTTCCTTGCTGAACACATGAAACTTCTACTTCGTGGCTGTCCAGGTTAACATACATGCGGCACCTTTTGATTAAATAGATATGTAGCTTAAACTTCTTCATTTTGTGATTTTTAAATCTGATGTTAGGATTAATTAGTAAGTGTTTGTTAGGAATCCAATTGTAGCAGGAAAATTCACAATATATTCAGTTCAATGAAATATCTTTTGCATTCAATATAATGACTTTATTTATTTATTTATTCTATTACTAGGTTTGCGCTCATCTTCACATGGGTGAATTTCACATTGTTGTCCATTGCTTTGCCGTTGATTGCTGACGTTCTATCGTATGCTTTGTAAGCTCGGATTGATGAAAAGCCATTTAGTGCTTCTCCAAATTGTGCGTAGGTCGGAGATCTTGTTACTGAGTCCAGTCGTTTCACTTCTCGTGCGGTGGTCTGATAGTACAAATAAGAAGCATAGAACAAAATAAGAAGAGGCATGATGGCCAAGAGAGATATTGATGTATTAGTTGTAATCTCTTAAGATAGATTTTGTTACCGAGTCTAAGAGGATTAGTACAAATAATAAGATAGAACAAAATAAGATGTATTAGTACAAATAAGAAGCATAGAACGGATACTGCATAATTTTTAATTAAAGCGTTGTATTTGCATTCTTCTTATGTAGCATTTTCCTTCTTTACTGTTGCATTTGATTTTTTTCTCTGATGTTGCATTTCAAGATAATGGTGTTGCATTATATTACAGTGGTGTTGCATTTGAAAAAATATTATTTATTCCACTTTGGTACGACACGTGGGCCCCACAGCTGATGTGGCGTCTGATACGTATGCAGCTGACGTGGAAAGCTGATGTGGCGTGTGACACGTGTGCATCTTACGTGGAAAGCTGATGTGGCCTCACTATCGTGACTTGGCAGCTAATGCTTAAGGCAACACTGAATATTGTTGCATTACGTGCAAATAGTGTTGCATTACGGTTATAATGCAACACTTTCTTTCCGTGGCAGTAGATGAGCAAAAGCGTTGCCTTAGAGGGCTAATGCAACGGCCGCGGATGCCACGCCCCCTGGTGTTGCCTATTTGAAAAAAGGGCCTACGGCAACGCTTTTTTGATCTACGGCCGCAGTAAAATAGTGTCGAATATGCCCACTTTTGTAGTAGTGTATATATATCTCTATTTTCAAATATTTCTATTTCAAATATTTCTTTTTCAAATACTCTATTTCAAATATTTCTTTTTCAAATATTCTATTTCAAAACTGGAATGAGACCCAATCAATTACCATATAATGTAAATTATTTGGATTTTCTACCACACGTATATAACAGCAACGATAAATCATCAACCATCATCCAAAGTGCGTTCTACACTATATAGGCATTAAATATAAATATTTAACGCTTATAACAGCTTGTCAATTAATCGATCAACATACAACTAATTATTGGGATTAGTGTACGTCATATCTCATCCCAATACCCATGTCGGGTTTCAAACAATCAAACACAGATTTTATTTGTGCAGTTGGGCGATGTGTAAAATTTATCGTCCCAATCAATATCAGTCAAATGTGTGTACATAAACAAATCATCCGACTTATTTATATTAATTTATTTCATTTCATATATACGTTAAAAATTCTATTTTTAACTATAAAATATTTTTAACTATATAAATATTTTATTTCACATCACATTACACAATCAACTACACATCAAAATCAAACAAATAAGCATACAAGCCGTCCATGGTCCGTGGACGACGGGTGTCGGGTGCTACTAAACACCGTCTGCATCCTACTATATATTTTTAACTAGAAAAGCAAATTTTAAAGTGAGAAGTTCTCACCGAGTGTTCCACTCCGCCGTGCTTTGCGTTTGAACTGCTAAACCGTCTGGATCGGTTTGAAAATCCAATGCAGTTCTTTTCACGCTGTTCAAATAAAAATTATATTTTTATCACTTCATTTCAATAAATAAAAATCATATTTTTATCACTTCATTTCAATAAATAAAAATCATATTTTTATTTCATATATTTTTACAATGCTTCATTCTATATAAAAATTATATTTTTATTCTTTCTACATCATATATGTAAAAATTGAATTTTTATCTTCACTTCATATATATAAAAATCTAATTTTTATTGCTTCTTCTTATATATAAAAATCGTATTTTTATTCGCATTCTTATAAATGAAAAATCAAATCTTTTTACATAAGAAAAATCAAAACTTTTACTTAATGAAAAATCAAATCTTTTTACATAAGAAAAATCAAAGTTTTCCTTCATTGAAAATCTATATTTTCACATTCAAAGATTTCATATTTTTAAATAACCAAGATCATATTTTAAAATAAAAGAAATTAGTTTTTCTATGATTAAAAATTAAAGACTTACTGCTTCACGAAGAAGGAGGGCTCACTGGTCGGCCTGAGGCGGAGGGATGAGGCCTGGTGGCGTTCGAGCTCGCGCAGGGGCTAGGGGGTCGGGGTTCGAGGAGGCGGTGCATTTAGGGATCGGATTTGGGTGCTGGGGTTTCTACGGTTTGGGGATTCAAGGAGCGCGAGGTGAGAGGAGGGAGGCGACAGAGATGGAGTCGCCTGAGGCGGCGAAGTCGAGGTGGCGGGGGCTGGTGGCTCCAGCGATGGGGTTCGATCGTTTTCCCCCTTTTTTTCTTTTCAGCGTTGACTGAGAATAGAAGATAGGGGAGAGAGGGGTTAAGTATATCTAATTATTATATTATATTATTTTAAATTTCATTAAAAAGTACCGTTATATTTCGAACTCGAAACGAAACCCACCGCCTGTCGTCCCTAGCTAATTACCCTCATTCCGAACACAATGGGATGTGCCACGTAGGCTAATTCGGCCGTTACGATAGGTTTCGTCAAAATCAACATATAACTCTATATATTGAATTTGAATGCGCATTTCAATTTACAGGCGCCACATACTAACTCGAACAATTCCCGAAAAATATTTTCTAGCTTCGTATTGATGATACGGTCCTAACAAAACTAATTTCGTCGAATTCTGAGACCGTTTGAAAAATGGCCATTTTCCAGTCGATTAAAATCAACTGAAACTGGTCAAACGCGTTTTGCTTTGCCTTGCGCACATATTGATATCAAAAATTTTGAAATTTGAAACCTAGCAATAATTTGACATCCCGGATCCAACAAAAGTGGTTTCGTCGAAAACCGAGGTCGTTTGCAAAATGGCTATTTTCAAGGGCCCGAATTCCATAGCGAGTATTCTGAAATTTCAACTGGACATATCTTTTGATTCCCGCTATGAAATTTTGATTTTTCGGATTCGTTGGAAAGATATTCTCATTTAGATTCTAATATTTTTGGTTTCGCTAAAATCCGGTTTATTTTGCACCCGGTACATTCATTTGAAATTTGAAATCGAATTATCGAACTACTGCGCCATTTTCAATTCCTTTTATAATTTAAAATAAATATTTATATTCTAACGATGATCTATATAATATATACGTTCGAATTCTATTCAAAATAAATTTCTCGTCGCTATTATTTAAAATAATTCATTTTAAATAATCAAAATTCGCTGAAATTGCCAAAATAAAAATTTTAAATTGGCTCGCATTTCTGGGTTGTTACAATCTTCCCCACTTAAAACTTTTCATCCCAGAAAAGGAACGAAGCCGAAAGTCGTTTAACTAATCAACTCAACTTTCATCATTTTCAATACGGCTTAAGTTCTCCAACTTTTCAGTTTCTAAGAACTTTTCAATTTTTTCTAAAATTTGGCTAACACCCTAAATTTTCGAAAAATTTCGCCATAACCTCCCCTGCACCGGGAGCACCGGGAGAATCCCGAAATTGCCATACAGGCCTTATGATCTCAAAAAGAAAAAGAAAAAGCCAATCGGCTCATAAAATCATCATCACCCAAACAAAACAGTAAATTATGGTAAACATGTACCTATTTGTAGGGCAAACAATTTTATTCTTCTGCTCTAGCCTCTTTGTTATGACCTGTTCAATGTAAGTACATGTATATGCAAGCAAATGCGACCAAATTTCAATACTATTCACATTTTGGTCAATTTGGCTAAATGGTTAAAATTTTAATTAATCAAGCCATAATCAAACAACACAACCATCAATCAATTAGTTGATTAGCATTTCAAATTCATAACTTTGATACATAGTCAAAAAATTACATTTTTGATGCCAAATCACTACAATAGGCCCTATCTAATTTTGGTTCTCACACCAGTCTAATGGAAATATATAGACATCACACTTTCGAAACTCGAACATAATTACTGATGATGTGGCCACATCATCAGAAACATCCCCGAGTGTCTAGAATGTGATTCTATATCTATCCAGTATATTAAAACTTCAAATACACGCGGATCAGACGTATACGTAAAATCTTTATATACCTGATAGTCCAAATCAATATAAATAAATATTCAAGTACATATAATTGAATAAAATTTTCAAAACAAAATTTGTTTTCATTTTATAAATATACTCTTCACACTCGTTCTAGGATACTACTGATCCCATCTCTAACGAGTCATTCTCGTTGGATATTACTAATCCAATTTCTGATGAATTCTTTCATTTGGTTCTAACGTGTCTTGTTCTCTGAGCTTTGTAAACCAAAGCTCTGATACCACGATAAAACGACCCGAACTTCCCAGGTAAGGAAAGGCTAGATTGAATTGAGGACAAGCCACATCAGAACACAAACAGAAGAACATTTCATCGATTATCTTTCAACAATTCCATCAGATACAAGAATATACAGAGTATAAATGAATAAATATTACACAGAAATATCAGAGATTTAAATTACATTTAAATACATCGCAGCGGAAATAATACAAAACACAACTAGAAGGAGATATACGGATATAAAGCTTTCCGGATATCATTCCAGCTATAAGTCAGGATCCTGTGAACATAAATCTGCAAAACCAAAACTACTAGCTGTCCGTGTCAAAATAAGGGCACCCAGAGTTTAGGTTAAAACAATAAACTCAAGGTCAGTCATGTGACTGGTGTGAGAACTAAAACAGTTATTAATCTTTATTTTTAAAGTTAGGTAAATCAAGGGACCACGCCGTATAACATGGAACAGTTTCCTCCTAAGAATACCAGTGCATAAAACAAACAACGCAATGCTAAATAAAGAAAAATGAAGCTGTTATAAGACCCAGTTCCCATCGCACAATGCAACGCAAGCCGAAGGATAGGGTTTTTACCTTATAATAGCCAAGAATGCTTGATTCGTTTAAAACAAATCATTCGATACTATTATAAGTGCATAGTGTATAAAACAACTTCACATCTTAAGTATCAATCATAGACAGCATAAGCGCCCCATCCCACTATGTGGCCATACTAGGCTCTACAAATAAAACAGCAAATTTCACGTATTTGGAAATTGGATTTCCGTCTGTGAACCGAGGCAAAAGATAGTCCTCACCGATTCGAGACTCTCTAGCCCGAGACTCAGGCAAGTACTCAGTCAAGCCTTGGAGCGACAGGGCCGGTCCACCGATGTGGATTAAAATGCCTGAACACTGCGTTTCCCCGCCCTTTGGGGCGTAAATGAGCCAACGAATGACTCCATCAGACCCGGATCATCCGATCTAACCGAGGCGTCTCGCAACAGCAACAACCACATAGGTCAAACTCGTCAGGGTGTGTAAAACCACTGACGCCACTTCTAACTAGAAAGAAACGCATGTCCTCCCTGAGGTCCTCTCCCGTTTTTGGTTCACCACCGGGGTGTGAGGCTCGCGAATCAACGTTACACAAAGCTACGCCACACAGGCCGTGCTTTGATCATGAACCACAAGACTTTGCTTTTCAAAAGAAGCCTTGATCAATTGCCACTTAGGCATGCCACACAGGCAATTCACTCCATGCGTTTGATATCCATCAATATATAACCCCTGAGCTCGTACGTCTTAGAGAAGGGCGTTAAGCAAGAGAATAAATTCTCCGCTGCCAAACAGATACATATTTAATAGAAATCAATCACACAGAATGAAATCCAATGTCAGACACACGATCCATTTACAAGTTCGTTCTGGGTCTGAACGAATCCGGAGGCACCTAGTACCTCGCATATCCATCGATCTCCAAGTACGTCTGGACGATCACCAACTGATTCTCTCCTCTTGGGTGTACGGCACAATCAAGATCATCAGTAATTATCCAAATGACGTGAAGACCTCCGGTCTTCAACCACCGTCTTCATCTTCGACATTACGTCGTATTAGTTATTCAGAATGGGATAAACCCGGTCTTTCCGAATAACTCGCGTATATTATAAACAAGTGTTACACAAACACAGCATACGCCTCATTCCAATTCATCAGTCACTAACCGTAAATTAACAAGAGAATAATTCCCCAAATATTAACCCCGAAGGCTAAAACCAACATCAAATCAATATCTAGAAAACCATTCTGCTTAGCTAACCGACAGTTAGTTTCAAAATTTCACATTCTTGGGAAAGGTTCCCATTAATTTTATCAAATATAAATCCTTTAAATTTATTCTTTAATCTACTTTTGAATATCCACTCAAACTAGTCGGGATTAACGAACCTTACCGAAGTAATCATTTGTTTTAATTTCCCAATCCCAACTTATTCATCCCATGAAGTAAAACTGGTAATACTTCGTATCTAACACCACGGTTGTAACACCCCACGTCCATTAATGTCACTCACGAAGGGAATGCATTAACCTCCATGGAGGTTATAAGTGAATATAGAACAGAAAATTTACAACAAGACGGATAATAAATAGTACTTGGAAATCTAAAACTTCATTTTATTGCAGCGGAAATTAAACATGTTTGTTACATCGTAAAACCAAAGATCATAACCAAGTACAATATCCATCTTCATAAAAACAAAATACATAATCCCATTACATAAATAGCCATTAAAAAGATAACAAGCTGGACTTTACTTCAACGGTCCAAGCTTTCCAAAGAGAGATGAAGCAATTCAATCAAACTCCACTAGAGCTGGGCCCAACCTGAGGACCTGAAGGGAGAAAAAGGATAGAAATAGAGGGGGTCAGACATAAAGTCTGGCGAGTATGATAATTCTAACAATACTATTATCAAAATAACTAGACTAAGGCATAAGCTGGAAGACAAGTAAATGTCTATGAACTCTTAGGAAGATAAAGATAGCGTTTAAGATAACATTAAAGATAACGGTAAAGGCACACCTAATTACTAACGAATGATTACTACACTGCACCGCACATTACTACACTGCACCACACTAGTCACCCTATTGTTTGATCCCACTTGCTTTACACAGAAACTTTATAAATAGCCTTACGTACCCCTAGCTGACTACATAGGTGTCGTCTGCCCCTGTCTCCACTAGGTGTACCCCACTACCTACTTTCGATCGGCTCCCTACTCGTAGATATCCGTGCTGGCCCCGCAGTGGGGTGTATCACTCCCCTAAAGTGGAAACCCGATACAACTTGAGAATGCACGGCTTATACCTACACGATGCAACAACGTCTTACCTACCAGCCCGGGTCCACACACGCATATAAACCCGTTGGACTTGGGTTGCCACCGCTCCCCGTTTTGGCCTCTTACAGTCAAACCCAGCATGCGTGTCCCGTCCTCGACTTGGGTCGATCCCACAAAGATACGTTTGGGATATTGGTCGAAATGGGCCCCTACAAGCTACCCACCTAAGCTTGTCACTAGTATATCCCACTTAACCCTCTTAGTCATGTTCATTTACATGTGTGTTTGGTTAAGTCTTACTAATCGTATTTCACATGCCACTAAGGGCACCCCCTAGATTCCTCATGCCACCCAAGGCACCTACTTAACCCCCATGTCCCACCTTACATGTTTATCTGGTTAAGTATTTCTTAATTCATTCAGGCCATAACCTCATAAAGACCTCTGACATTAGACTGGCATTTATGGCAGCTGGATTTGTCGGGCGGGTCCGGGCAGTCTTACCCCAAAAAAGAGTCTAACCTCGTGTCTTTACAACCGTTATGCTTTAGTTTAGGCCTAGGACCTCTCACATTGGGCTGACATTTGTGACCACTGGATTTGTCGGGCGGGTCCGGGCAGGTTTACGTCACAGACGAGTCCAACCTCGTGTCCTAAGCATTGATTAACACTTAAAATCTTTTAACCTAGTTTTAATAATTCCCTATTCAAATTATTAATTAAGTCAACTTTTAATGATGTCCATAATTGACTCAATTATGGCCATCCACTTATGGCATGCAAAATCATATCAATTGCACCCCAACTTTTTAATATTTAATCCTTAATATTACCCCTACCCCACGTTTGTTCGTTCGCTTATTCAACGCATAATATAGGCTAGACTTGTATAGTCTAACACCTAGCACAAAGATAAATTATCACAACATATAGACAATTAAAATAAATCTAATCATAATAAGGGTGAAACTTGCATAAACTACGCATGTTAAGGATCAAAAGGTGTCAACTTGTTAAATGTCTCAATTTATATGATATGATCATAGCCCAAATCTATACATAAACTTGCATATGGGGTTTTTAGGCAACATAATGATGGTGTGAACTAGCATAGGATATCACATATGTCATAGCATAATTCTAGATGTCATAATAGATGTCTTGGTATATGTTCATAACTTTTCTAATCAATCTAACTTGCATATGTGACTTGTCATATAGATCAACATAACACAAACATGATGATTTAATTAATATGAACTAACTAGCATAGATGGTAACATCATGGCCTTTTTAACATGTATGATTCATCACAACTTAGCATAGAAACTTTCAACATACATAACATCATCGTAGCATGATTTACAACATATAAGATATCATCATCACATAACATTGGATTTACAATATACATGATAGCAAAAGGGGTTTACAACAACATATATGATAATTCACATCATCTACTCATAATCCATTCATATCTCAACCTAATTAAAATGATAATAATCTTGTTAAGATCATCATACTCACAATTATAGAAGAAAGGAGAGAGTTTTGCTTTGCTTTAGGGTTGAGAGAATTAGAATTGAATTTGCTTTTCTTCTTTCTTAGTTGGCGGCGGCTCCATTGATTTACATGGCAATGGTATGACTGTAACTATTCTATTTTAATTAGGTTTAGGGTTAGCATTAGGATGTATTTATAGGTGTAGGAAGTTATTTAGGACCATTAGATTAACACTGAACCATGAGAACCAATCAAATGCAAAATCTGCATTTAAGCGAATCGGCCCACGGGTTGACAGCCAAACACCCTGGATTAACCCCTAGTCGACCCAGTGAGGCTCGGGTCAACCTCAAATATGGGCCGGTTCGGTTATTCCCCCTCCCAAATCACTGTTTTGAACTTTTTCGCATATTTTTTTATTTTATATATATATATATATATATACCAATATATATATTTCTCTGCGCAACCCATTTCACTTAATTCTTTTATAAAAATTAAGTATACTTTAATTTGTGAATTTTAATGTTATAAAATTACGGGGTGTTACATTCTCCCCTCGTTAAAGGATTTCGTCCCCGAAATCTCCAAGTCAAGAAGAATGTATATCCTACCATCTAATCGTCCATCTACTCAACCATCAAACACCAGCATCCATTGTCCTTAAAAGACTTCTAATGCTTTAATGTTTATATGCACAGTGTGTGTATATGTCCATATTTAATGCAAAATTAGACGGTCTACTGATTCAGTCGACCTCCTTAGTGCAATTCATGATAGTGCCATGCATCCAATATGTATGCAAAAGATTCCTAATGACACATATTAATTCTATATGCGTGCATAACCATCCACCCGAATGCAGCAACTATATGATAATACAACCATTATACATCCATTTTACTAAATACATCCATATATATGCAATATGCAATATGAAGTGACTGAGCCGATCTGGTGCCTAATAGTGTGTGTATATGCATCCACGAGCAACCACTAGCAAACACTTGCATCCACTTTGCATCCACCATACATAACATGTCTCAAACACATGTTTCAACCATAGGATTATCCTAACTAAAGGTCAAAGATACTAGCGAGAGGATATACTAAAGATAAGATAAGTACAAGCTAAGCGATAAAGGAGAAATTAAAGGACATACCCTCAAAAAGAAAAGGGTATCGTGAACGCATCTTCTCTTCCGTCTCCCAAGTAGCGTTGCTCTCATCATCTCCCCATTGCACTTTGACTAGTCTGACCTCTCGATTCCTCAACCTCTTGATCTCCGACCCAAGAATGTGCGTAGGAGCTCGTCGAATTGTCGCATCACGCTCTATCTCCACCTCTCTAAGCAAGCTCGGCTCTACCACTTCCGCGGTCTCGTGCAAGCACTTCCTCAAATGTGCCACATGGAATACGTCGTGTACACCACTAAGTCTCTCGGGCAACTCCACTCTATACGCAATCTGTCCAATTTTCTCCTTAATAGAAAACGGCCCTACAAACCTTGGTGCTAATTTCCCAACGGACCCAATGCGAACAACGTTCCGTAATGGAGACACTTTGACAAAGACCATGTCCCCAACTTCAAACTCAAGACTGTCCTCCTCTTATCCGCATAAGATTTCGCCTATCCTGTGTTGCTTTCATCCTCCTTCGAATCAAGTCGATCTTCTCCGAAGTCTCCCTAATCATATCGGGCCCAAGTAAGATCTTATCCGTAGATTCCCACCAACATGTAGGTGAACGACAAGGTCGTCCATATAGAGCTTCGAATGGTGCCATACCAATGCTGGACTGAAAGCTATTATTATATGCGAACTCAACCAATGGAAGATGCTCTTCCCATGTACCCCCAAAGTCTAGGATACATAGCCTCAACAGATCCTCTAGAATGCGATTCACCCTCTTAGTCTGGTCGTTCGTCTGAGGATGATATGCGCTGCTCAAACATAACTGAGTCCCTACCGCCTCTTGTAAGCTTCTCCAAAATTCGCTAGTGAAAATAGGATCGCGGTCGCTCACTATGCTAGAAGGAACACCGTGCAAACGAACTATCTCTCGAGCGTATACAGAAGCTAACCATGGAGCAGTCCTCTTACTCTTCACGGGAATGAAATGGGCGCTCTTAGTAAGTCTATCTACTATAACCCAAATCCCTGTATTACCCTTCCTCGATCTTGGTAATCCATCCACAAAATCCATCGAGACACTCTCCCACTTCCATAGTGGAACCTCCAATGGGTGAAGCAACCCACCGGGTTTCTTTTGCTCCGCTTTTACTTGTTGGCACACCAAGCATCTAGCGACATACTCGGCCACATCTTTCTTCATGCCGACCCAAAAGTAAACTCTCTCCATGTCTTTGTACATCTTGTCCCCGCCGGGATGAATGGTCATCTTCGAACGATGTGCTTTGTCAAGAATAGTCTTCCTTAGGTCATCGTCTTTTGGTACACAAAGTCTACCGTCCCTACGTAACCAACCCTTATTGTCTAGGGTACACCTACGAAGATGGCTTGATGACTCCCCTCCTTTGAGTTTTTCTACTAACTCAACCAACTGCGGGTCGTCTCGCTATGCCTCGCCAATCCGTCCCAAAAGCGTAGGTCTGACCTCCAAGGATGCTAGCAAACCGGGTACGAAGTCAACGGAAGGTCTAAAGTCAAACATCGAAATGAATTCTAAACTTCGCCGCTCAACAAACAAAGGACTTAAGGATAATCTTTTTCTACTTAAGGCGTCTGCCACCACGTTACCCTTGCCAGGGGTATAGGCTATTTCGAAGTCGTAGGACGCTAAGAACTCCATCTACCTTTGCTGCCTTAAGTTCAAGTCCTTTTGAGAGAATAGGTATTTTAAAGACTTGTGGTAAGTGAATAATTCGAATTTCTCGCCAAGAAGATAATGACGCCAAGACTTAAGCACGAAAACAATAGCGGCCAATTCTAGGTCATGTGTAGGATAATTTTTCTCATGCGCTCTCAACTGCCTTCCACCATAGGCTATTACCCTACCCTCTTGCATTAAGACTGCGCCTAGTCATGTCCCACAAGCATCATTATAAACGGTAAACGGCTTACTCCCGTCTGGCAATACTAAGACTGGGCCTGAAGTCAAAGCTCTCTTCAAACGTTGGAACGCATCATCACAATCTACGTCCCATGTGAAAACTAGGTTCTTCTTCGTCAAGCGTGTCAATGGAGCTGATATCTTTGCGAAGTCTTTGATAAACTTCCTATAGTAGCCAGCCAACCCCAAAAAACTTCTCACTTCGGTAGCATTTTAGGGACCTTACAATCTTGGATGGCCACCACCTTCGCGGGATCCACGGCTATCCCTTCTTTGGAAACCACGTGCCCCAAGAACCGTACTTCCTTCCTCCAGAAGTGACACTTAGAAAATTTAGCCTAAAGGCTATGCGCTCGTAGGGTCTCCAACACTTCCCTAAGATGTAGGGCATGCTCTTCTTCATCCTTAGAAAAGATCAAGATGTCATCTACAAAGATTACCACGAATGTGTTAAGGGACTCCCTAAACACCCTACTCATCAAATCAACAAAATATGTTGGGGCATTTGTCAAACCGAAGGGCATAACTAGCCATTCATAGAAACCGTCCGGAGTCCTAAAGGCAGTCTTGTCTATGCTATCCTCAGCCACTCTCAACTGATGGAACCCAGTGGCTAAGTCCAACTGTGAAAACACTGAGGCGCCAACTAACTGATCGAAGAGATCGTCAATCCTCGGTAGTGGGTGTCTGTTCTTCTTAGTAAGTTTATTAAGTTCTCTATAGTCCACACACAGTCTAAGGGACCCATCCACCTTCGTTGCAAATACTACTGGAGCACCCCACTCCGATATACTTCGTCTTATGAAACCCTTCTCAAGCAACTCCTTCACTTGCTTATCGAGTTCCCTCCTTTCACGTGGAGCCATGTGGCGTACTGGCAAAGATACTGGTTTCGCATTATCCACAAGATATATTCAAAAATCTATCTCCCGCTTCGGAGGCAAGCCCTTCACCTCCTCAAACACATCCGAATATTCTCGGACCACTCTAACAGATCGTAGATTTTCCTCAGATGCGTCAAGCGATTCTAGACAACTTAGCATAACCGAATTTATGGGATTACAGAAGATTTCGAGAGTGTTGCCAAGGCGAGTCACGAGCCTAACTACTCTCCTTTCACAATCAAGAACGACCCCATTTCTGGATAACCAATCCATTCCTAAAATTAGCCCATAGCCCGTGAAGCCCAACACATAAGCATCACATCTAAATTCAATGCTAAGTATGGAAATTTTCAAATCCAAACACATCATGGGCAAATAAGTTGAGCCCCCTATTGGATTCGAAACAACTAAGGGATCCTCTACTAAACTGGTGTTTAAGTGCAGTGATTCAACTAATGATGAAGAAATAAACGAATGCGATGCGCCCGAATCGAATAAGGTACGGACAGGATGATCAAACAGAAAAACTAAGCTTTTAACATAAATGGTTCTACCTCGTTCTTACAGCGGTGGGACCGTGAGAGCCTGAACTTGTCCCCTTGTCTGCCCTAGTGCTGTAAGAGCCTGCACCTGTCCTCCCGAGGTAGCCCCTGCCCTCTGCCCCTTCCTTAGGCAGTCCTTCACTAGATGTCCCGCATCGCCACAATGAAAACAGTCAGTCTCCTTTTTCTTTCGGCAGTCCTTGCTAAGATGGCCTGGGGTCCCACAGTTAAAACATTTCTTCTTTCCCTTGCCATTATTGTCTTTACCACCCTTCTTGTTTTGCTGTTGGGGTTTCTTCTGATCCCCTTTCTTCTCGGGTGCCTTATCAGCTTTAGCGCTTTTCTCCTCATGTATGAGCGCCATTTCTACTAACTTCTCAAAGGTGGCCCCCATCGGGATGTGGGTCATAGCCAACCCTTGCAATGGTTCATTCAAGCCATTCACGAACCTTAGAACCTTCTTCTCCGGCGTGTTTACTAAGTCCAAGCCAAACCTTGCTAACTGATTAAACTTATTGACATATTCTTTCACTGATGAGCTTCCTTGCTTCAATGTCAAGAACCTTTCCATATATAGATTTTCTTCCGCCCTTGAGAGAAACTTCGCCTCGAACCTACGTCTGAAATCCGCCCAAGAGTCAACAGGACGCTCCCCATTAGTGACCTCCCACCAAAACGAGGCCTCTCCCTTCATTAGCCAAGCTGCTAATCTAACTCTCCTCCCTTCTTCCACTTCAAAGATTTCTAGCAATTCTTCCACCTCCTTAAGCCTATCTCTAGCTTCCACAAACGTTTCTGACCCTTGAAATGGTTTTCCACCCATAGCCTTGAATTCCTTGCACGTCTTTGCAAAAGTATCTACGCGAGGAGGAGGAGGAACTGGTGCAACTGGTGGTGGAGGAACATTGGCTGGACCTGCAGCGGCCCTAGCTTCCAATAGCCTCCTATACCATCCTGGTATCGTTACACCGTCGGGTAGATTAAGATCTTCAGCCATGCTGAAACGAAAAAGGAAAGATTCAAAATGGAGGATTCGAAAGATAAAGATATCGGCTATTGGGATTATGTTTTTTTTTCTTAAAAACTTTTCTCTTTAAATTTCTCATTAAAACTTGTTTTTGAAAGCACTTCTTCCAAAAATAACTATTTTTCTAAAGTATTTTTATCTGTTCTGGTAACCTTAAGCTCTGATACCACGTGTAACACCCCACGTCCATTAATGTCACTCACGAAGGGAATGCATTAACCTCCATGGAGGTTATAAGTGAATATAGAACAGAAAATTTACAACAAGATGGATAATAAATAGTACTTGGAAATCTAAAACTTCATTTTATTGCAGCGGAAATTAAACATGTTTGTTACATCGTAAAACCATAGATCATAACCAAGTACAATATCCATCTTCATAAAAACAAAATACATAATCCCATTACATAAATAGCCATTAAAAAGATAACAAGCTGGACATTACTTCAACGGTCCAAGATTTCCAAAGAGAGATGAAGAAATTCAATCAAACTCCACTAGAGCTGGGCCCAACCTGAGGACCTGGAGGGGGAAAAAGGATAGAAATAGAGGGGGTCAGACATAAAGTCTGGCGAGTATGATAATTCTAACAATACTATTATCAAAATAACTAGACTAAGGCATAAGCTGGAAGACAAGTAAATGTCTATGAACTCTTAGGAAGATAAAGATAGCGTTTAAGATAACGTTAAAGGCACACCTAATTACTAATGAATGATTACTACACTGCACAGCACATTACTACACTGCACCACACCAGTCACCCTATTGTTTGATCCCACTTGCTTTACACAGAAACTTTATAAATAGCCTTACGTACCCCTAGCTGACTACATAGGTGTCGTCTGGCCCTATCTCCACTAGGTGTACCCCACTACCCACGTTCGATCGGCTCCCTACTCGTAGATACCCGTGCTGGCCCCACAGTGGGGTGTATCACTCCCCTAAAGTGGAAACCCGATACAACTTGAGAATGCACGGCTTATACCTACACGATGCAACAACGTCTTACCTACCAGCCCGGGTCCACACACGCATATGAAACCCGTTGGACTTGCGTTGCCACCGCTCCCCGTTTTGGCCTCTTACAGTCAAACCCAGCATGCGTGTCCCGTCCTCGACTTGGGTCGAGCCCACAAAGATACGTTTGGGATACTGGTCGAAATGGGCCCCTATAAGCTACCCACCTAAGCTTGTCACTAGTATATCCCACTTGACCCTCTTAGTCATGTTCATTTACATGTGTGTTTGGTTAAGTCTTACTAATCGAATTTCACATGCCACTAAGGGCACCCCCTAGATTCCTCATACCACCCAAGGCACCTACTTAACCCCCATGTCCCACCTTACATGTTTATCTGGTTAAGTATTTCTTAATTCATTCAGGCCATAACCTCGTAAAGACCTCTCACATTAGACTGGCATTTATGGCAGCTGGATTTGCCGGGCGGGTCCGGGCAGTCTTACACTATAAAAGAGTCTAACCTCGTGTCTTTACAACCGTTATGCTTTAGTTTAGGCCTAGGACCTCTCACATTGGGCTGACATTTGTGACCACTGGATTTGTCGGGCGGGTCCGGGCAGGTTTACGTCACAAACGAGTCCAACCTCGTGTCCTAAGCATTGATTAACACTTAAAATCTTTTACCCTAGTTTTAATAATTCCCTATTCAAATTAGTAATTAAGTCAACTTTTAATGATGTCCATAATTGACTCAATAATGGCCATCCACTTATGGCATGCAAAATCATATCAATTGCACCCCAACTTTTTTATATTAAATCCTTAATATTACCCCTACCCCACGTTTATACGTTCGCTTATTCAACGCATAATATAGGCTAGACTTGTATAGTCTAACACCTAGCACAAAGATAAATTATCACAACATATAGACAATTAAAATAAATCTAATCATAATAGGGGTGAAACTTGCATAAACTACACATGTTAAGGATCAAAAGGTGTCAACTTGTTAAATGTCTCAATTTATATGATATGATCATAGCCCAAATCTATACATAAACTTGCATATGGGGTTTTTAGGCAACATAATGATCGTGTGAATTAGCATAGGATATCACATATGTCATAGCATAATTCTAGATGTCATAATAGATGTCTTGGTATATGTTCATAACTTTTCTAATCAATCTAACTTGCATATGTGACTTGTCATATAGATCAACATAACCCAAACATGATGATTTAATTAATATGAACTAACTAGCATAGATGGTAACATTTTGACCTTTTTAACATGTATGATTCATCACATCTTAGCATAGAAACTTTCAACATACATAACATCATCATAGCATGATTTACAACATATAAGATATCATCATCACATAACATTGGATTTGCAATATACATGATAGCAAAAGGGGTTTACAACAACATATAGGATAATTCACATCATCTACTCATAATCCATTCATAACTCAACCTAATTAAAATGATAATAATCTTGTTAAGATCATCATACTCACAATTATAGAAGAAAGGAGAGAGTTTTGATTTGCTTTAGGGTTGAGAGAATTAGAATTGAATTTGCTTTTCTTCTTTCTTAGTTGGCGGCGGCTCCATTGATTTCCATGGCGATGGTATGACGGTAACTATTCTATTTTAATTAGGTTTAGGGTTAGCATTAGGATGTATTTATAGGTGTAGGAAGTTATTTAGGACCATTAGATTAACCCTGAACCATGAGAACCAATCAAATGCAAAATCTGCATTTAAGCGAATCGGCCCACGGGTTGACAGCCAAACACCCTGGATTAACTCCTAGTCGACCCAGCGAGGCTCGGGTCGACCTCAAAAATGGGCCGGTTCGGTTATTCCCCCTCCCAATTCGCTGTTTTGAACTTTTTTGCATATTTATTTATTTAATTTTTAATTTTTATATATATATCAATATATATATTTCTCTGCGCAACCCATTTCACTTAATTCTTTTCTAAAAATTAAGTATACTTTAATTTGTGAATTTTAATGTTATAAAATTACGGGGTGTTACAATAGTGTTATCGGTAAATTCAATTATCATTTCACGTTCAAATCTAATTAAAGATTTAACTATTGCTTGGAGAAAAACTGGGGATAGTCCATTCTCAACCTTTTCAATCTAATTAAAGATTCATTAAAACTCCACTTAGTTTTAATCTTTAACTGGGTTAAAGAATCAGTGTCATTTAAAACATGGTTCACGATAAACCCCAAAATCATATCACATTTCAATCAGTCCCTAACCGTAAATTAGCAAGTGAGCAATTCCCTAAGTATTAACCCCGAAGGCCGAAACCAACATCAGATCAATACCCCAGAAACCATTCAACTTAACTAATCTCCAGTTAGTTTCTGATTTTCTTAACTCCCTTGGGTCTAAGAACAGTATTATTGAAGATACCGTTCACGACAACCCAAAATCACATTCCATTAATTATCGGGTTAAAGAATAAGTGTTATTTAAAACACTTTTCATGATAAACCCAAAAATCAATACCAATTCAATTCCAATTAAATATTATTTAATTATTACACTTCATTAAATCTAAATAAAAAGATTTAATCTTTTTCTCAACTGGGTTCAAGAACAGTATTAATGAAGACACCATTCACGATAAACCCAAATCACATTTGATATTAAATACAAGGCTCTGAATAGAAAATATCTCGGCTTATATTCAATATCAAATTCTACGACCAACAAATATCGTATTGGAAATAACGCTATTAATATATCTTTCAAATTTCCATAACAACATCTGTATAATCACGAAATCCAACATCGAAATATTCCAAAGACAATTTCGATTCAAATCCATTCCAATTCAATTATTGGAAATTCTGGTTACTTTAAATACCCTTTTTCAAATTCAATTTATTTATTTTAAAAATAAATAAATTATAATTCTAGTTCAAAACTAGTTCATTTCGATAAAAATCTACTTTTATCTTTTCAAATATGGAGTTCTTCATCTCAATTCTTCACAAATCATTTCTTATGATTTTACACAAATTATTACTATTTTTAATAATTTTATCAAGGCCCGTGCAGTCGATTTCCATCAATGGCCATCGAACTGCACTTACAACGACCTTTTCCAAATTTGATTTGGACATAATTCCAAATCCAACCATTAGATTTCAAATTTCTAATATTCGTTAGAAAGCTCTTTTCGATACGAACCCAACGGTTCCGGTTTGAATCCGACGGTCGGATCTCCCGCAATATCCATTTGAAGTCAATGGTCGAAATTCGCGAACTGCCGCGGCGCGGCGTGTTCTATTCAGGCCATTATATATATAATGTATATATTATATATATTTCGTCGATTTCCTTTTAAAACGTATTTTGTAAATTGTTTTAAATTCGTTTTCGAAACGATTTCAACTTTATTTCAAATTCAAATCAAAATTGAATTTTTCCTCATAAATTTGTTTTAAATTCATTTCAAATTGATTTTAATTAAAATTCTATTCAATTTCAATTCGAATCCAATTCTATTCAATTTCAATTCGAATTCAAATCTATTCAATTTCAATTCGAATTCAATTCTATTCAATTTCAATTCGAATTCAATTCTATTCGACTTCAATTCTATTCGAATTTCAAATCATTTCAGTTTATTTCGAATTTCAAATCACTTTAATATTCATTTCAATTTGAATAAAATCGATATAAATATCGTTCACGTCAAAATGGAGCAAATCTAATCAACAAGCCTTCATATATCTCTATTTTCAAATATTTCTATTTCAAATATTTCTTTTTCAAATATTCTATTTCAAATATTTCTTTTTCAAATATTCTATTTCAAAACTGGAATGAGGCCCAATCAATTACCATATAATGTTAATTATATGGATTTTCTACCACACGTATATAACAGAAACGATAAATCATCAACCATCATCCAAAGTGCGTTCTACACTGTATAGGCATCAAATATAAATATTTAACGCTTATAACAGCTTGTCAATCAATCGATCGACATACAACTAATTATTGGGATTACTGTACGTCATATCTCATCCCAATACCCGTGTGGGGTTTCAAACAATCAAACACAGATTTTATTTGTGCAGTTGGGCGATGTGTAAAATTTATCGTCCCAATCAATATCAGTCAAATGTGTGTACATAAACAAATCGTCCGACTTGTTTATATTAATTTATTTCATTTCATATATACGTTAAAAATTCTATTTTTAACTATAAAATATTTTTAACTATATAAATATTTTATTTCATTTCACATCACATTACACAATCAACTACAAATCAAAATCAAACAAATAAGCATACAAGTCGTCCATGGTCATATTTTAAAATAAAAGAAATCAGTTTTTCTATGATTTAAAATTAAATACTTACTGCTTCACGAAGAAGGAGGGCTCACTGGTCGGCCTGAGGCGGAGGGATGAGGCCTGGTGGCGTTCGAGCTCGCGCAGGGGCTAGGGGGGTCGGGGTTCGAGGAGGCGGTGCATTTAGGGTTTGGATTTGGGTGCTGGGGTTTCTACGATTTGGGGATTCAAGGAGCGCTAGGTGAGAGGAGGGAGGCGACGGAGATGGATTTGCCTGAGGCGGCGAAGTCGAAGTGGCAGGGGGCTGGTGGCTCCGGCGACGGGGTTCGATCGTTTTCCCCCTTTTTTTTCTTTTCAGCGTTGACCGAGAATAGAAGATAGGGGAGAGAGGGGTTAAGTATATATAATTATTATATTATATTATTTTAAATTTCATTAAAAAGTACCTTTATATTTCGAACTCGAAACGAAACCCACCGCATGTCGTCCCTAGCTAATTACCCCCATTCCAAACACAATGGGAAATGCCACGTAGGCTGATTCGGCCGTTACGATAGGTTTCGTCAAAATCAACATATAACTCTATATATTGAATTTAAACGCTCATTTCAATTTACAGGGGCCACATACTAACACGAACAATTCCCGAAAAATATTTTCTAGCTTCGTATTGATGATACGGTCCTAACAAAACTAATTTCGTCGAATTCTGAGACCGTTTGAAAAATAGCCATTTTCCAATCGATTAAAATCAACTTAAACTGGTCAAACACGTTTTCCTTTGCCACGCGCACATATTGATATCAAAAATTTTGAAATTTGAAACCTAGCAATAATTTGACATCCCGGATGCAACAAAAGTGGTTTCGTCGAAAACAGAGGTCGTTTGCAAAATGGCTATTTTCAAGGGCCCGAATTTCATAGCGACTATTCTGAAATTTCAACTGGACATATCTTTTGATTCCCGCTATGAAATTTTGATTTTTCGGATTCGTTGGAAAGATATTCTCATTTAGATTCTAATATTTTTGGTTTCGCTAAAATCCGGTTTATTTTGCACCCGGTACATTCATTTGAAATTTGAAATCGAATTATCGAACTATCGCGCCATTTTCAATTCCTTTTATAATTTAAAATAAATATTTATATTCTAACGACGATCTATATAATATATACGTTCGAATTCTATTCAAAATAAATTTCTCGTCACTATTATTTAAAATAATTCATTTTAAATAATCAAAATTCGCTAAAATTGCCAAAATAAAAATTTTAAATTGGCTCGCATTTCCGGGTTGTTACAATTAAATTCTTTAAAAATAAATAATTATTATCGTTTTAATTTAATATATAGAATTTGAATTGTTTTGATTCAGTTTTAAATTGTTGTCAATCTCGTATTATGACGATTCAACATCATCGATATTAAATTGTATATAAATTATTTAATCGATAAATTCGATATAAAAATCCACTTATTATTCCAAACCAACATTTAAAATAAATTTAATTATTCAGTAAAAATCAATTAAAAACCTGGGACGTTACATGTTTGCTTAATCTACTTGATGTCTTCTTCGGATCAATCAACTTGTTAGTCTTATGATGGATTCATTATCAACAGGAGGACAAGGAACCTCTATATTGACAGTGTTCGAACAATAACAGGGATGCTGGAAGTAACATCTGAATTTGCTCAGAACATCATGTTAAACCATGAAAGAATTCGAAAGAGTTTACCAGCTAGATATCTTGACTGTAACAACCCTGAATTTTGGGGCCAACTTAAAATTTTATTTTATGTTATTTTAATGAGTTTTGGCTATTTAAAATAATTTATTTAAACAATAACGAAAAAATCATTTTCTCCCTGTATGTTTTGATGTGATAATAAGTAGTGAACATATATAATATTAGGATATTAGGTGAGATTTCTTAATTTAAAAAAAAAAATTTAAATAAATTGTTATGCGTTGGAAATTAGAATTTATTCGTTGTTAAGATTCCTATTGTTTGTGTATTGGACATGATTTGAGTGAGATATCTTGGTTGTATTGATCTGCTAATTGAATGAAATATAATGTAAGAATAGAATTGTAAGCAAATAAATATATTTATTTTTATTTGTGAGGTTGAAATAAGAATTGTAAATAAAATAAAAATGTCCATTTTTAGGTGTTATGTGGAATCAGATTGGTCAACACATAGAAAGTATCATTTTCATTTGTTATATAAAGAAAATAGATTTTTAAGAAAACAAAAATATCATTTTTGTTGAAATGAATATATATGAAAACAAAAATATCATTGTTGCTGTAATAGATTTGTATATAAATAAAAATATCTTTTTATTTGCCATGTAAACATTAGAACACATATTCATTTTAGTTAAAATTATCATGTTAGTTAAAATAAACATTTTCGTTAGACATTTTTATATTAGAATAAAAATACCCTTTAGTTAGAAATATTTATTTAGAATAAAATGCCATCTTTGTTAAGAAATATTTTGTTTAATTAAAAATGTAACTTGGTTTAATCATATTCATGTTAGTATTAAAAATGTCATTCATGTTAGTATTAAAAATGTCATTCATGTTAGTATTAAAAATGTCATTCATGTTAGTATTAAAAATGTCATTCATGTTAGTATTAAAAGATGTCATTCAGGTTAGTATTAAAAGTGTCATTTCATTTTTTTTTAAAAATGCCATATTAGAAAATGTCATTTATGAAAAATCTCATGTTATAATAAATAAATAACATTTTTGTTATAATGAGTCATGTTAGATAGAATAACATCTTTGTTAGATTATGTCATGTTAGGTAAATATATTTTTGTTATAATTTGTCATATGAGATGAAAACACATTTTTGGTTAGAATTTGTCATGATTAACTAAAAATTTAACGCATATGTATATAAGCAATGCATTATGTTTGTCCCATTATTTCATGCATTGTTGGGGCCCACAACATAAGTGAAACGTCTTATATAAATAAAAAATTAAAACGTTCATTTCCTACATTCATTCCTTTTCGGTTCCTCATGACATTTATTATCTATTTCCATGCATCATTTGAATTAATATCGCATCCATTCATTTCTTTCTGTTTATGCTCTCTCTCTCTCATCGTTAATTATTTTTGAAATTTGAATAAAAAAAGAGATAAGTGTGGTCCCATCATAGTCAGCTGATTAAATTACTTTGTAACTTACTAGATGTGAACAGACGCATTAGGGAAAATGAAATTAAAGAAATTAAATAATATTAAAACATATATAAACAACACATAGGAAATTCCAAAAACTCTAATTCTAAAACCTATTCTATAGCCGCCGTCTCTTTCTTCTATGGCTGAAATAATTTGAATTTCTTTCTCTCTTTTCTCTCAATCCATCAAGAATTAGAAGATGATTTCTGCATGAAAAAGGTAGAGATTCATATACTCTACAAATTCATACGGTTAAGATCATGTTTTGGGTAGTATTTTTCGCAAATCTCAGGCCTCAAGAGCCGCGGTTTGGCTGCGAATTCATGGCCATTGGGAAGCTTTAATTCAAAGCTATTCATGGTAAAGTTGGAGAAGAAGAAGGCTTAGCAAAGGTTAAGGGAAATCATTAAATTAATTATTTAAACTATTATTTTAATTTAAGAAATCAAATCTTCAAACAATCATATCTTTTGCAATCGAATTCAGAAAATTGCAAACTGTGATGCGCTGGGGTAACATCGTCGACTACTACGTGATGGAACGAATATGGACTGAAACAGAAACAAATTTGGCAAAGTGGAAAGCTATTGGTGAGAAATCTTAATTTATTTTTATTATTATTTATTTTAAATAATATGAATAAATCGTAACTGTATTCTCCTCCATTCACTGTATACGCCATGCTCTGTGATTTGATTTGAACTGTGATTAGTGTGTTATGTGGATCTAGAAAAAAAAAATTTAACATGTTGGTTAATTAGAATTGTGTTAACAAAAATGATCAGTTTGTCAATTAGTGAGAATTCTGATTTATTTTAATTAATTATAAATTAATGATCATTACGAAATCATGATTGTATATTATTGATTATGATCTGCGTTGTTGTGATATTGTATTGTTATTGAGATATGTTGTGATGTTATGATATAATCATGTTAGTGTAGATCTGTAAATTCTGATGAATCTCTATAAATTCTCATCTTTATTACCTTTATTATTATTTTTATTTTATTTCTATTTTCATTTTTATTTCTCTCTAAAAATCAAAAAAAAGTTAATCTTGTTTTTGTAAAACAAACAAAAGAAAAGTTATAATTTTTATTTGTTTCACAAAATCAAATGAGAGTAGAAGTCTTTATTTTATTTCACAAAACAAATAAAAAGAAAGGTTTTGATTCACAAATAAGAACAAAAGTTGAATCTTTTATTTTGATTTTACATGATAAAAGAAAGTTGAATCTTTTATTTTTGATTTTACATAATAAAAGAGAGTTGAATCCTTTATTGTTGATTTACATAATAAGAACAAGAGTTGAATCTTTTATGTTGATTCACAAAAGAAGATTGAATCTTTATTTTGTTTTTACAAACTAAAATGGAAATTAAATCTTTAAATTTTGATTTACATAATGAAAAGAAAGTTAGTATCTTTTATTTTTGATTTACATAAAAGATAAATAAAGTTTTAATATTTTATTTTGATTCACAAAATAAAATAAAGATGATACCTTCACATTGATTCATGAGAATTTTACACCAAACCATATGTTATTGATGTATGTGTGGACATGAAACTTGACATCAAATTATAAGTTGCCATCGTTATGTATAGTTTGTTGAAACGAATTAAAATTTCATCGTCATGTTATTATAGTTGAAATGAATCAAATATTGATATTAGAAACATGATATTAGAAACATGATATTAGAAAACTTGACATTTATTTTATCTACATTCCCTTGGAAATAAATGATAAAAGAAACGTAATCATGACACTATGTTTTATTTACATTTATTTGTAGATGAAATAAAAAAGAGAAATTTGGTTTTAGGATTTTGTTCACATTCATATGTGAAATAAAAGAAAAATACAAAACTTGCAATTAGTTGATATTTTATTTACACTTCTTGTAAATAAAAGTGAAAGTACCTAATTAGATTAGCGAACGTTAGTTGATATTTTATTTACATTCTTGTAAATAAAAGTGAAAGTACCTAATTAGATTAGCGAACGTTAGTTGATATTTTATTTACACTTCTTGTAAATAAAAGTGAAAGTACCTAATTAGATTAGCGAACGTTAGTTGATATTTTATTTACACTTCTTGTAAATAAAAGTGAAAGTACCTAATTAGATTAGCGAACGTTAGTTGATATTTTATTTACACTTCTTGTAAATAAAAGTGAAAGTACCAAATATGATTAGCGAACACAAGATAATGATTTATTTTACTTTTGTAGATAATTGTAACAACCCGAAAATCTGGGCTAGTTTAAAATTTTTATTTTGGCAATTTTAGCGAATTTTGATTATTTAAAATGAATTATTTTAAATAATATCGACGAGAAATTTTATTTTGAATATATTAGAACGTATATATTATATACGCCGTCGTTAGAATATAAATAATTATATATAATTATAAATAGAATTGAAAGTGGCGCGGTAGTTCGATAATTCGATTTCAAACTTCAATTGAATGTACCGGGTGCCAAACAATCCGGATTTTAGTGAAACCAAAAACATTAGGATCTATTCGTGAATATCTTTCCAACGAATCCGAAAAATCGAAATTTCATAGCGGGAATCAAAAGATATGTCCAGTTGAAAATTCTGAATAGTCGCTATGGAATTCGGGCCCTTAAAAATATACATTTTGCAAACGACCTCGGATTTCGACGAAACCACTTTTGTTGGATCCGTGATGTCAATTTATTGCTAGGTTTCAAATTTCATAATTTTTCGAATCAATATGTGAGCGTGGCAAAGGAAAACGCGTTTGACCCGTTTCAGTTGATTTTAATCGACTGGAAATTGGCCATTTTTCCAACGGTCTCAGAATTCGACGAAACTAGTTTTGTTAGGACCGTATCGTCAATACGAAGGTAGAAAATATTTTTCTGGAATTTATAGAGTTGTTATGTGGCCCCGGTAATTTGAAATGTACGTTTAAAATTCAATATAATGATTTAAATGTAAATTTAACGGAAACTGATTCAAACGATCGAATCAACCTGCGATACATATCCCATTGTGTTCAGAATGGGGGTAGAACGCTATGGACGACAGGCGGTGGTCCTCGTTTCGAGGTCGTGGGTAAAAGTCAACTTTTTGCAAAATAAAATAATTAAATTAATTACAAATAAAAATATAATTAAATCTCTCCCTTTACCTTCTGCCCCCCCCCCTCTTTATTTCAAAATCGATTTTCATAAACAAAAAAAAAAGAGAAAAGGAGGCCGACGTTGACCTCGAGCCTCACGAGCCTCCTTCCCCCGTCGCCCATCGACGGTGACGCCACCGCCCTCCACAACATCCCGTCCCTTCATCGCCATCCTCCTTTCTTCCTCCCCCTTTTCTGAATCGATCGATGCTCTTGCCCTAGCCACCGCCCTCGTCTCCTTCACCCCACCGCCGACCGAAGTCCCCCCCCTCGCTCGCGATTGCTGTTCGAAACCCCCCCCCTCGAATTCGTATCCGCATCCCCTCCCTCGCGCTGAGCGCGATCCCGCTTCCTCCCTCTACCCTGTGACCGACGCCAGCACCAAGACCCCACCTCCCCGGCCTCCTCAACTGGCGTGAGACCCCCCCCCCCAAGTCGACGAACATTGTAAGTTTATTTTATTCTTATTTCTTTATTTTATTTATATTGTTTTATCCGATTTTAATTAGGGAAAAAAAACCTGATTTTTTTTTAAAGTATAAAAATATAATGTTTGAAGAAGAAAAGATTTGATTTTTGTATATTGAACATCGAAGAAAAGATTTGATTTTTGTATATTGAACATCGAAGAAAAGATTTGATTTTTATATATCGAAAAGCATAGTAAAAATTCGATTTTTATATATTGAAAAGCAAAGTAAAAATGCGATTTTTATAATTAAAAAGGTGAAAACTTTAGAATTTAAAAGGTGAAAACTTTAGAATTTAAAAGGTGAAAACTTTAGAATTTAAAAGGCGAGAACTTTAGAAGTTAAAAGGCGAAACCTTTAAATTTTAAAAGGCGTGAACTTTATATTTTAAAAGGTGAAAACTTTATAATTAAAAAGGTGAAAACTTTAGAATTTAAAAGGCGAGAACTTTAGAAGTTAAAAGGCGAAACCTTTATATTTTAAAAGGAGTGAACTTTATATTTAAAAGGGCAGAAACTATATATTTTATAGCGTTGTAAAAATATAATCTTTGTCTATTTTAAAAGCGTGTTAAAAATATAATCTTTTATATATATAGCGTTGAAATAAAAATGTGATTTTTAACGCATACAGAGTGCGATGGGACCAAGTGGAAGCACGGTGAAGATGTCCTACATAAGGAGTGCCGTGGAGTTAGGATAGCAATTCGGTGAGAATTTCTCACCTTTCAACTTCTTTTTTTCTAGTAATATATATATATATATACTAGGATGCAGACGGTGCTTAGTAGCACCCGACACAATCGTCCACAGACCATGGACTTGTTTGTTTGATTGCATAAATTAGTTAGATGATTAGATTTGAATTTGACTGTGTGGTGAAATGAATGGATTTGATTGATGTGTGAATGGCGTGGGCCTTCACTAAACCGGGGATAAGGCTAGGCCTCGTCCCGTTTCTAGTATCGTGCCGTTATGCCGCCGAAATTTTCTAAAATATGTTAGAAAAATAAAAATATCATTTTATTGAATAAATGAACCGAATAGAATATTCATAGGTTGAATAAAATGTTTTATCGTTAAAATTATAATTTTTAACGTGAATGTGAATAAATAAATATTCATTTACAAACCGGACGGTTTGTTTATGTACACCTATTTGAAGGACATTGATTGGGACGATAAATTTTACACATCGCCCAACTGCACAACTAAAATCTGTGTTTGATTGTTTGAAACCCCACACGCGTTTAGGATGAAATTTGAAGTTCACTCATCCTGATTGATTAAATATGTCGATCGATTGACAGGCTGTTATAAGCGTTAGATATCTATATTTGATGCTTATACAATGTAGTGCACTTTGGTTGATGGTTGATTATTTTTCAATGCTATTATATGTGTGTAATGTATGAAAATCCATATAATTAACTTTATATGGTAATTGATTGGGCCTCATTCCAATTTGAAAAATAAAGAATATTATAAAATAAAGGTTCATGTGTTGACAGTACTCATCCATTGAGATTGGTCATGTGTTGAACGAAATATTTTAGTAATAAAATTTACATCTTTATCAATATAAAATAAAGGTTCATGTGTTGACAGTACTCATCCATTGAGATTGGTCATGTGTTGAACGAAATATTTTAGTAATAAAATTTACATCTTTATCAATATAAAATAAAGGTTCATGTGTTGACAGTACTCATCCATTGAGATTGGTCATGTGTTGAACGAAATATTTTGATAATAACAACTATTTTGAAAAAGAAATATTTGAAATAGAATATTTGAAAATAGAAATTTATGAAGCCGTGTTGATTAGATTGACGCCATTTTGACGTGTACGATATTTATATCGATTTTATTCATTTTGAAATGAATTGAATTGAAAACGATTTCGAAATGAATTGAATTGAAAACGATTTCGAAATGAATTGAATTGAAAACGATTTCGAAATGAATTGAATTGAAAACGATTTCGAAATGAATTGAATTGAAAACGATTTCGAAATGAATTGAATTGAAAACGAATTCAAATTGAATTGAAAGCGAATTGAAATGAATTCAAATTGAATTGAAATTTGAATTGAATAGAAATGAATTTTAAAACGAATTTATAAAGAAGAATTCAATTTTGATTTGAATTGAAAAGGAAGTTGAAATTTCTTTTGAAACGAATTTAAAACTATTCATATAATTCGTTTTAAATAGAAATCGACGAAATATATATTATATATATAATATAATGGCCTGAATAGAACGCGCCGCACCGCGGCAGTTCGTGAATTTCGACCATTTATTTCAAACGGACATTACGGGAGATCCGACCGTCGGATTCTCCTAAAACCGGAACCGTTGGGTTCGTATCGAAAAGAGCTTTCTAACGAATATTAGAAATTAGAAATCTAACGGTTGTATTTGGAATTATGTCCAAATCAAATTTGAAAAAGGTCGCTGTAAGTGCAGTTTGATGGCCATTGATGGAAATCGACTGTACGGGCCTTGATAAAATTATTAAAAATAGTAATAATTTGTGCAAAATCATAAGAAATGATTTTTACAGAATTAGGATGAAAAACTCCATATTTGAAAAGATAAAAATAGATTTTTATCGAAATGAACTAGTTTTGAACTAGAATTATAATTCTATTTATTTTGAAATAAATAAATTGAATTGGAAAAGGGTTTTAAAAATAACCAAAATTTCCAATGATTGCATTGGAATGGATTTGAATCGAAATTGTCTTCGGAATATTTCGATGTTGGAATTCGTGATTATACAGATGTTGTTATGGAAATTTGAAAGATATATATTTATATCGTTATTTCCAATACGATATTTGTTAGTCGTAGAATTTGATATTGAATATAAGCCGATATATTTTCTATTCAAAGCCTTGTATTGAATATCAAATGTGATTTGGGTTTGTCGTGAATGGTGTCTTCACTAACACTGTTCTTGAACCCAGTTGAGAAAAGATTAAATCTTTTTATTTAGATTTAATGAAGTGTACCAATTAAATAATATTTAATTGAAATTGAATTGATATTGATTTTTGGGTTTATCGTGAACAGTGTTTTAAATAACACTTGTTCTTTAACCCGATAATTAATGAATGTGACTTTGGGTTTATCGTGAACCGTGTTTTAAATGACACGGATTCTTTAACCCAGTTAACGATAAAACTAAGTGGAGTTTTAATGAATCTTTAATTAGATTGAAATGGTCGAGAATGGAGTATCACCAGTTTTGCTCCAGGCGATAGTTAAATCTTTAATTAGATTTGAACGTGAAATGGTAATTGAATTTACCGATAACACTGAGGTGTTAGATATGAAGTATTACCAGTTTTACTTCATGGGATAAATAGGTTGGGATTGGGAAATTAAAACAAATGATTACTTCGGTAAGTTTCGTTAATCCCGATTAGTTGAAATCGAAATTCAAAGGAAGATTAGAGAATAAATTCAAGAAATTATCTTGGATAAAATTAATGGGAACCTTTCCCTATGAATGTGAAATCAGAAACTAACTGTCGGTTAGCTAAGCAGAATGGTTTTCTGGATATTGATCTGATGTTGGTTTCGGCCTTCGGGGTTAATATTTGGGGAATTATTCTCTTGATTAATTTACGGTTAGTGACTGATGAATTAGAATGAGGCGTATGTTGTGTTTGTGTAATACTTATTTTAAATATACGCGAGTTATTCGGAAAGACCGGGTTTATCCCATTCTGAATAACTGATACGACGATAAGTCGAAGATGAAGACGATGGTCGAAGACCGGAAGTCTTCACGTCGTTTGGGTGATTGCTGATGATCTTGATTGGGCTGTACACCCAAGAAGATGGAAACAGTTGGTGATCGTCCAGACGTGCTTGGAGATCGATGGATATGCGGGGTACTAGGTGCCTCCGGTTTCGTTCAGACCCAGAACGGACTTGTAAATGGACCGTGTGTCTGACATTGGATTTTAGTCCGTGTGATTGATCTCTATTAAATATATATCTGTTTGGCGGCGGAGAATTTATTCTCTTGCTTAACGCCCTTCTCTGAGACGTACGAGCTCAGGGGTTATATATTGATGGATATCAAACGCATGGAGTGAATTGCCTGTGTGGCATGCCTAAGTGGCAATTGATCGAGGCTTCTGTTGAAAAGCAGAGTCTTGTGGTGATGATCAAAGCACGGCCTTTGTGGCGTAGCTTTGTGTAACGTTTACTTCGCGAGTTTCACACCCGGTATGAACCAAAAACGGGAGACGGACCTCAGGGAGGGCATACGTTTCCTTCTAGCTAAAAAGTGGCGTCAGTTGTTTTACACGCCCTGACGAGTTTGACTTATGTGGTTGTTGCTGTTGCGAGGCGCCTCGGATTGATCGGTCGTTCTCGAACCGATGGAGTCATTTAGTTGGCTCATTTACGCCCCAAAGGGCGGGGAAACGTATTGTTCAGGCATTTTAATCCACATCGGTGGACCGGCCCTGTCGCTCCAAGGCTTGACTGAGTACTTGCCTGAGACATGGGCTAGATTGTCTCGAATCGGTTGAGGACTATCTTTTGCCTCGGTTCATAGACGGAAATCCAATTTCCAAATACGTGACATTTGCGGTTTTAATTGTAAAACTAGTATGGCGACATGATATATGGTACCCATGCCGCCTATGATTGATACTTATGATTTGAAGTTGTTTTATACACTATGCACTTATAATAATATCAAATGATTTGTTTTAAAACGTATCAAGCATTCTTTGGCTGTTATAAGGGAAAACCCTATCCCCCGGCTTGCGTTGCATTGTGTGATAGGACCTGGGTCTTATAACAGCTTCATTTTTCTTTATTTAGCATTGCGCTGTTTGTTTTATGCACTGGTGTTCTTGGGAGGAAACCCGTTCCGTGTTATACGGCGTGGTCCCTTGATTTACCTAACTTTAAAAATAAAGATTAACTATTTTAGTTCTCACACCAGTCACATGACTGACCTGGAGTTTATTGTTTTAACCTAAACTCTGGGTGCCCTTATTTTGACACGGGCAGCTAGTAGTTTTGGTTTTGCAGATTTATATTCACAGGATCCTGGTTTACAGCTGGAACGATATCCGGAAAGCTTTGTATCCGTATATCTCTTCTAGTTGTGTATTGTATTATTTTCCGCTGCTATGTATTTAAATGTAATTTAAATCTCTGATATTTCTGTGTAATATTCATTTATACTCTGTATATTCTTGTAATCTGATGCATTGTTGTAATATGCAATGAAATGTTCTTTCGTATGCGTTCTGTTGTGGTTTGTTCTCGAACTATCCGACACTTTCCTTTACGGGGAAGTTACGGGTCTTTACAATAATGATTTATTTACATTACTTTTGTAAATAAAAAGATTAAAACATGAAATGTAAATATTAGGATCTTGCTTACATTACTTTTGTATTAAAAAGATAAAATGTGACATTTAGTAAGATTTACATTTCTAATGTAAAGAAAAATAGAATTTACATTTCCAATGTAAAAAAAATAGAACTTACATTTCTAATGTAAAAAAAAATAGAAATTTACATTTTCTAATGTAAGGAAATGGAAAATAGAAATTTCCCTTTTCCAAATACAAAGAAAGTAGAAGATAGAGAATTTACATTTTTCTATAGTAAATAAAAGTAGTAGAAAACTTGCATTATGCAAAGAAAAAGTTCATTTTTATGTTTTTAAAAATGAATAAAAGAAAAAGTTCATTTTTATGTTTTTTAAAAATGAATAAAAGAAAAAGTTCATTTTTATGTTTTTATAAAAATGAATAAAAGAAAAAGTTCATTTTTATGTTTTATGAAAATGAATAAAAGAAAAAGCACATTTTTATGTTATAAAGTAAATCAAAGAAAGATGTATTTTTATGAGTTAGATAAAAAAGTACCAAACTAGAAAACATGAAAATGGTTCTTTTATTTGCAATTCCCTTTGTAAATAAAAAGTACAAAACTAGAAAATATGAAAATGGTTCTTTATTTGCAATCCCCTTTGTAAATGAAAAAAAAAGTACAAAACTCGAAAACATGAAAAGTGATTATTTACATTTTTCTTTGTAAATAGAAAATGAGCAAGACTTGATATTAGATTATATTTACATTTTTCTTTGTAAAGATAAAATAAAAAAGAGAACAAAATTGACATTAGAATTTCATTTACAACTTCCTTTGTAAATAAAAAGTTACAAACTTGAAACTTGAGAATTAGCTTTTATGTAAATGAAAAGAACAGACTTTGAGACCATTTTATTCACAGTCCTTGTGTGAATAAAGTGATCAAAGTTAGCGATGAAATCTTGTTCACATTTTTATGTTATAAAAATGAATTAGTGAAGAAGTACATTTTTGTGTTATAAAAATGAATTAGTGAAAAAGTACATTTTATGTGATAAAAATGAATTAGTAGAAAAAGTACATTTTTTACGTGAGGAAAATAAGTTAGAGAAAAAAGTACATGTTTATGTATTAAGAATGAATTAGATAAAAAGGATATTTATTTACATTTGGTGTAAATAAACAAGAGGAACTAAAGAGAAATAAAAAGAATTTACTTTATCTACAGTTTCTTATGTAAATAAAAGAACACATTGTTGAAATCATCATTTTTGTCGCATTAGAATTGGTAGAGAAAAATATCGTTTTATTAAAATATACATTGTTGGAAATCAATATTTTTGTCGCATCAGAATGGGCGGACAAAAATAATATTTTTATTGAACATAGAATATATAGTGTTGAAACTATTATTTTTGTCGCACCAGAATTGGCGGACAAAATGATATTGTTATTGAGTATAGAAATATACGTTGTGAAATCATTATTTTTGTCGCATTAGAGTTAGCGAGCAAAATATGAATTTAAAAGTATATCTTTATTTGTAATTTAGTTACAAATAAAAACAACGTTAATAAAAGTACATTTTTGCGTCGTAGTCTTTCTAGAATAAGAAGAATGAACTTTGGTAGCTAAAAACGTCAAATGATTTATATTTATATATATGTTTATATATAAATATAAAATTAAACGAAACGCGCGCTGTAGTTCGCGTTTCGACAATCGTACCTTTAAACGATTATACCGAAAGATCCGACCGTCGGATTCTCCCAAAATTGGAACCGTTAGGACCGCTTTGGGAAGAGATTTCCAACGATATGAAATTCGCCAAAATCCAACGGCTAGATTTTAAGATATGAGTAAATCAAAATTGGATAAAACAGCGCCATGGCCATCTATTGACCTGAAGCAACGTTAAGAAAAATAAAACTTTTTTTTTAACAAAATAGAAATAGTGGAAATCGTTATAAAGCATTTCTAGCGATATAAATTGGTTTTGTAATTTAAACAACTACGATTTTTTTTTTGGAAAACCGAGTTACTCTCATTCCAAATAATGATACGACGTTCGAAGAATTGAAGACGGCGATTGAAGACCGACGATCTTCACATCGAATGGGTGACTAGTGTTGAGGCCCTTGATTGATTTGCTCCCAAGACGGGGCTAAAATGGTAGTTTTCCGGACGTAGTGCTGATCTGTACGGATTTGGCTTTCGCTCAAACCCAGAACATAAGCGCGTAAATTGATTGTATGTCTGACATTGTATTCCTTTATACTGTATTCGTTGATCTCTGCTAAACATATATCTGTTTGGTGTTTTACACCCTTCTCTGAGACGTATGAGCTCATAGTTTATATGTTGGTAGAAATTAATGGTATGGTATGGATTGACGATGTGGCATGCTAAGATGCATATGATCAAGGCTTTGTTGAAAAGTAGGCCTTGTGGAATGATCAAAGCATAACCTGTTTAGGTATAGCTTTGTGTATACGTTACTTCGCGAGCCTCACACCCCGATGGAGTCTAAAACGGAGCAAGGGAACACAGGGAGTGCTCACGTTTCTTTCTAGCTAGCATGTGGTGTCAGTGACCTACCAGCCCTGATATTTACTAAGTGGTTGTTGGATTTGAGGTACCTCAGTTATATTGGTCGCTACTGGCCAATTTAGAGATCCGTTAGGATCGGGAAACGTGTGTTCAAGAATTGCCAATCCATTAAGCGTTAACGTATGGACCGGCCCTGCAGCTATCCAAGGGTTGGACTGAGTACCAATCCTGGGGCATTGCTAGAGTGTCTCGAATCGGTAAGGATCTCGCTCCTAGCCTTGACTCAGTATGGAAACCCAACCTTCCAATACGAGATGACGGACTTGATTGTATACTTATTATGGCGACATAGTAGGATGGGGTACTATGCTGTCTAGGATTAATACATTTATTTTGAAGTATTTTAAATCATATTACACACTTATGATATTAAAATAGTATTTGACTCGTACTCTGCATTTTTTGATCATTATAAGGTAAAGCTCTATCCCCTGGTGTGCGTTGCATTGTGTGATGGGACCTGAGTCTTATAATGATTTCATTTTTTACAAAAAACATTGCGTTATTCTTTTTATTTGATAAATATATGCACAGAAAATCTATTGGAGTATACCCGTTCCACGAAAGTGGCGTGGTCCTCAGATTTGTCATACTCAGTAGTTAATATAGATTTCACATACCAGTCCCATGACTGACCCGTTGTTTGTTTCACCTTGCAAACTCGGGTGCCCTCTTTACCACACGGGCAGTCGAGTCGCTTTTTTTGCAGATGTAGTTAGCAGGATCCTGGATTGAAGCTTAAAGCTATACCCAGAGCATTGGAAGTCTTCCGCTGCCTTAGTTATTTTGTTTCCGCTGCAACGTATTAAAGTAATGTAAAAAATTATCTTTCGCTATAATTTTATCAATGTACTCTGATATTCTGTACTCTGATGTAACATTTATTATTGATGTTATAAAAGTCTGTTGTTGTTGTTTTGATGTGTTGTATTCCCAAAGTTAACAATCCGGGCTTTCCTATCCGGGGAAGTTTGGGTCGTTACAGTTGGTATCAGAGCTCTGGTTTGCTCAAATCTTTGGGGTACAATTCGTTAGAACTGAAAAAAGACTCATCAGAGATTGGATTAGTAATATCCAATAAGAATACTCATTAGAGATAGGGTTAGCACTGCCCTAGAATGAGTTCAAAGCGAAAAAAAATTAAAATTAACGTATTTGTGATTATATATAATCTATTTTAGAAAATATGATTTTTGAATATATAAAAGTTATATATATTTTAAAAGCTAATCAACTAATTGATTTATGATTGTGTAGTATAATTATTAGTTCAACTAATAAAATTATTTAAAGTAATGGAAAAAAATAATATAAATTAGTTAGTTAATTAAACAACTTTTAGCTTCGTTCCTTTTCGGGGACGAAAAGATTTTAAGTGGGGGAGACTGTAACAACCCTAAATTTTGGGGCCAACTTAAAATTTTATTTTATGTTATTTTAATGAGTTTTGGCTATTTAAAATAATTTATTTAAACAATAACGAAAAAATTATTTTCTCCCTGTATGTTTTGATGTGATAATAAGTAGTGAACATATATAATATTAGGATATTAGGTGAGATTTCTTATTTTAAAAAAAAAATTATAATTTAAATAAATTGTTATGCGTTGGAAATTAGTATTTATTCGTTGTTAAGATTCCTATTGTTTGTGTATTGGACGTGATTTGAGTGAGATATCTTGGTTGTATTGATCTGCTAATTGAATGAAATATAATGTAAGAATAGAATTGTAAGCAAATAAATATATTTATTTTTATTTGTGAGGTTGAAATAAGAATTGTAAATAAAATAAAAATGTCCATTTTTATGTGTTATGTGGAATCAGATTGGTCAACACATAGAAAGTATCATTTTCATTTGTTATATAAAGAAAATAGATTTTTAAGAAAACAAAAATATCATTTTTGTTGAAATGAATATATATGAAAACAAAAATATCATTGTTGCTGTAATAGATTTGTATATAAATAAAAATATCTTTTTATTTGCCATGTAAACATTAGAACACATATTCATTTTAGTTAAAATTATCATGTTAGTTAAAATAAACATTTTCGTTAGACATTTTTATATTAGAATAAAAATACCCTTTAGTTAGAAATATTTATTTAGAATAAAATGCCATCTTTGTTAAGAAATATTTTGTTTAATTAAAAATGTAACTTGGTTTAATCATATTCATGTTAGTATTAAAAATGTCATTCATGTTAGTATTAAAAATGTCATTCATGTTAGTATTAAAAGATGTCATTCAGGTTAGTATTAAAAGTGTCATTTCATTTTTTTTTAAAAATGCCATATTAGAAAATGTCATTTATGAAAAATCTCATGTTATAATAAATAAATAACATTTTTGTTATAATGAGTCATGTTAGATAGAATAACATCTTTGTTAGATTATGTCATGTTAGGTAAATATATTTTTGTTATAATTTGTCATATGAGATGAAAACACATTTTTGGTTAGAATTTGTCATGATTAACTAAAAATTTAACGCATATGTATATAAGCAATGCATTATGTTTGTCCCATTATTTCATGCATTGTTGGGGCCCACAACATAAGTGAAACGTCTTATATAAATAAAAAATTAAAACGTTCATTTCCTACATTCATTCCTTTTCGGTTCCTCATGACATTTATTATCTATTTCCATGCATCATTTGAATTAATATCGCATCCATTCATTTCTTTCTGTTTATGCTCTCTCTCTCTCTCTCATCGTTAATTATTTTTGAAATTTGAATAAAAAAAGAGATAAGTGTGGTCCCATCATAGTCAGCTGATTAAATTACTTTGTAACCTACTAGATGTGAACAGACGCATTAGGGAAAATGAAATTAAAGAAATTAAATAATATTAAAACATATATAAACAACACATAGGAAATTCCAAAAACTCTAATTCTAAAACCTATTCTATAGTCGCCGTCTCTTTCTTCTATGGCTGAAATAATTTGAATTTCTTTCTCTCTTTTCTCTCAATCCATCAAGAATTAGAAGATGATTTCTGCATGAAAAAGGTAGAGATTCATATACTCTACAAATTCATACGGTTAAGATCATGTTTTGGGTAGTATTTTTCGCAAATCTCAGGCCTCAAGAGCCGCGGTTTGGCTGCGAATTCATGGCCATTGGGAAGCTTAAATTCAAAGCTATTCATGGTAAAGTTGGAGAAGAAGAAGGCTTAGCAAAGGTTAAGGGAAATCATTAAATTAATTATTTAAACTATTATTTTAATTTAAGAAATCAAATCTTCAAACAATCATACCTTTTGCAATCGAATTCAGAAAATTGCAAACTGTGATGCGTTGGGGTCACATCGTCGACCACTACGTGATGGAACGAATATGGACTGAAACAGAAACAAATTTGGCAAAGTGGAAAGCTATTGGTGAGAAATCTTAATTTATTTTTATTATTATTTATTTTAAATAATATGAATAAATCGTAACTGTATTCTCCTCCATTCACTGTATATGCCATGATCTGTGATTTTATTTGAACTGTGATTAGTGTGTTATGTGGATCTGGAAAAAAAAAATTTAACATGTTGGTTAATTAGAATTGTGTTAACAAAAATGATCAGTTTGTCAATTAGTGAGAATTCTGATTTATTTTAATTAATTATAAATTAATGATCATTACGAAATCATGATTGTATATTATTGATTATGATCTGCGTTGTTGTGACATTGTATTGTTATTGAGATATGTTGTGATGTTATGATATAATCATGTTAGTGTAGATCTGTAAATTCTGATGAATCTCTATAAATTCTCAACTTTATTACCTTTATTTTTATTTTTATTTTATTTCTATTTTCATTTTTATTCCTCTCTAAAAATCAAAAGAAAGTTGAATCTTGTTTTTGTAAAACAAACAAAAGAAAAGTTATAATTTGTATTTGTTTCACAAAATCAAATGAGAGTTGAAGTCTTTATTTTATTTCACAAAACAAATAAAAAGAAAGGTTTTGATTCACAAATAAGAACAAAAGTTGAATCTTTTATTTTGATTTTAGATGATAAAAGAAAGTTGAATCTTTTATTTTTGATTTTACATAATAAAAGAAAGTTGAATCCTTTATTGTTGATTTACATAATAAGAACAAGAGTTGAATCTTTTATGTTGATTCACAAAAGAAGATTGAATCTTTATTTTGTTTTTACAAAATAAAATGGAAATTAAATCTTTAAATTTTGATTTACATAATGAAAAGAAAGTTAGTATCTTTTATTTTTGATTTACATAAAAGATAAATAAAGTTTTAATATTTTATTTTGATTCACAAAATAAAATAAAGATGAGACCTTCACATTGATTCATGAGAATTTTACACCAAACCATATGTTATTGATGTATGTGTGGACATGAAACTTGACATCAAATTATAAGTTGACATCGTTATGTATAGTTTGTTGAAACGAATTAAAATTTCATCGTCATGTTATTATAGTTGAAATGAATCAAATATTGATATTAGAAACATGATATTAGAAACATGATATTAGAAAACTTGACATTTATTTTATCTACATTCCCTTGGAAATAAATGATAAAAGAAACGTAATCATGACACTATTTTTTATTTACATTTATTTGTAGATGAAATAAAAAAGAGAAATTTGGTTTTAGGATTTTGTTCACATTCATATGTGAAATAAAAGAAAAATACAAAACTTGCAATTAGTTGATATTTTATTTACACTTCTTGTAAATAAAAGTGAAAGTACCTAATTAGATTAGCGAACGTTAGTTGATATTTTATTTACACTTCTTGTAAATAAAAGTGAAAGTACCTAATTAGATTAGCGAACGTTAGTTGATATTTTATTTACACTTCTTGTAAATAAAAGTGAAAGTACCTAATTAGATTAGCGAACGTTAGTTGATATTTTATTTACACTTCTTGTAAATAAAAGTGAAAGTACCAAATTTGATTAGCGAACACAAGATAATGATTTATTTTACTTTTGTAGATAATGATTTATTTACATTACTTTTGTAAATAAAAAGATTAAAACATGAAATGTAAATATTAGGATCTTGCTTACATTACTTTTGTATTAAAAAGATAAAATGTGACATTTAGTAAGATTTACATTTCTAATGTAAAGAAAAATAGAATTTACATTTCCAATGTAAAAAAAATAGAACTTACATTTCTAATGTAAAGAAAAATAGAAATTTACATTTTCTAATGTAAGGAAATGGAAAATAGAAATTTCCCTTTTCCAAATACAAAGAAAGTAGAAGATAGAGAATTTACATTTTTCTATAGTAAATAAAAGTAGTAGAAAACTTGCATTTTCCAATGCAAAGAAAAAGTTCATTTTTATGTTTTTAAAAATGAATAAAAGAAAAAGTTCATTTTTATGTTTTTTAAAAATGAATAAAAGAAAAAGTTCATTTTTATGTTTTTATAAAAATGAATAAAAGAAAAAGTTCATTTTTATGTTTTATGAAAATGAATAAAAGAAAAAGCACATTTTTATGTTATAAAGTAAATCAAAGAAAGATGTATTTTTATGAGTTAGATAAAAAAGTACCAAACTAGAAAACATGAAAATGGTTCTTTTATTTGCAATTCCCTTTGTAAATAAAAAGTACAAAACTAGAAAATATGAAAATGGTTCTTTATTTGCAATCCCCTTTGTAAATGAAAAAAAAAGTACAAAACTCGAAAACATGAAAAGTGATTATTTACATTTTTCTTTGTAAATAGAAAATGAGCAAGACTTGATATTAGATTATATTTACATTTTTCTTTGTAAAGATAAAATAAAAAAGAGAACAAAATTGACATTAGAATTTCATTTACAACTTCCTTTGTAAATAAAAAGTTACAAACTTGAAACTTGAGAATTAGCTTTTATGTAAATGAAAAGAACAGACTTTGAGACCATTTTATTCACAGTCCTTGTGTGAATAAAGTGATCAAAGTTAGCGATGAAATCTTGTTCACATTTTTATGTTATAAAAATGAATTAGTGAAGAAGTACATTTTTGTGTTATAAAAATGAATTAGTGAAAAAGTACATTTTATGTGATAAAAATGAATTAGTAGAAAAAGTACATTTTTTACGTGAGGAAAATAAGTTAGAGAAAAAAGTACATGTTTATGTATTAAGAATGAATTAGATAAAAAGGATATTTATTTACATTTGGTGTAAATAAACAAGAGGAACTAAAGAGAAATAAAAAGAATTTACTTTATCTACAGTTTCTTATGTAAATAAAAGAACACATTGTTGAAATCATCATTTTTGTCGCATTAGAATTGGTAGAGAAAAATATCGTTTTATTAAAATATACATTGTTGGAAATCAATATTTTTGTCGCATTAGAATGGGCGGACAAAAATAATATTTTTATTGAACATAGAATATATAGTGTTGAAACTATTATTTTTGTCGCACCAGAATTGGCGGACAAAATGATATTGTTATTGAGTATAGAAATATACGTTGTGAAATCATTATTTTTGTCGCATTAGAGTTAGCGAGCAAAATATGAATTTAAAAGTATATCTTTATTTGTAATTTAGTTACAAATAAAAACAACGTTAATAAAAGTACATTTTTGCGTCGTAGTCTTTCTAGAATAAGAAGAATGAACTTTGGTAGCTAAAAACGTCAAATGATTTATATTTATATATATGTTTATATATAAATATAAAATTAAACGAAACGCGCGCTGTAGTTCGCGTTTCGACAATCGTACCTTTAAACGATTATACCGAAAGATCCGACCGTCGGATTCTCCCAAAATTGGAACCGTTAGGACCGCTTTGGGAAGAGCTTTCCAATGATATGAAATTCGCCAAAATCCAACGGCTAGATTTTAAGATATGAGTAAATCAAAATTGCGTAAAACAGCGCCATGGCCATCTATTGACCTGAAGCAACGTTAAGAAAAATAAAACTTTTTTTTTAACAAAATATAAATAGTGGAAATCGTTATAAAGCATTTCTAGCGATATAAATTGGTTTTGTAATTTATACAACTACGAATTTTTATTTGGAAAACCGAGTTACTCTCATTCCAAATAATGATACGACGTTCGAAGAATTGAAGACGGCGATTGAAGACCGATGATCTTCACATCGAATGGGTGACTAGTGTTGAGGCCCTTGATTGATTTGCTCCCAAGACGGGGCTAAAATGGTAGTTTTCCGGACGTAGTGCTGATCTGTACGGATTTGGCTTTCGCTCAAACCCAGAGCATAAGCGCGTAAATGGATTGTATGTCTGACATTGTATTCCTTTATACTGTATTCGTTGATCTCTTCTAAACATATATCTGTTTGGTGTTTTACACCCTTCTCTGAGACGTATGAGCTCAGAGTTTATATGTTGGTAGAAATCAATGGTATGGTTTGGATTGACGATGTGGCATGCTAAGATGCATATGATCAAGGCTTTGTTGAAAAGCAGGCCTTGTGGAATGATCAAAGCATAACCTGTTTAGGTATAGCTTTGTGTATACGTTACTTCGCGAGCCTCACACCCCGGTGGAGTCTAAAACGGAGCAAGGGAACGCAGGGAGTGCGCACGTTTCTTTCTAGCTAGAAAGTGGTGTCAGTGACCTACCAGCCCTGATATTTACTAAGTGGTTGTTGGATTTGAGGTACCTCAGTTATATTGGTCGCTACTGGCCAATTTAGAGATCCGTTAGGATCGGGAAACGTGTGTTCAGGAATTGCCAATCCATTAAGCGTTAACCTATGGACCGGCCCTGCAGCTATCCAAGGGTTGGACAGAGTACCAATCC
Source organism: Allium sativum (assembly GCA_030737875.1). Lineage (NCBI taxonomy): Eukaryota > Viridiplantae > Streptophyta > Magnoliopsida > Asparagales > Amaryllidaceae > Allium > Allium sativum. Next base: position 245,519,210 of record CM060923.1, read on the forward strand.
TGGGGCATTGCTAGAGTGTCTCGAATTGGTAAGGATCTCTCTCCTAGCCTTGACTCAGTATGGAAACCCAACCTTCCAATACGAGATGACGGACTTGATTGTATACTTATTATGGCGACATAGTAGGATGGGGTACTATGTTGTCTAGGATTAATACATTTATTTTGAAGTATTTTAAATCATATTACACACTTATGATATTAAAATAGTATTTGACTCGTACTCTGCATTTTTTGATCATTATAAGGTAAAGCTCTATCCCCTGGTGTGCGTTGCATTGTGTGATGGGACCTGAGTCTTATAATGATTTCATTTTTTACAAAAAACATTGCATTAGTTTTTTTATTTAATAAATATATGCACAGACAATCTATTGGAGTATACCCGTTCCACGAAAGTAGCGTGGTCCTCAGATTTGTCATACTCAGTAGTTAATATAGATTTCTCATACCAGTCTCATGATTGACCCGTTGTTTGTTTCACCTTGCAAACTCGGGTGCCCTCTTTACCACACGGGCAGTCGAGTCGCTTTTTTTGCAGATGTAGTTAGCAGGATCCTGGATTAAAGCTTAAAGCTATACCTAGAGCATTGGAAGTCTTCCGCTGCCTTAGTTATTTTGTTTCCGCTGCAACGTATTAAAGTAATGTAAAAAATTATCTTTCGCTATAATTTTATCAATGTACTCTGATGTAACATTTATTATTGATGTTATAAAAGTCTGTTGTTGTTGTTTTGATGTGTTGTATTCCCAAAGTTAACAATCCGGGCTTTCCTATCCGGGGTAGTTTGGGTCGTTACATTGACGCTACCACTATCATCGATTATCTTCTGATTATCTGATGAATAAGGGGATTCCATTTAGGACATCTCATGATATAGTAGGAAGATTAGTTGCAATGTGTGTATCACAAAAATATGAGCTGAAGCATCTTACACTGGATGAGCTACGAGGGATTAGTCCAGTGTTTGATGAGGATGTCTTCGACTATCGCGGAGTTGAGAATTCTGTTAAGAAGTTCCGCTCTTATGGGCCTACGAGAGTTGGATGCGTTGAGTTCCAAATCAACTGTTGGGTATCAAAGCTTGGCATGTGATTTTTCATTGTGCTCTTAGAAGTTTTCATATATCTTGTTATATGCTTGTATGTATGAATTGAACATGGTCATGTAATATAAGGTTTGTAGAAGAGCTGGAACTTCTTTTTTTTAAGACATTAAGAATTAGGAAAATTTCAAGTACGTATTGAATCTGCAGAAAAAAATGTGGGTATTTTGTATTGGTAAAGTCTGACATTGTAATATTGTTTTATAGTCATTTTCATTTCAGCATTTTATACTGATGTTGCGGCATGATGTATTGTTGTTGCAGTACTTCTGCTTTCACATGGACATATCATGTGTATGAATTGATATTTGAGTCAATTATGTTACTAATTTATAGCGGAAACTGAAACATATATATACATATATATGTATATGTATATGTATATGTATAATGCATTTATTGTTTAATTGTTTTATGATAACTACATTTTTTAAGATGGATTTGAGATAGCTATCGTGCCTATTACTAGGTTAGAGACCCCATGCTGTCTCTAATGGGACTCCAACACAAAGACTTTTTGAAACCAACATTTAAGTCTTTAACGCTCTTGAGACCCAAATCGGTTGTCTCTATTTTTTTAAGACCTGATTTTAAAGACAAAGTTATTTGCTTTAAATAGGTCTCAACAACAAATTAGAGACATTTTTATAGTTGGATACCAAAAAAAGAAGTACTAATTTACCTTTATGTTTGTAGTTAATGCCTATTCGTACATAATGAAACTTAACTATTGGCTTTTGAGTTTATTTCATATGTACCTTGCAACAGGATAGAATTAAGGTTTGTTAACTGATTAATCTACTCATGTGTATGGTTATATTTGTTGTGACAGTTGAGAAAATTTGTAATAACCCGGAAATTCTGGGCCAACTTAAAATTTTTATTTTGGCAATTTTAATGAATTTTGAATGTTTAAAATAGATTATTTTAAATAATTACGACGAGAAATTTATTTTGAATAGAATTATAAAGTATATATTTATTTGAATCATCGTTAGAATATAATTATTTTATTTTAATTATAAAAGGAATTGCAAATGGCGCGGTAGTTTGAAAATTCAATTTCAAAGTTCAAATGAATGTATATGATTCAAAATAAACCGGATTTTAGCGAAACCAAAAATATTAGAATCTATTTGAGAATATCTTTCCAACGAATCCGAATAATTGAAACTTCATAGCAGGAATCAAAAGTTATGTCCAGTTGAAAATTAAGAATAGTCGCTATGGAATTCTAGCCCTTAAAAATGGAAATTTGGCAAACGACCTCTGTTTTCGACGAAACCACTTTTGTTGGATCTGGGATTTCAAGTTATTGCTAGATTCGAAAATTCATAATTTTCTGAATCAATATGTGAGCGTGGCAAAGGAAAACGTGTTTTGACAGTTTCAGTTAATTTCGATCGACCTGAAAATGGCAATTTTTCAAACGGTCTCAGAATTCGACAAAATTAGTTTTGTTAGGACCGTATCATCAATACGAAGCTAGAAAATAATTTTTGCGAATTTTTAGAGCTCGTATGTGGCCCCGGTAAATTAAAATGTGTTTTCAAATTCAATATATAGATTTATATTTTGATTTTGACGGAAACTGATCGTAACGATCGAATTGGCCTACGATACATATCCCATTGTGTTCGGAATGGGGGTAATTAGCTAGAGACGACAGGCGGTGGGTCTCGATTGGAGATCGAATTTAGAAGTTGTTTTTTAGAATTAATTTAATAATAAAATATATATATTTATATAAAGCCCCCCCTCAATCCTTTCTCTCCCTTCATCGATTCAGAACAGGATAAAAAAAAACCTCCGACGATCGATCTCGCGCCCCGTACCTCGCCGCCCCCTGCCCTACCCCACATCAACGCCGCCACAACATCCCCTACCGCTCCTCTCTCTCTTCCCCCAAAATCGCGGAACCCCCTCCCAAATCGAAGAAGACCATAGCCCCACCCCCAAGAACGCCACCTGCGCCAGTTTCCATCCCCACGGCCTCCGCTCTGACCCCCTCCGACGATGGTGCAGCAGCCCTCCAGCGAAGATGATCTTTTAAATTTTAAAATTAGGTTTTAATCTCAGTTTTTAATTTAAAAATAGCTTAGGAATAAAAACTGAATTTTTAAATGTATGTAAAGTAATAAAAATATAATTTTTATATTTTTTATAGGATAAAAATATGATTTTTATCATATGGGAAGTATAAAAATACGATTTTTATATTTTTAGAATGTTAAAAATGTGATTTTTATTAATGTAGAGAATTAAAAACATAATTATTATATGTATAGTGAAGTAAAAAATATAATTTTTTATATTACTAGCAAGGTATAAAAATTGAATTTTTATCTATATAGTAGCGGTATAAAAATAGAATTTTTATCTATATAGTAGCAGTGTAAAAATGTGGTTTTTAATAAGATGACTTCGCTTTAAAAATATGATTTTTATTTATAGAAGTACGAGATAAAAATATGATTTTATTGTAAGTAAGAATTAATAAATATTTATGTGTTGAAAAAAGAAATATAAATATTCATGTATTGAAGAAAATATTCATTTGTTGAATAGAATAACGAAGTTATTGAAATATATAAAGCCGTGTTGATTAGATTTGCGTCATTTTGACGCGAACAATATTTATATCGATTATATTCGTTTTTGAAATGAATATAGAAAAGGAAGTGATTTCAAAATCTAATATTTTGAAAATATTATCATTCATATATATATTGATGATACGGAATATTCAATTTTGATTTAAAATTGAATACGAAGTTGAAATCGTTTTGAAAACGAATTTAAAAAGAATTATAAAATACGTTTAGAATTGAAATCGACGAAATATATATATATATATTATATATATAAAATGGCCTGAATACAACGGGCCGCGCTGCGGCAGTTCGCAAATTTCGACCATTGACTTCGAATTGACGTTACGGGAGATCCGACCATCGGATTCTTCTGAAATCGGAACTGTTGGGTTCGTATCGAAAATAGCTTTCCAATGAATATTAGAAATTTGAAATCTAACGATTGGATTTGGAATTATGTCCAAATCAAATTTGGAAAAGGTCGTTGTAAGTGCAGTTCGGTGGCCGTTATTGAAAACCGACTGTACGTGCCTTGATAAAATTATTAAAAATATTAATAATTTGAGTAAAATGATAATATTTGAATTGGAAAGAACTGGGATGAAAAATTCCACATTTGTATGGATAAAAATAGATTTTTATCGAAATGAACTAGTTATGAACTAAAATTATAATCCAATATTTTTTGAATAAATTAATTAGAATGGATTTGAATCGAAATTGTCTTCGGAATATTTTGATGTTGGATTTCGTGATTATACAGATATGGTTATGGAAATTTGAAAGATATATTTATATCGTTATTTCCAATATGATATTTGTTGGTTTCAGAATTTGATATTGAATATAAGCTGATATATTTTCTATTCAGAGCCTTGTATTTAATATCAAATGGGATTTTGGGTTCGTCGTGAATGGTGTCTTAAATTACACTGTTCTTGAACCCAGTTTAGAAAAGAATAAATCTTTTAATTAAGATTTAGTGAAATTGTCCAGTTAATTTGGTATTTAATTGGAATTGAATTCAAATTGGTTTTTGGGTTTATCGTGAGCGGTGTTTTGAATAACACCTGTTCTTTAACCCGATTAACAATGGAATGTGATTTTGGGTTTATCGTGAACCGTGTTTTAGATGACATTAGTTCTTTAACCCAGTTAAAGACAGGACATTGATTTTTGGGAAGATTAAAACTAAGTCGAGTTTTAATGAATCTTTAATTAGATTTAAATGATCGAGAATGGAGTATCACCAGTTTTGCTACAAAGCGATAGTTAAATCTTTAATTAGATTTGAACGTGAAATGGTAATATATTTACCGATAACACCGTGGTGTTAGATATGGAGTATTACCAGTTTGCTCCATGGGATGAATAGGTTGGGATGGGGAAATAAAATAAATAATTACTTCGGTATGGTTCACTAATCCTGATTAGTTTGGAAAACCATAATATGGTTTGAAATAATATCCAAAGGAAGATTAAAGAATAAATTTAGAAGAATTTATCTTTGATAAAATTAATGGGAACCTTTCCCTAAGAATGTGAATATCTGAAGAAAAGAATATTCTGAATTGGAATGAGGCGTATGTTGTGTTTGTGTAACATTTGTTTATTATATACGCGGGTTATTCGAAAAGGCTGGGTTTATACCCATTCTGAATAACCGATTCGACGATAAGTCGAAGATGAAGACGGTGGTTGAAGACCGAAAGTCTTCACATCATTTGGGTAGTTACTGATGATCTTGATTGGGCTGTACACCCAAGATGAGGGAATAAGTTGGGGGTCGTCCAGACGTACTTGGAGATCGATGGATATGCGAGGAAAGTGCCTCCGGTTTCGTTTAGACCTAGAACGAACTTGTAAATGGACTGTGTGTCTAACACTGGATTTTATTCTGTGTTGATTGATCTCTATTAAATATACATCTGTTTGGTGGCGGAGAATTTATTCTCTTGCTTAACACCCTTCTCTGAGACGTACGAGCTCAAAGGTTGTATATCGATGAACATCAGTCGCATGGAGTGAATTGCCTGTGTGGCATGCCTAAGTGGCAAATGATCAAGGCTTCTGTTGAAAAGTAAAGTCTTGTGGTTGATGATCAAAGCACGGCCTGTGTGGCATAGCTTTATGTATAGCATTAATTTGCGACCCTCACACCTCGGTATGAGTCAAAAACGGGATCGGACTGCAGGGAGAACACGACGTTTCTTTCTAGCTATGGGTGGTGTCAGTGACCTACCAGCCCTGACATTTACATTATTTTTCACCTGTGTGGTTGTTGGAATGTGAGGCGCCTCGAATATATGGCGATAACTGGCACTATGTGAGCCGACGTACAGACCATTATATAGGTCCTATAGGACCGCGAAACATGTGTTCAGGAATAATTAATCCTCAAAAGTAGGAGAGGACCGGCCCTGAAGCATCCAGGATCGTTGTGTGTGGTCCTGAGACATTTGCTAGTGTGTCTCAAATGGAGAGGAGCTTGCCCCTTGCCTCGACTCATGATGGAATCCAATTTCCAATATGTGATAATTCGGTTTTATTTGTAGAACCTAGTATGGCGACATAGTAGATGGTAGCTGTGTCGTCTATGATTGATACTTAAGATTGAAATTGTTTTGACACTATACACTTATAGTAATATCAAAATAATCTGTTTTTAAATGTATCAAGCATTATTTGGCTATTATAAGGTAAAACCCTATCCTCCGGCTTGCGTTGCATTGTGTGATGGGACCTGGGTCTTATAATAGCTTCATTTTTCTTTATTTAGCATTGCGCTGTTTGTTTTATGCACTGGAATTCTTGGGAGGAAATCCGTTCCGTGTTATATGGCGTGGTCCCTTGATTTACCTAACTTTAAAAATAAAGATTAATAACTGTTTTAGTTCTCACACCAGTCACATGGCTGACCTAGAGTTTATTATTTTGACCTAAACTCTGGGTGCCCTTATTTTTCGCACGGGCAGCTAGTAGTTTTGGTTTTGCAGATTTATATTCATAGGATCCTGGTTTATAGCTGAAGTGATATTCGGAAAACTTTGTATCCGTGTATTTCTTTCAGTTATGTTTTGTATTATTTTTCCGCTGCAGTAATGTATTTAAATCTCTGATATTCTCTGTTATATAATATTTATTCATACTCTGTATATTCTTGTATTCTGATGGAACTGTTGTAATAAACAACGAAATGTTCTTCTGTTTGTGTTCCGATTTGTCGTGTTCTCAAAACAATCAGGGGTTTCAAATGGTCTTGGTCGGTTTAGCGATCGATTCAGATCGAGCGAAATGCCAAATTGTTACAGTGGTATCGGAGCTTTGGTTTACAGAGCTCGAGAACAAGGCACATTAGAACCATACGAAAGAATTCATCAGATATTGGATTAGTAATATCCAATTAGAATGACTCGTTAGAGATAGGATCAGTAGTATCCTAGAACGAGTGTGAAGAGTATATTTTTCAAATGAAAACAATATTGTTTCGAAAATTTAAACCAGTTTATACGTATTTGAATATTTTATTTGTATTGAATTTGGACAGTCGAGTATATAAAGATTTTGCATATACGCGTCATGAACGTATATTCGAAGTTTTAATATACTGGATAGATATAAAATCGCACTCTAGTTGCCCGGGGACAATTCTGATGATGATTGTAACATCATCATTATTTGTGTTCGAGTTTCGAAAGTGGGATTTCTATATATTTCCATTAGACTGGTGTGAGAACCAAAACTAGATAGCTTTATTATTGTGATTTGGCATCAAAAACATGATTTTCTGCATATATATATATATATATATATATATCAAAATTATGAATTTGAGATGATAATCAACAAATTGATTGCTGATTGTGTTGTTTGATTATTGGTTTGATATTTTTAACCATTTAGGCCAAATTGAATCAAATATTGAACTGTATTGAAAATTGTTTGAAATTAGTCGCATTTGCATGCATATACATGTACTTACATTGAACAGGTCATAGCAAGGAGGCTAGAGCAGAAGAATAAAATTGTTTGGCCGACAAATAGGTACATGTTTACAAATTTATTGGGTTTGGATGATTTTATGAGCCGATTGGCTAGCTGCTTGGCTGTTTCTTTTTCTTTTTGGATTGGTGAGGGCCATGGAAGGCTATTTGAAATATCCCGAAGCTCCCGGTGTAGGGGAGGTTATGGCGAAATTTTTCGAAAATTTAGGGTGTTAGCCAAATTTTTGAAAAATTTGAAAAGTTCTTAGAAACTGAAAAGCTGAAGAACTTATGCCGTAAAGAAAATAATGGAAGTTGAGTTGATTAGTTAAACAACTTTCAGTTTCGTTCCTAATCGGGGATGAAAAGTTTTAAGCCGGGGAGATTGTAATAACCCGAAAATTCTGAGCCAATTTAAAATTTTTATTTTGGCAATTTTAATGAATTTTGAATATTTAAAATGGACTATTTTAAATAATTACAACGAGAAATTTATTTTGAATAGAATTAGAAAGTATATATTTATTTAAATCGTCGTTAGAATATAATTATTTTATTTTAATTATAAAAGGAATTGAAAATGGCGCGGTAGTTTGAAAATTCGATTTCAAAGTTCAAATGAATGTACAGGATTCAAAATAAACCGGATTTTAGCAAAACAAAAAATATTAGAATCTATTTGAGAATATCTTTCCAACGAATCCGAATAATTGAAATTTCATAGCGGGAATCAAAAGTTACGTCCAGTTGAAAATTCAGAATAGTCGCTATGGAATTCTAGCCCTTAAAAATGGAAATTTTGCAAACGACCTCTATTCGACGAAACCACTTTTGTTGGATCCGGGATGTCAAGTTATTGCTAGATTCCAAAATTCATAATTTTCCAAATCAATATGTGAGTGTGGCAAAGGAAAACGTGTTTTGATAGTTTCAATTAATTTCGATCGACCTGAAAATGGCCATTTTTCAAACGGTCTCAGAATTCGACGAAATTAGTTTTGTTAGGACCGTATCGTCAATACGAAGCTAGAAAATATTTTTCGGGAATTTTTAGAGCTCGTATGTGGCCCCGGTAAATTAAAATGTGCATTCAAATTCAATATATAGATTTATATTTTGACTTTGATGGAAACTGATCGTAACGATTGAATTGGCCTACGATACATATCCCATTGTGTTCGGAATTGGGGTAATTAGCTAGAGACAACAGGCAATGGGTCTCGATTAGAGATCGAATTTAGAAGTTGCTTTTTAGAATTAATTTAATAATAAAAAATATATATTTATATAAAGCCCCCCATCAATCCTTTCTCTCCCTTCATTGATTCAGAATCGGATAAAAAAAAACCTCCGACGATCGATCTCGCGCCCCCTACTTCGCCGCCCGCTGCCCCACCCCACGTCAACGCCGCCACAACCTCCCCCACCGCTCCTCTCTCTCTTCCCCCAAAACCGCGGAACCCCCTCCCAAATTGAAGAAGACCGTCGCCCCACCCCCAAGCTCGCCGCCTACGCCAGTTTCCACCCCCACGGCCTCCGCTCTGACACCCTCCGACGATGGTGCAGCAGCCCTCCAGCGAAGGTGATCTTTTAAATTTTAAAATTAGGTTTTAATCTCAGTATTTAATTTAAAAATAGCTTAGGAATAAAAACTGAATTTTTATATGTATGTAGAGTAATAAAAATATAATTTTTATATTTTTAGTAGGATAAAAATATGATTTTTATCATATGCGAAGTATAAAAATATGATTTTTATATTTTTAGAATTTTAAAAATGTGATTTTTATTAATGTAGAGAATTAAAAACATAGTTATTATATGTATAATGAAGTAAAAATATAATTTTTATTATATTACTAGCAAGGTATAAAAAAATATTTTTTATCCATATAGTAGCGGTATAAAAATAGAATTTTTATCTATATAGTAGCAGTGTAAAAATGTGGTTTTTATTTAGAAGACTTCGCTTTAAAAATATGATCTTTGTTTATAGAAGAGCGAGATAAAAATATAATTTTTATATAGTAGAGATTATAAAAATATAATTTTTATATAATAGAGAATATAAAAATGTAATTTTTATATGTGTAGTGAATACGGACGACGAAAGTAACAAAAAGCGAACACGGCGAAGGTTTCCAACATTTGAAGAGTCGTGGCGGTTGGTTTAGCTTCTCGGTGAGAACTTCGCACTTTAAATCTTGTTTTCTAGTTAAAATATATACTAGGATGCAGACGGTGCTTAGCAGCACCCGACACCCGTCGTCCACAGACCATGGACGACTTGTTTGTTTGGTTGTGTTTTGATTAATTTGTTTGTGTGAATTTGGTAACTGATGTGAAATTGAAATAATATTCATGTGTTGAAATAAATTGAAATAATTTTCATGAATTGAAATAAATCTTCATTTGCAAATCAGACGATTTGTTTATGTACACTAATTTGACTGATATTGATTGGGACGATAAATTTTACACATTGCCCAACCGCACAAATAAAAATCTGTGTTTGTTGATTTGAAACCCCACACGGGTATTGGGATGATATATGACATATACTAATCCCGGTAATTAGTTGTATGTCGATCGATTTATTGACAGGCTATTATAAGCGTTAAATATCAATATTTGATGCTTATACAGTGTAGTGTACTTTTGATGATGGTTGATTATTTATCATTGCTATTATATACATGTGTTGTATGAAATCCATATAAATAACATTATATGGTAATTGATGGGGCCTCATTCCAATTGGGAAATAAAGAATATTATAAAAGAAAATTCATGTGTTGAATAGAATAAATAGTCATGTGTTGACAATACTCGTGTGTTGAGAATATTCATGTGTTGAAATTATTCATGTGTTGAACGAAATATTTTATACAATAAAATTCACATTTTTATTGTAAGTAAGAATTAATAAATATTCATGTGTTGAAAAAAGAAATATAAATATTCATGTGTTGAAGAAAATATTCATTTGTTGAATAGAATAACGAAGTTATTGAAATATATAAAGCCGTGTTGATTAGATTTGCGCCATTTTGACGCGAACGATATTTATATCGATTATATTCGTTTCTGAAATGAATATAGAAAAGGAAGTGATTTCAAAATCTAATATTTTGAAAATATTATCATTTATATATATATTGATGATATGGAATATTCAATTTTGATTTAAAATTGAATACGAAGTTGAAATTGTAACAACCCGTATTTCTAATAACCTGTTATAACGTAAATCGAGGCAGAATTTAATTTATAAATCTGAATCAAGGGAAACGGGCTATGCCATTGCGTTCGTCCCGGAAAAATACACGAAATAGAGTCCGAAATTTTGTAAATCGGAGTCCGTATGACCCGGTTAAGGCCCAAAGAAGTTTTCGGGAAATTTGAATTTCGAAACATGCAGAAATGGGGCCAGGCGGGAAAACTCCCACCCAGCCAAGTCGACTTGGCTGTCGACTTGCCTGTCGACATGCCTGTCGACAGGGCTGTCGACTTGCCCTGTCGGCTGATTCTGGCCTGGGTGCACCTGGTTGAGTTTTGGGCTGGGTTGGAGGGCTTGGGATGAAATCTGACGGACCTAATCTAACCTAGGGTTAATCTAAGGGTCTAAAACACATCCTAATCCTATAAAAAAGCCCCTAACCTTACCCTAAATCATCATTATTCATTCAAGTAACTAAACTATGGCAAAATCATTCCTCTCATGGCCTCCACTCTCTTCATAAAAATTCCTAAGTTATTTCTATGAGAGATTTTCAATGCATACAAGTGTTTTCAAGCTTGTATGAGCATTATTAGCTTGCATTCAAGTCAAGTTACAATCTTTACATCATAAAGCAAGGGTTTTTATTGATTTGGAGCTTCATATTTGGGTTTTATGATTGCATAAGGGCTTTGTCATATTTTTGTGTCTTCATAAGCATTGTAAGCCCTTTTCTACTTTCATACTTAAACTCTAAAGTTAATGAATGATGCAAGTTGTGTTTGATCATTATGATATGCAAGTTTACTATGATGTGTTATGCAAGTTTACTATGATGTGTTATGCAAGTTTACTATGATGTGTTATGCAAGTTTACTATGATGTGTTATGCAAGTTCATCAAGTTATGTTATGCAAGTTTGATATGCAAGTTTGTCATATGATATGCAAGTTATGTTATGCAAGTTTGGGTTGATCCTTTTGTTCATGTTATCATGTTATGCAAGCTTATCTTGGGTTTATGAGCTTAAAGCTTCAAGCTTTATGCTAAAGGTTGCATTTTGGCAACATGTAAGTTATCATATCTCTTATGATAACTTGCATGTGAGGCTAAATGCGAACTTATGGCCATTTCTACATGTCATTTATCACCATGTATCACCAATATGCTAAGTTTGGTTTTATGCATGCTTTTGAGGCCTAAAAATGTAATATGCAAGTATATGAACACATGTACACTTCATATGCCACCATGTTGAACTTGTGGCTTCAACACCTTTATGTCATGATTATGCCAAGTTCCCTCTTTCTATCCTTTATGCGCTATTGCGATATGTAAGCGATGGGATTGCGTTTGGGGTTGAGTAAACTTAAAAGACGTAAAAACATAAGCTTGGGAATTTACCTATTAAGTTAGGTCTACACTTTGGGAATTTACCTATTAAGTTAGGTCTACCCAAATGCTTGAAAACTTGTAACATGTTTTGGAAACATGATGGACATGACACTTAGAAAAGATAAGTGTGACCAACTCGAGGTTGGGTTGAGTTTGTAGCGTAAACCTACCCGGAACCGACCGGCTTAACTAGTTGCTACAAACAATAGGACCCAATGTGAGAAGTTGGCCATGTTGTACCTTGAACCCGAGGTTAGACCAAGTTGTGGTGTAAAGCTACCCGGACCCGCCCGGCTTAACTAGTGACCACAACGAGGTCTAATGTGAGAGGTTAAGGTGCATTAAATTAATTAATGTTACATGATAAGGTTAAGTAAATTTGATTTATGACACTTAACCAATTTGACATGAATGGGTAGGTTAAGTGAAACCGGGCTTGATTTCTTAATGACACTTAACCGTAAAATACGACTAGTGGTTAGGGTTAAGTTAATCTACACTTAACCAATCTGAACTCGGTGATTTAACGGGGTTAAGTTGAACTATACTTAACCAATCCAACTCAGTAATTTGATAAGGCTGAGAACCGATTTGATACTTGGTCTGGATAAACTAACTTGATTGATAAATTAAACGAACCTGTTTTGCGGGTCTGTAGGACCCACACCAAGTTAGGCAAGTTTGTAAATCTGTTATCTGATCCGTTAGTCTGAAAACTGATTGTCTGAACTTTGTATGTCTGAACTCTGTTAATAAGTTAATCTGAATCTGATAGTCTGGGGACACAAGGGGGAATACTTGTGTCATCTGTTGTTTGGGACCCATATTAGTCAGTAACCCTTTCTGGTATCAAAACTTTGACCCAACGGTAGGTAGGGTCCGGGCACGCTTACTGAACTAATTATAAGTGGTTCATTCTGATAATGGCGATGGGTGTTAATGGTGCGTTCCAACCGGGTCATGTGCGTGCATGGATCCCGGTCTGCCTCTGAGGATGTAAGACGCCGTGACATCTGTAAATATGCCTGTGCCAATTGGTTACCACTTTAGGGAGTGATACACCCTATCGTGGGGCCGACACAGGGTGTTTATGTATTAGGGAGCCGATCGCTTGGGTAGGATTTAGGGCACACTTAGCTCTGTCTGATTCTTTTGGTACCGTCTGTTTTGTTGGGTGGCAACACCCGTCTGTGTCTGTGTGGTACCGTCTGTTTTGTTAGACCCACTACTAGTGTACACCTAATTGTAGTATTCCGTTTCTGTACTCTGTTCTGTTAGGGTGGTAAAAGCCCATTTTTCCCGAACTTTATCTATGGACCATTCTGTTCCGTCCTATTTCGACGAAGACATTAGGGTAACACCTAATCCCGTTATACTAGTATTGGTACTAAGAAGTTGGATCTTGACTTAGGCCAACACCTGATATTGGGCCAAGTTTAGGCTAAGGGATAAATTCTTGTTTATACATGACTTGTTAGAATGCTGGTACACCTGTGGTGAAAAACTTCACCTTGATTATGTGATGACCCCTTTGAACTATCTGTTAGATATTCACCATGCTAGTATGTAATTATCCTTATGTTCATCCCTGCTTCTCATGCCAGTTAACTTTATCAGTTTACATTGATTGTACTAGGGCTTACTCAGTCTTTTTGACTGACCTGTTTTCTTTCGCCTCTTTTCTTCCGTTTCCCCCCCCAGGTTCTCAGGGTGGGAATATTGGAGCTTAGCTTGGCTTTCTGATCGCTTGCTTGTGGGATTTTAGCTCATGTACGGTCTTGACATGAAGCTAGCTATGGTTATCACTTATTTTGGGGATAGTACTTATGTATTTCAGTTTTTCAGTTGATGTTGTTTTTATCTAGACTTGTGTATTTGGAAAGTTAACATTATGTTGTACCAGACTTGTTTTGAAATAGTTTGAAATCTTCCGCTGTTTTATTTATCTTATTTACTCTATTTACATATATACATATGTTCTTGTTCTGCCTTGATATATCATTATGCATGTTTACCTGATTCAAACGCCCCTCCAAAGTCAGAGTGCTTGCAAGAGCCACCCTGGCGGAGGTGGGGTGTTACATTTGGTATCAGAGCATATGGTTTACGAGAAGGAACAAAAAGGTTTTTAGAAAACTTTTGGAAAACTATTTTCAAAACCAAGTATAAAGTATTTTCCAAAGAAAAGTCTAGTTTATTTTAAAAGGCTATTCCCCAAAAAGCCATTAGCACAATCCTTAGTGATCTATTCTTAGTTTCCTCGTTCTGAATCTATCTTTTCCTTCGTTTCAGTATGACAGATAACTTTGTTATCCCAGAGGGAGTGCAAGTTCCTGTTTGGTATAGGAGACTTATGGAGGCTAGGGCGACCGAAGCCGGCCCCGCAAATGTTACTCCTCCTCCGGTAGTTAATGTTCCTCCTCCTCCTGTCGCTGAGGTTCCTCCTCCTCCTCCCCCTCAACACCCTCCAGTAGAGTTCACGAAGATTTGCAAGGACTTCAAAGCAATGGGTGGCAAGAACTTTCTAGGTACCGAGACTTTTGTAGAGACCCGGAATTGGTTGAAAGAGACCGAGGATTTATTCGCTATCTTTGGATTAGATGATCAGAGAAAGATCTTGTTGGCGGTTTGGCTTATGAAGGATGAAGCCGCTTATTGGTGGGAGATCACCACCGCGACTAGGCCCGTTGAGACTTGGGCCGATTTCAGGACAAGATTCGGGCTTAAGTTTCTGTCTTCTGCTGAAGAGAATTTGCAAATGGAGAGGTTTATTGCTTTGAAGCAAGGAGACATGTCTGTCAAAGAATATGTGAACAAGTTCAATCAGTTAGCTCGTTTTGGCTTGGATATGGTGAGTACTACTCAGAAGAAGGCTCTTCGTTTTGCTAGAGGATTGAATGAGCCGTTACAGGAGTTAGCTATGTCTCATGTGCCCATGGGGGCCACGTTTGAGAGTTTGGTAGATATGGCCCTACTCAATGAAGAGAACAAGAGTGCAAAGAAGGAGGTCAAGGTGAATGAGTCTCAAAACAAGAAAACGGGGCCCAAAAAGGAAATGCAAAAGAAGGAGGAGAAGTCTGAAGATAAGAAGGAAAAGAAGTGCTTTACTTGTGGAAGCTCAACTCATCTAAACAAGGATTGCAGAAAGAGGAAAGGCACTTGCTTTAACTGTGGAGAGATGGGACACTTCACTAGGGACTGCCCGAAGAAGAAAGGGACTACATCGGAAGGAACGGTGAATACTCGCATGGCGAGTGAATAGATTAGGGCTAGAATAATTTGTCTGTAGGATGTTTAATTTTCCTTGTCTGATTTTCAGTTTGAAACTCTTTTTCTGGTATTTTGATTCTGTAATGGAAACTCGGTACTTTAATGCTAGTCTTGCTTCTGATCTGGTAATAGTCTCAAACTCCCTGAGAGTTATAACTCATCTGTTTGTGATAAATTGGGGTTTGAGAGTATCTGTGTTGGGCATGAGGGTGACTATGACGAATACATTCTGGGTTTCTACCATGCTTAGTTTCCTAAGAATCATTTGGGAAAAATCTGATCTGTACTAGTAGTCTGTAAGTATATGTACCAAGTTTTTGTTTTATCTGTACTCGCTTCCATCACTCGACTGTATCTTGTTGAGATAGGAATCCTATGGATGTAAACATGTGTTTGAGACATGTTATGTTTGATGGTTGCAAGTGGATGCAAGTGGTTGCTAGTGGTTGCTCGTGGATGCATAAACACACACTAGGCACTAGATCGGCTTGAAATACACTCTCATATTGCATATGGACGTGTGTACATTTTCAATTCTTATGGTTGCAAGATGGTTAATTCGGCACATGGATGTTGCATATGGATGAATGTTTGTGCACACATATAGTATTATATGATTAGGACTATTTGCATACATAATGGATTCATTTCACTAACATACTTTGCATTGAGGATCTTTGCATTAGATAAGAACATATACACACACCTTTTGCATATGTTCATACCGCATTAGAATCTTTAAGGACAATGATTGCTCGTGAATGATGATTTGAGTAGATGGATGATGGATGGTAGGATGCGTTCTTCCTAACTTGAAGATTTCGAGGACGAAATCCTTTAAGGAGGGGAGAATGTAACAACCCGTATTTCTAATAACCTGTTATAACGTAAATCGAGGCAGAATTTAATTTATAAATCTGAATCAAGGGAAACGGGCTATGCCATTGCGTTCGTCTCGGAAAAATACGCGAAATAGAGTCCGAAATTTTGTAAATCGGAGTCCGTATGACCCGGTTAAGGCCCAAAGAAGTTTTCGGGAAATTTGAATTTCGAAACATGCAAAAATGGGGCCAGGCGGGAAAACTCCCGCCCAGCCAAGTCGACTTGGCTGTCGACAGGGCTGTCGACTTGCCTGTCGACATGCCTGTCGACTTGCCAGTCGACAGGGCTGTCGACTTGCCCTATCGGCTGATTCTGGCCTGGGTGCACCTGGTTGAGTTTTGGGCTGGGTTGGAGGGCTTGGGATGAAATCTGACGGACCTAATCTAACCTAGGGTTAATCTAAGGGTCTAAAACACAGCCTAATCCTATAAATAAGCCCCTAACCTAACCCTAAATCATCATTATTCATTCAAGTAACTAAACTATGGCAAAATCATTCCTCTCATGGCCTCCACTCTCTTCATAAAAATTCCTAAGTTATTTCTATGAGAGATTTTCAATGCATACAAGTGTTTTCAAGCTTGTATGAGCATTATTAGCTTGCATTCAAGTCAAGTTACAATCTTTACATCATAAAGCAAGGGTTTTTATTGATTTGGAGCTTCATATTTGGGTTTTATGATTGCATAAGGGCTTTGTCATATTTTTGTGTCTTCATAAGCATTGTAAGCCCTTTTCTACTTTCATACTTAAACTCTAAAGTTAATTAATGATGCAAGTTGTGTTTGATCATTATGATATGCAAGTTTACTATGATGTGTTATGCAAGTTTACTATGATGTGTTATGCAAGTTTACTATGATGTGTTATGCAAGTTTACTATGATGTGTTATGCAAGTTCATCAAGTTATGTTATGCAAGTTTGATATGCAAGTTTGTCATATGATATGCAAGTTATGTTATGCAAGTTTGGGTTGATCCTTTTGTTCATGTTATCATGTTATGCAAGCTTATCTTGGGTTTATGAGCTTAAAGCTTCAAGCTTTATGCTAAAGGTTGCATTTTGGCAACATGTAAGTTATCATATCTCTTATGATAACTTGCATGTGAGGCTAAATGCGAACTTATGGCCATTTCTACATGTCATTTATCACCATGTATCACCAATATGCTAAGTTTGGTTTTATGCATGCTTTTGAGGCCTAAAAATGTAATATGCAAGTATATGAACACATGTACACTTCATATGCCACCATGTTGAACTTGTGGCTTCAACACCTTTATGTCATGATTATGCCAAGTTC
Source organism: Allium sativum (assembly GCA_030737875.1). Classification (NCBI taxonomy): domain Eukaryota; kingdom Viridiplantae; phylum Streptophyta; class Magnoliopsida; order Asparagales; family Amaryllidaceae; genus Allium; species Allium sativum. The sequence goes on from CM060923.1 coordinate 245,536,963, forward strand.
CCTCTTTCTATCCTTTATGCGCTATTGCGATATGTAAGCGATGGGATTGCGTTTGGGGTTGAGTAAACTTAAAAGACGTAAAAACATAAGCTTGGGAATTTACCTATTAAGTTAGGTCTACACTTTGGGAATTTACCTATTAAGTTAAGTCTACCCAAATGCTTGAAAACTTGTAACATGTTTTGGAAACATGATGGACATGACACTTAGAAAAGATAAGTGTGACCAACTCGAGGTTGGGTTGAGTTTGTAGCGTAAACCTACCCGGAACCGACCGGCTTAACTAGTTGCTACAAACAATAGGACCCAATGTGAGAAGTTGGCCATGTTGTACCTTGAACCCGAGGTTAGACCAAGTTGTGGTGTAAAGCTACCCGGACCCGCCCGGCTTAACTAGTGACCACAACGAGGTCTAATGTGAGAGGTTAAGGTGCATTAAATTAATTAATGTTACATGATAAGGTTAAGTAAATTTGATTTATGACACTTAACCAATTTGACATGAATGGGTAGGTTAAGTGAAACCGGGCTTGATTTCTTAATGACACTTAACCGTAAAATACGACTAGTGGTTAGGGTTAAGTTAATCTACACTTAACCAATCTGAACTCGGTGATTTAACGGGGTTAAGTTGAACTATACTTAACCAATCCAACTCAGTAATTTGATAAGGCTGAGAACCGATTTGATACCTGGTCTGGATAAACTAACTTGATTGATAAATTAAACGAACCTGTTTTGCGGGTCTGTAGGACCCACACCAAGTTAGGCAAGTTTGTAAATCTGTTATCTGATCCGTTAGTCTGAAAACTGGTTGTCTGAACTTTGTATGTCTGAACTCTGTTAATAAGTTAATCTGAATCTGATAGTCTGGGGACACAAGGGGGAATACTTGTGTCATCTGTTGTTTGGGACACATATTAGTCAGTAACCCTTTCTGGTATCAAAACTTTGACCCAACGGTAGGTAGGGTCCGGGCACGCTTACTGAACTAATTATAAGTGGTTCATTCTGATAATGGCGATGGGTGTTGATGGTGCGTTCCAACCGGGTCATGTGCGTGCATGGATCCCGGTCTGCCTCTGAGGATGTAAGACGCCGTGACATCTGTAAATATGCCTGTGCCAATTGGTTACCACTTTAGGGAGTGATACACCCTATCGTGGGGCCGACACAGGGTGTTTATGTATTAGGGAGCCGATCGCTTGGGTAGGATTTAGGGCACACTTAGCTCTGTCTGATTCTGTTGGTACCGTCTGTTTTGTTGGGTGGTAACACCCGTCTGTGTCTGCGTGGTACCGTCTGTTTTGTTAGGCCCACTACTAGTGTACACCTAATTGTAGTATTCCGTTTCTGTACTCTGTTCTGTTAGGGTGGTAAAAGCCCATTTTTCCCGAACTTTATCTATGGACCATTCTGTTCCGTCCTGTTTCGACGTAGACATTAGGGTAACACCTAATCCTGTTATACTAGTATTAGTACTAAGAAGTTGGATCTTGACTTAGGCCAACACCTGGTATTGGGCCAAGTTTAGGCTAAGGGATAAATTCTTGTTTATACATGACTTGTTAGAATGCTGGTACGCCTGTGGTGAAAAACTTCACCTTGATTATGTGATGACCCCTTTGAACTATCTGTTAGATATTCACCATGCTAGTATGTAATTATCCTTATGTTCATCCCTGCTTCTCATGCCAGTTAACTTTATCAATTTACATTGATTGTAGTAGAGCTTACTCAGTCTTTTTGACTGACCTGTTTTCTTTCGCCTCTTTTCTTCCATTTCCCCCCCCAGGTTCTCAGGGTGGGAATATTGGAGCTTAGCTTGGCTTTCTGATCGCTTGCTTGTGGGATTTTAGCTCATGTACGGTCTTGACATGAAGCTAGCTATGGTTATCACTTATTTTGGGGATAGTACTTATGTATTTCAGTTTTTCAGTTGATGTTGTTTTTATCTAGACTTGTGTATTTGGAAAGTTAACATTATGTTGTACCAGACTTGTTTTGAAATAGTTTGAAATCTTCCGCTGTTTTATTTATCTTATTTACTCTGTTTACATATATACATATGTTCTTGTTCTGCCTTGATATATCATTATGCATGTTTACCTGATTCAAACGCCCCTCCAAAGTCAGAGTGCTTGCAAGAGCCACCCTGGCGGAGGTGGGGTGTTACAGAAATCGTTTTGAAAACGAATTTAAAACGAATTATAAAATACGTTTAGAATTGAAATCGACGAAATATATATTATATATAAATTATATATATTAAATGGCCTGAATAGATTGCGCCGCGCCGCAGCAGTTCGCGAATTTCGACCATTGATTTCGAATTGACGTTACAGGAGATCCGACCGTCGGATTCTTCTGAAATCATAACCGTTGGATTTGTATCGAAAAGAGCTTTCCAGTGAATATTAGAAATTTGAAATCTAGCGGTTGGATTTGGAATTATGTCCAAATCAAATTTGGGAAAGGTCGCTGTAAGTGCAGTTCGGTGGCCGTTATTAAAAACTGACTGTACGGGCCTTGATAAAATTATTAAAAATATTAATAATTTGTGTAAAATGATAATATTTGAATTGGAAAGAACTGGGATGAAAAATTCCACATTTGTAAGGATAAAAATAGATTTTTATCGAAATGAACTAGTTATGAACTAAAATTATAATCCAATATTTTTTGAATAAATAAATTAGAATGGATCTGAATCGAAATTGTCTTCGGAATATTTCGATGTTGGATTTTGTGATTATACGGATATGGTTGTGGAAATTTGAAAGATATATTTATATCGTTATTTCCAACACGATATTTGTTGGTTTCAGAATTTGATATTGAATATAAGCTGATATATTTTCTCTTTAGAGCCTTGTATTTAATATCAAATGGGATTTTGGGTTCGTCGTGAATGGTGTCTTAAATAGCACTGTTCTTGAACCCAGTTTAGAAAAGAATAAATATTTTAATCAAGATTTATTGAAATTGTCCAGTTAATTTGATATTTAATTGGAACTGGATTTAAATTGGTTTTTGGGTTTATCGTGAGCAGTGTTTTGAATAACACCTGTTCTTTAACCCGATTAACAATGGAATGTGATTTTGGGTTTATCGTGAACCGTGTTTAAGATGACATTGGTTCTTTAACCCAGTTAAAGACAGGATATTGATTTTTGGGAAGATTAAAACTAAGTGGAGTTTTAATTAATCTTTAATTAGATTGAAATGATCGAGAATGGAGTATCACCAATTTTGCTCCAAAGCGATAGTTAAATCTTTAATTAGATTTGAATGTGAAATGGTAATATATTTACCGATAACACCGTGGTGTTAGATATGGAGTATTACCAGTTTGCTCCATGGGATGAATAGGTTGGGATTGGGAAATAAAATAAATAATTACTTCGGTATGGTTCGCTAATCCCTACTAGTTTGGAAAACCATAATATGGTTTGAAATGATATCCAAAGGAAGATTAAAGAATAAATTTAGAAGAATTTATCTTTGATAAAATTAATGGGAACCTTTCCCTAAGAATGTGAATATCTGAAGAAAAGAATATTCTGAATTGGAATGAGGCGTATGTTGTGTTTGTATAACATTTGTTTATTATATACGCGGGTTATTCGGAAAGGCCGGGTTTATACCCATTCTGAATAACCGATTCGACGATAAGTCGAAGATGAAGAAGGTGGTTGAAGACCGGAAGTCTTCACATCGTTTGGGTGAATACCGATGATCTTGATTGGGCTGTACACCCAAGATGAGGGAATCAATTGGTGGTCGTCCAGACGTACTTGGAGATCGATGGATATGCGAGGAAAGTGCCTCCGGTTTCGTTTAGACCCAGAACGAACTTGTAAATGGACTATGTGTCTGACACTGGATTTTATTCTGTGTTGATTGATCTATATTAAATATACATCTGTTTGGTGGTGGAGAATATATTCTCTTGCTTAACACCCTTCTCTGAGACGTACGAGCTCATAGGTTGTATATCGATGGACATCAGTCGCATGGAGTGAATTACCTGTGTGGCATGCCTAAGTGGCAAATGATCAAGGCTTCTGTTGAAAAGTGAAGTCTTGTGGTTGATGATCAAAGCACGACCTGTGTGGCATAGCTTTGTGTATAGCGTTAATTTGCGACTCTCACACCTCGGTATGAGTCAAAAAGGGGATCGGACTGCAGGGAGAACACGACGTTTCTTTCTAGCTATGGGTGGTGTCAGTGACCTACCAGCCCTGACATTTACATTATTTTTCACCTGTGTGGTTGTTGGAATGCGAGGCGCCTCAAATATATGGTCGATAACTGGCACTATGAGAGCCGACGTATAGACCATTATATAGGTCCTATAGGACCGGGAAACGTGTATTCAGGAATAACTAATCCTCAATAGTAGGAGAGGACCGACCCTAAAGCATCCAAGATCCCTGTGTGTGGTCCTGAGACATTTGCTAGAGTGTCTCGAACGGAGAGGAGCTTGCCCCTTGCCTCGACTCATGATGGAATCCAATTTCCAATACGTGATAATTCAGTTTTATTTGTAGAACCTAGTATGGTGACATAGTAGATGGTAGTTATGCCGTCTATGATTGATACTTATGATTGAAATTGTTTTGACACTATACACTTATAGTAATATCAAAATAATCTGTTTTTAAATGTATCAAGCATTATTTGGCTATTATAAGGTAAAATCCTATCCTCCGGCTTGCGTTGCATTGTGTGATGGGACCTAGGTCTTATAATAGCTTCATTTTCTTTATTTAGCATTGTGTTGTTTGTTTTATGCACTGGTATTCTTGGGAGGAAACCCGTTCTGTGTTATACGGCATGGTCCCTTGATTTACCTAACTTTAAAAATAAAGATTAATAATTGTTTTAGTTCTCACACCAGTAGCATGATTCACCTGGAGTTTATTGTTTTGACCTAAACTCTGGGTGCCCTTATTTTCCGCACGGGCAGCTAGTAGTTTTGGTTTTGCAGATTTATATTCAAAGGATCCTGGTTTATAGCTGAAGTGATATTCGGAAAGCTCTGTATCCATGTATTTCTTCCAGTTATGTTTGGTATTATTTTTCCGCTGCAGTAATGTATTTAAATCTCTGATATTCTCTGTTGTATAATATTTATTCATACTCTGTATATTCTTGTATTCTGATGGAATTGTTGTAATAAACAATGAAACATTCTTCTGTTTGTGTTCCGATTTGTCGTGTTCTCAAAACAATCAGGGGTTTTGAATGGTCTTGGTCGGTTTAGCGATCGATTCGGATCGAGCGAAATGCCAAATTGTTACAAAGTTGTTGAGCACACAGTGGTGCTTCCACATGATATGAATTTGTGCTTTGCTTGAAATACTAGAGAATGTGTTCTCTTTATGACACTTGTACCTTTTTATCAAGGATCCATATACATTGATTTGGTTCTTTGGATGTAAGGTTGAACCAAAAATTGCAGCCCAATTGACTATACTGGTCAATATTTTTCATAATTATTTCACAAAATGCAAAGGCAGTTCAAGCTTCTAATACAATTTTAGGAATTTAATCTATGCATCTTCCAAGGTGATATAAATGATCTTGCACTTGTTAGGAATTGGTAATTTTCATTTAATTGCAAATTAAAGTGACTTTTGGCTTATGAGCCGAGGAAATTGAAAATAGTCAATAATGCATAAAGCTGTGATTTCATTTATTAGTGATAAGGTAGAAAGCGCTTTTGTTTCTCCAGTATTTTCCTAAAGCGAAGCCAATTCAAATGCTTAAACAATATTAGAGTTGAAGCAAGATCTTCATTTTAATCGGATAAACACAGTTGATAGTGTCTTTATGATATATTTTCCTTTCGAATTTCTTGGGTCTTATCGATTGCGCTACAACAAACTTGGTATTTGATAGCACTAATGCTTCGCGTTTCTGCCATTTCCACTTCCCAACTCTATGCAAGTTATGATTTCCAAGTACATGGACACTGCCCTCAACGCTATCCAGTGGAAAGGCAGGAACAAATTATTTGTGCGGGAATAAAGTTTTGCTATTTACTTTGTTGCCTCCCAAAAAACACGTCTTCTTCCCAAAATCATCTCCCGTAGACGAAAAGTAAAGAAATCTATCTTCAACGTATTAACAATTGATTAAATCGAAAAACACTCAGCCTTTGTCATTTGCGGTCATCTATTTAAATCGCAAAACCCTAACCTCTATTGTCATCGTCAATAATTGATCCCAATCCTGGCACAATTTCAACAGCTTAAATCGCTTCACCAATTTTAAATGCTTGAATTGTTTCACCAATTTGAGCTGCCGTGAAAGGTACTAGGAGATTTATTTCACTCTTATTTCACTCATCGTATGTTTTGCTCCCAAAGCCTTTTTTCGTGATTTGCCGTTGAAACCCTAGCAATAACAAATCTCCCCCGATCCAGGCTTCAAACCATTGATTAAATGTAACGAAGAAGACCTAGCTTCTCCTTTTTCCATTCAAGGAAACTTAAGGTAAAATGTAACACCCCACGTCCATTAATGTCACTCACAAAGGGAATGCATTAACTTCCATGGAGGTTATAAGTGAATATAGAACAGAAAAATTACAACAAGACAGGTAATAAATAGTACTTGGAAATCTAAAACTTCATTTTATTGCAGCGGAAATTACACATGTTTGTTTCATCATAAAACCAAGTACAATATCCATCTTCATAAAACAAAATACATAATCCCATTACATAAATAGCCATTAAAAAAATAACAAGCTGGACTTTACTTCAACGGTCCAAGCTTTCTAAGAGAGATGAAGCAATCCAATCAAACTACACTAGAGCTGGGCCCAACCTGAGGACCTGGAGGGGGGAAAAGGATAGAAATGGAGGGGGTCAGACATAAAGTCTGGTGAGTATGATAATTCTAACAATACTATTATCCAAATAACTAGACTAAGGCATAAGCTGGAAGACAAGTAAATGTCTATGAACTCTTAGGAAGATAAAGATAGCGTTTAAGATAACGTTAAAGATAACGGTAAAGGCACACCTAATTACTAACAAATGATTACTACACTGCACCGCACATTACTACACTGCACCACACATTACTACACTGCACCACACTAGTCACCCTATTGTTTGATCCCACTTGCTTCACACAGAAACTTTATAAATAGCCTTACGTACCCTTAGCTGACTACATAGGTGCCGTTTGCCCCTATCTCCACTAGGTGTACCCCACTACCCACTTTCGATCGGCTCCCTACTCGTAGATACCCGTGCTGGCCCCACAGTGGGGTGTATCACTCCCCTAAAGTGGCAACCCGATACAACTTGAGAATGCACGGCTTATACCTACACGATGCAACAACGTCTTATCTACCAGCCCGGGTCCACACACGCATATGAAACCCGTTGGACTTGCGTTGCCACCGCTCCCCGTTTTGGCCTCTTACAGTCAAACCAAACATGCGTGTCCCGTCCTCGACTTGGGTCGAGCCCACAAAGATACGTTTGGGATACTGGTCGAAATGGGCCCCCACAAGCTACCCACCTAAGCTTGTCACTAGTATATCCCACTTAACCCTCTTAGTCATGTTCATTTACATATGTGTTTGGTTAAGTCTTACTAATCGTATTTCACATGCCACTAAGGGCACCCCCTAGATTCCTCGTGCCACCCAAGGAACCTACTTAACCCCCATGTCCCACTTTACATGTTTATCTGGTTAAGTATTTCTTAATTCATTCAGGCCATAACCTCATAAAGACCTCTCACATTAGACTGGCATTTATGGCAGCTGGATTTGCCGGGCGGGTCCGGGCAGTCTTACACCATAAAAGAGTCTAACCTCGTGTCTTTACAACTGTTATGCTTTAGTTTAGACCTATGACCTCTCACATTGGGCTGAAATTTGTGACCACTGGATTTGCCGGGTGGGTCCGGGCATGGTTACATCACAAACGAGTCCAACCTCATGTCCTAAGCATTGATTAACACTTAAAACCTTTTACCCCAGTTTTAATAATTCCCTATTCAAATTATTAATTAAGTCAACTTTTAATGATGTCCATAATTGACTCAATTATGGCCGTCCACTTATGGCATGCAAAATCATATCAATTGCACCCCAACTTCTTATTATTAAATCCTTAATATTACCCCTACCCCACGTTTGTACGTTCGCTTATTCAACGCATAATATAGGCTAGACTTGTATAGTCTAACACCTAGCACAAAGATAAATTATCACAACATATAGACAATTAAAATAAATCTAATCATAATAGGGGAGAAACTTGCATAAACTACACATGTTAAGGATCAAAAGGTGTCAACTTGTTAAATGTCTCAATTTACATGATATGATCATAGCCAAATCTATACGTAAACTTGCATATGGGGTTTTTAGGCAACATAATGATGGTGTGAACTAGCATAGGATATCACATATGTCATAGCATAATTCTAGATGTCATAATAGATGTCTTGGCATATGTTCATAACTTCTCTAATCAATCTAACTTGCATATGTGACTTGTCATATAGATCAACATAACCCAAACATGATGATTTAATTAATATGAACTAACTAGCATAGATGGTAACATCATGGCCTTTTTAACATGTATGATTCATCACAACTTAGCATGGAAACTTTCAACATACATAACATCATCATAGCATGATTTACAACATATAAGATATCATCATCACATAACATTGGATTTACAATATACATGATAGGAAAAGGGGTTTACAAAAACATATATGATAATTCACATCATCTACTCATAATCCATTCATAACTCAACCTAATTAAAATGATAATAATCTTGTTAAGATCATCATACTCACAATTTAGAGAAGAAAAGAGAGAGTTTTGCTTTGCTTTAGGGTTGAGAGAATTAGAATTGAATTTGCTTTGCTTCTTTCTTAGTTGGCGGCGGCTCCATTGATTTCCATGGCGATGGTATGACCGTAACTATTCTATTTTAATTAGGTTTAGGGTTAGCATTAGGATGTATTTATAGGTGTAGGAAGTTATTTAGGACCATTAGATTAACCCTGAACCATGAGAACCAATCAAATGCAAAATCTGCATTTGATCGAATCGACCCACGGGTTGACAGCCAAACAACCTGGATTAACCCCTAGTCGACCCAGCGAGGCTCGGGTCGACCTCAAAAATGGGCCGGTTCGGTTATTCCCCCTCCCAATTCGCTGTTTTGAACTTTTTCACATATTTATTTAATTTTTAATTTATATATATATATATCAATATATATATTTCTCTGCGCAACCCATTTCACTTAATTCTTTTCTAAAAATTAAGTATACTTTAATTTGTGAATTTTAATGTTATAAAATTACGGGGTGTTATATTCTCCCCTCCTTAAAGGATTTCGTCCCCGAAATCTCCAATTCAAGAAGAATGTATATCCTAACATCTAATCGTCCATCTACTCAACCATCAAACACCAGCATCCATTGTCCTTAAAAGACTTCTAATGCTTTAATGTTTATATGCACAGTGTGTGTATATGTCCGTATCTAATGCAAAATTAGGCGGTCTACTGATTCAGTCGACCTCCTTAGTGCAATTCATGATAGTGCCATGCGTCCAATATGTATGCAAAAGATTCCTAATGATACATATTAACTCTATATGCGTGCACAACCATCCACCCGAATGCAGCAACTATATGATAATACAACCATTATACATCCATTTTACTAAATACATCCATGTATATGCAATATGCAATATGAAGTGACTGAGCTGATCTGGTGCCTAATAGTGTGTGTATATGCATCCACAAGCAACCACTAGCAACCATCCAAAAAGATTCTACCTAAAAGATAAGGTCGAGGAAATATACCTAAAAAGATAGATAAAAGCGCAACTTAAGGAAAAAGAAAGATCAAGGATGTACCCTCGAACAGAAAAGGGTAGGCAGTGCGTATTCTAGCTTCAGTTTCCCAAGTCGCGTCTCCCTCGGCGTCTCTCCACTGAACTTTGACGAGCTTGACTTCGCGGTTGCGTAGCTTCTTCACTTCCGTTCCTAAGATGCGGGTTGGAACTCTCCTTATGGTTGCTTCGCGTTCCACTTCGGCCTCTTCGAGGATATTTGGCTCTACCACTTCAGCAGACTCATGCAGACATTTTCGGAGATGTGAAACGTGAAAAACGTTGTGGACTCCGGCCAACTTCTCGGGTAGCTCTAATCTATAGGCCATTTTCCCAATCTTCTCGATGATAGGGAATGGCCCTACGAATCTTGGCGCTAGCTTTCCTGTGGTTCCAAAACGAACAACGTTCCTTAGCGGTGATACCTTGAGAAAAACTCTGTCTCCAACTTCGAATTCAAGGTCGGTCCTTCTCTTGTCGGCATAGGACTTTTGTCTGTCTTGGGCCGTCTTCATCCTTCTTCGTATTAAGTCTACTTTCTCTGAAGTCTCTCGGATCATATCTGGTCCAAGTATGAGCTTATCCGTGGACTCCCACCAACAAGTGGGCGATCGGCACGGTCTTCCATATAAAGCTTCGAAGGGCGCCATTCCGATGGTTGCTTGATAGCTGTTGTTGTAGGCAAATTCCACCAAAGGAAGGTGGTCTTCCCATGTCCCTCCGAAGTCAAGGACGCATAGTCTTAATAAGTCTTCCAAAATTCTGTTCACTCTCTCTGTTTGGCCGTCGGTTTGGGGATGATAGGCTGTGCTCAGGCATAACTGCGTTCCTACTGCTTCTTGCAGACTCCGCCAAAACTCACTGGTGAAGATGGGGTCTCGGTCACTAACAATGCTAGATGGTATTCCATGGAGTCGAACGATTTCCTTAAGGTAAAGTGATGCTAGGGATGAGGCAGTCCTTTTACTTTTGACAGGTAAAAAGTGGGCGCTTTTAGTAAGCCTATCCACTATTACCCAAATGCTAGTGTTGCCTCTCCTAGACCTAGGCAGCCCATCGATGAAGTCCATTGAGATGCTATCCCACTTCCACTGTGGGACCTCCAGAGGATGTAGTAGTCCGCCAGGCTTTTTCTGTTCCGCCTTAACCTGTTGGCACACCATACACTTAGAAACGAACTCTGCCACGTCCTTTTTCATGCCGTTCCAGAAGAACGTCCTTTTTATGTCTTTGTACATTTTATCTCCGCCTGGGTGTATCGTCATCTTGGAGTGATGTGCTTCCTCTAGAACCTTCTTTACTAAATCTTTCGTCTGTGGGATGCATAGTCTTCCGTCTCGCCTTAGCAAACCCTTATCATCGATGGAGTATCTGTTGAGGTGACTTGAAGTCTCACCCCTAATTAGCCTATCAATTATTTCCACAAGCTGAGGGTCTTCGCGTTGTGCTGTCCCTACCGAATCCACTAAAGTTGGGCGCACTTCGAGAGATGCTAGCAAGCCCGGTACGAAATCGGAGGAAGGCCTAAAGTCGAAGCTGGCTATAAACTCTAGGCTTTGTCTTTCAACAAACAACGGGCTTAGGGTCAATTTCTTTCGGCTCAACGCGTCTGCCACTACGTTGCCTTTGCCCGGAGTATAGGAGATTTCGAAATCGTATGAGGCAAGAAACTCCATCCATCTTTGTTGCCTCAAGTTAAGATCTTTCTGCGAGAAAAGATATTTCAACGATTTATGGTCAGTGTAAAGTTCGAACTTCTCACCTAGGAGATAGTGTCGCCAAGACTTGAGTGCAAAGACAATGGCGGCTAACTCAAGATCGTGGGTTGGGTAGTTCTTTTCGTGCACCTTCAATTGCCTCCCGCCATAAGCTACCACCCTTCCTTCTTGCATTAAGACGGCGCCTAGCCCTGTCCCACATGCATCCGTATAAACAGTGAACATCTTGCTCCCATCTGGCAGCGTCAAAACTGGGGCTGTTGTGAGAGCCCTTTTCAGTCGTTGGAAAGCAAACTCGCAATCCAAGTCCCAATTGAACACTAGATTCTTCTTAGTCAATTTCGTGAGCGGAGCTGAGATTTTCGCAAAATCCCTTATGAATTTTCGATAGAAACCTGCTAGTCCTAGGAAGCTTCGGACCTCAGTTGCATTCCTTGGTGTCTTCCAATCCTGTACCGCCACTACTTTCGCAGGGTCCACTGCTAACCCTTGTTTGGATACTATGTGCCCAAGGAACCTCACCTCTTCTCTCCAAAAGTGGCATTTGGAGAATTTGGCTTTTAGTTGTTGGACTCGCAAAGTTTCCATGATTGCCCTTAAGTGCTGAGCATGTTCCTCTTCACTCTTTGAGAAGATAAGGATATCATCTACGAAGACCACTACGAATTTGTTGAGGAAATCTCTAAATACCCTACTCATCAGGTCCACGTAGTACGCAGGTGCATTTGTCAAGCCGAAAGGCATGACAAGCCATTCAAAGAAGCCGTCTGGGGTTCTGAACGCCGTTTTATCGATGCTATCTTCAGCCACCCTTAGTTGATGAAAACCGGTTGCTAAATCGAGTTGGGAGAAAACAGACGCTCCTACAAGCTGGTCAAATAAATCGTCAATTCTAGGGAGAGGGTGCCTATTCTTTTTCGTTAGCTTGTTGAGCTCCCTATAGTCAACACATAGACGGAGTGAACCATCCGCCTTTGTAGCGAACACCACTGGAGCGCCCCATTCTGAAATGCTCCTCCTAATGAACCCCTTTTCTAGAAGCTCTTTAATCTGTTTACTGAGCTCTTTCCTTTCTCGTGGAGCCATATGTCTAACGGGCAACGCAACGGGCTTTGCATTATCTACAAGATATATGCGGAAGTCTATTTCCCGCTTCGGAGGCAAGCCCTTCACCTCTTCGAAAACATCCGGATATTCCCGGACCACTCTAACTGATTGCAAATTTTCAACAGAGGCATCTAGCGATTCAAGATAACTAAGCATAACCGCATACGAGGGATTACAAGAAATTTCCAAAGTATTACCGAGCTGGGTTAGGAGCCTAACAACCCTTTTTCTCACAATCAAGGATGGCCCCATTACTGGATAGCCAATCCATACCCAAAATCAAACCATAACCCGAAAAGCCCAAAACAAAGGCACTACATTGAAATTCTACACTTAGAATAGAAATTTTCAATCCCAAACAGATCATAGACAAATAAGCTGGGCCCCCAATTGGGTTTGAAACAATTAAGGGGTCCTCTACCATACTAGTTTTTAGGTGCAGAGATTCTACTAAAGCAGACGAGATAAAGGAGTGTGATGCGCCAGAATCAAATAAAGTGCGAACGGGGTGATCATAAAGATAAACTACACTTTCTACAGAAGTATTTATACCTCGCTGTTGCAATGGTGGCACTTCTAGCACATGAACCTGTGCCCCTGGGGTGGATCCAGCGCCCTGCCCCTGTCCTCGTTTCTTTGGGCAGTCCTTAGCCCTGTGGCCTGTCTCACCGCAAGAAAAGCACCCACCATTCTCCTTGGCCTTCTTCTTCCGGCAGTCCTTTACTAAGTGCCCCACTTTGCCACAGAAATTACACTTCCTTTTCTCTTTGTTGCCTTCCCCGCCTTTCTTAAAGTCTGTCTTCTTAGGCTGCAAACCCTCTTTCTTCCCTTGAGAGCTTTCTGCCTTTGTCTCCTTCTTGCCCTTATCCTCTTCATTCAGCAATGCCATTTGCACCAATCTTTCATACGTGGCTCCCATGGGTATATGGGTCATGGCCAAACTGTGTAATGGCTCATTCAACCCTTTGACGAAACGGAGAGCCTTCTTGTGCGGGGTGTTGACTAGGTCAAGCCCAAACCTAGCCAGCTCATCGAACTGATTCACATACTCTCTGACTGTCTTGTCCCCTTGCTTAAGAAATAAGAATTTTTCCAACTGCAAACTTCTTTCCGCATCTGAGAGAAATTTGGTCTCAAACCTTGCCCTAAAGTCCTCCCAGGTCTCCACTGGTCTTTCAGCATTAGTGACTTCCCACCAGTAGGAAGCCTCGCCCTTCAATAGCCATATTGCCAATTGTACTTTTTGTCTATCTTCTACCTCAAAGATGATGAATAGGTCCTCCGTTTCTTTCAGCCAATTTCTAGCTGCCACGAAGGACTCAGTTCCATGGAAATCCCTTCCTCCCATGGCTTTAAAATCTTTACATATCTTAGCAAAAGTGTTTCCCCGTGGAGGAGGTGGAGGAAAAGGTGCTGCTGCAGCTGGATGATTTCCTTCCGCTGGGGGAGGAGGAACGGTAGGACCTGGCTGAGTGGCCCTTGCTTCTAAGAACCGTCTAAACCAACCAGGTATTGGCACCCCTTCCGGCAAGTTAAGTTCTTGGGACATGCTGAAACAAAAAGGATAGATTCAAAACGAAGGATAAGAGATAGTACCTATGGCTTTGTGGGGACTTTGCCTTTTTAAAATAATATTTTCCTTTTAAAAATGCTTCTTTAAATTTCCTTTTTTGAAAATAAATTTTCCAAAACTTTTTATCTTATCTGGTAAACCTATGCTCTGATACCAAGTGAAACACCCCACCTCCGTTAGGGTCACTCTCAAAGGGAATGCCCTAATTTTGGTGGAGGTTTATAAGTACAAGTCACAGATATACAAGACAGATATAAGAACACATACTTGTAAACAGCGGAAGAACAACAAACTTTATTTCATCAAGTCAAATACGTGTTACAACAACATCCTTTCCAAAAACATAACATAACACTTTCATAATCTGTCTTGAGTACATTATTTAAAGAAGCATAAATAAAACATAGATAAACTGCAAAAGCCCCATAGTGGATTGTCCAAAGCCATAGTTCAAAACAGGAAAGTCCAAGCAATACAAGCTGGATGTTGAGGTTGGTCAAGCTGCTGTGTTCCCTCCCTGAGGACCTGGGGGGGGGGGGGGAACGGAAGAAAGAAGACGAAAGAAAAGTAGAGTCAGACATAAAGCCTGAGTAAGTCTAGTACTATTTTGTCTATGAATAAAGAACTGGGTATGATAAGTATAAACAAGAAGTGGTCATGCACTATAAACTTGGTTAAGTTGTCTAGGGTCGAATATACTATCGTACCCCATGTTAATCTCTGAACCCATATAAACTAGTTTCCAATTTGCACCCCATAATCAGGGTGATGTGATCCATTCAATGATGATCGGCTCCTACTCGCATAGTTACATGTGTCTTACGGCCCCCGATGTTGTAGTTACCTATGCTGGTCCCACCATGGGGTGTATCAAGTCCCATAGTGGCAACCCGACACAACCTTAGAGTGCACAGGTATGCTACTGGTGTCCAGTGCCTTATTTTTCTGCGCCGGAGTGTGCACGCCCGCACCCCGTTAGAACCTACACTGCTACACCACCGCCGTCGATTTGACCTCTTACAATCAGCCCAGTAATCGTGCCCCACCCTGCCTAGTTTCAGGGTATCCTGATACACCTTTTTAGGGTTACTGCTGAAAAGGGTCCCCCGTTACTAGGTTTTCTATCTCTAGCCAACATGCTAAGTTGGTTAAGTGTTTTCTAACCTAACCCCCACCAGTCCGTTTAGTTTAGCATGTTCCATTTTGATTAAGTCTTTAGTTTACTTAATCCTAACAATCCTGACTCAGCCTTAATTGTCTTATTAAGGCCCTGACCTCTCACATTAGACAGGTATTGTTGTGGCTGCCTGTTGCCGGTTGGTTTCGGGCAGTCTTACGCCACAACTCAGTCTAACCTCGGGTCCTTATTGGGCTCCATGTTTAACCTCCCACATTGGATAGGTATTGTTGTGACTACTGGACAGCCGGGCGGTTCCGGGCAGGTTTACATCACAACTCAATCCAACCTCGGGTTAAACACATCGTATTTTCTACATTTACATATTTTGTCATTCTTCTTTATTTCTTATATGTAAATATTTGCGGCCCATTATTAAGTTAATGGTGTAAAGGTTACACCAATCATGGGCCCAACCCATACTTGAATTTGGGCCCTTCTATTTTATATTTTCTTTCATTAATTAATTTTAACCCAACGTTATTTTCCCCCGTTTTACACGTTCGTTTATATATATATATATATATATATATATATTGGGCTTAGCCTTTTAAAGCCCAATTTAGCCATGCGAAAAGGGGAGGCTTATGGCGTGATTACATACACGAAAAGGGGAAGGTGAGCGTATGAACTTGCAATATGACGTTGGGAATACAAAATAGAAACTGGTGTACTTGCATAGTAGTGACATATACTTTGGTCATAAAACATAGGTGACATGAATTAAAGCATGTAAACTTGCATAGGTTTAACTACAACATGAACCTATATTCTTATTTAGGCATAATGTCAAACATAAGCATGGCATAAATATTTCTAACATAAGCATGGCATAATG
Source organism: Allium sativum (assembly GCA_030737875.1). Classification (NCBI taxonomy): domain Eukaryota; kingdom Viridiplantae; phylum Streptophyta; class Magnoliopsida; order Asparagales; family Amaryllidaceae; genus Allium; species Allium sativum. The sequence goes on from CM060923.1 coordinate 245,553,280, forward strand.
TCAAACATAAGCATGGTATAATATCAAACATAAGCGTGGCATAAATATTTCTAGCATAAGCATGGCATAATGTCAAACATAAGCATGGCATAATATCAAACATAAGCATGGCATAAGTATTTCTAACATGAAACCATGATTCTTACTTTAGCCATGTAAACTTACAAAAGGGACTTTTTGAACCTAACCTAGCCATGTACCACATATGTCATCATAAAATTCTTGTAAACAAGATAGACTTAATCATGGATTTCAATTATGCCAAATATCATTCATAGCCTAGCCATATTCATAAGTTTGCAAATAGGTTTTCTAGTACAAAAGCATAGCTTAATACATGATGCCAAATTCTCAACATAATTTCCTATGGATTATAATGACCAAACTTGTTCTAATTACTTACAAAATGATTTATGCACAAAAATATACATCATGATGGCATAGTAGCAAAACCCCAAACTTGCATAAGTTTAAATCAACTACATACATGTAGCTTCAACATGGATTACATAATTTGCGAAATATTCCAAACGTATACTTGCATAGAACTACCGCATGTAGTTCTTTATAACATGAATAACATAATTCAAGAATATCCAAACATATATAATATTTCAAATTGATAAGAACGCACAAATATGAATTACTTTATTGCCACAATTCAAGCATACAAACCAACACAATTGTTTATTCATACCAAAGTAATACTCTACTTACAATGGTGTGATGAATTCTCTAATTTAGGGATTGAAGACGCAAATTCCTTTGTTGAATTGATTTGCTTAGGTTGCTTGAATTGCTTTAGGCTTTAGAATTTTCCTCCTAATTCTCTCTCTCTAGTTGGCGGCTATTCTTTGTCGTTCCTCAGCAACATGGCGGCTATGATCTTATTTTTGAATGAATAGATTAGGGTTTAGTCTAGGGTTGTTTATATAGAGGTTAGGAACTGATTAGGACCATTGATGTTGCTTGGATTGATCGTAGCCATTCATTCGATAGAGAGACCAATTAAAACTTGCCACCTAGCCCTAGTGACAAAGCAGACCACAGAAAATCGGCCAAACACAGACCTGGCCAGCCAGGTTGGCTGGGCTCGACCAGGTCGACACCCCTGTCGACAGGGCTGTCGACAGCCCTGTCGACATGGGTAGCCCAGGTCGACAGCCCAGTCGACCTGGGTGGCCTAGGCGGGTGTTTATCCGCCCTGGCCCATTGGGCCCGATTTTTAATTATTTTAGTCTGTTTGAATTTTAAATTTAATTCAAAAACTTCCGAAGGCCATATCTTCTTCATACGGACTCCGTTTTTCGAAAACTCGGACTCTATTTCGCGTATTTTTCCGAGACGAACGCAATGGCGTATCCCGTTTCCCTTGGTTCTTTGATTTCAAATTAATTATACTTTAATTTGTGAATTTCACAGTTATAGAATTCGCGGGGTGTTACAGCTGATATCTTTGCGAAGTCTTTGATAAACTTCCTATAGTAGCCAGCCAACCCCAAGAAACTTCTCACTTCGGTAGCATTTTTGGGAACCTTCCAATCTTGGTTGGCCACCACCTTCGCGGGATCTACAGCTATCCCTTCTTTGGAAACCATGTGCCCCAAGAACCGTACTTCCTTCCTCCAGAAGTGACACTTAGAAAATTTAGCCTAAAGGCTATGCGCTCGTAGGGTCTCCAACACTTCCCTAAGATGTAGGGCATGCTCTTCTTCATCCTTAGAAAAGATCAAGATGTCATCTACAAAGACTACCACGAATTTGTTAAGGTACTCCCTAAACACCCTACTCATCAAATCAACAAAATATGCTGGGGCGTTTCTCAAACCGAAGGGCATCACTAGCCATTCATAGAAACCGTCCGGAGTCCTAAAGGAAGTCTTGTCTATGCTATCCTCAGCCACTCTCAACTGATGGAACCCAGTGGCTTAGTCCAACTGCGAAAACACTGAGGCGCCAACTAACTGATCGAAGAGATCGTCAATCCTCGGCAGTGGGTGTCTGTTCTTCTTAGTAAGTTTATTAAGTTCTCTATAGTCCACACACAGTCTAAAGGACCCATTCACCTTCATGGCAAATACTACTGGAGCACCCCACTCCGATATACTTCGTCTTATGAACCCCTTCTCAAGCAACTCCTTCACTTGCTTATCGAGTTCCCTCCTTTCACGTGGAGCCATGTGGCGTACTGGCAAAGATACTGGTTTCGCATTATCCGCAAGATATATTCGAAAATCTATCTCCTACTTCGGAGGCAAGCCCTTCACCTCCTCAAACACATCCGAATATTCTCGGACCACTCTAACAGATCGTAGATTTTCCTCAGACGCGTCAAGCGATTCTAGATAACTTAGCATAACCGAATTTATGGGATTACAGAAGATTTCGAGAGTGTTGCCAAGGCGAGTCACGAGCCTAACTACTCTCCTTTCACAATCAAGAACGGCCCCATTTCTGGATAACCAATCCATTCCTAAAATTAGCCCATAGCCCGTGAAGCCCAACACATAAGCATCACATCTAAATTCAACGCTAAGTATGGAAATTTTCAAATCCAAACACATCATGGACAATAAGCTGAGCCCCCTATTGGATTCGAAACAACTAAGGGATCCTCTACTAAACTGGTGCTTAAGTGCAGTGATTCAACTAATGATGTAGAGATAAACGAATGTGATGCGCCCGAATCGAATAAGGTACAGACATGATGATCAAACAGAAAAACTAAGCTTTCAACAGAAATGGTTCTATCTCGTTCTTGCAGCGGTGGGACCGCGAGAGCCTGAACTTGTCCCCTAGCCTGCCCTGGTGCCATAAGAGCCTGCACCTGTCCTCCCGATGTAGCTCCTGCCCTCTGCCCCTTCTTTGGGCAGTCCTTCACTAAATGTCCCGCATCGCCACAATGAAAACAGCCTGTCTTCTTTTTCTTTTGGCAATCCTTGCTGAGATGGCCTGGGGTTCCACAGTTAAAGCACTTCTTCTTTCCCTTGCCATTATTGTCTTTTCCACCCTTCTTGTTTTGCTGTGGTGGTTTCTTCTGATCCCCCTACTTCTCGGGTGCCTTTCAGCTTTAGCGCTTTTCTCCTCATGCATGAGCGCCATTTCTACTAACTTCTCAAACGTGGCCCCCATCGGGATGTGGGTCATAGCCAACCCTTGCAATGGTTCATTCAAGCCATTCACGAACCTTAGAGCCTTCTTCTCCGGCGTGTTTACTAAGTCCAAGCCAAACCTTGCTAACTAATTAAATTTATTGACATATTCTTTCACTGATGAGCTTCCTTGCTTCAATGTCAAGAACCTTTCCATATATAGATTTTCTTCCGCCCTTGAGAGAAACTTCGCCTCGAACCTACGTCTGAAATCCGCCTAAGAGTCAACAGGACGCTCCCCATTAGTGACCTCCCACCAAAACGAGGCCTCTCACTTCATCAACCAAGCTGCTAAACGAACTCTCCTCCCTTCTTCTACTTCAAAGATTTCTAGCAATTCTTCCACCTCCTTAAGCCAATCTCTAGCTTCCACAAACGTTTCTGACCCTTGAAATGGTTTTCCACCCATAGCCTTGAATTCCTTGCACGTCTTTGCAAAAGTATCTACGCGAGGAGGAGGAGGAGGAGGAGGAACGGGTGCAACTGGTGGTGGAGGAACATTGGCTGGACCTACAGCGGCCCTAGCCTCCAATAGCCTCCTATACCATCCTGGTATCGTTACACCGTCGGGTAGATTAAGATCTTCAGCCATGCTGAAATGAAAAAGGAAAGATTCAAAATGGAGAATTCGAAAGATAAAAATATGTGGCTATTGGGGATTATGTTTTTCTTAAAAACTTTTCTCTTTAAATTTCTCATTAAAACATGTTTTTGAAAACACTTCTTCCAAAAATAACTATTTTTCTAAAGTATTTTTATCTGTTATGGTAACCTTAAGCTCTGATACCATGTGTAACAACCCACGTCAATTAATGTCACTCACAAAGGGAATGCATTAACTTCCATGGAGGTTATAAGTGAATATAGAACAGAAAAATTACAACAAGACAGATAATAAATAGTACTTGGAAATCTAAAACTTCATTTTATTGCAGCGGAAATTAAACATGTTTGTTTCATCATAAAACCAAGTACAATATCCATCTTCATAAAACAAAATACATAATCCCATTACATAAATAGCCATTAAAAAGATAACAAGCTGGACTTTACTTCAACGGTCCAAGCTTTCCAAGAGAGATGAAGCAGTCCAATCAAACTCCACTAGAGCTGGGCCCAACCTGAGGACCTGGAGGGGGAAAAAGGATAGAAATGGAGGGGGTCAGACATAAAGTCTGGCGAGTATGATAATTCTAACAATACTATTATCAAAATAACTAGACAAAGGCATAAGCTGGAAGACAAGTAAATGTCTATGAACTCTTAGGAAGATAAAGATAGCATTTAAGATAACGTTAAAGATAACGGTAAAGATAACGGTAAAGGCACATCTGATTACTAACGAATGATTACTACACTGCACCGCACATTACTACACTGCACCACACATTACTACACTGCACCACACCAGTCACCCTATTGTTTGATCCCACTTGCTTCACACAGAAACTTTATAAATAGCCTTACGTACCCCTAGCTGACTACATAGGCGTCGTCTGCCCCTATCTCCACTAGGTGTACCCCACTACCCACTTTCGATCGGCTCCCTACTCGTAGATACCCGTGCTGGCCCCATAGTGGGGTGTATCACTCCCCTAAAGTGGCAACCCGATACAACTTGAGAATGCACGGCTTATACCTACACGATGAAACAACGTCTTATCAACCAGCCTGGGTCCACACACGCATATGAAACCCGTTGGACTTGCGTTGCCACTGCTCCCCGTTTTGGCCTCTTACAGTCAAACCCAGCATGCGTGTCCCGTCCTCGACTTGGGTCTAGCCCACAAAGATACGTTTGGGATACTGGTCGAAATGGACCCCCACAAGCTACCCACCTAAGCTTGTCACTAGTATATCCCACTTAACCCTCTTAGTCATGTTCATTTACATGTGTGTTTGGTTAAGTCTTACTAATCGTATTTCACATGCCACTAAGGGCACCCCCTAGATTCCTCATGCCACCCAAGGCACTTACTTAACCCCCATGTCCCGCTTTACATGTTTATCTGGTTAAGTATTTCTTAATTCATTCAGGCCATAACCTCATAAAGACCTCTCACATTAGACTGGCATTTATGGCAGCTGGATTTGCCGGGCGGGTTCGGGCAGTCTTACACCATAAAAGAGTATAACCTCGTGTCTTTACAACTGTTATGCTTTAGTTTAGGCCTAGGACCTCTCACATTGGGCTGACATTTGTGACCACTGGATTTGCCGGGCGGGTCCGGGCAGGTTTACATCACAAACGAGTCCAACTCGTGTCCTAAGCATTGATTAACACTTAAAACCTTTAACCCCAGTTTTAATAATTCCCTATTCAAATTATTAATTAAGTCAACTTTTAATGATGTCCATAATTGACTCAATTATGGCCATCCACTTATGGCATGCAAAATCATATCAATTGCACCCCAACTTCTTATTATTAAATCCTTAATATTACCCCTACCCCACGTTTATACGTTCGCTTATTCAACGCATAATATAGGCTAGACTTGTATAGTCTAACACCTAGCACAAAGATAAATTATCACAACATATAGACAATTAAAATAAATCTAATCATAATAGGGGTGAAACTTGCATAAACTACACATGTTAAGGATCAAAAGGTGTCAACTTGTTAAATGTCTCAATTTAGATGATATGATCATAGCACAAATCTATACATAAACTTGCATATGGGGTTTTTAGGCAACATAATGATGGTGTGAACTAGCGTAGGATATCACATATGTCATAGCATAATTCTAGATGTCATAATAGATGTCTTGGCATATGTTCATAACTTCTCTAATCAATCTAACTTGCATATGTGACTTGTCATATAGATCAACATAACCCAAACATGATGATTTAATTAATATGAACTAACTAGCATAGATGGTAACATCATGGCCTTTTTAACATGTATGATTCATCACAACTTAGCATGGAAACTTTCAACATACATAACATCATCATAGCATGATTTATAACATATAAGATATCATCATCACATAACATTGGATTTACAATATACATGATAGCAAAAGGGGTTTACAACAACATATATGATAATTCACATCATCTACTCATAATCCATTCATAACTCAACCTAATTAAAATGATAATAATCTTGTTAAGATCATCATACTCACAATTTAGAGAAGAAAAGAGAGAGTTTTGCTTTGCTTTAGGGTTGAGAGAATTAGAATTGAATTTGCTTTGCTTCTTTCTTAGTTGGCGGCGGCTCCATTGATTTCCATGGCGATGGTATGACGGTAACTATTCTATTTTAATTAGGTTTAGGGTTAGCATTAGGATATATTTATAGGTGTAGGAAGTTATTTAGGACCATTAGATTAACCCTGAACCATGAGAACCAATCAAATGCGAAATCTGCATTTGAGCGAATCGGCCCACGTGTTGACAGCCAAACACCCTGGATTAACCCCTAGTCGACCCAGCGAGGCTCGGGTCGACCTCAAAAATGGGCCGGTTCGGTTATTCCCCCTCCTAATTCGCTGTTTTGAACTTTTTTTCATATTTATTTATTTAATTTTTAATTTATATATATATATATATATATCAATATATATATTTCTCTGCGCAACCCATTTCACTTAATTCTTTTCTAAAAATTAAGTATACTTTAATTTGTGAATTTTAATGTTATAAAATTACGGGGTGTTACATAAAATGTTTTCCCTTTCAAGCTTTTCTTAATTCAGCATGTTCGATTAGTTGGTTTTGATATCTTATTCTTCTGATCTATTAGTTTAATCTACTTGATTTTATAAGTCATTTAATGATTTTATCGGTTTAATTTTGCATGATTTTATCAATTAAATTGTTGAATAGAAGTTGTCATGAAAATTTCAGTTGATTACACGATGATATTAATATTTTAAAGAAATGATTTAAATTCGTTATTTTTAGAAATATGGTTTTAGTACGAGTATTAATTGATTATTTATTGTATAGTGCATACGCTATAAACTAACATGAAACAAAGATTGCATCATGAGATTTTACAAGCTAGCAATGTTCATATTATTTCGTTGTAAACTAACATGAAACAAATATTGCATCATGAGATTTTACAAGCTAGCAATGTTAATATTATTTACTCAATATCTTCACATTTCGTGTAAATTTAATACATATATGGTTTTATATAATCAATTCAATTAGGTAACCTTCAATTATCCATTGATTAATGATGTTATTATTAATTATCACTTAGGAGCATATATCCTAATTTTTTTTGTAGGTATAATCGCACGTAATTTGTTTCTTCCTTATTCATCATCTTAGTATGCAATATGTTCATGATTTGTACTTGATTAGTTTTCTTCCATCCCATTTTATAACAAATTTTTTTTTGCATAAAATTTAGATGATTTCCAAAACCTTCTTGAAAAGGACAACTGTATTTCTATTAAAAATTTATTAGTAAAAAAACTACATGCATTTCCATAGGAAGGTTGTATGTTAAGCATTGACCATTTTGATCAAAAAATAATAGAAAAAGGTAAAATTTTCTCTTTGGAGTTTAGTCATTCATTGCTTTTGATAATTTTAATAAAATCAAAATTTTGATTTGTTTTCAATACTAGATATAAAAATTCTATTTATATAATCAAAAAAATTCATTATAATTTTTTATTGTGACGAGTACAAAGACATAATTGAAATTAACAGCAATAATTGTAACCTTTTTCTCTCATGAAGTGAAATTATGAAATGCTGAATTATAGCAAGTTTTACTTTCCATATAATCAAGTTAACGTGCATGGTCCATTTTTTTGGTGTCTACTACTATTTTCTTTGAATGCTCACCATACTTGCTTCGGAAAATTTTGTTAAACAAAGTCTGTTATTTACTACTTTATCATACTACTATATTAGACGTAGTATAAAGTTGATATGGTAGCAAAATTTAATTCAAGTTTTTCATGCTTCTATACTACCTTATCAAATGAAAACCATTGTATTTAGGCAATGTAAATTTAATGTGGTTGTCAAATAATTCCGAGTTTCATACTGTTCACGCATATACATATCCATATCAAGAATTATTTTTTGCATATGCTGCTTAATCACAAAATGTTTGCTTAATAAATCAAATTTGTAATGTTTTATATTAGAAGAATGAGATATTGTTTATTACCTAATAAGTTTTCCATGTCTACAATGTCAATCGATAAAAGATTCTGTTGAAACATTCTAATGCTCATAGTTTGAGTTTTCATTTATGGAGAGTAATATATTTTCTACCACTTCAAATTACTAATGACTTTGGTTTTTTCTTTTTATGTCTGTATGCTTTTTGCAGATGTAGTTGGAAATTCACTCGTGTTGTTGTTTAATTAGTAAAGATAGTGATTTATTCCAATTGAAAACTTTATAGTAATCTTAGAAAAATTAGTTCCAGTTACCTTTTTTCACTCTCCTTTAGAATAAAAGTTGAAAATTAGAAGGGTTGAAGTGAATTTTCTTGGGTATTTTACCAGAGAGAACACAAAAAATTTAAGGGGGTGCAAAGAGAATATTGATTATGCATTAAGGGACATCGCAGTCATATACAATTAATATGCGGCCTGCATTTCCTACAATATGAGCTGATTAATATTCCTTAAAAATTCAACATTTTGGCTCATCTGGTTAAACCATACTTTTTTCGTGAAAGTATATGTTTTCGTACATATTTTTGTTTGTGGAGAATGGTCCTTGGAATATGGAAATGTGATAAACGAAATAGAAATGAAACTATCAAAGAAGACAGTAATGAGTCTAAACTTAGCACCAAAACATTTGAGCCATTTTTTACAAATGCAGGCTTAGGTACAGGAATCAAACTCAATTATCATCCTCATGTCTTAAGCCTAACCTGATACTTGGCATGGGCCAACATACAGATCAAAGAGCTTTTACTGTGATCACATAAGTTAATGGATTTGGTGGTCTTGATGTTAAGAGGATATCTCACGACAAATCATTTCCTAACTCCCACATTATCAACTGTGGTGATCGTTGAGGTTATACATACTGTAACAACTCGCACCTCCGTTCACGCAAGATATTGTCCCCAGCTTGGCCACTGTATAAATGTGGGGTTTTGTTCCTCAAATGGCCTTAGTGTTAGTAAGAGATGTTCTCTACTATATAAGTACACACTTTACATAGGCTTCGACGATGTAGGACTTAGGGGTGTCACATTCTCCCTTCCTACAGAGCCCACCATCCCTGTTGGCTCACAAACACCTCACCCAAGATTTGTGGTCCACATAGGAGCCACAATTCCGGCTGGGTATTGGCTCTGATACCACTGTAACAACCCGCACCTCCGTTCACGCAAGATATTGTCCGCCGCTTGGCCACCGTATAGGTGTGGGGTTTTGTTCCTCAAAAGGCCTCGACGTTAGTAAGAGATGGGCTCTACTATATACGTACCCACTTCACACAGGCTTCCACGATGTGGGACTTAGGGGTGTCACACATACAATGTGAGTTATAAATCTGGTATTCACAACCTCGGAATTATACCTCATTCTTAAAACATGCATGATGCAGGTTTGAACAAACAACATGTACGAGAGCTCTGAGAACAGAGTAGAAGTGAAAGTGTCAAAGGAAAGATTTTGATTGCTTTCTTTTTATATATTGCACAATATGAAGTAATCAAGCCTTTAGATGAGTTGGCGAGCAAGGGATAATCCACCAAAGTACAACAAGTTCACTTTTGGGAGTTACTTTAAATCCCAGAGAAATAGTAACTATATCAAAACTGGAATTGAAAATGTTTGGATATATTACTTTAAAACAACTAACTAAATGCATGCATGTGTAGATGGGCTATATGGCTATGTTAAAAAATGCAATGATTTTAATAGTTGTATATTACACAATAATGCTTTTCCAAATATTTTCTTTTTTATCCCAGTATATGTTAGAAGCCATCAGATTCATGCATGCACTGTGCAAAAGCAAAAAAGAATCTTGCTTAAAAATAATTAGAACTTATGATCCTATAAATTGTTTGCTACATTATGATTTTCACTTTTCATTTATTCAAGCATTCAAATTTAGTGAAGGGAATAGAAATTACCTATTAAATTTATTGTGTAATAATATTACTATTGTTTTCTAGTAGAATATTGTTTCGATATCTGGATATATAATTGTTTTGTTGTTAGTGTATGATAGAGACAATCCTTTAAAAATCCTGACTAAGAAAGAAGTAACTTTGATGTAAATTTTTTGTGATAGATGTATTCTTTTGTGATATAAATAACTTCAAATAGCTAGTATCTTTGCTTATTATGTACATTGATGAAGAATATAACCTGCAAAGCTAAATGATGAACTGCTTCCAAATGTCCTTCATATTCGGATGATTTTAAATGTTGTTTAGCAATCCTTCTTTCAAGTTTTCTAAACCTGAATTTTTAGTTTTTAAGGAATTTTTATATTCTACGCTGTTTTGTATTTTCAATTTTGACTTTTTTTATCTGTTTACCAAACCTGTATTTCTTTTGAACTTGATTTATGATTCATTGTTTTTTGTAATAAGAAAAGAAATATTTACAACATCATGCAACGATAAAATAAATACAATCTACTGACACACAACTGAAAGGCCTAATTAATTCTCCACAGTTCAATCCGTTCCAAGCATACAAACTTTCACTGGTCTACAAAAGGAGGTTAGGGAAATTAGGCTCCTCTTTACGCGAACACCATACTTATGTGTTGCTTCGTTCCTATCATTCATCTAGTCATGGCATATACAAAGAAAAGATAAAATGTGGGATTAGTTCTCTAATATGTATTGCCTTTATAGTACTGGGCTTGTTAATTCTTTTTGGAGATTGTTAAAGGGACTCCGTTTTTTGCTAAGGGAGGGACAAGTTTTTAATTTTTGATGAATTGTTCGAGGGGGGGAAAAAATAAGTTAGCCCCCCTTAACCATATAATTAAAAATTCCAATACTATCCGTATGGTCCTCTTATACTTAGACTTAAATCCTAATTAATGACTATATGAAATAATAATCGCAACCTACCCACTCACTGTCTGAACAAATTTGAAATATTTCTGATACTATACGGCCCTTCGTTGCCTTTTTGTCGTGAAATCAACAATGCTCTGTTACCGTTTTAATATGCTTATGTCATTCATTTTACAGAAGAACATTTTGATTTCCAAACATGAAATTATGCAAAAAAAGCTTGAAAATCCAATAATGAGATGGCATAACTGGACCTTGATTTTGTTTAGTACATAGATGGCTGAAGCAATATGAGAAGATGTGCATTCAAACCATGATTCACCATATCAACAATCAGGTGCGATGAAACCTTGTTTCTTTAATTTAGCATCCAAATGCTTTGCCAAATCACCTGAATCAGGAAGTTCATTATTTTTTTGACAAATTCCCACTTCGCTTTGACACACTACTTTATACTAAGATTTAGAAGAAAATGAAATGATGCGTGTATAAATTGTGCATGGTAATTGAAAAAACATGCATAGTTTTATTTAGAAAGCAGAAACTGAAGCTGCATAGAACAAACTTGACCTTAGGGATTGGATATGTGGCATGTTGCATGAAAACATAATGTAAAATTAATGAGACCACTATAAATCATACAATTGAGCGTGTGAAAAAAAAACTTGACACAACAAGGGATTTGGTTTAGTTTTTTTTTAAATAAATAACAAGGTATGTTTTGATAAAATAGAAGAAAATGACAATGAAGGGGGAGAAGATGTCTTTGTTACGAGGGACAATTAAGTTCATGCTTATTAAAAAAAACCAAACCCTCCCTTAACAATTTTATTTTAAAGTGGAGTCTCCTTAAAAATGTCCCCACCTTAACAAAAAATGGAGTCCCTTTAACAATCCCCTTCTTTTCTAACATATTCAACGAAGACCGAACAAAATATAGAGCTTCAATGGGATTTAAAGCAAAAAGGAACTTCAATAAAGGCCTTTGGCTAGCCTAGAGAAGCCTCCTCTTTATCGAAGAAACTAAGGGATACCCTTTTTACTCCTGGCATCGAAGCTTCATCTCTCTTGATAACCGCTTCTCATCTCCTCCTCGCCTCTTGACTTCTTTTGTTACTGCTTTTGCATTCTGAAAGGATCAAGCCCCTGGACATTCATCTGCTTTGATGACAACATTTTCTCTCTTATAGATAAGGAAGGAAAATAATACAACAGAGTCCTCCTTAGCTTGTTTTTCCTGATATGCTTGTTTTCCCTTTCCTATTATCTCTCAAAATGTCTCAAGCATGGCACTTTTCTGAGATGAAAAGGTTGATTCCTATGTAAATGATTTCCTTTACTTGTCTTCCTTTTTCTTAAAGTTGCGTTGATCTGCTCAAAATTCATTTTTTTGTAGCTTGTACCTGCCACAACGAGGGTCCATAAAAGAGATGAGCGTGGAAGCTTCTGTTTAGGAAAATGTGGCTAAGCTTAAGGTTGATTTGGATACACCAAGCTGTGTAAGCTAAGAGGTTTTTTCCTCTATAATACTGGTGTACATGCTGGCAAATGTGTCACTATTTGCTAAATTTATGTATAACTAGTTTACTCGGTATAAAAAAATAGTTAAAGCTAGTAGATTAACTTTTATTTAGAAAGTTACTGCATGTTCGAATGCATAATAGCAGTAATCTCTTACATAAGTGCGTTATATTTTTTTTTCTTTAGTTGCATTTTTCTTTTCCATTTTGGTTTCTTTTACTTTGTCTATATGTTATATAATAATTACTAACAAACTGATTGTTTACTTGACATTAACATGATTATTATTGTTCATGTTAAGCAATAAATATTAGAAGCAAATCAAGACTAATTATATCGTTTATCTGTTTTGTAACTTGTAATTAATGTAAAAATTTATGACATTACGTGTGGACATGGAAAAGGTGATAAAACAGTATGTGTGAAATACTAAGTTGTTTGAATGATATGCATGAATATTATGTCTTAATTTATTTATTTGTGGAAATTTGATATATATATATAATATATATGTATATATACAAACATTGATAAGAAATGTTTAAATGCGCGTATACATGTAAAAAGATGAAATGATGAGAAATCCATATACTAATTAATAATATAAGCAATAGAATTTTAGTAAAGACTCGGAATTGAACGTTAATCTCCAAATATCATAACAATTTGTAAAATTGTTAAATGTTATAAATGTGATTTTATAACCTTGTTGAACATCTTTTGGTTACTAATTAATGATCCCAGACTCATTTCGGAAAAATGCTTTCAAAAATATATTTTTGGAAAAATGTTGAAATGTGATCGAAAATCATTTTATCAATAAATGGCTATTTTCTCAATAAAAGTTGTTGAAAATTTCAGTGAATGTCTAATTAATCATTAGAGAAGTAATTAGCAAATAAAAATATTTTTCATATTTATGCTTAACTATTTTAATGATGTCATCATTTTCATAAATGAGCATTTAAGGAAAGTTTTTGTATTTTGGGGTTTTAAATATTCAAACAAGTGTTTTAAGAATTTAATGTGCTTATTTTTGTTATTTAAATAGGATAAGGAATTCATTTCCATGTTTTTGTTTACTTAAATAAATAATTTGATAAAGGATTAAAAATGTGACCGAGGTTCAACTTCCAGATTACAACCAAACGTCGAATGAAAGTTGTTTCAGATCGTTGCAACATTGTTTGGTACATTTATACACATGCGTATACATAAGTATACAAGTATAAATATATTCATAATTAGTCACATCAAAAGTTTAGAAAATATCCTAAGTGTATGCATATAAGTTCCTTATATGTATATAAATGAGTGCTTACTTCTTAAGTCTTGAAAAAGCAAACTTACCATCACCTTACACACCTTTCGCTTCACCTTACACACCATCCCATCTCTCCTTAATGCATTAGGGTTTTAAGGGCATTTTGGTCTTTACCCATTCACATTCCTAAGGCTATATAAAGGAAGGCATACCCTTAAGAATATGGACACCATTTCTTTTCTTCATCTTCGTAAGCTATATTAATGGCTTCTTCTTGAGTAATGGTGATGGTGGAGAAGAAAGCAAGGAAAAAACAAGTGAAAGCAAAGAAAGGAAGGAAAGAAAGGAGGTTGTTAGTTTGGATCTTGGTTCTTATTCTCGGAGATAGGATTTGCTAAGGATTAAGGTAAGTTAACTCACTTCTTTGGACATAAATATACAACCCATTTGCTTGTGTTTAACTATACTTAAAGTTTCTTTAGTGTTAGTAACATATTTTAAAAATGTTAACTTGATTCTTACTTTAAAAGTAAGCGACATATGTGATCCATGTTAATGGATTGGAATGGACTTGAATGGACTTGAACTTGAAAGTGCTCTTATAGCGATAGTCGCTATAGATGCAGTTTGAATTGTTGTGTTTTCAACACTTTATATGAAATTTTGTAATGACATCCTTAGTGATTTCTTATCATATTAAAATGATTGTTTAACTTGTATGTTAAATTGAAGTAGGTACGGAAGTGTTTGAAGCTAGAATAGTCATATAAGTGCACTTCCTAATTACTTATTTATTGAATATCATGATTACTGTGCTTAATTCTAATAAGTCGACGAGTAGGCTTATCTATCCCTGAGGGTCAAGAATGAGGTGTCTAGGTAAGGGATGATATGCAACCAGTGCTCTAACTTGCTTGGCCTCACTCTTGATCTAGGGAAAGTTAAGTTGATAATGTCGGAAACGAGTTAAGTGCTCGAAGTGTGATTTCTATAAGTATAAAACTGTTTTGGGTTTGTCGTGACAGTGTGTTAATTACATTCGTCTTTAACCCTCTCAGATTATATCATCGCAGTAAATATAATTGAATCTTTAAACAAGTTTAAAGATAATTATACAAGATTTGTTTTGAGTTTGTTGTAAATAGTGTTTTAGCAACACTTGTTTTGAAACCTTTGGAATATAGTAAAATTGGAATATACTGTTAAATGATTTTGAGTATACTTATACCTTTAATAACTGAATTTAAAGATAAAACAAGTATAGAAATCTTTCGGGGTAAAGATATTGAATAATATGTTTAACTTATAAAAGAGAAGAGATTCTTTATTAAACAATGGTTTTAACCTCTTTGATTATATTTTAAGAAATCTTAGAATTTGATTATATTTTAAGAAATCTTAGAAATCAATTATGGATATATTTATACCGGAGGGATAAGTATATGAACACGTTTTGAAGTATAGAAGCTAAAAAAAGGAAATCTTGAAAATTAATTATGATTATACTTATATCGGAGGGATAAGTTGAGACGACCCAACTTCCCCGTGAAGGAAAGCACAGATAGAATTGAGGACAAGACAATATAGAACGCAAACGGAAGAACATTTCATTGTTTTTACAACAATTCCATCAGATTCAAGAATATACAGAGTATAAATGAATAAATTACATTCAACAAATATCAGAGATTTAAATTACATTTAAATACATCGTAGCGGAAAATAATACAAAAGCACAACTAGAAGTAATGCTCGTTCCAGCTGTAAATCAGGATCCTGTGAATATAAATCTGCAAAACCAAAACTACTAGCTGCCCATGTCGAAAATAAGGGCACCCAGAGTTTAGGTTAAAACAATAAACTCCGGGTCAGTCATGGGACTGGTGTGAGAACTAAAACAGTTATTTAAAACTTTACTTTAAAAGAGAGTAATTCAAGGGATCACACCGTATAACACGGAACGGGTTTCCTCCCAAGAATACTAGTGCATATAACAAAACAGCGCAATGCTCTTTGGAAAAGTGAAGCAATTATAAGACCCAGGTCCCATCACACAATGCAACGCAAGCCGGAGGATAGGGTTTTCCCTTATGATAGCCAAACATGCTTGGTATGTTTAAAACAAATCATTTGATACTATAATAAGTGTATAGTGTCAAAACAATTCAATCATAAATATCAATCATAGGCGGCATGGGTACCATCTATCATGTCGCCATACTAGTTCTACAATTAAAACCGCAATATCACGTATTGGAAATTGGATTTCCGTCATGAGTCGAGGCAAGGGGCAAGCTCCTCTCCGTTCGAGACACTCTAGCAAATGTCTCAGGACCCCACTTTGATCCTTGGAATCGGCTGGGCCGGTCCTCTCTTACTTTTGAGGATTGGCAATTCCTGATAACATGTTTCCCGGTCCTTACAGACCTATATCCGAGGCGCCTCTCATTCCAACAACCACACAGGTGAAAAGTATATAAATGTCAGGGCTGGTAGGTCACTGACACCACCCTAGCTAGAAAGAAACGTCGTGCTCTCCCAGCGGTCCGTCTCTCATTTTTGACTCATATTGAGGTGTGAGGCTCGCGAATTCACGTTATACACAAAGCTACGCCACACAAGCCGTGCTTTGATCATCAACCACAAGACTTTGCTTTTCAACAGAAGCCTTGATCAATTGCCACTTACGCGTGCCACACTGGCAATTCACTCCATGCGACTGATGTCCATCGATATACAACCTCTAAGCTCGTATGTCTCAGAGAAGGGCGTTAAGCAAGAGAATAAATTCTCTGCCGCCAAACAGATGTATATTTAATAGAGATCAATTGACACAGAATAAAATCTAATGTCAGACACACAATCCATTTACAAGTTCGTTCTGGTTCTGAACGAAACCGGAGGCACTTTCCTCGCATATCCATCCATCTCCAAGTACGTCTGGATGATCACCAACTGTTTCCCTCATCTTGGGTGTGCAGCCCAATCGAGATCATCAGTAATCACCCAAACGATGTGGAGACTTCCGGTCTTCAACCACCGTCTTCATCTTCGACATCTCGTCGAATCGGTTATTCAGAATGGGTATAAACCCGGCCTTTCTGAATAACCCACGTATATGATAAACAAATGTTACACAAACACAACAAACGCCTCATTCCAATTCAGAATATTCTTTTATTCACAAAATCACATTTTTGGGGAATAGGTTCCCATTAATTTTATCAAAGATAAATTCTTCTAAATTTATTCTTTAATCTTCCTTTGCATATCATTTCAAACTAGTCGGGTTAGCGAACCACACCGAAGTAATTATTTATTTTATTTCCCAATCCCAATCTATTTATCCCATGGAGCAAAACTGGTAATATTCCATATCTAACATCACGGCGTTATCGGTAAAATTAATTACCATTTCACGTTCAAATCTAATTAAAGATTTAACTATCGTTTTGGAGCAAAACTGGTGGTACTCCATTCTCGATCACCTTTCAGATTTGATAATTTAAATTATCAATTCACATTTCAATCTAATTAAAGATTCATTAAAACTCCACTTAGATTTAATCTTCTTAAAAATCAAGATCCTGCCTTTAACTGGGTTAAAGAACCAATGTTATCTAAAACACGATTCACGATAAACCCAAAATCACATTCTATTATTAATCGGGTTAAAGAACAGGTGTTGTTCAAAACACCGCTCACGATAGACCCAAAAACCAATTCAAATTCAATTCCAATTAAATATTATTTAATTGATACACTTCATTAAATCTAAATAGAAAGATTTAATCTTTTTCTCTATTGGGCTTAAGAACAGTGTTAATGAAGACATCATTCACGACAAACCCAAATCACATTTGATATTAAATACTAGGCTCTGAATAGAAAGTATACCGGCTTATATTCAATATCAAATCCTGAAACCAACAAATATCGTATTGGAAATAACGATATAAAATATATCTTTCAAATTCCCATAACAATATCTGTATAGTCACGAAATCCAACATCGAAATATTTCGAAGATAATTTCGATTCAACTCCAGTCGAATTCATGTATTAGGAATATTGATTATTTTTAATAATTTTATCAAGGCCCGTACAGTCGATTTCGACCAATGGCCATCGAACTGCACTTACAGCGACCTTTTCCAAATTTGATTTGGACATAATTCCAAATCCAACCGTTAGATTTCAAATTTCTAATATTCATTGGAAAGCTCTTTTCGATACGAACTCAACGGTTCCGGTTTTAGGAGAATCCGACGGTCGGATCTCCCGCAACGTCAATTCGAAGTCAATGGTCGAAATTCACGAACTGCCACGGCGCGTTCTATTCGGGCCATTACATAATACATGTATATATATATATATATATATATATTTCGTCGATTTCCTTTTTAAAACGTATTTTATAAATCGTTTTAAATTCGTTTTCAAAACCATTTCAACTCTATATTCAATTTCAAATCAAAATTGGATATTTCATATCATTACTATATAAATGATAATATTTTCAAAACGTTATATTTTGAAATCACTACCTTTTCTATATTCATTATAAAAACGAATATAATCGATATAAATATCGTTCACGTCAAAATAGCGCAACTCTAATCAACATGGCTTTATATATTTCAATAAATTCGTTATTCTGTTCAACAAATGAATATATATTCTATTCAACACATGAATCTATATTTCTTTCAACACACGACTAATCTCAACACATGAGTACTGTCAACACACGACTATTTTTGTTATGTAATATATTTTATAAAATTATGGTATCTATCGTTTGATTTTTAATCAGCCTCCACCGTGAAGTAGATTCTAATTTTAAATATGACAAAGATGTAAATTTTATTGTTAAAATATTTTACTCAATACATGAATAGTTTCAACACATGAACATCGTCAACACATTACTATTTATTCTATTCAACACATGAATCTTCTTTTATAATATTCATTAATTTCCCGATTGGAATGAGGCCCAATCAATCACCATATAATGTTAATTATATGGATTCCATACAACACATGTATATAAATAGCAACGATAAATAATCAACAATCATCCAAAGTGCACCACACAACTGCATAAGCATCAAACATAAATAATTAATGCTTACACAGCCTGTCGACCAATCGATCGACATACAATTAAATAATTTGGATTAGTGTACGCCAAATATCATCCCAACATCCGTGTGGGGTTTCAAATCAACAAACACTGAATATTATTTGTGCAGTTGGGTGATGTGTAAAATTTATCATCCCAATCAATATCAGTCAAATCAGTGTATATAAACAAATCCTCTGATTTGTAAATGAATATTTATTTCTTTTCAAAAGAGTTTTATGCCGTTCCTTAACACGTTAAAAATTATATTTTTAACGTCAAAAATATTTATTTCAACACTTTACTATTTTTAACTAACACTTTTTATTTTAGAAAATTTCGGCGGCATAACGGCATGATACTAGAAACGGGACAAGGCCTAGCCTTATCCCCAGTCTAATAATGGCCCACGCCGTACCCAATTCAAATTAACTCAATTCGTTCATTTTCCAAACCAATTTCAACCAAATCACTCAATTCACAAATCAACCAAACATTCATGGTTTCAAACAAAGGTGTCGGGTGCTTCTATTAAGCACCGTCTGCATCCTAGTACATATTTCTAACTAGAAAATGAAATTTGAGTGAGAAGTTCTCACATTGATTTTTTTCTAACGCCTTTTCTGAACTGCTGAATTGTTGTTCGAGCTCCAGACTTCGCACACAAGCTCAAATCTTCAATCCATCTTTTTATCTAGCACAAGCACGACATTCTGAACAACTTTTGCCTAAGGGACTTTTTGCCGTAAATGGTCTAATTCGCCAGAATTCGCGAAAGTACACGAATTTTACCGCTTTTGAACAACAGACTTCGAACGCGTTTTCCGAGCAGCTCCGTACTCCAAAACATGACTTCCATATAGCCAAATCGAAGAGAATTTCGTGCTCTACAACTTTGGTTTATAGGAACTTTGGCCAGAAACGCACCATTTGAGAGTTATTGGCGAAATACGATCAGGGGCTTATTTGCAAAACGGGTGATTAGTGTAAAATGGGTTTTTGGTAACCGGGGGCCCACGGCCGGAATTGAGGAGGGGGAAGGGGGCGCCGGACCTGATGTGAGGCGGGGAGGCGGCTAAGGGGCAGCGGCGGCGGCGGTGGTGGCCGTGGTGGTGGTTTGGGGTGTTGTGAGGCTTAGGGTTCATGAAAAGAGGAGAGAGAAGGAGGAGGAGGAAGAGGAGGAGAAGGGGAGGAAGAGAGGGGGGTGCGGCGGCTCGCCGGAGGCCGGTGGTGGCCGGTGGAGGAGGGGGCAGCAGCGGTGGGGTGGAGCTCTCCATTTTTGAGTTTTTGTGGAGGAAGGAGGAAAGGAAAATAATGAAGTAGAAAAGGAAGTAAAAGTGTTTATATGCTCGTTTCCCGCGTATCGCCTGAACGCTAACGAACTCCAATCGCCGCGGATTTCGGACACGAGATATTAGACGTGAAGACGAGTCCAACGAAACAAGTTTCGTCGAATTCCGAGTTCGTTTGACCGTCCGTTAAAATTCTCAAAAATGCTCAGATAAGCTCTAAAAATGCGATTTTGGCGTACCATTTCTTCTTGCATGCTCACATGATAACTCAAAAAATCAAGCCCTCTTGGATTTAACCATTACTGGACCATACGAATCCAGAAAAAAAAAGTAGAATCGAATTCCGAGGTCGTATCAGTAATGTTCCTTTGTAAAATGACTGCTCGTTTTACCCTGAACTGTTTTAGCTCGCACGACCACATACTGACTCCGTTGGACGCGCCCTTTGGAACTCAACAATAATTTGTCATTATGAATCCAGAAAAATTTATCTCGTCGAATTCTGAGCTCATATGCAAAATTTCACTTTTTAAGGGCTATGTACTGCTAACCGAAAAGCTCCAGCCAATTGCCACTATTCCGGATATCGGAATATATCGAAGCTTATACTTTTCGGAGTTCTAAACGGCATTTTGAACTCAATGGAAGTGGTTTCGAGTCCAAATTCATCCGTATGCAAAATATGACTTTTTGGGACATGTATAATTTACATAGCGACTATTCTGAATTTTCAACTGGGCATAACTTTTGATTCCTGCTATGAAATTTCGATTTTTCAGATTCGTTGGAAAGATATTCTCAACTAGATTCTAATATTTTTGGTTTCGCCAAAATCCGGTTTATTTAGAATCCTGTACATTGATTTGAAGTTTGAAATCGAATTATCGAACTACCGCGCCATTTTCAATTCCTTTTATAATTATAAATAAATATTTATATTCTAACGACGATCTATATAAATATACACGTTCTAATTCTATTCAAAATAAATCTCTCGTCGTTATTATTTAAAATAATTCATTTTAAATATTCAAAATTCATTAAAATTGCCAAAATAAAATTTTTTAAACTGGCTCGCATTTCCGGGTTGTTACATTCTTCCCCACTTAAAACTTTTCGTCCCCGAAAAGGAACGAAGCCGAAAGTTGTTTTAAAAACCAACTCAACGTTCATTCTGGCTTCAATTCTCCAACTTTTCAGTTTCTAAGAATATTCAAATTCTCCAAAAATTGGGCTAACACCCGGAATTTTCGAATTTTTTTGCCATAACCTCCTTTGTACGGGGAGGGGTTTGGAAATTTATTGGGCCGTATTAGGTACCCAATAAATCCTATAAAGCATACACATATTTATAGTGATATATTCTGGTTTTTACAGGGGAGCGTGTATAGATAATAACTCCAGAGAATAAATTCTCGTCACCCTATCCAAGCTTGAGGGAGTGTGTATTTTTAATTGCTCCAGAGAATAAATTCTCGTCACCTCGTCCCGTGTGGGAAATAAATAATCCATGTGTGGTATCTAATGACTAGAGAAACGTGATTATTGTCAACTCCAGACCCGTGTGGGGTTTTTATTAATCTGGCAATTTTACCATTACAATTTTATATTGTCCATATCAGTCATCAGTTCAACCTGTAATATATAGTCCATATCTGTCATCAATTCAACCTGTAATATATATAGTCCTCGCCATACAAGCCTCTCACTCATATGTTAAATCTGCCACCTCGTCACACAAGCTCCAAATGCTTGTGTGGTATATGATGAATTATGCGATCTTAAGAAGTATGCCATCTTCAGGAAGTATGCCATGCAGTGTAGTTCAAAATTAATTGTTACTATCCTATGGCGACATTTATTAATTACACACAAAATAACCAACACTCCGCATCCAATGGCACTCACAGGAGTTGATATAATAATAAAAGTGCGCATCCAACTCATTAAGGTTTACCTATTTGTCGGGCACGCAAATAAATTCTTTACTCAACAGCTAATCCATTTACCTGTTTGAACATATATATGTATATGCATGCATTTGCAAATAATTTACAATACAATTCAATATTTGGTTCAATTAGGCCTAAATTCACCATTCATTCACATAATAGTTTAAATAAATAATCATACAACACAACCATCAATCAATTAGTGAATTAGGTTTTCAAATTCATAATTTGTTATATATACAGAAAATCATGTTTTTGATGCCAAATCACAAAAATAAACCTATCTAGTTTTGGTTCTCACACCAGTCTAATGGAAATATATAGATATCACACCTTCGTCACTCGAAAATAAATACTGGTGATGGTATACTTCATCATCAGGACCATGTCCGGGCGACTAGAGTGTGACTCAATATCTATCTAATATATTAAAACTTCGAATATACGTTCATGACGCGTATATGCAAAATCCTTTATATACTAGATTGTCTAAATCAATATAAATAAATTATTCAAATACGTATAAGATGGTTTAAATTTCAAAACAAAATTGTTTTCATTTGAAAAATACACTCTTCACACTCGTTCTAGGATACTACTGATCCTATCTCTAACGAGTCATTCTAATAGGATATTACTAATCCAATATCTGATGAATTCTTTTGTATGGTTCTAATGTGTCTTGTTCTCGAGCTCTGTAAACCAAAGCTCGGATACCAAATGTGACGGCAAGGAATTTCACTCGATCTGAATCAGTCGTTAAACCGATCTAGACCGTTCGAAATCCCTGATCGTTTTGAGAACTGGACAAATTGGAACACAAACAGAAGAACATTTCATTGTTATTACAACAATTCCAACAGATACAAGAATATACAGAGTATAAATGAATAAATTACATTCAACAAATATCAGAGATTTAAATTACATTTAAATACATCGTAGTGGAAAATAATACAAAATCACAACTAGAAGTAATGCACGGATACAGAGCTTTCCGAGCATCGTTCCAGCTGTAAATCAGGATCCTGTGAATATAAATCTGCAAAACCAAAACTACTAGCTGCCCATGTCGAAAATAAGGGCACCCAGAGTTTAGGTTAAAACAATAAACTCCAGGTCAGTCATGGGACTGGTGTGAGAACTAAAACAGTTATTTAAAACTTTACTTTAAAAGAGAGTAATTCAAGGGACCACGCCGTATAACACGGAACGGGTTTCCTCCCAAGAATACTAGTGCATATAACAAAACAGCGCAATGCTCTTTGAAAAAATGAAGCTATTATAAGACCCAGGTCCCATCACACAATGCAACGCAAGCCGGAGGATAGGGTTTTCCCTTATAATAGCCAAACATGCTTGGTACGTTTAAAACAAATCATTTGATACTATAATAAGTGTATAGTGTCAAAACAATTCAATCATAAATATCAATCATAGACGGCATAGGTACCATCTATCATGTCGCCATACTAGTTCTACAATTAAAACCGCAATATCACGTATTGGAAATTGGATTTCCGTCATGAGTCGAGGCAAGGGGCAAGCTCCTCTCCATTCGAGACACTCTAGCAAATGTCTCAGGACCCCACTTTGATCCTTGGAAGCGGCTGGGTCGGTCCTCTCTTACTTTTGAGGATTGGCAATTCCTGAACACACGTTTCCCGATCCTTACAGACCTATATCCGAGGCGCCTCGCATTCCAACAACCACACAGGTGAAAAGTATATAAATGTCAGGGCTGGTAGGTCACTGACACCACCCTAGCTAGAAAGAAACGTCGTGCTCTCCCAGCGGTTCGTCTCCTGTTTTTGACTCATACCAAGGGGTGAGGCTCGCGAATTCACGTTATACACAAAGCTACGCCACACAGGCCGTTCATTGATCGTCAACCACAAGAGTTTGCTTTTCAACAGAAGCCTTGATCAATTGCCACTTACGCATGCCACATTGGCAATTCACTCCATGCGACTGATGTCCATCGATATACAACCTCTGAGCTCGTATGTCTCAGTGAAGGGCGTTAAGCAAGAGAATAAATTCTCTGCCGCCAAACAGATGTATATTTAATAGAGATCAATCGACACAGAATAAAATCCAATGTCAGACACACAATCCATTTACAAGTTCGTTCTGGGTCTGAACGAAACCGGAGGCACTTTCCTCGCATATCCATCCATCTCCAAGTACATCAGGACGATCTCCAACTATTTCCCTCATCGTGGGCGTACAGCCCAATCGAGATCATCAGTAATCACCCAAACAATGTGGAGACTTCCGGTCTTCAACCACCGTCTTCATCTTTGACATCTCATCGAATCGGTTATTCAGAATGGGTATAAGCTCGGCCTTTCTGAATAACCCATGTATATGATAAACAAATGTTACACAAACACAACAAACGCCTTATTCCAATTCAGAATATTCTTTTATTCACAAAATCACATTTTTAAGAAATAGGTTCCCATTAATTTTATCAAAGATAAATTCTTCTAAATTTATTCTTTAATCTTCCTTTGGATATCATTTCAAACTAGTCGGGATTAGCGAACCACACCGAAGTAATTATTTATTTTATTTCCCAATCCCAACCTATTTATCCCATGGAGCAAAACTGGTAATACTCCATATCTAACATAACGGTGTTATCGGTAAAATTAATTACCATTTCACGTTCAAATCTAATTAAAGATTTAACTATCATTTTGGAGCAAAACCGGTGGTACTCCATTCTCGATCACCTTTCAGATTTGATAATTTAAATTATCAATTCACATTTCAATCTAATTAAAGATTCATTAAAACTCCACTTAGTTTTAATCTTCTTAAAAATCAAGATTCTGCCTTTAACTGGGTTAAAGAACCAATGTTATCTAAAACACGATTCACGATAAACCCAAAATCACATTCTATTGTTAATCGGGTTAAAGAACAGGTGTTGTTCAAAACACCGCTCACGATAAACCCAAAAACCAATTCAAATTCAATTCCAATTAAATGTTATTTAATTGATACACTTCATTAAATCTAAATAGAAGGATTTAATCTTTTTCTCTATTGGGCTTAAGAACAGTGTTAATGAAGACACCATTCACGACAAACCCAAATCACATTTGATATTAAATACTAGGCTCTGAATAGAAAGTATACCGGCTTATATTCAATATCAAATCCTGAAACCAACAAATATCGTAATGGAAATAACGATATAAAATATATCTTTCAAATTCCCATAACAATATCTGTATAGTCACGAAATCCAACATCGAAATATTCCGAAGATAATTTCGATTCAACTCCAGTCCAATTCACGTATTGGGAATATTGATTATTTTTAATAATTTTATCAGGGCCCGTACAGTCGATTTCCACCAATGGCCATCGAACTGCACTTACAGCGGCCTTTTCCAAATTTGATTTGGACATAATTCCAAATCCAACCGTTAGATTTCAAATTTCTAATATTCATTGGAAATCTCTTTTCGATACGAACCCAACGGTTCCGGTTTTAGGAGAATCCGACGGTCGGATCTCCCGCAACATCAATTCGAAGTCAATGGTCGAAATTCACGAACTGCCGCGGCGCGTTCTATTAAGGCCATTATATAATATATATATATATATATATATATATATATATATATATTATATATTTCGTCGATTTCGTTTTTAAAACGTATTTTATAAATCGTTTTAAATTCGTTTTCAAAACCATTTCAACTCTATATTCAATTTCAAATCAAAATTGGATATTTTGTATCATTACTATATAAATGATAATATTTTCAAAACGTTATATTTTGAAATCACTACCTTTTCTATATTCATTATAAAAACGAATATAATCGATATAAATATCGTTCACGTCAAAATAGCGCAACTCTAATCAACACGGCTTTATATATTTCAATAAATTCGTTATTCTATTCAACAAATGAATATATATTCTATTCAACATATGAATCTATATTTCTTTCAACACACGCTAATCTCAACACATGAGTACTGTCAACACACGACTATTTTTGTTATGTAATATATTTTATAAAATTATGGTATCTATCATTTGATTTTTAATCAGACTCCACCGTGAGGTAGATTCTAATTTTAAATATGATAAAGATGTAAATTTTATTGTTAAAATATTTTACTCAACACATGAATAGTTTCAACACATGAACATCGTCAACACATTACTATTTATTCTATTCAACACATGAATCTTCTTTTATAATATTCATTAATTTCCCGATTGGAATGAGGCCCAATCATTCACCATATAATGTTAATTATATGGATTCCATACAACACATGTATATAAATAGCAACGATAAATAATCAACAATCATCCAAAGTGCACCACACAACTGCATAAGCATCAAGCATAAATAATTAACGCTTACACAGCCTGTCGACCAATCGATCGACATACAATTAAATAATTGGGATTAGTGTACGCCAAATATCATCCCAACACCCGTGTGGGGTTTCAAATCAACAAACACTGAATATTATTTGTGCAGTTGGGTGATGTGTAAAATTTATCATCCCAATCAATATCAGTCAAATCGGTGTATATAAACAAATCGTCTGATTTGTAAATGAATATTTATTTCTTTTCAGAAGAGTTTTATGTCCTTCCTTAACACGTTAAAAATTATATTTTTAACGTCAAAAATATTTATTTCAAAACTTTACTATTTTTAACTAACACCTTTTATTTTAGAAAATTTCGGCGGCATAACGGCACGATACTAGAAACGGCACAAGGCCTAGCCTTATCCCCAGTCTAATAATGGCCCACGCCATACCCAAATCAAATTATCTCAATTCGTTCATTTTCCAAACCAATTTCAACCAAATCACTCAATTCACAAATCAACCAAACATTCATGGTTTCAAACAAAGGTGTCGGTTGCTTCTATTAAGCACCGTCTGCATCCTAGTATATATTTCTAACTTGAAAATGAAATTTGAGTGAGAAATTCTCATATTGATTTTTTTTGTAACGCCTTTTCTGAACTGCTGAATTGTTGTTTGAGCTCCAGACTTTGCACAAAAGCTCAAATCTTCAATCCATCTTTTATTCTAGCACAAGCACGGCATTCTGAACAACTTTTGCCTAAGGGATTTTTTGCCGAAAATGCTCCAATTCGCCAGAATTCGCGAAAGTACACGAATTTTACCGCTTTTGAACAGCAGACTTCGAACGATTTTTCCGAGTAGCTCCGGACTCCAAAACACGACTTCCATATAGCCAAATCGAAGAGAATTTCGTGCTCTACAACTTTGGTTGAGAAGAACTTTGGCCAGAAAAGCACCGTTTGAGAGTTATTGGCGAAATACAGTCAGAGGCTTATTTGCAAAATAGGTGATTAGCGTAAAATGGGTTTTTGGTGACCGGGGAGCCCACGGCCGGAATTGAGGAGGGGGAAGGGGGCGCCGGACCTGATGTGAGGCGGGGAGGCGGCTAAGGGGCAGCGGCGATGGTGGTGGTGGCCGTAGTGGTGGTTTGGGGTGTTGTGAGGCTTAGGGTTCATGAAAAGAGGAGAGAGAAGTAGGAGGAGGAAGAGGAGGAGGAGGGGAGGAAGAGAGGGGGGTGCGGCGGCTCGCCGGAGGCCGATGGTGGCCAGTGGAGGAGGGGGCAGCGGCGGTGGGGTGGAGCTCTCCATTTTTGAGTTTTTGTGGAGGAAGGAGGAAATGAAAATAATGAAGTAGAAAAGGAAGTAAAAGTGTTAATATGCTCGTTTCCCGCGTATCGCCTGAACGTTAACGAACTCCAATCGCCGCGGATTTCGGACACGAGGTAGTAGACTTGAAGACGAGTCCAACGAAACAAGTTTCGTCAAATTCCGAGTTCGTTTGACCGTCCGTTAAAATTCTCAAAAATGCTCAGATAAGCTCTAAAAATGCGATTTTGGCGCACCATTTCTTCTTGCACGCTCACGTGCTAACTCAAAAATCAAGCCCTCTTGGATTTAACCATTATTGGACCATACGAATCCAAAAAAAAAGTAGAATCGAATTCCGAGGTCGTATCGGTAATGTTCCTTTGTAAAATGACTTCTCGCTTTACCCTGAACTGTTTTAGCTCGCACGGCCACACACTGACTCCGTTCGACGCGCCCTTTGGAACTCAACAATAATTTGTCATTATGAATCCAGAAAAATTTATCTCATCGAATTCTGAGCTCATATGCAAAATTTCACTTTTTAAGGGCTATGTACTGCTAACCGAAAAGCTCCAGCCAATTGCCACTATTCCAGATATCGGAATATATCGAAGCTTATACTTTTCGGAGTTCTAAACGGCATTTTGAACTCAGTGGAAGTGGTTTCGAGTCCAAATTCATCCGTATGCAAAATATGACTTTTTGGGACATGTATAATTTACATAGCGACTATACTGAATTTTCAACTGGGCATAACTTTTGATTCCAGCTATGAAATTTCGATTTTTCAGATTCGTTGGAAAGATATTCTAAACTAGATTCTAATATTTTTGGTTTCGCCAAAATCCGGTTTATTTAGAATCTTGTACATTCATTTGAAGTTTGAAATCGAATTATCGAACTACCGCGCCATTTTCAATTCCTTTTATAATTACAAATATATGTATTTATATTCTAACGACGATCTATATAAATATAAACGTTCTAATTCTGTTCAAAATAAATTTCTCATCGTTATTATTTGAAATAATTCATTCTAAATATTCAAAATTCATTAAAATTGCCAAAATAATTTTTTTTTAAACTGGCTCGCATTTCCGGGTTGTTACATAAGTATATTAATACCTTTAAAGTATTAAGACTATAAAGGGATAGGGAATTGGTAGAATATATACATACACACCTTTTATATGTATAAGTTGAATATATACACAAGTATATAAAGGAATATTAGTCGAGTATAAGTTATTGATTAATAAAATGAAGTCTTATTAGATGAATGAGATCTTATTTGACAAATGAAGTTTTATTAGTTAAAATAAGTTTTTACTAATAAAGGAGTTTTAATTAATGAAATGTTAATTAAATGGGAAGGTGATTAGGAGCCATTTATATGAGTTAATCGTGCTTCAACTGTATTATCATGCTATGCGAATTGACAGTGATTTGGCTATTTATCATGCTTTGTAACCTTGATAGTGCCTTGAATGTTTATTCGTTTTTTATGGAAATTAAGCGAAGCTGTTTTCCATATACAATCGTCTATTGTATGAAATTATAGTCGGTTAATCGACTATAGAACTTGACCTTAAATCTAGCGACTTGTTTTGAGGAGACCGAGATTGGTAATTGTTCTACTTATCGAATACCACTTCAAAACTTGTATACGGGTTCTATGTTTTGGAAGCGGTTGTGAAGTGATGGCTATGTGGCGATTCGAGATTAGTTGAGATGCTCGAACACACATAGTGATTCCCAGATCTATGAAGGAATCTATGTGTGATTCCAAGATCTACTGAGCGGTGGGATTCCATCCAAAATTCGTGTTCTGTTCGAGTGATGAAGATTCGTGTGAAAGATGCCGAAGAAACCTCGACATCAGATATGGCTAAAGATAGAGTATGCTACGTGTCCTGGGGTATTGCTAACCCATGCAAGATATATTGACACCTTATTTAGAGTATGCTTATAGATGTTGTGCACGACGAGTTGGGTATATTTGGTTCTACGTGGTGCACAATGGTGTTTTCGTGCATGGGCCAATCATGTTTACCTTATGGTATATTTTATCAAGAGATATATGACGCTCGGAAGGTGGTTTCTGATCCTTGTGCATGGTGTTCGGAGCTTGATTCGGAGAGATCTCCACGGAAAATCCAATATGTGAACGTGTCTTATCTGTTTTGTTTCTACACTTAATAGTTGTCAAATGTAACCAATGTAACCATTCCTTCTATGTGAATTTATTTATACTCTACATCCTAGACATTATGTAACGATACGGATTTCGCTCGGACCCAATCAATCGCTAAACCGACCACGACAGTTCGAATCCCGCATACGCTAACTTTGGGCATACAATACGTTAGAACAAATAACAGAAGACTTTTATAAACATCATAATAATGTTACATCAGAGTACATAATATCAGAGTATAACGAAAATAATACACAGCGGAAGATAAATTTACATGAATGTAATACAATGCACAGCGGAAATATAAACTACACAGCGGAAGACTATAAATGCCTGGACACAGCTTAAAGCTTCAATCCAGAATCCTGCTCAATACATCTGCAAAATAAAACTACTCAACTGCCCGTGTGGAAAATAGGGGCACCCGAGTTTGCAAGGGAAAAGCAAACTACGAGTCAGTCATGGGACTGGTGTGAGAAACTCTAAACAATTAAAATTAACTTATTTAATAATTAGTCAAATCACAGGACCACGCTGCTAACGCGTAACGGGTCTACCCCCATGAATACCAGTGTATAAACAACAATCAGTAATATAGATACGGATCTACTATGCATCAATCAACATGCAATATCCCAATCTACCCATTTAGATTAATCACCACACTTAGATTTTTCAAATCCAATACAATTTACAGAAATTATTCCTTTGGACTTTATTTCCCGATTTCTATTTCAAATCATTTGAAATACATATCTAGCTTTATATCAAAGTAGATTTCACTTCGGGATCTCAAATCAAATCGTTTGGAAATATGAATTCCAAAACATAACAATGCATACACACAAGTATGCAACCAAATATCGCGCTCCCCATCGACAAGGCAAAGGGTACGCACCTAGCAACTCGATATATAAATGTGCACCTACCCCACATAGGAGTCTGTATAATCACGAAATCCAACATCGAAATACTCCGAAGATAATTTCGATTCAAATCCGTTCCAATTCATATATTGGAAATTCTGGTTATATTAAAGCAACATCTCAATCCATTTTATTTATTTAAAAATATTGGATTATTTTTCTAGTTAATAAGTAGTTCATTTTGATAAAAATCTATTTTTACCTTTTCAAATATGGAATTTTTCATCTTAGTTCTTTTCAAATCATTTATAATGATTTTACACAAATTATTGATATTTTTAATAATTTTATCAAGGCCCGTACAGTCGATTTCAATAAACGGCCATCGAACTGCACTTACAACGACCTTTTCCAATTTTGATTTGGACGTAATTCCAAATCCAACATTTAGATTTCTAATTTCTCATATTCGTTGGAAAGCTCTTTTCGATACAAACCCAACGGTTTCGGTTTCAGGAGAATCCGACGGTCGGATCTACCGTAATGTCCGTTCGAAGTCAATGGTCGAAATTCGCGAACTGCCGCTGCATGGCGCGTTCTATTCTGGCCATTATATAATATATATAATATATATTTCATTGATTTCCATTCAAAACGTATTTTATAAATCGTTTTAAATTCGTTTTCAAAACAATTTCAACTTCATTTTCAATTTCAAATCAAAATTGAATATTCCATATACACGAAAATTTTATACAGTGTATATATATGTTAAAAATTATATCTTTAACCAATCAATATTTATTTCATTCACACTTCATATATATATTAACTTTACATCGCTATATATATATTATTTTCTCATCGCTATAAATATAATTTTCGCATCGCTATATGTAATTTTCACATCGCTATATATATATATATATTTTTCACGTTTCAATATATACGATATTTTCACTTTCAATATATACGATATTTTCACATTTCAATATATACGATATTTTCACCTTGTACGATATTTTCACATTCTATATATACGATATTTTCACATTCAATATATACGATATTTTCACATTTCAATATATACGATATTTTCACTTTTCATATATATTATTTTCCATTCGCATATATATATATATATTTTCATTTCATATATATTTATTTTTATCTCATATATATAGATATATATATATATATGTATATATATAATTTATTTCATTTCACATCCCAATCAATTTTTACAACAACATACAATCAAACAAGTTGTCCATGGTCTGTGGACGACGGGAAGCAGTTCATATATGCAGTTACAAAATAATTAATTGTACAGAAATAATTTTAATAAGGAGAATTCTCACATTGGTTCCTTTATTTCTGAATTTCTGGTATGGTTCAGATTTTAATTTGCCCCAAATTCTGCTTTGCTCATTTTCAGTCCAGGTCGGTTCTGAAATGTAGTGTTCTTCAATACAATCGCAATGCAACTGACCGTGCGCGATTCCGATTCCGAACGAACTAGTTATGGCCGATTAACCATTGAGTAAATTAAATAAGTAATTACCGAAATTAATTAATAATTATTTAATTAACCCTTCACTAGTTCTCACCCCTTTCTTCTACATCCCATCGGTTTTGTTACTGGAATCCGAAAACTGCTCCCCCCTATGTCTTGAAATCGCAACCACCCCAAGGCGCCGGAGCTTGATCTGATGGCACCGCATCGAAGGTCGGTGTGAGAGGTTCCACCGCCAGGAGCGGCGCAGGGCGCGGTGGCCCAACCCCTCGAAAAACGTGTCTGAACTTATCCTCTTTCCACCCCAAATCCTCTCCAATCGTGAACCCATTTCAGATCCCAACTGGTCATCTTGGAGCTCGTAACGAGCTTTACCATTTCCATTTATAAATTTCCTCGATTACGGTGCGGATTTGGAGTTTGCAGAGGAAGAACGATGGAGCACAATCGGCCTTTAGTTTGGGTGGCGGCTGCTATTTCGGGAACGAGGGTTTTAGTTAGGGTTATGTGGAAAATTTGTTTATATATATTATATTAAAGGGTCCGTTTGTCACGGGTCCCTATTAAGTTTCAAAATTAGGCTCACATCCAATCTAACTTTTCATGTAAATTAGGTCCCTATTTTTTGAAAATTCATTAAAAAAATCACGTAAATTCATAATTAAATAAAACATGTTCACGCCAAAAAAAATCAGGTGGAAAATCAATCAACAAACACGTCAAAATCAAAAAATACACACAACAGCGAAAAATGCAGTAAAATGCATGAAAACATGCACATGTTTCAAATAGTTGCATACATGTATGCATCTATTTCAATTCCGCATCATACAGCAGCATATGTGCATACATGTATGCAGATTTTCCGAAGTACATGCATGATTTCATGCATCTATTCGATTTCTACATGGAAAGCACGCATGCTTGCATATGTGCATACGAGTATGCAGTTATGCAGAAAATATGCATTCAAGTATGCACATATTGTCACGCCTTCGGCTTTCAACGCATTACTGCATACAAGTATGCAGCTATTTTGAATAACAGCATACTTGTATGCGATTATTCAGCAGGCTTGCCGATCTTTTTCGCATGTGTATTTAAAAACTTGCATACATGTATGCAACTATCAGTAATAGTTGCATACATGTATGCAACTTTTTTTTTCATTTTGCGTGGGCTCCTGGGATTGTTTCTAGAATTTAGAATATTTTTTTTAATGCATGAGCGCATTTTTTTTGCCAGAAATTGAAAAAGGCGAAGGGGACTTGAGGAGCAGGCGAATGGACCAAAATTTTTGGGCGGCATCTAATTTTAGGGACCGGAAACATATAAAAAAAAAGCGGGGGGACGTGGCATGAATTAACTTTGGTTTTAGGGATGTGTCCCTAATTTTCACTATATTAAATATTATTTAATTCAATCCTTATGAAATTTTACATTCGAACTCTAAACAAAACCCAACGACTGTCGCCCCTAGTTAAACACCCCCATTCCGAACGCAGTGGGATATGTTTCGTAAGCCAGTTCGACTGTTTCGATCAGTTTTTGTTAAATTTAAAATTCAAATCTATATCTTCTATTTTAAACGTACATTTCAATTTACTGGGACCACATATTAACTCTAAAAATTCCCAAAAAAATATTTCTAGCTTCGTATTGACGATACCGTTCTAACAAAACTAATTTCATCGAATTCTGAGGCCGTTTGAAAAATGACCATTTTGTGGTCGATCGAAATTGACTAAAATTGTTAAAACACGTTTAACTTCGCCACACTCACATATTGATTCGAAAAATTATGAATTTTGAAATCTAGCGATAACTAGACATCCCGGATCCAACAAAAGCGGTCTCGTCGAATTTTGATGTCGTTTGCAAAATGTCTACTTTTAAGGGCTATATATTCTCTATAGCGACCTTTCTGAAAATTCATTTGGCCATAACTTTTGATTCCCTCTATGAAACTTCGATTTTTTAGACTCGTTAGAAAGATATTCATAAACAGATTTAAATATTTTTGGTTTAACGAAAATCTGCTTTATTTTGAATCATGTACATTCATTTGAAATTTGAAATCGAATTTTCGTACTACCAAGCCATTTTCAATTCCTTTTATAATTTAAAATAAATATTTATATTCTAACGACGATTCAAATAAATATATACGTTCTAAATCTATTCAAAATAAATTTCTCGTTGATATTATTTAAAATAATTCATTTTAAATATTCAAAATTCATTAAAATTGCTAAAATAAAAATTTTAAATTGGCTCGGATTTTCCGGGTTATTACAATCTCCCCCACTTAAAACTTTTCGTCCTCGAAAAGGAACGAAGCTGAAAGTTGTTTAACTAATCAACTCAACTTCCGTTATTTTCATCACGGCTTAAGTTCTTCAACTTTTCAGTTTCTAAGAACTTTTCAAATTTTTCAAAAATTTGGCTAACACCCTAAATTTTTGAAAAAATTCGCCATAACCTCCCCTACACCGGAAGCTTCGGGATATTTCATATTGCCTCCCATGGTCTTCTTCAATCCAAAAGAAAAAGAAAAAGCCAAGCGACTAGCCAATCGGCTCATAAAATCATCCAAAACCCAAGAAATACAATAAACATGTACCTATTTGTCGGGCAAACAATTTTATTCCTCTTCTCTAGCCTCTTTGCAATGACCTTTTAACACATATATATGTACATGCATGCATTTGTAATCATTTTTCAATACAGTTCTAAATTTGGTTCCATTAGGCTAAATGGTCCAAAATTTCAATTAATCAAACCAACCATCAAACAACACAACCAGCAATCAATTAGTTGATTAACTTTTCAATCATATAATTTTATATAAGCAAAAATCAAATTTTCTAAGACCGGATTATGTATATAATCACAAATACGTTATTTATAAACTTGTCACTCTCAACTCGTTCTAGGGTATTTCTAACCCCATCTCTAATGAGTTACTCATCTTAGAATGCTACTGATTCTATCTCTAATGAGGATTATTTAATAGGACATTACTAATCCTACCTCTGATGAGTCTTTTATTATGTTCTAACGAGTTGCACCCCAAATATTTGAGTTAACCAAAGCTTTGATACCAGCTGTAACGATATGGATTTCGCTCGGACCCAATCGAATGCTAAACCGACAATGACCGTTCGAATCCCGTATACGCTAACTTTGGGCATACAATACGTAAGAACAAATAACAGAAGACTTTTATAAACATCATAATAATGTTACATCAGAGTACATAATATCAGAGTATAACGAAAATAATACACAACGATGAAGGTAATACAATGCACAGCGGAAATATAAACTACACAGCGGAAGACTGTAAATGCCTGGACACAACTTAAAGCTTCCATCCAGAATCCTGCTCAATACATCTGCAAAATAAAACTACTCGACTGCCCGTGTGGAAAATAGGGGCACCCGAGTTTGTAAGGGAAAAGCAAACTACGAGTCAGTCATGGGACTGGTGTGAGAAACTCTAAACAGTTAAAATTAACTTATTTAATAATTAGTCAAATCACAGGACCACGCTGCTAACGCGGAACGGGTCTACCCCCATGAATGCCGGTGTATAAACAACAATCAGTAATATAGATACGGATCTACTATGCATCAATCAACATGCAATATCCCAATCTACCCATTTAGATTAATCACCACACTTAGATTTTCCAAATCCAATACAATTTACAGAAATTATTCCTTTGGACTTTATTTCCCGATTTCTATTTCAAATCATTTGAAATACATATCTAGCTTTATATTAAAGTAGATTTCACTTCGGGATCTCAAATCAAATCATTTGAAAATATGAATTCCAAAACATAACAATGCATACAAACAAGTACGCAACCAAATATCGCGCTCCCCATCGACAAGGCAAAGGGTACGCACCTAGCAACTCGATATATAAATGTGCACCTACCCCACATAGGAGCAGGCTACACCGACGTTGCACCTCCCACACATGGAGAGCATGCACCGCCCTCTCACCCATACTTATAGTCTCAGGGTTACCCGAATCTTCAGCCACATACTAAATCATTTCATATCCCGAAGTAGGGAAAATCATTTCACAACATAATAATCACAAGTATAATCAAATCTATAGTACTTCACATCAGCAATTCACACATATGATCAGTCACTATTAATCACATAACCTTTGAGCTCGTACGTCTCAAAGAAGGGTGTTAAGCAAGAGAATAAATTCTCCGCCACCAAACAGATATGTTATCAATAGCAACTAATCGAATAAGCGATGAACCACAATGTAAAACATAATACATTTCTAAATCATTTTAGAAATCTTCGGGTTTAGGCCTCGAAATCCTTTCTGTTTTATAAAATATTTCTATAAAACATTCCCTATCCAAAATCGGGAATATATTCTTTTCACTTAAGAAAATTATCATTTCACAATCATTCATTAAATTTGAAATGAACGTAACAACATCGCTAAACACCTTATCGTTAAATCGTGAAGTGTTTCACAAGGTGTTAGCACACAGATATCTTTACCCAACCCAATGCTAAATGTAAAAGCATATTCTGCTCATAAACTGGTCGAGCACCATCCAAACAATCAATCAATCACAATCATAATCAAAAACTAAGTAAATTGGGTTTAATCACATCACATGTTTTAGTAAATTTAATCACCATTCATTCATCCAAATCTAATTAAAGATTTATTCAAACTCCAATTGGTTTCATCTCTAAAATGATTTCATATTGATTGTTCTACTTTTTGGAAATTAATCCTTCTTTTACGCGGGTTAAAGAACTAATGTTATTTAAACACAGTTCACGACAAACCCCAAATCCAATTTGATATTAAAGACAAGGCTCTGAATAGAAAATATATCAGCTTATATTCAACATCAAATTCTGAAACCAACAAATATCGTATTGGAAATAACGATATTAATATATCTTTCAAATTTCCACAACCGTATCTGTATAATCACGAAATCCAACATCAAAATACTCCGAAGATAATTTCGATTCAAATCCATTCCAATTCATATATTGGAAATTCTGGTTATATTAAAGCAACATCTCAATCCATTTTATTTATTTAAAAATATTGGATTATTTTTCTAGTTAATAACCAGTTCATTTCGATAAAAATCTATTTTTATCTTTTCAAATATGGAATTTTTCATCTCAGTTCTTTTCAAATCATTTATAATGATTTTACACAAATTATTTATATCTTTAATAATTTTATCAAGGCCCGTACAGTCGATTTCCATAAACGGCCATCGAACTGCACTTACAACGACCTTTTCCAATTTTGATTTGGACGTAATTCCAAATCCAACCATTAGATTTCTAATTTCTCATCTTCATTGGAAAGCTCTTTTAGATACGAACCCAACGGTTCCGGATTCAGGAGAATCCGACGGTCGGATCTCCCGCAATGTCCGTTCGAAGTCAATGGTCAAAATTCGTGAACTGCCGCTGCGCGGCGCGTTCTATTCTAGCCATTATATTATATATATAATATATATAATATATATTTCGTCGATTTCCATTCAAAACGCATTTTATAAATCGTTTTATATTCGTTTTCAAAACAATTTCAACTTCATTTTCAATTTCAAATCAAAATTGAATATTCCATATAAACGAAAATTTTATACAGTGTATATATATGTTAAAAATTATATCTTTAACCAATCAATATTTATTTCATTCACACTTCATATATATATTATTTTTACATCGTTATGTATATATATATATATTATATTCACATCGCTATATATATAATTTTCACATCACCATATGTTATTTTCACATCGCTATATATATATTTCACATTTCAATATATACGATATTTTTGCTTTCAATATATACAATATTTTCACATTTCAATATATACGATATTTTCACCTTTCAATATATACGATATTTTCACATTCAATATATACGATATTTTCACATTTCAATATATACGATATTTTCACTTTTCATATATATTATTTTCCATTCGCACATATATATATATATGTAATTTTCATTTCAAATATATATATTTTTTCATTTCATATATATTTATTTTTATCTCATATATATATATATATAATTTATTTCATTTCACATCCCAATCAATTTTTACAACAACATACAATCAAACAAGTCGTCCATGGTCTGTGGACGACAGGGACTAGTTCATACATGCAGTTACAAAATAATTAACTGTATAGAAATAATTTTAGTGAGGAGAATTGTAACGACCCAGTAAGATTTCGGCCCGGAAATCGACATAAATACCTTTTCTATAACTCATGTCGATCCTCCATGCACCGAAACACTGGATAGTTATTAGAAAGAAGTTAGAGGGTGAGATAAGAAAGAAAGAAATATTAGAATAGAAGAAGAAGAAGAAACACCACACAGAGTCTCACATCGCAGCAGAACAAAATATAATATAGAAATAACTTTACTGAAAGCTTTTGAAATACTTACAATATCAGAGTACACATCTGGACAGTGATACTAATCTGTCCTCATATAACACACAGCGGAATAGTAATAATATGATATGTCTGGACTCTTCCAGCTCGTCTCTTCACAGCAGTCGATAACCTGAACCTGTACAACCCGGTCTAACCCGAGCATTTACAAAACACCGGGTCAGTCTGGTGAACCAGAGTGAGATAAACTCGCACAGTAATAAGGGTGAATCATCAAATCTTGATTTTAGAGTTCAAAAACCTTTTCGAAGAAAAGGATAATCGTAAGACCAAATCCACACATAAACACGGACGGTTTTTACCTTACGATAACCCAAAACAGTTTTGAAAACCAATATCTTTTCTGATATTATAATAATGTCTAAATACAAGTAAATAGAAATCTAGTGGAACGCTTGCATCTCACGCTCCACATATATAGTATACAATCAAAACCCGCAGGCGCTTATTGGATATTGGATTCCGACCTTGACAAGGTATGGGACCACCCGCCGATCGTGTATCTCTAGAGACGAATACACTGGGTTCAAACTGAAACGACCCGCAAATCCGAGCTATCTGAGTTGACTAAATACACCACACGTCCAACCCAAATAACACAGAAATACGAACCATTAATTGATAGCACAATTACTTTGAATGCCACATTGTCAGATCCGTTAATCACTAGTTGAGTTTGCACAAACATTCTGGATATTATGCTAAGGGATAAATCCGTTGCAACCATATCTATTCATACAGACCAACCCATTTGATCATTGGAAATACTCTGTCAGACATTCGTCCATTTACGTTCGTTCTGGGATTGAACGAAACCGAAGGCACTATTTCTATTTAATAGAAAGATCCTTGCACTTTACTCCGTCTTCAATATATTCAGCATACTTGGTTCGCAACGCTTATGCCGATACGGAGTAAAGTGCCGATTACTAATACACTAATTCTATTTAATTTCGCTAGAAAAGTTATTTAAGAGAAATAAATAAATATTTTATTTGTTTAAGACTTTGATTTG
This sequence comes from Allium sativum, assembly GCA_030737875.1. NCBI lineage: Eukaryota > Viridiplantae > Streptophyta > Magnoliopsida > Asparagales > Amaryllidaceae > Allium > Allium sativum. Next base: position 245,593,363 of record CM060923.1, read on the forward strand.
TTATGAAGTTATTTTACAAAGATGTTAATCAGATTTACCAGTTGAAGAATAAGAAATGAATTAAATGGTTAAACCTTGGAAAATTGTTTTGTAAAGAAACAACTAATTAGAATCTATCTAAATTAATTATATTTTTAATTAATTTAAAGCGAGGATTGTTGAAATCGGTTAATGAGATAATCAAGTTTTTGAGTTAATTAAATCGACCGTTTGGAATTAGAATTGTTTATCAAGTTAATGTGTTTTGACTAAAATAGTTAAACGAAGATTGTTTGAATTTAAATAAGGATCTAAAAGGGATTTAATATTGGATTTAGTTAATAAAGGGATTAACTACTGAAGTAGTTAATGATTGAAATAAGTTATTATTTTAATTAATGATGAATTTAGGAATATATTTTTAAATGGGAATTCATTTAAAAAGTGACCGAATGTGAGATGCAAGCCAATTGAATGGTGAAAGGAAATAAACATACTCAATTATATGAATTAAGTGAAAGGAGATTACGGTAAAAAGGGTTTATTATAAACCAGAGGTTTTGAGTGAGATTCAAAGTGTTAAGACGTTAATTTTACATTAACGTTATTTGAAAACGAGATCTAGTAAAAAGGAGAATTTTAAATGAGATTTCAAAATGGGAAATTGAATATATTTATTCGAGATAGAATTAGCCAAACATAATTATTGGGCTAAGTTGCCATTTCGTACGACTGCTAGCGAAATTCGCAGGGCTGCAGATAGCCTACGGCGGTCGGATGTTTCCTGAGGGAATCAGGCGTAACCATTGTGATCGCTGTGATCTAGAGTCAAGAGAATGGAGTTAAGACGAATGTTAATTAATCAATTAGAGTTATTCAAATATCGTAATTTTGAATATTTAAAGGAGTTAGAAGTTTTAATTTGACAAAAGCAAATCAGTTTATTAAAGGCCAAATGATGCTGAATACTGAACTAGTGAACTCATTGGAGTGTCATGATTGAAACACTGTATATTTTGATAGTTAAAACACCGACTATCAAACTCTCCCAATACGATTGTTGGTATGGAAAGACCGGGATCGAATTTATATTCGAAAACCATTCCGATCAACGAATACGTAAAGATCTCAGAAGATGATCGAGATGGAGCATTGAAGACCGTGGGTTTTCATAAACGGAAGAACCACTAATATCCTCTGCCTGGCAAGCAGAGGAAAGCTGTGATTCTGTCGTGACTGGAATCAACGGGTTGCAAGGACTTCTCGCTACTGATCCATGGGGTGATTCCTAGATGGATGCGGTAGGAGAGTGCCTTCGGTTCATCCTGTTCCTGGATGACGTATATGGACGGATGTCTGACAGAGTATTTCCGAAGGATCACGTACGTTGATTTCTTCAAACGTGCTATAGTTGTTGGCGGGGAATCGCCGTTCTCTTAGCTTAACTGCTAGAGTATTTTTGTGGATGTCAATTAGTGATATCTGATGGATTTGACGATGTGGCATTCAAAGTGAATGGTGACCAGATGATCAGAAGTTAATTCTGGCCTCAAGCCTCATCAACCGGGAAATAACAAAAATCGGGCAGGCAGCATGGCTATGTGGGTCGCTCCCATTAGGGTGTATGATCACCTATCTAGAGGAAATCCTATTTGTTTCTTAATCTATGTTTCGATGCTGTCCCTTGTCGGGAGACGGTTGCTGATCCCAACCGTCGGTGATATACATTCGATACACTCAAGCGAAATGGGTGGTCGGTCATGTGAGGGCCGGGTTGCAAGAAGTTCTTGTTGAACCCAGTGTATTCGTCTCTAGAGATACACGATCGGCGGGTGGTCCCATACCTTGTCAAGGTCGGAATCCAATATCCAATAAGCGCCTGCGGGTTTTGATTGTATACTATATATGTGGAGCGTGAGATGCAAGCGTTCCACTAGATTTCTATTTACTTGTATTTAGACATTATTATAATATCAGAAAAGATATTGGTTTTCAAAACTGTTTTGGGTTATCGTAAGGTAAAAACCGTCCGTGTTTATGTGTGGATTTGGTCTTACGATTATCCTTTTCTTCGAAAAGGTTTTTGAACTCTAAAATCAAGATTTGATGATTCACCCTTATTACTGTGCGAGTTTATCTCACTCTGGTTCACCAGACTGACCCGGTGTTTTGTAAATGCTCGGGTTAGACCGGGTTGTACAGGTTCAGGTTATCGACTGCTGTGAAGAGACGAGCTGGAAGAGTCCAGACATATCATATTATTACTATTCCGCTGTGTGTTATATGAGGACAGATTAGTATCACTGTCCAGATGTGTACTCTGATATTGTAAGTATTTCAAAAGCTTTCAGTAAAGTTATTTCTATATTATATTTTGTTCTGCTGCGATGTGAGACTCTGTGTGGTGTTTCTTCTTCTTCTTCTATTCTAATATTTCTTTCTTTCTTATCTCACCCTCTAACTTCTTTCTAATAACTATCCAGTGTTTCGGTGCATGGAGGATCGACATGAGTTATAGAAAAGGTATTTATGTCGATTTCCGGGCCGAAATCTTACTGGGTCGTTACAGTGGTATCTGAGCTGAAGGTTAAGTGATTACCTTGGCTCTGTGGCGTGACTCAGTAGAGATGGGGTTAGCAATACCCTAGATTGAGTGTATATATATATGAGCGCGTATTTGTAAATTGATATAAAAACTGCTTATATTGTGTTGATTGGTTTGACGAGTAGTTTATGAATTCTGATCGATACAGTAATGCAAACTGTGTCGATAAGTGTTTCTAAACTCTTGAACAGAATAATTCGACACAGTATGTTTTTGAAAGAGGGTAAATGAAATAATTTTACCCAAATTATATTTTGATATAAAGGAATGATTAATATTTGGAGTATTATAGTATATTGGATGTGTTGGTTGATTATAATTGAAAAGGTTATATAAATAACCAATTAAAATTCGTATAATATGAAATCAGATGAATTAAATATGAATTTAAATCAGAATTGAAATTAAAACTTTGGAAATTTGAACAAGTAGTTGAAAATGGAATTGGACTTAATATATGAGAATTTTAAAATCCTGGGAGATTTTAAATTGTTTTACAAGCCTTGGAAAGGATATTTTGAACTGATTTCAAAATGGAAGTGTTTAGAAATGGTTTTGAAAGTGATATAGTATTGAACTCACTTCAATAGCTGGAAAATAGATTCCGATGATGTGCGCGCCATTATCGGTGTTCATTTTCGAGTTCTAAGTGACGGATTACTACCAAAAATCTTGTTTTGAACTGCTTTGAGAAAAAACAAGTTGTTTTGAATCCTGGAAAGAAATGTTTGATTTTTGAAAGAACTGAACTGTTTTAAAACTCCCAGGGAAAATTGTTTGAACAAAAATAGAAGTTTCTGAAAGCGAATATGAATTGAATTGAAACCAATTAACTGGAAACTGAATCGGGATATAATATATCGAGTAGAATCAGGTTTGGATTGTGAGGCAGGAATCTAAAATGGTATTGACGGGCAAGTTAAGAATTGGAATTGAAATGGATGGAAATCAATGGGATTTGGCTTGGACGTGTGAAGGGTTTGATTTTGAGGATAAAATTGGGATATTGTTTGGAGATGCATTTGTATATGCTGACAGGGTAGCAGATGGAAAAGAATATAATGATAGGCCCGACAAAAAGGTACACGTTTATTTTTATATGAGTTTGATGAGATTTCTGAGCCTGTTTGGCAAGCCGCTTGGCTGTTTTGTTTTCTTTTGGACTGGAGAAGGCCTAGAAAGGCGAGTTGTAGTTGTACCGATTGAGCTATACAGAGGAAGTGCTGGCGAAATTTTTCGGAAATTTAAGGTGTTAGAAAATTTTCAGTATTTTTGAAAATATATATATACTGTATTAAATTGGTTTTGATTTAAGATAAATTGAATTTGGAAGTTAATGAATTTATAACGTTCTTTCTTACCTTAGCAATTTCGAGGACGAAATTATTTTAAGGGGGGGAAGAATGTAACGACCCGTGTTTTTGGCCGTCAAATATTTAATTTAGTTTATTTATTTTAAATATTATATTTGGAAATATAATGGTCTTTAATATTTAATTCGTTAATTAAATGAATTTCGAACGTTATATAATTTATATAATATAAATCAAGCTCGAAAATAGCGTGCAGTTCGTAAATTTGAAGTTTGAACTTCAACTGAGAATACAGGATTCGATATAAGTCGGATTTCTGTGAAACAAGACACGTTGGAACCGTATTGATGATAGTTTTCATATGAAAGAGAAAAATCCAAATTTCGTGTTGTAATTTAATAGTTATGGCCAAATCAAATTTTGAAATAGTCGCTATGGAAAATCGTTATTTAAAATATACACGTTAAAATAGCCGTTTTGCAAACGGACTCAGATTTCGATGAGGTTAGTTTCATTAGAACTGTATCGTTAAATTATTGTCAGAAAATCAAACTGCGTGGAAAACCGATGTCGTATATGGCCACGGTAGCCGTAAACGCCCGTTCAATTTCTATAGCGCGTAATTAATTCAATAAAGAGATATTTGAGTGTAATTTGAGCAGACGATCGAATTAGGCCACGAAACCAGTTCCGTTGAGTTCGTATCGTCGATTAGAGTCAGGATATGTATATAGTTTGTTATTTTTAGAGATCGAGAAATTTGGCGTTAAAAAGGGTAGTGCGGTACGCGGTAAAAACAGCCTACCGGGGCAACAGTCTCAGAATGAGACGAAACCAGTGCCGTTGGGTTCGTATCGAAAAGTTATTGCAAGATATCAAGGTTTCAAGTTGATTTGATTTATCCGGTGATCGTGGAAAAATTAAATGCGTGTTTATTTCTGGTTTTATAAAGGGATTTTTTTCATACGACCTCGGATTTCGACGAAACTTGTCCCATTGGGTCCGGAATACCTTTTTACACCAAGATTAGCATTTTTATCAGTAAACAGGAATTGATTATTTTTAGTTTTACGTGATACTTTACGGTGAAGTTTCGTTAAAAAATAAAATAAACTTAACCCACGTTTCACCTACCCTATATTCCACCATTTACAGTTGTTACCGCGGCTTGTCCTTCTTTTCATACCCTGTAGCCTTGAAATGAAACCAACAAAACAGTCCTTTGCTCCAATCAAATTTGTTCCTTGCCTGGCAAACAACTAACCCGTGCCGACCAAGCTTTCTACATTTCCACTCAAGAAACAGCTACCCTATTTTAATTCTGTACACCTACTCCCCTAAAAAAAAAAAAACGTGGCCCCCACGTACTTCTTGTCCTATAAAATGACCTTGCTACTTCTTTTTCTTATTTTCTTCTGTTTCAACAATAGTGCAAACTGAGATTCACTCTACCAAAATAAATCAAAACAGTTCGTAATAAAATTCTTATATCCCAAACTTTTTCTTCTTGCATCTCCTTACCGCAAGCCTTCAACAGTCTTTAGTTCGAAACTCCTTAATGCCGTAGCCTACCGGTTTTCTCAAAGACCATCAAACTAGTCGGTCACGATTGGGTTTACCTCATTTTACTGACCAAAAAAAATTGAATGATGAAGCTGCGGAGGTTTTGGTCTTGTGGCGGATGACTGGAGGGGTTTGAGGGCGAACTGCTGCTGGCGTAAGCAGAGGGAGGTCGGGCGCAGAGACTGGTGGCCTTGGATCATCATTGGCGGGCTTAGTAGAGGTGCGTGGGTGTTTTCAAAAACCGAAAATGATTACAACGAAAAGGGGGTCTGTCTGAAGCGAGAAGAAGAGCAGCTGTGCTATTGGATTGAACTAACGGTGTACGTAAGTCTTTGGGTAAGATCTTAAATTAAAAACAGTGGTTATAGTTGCACAGAAAAATAAGGATTTGATAATAAAGGTTTCCTTGGATGCAGGCGTGGAGGAGAGAAGCATGAAGTCAGGGGAAGATTTACTTGTTGAACGATTCACTAATGGATCCAAGCCTTAAATCTAAGTCAATGTAATTAACCGTGTATATTAAGGTGATTAATATTTAGTTAATCTAAATTCAAACCTACCTAGTGTAAGTAGTAGTATGGAAAAATAAAAAGGGAAGGAAGTAAGTAAGAAAGCGAAAGAGGATAAACTAAGTCGGGTCTGTATTTGATAACCGAGGAGTCGGCCTAGGTAACTGAAAGACTCACCAGTATGTTAAGATTGTTTAACACAAATATTTAGTTACACTAAGCTAAAACAAAAGTATGATTTAGGGAATTAGTTAATGATTAAATCAAATAGCGTTAAACTTATAACTTATATCATTTTCTCGTATCTTATCAGAACGTGATGGAACATGATACGTTGGAATCTTATCGACAGACACTACATCATGGAATAGAGTTGGACACTTTTGGAATCATCCGGGATTTTTAATTAAATTAAACACCGGTTTAATTTAATTAAAACTGCTGTTTCAACAACGAATCAAATCAAGGGGAGTTAAACTCACTCAGTTTTCCCATTTATATTTTATATAAATTGGGTATTTTTATTTTGTGTGCTCTGCTTGCCAATGATTGACTGTTTTGCTAGTCATCTATTTATCTGTTGATTTAACCGATGGAATTAAACTATGTTTAATTTCAGTGAAATACCAAATTGTTATTTTTAACGATTGGTTCCCATAAAGGTAACTTACCTTATTGGTCACGTTTATTTTATAAACGTGTTTTAAATGGTTGAATTGTTTGAATTGCTTATGGTTGATGTTAAATGGTCGTATTTAGTTTATCGGTTAAACAAAACTGAACAGTCTGATTTGAGAAAACCATTTGAATACAGGGAAGGACAGGTTGGAGGGACCCAACCGGATCCCTCAAATGTATTATTTATTCTCATATGCTCATATATGAACTGATCTGTTTTTGTGATTGATTTGATGGTTGATTATTGACTGGATATTCAACATCTGTTTGGTTGAAACCAATGGGCGATATTGGTTAAGTGTTTGGCAAAGTATGGCCTATAAAATCAATCGAGTTATAAATATTTATTCACCGACAGGTGAATCGATAGAGTTGAGGTTATAAAATTTATTTTATAACTAGAGTTAGATTTGAATTATATTATTTGAATAAAAGTTATTTAAGAGAAATAAATAAATATTTTATTTGTTTAAGACTTTGATTTGTTATGAAGTTATTTTACAAAGATGTTAATCAGATTTACCAGTTGAAGAATAAGAAATGAATTAAATGGTTAAACCTTGGAAAATTGTTTTGTAAAGAAACAACTAATTAGAATCTATCTAAATTAATTATATTTTTAATTAATTTAAAGCGAGGATTGTTGAAATCGGTTAATGAGATAATCAAGTTTTTGAGTTAATTAAATCGACCGTTTGGAATTAGAATTTTTTATCAAGTTAATGTGTTTTGACTAAAATAGTTAAACGAAGATTGTTTGAATTTAAATAAGGATCTAAAAGGGATTTAATATTGGATTTAGTTAATAAAGGGATTAACTACTGAAGTAGTTAATGATTGAAATAAGTTATTATTTTAATTAATGATGAATTTAGGAATATATTTTTAAATGGGAATTCATTTAAAAAGTGACCGAATGTGAGATGCAAGCCAATTGAATGGTGAAAGGAAATAAACATACTCAATTATATGAATTAAGTGAAAGGAGATTACGGTAAAAAGGGTTTATTATAAACCAGAGGTTTTGAGTGAGATTCAAAGTGTTAAGACGTTAATTTTACATTAACGTTATTTGAAAACGAGATCTAGTAAAAAGGAGAATTTTAAATGAAATTTCAAAATGGGAAATTGAATATATTTATTCGAGATAGAATTAGCCAAACATAATTATTGGGCTAAGTTGCCATTTCGTACGACTGCTAGCGAAATTCGCAGGGCTGCAGATAGCCTACGGCGGTCGGATGTTTCCTGAGGGAATCAGGCGTAACCATTGTGATCGCTGTGATCTAGAGTCAAGCGAATGGAGTTAAGACGAATGTTAATTAATCAATTAGAGTTATTCAAATATCGTAATTTTGAATATTTAAAGGAGTTAGAAGTTTTAATTTGACAAAAGCAAATCAGTTTATTAAAGGCCAAATGATGCTGAATACTGAACTAGTGAACTCATTGGAGTGTCATGATTGAAACACTGTATATTTTGATAGTTAAAACACCGACTATCAAACTCTCCCAATACGATTGTTGGTATGGAAAGACCGGGATCGAATTTATATTCGAAAACCATTCCGATCAACGAATACGTAAAGATCTCAGAAGATGATCGAGATGGAGCATTGAAGACCGTGGGTTTTCATAAACGGAAGAACCACTAATATCCTCTGCCTGGCAAGCAGAGGAAAGCTGTGATTCTGTCGTGACTGGAATCAACGGGTTGCAAGGACTTCTCGCTACTGATCCATGGGGTGATTCCTAGATGGATGCGGTAGGAGAGTGCCTTCGGTTCATCCTGTTCCTGGATGACGTATATGGACGGATGTCTGACAGAGTATTTCCGAAGGATCACGTACGTTGATTTCTTCAAACGTGCTATAGTTGTTGGCGGGGAATCGCCGTTCTCTTAGCTTAACTGCTAGAGTATTTTTGTGGATGTCAATTAGTGATATCTGATGGATTTGACGATGTGGCATTCAAAGTGAATGGTGACCAGATGATCAGAAGTTAATTCTGGCCTCAAGCCTCATCAACCGGGAAATGACAAAAATCGGGCAGGCAGCATGGCTATGTGGGTCGCTCCCATTAGGGTGTATGATCACCTATCTAGAGGAAATCCTATTTGTTTCTTAATTTATGTTTCGATGCTGTCCCTTGTCGGGAGACGGTTGCTGATCCCAACCGTCGGTGATATACATTCGATACACTCAAGCGAAATGGGTGGTCGGTCATGTGAGGGCCGGGTTGCAAGAAGTTCTTGTTGAACCCAGTGTATTCGTCTCTAGAGATACACGATCGGCGGGTGGTCCCATACCTTGTCAAGGTCGGAATCCAATATCCAATAAGCACCTGCGGGTTTTGATTGTATACTATATATGTGGAGCGTGAGATGCAAGCGTTCCACTAGATTTCTATTTACTTGTATTTAGACATTATTATAATATCAGAAAAGATATTGGTTTTCAAAACTGTTTTGGGTTATCGTAAGGTAAAAACCGTCCGTGTTTATGTGTGGATTTGGTCTTACGATTATCCTTTTCTTCGAAAAGGTTTTTGAACTCTAAAATCAAGATTTGATGATTCACCCTTATTACTGTGCGAGTTTATCTCACTCTGGTTCACCAGACTGACCCGGTGTTTTGTAAATGCTCGGGTTAGACCGGGTTGTACAGGTTCAGGTTATCGACTGCTGTGAAGAGACGAGCTGGAAGAGTCCAGACATATCATATTATTACTATTCCGCTGTGTGTTATATGAGGACAGATTAGTATCACTGTCCAGATGTGTACTCTGATATTGTAAGTATTTCAAAAGCTTTCAGTAAAGTTATTTCTATATTATATTTTGTTCTGCTGCGATGTGAGACTCTGTGTGGTGTTTCTTCTTCTTCTTCTATTCTAATATTTCTTTCTTTCTTATCTCACCCTCTAACTTCTTTCTAATAACTATCCAGTGTTTCGGTGCATGGAGGATCGACATGAGTTATAGAAAAGGTATTTATGTCGATTTCCGGGCCGAAATCTTACTGGGTCGTTACAAGAATTCTCACATTGGTTCCTTTATTTCTGAATTTTTGGTATGGTTCAGATTTTAATTTGCCCCAAATTCTGCTTTGCTCAGTTTCAGTCCTGGACAGTTCTGAAATGTAGTGTTCTTCAATACAATCACAACGCAACTGACCGTGCGTGATTCCGATTCCGAACGAACTAGTTATGGCCAATTAAACATTGAGTAAATTAAATAAGTAATTACCGAAATTAATTAATAATTATTTAATTAACCCTTCACTAATCCTCACCCCTTTCTTCTACATCTCGTCGGTTTTGTTACTGGAATCCGAAAACTGCTCCCCTCTAGGTCTTGAAATCGCAACCACCCCAAGGGGCCGGAGCTTGATCTGATGGCACCGCATCGAAGGTCGATGTGAGAGGTTCCACCGCCAGGAGCGGCGCAGGGCGCGGTGGCCCGCCCCCCTCGAAAATTGTGTCCGAACTTGCCCTCTTTCCGCCTCAAATCCTCTCCAATGGTGAACCCATTTCAGATCCCAACTGGTCATTTTGAAGCTCGTAACGAGCTTTACCATTTCCATTTATAAATTTCCTGGATTAAGGTGTGGATTTGGAGTTTGTGGAGGAAGAACGACGGAGCACAATCGGCCTTTAGTTTGGGTGTCGGCTGCTATTTCGGGAAGGAGGGTTTTAGTTAGGGTTATGTGGAAAATTTGTTTATATATATTATATTAAATATTATTTTATTCAATCCTTATGAAATTTTGCATTCGAACTCTAAATAAAACCCAACGACTGTCGCCCCTAGCTAAATACCCCCATTCTGAACGCAATAGGATACGTTTCGTAAGCCAGTTCGACTGTTTCTCTCAGTTTTCGTTAAATTTAACATTTAAATCTATATATTCTATTTTAAACGTACACTTCAATTTACCGGGACCACATATTAACTCTAAAAATTCACAAAAAAATATTTCTAGCTTCGTATTGACGATACGATCCTAACAAAACTAATTTCATCAAATTCTGAGGCCATTTGAAAAACGGTCATTTTCCAATCGATTAAAATCAATTGAAACGGGTCAAACGCGTTTCCCTTTGCCACGCTCACATATTGATCCGAAAAAATACGAAAATTGGAATCTAGCAATAACTTGACACCACGGATCCAACAAAAGTTGTTTTGTCGAAAACCGAGGTCGTTTGCAAAATTTCCATTTTTAAGGGCCAGAATTCCATAGCGACTATTCTGAATTTTCAATTGGACATAACTTTTGATTCCTGCTATGAAATTTTGATTTTTCGGATTCGTTGAAAAGATATTCTCAAATAGATTCTATTATTTTTGGTTTCGTTAAAATTCGGTTTATTTTGAATCCTGTACATCCATTTGAATTTTGAAATCAAATTTTCGAACTACCGCGCCATTTTCAATTCCTTTTATAATTTAAAATAAATATTTATATTCTAACGAAGATTCAAATAAATATATACGTTTTAATTTATTCAAAATAAATTTCTCGTCGATATTATTTAAAATAATTCATTTTAAATATTCAAAATTCATCAAAATTGCAAAAATAAAATTTTTAAATTGACTCAGATTTTCTGGGTTATTACACATTATCTATTATACAACTATACTTCTCCTAATAAATGGTTGGATGTTATTCAGGGGATAACCATTATGGAAATTTGTATGGCCTCAAATTGTATTGGTATGTTTTACCTAAATGTTGAGTTATCTCACGCGGTTGCCTAGCCTAATCCAGGTGTTATTTTATTATAATGCTCGGGTCAGACCGAGTATATATTCTAGGTTTAGCCATGGTTGATTTGGAGCTTCTGGAAGAGAGTTGGAGTTTATCTTAATGTACTTTTGGTATACGTTGCATTCTATGTTGTACATCAATATTTATGAGGACAGGTTGTTATAACTGTCCAAGTAGATGATAGGTTAGTCTTCTCTGATAGTTGTAATCATACAGTTTTATTTTGTAAAGATAATTCTTTATATTATATGTTACCGTTCCATTGTTAGATTCCGATATTGCGTCCTCTTCTTCCTTAGTCTATTTTCTTTTTATTTTATTTCACCCTAACTTTTTGTCTTGCCAGCACTTGGGTGTTATGGCACGTGAACACATTAGATGTATTAGTGTCGACATTCGAGGGTCGTTACATTTGGTATCAGAGCACAAGGTTGAGCGAACACCTTGTCTTTGGTTGGGTATGACTCATCAAGAGATAGGGTAATGGAATGTCCTAACATGTGTTGAGTGTATTATATATATGAGAGCGCGTATTTGTTAGTGCAATAAAAATATTTTATGTTGGGTTAGTTAAACTGTTGAGAGGTTTATGAATTCCGGTCGATATATGGAACGCCATGGTATCGATAGGGATTTCTAAATACTTAAACAAGGCAAATCGACAAAATATTGGTTTTAAAATTGGTAAATGAAATCATCTTACCTAGGCTTATATTTTTTATAAAATATAAATTTTCATAAATTTATATAGTCATTTAAGATGTGTTTGGTTATTAGGAATGATAATATTCAATTATTACCAGTTATTGAATACTAGTTATGCTTGATCAGTTTATGAGCAAGTACTATTGCTTATTGACTTATAACTAGTTTACCTTTTAAAAAAACATGGGTTGGTTAGATGGTAGTATGAGGGAACATTATATATGAACACCTTGTGAATTAAGTTTCACAGTCTGACTATAAGGCGTTTAATGATGATGTTAGGTTAATTTTAATTTTAACATGATTCATCTATTATTATCCGAATAATGATAAAAATTTGTGAAATAATTTAGATAAAGAAGTGCTTTATATAAATTATTGAAACTTGATTAAGACATTTTATGGATCCATGTAGTTTATGCATTAAGATTGTATAAATGTGAATAATGCCATGATTTGTGTGACGATCGGGAATTTCGCTCGATCCGAATCGATCGCTAAACCGACCAAGACCGTTCGAAACGCCTGATTGTTTTGAGAACAAGCCACATCGGAACACAAACGGAAGAACATTTCATTGTTAATTACAATAATTCCATCAGAATGCAAGAATATACAGAGTAATGAATAAATATTACACATTCGATAAAGATTACAATATATTATATAACAGCGGAAAGTAATACAAAGCACAACTGAAGGAGACATACGGATACAGAGCTTTCCGGATATCATTCCAGCTGTAAACCAGGATCCTGTGAATATAAATCTGCAAAACCAAAACTACTAGCTGCCCGTGTCAAAATAAGGGCACCCAGAGTTTAGGTTAAAACAATAAACTCCAGGTCAGTCATGTGACTGGTATGAGAACTAAAACAGTTATTTAATCTTTATTTTAAAGTTAGGTGAATCAAAGGACCACGCCGTATAACACGGAACGGGTTTCCTCCCAAGAACACCAGTGCATAAAACAACAGTGCAATGCTAAATAAAGTACAATGAAGCGGTTATAAGACCCAGGTCCCATCACACAATGCAACACAAGCCGAAGGATAGGGTTTTACCTTATAATAGCCAAAGAATGCTTGATACGCTAAATTTCATCTTTTATTATTACTATAAGTGTATAGTGTCAAAACAATTTCAATCATAAGTATCAATCATAGACGACATAGGTACCATTTATCATGTCGCCATATATAGGTTTACAATCAAAACCGCAAAGTCACGTATTGGAAGTCGGATTTCCGTCTGTGAACCGAAGCAAGGGATCGTCCTCTACCGAATTCAAGACTCTCTAGCCCGAGCCTCAGGAACAGCCGCAACTGCCTATGGATTGTCAGGGCCAGTCCACGGATGTGGATTAAACTAAACCCTGAACATGCGTTTCCCCGCCCTTTGGGGCGTAAATGAGCCAAATGACACCATCGGCCCCACATAATCACTGATATATCCGAGGCGCCTTGCAACAGCAACTACCACACAGGTGAAAATAATATAAATGTCAGGGCTGGTAGGTCACTGACACCACCCTAGCTAGAAAGAAACGCATGCCCTCGCTGAGGTCCTCTCCCGTTTCTGGTTCACAACCAGGGTGTGAGGCTCGCGAATTCACATTACACAAAGCTATGTCACACAGGCGGTGCTTTGATCATCAACCACAAGACTTTGCTTTTCAACAAAAGCCTTGATCATTTGCCACTTAGGCATGCCACACAGGCAATTCACACCATGCGACTGATGTCCATCGATATACAACCTCTGATCCCGTACGTCTCAGAGAAGGGTGAAGTAAGGGAATAAATTCCCCTTCACCAGGCAGAAGTTACTTCCGCTGAATCAAATGTTATGTGTACTCTGATGATGGTATGTGTATATGTACAAAACAGATTTGTATTTCAAAGCTTATGTTATAGAATATATTTTATTCGTTCCGCTGTGAGTTGTGATCTTCGTTTTTCTTCTATTCTAATATTTCTTTCTTCCTATTTCTCATCTTCTAACTTCTTTCTAATAATGAGTCGTATTTCTGTGTTATTTGGGTTGGACGTGTGGTGTATTTAGTCAACTCAGATAGCTCGGATTTGCGGGTCGTTTCAGTTGGTATATTTAATAGATATCAATCAACAAAGAGCAAAATCCAATGTCAAACACACAGTCCATGCTGGGTTTGAACGAAACCGGAGGCACCTTGTACCTCGCATATCCATCGGTCTCCAAGTATGTCTGGACGATCACCAACTGATTCCCTGCTCTTGGGTGTACAGCCCAATCAAGATCATCAGTAATCACCCAAACGATGTGAAGACCTCCGGTCTTCGACCACTGTCTTCATCCTCGACACCACATCGAATTAGTTATTCAGAATGGGATAAACCCTGTCTTACTGAATAACTCGCGTATATATTAAACAAGTGTTACACAAACACAACATACGCCTCATTCCAATTCAGAATATTCTTTTATTCAAATATTCTTATACTTTGGGAAGGGTTCCCATTAATTTTATCAAAGATAAATTCTTTAAATTTATTCTTTAATCTTCTTTTGAATTTCAATTCAAACTAGTCGGGATTAGCGAACCACACCGAAGTAATCATTTATTTTATTTCCCAATCCAAACCTATTCACCCAATGAAGTAAAACTGGTCATACTTCATATCTAACTCCACGGTGTTATCGATAAATTCAATTACCATTTCACGTTCAAATCTAATTAAAGATTTAACTATCGCCTAGAGCAAAACTGGTGATACTCCATTCTCGATCATTTCAATCTAATTAAAGACTCATTAAAACTCCACTTGGTTTTAATCTTCCCAAAATCAATATCAATGATTATTTAACTTGGGAAATCACCTCCTGTCTTTAACTGGGTTAAAGAACCAATGTCATTTAAAACACGGTTCACTATAAACCCAAAATCACATTCCATTAATTATCGGGTTAAAGAACAAGTGTTATTTAAAACACTGTTCACGATAAACCCAAAAATCAATTCAAATTCAATTCCGATTAAATACAATTTAATTGGTACACTTCATTAAATCTAAATAAAAAGATTTAATCTTTTTCTCAACTGGGCTCAAGAACAGTGTTAATGAAGACACCATTCACGACAAACCCAAATCACATTTGATATTAAATACAAGGCTCTGAATAGAAAATATATCGGCTTATATTCAATATCAAATTCTATGAACAACAAATATCGTATTGGAAATAACGATATTAATATATCTTTCAAATGCCCATAACAATATCTGTATCATCACGAAACCCAACACCGAAATATTCCAAAGACAATTTCGATTCAAATCCATTCCAATTCAATTATTGGAATTTCTGGTTACTTCTAAAACCATTTCAAATCCAATTTATTTATTTCAAAAATAAATTGATTTTAATTCTAGTTCAAAACCAGTTCATTTCGATAAAAATCTATTTTTATCTTTTCAAATTTGGAATTTTTCATCTCAATTCTTCATAAATCATTTCTTATGATTTTACACAAATTATTACTATTTTTAATAATTTTATCAAGGCCCGTACAGTCGAGTTCCATCAACGACCATCGAACTGCACTTACAGCGACCTTTTTCAAATTTGATTTGGACATAATTCCAAATCCAACTGTTAGATTTCAAATTTCTAATATTCATTAGAAAGCTTCTTTCGATACGAACCCAATGGTTCTGGTTTTAGGAGAATCCGACAGTCGGATCTCCCGTAATATCAATTCGAAGTCAATGGTGGAAATTCGCGAACAGCCGCGGCGCGACGCGTTCTATTTATGCCATTTAATATATATAATATATAAATTATATATATTTCGTCGATTTCCTTTTAAAATGTATTTTATAAATCATTTTAAATTCGTTTTCAAAACGATTTCAACTTCATATTCAATTTCTAGTCAAAATTGAATATTTCATATCATTAATCTATAAACGATAACATTTTCAAAACGTTATATTTTGAAATCACTTCCTTTTCTATATTCATTATGATAATGAATAAAATCGATATAAATATCGTTCACATCAAAATGGCGCATATCTAACCAACACGACTTTATATATTCCAATAACTTCGTTATTCTATTCAACAAATGAATTTTCTTCAACACATGAATATATTTTTATTCAACACATAAATATATATTTTATTCAACACATGAATCTTTATTCTATTCAACACGTGAGTTTTCTTTCATATTCAACACATGAATTTTCTTTCTATTCAACACATGAATTTTACAAATTGGAATGAGGCCCAATCAATTACCATATAATGTTAATTATATGGATTCCATACAACACATTTATATAATAGCAACGATAAATCATCAACCTTCATCCAGAGTGCACCACACAAATGCATAAGCGTTAAATATAAATAATTAACGCTTACACAGTCTGTTAATCCATCGATTGACATACAACTAAACAATCGGGATTAGTGTACGTAAAATATCATCCCAATACCCGTGTGGGGTTTCAAATCAACAAACATAGATTTTTATTTCTGCAGTCGGGCGATGTGTAAAATTTATCGTCCCAATCAATATCAGTCAAATCAGTGTATATAAACAAATCGTTCGATTTGTTTATAAATATTTATTTTATATACACGTTAAAAATTATAATTTTAACTATAAAATATTTTCCACTATAAAATATTTTATTTCATTCCACATCACACAATCAAATTTCACAACACAGAAATCAAACAAAGAAGTCGTCCATGGTCTGTGGGCGACGGGTGTCAGGTGTTGCTAAGCACCGTCTGCATCCTAGTATATATTTCAACTAGAAATCAAAATAAAAGTGAGGAGTTCTCACCTTTGGGTTCCACTCCGCCATTATATTTCTGAACATCTGATCGATTTGATTTGCCCGAAATTCCTACGTCATCCTTTTCACGCTGTTCGTATTAAAAACCACATTTTTAATATGATGTTCTATATATTAAAAATCATATTTTTAATACTCTACCAATATAAAAATCATATTTTTATTCTTTCTATAATATAAAAATCATATTTTTATTCTTCCTATTATATAAAAATCATATTTTTATTCTTTCTATAATATAAAAATCGTATTTTTAATGGCTATTTAAGCAAATAAAAATCACGCCTTTCTCATGATAAAAATCTCACCTTTATCTTTATAAAAATCTCTCCTTCATGAACTAAAAATCTGCTAATTTTCTAAACAAAACCCTTTACTTAAAAAATCCTGTCTCTTAACTTATAAGAATTTAGTCTTTTCACTATAAAAAAATATATTCTTTTAATGTATAAACACTTCATCTTTTTATTGCGCTATATATATAAAAACTGATTTTACTTTATACTAAAAAAAACTGATTTTCATTTATGCTAAAAACTGATTTTTAAACTTATAAATCAATTACTTAGAAAACAAATAAAATAAATAAAAACTTACAATCTTTAGTGTTTCTTGACGGTGAAGGGTGTTCCATCGGAGGCGGGACTGTTGGAAGTTGGCGACGGCCATCGGGGGGGGAGGTGTTTCCAGCGCGACAGCATACGATTTGGGGCTCGCGGTTTTTGGTCTTCTCGTCAGGGGAGGGTGACTGGAGGGGAGGTGGAGGAGAAGGGGGTGTAGCGAGGTGGGGGGGCTGCCAACGGCGGCGCGCAAGCGATGGTCGGGAGGGGGGGAGGGGACGTGGGATTAGGGCTGAACGATTTGGGGGGGGCATTTACGGGTTTTTATTTTTATTTTTTTCACGTTGACTTATGGGGAGTGAGGGAGGTGAGGGAGGGTTATAATTATATTTAATTATTTAATTAAATTTCAAAAAGTAACTTTTTCGTTCGATCTCTAAATCGAACCTGAAGACTATCGCCCCTAGCTAATTACCCCCATTCTGAACACAATGGGATATGTTTCGTGACCCAACTCAATCATTTCGATCAATTTTCATTTAAATTAACATTTAAATCATTATATTGAATTTTGAATGCACATTTCAATTTACTGGGGTCACGTACTAACTCGAAAAATCCGCCGAAAAATATTTTCTAACTTCATATTGACGATACGATCCTAACGAAACTAATTTCATCCAATTCTGAGACCGTCTGAAAAATGGCCATTTTCCAGTCGATTAAAATCAACTTAAACTAGTCAAACGCGTTTTCCTTTGCCACGCTCACATATTGATTCAGAAAATTACGAATTTTGAAACCTAGCAATAACTTGACATCACGGATCCAACAAAAGTGGTTTCGTCGAAAACCGAGGTCGTTTGCAAAATTTCCATTTTTAAGGGCCAGAGTTCCATAGTGACTATTCTGAATTTTCAACTAGGCATAACTTTTTATTCCCTCTATGAAATTACAATTTTTCGGATTCGTTGGGCAGATATTCTCAAATAGATTCAAATATTTTTGGTTTCACTAAAATCCGGTTTGTTTTGAATCCTATACATACATTTGAACTTTGAAATCGAATTTTCGAACTACCGCGCCATTTTCAACTCCTTTTATAATTATTTATATTCTTACCACGATTCAAATAAATATATACATTATAATTCTATTCAAAATAAATTTTTTGTCATTATTATTTAAAATAATTCATTTTAAATAATCAAAATTCACTAAAATTGCCAAAATAAAATTTTAAATTGGCTCGGATTTCCGGGTTATTACAATCTCCCCCACTTAAAATTCTCGTCCTCGAAAAGGAACGAAACCGAAAGTTGTTTAACTAATCAACTCAACTTCCATTATTTTCATTATGGTTTAAGTTCTTCAACTTTTTAGTTTCTAAGAAATTTTCAAATTTTTCAAAAATTTGGCTAACACCCTAAATTTTCGAATTTTTTTGCCATAACCTCCCCTGCACTGGGAGCTTGGGATATTTCAGATAGCCTCCCATGGCCCTCACCAATCCAAAAGAAAAAGAAAAAGCCAAGCAGCTAGCCAATCGGCTCATAAAATCATCAAAAACCCAAGAAATACAATAAACATGTACCTATTTGTCGGGCAAACAATTTTATTCCTCTTCTCTAGCCTCCTTGCTATGACCTGTTCAATGTAAGTACATGTATATGCATGAAAATGCGATAAATTTTCAATACAGTCCAATATTTGATACAATTTCACTAAATGGTTCAAATTTTAATTAATCAAAACAGTAATCAAACAACATAATCAGCAATCAATTAGTTGATTAGCTTTTCAAATCCATAATTTGGGTATATAGTCAAAAATCACATTTTTGGTGCCAAATCACAACAATAAGCCCTATCTAATTTTGGTTCTCACACCAGTCAATTGGAAATATATAGAAATTCCACTTTCGTCACTCGACCATAAATTCTGATGATGAAGCGTCAATCATCAAAACCATCTTTGGGCGACTAGAGCGTGATTCTATATCTACCCAATATATTAAAACTTTGAATACCCGTGGATCAGACGTATATGCAAAATCTTTATATATTGGATTGCCCATATTCAATATAAATAAATATTCAAATACGTTGAATAAGGTTTAAATTTTCAAAACAAAATTTGTTTTCATTTTAAAAACAACTCTTCACACTCGTTCTAGGATACTACTGATCCCATCTCTAACGAGTCATTCCCATTGGATATTACTAATCCAGTTTCTGATGAATTCTTACGTTTGGTACTAATGTGTCTTGTTCTCGAGCTCTGTAAACCAAAGCTCTGATACCAACTATGATGATCGGGAATTTCGCTCAATCCAAATCGATCGCTAAACCGACCAAGTCCGTTCGAAACGCCTGATTGTTTTGAGAACAAGCCACATCGGAACACAAACGGAAGAACATTTCATTGTTAATTACAACAATTCCATCAGAATACAAGAATATACAGAGTAATGAATAAATATTACACATTCGATAAATATCAGAGAATACAATACATTATATAGCAGCGGAAAGTAATACAAAGCACAACTGAAGGAGATATACGGATACAGAGCTTTCCGGATATCATTCCAGCTGTAAACCAGGATCCTGTGAATACAAATCTGCAAAACCAAAACTACTAGCTGCCCGTGTCAAAGTAAGGGCACCCAGAGTTTAGGTTAAAACAATAAACTCCAGGTCAGTCATGTGACTGATGTGAGAACTAAAACAGTTATTTAATCTTTATTTTAAAGTTAGGTAAATCAAGGGACCACGCCGTATAACACGGAACGGGTTTCCTCCCAAGAACACCAGTGCATAAAACAACAGCGCAATGCTAAATAAAGAACAATGAAGCTGTTATAAGACCCAGGTCCCATCACACAATGCAGCACAAGACGGAGGATAGGGTTTTACCTTATAATAGCCAAAGAATGCTTGATACACTAAATTTCATCTTTTATTATTACAATAAGTGTATAGTGTCAAAACAATTTCAATCATAAGCATCAATCATAGACGGCATGGGTACCATATATCATGTCGCCACATATAGGTTTACAATCAAAACCGCAAAGTCACGTATTGGAGGTTGGATTTCCGTCTGTGAACCGAGGCAAGGGATCGTCCTCTACCGAATTCGAGACTCTCAAGCCCGAGCCTCGAGAACAGCCGAAACTGCCCATGGATCGTCAGGGCCAGTCCACCGATGTGGATTAAACTTAAACACTGAACATGTGTTTCCCTTCCTTTGGGGCGTAAATGAGCCAAATGACTCCATCGGCTCCACATAGTCACCGATATATCTGAGGCGCCTCACAACAGCAACAACCACGCAGGTGAAAATAATATAAATGTCAGGGCTGGTAGGTCACTGACACCACCCTGGATGGAAAGAAACGCATCCCCTCCCTGAGGTCCTCTCCCGTTTCTGGTTCGCAACTGGGGTGTGGGGCTGGCGAATTCACGTTAGACAAAGCTACACAGGCAGTGCTTTGATCATCAACCAAAAGACTTTGCTTTTCCACAAAAGCCTTGATCATTTGCCACTTAGGCATGCCACACAGGCAATTCACACCATGCGACTGATGTCCATCGTTATACAACCTCTGATCCCGTACGTCTCAGAGAAGGGTGAAGTAAGGGAATAAACTCCCCTTCACCAGGTAGATGTATATTTAATAAAGATCAATCAACAAAGAGAAAAATCCAATGTCAGACACACAGTCCATACAAGTCCGTTCTGGGTCTGAACGAAACCGGAGGCACCTTGTACCTCGCATATCCATCGATCTCCAAGTACGTCTGGACGATCACCAACTGATTCACTCCTCTTGGGTGTACAGCCCAATCAAGATTATCAGTAATCACCCAAACGATGTGAAGACCTCCGGTCTTCGACCACTGCCTTCATCCTCGACACCACATCGAATCAGTTATTCAGAATGGGATAAACTCGGTCTTTCTGAATAACTCGCGTAAATAATAAACAAGTGTTACACAAACACAACATACGCCTCATTCCAATTCAGAATATTCTTTTATTCAAATATTCTTATACTTTGGGAAGGGTTTCCATTAATTTTATCAAAGATAAATTCTTTAAATTTATTCTTTAGTCTTCTTTTGAATTTCAATTCAAACTAGTCGGGATTAGTGAACCACACTGAAGTAATCATTTAATTTATTTCCCAATCCCAACCTATTCACCCAATGAAGTAAAACTGGTCATACTTCATATCTAACACCACGGTGTTATCGGTAAATTCAATAACCATTTCACCTTCAAATCTAATTAAAGATTTAACTATTGCCTGGAACAAAACCGGTGATACTCCATTATCGATTATTTCAATCTAATTAAAGATTCATTAAAACTCCACTTGGTTTTAATCTTCCCAAAAATCAATATCAATGATTATTTAACTTGGGAAATCACCTCCTGTCTTTAACTGGGTGAAAGAACCAATGTCATTTAAAACACGGTTCACTATAAACCCAAAATCACATTCCATTAATTATCGGGTTAAAGAACAAGTGTTATTTAAAACACCGTTCACGATAAATCCAAAATTCAAATTAAATTCCAATTAAATACCATTTAATTGGTACACTTCATTAAATTTAAATAAAAAGATTTAATCTTTTTCTCAACTGGGCTCAAGAACAGTGTTATTGAAGACACCATTCATGACAAACCGAAATCACATTTGATATTAAATACAAGGCTCTGAATAGAAAATATATCGGCTTATATTCAATATCAAATTCTACGACCAACAAATAACGTATTGGAAATAACGATATTAATATATCTTTCAAATTCCCATAACAATATATGTACCATCATGAAATCCAACACCGAAATATTCCAAAGACAATTTCGATCCAAATCCATTCCAATTCAATTTTTGGAAATTCTGGTTACTTTTAAAACCATTTCAAATCCAATTTATTTATTTCAAAAATAAATTGATTTTAATTCTAGTTCATAACCAGTTCATTTCGACAAAAATCTATTTTTATCTTTTCAAATTTGGAATTTTTCGTCCTAATTCTTCACAAATCATTTCTTATGATTTTACACAAATTATTACTATATTTAATAATTTTATCAAGGCCCGTGCAGTCGATTTCCATCAACAGCCATCGAACTGCTCTTATAGCGACCTTTTCCAAATTTGATTTGGACATAATTCCAAATCCAATTGTTAGATTTCAAATTTCTAATATTCGTTAGAAAGCTCTTTTCGATACGAACCCAACGGTTCCGGTTTTAGGAGAATCCGACAGTCGGATCTCCCGTAATATCAATTCGAAGTCAATGGTCGAAATTCGCGAACTGCCGCGGCGAAGCGCGTTCTATTCAGGCCATTTAATATATATAATATATAAATTATATATATTTCATTGATTTCCTTTTAAAATTTATTTTATAAATCGTTTTCAAAATGATTTCAACTTCATATTCTATTTCTAGTCAAAATTGAATATTTCATATCATTAATCTATAAATGATAACATTTTCAAAACGTTATATTTTGAAATCACTTCCTTTTCTATATTCATTATAGAAATGAATAAAATCGATATAAATATCGTTCACGTCAAAATGGCGCATATCTAACCAACACGGCTTTATATATTTCAATAACTTCGTTATTCTATTCAACAAATGAATTTTCTTTAACACATGAATATATTTTTATTCAACACATGAATATATATTTCATTCAACACATGAATCTTTATTCTATTCAACACATGGATTTTCTTTTATATTCAACACATGAATTTTCTTTCTATTCAACACATGAATTTTCCAAATTGGAATGAGTCCCAATCAATTATCATATAATGTTAATTATATGGATCCCATACAACGCATGTATATAATAGCAACGATAAATCATCAACCATCATCCAGAGTGCACCACACAACTGCATAAGCATTAAATATCAATAATTAACGCTTACACAGTCTGTCAATCCGTCGATTGACATACAACTAAACAATCAGGATTAGTGTACGTAAAATATCATCCCAATACCCATGTGGGGTTTCAAATCAACAAACACAGATTTTTATTTGTGTAGTCGGGCGATGTGTAAAATTTATCATCCCAATCAATATCAGTCAAATCAGTGTATATAAACAAATCGTCCGATTTGTTTATAAATGTTTATTTTATATACACGTTAAAAATTATATTTTTAACTATAAAATATTTTCCACTATAAAATATTTTATTTCATTCCACATCACACAATCAAATTTCACAACACAGAAATCAAACAAAGAAGTCATCCATGGTCTGTGGACAACGGGTGTCAGGTGCTGCTAAGCACTGTCTGCATCCTAGTATATATTTCAACTAGAAATCAAAATAAAAGTGAGGAGTTCTCACCATTGGGTTCCACTTCGCCATTACATTTCTGAACATCTGATCGATTTGATTTGCCCGAAATTCCTACGTCATCCTTTTCACGCTGTTCATATTAAAAACCACATTTTTAATATGATGTTCTATATATTAAAAATCATATTTTTAATACTATACCAATATAAAAAGCATATTTTTATTCTTTCTATAATATAAAAATCATATTTTTATTCTTTCTATACTATAAAAATCATATTTTTATTCTTTCTATAATATAAAAATCATATTTTTAATGGCTATTTAAACAAATAAAAATCACGCCTTTCTCATGATAAAAATCTCACCTTTATCTTTACAAAAATCTCACCTTCTTGAACTAAAAATCGAATCTTTCTCCTTGCTAATTTTCTAAACAAAACCCTTTACGTATAAAAATCCTATCTCTTAACTTATAAGAATTCAGTCTTTTCACTATAGAAAAATATATTCTTTTAATGTATAAACACTTCATCTTTTTATTGCGCTATATATATAAAAACTGATTTTACTTTATACTAAAAAAACTGATTTTAATTTATGCTAAAAACTGATTTTTTAATTTATAAATCAATTACTTAGAAAACAAATAAAAATAAATAAAAACTTACAATCTTTAGTGTTTCTTGACGGTGGAGGGTGCTCCATCGGAGGCGGGACTGTTAGAAGTGGGCGACGGCCATCGGGGGGGCGGTGGTCTCCAGCGCGGTGGCATACGATTTTGGGCTCGCGGTTTTTGGTCTTACCGTCAGGGGAGGGTGATTGGAGGCGAGGTGGAGGAGAAGGGGGTGCGGCGAGGTGGGGGGCTGCCAACGACGGCTCGCAAGCGATGGTCGGGGGTGGGGGGAGGCGACGTGGGATTAGGGATGAACGATTGGGGGAGGGAGGCGTTTATGGTTTTTTATTTTTATCTTTTTCACGTTGACTTATGGGGAGAGAGGGAGGTGAGGGAGGGTTATAATTATATTTAATTATTTAATTAAATTTCAAAAAGTAACTTTTTCGTTCGATCTCTAAATCGAACCCGACGACTGTCGCCCCTAGCTAATTACCCCCATTCCGAACACAATGGGATATGTTTCATGAGCCAACTCAATCGTTTCGATCAGTTTTCATTTAAATTAACATTTAAATCATTATATTGAATTTTGAACGCACATTTCAATTTACTGGGGTCACATACTAACTCAAAAATTTCCCCAAAAATATTTTCTAGCTTCGTATTGACGATACGTTCCTAACGAAACTAATTTCATCCAATTCCAAGACCGTTAGAAAAATGGCAATTTTCCAGTCGATTAAAATCAACAGAAACTGGTCAAACGCGTTTTCCTTTGCCACGCTCACATATTGATTCGGAAAATTACGAATTTTGAAACCTAGCAATAACTTGACATCACGGATCCAACAAAAGTGGTTTCGTCGAAAACTGAAGTCGTTTGCAAAATTTCCGTTTTTAAGGGCTAGAATTCCATAGCGACTATTCTGAATTTTCAACTGGGCATAACTTTTTATTCCCGCTATGAAATTTCAATTTTTTGGATTCTTTGGAAAGATATTCTCAAATAGATTCAAATATTTTTGGTTTCACTAAAATCCGGTTTATTTTGAATCCTTTACATTCATTTGAACTTTGAAATCGAATTTTCAAACTACCGCGCCATTTTCAATTCCTTTTATAATTATAAACAATTATTTATATACTAACGACGATTCAAATAAATATATACGTTCTAATTCTATTCAAAATAAATTTTTCGTCGGTATTATTTAAAATAATTCATTTTAAATAACCAAAATTCACTTAAATTGCCAAAATAAAAATTTTAAATTGGGTTGGATTTCTGGGTTATTACAATTTGTAGTTTGGTAGGTTTCATTTGTTAAAACGAAATGGGATTTTCAGTGATTTTGGACAGTTGAAAACTTCTAAATTATTATAGAACTTGAAGTTAAGTGTTTGTGAAAATATAAAGTTGAGTTTATATAACACTTGAATTATTAAGGTAGCAAGTTAGAATAAATTCAAAATTTGACTAACATACTTAACAAATTTGATGTTTGGATATACTCATATAATGGATTAGAGTATTATATGTGTACGAACTTAAGTTATACAGTGTTTAATAACTTGAAGTAAATTTTTATGAAATGATTCATAGTGGTTTTAGCGTTAATAAAGAAATACTAAGTGATAATTGAACGTCGAAAAAAGAGGAAGGATATTAGAATAAAATGACATACTATACTTATAGAAGAATTAATAAAGGATATTGGTTGTTAAGAAACCAACAAAATAAAATACGTGAGTTGTGCGTAGATCGTTTTATTCGCATAGTGATCTTGGTATAGGTTCGAGTATAGGATTTTGAAGGTGATTTACATCGGTCCGAACAAGGATTCTTCACTAGACTTTTGACACTGAATACTTGATATGGATCTTTGATATGATCCAGAAGTCTTAGATCATAGTCTATCGCTATGTAAGGAAGATGAAAGTTTCTGGCCAAGGAACTAGATCGGAGTACGCACTAGAGATGTCAAATTTGGTATACTAGTTCAGAAGAGAAGTTTTGTGATCGGGAAAGTGATATGATCAAATAACGTGTATGGATGGTTTATATGCATTGTACGGGATTTAGCGCAAACGGAAATTTTAGGAAATGACTCTTCGATTTGATATGAGATATTGTGAATCATCGATTGAGTAATCCCTAAGGCTGTTGAGCGTATGGCACACTTAGTAGATTATTTATCATCCTTGTGCGACGAGGGGGTTTGAACTTGATCAAGCCATGATCTTTGTTTGCTAATAGTAAGATACTGTTAATTATCGATATTTATAGTTTCTTCGGTTGCTTGTGTTGCAATTTCGGGAACGAAATATTTTAAGTGGGGGAGAATGTAAAGACCTGAAAAATTGAACACTTAATCTCCAAATATCTTAATAATTTGTAAAATTGTTAAATGTTGTAAATGTGATTTTATAACCTTGTTGAATATCTTTTTATTAATAATTAATGATCCAGGACTCATTTCAGAAAAACGCTTTCAAAAATATATTTTTGGAAAAATGTTGAAAATGTGACCGAAAATCGTTTAATCGATGAATGGGTATTTTCTCAGTAAAAGTTGTTGAAAATTTCAGTGAATGTCTAATTAATCATTAGAGAAGTAATTAGCAAATAAAAATATTTTTCATATTTATGCCTGACTATTTTAATGATGTCATCATTTTAAAAAATGAGCATTTAAGGAAAGATTTTGTATTTTGGGTTTTTAAATATTCAAACAAGTGTTTTTGTAACACCCCACGTCCATTAATGTCACTCACAAGGGGAATGCATTAACTTCCATGGAGCGTATTTAGTGTTTAGAACAGAATATTACAAGACAGATACAAATAATGGTACCTGAAAATCTTAAAACAACTTTTGTTGCAGCGGAGAAATAGTTTGATTACAACAACTTCATAAACCAAGTACACTTAATATCCATCTTGACAAATTGTTTCAGAGTACATAAAGTAAAAAGCATAACCCGAAACACAAGTAGCCATAAAAGAGATGAGCTGAACTTTACTTTCAGCAATCCAAGCACTTCCAAAAGAGAGAGAAAGAGATCCAAGATCAAGCTCCACTAGTACTAGTCCCACCCTGAGAACCTAAGGGGGGGAGGAAGGAAGAAAAGAGGCGAAAACATGGGGGTCAGACATAAAGTCTGGCGAGTATAATAACTTTAACAATATAATTATTAAAGTAGCTAGGATAAGGCATAAACTGGTAGGATAAGGTATGACCATGAAACAAGTGGGCATGACAAAGCAAATAAGAGGAATATTCTGGCGTTAATCTCGTTCCTAATCACTATAGGATAATTACTATACTGCACCACCACTAGTCACCCTAAAGTTGATCCCGCCTACAGAACTTAATAATGATAACGGTAGTTTCGTGTACCACTAGCTGCCTTCATAGGTGTCGTCTGCCCCTATCTTCACTAGTTGTACCCACTACCCCCATGTGATTGGCTCCCTAACTCGTAGATACCCGTGCTAGTCCCACATGGGGTGTATCACTCCCCAAAGTGGCAGCCCGATACCACTAGCAATGCACGGCTTATATCTACACAATGCAACAACGTCTTACCTACCAGCTCGGGCCCACGCACGCACATGACCCCGTTGGACTTGCGTTGCCACCGCTAATCTGTTTTGACCTCTAACAATCAAATCCAGTAAGCGTGTCCCGTCCTCGACTTGGGTCGAGCCCACAAAGATACTTACTGGGTTACTGGTTTGAAAAGGCCCCTCATGCATGACACAAGCTTTCCACCTATGCTTGGTCCCCACTAAGGTTTCCCCACTTAACCCCATTCTTATTCATGTCTTCTTACATGTTTCAACTTGGTTAAGTGCATCTAATCGTATTTCACATGCCACCCAAGGCACCCACTTAATCCCCCATGTCCCACCACATGTTTATCTGGTTAAGTGTTACTTAATTCATTAGAACCGTAACCTTGTAAAGACCTCTCATATTAGACTGACATTTGCGGTTGCTGGATTTGCCGGGCGGGTCCGAGCAGTCTTATACAGCAAACGAGCCTAACCTTGTGTCTTTACAATTGTTACGCATTTAATTCGTGCCTTTGACCTCTCACATTAGACTGGCATTTGTGGCTGCTGGATTTGTCGGGCGGGTCCGGGAAGTCTTACACCACAAATGAGTCTAACCTCGTGTCTTAGGCAGTTAATTATTACACATCTTTATTTAACCCCAAATTGGATTAATATCCCTATTCAAATTTGCCAATAAATTCCAAATTTATTTATGTCCATAATTGTCTCTTAAAATTATGTCCATAAATACCAATTATGCCAATTAAAGCCTCAAATTAACTATATGCCCTTTTAAGGCCATTTTATGCCAATTCACAATTTATGTATATTCAATATTTTCCCATCGTCCCCACGATATTCATACGTTTTGATATGACATATGTTAGACTTGCAATAGTCTAACTTATAAAAAGAAAAGCAACATCACAACTTGCATAACACATGAAATAGATCTAAGAATCATGACATAAGTTTACATGCCAATAACTTGCACATGAATTTCATTCAAACTAGCATATGATACAAAACTAGTATAGGCAATGGGTATAAAATTGTATAACTTATGTACTGCCATGGAACTAAATATAGATCTAAACATAAAGATGTGAACTTGCATATGGATCTAAACATAAAGGTGTGAAATTGCATATAGATCTAAACATAAAGGTGTGAACTTGCATATGGATCTAAACATAAAGATGTGAACATGCATATAGATCTAAACATAAAGATGTAAACTTGCATATGGATCTAAACATGTAGATTATTATCACATAAACTAGCATATGCATATACATGTTTCACATATATTTTAACAACCCAAACTTGCATAAGATTCATATAAGAACATATGATCCAAACTTGCATAAGATTCATATAAGAACTATCATAGATTCAACTTGCATAAGATTCACATAAGAACGAACATATGATTCAACATCACAAACATGCATATAATTTACATCACATGATTCGAAATCATATTCTTATAATCCCAATTATAACTTATCATAATTAAATTAATTAATTAATTTGTGAAAGCTATCATACTCACAAATAAAAGAATAGTCTTGTCTTTCTGGGATCTGTATTCTGAAACTGAATTGGTCGCCTTTGATGTAGACTAATCGTTATCCTAATCTTAGCTTTGATTTGATTTTGATTCAAGCTTCTATCTTGCTTTAGGGTTGAAAGTGTATGGCGGCTACTCTAGGTTCTCCATTGATGGCATGGCGGCTCTTGGTATGAATTTGTGTGATTAGGGTTGAGGGTTTAGGAGTGTTTTTATAGAAGACTAATTAATTAAGAGCCTTCAGATTAACCTAGAATCAATCAAGACCATCCAGTCAAGATAGAATGACACCTCAACCCTAATGACTCAGCAACAAGTCAGAAAAGCATCATCTTTCAGATCTGCCCGGGGGGCAGGTCGACTCCCAGGTCAACCCCCAGGTCGACCCCCTGGTCGACCTGGCCTTTGGGCGGGAACTTTCTGCCCAGCCCGCTTCCTTGTTTTGAATTTGAATTTCAGATTTGAGCTGTTTTTAATTTATTTAAATTCTGAAACTTCTGAAGGCCATAACTTCTTCATACGAAGTCCAATTCACACAAACTCGGACTCTATCTCAAGAAGAATTCCGACACGAACGCAATGACGTAACCCGTTTCCCTTAATTCCCATATTTGAAATTAAGTATTCTTGAATTTGTTAACTTTAATATTCAAAATTACGGAGTGTTACATTCTCCCCTCCTTAAAGGATTTCGCACCCGAAATCTCCAAGTTAAGGAGAGTGCATACCCTAACATCCAATCATCCATCTACTCAACCATCAAACACAGGCATCCATTGTTCTTACAAAATTTCTAATGTTGTATGAACATATGCAAGAAGTGTGTGTATATGTTCCTTATCTAATGCAAAATCAGGTGGTCTACTGATTCAGTTGACCTTCTTAATGCAAATCATGATGTGCCATGCGTCCATTATGTATGCAAAAGAATCCTATCGAGACATATTATTTCTATATATGTGCACAACCATTCATCAAAATGCAGCATCCGTATGATAACACAACCATTATACATCCATTAATTTAGATATGCACACACATTTATATGCAACATGAGGGTGATTGAGCCGATCTAGTTCCTAAGGTGTGTGTACATGCATCCACGTGCAACCACTAGCAACCACTCGCATCCATTTGCATCCATCAAACATAACACGTCTCAAACACATGTTTGCAACCGTAGGGTTCTTCCTAACTAAAGATCGAAGATGTCATCGCAAAGATAATACTAAAAGATAGGACAAGTATCAACAAAGCGGTAGAAAAAGGAGAAAATAAAACATACGCTCAAAAAGGAGAGGGTACAACGTAGGCATCTTATCTTTCATTTCCCAAGTCGCGTCTCTTTGATCATCTCCCCATTGCACTTTGACCAACTTGACCTCTTTGTTGCGAAGCTTTTTGACCTCCGATTCGAGGATGTGTGTAGGAGCTCGTCTGATCGTGGCATTGCGCTCTACTTCCACTTCTTTGAGCGTGCTCGGCTCTACCACTTCCGCCGTATCATGTAAACACTTACGCAAATGCGAAACGTGAAACACGTCATGAACACCACTGAGCTTCTCTGGTAACTTTACTCTATACGCCATCTGCCCAATCCTCTCCGTAATTGGAAAGGGTCCTACGAACCTCGGTGCTAACTTCCCTATTGATCGAAAATGAACTACGTTTCTCAACGGTGACACCTTAACAAAAACCATATCCCCAACATTGAACTCAAGATCGGTTCGTCTCTTATCAGCATATGACTTCTGTCGGTCCTGCGTTGTCTTCATTCGCCATCGAATCAGGTCTATCTTCTCCGAAGTCTCCCTAATCATGTCCAGTCCAAGCAAAACTTTATCCATGGATTCCCACCAACATGTAGGTGATCGGCACGGTCGTCCATAAAGAGCCTCAAAAGTTGCCATGCCAATGCTAGCCTAAAGACAATTATTATAGGCGAACTCCACTAGTGGAAGGTGTTCTTCCCATGTTCCTCCAAAGTTTAGGATGCATAGCCTCAGAAGGTCTTCTAGAATCCTATTTACTCTCTCGGTCTGGCCGTTCGTCTGAGGGTGATAAGCGGTACTTAAGCACAATTGTTTTCCAACCGCCTCTTGTAAGCTTTTCCAAAATTCGCTTGTGAAAATAGGATCTCTATCCCTCACAATGCTAGAGGGTATGCTGTGCAAACGAACTATCTCTCGAAGGTAAACAGATGCTAACCATGCGGCGGTCCTTCTACTTTTAACAGGAATAAAATGGGCACTTTTGGTAAGTCTGTTTACAATTACCCAAATTACCGTATTACCTTTCCTTGATCTTGGTAACCCATCTACAAAATCCATGGAAACACTTTCCCATTTCCAAAGCGGAGTCTCTAAAAGGCGGAGCAAACCTCCGGGCTTCTTTTGCTCCGCCTTGACTTGCTGGCACACTAAGCATCTAGAAACGAACTCAGCCACATCCTTTTCCATTCCGTCCCAAAAGAAAACTTGCTTCATATCCCTATACATCTTATCACCACCGGGATATATGGTCATCTTAGAGCGATGTGAGTCTTCAAGAATTGCCTTCTTCAAACTCTCGTCTTGTGGTATGCAAAGTCTCCCATCTCTA
Source organism: Allium sativum (assembly GCA_030737875.1). NCBI lineage: Eukaryota > Viridiplantae > Streptophyta > Magnoliopsida > Asparagales > Amaryllidaceae > Allium > Allium sativum. The sequence continues at coordinate 245,625,620 of CM060923.1, forward strand.
CGTAGCCAGCCTCTCCCATTTATAGCATATCTATCAAGATGACTCGAGGACTCCCCTCCTGTAAGCTTGCCTACTATCTCAACCAACTGTGGGTCATTTCGCTGTGCCTCTCCAACTCGACCCAAAAGTGTAGGTTGCACCTCTAACGATGCCAACAATCCGGGTACATAATCGACAGAGGGTATGAAGTCAAAAGTAGATATATACTCCAAACTCTGCCGCTCTATGAACAAAGGACTCAAAGTTAACTTCTTTTTACTTAAGGCGTCGGCTACAACATTACCCTTGTCGGGGGTATATGCGATCTCAAAATCGTAGGATGCCAAAAACTCCATCCACCTCTGTTGTCTCAAGTTTATGTCCTTCTGAGAGAATAAGTACTTCAGCGACTTATGGTCTGTATACAACTCAAACCTCTTGCCAAGAAAATAATGACGCCATGACTTAAGTGCAAAAACTATGGCGCCAACTCTAAGTCGTGGGTAGGGTAATTTTTCTCGTGGGCTTTCAACTGTCTTCCACCACAGCATATCAGCCTTCCCTCTTGCATTAAAACTGCGCCAATCCCTGTCCTGCAAGCATCGGTATATACAGTGAATGGCTTACTCCATCCGGTAAAACTAAAACTGGAGCTGCCGTCAAAGCCCTCTTCAGATGTTGGAAAGCATCGTCACAGTCAACGTCCCAAGTAAAAGTCAAGTTCTTCTTTGTTAACTGAGTGAGTGGGGCTAGTTTCTTCGCGAAGTCCTTAATGAACTTCCTATAATAACCAGCCAGCCCTAAAAAGCTTCTTACTTCTGTTGCGTTCTTAGGAGTTTTCCAATCTTGGATTGCCACTGCCTTTGTGGGATCTATAGTTATCCCTTCCTTAGAGACCATATGTCCTAAGAACCTCACTTTTTTTCTCCAAAAATGGCACTTGGAGAACTTAACTTTAAGTTGATGCGCTCGTAGGGTCTCTAAGACTTCCCCAAGATGTAGGGCATGCTCTACTTCATTTTTAGAGAAAATCAGAAAATCGTCTACAAAGACTACCACAAACTTGTTTAGAAACTCCCTAAACACCCAACTCATTAAGTCAACAAAGTACGCGGGTGCATTCGTCAAACCAAAAGGCATGACGAGCCACTCAGAGAATCCGTCAGGAGTTCTTAATGCAGTCATATCGATGCTATCTTCAGCCACCCTTAGCTGATGAAACCCTGTAGCTAAATCCAGCCGCGAGAAAACCAAAGCACCCACCAACTGATCGAATAAATCATCTATCCTCGGTAATGGGTGTCTGTTCTTCTTTGTTAGCTTATTCAGCTCTCTATAGTCCACACACAATCTAAGTGAACCATCAGCTTTCGTAGCAAAAACGACTGGAGCACCCCACTCCGAAATACTTCTTCTTATGAACCCCTTCTCAAGCAATTCTTTCACTTTCTTACTGAGTTCTCTTCTCTCTCTCGGAGCCATGTGGCGCACTGGTAATGCAACTTGCTTTGCATTATCTACTAAGTATATTCGAAAGTCTATCTCACGCCTCGGGGGTAAACCTCGAACCTCATCGAAGATGTCACTGTATTCACGGACCACACGAACATATTTCAAATCATCATTGGATGCATCATTGGATGCGTCAAGGGATTCTAGGTAGCTAAGCATTACCGGACCTCTAGGGTCACAAGAAATATCAAGGGTCTTTCCACAACGAGTCAACAATCTAACTACCCTTCTTTCACAATCTAGGATGGCAACGTATCTAGCTAGCCAATCCATACCTAGAATCAAGCTGTAGCCCATGAAGCCAAGAACGAAGGCGTTGCATTCAAACCCAACGCCCAAGATAGACACTCTCAAATCCCGACAAATCATAGAAAGATGAGCCGAACCACCAATAGAATTTTAGACTACTATGGGATCCGTAACTATACTAGTATTTAGGTGCAGTGTTTCAACTAACAAAGCAGATACAAACGAGTGTGAAGCGCCAGAGTCAAATAAAGTAAGAACAGGATGATCAAACAGAAAAACTAAACTTTCAATGGAAATGTTTCTACCTCTCTCCAGTCCTAGTGCCATGAGAGCCTGAATTTGCCCTTTTGCCTGCCCTGGTGCCTTGAGAGCCTGAAGCTGCCCTCCAGAAGTGGACCATGTTCTTTTCCCTTGCCCCTGTTTCCTGGGCAGTCTTTAACTAGATGTCCTACCTCTCCACTGTGGAAACAACCAGTCTTCTTCTTTTTCCTACAGTCCTTGCTCAGATGGCCTGGTGTCCCACAATTAAAGCACTTTTTCTTTCCCTTGCTATTATTGTTCTTCCCACCTTTCTTGTTTTGCTGTTGTGGTTTCTTTTGGTCCCTTTTCTTTTCCGGTGCCTTATTAGCATTAGCACCTTTCTCTTCCTCATGCATAAGCGCCATGTCAAACAGTTTATCAAAGGTAGCCCCTATAGGAATGTGGGTCATAGCTAACCCATGTAGCAGCTCATTCAAACCTTTAACGAACCTCAGGGCCTTCTTCTCAGGTGTGTTTACCAATTCAAAGCCAAATCTCGCCAACTGATTGAACTTTTTGACGTATTCCTTTACTGATAAATGCCCTTGCTTCAATGCTAAGAACCTTTCCATATATAAATTCTCTTCTGCTCGTGAGAGAAACTTCATATCGAACCTACGCCTGAAATCCATCCATGTCTCCACTGCACGTTCTCTATTCGTGACCTCCCACCAAAACGAGGCTTCGTCTTTCATTAGCCAAGCAACTAATTGGACTTTTTTCCATCTTCTACCTCGAAAATATTAAATAGATCTTCCACCTCCTTAAGCCAATTTCGAGCTTCCACAAACGTCTCTGATCCGTGAAAAGGTTTCCCGCCCATTGCCCTAAAATCTTTGCATATCTTTGAAAAAGTATCAACGCGAGGCGGGGGAGGAGGAGGAGCGACTGCAGCTGGGGAAGGAGGAACATTTTCTGGGCCTGCGGCATTGGCCCTAGCCTCCAGATACCTTCTAAACCAGCTTGGTATCGGTATGCCCTCTGGTATTTCCGGTGCCCCAGACATGCTGAAAAGAAAAAGGAAAGGGATTCAAAACGGAGAATCGAAAGAAAGATATATGGCTCCTGGGGGTTATGTTTCTAAAACAAACTTTTCTCTTGAAAATACTTTCCTTAAAAAATATTTTTGAAAGTATTTCTTTATAAAATGCTTTTTGAAAAACAGTTTTTCAAAATTTATATATGTTCTGGTAACCTTTAGCTCTGATACCACGTGTAACACCCCACATCCATTAATTTCACTCACATGGGGAATGCGTTAACTTCCATGGAGTGTACTTAATGTATAGAACAGAATATAACAAGACAAATACAAATATTGGTACTTGAAAATTTTAAAACAACTTTTATTGTAGCGGAGAAATAGCTTGATTACAACAACTTCATAAACCAAGTAAACTTAATATCCATCTTGACAAATTGTTTTAGAGTACATAAAGTAAAAAAGCATAACCCCAAACACAAGTAGCCATAAAAGAGATGAGCTGAACTTTACTTTCAGCAATCCAAGCACTTCCAAAAGAGAGAGAAAGAGATCCAAGATCAAGCTCCACTAGTACTAGTCCCACCTCGATTAGTATATAGACCAAAATATAACAAGACAGATACAAATAATGGTACTTGAAAATTTTAAAACAACTTTTATTGTAGCGGAGAAATAGTTTGATTACAACAACTTCATAAACCAAGTACACTTAATAGCCATCTTGACAAATTGTTTCACAATACATAAAGTAAAAAAGCATAACCACAAACACAAGTAGCCATAAAAGAGATGAGTTGAACTTTACTTTCAGCAATCCAAGCACTTCCAAAAGAGAGGGAAAGAGATCCAAGATCAAGCTCCACTAGTACTAGTCCCACCCTGAGAACCTGTGGGGGGGGGAGGAAGAAAAGAGGCGAAAACAAGGGGGTCGGACATAAAGTCTGGCGAGTATAATAACTTTAACTATATAATTATTAAAGTAACTAGGATAAGGCATAAACTGGTAAGATAAGGTATGACCATGAAACAAGTGGGCATGACAAAGCAAATAAGAGGAATATTCTGGCGTTAATCTCTTTCCTAATCACTATATGATAATTACTATACTGCACCACCAATAGTCACCCTAAAAGTTGATCCCGCCTATAGAACTTAATAATGATAATGGTAGTTTCGTGTACCCCTAGCTACCTTCATAGGTGCCGTCTGCCCCTATCTCCACTAGCTGTACCCACTACCCCCATGCAATCGGCTCCCTAACTCATAGATACCCGTGCTAGTCCCAGATTGGGGTGTATCACTCCCCAAAGTGGCAACTCGATACCACTAGCAATGCACGGCTTATATCTACACAATGCAACAATGTCTTACCTACCAGCTCGGGCCCACGCACGCACATGACCCCGTTGGACTTGCGTTGCCACCGCTAATCCGTTTTGACCTCTAACAATCAAATCCATTAAGCGTGTCCCGTCCTTGACTTGGGTCGAGCTCACAAAGATACTTAATGGGTTACTGGTTTGAAAAGGGCCCCCATGCATGACACAAGCTTTCCACCTATGCTTGGTCCCCACTAAGGTTCCCCCACATAACCCCATTCTTATTCATGTCTTCTTACATGTTTCAACTTGGTTAAGTGCATCTAATCGTATTTCACATGCCACCCAAGGCACCCACTTAACCCCCATGTCCCACCACATGTTTATCTGGTTAATTGTTACTTAATTCATTAGAACCATAACCTTGTAAAGACCTCTCATATTAGACTGACATTTGCGGTTGCTGGATTTGTCGGGCGGGTCCGGGCAGTCTTATACGACAAACGAGCCTAACCTTGTGTCTTTACAATTGTTACGCATTTAATTCGTGCCTTTGACCTCTCACATTAGACTGGCATTTGTGGCTGCTGGATTTGTCAGGCGGGTCCGGGCAGTCTTACACCACAAACGAGTCTAACCTCGTGTCTGAGTTAGTTAATTATTACATATCTTTATTTAACCCCAAATTGGATTAATATCACTATTCAAATTTGTCAATAAATTCCAAATTTATTTATGTCCATAATTGTCTCTTAAAATTATGTCCATAAATACCAATTATGCCAATTAAAGCCTCAAATTAATTATATGCCCGTTTAAGGCCATTTTATGCCAATTCACAATTTATCTATAATCAATATTTTCCCATCGTCCCCACGATATTCGTACGTTTTGATATGACATATGTTAGACTCGCAATAGTCTAACTTATAAAAAGAAAAGAAACATCACAACTTGCATAACACATGAAATAGATCTAAGAATCATGACATAAGTTTACATAGCCAATAACTTGCACATGAATTTCACTCAAACTAGCATATGATACAAAACTAGCATAGGCAATGGGTATAAACTTGCATAACTTATGTAATGCCATGGATCTAAATATAGATCTAAACATAAAGATGTGAACTTGCATATGGATCTAAACATAAAGGTGTGAACTTGCATATAGGTATAAACATAAAGGTGTGAACTTGCATATGGATCTAAACATAAAGATGTGAACTTGCATATAGATCTAAACATAAAGATGTAAACTTGCATATGGATCTAAACATGTAGATTAATGTCACATAAACTAGCATATGCATATAAATGTTTCACATATATTTTAGCACCCAAACTTGCATAAGATACATATGATCCAAACTTGCATAAGATTCATATAAGAACTATCATATGATTCAACTTGCATAAGGTTCACATAAGAACGAACATATGATTCAACATCACAAACATGCATATAATTTACATCACATGATTCAACATCATATTCTAATTATCCCAATTATAACTTATCATAATTAAATTAATTAATTATTTTGTGAAAGCTATCATACTCACAAATAAAAAGAATAGTCTTGTCTTTCTGGGATCTGTATTTTGAAACTGAATTGCTCGCCTTTGATGTAGACTAATCGTTATCCTAATCTTAGCTTTGATTTGATTTTGATTCAAGCTTCTATCTTGCTTTAGGGTTGAAGGTGTATGGCGGCTAGTCTAGGTTCACCATTGGCAGCATGACGGCTCTTGGTATGAATTTGTGTGATTAGGGTTGAGGGTTTAGGAGTGTTGTTATAGAAGATTAATTAATTAAGAGCCGTCAGATTAACCTAGAATCAATCAAGACCATCCAGTCAAGATAGAATGATAACTCAGCCCTTATGACTCAACATCAAGTCAGAAAAGCATCATCTTTCAGATCTGCCCGAGGGGCAGGTCGACACCCAGGTCGACCCCCTGGTCGACCTGTAGGGTAGTTCGACCCCCAGGTCGGCCCCCTGGTCGACCTGGCCCTTGGGCAGGAATTTTCCCGCCCATTCCGCTTCCTTGTTTTGAATTTGAATTTCAGATTCGAGCTGTTTTTAATTTATTTAAATTCTGAAACTTCTGAAGGCCATAACTTCTTCATACGAAGTTCAATTCACACAAACTCGGACTCTATCTCAAGAAGAACTCCGAGACGAACGCAATGGCGCAACCCATTTCCCTTAATTCCCACATTTGAAAATAAGTATTCTTTAATTTGTTAACTTTAATATTCAAGATTACGGGGTGTTACAGTTTTAAGATTTAATATGCTTATTTTAATTATTTAAATAAGATAAGGAATTCATTTCCAAGTTTTGTTTACTTAAATAAATAATTTGATAAAGGATTAAAAATGTGACCGAGGTTCAATTTCCAGTTTTACAACAATCATTGAACGAAAATTGTTTTAGACCGTTGTAATGTTGATTTTACATTTATACACATGTGTATACATAAGTATACAAGTATAAATATATTCATAAATAGTCACATCAAGAGTTTAGAAAATATCCTATGTGTATGCATATAAGTTCTTTATATGTATATAAATGAATGCTTACTTCTTAAGTCTTGAAAAGCAAACTTACCATCACCTTACACACCCTTCACTTCACCTTACACACCCATCCCAACTCTCATTAATGCGTTAGGGTTTTAAGGGCATTTTGGTCTTTTCCCATTCACATTCCAAAGGCTATATAAAGGGAGGCATACCCTTAAGAATATGGACACCATTTCTTTTCTTCTTCTTCTTCTTAAGCTATATTAATGGCTTCTTCTTGAGTAATGGTGGTGGTGGAAGAGGAAGCAAGGAAAAGCAAGTGAAAGCAAGGAAAAGAAGGAAAGAAAGGAGGTTACTGGTTTGGATCTTGGTTCTTATTCTTGGAGCTAGGATTTGCTAAGGATTAAGGTGAGTTAACTCACTTCTTTGGATAGAAATATACAACCCATTTGCTTGTGTTTAACTATACTTAAAGTTGCTTTAGTGTTAGTAACTTATGTTAAAAATGTTAACTTGATTCTTACTTTAAAAGTAAGTGACATATGTGATCCATGTTAATGGATTGGAATGGACTTGAATGACTTGGACTTGAATGGTTCTTTAGTGACATCCTTAGTGATTTCTTATCATGTTAAAATGGTTCTTTAACTTGTATGTTAAATTGAATTAAGTACAAAAGTGTTTGAAGCTAGAATAGTCATATAAGTGCACTTCCTAATTACTTGTTTATTGAATATCATGATTACTATGCTTAATTCTAATAAGTCGACGAGTAAGCTTATCTACCAATGCTCTAACTTACTTGGCCTCACTCTTGACCGAGGGATAGTTAAGTTGATAATGTCGGAAACGAGTTAAGTGTTCGAAGTGTGATTTCTATAAGCATGAAATGTTTTTGGGTTTGTCGTGACAATGTGTTAATTACATTCGTCTTTAACCCTCTCAGATTATATCATCGAAGTAAATATAATTGGTTCTTTAAAAAAGTTTAAAGATAATTATTAAATATTTGTATTGGGTTTGTTGTAAAGAGTGTTTTAGCAACACTTGTTTTGAAACCCTTGGAATATATTGTTAAATGTTTTTGAGTATACTTAGATCTTTAATAAATGATTTTAAAGATAGAAACAAGTATAGAAATCTTTCAGGGTAAAGATATTGAATAAGATGTTTAACTTATAAAAGAGAAGAGGTTCTTATTAAACAATGGTTTTAACCTCTTTGATTATATTTTAAGAAATCTTAGAATTTTATTATATTTTAAGAAATCTTAGAAATGTAGTACGGATATACTTATGCCGGAGGGTTAAGTATATGAATACGTTTTGAAGTATAGAAGCTAAAAAAAGGAAATCTTGAAAATGAATTGTGATTATACTTATACCAGAGGGATAAGTATATTATTACCTTTTAAGCATTAAGGCTATAAAGGGATGGGGAATTGGTAGAATATATACATACACGCCTTTTATATGTATAAGTTGAATATATACACAAGTATATAAAGGGATATTAGTCGAGTATGAGTTATTGATTAATAAAATGAAGTCTTATTAGATGAATGAAATCTTATTTGACAAATGAAGTTTTATTAGTTAAAGGAAGCTTTTACAAATAAAGGAGTTTTAATTAATGAAATGTTAACTAAATGGGAGGGGATTAGGAGCCGTTTTTATGAGTTAATCATGCTTCAACTATATTATCATGCTATGCGACTTGAGAGTGATTTGGCTATTTATCATGCTTTGTAACCTTGATAGTGTCTTGAATGTTTATTCATTTGTTATGGAAATTAAGCGAGGTTGGTTTCCATATACAATCATCTATTGTATGAAATTGTAGTCGGTTAATCGACTATAGAACTTGACCTTAAACCTAGCGACTGGTTTTGAGAGACCGGGATTGGTAAGTGTTCTACTTATCGAAAACCAATTCAAAACAAGTATACGGGTTCTATGTTTTGGAAGCGGTTGTGAAGTGAAGGCTATGTGGCGAATTGAGATCTGTTGAGATGCTCGAGCATACATAGTGATTCCTTGATCTTTGAAGGAATCTATGTGTGATTCCAAGATCTATTGAGCGGTGGGATTCCACCCGGAATTCATGTTCTGTTCGAGTGATGAAGACTCGTGTGAAAGATGCCGAAAGAAACCTCGACATTTGATATGGATAAAGATAGAGTAGGCTGCGTGACCTGGGGTTTTGCTAACACACGACAGGATATATTGACTCCATATCTAGAGTATGCTTATAGATGTTGCATGTTGGGAGTTGGGTATATTTGGTTCTACGTGGTGCACAATAGTGTTTTCGTGCGTGGGCCAATCATGTTTACCTTATGGTATATTTTATCTAGAGATAGACGGTGCTGGGAAGGTGGTTTCTGATCCTTGTGTGTAATGACCCGCATTTTCAGCGATAAAATAATTAATTTATTTAATTATTTAAATTGTGAATTAAAGGATTTAATGGTCATGGAATTAAATAATGGTGAATATTTAATTAAATAATAAATTAAATAATATATTTAATTCTGAAATAGTCAGAATTGGCTGAAATGGCGATATGGTGTGAATTGGATCATCTGTGATATTTAATTTAGTTTAGAATTGAATTAGAATAACGAATATATTATTTGAACGATAGTTTGAACGTATAATTATATTATAATTGAAATCGAGCTCAAAATGGCGCTGCAGTTCGTAAATTGGCGATTCGAACTTCAAACGAATATACAGAAGCCGTTTCGAATTGGATTTCTGAAACGTTGGGAGTTGGTGAAGTATATCTTTCTAGTGGAAGAGAAAAATCGAGATTTCGTCGTGTAGATTTTGATTCACGTCCAAATCAAATTTTAGAAAAGTCGATGTAGAATTCCTTTATAATTTATAAAGGAATTATTTATATTTTAAAAAGGAATTTCAATATAAATCGAATATCGGGTTGACCCAGAAATGAATATCGAGTTAGAAATTCATATAGGAATATTCTAGAGTTGTATGGTATTCCACTATGAATATATACAATAATATAAATTTATTGATATTTAATTTAATTATATTTAAATATATTTATATATTTAAATGGGTCATTCAGAGCTTTAAAAATAGCCAGTTTTTCATACGACCTCAGAATTCGACGAAACTAATTTTGTTTGATTTGCAATGTCAAATAGTTGTTAGATTTCCAGTTTCATGATTTTTAGAATCACTGTGTGGTCGTTACGGATTTTTAGAGTGAGAAACAGTCAGTATTTCGACGGTTAAAAATGCGTTGTGTGAGCATACGAAGTCGGAATTCGATGAAACTAGTTTCGTTGGGACCATAATGTCGAACTGTAGCTGCATGTCCAGTTTGGTGATTTTTGGGTATCATAAGTGATCACAGGAATTTTTAGAGATGCATATGACAATATAAAAATAAATAAAATAAACAAAATATCTAGAGCTAGTGAACCAAATCAAGTCACATCTCACTCTTCTCGGCCACACAAGATTTTCAGCCCATTTATAAAATCAAAAACATTAAGCCGCCACCAGAGAAATGATTCCCACAACAAAACGCAAGTAAATCTCATTTCAAAGATTTTTAGAAAATCAAAACAATGGCTATAAATCCTGAAACATTGATATTCGAAGTCTGTACGCGGAGCTCTTCAATCTGACATAACCTGGTAGGGTGTGACGCCCGTTTTTGTTCGCTGGAAGTTCTCAACGCGATCTAGGGTTAGAGAAATGGGTGGATTAAAGCATCGATTGCTATTTTGGTTGTTGGTTTTGGATTGAGGAGCTTAATCTGAGTTTGTACACAGATTTTTAGCGATAACCAGAAATAAAAATGTCGATGTCTGCATCTCCACCGTGGGCTTGAGTTGTTCGACGCGGACAACAAGGGAGAGTCGAGTTGCATAAGATTGGGTGGAGGGCAGAGAGAAGTTGAAGAGATTGATAGTGGTTATGTTGTTTGATTTTTTTAGTGAAGAAACAAAGTGGTAAGGTTGAAGGAAGAATCGGGTTTTTCCATTGAAATGAGGAGCGATGGGATTTACTGGGAGGTGGAAGAAGGATTGCGGTGGGCCAACTATTTGTGATGGGCCAGTTATATATAAAGGTAAGGGCCCAAGTTTAATTAAAACCCATGTTTATTTTAATTAAAATACATATTAATTTCGAAATAGTATATCTTCCTCATACGGTATCAGAATTGGATGAAATAAGATCCGTTAGGATCGTATGGACGGGCACTACCAATGGAACTAACTGAGAGTGGAGTGGAGCTCGTTTGAATTTATGGCAAAATAAATTGTTTGATTCAAATCAAATAACAGTTTATCATTCTTTAACGATGAACTGCAAATGTGAGTAAATCTCACTAACTCTGAACAGTTTATAATTTCATGTTATATTTTTAGAACTGTTAAATATTGGCTGATTGACTGCGTGTTGACTGTTTGATTGAACTGCTAGTCAGTTAGTTGAATTTATATATTGATTTTGTTTAATAGAATATATCATATGGAACTGAAAGTGATGTTGATTTTATTGTGTAACATCTGTGATCCAGGGAAATAGGTCGGAGGAATCCAACCGGATTCCTCAACATTTATTTTACTGTTTTTCATATATTGTAATATATGATGTGATATAAATCTGTGGTTGTTATGTGTGTTTGAACGATATCGATCGGGGTTATTTGGTATTTTAAATACCATGAAAAAAATACTGGAATGTTAAAAGGGAATTTTCAAAAGTATATTTGAAAACAAAATATTTTTAAAATCCAAGGATTTTATAAATGGGAAATAGAAATAAAATCAAAAGATTTTATAAGAGAAATGAAATCAAAGAATTTTATAAAAGAAGGAAATTTATATAATCGAAGGATTTTATAAAAAGAAATATTTATTTGTTAAATAAATAGAAAATAAAGAAATATTTATTTGTTAAATAAATAGGAAAGATAAAAGAAATATTTATTTGTTAAATAAATAGAATTGAAAAGGGAATAGTTATTTGTTAAGTAAACAAATAGAAAAGGAATTAATCAAAGGAGTTAATTCAAAGGAATTAATTAAAGGAGTAATCGAATATAGTTTATTCGAATAGAATCAAAAGAGTTAACCGAATATAGTTTGTTCAAATAGAGTTAAAGGAGTAATCGAATATAGTTTATTCGAATAGAATCAAATGAGTAAACCGAATATAGTTTGTTCAAACAAAGTTAAAGGAGTAATCGAATATAGTTTATTCGAATAGAATCAAAAGAGTTAACCGAATATAGTTTGTTCAAATAGAGTTAAAGGAGTAATCGAATGTAGTTTATTCGAATGGAATCAAAAGAGTTAACCGAATATAGTTTGTTCAAATAGAGTGAAAGGAGTAATCGAATATAGTTTGTTCGAAAGAGTTAAGTCAGGAGTTAAGTGAAATGAGTTAATCGATTAGAGTTAAAAGATGAACTTACCCTGTTTCGAGATTCGAAATGTTGTTCTGTTAAGGTCTGAGAGGTAGCTATACCCCAAGTTGATTGACTGCGTTTTTAATTAAGAAATGGTTATGGTTCGAGTGTGAAGTGGTTAAGTGGATTTGGTAATTTAGTATAGTGGTTTGAGTCGTCATCGCAATATAGTTTTAACATCTGTTTAAATCCCAATTAAGAAGATTTGGAAATGTTTTCGAAATCAAAATCAGAAATGTAATCAAATAAAGAAATTAGAAACTGACTAAAGATAAGTAAGTTGACTAGTTTTCTGAGTATTGATCTGATGTTGGTTTCGGCCTTCGGGGTTTATACTCAGAGAATTGTTCTCCTACTAGTTTACAGTCAGGGACTGATAGTTGTGAAATGAGAGTGATATGTAAATAACAATGGAAATGTTTTCCAGTGTTAATAACGTATATTTTATAAACATAGAAAATAAGGAAATATGAATATATATATATATATATGATTGATGATTGACTGATAGAATTTCCATTTGGAAATGATATCGTTGTTTGCACACGTGTTTTTCTTTGATAGTTAACTCACCGACTATCGAAGTTCTTGACCATTTTAACGTTGTTAATATGGAGAGACCGGTTGGATTATTATCCAAAGAACCACTCTGTACTGGCAGTAGCGTTGTGAATCATCACATACTGAAGAAAATTGAAGACGGAGTAAAGTATAAGGGCTGTTGTATAAATCGTAGATAACAGTGCCTAAGATGGATATACTGAATAGTACCTTCGGTTCATCTTGTTACTGGATGACTTGTATGGATGAATGTCTGACAGAGTATTTCCAGAAAGGTCACATATATTGATTTCTTAAACCATACCAAGAGTGGAAGTGGAGAAGGAAACTTCTTTAGCTAACACGTAATGTATTGTTGTAGACATCAATTAGTGATTTTCGATGGATCTGACAATGTGACATTCGAAGTGAATCTGATGTGATGATGAAGTGTAACCTCAAGCCTCATCAGCCGGTAAATGACAGAAATCGGGCAGGCAGCATGGCTAAGTCGGTCGCTCCGAAGTAGGGTGTATAATCACCTGATCTAGAGTTTCATTTATTTCTAAAAATCTATTGTTGATGCTATCCCATTCAGGAAACGGTTGCTGATCCCAACCGTTGGTGATATACATTTGATACACTCAAGCGAAATGAGTGGTCGGTCATGTGTGGCCGGGTTGCAAGATGTTCTTGTTGAACCCAGTGTATTCCTTTCTAGAGGTACACTAGTGAAAGGTAGTTCCATACCTTGTCATAGTTGGAAATCCATTACCCAATACGTGCTTGCGGTTTTGATTGTATACTATATATGTAGAACGTGAGATGAAAGCGTTTCTGCTAGATTATTATTATTATTGTGGTTGATAGACATTATTATAATATCAAAAGGTTCTTGATATAAAGATATTTTGGATTCTCATAAGGGTAAAACCCATTCCGTTATACGGCGTGGTCTTATGAGATTTCGTTTAATGGCTCAAACTGTTTTTAAAATGTTTTACTCATACCAGTCACATGACTGACCCGGAGTTTATTTTGTTTGTTTCCCCTAAACTCTTGGGTGCCTAAATTTGTACGGGCAGTCAAGTAGTTGGGATTTTACAGATGCACTTGAAGAGCTGGAGTAGGAGGCTTCAGGATCATATAGCTATAGTTTATTTCCGCTGTGTTGTAATTGTTGTACTCTGATAATGTTATTGTATACATATACTGAGTTTATTTCAAGGATATGTTATCTATTATATGTTATTCATTCCGCTGTGAGGTTCGTGTTACTCTGATGTTGTGTTCTTCTTCTTCTTCTTCTTCTTCTATTCTAAGTTTCTATCTTATCTATCCTCACCCTCTAACTTCTTTCATTAATCATCCGGTATTTTTCGATGTTTGGTTAGTCATCATTGAGTTTATGGTGATAACCAAGGTCGTCAAAAATACGTCTGATAGGGGGTACTCGCTTTGCGTTAGGTGGCGAACGGGAGACTCTTACCCCTATAGATCCTGCAATATAGCGGGTTGGTCGAGTCGCGAGGCTGGCCATAAAAGCAGTTCTGAGGTATCAATGTAAGCAACAGTGGGATATTATCCTGCTGCTTGGGGGTTGAGGGATGGTTGAAAAGCCTACCGAAATCGTCGGACCATTACAGTTGGTATTAGAGATTAAGTTAAGTAATTACCTTGGCACCGTGGCGTGACTCAGTAGAGATAGGGTTAGTAATACCCTATATTGAGTTTGAGTGTATATATACGAGTGAACGTATTTGTTATTTGATATAAAAATTTGTTTTATATTGTGGAGATTTATTGGTTGAGTTGTTTATGGGTTTTGGTCGATCAGTTTGATCCACTGTATCGGTAGGAGTTTATAAACACTCGAATACGATAGGTCGACACGATATGTTTTGAAAAGAGGGTAAATTGAAATAAGTTTACCCAAGGTATATCTTGATATAAAGAAGATATATATATCAAAATTTTAATATAATGGATATATTGGTTGTTATTATAATCGAGTAAAGATTATAAATTAAATGGTTATGTGAATAACCAATCAGAATTCATATAAGTGAAACACGTGAAATGAAATGAATTAAATCAGAATTTAAACCATAAATTGAATTAAAATTCTGGAAAATTGGATAAGTGTTTGCAAATGGATTTGGATTAAAAATAAGGAAAATTTAAGATCCTGGGAGATTTTAAATTGTTTTATAAGCAGTGTGAATTATATTTTGAAATAAATTTCAAAGGTGGAAATGTCTAGAAATGGTTTTATAGTATTGAACTCACTTCGATTACTGGAAAATGGATTCTGATGATGACAGCTGCATCATCAGTATTCATTTTCGAGTTGTAAGTGACGAATTACTACCAGAGATACTATTTTGAATTTGTTTTGGGAAAGACAAGTTGTGTTGAATTTCAAAAAAAGGGAAAATTTGATTTTTGAAAAGAGTAAACTGTTTAAAAACTGCCAGGAAAAGACTGTTTGAATTAAAAACAAATTTAAATAAAAATTTATGGAAATAAATTGGATATAAATTGAAACCAATTAACTGGAAATTTAATTGGGATATAGTATATCAAGTAGAATCTGACTTTTGATTTTGAGATAGAAATTCTGAAATGATATTGGATAGGTGGGTTAGAGTTTGAAATCAAGAATTGAACTTGAGTCGAAATGGGATTTGGCTTGGTTAAAAACGAATGGTTGGGTTGGAGATAAAACTGATTTGGAATTTGATTGGAATGATACTGGTATATGATGAATTGGTAACAGGTGCAAAGGATATAATGATATGCCGACAAAAAGGTACAAGTTTATATTTCATATGGTATGAGATTTTGACGAGCCGAATTGGCAAGCCGCTTGGCTGTTTGATTTTCTTTTGGGCTGGAGACGGCCCAGAGAGGCGAGTGGTGGTTTGACGTATTGACCAATACAAAGGAGGCGCTGGCGAATTTTTTCGAAAAGTTAAGGAGTTAGAAAATTTTCAGGATTTTTGAAAATTTTCGATAATAAGAATGAATTAATATTTTAATTAAATTTAAATTGGTTCAGTGGAAACTGGAATTGAGAAGTGAACCAATAAGTTCTAACCAGTCGATAGGGTTTGTTTTCTATCTTAGCAATTTCGAGGACGAAATTATTTTAAGTAGGGAAGAATGTAATGACCCGCATTTTCAGCGATAAAATAATTAATTTATTTAATTATTTAAATTGTGAATTAAAAGATTTAATGGTCATGGAATTAAATAATGGTGAATATTTAAATTAAATAATATATTTAATTTTGAAATAATCAGAATTGGCTGAAATGGTGATATGGTGTGAACTGGATCATCTGTGACATTTAATTCAGTTTAGAATTGAATTAGTATAACGAATATATTATTTGAACGACATTTTGAATGTATAATTATATTATAATTAAAATCGAGCTCGAAATGGCGCTGTAGTTCGTAAATTGGCGATTCGAACTTCAAACGAATATATAGAAGCCGTTTCAAATCGGATTTCTGTGAAACAAGAAACGTTGGGAGCTGGTGAAGTATATCTTTCTAGTGAAAGAGAAAAATCGAGATTTCGTTGTGTAGATTTTGATTTACGTCCAAATCAAATTTTAGAAAAGTCGCTGTAGAATTCCTTTATAATTTATAAAGGAATTATTTATATTTTAAAAAGGAATTTCAATATAAATCGAATATCGGGTTGACCCAGAAGTGAATATCGAGTTAGAAATTCATATAGGAATATTTTAGAGATGTATGGTATTCCACTATGAGTATATATGATAATGTAAATTATTTTATATTTAATTTAATTATATTTAAATATATTTATATATTTAAATGGGTAATTCAGAGCTTTAAAAATATCCAGTTTTTCATACGACCTCAGAATTTGATGAAACTGATTTTGTTGGATCCGGAATGTCAAATAGTTGTTAGATTTCTAGTTTCGTGATTTTTAGAGTCTCTGTGTGGTCGTACGGATTTTTAGAGTGAGAAACAGTCAGTATTTCGACGGTTGAAAATACGTTGTGTGAGCAAACGAAGTCGGAATTCGATGATACCAGTTTCGTTGGGACCATAATGTCAAACTGTAGTTGCATGTCCAGTTTGGTGATTTTTGGGTATCATAAGTGATCACAGGAATTTTTAGAGAAGCATATGACAATATAAAAATAAATAGAATAAACAAAATATCTAAAGCTAGTGAACCAAATCAAGCCACATCTCACTCTTCTCGGCCACACAAGATTTTCAGCCCCTTTATAAAATCAAAAACATTAAGCCGCCACTAGAGTAATGATTCCCACAACAAAACGCAGGTAAATCACATTTCAAAGATTTTTAGAAAATCAAAACAATGGCTATAAATCCCGAAACATTGATATTCAAAGTCTGTACACGGAGCTCTTCAATCTGACATGACCTGGTAGGGTGCAACGCCCGTTTTTGTTCGCTGGAAGTTCTCAACGCGATCTAGGGTTAGAGAAATGGGTGGATTAAAGCATCAATTATTATTTTGGTTGTTGGTTTTGGATTGAGGAGCTTAATCTGAGTTTGTACATAGATTTTTGGTGATAACCGGAAATAAAAATGTCAATGTCTACATCTCCACCGTGGGCTTGAGCTGCTCGACGCGGACAATAAGGGAGAGTCGAGTTGCATAAGATTGGGTGGAGGGCAGAGAGAAGTTGAAGAGATTGATAATGGTTATGTTGTTTGATTTTTTTAGTGAAGAAACAAAGTGGTAAGGTTGAAGGAAGAATCGGGTTTTTCCATTGAAATGAGGAGCGACGGGATTTACTAGGAGGTGGAAGAAGGATTGCGGTTGGCCAACTATTTGTGATGGGGCGGTTATATATAAAAGTAAGGGCCCAAGTTTAATTAAAACCCATGTTTATTTTAATTAAAATATGTATTAACTTCGAAATAGTATATCTTCCTCATACGGTATCAGAATTGGACGAAACAAGATCCGTTAGGATCGTACGGACGGGAACTACCCAATGGAACTGACTGGGAGTAGAGTGGAGCTCGTTTGAATTTATGGAGAAATAAATTATTTGATTCAAATCAAATAATAGTTTATCGTTCTTTAACGATGAACTGCAAATGTGAGTAAATCTCACTAACTCTGAACAGTTTATAATGTCATGTTGTATTTTTAGAACTGTTAAATATTGGCTGATTGACTGTGTGTTGACTGTTTGATTGAACTGCTAGTCAGTTAGTTGAATTTCTATATTGATTTTTTTAATAGAATATATCAAATGGAACTGAAAGCGATGTTGATTTTATTGTGTAACATCTGTGATGCAGGGAAACAGGTCGGAGGAATCCAACCGGATTCCTCAACATTTATTTTACTATTTTTCATATATTGTAATATATGATGTGATATAAATCTGTGGTTGTTATGTGTGTTTGAACGATATCGATCGGGGTTATTTGGTATTTTAAATACCGTGAAAAAAAATACTGGAATGTTAAAAGGGAATTTTCAAAAGTATATTTGAAAAGAAAATATTTATAAAATCCAAGGATTTTATAAATGGGAAATAGAAATAAAATCAAAAGATTTTATAAGAGTAATAAAATCAAAGGATTTTATAAAAGAAGGAAATTTATATAATAGAAGGATTTTATAAAAAGAAATATTTATTTGTTAAATAAATAGAAAATAAAGAAATATTTATTTGTTAAATAAATAGGAAAGATAAAAGAAATATTTATTTGTTAAATAAATAGAATTGAAAAGGGAATAGTTATTTGTTAAGTAAACAAATAGAAAAGGAATTAATCGAAGGAGTTAATTCAAAGGAATTAATTAAAGGAGTAATCGAATATAGTTTATTCGAATAAAATCAAAAGAATTAACCGAATATAGTTTGTTCAAATAGAGTTAAAGGAGTAATCGAATATAGTTTATTCGAATTGAATCGAAAGAGTTAACTGAATATAGTTTGTTCAAATAGAGTTAAAGGAGTAATCGAATATAGTTTATTCGAATAGAATCAAAAGAGTTAACCAAATATAGTTTGTTCAAATAGAGTTAGAGGAGTAATCGAATATAGTTTATTCGAATAGAATCAAAAGAGTTAACCGAATATAGTTTGTTCAAATAGAGTTAAAGGAGTAATCGAATATAGTTTGTTTGAAGGAGTTAAGTCAGGAGTTAAGTGAAAAGAGTTAATCGATTAGAGTTAAAAGATGAACTTACCCTGTTTCGAGATTCGAAATGTCGTTCAGTTAAGGTCTGAGAGGTAGCTATATCCCAACTTGATTGATTTCGTTTTTAATTAAGAAATGGTTACGGTTCGAGTGTGAAGTGGTTAAGTGGATTTAGTAATTTAGTATAGTGGTTTGAGTCGTCATCGCAATATAGTTTTAACATCTGTTTAAATCCCTATTAAGAAAATTTGGAAATGTTTTCCAAATCAGAATCAGAAATGTAATCAAATAAAGAAATTAGAAACTGACTCAAGATTAGTAAGTTGAGTAGTTTTCTGAGTATCGATCTGATGTTGGTTTCAGCCTTCGAGGTTTATACTTAGAGAATTATTCTCCTACTAGTTTACAGTCAGGGACTGATAGTTGTGAAATGATAGTGATATGTAAATAACAATGGAAATGTTTTCCAGTGTTAATAATGTATATTTTCTAAACATAGAAAATAAGGAAATATGAATATATATATATATGATTGATGATTGACTGATACAATTTCCATTTGGAAATGATATCGTTGTTTGCACACGTGTTTTTATTTGATAGTTAACTCACCGACTATCGAAGTTTTTGACCATTTTAACGTTGTTAATATGGAGAGACCGGTTGGATTATTATCCAAAGAACCACTCCGTATTGGCAGTAGCTTTGTAAATCATCACGTACTGAAGAAAATTGAAGAATAATTAAAGTACAAGGGCTGTTGTATAAATCTTAGATAACAGTGCCTAAGATGGATATACAATAGCACCTTCGGTTCATCCTGTTCGTGGATGACTTGTATGGATGAATGTATGACAGAGTATTTCCAGAAAGGTCACGTACATTGATTTCCATCTGGAAATAATATCGTTGTTTGCACACTTGTTTTTCTTTGATGGTTAAATCACAGACTATCGAAGTTTTGACCATTTTAACGTTGTTAATATGGAGAGACCGATTGGATTATTATCCATAGAACCACTCTGTATTGGCATAAGCGTCGCAAATCATATATGCCAAAGATAATTGAAGACGGAGTAAAATGCAAGGGCTGTTGTATAAGTTTTAGATAACAGTGACTAAGATGGATATACGGAATAGTGCCTTCGGTTTGTCCAGTCCCAGGACAACTTGTATGGACGAAGGTCTGACAGAGTATATCTAATGGATCGCGTAAGTTGATCTGTTCAAACGTATTCACGTTTGGTGGCGGAGGAATTCGTTTCTCTAAGCTGTATACCCGTGTTATTTTTGAATAAGTCAATTTGTGATTTGGCGGGTATGACGATGTAACATTCTAAGTGAATGAGGATGACTTGTATGAATGAATGTCTAACAGAGTATTTCCAGAAGGGTCACATACATTGTTTTGTTCAACCGTACCAAGAGTGGAAGCGGAGAAGGAAACTTCTTTAGCTAACACGTAATGTATTGTTGTAGACATCAATTAGTGATTTTCGATGGATTTGACAATGTGACATTCGAAGTGAATCTGATGTGATGATGAAGCGTAACCTCAAGCCTCATCAACCGGTAAATGACAGAAATCGTGCAGGCAGCATGGCTAAATTGGTCGCTCCAAAGTAGGGTGTATAATCACCTGATCTAGAGTTTCATTTATTTCTAAAAATCTATTGTTGATGCTGTCCCATTCGGGAAACGGTTGTTGATCCCAACCGTTGGTGATATTCATTCGATATACTCAAGCGAAATGTGTGGTCGGTCATGTGTGGCCGGGTTGCAAGATGTTCTTGTTGAACCTAGTGTATTCCTTTCTAGAGGTACACTAGTGAAAGGTGGTTCCATACCTTTTCATAGTTGGAAATCCATTACCCAATACGTGCTTGCGGTTTTAATTGTATACTATATATGTAGAACGTGAGTTGAAAGCGTTTCTGCTAGATGATTATTATTATTGTGGCTGATAGACATTATTATAATATCAAAAGTTTCATGATATAAAGATATTTTGGATTCTCATAAGGGAAAAACCCGTTCCGTTATACGGCGTGGTCTTATGACATATCGTTTAATGGCTCAAACTGTTTTTAAACTGTTTTACTCATACCAGTCCCATGACTGACCCGGAGTTTATTTTGTTTGTTTCCCCTAAACTCTTGGGTGGCTAAATTTGTACGGGCAGTCAAGTAGTCGGGATTTTACAGATGCACTTGAAGAGCTGGAGCAGGAGGCTTCAGGATCATATGGCTATAATTTATTTCCGCTGTGTTGTAAGTGTTGTACTCTGATAATGTTATTGTATACATGTACTAAGTTTATTTCAAGGATATGTTATTCATTATATGTTATTCGTTCCGCTGTGAGGTTCATGTTACTCTGATGTTGTGTTCTTCTTCTTCTTCTTCTATTCTAAGTTTCTATCTTATCTATCCTCACCCTCTAACTTATTTCATTAATCATCCGGTATTTTTCGATGTTTGGTTAGTCATCATTGAGTTTATGGCGATAACCAAGGTCATCAAAAACCCGTGTCATTACATTGTGCATGGAGTTCGAATCCAATATGCGAACGTGCCTTATCGGTTTTGTTTGTACACTTAATAGTTGTCGAATGTAACCAATGTAACCATTCCTTCTATGTGAATTTATTTATACTCTACACCCAAGACATTATCTACTATACAACTATACTTCTCCTAATAAATGGTTGGATGTTATTCAGGGGATAACCATTATGGAAATTCGTACGGCCTCAAATTGTAATGGTATGTGTTACTTACATTGTCACATCTCTGAGATTTTGGAAAAAAATTTGAAATTTATTTTTAATATAATTTTATGGGAAAATACGTCAGAATTTAAAAATTCTATTTTTTATATCGTTGCATTGTCCTAAAACTCACATTTTGCATACGAATGAATTTGAACTCGGAACCACTTCCATTGAGTTCAAAATGTCGTGTGCGTATTTGAAAACATAAGCATCGATACCTTTGGAGTTGGAGAAATTTTGGTCTTTTTCATTGGATGTAAAACCAAAATATCACTTTTGGCATATGGACGAATTTGGACTCGAAACCACTTCCATTAAGTTCGAAACGTCGTTTACATGCTCGAAAACTATAAACTTCGATATATTTCGAGCTACAGAAAATTGGCCCTTTGGTTGGGTCTTGGTTTGGCTAAACCTAGCCCACTCCATATAACCAATTGACCCCCTCCTCTCTTCATTCATTCCAACACTTAGAGAAAAATAGAAATGGACAGCGGAATGGAAAATAGAAATTCCTAAGCTAGGTTTTGCAAATCCAAGCCCAAATCAAGGGGAAAATCAAAGAGAAAACTTGGGTAAGCTTCTCCATCTTTTTCATCTTGTTTCCTCTTCAATCTCTTATGATTTCCTAAACCTAACTCTTAGGAAATTGGGTTTTTGTGTGTATAGATTGAAGATTCATGTGTTTTGATCGAAGAGAGGTTGTCTTAGCTTGTCAAAGACTCGATTTCTTGCTTTAGCAAGCAAAGGTGAGAACTCACTCTCACCCAAATTATTTTACAGTTATTACATAATAGGTTGCAAATGGGGCTTAGTAGCTCCTGACACTATTTTTTGTACAGACCATGGTTGATTGTTTGTTTGGATTGTGATTGGGATTGATATTGTTGTATATAAAATTATTTGGATAAAACGTATATAAAAATTATCATGAAAAGAAAATAAAAATTCATTTACAAGTCGGACGGCTTGTTTATGTACGCCTATTTAACTAATATTGATTGGGACGATATATTTTACACATCGCCCAACTACACAAATAATAATCAATATTTGTTGTTTGAAAACCCCACACGGGTATTGGGATGATATTTGACATACACCGATCCCAATAATTAGTGTTATGTCAATCGATAGGTTGACAGACTGTATAAGCGTAATTTATTTATCTTAATGCTTATATAGTTGTAAAATGCACTCGGGATGTTGTATGAATTTTTAGATTGTTTATCATTATTGTTTTATACATGAGATGTATTAAATCCATATAACTGAAATTATATGGTAATTGATTGAGTCTGATTTCAGTTCAGAATTAAAGTATATTTTAAAATAATATTCAATGAATAATCAAAATGTGATTTTGTTGTCCGGTTTTGGATGGACACGAATATTGAAATGTGAAGTCGTGTTAAGTAGTTAAACGCCATTTTAACATGAACGAGATTTTCTGTCGATTTTATTCATTTTATAATGAATATCGAAAAGTGATTTCAAAATCTATTATTTGGAAAATATTATCAATTTAAATATTATAATGATATAGAATATTCAATTTTGATTTAAAATTGAAACAGAAGTTGAAATCGTTTAAAAACGAATTTATAAACGATTTATAAAACGATAAAATATTATATATATATATATATATTAGTGGCTTGAATAGAACACGCCGCGCAGCGACCGTTCGCGAATTTCGACCATTAACTTCAAATTGATGTAATGGGAGATCGGACCGTCGGATTCTCCTACAATCAAAACCGTTGAATTCGTATCGAAAAGAACTTTCCAATGAATATAAGAGATTTAAATTTGAATGGCTAGATTTGGAATTATGTCCAAATCAATTTCAGAAAAGGTCGCTAAGGATGTAGTTCGGTGGCCGTTATTGTAAACCAACTGTACGAGCGATATTAAAATTATAAAAAATATGTTAAAATTATGTGAACTCATAATATGGGTTTTGGAAAGATTTTGGATGGAAAATTCCGTATTTGAAAATATAAAAATATATTTTTATCGAAATGAACTTGTTATTAACAAGAATAATAATCCAACTATTTTTAGAAATAAATAAATTGGATTTGAAAATGGTTTTAAATAACCAGAATTTTTCGATGAATAAATTGGAATGGATTTGGAATGGAAATATTCTCCAGAATATTTTGATATGGGATTCCGTGACTATACGGATATTGTTGAGGAATTTGGAAGATATATATATCATTATTCCCAATACAATATTTGTTGATTTTAGAATTTGATACTGAATATAAGCCGATATAATTTCTATTCAGAGCCTTGTATTTGATATCAAATTGGATTTTGGGTTTGTCGTGAATGGTGCCTTTATTAACACTGTTCTTAAACCCAGTTGAGAAAAGAATAAATCTTTTATTTAAGATTTAGTGAAGATTACCAATTAATTAATATTTAATTGGAATTGAATAAAAGAATTGGATTTTGGGTTTATCGTGAATAGTGTTTTAAATAACATTTGTTCTTTAACCCAATTAACAGTGAAGAATATGATTTGGAATTTATAAATCTTTATTTTAAGATTTAATGGAAATTTTCCAAAGTAAAGGTTTCCAATTTAATATATTCAATTGGAAATGAATGGAATTCGATTTGGTAATAATCAAGATGAGCTTCTGTAAAGGAAGACCGTTACTATATATGGAATTTAAAAGGCTTTGCCATTATTCCATTTATATTATTAGTCTGATACGGTATTTATATGATTATATACTGTTATGATTTCCGTGAAGATTCCATATTAAATGGAAGATGTTTTTGGGGTTTATCGTGAACTGTGTTTTAAATAACATTTATTATTTAACCCAAGTAAAGGCAGGATTAATTTCCAGAAAGTTGTATAATCATTAAGTAATGATTTTTGAAGATTAAAATTAAGAAGAGTTTTAATAAATCTTTAATTAGATTTGAATGAATGAATAGTAATTAAATTTACCAAAACATGAGATGTGGTATAAACCAAATACACTTGGTTTTTGATATTGATTGTGATTGATTGATTGCTTGGATTGTGCTCGACCAGTTTATGAGAAGATATGCATTTACATTTAGCATTGGGTTAGGTAGAAATATTTATATGCTAACATCTTGTGAAACACTTCACGATTTGATTATGAGATGTTTAGCGATGTTATTGAGTTCATTTCAAATTTAATGAATGATTTTGAAATGATATTTTTCTTAAGTGAAAAGAAATGTATTCCCGATTTTGGACAGGGAATGTTTTGTAAAAATGTTTTATAAAGATAGAAAGGATTTCGAAGGCTAAACCCGAAATGATTTGGAAAAGTATTATGTGTTTGACATTGTAGTTTATCACATAACCGATTAGGTTCTATTGATGATATCTCTGTTTGGTGGCGGAGAATTTATTCTCTTGCTTAACACCCTTCTTTGAGACGTACGAGCTCAAAGGTTATGTGATTAATTGTGACTGATCATATGTGTGAATTGCTAAAGTAAAGTACTATAGTTTGAAAGTATTTGTGATTATTATGTTGTGAAATGATTTTCCCTACTTCGGGATATGATATGATTTAGTATGCGGCTAAAGATTCGGGTAACCCGGACGACTAAAAGTACGGGTTATATGGCGGTGTAAGTCTTCCTCGAGGGCGTGGGATGGTGCAAGTCTGTGTAGCCTGCACCATAATGGGAGGTGCACACACACACACACACACACACATATATATATATATATATATCAAGTTGGTAAGGTGCGTATCTTTTGCCTTGTATGAGGGCTGAATACCTCCCAATATTTGGTTACATACTTGTTTGTATGCATTGTAATGTTTTGGAATTCATATTTCCAAAGATTTTGGTTTGAGATCCCAAATTGAAACCAACCTTGATATAAAGGCTAGATATGTATTTCAAATAATTTGAAATAAGAATCGAGAAATAAAGTACAAAGGAATAATTTCTATAAAGAGAATTGGATTTCAAAAGTCTAAGTTTGAGTTTAAGCCTAAATGGGTAGATTGGAAAATTGCTTGTTGTGTGATGCATTGTAGATTCCATAAGTCTATTTATGGTAGTTGTTTATGCTCTGGCAATCTAGTGGAGTAAACCCGTTCCATGTCATACGGCGTGGTCCCATGATATGCCATATTTTACATGAATTAATTATAACTGTAGAGTTTCTCGTACCAGTCCCATGACTGACTCATAGTTTGCTTTTCCCTTGTAAACTCGGGTGCCCAAATTTTCCACATGGGCAATCGAGTAGTTTGTTTTGCAGATATTTATCTTGAAAAGGATTCTGAATTGAAGCTTAAAGCTATGTCCAGGGCATTGATAATCTTCCGTTGTGCATTGTATTACATTTGTTGTAAATTTATCTTCTGCTGTATAATTTTCGATGTACTTTGATATCATGTACTCTGATGTAATATTATTATGATGGTTATAAAATTATTTTGTTGTTCGTTCTGATGTGTTGTGCTCCCAAAGTTAATAATCCGAGGATTTCCAACTGTCAGAACGAGCCTTGTGGTCGATTCGAAGGGCAGGGAAATTCTGGTTGTTACAAAGTGATATCAGAGATTTAGTTAACTCAAATCTTTAGGGTACAACTTTTTAGAACATAATAAAAGACTCATCAGAGATAGGATTAGCAACATCCTATAAGAATACTCATTAGAGATAGGATCAGTAGTATCCTAGAATGAGTAGCTCATTAGAGATGGGTTAGTAATGCCCTAGAATGAGTTAAGAGTATTACGTAGACGAGAATGCGTATTTGTAATAAGGAATATATTTTAAAAACCAATTTTGAAAAGTTATATTTTAAATAATAAACTTACTTACGTCTTCGTTCCTTTACGGGGACGAAAAGTTTTTAAGTAGGGGAATGTCACATCCCTGAGATTTTGGAACAAATTTGAAATTTATTTTTGATATAATTTTATGGTAAAATATGTCAGAATTTAAAAATTCTATTTTTGAAATCATCGTGTAGTACTAAAACTCACATTTTGCATACGGATGAATTTGAACTCGAAACTACTTCCATTAAGTTCAAAATGTCATGTGCGTGTTCGAAAACTATAAGCATCGATACCTTTGGAGTTGGAGATATTTTAGTCTTTTTCATTGGATATAAGACCAAAATATCACTTTTTGCATATGGACGAATTTGGACTCGAAAACACTTCCGTTGAGTTCAAAATGTCATTTACATGCTCGAAAAGTATAAACTTCGATATATTCCGAGCTTTAGAAAATTGGCACCTTGGTTGGATCTTGGTTTGGTTAAACCTAGCCCACTCCATATAACCGATTGACCCCCTCCTCTCTTCATTCATTCCAACACTTAGAGAAAAATAGAAACGGAGAGTGGAATGGGAAATAGAAATTCCTAAGCTAGGTTTTGCAAATCCAAGCCCAAATCAACATTCATTCCAACACTTAGAGAAAAATAGAAATGGAGAGTGGAATGGGAAATAGATATTCCTAAGCTAGGTTTTGCAAAACCAAGCCCAAATAAAGGGGAAAATCAAAGAGAAAACTTGGGTAAGCTTTCCATCTTGTTTCCTCTTCGATTTCTTATGATTTCCTAAACCTAACTCTTAAGAAATTGGTTTTTAGTGTGTATAGATTGAAGATTCATGTGTTTTGATCAAAGAGAGGTTGTCTTAGCTTGTCATAGATTCGATTTCTTGCTTTAGCAAGCAAAGGTGAGAACTCTCTCTCACTCAAATTATTTTACAGTTAATATATAATAGGTTGCAAACGAGGCTTAGTAGCTCCTAACACTATTTTTTTTGTACAGACCATGGTTGATTGTTTGTTTGGATTGTAATTGGGATTGATATTGTTGTATATTTATTTGGATAAAATGTATATATATTCATTTACAAGTCGGACGGCTTGTTTATGTACACCTATTTAACTGATATTGATTGGGACGATGTATTTTACACATCGCCCAACTGCACAAATAATAATCAATATTTGTTGTTTGAAAACCCCACACAGGTATTGGGATGATATTTGACATACATTGATCCCAATAATTAGTGGTATTTCAATCGATCGATTGACAGACTGTATAAGCGTTATTTATTTATTTTAATGCTTATACAGTTGTAAAATGCACTCTGGATGTTGTATGAATTTTTTATGATTGTTTATCATTATTGTTGTATACATGCGATGTAGGAAATCCATACAACTGAAATTATATGGTAATTGATTAAGTCTGATTCCAGTTCAGAATTAACCAATATTTCAAAATAGTATTTAGTGAATAATCAAAATGTGATTTTGATGTCCGATTTCGGATAAAAATATTGAAATGTGAAGCTGTTTTAAGTAGTTAAACGCCATTTTAACATGAACGGGATTTTCTGTCGATTTTCTTCATTTTATAATGAATATCAAAAAGTGATTTCAAAATCTAATATTTTGAAAATATTATCATTTTAAATATTATAATGATGTAAAATATTCAATTTTGATTTAAAATTGAAATAGAAGTTGAAATCGTTTTAAAATAAATTTATAAAATACATTTTGAACAGAAATCGACGAAATAAATATTATATCTTTATTAATAATTCTCTTGGGAGCACAAAGTTTTGGTCCGACCGTGAACTTCCCAAAATGCCCTTATGTATGAGATTTTGAATATACAAAATAATTATTTAACCTAAAATCCCCATTAAATTAGACATTAAATGCCACTTAAATAGGGATCTAATAAACCTTTTCAACAGTTCAAATTGCCTATTTAATATCGCTCAAAAAGAGGATCACTAAATAGGCTTTCATTGCAATTTTGAATCGCTTCTCATTTTAGTTGTTATTTATTTTAGTTTATGCATTTCATTGGTTCTAATGATAGGACTTTCTATGTGTAATTTACTGCATCAATTCAGGTTTTTATTAGGCAATTAAAATTTTACATTCCAAGATAGTTTGCTTAAAACCTTTATTATATGTATGCACGATACTATTATATGTATAGACATATTTGTGTTTAAAATTAGAACTAAGATCATTTATTTGAAAATTAATATTGACGTGGATATATGGAAATTTTTTATATGGTTAGAAAGCAAATTTGGCACTATATTAATGACACTTTTTCATCTTTATTTGAATACTTACGGCATTAGCGATAGACTAGGCATCATAACCCAATTTATTTAAAACATTGTAAGATTACGTATACATGTCAACGTAGAATCATTCATTCTGTGTTATCCATGAACATTGGGTTCTAGGGAATACTGTTGGACCATTTAAATATCCACCCATTCACATTCATGTATCCCATTCTCACCATTCTTCTATTCACCTCATTTTTGTTCTTGATATCTCCATTGTTGGCCCTTTCAAAACATTAGCTTAGCATTCTCCTGTAGGTATGTAAAATTTTATCTGTAGCTCTCCTTTACCAGTTTTGTGTTATCTTTTATCTTTTATTTACTTTTTCTATATAGTACCTGTATGGTATGGTTTTATTATTTGTAAGTACCTACAAAATAAGGACGGACACGCCATCGCCATGAATACTGGTTCCATTACAAAATCAGATGATGGTCTTAATACAAAGCATCAGTGAATCTATTCAATTGACTAATGGAAATATAATTGTTTTGCTGAAATTGTCTAAGATGTTTGATAATCTACAGTTAGGTGATGATTTTGTTTGTTTCTACTGTGTTTTAGATAGAAATATAACAACGAGAATGATTATGCTGAGTTAGAAGAATCAAAAGTCAGATTTGAAATCTAGACGAGGGTCGAGCGATAAATAGATAGCGGTTGTGCTTTCAGTACTTGTGGTTTTGAAATCGTGCTTTTTCATTTTTATTATTCAAATTTCTATGATTTACAACTTTTGAGTTTTTATGCACAATATGCTTTTTGTTTATATGTTTGAACGCACAAATAGTAGAAGCAAGGCTTAAGTACTCTTTTGTGAAATAGAAACATGAATGATAACAAAGAAGCCGTCTGCAAGCAAGATGCACACGGTGTGTGCAGTCAAGTTGCATTTTCTTAATTAAATTATTTTTAAAACAACCCAAATCGGAACTATTATTCTCCGTAGATCTACGCTAGCTAATTAAGTTATTTTAAAAAAATCCAGATGCAACTATTATCTCTCCGCAAATCTATGTTGAAATGAACAATTCAGCCTAATTATATATTATGCTTGCGTGTGTAATTTAGAGCAGGTCAAATGCCTCAAATATCTTTCCAGGTAATATCTACCATTTTGACGCGTGATCCTTGCATGCTGACGTGTTATTATGCAGAAAGTTTGGATTTTGATTTGTTAAAGGCTAATTTTCCATTGAACATTTTGTTGTATTTATACATGTGAGTGATGAGACCTCCTTTATTTCATGTATGTACAGCAGTTGGCATTAAAATTATTGTAACAACCCGGAAATCTTAGCCAGTTTAAAATTTTTATTTTGGCAATTTTAATGAATTTTGAATATTTAAAATGAATTATTTTAAATAATAACGACGAGAAATTTATTTCGAATAGAATTAGAACGTATATATTTATTTGAATCATCGTTAGAACATAAATATTTTATTTTAATTATAAAAGGGATTGAAAATGGCGCGGTAGTTTGAAAATTCGATTTCAAAGTTTGAATGAATGTACATAATTCAAAATAAACCGGATTTTAGCGAAACCAAAAGTATTAGAATCTATTTGAGAATATCTTTCCAACGAATCCGAAAAATTGAAATTTCGTAGCGGGAATAAAAAGATGTGCCCCGTTGCAAATTCAGAATAGCCGCTATGGAATTCTGGCCCTTAAAAATGGAAGTTTTGCAAAGGACCTCGGTTTCCGACGAAACCACTTTTGTTGGATCCGGGATGTCAAGTTTTTGCTAGGTTTTAAAATTCGTAATTTTTCGAATCAATATGTGAGCGTGGCGAAGTAAAACGTGTTTTGGCAGTTTTAGTCAATTTCGATCGATTGGAAAATGGCCATTTTTCAAATGGTCTCAGAATTCGATGAAATTAGTTTTGTTAGGACCGTATCGTCAATACGAAGCAAGAAAATATTTTTTTGGGAATTTTTAGAGTCCGTATGTGGTCCCGGTAAATGGAAATGTGCGTTCAAATTTAATATATAGATTTATATTTTGATTTTGACGGAAACTGATCGAAACGAGCGAATCAGCCTGCGAAACATATCCCATTGTGTTCGGAATGGGGGCAATTAGCTAGGGACGACAGTCGGTGGGGTCGATTTCAAGTTCGAATAAAAAAGTTTCTTTTTGAAATTTAAATAATAATAAAATATAAAATTCTTTTCCCTTAACACCCCCACTCCACTTCTCTCTCTCATAATCATTTAGAAGGAGATAATAAAAAAACCGCCGCTCGATGGAAACCCGGAACCCCACGTCGCGCCTGCGCCACCCACCCTCGATCAGCCTTCGTCGCCGCGCCTCAGGCGGACTTCCACCTCCCCCTCCGATCTGCCGCCCCCATCCTCTCCTCAGACCCGCCCTCTCTCTCCTCCTCTAAACTAAAGCCCCAAATCAATCTGACGCCGCTATTGGAGCATCACATGTCACGCCCTCCTCCCCGATCTCGTCTGTGCCACCACCGGACGTTGGCGCCCCACTGCTATGTCGCAGGCAACCTCCACTCCCTTGAGCCACGGTGAGCTTTTATTTATTTATTTATTTATAAAATTAGTTTTTAAATATGAATTAACATTTATAAAATCAGTTTTTTATAGGTAAATAAAACTATGATTTTTAAAGCTATAAAGAAGGGGTTTTTATTTGTGAAAACTTTGAATTTTTATATAATGAAAAGTTTGAATTTTTAAAACTAGAAAGATGAGATTTTTACATTGAGAAAGTTATAATTTTTATAAATAAAAAAGGTTTGATTTTTAAAGGTGCGATTTTTATAATGTAAACATCATAGGAAAATATGATTTTTGAAAATAAAAAGAAGTGATTTTGAATACATATATAATGATATAAAAATATATATTTTTTTATATTTTTAGCATATAAAGATTAGATCTTTATTGATATGAGCAAGGATATAAAAATATAATTTTTATATGGAAAGTAGCGGAATAAAGACATGATTTTTATATAATGAGGAGAATAAAAATATGATTTTTATATTATAGAAGTAATAAAAATATGATTTTTATTTATTGGAATATAGCATTGTTAAAAATATAATTTTTAACATATGCCGCGTGAAACAGCTCTCGATGGAAACACGGCGAAGATTTCCTACATACGAAGAGTCGTGGCGGTTGGTTTAGCTTCTAGGTGAGAACTCCTCAGTTTTATTTTATTTCTAGTTGAAATATATACTAGGATGAAGACGGTGCTTAGGAGCACCCGACACCCGTTGTCCACAGACCATGAACGACTTGCGTGATTGTTTGTGTTGTGAAATTTGACTGTTGATTGTGATGTGGAAAGCATATATTCATATGTTGAGATAAAATAATTTCATGTGTTGAAATAAAATATATATTCATGTGTTGAAATAAAATAAATATTCATTTACAAATTGAACGATTTGTTTATGTACACCGATTTGACGGATATTGATTGGGACGATAAATTTTACACATCGCCCAACTGCACAAATAAAATCTGCATTTGATTGTTTGAAACCCCACACGGGTGTTGGGATGAAATTGGACATATACTAATCCCAATAATTAGCTGTATGTCGATCGATTGATGGACAGGCTGTTATAAACGTTGAATATTTATATTTGATGCTTATACAGTGTAGAATGCACTCTGGCTGATGGTTGATTATTTATCGTTGCTATTATATACATGTGTTGTATGGAAACCATATAATTAACATTATATGTTAATTGATTGGGCCTCATTCCAATTTAGAAAATAAGGAATATTATAAAAGAAAATTCATGTGTTGAGTAGAAAGAAAATTCATGTGTTGAATAAAATAAATATTCATGTGTTGAATAGAAATAAATATTCATGTGTTGAATAGAAATATATATTCATATGTTGAAGAAAATATTCATTTGTTGAATAGAATAACGAAGTTATTAAAATATATAAAGCCGTGTTGGTTAGATATACGCCATTTTGACGAGAATGATATTTATATCGATTATATTCGTTTTTAAAATGAATATGGAAAAGGAAGTGATTTCAAAATATAACGTTTTGAAAATATTATCATTTGTATATCGATGATGTGGAATATTTAGTTTTGATTCGAAATTGAATATGAAGTTGAAATCATTTCGAAAACGAATTTAAAACGATTTAAAAAACACGTTTTAATAGGAAATCTACGAAATATATATAATATATATATTATATATATGGAATGGCCTGAATAGAACGCGCCGCGTCGCGGCAGTTCGTGAATTTCGACCATTGACTTCAAATTGACGTTGCGGGAGATCCGACCGTCGGATTCTCCTAAAACCGGAACCGTCGAGTTCGTATTGAAAAGAGTTCTCTAATGAATATTTGAGATTTGAAATCTAATGGTTGGATTTGGAATTATGTCCAAGTCAAATTTGGAAAAGGTCGCTGTAAGTGCAGTTCGATGGCCGTTGATGGAAATCGATTGTATGGGCCTTTATAAAATTATTAAAAATAGTAATAATTTGTGTAAAATCATAAGAAATGATTTGGGAAGAATTGGGATGAAAAACTCCATATTTGAAAAGATAAAAATAGATTTTTATCGAAATGAACTAGTTTTGAACTAGAATTAAAATCAATTTTTTTTTGAAATAAATAAATTGAATTTGAAAAGGGGTTTTAAAAGTAACCAGAATTTCCAATAATTGAATTGGAATGGATTTGAATCGAAATTGTCTTTGGAATATTTCGATGTTGAATTTCGTGATTATACAGATATTGTTATGGAAATTTGAAAGATATATTTATATCGTTATTTCCAATACGATATTTGTTGGTCGTAGAATTTGGTATTGAATATAAGCCGATATATTTTCTATTCAGAGCCTTGTATTTAATATCAAATGGGATTTGGGTTTGTAGTGAATGGTGTCTTCATTAACACTGTTCTTAAACCCAGTAAAGAAAAAGATTAAATCTTTTTATTTAGATTTAATGAAGTGTGCCAATTAAATGGTATATAATTGGAATTGAATTTGAATTGATTCTTGGGTTTACCGTGAACGTTGTTTTAAATAACACTTGTTCTTTATCCCGATAATTAATGGAATGTGATTTTGGGTTTATAGTGAATCGTGTTTTAAATGACATTGGTTCTTTAACCTAGTTAAAGACAGGATATTGATTTTTGGGAAGATTAAAACCAAATGGAGTTTCAATGAATCTTTAATTATATTGAAATGATCGAGAATGGAGTATCACCAGTTTTGCTCCAGGCAATAGTTAAATCTTTAATTAGAATTGAACGTGAAATGGTAATTGAATTACCGATAACACCGTGGTGTTAGATATGAAGTATGACCAGTTTTACTTCATGGGATGAATAGGTTGGGACTGGGAAATAAAATAAATGATTACTTCGGTGTGGTTCGCTAAACCCGACTGGTTTGAATTGAAATTCAAAAGAAGATTAAAGAATAAATTTAAAGAATTTATCTTTGATAAAATTAATGCGAACCTTTCCCAAAGTATAAAAATATTTGAATAAAAGAATATTCTGAATTGGAATGAGGCGTATGTTGTGTTTGTGTAACACTTGTTTATTATATACGCGAGTTATTCAGAAAGACCGGGTTTATCCCATTCTGAATAACTGATTCGACGTGGTGTCGAGGATGAAGACGGTGGTCGAAGACCGGAGGTCTTCACATCGTTTGGGTGATTACTGATGATCTTGATTGGGCTGTACACCCAAGAGGAGGGAATCAACTGGTGATCGTCCAGACGTACTTGGAGATCGATGGATATGCGAGGTACAAGGTGCCTCCGGTTTCGTTCATACCTAGAACGAACTTGTATGGACTGTGTGTCTGACATTGGATTTTGCTCTATGTTGATTAATCTCTATTAAATATACATCTGCCTGGTGAAGGGGAATTCATTCCCTTACTTCACCCTTCTATGAGACCTACGGGATCAGAGGTTGTATATCGATAGACATCAGTCGCATAGTGTGAATTGCCTATGTGGCATGCCTAAGTGGCAAAGGATCAAGGCTTTTGTTGAAAAGCAAAATCTTGTGGATGATGATCAAAGCACCGTCTGCGTGGCATAGCCTTATGTAACGTGAATTCGCGAGCCTCACACCCCGGGTTGTGAACCAGAAACGGGAGAGGACCTCAGGGAGGGCATGCGTTTCCTTCTAGCTAGGGTGGTGTCAGTGACTTACCAGCCCTGACATTTATATCATTTTAACCTGTGTGGTTGTTGCTGTTGCGAGGCGCCTTGGATATATCGGTGACTATGTGGAGCTGATGGAGCCATTGGGCTCATTTACCCCCCAAAGGGCGAGGAAACGCAGTGTTCAGGCATTTTAATCCACATCGGTGGACCGGCCCTGACGATCCAAAGGCTTGACTGAGTACTTGCCGGAGACTCGGGCTAGACAGTCTCGAATTCGGTAAGGACTATCTTTTGCCTCGGTTCACAGATGGAAATCCAATTTCCAAATACGACACCGTGCGGTTTTGATTATATACCTATATATGGCGACATAGTGGTATGGGGCACTTATGTCGTCTATGATTAATACTTACGATTGAAATTGTTTTGACACTATACACTTATAGTAATAATAAAACATGAAATTTAGCGTATCAAGCATGCTTTGGCTATTATAAGGTAAAAACCCTATCCTGCAGCTTGCGTTGCATTGTGTGATGGGACCTGGGTCTTATAATAGCTTTATTGTTCTTTATTTAGCATTGCGCTGTTGTTTTATGCACTTGTATTCGTAGGAGGAAACCCGTTCCGTGTTATACGGCATGGTCCCTTGATTTTCCTAACATTAAAATAAAGATTAATGACTGTTTTAATTCTCACACTAGTCACATGATTGACCTGGAGTTTATTGTTTTAACCAAAACACTGGGTGCCCTTATTTTCCGCACGGGAAGCTAGTAGTTTTGGTTTTGCAGATTTATATTCATAGGATCCTGATTTACAGCCGGAATGATATCCGGAAAGCTCTGTATCTGTATATCTCCTTCAGTTGTGCTTTGTATTAGTTTGCGCTGCTATGTAATGTATTGTAATCTCTGATATTTTCTGTGTGATATTTATTCATACTCTGTAATATTCTTGTATTCTGATTGCATTGTTGTAATAAACAATGAAATGTTCTTCTGTTTGACTTCCTATGTGGCTTGTTCTCAACTCAATCCGTGATTTCCCTTAAGGGGGATTTCGGGTCGTTTCAACTATCATAGCAAATACAAATTGTTTCATATTGCCTACTATTAAAACAAAAGTTTATACGTGGTTTTGTAGCTAAAGTGCTATTTGTGATCTATAGACTTAATATGGGTATTACGACATGTATGTAGGCACTTGGCATTAACTCATAACCTGATATCCTTAGAAAAAAATATGCACTAAGAGTTGTTTTATCCTCCTATTTTTGCAGGTGGACAATATGGGACACTACAACTTTGACTTCATGAACAATATGAGACACTACAACTTTGGACTGCATGCCTTTATATTACAAATAACGCATTTTATTATTATATAATAATATATTTTTTATTTTAATTCGTGTTTTCTAGGTGTTTTTTTTGCAGCTGTGTTGTTCATATCAGTTCAAAATTTCATGTAAATTTATACCAATTTCTTTATATTTTCATACTTACGTGTACATTATATTTTGTCGTTACTTTTTGGTTCGACCGTGAAGTATCCAAATTGCCCTTCAAATAATTAATTGTCCAAAATTTTAGGTACTGTCCAAAGAATATGCATGTGAGGAAAAACGGATAAGCATATCTAAATATAATTAGAAATAAATAATATATATAGAGAGAGAAAATGGAGAGAGAGAGAGAGACAAGGGGAAATAGCATGAAAAAAGCGAAAATAAATCAATGTAGACAAAATGGTAAATCTGTACTATAAATTCACACGTTTAAATATCGCCTTTTTTAGCATATAATCCCAAAATCAAATAATTAATTTATTAAAACTTTCCTTTTACGTTAACATAAACATATATGTACTATATTAATAAATCATTAATTATAATTAACGTACAATTCTTTTTAAACTGAAAGATTCCAATTAAGTTAACAAAATTAATCTTAATTTTAAAATAGACCTAAATAATGCATCTTTTTATCATAGAAGAATTTAATGGGTTCAACATTAAATCAAATGAGCCAATAAATGAAAAATTTTAGGCAACTGGCCAAAGGATATGCATGTGAGGAAAAAGGAATAAGCATATGTAAATATAAATAGAAATGAATAACATATAAAGAGGGAGAATTTGGGGAGGGGGGGAGTGGGAAATAGCATGAAAATGTATAAATAAATCAATGCAGACAAAATAAGGGGGAAACAACAAAATGAGGTGATCCACAATAAATTAAAATAAACATAATATGACCATTATTATATAACATGAAGATAAATCTGGACTATACATTCACATGTTTAAAAATCACTTTTTGAGCACATAATCCCAAAATCAATCAATTAATTTGTGAATATAATTTGTAGCTTAATATTTGTACTAATAAGGATACAAATAGTTCTGTAGCTTAAGTTTTGTAGCCTTAACATTTAACCGGCGATGAAAGGTTTGCTAGATACCCATTCTATATATCTGAGGAACAACAGTTCACGCGCGAAGCGCATGTCAACACCACGCGCGAAGCGCCTGCCACGATCACGCGCGTAGCGCATGCCATGATCACACGTGAAGCACGAGCCATTATCATGCGCGAAGCATGTCCCGTGACGCACGTATATATTAATGGCTTGAATAGAACGCACTGTGCAATGACCGTTCGTGAATTTCGACCATTAACTTCAAATTGATGTAACGGGAGATCCGACCGTCGAATTCTCCTAAAACCGGAACTGTTGGGTTCATATCGAAAAGTGCTTTCCAATGAATATAAGAGATTTAAATTTGAATGGTTAGATTTGGAATTATGTCCAAATCAATTTCGGAAAAGGTCGCTACGGATGCAGTTCGCTAGCCATTATTGGAAACCGACTGTACGAGCGATATTAAAATTATTAAAAATAAGGAAAAATTATATAAATTCATAATAAGGGTTTTGGAAAGATTTTGGATGAAAATTTTCATATTTGAAAAGATAAGAATACATTTTTATCGAAATGAACTAGTTATTAACTAAAATAATAATCCAACTATTTTTAGAAACAAATAAATTGGATTTGAAAATGGTTTTAAAATAACCAGAATTTTCCGACAAATAAAATAGAACGGATTTGGAATGGAAATAATCTCCGAAATATTTTGATATGTGATTCCGTGACTATACGGATATTGTTGAGGAATTTGGAAGATATTATATCGTTATTCCCAATACGATATTTATTGGTTTCAGAATTTGATATTGAATATAAGCCGATATAATTTCTATTCAGAGCCTTGTATTTGATATCAAATTGGATTTTGGGTTTGTCATGAATGGTGTCTTTATTAACACTGTTCTTAAACCCAGTTGAGAAAAGAATAAATCTTTTATTTAAGATTTAGTGAATATTACCAATTAATTAATATTTAATTGGAATTGAAAAAAAGAATTGAATTTTAGGTTTATCGTGATTGGTGTTTTAAATAACATTTTATCTTTAACCCAATTAATAGTGAAGAACATGATTTGGAATTTATAAATCTTTATTTTAAGATTTAATGGAAAATTTTCCAAAGTAAAAATTTCCAATTTAGTATATTCAATTGGAGTTGAATGGAATTCGATTTGGTAATAATCAAGATGAGCTTCTGTAAAGGAAGATCGTTACTATATATGGAACTTAAAAGGCTTTGCCATTATTCCATTTATATTATTAGTCTAATATGGAAATTTATATCGATTATATACTGTTATGATTTCCGTGAAGATTCCATATTAAATGGAAGAAGATTTTGGGGTTTATCGTGAACTATGTTTTAAATAACATTTGTTCTTTAACCCAAGTAAAGGCAGGATTAATTTCCAGAAAGTTAAATAATCATTAAGTAACGATTTTTGAAGATTAAAATTAAGAAGAGTTTTAATAAATCATTAATTAGATTTGAATGAATGAATGGTAATTAAATTTACCAAAACATGAGATGTGGTATAAACCAAATACACTTGGTTTTTTATATTGATTGTGATTAATTGATTGTTTGGATTGTGCTCGACCAGTTTATGAGAAGATATGCTTTTACGTCTAGCATTGGGTTAGGTAGAAATATTTGTATGCTAACATCTTGTGAAACACTTAACAATTTGACTATGAGATGTTTAGTGATGTTGTTCAGTTCATTTCAAATTTAATAAATGATTTTGAAATGATATTTTTCTTAAGTGAAAAGAAATGTATTCCCGATTTTGGAAGGGAATGTTCTATGAAAATGTTTTATAAAAAAAGAAATGACTTCAAAGGCTAAACTTGAAATGACTTGGAAAAGTATTATGTGTTTGGCATTGTAGTTCATCACATAACCGATTAGTTGTTATTGATGATATCTCTGTTTGGTGGCGGAGAATTTATTCTCTTGCTTAACACCCTTCTTTGAGATGTATGAGCTCAAATGTTGTGTGATTAATAGTGACTGATCATATGTGTGAATTGCTAAAGTAAAGTACTATAGTTTGAAAGTACTTGTGATTATTATGTTGTGAAAATTATTTTCCCTACTTGGGGATATGAAATGATTTAGTATGTGGCTAAATTCGGGTAACCCGGATGACTAAAAGTATGGGTGAGATGGCGGT
The DNA here is from genome assembly GCA_030737875.1 of Allium sativum. Lineage (NCBI taxonomy): Eukaryota > Viridiplantae > Streptophyta > Magnoliopsida > Asparagales > Amaryllidaceae > Allium > Allium sativum. The sequence goes on from CM060923.1 coordinate 245,665,392, forward strand.
GTAAGTCTTCCCCGAGGGCATGGGATGGTGCATCGTCAGTGTAGCCTACTCTATAGTGGGAGGTGCACATACATACATACATACATACATACATACATACATATATATATATATATATGTATATATATATATATATATATATCGAGTTGGTAAGGTGCGTACCCTTTGCCTTGTCTGAGGGATGAATACCTCCCGATATTTGGTTGCATACTTGTTTGTATGCACTGCAATGTTCTAGAATTCATATTTCCAAAGATTTTGGTTTGATATCCCGAAGTGAAACCTACTTTGATATAAAATCTAGATATGTATTTCAAATAATTTGAAATAAGAATCGGGAAATGAAGTTCAAAGGAATAATTTCTGTAAAGAGAATTGGATTTCAAAAATCTAAGCTTGGGGTTTAAGCCTAAATGGGTAGATTGGAAAATTGCATGTTGTATGATGCATTGTAGATTCCATAAGTTTATTTATGGTAGTTGTTTATGCTCTGGCAGTCTAGTGGAGTAAACCCGTTCCGTGACATACGTCGTGGTCCCATGATATGCCATATTTTACATGAATTAATTATAACTGTAGAGTTTCTCATACCAGTACCGTGGCTGACTTGTAGTTTGTTTTTCCCTTGCAATCTCAGGTGCCCATATTTTCCACACAGGCATTCGAGTAGTTTGTTTTGCAGATATTTATCTTGAGCAGGATTCTGGATTGTAGCTTAAAGATGTGTCCAGAGCATTGATAGTCTTCTGCTGTGCATTGTATTACATTTATTGTAAATTTATCTTCCGCTGTATAATTTTCTATGTACTCTGATATAACATTATTGTGACGTTTATAAAAGTCTTCTGTTGTTTGTTCTGATGTGCTGTGCGCCCAAAGTTTATATCCGAGGATTTCCAATTGTCGGAACGGGCCTTGCGATCGATTCGAAGGGTGGGGAAATTCGGGTTGTTACATAAATGTTGAGTTACCTCAAGCGGTTGTCTAGCCTGATCCGTGTGTTATTTTATTATAATGCTCGGGTCAGACCAAGTATATATTTTATTTTGTAAAGATCATTCTTTATATTATATGTTACCGTTCCGTTGTTAGATTCTGATATTATGTCCTCTTCTTCCTTAGTCTATTTCCTTTTTATTTTACTTCCTCTAACTTTTCGTCTTTCCGACACTTGGGTGCTCGGCACATGAATATCGTGGATGTATTAGTGTCAACATTCGAGGATCGAAAAGTCAGGTCGTTTGAGTTTCAGAAATGTTGTTGAATAGAAAACACTATAAAAAGAGACATTGAAAATGTTATAATATAATGAAATAAACGCTATAACATACAAATAAAACGCTATAGAAACATACACACAAATGCTATAAGAAGTCAGTTTTTGATAGTATGTTTTATAGTGTTTTTGTTTGATAGCAAGTAAAAATGCTATATAAAATTCATTTTTCATAGCGATTTTTTCCTGGTATTCAAAGAAAAAGATCTAAGATAGCATGTCGTTACATGGCGTTCTCTGAAACGTTATGTCAGGTTAAAACAATGTTTTTCAAAAGCCATGAAAGCCTCATTTTGTTGTAGTGTTAATTAAAATGTAACTTATGTAAACGATTACGATGCATTTCTCATTTTCATCGTCCCACACAAATCCAATCCAGGTTTGCAAATAGATAATTATTTTTAGGTATCAATTATTGTACCAACCGTTTATTTTTAAATATGTATTCTGTTACGAACACTTGTTTAGTTACATAGATGCTTATATGATGATCATTAATGAATCGTTGATTATTGACTGCGTGAATGAAAAAAAGAAAAAGATCACTGCTACGTCTAAGTCAGTTAATGATTGTTTGGTCGACTCAAATTGTTTGTAAGAAGAAATATCAATTATGGCTAAGTTTAGAGTTTAGTTTTTTTTTTTTTTTTTTGCAATGTTAGTTTAGTTATCTCAGTAATTTTAGTTTGTAAAATAACAATAGTATTTTTAGATATTTATTTAAACAATGTATTTCATTAATTAAATTGGTTTATATGTAAAATTCAATTTAATTGGATTTCCACTTTTTCAATTACTTCCGTTTTCTTATAAACTACGCTATAATTTTTTACTAAAATCTGATTTAACATATGTTTTAATAAATAATCTTATATTTCATATTAAACACTTTAATGATCCGTTTTCCCACCGTTGTGCAGTAATACTAGTATGTCCTTACTGTAATGAATTATGATCTATTTTTAAACACCGTAATTTCATATGAAAATGCTAAATCAACCAAAACACTTTTCGTCAAAATCCGCGGAAGCTAACAAAAAATTTGGAGGACCCACTTCAGGATGGAAATTTTGCCCATTGAAATCCTCTAATTCGTATTAGCTGCATTTTTTGGTAGAAATTTCGTCCGTCTAAGTAGCATTTGTCCTATACATTTTGAGAATGCAATTGACTTATTATCATTATGACTGCTTCCAAAGGCGAAAAGGAAATTTTAATTTAATTCAAGGTTTGAAATCCCAGTTTTCGGTTCCGTTCCGATCACGTAGAAAATTTAAAAATCTGGTTCCATTCCGGAAATTCTAGAAGTTCTGGTTTAATTCCTGTTTGATAATTCCGGTGTGTTTTTCCAAAAATACGCAAACACTACACGAAAAAAATTCAATTTTCGACGTTAAATTTCTTACACTGTTCCTACGCCACACAGCGGGACGTAGAAAGGCATAGAAAATGAGTAGGAACATCTGAAGACGTAGGAACGATGTAGATACTTTTCTATGCCTTTCCTAAGCCATGCTTCACCTATGATTTTGTGATTTCCTGAAAACTTAGCAATCCGCACCATCTATACGTACTCAATCTGCGCCTTTTAGCTAATATAATATAATGTTGATTAGTTAGCAATCCATTGTTCACTCTTACAAAAAAATATGGACCATGAATTAATAATCTAACATTTCGCTAAAATTCGTTCCTTAAACCTGATTCCAAATCAAATGTACATTTCAGTATCCTAATTTCTCATTTTCCCCATTTATACCCTTAGTTTTCAACTTCTCGTTTATCCTAATTTGTACCCTTAATTCATGTCATGAAAACTGCTCACCAAATCCATTCTCCATATTCCAAATCCTACATGCTCCTCTCACCATCTCAGTGCTGGAGTTTTTTCGAGTGGAGGCCGATGTCATGTCGCCTTTTAGGAAGATGCGAGGTGGTGGTGCTGTGGTGAAGGATAGGCAAGCCATGGTGGATATTATGTAGATCTCTTTCTGGTGGAAAGTGAAGGTTTTCTGGTTGGATTTCAGTTGGAAAGCTGGCATCGATTGATCTGCTGAAGGGGAAAAAAAGGTATTTCATTTTGAGCGATAATTAATCCTTTAATCTTTCTCTCACCTTTGGTTCCTCATTTCTTCCATGTTTCCCTCTTTTTCTCTTTAATTGAATTAACTCAGTTTGAAGTTTTTCAAATAATTCATGCTCTTCTTCCTTTCAATTGGTATGTGCTTGCGTTATGTTTTCTTTAAACAATTGATCTTCCCTACATCAATCAGTTATTGCACCAGCATACTTTTCTACTGGAATTCAGATCAGCGTCGCTTAAATGATTTTTCAGATTAGGTTTTTAACCATTCTATTTTTATTATTAATCAATTTACATCATTAGTATATTGGTTTAAGTGTACTTAATATTTAAGTTTTTGTTGCATTCAAAATCAGTTTTTCCTTCTATATTTAGGTCTGAGATTGTTTTAGCTACTTTTAAAACTACTTATAACATGTAGAAACGTCATCTTGACCTGAATCAAAATATTCTTTTTGTTATCAATCCATATTGTTAAATTTGGTGATACAAAATCACGAATAGGTGGAAACAAATATGCAACATGAAAAGTAAATATTCTTAATATAGATATGCATTGATTGTATTTGCATGAGATGGAAAGAAATAAATGCAGACATTAATTTCTTTCATTTATGGTAAGGAAAGGTATTGATTTACTTCCTATGCTTGTGCATTTTTGTAACAACCCGGAAAATCTGAACCAGTTTGAAAATTTTAAATTGTCTGTTTTAGTGGATTTTGAATGTTTAAAATAATAACGATGAAAAGTATGTTTGAATTAATGTTTGAAACAAATATAATTATTTTTAATTATAAACAAGGCCTGAAATGGCGTGGTAGTTTCAAAATTCGAATTCAAACTTTGAATAACTGTCCCGGGTGCAAAATAAAACGGATTTTAGTGAAACCAAAAATATTTAAATCTGTTTATGAATATCTTTCGAAATAAACAGAAAAATCGAAGTTTCATAGGGGGAATCAAATGTTATGGCCAAATGAATTTTCAGAAAGGTCGCTATAGAGAATATATAGCCCCTGAAAATGGACATTTTGCAAAAGACCTCAGAATTCGACGAAACCACTTTTGTTGGATCCGGGATGTCAAATTATTGCTAGGTTTCAAATTCCATAATTTTTAAAGTTAATGTGTGAGCGTGGCGAAGGAAAATGTGTTTGGTCAATTACAGTTAAACTGGATCGACCAGAAAAGGGCCATTTTTTAAATGGTCTCAGAATTCGACGTAATTAGTTTTGTTGGGATCGTATCATCAAAACATAGCTAGATTTATTTTTCAAGAATTTTTAGAATCAGTATGTGGCCCCGGCAAATTGAAATGTACGTTCAAATCAAATATTGAATGTTTTATATTTTAATTTGAAGAGAAACCGACTAAAACAGTCGAATGGGCCTACAAACATATCCCATTGTGTTCGGAATGGGGGTAATTAGCTGGGGACGACAGTCGTTGGGTTTGGATTGGAGTTCGTATGTGACAAGGGGTATTTTCGGATTTTAAATAAATTATAAATTAAAATAACCCCCCCGGCCAATCACAACTCTCCACTTCATCGTCTCTCTCCCCGATACCCAATCGCACGAACGACTGAAGAGGTCCCAAAATTCTTTCTTCGATTTCTCTTCCATTTCTCAACAAAATCTAGCGCCCTTTGGGGGGTTTTGAAGCTCTCTCCATCATCTACAAATCCATATAAGGATTGGGATTTATCATTTTGAATCGGAGGAGAACCGCGCCTTGGAAGTCGCTGACTTTGCGCCGCCGCCAGCATCACCTCCGACCACCGAGTTCGACGAGGGTGCACTTGTTCTGCGCGCCTCTCCTTCCTCTTCCAGGTGGTAGTGGCCAATTGTCTTATCGTGCAACGTTGTCGAGAAAAAATCAAAACCTAGTTTTGAGCAGGTTTAGAGAGGTACGGCTGTTATAATATTAAACTGTTTAACAACACTTTAAAGCGTTACGGTTTATGATTTTACAATAAAAATCATATCCTTTTCTTTTCTTGTCGAAATTCAGTGAAACAAGAGACAGTGGACTCGTGCGAACGTCTTCTACATTCTAGAAGAGACCGGATATTTTTCTGAGCCTTCTGCAATTCTTGGAGGAGTGGAACCCAATGTGAGATTTCTGAATTATAAACGATATGGAAAACAATGATGTATAAATTATATAATCGAAGTATGAGTTATATAAGCATTGTACACCACATGTATAAGCGTTTTATAAGTTGTATGTCGATGTATAAGTTATATATGCGTAGTAAAAAAATGATATATGTGTTGAAATGAATTGAAATGATATTGAAATGAAATCGAAATATATTTATATACGTATATATATATATATATATATATATATATATATATATATATATATATATTACCCTCGTCCACAGACCGTGGACGATATATATTGGTTGTGATATTGTTTGGATTATTAGTTGATGTGAAAATTTGGTGAATGTCATGAATGGTTGATTTGGAATGATTGATTGTGGTTGAAATATAATTAATGAAATGTTAATTAAATGGGAAGGTGATTAGGAGCCATTTATATGAGTTAATCGTGCTTCAAATGTATTATCATGCTATGCGACTTGACAGTGATTTGGCTATTTATCATGCTTTGTAACCTTGATAGTGCCTTGAATGTTTATTCGTTTTTTATGGAAATTAAGCGAAGCTGTTTTCCATATACAATCGTCTATTGTATGAAATTATAGTCGGTTAATCGACTATAGAACTTGACCTTAAATCTAGCGACTTGTTTTGAGGAGACCGAGATTGGTAATTGTTCTACTTATCGAATACCACTTCAAAACTTGTATACGGGTTCTATGTTTTGGAAGCGGTTGTGAAGTGATGGCTATGTGGCGATTCGAGATTAGTTGAGATGCTCGAACACACATAGTGATTCCCAGATCTATGAAGGAATCTATGTGTGATTCCAAGATCTACTGAGCGGTGGGATTCCATCCAAAATTCGTGTTCTGTTCGAGTGATGAAGATTCGTGTGAAAGATGCCGAAGAAACCTCGACATCAGATATGGCTAAAGATAGAGTAGGCTACGTGTCCTGGGGTATTGCTAACCCATGCAAGATATATTGACACCTTATTTAGAGTATGCTTATAGATGTTGTGCACGACGAGTTGGGTATATTTGGTTCTACGTGGTGCACAATGGTGTTTTCGTGCATGGGCCAATCATGTTTACCTTATGGTATATTTTATCAAGAGATATATGACGCTCGGAAGGTGGTTTCTGATCCTTGTGCATGGTGTTCGGATCTTGATTCGGAGAGATCTCCACGGAAAATCCAATATGTGAACGTGTCTTATCTGTTTTGTTTCTACACTTAATAGTTGTCAAATGTAACCAATGTAACCATTCCTTCTATGTGAATTTATTTATACTCTACATCCTAGACATTATGTAACGATACGGATTTCGCTCGGACCCAATCAATCGCTAAACCGACCACGACAGTTCGAATCCCGCATACGCTAACTTTGGGCATACAATACATTAGAACAAATAACAGAAGACTTTTATAAACATCATAATAATGTTACATCAGAGTACAGAATATCAGAGTATAACGAAAATAATACACAGCGGAAGATAAATTTACATGAATGTAATACAATGCACAACGGAAATATAAACTACACAGCGGAAGACTGTAAATGCCTGGACACAGCTTAAAGCTTCAATCCAGAATCCTGCTCAATACATCTACAAAATAAAACTACTCAACTGCCCGTGTGGAAAATAGGGGCACTCGAGTTTGCAAGGGAAAAGCAAACTACGAGTCAGTCATGGGACTGGTGTGAGAAACTCTAAACAATTAAAATTAACTTATTTAATAATTAGTCAAATCACAGGACCACGCTGCTAACGCGTAACGGGTCTACCCCCATGAATACCAGTGTATAAACAGCAATCAGTAATATAGATACAGATCTACTATGCATCAATCAACATGCAATATCCCAATCTACCCATTTAGATTAATCACCACACTTAGATTTTTCAAATCCAATACAATTTACAGAAATTATTCCTTTGGACTTTATTTCCCGATTTCTATTTCAAATCATTTGAAATACATATCTAGCTTTATATCAAAGTAGATTTCACTTCGGGATCTCAAATCAAATCGTTTGGAAATATGAATTCCAAAACATAACAATGCATACAAACAAGTATGCAACCAAATATCGCGCTCCCCATCGACAAGGCAAAGGGTACGCACCTAGCAACTCGATATATAAATGTGCACCTACCCCACATAGGAGTCTGTATAATCACGAAATCCAACATCGAAATACTCCGAAGATAATTTCGATTCAAATCCGTTCCAATTCATATATTGGAAATTCTGGTTATATTAAAGCAACATCTCAATCCATTTTATTTATTTAAAAATATTGGATTATTTTTCTAGTTAATAAGTAGTTCATTTCGATAAAAATCTATTTTTACCTTTTCAAATATGGAATTTTTCATCTTAGTTCTTTTCAAATCATTTATAATGATTTTACACAAATTATTGATATTTTTAATAATTTTATCAAGGCCCGTACAGTCGATTTCAATAAACGGCCATCGAACTGCACTTACAACGACCTTTTCCAATTTTGATTTGGACGTAATTCCAAATCCAACAGTTAGATTTCTAATTTCTCATATTCGTTGGAAAGCTCTTTTCGATACGAACCCAACGGTTTCGGTTTCAGGAGAATCCGACGGTCGGATCTACCGTAATGTCCGTTCGAAGTCAATGGTCGAAATTCGCGAACTGCCGCTGCATGGCGCGTTCTATTCTGGCCATTATATAATATATATAATATATATTTCATCGATTTCCATTCAAAACGTATTTTATAAATCGTTTTAAATTCGTTTTCAAAACAATTTCAACTTCATTTTCAATTTCAAATCAAAATTGAATATTCCATATACACGAAAATTTTATACAGTGTATATATATGTTAAAAATTATATCTTTAACCAATCAATATTTATTTCATTCACACTTCATATATATATTAACTTTACATCGCTATATATATATTATTTTCTCATCGCTATAAATATAATTTTCGCATCGCTATATGTAATTTTCACATCGCTATATATATATATATATTTTTTTCACGTTTCAATATATACGATATTTTCACTTTCAATATATACGATATTTTCACATTTCAATATATACGATATTTTCACCTTGTACGATATTTTCACATTCTATATATACGATATTTTCACATTCAATATATACGATATTTTCACATTTCAATATATACGATATTTTCACTTTTCATATATATTATTTTCCATTCGCATATATATATATACAATTTTCATTTCAAATATATATATATTTTCATTTCATATATATTTATTTTTATCTCATATATATAGATATATATATATGTATATATATAATTTATTTCATTTCACATCCCAATCAATTTTTACAACAACATACAATCAAACAAGTTGTCCATGGTCTGTGGACGACGGGAAGCAGTTCATATATGCAGTTACAAAATAATTAATTGTACAGAAATAATTTTAATAAGGAGAATTCTCACATTGGTTCCTTTATTTCTGAATTTTTGGTATGGTTCAGATTTTAATTTGCCTCAAATTCTGCTTTGCTCATTTTCAGTCCTGGTCGGTTCTGAAATGTAGTGTTCTTCAATACAATCGCAATGCAACTGACCGTGCGCGATTCCGATTCCGAACGAACTAGTTATGGTCGATTAACCATTGAGTAAATTAAATAAGTAATTACCGAAATTAATTAATAATTATTTAATTAACCCTTCACTAGTTCTCACCCCTTTCTTCTACATCCCATCGGTTTTGTTACTGGAATCCGAAAACTGCTCCCCCCTATGTCTTGAAATCGCAACCACCCCAAGGCGCCGGAGCTTGATCTGATGGCACCGCATCGAAGGTCGGTGTGAGAGGTTCCACCGCCAGGAGCGGCGCAGGGCGCGGTGGCCCAACCCCTCGAAAAACGTGTCTGAACTTATCCTCTTTCCACCCCAAATCCTCTCCAATCGTGAAGCCATTTCAGATCCCAACTGGTCATCTTGAAGCTCGTAACGAGCTTTACCATTTCCATTTATAAATTTCCTCGATTACGGTGCGGATTTGGAGTTTGCAGAGGAAGAACGATGGAGCACAATCGGCCTTTAGTTTGGGTGGCGGCTGCTATTTCGGGAACGAGGGTTTTAGTTAGGGTTATGTGGAAAATTTGTTTATATATATTATATTAAAGGGTCCGTTTGTCACGGGTCCCTATTAAGTTTCAAAATTAGGCTCACATCCGATCTAACTTTTCATGTAAATTAGGTCCCTATTTTTTGAAAATTCATTAAAAAAATCACGTAAATTCATAACTAAATAAAACATGTTCACGCCAAAAAAAATCAGGTGGAAAATCAATCAACAAACACGTCAAAATCAAAAAATACACACAACAGCGAAAAATGCAGTAAAATGCATGAAAACATGCACATGTTTAAAATAGTTGCATACATGTATGCATCTATTTCAATTCCGCATCATACAGCAGCATATGTGCATACATGTATGCAGATTTTCCGAAGTACATGCATGATTTCATGCATCTATTCGATTTCTACATGGAAAGCACGCATGCTTGCATATGTGCATACGAGTATGCAGTTATGCAGAAAATATGCATTCAAGTATGCACATATTGTCACGCCTTCGGCTTTCAACGCATTACTGCATACAAGTATGCAGCTATTTTGAATAACAGCATACTTGTATGCAATTATTCAGCAGGCTTGCCGATCTTTTTCGCATGTGTATTTAAAAACTTGCATACATGTATGCAACTATCAGTAATAGTTGCATACATGTATGCAACTTTTTTTTTCATTTTGCGTGGGCTCCTGGGATTGTTTCTAGAATTTAGAATATTTTTTTTAATGCATGAGCGCATTTTTTTTGCCAGAAATTGAAAAAGGCGAAGGGGACTTGAGGAGCAGGCGAATGGACCAAAATTTTTGGGCGGCATCTAATTTTAGGGACCGGAAACATATAAAAAAAAAGCGGGGGGACGTGGCATGAATTAACTTTGGTTTTAGGGATGTGTCCCTAATTTTCACTATATTAAATATTATTTAATTCAATCCTTATGAAATTTTACATTCGAACTCTAAACAAAACCCAACGACTGTCGCCCCTAGTTAAACACCCCCATTCCGAACGCAGTGGGATATGTTTCGTAAGCCAGTTCGACTGTTTCGATCAGTTTTTGTTAAATTTAAAATTCAAATCTATATCTTCTATTTTAAACGTACATTTCAATTTACTGGGACCACATATTAACTCTAAAAATTCCCAAAAAAATATTTCTAGCTTCGTATTGACGATACCGTTCTAACAAAACTAATTTCATCGAATTCTGAGGCCGTTTGAAAAATGACCATTTTGTGGTCGATCGAAATTGACTAAAATTGTTAAAACACGTTTAACTTCGCCACACTCACATATTGATTCGAAAAATTATGAATTTTGAAATCTAGCGATAACTAGACATCCCGGATCCAACAAAAGTGGTCTCGTCGAATTTTGAGGTCGTTTGCAAAATGTCTACTTTTAAGGGCTATATATTCTCTATAGCGACCTTTCTGAAAATTCATTTGGCCATAACTTTTGATTCCCTCTATGAAACTTCGATTTTTTAGATTCGTTAGAAAGATATTCATAAACAGATTTAAATATTTTTGGTTTGACGAAAATCTGCTTTATTTTGAATCATGTACATTCATTTGAAATTTAAAATCGAATTTTCGAACTACCAAGCCATTTTCAATTCCTTTTATAATTTAAAATAAATATTTATATTCTAACGACGATTCAAATAAATATATACGTTCTAAATCTATTCAAAATAAATTTCTCGTTGATATTATTTAAAATAATTCATTTTAAATATTCAAAATTCATTAAAATTGCTAAAATAAAAATTTTAAATTGGCTCGGATTTTCCGGGTTATTACAATCTCCCCCACTTAAAACTTTTCGTCCTCGAAAAGGAACGAAGCTGAAAGTTGTTTAACTAATCAACTCAACTTCCGTTATTTTCATCACGGCTTAAGTTCTTCAACTTTTCAGTTTCTAAGAACTTTTCAAATTTTTCAAAAATTTGGCTAACACCCTAAATTTTTGAAAAAATTCGCCATAACCTCCCCTACACCGGAAGCTTCGGGATATTTCATATTGCCTCCCATGGTCTTCTTCAATCCAAAAGAAAAAGAAAAAGCCAAGCGACTAGCCAATCGGCTCATAAAATCATCCAAAACCCAAGAAATACAATAAACATGTACCTATTTGTCGGGCAAACAATTTTATTCCTCTTCTCTAGCCACTTTGCAATGACCTTTTAACACATATATATGTACATGCATGCATTTGTAATCATTTTTCAATACATTTCTAAATTTGGTTCCATTAGGCTAAATGGTCCAAAATTTCAATTAATCAAACCAACCATCAAACAACACAACCAGCAATCAATTAGTTGATTAACTTTTCAATCATATAATTTTATATAAGCAAAAATCAAATTTTCTAAGACCGGATTATGTATATAATCACAAATACGTTATTTATAAACTTGTCACTCTCAACTCGTTCTAGGGTATTTCTAACCCCATCTCTAATGAGTTACTCATTTTAGAATGCTACTGATTCTATCTCTAATGAGGATTATTTAATAGGACATTACTAATCCTACCTCTGATGAGTCTTTTATTATGTTCTAACGAGTTGCATCCCAAATATTTGAGTTAACCAAAGCTTTGATACCAGCTGTAACGATATGGATTTCGCTCGGACCCAATCGAATGCTAAACCGACAAAGACCGTTCGAATCCCGTATACGCTAACTTTGGGCATACAATATGTAAGAACAAATAACAGAAGACTTTTATAAACATCATAGTAATGTTACATCAGAGTACATAATATCAGAGTATAACAAAAATAATACACAACGATGAAGGTAATACAATGCACAGCGGAAATATAAACTACACAGCGGAAGACTGTAAATGCCTGGACACAACTTAAAGCTTCCATCCAGAATCCTGCTCAATACATCTGCAAAATAAAACTACTCGACTGCCCGTGTGGAAAATAGGGGCACCCGAGTTTGTAAGGGAAAAGCAAACTACGAGTCAGTCATGGGACTGGTGTGAGAAACTCTAAACAGTTAAAATTAACTTATTTAATAATTAGTCAAATCACAGGACCACGCTGCTAACGCGGAACGGGTCTACCCCCATGAATGCCAGTGTATAAACAACAATCAGTAATATAGATACGGATCTACTATGCATCAATCAACATGCAATATCCCAATCTACCCATTTAGATTAATCACCACACTTAGATTTTCCAAATCCAATACAATTTACAGAAATTATTCCTTTGGACTTTATTTCCCGATTTCTATTTCAAATCATTTGAAATACATATCTAGCTTTATATTAAAGTAGATTTCACTTCGGGATCTCAAATCAAATCATTTGAAAATATGAATTCCAAAACATAACAATGCATACAAACAAGTACGCAACCAAATATCGCGCTCCCCATCGACAAGGCAAAGGGTACGCACCTAGCAACTCGATATATAAATGTGCACCTACCCCACATAGGAGCAGGCTACACCGACGTTGCACCTCCCACACATGGAGAGCATGCACCGCCCTCTCACCCATACTTATAGTCTCAGGGTTACCCGAATCTTCAGCCACATACTAAATCATTTCATATCCCGAAGTAGGGAAAATCATTTCACAACATAATAATCACAAGTATAATCAAATCTATAGTACTTCACATCAGCAATTCACACATATGATCAGTCACTATTAATCACATAACCTTTGAGCTCGTACGTCTCAAAGAAGGGTGTTAAGCAAGAGAATAAATTCTCCGCCACCAAACAGATATGTTATCAATAGCAACTAATCGAATAAGCGATGAACCACAATGTAAAACATAATACATTTCTAAATCATTTTAGAAATCTTCGGGTTTAGGCCTCGAAATCCTTTCTGTTTTATAAAATATTTCTATAAAACATTCCCTATCCAAAATCGGGAATATATTCTTTTCACTTAAGAAAAATATCATTTCACAATCATTCATTAAATTTGAAATGAACGTAACAACATCGCTAAACACCTTATCGTTAAATCGTGAAGTGTTTCACAAGGTGTTAGCACACAGATATCTTTACCCAACCCAATGCTAAATGTAAAAGCATATTCTGCTCATAAACTGGTCGAGCACCATCCAAACAATCAATCAATCACAATCATAATCAAAAACTAAGTAAATTGGGTTTAATCACATCACATGTTTTAGTAAATTTAATCACCATTCATTCATCAAATCTAATTAAAGATTTATTCAAACTCCAATTGGTTTCATCTCTAAAATGATTTCATATTGATTGTTCTACTTTTTGGAAATTAATCCTTCTTTTACGCGGGTTAAAGAACTAATGTTATTTAAACACAGTTCACGACAAACCCCAAATCCAATTTGATATTAAAGACAAGGCTCTGAATAGAAAATATATCAGCTTATATTCAACATCAAATTCTGAAACCAACAAATATCGTATTGGAAATAACGATATTAATATATCTTTCAAATTTCCACAACCGTATCTGTATAATCACGAAATCCAACATCAAAATACTCCGAAGATAATTTCGATTCAAATCCATTCCAATTCATATATTGGAAATTCTGGTTATATTAAAGCAACATCTCAATCCATTTTATTTATTTAAAAATATTGGATTATTTTTCTAGTTAATAACTAGTTCATTTCGATAAAAATCTATTTTTATCTTTTCAAATATGGAATTTTTCATCTCAGTTATTTTCAAATCATTTATAATGATTTTACACAAATTATTTATATCTTTAATAATTTTATCAAGGCCCGTACAGTCGATTTCCATAAACGGCCATCGAACTGCACTTACAACGACCTTTTCCAATTTTGATTTGGACGTAATTCCAAATCCAACCATTAGATTTCTAATTTCTCATCTTCATTGGAAAGCTCTTTTAGATACGAACCCAACGGTTCCGGATTCAGGAGAATCCGACGGTCGGATCTCCCGCAATGTCCGTTCGAAGTCAATGGTCAAAATTCGTGAACTGCCGCTGCGCGGCGCGTTCTATTCTAGCCATTATATTATATATATAATATATATAATATATATTTCGTCGATTTCCATTCAAAACGTATTTTATAAATCGTTTTATATTCGTTTTCAAAACAATTTCAACTTCATTTTCAATTTCAAATCAAAATTGAATATTCCATATAAACGAAAATTTTATACAGTGTATATATATGTTAAAAATTATATCTTTAACCAATCAATATTTATTTCATTCACACTTCATATATATATTATTTTTACATCGTTATGTATATATATATATTATATTCACATCGCTATATATATAATTTTCACATCACCATATGTTATTTTCACATCGCTATATATATATATTTCACATTTCAATATATACGATATTTTCGCTTTCAATATATACAATATTTTCACATTTCAATATATACGATATTTTCATCTTTCAATATATACGATATTTTCACATTCAATATATACGATATTTTCACATTTCAATATATACGATATTTTTACTTTTCATATATATTATTTTCCATTCGCATATATATATATATATAATTTTCATTTCAAATATATATATATTTTCATTTCATATATATTTATTTTTATCTCATATATATATATATATAATTTATTTCATTTCACATCCCAATCAATTTTTACAACAACATACAATCAAACAAGTCGTCCATGGTCTGTGGACGACAGGGACTAGTTCATACATGCAGTTACAAAATAATTAACTGTATAGAAATAATTTTAGTGAGGAGAATTCTCACATTGGTTCCTTTATTTCTGAATTTTTGGTATGGTTCAGATTTTAATTTGCCCCAAATTCTGCTTTGCTCAGTTTCAGTCCTGGACAGTTCTGAAATGTAGTGTTCTTCAATACAATCACAACGCAACTGACCGTGCGTGATTCCGATTCCGAACGAACTAGTTATGGCCAATTAAACATTGAGTAAATTAAATAAGTAATTACCGAAATTAATTAATAATTATTTAATTAACCCTTCACTAATCCTCACCCCTTTCTTCTACATCTCGTCGGTTTTGTTACTGGAATCCGAAAACTGCTCCCCTCTAGGTCTTGAAATCGCAACCACCCCAAGGGGCCGGAGCTTGATCTGATGGCACCGCATCGAAGGTCGATGTGAGAGGTTCCACCGCCAGGAGCGGCGCAGGGCGCGGTGGCCCGCCCCCCTCGAAAAATGTGTCCGAACTTGCCCTCTTTCCGCCTCAAATCCTCTCCAATGGTGAACCTATTTCAGATCCCAACTGGTCATTTTGAAGCTCGTAACGAGCTTTACCATTTCCATTTATAAATTTCCTGGATTAAGGTGTGGATTTGGAGTTTGTGGAGGAAGAACGATGGAGCACAATCGGCCTTTAGTTTGGGTGGCGGCTGCTATTTCGGGAAGGAGGGTTTTAGTTAGGGTTATGTGGAAAATTTGTTTATATATATTATATTAAATATTATTTTATTCAATCCTTATGAAATTTTGCATTCGAACTCTAAATAAAACCCAACGACTGTCGCCCCTAGCTAAATACCCCCATTCTGAACGCAATAGGATACGTTTCGTAAGCCAGTTCGACTGTTTCTCTCAGTTTTCGTTAAATTTAACATTTAAATCTATATATTCTATTTTAAACGTACACTTCAATTTACCGGGACCACATATTAACTCTAAAAATTCACAAAAAAATATTTCTAGCTTCGTATTGACGATACGGTCCTAACAAAACTAATTTCATCAAATTCTGAGGCCATTTGAAAAACGGTCATTTTCCAATCAATTAAAATCAATTGAAACGGGTCAAACGCGTTTCCCTTTGCCACGCTCACATATTGATCCGAAAAAATACGAAAATTGGAATCTAGCAATAACTTGACACCACGGATCCAACAAAAGTTGTTTTGTCGAAAACCGAGGTCGTTTGCAAAATTTCCATTTTTAAGGGCCAGAATTCCATAGCGACTATTCTGAATTTTCAATTGGACATAACTTTTGATTCCTGCTATGAAAATTTGATTTTTCGGATTCGTTGAAAAGATATTCTCAAATAGATTCTATTATTTTTGGTTTCGTTAAAATTCGGTTTATTTTGAATCCTGTACATCCATTTGAATTTTGAAATCAAATTTTCGAACTACCGCGCCATTTTCAATTCCTTTTATAATTTAAAATAAATATTTATATTCTAACGAAGATTCAAATAAATATATACGTTTTAATTTATTCAAAATAAATTTCTCGTCGATATTATTTAAAATAATTCATTTTAAATATTCAAAATTCATCAAAATTGCAAAAATAAAATTTTTAAATTGACTCAGATTTTCTGGGTTATTACACATTATCTATTATACAACTATACTTCTCCTAATAAATGGTTGGATGTTATTCAGGGGATAACAATTATGGAAATTTGTATGGCCTCAAATTGTATTGGTATGTTTTACCTAAATGTTGAGTTATCTCACGCGGTTGCCTAGCCTAATCCAGGTGTTATTTTATTATAATGCTCGGGTCAGACCGAGTATATATTCTAGGTTTAGCCATGGTTGATTTGGAGCTTCTGGAAAAGAGAGTTGGAGTTTATCTTAATGTACTTTTTGTATACGTTGCATTCTATGTTGTACATCAATATTTATGAGGACAGGTTGTTATAACTGTCCAAGTAGATGATAGGTTAGTCTTCTCTGATAGTTGTAATCATACAGTTTTATTTTGTAAAGATAATTCTTTATATTATATGTTACCGTTCCATTGTTAGATTCCGATATTGCGTCCTCTTCTTCCTTAGTCTATTTTCTTTTTATTTTATTTCACCCTAACTTTTTGTCTTGCCAGCACTTGGGTGTTATGGCACGTGAACACATTAGATGTATTAGTGTCGACATTCGAGGGTCGTTACATTTGGTATCAGAGCACAAGGTTGAGCGAACACCTTGTCTTTGGTTGGGTATGACTCATCAAGAGATAGGGTAATGGAATGTCCTAACATGTGTTGAGTGTATTATATATATGAGAGCGCGTATTTGTTAGTGCAATAAAAATATTTTATGTTGGGTTAGTTAAACTGTTGAGAGGTTTATGAATTCCGGTCGATATATGGAACGCCATGGTATCGATAGGGATTTCTAAATACTTAAACAAGGCAAATCGACAAAATATTGGTTTTAAAATTGGTAAATGAAATCATCTTACCTAGGCTTATATTTTTTATAAAATATAAATTTTCATAAATTTATATAGTCATTTAAGATGTGTTTGGTTATTAGGAATGATAATATTCAATTATTACCAGTTATTGAATACTAGTTATGCTTGATCAGTTTATGAGCAAGTACTATTGCTTATTGACTTATAACTAGTTTACCTTTTAAAAAAACATGGGTTGGTTAGATGGTAGTATGAGGGAACATTATATATGAACACCTTGTGAATTAAGTTTCACAGTTTGACTATAAGGCGTTTAATGATGAAGTTAGGTTAATTTTAATTTTAACATGATTCATCTATTATTATCCGAATAATGATAAAAATTTGTGAAATAA
This sequence comes from Allium sativum, assembly GCA_030737875.1. Classification (NCBI taxonomy): domain Eukaryota; kingdom Viridiplantae; phylum Streptophyta; class Magnoliopsida; order Asparagales; family Amaryllidaceae; genus Allium; species Allium sativum. The sequence continues at coordinate 245,683,562 of CM060923.1, forward strand.
TTTAGATAAAGAAGTGCTTTATATAAATTATTGAAACTTGATTAAGACATTTTATGGATCCATGTAGTTTATGCATTAAGATTGTATAAATGTGAATAATGCCACGATTTGTGTGACGATCGGGAATTTCGCTCGATCCGAATCGATCGCTAAACCGACCAAGACCGTTCGAAACGCCTGATTGTTTTGAGAACAAGCCACATCGGAACACAAACGGAAGAACATTTCATTGTTAATTACAATAATTCCATCAGAATGCAAGAATATACAGAGTAATGAATAAATATTACACATTCGATAAAGATTACAATATATTATATAACAGCGGAAAGTAATACAAAGCACAACTGAAGGAGACATACGGATACAGAGCTTTCCGGATATCATTCCAGCTGTAAACCAGGATCCTGTGAATATAAATCTGCAAAACCAAAACTACTAGCTGCCCGTGTCAAAATAAGGGCACCCAGAGTTTAGGTTAAAACAATAAACTCCAGGTCAGTCATGTGACTGGTATGAGAACTAAAACAGTTATTTAATCTTTATTTTAAAGTTAGGTGAATCAAAGGACCACGCCGTATAACACGGAACGGGTTTCCTCCCAAGAACACCAGTGCATAAAACAACAGTGCAATGCTAAATAAAGTACAATGAAGCGGTTATAAGACCCAGGTCCCATCACACAATGCAACACAAGCCGAAGGATAGGGTTTTACCTTATAATAGCCAAAGAATGCTTGATACGCTAAATTTCATCTTTTATTATTACTATAAGTGTATAGTGTCAAAACAATTTCAATCATAAGTATCAATCATAGACGACATAGGTACCATTTATCATGTCGCCATATATAGGTTTACAATCAAAACCGCAAAGTCACGTATTGGAAGTCGGATTTCCGTCTGTGAACCGAAGCAAGGGATCGTCCTCTACCGAATTCAAGACTCTCTAGCCCGAGCCTCAGGAACAGCCGCAACTGCCTATGGATTGTCAGGGCCAGTCCACGGATGTGGATTAAACTAAACCCTGAACATGCGTTTCCCCGCCCTTTGGGGCGTAAATGAGCCAAATGACACCATCGGCCCCACATAATCACTGATATATCCGAGGCGCCTTGCAACAGCAACTACCACACAGGTGAAAATAATATAAATGTCACGGCTGGTAGGTCACTGACACCACCCTAGCTAGAAAGAAACGCATGCCCTCGCTGAGGTCCTCTCCCGTTTCTGGTTCACAACCAGGGTGTGAGGCTCGCGAATTCACATTACACAAAGCTATGTCACACAGGCGGTGCTTTGATCATCAACCACAAGACTTTGCTTTTCAACAAAAGCCTTGATCATTTGCCACTTAGGCATGCCACACAGGCAATTCACACCATGCGACTGATGTCCATCGATATACAACCTCTGATCCCGTACGTCTCAGAGAAGGGTGAAGTAAGGGAATAAATTCCCCTTCACCAGGCAGAAGTATATTTAATAGATATCAATCAACAAAGAGAAAAATCCAATGTCAGACACACAGTCCATGCTGGGTTTGAACGAAACCGGAGGCACCTTGTACCTCGCATATCCATCGGTCTCCAAGTATGTCTGGACGATCACCAACTGATTCCCTTCTCTTGGGCGTACAGCCCAATCAAGATCATCAGTAATCACCCAAACGATGTGAAGACCTCCGGTCTTCGACCACTGTCTTCATCCTCGACACCACATCGAATCAGTTATTCAGAATAGGATAAACCCTGTCTTACTGAATAACTCGCGTATATATTAAACAAGTGTTACACAAACACAACATACGCCTCATTCCAATTCAGAATATTCTTTTATTCAAATATTCTTATACTTTGGGAAGGGTTCCCATTAATTTTATCAAAGATAAATTCTTTAAATTTATTCTTTAATCTTCTTTTGAATTTCAATTCAAACTAGTCGGGATTAGCGAACCACACCGAAGTAATCATTTATTTTATTTCCCAATCCCAACCTATTCACCCAATGAAGTAAAACTGGTCATACTTCATATCTAACTCCACGGTGTTATCGATAAATTCATTTACCATTTCACGTTCAAATCTAATTAAAGATTTAACTATCGCCTAGAGCAAAACTGGTGATACTCCATTCTCGATCATTTCAATCTAATTAAAGATTCATTAAAACTCCACTTGGTTTTAATCTTTCCAAAATCAATATCAATGATTATTTAACTTGGGAAATCACCTCCTGTCTTTAACTGGGTTAAATAACCAATGTCATTTAAAACACGGTTCACTATAAACCCAAAATCACATTCCATTAATTATCGGGTTAAAGAACAAGTGTTATTTAAAACACTGTTCACGATAAACCCAAAAATCAATTCAAATTCAATTCCGATTAAATACAATTTAATTGGTACACTTCATTAAATCTAAATAAAAAGATTTAATCTTTTTCTCAACTGGGCTCAAGAACAGTGTTAATGAAGACACCATTCACGACAAACCCAAATCACATTTGATATTAAATACAAGGCTCTGAATAGAAAATATATCGACTTATATTCAATATCAAATTCTATGAACAACAAATATCGTATTGGAAATGTAACGACCTGGATTTTTCAGCTATTTGATTCGAGTATTTAAAATATATTTAAATATTTTATTTGGAATTTAATATCGAATTTGTTTATTAAACGACGAATGAGCATTTATATTTATATTTAATTTAAAACGAGCTCAAAACAGCGCGGTAGTTCGTAAAATTTAATTTCAACTTCAACTGATCATATCAAGACCATTTTAAATCGAATTTCCTCGAAACAAGAAATGCTGAAATCTGTTAAACTATATCTTTCTAACAGAAGTGAAAAATTGAGATTTCGGATTATATATTGCAAGATATGTCTAAATCAAATATACAGAAAAGCAGCGCCATGATCATAACGGTTATTTAAATATAATTAAATATTTGCTTTGAATCTGGGCAAGTCCTTTGAGGCGTAGTCATAATTTAATTTTTAGAATTTTACTGTAATTTTTAATTAATTAAATACGCAACTTTTTATTTGGAGTATTTTGCACCCTATATCAGTATTTTGGAGTTTCATAATATAAGTTAATCTACCGAGATTATTATATTTTTGGGATCATGATACACTGCTGAGCGTGACGGTATTTTTATTTTTGTCGATAGCGCGTCATAGCCGGACAGAGATCTATATAGCGGGGTACCTTAACTCTAGAACTAAAAATCTTTAGTCTCTTTCACCATTATCAATTCAAAAAAAATAAAATAAAACGTCCATCCACTAATAAATGGGAAATTATATATATATATATAACTAAATACCTTCATTGAATGTTTTCGTGCGTGCCAAACAGGTCCATTTCCTTGTCTGCAAACCTTTCTTTATCTTTCCTTGCGCCAAGTTTCCATCGCCTTGCGCCCCAAACATTTCAGTTCTTGTCCGCCAAATTACTTCTACGTGCCGACCAAGTTGCTCGAAATCCAAAGTCCTCGCATACAGCTACCTATAAAGTACTGCAAACCTATACCCTATCACTTGCTTCTCACGTTTTCTTTCTTTTATAAATACATCCGTATCATTCTTTCTTGAAAAAAAAAAAAACAGAACCCAAATCCTCTAGCAAACTAAAACCCAAAACAAGTCTTCTCTTTCTTTTCTCTAAACCAAACTAAACCTGAACGTAAGCTTCATTCACGCAAACAAAACATAGAGCTTTGGAACCTGTCCGGACTGACTGGAGCATCGTGCGTGGACTGGAAGTGAGGGGATGGGATTCTCAAATTTGTTGATGAAGGTGCGGTAGCACTTTTCACGTGAAAACCAAATACTGTAGCCTAAGGGAAATGGGCGTGCTAGCATTGTTCAATGGTGGAGACAGGGGCATGCAAGATATTGAGTATGTTTTTGTGTTCAAAACTATGCATGAGCGGTTTGTTTGGAGGAGAAAGGAAAAAGGGGAAGGACGTGTACAGTAAGTGGGGTGGTGCTGCTAGTGTAAGTATGTTACAATATTTATATATACACATTCAGAAAAAGGGGACGTGGGGTAAGTGTTTACAGCACATGCATGTGGGACTAGTTTGGGGCATTTTCTGAACGCAAGGGTACGGTTTTTTTTAAAAAAAAAAAAAAAAAAAAGGGGGGGGGGGACTTGAGGACAGCGTTGAGCTGTTGTTGGCGGTAGGGGAAGAAAAATGCGATAATGGGTTCATGAGCGTTGTGGTGGGAAGTTTCATGTATGTTGAAGACTGGGCGTGTGTTTCTTTTTGGGTTACAGGAGAAGGTGGTTACAAATTGTAGAAGGAGAAAAAAAAAAAGAAAAAAAAAAAAAAAGAAGAAAAGAAAAAGAAAAAAAGGGACTGTTGGGCTAAAAAGCGGTGTATGGGTGAACCAACACGGTGGTTAAGTCGAAAGGTTGATGAACTAAGAAAAAGTGTGGAGCGTATGTTTTTAAAAGCGAGGATAGGGGAAAAGGAAAACGCCGTCAAACCGTTGAGAATCGCGCAAAAACCAGAAACGATGGAATCACAACGAAGGGTACTGCGTTGCTAAGTAGATTCAGACAGAACCGAAAGCAGTCAAGTTTCAGTTAAATTTTAAACGTCAGTCAAAACGCGTGAACCGCCGACCGAAACAAGGTGAGTTAATTCTCACACATTTCTGAAATACTTTGAGGTGCTAAATTCATATAAATTTAAATTGGTTGATTGGATGCCTTGGATGCCTATGGTTGCTTTAATGGTTGACGTAAATTTTATTATTGTCATTTAAATTATTCCTGTCTACTGATATGAAATATTTTAATGACCTGTGTTGCAGGGAAGAACAGGTAGGAGGAACCAAACCGGTTCCTCAAACCTTTAATGTGTTGTTATTTCATATTTTATATGAATTGTTTGAAAACCCGTTGACTTTAAAACCCTGTTGATTGTTGGTTGTTGATTGTGGTTGAATTTTGAATCAATATATAGTATTGATTGTGGAATAAATAACAGATGGTCATGATATACACCGTTGTATAAAAGATCGATTCACCGTCAGATGAATCGCTAGAAAAGAAGTTATGAAATTATTTTATAAACAATATAGATGTTTAAAATACATTATTTTCAATAAAGTCCTAATAAGGAGAATAAACCAACTACATAAATACGTTGGTTGGTTTAATCAAATTGACCGTGCGCGAAGCACGTGCTTATTAAGTAAGTGTTAAAACGACCTTATTTAGCTAATTCAAGTGGCCAGATTTGACGTAACAATTAAAATGGGTTTATATTGATAGGAATCAAAGTGAATAAAATTATTTAGATTAATTAATTATTAATTAATTTAAATGAATAGATCGATAACGATTGATCACGTTTAAAGTTGAACAGTTAACGACGTTAACTGGAGTTGTTTAGTTAATTAGTTCACTTAAGGATAGTAAATGGTAAAACAAACCATGTTATTTGATAGAAAGGTTGAAGGATGATTATTATTATTTATATAACGATAATAATCAAATGGGATTTATTTAAATTAATTAGTTTGGTGATTATTTTAAATGGAATTTGTGGTGACATAGGAAATGAGTGTCGAGTTTTATTACAACTGATATCTATCTTAAGATAAGAACGTTGTTGATCAAGGTATGAGAGGTAATTAAAATACCCCAACTTGAACAACTTCAAGATTATCAAAGGATGATATTAGTCGTAATGATAAAAGTGATAGAACAAAGTATTTTGGTCAAATAATAAAGTATCGTTATTAGAAGGATTTGGAAATGTATTTATAATGAGATTCTGAAATTAAAGGAAATAAAAGGAGCTTATGGTATGGAATGATATTCCCATACATAAAGAAATAAAAAAGGAGATTGGTGGAAGTTTAATGAAATTGTCAAAGTATTGAAATGAGATTTAAATGGGTTTATTCTAAAAGAATGAATGTTGGTTTTGGTATTCATATATGAAGCCAAAGAAGATGTCGTAAAAATCATTTTTACGAATGATAAGTGATTCGATAAGATAATAAGAAAGGTTATGGCCAAATGATGCTGTGTAATAAACCAATGGATTTGATTTATTTTTATGGTTGTTTATTTTGATAGTTAAATAACCGACTATCAAAATCTGACCCAACGTTATTGGTACGGGAAGACCAGGATCGAATTTATATTCGAAAACCATTCCGACCCAAAAATACGAATACGTCGAAGACGCTGTTCGAGATGGAGCAATTGAAGACCGTAGATCTTCATGAGACGGAAGAGTTACTTACAATCTCTGGCTGATCCCTAGAGATATACTGTGACTCTGTCGTGATTGGAATCTGCGGATTGCAAGGACTTCTCGCTGCTGATCCATGGGGTGATTCCTGTATTGGATGCAGTAGGAGGGTGCCTTCGGTTCATCCTGTTCCTGGATGACGTGTATGGACGATGTGAATAGTGGCCAGAAGTTCCAAAAGTCGATTATAGCCTCAAGCCTCATCAACCGGGAAATGACAAAAATCGGGCAGGCAGCATGGCTATGTGGGTCGCACCCATTAGGGTGTATTGTCACCATCTAGAGAATGTTCATATTTGTTACTTCTTTTCAATTCTGTATCTCCCGGGGATTTCGGTGGTCGCGACAAAAAGCCGAAGGGGTGACAATATATTCGATACACTCAAGCGAAATGAGTGGTCGGTCATGTGTGGGCCTGGTTGCAAGACGTTCTTGTTGAACCCAGTGTATTCGTCTCTAGAGGTACACTATCGGCAGGTGGTCCCATACCTTGTCAGGTTGGAAATCCAATATCCAATAAGCGCCCGCGGTTTTCATTGTATATTATATATGTGGAGCGTGAGATGCAAGCGTTCTGCTAGATTCTATTTATTTGTAATTAGACACTATGATAATATCAGATGAAGATATTGATTTCAAAATGATTTGGGTTATAGTAAGGTAAAAACCGTCCGTGTTTATGTGTGGACTGGTCTTACTATTATTCTTTTGTTTCAAAAGGATTTCAAAGTTAAACAAGTTGGTTGCTGTATGAATTTATCACTGAAAGTATTTCAGACTGACCCGGATGAATTTTGTTTTAAATCAAATGTGCTCGGGTCAGACCGAGTATATTTACAGGTTAGATTTCGCTTGGAGCTTCAGAGAAGGAGTTGAAGTCGAGACGTTTTCCATATATCCTGGTACTAGTTTATTTCCGCTGTGTGTTGTATTGATTTGAATGTATACTCTGAGGTTGTAATATACAGTTCTTTTATAAAGTATTATTTATTATTATATTTTGTCCATTCCGCTGTGAGACTCTGATCTTCTTATTCTTCTATTATAATATTTCTTTCTTTCTTTTCTCACCCTCTAACTTCTTTCTATTAGCTTTCTGGGTTTTCGGTACTTGAGTTTGGACACGGGATATGTTAGTGTCTGGATTCGAGTGTCGAAATTCCCGGGTCGCTACAGTTGGTATCAGAGCAATGGTTTAGGAATAACCTTGGCTCTGTGGTGTAACTCGATAGAGATTGGGCCAGTAGTACCCTAGATCGAGTTGAGAGTGTGTGTGTGTATATATATATATATACACATATATATGAGGGCACGTATTTATAATTTGGATATAGAATTATTTTTATATTGTTTTGACCCAAAATATTTTATAAAAAATTTAAAATCTATAATTTACTCAAGTTATTATTGAATTCAAACTTGTATGAAGTTGGAAACACTTCAAATATGAAATGGGAATTTATTTTAACTTATATGAGTAAAAATGAACCCTTTGAATTGGAATTGAAAAAAGCCAACAAGAATTTGACTTGTGTTGGGTAAAATAAAAAGTGAATGAATCCAAACAGAATGAACGGAAATTTGTTGGATTGTATGTTTGGGTATATTGCATGAATATGGATTTGAGTTGGATTTAGAACAAATGAATGAGTTAAGCCCAATAAAAGGAGATTCAAGGATAATGAATTTGAATGATATCCAAAGTGGAGCGAAGTACAGATTGCAAAAGACTATGAAGTGGTTACACAGATTGGGAGTACGGATTGACAGACGAAGAGCAGATTGGGAAATAAAGAGCTGTTGATTGATTTGCTTCGAAACTGGGATGGAGTTGTCCGACAAAGAGGTAAACCTTAATATATTGATTTGGTGTTTGAATTTATACCCAAGATGGGTAGCCGCTTGGTTTTGTTTTCTTTGGATCAATATGAGAGGCCGAGAGTGCCATTTGTAGTTGTTTGCATCGAACAATACAGAAGAGGTGCTGGCGAATTTCTCATAAATTTTTGGAATTTAGAAAACATTTTTGATAATACTTTAAAAGGATTATTTTGAAAATAATAGCGGTTGGAGCATTTTTTTTTTACCTAGCAATTTCGAGGACGAAATTTATTTAAGGGGGAAGGAATGTAACGACCTGGATTTTTCAGCTATTTGATTCGAGTATTTAAAATATATTTAAATATTTTATTTGGAATTTAATATCGAATTTGTTTATTAAACGACGAATGAGCATTTATATTTATATTTAATTTAAAACGAGCTCAAAACAGCGCGGTAGTTCGTAAAATTTAATTTCAACTTCAACTGATCATATCAAGACCATTTTAAATCGAATTTCCTCGAAACAAGAAATGCTGAAATCTGTTAAACTATATCTTTCTAACAGAAGTGAAAAATTGAGATTTCGGATTATATTGCAAGATATGTCTAAATCAAATATACAGAAAAGCAGCGCCATGATCATAACGGTTATTTAAATTAATTAAATATTTGCTTTGAATCTGGGCAAGTCCTTTGAGGCGTAGTCATAATTTAATTTTTAGAATTTTACTGTAATTTTTAATTAATTAAATACGCAACTTTTTATTTGGAGTATTTTGCACCCTATATCAGTATTTTGGAGTTTCATAATATAAGTTAATCTACCGAGATTATTATATTTTTGGGATCATGATACACTGCTGAGCGTGACGGTATTTTTATTTTTGTCGATAGCGCGTCATAGCCGGACAGAGATCTATATAGCGGGGTACCTTAACTCTAGAACTAAAAATCTTTAGTCTCTTTCACCATTATCAATTCAAAAAAAAAAAAAAAAACGTCCATCCACTAATAAATGGGAAATTATATATATATATAACTAAATACCTTCATTGAATGTTTTCGTGCGTGCCAAACAGGTCCATTTCCTTGTCTGCAAACCTTTCTTTATCTTTCCTTGCGCCAAGTTTCCATCGCCTTGCGCCCCAAACATTTCAGTTCTTGTCCGCCAAATTACTTCTACGTGCCGACCAAGTTGCTCGAAATCCAAAGTCCTCGCATACAGCTACCTATAAAGTACTGCAAACCTATACCCTATCAATTGCTTCTCACGTTTTCTTTCTTTTATAAATACATCCGTATCATTCTTTCTTGAAAAAAAAAAACAGAACCCAAATCCTCTAGCAAACTAAAACCCAAAACAAGTCTTCTCTTTCTTTTCTCTAAACCAAACTAAACCTGAACGTAAGCTTCATTCACGCAAACAAAACATAGAGCTTTGGAACCTGTCCGGACTGACTGGAGCATCGTGCGTGGACTGGAAGTGAGGGGATGGGATTCTCAAATTTGTTGATGAAGGTGCGGTAGCACTTTTCACGTGAAAACCAAATACTGTAGCCTAAGGGAAATGGGCGTGCTAGCATTGTTCAATGGTGGAGACAGGGGCATGCAAGATATTGAGTACGTTTTTGTGTTCAAAACTATGCATGAGCGGTTTGTTTGGAGGAGAAAGGAAAAAGGGGAAGGACGTGTACAGTAAGTGGGGTGGTGCTGCTAGTGTAAGTATGTTACAATATTTATATATACACATTCAGAAAAAGGGGACGTGGGGTAAGTGTTTACAGCACATGCATGTGGGACTAGTTTGGGGCATTTTCTGAACGCAAGGGTACGGTTTTTTTTAAAAAAAAAAAAAAGGGGGGGGGGGACTTGAGGACAGCGTTGAGCTGTTGTTGGCGGTAGGGGAAGAAAAATGCGATAATGGGTTCATGAGCGTTGTGGTGGGAAGTTTCATGTATGTTGAAGACTGGGCGTGTGTTTCTTTTTGGGTTACAGGAGAAGGTGGTTACAAATTGTAGAAGGAGAAAAAAAAAAGAAAAAAAAAAAAAAAAAGAAGAAAAGAAAAAGAAAAAAAGGGACTGTTGGGCTAAAAAGCGGTGTATGGGTGAACCAACACGGTGGTTAAGTCGAAAGGTTGATGAACTAAGAAAAAGTGTGGAGCGTATGTTTTTAAAAGCGAGCATAGGGGAAAAGGAAAACGCCGTCAAACCGTTGAGAATCGCGCAAAAACCAGAAACGATGGAATCACAACGAAGGGTACTGCGTTGCTAAGTAGATTCAGACAGAACCGAAAGCAGTCAAGTTTCAGTTAAATTTTAAACGTCAGTCAAAACGCGCGAACCGCCGACCGAAACAAGGTGAGTTAATTCTCACACATTTCTGAAATACTTTGAGGTGCTAAATTCATATAAATTTAAATTGGTTGATTGGATGCCTTGGATGCCTATGGTTGCTTTAATGGTTGACGTAAATTTTATTATTGTCATTTAAATTATTCCTGTCTACTGATATGAAATATTTTAATGACCTGTGTTGCAGGGAAGAACAGGTAGGAGGAACCAAACCGGTTCCTCAAACCTTTAATGTGTTGTTATTTCATATTTTATATGAATTGTTTGAAAACCCGTTGACTTTAAAACCCTGTTGATTGTTGGTTGTTGATTGTGGTTGAATTTTGAATCAATATATAGTATTGATTGTGGAATAAATAACAGATGGTCATGATATACACCGTTGTATAAAAGATCGATTCACCGTCAGATGAATCGCTAGAAAAGAAGTTATGAAATTATTTTATAACCAATATAGATGTTTAAAATACATTATTTTCAATAAAGTCCTAATAAGGAGAATAAACCAACTACATAAATACGTTTGTTGGTTTAATCAAATTGACCGTGCGCGAAGCACGTGCTTATTAAGTAAGTGTTAAAACGACCTTATTTAGCTAATTCAAGTGGCCAGATTTGACGTAACAATTAAAATGGGTTTATATTGATAGGAATCAAAGTGAATAAAATTATTTAGATTAATTAATTATTAATTAATTTAAATGAATAGATCGATAACGATTGATCACGTTTAAAGTTGAACAGTTAACGACGTTAACTGGAGTTGTTTAGTTAATTAGTTCACTTAAGGATAGTAAATGGTAAAACAAACCATGTTATTTGATAGAAAGGTTGAAGGATGATTATTATTATTTATATAACGATAATAATCAAATGGGATTTATTTAAATTAATTAGTTTGGTGATTATTTTAAATGGAATTTGTGGTGACATAGGAAATGAGTGTCGAGTTTTATTACAACTGATATCTATCTTAAGATAAGAACGTTGTTGATCAAGGTATGAGAGGTAATTAAAATACCCCAACTTGAACAACTTCAAGATTATCAAAGGATGATATTAGTCGTAATGATAAAAGTGATAGAACAAAGTATTTTGGTCAAATAATAAAGTATCGTTATTAGAAGGATTTGGAAATGTATTTATAATGAGATTCTGAAATTAAAGGAAATAAAAGGAGCTTATGGTATGGAATGATATTCCCATACATAAAGAAATAAAAAAGGAGATTGGTGGAAGTTTAATGAAATTGTCAAAGTATTGAAATGAGATTTAAATGGGTTTATTCTAAAAGAATGAATGTTGGTTTTGGTATTCATATATGAAGCCAAAGAAGATGTCGTAAAAATCATTTTTACGAATGATAAGTGATTCGATAAGATAATAAGAAAGGTTATGGCCAAATGATGCTGTGTAATAAACCAATGGATTTGATTTATTTTTATGGTTGTTTATTTTGATAGTTAAATAACCGACTATCAAAATCTGACCCAACGTTATTGGTACGGGAAGACCAGGATCGAATTTATATTCGAAAACCATTCCGACCCAAAAATACGAATACGTCGAAGACGCTGTTCGAGATGGAGCAATTGAAGACCGTAGATCTTCATGAGACGGAAGAGTTACTTACAATCTCTGGCTGATCCCTAGAGATATACTGTGACTCTGTCGTGATTGGAATCTGCGGATTGCAAGGACTTCTCGCTGCTGATCCATGGGGTGATTCCTGTATTGGATGCAGTAGGAGGGTGCCTTCGGTTCATCCTGTTCCTGGATGACGTGTATGGACGATGTGAATAGTGGCCAGAAGTTCCAAAAGTCGATTATAGCCTCAAGCCTCATCAACCGGGAAATGACAAAAATCGGGCAGGCAGCATGGCTATGTGGGTCGCACCCATTAGGGTGTATTGTCACCATCTAGAGAATGTTCATATTTGTTACTTCTTTTCAATTCTGTATCTCCCGGGGATTTCGGTGGTCGCGACAAAAAGCTGAAGGGGTGACAATATATTCGATACACTCAAGCGAAATGAGTGGTCGGTCATGTGTGGGCCTGGTTGCAAGACGTTCTTGTTGAACCCAGTGTATTCGTCTCTAGAGGTACACTATCGGCAGGTGGTCCCATACCTTGTCAGGTTGGAAATCCAATATCCAATAAGCGCCTGCGGTTTTCATTGTATATTATATATGTGGAGCGTGAGATGCAAGCGTTCTGCTAGATTCTATTTATTTGTAATTAGACACTATGATAATATCAGATGAAGATATTGATTTCAAAATGATTTGGGTTATAGTAAGGTAAAAACCGTCCGTGTTTATGTGTGGACTGGTCTTACTATTATTCTTTTGTTTCAAAAGGATTTCAAAGTTAAACAAGTTGGTTGCTGTATGAATTTATCACTGAAAGTATTTCAGACTGACCCGGATGAATTTTGTTTTAAATCAAATGTGCTCGGGTCAGACCGAGTATATTTACAGGTTAGATTTCGCTTGGAGCTTCAGAGAAGGAGTTGAAGTCGAGACGTTTTCCATATATCCTGGTACTAGTTTATTTCCGCTGTGTGTTGTATTGATTTGAATGTATACTCTGAGGTTGTAATATACAGTTCTTTTATAAAGTATTATTTATTATTATATTTTTTCCATTCCGCTGTGAGACTCTGATCTTCTTATTCTTCTATTCTAATATTTCTTTCTTTCTTTTCTCACCCTCTAACTTCTTTCTATTAGCTTTCTGGGTTTTCAGTACTTGAGTTTGGACACGGGATATGTTAGTGTCTGGATTCGAGTGTCGAAATTCCCGGGTCGCTACAGGAAATAACGATATTAATATATCTTTCAAATGCCCATAACAATATCTGTATCATCACGAAACCCAACACCGAAATATTCCAAAGACAATTTCGATTCAAATCCATTCCAATTCAATTATTGGAATTTCTGGTTACTTCTAAAACCATTTCAAATCCAATTTATTTATTTCAAAAATAAATTGATTTTAATTCTAGTTCAAAACCAGTTCATTTCGATAAAAATCTATTTTTATCTTTTCAAATTTGGAATTTTTCATCTCAATTCTTCATAAATCATTTCTTATGATTTTACACAAATTATTACTATTTTTAATAATTTTATCAAGGCCCGTACAGTCGAGTTCCATCAACGACCATCGAACTGCACTTACAGCGACCTTTTTCAAATTTGATTTGGACATAATTCCAAATCCAACTGTTAGATTTCAAATTTCTAATATTCGTTAGAAAGCTCCTTTCGATACGAACCCAATGGTTCTGGTTTTAGGAGAATCCGACAGTCGGATCTCCCGTAATATCAATTCGAAGTCAATGGTGGAAATTCGCGAAAAGCCGCGGCGCGACGCGTTCTATTTATGCCATTTAATATATATAATATATAAATTATATATATTTCGTCGATTTCCTTTTAAAATGTATTTTATAAATCATTTTAAATTCGTTTTCAAAACGATTTCAACTTCATATTCAATTTCTAGTCAAAATTGAATATTTCATATCATTAATCTATAAACGATAACATTTTCAAAACGTTATATTTTGAAATCACTTCCTTTTCTGTATTCATTATGATAATGAATAAAATCGATATAAATATCGTTCACATCAAAATGGCGCATATCTAACCAACACGACTTTATATATTCCAATAACTTCGTTATTCTATTCAACAAATGAATTTTCTTCAACACATGAATATATTTTTATTCAACACATGAATATATATTTTATTCAACACATGAATCTTTATTCTATTCAACACGTGAGTTTTCTTTCATATTCAACACATGAATTTTCTTTCTATTCAACACATGAATTTTCCAAATTGGAATGAGGCCCAATCAATTACCATATAATGTTAATTATATGGATTCCATACAACACATTTATATAATAGCAACGATAAATCATCAACCTTCATCCAGAGTGCACCACACAAATGCATAAGCGTTAAATATAAATAATTAACGCTTACACAGTCTGTTAATCCATCGATTGACATACAACTAAACAATCGGGATTAGTGTACGTAAAATATCATCCCAATGCCCGTGTGGGGTTTCAAATCAACAAACATAGATTTTTATTTCTGCAGTCGGGCGATGTGTAAAATTTATCGTCCCAATCAATATCAGTCAAATCAGTGTATATAAAAAAATCGTTCGATTTGTTTATAAATATTTATTTTATATAAACGTTAAAAATTATATTTTTAACTATAAAATATTTTCCACTATAAAATATTTTATTTCATTCCACATCACACAATCAAATTTCACAACACAGAAATCAAACAAAGAAGTCGTCCATGGTCTGTGGGCGACGGGTGTCAGGTGTTGCTAAGCACCGTCTGCATCCTAGTATATATTTCAACTAGAAATCAAAATAAAAGTGAGGAGTTCTCACCTTTGGGTTCCACTCCGCCATTATATTTCTGAACATCTGATCGATTTGATTTGCCCGAAATTCCTACGTCATCCTTTTCACGCTGTTCGTATTAAAAACCACATTTTTAATATGATGTTCTATATATTAAAAATCATATTTTTAATACTCTACCAATACAAAAATCATATTTTTATTCTTTCTATAATATAAAAATCATATTTTTATTCTTCCTATTATATAAAAATCATATTTTTATTCTTTCTATAATATAAAAATCGTATTTTTAATGGCTATTTAAGCAAATAAAAATCACGCCTTTCTCATGATAAAAATCTCACCTTTATCTTTATAAAAATCTTTCCTTCATGAACTAAAAATCTGCTAATTTTCTAAACAAAACCCTTTACTTAAAAAATCCTGTCTCTTAACTTATAAGAATTTAGTCTTTTCACTATAAAAAATATATCCTTTTAATGTATAAACACTTCATCTTTTTATTGCGCTATATATATAAAAACTGATTTTACTTTATACTAAAAAAACTGATTTTCATTTATGTTAAAAACTGATTTTTAAACTTATAAATCAATTACTTAGAAAACAAATAAAATAAATAAAAACTTACAATCTTTAGTGTTTCTTGACGGTGAAGGGTGTTCCATCGGAGGCGGGACTGTTGGAAGTTGGCGACGGCCATGGGGGGGGGGGTGTTTCCAGCGCGACAGCATATGATTTGGGGCTCGCGGTTTTTGGTCTTCTCGTCAGGGGAGGGTGACTGGAGGGGAGGTGGAGGAGAAGGGGGTGCAGCGAGGTGGGGGGGCTGCCAACGGCGGCGCGCAGGCGATGGTCGGGAGGGGGGGAGGGGACGTGGGATTAGGGCTGAACGATTTGGGGGGGCGTTTACGGGTTTTTATTTTTATTTTTTTCACGTTGACTTATGGGGAGAGAGGGAGGTGAGGGAGGGTTATAATTATATTTAATTATTTAATTAAATTTCAAAAAGTAACTTTTTCGTTCGATCTCTAAATCGAACCTGAAGACTATCGCCCCTAGCTAATTACCCCCATTCTGAACACAATGGGATATGTTTCGTGACCCAACTCAATCATTTCGATCAATTTTCATTTAAATTAACATTTAAATCATTATATTGAATTTTGAATGCACATTTCAATTTACTGGGGTCACGTACTAACTCGAAAAATCCCCCGAAAAATATTTTCTAACTTCATATTGACGATACGATCCTAACGAAACTAATTTCATCCAATTCTGAGACCGTCTGAAAAATGGCCATTTTCCAGTCGATTAAAATCAACTTAAACTAGTCAAACGCGTTTTCCTTTTCCACGCTCACATATTGATTCAGAAAATTACGAATTTTGAAACCTAGCAATAACTTGACATCACGGATCCAACAAAAGTGGTTTCGTCGAAAACCGAGGTCGTTTGCAAAATTTCCATTTTTAAGGGCCAGAGTTCCATAGTGACTATTCTGAATTTTCAACTAGGCATAACTTTTTATTCCCTCTATGAAATTACAATTTTTCGGATTCGTTGGGCAGATATTCTCAAATAGATTCAAATATTTTTGGTTTCACTAAAATCCGGTTTGTTTTGAATCCTGTACATACATTTGAACTTTGAAATCGAATTTTCGAACTACCGCGCCATTTTCAACTCCTTTTATAATTATTTATATTCTTACCACGATTCAAATAAATATATACATTATAATTCTATTCAAAATAAATTTTTTGTCATTATTATTTAAAATAATTCATTTTAAATAATCAAAATTCACTAAAATTGCCAAAATAAAATTTTAAATTGGCTCGGATTTCCGGGTTATTACAATCTCCCCCACTTAAAATTCTCGTCCTCGAAAAGGAACGAAGCCGAAAGTTGTTTAACTAATCAACTCAACTTCCATTATTTTCATTATGGTTTAAGTTCTTCAACTTTTTAGTTTCTAAGAACTTTTCAAATTTTTCAAAAATTTGGCTAACACCCTAAATTTTCGAATTTTTTTGCCATAACCTCCCCTGCACTGGGAGCTTGGGATATTTCAGATAGCCTCCCATGGCCCTTACCAATCCAAAAGAAAAAGAAAAAGCCAAACGGCTAGCCAATCGGCTCATAAAATCATCAAAAACCCAAGAAATACAATAAACATGTACCTATTTGTCGGGCAAACAATTTTATTCCTCTTCTCTAGCCTCCTTGCTATGACCTGTTCAATGTAAGTACATGTATATGCATGAAAATGCGATAAATTTTCAATACAGTCCAATATTTGATACAATTTCACTAAATGGTTCAAATTTTAATTAATCAAAACAGTAATCAAACAACATAATCAGCAATCAATTAGTTGATTAGCTTTTCAAATCCATAATTTGGATATATAGTCAAAAATCACATTTTTGGTGCCAAATCACAACAATAAGCCCTATCTAATTTGGGTTCTCACACCAGTCAATTGGAAATATATAGAAATTCCACTTTCGTCACTCGACCATAAATTCTGATGATGAAGCGTCAATCATCAAAACCATCTTTGGGCGACTAGAGCGTGATTCTATATCTACCCAATATATTAAAACATTGAATACCCGTGGATCAGACGTATATGCAAAATCTTTATATATTGGATTGCCCATATTCAATATAAATAAATATTCAAATACGTTGAATAAGGTTTAAATTTTCAAAACAAAATTTGTTTTCATTTTAAAAACAACTCTTCACACTCGTTCTAGGATACTACTGATCCCATCTCTAACGAGTCATTCCCATTGGATATTACTAATCCAGTTTCTGATGAATTCTTACGTTTGGTACTAATGTGTCTTGTTCTCGAGCTCTGTAAACCAAAGCTCTGATACCAACTATGATGATCGGGAATTTCGCTCAATCCAAATCGATCGCTAAACCGACCAAGTCCGTTCGAAACGCCTGATTGTTTTGAGAACAAGCCACATCGGAACACAAACGGAAGAACATTTCATTGTTAATTACAACAATTCCATCAGAATACAAGAATATACAGAGTAATGAATAAATATTACACATTCGATAAATATTAGAGAATACAATACATTATATAGCAGCGGAAAGTAATACAAAGCACAACTGAAGGAGATATACGGATACAGAGCTTTCCGGATATCATTCCAGCTGTAAACCAGGATCCTGTGAATACAAATCTGCAAAACCAAAACTACTAGCTGCCCGTGTCAAAGTAAGGGCACCCAGAGTTTAGGTTAAAACAATAAACTCCAGGTCAGTCATGTGACTGATGTGAGAACTAAAACAGTTATTTAATCTTTATTTTAAAGTTAGGTAAATCAAGGGACCACGTCGTATAACATGGAACGGGTTTCCTCCCAAGAACACCAGTGCATAAAACAACAGCGCAATGCTAAATAAAGAACAATGAAGCTGTTATAAGACCTAGGTCCCATCACACAATGCAGCACAAGACGGAGGATAGGGTTTTACCTTATAATAGCCAAAGAATGCTTGATACACTAAATTTCATCTTTTATTATTACAATAAGTGTATAGTGTCAAAACAATTTCAATCATAAGCATCAATCATAGACGGCATGGGTACCATATATCATGTCGCCACATATAGGTTTACAATCAAAACCGCAAAGTCACGTATTGGTGGTTGGATTTCCGTCTGTGAACCGAGGCAACGGATCGTCCTCTACCGAATTCGAGACTCTCAAGCCCGAGCCTCGAGAACAGCCAAAACTGCCCATGGATCGTCAGGGCCAGTCCACCGATGTGGATTAAACTTAAACACTGAACATGCGTTTCCCTCCCTTTGGGGCGTAAATGAGCCAAATGACTCCATCGGCTCCACATAGTCACCGATATATCCGAGGCGCCTCACAACAGCAACAACCACGCAGGTGAAAATAATATAAATGTCAGGGCTGGTAGGTCACTGACACCACCCTGGATGGAAAGAAACGCATCCCCTCCCTGAGGTCCTCTCCCGTTTCTGGTTCGCAACTGGGGTGTGGGGCTGGCGAATTCACGTTACACAAAGCTACACAGGCAGTGCTTTGATCATCAACCAAAAGACTTTGCTTTTCCACAAAAGCCTTGATCATTTGCCACTTAGGCATGCCACACAGGCAATTCACACCATGCGACTGATGTCCATCGTTATACAACCTCTGATCCCGTACGTCTCAGAGAAGGGTGAAGTAAGGGAATAAACTCCCCTTCACCAGGCAGATGTATATTTAATAAAGATCAATCAACAAAGAGAAAAATCCAATGTCAGACACACAGTCCATACAAGTCCGTTCTGGGTCTGAACGAAACCGGAGGCACCTTGTACCTCGCATATCCATCGATCTCCAAGTACGTCTGGACGATCACCAACTGATTCACTCCTCTTGGGTGTACAGCCCAATCAAGATTATCAGTAATCACCCAAACGATGTGAAGACCTCCGGTCTTCGACCACTGGCTTCATCCTCGACACCACATCGAATCAGTTATTCAGAATGGGATAAACTCGGTCTTTCTGAATAACTCGTGTATATAATAAACAAGTGTTACACAAACACAACATACGCCTCATTCCAATTCAGAATATTCTTTTATTCAAATATTCTTATACTTTGGGAAGGGTTTCCATTAATTTTATCAAAGATAAATTCTTTAAATTTATTCTTTAGTCTTCTTTTGAATTTCAATTCAAACTAGTCGGGATTAGTGAACCACACTGAAGTAATCATTTAATTTATTTCCCAATCCCAACCTATTCACCCAATGAAGTAAAACTGGTCATACTTCATATCTAACACCACGGTGTTATCGGTAAATTCAATAACCATTTCACCTTCAAATCTAATTAAAGATTTAACTATTGCCTGGAACAAAACTGGTGATACTCCATTATCGATTATTTCAATCTAATTAAAGATTCATTAAAACTCCACTTGGTTTTAATCTTCCCAAAAATCAATATCAATGATTATTTAACTTGGGAAATCACCTCCTGTCTTTAACTGGGTGAAAGAACCAATGTCATTTAAAACACGGTTCACTATAAACCCAAAATCACATTCCATTAATTATCGGGTTAAAGAACAAGTGTTATTTAAAACACCGTTCACGATAAATCCAAAATTCAAATTAAATTCCAATTAAATACCATTTAATTGGTACACTTCATTAAATTTAAATAAAAAGATTTAATCTTTTTCTCAACTGGGCTCAAGAACAGTGTTATTGAAGACACCATTCATGACAAACCGAAATCACATTTGATATTAAATACAAGGCTCTGAATAGAAAATATATCGGCTTATATTCAATATCAAATTCTACGACCAACAAATAACGTATTGGAAATAACGATATTAATATATCTTTCAAATTCCCATAACAATATATGTACCATCATGAAATCCAACACCGAAATATTCCAAAGACAATTTCGATCCAAATCCATTCCAATTCAATTTTTGGAAATTCTGGTTACTTTTAAAACCATTTCAAATCCAATTTATTTATTTCAAAAATAAATTGATTTTAATTCTAGTTCATAACCAGTTCATTTCGACAAAAATCTATTTTTATCTTTTCAAATTTGGAATTTTTCGTCCTAATTCTTCACAAATCATTTCTTATGATTTTACACAAATTATTACTATATTTAATAATTTTATCAAGGCCCGTGCAGTCGATTTCCATCAACAGCCATCGAACTGCTCTTATAGCGACCTTTTCCAAATTTGATTTGGACATAATTCCAAATCCAATTGTTAGATTTCAAATTTCTAATATTCGTTAGAAAGCTCTTTTCGATACGAACCCAACGGTTCCGGTTTTAGGAGAATCCGACAGTCGGATCTCCCGTAATATCAATTCGAAGTCAATGGTCGAAATTCGCGAACTGCCGCGGCGAAGCGCGTTCTATTCAGGCCATTTAATATATATAATATATAAAGTATATATATTTCATTGATTTCCTTTTAAAATTTATTTTATAAATCATTTTCAAAATGATTTCAACTTCATATTCAATTTCTAGTCAAAATTGAATATTTCATATCATTAATCTATAAATGATAACATTTTCAAAACGTTATATTTTGAAATCACTTCCTTTTCTATATTCATTATAAAAATGAATAAAATCGATATAAATATCGTTCACGTCAAAATGGCGCATATCTAACCAACACGGCTTTATATATTTCAATAACTTCGTTATTCTATTCAACAAATGAATTTTCTTTAACACATGAATATATTTTTATTCAACACATGAATATATATTTTATTCAACACATGAATCTTTATTCTATTCAACACATGGATTTTCTTTTATATTCAACACATGAATTTTCTTTCTATTCAACACATGAATTTTCCAAATTGGAATGAGTCCCAATCAATTATCATATAATGTTAATTATATGGATCCCATACAACGCATGTATATAATAGCAACGATAAATCATCAACCATCATCCAGAGTGCACCACACAACTGCATAAGCATTAAATATCAATAATTAACGCTTACACAGTCTGTCAATCCGTTGATTGACATACAACTAAACAATCGGGATTAGTGTACGTAAAATATCATCCCAATACCCATGTGGGGTTTCAAATCAACAAACACAGATTTTTATTTGTGCAGTCGGGCGATGTGTAAAATTTATCATCCCAATCAATATCAGTCAAATCAGTGTATATAAACAAATCGTCCGATTTGTTTATAAATGTTTATTTTATATACACGTTAAAAATTATATTTTTAACTATAAAATATTTTCCACTATAAAATATTTTATTTCATTCCACATCACACAATCAAATTTCACAACACAGAAATCAAACAAAGAAGTCATCCATGGTCTGTGGACAACGGGTGTCAGGTGCTGCTAAGCACTGTCTGCATCCTAGTATATATTTCAACTAGAAATCAAAATAAAAGTGAGGAGTTCTCACCATTGGGTTCCACTTCGCCATTACATTTCTGAACATCTGATCGATTTGATTTGCCCGAAATTCCTACGTCATCCTTTTCACGCTGTTCATATTAAAAACCACATTTTTAATATGATGTTCTATATATTAAAAATCATATTTTTAATACTATACCAATATAAAAAGCATATTTTTATTCTTTCTATAATATAAAAATCATATTTTTATTCTTTCTATACTATAAAAATCATATTTTTATTCTTTCTATAATATAAAAATCATATTTTTAATGGCTATTTAAACAAATAAAAATCACGCCTTTCTCATGATAAAAATCTCACCTTTATCTTTACAAAAATCTCACCTTCTTGAACTAAAAATCGAATCTTTCTCCTTGCTAATTTTCTAAACAAAACCCTTTACGTATAAAAATCCTATCTCTTAACTTATAAGAATTCAGTCTTTTCACTATAGAAAAATATATTCTTTTAATGTATAAACACTTCATCTTTTTATTGCGCTATATATATAAAAACTGATTTTACTTTATACTAAAAAAACTGATTTTAATTTATGCTAAAAACTGATTTTTTAATTTATAAATCAATTACTTAGAAAACAAATAAAAATAAATAAAAACTTACAATTTTTAGTGTTTCTTGACGGTGGAGGGTGCTCCATCGGAGGCGGGACTGTTAGAAGTGGGCGACGGCCATCGGGGGGGCGGTGGTCTCCAGCGCGGTGGCATATGATTTTGGGCTCGCGGTTTTTGGTCTTACCGTCAGGGGAGGGTGATTGGAGGCGAGGTGGAGGAGAAGGGGGTGCGGCGAGGTGGGGGGCTGCCAACGACGGCTCGCAAGCGATGGTCGGGGGTGGGGGGGAGGCGACGTGGGATTAGGGATGAACGATTGGGGGAGGGAGGCGTTTACGGTTTTTTATTTTTATCTTTTTCACGTTGACTTATGGGGAGAGAGGGAGGTGAGGGAGGGTTATAATTATATTTAATTAAATTTCAAAAAGTAACTTTTTCGTTCGATCTCTAAATCGAACCCGACGACTGTCGCCCCTAGCTAATTACCCCCATTCCGAACACAATGGGATATGTTTCATGAGCCAACTCAATCGTTTCGATCAGTTTTCATTTAAATTAACATTTAAATCATTATATTGAATTTTGAACGCACATTTCAATTTACTGGGGTCACATACTAACTCAAAAATTTCCCCAAAAATATTTTCTAGCTTCGTATTGACGATACGTTCCTAACGAAACTAATTTCATCCAATTCCAAGACCGTTAGAAAAATGGCAATTTTCCAGTCGATTAAAATCAACAGAAACTGGTCAAACGCGTTTTCCTTTGCCACGCTCACATATTGATTCGGAAAATTACGAATTTTGAAACCTAGCAATAACTTGACATCACGGATCCAACAAAAGTGGTTTCGTCGAAAACTGAAGTCGTTTGCAAAATTTCCGTTTTTAAGGGCTAGAATTCCATAGCGACTATTCTGAATTTTCAACTGGGCATAACTTTTTATTCCCGCTATGAAATTTCAATTTTTTGGATTCTTTGGAAAGATATTCTCAAATAGATTCAAATATTTTTGGTTTCACTAAAATCCGGTTTATTTTGAATCCTTTACATTCATTTGAACTTTGAAATCGAATTTTCAAACTACCGCGCCATTTTCAATTCCTTTTATAATTATAAACAATTATTTATATACTAACGACGATTCAAATAAATATATACGTTCTAATTCTATTCAAAATAAATTTTTCGTCGTTATTATTTAAAATAATTCATTTTAAATAACCAAAATTCACTAAAATTGCCAAAATAAAATTTTTAAATTGGGTTGGATTTCTGGGTTATTACAATTTGTAGTTTGGTAGGTTTCATTTGTTAAAACGAAATGGGATTTTCAGTGATTTTGGACAGTTGAAAACTTCTAAATTATTATAGAACTTGAAGTTAAGTGTTTGTGAAAATATAAAGTTGAGTTTATATAACACTTGAATTATTAAGGTAGCAAGTTAGACTAAATTCAAAATTTGACTAACATACTTAACAAATTTGATGTTTGGATATACTCATATAATGGATTAGAGTATTATATGTGTACGAACTTAAGTTATACAGTGTTTAATAACTTGAAGTAAATTTTTATGAAATGATTCATAGTGGTTTTAGCGTTAATAAAGAAATACTAAGTGATAATTGAACGTCGAAAAAAGAGGAAGGATATTAGAATAAAATGACATACTATACTTATAGAAGAATTAATAAAGGATATTGGTTGTTAAGAAACCAACAAAATAAAATACGTGAGTTGTGCGTAGATCGTTTTATTCGCATAGTGGATCTTGGTATAGGTTCGAGTATAGGATTTTGAAGGTGATTTACATCGGTCCGAACAAGGATTCTTCACTAGACTTTTGACACTGAATACTTTATATGGATCTTTGATATGATCCAGAAGTCTTAGATCATAGTCTATCGCTATGTAAGGAAGATGAAAGTTTCTGGCCAAGGAACTAGATCGGAGTACGCACTAGAGATGTCAAATTTGGTATACTAGTTCAGAAGAGAAGTTTTGTGATCGGGAAAGTGATATGATCAAATAACGTGTATGGATGGTTTATATGCATTGTACGGGATTTAGCGCAAACGGAAATTTTAGGAAATGACTCTTCGATTTGATATGAGATATTGTGAATCATCGATTGAGTAATCCCTAAGGCTGTTGAGCGTATGGCACACTTAGTAGATTATTTATCATCCTTGTGCGACGAGGGGGTTTGAACTTGATCAAGCCATGATCTTTGTTTGCTAATAGTAAGATACTGTTAATTATCGATATTTATACTTTCTTCGGTTGCTTGTGTTGCAATCTCGGGAACGAAATATTTTAAGTGGGGGAGAATGTAAAGACCTGAAAAATTGAACACTTAATCTCCAAATATCTTAATAATTTGTAAAATTGTTAAATGTTGTAAATGTGATTTTATAACCTTGTTGTATATCTTTTTATTAATAATTAATGATCCAGGACTCATTTCAGAAAAACGCTTTCAAAAATATATTTTTGGAAAAATGTTGAAAATGTGACCGAAAATCGTTTAATCGATGAATGGGTATTTTCTCAGTAAAAGTTGTTGAAAATTTCAGTGAATGTCTAATTAATCATTAGAGAAGTAATTAGCAAATAAAAATATTTTTCATATTTATGCCTGACTATTTTAATGATGTCATCATTTTAAAAAATGAGCATTTAAGGAAAGATTTTGTATTTTGGGTTTTTAAATATTCAAACAAGTGTTTTTGTAACACCCCACGTCCATTAATGTCACTCACAAGGGGAATGCATTAACTTCCATGGAGCGTATTTAGTGTTTAGAACAGAATATTACAAGACAGATACAAATAATGGTACCTGAAAATCTTAAAACAACTTTTGTTGCAGCGGAGAAATAGTTTGATTACAACAACTTCATAAACCAAGTACATTTAATATCCATCTTGACAAATTGTTTCAGAGTACATAAAGTAAAAAGCATAACCCGAAACACAAGTAGCCATAAAAGAGATGAGCTGAACTTTACTTTCAGCAATCCAAGCACTTCCAAAAGAGAGAGAAAGAGATCCAAGATCAAGCTCCACTAGTACTAGTCCCACCCTGAGAACCTAAGGGGGGGAGGAAGGAAGAAAAGAGGCGAAAACATGGGGGTCAGACATAAAGTCTGGCGAGTATAATAACTTTAACAATATAATTATTAAAGTAGCTAGGATAAGGCATAAACTGGTAAGATAAGGTATGACCATGAAACATGTGGGCATGACAAAGCAAATAAGAGGAATATTCTGGCGTTAATCTCGTTCCTAATCACTATAGGATAATTACTATACTGCACCACCACTAGCCACCCTAAAGTTGATCCCGCCTACAGAACTTAATAATGATAACGGTAGTTTCGTGTACCACTAGCTGCCTTCATAGGTGTCGTCTGCCCCTATCTTCACTAGTTGTACCCACTACCCCCATGTGATTGGCTCCCTAACTCGTAGATACCCGTGCTAGTCCCACATGGGGTGTATCACTCCCCAAAGTGGCAGCCCGATACCACTAGCAATGCACGGCTTATATCTACACAATGCAACAACGTCTTACCTACCAGCTCGGGCCCACGCACGCACATGACCCCGTTGGACTTGCGTTGCCACCGCTAATCTGTTTTGACCTCTAACAATCCAAGCCAGTAAGCGTGTCCCGTCCTCGACTTGGGTCGAGCCCACAAAGATACTTACTGGGTTACTGGTTTGAAAAGGCCCCCCATGCATGACACAAGCTTTCCACCTATGCTTGGTCCCCACTAAGGTTTCCCCACTTAACCCCATTCTTATTCATGTCTTCTTACATGTTTCAACTTGGTTAAGTGCATCTAATCGTATTTCACATGCCACCCAAGGCACCCACTTAATCCCCCATGTCCCACCACATGTTTATCTGGTTAAGTGTTACTTAATTCATTAGAACCGTAACCTTGTAAAGACCTCTCATATTAGACTGACATTTGCGGTTGCTGGATTTGCCGGGCGGGTTCGAGCAGTCTTATACAGCAAACGAGCCTAACCTTGTGTCTTTACAATTGTTACGCATTTAATTCGTGCCTTTGACCTCTCACATTAGACTGGCATTTGTGGCTGCTGGATTTGTCGGGCGGGTCCGGGAAGTCTTACACCACAAATGAGTCTAACCTCGTGTCTTAGGCAGTTAATTATTACACATCTTTATTTAACCCCAAATTGGATTAATATCCCTATTCAAATTTGCCAATAAATTCCAAATTTATTTATGTCCATAATTGTCTCTTAAAATTATGTCCATAAATACCAATTATGCCAATTAAAGCCTCAAATTAACTATATGCCCTTTTAAGGCCATTTTATGCCAATTCACAATTTATGTATATTCAATATTTTCCCATCGTCCCCACGATATTCATACGTTTTGATATGACATATGTTAGACTTGCAATAGTCTAACTTATAAAAAGAAAAGCAACATCACAACTTGCATAACACATGAAATAGATCTAAGAATCATGACATAAGTTTGCATGCCAATAACTTGCACATGAATTTCATTCAAACTAGCATATGATACAAAACTAGTATAGGCAATGGGTATAAAATTGTATAACTTATGTACTGCCATGTAACTAAATATAGATCTAAACATAAAGATGTGAACTTGCATATGGATCTAAACATAAAGGTGTGAAATTGCATATAGATCTAAACATAAAGGTGTGAACTTGCATATGGATCTAAACATAAAGATGTGAACATGCATATAGATCTGAACATAAAGATGTAAACTTGCATATGGATCTAAACATGTAGATTATTATCACATAAACTAGCATATGCATATACATGTTTCACATATATTTTAACAACCCAAACTTGCATAAGATTCATATAAGAACATATGATCCAAACTTGCATAAGATTCATATAAGAACTATCATAGATTCAACTTGCATAAGATTCACATAAGAACGAACATATGATTCAACATCACAAACATGCATATAATTTACATCACATGATTCGAAATCATATTCTTATAATCCCAATTATAACTTATCATAATTAAATTAATTAATTAATTTGTGAAAGCTATCATACTCACAAATAAAAGAATAGTCTTGTCTTTCTGGGATCTGTATTCTGAAACTGAATTGGTCGCCTTTGATGTAGACTAATCGTTATCCTAATCTTAGCTTTGATTTGATTTTGATTCAAGCTTCTATCTTGCTTTAGGGTTGAAAGTGTATGGCGGCTACTCTAGGTTCTCCATTGATGGCATGGCGGCTCTTGGTATGAATTTGTGTGATTAGGGTTGAGGGTTTAGGAGTGTTTTTATAGAAGACTAATTAATTAAGAGCCTTCAGATTAACCTAGAATCAATCAAGACCATCCAGTCAAGATAGAATGACACCTCAACCCTAATGACTCAGCAACAAGTCAGAAAAGCATCATCTTTCAGATCTGCCCGGGGGGCAGGTCGACTCCCAGGTCAACCCCCAGGTCGACCCCCTGGTCGACCTGGCCTTTGGGCGGGAACTTTCTGCCCAGCCCGCTTCCTTGTTTTGAATTTGAATTTCAGATTTGAGCTGTTTTTAATTTATTTAAATTCTGAAACTTCTGAAGGTCATAACTTCTTCATACGAAGTCCAATTCACACAAACTCGGACTCTATCTCAAGAAGAATTCCGACACGAACGCAATGACGTAACCCGTTTCCCTTAATTCCCATATTTGAAATTAAGTATTCTTGAATTTGTTAACTTTAATATTCAAAATTACGGAGTGTTACATTCTCCCCTCCTTAAAGGATTTCGCACCCGAAATCTCCAAGTTAAGGAGAGTGCATACCCTAACATCCAATCATCCATCTACTCAACCATCAAACACAGGCATCCATTGTTCTTACAAAATTTCTAATGTTGTATGAACATATGCAAGAAGTGTGTGTATATGTTCCTTATCTAATGCAAAATCAGGTGGTCTACTGATTCAGTTGACCTTCTTAATGCAAATCATGATGTGCCATGCGTCCATTATGTATGCAAAAGAATCCTATCGAGACATATTATTTCTATATATGTGCACAACCATTCATCAAAATGCAGCATCCGTATGATAACACAACCATTATACATCCATTAATTTAGATATGCACACACATTTATATGCAACATGAGGGTGATTGAGCCGATCTAGTTCCTAAGGTGTGTGTACATGCATCCACGTGCAACCACTAGCAACCACTCGCATCCATCAAACATAACACGTCTCAAACACATGTTTGCAACCATAGGGTTCTTCCTAACTAAAGATCGAAGATGTCATCGCAAAGATAATACTAAAAGATAGGACAAGTATCAACAAAGCGGTAGAAAAAGGAGAAAATAAAACATACGCTCAAAAAGGAGAGGGTACAACGTAGGCATCTTATCTTTCATTTCCCAAGTCGCGTCTCTTTGATCATCTCCCCATTGCACTTTGACCAACTTGACCTCTTTGTTGCGAAGCTTTTTGACCTCCGATTCGAGGATGTGTGTAGGAGCTCGTCTGATCGTGGCATTGCGCTCTACTTCCACTTCTTTGAGCGTGCTCGGCTCTACCACTTCCGCCGTATCATGTAAACACTTACGCAAATGCGAAACGTGAAACACGTCATGAACACCACTGAGCTTCTCTGGTAACTTTACTCTATACGCCATCTGCCCAATCCTCTCCGTAATTGGAAAGGGTCCTACGAACCTCGGTGCTAACTTCCCTATTAATCGAAAACGAACTACGTTTCCCAACGGTGACACCTTAACAAAAACCATATCCCCAACATTGAACTCAAGATCGGTTCGTCTCTTATCAGCATATGACTTCTGTCGGTCCTGCGTTGTCTTCATTCGCCATCGAATCAGGTCTATCTTCTCCGAAGTCTCCCTAATCATGTCCAGTCCAAGCAAAACTTTATCCATGGATTCCCACCAACATGTAGGTGATCGGCACGGTCGTCCATAAAGAGCCTCAAAAGTTGCCATGCCAATGCTAGCCTAAAGACTATTATTATAGGCGAACTCCACTAGTGGAAGGTGTTCTTCCCATGTTCCTCCAAAGTTTAGGATGCATAGCCTCAGAAGGTCTTCTAGAATCCTATTTACTCTCTCGGTCTGGCCGTTCGTCTGAGGGTGATAAGCGGTACTTAAGCACAATTGTTTTCCAAGCGCCTCTTGTAAGCTTTTCCATAATTCGCTTGTGAAAATAGGATCTCTATCCCTCACAATGCTAGAGGGTATGCTGTGCAAACGAACTATCTCTCGAAGGTAAACAGATGCTAACCATGCGGCGGTCCTTCTACTTTTAACAGGAATAAAATGGGCACTTTTGGTAAGTCTGTTTACAATTACCCAAATTACCGTATTACCTTTCCTTGATCTTGGTAACCCATCTACAAAATCCATGGAAACACTTTCCCATTTCCAAAGCGGAGTCTCTAAAAGGTGGAACAAACCTCCGGGCTTCTTTTGCTCCGCCTTGACTTGCTGGCACACTAAGCATCTAGAAACGAACTCAGCCACATCCTTTTCCATTCCGTCCCAAAAGAAAACTTGCTTCATATCCCTATACATCTTATCACCACCGGGATATATGGTCATCTTAGAGGGATGTGAGTCTTCAAGAATTTCCTTCTTCAAACTCTCGTCTTGTGGTATGCAAAGTCTCCCATCTCTACGTAGCCAGCCTCTCCCATTTATAGCATATCTATCAAGATGACTCGAGGACTCCCCTCCTGTAAGCTTGCCTACTATCTCAACCAACTGTGGGTCATTTCGCTGTGCCTCTCCAACTCGACCCAAAAGTGTAGGTTGCACCTCTAACGATGCCAACAATCTGGGTACATAATCGACAGAGGGTATGAAGTCAAAAGTAGATATATACTCCAAACTCTGCCGCTCTATGAACAAAGGACTCAAAGTTAACTTCTTTTTACTTAAGGCGTCGGCTACAACATTACCCTTGCCGGGGGTATATGCGATCTCAAAATCGTAGGATGCCAAAAACTCCATCCACCTCTGTTGTCTCAAGTTTATGTCCTTCTAAGAGAATAAGTACTTCAACGACTTATGGTCTGTATACAACTCAAACCTCTTGCCAAGCAAATAATGACGCCATGACTTAAGTGCAAAAACTATGGCGCCAACTCTAAGTCGTGGGTAGGGTAATTTTTCTCGTGGGCTTTCAGTCGTCTTCCACCACAGCATATCAGCCTTCCCTCTTGCATTAAAACTGCGCCAATCCCTGTCCTGCAAGCATCGGTATATACAGTGAATGGCTTACTCCATCCGGTAAAACTAAAACTGGAGCTGCCGTCAAAGCCCTCTTCAGATGTTGGAAAGCATCGTTACAGTCAACGTCCCAAGTAAAAGTCAAGTTCTTCTTTGTTAACTGAGTGAGTGGGGCTAGTATCTTCGCGAAGTCCTTAATGAACTTCCTATAATAACCAGCCAGCCCTAAAAAGCTTCTTACTTCTGTTGCGTTCTTAGGAGTTTTCCAATCTTGGATTGCCACTGCCTTTGTGGGATCTATAGTTATCCCTTCCTTAGAGACCATATGTCCTAAGAACCTCACTTTTTTTCTCCAAAAATGGCACTTGGAGAACTTAACTTTAAGTTGATGCGCTCGTAGGGTCTCTAAGACTTCCCCAAGATGTAGGGCATGCTCTACTTCATTTTTAGAGAAAATCAGAAAATCGTCTACAAAGACTACCACAAACTTGTTTAGAAACTCCCTAAACACCCAACTCATTAAGTCAACAAAGTACGCGGGTGCATTCGTCAAACCAAAAGGCATGACGAGCCACTCAGAGAATCCGTCAGGAGTTCTTAATGCAGTCATATCGATGCTATCTTCAGCCACCCTTAGCTGATGAAACCCTGTAGCTAAATCCAGCCGCGAGAAAACCAAAGCACCCACCAACTGATCGAATAAATCATCTATCCTCGGTAATGGGTGTCTGTTCTTCTTTGTTAGCTTATTCAGCTCTCTATAGTCCACACACAATCTAAGTGAACCATCAGCTTTCGTAGCAAAAACGACTGGAGCACCCCACTCCGAAATACTTCTTCTTATGAACCCCTTCTCAAGCAATTCTTTCACTTTCTTACTGAGTTCTCTTCTCTCTCTCGGAGCCATGTGGCGCACTGGTAATGCAACTGGCTTTGCATTATCTACTAAGTATATTCGAAAGTCTATCTCACGCCTCGGGGGTAAACCTCGAACCTCATCGAAGATGTCACTATATTCACGGACCACACGAACATATTTCAAATCATCATTGGATGCATCATTGGATGCATCAAGGGATTCTAGGTAGCTAAGCATTACCGGGCCTCTAGGGTCACAAGAAATATCAAGGGTCTTTCCACAACGAGTCAACAATATAACTACCCTTCTTTCACAATCTAGGATGCAACGTATCTAGCTAGCCAATCCATACCTAGAATCAAGCTGTAGCCCATGAAGCCAAGAACGAAGGCGTTGCATTCAAACCCAACGCCCAAGATAGACACTCTCAAATCCCGACAAATCATAGAAAGATGAGCCGAACCACCAATAGAATTTTAGACTACTATGGGATCCGTAACTATACTAGTATTTAGGTGCAGTGTTTCAACTAACAAAGCAGATACAAACGAGTGTGAAGCGCCAGAGTCAAATAAAGTAAGAACAGGATGATCAAACAGAAAAACTAAACTTTCAATGGAAATGTTTCTACCTCTCTCCAGTCCTAGTGCCATGAGAGCCTGAATTTGCCCTTTTGCCTGCCCTGGTGCCTTGAGAGCCTGAAGCTGCCCTCCAGAAGTGGACCATGTTCTTTTCCCTTGCCCCTGTTTCCTAGGCAGTCTTTAACTAGATGTCCTACCTCTCCACTGTGGAAACAACCAGTCTTCTTCTTTTTCCTACAGTCCTTGCTCAGATGGCCTGGTGTCCCACAATTAAAGCACTTTTTCTTTCCCTTGCTATTATTGTTCTTCCCACTTTTCTTGTTTTGCTGTTGTGGTTTCTTTTGGTCCCTTTTCTTTTCTGGTGCCTTATTAGCATTAGCACCTTTCTCTTCCTCATGCATAAGCGCCATGTCAAACAGTTTATCAAAGGTAGCCCCTATAGGAATGTGGGTCATAGCTAACCCATGTAGCAGCTCATTCAAACCTTTAACGAACCTCAGGGCCTTCTTCTCAGGTGTGTTTACCAATTCAAAGCCAAATCTCGCCAACTGATTGAACTTTTTGACGTATTCCTTTACTGATAAATGCCCTTGCTTCAATGCTAAGAACCTTTCCATATATAAATTCTCTTCTGCTCGTGAGAGAAACTTCATATCGAACCTACGCCTGAAATCCATCCATGTCTCCACTGCACGTTCTCTATTCGTGACCTCCCACCAAAACGAGGCTTCGTCTTTCATTAGCCAAGCAACTAATTGGACTTTTTTCCATCTTCTACCTCGAAAATATCAAATAGATCTTCCACCTCCTTAAGCCAATTTTGAGCTTCCACAAACGTCTCTGATCCGTGAAAAGGTTTCCCGCCCATTGCCCTAAAATCTTTGCATATCTTTGAAAAAGTATCAACGCGAGGCGGGGGAGGAGGAGGAGCGACTGCAGCTGGGGAAGGAGGAACATTTTCTGGGCCTGCGGCATTGGCCCTAGCCTCCAGATACCTTCTAAAACAGCTTGGTATCGGTATGCCCTCTGGTATTTCCGGTGCCCCAGACATGCTGAAAAGAAAAAGGAAAGGGATTCAAAACGGAGAATCGAAAGAAAGATATATGGCTCCTGGGGGTTATGTTTCTAAAACAAACTTTTCTCTTGAAAATACTTTCCTTAAAAAATATTTTTGAAAGTATTTCTTTATAAAATGGTTTTTGAAAAACAGTTTTTCAAAATTTATATATGTTTTGGTAACCTTTAGCTCTGATACCACGTGTAACACCCCACATCCATTAATTTCACTCACATGGGGAATGCGTTAACTTCCATGGAGTGTACTTAATGTATAGAACAGAATATAACAAGACAAATACAAATAATGGTACTTGAAAATTTTAAAACAACTTTTATTGTAGCGGAGAAATAGCTTGATTACAACAACTTCA
The DNA here is from genome assembly GCA_030737875.1 of Allium sativum. Lineage (NCBI taxonomy): Eukaryota > Viridiplantae > Streptophyta > Magnoliopsida > Asparagales > Amaryllidaceae > Allium > Allium sativum. Next base: position 245,717,167 of record CM060923.1, read on the forward strand.
TAAACCAAGTAAACTTAATATCCATCTTGACAAATTGTTTTAGAGTACATAAAGTAAAATAGCATAACCCCAAACACAAGTAGCCATAAAAGAGATGAGCTGAACTTTACTTTCAGCAATCCAAGCACTTCCAAAAGAGAGAGAAAGAGATCCAAGATCAAGCTCCATTAGTACTAGTCCCACCTCGATTAGTATATAGACCAAAATATAACAAGACAGATACAAATAATGGTACTTGAAAATTTTAAAACAACTTTTATTGTAGCGGAGAAATAGTTTGATTACAACAACTTCATAAACCAAGTACACTTAATAGCCATCTTGACAAATTGTTTCACAATACATAAAGTAAAAAAGCATAACCACAAACACAAGTAGCCATAAAAGAGATGAGTTGAACTTTACTTTCAGCAATCCAAGCACTTCCAAAAGAGAGGGAAAGAGATCCAAGATCAAGCTCCACTAGTACTAGTCCCACCCTGAGAACCTGTGGGGGGGAGGAAGAAAAGAGGCGAAAACAAGGGGGTCGGACATAAAGTCTGGCGAGTATAATAACTTTAACTATATAATTATTAAAGTAACTAGGATAAGGCATAAACTGGTAAGATAAGGTATGACCATGAAACAAGTGGGCATGACAAAGCAAATAAGAGGAATATTCTGGCGTTAATCTCTTTCCTAATCACTATATGATAATTACTATACTGCACCACCAATAGTCACCCTAAAAGTTGATCCCGCCTATAGAACTTAATAATGATAATGGTAGTTTCGTGTACCCCTAGCTACCTTCATAGGTGCCGTCTGCCCCTATCTCCACTAGCTGTACCCACTACCCCCATGCAATCGGCTCCCTAACTCATAGATACCCGTGCTAGTCCCACATTGGGGGTGTATCACTCCCCAAAGTGGCAACCCGATACCACTAGCAATGCACGGCTTATATCTACACAATGCAACAATGTCTTACCTACCAGCTCGGGCCCGCGCACGCACATGACCCCGTTGGACTTGCGTTGCCACCGCTAATCCGTTTTGACCTCTAACAATCAAATCCATTAAGCGTGTCCCGTCCTTGACTTGGGTCGAGCTCACAAAGATACTTAATGGGTTACTGGTTTGAAAAGGGCCCCCATGCATGACACAAGCTTTCCACCTATGCTTGGTCCCCACTAAGGTTCCCCCACTTAACCCCATTCTTATTCATGTCTTCTTACATGTTTCAACTTGGTTAAGTGCATCTAATCGTATTTCACATGCCACCCAAGGCACCCACTTAACCCCCCATGTCCCACCACATGTTTATCCGGTTAATTGTTACTTAATTCATTAGAACCATAACCTTGTAAAGACCTCTCATATTAGACTGACATTTGCGGTTGCTGGATTTGCCGGGCGGGTCCGGGCAGTCTTATACGACAAACGAGCCTAACCTTGTGTCTTTACAATTGTTACGCATTTAATTCGTGCCTTTGACCTCTCACATTAGACTGGCATTTATGGCTGCTGGATTTGTCAGGCAGGTCCGGGCAGTCTTACACCACAAACGAGTCTAACCTCGTGTCTGAGGTAGTTAATTATTACATATCTTTATTTAACCCCAATTTGGATTAATATCACTATTCAAATTTGTCAATAAATTCCAAATTTATTTATGTCCATAATTGTCTCTTAAAATTATATCCATAAATACCAATTATGCCAATTAAAGCCTCAAATTAATTATATGCCCGTTTAAGGCCATTTTATGCCAATTCACAATTTATCTATAATCAATATTTTCCCATCGTCCCCACGATATTCGTACGTTTTGATATGACATATGTTAGACTCGCAATAGTCTAACTTATAAAAAGAAAAGCAACATCACAACTTGCATAACACATGAAATAGATCTAAGAATCATGACATAAGTTTACATAGCCAATAACTTGCACATGAATTTCACTCAAACTAGCATATGATACAAAACTAGCATAGGCAATGGGTATAAACTTGCATAACTTATGTAATGCCATGGATCTAAATATAGATCTAAACATAAAGATGTGAACTTGCATATGGATCTAAACATAAAGGTGTGAACTTGCATATAGGTATAAACATAAAGGTGTGAACTTGCATATGGATCTAAACATAAAGATGTGAACTTGCATATAGATCTAAACATAAAGATGTAAACTTGCATATGGATCTAAACATGTAGATTAATGTCACATAAACTAGCATATGCATATAAATGTTTCACATATATTTTAGCACCCAAACTTGCATAAGATACATATGATCCAAACTTGCATAAGATTCATATAAGAACTATCATATGATTCAACTTGCATAAGGTTCACATAAGAACGAACATATGATTCAACATCACAAACATGCATATAATTTACATCACATGATTCAACATCATATTCTAATTATCCCAATTATAACTTATCATAATTAAATTAATTAATTATTTTGTGAAAGCTATCATACTCACAAATAAAAAGAATAGTCTTGTCTTTCTGGGATCTGTATTTTGAAACTGAATTGCTCGCCTTTGATGTAGACTAATCGTTATCCTAATCTTAGCTTTGATTTGATTTTGATTCAAGCTTCTATCTTGCTTTAGGGTTGAAGGTGTATGGCGGCTAGTCTAGGTTCTCCATTGGCAGCATGACGGCTCTTGGTATGAATTTGTGTGATTAGGGTTGAGGGTTTAGGAGTGTTATTATAGAAGATTAATTAATTAAGAGCCGTCAGATTAACCTAGAATCAATCAAGACCATCCAGTCAAGATAGAATGATAACTCAGCCCTTATGACTCAACATCAAGTCAGAAAAGCATCATCTTTCAGATCTGCCCGAGGGGCAGGTCGACACCCAGGTCGACCCCCTAGTCGACCTGTAGGGTAGTTCGACCCCCAGGTCGGCCCCCTGGTCGACCTGGCCCTTGGGCAGGAATTTTCCCGCCCATCCCGCTTCCTTGTTTTGAATTTGAATTTCAGATTCGAGCTGTTTTTAATTTATTTAAATTCTGAAACTTCTGAAGGCCATAACTTCTTCATACGAAGTTCAATTCACACAAACTCGGACTCTATCTCAAGAAGAACTCCGAGACGAACGCAATGGCGCAACCCATTTCCCTTAATTCCCATATTTGAAAATAAGTATTCTTTAATTTGTTAACTTTAATATTCAAAATTACGGGGTGTTACAGTTTTAAGATTTAATATGCTTATTTTAATTATTTAAATAAGATAAGGAATTCATTTCCAAGTTTTGTTTACTTAAATAAATAATTTGATAAAGGATTAAAAATGTGACCGAGGTTCAATTTCCAGTTTTACAACAATCATTGAACGAAAATTGTTTTAGACCGTTGTAATGTTGATTTTACATTTATACACATGTGTATACATAAGTATACAAGTATAAATATATTCATAAATAGTCACATCAAGAGTTTAGAAAATATCCTATGTGTATGCATATAAGTTCTTTATATGTATATAAATGAATGCTTACTTCTTAAGTCTTGAAAAGCAAACTTACCATCACCTTACACACCCTTCACTTCACTTTACACACCCATCCCAACTCTCATTAATGCGTTAGGGTTTTAAGGGCATTTTGGTCTTTTCCCATTCACATTCCAAAGGCTATATAAAGGGAGGCATACCCTTAAGAATATGGACACCATTTCTTTTCTTCTTCTTCTTCTTAAGCTATATTAATGGCTTCTTCTTGAGTAATGGTGGTGGTGGAAGAGGAAGCAAGGAAAAGCAAGTGAAAGCAAGGAAAAGATGGAAAGAAAGGAGGTTACCGGTTTGGATCTTGGTTCTTATTCTTGGAGCTAGGATTTGCTAAGGAATAAGGTGAGTTAACTCACTTCTTTGGATAGAAATATACAACCCATTTGCTTGTGTTTAACTATACTTAAAGTTGCTTTAGTGTTAGTAACTTATGTTAAAAATGTTAACTTGATTCTTACTTTAAAAGTAAGTGACATATGTGATCCATGTTAATGGATTGGAATGGACTTGAATGACTTGGACTTGAATGGTTCTTTAGTGACATCCTTAGTGATTTCTTATCATGTTAAAATGGTTCTTTAACTTGTATGTTAAATTGAATTAAGTACAAAAGTGTTTGAAGCTAGAATAGTCATATAAGTGCACTTCCTAATTACTTGTTTATTGAATATCATGATTACTATGCTTAATTCTAATAAGTCGACGAGTAAGCTTATCTACCAATGCTCTAACTTACTTGGCCTCACTCTTGACCGAGGGATAGTTAAGTTGATAATGTCAGAAACGAGTTAAGTGTTCGAAGTGTGATTTCTATAAGCATGAAATGTTTTTGGGTTTGTCGTGACAATGTGTTAATTACATTCGTCTTTAACCCTCTCAGATTATATCATCGAAGTAAATATAATTGGTTCTTTAAAAAAGTTTAAAGATAATTATTAAATATTTGTTTTGGGTTTGTTGTAAAGAGTGTTTTAGCAACACTTGTTTTGAAACCCTTGGAATATATTGTTAAATGTTTTTGAGTATACTTAGATCTTTAATAAATGATTTTAAAGATAGAAACAAGTATAGAAATCTTTCAGGGTAAAGATATTGAATAAGATGTTTAACTTATAAAAGAGAAGAGGTTCTTATTAAACAATGGTTTTAACCTCTTTGATTATATTTTAAGAAATCTTAGAATTTTATTATATTTTAAGAAATCTTAGAAATGTAGTACGGATATACTTATGCCGGAGGGTTAAGTATATGAATACGTTTTGAAGTATAGAAGCTAAAAAAAGGAAATCATGAAAATGAATTGTGATTATACTTATACCAGAGGGATAAGTATATTATTACCTTTTAAGCATTAAGGCTATAAAGGGATGGGGAATTGGTAGAATATATACATACACGCCTTTTATATGTATAAGTTGAATATATACACAAGTATATAAAGGGATATTAGTCGAGTATGAGTTATTGATTAATAAAATGAAGTCTTATTAGATGAATGAAATCTTATTTGACAAATGAAGTTTTATTAGTTAAAGGTAGCTTTTACAAATAAAGGAGTTTTAATTAATGAAATGTTAACTAAATGGGAGGGGATTAGGAGCCGTTTATATGAGTTAATCATGCTTCAACTATATTATCATGCTATGCGACTTGAGAGTGATTTGGCTATTTATCATGCTTTGTAACCTTGATAGTGTCTTGAATGTTTATTCATTTGTTATGGAAATTAAGCGAGGTTGGTTTCCATATACAATCATCTATTGTATGAAATTGTAGTCGGTTAATCGACTATAGAACTTGACCTTAAACCTAGCGACTGGTTTTGAGAGACCGGGATTGGTAAGTGTTCTACTTATCGAAAACCAATTCAAAACAAGTATACGGGTTCTATGTTTTGGAAGCGGTTGTGAAGTGAAGGCTATGTGGCGAATTGAGATCTGTTGAGATGCTCGAGCATACATAGTGATTCCTTGATCTTTGAAGGAATCTATGTGTGATTCCAAGATCTATTGAGCGGTGGGATTCCACCCGGAATTCATGTTCTGTTCGAGTGATGAAGACTCGTGTGAAAGATGCCGAAAGAAACCTCGACATTTGATATGGATAAAGATAGAGTAGGCTGCGTGACCTGGGGTTTTGCTAACACACGACAGGATATATTGACTCCATATCTAGAGTATGCTTATAGATGTTGCATGTTGGGAGTTGGGTATATTTGGTTCTACGTGGTGCACAATAGTGTTTTCGTGCGTGGGCCAATCATGTTTACCTTATGGTATATTTTATCTAGAGATAGACGGCGCTGGGAAGGTGGTTTCTGATCCTTGTGTGTAATGACCCGCATTTTCAGCGATAAAATAATTAATTTATTTAATTATTTAAATTGTGAATTAAAGGATTTAATGGTCATGGAATTAAATAATGGTGAATATTTAATTAAATAATAAATTAAATAATATATTTAATTCTGAAATAGTCAGAATTGGCTGAAATGGCGATATGGTGTGAATTGGATCATCTGTGATATTTAATTTAGTTTAGAATTGAATTAGAATAACGAATATATTATTTGAATGACAGTTTGAACGTATAATTATATTATAATTGAAATCGAGCTCAAAATGGCGCTGCAGTTCGTAAATTGGCGATTCGAACTTTAAACGAATATACAGAAGCCGTTTCGAATTGGATTTCTGAAACGTTGGGAGTTGGTGAAGTATATCTTTCTAGTGGAAGAGAAAAATCGAGATTTCGTCGTGTAGATTTTGATTCACGTCCAAATCAAATTTTAGAAAAGTCAATGTAGAATTCCTTTATAATTTATAAAGGAATTATTTATATTTTAAAAAGGAATTTCAATATAAATCGAATATCGGGTTGACCCAGAAATGAATATCGAGTTAGAAATTCATATAGGAATATTCTAGAGTTGTATGGTATTCCACTATGAATATATACAATAATATAAATTTATTGATATTTAATTTAATTATATTTAAATATATTTATATATTTAAATGGGTCATTCAGAGCTTTAAAAATAGCCAGTTTTTCATACGACCTCAGAATTCGACGAAACTAATTTTGTTTGATTCGCAATGTCAAATAGTTGTTAGATTTCCAGTTTCAAGATTTTTAGAATCACTGTGTGGTCGTTACGGATTTTTAGAGTGAGAAACAGTTAGTATTTCGACGGTTAAAAATGCGTTGTGTGAGCATACGAAGTCGGAATTCGATGAAACTAGTTTCGTTGGGACCATAATGTCGAACTGTAGCTGCATGTCCAGTTTGGTGATTTTTGGGTATCATAAGTGATCACAGGAATTTTTAGAGATGCATATGACAATATAAAAATAAATAAAATAAACAAAATATCTAGAGCTAGTGAACCAAATCAAGTCACATCTCACTCTTCTCGGCCACACAAGATTTTCAGCCCATTTATAAAATCAAAAACATTAAGCCGCCACCAGAGAAATGATTCCCACAACAAAACGCAAGTAAATCTCATTTCAAAGATTTTTAGAAAATCAAAACAATGGCTATAAATCCTGAAACATTGATATTCGAAGTCTGTACGCGGAACTCTTCAATCTGACATAACCTGGTAGGGTGTGACGCCCGTTTTTGTTCGCTGGAAGTTCTCAACGCGATCTAGGGTTAGAGAAATGGGTGGATTAAAGCATCGATTGCTATTTTGGTTGTTGGTTTTGGATTGAGGAGCTTAATCTGAGTTTGTACACAGATTTTTAGCGATAACCAGAAATAAAAATGTCGATGTCTGCATCTCCACCGTGGGCTTGAGTTGTTCGACGCGGACAACAAGGGAGAGTCGAGTTGCATAAGATTGGGTGGTGGGCAGAGAGAAGTTGAAGAGATTGATAGTGGTTATGTTGTTTGATTTTTTTAGTGAAGAAACAAAGTGGTAAGGTTGAAGGAAGAATCGGGTTTTTCCATTGAAATGAGGAGCGATGGGATTTACTGGGAGGTGGAAGAAGGATTGCGGTGGGCCAACTATTTGTGATGGGCCAGTTATATATAAAGGTAAGGGCCCAAGTTTAATTAAAACCCATGTTTATTTTAATTAAAATACATATTAATTTCGAAATAGTATATCTTCCTCATACGGTATCAGAATTGGATGAAACAAGATCCGTTAGGATCGTATGGACGGGCACTACCAATGGAACTAACTGAGAGTGGAGTGGAGCTCGTTTGAATTTATGGCAAAATAAATTGTTTGATTCAAATCAAATAACAGTTTATCATTCTTTAACGATGAACTGCAAATGTGAGTAAATCTCACTAACTCTGAACAGTTTATAATTTCATGTTATATTTTTAGAACTGTTAAATATTGGCTGATTGACAGCGTGTTGACTGTTTGATTGAACTGCTAGTCAGTTAGTTGAATTTATATATTGATTTTGTTTAATAGAATATATCATATGGAACTGAAAGTGATGTTGATTTTATTGTGTAACATCTGTGATCCAGGGAAATAGGTCGGAGGAATCCAACCGGATTCCTCAACATTTATTTTACTGTTTTTCATATATTGTAATATATGATGTGATATAAATCTGTGGTTGTTATGTGTGTTTGAACGATATCGATCGGGGTTATTTGGTATTTTAAATACCATGAAAAAAATACTGGAATGTTAAAAGGGAATTTTCAAAAGTATATTTGAAAACAAAATATTTATAAAATCCAAGGATTTTATAAATGGGAAATAGAAATAAAATCAAAAGATTTTATAAGAGAAATGAAATCAAAGAATTTTATAAAAGAAGGAAATTTATATAATCGAAGGATTTTATAAAAAGAAATATTTATTTGTTAAATAAATAGAAAATAAAGAAATATTTATTTGTTAAATAAATAGGAAAGATAAAAGAAATATTTATTTGTTAAATAAATAGAATTGAAAAGGGAATAGTTATTTGTTAAGTAAACAAATAGAAAAGGAATTAATCAAAGGAGTTAATTCAAAGGAATTAATTAAAGGAGTAATCGAATATAGTTTATTCGAATAGAATCAAAAGAGTTAACCGAATATAGTTTGTTCAAATAGAGTTAAAGGAGTAATCGAATATAGTTTATTCGAATAGAATCAAATGAGTAAACCGAATATAGTTTGTTCAAACAAAGTTAAAGGAGTAATCGAATATAGTTTATTCGAATAGAATCAAAAGAGTTAACCGAATATAGTTTGTTCAAATAGAGTTAAAGGAGTAATCGAATATAGTTTATTCGAATGGAATCAAAAGAGTTAACCGAATATAGTTTGTTCAAATAGAGTGAAAGGAGTAATCGAATATAGTTTGTTCGAAAGAGTTAAGTCAGGAGTTAAGTGAAATGAGTTAATCGATTAGAGTTAAAAGATGAACTTACCCTGTTTCGAGATTCGAAATGTTGTTCTGTTAAGGTCTGAGAGGTAGCTATACCCCAAGTTGATTGACTGCGTTTTTAATTAAGAAATGGTTATGGTTCGAGTGTGAAGTGGTTAAGTGGATTTAGTAATTTAGTATAGTGGTTTGAGTCGTCATCGCAATATAGTTTTAACATCTGTTTAAATCCCAATTAAGAAGATTTGGAAATGTTTTCGAAATCAAAATCAGAAATGTAATCAAATAAAGAAATTAGAAACTGACTAAAGATAAGTAAGTTGACTAGTTTTCTGAGTATTGATCTGATGTTGGTTTCGGCCTTCGGGGTTTATACTCAGAGAATTGTTCTCCTACTAGTTTACAGTCAGGGACTGATAGTTGTGAAATGATAGTGATATGTAAATAACAATGGAAATGTTTTCCAGTGTTAATAACGTATATTTTATAAACATAGAAAATAAGGAAATATGAATATATATATATATATATATATATATATATATGATTGATGATTGACTGATAGAATTTCCATTTTGAAATGATATTGTTGTTTGCACATGTGTTTTTCTTTGATAGTTAACTCACCGACTATCGAAGTTCTTGACCATTTTAACGTTGTTAATATGGAGAGACCGGTTGGATTATTATCCAAAGAACCACTCTGTACTGGCAGTAGCGTTGTGAATCATCACGTACTGAAGAAAATTGAAGACGGAGTAAAGTATAAGGGCTGTTGTATAAATCGTAGATAACAGTGCCTAAGATGGATATACTGAATAGTACCTTCGGTTCATCTTGTTACTGGATGACTTGTATGGATGAATGTCTGACAGAGTATTTCCAGAAAGGTCACATATATTGATTTCTTAAACCATACCAAGAGTGGAAGTGGAGAAGGAAACTTCTTTAGCTAACACGTAATGTATTGTTGTAGACATCAATTAGTGATTTTCGATGGATCTGACAATGTGACATTCGAAGTGAATCTGATGTGATGATGAAGTGTAACCTCAAGCCTCATCAGCCGGTAAATGACAGAAATCGCGCAGGCAGCATGGCTAAGTCGGTCGCTCCGAAGTAGGGTGTATAATCACCTGATCTAGAGTTTCATTTATTTCTAAAAATCTATTGTTGATGCTATCCCATTCGGGAAACGGTTGCTGATCCCAACCGTTGGTGATATACATTTGATACACTTAAGCGAAATGAGTGGTCGGTCATGTGTGGCCGGGTTGCAAGATGTTCTTGTTGAACCCAGTGTATTCCTTTCTAGAGGTACACTAGTGAAAGGTGGTTCCATACCTTGTCATAGTTGGAAATCCATTACCCAATACGTGCTTGCGGTTTTGATTGTATACTATATATGTAGAACGTGAGATGAAAGCGTTTCTGCTAGATTATTATTATTATTGTGGTTGATAGACATTATTATAATATCAAAAGGTTCTTGATATAAAGATATTTTGGATTCTCATAAGGGTAAAACCCATTCCGTTATACGGCGTGGTCTTATGAGATTTCGTTTAATGGCTCAAACTGTTTTTAAAATGTTTTACTCATACCAGTCACATGACTGACCCGGAGTTTATTTTGTTTGTTTCCCCTAAACTCTTGGGTGCCTAAATTTGTACGGGCAGTCAAGTAGTTGGGATTTTACAGATGCACTTGAAGAGCTGGAGTAGGAGGCTTCAGGATCATATAGCTATAGTTTATTTCCGCTGTGTTGTAATTGTTGTACTCTGATAATGTTATTGTATACATATACTGAGTTTATTTCAAGGATATGTTATCTATTATATGTTATTCATTCCGCTGTGAGGTTCGTGTTACTCTGATGTTGTGTTCTTCTTCTTCTTCTTCTTCTTCTTCTTCTATTCTAAGTTTCTATCTTATCTATCCTCACCCTCTAACTTCTTTCATTAATCATCCGGTATTTTTCGATGTTTGGTTAGTCATCATTGAGTTTATGGTGATAACCAAGGTCGTCAAAAATACGTCTGATAGGGGGTACTCGCTTTGCGTTAGGTGGCGAACGGGAGACTCTTACCCCTATAGATCCTGCAATATAGCGGGTTGGTCGAGTCGCGAGGCTGGCCATAAAAGCAGTTCTGAGGTATCAATGTAAGCAACAGTGGGATATTATCCTGCTGCTTGGGGGTTGAGGGATGGTTGAAAAGCATACCGAAATCGTCGGGCCGTTACAGTTGGTATTAGAGATTAAGTTAAGTAATTACCTTGGCACCGTGGCGTGACTCAGTAGAGATAGGGTTAGTAATACCCTATATTGAGTTTGAGTGTATATATACGAGTGAACGTATTTGTTATTTGATATAAAAATTTGTTTTATATTGTGGAGATTTATTGGTTGAGTTGTTTATGGGTTTTGGTCGATCAGTTTGATCCACTGTATCGGTAGGAGTTTATAAACACTCGAATACGATAGGTCGACACGATATGTTTTGAAAAGAGGGTAAATTGAAATAAGTTTACCCAAGGTATATCTTGATATAAAGAAGATATATATATCAAAATTTTAATATAATGGATATATTGGTTGTTATTATAATCGAGTAAAGATTATAAATTAAATGGTTAAGTGAATAACCAATCAGAATTCATATAAGTGAAACACGTGAAATGAAATGAATTAAATCAGAATTTAAACCAGAAATTGAATTAAAATTCTGGAAAATTGGATAAGTGTTTGCAAATGGATTTGGATTAAAAATAAGGAAAATTTAAGATCCTGGGAGATTTTAAATTGTTTTATAAGCAGCGTGAATTATATTTTGAAATAAATTTCAAAGGTGGAAATGTCTAGAAATGGTTTTATAGTATTGAACTCACTTCGATTACTGGAAAATGGATTCTGATGATGACAGCTGCATCATCAGTATTCATTTTCGAGTTGTAAGTGACGAATTACTACCAGAGATACTATTTTGAATTTGTTTTGGGAAAGACAAGTTGTGTTGAATTTCAAAAAAAGGGAAAATTTGATTTTTGAAAAGAGTAAACTGTTTAAAAACTGCCAGGAAAAGACTGTTTGAATTAAAAACAAATTTAAATAAAAATTTATGGAAATAAATTGGATATAAATTGAAACCAATTAACTGGAAATTTAATTGGGATATAGTATATCAAGTAGAATCTGACTTTTGATTTTGAGATAGAAATTCTGAAATGATATTGGATAGGTGGGTTAGAGTTTGAAATCAAGAATTGAACTTGAGTCGAAATGGGATTTGGCTTGGTTAAAAACGAATGGTTGGGTTGGAGATAAAATTGATTTGGAATTTGATTGGAATGATACTGGTATATGATGAATTGGTAACAGGTGCAAAGGATATAATGATATGCCGACAAAAAGGTACAAGTTTATATTTCATATGGTATGAGATTTTGACGAGCCGAATTGGCAAGCCGCTTGGCTGTTTGATTTTCTTTTGGGCTGGAGACGGCCCAGAGAGGCAAGTGGTGGTTTGACGTATTGACCAATACAAAGGAGGCGCTGGCGAATTTTTTCGAAAAGTTAAGGAGTTAGAAAATTTTCAGGATTTTTGAAAATTTTCGATAATAAGAATGAATTAATATTTTAATTAAATTTAAATTGGTTCAGTGGAAACTGGAATTGAGAAGTGAACCAATAAGTTCTAACCAGTCGATAGGGTTTGTTTTCTATCTTAGCAATTTCGAGGACGAAATTATTTTAAGTAGGGAAGAATGTAATGACCCGCATTTTCAGCGATAAAATAATTAATTTATTTAATTATTTAAATTGTGAATTAAAAGATTTAATGGTCATGGAATTAAATAATGGTGAATATTTAAATTAAATAATATATTTAATTTTGAAATAATCAGAATTGGCTGAAATGGTGATATGGTGTGAACTGGATCATCTGTGACATTTAATTCAGTTTAGAATTGAATTAGAATAACGAATATATTATTTGAACGACATTTTGAATGTATAATTATATTATAATTAAAATCGAGCTCGAAATGGCGCTGTAGTTCGTAAATTGGCGATTCGAACTTCAAACGAATATATAGAAGCCGTTTCAAATCGGATTTCTGTGAAACAAGAAACGTTGGGAGCTGGTGAAGTATATCTTTCTAGTGAAAGAGAAAAATCGAGATTTCGTTGTGTAGATTTTGATTTACGTCCAAATCAAATTTTAGAAAAGTCGCTGTAGAATTCCTTTATAATTTATAAAGGAATTATTTATATTTTAAAAAGGAATTTCAATATAAATCGAATATCGGGTTGACCCAGAAGTTAATATCGAGTTAGAAATTCATATAGGAATATTTTAGAGATGTATGGTATTCCACTATGAGTATATATGATAATGTAAATTATTTTATATTTAATTTAATTATATTTAAATATATTTATATATTTAAATGGGTCATTCAGAGCTTTAAAAATAGCCAGTTTTTCATACGACCTCAGAATTTGATGAAACTGATTTTGTTGGATCCGGAATGTCAAATAGTTGTTAGATTTCTAGTTTCGTGATTTTTAGAGTCTCTGTGTGGTCGTACGGATTTTTAGAGTGAGAAACAGTCAGTATTTCGACAGTTGAAAATACGTTGTGTGAGCAAACGAAGTCGGAATTCGATGATACCAGTTTCGTTGGGACCATAATGTCAAACTGTAGTTGCATGTCCAGTTTGGTGATTTTTGGGTATCATAAGTGATCACAGGAATTTTTAGAGAAGCATATGACAATATAAAAATAAATAGAATAAACAAAATATCTAAAGCTAGTGAACCAAATCAAGCCACATCTCACTCTTCTCGGCCACACAAGATTTTCAGCCCCTTTATAAAATCAAAAACATTAAGCCGCCACTAGAGTAATGATTCCCACAACAAAACGCAGGTAAATCACATTTCAAAGATTTTTAGAAAATCAAAACAATGGCTATAAATCCCGAAACATTGATATTCAAAGTCTGTACACGGAGCTCTTCAATCTGACATGACCTGGTAGGGTGCAACGCCCGTTTTTGTTCGCTGGAAGTTCTCAACGCGATCTAGGGTTAGAGAAATGGGTGGATTAAAGCATCAATTATTATTTTGGTTGTTGGTTTTGGATTGAGGAGCTTAATCTGAGTTTGTACATAGATTTTTGGTGATAACCGGAAATAAAAATGTCAATGTCTACATCTCCACCGTGGGCTTGAGCTGCTCGACGCGGACAATAAGGGAGAGTCGAGTTGCATAAGATTGGGTGGAGGGCAGAGAGAAGTTGAAGAGATTGATAATGGTTATGTTGTTTGATTTTTTTAGTGAAGAAACAAAGTGGTAAGGTTGAAGGAAGAATCGGGTTTTTCCATTGAAATGAGGAGCGACGGGATTTACTAGGAGGTGGAAGAAGGATTGCGGTTGGCCAACTATTTGTGATGGGGCGGTTATATATAAAAGTAAGGGCCCAAGTTTAATTATAACCCATGTTTATTTTAATTAAAATATGTATTAACTTCGAAATAGTATATCTTCCTCATACGGTATCAGAATTGGACGAAACAAGATCCGTTAGGATCGTACGGACGGGCACTACCCAATGGAACTGACTGGGAGTAGAGTGGAGCTCGTTTGAATTTATGGAGAAATAAATTATTTGATTCAAATCAAATAATAGTTTATCGTTCTTTAACGATGAACTGCAAATGTGAGTAAATCTCACTAACTCTGAACAGTTTATAATGTCATGTTGTATTTTTAGAACTGTTAAATATTGGCTGATTGACTATGTGTTGACTGTTTGATTGAACTGCTAGTCAGTTAGTTGAATTTCTATATTGATTTTTTTAATAGAATATATCATATGGAACTGAAAGCGATGTTGATTTTATTGTGTAACATCTGTGATGCAGGGAAACAGGTCGGAGGAATCCAACCGGATTCCTCAACATTTATTTTACTATTTTTCATATATTGTAATATATGATGTGATATAAATCTGTGGTTGTTATGTGTGTTTGAACGATATCGATCGGGGTTATTTGGTATTTTAAATACCATGAAAAAAAATACTGGAATGTTAAAAGGGAATTTTCAAAAGTATATTTGAAAAGAAAATATTTATAAAATCCAAGGATTTTATAAATGGGAAATAGAAATAAAATCAAAAGATTTTATAAGAGTAATAAAATCAAAGGATTTTATAAAAGAAGGAAATTTATATAATAGAAGGATTTTATAAAAAGAAATATTTATTTGTTAAATAAATAGAAAATAAAGAAATATTTATTTGTTAAATAAATAGGAAAGATAAAAGAAATATTTATTTGTTAAATAAATAGAAAATAAAGAAATATTTATTTGTTAAATAAATAGGAAAGATAAAAGAAATATTTATTTGTTAAATAAATAGAATTGAAAAGGGAATAGTTATTTGTTAAGTAAACAAATAGAAAAGGAATTAATCGAAGGAGTTAATTCAAAGGAATTAATTAAAGGAGTAATCGAATATAGTTTATTCGAATAAAATCAAAAGAATTAACCGAATATAGTTTGTTCAAATAGAGTTAAAGGAGTAATCGAATATAGTTTATTCGAATTGAATCGAAAGAGTTAACTGAATATAGTTTGTTCAAATAGAGTTAAAGGAGTAATCGAATATAGTTTATTCGAATAGAATCAAAAGAGTTAACCGAATATAGTTTGTTCAAATAGAGTTAGAGGAGTAATCGAATATAGTTTATTCGAATAGAATCAAAAGAGTTAACCGAATATAGTTTGTTCAAATAGAGTTAAAGGAGTAATCGAATATAGTTTGTTTGAAGGAGTTAAGTCAGGAGTTAAGTGAAAAGAGTTAATCGATTAGAGTTAAAAGATGAACTTACCCTGTTTCGAGATTCGAAATGTCGTTCAGTTAAGGTCTGAGAGGTAGCTATATCCCAACTTGATTGATTGCGTTTTTAATTAAGAAATGGTTACGGTTCGAGTGTGAAGTGGTTAAGTGGATTTAGTAATTTAGTATAGTGGTTTGAGTCGTCATCGCAATATAGTTTTAACATCTGTTTAAGTCCCTATTAAGAAAATTTGGAAATGTTTTCCAAATCAGAATCAGAAATGTAATCAAATAAAGAAATTAGAAACTGACTAAAGATTAGTAAGTTGAGTAGTTTTCTGAGTATCGATCTGATGTTGGTTTCAGCCTTCGAGGTTTATACTTAGAGAATTATTCTCCTACTAGTTTACAGTCAGGGACTGATAGTTGTGAAATGATAGTGATATGTAAATAACAATGGAAATGTTTTCCAGTGTTAATAATGTATATTTTCTAAACATAGAAAATAAGGAAATATGAATATATATATATGATTGATGATTGACTGATACAATTTCCATTTGGAAATGATATCGTTGTTTGCACACGTGTTTTTATTTGATAGTTAACTCACCGACTATCGAAGTTTTTGACCATTTTAACGTTGTTAATATGGAGAGACCGGTTGGATTATTATCCAAAGAACCACTCCGTATTGGCAGTAGCTTTGTAAATCATCACGTACTGAAGAAAATTGAAGAAGAATTAAAGTACAAGGGCTGTTGTATAAATCTTAGATAACAGTGCCTAAGATGGATATACAGTAGCACCTTCGGTTCATCCTGTTCGTGGATGACTTGTATGGATGAATGTATGACAGAGTATTTCCAGAAAGGTCACGTACATTGATTTCCATCTGGAAATAATATCGTTGTTTGCACACTTGTTTTTCTTTGATGTTTAAATCACAGACTATCGAAGTTTTGACCATTTTAACGTTGTTAATATGGAGAGACCGGTTGGATTATTATCCATAGAACCACTCTGTATTGGCATAAGCGTCGCAAATCATATATGCCAAAGATAATTGAAGACGGAGTAAAATGCAAGGGCTGTTGTATAAGTTTTAGATAACAGTGACTAAGATGGATATACGGAATAGTGCCTTCGGTTTGTCCAGTCCCAGGACAACTTGTATGGACGAAGGTCTGACAGAGTGTATCTAATGGATCGCGTAAGTTGATCTGTTCAAACGTATTCACGTTTGGTGGCGGAGGAATTCGTTTCTCTAAGCTGTATACCCGTGTTATTTTTGAATAAGTCAATTTGTGATTTGGCGGGTATGACGATGTAACATTCTAAGTGAATGAGGATGACTTGTATGAATGAATGTCTAACAGAGTATTTCCAGAAGGGTCACGTACATTGTTTTGTTCAACCGTACCAAGAGTGGAAGCGGAGAAGGAAACTTCTTTAGCTAACACGTAATGTATTGTTGTAGACATCAATTAGTGATTTTCGATGGATTTGACAATGTGACATTCGAAGTGAATCTGATGTGATGATGAAGCGTAACCTCAAGCCTCATCAACCGGTAAATGACAGAAATCGTGCAGGCAGCATGGCTAAATTGGTCGCTCCAAAGTAGGGTGTATAATCACCTGATCTAGAGTTTCATTTATTTCTAAAAATCTATTGTTGATGCTGTCCCATTCGGGAAACGGTTGTTGATCCCAACAGTTGGTGATATTCATTCGATATACTCAAGCGAAATGTGTGGTCGGTCATGTGTGGCCGGGTTGCAAGATGTTCTTGTTGAACCTAGTGTATTCCTTTCTAGAGGTACACTAGTGAAAGGTGGTTCCATACCTTTTCATAGTTGGAAATCCATTACCCAATACGTGCTTGCGGTTTTAATTGTATACTATATATGTAGAACGTGAGTTGAAAGCGTTTCTGCTAGATGATTATTATTATTGTGGCTGATAGACATTATTATAATATCAAAAGTTTGATGATATAAAGATATTTTGGATTCTCATAAGGGAAAAACCCGTTCCGTTATACGGCGTGGTCTTATGAGATATCGTTTAATGGCTCAAACTGTTTTTAAACTGTTTTACTCATACCAGTCCCATGACTGACCCGGAGTTTATTTTGTTTGTTTCCCCTAAACTCTTGGGTGGCTAAATTTGTACGGGCAGTCAAGTAGTCGGGATTTTACAGATGCACTTGAAGAGCTGGAGCAGGAGGCTTCAGGATCATATGGCTATAATTTATTTCCGCTGTGTTGTAAGTGTTGTACTCTGATAATGTTATTGTATACATGTACTAAGTTTATTTCAAGGATATGTTATTCATTATATGTTATTCGTTCCGCTGTGAGGTTCATGTTACTCTGATGTTGTGTTCTTCTTCTTCTTCTTCTTCTATTCTAAGTTTCTATCTTATCTATCCTCACCCTCTAACTTATTTCATTAATCATCCGGTATTTTTCGATGTTTGGTTAGTCATCATTGAGTTTATGGCGATAACCAAGGTCATCAAAAACCCGTGTCATTACATTGTGCATGGAGTTCGAATCCAATATGCGAACGTGCCTTATCGGTTTTGTTTGTACACTTAATAGTTGTCGAATGTAACCAATGTAACCATTCCTTCTATGTGAATTTATTTATACTCTACACCCAAGACATTATCTACTATACAACTATACTTCTCCTAATAAATGGTTGGATGTTATTCAGGGGATAACCATTATGGAAATTCGTACGGCCTCAAATTGTAATGGTATGTGTTTCTTACATTGTCACATCTCTGAGATTTTGGAAAAAAATTTGAAATTTATTTTTAATATAATTTTATGGGAAAATACGTCAGAATTTAAAAATTCTATTTTTTATATCGTTGCATTGTCCTAAAACTCACATTTTGCATACGAATGAATTTGAACTCGGAACCACTTCCATTGAGTTCAAAATGCCGTGTGCGTATTTGAAAACATAAGCATCGATACCTTTGGAGTTGGAGAAATTTTGGTCTTTTTCATTGGATGTAAAACCAAAATATCACTTTTTGCATATGGACGAATTTGGACTCGAAACCACTTCCATTAAGTTCGAAACGTCGTTTACATGCTCGAAAACTATAAACTTCGATATATTTCGAGCTACAGAAAATTGGCCCTTTGGTTGGGTCTTGGTTTGGCTAAACCTAGCCCACTCCATATAACCAATTGACCCCCTCCTCTCTTCATTCATTCCAACACTTAGAGAAAAATAGAAATGGACAGCGGAATGGAAAATAGAAATTCCTAAGCTAGGTTTTGCAAATCCAAGCCCAAATCAAGGGGAAAATCAAAGAGAAAACTTGGGTAAGCTTCTCCATCTTTTTCATCTTGTTTCCTCTTCAATCTCTTATGATTTCCTAAACCTAACTCTTAGGAAATTGGGTTTTTGTGTGTATAGATTGAAGATTCATGTGTTTTGATCGAAGAGAGGTTGTCTTAGCTTGTCAAAGACTCGATTTCTTGCTTTAGCAAGCAAAGGTGAGAACTCACTCTCACCCAAATTATTTTACAGTTATTACATAATAGGTTGCCGATGGGGCTTAGTAGCTCCTGACACTATTTTTTGTATAGACCATAGTTGATTGTTTGTTTGGATTGTGATTGGGATTGATATTGTTGTATATAAAATTATTTGGATAAAACGTATATAAAAATTATCATGAAAAGAAAATAAAAATTCATTTACAAGTCGGACGGCTTGTTTATGTACGCCTATTTAACTAATATTGATTGGGACGATATATTTTACACATCGCCCAACTACACAAATAATAATCAATATTTGTTGTTTGAAAACCCCACACGGGTATTGGGATGATATTTGACATACACCGATCCCAATAATTAGTGTTATGTCAATCGATAGGTTGACAGACTGTATAAGCGTAATTTATTTATCTTAATGCTTATATAGTTGTAAAATGCACTCGGGATGTTGTATGAATTTTTAGATTGTTTATCATTATTGTTTTATACATGAGATGTATGAAATCCATATAACTGAAATTATATGGTAATTGATTGAGTCTGATTTCAGTTCAGAATTAAAGTATATTTCAAAATAATATTCAATGAATAATCAAAATGTGATTTTGTTGTCCGGTTTTGGATGGACACGAATATTGAAATGTGAAGCCGTGTTAAGTAGTTAAACGCCATTTTAACATGAACGAGATTTTCTGTCGATTTTATTCATTTTATAATGAATATCGAAAAGTGATTTCAAAATCTATTATTTGGAAAATATTATCAATTTAAATATTATAATGATATAGAATATTCAATTTTGATTTAAAATTGATGCAGAAGTTGAAATCGTTTAAAAACGAATTTATAAACGATTTATAAAACGACAAAATATTATATATATATATATATTAGTGGCTTGAATAGAACACGCCGCGCAGCGACCGTTCGCGAATTTCGACCATTAACTTCAAATTGATGTAATGGGAGATCGGACCGTCGGATTCTCCTACAATCAAAACCGTTGAATTCGTATCGAAAAGAACTTTCCAATGAATATAAGAGATTTAAATTTGAATGGCTAGATTTGGAATTATGTCCAAATCAATTTTAGAAAAGGTCGCTAAGGATGTCGTTCGGTGGCCGTTATTGTAAACCAACTGTACGAGCGATATTAAAATTATTAAAAATATGTTAAAATTATGTGAACTCATAATATGGGTTTTGGAAAGATTTTGGATGGAAAATTCCGTATTTGAAAATATAAAAATATATTTTTATCGAAATGAACTTGTTATTAACAAGAATAATAATCCAACTATTTTTAGAAATAAATAAATTGGATTTGAAAATGGTTTTAAATAACCAGAATTTTTCGATGAATAAATTGGAATGGATTTGGAATGGAAATATTCTCCAGAATATTTTGATATGGGATTCCGTGACTATACGGATATTGTTGAGGAATTTGGAAGATATATATATCATTATTCCCAATACAATATTTGTTGATTTTAGAATTTGATACTGAATATAAGCCGATATAATTTCTATTCAGAGCCTTGTATTTGATATCAAATTGGATTTTGGGTTTGTCGTGAATGGTGCCTTTATTAACACTGTTCTTAAACCCAGTTGAGAAAAGAATAAATCTTTTATTTAAGATTTAGTGAAGATTACCAATTAATTAATATTTAATTGGAATTGAATAAAAGAATTGGATTTTGGGTTTATCGTGAATAGTGTTTTAAATAACATTTGTTCTTTAACCCAATTAACAGTGAAGAATATGATTTGGAATTTATAAATCTTTATTTTAAGATTTAATGGAAATTTTCCGAAGTAAAGGTTTCCAATTTAATATATTCAATTGGAAATGAATGGAATTCGATTTGGTAATAATCAAGATGAGCTTCTGTAAAGGAAGACCGTTACTATATATGGAATTTAAAAGGCTTTGCCATTATTCCATTTATATTATTAGTCTGATACGGTATTTATATGATTATATACTGTTATGATTTCCGTGAAGATTCCATATTAAATGGAAGATGATTTTGGGGTTTATCGTAAACTGTGTTTTAAATAACATTTGTTATTTAACCCAAGTAAAGGCAGGATTAATTTCCAGAAAGTTGTATAATCATTAAGTAATGATTTTTGAAGATTAAAATTAAGAAGAGTTTTAATAAATCTTTAATTAGATTTGAATGAATGAATAGTAATTAAATTTACCAAAACATGAGATGTGGTATAAACCAAATACACTTGGTTTTTGATATTGATTGTGATTGATTGATTGCTTGGATTGTGCTCGACCAGTTTATGAGAAGATATGCATTTACATTTAGCATTGGGTTAGGTAGAAATATTTATATGCTAACATCTTGTGAAACACTTCACGATTTGATTATGAGATGTTTAGCGATGTTATTGAGTTCATTTCAAATTTAATGAATGATTTTGAAATGATATTTTTCTTAAGTGAAAAGAAATGTATTCCCGATTTTGGACAGGGAATGTTTTGTAAAAATGTTTTATAAAGATAGAAAGGATTTCGAAGGCTAAACCCGAAATGATTTGGAAAAGTATTATGTGTTTGACATTGTAGTTTATCACATAACCGATTAGGTTCTATTGATGATATCTCTGTTTGGTGGCGGAGAATTTATTCTCTTGCTTAACACCCTTCTTTGAGACGTACGAGCTCAAAGGTTATGTGATTAATTGTGACTGATCATATGTGTGAATTGCTAAAGTAAAGTACTATAGTTTGAAAGTATTTGTGATTATTATGTTGTGAAATGATTTTCCCTACTTCGGGATATGATATGATTTAGTATGCGGCTAAAGATTCGGGTAACCCGGACGACTAAAAGTACGGGTTATATGGCGGTGTAAGTCTTCCTCGAGGGCGTGGGATGGTGCAAGTCTGTGTAGCCTGCACCATAATGGGAGGTGCACACACACACACACACACACATATATATATATATATCAAGTTGGTAAGGTGCGTATCTTTTGCCTTGTATGAGGGCTGAATACCTCCCAATATTTGGTTACATACTTGTTTGTATGCATTGTAATGTTTTGGAATTCATATTTCCAAAGATTTTGGTTTGAGATCCCAAATTGAAACCAACCTTGATATAAAGGCTAGATATGTATTTCAAATAATTTGAAATAAGAATCGAGAAATAAAGTACAAAGGAATAATTTCTATAAAGAGAATTGGATTTCAAAAGTCTAAGTTTGAGTTTAAGCCTAAATGGGTAGATTGGAAAATTGCTTGTTGTGTGATGCATTGTAGATTCCATAAGTCTATTTATGGTAGTTGTTTATGCTCTGGCAATCTAGTGGAGTAAACCCGTTCCATGTCATACGGCGTGGTCCCGTGATATGCCATATTTTACATGAATTAATTATAACTGTAGAGTTTCTCGTACCAGTCCCATGACTGACTCATAGTTTGCTTTTCCCTTGTAAACTCGGGTGCCCAAATTTTCCACATGGGCAATCGATTAGTTTGTTTTGCAGATATTTATCTTGAAAAGGATTCTGAATTGAAGCTTAAAGCTATGTCCAGAGCATTGATAATCTTCCGTTGTGCATTGTATTACATTTGTTGTAAATTTATCTTCTGCTGTATAATTTTCGATGTACTTTGATATCATGTACTTTGATGTAATATTATTATGATGGTTATAAAAGTATTTTGTTGTTCGTTCTGATGTGTTGTGCTCCCAAAGTTAATAATCCGAGGATTTCCAACTGTCAGAACGAGCCTTGTGGTCGATTCGAAGGGCAGGGAAATTCTGGTTGTTACAAAGTGATATCAGAGATTTAGTTAACTCAAATCTTTAGGGTACAACTTTTTAGAACATAATAAAAGACTCATCAGAGATAGGATTAGCAACATCCTATAAGAATACTCATTAGAGATAGGATCAGTAGTATCCTAGAATGAGTAGCTCATTAGAGATGGGTTAGTAATGCCCTAGAATGAGTTAAGAGTATTACGTAGACGAGAATGCGTATTTGTAATAAGGAATATATTTTAAAAACCAATTTTGAAAAGTTATATTTTAAATAATAAACTTACTTACGTCTTCGTTCCTTTACGGGGACGAAAAGTTTTTAAGTAGGAGAATGTCACATCCCTGAGATTTTGGAACAAATTTGAAATTTATTTTTGATATAATTTTATGGTAAAATATGTCAGAATTTAAAAATTCTATTTTTGAAATCATCGTGTAGTACTAAAACTCACATTTTGCATACGGATGAATTTGAACTCGAAACTACTTCCATTAAGTTCAAAATGTCATGTGCGTGTTCGAAAACTATAAGCATCGATACCTTTGGAGTTGGAGATATTTTAGTCTTTTTCATTGGATATAAGACCAAAATATCACTTTTTGCATATGGACGAATTTGGACTCGAAAACACTTCCGTTGAGTTCAAAATGTCATTTACATGCTCGAAAAGTATAAACTTCGATATATTCCGAGCTTTAGAAAATTGGCACCTTGGTTGGATCTTGGTTTGGTTAAACCTAGCCCACTCCATATAACCGATTGACCCCCTCCTCTCTTCATTCATTCCAACACTTAGAGAAAAATAGAAATGGAGAGTGGAATGGGAAATAGAAATTCCTAAGCTAGGTTTTGCAAATCCAAGCCCAAATCAACATTCATTCCAACACTTAGAGAAAAATAGAAATGGAGAGTGGAATGGGAAATAGATATTCCTAAGCTAGGTTTTGCAAAACCAAGCCCAAATAAAGGGGAAAATCAAAGAGAAAACTTGGGTTAGCTTTCCATCTTGTTTCCTCTTCGATTTCTTATGATTTCCTAAACCTAACTCTTAAGAAATTGGTTTTTTGTGTGTATAGATTGAAGATTCATGTGTTTTGATCGAAGAGAGGTTGTCTTAGCTTGTCATAGATTCGATTTCTTGCTTTAGCAAGCAAAGGTGAGAACTCTCTCTCACTCAAATTATTTTACAGTTAATATATAATAGGTTGCAAACGAGGCTTAGTAGCTCCTAACACTATTTTTTTTGTACAGACCATGGTTGATTGTTTGTTTGGATTGTAATTGGGATTGATATTGTTGTATATTTATTTGGATAAAATATATATATATTCATTTACAAGTCGGACGGCTTGTTTATGTACACCTATTTAACTGATATTGATTGGGACGATGTATTTTACACATCGCCCAACTGCACAAATAATAATCAATATTTGTTGTTTGAAAACCCCACACAGGTATTGGGATGATATTTGACATACATTGATCCCAATAATTAGTGGTATTTCAATCGATCGATTGACAGACTGTATAAGCGTTATTTATTTATTTTAATGCTTATACAGTTGTAAAATGCACTCTGGATGTTGTATGAATTTTTTATGATTGTTTATCATTATTATTGTATACATGCGATGTAGGAAATCCATACAACTGAAATTATATGGTAATTGATTAAGTCTGATTCCAGTTCAGAATTAACCAATATTTCAAAATAGTATTTAGTGAATAATCAAAATGTGATTTTGATGTCCGATTTCGGATAAAAATATTGAAATGTGAAGCTGTTTTAAGTAGTTAAACGCCATTTTAACATGAACGGGATTTTCTGTCGATTTTACTCATTTTATAATGAATATCAAAAAGTGATTTCAAAATCTAATGTTTTGAAAATATTATCATTTTAAATATTATAATGATGTAAAATATTCAATTTTGATTTAAAATTGAAATAGAAGTTGAAATCGTTTTAAAATAAATTTATAAAATACATTTTGAACAGAAATCGACGAAATAAATATTATATCTTTATTAATAATTCTCTTGGGCGCACAAAGTTTTGGTCCGACCGTGAACTTCCCAAAATGCCCTTATGTATGAGATTTTGAATATACAAAATAATTATTTAACCTAAAATCCCCATTAAATTAGACATTAAATGCCACTTAAATAGGGATCTAATAAACCTTTTCAACAGTTCAAATTGCCTCTTTAATATCGCTCAAAAAGAGGATCACTAAATAGGCTTTCATTGCAATTTTGAATCGCTTCTCATTTTAGTTGTTATTTATTTTAGTTTATGCATTTCATTGGTTCTAATGATAGGACTTTCTATGTGTAATTTACTGCATCAATTCAGGTTTTTATTAGGCAATTAAAATTTTACATTCCAAGTTAGTTTGCTTAAAACCTTTATTATATGTATGCACGATACTATTATATGTATAGACATATTTGTGTTTAAAATTAGAACTAAGATCATTTATTTGAAAATTAATATTGACGTGGATATATGGAAATTTTTTATATGGTTAGAAAGCAAATTTGGCACTATATTAATGACACTTTTTCATCTTTATTTGAATACTTACGGCATTAGCAATAGACTAGGCATCATAACCCAATTTATTTAAAACATTGTAAGATTACGTATACATGTCAACGTAGAATCATTCATTCTGTGTTATCCATGAACATTGGGTTCTAGGGAATACTGTTGGACCATTTAAATATCCACCCATTCACATTCATGTATCCCATTCTCACCATTCTTCTATTCACCTCATTTTTGTTCTTGATATCTCCATTGTTGGCCCTTTCAAAACTTTAGCTTAGCATTCTCCTGTAGGTATGTAAAATTTTATCTGTAGCTCTCCTTTACCAGTTTTGTGTTATCTTTTATTTACTTTTTCTATATAGTACCTGTATGGTATGGTTTTATTATTTGTAAGTACCTACAAAATAAGGACGGACACGCCATCGCCATGAATACTGGTTCCATTACAAAATCAGATGATGGTCTTAATACAAAGCATCAGTGAATCTATTCAATTGACTAATGGAAATATAATTGTTTTGCTGAAATTGTCTAAGATGTTTGATAATCTACAGTTAGGTGATGATTTTGTTTGTTTCTACTGTGTTTTAGATAGAAATATAACAACAAGAATGATTATGCTGAGTTAGAAGAATCAAAAGTCAGATTTGAAATCTAGACGAGGGTCGAGCGATAAATAGATAGCGGTTGTGCTTTCAGTACTTGTGGTTTTGAAATCGTGCTTTTTCATTTTTATTATTCAAATTTCTATGATTTACAACTTTTGAGTTTCTATGCACAATATGCTTTTTGTTTATATATTTGAACGCACAAATAGTAGAAGCAAGGCTTAAGTACTCTTTTGTGAAATAGAAACATGAATGATAACAAAGAAGCCGTCTGCAAGCAAGATGCACACGGTGTGTGCAGTCAAGTTGCATTTTCTTAATTAAATTATTTTTAAAACAACCCAAATCGGAACTATTATTCTCCGTAGATCTACGCTAGCTAATTAAGTTATTTTAAAAAAATCCAGATGCAACTATTATCTCTCCGCAAATCTATGTTGAAATGAACAATTCAGCCTAATTATATATTATGCTTGCGTGTGTAATTTAGAGCAGGTCAAATGCCTCAAATATCTTTCCAGGTAATATCTACCATTTTGACGCGTGATCCTTGCATGCTGACGTGTTATTATGCAGAAAGTTTGGATTTTGATTTGTTAAAGGCTAATTTTCCATTGAACATTTTGTTGTATTTATACATGTGAGTGATGAGACCTCCTTTATTTCATGTATGTACAGCAGTTGGCATTAAAATTATTGTAACAACCCGGAAATCTTAGCCAGTTTAAAATTTTTATTTTGGCAATTTTAATGAATTTTGAATATTTAAAATGAATTATTTTAAATAATAACGACGAGAAATTTATTTCGAATAGAATTAGAACGTATATATTTATTTGAATCATCGTTAGAACATAAATATTTTATTTTAATTATAAAAGGGATTGAAAATGGCGCGGTAGTTTGAAAATTCGATTTCAAAGTTTGAATGAATGTACAGAATTCAAAATAAACTGGATTTTAGCGAAACCAAAAATATTAGAATCTATTTGAGAATATCTTTCCAACGAATCCGAAAAATTGAAATTTCGTAGCGGGAATAAAAAGATGTGCCCCGTTGCAAATTCAGAATAGCCGCTATGGAATTCTGGCCCTTAAAAATGGAAGTTTTGCAAAGGACCTCGGTTTCCGACGAAACCACTTTTGTTGGATCCGGGATGTCAAGTTTTTGCTAGGTTTTAAAATTCGTAATTTTTCGAATCAATATGTGAGCGTGGCGAAGTAAAACGTGTTTTGGCAGTTTTAGTCAATTTCGATCGATTGGAAAATGGCCATTTTTCAAATGGTCTCAGAATTCGATGAAATTAGTTTTGTTAGGACCATATCGTCAATACGAAGCAAGAAAATATTTTTTTGGGAATTTTTAGAGTCCGTATGTGGTCCCGGTAAATGGAAATGTGCGTTCAAATTTAATATATAGATTTATATTTTGATTTTGACGGAAACTGATCGAAACTAGCGAATCAGCCTGCGAAACATATCCCATTGTGTTCGGAATGGGGGCAATTAGCTAGGGACGACAGTCGGTGGGGTCGATTTCAAGTTCGAATAAAAAAGTTTCTTTTTGAAATTTAAATAATAATAAAATATAAAATTCTTTTCCCTTAACACCCCCACTCCACTTCTCTCTCTCATAATCATTTAGAAGGAGATAATAAAAAAACCGCCGCTCGATGGAAACCCGGAACCCCACGTCGCGCCTGCGCCACCCACCCTCGATCAGCCTTCGTCGCCGCGCCTCAGGCGGACTTCCACCTCCCCCTCCGATCTGCCGCCCCCATCCTCTCCTCAGACCCGCCCTCTCTCTCCTCCTCTAAACTAAAGCCCCAAATCAATCGGACGCCGCTATTGGAGCATCACATGTCACGCCCTCCTCCCCGATCTCGTCTGTGCCACCACCGGACGTTGGCGCCCCACTGCTACGTCGCAGGCAACCTCCACTCCCTTGAGCCACGGTGAGCTTTTATTTATTTATTTATTTATAAAATCAGTTTTTAAATATGAATTAACATTTATAAAATCAGTTTTTTATAGGTAAATAAAACTATGATTTTTAAAGCTATAAAGAAGGGGTTTTTATTTGTGAAAACTTTGAATTTTTATATAATGAAAAGTTTGAATTTTTAAAACTAGAAAGATGAGATTTTTACATTGAGAAAGTTATAATTTTTATAAATAAAAAAGGTTTGATTTTTAAAGGTGCGATTTTTATAATGTAAACATCATAGGAAAATATGATTTTTGAAAATAAAAAGAAGTGATTTTGAATACATATATAATGATATAAAAATATTTTTTTTTATATATTTTTAGCATATAAAGATTAGATCTTTATTGATATGAGCAAGGATATAAAAATATAATTTTTATATGGAAAGTAGCGGAATAAAGACATGATTTTTATATAATGAGGAGAATAAAAATATGATTTTTATATTATAGAAGTAATAAAAATATGATTTTTATTTATTGGAATATAGCATTGTTAAAAATATAATTTTTAACATATGCCGCGTGAAACAGCTCTCGATGGAAACACGGCGAAGATTTCCTACATACGAAGAGTCGTGGCGGTTGGTTTAGCTTCTAGGTGAGAACTCCTCAGTTTTATTTTATTTCTAGTTGAAATATATACTAGGATGAAGACGGTGCTTAGCAGCACCCGACACCCGTTGTCCACAGACCATGAACGACTTGCGTGATTGTTTGTGTTGTGAAATTTGACTGTTGATTGTGATGTGGAAAGCATATATTCATATGTTGAGATAAAATAATTTCATGTGTTGAAATAAAATATATATTCATGTGTTGAAATAAAATAAATATTCATTTACAAATTGAACGATTTGTTTATGTACACCGATTTGACGGATATTGATTGGGACGATAAATTTTACACATCGCCCAACTGCACAAATAAAATCTACATTTGATTGTTTGAAACCCCACACGGGTGTTGGGATGAAATTGGACATATACTAATCCCAATAATTAACTGTATGTCGATCGATTGATGGACAGGCTGTTATAAACGTTGAATATTTATATTTGATGCTTATACAGTGTAGAATGCACTCTGGCTGATGGTTGATTATTTATCGTTGCTATTATATACATGTGTTGTATGGAAACCATATAATTAACATTATATGTTAATTGATTGGGCCTCATTCCAATTTAGAAAATAAGGAATATTATAAAAGAAAATTCATGTGTTGAGTAGAAAGAAAATTCATGTGTTGAATAAAATAAATATTCATGTGTTGAATAGAAATAAATATTCATGTGTTGAATAGAAATATATATTCATATGTTGAAGAAAATATTCATTTGTTGAATAGAATAACGAAGTTATTAAAATATATAAAGCCGTGTTGGTTAGATATACGCCATTTTGACGCGAATGATATTTATATCGATTATATTCGTTTTTAAAATGAATATGGAAAAGGAAGTGATTTCAAAATATAACGTTTTGAAAATATTATCATTTGTATATCGATGATGTGGAATATTTAGTTTTGATTCGAAATTGAATATGAAGTTGAAATCATTTCGAAAACGAATTTAAAACGATTTAAAAAACACGTTTTAATAGGAAATCTACGAAATATATATAATATATATATTATATATATGGAATGGCCTGAATAGAACGCGCCGCGTCGCGGCAGTTCGTGAATTTCGACCATTGACTTCAAATTGACGTTGCGGGAGATCCGACCGTCGGATTCTCCTAAAACCGGAACCGTCGGGTTCGTATCGAAAAGAGTTCTCTAATGAATATTTGAGATTTGAAATCTAATGGTTGGATTTGGAATTATATCCAAGTCAAATTTGGAAAAGGTCGCTGTAAGTGCAGTTCGATGGCCGTTGATGGAAATCGATTGTATGGGCCTTTATAAAATTATTAAAAATAGTAATAATTTGTGTAAAATCATAAGAAATGATTTGGGAAGAATTGGGATGAAAAACTCCATATTTGAAAAGATAAAAATAGATTTTTATCGAAATGAACTAGTTTTGAACTAGAATTAAAATCAATTTATTTTTGAAATAAATAAATTGAATTTGAAAAGGGGTTTTAAAAGTAACCAGAATTTCCAATAATTGAATTGGAATGGATTTGAATCGAAATTGTCTTTGGAATATTTTGATGTTGAATTTCGTGATTATACAGATATTGTTATGGAAATTTGAAAGATATATTTATATCGTTATTTCCAATACGATATTTGTTGGTCGTAGAATTTGGTATTGAATATAAGCCGATATATTTTCTATTCAGAGCCTTGTATTTAATATCAAATGGGATTTGGGTTTGTAGTGAATGGTGTCTTCATTAACACTGTTCTTAAACCCAGTAAAGAAAAAGATTAAATCTTTTTATTTAGATTTAATGAAGTGTGCCAATTAAATGGTATATAATTGGAATTGAATTTGAATTGATTCTTGGGTTTACCGTGAACGTTGTTTTAAATAACACTTGTTCTTTATCCCGATAATTAATGGAATGTGATTTTGGGTTTATAGTGAATCGTGTTTTAAATGACATTGGTTCTTTAACCTAGTTAAAGACAGGATATTGATTTTTGGGAAGATTAAAACCAAATGGAGGTTCAATGAATCTTTAATTATATTGAAATGATCGAGAATGGAGTATCACCAGTTTTGCTCCAGGCAATAGTTAAATCTTTAATTAGAATTGAACGTGAAATGGTAATTGAATTACCGATAACACCGTGGTGTTAGATATGAAGTATGACCAGTTTTACTTCATGGGATCAATAGGTTGGGACTGGGAAATAAAATAAATGATTACTTCGGTGTGGTTCGCTAAACCCGACTGGTTTGAATTGAAATTCAAAAGAAGATTAAAGAATAAATTTAAAGAATTTATCTTTGATAAAATTAATGCGAGCCTTTCCCAAAGTATAAAAATATTTGAATAAAAGAATATTCTGAATTGGAATGAGGCGTATGTTGTGTTTGTGTAACACTTGTTTATTATATACGCGAGTTATTCAGAAAGACCGGGTTTATCCCATTCTGAATAACTGATTCGACGTGGTGTCGAGGATGAAGACGGTGGTCGAAGACCGGAGGTCTTCACATCGTTTGGGTGATTACTGATGATCTTGATTGGGCTGTACACCCAAGAGGAGGGAATCAGCTGGTGATCGTCCAGACGTACTTGGAGATCGATGGATATGCGAGGTACAAGGTGCCTCCGGTTTCGTTCATACCTAGAACGAACTTGTATGGACTGTGTGTCTGACATTGGATTTTGCTCTATGTTGATTAATCTCTATTAAATATACATCTGCCTGGTGAAGGGGAATTCATTCCCTTACTTCACCCTTCTCTGAGACCTACGGGATCAGAGGTTGTATATCGATAGACATCAGTCGCATAGTGTGAATTGCCTATGTGGCATGCCTAAGTGGCAAAGGATCAAGGCTTTTGTTGAAAAGCAAAATCTTGTGGATGATGATCAAAGCACCGTCTGTGTGGCATAGCCTTATGTAACGTGAATTCGCGAGCCTCACACCCCGGGTTGTGAACCAGAAACGGGAGAGGACCTCAGGGAGGGCATGCGTTTTCTTCTAGTTAGGGTGGTGTCAGTGACTTACCAGCCCTGACATTTATATCATTTTAACCTGTGTGGTTGTTGCTGTTGCGAGGCGCCTTGGATATATCGGTGACTATGTGGAGCTGATGGAGCCATTGGGCTCATTTACCCCCCAAAGGGCGAGGAAACGCAGTGTTCAGGCATTTTAATCCACATCGGTGGACCGGCCCTGACGATCCAAAGGCTTGACTGAGTACTTGCCGGAGACTCGGGCTAGACAGTCTCGAATTCGGTAAGGACTATCTTTTGCCTCGGTTCACAGATGGAAATCCAATTTCCAAATACGACACCGTGCGGTTTTGATTATATACCTATATATGGCGACATAGTGGTATGGGGCACTTATGTCGTCTATGATTAATACTTACGATTGAAATTGTTTTGACACTATACACTTATAGTAATAATAAAACATGAAATTTAGCGTATCAAGCATGCTTTGGCTATTATAAGGTAAAAACCCTATCCTGCAGCTTGCGTTGCATTGTGTGATGGGACCTGGGTCTTATAATAGCTTTATTGTTCTTTATTTAGCATTGCGCTGTTGTTTTATGCACTTGTATTCGTAGGAGGAAACCCGTTCCGTGTTATACGGCATGGTCCCTTGATTTTCCTAACATTAAAATAAAGATTAATGACTGTTTTAATTCTCACACTAGTCACATGATTGACCTGGAGTTTATTGTTTTAACCAAAACACTGGGTGCCCTTATTTTCCACACGGGAAGCTAGTAGTTTTGGTTTTGCAGATTTATATTCATAGGATCCTGATTTACAGCCGGAATGATATCCGGAAAGCTCTGTATCTGTATATCTCCTTCAGTTGTGCTTTGTATTAGTTTGCGCTGCTATGTAATGTATTGTAATCTCTGATATTTTCTGTGTGATATTTATTCATACTTTGTAATATTCTTGTATTCTGATTGCATTGTTGTAATAAACAATGAAATGTTCTTCTGTTTGACTTCCTATGTGGCTTGTTCTCAACTCAATCCGTGATTTCCCTTAAGGGGGATTTCGGGTCGTTTCAACTATCATAGCAAATACAAATTGTTTCATATTGCCTACTATTAAAACAAAAGTTTCTACGTGGTTTTGTAGCTAAAGTGCTATTTGTGATCTATAGACTTAATATGGGTATTATGACATGTATGTAGGCACTTGGCATTAACTCATAACCTGATATCCTTAGAAAAAAATATGCACTAAGAGTTGTTTTATCCTCCTATTTTTGCAGGTGGACAATATGGGACACTACAACTTTGACTTCATGAACAATATGAGACACTACAACTTTGGACTGCATGCCTTTATATTACAAATAACGCATTTTATTATTATATAATAATACATTTTTTATTTTAATTCGTGTTTTCTAGGTGTTTTTTTTGCAGCTGTGTTGTTCATATCAGTTCAAAATTTCATGTAAATTTATACCAATTTCTTTATATTTTCATTCTTACGTGTACATTATATTTTGCCGTTACTTTTTGGTTCGACCGTGAAGTATCCAAATTGCCCTTCAAATAATTAATTGTCCAAAATTTTAGGTACTGTCCAAAGAATATGCATGTGAGGAAAAACGGATAAGCATATCTAAATATAATTAGAAATAAATAATATATATAGAGAGAGAAAATGGAGAGAGAGAGAGAGAGACAAGGGGAAATAGCATGAAAAAAGCGAAAATAAATCAATGTAGACAAAATGGTAAATCTGTACTATAAATTCACACGTTTAAATATCGCCTTTTTTAGCATATAATCCCAAAATCAAATAATTAATTTATTAAAACTTTCCTTTTACGTTAACATAAACATATATGTACTATATTAATAAATCATTAATTATAATTAACGTACAATTCTTTTTAAACTGAAAGATTCCAATTAAGTTAACAAAATTAATCTTAATTTTAAAATAGACCTAAATAATGCATCTTTTTATCATAGAAGAATTTAATGGGTTCAACATTAAATCAAATGAGCCAATAAATGAAAAATTTTAGGCAACTGGCCAAAGGATATGCATGTGAGGAAAAAGGAATAAGCATATGTAAATATAAATAGAAATGAATAACATATAAAGAGGGAGAATTTGGGGAGGGGGGGGAGTGGGAAATAGCATGAAAATGCATAAATAAATCAATGCAGACAAAATAAGGGGGAAACAACAAAATGAGGTGATCCACAATAAATTAAAATAAACATAATATGACCATTATTATATAACATGAAGATAAATCTGGTCTATACATTCACATGTTTAAAAATCACTTTTTGAGCACATAATCCCAAAATCAATCAATTAATTTGTGAATATAATTTGTAGCTTAATATTTGTACTAATAAGGATACAAATAGTTCTGTAGCTTAAGTTTTGTAGCCTTAACATTTAACCGGCGATGAAAGGTTTGCTAGATACCCATTCTATATATCTGAGGAACAACAGTTCACGCGCGAAGCGCATGTCAACACCACGCGCGAAGCGCCTGCCACGATCACGCGCGTAGCGCATGCCATGATCACACGTGAAGCACGAGCCATTATCATGTGCGAAGCATGTCCCGTGACGCTCGTATATATTAATGGCTTGAATAGAACGCACTGTGCAGCGACCGTTCGTGAATTTCGACCATTAACTTCAAATTGATGTAACGGGAGATCCGACCGTCGAATTCTCCTAAAACCGGAACTGTTGGGTTCATATCGAAAAGTGCTTTCCAATGAATATAAGAGATTTAAATTTGAACGGTTAGATTTGGAATTATGTCCAAATCAATTTCGGAAAAGGTCGCTACGGATGCAGTTCGCTAGCCATTATTGGAAACCGACTGTACGAGCGATATTAAAATTATTAAAAATAAGGAAAAATTATATAAATTCATAATAAGGGTTTTGGAAAGATTTTGGATGAAAATTTTCATATTTGAAAAGATAAGAATACATTTTTATCGAAATGAACTAGTTATTAACTAAAATAATAATCCAACTATTTTTAGAAACAAATAAATTGGATTTGAAAATGGTTTTAAAATAACCAGAATTTTCCGACAAATAAAATAGAACGGATTTGGAATGGAAATAATCTCCGAAATATTTTGATATGTGATTCCGTGACTATACGGATATTGTTGAGGAATTTGGAAGATATTATATCGTTATTCCCAATACGATATTTATTGGTTTCAGAATTTGATATTGAATATAAGCCGATATAATTTCTATTCAGAGCCTTGTATTTGATATCAAATTGGATTTTGGGTTTGTCATGAATGGTGTCTTTATTAACACTGTTCTTAAACCCAGTTGAGAAAAGAATAAATCTTTTATTTAAGATTTAGTGAATATTACCAATTAATTAATATTTAATTGGAATTGAAAAAAAGAATTGAATTTTAGGTTTATCGTGATTGGTGTTTTAAATAACATTTTATCTTTAACCCAATTAATAGTGAAGAACATGATTTGGAATTTATAAATCTTTATTTTAAGATTTAATGGAAAATTTTCCAAAGTAAAAATTTCCAATTTAGTATATTCAATTGGAGTTGAATGGAATTCGATTTGGTAATAATCAAGATGAGCTTCTGTAAAGGAAGATCGTTACTATATATGGAACTTAAAAGGCTTTGCCATTATTCCATTTATATTATTAGTCTAATATGGAAATTTATATCGATTATATACTGTTATGATTTCCGTGAAGATTCCATATTAAATGGAAGAAGATTTTGGGGTTTATCGTGAACTATGTTTTAAATAACATTTGTTCTTTAACCCAAGTAAAGGCAGGATTAATTTCCAGAAAGTTAAATAATCATTAAGTAACGATTTTTGAAGATTAAAATTAAGAAGAGTTTTAATAAATCATTAATTAGATTTGAATGAATGAATGGTAATTAAATTTACCAAAACATGAGATGTGGTATAAACCAAATACACTTGGTTTTTTATATTGATTGTGATTAATTGATTGTTTGGATTGTGCTCGACCAGTTTATGAGAAGATATGCTTTTACATCTAGCATTGGGTTAGGTAGAAATATTTGTATGCTAACATCTTGTGAAACACTTAACAATTTGACTATGAGATGTTTAGTGATGTTGTTCAGTTCATTTCAAATTTAATAAATGATTTTGAAATGATATTTTTCTTAAGTGAAAAGAAATGTATTCCCGATTTTGGAAGGGAATGTTCTATGAAAATGTTTTATAAAAAAAGAAATGATTTCAAAGGCTAAACTTGAAATGGCTTGGAAAAGTATTATGTGTTTGGCATTGTAGTTCATCACATAACCGATTAGTTGTTATTGATGATATCTCTGTTTGGTGGCGGAGAATTTATTCTCTTGCTTAACACCCTTCTTTGAGATGTATGAGCTCAAATGTTGTGTGATTAATAGTGACTGATCATATGTGTGAATTGCTAAAGTAAAGTACTATAGTTTGAAAGTACTTGTGATTATTATGTTGTGAAGATTATTTTCCCTACTTGGGGATATGAAATGATTTAGTATGTGGCTAAATTCGGGTAACCCGGATGACTAAAAGTATGGGTGAGATGGCGGTGTAAGTCTTCCCCGAGGGCATGGGATGGTGCATCGTCAGTGTAGCCTACTCTATAGTGGGAGGTGCACATACATACATACATACATATATATATATATATGTGTATATATATATATATCGAGTTGGTAAGGTGCGTACCCTTTGCCTTGTCTGAGGGATGAATACCTCCCGATATTTGGTTGCATACTTGTTTGTATGCACTGCAATGTTCTAGAATTCATATTTCCAAAGATTTTGGTTTGATATCCCGAAGTGAAACCTACTTTGATATAAAATATAGATATGTATTTCAAATAATTTGAAATAAGAATCGGGAAATGAAGTCCAAAGGAATAATTTTTGTAAAGAGAATTGGATTTCAAAAATCTAAGCTTGGGGTTTAAGCCTAAATGGGTAGATTGGAAAATTGCATGTTGTATGATGCATTGTAGATTCCATAAGTTTATTTATGGTAGTTGTTTATGCTCTAGCAGTCTAGTGG
The DNA here is from genome assembly GCA_030737875.1 of Allium sativum. Classification (NCBI taxonomy): domain Eukaryota; kingdom Viridiplantae; phylum Streptophyta; class Magnoliopsida; order Asparagales; family Amaryllidaceae; genus Allium; species Allium sativum. The sequence goes on from CM060923.1 coordinate 245,754,075, forward strand.
AGTAAACCCGTTCCGTGACATACGTCGTGGTCCCATGATATGCCATATTTTACATGAATTAATTATAACTGTAGAGTTTCTCATACCAGTACCGTGGATGACTTGTAGTTTGTTTTTCCCTTGCAATCTCAGGTGCCCATATTTTCCACACAGGCATTCGAGTAGTTTGTTTTGCAGATATTTATCTTGAGCAGGATTCTGGATTGTAGCTTAAAGATGTGTCCAGAGCATTGATAGTCTTCTGCTGTGCATTGTATTACATTTATTGTAAATTTATCTTCCGCTGTATAATTTTCTATGTACTCTGATATAACATTATTGTGACGTTTATAAAAGTCTTCTGTTGTTTGTTCTGATGTGCTGTGCGCCCAAAGTTTATATCCGAGGATTTCCAATTGTCGGAACGGGCCTTGCGATCGATTCGAAGGGTGGGGAAATTCGGGTTGTTACATAAATGTTGAGTTACCTCAAGCGGTTGTCTAGCCTGATCCATGTGTTATTTTATTATAATGCTCGGGTCAGACCAAGTATATATTTTATTTTGTAAAGATCATTCTTTATATTATATGTTACCGTTCCGTTGTTAGATTCTGATATTATGTCCTCTTCTTCCTTAGTCTATTTCCTTTTTATTTTACTTCCTCTAACTTTTCGTCTTTCCGACACTTGGGTGCTCGGCACATGAATATCGTGGATGTATTAGTGTCAACATTCGAGGATCGAAAAGTCAGGTCGTTTGAGTTTCAGAAATGTTGTTGAATAGAAAACACTATAAAAAGAGACATTGAAAATGTTATAATATAATGAAATAAACGCTATAACATACAAATAAAACGCTATAGAAACATACACACAAATGCTATAAGAAGTCAGTTTTTGATAGTATGTTTTATAGTGTTTTTGTTTGATAGCAAGTAAAAATGCTATATAAAATTCATTTTTCATAGCGATTTTTTCCTGGTATTCAAAGAAAAACATCTAAGATAGCATGTCGTTACATGGCGTTCTCTGAAACGTTATGTCAGGTTAAAACAATGTTTTTCAAAAGCCATGAAAGCCTCATTTTGTTGTAGTGTTAATTAAAATTTAACTTATGTAAACGATTACGATGCATTTCTCATTTTCATCGTCCCACACAAATCCAATCCAGGTTTGCAAATAGAAAATTATTTTTAGGTATCAATTATTGTACCAACCGTTTATTTTTAAATATGTATTCTGTTACGAACACTTGTTTAGTTACATAGATGCTTATATGATGATCATTAATGAATCGTTGATTATTGACTGCGTGAATGAAAAAAAGAAAAAGATCACTGCTACGTCTAAGTCAGTTAATGATTGTTTGGTCGACTCAAATTGTTTGTAAGAAGAAATATCAATTATGGCTAAGTTTAGAGTTTAGTTTTTTTTTTTTTTTTTTTTTTTTGCAATGTTAGTTTAGTTATCTCAGTAATTTTAGTTTGTAAAATAACAATAGTATTTTTAGATATTTATTTAAACAATGTATTTCATTAATTAAATTGGTTTATATGTAAAATTCAATTTAATTGGATTTCCACTTTTTCAATTACTTCCGTTTTCTTATAAACTACGCTATAATTTTTTACTAAAATCTGATTTAACATATGTTTTAATAAATAATCTTATATTTCATATTAAACACTTTAATGATCCGTTTTCCCACCGTTGTGCAGTAATACTAGTATGTCCTTACTGTAATGAATTATGATCTATTTTTAAACACCGTAATTTCATATGAAAATGCTAAATAAACCAAAACACTTTTCGTCAAAATCTGCGGAAGCTAACAAAAAATTCGGAGGACCCACTTCAGGATGGAAATTTTGCCCATTGAAATCCTCTAATTCGTATTAGCTGCATTTTTTGGTAGAAATTTCGTCCGTCTAAGTAGCATTTGTCCTATACATTTTGAGAATGCAATTGACTTATTATCATTATGACTGCTTCCAAAGGCGAAAAGGAAATTTTAATTTAATTCAAGGTTTGAAATCCCAGTTTTCGGTTCCGTTCCGATCACGTAGAAAATTTAAAAATCTGGTTCCATTCCGGAAATTCTAGAAGTTCTGGTTTACTTCCTGTTTGATAATTCCGGTGTGTTTTTCCAAAAATACGCAAACACTACACGAAAAAAATTCAATTTTCGACGTTAAATTTCTTACACTGTTCCTACGCCACACAGCGGGACGTAGAAAGGCATAGAAAATGAGTAGGAACATCTGAAGACGTAGGAACGATGTAGATACTTTTCTATGCCTTTCCTAAGCCATGCTTCACCTATGATTTTGTGATTTCCTGAAAACTTAGCAATCCGCACCATCTATACGTACTCAATCTGCGCCTTTTAGCTAATATAATATAATGTTGATTAGTTAGCAATCCATTGTTCACTCTTACAAAAAAATATGGACCATGAATTAATAATCTAACATTTCGCTAAAATTCGTTCCTTAAACCTGATTCCAAATCAAATGTACATTTCAGTATCCTAATTTCTCATTTTCCCCATTTATACCCTTAGTTTTCAACTTCTCGTTTATCCTAATTTGTACCCTTAATTCATGTCATGAAAACTGCTCACCAAATCCATTCTCCATATTCCAAATCCTACATGCTCCTCTCACCATCTCAGTGCTGGAGTTTTTTCGAGTGGAGGCCGATGTCATGTCGCCTTTTAGGAAGATGCGAGGTGGTGGTGCTGTGGTGAAGGATAGGCAAGCCATGGCGGATATTATGTAGATCTCTTTCTGGTGGAAAGTGAAGGTTTTCTGGTTGGATTTCAGTTGGAAAGCTGACATCGATTGATCTGCTGAAGGGGGAAAAAAAGGTATTTCATTTTGAGCGATAATTAATCCTTTAATCTTTCTCTCACCTTTGGTTCCTCATTTCTTCCATGTTTCCCTCTTTTTCTCTTTAATTGAATTAACTCAGTTTGAAGTTTTTCAAATAATTCATGCTCTTCTTCCTTTCAATTGGTATGTGCTTGCGTTATGTTTTCTTTAAACAATTGATCTTCCCTACATCAATCAGTTATTGCACCAGCATACTTTTCTACTGGAATTCAGATCAGCGTCGCCTAAATGATTTTTCAGATTAGGTTTTTAACCATTCTATTTTTATTATTAATCAATTTACATCATTAGTATATTGGTTTAAGTGTACTTAATATTTAAGTTTTTGTTGCATTCAAAATCAGTTTTTCCTTCTATATTTATGTCTGAGATTGTTTTAGCTGCTTTTAAAACTACTTATAACATGTAGAAACGTCATCTTGACATGAATCAAAATATTCTTTTTGTTATCAATCGATATTGTTAAATTTGGTGATACAAAATCACGAATAGGTGGAAACAAATATGCAACATGAAAAGTAAATATTCTTAATATAGATATGCATTGATTGTATTTGCATGAGATGGAAAGAAATAAATGCAGACATTAATTTCTTTCATTTATGGTAAGGAAAGGTATTGATTTACTTCCTATGCTTGTGCATTTTTGTAACAACCCGGAAAATCTGAACCAGTTTGAAAATTTTAAATTGTCTGTTTTAGTGGATTTTGAATGTTTAAAATAATAACGATGAAAAGTATGTTTGAATCAATGTTTGAAAAAAATATAATTATTTTTAATTATAAACAAGCCCTGAAATTTCGTGGTAGTTTCAAAATTCGAATTCAAACTTTGAATAACTGTCCCGGGTGCAAAATAAAACGGATTTTAGTGAAACCAAAAATATTTAAATCTGTTTATGAATATCTTTCGAAATAAACAGAAAAATCGAAGTTTCATAGGGGGAATCAAATGTTATGGCCAAATGAATTTTCAGAAAGGTCGCTATAGAGAATATATAGCCCCTGAAAATGGACATTTTGCAAAAGACCTCAAAATTCGACGAAACCACTTTTGTTGGATCCGGGATGTCAAATTATTGCTAGGTTTCAAATTCCATAATTTTTGAAGTTAATGTGTGAGCGTGGCGAAGGAAAATGTGTTTGGTCAATTACAGTTAAACTGGATCGACCAGAAAAGGGCCATTTTTTAAATGGTCTCAGAATTCGACGAAATTAGTTTTGTTGGGATCGTATCGTCAAAACATAGCTAGATTTATTTTTCAAGAATTTTTAGAATCAGTATGTGGCCCCGGCAAATTGAAATGTACGTTCAAATCAAATATTGAATGTTTTATATTTTAATTTGAAGAGAAACCGACTAAAACAGTCGAATGGGCCTACAAACATATCCCATTGTGTTCGGAATGGGGGTAATTAGCTGGGGACGACAGTCGTTGGGTTTGGATTGGAGTTCGTATGTGACAAGGGGTATTTTCGGATTTTAAATAAATTATAAATTATAAATTAAAATAACCCCCCCGGCCAATCACAACTCTCCACTTCATCGTCTCTCTCCCCGATACCCAGTCGCACGAACGACTGAAGAGGTCCCAAAATTCTTTCTTCGATTTCTCTTCCATTTCTCAAAAAAATCTAGCGCCCTTTGGGGGGTTTTGAAGCTCTCTCCATCATCTACAAATCCATATAAGGATTGGGATTTATCATTTTGAATCGGAGGAGAACCGCGCCTTGGAAGTCGCTGACTTTGCGCCGCCGCCAGCATCACCTCCGACCACCGAGTTCGACAAGGGTGCACTTGTTCTGCGCGCCTCTCCTTCCTCTTCCAGGTGGTAGTGGCCAATTGTCTTATCGTGCAACGTTGTCGAGAAAAAATCAAAACCTAGTTTTGAGCAGGATTAGAGAGGTACGGCTGTTATAATATTAAACTGTTTAACAACACTTTAAAGCGTTACGGTTTATGATTTTACAATAAAAATCATATCCTTTTCTTTTCTTGTCGAAATTCAGTGAAACAAGAGACAGTGGACTCGTGCGAACGTCTTCTACATTCTAGAAGAGACCGGATATTTTTCTGAGCCTTCTGCAATTCTTGGAGGAGTGGAACCCAATGTGAGATTTCTGAATTATAAACGATATGGAAAACAATGATGTATAAATTATATAATCGAAGTATGAGTTATATAAGCATTGTACACCACATGTATAAGCGTTTTATAAGTTGTATGTCGATGTATAAGTTATATATGCGTAGTAAAAAAATGATATATGTGTTGAAATGAATTGAAATGATATTGAAATGAAATCGAAATATATTTATATACGTGTATATACATATATATATATATATATATATATATATATATATATATATATATTACCCTCGTCCACAGACCGTGGACGATATATATTGGTTGTGATATTGTTTGGATTATTAGTTGATGTGAAAATTTGGTGAATATCATGAATGGTTGATTTGGAATGATTGATTGTGGTTGAAATCCAAATAGGATTAGTATATGGGAAAATTCGTATGCGTACGAACTAGATATTGAAAATCCACATTGTCAAAAGCTGCGAGGCTTTAAGGTAGAGCAAGAAGCCGTACTAGGGACGGTCCCGGTTTTAACTACCTTGCCGCTATACTGCCGAAATTTTCTGAAATATTACTGTGTTTGATTTAAATTAATGTGTTGAAAAGAAATTCATGTGTTGATATAAAATTCATATGTTGATATAAAATTCATATGTTGAAATAAAATTCATGTGTCGAAATAAAATTCACGTGTTGAAATAGAAATTCATGTGTTGAAATAAAATTCATGTGTTGAAAGAAAATTCATTTGTTGAATAGAAATTCATGTGTTGAAATAAAATTCATGTGTTGAATGGAGTTCACATATTGAATAAATTCTTTGAAAAACAAAATTAACATTTTTATCATATATATAGATTATATACAATATTAGTGTTTTAAATAAATTGTTTTAACACCAAAAATAATATTTTTACCTTATATATAATCTATATAAAATATCGTGTTTTGAAATAAATTGTTTTACATTAAAAATCACATCTTTATGATAGATATATAAATTGTATAAAAGAATCTTATTTTGAAATAAATTGTTTTACGAAAAAAATTACATTTTTATTATATATATGAACTATAGGAAAATTCATGTGTTGAATAAAGGACTAGAACGATAAAAATCATATTTTTATCGTAGGTGTGAAGTCGAAAACATTCATGTGTTGAATATATAGATTGAACAATAAAATCTACATTTTTATTGTGAATATGAAGTGTTAAAAATGGTGATGTGTTGAAGTAAATATCAGTTGGATAAAAATATCATTTTTATTAAATATATGAAGTGAATATGGTTTTGAAATCGAAGAATGGATTATATTTATGTATATATATAAATAAATAAAATAAATCGAATAACGAAGCTACAGTTCGTATTTTGAAACCGTGATTTCAAACGATTAGTGCGGGAGATCCGACCATCGGATTTTTCCCGAAACCGAAACCTTGGGTTCGTTTTGGAAATATCTTTCCAACGACACCCACTTTATGAAGATCCAACGGTTGGATTGTCTGGAATGTTTAATTCAAATCAAAAGATAAACAGCGCCAGAATCGATTATATATATATATATATAATTAATTTAAATCGAATAACGACGTTGTAGTTCGTATTTTGAAATCGTAACTTCAAACGATTGTACTGGGAGATCCGACCATCGGATTTTCCCAAAACTGAAACCGTTGGATTCGTTTTGAAAAGATCATTCTAATGATATAAAATTTGTGAAGATCCAATGGTTAGATTTTCAGATATGTGTAAATCAAATCTGAAGAAAAACAGCGCCACAACCACATTATGGCCTGAAGCGTAGTTTGAGTGAATTGGCTATTTTTAAGTGAATAAAAATAGCGATAAATCATTATAAAATATTATAAATGATATGGAATGGAAAATAAACTGAATTTACCCAGTTTATTAGATATTTGATGGTTGAATGTGTTTGGCGTGAAAATTACATTTAAAAATAGAATTATTGATGTCGAATAATTTAACCATTGAAATGAATTGATTTAAATTCTAAATATACGTGAATTATTTGAAAAGGCCGAGTTAACTCTCATTTCAAATAATTGATCGGCGATAAGAAGTCGACGATGAAGACGATGTTGAAGACCAGAGATCTTCACCTCGGTTGGATGATAACTGATTTCTTGATTGGGAGGCATCCCGAAATATAGATAATAAGTGGCGATCGTCCAGACGTACGTGGAGATCGATGGATATGCGAGTTATATGGTGCACCCGGTTTCGTTCAGACGAAGAACGAACTGGTAAATGGACTGTGTGTCTGACATTGGATTTTGTTTTGTGCTGATTGATCTCTATTAAATATATATTTGTTTGGCGGCGGAGAATTTATTCTCTTGCTTAACGCCTTTCTCTGAGACGTACTAGCTCAGAGGTTATATATCGATAGAAATCAGTTGCATAGAGTGAATTGCCTGTGTGGCATGCTTAAGCGGCAGATGATCAAGGCTTCTATTGAAAAGCAAAGTCTTGTGGTTGATGATCAAAGCACGGCCTGTGTGGCATAGCTTTGGGTATAACGTTGATTCGTGAGCCTCACACCCCGGTATGAATCAGAAACAGGAGAGGACATCAGAGAGGGCATGCGTTTCCTTCTAGCTAGAGGTGGTGTTAGTGCTTAAACTGGCTGACATTTATATTATTTTCACCTGTGTGGTTGTTGCTGTTGCGAGGCGCCTCAGATATATCGGTGACTATGTGGAGCCGATGGAGTCATAGGACTCATGTACGCCCCAAAGGGCGGGGAAACGCGGTGTTCAGGCATAACAATCCGCATAGGTGGACCGGCCCTGACGATCCAAGGCTTGCCTGCGTGCTTGCTTGAGACACAGGCTAGAGCGTCTTGAATTCGGTAAGGACTATCTTTTGCCTTGGTTCATGATGGAAATCCAATTTCCAAATACGACACTGTGCGGTTTTGATTGTATACCTATATATGGCGACATAGTGGTATGGGGCATTAATGTCGTCTATGATTGATACTTATGATTTGAAATTGTTTTTGAAACATATAAACACTAGTAATAATACCAAATGCTTTTTTTATTTGTATCAAGCATATTTGGCCATTATAAGGTAAAAACTCTATCCTTCGGTTTGTGTTGCATTGTGTGATGGGAACTGAGTCTTATAATGGCTTCATTTTATAAAAAGTATTGCGATGTTTAAAAGATTTACTTGTTTTAAAGCATTGGCAATCCAATGGAGTAAACCCGTTCCGCGAAAGTGGCGTGGTCCTGTGATTAGCCATATTATAAAATATGTTAAGTAGATTTCTCATACCAGTCCCATGACTGACTCGTAGTTTGTTTCACTTGCAAACTCGGGTGCCCCTCTTTTTACATGGGCAGCCTTGTATCCAGGTTTTAGCAGGCTCTTTCTGGATAGCTGGAGCTGAAGATGGATTCTACCATTTATCTCTTTTTATGCTGTTCAGCTCTTATAGTACATATTATGTTTTGATTCCGCTGTAGACATTTATGTATAGCTGAACTGTATTTTGTACTAAGTATGATCCTGTATACTGTGTAACTCTGATGATTGTGTTTATCCAGTGTATTATTTGTACATTATCTGGTGTATTTATTTATATCTGTTCTGCTGTTTTCTGTTTATGTGTTATATTCCAAAAATTACCCTTGCCACCGTCGTACGGGGTTTTGGGGTCGTCACCCATGGTATTAGAGCTTTGGTTAAGCTTAGTGCTGGAATATAACATATTAACAAACTCGTCAGAAATAGAACTAGTAGTGTTCTAGGACGAGTAACTCATTACAGATAGGATCAGTAATATCCTGGTATGAGTATAGCAGAATGGAATACACCTCGATAGATGCATTTACATTCAAGTATATGTCTCTATGCTTTATAATATCTTTTTTGTTGACCTGACACTTGGTCTGCTATTTGCTGAAGTACTAGAAAATGAGTGTCAGAAACAGAAGGAATGCAGAATCAGATCTAGAGGCTCTATTTAAGAGATATCGAAATCTGGGTGGAGTACAATTCTCGGGTAATGAATCGATTATTCAAACTCAAGCTTGGATGAGTTCTGCTGAAAGAATTTTTTAGCGTTTCCAGCTGAGAGATGATCAGAAAAGATTAGTGGCATCTTGGGTGCTCAAAGAAGAAGCTGCACAACAGGAATTGGAAATTACTCTAGAATTGGCTGTGAGGAGAGAGCCGATAAAGATTATTGGCAAAGAAACCAAAGAGCTGACGAACAAGAAGGTTCACTTGGTCAAAGTGCAATGGAGTGGAGATCCGCGAGATTGTACTTGGGAAACTGAGGAGAGCATTAAGAAAGCCTATCCCAAGTGCAGGGTGGATATCTCTGATTGACTCTAGTGCAAGGTACATTTACCATATTTTACAATTTTCATTATGTTATCTACTTGGTTGTTACTTTCTTTTCATGGATGTAAATTTTTAATCATATAGTCTGAATGATTTAAAAGAGTATATGAATTAATTAGTGTATTTTTGAAAAGTTAAAAATAAATTGATTGTTGTATGTGTTGTGTGATTTAGAATTTGATTAATTAAACTATTGGAATTATAATTAATGAATGGTAGAATTATTCGATTAAATCACACATTGAACTGATTAGAGAATAGATAGAGATATATACATGTACTTTATATATGTTGGAACAGGTAAATGGATTAGCTGTTGTGTAAAGATTTTATTTGCGTGCCCGACAAATAGGTAAACCTTAATGAGTTGGATGCGCAATTTTATTATTATATCAACTCCTGTGAGTGCCATTGGATGCGGAGTGCTGGTTGTTCTGTGTGTAATAATAAATGTCGCCATAGGATAGTAACAATTAATTTTGAACTACACTGCATGGCATACTTCTTGAAGATAACATACTGCATCATATACCACACAAGCATTTGGAGCTTGTGTGACGAGGTTGAAGATTTACCATACGAGCGAGAGGCTTGTATAGCGATGACTATATTTTACAGGTTGAACTAATGACAGATTTACCATACGAGCGAGAGGCTTGTATGGCGATGACTATATTTTACAGGTTGAACTGATGACAGATATGGACTATTTATTACAGGTTGAACTGATGACAGATATGGACTATTTATTACAGGTTGAACTGATGACTGATATGGACAATATAAAATTATAACGATAAATTGCCAGATTAATAAAAACCACACACGGGTCTAGGGATGATAATAAACACGTCTCTCTAGTTTATAAGGCACAAAAACTATTTATGGGGTGAAAAGAATTTATTCTCTGAAGTTATTATCTATACACACTCCCCCGTGGACACTAGAATATATCACTATAAATATGTGTATGCTTATTAGGATTTATTGGGTACCTAATACGGCCTAATAAATTTCCAAACCCCTCCCCGTTCAAAGGATGTTATGGCGAAATTTTTCGAAAATTTATGGTGTTAGCCAAATTTTTGAAGAATTTGAAAATTTTTAGAAACTGAAAAGTTGAAGAATGGAAGCCAGATTGAAAGTTGAGTTGATTAATTAAACCACTTTCGACTTTGTTCCTTTTCGGGGATGAAAAGTTTTAAGTGGGGGAGATTGTAACAACCCGGAAAATCTAAACCAGTTTGAAAATTTTAAATTGGCTTTTTAGTGGATTTTGAATATTTAAAATAATTATTTCAAATAATAACGACGAAAAGTATGTTTGAATCGATGTTTGAAAATAAATATAATTATTTTTAATTATAAACAAGGCCTGAAATGGCACGGCAGTTTCAAAATTCGAATTCAAACTTTGACTGACTGTCCCGGGTGCAAAATAAAACGGATCTTAGTGAAACCAAAAATATTTAAATCTGTTTATGAATATCTTTCTAACGAATCTGAAAAATTGAAGTTTCATAGTGGGAATCAAAAAAGTTACGGCCAAAGGAATTTTCAGAAAGGACGCTATAGAGAATATATAGCCCCTGAAAATGGACATTTTGCAAACGACATCAGAATTCGACGAAATCACTTTTGTTGGATCCGGGATGTCAAATTATTGCTAGGTTTCAAATTCCATAATTTTTGAAGTTAATGTGTGAGCGTGGCGAAGGAAAATGTGTTTGGTCATTTATAGTTAAATTGGATCAACCAGAAAAGGGCCATTTTTCAAACGGTCTCAGAATTCGACGAAACTAGTTTGTTGGGACCGTATCGTCAAAACATAGCTAGATTTATTTTTAGGGAATTTTTAGAATCAGTATGTGGCCCCGACAAATTGAAATGTACGTTCAAATCAAATATTGAATGTTTTATATTTTAATTTGAAGAGAAACCGACTGAAACAGTCGAATGGGCCTATGAAACATATCCCATTGCGTTCGGAATGGGGTAATTAGCTAGGGACGACGGTCTTTGGGTTTGGATTGGAGTTCGTATGTGACAAGGGGTATTTTCGGATTTTAAATAAATTATAAATTAAAATAAACCACCCCAGCCAATCACAACTCTCCACTTCATCGTCTCTCTCCCCGATACCCAGTCGTACGAACGACGGAAGAGGTTTCGTTGAATTCCGAGGTCGTATGCAAAATTCCAATTTTCAAGGGCGATATATTTTCTATAGCGACCTTTCTGAAAATTCATTTGGCCATAACTTTTGATTTCTGCTATGAAACTTCGATTTTTCGGATTCGTTAGAAAGATACTCATTAACAGATTTAGACATTTTCGTTTCAACAAAATCCGGTTTATTCTGCACCCTGGGTAATTAGTCAAAGTTCAAGTTTGACTTTTCAAACTACCCTCCTATTTCTAATTCTTTTTGTAATATACTTGTATTAACTTTGCTCAAAGTAAAATCCCATTCATAATTATTTGAAATAATCTATTTTAAATATTTAAACACCCCTAAAATCTCCTAAAATGAAAATTTTAAATTGGCCCCAAATTCCGGGTTGTTACACTTACTTTTGAGGATTAGTTATTCCTGAACACACGTTTCCCGGTCCTTACAGACCTATATCCGAGGCGCCTCGTATCCAACAACCACACAGGTAAAAAGTATATAAATGTCAGGACTGGCAGGTCACTGACACCACCCTAGCTAGAAAGAAACGTCGTGCACTCCTTGGGTCCGTATCCCGTTTTTGACTCATACTGAGGTGTGAGGCTCGCGAATTCACGTTATACACAAAGCTACGCCACACAGGCCATGCTTTGATCATCAACCACAAGACTTTGCTTTTCAATAGATGCCCTGATCAATTGCTACTTACGCGTGCCACACTTGCAATTCACTCCATGCGACTGATGTCCATCGATATACAACCTCAGAGCTCGTACGTCTCAGAGAAGGGCGTTAAGCAAGAGAATAAATTCTCTACCGCCAAACAGATGTATATTTAATAGAGATCAATCAACGCAGAATAAAATCCAATGTCAGACACACAGTCCATTTACAAGTTCGTTCTGGGTCTGAACGAAACCGGAGGCACTTTCCTCGCATATCCATCCATCTCCAAGTATGTCTGGACGATCACCAACTATTTCCCTCATCTTGGGTGTACAGCCCAATCGAGATCAACAGTAATCACCCAAACGATGTGAAGACTTCCGGTCTTCAACCACCGTCTTCATCTTCGACATCTTGTCGAATCGGTTATTCAGAATGGGTATAAACCCGGCCTTTCTGAATAACCCACGTATATGATAAACAAATGTTACAAAAACACAACAAACGCCTCATTCCAATTCAGAATATTATTTATTCACAAAATCACATTCTTAGGGAAAGGTTCCCATTAATTTTATCCAAGATAAATTCTTCTAAATTTATTCTTTATTCTTCCTTTGGATATCATTTCGAACTAGTCGGGATTAGCGAACCACACCGAAGTAATTATTTATTTTATTTCCCAATCCCAACCTATATATCCCATGGAGAAAAACTGGTAATACTCCATATCTAACACCACAGCGTTATCGGTAAAATTAATTACCATTTCACGTTCAAATCTAATTAAAGATTTAACTATCGCTTTGGAGCAAAACTGGTGGTACTCCATCCTCGGTCACCTTTCAGATTTGATAATTTAAATTATCAATTCACATTTCAATCTAATTAAAGATTCATTAAAACTCCACTTAGTTTTAATCTTCTTAAAAATCAATATTCTGTCTTTAACTGGGTTAAAGAACCAATGTCATCTAAAACACGATTCACGATAAACCCAAAATCACACTATTGTTAATATGGTTAAAGAACAGGTGTTATTCAAAACACCGCTCACGATAAACCCAAATCACATTTGATATTAAATACAAGGCACTGAATAGAAAATATACAGGCTTATATTCAATATCAAATCCTAAAACAAACAAATATCGTATTGGAAATAATGATATAAAATATATCTTTCAAATTCCCATAACAATATCTGTATAGTCACGAAATCCAACATCGAATTATTCCGAAGATAATTTCGATTCAACTCCAGTCCAATTCACGCATTGGGAATATTGATTATTTTTAAAATCACTTTCAAATTCAATTTATTTATTTCAAAAATAAATTGATTTTAATTCTAGTTCAAAACTAGTTCACTTCGATAAAAATCTATTTTTATCCTTTCAAATGTGGAATTTTTCACCCCAGTTCTTTTCAATTCACATATTATGATTTTACACAAATTATCAATATTTTTAATAATTTTATCAAGGCCCGTACATTCGATTTCCAACAACGGCCATCGAACTGCACTTACATCGACCTTTTTCAAATTCGATTTGGACATAATTCCAAATCCAACCGTTGGATTTCAAATTTCTAATTTTCATTGGAAAGCTCTTTTCGATACGAACCCAACGGTTCTGGTTTTAGGAGAATCCGACGGTCGGATCTCCCGCAACGTCAATTCGAAGTCAATGGTCGAAATTCACGAACTGCCGCGGCGCGGCGCGTTCTATCCAGGCCATTATATATATATAATATATATATATAATATATATATTTCATCGATTTCCTTTTTAAAATGTATTTTATAAACCGTTTTAAATTCGTTTTCAAAACCATTTCAACTCTGTATTCAATTTCTAATCAAAATTTAATATTTCATATCATTACTATATAAATGATATTATTTTCAAAACGTTATATTTTGAAATCACTTCTTTTCTATATTCATTATAAAAATGAATATAATCGATATAATATCGTTCACGTCAAAATGGCGCAACTCTAATCAACACGGCTTTATATATTTCAATAAATTCGTTATCCTATTCAACAAATGAATATTTATTCCATTCAACACATGAATCTATATTTCTTTCAATACACGGCCAGTCTCAACCCATGAGTACTGTCAACACACGACTATTTTTGTTATGTAAAATATTTTATAAAACTATGGTATCTATCGTTTGATTTTTAATTAGACTCCACCGTGAAGTAGTTTCTAATTTAAATATGATAAAGATGTAAATTGTATTATTTAAAATATTTTATTCAACACATGAATAATTTCAACACATGAACATCGTCAACACATGACTATTTTTATATTCAACACATGAATTTTCTTTTATAATATTCATTATTTTCCCGATTGGAATGAGGCCCAATCAATCACCATATAACGTTAATTATATGGATTCCATACAACACATGTATATAATAGCAACGATAAACAATCAACCATCAGCCAAGGTGCACCACACAACTGCATAAGCATCAAATATAAATAATTAACGCTTACACAGCCTGTCGACCAATCGATCGACATACAATTAAATAATTGGGATTAGTGTACCCGAATATCATCCCAACACCCGTGTGGGGTTTCAAATCAACAAACACAGATTTTTATTTGTGCAGTTGAGCGATGTGTAAAATTTATCATCCCAATCAATATCAGTCAAATCAGTGTATATAGACAATCGGTCGATTTGTTTATAAATATTTATTTATTCACATTCAGGTTAAAAATTATATTTTTAACGATAATTAATTTATTTCAACACATCTACATTTTATTATTGATTTCACATCAACATCACAAACAATTTTCACAATGCATCAATCAAACAAACAAGCCATCCATGGTCTGTGGATGACGGGTGTCGGGTGCTGCTAAGCACCGTCTGCATCCTAGTATATATATATAACTAGAAAAAGAAATTTAGAGTGAGAAATTCTCACCAATAGCTAATCCAAACCACGACTCTTCCTATGTAGAAATCTTCGTCATTCTCGTCTTTTGTCACTTTCGTTGCACGAAGCCACTACATATATAAAAATCACATTTTTATATTGTTGTTATGTATATAAAAATTCTATATTTACATTGCTACTATATAGATAAAAATTCTATTTTTACATCGCTACTATATAGATAAAAATTCTATTTTTACATCGCTACTATATAGATAAAAATTCTATTTTTATACCGCTACTATATAGATAAAAAAATTATTTTTATACCGCTACTATATAGATAAAAAAATTATTTTTATACCGCTACTATATAGATAAAAATTCTATTTTTACATCATTACTATATAGATAAAAATTCTATTTTTACAACGGTGTTCATATAATAAAGATTATATTTTTATCACACTATTCTCTATATAAAGATTTCGCCTTTTCAAATATAAAGATTTCGCCTTTTCAAATATAAAGATTTCGCCTTTTCAAATATAAAGATTTCGCCTTTTTCCATTTAAAAATATCGTTTTTCTTTGAGTTTAAAAATCAAAGCTTTGTTCAATAAAAATTATAGCTTTACTTACTTAAAAAACTAATTTCTATCCTACAACAAAAATCAGTTTTTTATATGAATTAAAAATAAATAAAGAATTCACCTTTGTTCTTCAGTGAAGAGGGGGGGTTTCAAGAGGATTTTGGGGCTGTTGTGAAGGGGTAGGCGCGCCTGAGCGTCGGCGGTGGGCGGAGGAGGTGGCATGGGCGGCGTGGGGTGGTTCAGGTGGGTGTAGCGGTCTTGGGGAGGTCGCTGCGGGTCTTCACGTCGCGGGAGGCTGAAATCGAAAGGGAGAAGAAGAGGGAGAGAGCGAGTGAGAGAGGGAGGCGTTGGTGCGCCTGCCACCAGCGGTGGCGGCGGCGACGAGCCCCCCCTTGCGATCGCCGATCGCGATCTGCCCCCTTCCTTTTCTCTTTTTTTTATCTGGACGGGGAGAGAGAATATGAAAGGGGGGTATATGTTAATATATATTTTATTTATTTATTTAATTTCAAAAAGCTACTTTTTTATTCAACCTCGAAACGAGACCCACTGCCTGTTGTCCACACCTAAATACCCCCATTCCGAACACAATGGGATATGTACCGTAAGCTGATTCAACCGTTTCGATCAGTTTCCGTTAAAATCAACATATAACTCTATATATTGAATTTGAACGCGCATTTCAATTTACCGGGGTCACATACGAACTCTATAAATCCCAGAAAAATATTTTCTAGCTTCGTATTGACTATACGGTCCTAAAGAAACTAATTTCGTCGAATTCTGAGACTGTTGGAAAAATGGTCATTTTCCAGTCGATTAAAATCAACTGAAACTGGTCAAACGCGTTTTCCTTTGCCACGCTCACATATTGATTCGGAAAATTATGAAATTTGAAACCTAGCAATAACTTGACACTGCGGATCCAACAAAAGTGGTTTCGTCGAAATCCGAGGTCGTTTGCAAAATTTCCATTTTTAAGGGCCTGAATTCCATAGCGACTATTCAGAATTTTCAACTGGACATATCTTTTGATTCCCACTATGAAATCTCAGTTTTTCGGATTTGTTGGAAAGATATTCTCAAATAGATCCTATTATTTTTGGTTTCACTAAAATCCGGTTTATTTTGCACCCGGTACGTTCAATTGAAGTTTGAAATCAAATTATCGAACTACCGCGCCATTTTCAATTCTATTTATAATTATATATAATTATTCATATTCTAACGATGACGTATATAAAATATACGTTCGAATTCTATTCAAAATAAATTTCTCGTCGATATTATTTATAATAATTCATTTTAAATAATCAAAATTCGCTAAAATTGGCAAAATAAAAAATTTAAACTGCCCAGATTTTCGGGTTGTTACAAATTTTGTACTAGTTAGTTTTCTTACCACTTGATGACTTTCAAGGGGGACACAACAATGAAGTTGGTGAAGCTTTTTTTTTGTAGTCAATCTAAACAAGCCTTTAATAAGCACGAAATTACGACTACAAGTAGTATTCAATACTTCTTATTAACAGACAAACACATGGAAAATTCAGATGTATATGGATTTGATATGCTACAGAATTCTTAGTAATGTTGCTGATTTGTGAAAGGATTAATGCTTGCGACATACCTTTTGAGTCCACCAAACTTGGCTTTGAATAAAATAATTGTCTGCTTGTAGCCATCCACTAAGCATTCAAATAATACAAAATTACACATCCATTCAATTATGAAAGCAAGCATTTGCATGCTTCACGGTACCATCCCCCAATGTATTTAACATACATCCCAGAAAATCTGAAAGATCACTGAGAAACGTTATGCTTCTTAGATGGACTGAAATTAGTTAGAAAATTTCGACAAGTACACTCAAACTTCTTACAAGAAAATGAAGAAATATTCAATAATATGTATGTGTGTGTATGTGTGTGTGAGTGTGTGTGTGTTTTAGCATCCACAAAATTCCATCCTTGGGCTTTAGTTCTATCTCCATACTTCATGCAAAGTAACAATGATCTTATATACAATAACAATAAATAACCAATAACCATTTTTCATAAATTATGTAGTTTCATTAAGAACGTTCTGTATTTTCATAAAGAAAAAAACTTAAATTCGCTTAATTTATTTTTTTCATAAATTTCTCATTGCCTAACTGCCCTTTAACATCAACCAAATATTAACCACTCCAAGTATATGTATTCCTCATTGCATAAATATGGGACATTGGAAAGGCTAAAGTCCTGACATAAGATGCTTAAAACAGAAATTCAATGACTTGTCAGCTCATATAAAACCACACCTCCAATGCCAAATCCGACAAGATGTGAATATGAATTTCATGTATTATAGACCTAGTCTAGTGTCCAACTTCAATTCTCAGTTTTTATGATTAATATAAGAAAAAAAGAGGTTTTCATTACCTGCTAGTGTTAAGTGGGGCTTCTCTCCCTCCTTAAAGAAATGTCCCAACACATTTTCAGTGCATAATCTTCGGCCATTGTATCTTTACTTAATTCTTATCATCTCCCTTATTTACATCAAGTTTATTAATAACTACTTCAGTTCAGTACTAACATAAGTAATGCAGAAAGTATTCAAAAAAATCATCTTACAAAACTTGTTTGATTTCAATTTTTGGTAAAATAGCACAAGTAAATTACAACATATTAGAAGTATGTAACATCTGTTTAGTTGACGTGAATTCACACAACTTCTATTACGGATTTTTTTTTGCTCGCATATTACGACATTGGTTGATAAATTCATTGTAGATTAGTTACCTAAAGGTGTGTTTGTGGCACATTAAAGTAGGTCTCGGATGAACCTGCTTGAGCAGAAGAAATGAATCTTTCTGCAGTCACAAGCAAAGCAGGTGAATAATTACAATATATTTCTTTATTTTAATGTACAGCAGCTTCTTGAATGAATATCTCATGTAATACTTTACTTAATATTCTTAATCGTTATCGTCGCATTTTTCCTCTATTAATTAGTACAATGATAGGAAATGAAGTTATATTTCAGCAGCAAACATGTCCATTTCAGTTTTGTATTTATAATAAAAATGATGGCGAATTTAGTATGTTTTTAAAATGAGTTAAAATTATTTTTCTCACACTTGTTCATATCATATGTAAATAGGTTGATTTCCACATTGTTTCCGTTGGTTTTGGGATTTTGATTAGGTAAATGGATGTGAAACTAGGAGAGACGGCTTAAGTTGCCTGATTCTCTTGACAAATATAATAACTGTTGACATTTGAAACATATATATAAGGTGATAATAATGATACATATTACATGTATTAAATTATAAGGTGAGATTATAGAGAAGATGGATGCAGTTGATTTAGATTCAGATGCTCATCTCTGACTCAGAAACACACAAGTTACTTACATATCCACATTCCATTTTTTTTCTTTTGTGTCAACCAGTGGCAGAGCCACATTAACGCCGGCTAGGGCACAAGCCATAGCTCAAAATTTGTAAATCCTTTACAAAAATTGTAATTTTGACTCAGCTAATATGATTTGTCATCCTTTTTTACCTTCCGCCCTACCTGAAAATAATCTCCCGATCCGCTACTGGTGTCAACATGATTGAATGTTGGATACAGTTTCATGTCATCTAAATTTGTCCATTGCCAATCATTTATCAAAGTGTGTGTTGTATACCATCTTTTGTGGACCACGATGTGTTTTTAAGACTCGACAATTAGATATGAATGAGCGACAGTTCCTTTAACATTTGAAATTAAGCAGTTGGAGTTTTTTAATGCCAACCCAACATGGATAGGATAGCTAGGAAAAATCAATAAACTTATTCCATCAAAAAAAATACTCATTCATACCTCAACATGTAGCAATGATTATACGATAAAATACAAATTTTGATTTGCTCATAAACTCACTCGATTATTCCACAAGTCAATACAACATAAAAAGAAGAGCATTTTACCTGTTGTTACTAACATTTGTGTAATTAACCGCTTTGGTATTTAATGAGTATTAATACTCACAAATGTGAGCAGTATGTTTCACAAACTGCAACTGAAAACCATATAGTTTGCTTGTATTATTTAATTTATTTTTTCATATCAAAATTCAATTTAACATAAACATTTCTAGGGTTTTGTCCATGGGTCAGACTTCAACTTGTTAGTAATAAGATTGTGGTCATGTAACCTTCTTCTCAAAATGATATTTGTAATTGTTGTCATGCATATTTTTTATAATAATAATAACAATTATTATTATTAGTATTATTATTATTTATGTTTGGGTGGTAGTAACATCCTACCTATTGGTACTTACATAGATATCTGTTAAATTACTTTAGATCAAAAAATGAGATAAGAATGCATTCTACACCTGAGTATCGGTAGCCAGGTAGCTGCACCATAGATATATCTCAGTAAGCACCCACAGAGAAAATTAAATAACATAAAAAGTTGAAGAAAGAAAAGCACGTCGTGTCTTATTGAAACAGGGGGCTGCTGACAAAACCTTATTTCATCGACATGTTTAATGGATGCTAATGTAATTAATATAAAGAAATATAACAATAAACCAAAATAAATTAAGGCTGGTAGAAAATACAAAGAAAGTGAATGGGATTGATGCAGGTTTAAGCGCATGTTTCTGAATCTGCATTAAAACAGATTCTGGTCTACCAGTTGTGTTTTGAGTTCTTTGCTAGTTCTATTCTAATACCCACATTACATGGTTTTTGTGCCAATAGAAATTGAATCCATAATCCAGTTTCACTCCAACCCATGAATTCTTTCCTACTATTTGTCCATTTGCAGTTGTTTTGTTAAAAGCAAGTTGTGCATCTTAGTGCACTGGTTATGAATACATTTTTTCCAAGGGGATTAGGTACGGTCATTAGTGAGAAAATCATGACAACTTTATTTAACCTATTTAACCAAAATAAATTCAATCTAGATTGCTCATTTAACTCATTTA
Source organism: Allium sativum (assembly GCA_030737875.1). Taxonomy (NCBI): domain Eukaryota; kingdom Viridiplantae; phylum Streptophyta; class Magnoliopsida; order Asparagales; family Amaryllidaceae; genus Allium; species Allium sativum. The sequence continues at coordinate 245,774,748 of CM060923.1, forward strand.
ATAAATGACTTTAATCTACTCAACCCAGATGACTATAAGACGTGCATTTACAAGCCAGATAACCGAAACTGTTCAAGTAAAAATTGAGCTGAGCCAAAAAGCGGTGGAGATGTAAACTTGCAAAAAGACATCAAACGGTTTGAATTTTATCACATGTTTTGTTCTGTTTATTCCAAAGGTTCAACTACATGTATGCTCCCACAGTCCCATTACTCCATAACCAACAAATAATGCTGCATATCCCACTACTTCATTACTAGCAATCCATTATCAAACCAACCTTAAACCGTTCTTCACTCCTACTACAATCTATTTATATTTGTCATATTTTCTTCCTCTTCCACGCAAACCAAAAAAAAAAACTAAAGATCAGTTTCTGTTTTCTTTCAAATTTTTTCATATTCAATACATGTTTTTGCTGTTTGTTATGCATTAATTTCCATGCCTTTTAACTTAAGTTTGTAATCTTTGTGTTGTTTTTCATACCTACCGCTGCACGTTTTTTTCAGCTGCTTTTAATGCATTAACTCTTAGGTTCCATTATTCAGTTATCTCTATATTTACTTATTCTATTAACTGATACGGTGACTGCTTTCACCAAATTTTATGTTTCCAACATTAAACTCCATCTTTTACATTCAAACCTTTATGTCTTAATGCCTTACTACATTTGATTTCTTTTTTGTTTTCCCTTAAAATTAATTACATTTTTCATTATGATTGGCTTCTTCACTGTAAGAGTTCTACTTTTCATCCAAAAGCATAATTATACTTTTTTCCTGCCTTCTTTTGTTACGATAATGTTTTAAGCCAAATATATGACCATTTATTTTCATTAGTTTGAATTACAAACGAATACTGACTGTAAATGGTACTGGTTTATTGCTTCAGCGTAATTCAGCTTAAGAGTTATTTATACGTTAAGCTATGTATTAAGGCTTCTAAACTACTTATTAGAGAAGATGAACTAATTAGATTGATTGCTATGTGCTACTTCTGACCGTTTCTTGTTTCTTCAACTTCAGTGTACTCTTTAATCACACCATTCTCTCCTCCTTAGTTAATGAATTTAATCTTCTCCTATATAACCATCACAATAATAAATGTTCACTTTCTAAAATAGTCCCAAAAATTTTCAATTTTTTGTTAACTGCATTATTTTCTCTTCATCAAACATTGTTCAATTCATACTACTATTAAATATTAAATTTAATTTTAAGGATACATCAAATGTATGTCAACTAAATGGTAAGATCTTTACCAACGTTTACAGTATACAAACACCTAAAATGCTATTATCTATGTTTATAAATCGTACAAATTGACTATTTTCATATACTGATATTAAGTAGTATGTTATTGACTTATTGTTCAACAAGTGCTCTGTAACATGGCTGCATACCCTTGAAAATATTTGGTACTAAAAAATAATATGAAGACATGATGACAGTGAGTCTTATTACTAGCAGCATATAAACAATATATCTTCAGACATTTTCACGTCTTTTATCAGGTGCTTACAATTAGTAAAAAAACATTTATATATCAGTATGGTCATTACTAAAATGGTAGGACTGATTGCTAGCAACATTACAAGGTTATGATAACCAAGAATCTCTATAAAAGCCACTGTCTATGGCGCTACTGTCATCATGCATAAAGTGATCCTTTTCCCTTCCCTCTACACTTGTAGAAACCCTGGTAGTCTTGGGTGAGTCATTAAACTACTAATGTTTTGATGATACTAATCATCGATGCATTAACTAATTGCATACATAATTTGTAGTGGAATGGTGCAACACAAATGTTGAAGAGTTAGTGAAACAAGGATATGCATTTGGTTTGCCTCCTACAATGTCTGATGCTCACACTGTCAATGTGGCAAACCAAGGCCCTTTTTCCCATGCTATTAAAAAACATTAATGCATTTGTTTTATTTTTATGTTAATAGCAGATCATATATAACCTTATGACTGGACATATTTATGCCATTTTTGAACTTTTGTATTCATGTACATTTGTTACCCAAGTAGAATTGAGAAAAACGTACCTTTAAGAATAGTCAATGTTGCTTTGAACGACGAGCTCTTCTTCACAGTTGTAGGGCATACCATGACCATAGTAGAATTAATGCAGTTTATTGCAAACCATTCACCACAAGTTCACTCCTTATAATTCCAGGCCAAGCAACAAACATTCTTGCTACAGCTAACCAATCTCCAACTAGACATTTCATGGAAGCCTCACTGCTCATGGACGCTCCAGTTCTACTTGACAACAGAACTGCTGCAACCATTATTCAACACAAAATCGTTATTCATACAGGCATGCCTGTACTTCCTAAAACAATTATCTATGCCTCAAACTAATTTCGGAGGCAATACAAAATTTGTTTAGCATGTGAGCCATAAGTGACGGTCCACGTTTGCAAAACAGATTGAGGGGAGTAGCAATTTAGGGTTTTTAGAACCACTGTAGACGAATACGATTTAGAGTTTGAAAATTTCATAAACAAGTAAAGACTTAGGATTCGTGCTAAAATCCATATAGAACATATAAAATCCAATAAGGACCAAATTTTGGTGTATTAAATCTTACCGATCTAGCTGTAAATTGGCAGAGGCGAGCAACAAATTGAAGGAGGAGTACATTGAATACGATGATAGTAGCATAATGACGAAAAGAAACCAAGGGATGATGATAACGGAGGACACATTTTAGGGCTTCGTTATTTTTGAGAGAAGAGGAAAACGAATACCATTGAAACCTAGTAATGTTTTACGTTTGGCAGCACTAGCAGGAAAGTGGGAAATTTTGGGCAGCGTAACCTACAGGAAAAATAAAAGGAAAGAAATAGCAATAGTCGCACTTGAATTAAAACTCAGCCACAAAATGTAACCAAAATCATATTTTCTAGTATTGAGTTCAGTTGAGAAATGCTCGCCAATGTGGAGATCTGTTAGGTGTGGCTCGCATTGTATCAGAAATGGATGGTATAGAGTTTATTGTGTTGAAGGGACCATTGGGTGTAGAAACTATATCTGATGTAGCTAAGTTTAGTGATGGATTTGACGCCGTTGAGGCTTATCGACTTGTGATGCTGTCTTGGAGAGTTTAGTTCATAGAGCTGATTTTGGCGGATTTGGTGCACTTGTGGTACATCGTCTATTGTGTGATGCCATCTTAAAGAAGTGGTGCTATATGCAGGTATGTGGAAGGAGAGAGATTTATCTTGCATACAGGGATTTGGAATTTGGCTCTATATTTGAATTAGTGATTGAGAGAATTACTTTTGGCCTTGGTGGTATTGAGATTACTTTAGAACATGCCTTTATTATTTTGGATATTTGCAACATTTTGTTTGCAGGAGGGGACATAGTCTGAGCTTGTTAATAAGGTGAGATAGAGGGTAGCTTTGCTGGAACCTATTAGGCACATATTGATTTTTGGTTTATATCTCATTATGAGAATTTATTTTAGGGTGGAGTTCTTTTGAAGACTTTTTGCTGAGAAAAAAAAATTAACTCGAGGTAGGGTGTTAGAGATATGTGATTTTACATCAAGGTGAAGTGTTAAATTTTTTTGATACAAAATCATAAATAGGTGGAAACAAATATGTGAAACGAAAAGTAAATATTTTTAATATAGATATGCATTGATTGCATTTGCATAAGCTGAAAAGAAATAAATGCAGGCATTAATTTCTTTTATCTATGTTAAGGAAAGCGGTTGATTTACTTCCTATGTTTGCACATTTTGTTGCCACTGTAATTTGCCTCTTTTTTCTTCTTACCATATCTTAGTAAGATAGTTGATGACTCACATATATTTCATTGGCTATATATTAGGGGTAGAGTTTATTGTAAATCCATCCTAGCATGGAGCCAGTGATCCCCAATGGTGTCTCTTCTTGTTAAGCCTAATTTTAGGTTTAAATATATAAACTCTTAATTTTGTAATCTCTTGTAATTCTCTCGAATAAAATCTCTCTCCTTTGAACTGGATGTACATTATCTTGATGGTAGTGGAACCAGTATAAATATTGTGTGTCTCTTTTCTTCTTTATAGTTATTTATTATTTCTTTAATGTAATAGAATAATTGCTATCAGATTAGACTGATGTTCAATTGGCAAATCTGGATCCTATTTATCGTTCTTTCGCATTTGTGTAATTTTTGTACAATAGATATTCCTTTAATTTTTTATGTTGTTTTCTCTTACTGTGTTTGATTGGACTTGATTTTTTGAGATAATGTTTGAATTTCACAAAAAGAACACTGATGTAATCTTTGTTTTATCAGTATCTCGATATTAGGAGTGTACTTCGTGAATTATATGTAAGTCATGCTTCAAGTATCGTTTTACTTATATCTTCCCTAGTTTTCCCCGATTTTTAAATTATAAAAGAATTTTAGGCTAACTAAAGATTGTGTTCCTACTATAGATAGTTAATTATAATGGTCGAATGCTTTACATTCCTGGAAAGACAAGGCATCTACATATGCTCATTGTTAATTTTTTAATTTAACATTCATATTTATTAGGAGTAAATTGCATTCAAAATAAAGATGGGAATAATGAAAACTTTGAACAGAGAAATTCATTTCTCGAAGCTAACCTAAAGGGATTGTTTATCGTGGAGTTAGATATGATATAACATCTTTTTTCACTCTTTTTCTTTGTTTATGCATCAGGTGTCCATATTTTAAAAGTAACAATAAAATATGTATGCGAATGTTTTTTTCCTTCTTTTAGGAGGATCATATATCTAATAGGAAACACATCAACTACGCCTGACCTATGTGGAATGGAAAATATAAAGACATTGTGAGCTAGTTATTTTGTTTCATAGTTTTAGTTTCCTATTCAAATATTGCTCTTTTTGTCATGTTGACTAATTTTTAATGTGAATATGATATAGAATGGTAAGAAATTGTTCCTTTCACGGAAATCACACTGACATACATTGGAGATGTAACAACCCGCAAAATCAGGACCAATTTAAAAATTTTATTTTAGAAAATTTTAATGAATTTTGACAATATAAAATAATTTATTTAAATAATAATGATCACAAATTTGATTCAAATCGAAGTTAGATTGAATGATTTAATTTTTATTATAAAAAGAGTTAGAAATAACGCGGTAGTTTGAAAAGTCAAAATTGAACTTTGACTGACCGTACAGGATGCAAAATTTAACGGATTTTAGTGAAACCAAAAATATTAGAATCTATTTAAATTTATCTTTCCAACGAATCCGAAAAATCGAAATTTCATAACGGGAATCAAAAGTTATGTCAAAATTAAAATCTAGAATGGTCGCTATGAAATTTATAAGGGCCAAAATGCTACATTTTGCAGAATAAGCAATTAGGACCCGAAACCATCTCCATTGGTTTCAGAATGTTGTTTACATATAAAAATGACTATAAGAACTTATATTTTTGAGTTTCGGAAAAATTCCACTATTTTTGGTATTTTTAAATATTAAAAATATACGCCTGAAAAATGGAATTTTTGCAAACGAACTCCGAATTCGACGAGACCAGTTTCTATGAATTCGGAATATTAAAATAAGGTTAAATTCTAAAATTTATAATTTTTGGAATTATTTTGTGGCCGGTATAATTTTTACAGTGAAAAATATCATATTTTCAGACTTCGGAAATTCATAATAAATTCATACGGACTCGGAAAATTACGAAATCAGGTTCGTTGGGTTCGTAATGACCTGAAATAATTATGTTTAAAATTTTATTAATTTTGAAATCAGCATGTATTTCTAAGAATTTTTGAACTGAAGAAAACAGTTGAAAATTGAGTAATTGGGCACATAATGATATTTGGGCCCAAACCAAAATAAAACCCATGGTATATATTATCTTTTTTCTGAGTTTTAGGGCTGAAATTCGAAATGCACAGCAGCCACTCTCTTTTCCATCATTTTTTCTCAATTTCCATGGCGGCTCCCTCTTCCTCTAAAATTCATAAAAAAATAAAATCTCTTCAAACCATAGCAAATTATATGTTTTCTCAAAGGTCTCGACGATACGAAGCTAATGGTGTAGTCGGTTTTGTCAAACAGCGCTCGGATTCGCCGGAATCTCGTCTTAAAGCTCGCTGTTTTCGAAATTCAGAAACTCAAAACGTAAATCAAGAAATTCCCGTGAATCGAGGAAGAATTAGACGAAGTCACGAACACGGAAGTTCTTCGTCTACGCAAGACGAAGATGCTCAGAAAATTTCAGGCAGTTTGGAGGTGTGAGGCGGCCTGTGGGACCCGCGAGGCGAAATCCTTTCTAGGCAATTTCCCGATGATCGGAGAAGCTTTAGGGGCGGCTCTTTCTGGTGGTGGTGCGTCTCGCCAAGACGAAGACATTGGCGGTGGTCCCGTGGCGTCAGGTGGCCCGAGGCAGCGGCAAAGTGCGGTCAAAGTTCGGCGGTGAACAGTGTTTTTCGGTCAACGGGCTGAGGGTATTTTCTATTTTATTTTTAAATTATTTAATTAATTTCCAGAACTTTAAAATTGCATAACTCACTCATACGAAGTCGAAAATCGACGATTTCAGGTGCGTTGGGATCGTGGCGACGAGATGGACGCGTGGACACTAATTTTGTCCAATTCTGAGACAGTGAAATTTTTAGGTATTTTTCACGAATATTAATTAATTATTTAATTATGTCCAACTTTAATAAATCATAACTCTCTCGTACGGGGTCCGATTGACGAACCGTAAATTGCGTTGGACTCGTCTTTCCGAGCTCTTCGTGATGGCGCAGACCAGAGCTGAATCCGAGACAGTCAAATTTTCAGCAAAAAAATCAATGTGAGATTCTATTTTATAATTTATTAAATTTAAATTATTTTTCTTGTGGTTTTGATGTTTGTATGTACATGATTGTGGATTGATGATGTATGATGTCTGTTTGAGAATTGGTGATAGTTGTTTGGGTTATTATGGACAAATTGTTGTGGCATACACTGTTGATGAAATTTGTTGAATCAATAGAAACGATGTACATGATGTAAATGATAAATTCATTTTTATTTATTTATTTAAAATGTATGGAAATTTATATTTAAATAAAAGTTACAATTTTCATTGTTGTTCAGGAAAAAAATGAAACTTTGTTTATGTTTACAAAGATTATAACTTTGAATGGGATTAAGAAGATTACAACTTTGTTTTTGTTCTAAAAAAAAAATTACAACTTTGTTTGCGTTTTTTTTATTATATAAAATTGAAACTTTATTTTGTTTTTGAAAAGAACAAACTTTATTTTGTTTATGAAAAAGAACAAAACTTTGTTTTGTTTATTGAATAAAAGTTCAAACCTTATTTTGTTTTGTTTAAAAAGAACAAAACTTTGTTTTGTTGGTAAAGATTTAAAACCTTGTTTTTGCTTATAAAAGACTGAAATTTTGTTTTGTTTATAAAGATTAAAACTTTGTTTTGGTTATAAAAATTTCATCTTTATTTTGAGACGATTATAATAAATAAAGTTTTGATATTTATTTTAGAATAATTAAAATTTTGACTTATAATAAAAGATTTTATTTTTATTTTAAGTTAGATAAAGGAATATATTTTATGGTGAATTTGTGTCATTAAATCAAATGAAATAAAAAGGGCAATACCCAATATGTGAACATTGTTAAATTGTGCAAATTTTCTATGTTCCATTTATGCACCTGTATACACTGCCATTTACAAGCGACCCTGGCTTGTTTATGTGAGTGAACGATCAATTTTTACACATCGTCCAGAAGCACAGTTTATTTTAAATATGTGAATTGTGTTGGCTGAAACCCCACACGGGTCAAGGGTTGACTTTTGAATACACGTCGCCCTTGGAATAATTAGAAATGCACTTTGGATGGATGTTCTGAAATTGTTATGTAATTAATGTTTGATTTTACGTATAATTAAATTATATGGAAATGGTGGGTCTCATTCCAATTTTGAGTAAAGTAATAAATATGCAAATTAATGAAATAAATTGGAAGTTGAAGTATTTAGATGATTTAATTTTCCATTTAAAAAGGAAATAATAAAGAAGCTTTTGAATTGACAATATTTCCTTCGAATGAAGGAAATAAATACCCATTTATTATTCAATTAATGATATTAATTGACGCTTGAATTAAGTAGATAAAAACCTTTAACATTTGGAAGGTTATAAACAAATTATTGGAATTAGTAAATCACATTCCAATTATATTAAGAAGATTATAAATTGAAAAGATTACTTTTTATGTTAACATTAAAAATGGAAGATGGATTTCAAAATTTGAAATGTTTTTAAATTGATTTCATTTTAATATTGAAATGGTAGGTTTTAATATCACAAATTAAAACCGTTTTTTTTATAATTATTATTATTATAATATCATAATAATATGGAAAGTTAATATGTATTGAAATGGAATAATAAAGCTTTATATGAAAGAATATTTCAAGTAAGGAATGATATTAAGTAGTAGGATATTTTAAAATATAAAATATTTTAAAATAATATTCTTGGATAATATTTATAAATAAAAATTTTGATTATATTTGGACACGAGGTTAGGTCACATTTATGGCGGAAGTCTGCCCGGAACCAACCGGCATATCCAGCAGCCATAAATGTTGGGCCTAATGTGAGAGGTCCAAGTGCGCAAATACGAATTGGGTCAAGACACGAGGTTAAGCCCAACCTGTGGTAGAAGTCTGCCCGGAACCAACCGGCATATCCAGCATCCACAAGTTGTAGGCCTAATGTGAGAGGTCTGGCCCGCTATTAAATAATAAAATGTAAAGATAAACATAATAAATGGATAAGGAAAATGAATTGGGCTATTCAGTCCATCTTAAAATAGTAACTCCATTTTTAACCCGTGTAAATTATGTTATACATTTTATAAAGGAAATCGAAGATGATTAATATTTTATTTAAGATTAAATGAAATACTCTGAAATAAATGATGTCTAATTATATATATTAAATGGGAAATTTATGAAATCTAAATTTGGGTTTATCGTGAATTATGTTTTAAATAACATTTATTCTTTAACCCGAATTTATGATAGAATTAATTCCCTAGAAATTGAATAATCATTTAATAATGACTTTGGAAGATTAAAACTAAATAAGATTTTAATTAAATCTTTAATTAGATTGAAAAGGAATTAAGTAGTTAAGATCACTGAATTAAGAAAGTGATCGAAAATGGAAAATGAACCATAAAGCAATGAATATTTTCATGTTATAAATGAATAAATGAATGAAAACATGAAATGGTTATATTATTTATATATTTTATATAAATAAAAGTAATGAAACTTTTATTTACTTTTCACATGTAAATTAAAAGATGAAAATAAGAATGAAATTTTTATTTACATTTCACATGCGAATAAAAAGACATAAATATGAAATGAAACATGATTTAGAAGCATGAACCGCATATGAAAATTTAACATGTTTTAAAAAGCATGAAGTCGCATATGAAATGCATAATCAAGAAACCGCATATGAAATAAAAATTCATGTTTAGAGTAGTATTACTGCATATAAAATGAATGGACGATATATTTATATGCGTGAAATGAATGGACGATATTTATGAAATGAATGGACGATATATATATACATGAAATGAATGGACGATATTTATAAAAGAATAAATAACGATATAGAATGGTTTGCAAATTTATATATGCGAGAATTATTTGGAAAGTCCGAGTTTACTCTCATTCCAAATAATGATACGACGTTCGAAGAGTTGAAGACGGTGATTGAAGACCGACGATCTTCACATCGAATGGGTGTGTTGCTATTGAGACCCATGATGGGAGTAGCTACCTTGAAGGGGCGACAGTAGTAGCCGTCCGGACGTAGTGTTGATTGCACGGGTTTGACTTTCGCCCAGACCCAGGGCATAAGTTTATAAATGGAATGTATGTCTGACGTTGTAGTCCTTTATACTACATTCGTTGATCTCTGTTAATACATATCTGCTTGGTGGTTAACACCCTTCTCTGAGACATATGAGCTTAGAGGTTATATATTGGCAGAAATCAATGGTATAGTATGGACTGACAATGTGGCATGCTAAGATGCATTGATCAAGGCTTTTGTTGAAAAGCAGGCCTTGTGGTGATGATCAAAGCATAGCCTATTACGGCATAGCTTTGTGTATATCGTGACTTCGCGAGCCTCACACCCCGGTATGAGTCAAAAACGGGATATGGACCGTAGGGAGTGCACACGTTTCTTTCTAGCTAGAGTGGTGTCAGTGACCTGCCAGCCCTGACATTTTACTTATGTGGATGATGGATTTTGAGGCGCCTCGTTATTTTTATAGGCCGTTGGTGGTCATACTATAGGTCCAAAGGGACCGGGAAACGTGTGTTCAGGCATAACCAATCCACTGCCCATAGGCGGGGACCGGCCCTACCGCTTCCAAGGGTTCACTGCGGGGAATCCTGAGGCATTTGCTAGAGTGTCTCGAATCGGAGAGGATCTTGCCCCTAGCCTCGACTCATGATGGAATCCAAATTTCCAATACGCCCTTGCGGTTTTGATTGTAGAACTAGTATTGGCGACATGCTATATGGTAACCATGCCGTCTAGGATTGATACTTATGATTCAAATCTTTTTATTAAAACATATATACACTAATAATAATATCAAATCCGTTTTATACGTATCAAGCATCTTTTGACCATTATAAGGTAAAACCCTATCCTCTGGTGTGCGTTGCATTGTGTGATGGGACCTGGGTCTTATAATGGTTTCATTTTTCCAAAAAGACATTGCGTTATTTCTCGATTTACTTTAGTTTATGCACCGACAATTCATTGGAATAAAACCCGTTCCGCATTAGCGGCGTGGTCCTTGGATTTGTCTTATTAGTTATATTAGTTTAGAATTCCCACACCAGTCCCATGACTGACTCGTAGTTTGTTTCACTTTGCAAACTCGGGTGCCCTCTTTTTCCACACGGGCAGTCGAGTAGCTTTTTGCAGATATCTCTCTCTTTAGCAGGGTCCTGGATCGAAGCCTAAAGCTGTGTCCAGAGCTTAGAAGTCTTCCGCTGTTTACTGTATTTTATTTAATGTATTAAATCTTTTGTAGTTTATCTTCCGCTGTAATTTTATTTCAATGTACTCTGATATATTTTGTACTCTGATGTAACATTTATTATTGATGTTATAAAAGTCTGTGTTTTTGTTCTGATGTGTTGTATGCCCAAAGTTAAAGTATTCGTAGATTTTCACCTTTTGGGTCAGACCTGTGTGGTTTATGGTCGATTCAAAGAGCGGGAATTTCCGGGTCTTTACAGCTGGTATCAGAGCTTTGGTTAGCTCAAATCTTTGGGATACAACTCGTTAGAACTGAACAAAAGACTCATCAGAGATTGGATTAGTAATGTCCAATAAGAATACTCATTAGAGATAGGATCAGCAGTATCCTAGAATGAGTAAACTCGTTAGAGATGGGGTTAGTAATGTCCTAGAACGAGTTAAGAGTTACGAATTTATAATTAGCGTATTTTTGATATTTATAATATATTCTTTGAAATATGATTTATATATATATATAAAGTTATATATATTTTGAAAACATAATCAACCATTAAAATTTAAAATTAAGATAGTTAATTTTACAATTTTTAGCTACGTTCCTTTTCGAGGACGAAAAGATTTTAAGTGGGGGCGATTGTAACAACCCGCAAAATCAGGACCAATTTAAAAATTTTATTTTAGAAAATTTTAATGAATTTTGACAATATAAAATAATTTATTTAAATAATAATGATCACAAATTTGATTCAAATCGAAGTTAGATTGAATGATTTAATTTTTATTATAAAAAGAGTTAGAAATAACGCGGTAGTTTGAAAAGTCAAAATTGAACTTTGACTGACCGTACAGGATGCAAAATTTAACGGATTTTAGTGAAACCAAAAATATTAGAATCTATTTAAATTTATCTTTCCAACGAATCCGAAAAATCGAAATTTCATAACGGGAATCAAAAGTTATGTCAAAATTAAAATCTAGAATGGTCGCTATGAAATTTATAAGGGCCAAAATGCTACATTTTGCAGAATAAGCAATTAGGACCCGAAACCATCTCCATTGGTTTCAGAATGTTGTTTACATATAAAAATGACTATAAGAACTTATATTTTTGAGTTTCGGAAAAATTCCACTATTTTTGGTATTTTTAAATATTAAAAATATACGCCTGAAAAATGGAATTTTTGCAAACGAACTCCGAATTCGACGAGACCAGTTTCTATGAATTCGGAATATTAAAATAAGGTTAAATTCTAAAATTTATAATTTTTGGAATTATTTTGTGGCCGGTATAATTTTTACAGTGAAAAATATCATATTTTCAGACTTCGGAAATTCATAATAAATTCATACGGACTCGGAAAATTACGAAATCAGGTTCGTTGGGTTCGTAATGACCTGAAATAATTATGTTTAAAATTTTATTAATTTTGAAATCAGCATGTATTTCTAAGAATTTTTGAACTGAAGAAAACAGTTGAAAATTGAGTAATTGGGCACATAATGATATTTGGGCCCAAACCAAAATAAAACCCATGGTATATATTATCTTTTTTCTGAGTTTTAGGGCTGAAATTCGAAATGCACAGCAGCCACTCTCTTTTCCATCATTTTTTCTCAATTTCCATGGCGGCTCCCTCTTCCTCTAAAATTCATAAAAAAATAAAATCTCTTCAAACCATAGCAAATTATATGTTTTCTCAAAGGTCTCGACGATACGAAGCTAATGGTGTAGTCGGTTTTGTCAAACAGCGCTCGGATTCGCCGGAATCTCGTCTTAAAGCTCGCTGTTTTCGAAATTCAGAAACTCAAAACGTAAATCAAGAAATTCCCGTGAATCGAGGAAGAATTAGACGAAGTCACGAACACGGAAGTTCTTCGTCTACGCAAGACGAAGATGCTCAGAAAATTTCAGGCAGTTTGGAGGTGTGAGGCGGCCTGTGGGACCCGCGAGGCGAAATCCTTTCTAGGCAATTTCCCGATGATCGGAGAAGCTTTAGGGGCGGCTCTTTCTGGTGGTGGTGCGTCTCGCCAAGACGAAGACATTGGCGGTGGTCCCGTGGCGTCAGGTGGCCCGAGGCAGCGGCAAAGTGCGGTCAAAGTTCGGCGGTGAACAGTGTTTTTCGGTCAACGGGCTGAGGGTATTTTCTATTTTATTTTTAAATTATTTAATTAATTTCCAGAACTTTAAAATTGCATAACTCACTCATACGAAGTCGAAAATCGACGATTTCAGGTGCGTTGGGATCGTGGCGACGAGATGGACGCGTGGACACTAATTTTGTCCAATTCTGAGACAGTGAAATTTTTAGGTATTTTTCACGAATATTAATTAATTATTTAATTATGTCCAACTTTAATAAATCATAACTCTCTCGTACGGGGTCCGATTGACGAACCGTAAATTGCGTTGGACTCGTCTTTCCGAGCTCTTCGTGATGGCGCAGACCAGAGCTGAATCCGAGACAGTCAAATTTTCAGCAAAAAAATCAATGTGAGATTCTATTTTATAATTTATTAAATTTAAATTATTTTTCTTGTGGTTTTGATGTTTGTATGTACATGATTGTGGATTGATGATGTATGATGTCTGTTTGAGAATTGGTGATAGTTGTTTGGGTTATTATGGACAAATTGTTGTGGCATACACTGTTGATGAAATTTGTTGAATCAATAGAAACGATGTACATGATGTAAATGATAAATTCATTTTTATTTATTTATTTAAAATGTATGGAAATTTATATTTAAATAAAAGTTACAATTTTCATTGTTGTTCAGGAAAAAAATGAAACTTTGTTTATGTTTACAAAGATTATAACTTTGAATGGGATTAAGAAGATTACAACTTTGTTTTTGTTCTAAAAAAAAAATTACAACTTTGTTTGCGTTTTTTTTATTATATAAAATTGAAACTTTATTTTGTTTTTGAAAAGAACAAACTTTATTTTGTTTATGAAAAAGAACAAAACTTTGTTTTGTTTATTGAATAAAAGTTCAAACCTTATTTTGTTTTGTTTAAAAAGAACAAAACTTTGTTTTGTTGGTAAAGATTTAAAACCTTGTTTTTGCTTATAAAAGACTGAAATTTTGTTTTGTTTATAAAGATTAAAACTTTGTTTTGGTTATAAAAATTTCATCTTTATTTTGAGACGATTATAATAAATAAAGTTTTGATATTTATTTTAGAATAATTAAAATTTTGACTTATAATAAAAGATTTTATTTTTATTTTAAGTTAGATAAAGGAATATATTTTATGGTGAATTTGTGTCATTAAATCAAATGAAATAAAAAGGGCAATACCCAATATGTGAACATTGTTAAATTGTGCAAATTTTCTATGTTCCATTTATGCACCTGTATACACTGCCATTTACAAGCGACCCTGGCTTGTTTATGTGAGTGAACGATCAATTTTTACACATCGTCCAGAAGCACAGTTTATTTTAAATATGTGAATTGTGTTGGCTGAAACCCCACACGGGTCAAGGGTTGACTTTTGAATACACGTCGCCCTTGGAATAATTAGAAATGCACTTTGGATGGATGTTCTGAAATTGTTATGTAATTAATGTTTGATTTTACGTATAATTAAATTATATGGAAATGGTGGGTCTCATTCCAATTTTGAGTAAAGTAATAAATATGCAAATTAATGAAATAAATTGGAAGTTGAAGTATTTAGATGATTTAATTTTCCATTTAAAAAGGAAATAATAAAGAAGCTTTTGAATTGACAATATTTCCTTCGAATGAAGGAAATAAATACCCATTTATTATTCAATTAATGATATTAATTGACGCTTGAATTAAGTAGATAAAAACCTTTAACATTTGGAAGGTTATAAACAAATTATTGGAATTAGTAAATCACATTCCAATTATATTAAGAAGATTATAAATTGAAAAGATTACTTTTTATGTTAACATTAAAAATGGAAGATGGATTTCAAAATTTGAAATGTTTTTAAATTGATTTCATTTTAATATTGAAATGGTAGGTTTTAATATCACAAATTAAAACCGTTTTTTTTATAATTATTATTATTATAATATCATAATAATATGGAAAGTTAATATGTATTGAAATGGAATAATAAAGCTTTATATGAAAGAATATTTCAAGTAAGGAATGATATTAAGTAGTAGGATATTTTAAAATATAAAATATTTTAAAATAATATTCTTGGATAATATTTATAAATAAAAATTTTGATTATATTTGGACACGAGGTTAGGTCACATTTATGGCGGAAGTCTGCCCGGAACCAACCGGCATATCCAGCAGCCATAAATGTTGGGCCTAATGTGAGAGGTCCAAGTGCGCAAATACGAATTGGGTCAAGACACGAGGTTAAGCCCAACCTGTGGTAGAAGTCTGCCCGGAACCAACCGGCATATCCAGCATCCACAAGTTGTAGGCCTAATGTGAGAGGTCTGGCCCGCTATTAAATAATAAAATGTAAAGATAAACATAATAAATGGATAAGGAAAATGAATTGGGCTATTCAGTCCATCTTAAAATAGTAACTCCATTTTTAACCCGTGTAAATTATGTTATACATTTTATAAAGGAAATCGAAGATGATTAATATTTTATTTAAGATTAAATGAAATACTCTGAAATAAATGATGTCTAATTATATATATTAAATGGGAAATTTATGAAATCTAAATTTGGGTTTATCGTGAATTATGTTTTAAATAACATTTATTCTTTAACCCGAATTTATGATAGAATTAATTCCCTAGAAATTGAATAATCATTTAATAATGACTTTGGAAGATTAAAACTAAATAAGATTTTAATTAAATCTTTAATTAGATTGAAAAGGAATTAAGTAGTTAAGATCACTGAATTAAGAAAGTGATCGAAAATGGAAAATGAACCATAAAGCAATGAATATTTTCATGTTATAAATGAATAAATGAATGAAAACATGAAATGGTTATATTATTTATATATTTTATATAAATAAAAGTAATGAAACTTTTATTTACTTTTCACATGTAAATTAAAAGATGAAAATAAGAATGAAATTTTTATTTACATTTCACATGCGAATAAAAAGACATAAATATGAAATGAAACATGATTTAGAAGCATGAACCGCATATGAAAATTTAACATGTTTTAAAAAGCATGAAGTCGCATATGAAATGCATAATCAAGAAACCGCATATGAAATAAAAATTCATGTTTAGAGTAGTATTACTGCATATAAAATGAATGGACGATATATTTATATGCGTGAAATGAATGGACGATATTTATGAAATGAATGGACGATATATATATACATGAAATGAATGGACGATATTTATAAAAGAATAAATAACGATATAGAATGGTTTGCAAATTTATATATGCGAGAATTATTTGGAAAGTCCGAGTTTACTCTCATTCCAAATAATGATACGACGTTCGAAGAGTTGAAGACGGTGATTGAAGACCGACGATCTTCACATCGAATGGGTGTGTTGCTATTGAGACCCATGATGGGAGTAGCTACCTTGAAGGGGCGACAGTAGTAGCCGTCCGGACGTAGTGTTGATTGCACGGGTTTGACTTTCGCCCAGACCCAGGGCATAAGTTTATAAATGGAATGTATGTCTGACGTTGTAGTCCTTTATACTACATTCGTTGATCTCTGTTAATACATATCTGCTTGGTGGTTAACACCCTTCTCTGAGACATATGAGCTTAGAGGTTATATATTGGCAGAAATCAATGGTATAGTATGGACTGACAATGTGGCATGCTAAGATGCATTGATCAAGGCTTTTGTTGAAAAGCAGGCCTTGTGGTGATGATCAAAGCATAGCCTATTACGGCATAGCTTTGTGTATATCGTGACTTCGCGAGCCTCACACCCCGGTATGAGTCAAAAACGGGATATGGACCGTAGGGAGTGCACACGTTTCTTTCTAGCTAGAGTGGTGTCAGTGACCTGCCAGCCCTGACATTTTACTTATGTGGATGATGGATTTTGAGGCGCCTCGTTATTTTTATAGGCCGTTGGTGGTCATACTATAGGTCCAAAGGGACCGGGAAACGTGTGTTCAGGCATAACCAATCCACTGCCCATAGGCGGGGACCGGCCCTACCGCTTCCAAGGGTTCACTGCGGGGAATCCTGAGGCATTTGCTAGAGTGTCTCGAATCGGAGAGGATCTTGCCCCTAGCCTCGACTCATGATGGAATCCAAATTTCCAATACGCCCTTGCGGTTTTGATTGTAGAACTAGTATTGGCGACATGCTATATGGTAACCATGCCGTCTAGGATTGATACTTATGATTCAAATCTTTTTATTAAAACATATATACACTAATAATAATATCAAATCCGTTTTATACGTATCAAGCATCTTTTGACCATTATAAGGTAAAACCCTATCCTCTGGTGTGCGTTGCATTGTGTGATGGGACCTGGGTCTTATAATGGTTTCATTTTTCCAAAAAGACATTGCGTTATTTCTCGATTTACTTTAGTTTATGCACCGACAATTCATTGGAATAAAACCCGTTCCGCATTAGCGGCGTGGTCCTTGGATTTGTCTTATTAGTTATATTAGTTTAGAATTCCCACACCAGTCCCATGACTGACTCGTAGTTTGTTTCACTTTGCAAACTCGGGTGCCCTCTTTTTCCACACGGGCAGTCGAGTAGCTTTTTGCAGATATCTCTCTCTTTAGCAGGGTCCTGGATCGAAGCCTAAAGCTGTGTCCAGAGCTTAGAAGTCTTCCGCTGTTTAATGTATTAAATCTGTTGTAATCTATCTTCCGCTGTAGTTTACTTTATTTGTACTCTGATATTCTATACTCTGATGTTATATTATTGTAATGTAATAAAAGTCTGCTGTTATTGTTCTAATGTTTTGTATTCCCAAAGTTAACGTATGCGAGTTTTGAACGGTCTTGGTCGATTTTGTGATCGATTAAGGTCGGGCAAAATCCGTGTCGTTACAGGAGATATGAAAAAACTGCTGCTTTTATTTAAATTTTGGCAAACTTGAAATTCCTTTTTTTATTATTTAAACTAAGTACTATTTTTTCCTCTGATCAGGCATAACTGATGTTGTAAGACAATACTTATGGCTATTCGAGGAGCAGAATGCAGTGGAATATTTAATGTGATCAGTTGTATTGCATGGACAATGAAATATTCATACAAGCACATAGAGAGACTAATGCAGATACCACTGTTCTTGCATTGCCAATGGATGAAAAGCCTGCATTTGCATTTGGTTTGATGAAGACCGATGAGGAAGGCTACATCATTGAATTTTTGGAGAAACCAAAAGGCGGCCAACTTCAAGCAACAAAAGTAAACATTTACATGTAAAAAGAAAGCAACGAAGCTAGATTAATCAAGTGATAGACACTGATTGCATTTTACTTTTGATTATGCTGGTTGACACTACTATTTTTGGGTTTGATGATAAAAGGGCAAAAGAAATGCCATTCATAGCCACTACATGTATGGATACCTGTACAGTTAGCAAAATTGTGTTGTTGGATCCACTTTGCAACAAATTCCATAAAGCAGATGATTTTGGAAGTAAAGTCACACCTGCTGCCATTAACATTGGATCGGAAGTAAGTTCAAATTGGTTTCATTAACATTTGCACATCAAATAGTGTGCATCCACAAACCATCAGCAATACTAAAAAAATTGTTCTATGCCATATCAAATCCATATACATCTGAATTTTCCAAGTATGAGTTTGAAACTTTGAAGGACTTGATCTTCTCTTATACTACCACACAAAAAGCTGAAATATATTTTATCTATGTGAATACTGTGGTATAACAACAAATTTCTACTTATCAAAACATAATTGATTTTGTACTATAATAATGTTTTATCATATATGTTGAATTTTTTGATTTAGATATTCTGTGAAGAGGATGTAATCAATTAATTGATTTATTAATTAATGGATTGATTGATTAATCAACTATTTGTTTAATTGATTGGTTGATTTGATTGATTGATTCTATCATAGAAGGAAATAAATGAATGATTATATTCTGGATATATTTCTGATGGGAAAATTGGATATTTGCCTAAGCCTTCTATTCAATTGAGATCAAGATAATTAATCCAAGGGTTTGTCGTCGTTCTTCATTGTTCACCTTCTCCAACAAGAGTTGTAGTCATCTAGATATTCTTTCCCTTTCTCAATAAGGTTATAGATTCTTATAGTTTGTTTAATTTTGGGTGTTGGTCCATTCAGTGTAAACAAAATTTGTTTTTGTTGAATCAGTAAAGACGGTGGTTAGGTGGAATATCTTGCGTTTGCGCATATAATTTCATATCTGTGTTGTTTTCAATAAAAATCATCTTTAAGTAATTGGGTGAATAAGACCCTGGTCGCTTCCACAAAGGTGCAATTTGCCAAATAGTTGGCATCAACGCTAGATCATTGCAAAGCTTATAGTTATTTTGAATTGGAAATTTGATTTTTGTTTGATTTTTTTATTTTGGAAAAATTGCTTTTTTTTGATGTCGGATATGATGGCGTTTTCGAAGATGACTATTTTTGATGGAAGAAATTGGGGGAGTTGGAAGTTTATTATGGAGGATGTACTTTACCTCAATGATGTTCATGATCCAATTAATGGAGATGGGAAGAAGCCCTCGGGTGTAGACGAGGGAACATGGAAGAAGATGGATAAAAAGGCGATTGTTTTGATTAGGTAGTACCTTGATGATTCAATATTCCATCATGTGGCTAGTTGTGAATCCGCGGAGGATTTGTGTGACAAGTTGGTATCTTTGTATGGGTCGAGGAGTGCTACAAGTATGGATTTTCTAGTTTGAATGCTTGTTCAGCTGAGATTGGATGAGGGGAAGTCTGTTGTAGAGCACCTGAATGAATTTCAAGATGTGATCAATCAATTGACAAATATGAAGATCAATTTTGATGATGAGTTGCAGGCTCTTTTGCTGATGAGTTCTCTTTTACAAAATTGGAAGATTTTGGTGGTTTCATTGAGAAACTCGAATGCTAGTGGAGCTATCTATCTGTAAACTGTTCAAAACAGCCTTTTGAATGAGGAACTAAGGAGAAAAGGGTCGGATTTGAAATCAGTTCAAGGTGAGGCTATGGTAGCAAGGGGCTTGGAGGAAGATACAAAGAAAAAAGAAGAAAGGAGCTAACGGTAGAGGTGTTATCACATGTCATTATTGTGGTAAGCAAGGTCAAATACGCAAAAATTGTTATGCTTATCAGAGGATAAGAAGAAGGTTGCGGAAGGTGATAGTAGTGATGATGCACAGGCAAGTCTTGCTGCAGGTTCGATTAGTGATGCTTCTTGTGATGTCCTATTTAACAAAGTTAATCCTTGAAAGATGAATTCAGGAGCCAGTTTTCGCATTTGTAAGGAAGTGAATTGTTTTTCTTCTTATGAGAAGAATGCTGACATGATTAGAACAACCAATGAAGTAGAGCTACCGATTTGTGGTATTGGATCTATTCGGTTCCATATTCATGATGGCGTGGTGAGGGAAGTCTCTGGAGTTAGACATATATCTGCTAGTTCGCATAACCTCATTTCTCTCGGTCAGTAAGATCACTGTGGTTGCACTTATGATACTCGAGGTGAAGTTTTGAGAGTGAAAAAAGGTGGTCGTGTTATGATGAGAGGTATCTTGGAGGAGGGAAACCTATATAGATTGGTTAGTTCTGTGGTCAACTGTGGAAGGCAGGTGATGATTGAAGAACCTAGTCCACAACATAATGGAGAGGTTAATTTGGTCACTGCTTGTAACAACCCGGATTTTCAGAACCAATTTAAAATTTATATTTTAGCTATTTTTATGGATTTTGGATATTTAAAATAATTTATTTTAAATAATAACAACTAAAAATTTATTTAAGTCAAAGTTAGAACGTATAAATTTATTTTAATTATAAAACGGGCCTGGAAAGGCGCGGCAATTTGAAAATTCGATTTTTAACTTTAATTGAAGATATAGAATTCAATATCAATCAGATCTCAGTAAAACAAGAAATGTTGGAATCTATTTAGCTATATCTTTCTAACGAATGTGAAAAATTGGGATTTAATAATATAAATTTAATGTTATGGCCAATTTAAAATTTAAAATAGTTGCTATGGAATTTATATGTTTTTTCAATATATATAAGCCCTTAAAAATAGCCATTTTGCAAACGACCTCCATTCTTGATGAAACTACTTTTGTTGGATCCGTAATGTAAAATTATTGTTAGGTTTCAATTTTCATAATTTTTGGAATTAATATGTGAGCGTAGTAAATTTAAACGTGTTTTGTCAATTTAGTTTAAATTTAATCGACCAGAAAAAGACCATTATACAAATGGTCTCCAAATTAGACAAAATTAGTTTTGTTAGGACCATATCATCAAAACATAGCTAGATTTAGTTTTCTGTAATTTTTGAAGTCAGTATGTGGCCCCGGCAAATTAAAATGTACGTTGAAATCAATTTTGAATATTATTTTAATTTAAAAGAAAATTGATCGAAATAGTTGAATTGGCTTACAAGACATATCCCGTTGTGTCCAAAATGGGGGTATTTGGCTAGGGACGACAGTCGTTGGGTTTGATTTGGAGTTCGAATGAAAAAGTAACTTTTTGGAATTAAATTAAATTAAATACATATATATATACTTGGACAACCCTCCTCTCTCTCTCACCATGTTCAAAATTGAAAAGAGAAAAAAAAAAACACTGCCGCACCCCTACCACCAGCGGCCGCCGTCAATCCGCCCCCCTCCTCCTATTGTAACACCCCACCTCCGCTAGGGTCACTCACAAAGGGAATGCACTAGCTTTGGCGGAGCATTATCTTGGTAAACATACACAGAAATATTACAAGACAGAACATATAAAACAGCGGAAGAAAAATGAAATTTTCATTTCTTTAAAATCTAGTAAGGTCAAAAGCCTTTTACATCAAAATGTCATTAAATCCATTACATCGAAATCTGCCTTGCAATAGTAAAGAAGCATAAAACCATATTCATAAATTATTCCCCAAGTAAAGCAGTAAAGCGAGCCATAGCCAAGAGAAATCCAAGCCGTAAATGAAAGAGCTTTGGAGCTTGGTAAGATCCGAACTAAGCTGTATTCCCACCCTGCGAACCTGGGGGGGAAACGGAAGAAAAAGAGGCAAAAAAAAGGGGTCAGTCATAAAGACTGAGTAAGTCCTAGTGACTTTCAGCATAAAAACAGGTAAAGATAACATGGCATGAATAAACTGAAAGTAAACATAAGCATGATGACAAGATACTGATAAGCTATAGGAAAGATAACTAAGAATAACCTCATATGGTTTTTGTCAAGTATAACATCGCCAGGTTTCCATTCAAGATAAACTAAGTATAATTTCGCAAGATTTTTATCAAGCATCGCAAAATTTCTCTGCTTTACCATTAAAATATTTCTATGATATCTATTTGCTCTGCACCACCCGTACTAGTACCCAACCCGTGTCATGTGTTGACTATAAAATGATACCTTGCCCAAGGTCATGAAATGATCCATTACTTGGTCTCACGAAATGATCTATTGATCGATCGGCTCCCTACAAGTCCTATCTCGTTCATGTGTCTGTGTCATACGGCCCTATCACGAATGTAGACACCTGTGCTAGGTCCACCATAGGGTGTATCAAGCCCTAGGGTGCCAACCACCGACACGAATCAAGCACGCACAGTGTAAACCTACTGGTGCCCAATGCCTGCTTTTTCAACTCCGGACTACGTGCACGACCGTTGTCCGCCTGAACCTACAATGGCGCACCAACTCAGCCGTCGTTCTGGTCGCTTACAATCATCCCAGTAATCATGCCCCACCCTGCCTAGTTCCAGGGTACCATGATACATATAGTGGGTTACTGCTGAAAAGACCCGCGTAACTAGGGTTTCCGTCCAGCAGGTTAAGTGTTGTCATTTAAATTCGAGACTTAACCCCATCAGTCTAGCATGTCAAGTTGGTTAAGTGTGGTCATTCAAGTTCGTGACTTAACCCGTCTACGAGTCATGTTAAATTGGCTAAGTGTTGTCGTTCAAGTTCATGACTTAGCCCTACGAATCATGTGTCAAGTTGGTTAAGTATGTTCAAGCGGTTCGTGACTTAACCCTATCAAGTCATCGTGTCAAATTGGTTAAGTATATTCAAGCGGTTCGTGACTTAACCCTATCAAGTCATCGTGTCAAATTGGTTAAGTATATTCAAGCGGTTCATGACTTAACCCTAACAAGTCATCGTGTCAAATTGGTTAAGTATATTCAAGCGGTTCATGACTTAACCCTATCAAGTCATCGTGTCAAATTGGTTAAGTATATTCAAGCGGTTCGTGACTTAACCCTATCAAGTCATCGTGTCATATTGGTTAAGTATATTCAAGCGGCTCGTGACTTAACCCTATCAAGTCATCGTGTCAAATTGGTTAAGTATATCCAAGCGGTTCATGACTTAACCCTATCAAGTCATCGTGTCAAATTGGTTAAGTATATCCAAGCGGTTCATGACTTAACCCTATCAAGTCATCGTGTCAAGTTGGTTAAGTATATTCAAGCGGTTCATGACTTAACCCTATCATGTCATTAATTCATTAATGCACCCCAACCTCTAACATCAGACCTGTTGTTGTGGTCACTGGATATGCCGGGCGGTTCCGGGCAGATTTACACCACAACTCAGTCTGACCTCGGGTTTCAAGCGCGATATGACCAACTACCCACATTGGATCCTATTGTTTGCAGTAACTGGATTTGCCGGGCGGTTCCGGCCAGATTTACACTGCAAACTCAACCCAACCTCGAGTTGGCCATTTTCAAGTTTATTCTAATGTCATGTCCATGTTCAAGTTTCATGTCAAGTTCGTGTCTAGTTTCAAGTCAAGTTTTATATCCATATCCAGATTCAAGTTATAACAATGTTCATGTTTCACTTTATGCCTATTACCAAGTTCATGGTTCGTGTCCATAACCAATTCATGTCTTGCCTAATCTACCCAATCGTATTCCCACCGCATGTAAACGTGAATCGATATATATATAATACAAGTAAATCTAAATCTAGAAATAAGGGAATAACATCTAAACTATGATAGGCAAAAGGGACGAGCATAAAGCGATAAAAGGGATTACAAGACTAGCATGATATAGCTAGAGATAATTGGTTACAACATCACTGGCATATAGAATAACAGTCCTAAAACATTAGGATTAAAGATCTAGAAAGATAAGGCAGTATTCATGACATGAAAGGATAGGCATGCAAAAGCAAGCCAAATACAAGGATAGTGGATAAATGGTTTTGGTGTACATAATAGCTAATAAACTAAGCAAGTCACACCCTAGGTATGAGATCCAACTAAATGACAATTCGGTGTTCAACATGGTTTTCAACTATAGTGTTATTGAACAATCAACTATAATAGTCAATTAACCACAATAGTTATACAATAGTCATGGATAATTATCCCAAAATAGTTCTAGGCAGTTACCCTAATAGTCATAGGCAATTAACTGTAATAGTTTCCAAGTCATGGTTTTATGTTTATAATCATAGGCAGTAGTTCATAGTCACGAGTCATAGGTGATTAGCCACCATTGTCCTTGTCATAGTCGTAGTATTATGTTCTCAGTCATATGCATAGTCATAGTCTTATGTTCTCAGTCATATGCATAGTCATAGGCACGATCTCATGTTCAGGTCATAGGCTTAGGCATAGTTTTATGTTCAAGTCACACATAGGTCCAATTCCAATTTATAACATGAATAGAAATATTCCCACAAGTTAAGATCCAAGAATTCATGTTACAATCTAGCGTTTGAATAATACTAGATCCAGTAACATGAATGCGCATGATTCAATCGATAAGAAATAACCCAAAATCATAGATTCAAGAAGAGACAAGAACAAATCTAAAAGAAAATCAAGCTTAGGTCCAATTTCATTTCATTCCATGTCCAAATCACAATTTACAAGTTTAAATCTCAAAGTAACTAGAACTTACATTGATTGGCTAAGGGAGGATAAATAGATTCGTTGTCGCGTTGAAACGTCTAACTTGATTAATCTTCTGATTTGATTCAATATGGTCTAGGCGTCGTTGCTTGAAGCCGTTGAATCTTTACTTGAATTCTAACTAGATTTGAATCTCCTCTTGAAAGACTTGAACAGCATATCCTCGTCTCAGACTTATGTATTATTTTATTTAGAACAGAGGCAGAGTAGAAGCAGAATAGAAATTTGTGTAGAGAAGGCTAGGTTTGGGGCTTTTTAAATAGGTTTAGGCAGATGAATCTGGACAGAAATCAGACTAGATACATCAGAACGAATACTGACCCAAAAATGGGCTCGGGGACCAGGTCGACACCCAAGTCGACTGCGCAGTCGACCTGGCCCTGGGGGTGTCGACTCCCCTTTCGATCTGGGGGGGTGTCGACTGCCCAGTCGACTCCCCAGTCGACCTGGGGTGCTGGGCGGGAAATTTCCCGCCCAGTCTGTCTGGGTTTTGAAATTCGAATTTGAACTCGAATTCGAACTGTTTTGAACTCTGAAAATTTCTGAAACTTCGGAGGGTCATATCTCCCTCATACGGACTCTGATTCTCGCAAACTCGGACTCGTCTCCAAGCAGAATTTCGAGACGGACGCAATGGCGCAACCCGTTTCCCTTGATTCTGATCTTAAAATTTAATTCTTCCTTGATTTATGATTTTAACATGTTGTTAAAATTCGGGTTGTTACATTCTCCCCTCCTTAAAGGATTTCGT
Organism: Allium sativum; assembly: GCA_030737875.1. Lineage (NCBI taxonomy): Eukaryota > Viridiplantae > Streptophyta > Magnoliopsida > Asparagales > Amaryllidaceae > Allium > Allium sativum. The sequence goes on from CM060923.1 coordinate 245,800,609, forward strand.
CCCCGAAATCTTCAAGTTAAGGAGAATGTGTCCTACCATCCAATCATCCATCTACTCAATCATCAATCACAGGCATCAATCGTCCTTAATAGATTTCTAATGCAGTATGAACACATGCAGAAAGTGTGTGTATATGTTCCTTGTCTAATGCAAATGATCAGGCCTGATTGATCCTCTTAATGCAAAATATGTTTAGTGCCATGAGTCCAACATGTATGCAAATAGTCCTGGTCATATGAACACTATATGTGTGCACAAACATCCATCCATATGCAACATTCACATGATAACACATTCAATTTCATCCATAAACAAGTATAAACACTCATGCATATGCAACATGAAAGGTGACTGAGCCGATCTAGTGGCTAAGGTGTAAATGCATCCACGAGCAACCACTAGCAACCACTTGCAACCATCAATCATAACATGTCTCAAACACATGTTTACACCCAATTGTTCCTACCTAAAGGTATAGCCGAATGATAGAAGCAAGTAAAAACCTTGTGCCCATTAAGCCATGTCAAAACTGGAAATATATGTCACATATATACTGATCTGGAGAAGAACTCCCTAAGCACCAGCCCCGAAGACCGAAATCAACATCAGACTGACACCCAAAGAATTTATCAAACCAACCAATATATATGTTTCTAGGAAACTAAGCATGATGGAATACTTTTAGGTCACAAGAAAATCCCTTCCTAAAACCAACCCGTATCCTATAAAACCCAGAGAGTTTAGTCAACCCAACGGACACCTTCAAGCCCCAAAATGTATTACTAATAGACAAGTCATGCTCACTATGAGGTTTCTAACAGAAATGGGACTGAGAATAGGACCGAGAGGATATACTTGAAAGATAGCATGCAAATAAGCTCTACAGGAAAAGAGGGATCAAGGCTATACTCTTAAAAAGAGATATGATATGTGTATCTAGTCTTAAATCTTCTGAGTCGCATTTCCTTGGGCTTAACTCCATTGTGCTTTGACCGTCTTTAACTTCACAATTCCATAGCTTCTTAATTCTTGTTTCCAAAATATGAGTTGGAACTCATTCCACTGTTGCCTCTCGTTCCACTTTTACTTATTCTTCTTCTAGTATATTCGGCTTAATCATAACTGCGTACTCATGGTTTCATGCAAGCTCTCCAAAATTCACTAGTGAATCTTGGATCTCATTCACTTACTAGAAGGTATTCTGTAATAACCCGGAAAATGTGAACCAATTTAAAAATTTTAAATTAGGTTATTACCAAAGAATTTGAATAGTTGAAATAACATATTTCAATAAAATATAGAATTTGGTATGGTATAGCAGTTTGAAATTTTGAATACAAACTTTGTCTGAATGTACCGGGTGGAAAATATAACGGATTTTAACGAAACTGAAAATATTTAAATCTGTTTATCAATACCTTTCTAAAGAATCTGAAAAATCGAAGTTTCATAGCGGGAATCAAAAGTTATGGCCAAATGAATTTTCAGAAAGGTCGCTGTATAGCTTATATAGCCCTTGAAAATTGATATTTTGCATACGACCTCGGAATTCGACGAAACCACTTTTGTTGGGTCCGGGATGTCAAATAAATGCTAAGTTTCAAATTTCATAATTTTTGAAGCTAGTATGTGAGCGGGGCAAAAGAAAATGTGATTGGTCAAATTCTATTAAAAAGGGTCGACCTAAAAATGGCCGTTTTTCAAACGAGCTCAGAATTCGACGAAACTGGTTTTGTTAGGACCGTATCGCCAAAACAAAGCTAGATTTATTTTTCTGGAATTTTTTGATTCAGTTTGTGGCCCTGGCAAATTGAAATGTACGTTTAAATTAAATATTGAAAGTTATATACTTTAATTTGAAAAATAACTGACTGAAACAGTCAAATTGGCCAGCGAAACATATCCCATTGTGTTTGGAATGGGGGTATTTAGCTATGGACGACAGTCGTTGGGTTTGATTTCGAGTTCGTGTGTGGAAGGGGGTATTTTTGGAAATAAAGAAATTAAAAATTAAAATGAAAAGGGAGCGGCCAATCACAATTCATCTCCCTCATCGTTCTTCCTGTCGCGACGCGGAAAAAGCTCCGAAACTTCTCTCTTCAATTTCTCCACAACCACACAACGAAATCAAGCAAACTAAGATCCATTTTGAAGAGCGTTCAGAGATCTTTAAATCCATAGCAATTTCAAGAATTATCGTTGAGTGTAGAGGGAGATATCGCGCCAGGAAACCTCGAACTTCGCGTCGCCGCCGTGGGTGCTAGGGACCACCGAGCCGTTCATCTCGGGTAGCGTTGGGAAGCTCTTCCTTTCCTCTTCGACGCAGCGCTGGCCGTTCGTCCTATCGCTTCGTGGTTTTGCCGAGAAGTTTAACCCTAGTTTTCGAATTCAAAAGAGGTATACGGCTAAACCTATTTTCAACTGATTTTTACACTATAAAGCATTGCAAACTTGTAAAAATCGTATCTTTTTGCTATGTTAATGAAATTCGATGAAACATGAGACACCGTGACCGCAAGGAGGCTCTCTACATTCTAGAAGAAGCCGCGGATTTTTCTGACCTTCCTACGATTTTTAGCACTGCAATAACCAATGTGACGAATCTAAATTAATTGTGTGAATGAAATCGTGTTGTATAAATTATATAAGCGAAGTGTAAATTATATACGCATTGTATACCTCATGTACATGTGTTGTATAAGTTATATTAGCGATGTATAAATTATACAAGCGTTGAATGAAACATATATGCTTTGAATTGTGATGAAATGCAAGTGAATTATTATATTATATATATATATACTCCCCTCGTCCACAGACCATGGACGATATTTATTGCTTGTGATTGACGTGATATTATATGGTATGACGAGTGGTTGGAAATAATTGTTTATAGTTGATATTGTGGTTGAAAAATACCTTTGTGGTTGAAAAATACCCTCTTGTGGTTGAAACAAATTAGAATAGGATTGTGGAATTGAAAATAAAACATGCCGCCTGCGTGCGAACTAGATGCATGATCCCCATTGTCAAAAACCGCGAGGTTTTAAGGTAGAGCGAGGAGCCCTACTAGGGACGGTCCCGGTTTTAACTACCCTGCCGTTATGCTGCCGAAATTTTCTGAAATATTTATGTGTTAGAATAATTTTCATTCGTTGAAATAAATTTACATATACTATATCGAATATTCATGTGTTGAGTTGCAATTCATTCGTTGAGTTGAAATTCATGTGTTGAATATTATTTGAATTTAAACAAATAGCTTTTGCGATAAAAATCACATTTTTATATATACATATACTATATCGAATATTCATGTGTTGAGTTGCAATTCATTCATTGAGTTGAAATTCATGTGTTGAATATTATTTGAATTTAAACAAATAGCTTTTGCGATAAAAATCACATTTTTATATATACAAACTATATAGAATATTCATGTGTTGAGTTGCAATTCATTCGTTGAGTTGAAATTCATGTGTTGAATATTATTTGAATTTAAACAAATGGCTTTAGCGATAAAAATCACATTTTTATATATATACAAACTATATAGAATATTCATGTGTTGAATTGCAATTCATTCGTTGATTTGAAGTTCATGTGTTGAATGTTATCATCTTTTAAAAATAAAATGAATCGACAATGAAAACTATATTTTTATAGTGAATATGAAGAGTTAAAAATACACATGTGTCGAATAAATATTTTTGATGATAAAAGTATTTCTTTTATCATGTATACGCTTAGTTAAAAATACACACGTGTCGAATAAATATTTTTGATGATAAAAATATTTCTTTTATCATGTATACGCTTTGTTAAAAATACACACGTGTCGAATAAATATTTTTGATGATAAAAATATTTCTTTTATCATGTATACGCTTAGTTAAAAATACACGCGTGTCGAATAAATATTTTTGATGATAAAAATATTTCTTTTATCATGTATACGCTTTGTTAAAAATACACACGTGTCGAATAAATATTTTTGATGATAAAAATATTTCTTTTATCATGTATACGCTTAGTTAAAAATACACACGTGTCGAATAAATATTTTTGATGATAAAAATATTTCTTTTATCATGTATACGCTTAGATAAAAATACACACGTGTTGAAATAAATAATGGTTTGCTAGAAATATTATTATTAGCTTTGTTCTGCATATATATACATGTGTTGAACAGGAAAAATGGATTAGCTGTAGAGTAAGGAAATTATTTGCGTGCCCGACAAATAGGTAAACCTTGATGAGTTGGCTGCGCAATTTTATTTATATATCAACTCCTATGAATGCCATTGGATGCGGAGTGTTGGTTATTCTGTGTGAAATAATAAACGTCGCCATAGGATATTAACCATTAAATTTGAACTACACTACATGGCATACTTCTTGATGATAGGCATACTTCATCATATTCCACATAAGCAACTGGAGCTTGTGTGACGAGGTGGAAGATTTACCATACAAGCAAGAGGCTTGTATGGCGATGACTATATACTACATGTTGAACTGATGACTGATATGGACTATATAAAATATAACGATAAATTGCCAGGTTAATAAAAACCCCACACGGGTCTGGAGTTGACAATAATCACGTCGCTCTAGTTATTAGATACGGCACATGGACTATTTATTTCCACACGGAAACGGGGTGACGAGAATTTATTCTCCAGAGTGATTATCAGTACATGCTCCCCCGTAAACACCAGAATATATCACTATAAATATGTGAATGCTTTTTAGGATTTATTGGGTACCTAATACGGCCCAATAAATTTCCAAACCCCTCCCCGTACAAAGGAGGTTATGGCGAAATTTTTCGAAATATTAAGGCGTTAGTGAAATATTTGAAGTGAAAACGAAGTTGAAAATATAGAATGAACTATAGTTGAAATCATAGAATGAACTATATTTATATATATAAATATAAATTTGATTAAAAGGAATAGAGGCCGTGCAGTTGGTGTTTTGGAATCGTAATTTGAAACGATTAGTGCGAGAAATCCGACCATCGGATTTTCCCGAAACCGCAACCGCTGGGTTCGCCTTGGAAATATCTTTCCAACGACACCAACCTTGTAAAAATCCAAAGGTTGGATTGTCTGGAATGTTTAATTCAAATCTGAAGAAAAACAGCGCCAGAATCGTTTATATTTATATATAAATATAAATATAATTAAATTTAACCGAATAACGACGCTGCAGTTCGAATTTTGAAACCGTAACTTCAAACGACTAGTGTGGAAGATCCGACCGTCGGATTCTCACGAAACTGGAACCGTTGGGTTCGCTTTGGGAATATCTTCCCACTGATATAGACTTTGTAGAAATCCAACGGTTAGATTTTCCGATATGTGTAAAACAAATTAAGGGAAAAACAGCGCCACGACACGACCTGAAACGTCGTTTAATTAAATATGGCCATTTTTAAATAAATAAAAATGGCGAAAAATCGTTATAAAATATTATAAGCAATATTGATTGAAAATAAACCAATTGGGCTTGAATTGTTTGATATTTGATGGTTGGGTGTGTTTGACATGAAAATAACCCTAAATAACTGAAAAGATGGATGTCGAATAATATAACCATATAAAGAATCGATTTAAATTTTAATGACGTGAATTATTTGAAAAGGCCGAGCTAAGCCTCATTTCAAATAATTTATCGAGCGATTCGAATTGGGAAATGCAAAGACGATTCAAGACCGACGATCTTCGTATTGATTGGATGGGCGCTACTGAGGTTCCTAACCGGAGTAGCTACCGGAAAGGGACGGAGGTAGTAGCCGTCTGAACGTAAGTGTTGATTGTACGGATTTGCGAGGAATTGACGCCTCCGGTTTCGTTCAGACCCAGGACGGACTTGTAAATGGACTGTGTGTCTGACATTGGATTTTGTTCTATACTGATTGATCTCTGTTAAATATATATCTGTTTGGCGGCGGGGAATTTATTCTTTTGCTTAACGCCCTTCTCTGAGACGTACGAGCTCAGGGGTTATATATTGATGGAAATCAATCGTATGGAGTGGACTGCCTATGTGGCATGCGAAGATGATGTGATCAAGGCTTCTGTTGCAAAGCAAAGTCTTGTGGTTGATGATCAAAGCACGGTCTACGTGGCCTGGCTTTGTGTATTTCGTAGATTCGCGAGCCTCACACCTCGGTATGAGTTAAAAACGGGATACGGACCGCTGGGAGAGCACAACGTTTCTTTCTAGCTATGGTGGTGTCAGTGACTTACCAGCCCTGACATATATATCTACTTTTCACCTTTGTGGTTGTTGGAATGCGAGGCGCCTCGATTATAGGTCTGTAAGGACCGGGAAACGTGTGTTTAGGAATAAATAATCCTCAAACGTAAGAGAGGACCGGCCCAGCCGATCCAGGGGTTACCCAGAGTGTGTAGTCCCGGGGCATTTGCTAGAGTGTCTCGAAGCGGAGAGGAGCTTGCCCCTTGCCTCGACTCATGACGGAAATCCAATTTCCAATACGAAATAACGGACTTGATTGTAGAACTAGTATGGCGACATAGTGGTATGGGGCACTTATGCCGCCTATGATTGATATTTATGATGCTACTCGTTTTTGAAACATATATGCACTAGTAATAATATCAAATGATTTTGCTTTATACGTATCAAGCATATTTGGCTATTATAAGGAAAAACTCTATCCTCCGGCTTGCGTTGCATTGTGTGATGGGACCTGAGTCTTATAATGGCTTCATTCTTTCTAAAAGCATTCCGTTGTTTTAAAAGAATTTACTTTGTTTTAAATGCACTAGCAATCACTGGAGTAAACCCGTTCCGCGAAAGTGGCGTGGTCCTATGATTTGCTATTACTGTTGTTTAATTGTTAAATAGATTCCTCATACCTGTCCCCATGACTGACTCGTTGTTTGTTTCACTTTGCAAACGCGTGTGCCCTTATTTTCACACGGGTAGCCTAGTACACAGGTGACAGGTTGTTTTTGGCTCTGCACTGCTGCATAGAGTGCATTTTTGGCTCATGGCGAGGCTGACTTCACAGAGATGACTTTGACATTTTCCGCCATTATTGTTCTTATATTATAATTCCGCCACGGGCGATGCAGACTGATTTACTTTCTGTATTTCTTATATTATGTATATGTTCCGCCTTCGGCGATGTAGACTGATACCCTTATTATGTCTCACTGCATGTATGTATTCCGCCCCTGGCGATGATGACTGATCACTTTCCTTTTTATTTACTAAGTTATATCACACGCTATGCTATTCTGATGTTATTACATGTTGTGATTCCGCTGTCATATCCATGTAAAATTATTCTATTTATTGTTTCTGCTATTATCTGTACTCTGCTATGATGATTAATGTGTTATTTCCTAATGATTATCCTTAATACCGCCCCTCGGATTTTGGGATCGTCACAGTTGGTATCAGAGCTTTGGTTTACCTTAGTTCCGGGATCTAACACATTAAACACCTCGTCAGAATAGAATCAGTAGTGTTCTAATGCGAGTAGCTCATTAGAGATAGGATTAGCAATGTCCTAGAATGAGCTAAGCAGATTACCAAAACAATTTGATCAGTGCATCATCATTATCTTTCCTTATGTTCCCCTGCTTTATCATTTATGAAAATTATCAAATCTGTGAGCTTGACTCTTTTCTTGCTTATACAGTATTCTCTTAGATGGCTACACGGGGAGCAGCAGCTAGAGGAGGCCGTGGAGGCCGAGGAGATGCAGCAGGAGGACGGGGGAATATCCCCGTAGTTGTGGAAGGCCCTATTGTTCAGCCACCCGCACTAGAAGACTTTGAGCTAGATAAAGTAGCAAAGAGGTACCGGAACCTTGGGGGAAAACCCTTTACTGGCACTGGTACAGTGACCGAGGCTATAGCTTGGTTGAAGACCTGTGAGAAAATCTTTGAAGGCATGGGTATGGGAACCAACAATAAAGCACGACTTGGCATTTGGCTCCTTCAGGAGGAAGCAGAGCTGTGGTGGGATGCCATTACCTCAGAGGATGCAGCTGGTATTGTCAGAACTTGGGAGCAATTCAAAACTATGTTCAATGAGAAGTTCGTACCTGAACAGGCTCTAGAGAGGATGCGAGAGCAGTTTGCTAATCTCCAGCAAGGAGATCTCTCTATTCAGGATTATCTAAATAAGTTCACCCAGTTGTCGCGCTATGCTCCAGAGCTGATTTTGACCAACAAAGCAAAGAACAAGAGATTCATATTTGGGCTGAAGCGCAAGTACCACGATAGAGCTATGAGCAACATCAAACTCTCCTTTTCAGAATTGGTAGAAATGGCTTGTAATTACGAAGACATGGATGAAAGGCACGCTAGCCAAGACCGTGCCAAAAGCCAAGCTGGAAATAAGCGCAAGGCTTCAACAGATCAACCCGAATCTAGCATTACCGCGGCCGCTACTCAGAAACCTGCAAAAATCCCGAAAGGAAATTGTTACAACTGCGGGAAGCCAGGTCATTTTTCCAATGTATGCAAAGCCCCGAGGAAGCCAAAGGCAAATGACTCAGCCGAATGCTACAACTGCCATAAGAAGGGGCACTATAGCAGGAACTGTCCTCTGAAGCAGAATGCACAAGTGGCTCATGTCTATGACGGGAAGACCCCGCCAGCTACCACCGATGGATCAGGTAAACCCGATGTCTTGGGAGGTACCCTTACCATTAAAAATATTCCTGTTTCTGTACTTTTTGATACTGGTGCATCACGTAGCTTCCTTTCTGGTAATATTGTTCATAAGTTAAAATTGAATCCAAGGAAGCTTAAAGAACCAATTAAAGTTCAAAATCCGATAGGAGGGTCTACTATTCTTGTTTCATATTGTAATGTACCCGCTTCATATTCTTGTTATCGATTTCCTTTTAAAGTGATTGTCATGGACCTTTCCGAATTTGATATTATTCTGGGACTTGATTGGTTGACAAAATATAAGGCCGAAGTTAGATGCGCCGAAAGAATCGTGAAGGTTAAAACAAAACTTGGGCATATCACTATACCATGCCATGGCTCAGAAATAAATAGAACAGAATTTTGGTCTTCTTTAGAAGTTATTCCCCCTTCATTAGAAAAGATACCGGTCGTTAAAAACTTCGCGGACGTGTTTGAAGAAGTAGAAAACTTACCGCCGCAAAGGGAAATTGAATTCAGGATAGATCTAATTCCTAACGCCCGACCAGTGGTACATCCAATTAGAAGAATGGCCCCGAAAGAAAAAGAAGAGTTAAGTAGTCAAACCCGAGAATTGCTTTGGAAAGGTCTAATCAGACCTAGCTTTTCAGCTTGGGGAGCCACAGTAGTATTTGTCCCGAAATCGGACGGTACTCTAAGACTTTGTGTTGATTACCGAGATCTCAATAAGCAGACACTGAAGAACAAATATCCTTTGCCCCGTATAGATGATCTGTTAGATCAATTAAATGGAGCAACAGTATTCTCCAGAATGGACCTAGCTACAGGTTTCCACCAATTACGTATAGCCGAAGACCGTGTTCCTTTGACAGCCTTCAGGGGTCCCGATTTATTCTACGAATGGTTAGTAATGCCGTTCGGCTTGTGTAACGCTCCGGCATACTTCGTTGATCTTATGAACAGAGTGTTCCGTGGTGTATTGAATAAATTTGTTCTAGTCTTCATCGATGACATTTTAATCTACTCTAAGTCGGAAGACGAACATGCAAAACATTTAGATCAAGTGTTGAAAATTCTAAGGAGAAATGTCTTGAAAGATAAATTTTCTAAGTGTGTCTTCTGGCAGAATGAAGTTAAATTCCTAGGCCATGTCGTATCAAAGGAAGGGATTGTTGTAGATCCAAGCAAAATTACAGCGATTCAGAACTGGAAACAACCTACTACGCCCACTGAAGTTCGGAGTTTCCTTGGATTAGCTAGTTACTATCGGAAATTCGTTCAGGATTTTTCAAAGATATCTGGTGTATTGACAAAGCTTACAAAGAAGCATGAGAAATTCAAATGGACACCCGAATGTGAAGAAGCTTTCCAGGAGCTGAAACTGAAATTGACAACTGCTCCAGTATTGACCATAATAGAAGGTAATCAAGACTTGACTGTATGGACAGATGCTTCTATTAGAGGGCTAGGCGCAGTGTTAATGCAAAAAGGCCAAGTGATCGCTTATGCCAGCCGTCAACTAAACCGCATGAAAGAAACTATGCTACTCATGATCTTGAGTTATTAGCTATCGTGTTCGCTTTAAGGATCTGGAGGCATTATTTACTGGGCGAGAAGTTCGAACTATTTACCGATCATCAATCCTTGAAATATCTATTCACTCAGAAAGATCTAAATTTGAGACAACAGCGTTGGTTAGAATTCCTTGCAGCATACGATTTTGAAATTCTATACACTCCAGGGAAAGCCAATGTTGTAGCGGATGCGCTCAGCAGAAAGAATGAAATCATCGCCAGTTTTGTCATCACGTCTTTATTAATAGACAGGATCTCGACCCTTCAGAAAGACGATGAATTTAATCAAAGAATCAGCCAGAGAGTCAAAGGAGGTGAATCCACAAGTTTTCGACTCGATGACAAAGGAGTTCTAAGATTAAAGGGCAGAATTTGCATCCCAAACCTTCCCGAGCTCAGAAGAGAAATACTTGATGAGTGCCACAAATCCAAATTAAGTATCCATCCCGGTGTGAGCAAAATGTATAACGATATCAAACGCACATTCTGGTGGAGGTCAATGAAAAGAGATATCTCATTATATGTTAGCAGATGCCCCACTTGTCAGCTAGTTAAGAGTGATCAGCAGAAATTAGCTGGATTATTACAACCATTGGAAATTCCAGGATGGAAGTGGGAACAAATCTCGATGGATTTCATCGATGTCTTGCCTCGATCTAAGAAAGGAAACGAAAGTATATGGGTAATCGTAGATTGCTTCACGAAGACTGCCCATTTTATACCTGTCCGATCCAACAAAACGGCTCAAAGTCTAGCACGGATTTACTTCAAAGAAATAGTTAAACTTCATGGAGTGCCACTCAATATAGTCAGCGATAGAGATCCCCTATTTACTAGCAAATTCTGGGAAGCATTCCAGACAGAATTGGGAACCAAATTGAATCTAAGCACCGCTTATCACCCACAGACAGATGGCCAAACTGAGCGGGTGAATAGAATTCTAGAAGATTTACTACGGGCTTGCGTTATCGATTTTGGAGGCTCATGGGAAGATCACTTACATTTAGCAGAATTCTCTTACAACAATAGCTATCAAGCAAGTTTGGGAATGTCTCCATTTGTAGCATTATACGGTAGACCGTGCAGATCTCCCGCATGTTGGGTAGAACCTGGCAACAGACTTGTGTTAGGGCCCGATATGATTCGAGAAGCATCGGATAAAGTCGATTTCATTAAGAAGCGATTAAAAACCGCACAAAGCGGACAGAAAAGTTATGCTGATGCGAGAAGAAGGGATATATCGTTTGTCGTTGGCGATTATGTTTATTCAAGAGTTTCTCCAATGCGGGGAGTAATCAGATTTGGCAAGACTGGAAAGTTGGCACCGAGATTTATTGGTCCCTTTCCTATACTTGAACGGATTGGAACTCTTGCATATAGGGTTTCATTACCTAATTGGTTTCCTGGTATACATGATGTGTTCCACGTATCTCAACTCAGAAAACATGTTCATGATCCCGATCTTGTTTTGGAAGAAGCAGCGCAACATGATATTGACATAACTCCAGAATTAGCACTCAGGAGAGAGCCATTAAAGATAGTTGGCAAAGAAACTAGGGAACTAAGGAGGAAAAAGATTCATTTAGTCAAAGTGCAGTGGAGTAGTGATCCTAGAGACTGTACTTGGGAGACTGAGGAAAGCATTAAACAAGCCTATCCCAAATGCAGAGTGGACATCTCTGACTAACTCCAGTGTAAGGTACCTTTACAATACTTTGCATTTACATTTTATTTCCTGCTTAGCTGTTATTTCCTTTTCGAGGGCGAAAAGTTTTAAGTGGGGGGGATTGTAATAACCCGGAAAATGTGAACCAATTTAAAAATTTTAAATTAGGTTATTACCAAAGAATTTGAATAGTTGAAATAGCATATTTCAATAAAATATAGAATTGGTTATGGTATAGCAGTTTGAAATTTTGAATACAAACTTTGTCTGACTATACCGGGTGGAAAATATAACGGATTTTAACAAAACAGAAAGTATTTAAATTTTTTTATCAATACCTTTCTAACGAATCTGAAAAATCGAAGTTTCATAGCGGGAATCAAAAGTTATGGCCAAATGAATTTTTAGAAAGGTCGCTGTATAGCTTATATAGCCCTTGAAAATTGATATTTTGCATACGACCTCGGAATTCGACGAAACCACTTTTGTTGGGTCCGGGATGTCAAATAAATGCTAAGTTTCAAATTTCATAATTTTTGAAGCTAGTATGTGAGCGGGGCAAAAGAAAATGTGATTGGTCAAATTCTGTTAAAAAGGGTCGACCTAAAAATGGCCGTTTTTCAAACGAGCTCAAAATTCGACGAAACTGGTTTTGTTAGGACCATATTGTCAAAACAAAGCTAGATTTATTTTTCTGGAATTTTTCGATTCAGTTTGTGGCCCTGGCAAATTGAAATGTACGTTTAAATTAAATATTGAAAGTTATATACTTTAATTTGAAAAATAACTGACCGAAACAGTCGAATTGGCCAGCGAAACATATCCCATTGTGTTCGGAATGGGGGTATTTAGCTATGGGCGACAGTCGTTGGGTTCGATTTCGAGTTCGTGTGTGGAGTGGGTATTTTTGGAAATAAAGAAATTAAAAATTAAAATGAAAAGGGAGCGGCCAATCACAATTCATCTCCCTCATCGTTCTTCCTGTCGCGACGCGGAAAAAGCTCCGAAACTTCTCTCTTCAATTTCTCCACAACCACACAACGAAATCAAGCAAACTAAGATCCATTTTGAAGAGAGTTCAGAGATCTTTAAATCCATAGCAATTTCAAGAATTATCGTTGAGTGTAGAGGGAGATATCGCGCCAGGAAACCTCGAACTTCGCGCCGCCGCCGTGGGTGCTAGGGACCACCGAGCCGTTCATCTCGGGTAGCGTTGGGAAGCTCTTCCCTTCCTCTTCGACGCAGCGCTGGCCGTTCGTCCTATTGCTTCATGGTTTTGCCGAAAAGTTTAACCCTAGTTTTCGAATTCAAAAGAGGTATACGGTTAAACCTATTTTCAACTGATTTTTACACTATAAAGCGTTGCAAACTTGTAAAAATCGTATCTTTTTGCTATGTTAACGAAATTCGATGAAACAGGAGACACCGTGACCGCAAGGAGGCTCTCTACATTCTAGAATAAGCCGCGGATTTTTCTGACCTTCCTACGATTTTTAGCACTGCAATAACCAATGTGAGGAATCTAAATTAATTGTGTGAATGAAATCGTGTTGTATAAATTATATAAGCGAAGTGTAAATTATATACGCATTGTGTACCTCATGTACATGTGTTGTATAAGTTATATTAGCGATGTATAAATTATACAAGCGTTGAATGAAACATATATGCTTTGAATTGTGATGAAATGCAAGTGAATTATTATATTATATATATATATATATATATACCCCCCTCGTCCACAGACCATGGACGATATTTATTGCTTGTGATTGAAGTGATATTATATGGTATGACGAATGGTTGGAAATAATTGTTTGTGGTTGATATTGTGGTTGAAAAATACCTTTGTGGTCGAAAAATACCCTCTTGTGGTTGACACAAATTAGAATAGGATTGTGGAATTGAAAATAAAACATGCCGCCTGCGTGCGAACTAGATGCATGATCCCCATTGTCAAAAACCGCGAGGTTTTAAGGTAGAGCGAGGAGCCGTACTAGGGACGGTCCCGGTTTTAACTACCCTGCCGTTATGCTGCCGAAATTTTCTGAAATATTTATGTGTTAGAATAATTTTCATTCGTTGAAATAAATTTACATATACTATATCGAATATTCATGTGTTGAGTTGCAATTCATTCGTTGAGTTGAAATTCATGTGTTGAATATTATTTGAATTTAAACAAATAGCTATTGCGATAAAAATCACATTTTTATATATACATATACTATATCGAATATTCATGTGTTGAGTTGCAATTCATTCGTTGAGTTGAAATTCATGTGTTGAATATTATTTGAATTTAAACAAATAGCTTTTGCGATAAAAATCACATTTTTATATATACAAACTATATAGAATATTCATGTGTTGAGTTGCAATTCATTCGTTGAGTTGAAATTCATGTGTTGAATATTATTTGAATTTAAACAAATGGCTTTAGCGATAAAAATCACATTTTTATATATATACAAACTATATAGAATATTCATGTGTTGAATTGCAATTCATTCGTTAAGTTGAAGTTCATGTGTTGAATGTTATCATCTTTTAAAAATAAAATGAATCGACAATGGAAACTATATTTTTATAGTGAATATGAAGAGTTAAAAATACACATGTGTCGAATAAATATTTTTGATGATAAAAATATTTCTTTTATCATGTATATGCTTAGTTAAAAATACACACGTGTCGAATAAATATTTTTGATGATAAAAATATTTCTTTTATCATGTATACGCTTAGTTAAAAATACACACGTGCCGAATAAATATTTTTGATGATAAAAATATTTCTTTTATCATGTATACGCTTAGATAAAAATACACGTGTCGAATAAATATTTTTGATGATAAAAATATTTCTTTTATCATGTATACGCTTAGTTAAAAATACACACGTGTCGAATAAATATTTTTGATGATAAAAATATTTCTTTTATCATATATACGCTTAGTTAAAAATACACACGTGTCGAATAAATATTTTTGATGATAAAAATATTTCTTTTATCATGTATACGCTTAGTTAAAAATACACACGTGTTGAAATAAATAATGGTTTGCTAGAAATATTATTATTAGCTTTGTTCTGCATATATATACATGTGTTGAACATGAAAAATGGATTAGCTGTAGAGTAAGGAAATTATTTGCGTGCCCGACAAACAGGTAAACCTTGATGAGTTGGTTGCACAATTTTATTTATATATCAACTCCTGTGAATGCCATTGGATGCGGAGTGCTGGTTATTCTGTGTGAAATAATAAATGTCGCCATAGGATAGTAACCATTAAATTTGAACTACACTACATGGCATACTTCTTGATGATAGGCATACTTCATCATATTCCACATAAGCAACTGGAGCTTGTGTGACGAGGTGGAAGATTTACCATACAAGCAAGAGGCTTGTATGGCGATGACTATATACTACAGGTTGAACTGATGACTGATATGGACTATATAAAATATAACGATAAATTGCCAGATTAATAAAAACCCCACGCGGGTCTGGAGTTTACAATAATCACGTCGCTCTAGTTATTAGATACGGCACATGGACCATTTATTTCCACAGGGAAACGGGGTGACGAGAATTTATTCTCTAGAGTGATTATCAGTACATGCTCCCCCGTAAACACCAGAATATATCACTATAAATATGTGAATACTTTTTAGGATTTATTTGGTACCTAATACGGCCTAATAAATTTCCAAACCCCTCCCCGTACAAAGGAGGTTATGGCGAAATTTTTCGAAATATTAAGGCGTTAGTGAAATATTTGAAGTGAAAACGAAGTTGAAAATATAGAATGAACTATAGTTGAAATCATAGAATGAACTATATTTATATATATAAATATAAATATAATTAAAAGGAATAGAGGCCGTGCAGTTGGTGTTTCGGAATCGTAATTTGAAACGATTAGTGCGAGAAATCCGACCATCGGATTTTCCCGAAACCGCAACCGCTGGGTTCGCCTTGGAAATATCTTTCCAACGACACCAACCTTGTAAAAATCCAACGGTTGGATTGTCCGGAATGTTTAATTCAAATCTGAAGAAAAACAGCGCCAGAATCGTTTATATTTATATATAAATATAAATATAATTAAATTTAATCGAATAACGACGCTGCAGTTCGAATTTTGAAACCGTAAGTTCAAACGACTAGTGTGGAAGATCCGACCGTCGGATTCTCACGAAACTGGAACCGTTGGGTTCGCTTTGGGAATATCTTCCCACTGATATAGACTTTGTAGAAATCCAACGGTTAGATTTTCCGATATGTGTAAAACAAATTAAGGGAAAAACAGCGCCACGACACGACCTGAAACGTCGTTTAGTTAAATATGGCCATTTTTAAATAAATAAAAATGGCGAAAAATCGTTATAAAATATTATAAGCAATATTGATTGAAAATAAACCAATTGGGCTTGAATTGTTTGATATTTGATGGTTGTGTGTGTTTGACATGAAAATAACACTAAATAACTGAAAAGATGGATGTCGAATAATATAACCATATAAAGAATCGATTTAAATTTTAATGACGTGAATTATTTGAAAAGGCCGAGCTAACCCTCATTTCAAATAATTTATCGAGCGATTCGAATTGGGAAATGCAAAGATGATTCAAGACCGACGATCTTCGTATCGATTGGATGGGCGCTACTGAGGTACCTAACCGGAGTAGCTACCGGAAAGGGACGGAAGTAGTAGCTGTCTGAACGTATGTGTTGATCTTACGGATTTGCGAGGAATTGACACCTCCGGTTTCGTTCAGACCCAGGACGGACTTGTAAATGGACTGTGTGTCTGACATTGGATTTTGTTCTATACTGATTGATCTCTGTTAAATATATATCTGTTTGGCGGCGGAGAATTTATTCTTTTGCTTAACGCCCTTCTCTGAGACGTACGAGCTCAGGGGTTATATATTGATGGAAATCAATCGTATGGAGTGGACTGCCTATGTGGCATGCCAAGATGCTGTGATCAAGGCTTCTGTTGCAAAGCAAAGTCTTGTGGTTGATGATCAAAGCACGGTCTACGTGGCCTGGCTTTGTGTATTTCGTAGATTCGCGAGCCTCACACCTCAGTATGAGTTAAAAACGGGATACGGACCGCTGGGAGAGCACGACGTTTCTTTCTAGCTATGGTGGTGTCAGTGACTTACCAGCCCTGACATATATATCTACTTTTCACCTTTGTGGTTGTTGGAATGCGAGGCGCCTCGATTATAGGTCTGTAAGGACCGGGAAACGTGTGTTTAGGAATAAATAATCATCAAACGTAAGAGAGGACCGGCCTAGCCGATCCAGGGGTTACCCAGAGTGTGTAGTCCCGGGGCATTTGCTAGAGTGTCTCGAAGCGGAGAGGAGCTTGCCCCTTGCCTCGACTCATGACGGAAATACAATTTCCAATACGAAATAACGGACTTGATTGTAGAACTAGTATGGCGACATAGTGGTATGGGGCACTTATGCCGCCTATGATTGATATTTATGATGCTATTCGTTTTTGAAACATATATGCACTAGTAATAATATCAAATGATTTTTCTTTATATGTATCAAGCATATTTGGCTATTATAAGGAAAAACTCTATCCTCCGGCTTGCGTTGCATTGTGTGATGGGACCTGAGTCTTATAATGGCTTCATTCTTTCTAAAAGCATTGCGTTGTTTTAAAAGAATTTACTTTGTTTTAAATGCACTAGCAATCACTGGAGTAAACCCGTTCCGCGAAAGTGGCGTGGTCCTATGATTTGCTATTACTATTGTTTAATTGTTAAATAGATTCCTCATACCCGTCCCCATGACTGACTCGTTGTTTGTTTCACTTTGCAAACGCGGGTGCCCTTATTTTCACACGGGCAGCCTAGTACACAAGTGACAGGTTGTTTTTGGCTCTGCACTGCTGCATAGAGTGCATTTTTGGCTCATGGCGAGGCTGACTTCACAGAGATGACTTTGACATTTTCCGCCATTATTGTTCTTATATTATAATTCCGCCACGGGCGATGCAGACTGATTTACTTGCTGTATTTCTTATATTATGTATATGTTCCGCCTTCGGCGATGTAGACTGATACCCTTATTATGTCTCACTGCATGTATGTATTCCGCCCCTGGCGATGATGACTGATCACTTTCCTTTTTATTTACTAAGTTATATCCCATGCTATGCTATTCTGATGTTATTACATGTTGTGATTCCGCTGTCATATCCATGTAAAATTATTCTATTTATTGTTTCTGCTATTATCTGTACTCTGCTATGATGATTAATGTGTTATTTCCTAATGATTATCCTTAATACCGCCCCTCGGATTTTGGGAACGTCACATATTCCACGCAGAAGAACTATCTCTTGAAAACAAACAAATGTCAACCATGTTGCCAAATGTACTTACTAAGGTGATTTTCTATAACTCATGCATAAGCGAAATGAACCATCCGCTTTAGTGGCGAACACTACTCGAGCGGATCGATAAATGTATCAAGAACGGATCGATAAATGTATCACGAGATTTTAGGTAACTAAACATAGCAGAACCCTAAGGGTTACACTAGACTTCGAGGGCATTACCAAGGCAAGTCGAGCGTCTAACTACCCTCTATTCAAAACCGAGAATGGCACCCTTTCTGGATAACCACTCCGTCCATGGCCCAAAAATATAAGATTTACTTCTAAACTCAACACTTAGCATAGACATTCTCAAATCCAAACAAGTCATGAATAAATGAGCCGATTCCCCAACAGGATTTGAGACAAAAATTGGGACTCTCTAATATGCTAGTACTAAGGTGCAGAGACTCAACTATCGAAACAGAATTAAAAGGATGTGGTGTACTAAAACAAAGTTCTAGCGAGATGATAGAAAAGAAAAGCTAAACCTTTAACAGAAACATTACCACCTCTCTTGGGTACGCTAGTAGTGAGAGCATACAATTGCCCTCTCGACGATCTTGTCCTTTGCCCTTGTCCTTGTCCTATAATACTTGACTACACGTCCCTCCTTACCATACTAAAGATACTCTTTCTTGCCATGGGTTTTATTATCCCTTCACTTTGGCTTCTTCCTTTTCACCTTTTCCCCCTTCGTAGATTAAGCCATTACAACAAGTTTCTCATCCTTAGGCTTGTGTTCTTTATGTTCTTGCTATCCTTGTATAGCATGTTGACAAGTCTCTCGAAAGCTACCTCCATCGCACGGCAACCCTACAAAGCTTAAAATAAGATTAGACGCAGATGGAACTACTGCGGCTACAAATGGAGGTTGGGCACTTCTTTGCCCACCGACATATGTTGATACCTACGAAACTATGGTGAAAAGAGAGAGAAGAGATTCCAAGAGAGAATCAAAAGATAGTGCATATGGCTTTGGGGAATATGCCTTTTAATCAAAACAAAGTTTTCTTGCAAATTTGCTTCTTTGTAAACGTTTTGAAAATAATTTCAGAAGGTTTTTTTCTTCTTAAAAGCCTTTGCCCAGTCTGGTAACCTTCTGCTTTGATACCAAATGTAACACCCCACCTCCGCTAGGGTCACTCACAAAGGGAATGCACTAGCTTTGGCGGAGCATTATCTTGGTAAACATACACAGAAATATTATAAGACAGAACATATAAAACAGCAGAAGAAAAACGAAATTTTCATTTTTTTAAAATCTAGTAAGGTCTAAAGCCTTTTACATCAAAATGTCATTAAATCCATTACATCAAAATCTGCCTTGCAATAGTAAAGAAGCATAAAACCATATTCATAAATTATTCCCCAAGTAAAGCAGTAAAGCGAGCAATAGCCAAGAGAAATCCGAGCCGTAAATAAATGAGCTTTGGAGCTTGGTAAGATCCGAATTAAACTGTATTCCCACCCTGCGAACCTTGGGGGGGGAACGGAAGAAAAAGAGGCAAAACAAAATGGGTCATTCGTAAAGACTGAGTAAGTCCTAGTGACTTTCAGCATAAAAACAGGTAAAGATAACATGGCATGAATAAACTGAAAGTAAACATAAGCATGATGACAAGATAATCTATAGGAAAGATAACTAAGAATAACCTCATATGGTTTTTGTCAAGTATAACATTGCCGGGTTTCCATTTAAGATAAACTAAGTATAATTTCGCAAGATTTTTATCAAGCATCGCAAGATTTCTCTGCTTTACCATTAAAATATTTCTATGATATCTATTTGGTCTGCACCACCCGTACTAGTACCCAACCCGTGTCATGTGTTGACTATAAAATGATCCCTTGCGCAATGTCATGAAATGATCCATTACTTGGTCTCACGAAACGATCTATTGATCGATCGGCTCCCTACAAGTCCTATCTCGTTCATGTGTCTGTGTCATACGTCCCTATCACGAATGTAGTCACCTGTGCTAGGTCCACCATATGGTGTATCAAGCCCTAGGGTGCCAACCACCGACACGAATCAAGCACGCACAGTGTAAACCTACTGGTGCCCAATGCCTGCTTTTTCAACTCCGGACTACGTGCACGACCATAGTCCGCCTGAACCTACAATGGCGCACCAACTCAGCCGTCATTCTGGTCGCTTACAATCAGCCCAGTAATCGTGCCCCACCCTGCCTAGTTCCAGGGTACCATGATACATCTTGTGGGTTACTGCTGAAAAGGACCGCGTAACTAGGGTTTCCGTCCAGCAGGTTAAGTGTTGTCATTTAAATTCGAGACTTAACCCCATCAGTCTAGCATGTCAAGTTGGTTAAGTGTGGTCATTCAAGTTCGTGACTTAACCCGTCTACGTGTCATGTTAAATTGGCTAAGTGTTGTCGTTCAAGTTCATGACTTAGCCCTACGAATCATGTGTCAAGTTGGTTAAGTATGTTCAAGCGGTTCGTGACTTAACCCTATCAAGTCATCATGTCAAATTGGTTAAGTATATTCAAGCGGTTCATGACTTAACCCTATCAAGTCATCATGTCAAATTGGTTAAGTATATTCAAGCGGTTCATGACTTAACCCTATCAAGTCATCGTGTCAAGTTGGTTAAGTATATTCAAGCGGTTCATGACTTAACCCTATCAAGTCATTAATTCATTAATGCACCCCAACCTCTCACATCAGACCTGTTGTTGTGGTCACTGGATATGCCGGGCGGTTCCGGGCAGATTTACACCACAACTCGGTCTGACCTCGGGTTTCAAGCGCGATATGACCAACTACACACATTGGATCCTATTGTTTGCAGTAACTGGATTTGCCGGGCGGTTCCGGGCAGATTTACACTGCAAACTCAACCCAACCTCGAGTTGGCCATTTTCAAGTTTATTCTAATGTCATGTCCATGCTCAAGTTTCATGTCAAGTTCGTGTCTAGTTTCAAGTCAAGTTTTATATCCATATCCAGATTCAAGTTATAACAATGTTCATGTTTCACTTTATGCCTATTACCAAGTTCATGGTTCGTGTCCATAACCAATTCATGTCTTGCCTAATCTATCCAATCGTATTCCCATCGCATGTAAACGTGAATCGATATATATATACTACAAGTAAATCTAAATCTAGAAATAAGGGAATAACATCTAAACTATGATAGGAAAAAGGGATGAGCATAAAGCGATAAAAGGGATCACAAGACTAGCATGATATAGCTAGAGATAATTGGTTACAACATCACTGGCATATAGAATAACAGTCCTAAAACATTAGGATTAAAGATCTAGAAAGATAAGGCAGTATTCATGACATGAAAGGATAGGCATGCAAAAGCAAGCCAAATACAAGGATAGTGGATCAATGGTTTTGGTGTACATAATAGCGAATAAACTAAGCAAGTCACACCCTAGGTATGAGATCCAACTAAATGCCAATTCGGTGTTCAACATGGTTTTCAACTATAGTGTTATTGAACAATCAACTATAATAGTCAATTAACCACAATAGTTATACAATAGTCATGGATAATTATCCAGTTCTAGGCAGTTACCCTAATAGTCATAGGCAATTAACTGTAATAGTTTCCAAGTCATGGTTTTATGTTTATAATCATAGGCAGTAGTTCATAGTCACGAGTCATAGGTGATTAGCCACCATTGTCCTTGTCATAGTCGTAGTCTTATGTTCTCAGTCATATGCATAGTCATAGTCTTATGTTCTCAGTCATATGCATAGTCATAGGCACGATCTCATGTTCAGGTCATAGGCTTAGGCATAGTTTTATGTTCAAGTCACACATAGGTCCAATTCCAATTTATAACATGAATAGAAATATTCCCACAAGTTAAGATCCAAGAATTCATGTTACAATCTAGCGTTTGAATAATACTAGATCCAATAACATGAATGCGCATGATTCAATCGATAAGAAATAACCCAAAATCATAGATTCAAGAAGAGACAAGAACAGATCTAAAAGAAAATCAAGCTTAGGTCCAATTTCATTTCATTCCATGTCCAAATCACAATTTACAAGTTTAAATCTCAAAGTAACTAGAACTTACGTTGATTGGCTAAGAGAGGACAAATCGATTCGTTGTCGCGTTGAAACGTCTAACTTGATTAATCTTCTGATTTGATTCAATATGGTCTAGGCGTCGTTGTTTGAAGCTGTTGAATCTTTACTTGAATCCTAACTAGATTTGAATCTCCTCTTGAAAGACTTGAACAACATATCCTCGTCTCAGACTTATGTATTATTTTATTTAGAACAGAGGCAGAGTAGAAGCAGAATAAAATTGTGTGTAGAGAAGGCTAGATTTGGGGC
Organism: Allium sativum; assembly: GCA_030737875.1. NCBI lineage: Eukaryota > Viridiplantae > Streptophyta > Magnoliopsida > Asparagales > Amaryllidaceae > Allium > Allium sativum. The sequence goes on from CM060923.1 coordinate 245,823,264, forward strand.
TGTTTAAATAGGTTTAGGTAGATGAATCTGGATAGAAATCGGACTAGATACATCAGAACGAATACTGACCCAAAAATGGGCTCGGGGACCAGGTCGACACCCAAGTCGACTGCGCAGTCAACTTGGCTCTGGGGGTGTAGACTGCCCAGTCGACTCCCTAGTCGACCTGAGGGGGTGTCGACTGCCCAGTCGACTCCCCAGTCGACCTGGGGTGCTGGGCGGGAAATTTCCCGCCCAGTCTGTCTGGGTTTTGAAATTCGAATTTGAACTCGAATTCGAACTGTTTTGAACTCTGGAAATTTCTGAAACTTCGGAGGGTCATATCTCCCTCATACGCACTCCGATTCTCGCAAACTCGGACTCGTTTCCAAGCAGAATTTTAAGACGGACGCAATGGTGCAACCCGTTTCCCTTGATTATGATCTTAAAATTTAATTCTGCCTTGATTTATGATTTTAACATGTTGTTAAAATTCGGGTTGTTACACCTATGGCGCCACCTTCTCCTTCCTCCTCTCTCCCTTTTCCTTTCTTTGCAAACCCCAAGCCCCAAAGTGAAACCCCTAGCCACCGTGGGCCCCACCCCGCCGCCAGTCACTACCCCATCGCATGTCAGGCCGCCGCACCACCTTAGGGTGCCACAAGTCCGACCGTGGGCCCCCCATGCCTAAAATCCCCTTTTTATAAAAAATCTCATATTTGCAAAAACACCCCTGACCATGTTTGGCCAATAACTCCCAAACCGTGCACTTCTGGCCAAATCTCCTAGTACCAAAGTCGAAGATCTCGATTTTCTCTTCAACTGAGTATATGGAAGTCATATTTTGGATTGTGGAGTTGTTAAGAAAACGCGTCCAAAGTCTGCTATCCAAATATTGTCTTTTGGTAAATTCGGGCGAATTGGAGCATTTTCGGAAGAAAGGCCACTAAGCGAAAGTTGTCCGGAATGGCGCGATTAAGCTAAGAAAAAAGATTACGTGAAGAATGGAGCTCGTTTGCAAATTCTGGAATCAGAACAGCAAATCAGAGCGTTAGAAAACAACGGTGGAGTGGATCCCAATGTGAGAACTCTTTCTCACACAAACTATTTTACAGTTAAATATAACCTAGGTTGCAGATGGGGCTTAGTAGCTCCCGATACTATTTATTGTACAAAGCATGGATGTTTGTTTGGATTGAATTGTGGTGAAATTGATTGTGTTGTGGTTATTGATTGTATTGTGGTATATTGATTGTGATTGGGGATTGTGTATGGCGTGAGCCAGTATCAGGAGAGGGATAATGCGAGACATTATTCCAGTTCTAATGTCGCGCCATTATAATGCCGAAATTTTATGAAATAAACTATATAAAATATTCATGTGTTGAATAAAATGTGTGAACAATAAAAATATCATTTTGATTGAATGTATGAACTATATAAAATAGTCAAGTGTTGAAATAAATATTTTATCGTTAAAAATATAATTTTTAACGTATATGTGAACGACATAAAATTCTCCTGAAACGAAAATAAATATTCATTTACAAATCGGATGATTTGTTTATGTACACCCATTTAACTAACATGGATTGGGACGATAAATTTTACACATCGCCCAACTGCACAGATAATATTCAGTATTTGTTGGTTGAAACCCCACACGGGTATTGGGATGATATTTGGCGTACACTATTCCCCAATTGTTTAGTTGTATGCCAATCAAATGGTTGACAGACTGTAGTAAGCGTTATTTATTTATTTTAATGCTTATAGAGTGTAGAATGCACTCTGGATGATGGATGATTGTTTATCATTGTTGTTGTGTACATGTGGTGTATGAAATCCATATAAATAAAAAAATATGGTAATTGATTGGGTCTCATTCCAATTTGAAAATAACGAATATTTTAAATAAGGAATATTTTAAAATAATATTCAGTAAAGGATTAAAATGTGAATTTGATGTCCGATTTTGGATAGACACGAAAACATTAAAATATGTGAAGCCATGTTGATTATATATGCGTCATTTTAACGCAAGAGATATTTATATCGATTTTATTCATTTTTATAATGAATATCGAAAAGGAAGTGATTTCAAAATCTGATATTTTGATAATATTATAATGATAAGGAGTATTCAATTTTAATTTAAAATTGAAATGAAAATGGGAATCGTTTAAAATGAATTTTATAAAATACGTTTTGAACGACATATATATTATATATATATATATATTATATATATATATATATATATATATATATTATATACATATTAATGGCTTGAATAGAATGCGTTGCGCCGCGACCGTTTGCGAATTTCGACCAATGACTTCGAATCGACATTACGGGAGATCTGATTGTCGGATTCTCCTAAAATCGAAACCGCTGGGTTCATATCGGAAAGAGCTTTTCAATAAATATAAGAGATTTGAAATGTAATGGTTGGATTTGGAATTATGTCCAAATACAATTTGGAAAAGGTCACTATTGATGCAGTTCGGTGGCCGGTGTTGGAAACCGACTGTACGGGCCTTGATAAAATTATTAAAAATATTAATAATTTGTGTGAAATCATAATAAATGATTTGGAAAGAATTTGATTGAAAATTTCCACGTTTGTAAAGATAAAAATATATTTTTATCAAAATGAACTAGTTATTAACTAGAAAGATAATCCAAAATTTTTAAATAAATAAATTGGATTTGTGAATGGTTTTAATCCAACCAGAATTTTCCAATGTATGAATTGGAATAGATTTGAATTGAAATCATCTTCGGGAGTTTTCGATATTGGATTTCGTGACTATATTGATATTGTGGAGGAATTTTGAAGATATATATATCGTTATTCCCCATATGATATGTGTTGGTTTCAGAATTTGATATTGAATGTAAGCCGATATAATTTCTGTTTAGAGCCTTATATTTAATATCAAAGTGGATTTTGGGTTTGTCGTGAATGGTGTCTTTAGTAACACTGTTCTTAAACCCCGTGTGAAAAGAATAAATTTTTTAATTAAGATTATTAGAGGTTTCGGTTATATTCAGTAATTGGAATAAAATGGAATGTGAATTGGGTTTATTATGAACTGTGTATTTAATGACATTCGTTCCTTAACCCGATTAACAGTGAAATGTGATTTGGAATATATATAAATCTTTTATTCAGATTTAATGAAAATTTTCCAATGTAAAGTTTTCCAATTTAATATATATTATTGGAATCGAATGGAATTCGATTTAGTGATAATCAAAGTGAGCTTCTGTGGAGGAAGTCTGTTACTATATATGGAATTTAAAAGGCTTAGCCATTATTCCATTTATATCATTAGTCGGATACGGAAATTTATATCGATTATATATTGATCTGCTTCCCGTGAAAATTCCATGGTTAATGGAATGTGATTTTGGGTTTATCATGAACTGAATGACATTGGGTCTTTAACCCAATTAAAGACAGGATTACATGTCGAACATTGTATTTCGAACCGTATTGTTGATCTCTGCTAAATATATATCTGTTTGCAGTGGAGAATATATTCTGTTGCTTAACACCATTCTCTGAGACGTATGAGCTTAGAGGTTATATATTGGTAGAAATCAGTGGTACGATGTAGATTTTCGATGTGGAATGTTTGTGTTTCTAAAGTTATATATTGGAAAGCGAGGTGCTTCGTATTTGAGTACCTAGTGGCTCTTGATGATAGGTGACATACTGACCATATTTTATGCCTCATAGGATGGGGAAACGTATTGTTCTGGAATAACGAATCCATTAAAGTAAGTGTGGACCGGCCCTGAAGATCCTAAGGGCTCGACTGAGTAGGAGTCCTGAGGCATAGGCTAGATTGTCTCGAATTCAGTAAGGACGATCCGTTGCCTTGGTTCAAGACGGAAATCCAATTTCCAATACGACATTGTACAGTTTTGATTGTAAAACTAGTATGGCGACATTATTAATGGTACTTGTGTCGTCTATGATTGATACATTTATATTTGATGTTGATTTTGACACTATACACTTATAGTAATATCAAAATGATTTGTATTAAACGTACCAAGCATGTTTGGCTATTATAAAGGAAGACTCTATCCTTCGGCTTGCGTTGCACTGTATGATGGGACCTGAGTATCATAATAACTTCATTTTTCCCAAAAGCATTGCGTTGTTTTATTTTAAACTAAGATTCATGTGGAGTAAACCAGTTCCGTGTCATACGGCATGGTCCCACGATTTCCCAACTTTTAAAGTAAAGATTTAATAACTGTTTTGAGTTCTCACACCAGTCCCATGACTGACTCGGAGTTTATTGTTTCTACCTAAATTCTGTGTGCCCATATTTTCCACATGGGCAGTCAGTAGTTTTGGTTTTGTAGATATTTCTTTACATAGGATCCTGGATTACAGTTGGAGCTATATTTGGAGATCTTTGTATCCATGTATTTCATTCAGTTGTACTAGTTGATGTTTTCCGCTACCCATTGTATTTAAACATTTAAATTTCCGCTGCTTTGTATTTTAATCTCAGGCATTATTTTATTTTTCGCTGTGTAATATTTATTCATACTCTGGAATATTCTTGTACTCTAATGTAAATTGTTGTTATAGCAATGAAATGTTCTATTGTTTATGTTCTGATGAGTCGTGTTCTCAAAGCAATCCGGGCTTTCTCGTAAGGGGAATTTTGGGTCGTTTTAGTTTGATATCAAAGCTTTGGTTTACAGAGCTTGAGAACAAGACACATTAGAAACAAATGAAAGAATTCATCAGAGATAGGATTAGCAACATCTTGTAAGGGTCACTCGTGAGAGATAGGATCAGTAGTATCCTAGAATGATTACAAAGAATATTATTTATTAAAAACAAATTTAGTTTTGAAAATTATATCTTATTAAACGTATATGAGTATTTTATGTTAAGTTGATTTTTGAACTATCAGGTATTGTAACACCCCACTTCCGTTAAGGTCACTCACAAAGGGAATGCATTAACTTCGGTGTTGCATCATAAGTGTATAGAACAGATAAATTACAAAACAGACAAAATTTATACAGCGGAAAATAAATTAAACTTTACTTTTATTGATAAAACAACAACTTGGTAAAACAGCTTGTACAAAGATTGTTTTCCAACACCAAAACACCAATACCCATTACAACAAAGCATCTGTCTTGTTTAACAAAATAAAGAAGCATAAAGTGACAATGATATTCCCCAATAAAGCATGAGCCAGCCATAGCAGTGGAAAAGAGAGTCCAAAGCAAAACGTCAAAGAATCTTCAAGCTTGGAGAGAGAAACGGTCCAAACTAAGCTGAGCTATTCCCTCCCTGACTACCTGGGGTAAAAGGAAGAAAAGAGGTGAAATAAACTAGGTTAGACATAAGTCTGGTAAGTCCAGTGACTATTCAGCATGTAAACATGTAAAAGGCATCATGACATGAATAAAACTGGATACAAGACATAACCATGATAATAAGCATAGCAAGACAACAAATGATGAGCGCTAGATATGACAAGGTACACAAGATAGACATGATATGATGGTTGCGCTTCTAATTATTAGGATATTTCCTACACCGCACCGTTCGATATTACAAGTCAAGAGACGCTGAATGTGCTTCGGTTCTTTCTCTGATTTCCAATTTTCTCTGCACCACTCAACTAGCATCCTAACTAGTATCTTTGAAAGAGTGACTCGTATTCCCTACTAGTGTCCCAACTAGTATCCAGTGGAAAAATAAGATGATCCAAACCCCGCAATTGTGGTAGCCTTTAGGTGTACATCTAGTTTGAGGATCTTACCTCAATTAGCCTAATTGCCATGGATATGTTAAATGTACACTTACTACCCTGTCGATCGGCTCCCTAACTCGTATGTAATCATTACTTGTGTCATTCGGCCCCGCTTGTATGTAGATACCTGTGTTGGTCCCACCATGGGGTGTATCAATTCCTAAGGTGACAACCCGACACAAATTCAAGATGCACAGTGTATACTACTGATGCCCAGTGCCTGCTTTTCCCGCTCCGGAGCACGTGCACGCCCGTACTCCGTCGAGACCTACACTGCTGCACGACCCGCTGCTATTTTGACCGCTTATAATTAGCCCAGTAATTGTTTACGTACAAATTTTATTTGGTTTGAATTAAACACCTAAACACCCAAGATTTAAATTCCAAATTCTGGTTTGAATTAAACTTTAATTCATCTCATTTGTATATATCATTTACGTACAAATTTTATTTGGTTATAGATAACTAATCCAATTTTATAATCTTATTTGATTATCAAAATAACAATCAACACATCCATATAATATAATAATTTCAGAAATTTATTCCTTTTCTATCAAAGTAGAATTTTGGGTAAAATTATTTCATTTTCCCACTTTAAAACAATATTGTGTCAAATTTATCTATTCAAGTGTTTAGAAATTCCTATCGACTTCGTGGCGTCCCACGATTCGATCAGAATTCATAAACCACTCAACAGACTAGCCAACACAATATGAAACAGTTTTTATATCAATTAACAAATACGCGCTTTCATATATATATATATATATATATATATATATATATGCTTAACTTATTCTAGGGTATTACTTACCCTATCTCTAATGAGCACAATCCCACCAAAGCCTAGGTATTCGCTCAACCTAAGCTCTGATACGAACTGTAATGGCCCGCAAATCCGTATTATCTGAGTTGACTAATAACACCACACGTCCAACACAAATTGCACAGAAATACGAATCATTATTAGAAAGAAGTCAGAGGATGAGAAATACAAAGAAAGAAATATTAGAATAGAAGAAAACGAAGATCACAAACTCACAGCGGGACAGATAAATTATATTAGGTAACATAAACGTTGAAATACAATTCGGTAAATTTACATACATACCATCATCAGAGCACAACAGCTATTTCTGGAACAGCTATAAACACCTGTTTCCAGATACAAACACGGTACACAGAGGAATATATGATAGTTTATAGTTAACTGGTGAAGCCTCCTGCTTCAAACTCCTCCAAGTGAATCTGTAAAATCCCGACTGCTTGACTGCCCGTACAAATTTGGGCACCCAAGAGTTTAGGGAAAACAAACAAAATAAACTCTAGGTCAGTCATGGGACTGGTGTGAGTAAACTCCAACCATTTGTTTAACTTTCAAAATCCTTCGAAAGAGAGGATAATAGTAAGACCAGCCCACACATAAACATGGACGGTTTTTACCTTACTATAACCCAAAACACTTTGATACGAAAATCCAGTGATATTATAATAGTATCTAAATCAAATGTAACGACCCGGAAAATCTGAACCAATTTAAATTTTTTAAATTGGCTAAAATAATGGATTTTAAATATTTAAAATCAATGTTTTAAATAATAGCGATGAAAAGTGAGTTTGAATCGACAATTGAAAACGAATATAATTAATTCTAATTATAAACAAGGCATGAAATGGCGGGGTAGTTTCAAAATTTGAATTCAAACTTTGTCGGACTGTACCGGGTGCAAAACAAAACGGATTTGAGTGAAACCAAAAATATTTATATCTGTTAGTGAATACCTTTCTAACGAATCTGAAAAATCGAAGTTTCATAGCGGAAAGCAAAAGTTATGGCCAAATGAATTTTTCAGAAAGGTCGCTATGGAATTTATATAGCCCGTGAAATTGGCCATTTTGCAAACGACCTCGGAATTCGACGAAAACACTTTTGTTGGGTCCGAGATGTGAAGTTATTGCTAGGTTTCAAATTTCATAATTTTTGAAGCTAGTATGTGAGCGTGGCAAAGGAAAACGTGTTTTGGTCAATTATAGTTAAATTGGATCGACCAGAAAAGGGCCTTTTTGCAAACAGTCTGAGAATTCGACGAAACTAGTTTTGTTCGGACCGTATCATCAAAACATATTCGAATCAGTTTGTGACCCTGGCAAATTGAAATGCACGTTCAAATCAAATATTGAATGTTTTATATTTTAATTTGAAGGAAAACTGACTGAAACAGTCGAATGGGCCTACGAAACATATCCCATTGTGTTCGGAATGGGGGTCAAACGCTAGGGACGATAGTCGTTGGGTTTAAATTGGTGGTCGTGTCAGAAAACCCCTTTAAAACCCACCGGCCAATCATATTTTTTATAAAAAAAACACTTTCTCTCTCCCCGACGAACGACGGAAACACCCTCGAGACTTCCAAGCCCGATCGCCGCTGCCACATGCGTTTTCGCCACCCCTCAAGTTAACTTTTTTGTTCGCCTCCCTCCCCTCTTCAAATCAGACCCAACCTTGCCCTTCTTCGTGGTGTCTTCGTCGAGATCCAGGCCTCTGAAGTCAGCGCCTTCGAAGAGCCGCCGTGCCCTCCTCCCTACGTCGAAGTGGACCCCACCGGGCTGCGCACGTGCGCCCCTCGAAGCTCTACAGCATGGCGTTGGCCGATCGTCTTCTAGCTCCACGGATTTGCAGAAAATGGCTGACCTAGTTTTGAACATCCAGTGAGGTAATTGGCTGTGTATATTTTAGATCAGTTTTAACACCTTTAAACCGTTGCAAACTTTGAAAAATCATATCTTTTTCGTTTCTTGACGAAATTCGATGAAACAGGAAACATCGTGACCGTGTGGACGTCTTCTACATTTTAGAAGAGACGGCATATTTTTCTGAGCCTTCTGCTATTTTTGGTGGAGTGGAACTCAATGTGAGATTTCTAATTTATAAATGATATGGAAAACGACGATGTATAAATTATATAGTCGATGTATGAGTTATATAAGCAATGTACACCTCTTGTATAAGCGTTGTATAAGTTGTACGTTCGATGTATATGTTGTACGTGCGTTGTAAAAATTGTATATGTGTTGAAATGGAAGTGAATTGCTATATATATATATATATACACGCCCCTCGTCCACAAACCATGGACGATATTTATTGGTTGTGATTGGTGTGAAAATTGATTGATAGCGAATGGTTGATTGGAATTGTTTGTGGTTGATATTGATTGATTGTGGTTGAAAAATACCCGTTTGTGGTTGAGAAATATTTGGTTGAAACCACATAGGATTAGTTTGTGGAAATGAAATAAATATATACATGCCGCCTGCGTGCGAACTAGATGCATGATTCCCCATTGTCAAAAACCGCGAGGTTTTAAGGTAAAGCGAGGAGTCGTACTAGGGACGATCCCGGTTTTAACTACCCTGCCGTTATGCTGCCGAAATTTTGAATAATATTCATGTGTTTGAATTATTTTCATTTGTTGAAACTATATTTATTCGTTGAATAGAAAGCCTTCATGTGTTGAGTCGATATTCATTCGTTGGATAGAAATTCATGTGTTGATGGTATTCGTGTTTTAAATATAAAAATCACATTTTTATCTATATATATAAACTATAGAAAACATTCATGTGTTGAATCGATATTCATTCGTTGGATTGAAATTCATGTGTTGAATGGTATTCATATTTTGAAATAAATTGTTTTATAATAAAAATCACATTTTTATCATCTATATGAACTATATAAAATGATTTTGTTTTGAAAGAAATTGTTTTATAATAAAAATCCTATTTTTATTACCTATATGAACTATATAAAATAAGAGTGTTTTGAAATGAATTGTTTTACAATAAAAATCACATTTTTATTATATACATGAATTGTTAAATATAGTGAAGTGTTGAAATAGAAGACAGTTAGATAAAAATATCATTTTTATCAAATGTATGAAAAGAATATAGCTTTGAAATCGAAGAATCGATATATATATATATATATATAAATAGAATTGAAATATATCGAATAACGACGCTGTAGTTCGTATTTTGAAACCATGATTCAAACGATTATACCAAGAGATCCGACCATCGGATTTTCCCGAAACCGCAACCGTTGGGTCCGCTTTGGAAATATCATTCCAACGACACCAACTTTGTAAAGATCCAATGGTTGGATTGTCTGGAATGTTTAATTCAAATCTGAAGAAAAACAGCACCAGAATCGATTATATTTATATATATATAATTATATTTAATCGAATAACGACGCTGTAGTTCGTATTTTGAAATCGAAACTTCAAACGATTATACCGAGAGATCCGACCGTCGGATTTTCCTGAAACTGGAACCGTTGGACTCGTTTTGAAAAGATCTTTTCTAATGATGTAAATTTTGTGAAGATCCAACGGTTAGATTTTCAGATATGTGTAAATCAAATCTGAAGAAAAACAGCGCCACGGCCGCGTTATGGCCCGAAGCGTCGTTTTGAATAAATTGGCTATTTTAGAATAAATAAAAATAGCGATAAATCGTTATAAAATATTATAAACGATATGGATGTGAAATTTAGAAATTAACTGAAGGTTGGCTAAGTCGAATGGTTTCCTGAGAGTTGATCTGATGTTGGTTTCGGCCTTCGGGGTTAATATTTGGGAAATCGTTCTCTTACTGATTGACGGTTAGTGACTAATGAATTGAAATGATGCGTGTGTATGTTAGTGTTGCACTTGTTTATTATATACGCGAGTTGCTCAGAAAGACCGGGTTTATCCCATTCTGAATAACTGAATCGACGATAAGAAATCGAAGATGAAGACGGTGGTCGAAGACCGGAGATCTTCACCTCGTTTGGATGGTAACCGAGGTCCTGATTGGGAGGCATCCCGAAATATGGATAATGAGTGGTGATCGTGCAGACGTACGTGGTGATCGATGGGTTTGCGAGGTATTTAGTGCCTCCGGTTTCGTTCAGACCCAGAACGGACTTGCAAATGGACAGTGTGTCTGACATTGGAATTTATTCTGTGTGATTGATAGCCATCAGTTGCACGGTGTGAATTGACTGTGTGGCATGCTAAGTTGCATCGATCAGGGCTTCTGTTGAAAAGCAAAGTCTTGTGGTGATGATCAAAGCACCGCCTGCGTGGCGTAGCTTTGTGTATAACGTAAAATCGCGAGCCTCACACCCCAGTATGAACCAGAAACGGGAGAGGACATTAGGGAGGGCATGCGTTTCCTTCTAGTTAGAAGTGGCATCAGTGGTTTTACACGCCCTGACGAGTTTGACTTATGTGGTTGTTGCTGTTGCGAGGCGCCTCGGTTAGATCGGACGATACGGGTCCGATGGAGTCATTCGTTGGCTCGTTTACGCCCCAAAGAGCGGGGAAACGCATTGTTCAGACATTTTAATCCACATCGGTGGACCGGCCCTGACGATCCAAGGGTCGATGCGCTCTGACCCTGAGACATGGACTAGATTGTCTCGAAGTCAGTAAGGACTATCTTTTGCCTTGGTTCATGACGGAAATTCCATTTCCAAATACGATACCGTGCGGTTTTGATTGTATATATATATATATATATATATATATATATATATGGCGACATGATATATGGTGCCCATGCCGTCTACCATTGATATTTATGATATGAAATTGTTTTTGAAACATATAAACACTAGTTATAATATCAAATGCTTTTGTTTTATTCGTATCAAGCATATTTTGTCCATTATAAGGTAAAACTCTATCCTCCGGTTTGCGTTGCATTGTGTGTTGGGAACCGAGTCTTATAATGGCTTCATTTTTATAAAAAGCATTGCGATGTTTAAAAGAAAGATTTGTTTTTAAAGCACTCCCGTTCCACGAAAGTGGCGTGGTCCGGTGATTAGCCATATATTAAATGGGTTGAGTAGATTTCTCATACCAGTCCCATGACTGACTCGTAATTTGTTTCACTTTCAAACTGGGGTGCCCCTTTTTCTACACGGGCAGCCTTGTATTCAGGTTTAGCTGGCTCTTTCTGGATAGCTGGAGCTGAAGATGGATTCTATTATTTATCTCTTTTTATGTTTTTCAGCTCCTATTGTACATATTTTATTTGTTTCCGCTGTAGACATTTATGTATAGCTGAACTGTATTTGTACTAAGTATGATCCTGTATACGGTGTAACTCTGATGATTACGTTTATCTAGTGTATTCTATTGTACATTATCTGGTGTATTTATTAAATTCTGTTCTGCTATTGTAATAACCCGGAAATGCGAGCCAGTTTAAAATTTTTATTTTGACAATTTTAGTGAATTTTGAATATTTAAAATGAATTATTTTAAATATTATCGACGATAAATTTATTTTGAATATAATTCGAACGTATATATTTATACGCGTCGTCGTTAGAATATAAATATTTATATATAATTATAAAAGGAATTGAAAATGGCGCGGTAGTTCGATAATTCGATTTCAAACTTCAATTGAATGTACCGGGTGCAAAACAAACCGGATTTTAACGAAACCAAAAATTGTAGGATCTAATTGATAATATCTTTCCAACGAATCCGAAAAATTGAAATTTCATAGCGGGAATCAAAAGATATGTCCAGTTGAAAATTCGGAATAGTCGCTATGGAATTCAGGCCCTTAAAAATAGGAATTTTGCGAACGAACTCGGATTTCGACGAAACCACTTTTGTTGGGTCCGTGATGTCAAATTATTGCTAGATTCCAAATTTCATAATTTTTCGAATCAATATGTGAGCGTGGCAAAGGAAAACGCGTTTGACCGGTTTTAGTTGATTTTAATCGACTGGAAAATGGCCATTTTCCAACGATCTCGGAATTCGACGAAACTAGTTTTATTAGGACCGTATCGTCAATACGAAGCTAGAAAATATTTTTCGGGAATTTTTCGAGTTAGTATGTGACCCCGGTAAATTGAAATGCGCGTTCAAATTCAATATACAGAGTTATATGTTGATTTTGACGAAAACTGATCGAAACGATCGAATCAGCTTATGGTACATATCCCAATGTGTTTGGAATGGGGGTAATACGCTATGGACGACAGGCGGTGGGCCTCGTTTAGAGGTCGTATATAAAAAGTCAACTTTCTGAAGAAAAATAAAATAATTAAATAAATAGATTATAATATAAAATTTCCCCTTCCTCTCTTTAACCCCTCCAGGCCCCCCGATTCATAATCGAAACCAAAATAAAAAAAAGGAAGAGAAAGACGGGGGGGAAACCCCCCCCCCCCCCCGATTGACCGCCGATGCCTCACGCCCCCCTTCCTCCTGCAATCGAGCACCGCGATGAACCCCCCTTCCTCGATCGACGCGTTGAAGCCCCCCTCTCTGCCTCGACCGACGCAAGCTACCCGCACCCCCCCCCCCCCGCTGACCACCACCCCCTTCTAACAAAAGCCACCTCAGCGCAGCAAGCACCCCCTCCCTACAATAGTAAATGTGAGTCTTTAATTTATTTTGTTTTGTTTAATAAGTTTTTTTTTATATATAAAGATCTTGTTTTTATGTAGAGTATACGATATTAAAGCTAAGATTTTTAGGTAGAAGACATAGAGTGAATAAAACTATGTTTTTTTTATATAATATATGATTTTGAAAACTGAAATTATAGGATTTTTGAATTAGAAAGTTAGAATTTTCATAAAGGAAATGTTTGAATTTTTAATAATAGAAAGGTCGAATTTTTAACAATGGAAAAACAATATTTTTCATATTGAAAAGGCGAAATCTTTATTTTAGAAAAGGCGAAATCTTTATTTTAGAAAAGGCGATATTTTTCATATTGAATAGCGAAGTAAAAATTCGATTTTTATATATTGAATAGCGAAGTAAAAATTCGATTTTTATACATTGAATAGCAAAGTAAAAATTCGATTTTCATATATTGAATAGCAAAGTGAAAATTCGATTTTTATATATTGAATAGCAAAGTAAAAATTCGATTTTTATATATTGAATAGCAAAGTAAAAATTCGATTTTTATATATTGAATAGCGAAGTAAAAAATTCGATTTTTATGTATTGAATAGCGAAGTAAAAAATTCGATTTTTATATATTGAATAGCGAAGTAAAAAATTTGATTTTTATATATTGAATAGCGAAGTAAAAAATTCGATTTTTATATATTGAATAGCAAAGTAAAAATTCGATTTTTATATATTGAATAGCAAAGTAAAAATTCAATTTTTATATATTGAATAGCGAAGTAAAAATGTGATTTTTATATATGTAGTGAATGCGGGCAACGAAAGTGACAAAGGGGAGAGAACGACCAAGATTTCTACATTAGAAGTGTCGTGGGGTTGGATTAGCTTTGGTGAGAATTTCTCACTCTTCAATTTCTTTATACAGTTATATATATATATATATATATACTAGGATGCAGACGGTGTTTAGTAGCACCCGACACAATCGTCCACAGACCATGGACTTGTTTGTTTGGCTGTGTAGTTGGTTAGATTATTTGGTTTGAATTGAATTGTTTGGTGAAATGAAATTGATTTGATTGATGTGTGAATGGCGTGGGCCTTCACTAGACCGAGGATAAGGCTAGGCCTTGTCCCGTTTCTAGTATCGTGCCGTTATGCCGCCGAAATTTTCCAAAATAAATTAGGAAAATAAAAATATCATTTTATTGAATAAATGAACCGAATAGGATATTCATAGGTTGAATAAAATAATTTGATCGTTAAAAATATAATTTTTAACGTGAAAGTTAATAAACAAATATTTATAAACAAATCAGCCGATTTGTTTATATACACTGATTTGACTGATATTGATTGGGTCGATAAATTTTACACATCGCCCAACTGCACAAATAAAATATGTGTTTGTTGATTTGAAACCCCACACGGGTGTTGGGATGAAATTTGAAGTTCACTCATCCTGATTGATTAAATATGTCAATCGATTGATTGACATGCTGTTATAAGCGTTAGATATCTATATTTGATGCTTATACAGTGTAGTGCACTTTGGATGATGGTTGATTATTTATCGTTGCTATTAAATACATGTGTTGTATGGAATCCATATAGTTAACGCTATATGGTAATTGATTGGGCCTCATTCCAATTTAGAAAATAAAGAATATTATAAAATAAAGGTTCATGTGTTGACTGAACTCATCCGTTGAAATTAGTCATGTGTTGAATGAAATATTTTAACAATAAAATTTACATCTTTATCATATATAAGATTAGAAACTAACTAGAAAATAGATAAGATGAGTGGTCTCCTGGATATTGATCTGATGTTGGTTTCGGCCTTCGGGGTTAATATTCAGGGAATCGTTCTCTTACTAATTTACGGTTGGAGTCTGATTTAATATCAAACGATAGTTACCTTAATTTTCATAAAATATATTAAATAACAAAAATAGTCACACGTGGACAGTACTCATTCGTTGAGATTAGTCATGTGTTGACAAGAATAAATATTCATTTGTTGAATAGAATAACGGAATTATTGAAATATACAAAGCCGTGTTGAACTGAATAGAAAACCAATTTGAATTGAATCGAATAGAAAACGAATTTGAATTGAATCGAATAGAAAACGAAATTCGAATTGAACTGAATAGAAAACCAATTTGAATTGAATTGAAAACCAATTCGAATCGAATTGAAAACGAATTCGAATTGAATTGAAAACGAATTGAAATGAATTCAAATTGAATTGAAATTTGAATTGAATAGAAATGAATTTAAAAAACGAATTTATAAGGAAAAATTCAATTTTGATTTGAAATGAAATGGAAGTTGAAATTGTTTTTGAAACGAATTTAAAACGATTTATAAAATTCGTTTTAAATAGAAATCGACGAAATATATATTATATTATATATATATATATAATATAATTGCCTGAATTGAATGCGCCGCGCCGCGGCAGTTCGTGAATTTCGACCAATTATTTCAAACGGACATTACGGGAGATCCGACCGTCAGATTCTCCTAAAACTAGAACCGTTGGGTTCGTATCGAAAAGAGCTTTCTAACGAATATTAGAAATTTGAAATCTAACGGTTGGATTTGGAGATACGTCCAAATCAAATTCGAAAAAGGTCGTTGTAAGTGCAGTTCGATGGCCGTTGATGGAAATCGACTGTACGGGCCTTGATAAAATTATTAAAAATAGTAATAATTAGTGTAAAATCATAAGAAATGATTTGGGAAAAACTGGGATGAAAAACTCCATATTTGAAAAGATAAAAATAGATTTTTATCGAAATGAACTAGTTTTGAACTGAAATTAAAACCCATTTATTTTTAAACAAATAAACTGGATTTGAAATGGGTTAAAATAGAATTGATTTGGGTTTATCGTGAATTGTGTTTTAAATGACACTTTAACCCAGAAAAAAGAAGTTTTAATGAATCTGCAATTAGATTGAAATATGAATTGATAATCTAAATTATCAAATTTGGAAATGAGCGAGAATGGAGTATCACCAGTTTTGCTCCAAAGCAATAGTTAAATCTTTAATTAGATTTGAACGTGAAATGGTAATTAATTTTACCGATAACACCACGGTGTTAGATATGGAGTATTACCAGTTTTGCTTCATGGGATGAATAGGTTGGGATTGGGAAATAAAATAAATAATTACTTCGGTGTGGTTCGCTAATCTCGACTAGTTTAGAAAACCATAATTTGGTTTGAAATGACATCCAAAGGAAGATTAAAGGATAAATTTTAAAGAATTTATCTTGGAAAAAATTAATGGGAACCTTTCCCCTAGGAATGTGATTTTGGGAATAAAAGAATATTCTGGATTGGAATGAGGCGTTCGTTGTGTTTGTGCAACATTTGTTTTTAATATACGCGGGTTGTTCGGAAAGGCCGGGTTTATACCCATTCTGAATAACCGATTCGGCGATATGTCGAAGATGAAGACGGTGGTCGAAGACCGGAAGTCTTCACATCGTTTGGGGGATTACTGATGATCTCGATTGGGCTGTACACCCAAGATGAGGCAAACACTTGGTGATCGTCCAGACGTACTTGGAGATGGATGGATATGCGAGGAAAGTGCATCCGGTTTCGTTCAGACCCAGAACGAACTTGTAAATGGATTCTGTGTCTGACATTGGATTTTATTCTGTGTTGATTGATTTCTGTTAAACATATATCTGTTTGGCGGCGGAGAATTTATTCTCTTGCTTAACGCCCTTCTCTGAGACGTACGAGCTTAGAGGTTATATATCGATAGATATCAATCGCATGGCCTGAATTGCCTGTATGGCACACTGAGTTGCATGGATCAAGGCTTCTGTTGAAAAGCAAAGTCTTGTGGTTGATGATCAAAGCACGACCTTTGTGGCGTAGCTTTGTGTATAGCGTGGATTCGCGAGCCTCACACCTCGGTATGAGTCAGAAACGGGATACGGACCGCTTGGAGAGCACAA
Source organism: Allium sativum (assembly GCA_030737875.1). NCBI lineage: Eukaryota > Viridiplantae > Streptophyta > Magnoliopsida > Asparagales > Amaryllidaceae > Allium > Allium sativum. Next base: position 245,840,485 of record CM060923.1, read on the forward strand.
CGTTTCTTTCTAGCTTTGGTGGTGTCAGTGACTTACCAGCCCTGACATTTACATACTTTTCACCTTTGTGGTTGTTGGAATGAGGTGCCTCGATTATAGGTCTGTAAGGACCGGGAAACGTGTGTTCAGGCATAACCAATCCTCTAACGTAAGTGAGGACCGATCCAGCCGAATCCAGGATTGCCCAGTGTGTAGTCCTGAGACATTTGCTAGAGTGTCTCGAACGCGGAGAGGAGCTTGCCCCTTGCCTCGACTCATGACGGAAATCCAATTTCCAATACGTGTATTGCGGTTTTAATTGTAGAACTAGTATGGCGACATGATATATGGTACCCATGCCGTCTATGATTTATATTTATGATTCAAATTGTTTTGACACTATACACTTATTATAGTATCAAATGATTTTTTTTAAACGTACCAAGCATGTTTGGCTATTATAAGGGAAAACCCTATCCTCTGGCTTGCGTTGCATTGTGTGATGGGACCTGGGTCTTATAATAGCTTCATTTTTCGAAAAAGCATTGCGTTGTTTATTCTATGCACTAGTATTCTTGGGAGGAAACCCGTTCCGTGTTATACGGCGTGGTCCCTTGAATTACTCTCTTTTAAAGTAAAGTTTAAATAATTGTTTTAGTTCTCACACCAGTCACATAACTGACCTGGAGTTTATTGTTTTAACCTAAACTCTGGGTGCCCCTATTTTCCGCACGGGCAGCTAGTAGTTTTGTTTTTGCAGATTTATATTCACAGGATCCTGGTTTACAGCTGGAATGATATCTGGAAAGCTCTGTATCCGTATATCACCTTCAGTTGTGCTTTGTATTATTTTTCCGCTGCTATGTAATTTATTGTAATCTCTGATATTTGTCGAATGTAATTTATTCATTTATACTCTGTATATTCTTGTATTCTGATGGAATTGTTATAATAGCAATGAAATATTCTTCCGTCTGCGTTCTGATTGGTCATGTTCTCAAAATGATCAGGGGTTTCGAACGGTCTAGATCGGTTTAACGACTGATTCAGATCGAGCAGGATTCCAGGCCGTCACATTTGGTATCAGAGCTTTGGTTTACAGAGCTCGAGAACAAGATACATTAGAACCATACGAAAGAATTCATCAGATATTGGATTAGTAATATCCAATTAGAATGACTCGTTAGAGATAGGATCAGTAGTATCCTAGAACGAGTGTGAAGAGTATATTTTTCAAATGGAAACAATTTTGTTTTGAAATTTAAACCATTTTAAACGTATTTGATTATTTATTTATTTTGAATTTGGAAAATCTAGTATATAAAGGTTTTGCATATACGCGTCATGAACGTATATTCGAAGTTTTAATATATTAAATAGATATAGAGTCACACTCTAGTTGCCCGGACATGGTCCTGATGATGAAGTATACCATCACCAGTATTTATTTTCGAGTGACGAAGGTGTGATATCTATATATTTCCATTAGACTAGTGTGAGAACCAAAACTTATATAGCTAGATTTATTTGTTGTGATTTGGCATCAAAAATGTGATTTTTGTATATATATAAAAAATTATGAATTTGAAACGTTAATCCACTAATTGATTGATGTTTGTTTTGTTTGATTATTGTTTGCCTAATTGAATTTTGAACCATTATGCCTAATTGTATCAAATGTTGAATTGTATTGGAAATTAGTCGCATTTGTGTAATAACCCGCAAAATCTGGGCCAGTTTAAAATTTTTATTTTGGCGATTTTAGCGAATTTTGAATATTTAAAATAGGTTATTTTAAATAATATCGACGAGAAATTTATTTTGAATATAATAGAACGTATATATTATATACGTCGTCGTTAGAATATAATAATTATATATAATTATAAATAGAATTGAAAATGGCGCGGTAGTTCGATTATTCGATTTCAAACTTCAATTGGATGTACCGGGTGCAAAACAATCCGGATTTTAGTGAAACCAAAAATAATGGAATCTAATTGATGATATGTTTCCAACGAATCCGAAAAATCAAGATTTCATAGCGGGGATCAAAAGATATGTCCAGTTGAAAATTCTGAATAGTCGCTATGGAATTCAGGTCCTTAAAAATAGACATTTTGCAAATGACCTCGGATCTCGACGAAACCAGTTTTGTTGGGTCCGTGATGTCGAATTATTGCTAGATTCCAAATTTCATAATTTTTCAAATCAATATGTGAGCGTGGCAAAGGAAAACGTGTTTGACCATTTCAGTTGATTTTAATCGACTGGAAATTGGCCATTTTTCCAACGGTCTCAGAATTCGATGAAACTAGTTTTGTTAGGACCGTATCGTCAATACAAAGCTAGAAAATATTTTTCTGGAATTTTTAAAGTTAATATGTGATCTCGGCAATTTGAAATGTACGTTTAAAATTCAATATAGTGATTTAAATGTAAATTTAACGGAAACTGATTCAAACGATCGAATCAGCCTACAATACATATCCCATTGTGTTCGGAATGGGGGTAAAACGCTATGGACGACAGGCGGTGGGCCTCGTTTAGAGGTCGTATGTGAAAGTCAACTTTTTGAAAAATAAAATAATTAAATTAATAAAAAAATTAAACTTCCCCCTTTAACCCGCTGCCCCCCCCCCTTCTCGTTTACATTCAACAGAAAATAAAAAAATAAAAAAATAAAAAGAAAAAGGGCGGAGGAGCTCGTCGCTCCTCCGATGGAGCCGCCACCGCGCCATGGGCGGCGCCGCTAGCACCAAGCCCCCCCCCCCGCTCTTCCCCTCGATCGACGTGGCGCCCCCCTCTGCCAAAACCGCGGAACCCCCAAATCGACGAAGACATCGCCCCCCCTCTCGTCTTCTACCTTCCTATCCTCCGCCTCCTTTCTTCCTCTTCCTCCTCCCCTTCCCTTCGCTTGCGACGCCCGACCCCCTGTGGCCCCCACGACCGACGCCAGGCACCGCAGCCCCCTCCTGAACTCGAGCGCACCTTCCCCCCCCTTATCGAATACTGTAAGTTTTCCATTTGTATTTTTGTTTTTATTTATTTACTTTATTTACTTTATAATTTACTTTTCAGATTAGGGTTTTTAAAAGTAAATTAGAAAAGATTTGATTTTTAAATAAAGAGAAAGATTGAATTTTTACTAATGAAAAGATAAGGATTTTATTTAGGAAAGGTCGGATTTTTATTAATGAAAGTTTCAATTTTTATTTATAAGGAAGAGAAGATTTTTATTTTTAAAATTCGGTTTTTAATTTATTTAAAAGGTTAAAGATATGATTTTTATATTTTTAAAGAATTAAAAATATGATCTTTATATTTTTAAAGTATTAAAAATATAGTCTTTACTATATAGATGATGTAAAAATATGATTTTCGTTTATGTAGAGAATTAGAAATATAATTTTTACATGATAGCAATATTAAAAATAGCATCTTTATATGTGTAGAAAAATAAAAATGTGATTTTTATAATGATGTATATGAAAAGTTCAATCTTTATATTTGAAAAGCTAAAATCTTTTTATGAAAAAAGGCGAGATCTTTATATAGAAAATAGAGAAGTAAAAATTAGATTTTTATATATTGAATAGCATAGTAAAAATTCGATTTTTAAATATATGAAGTGATTATAAAAATATGATTTCTAAATTGAAAATGAATAAATAAAAATGTGATTTTTATTTTAAAGACATCAAAATATAAAAATGTGTGATTTTTATATATGTAGTGACTACGGGCAACGAAGATGATAAAAAGGCGAGAATGAAGAAGATTTCTATCAAAGAAGAGTCAAGGTGTTTGGATAGCTATTGGTGAGAACTTCTCACTCTAAACTTCTTTTTCTAGTTATATATATATATACTAGGATGCAGACGGTGCTTAGTAGTACCCGACACAATCGTCCACAGACCATGGACTTGTTTGTTTGGTTGCATAGATTAGTTAGGTGATTTGATTTGAAATTGAATTGTTTGATGAATTGAATGGATTTGATTGATGTGTGAATGGCGTGGGCCTTCACTAGACCGGGGATAAGGCTAGGCCTTGTTCCGTTTCTAGTATCGTGCCGTTATGCCGCCGAAATTTCCCAAAATATGTTAGAAAAATAAAAATATCATTTTTATTGTGTAAATGAACTGAATAGAAATTCATGTGTTGAAATAGATTATTTTATCGTTAAAAATATAATTTTTAACGTGAAAGTGAATAAATAAAATATTCATTTACAAACCGGACGGTTTGTTTATGTACACTGATTTGACCGATATTTATTGGGATGATAAATTTTACACATCGCCCAGCTGCACAAATAAAATCTGTGTTTGATTGTTTGAAACCCCACACGGGTGTTGGGATGAATTTGAAGTTCACTCGTCCTGATTAATTAAATATGTCGATCGATTGATTGACAGGCTGTTATAAGCGTAAGATATCTATATTTGATGCTTATACAGTGTAGTGCACTTTGGTTGATGGTTGATTATTTTTCAATGCTATTATATACATGTGTTGTATGGAATCCATATAATTAACATTATATGGTGATTGATTGGGCCTCATTCCAATCGGGAAAATAAGGAATATTATAAAAGAAAATTCATGTGTTGAATATAAAAATAGTCATGTGTTGACGATGTTCATGTGTTGAGTGAAATATTTTAAGAATAAAATTCACATCTTTATCATATTTACAATTAGAACTACTTCCCAGTAGAAGTCTAATTAAAATCAAACGATAGATACCATAGTTTTATAAAATATTTTACATAACAAAAATAGTGATGTGTTGACAGTACTCATGTGTTGAGATTAGTCAGGTGTTGGAAGAAATATAGATTCATGTGTTGAATGGAGTAAATATTCATTTGTTGAATAGAATAACGGATTTATTGAAATATATAAAGCCGTGTTGATTAGAGTTGCGCTATTTTGACGTGAACGATATTTATATCGACTATATTCGTTTTTATAATGAATATAGAAAAGAAGTGATTTCAAAATATAACGTTTTGAAAATATTATCATTTATATAGTAATGATATAAAATATTCAGTTTTGATTAGAAATTGAAATAGTGTTAAAATGGTTTTGAAACGAAGTTAAAACGATTTATAAAATACGTTTTAAAAGGAAATTGACGAAATATATATAATATATAATATATATTATATATATAATGGCCTGAATAGAACGCGCCGCTCCGCGGCAGTTCGTAAATTTCGACCATTGACTTCGAATTGACGTTGCGGGAGATCCGACCGTCGGATTCTCCTAAAACCGGAACCGTTGGGTTCGTATCGAAAAGAGCTTTCCAATGAATATTAGAAATTTGAAATCTAACGGTTGGATTTGGAATTATGTCCAAATCAAATTTGAAAAAGGTCGATGTAAGTGCAGTTCGATGGCCGTTGTTGAAAATCGACTGTACGGGCCTTGATAAAATTATTAAAAATATTAATAATTTGTGTAAAATCATAATATGTGAATTGGAAAGAACTGGGATGAAGAATTCCACATTTGAAATGATAAAAATAGATTTTTGTCAAAATGAACTAGTTTTGAACTAGAATTAAAATCAATTTATTTGTGAAATGAATAAATTGAATTTGAAAGTGATTTTAAAAATAATCAATATTCCCAATACGTGGATGGGACTAGAGTTGAATCGAAATTATCTTCGGAATATTTCGATGTTGGATTTCGTGACTATCAAATATTGTTATGGGGATTTGAAAGATATATTCATATCGTTATTTCCAATACGATATTTGTTGGTTTCAGAATTTGATATTGAATATAAGCCGATATATTTTCTATTCAGAGCCTTGTATTTAATATCAAATGTGATTTGGGTTTATCGTGAATCGTGTTTTAGATGACATTGGTTCTTTAACCCAGTTAAAGACAGGATATTGATTTTTGAAAAAGATTAAAGCTAAGTGGAGTTTTAATGAATCTTTAATTAGATTGAAAAGTGAATTGATAATTTAAATTATCAAATCTGAAAGGTGATCGAGAATGGAGTACCACCAGTTTTGCTCCAAAGCGATAGTTAAATCTGTAATTAGATTTGAACGTGAAATGGTAATTAATTTTACCGATAACACCGTGGTGTTAGTTGTGGAGTGTTATCAGTTTTCTCCATGGGATATATAGGTTGGGATTGGGAAATAAAATAAATAATTACTTCGGTGTGGTTCGCTAATCCCGACTAGTTTGGAAAACCATAATACGGTTTGAAATGATATCCAAAGGAAGATTAAAGAATAAATTTAGAAGAATTTATCTTGGATAAAATTAATGGGAACATTTCCCTAAGAATGTGATTTTGTGAATAAAAGAATATTCTGAATTGGAATGAGGCGTTTGTTGTGTTTGTGTAACATTCGTTTATTATATACGTGGGTTATTCAGAAAGGCCGGGTTTATACCCATTCTGAATAACCGATTCGACGAGATGTCGAAGATGAAGATGGTGGTTGAAGACCGGAAGTCTTCACATCGTTTGGGTGATTACTGATGATCTTGATTGGGCTGTACACCCAAGATGAGGGAAACAGTTGGTGATCGTCCAGACGTACTTGGAGATCGATGGATATGCGAGGAAAGTGCCTCCGGTTTCGTTCAGACCCAGAACGAACTTGTAAATGGATTGTGTGTCTGACATTGGATTTTATTCTATGTTGATTGATCTCTATTAAATATACATCTGTTTGGCGGCGGAGAATTTATTCTCTTGCTTAACGCCCTTCTCTGAGACGTACGAGCTCAGAGGTTGTATATCGATGGACATCAGTCGCATGGAATGAATTGCCAGTGTGGCATGCGTAAGTGGCAGTTGATCAAGGCTTCTGTTGAAAAGCAAAGTCTTGTGGTGGATGATCAAAGCACGGCCTGTGTGGCGTAGCTTTGTGTATAACGTGAATTCGCGAGCCTCACACCTCGGTATGAGTCAAAAACGAGATACGGACCCAAGGAGTGCACGACGTTTCTTTCTAGCTAGGGTGGTGTCAGTGACCTACCAGCCCTGATATTTATATACTTTTCACCTGTGTGGTTGTTGGATACGAGGCGCCTCGGATATAGGTCTGTAAGGACCGGGAAACGTGTGTTCAGGAATAACTAATCCTCAAAAGTAAGAGAGGACCGGCCTTGGAGGTTCCAAAGGATCATAGTGGGGTCCTGAGGCATTTGCTAGAGTGTCTCGAACGCGGAGAGGAGCTTGCCCCTTGCCTCGACTCATGACGGAATCCAATTTCCAATACGTGATATTGCGGTTTTAATTGTTGAACTAGTATGGCGACATGATATATTGAGACGACCCGATTTCCCGTTCTTACGGAAACAAGGTTATCTTTGGAATATAACACAGAAACATATAATAGCAGAACAGAATTAAATAAATACACCAGAATGAACAACAATATATACTGGATAAAAGTAATTATCAGAGTTACACAGTATACAGGATCTTACTTAGTACAAATACAGTTCAGCTATACATAAATGTCTACAGCGGAAATAAACAAAATATGTACAATAGGAGCTGAACAGCATAAAAAGAAATAAATGATAGAATCCATCTTCAGCTCCAGCTATCCAGAAAGAACCAGCTAAACCTGAATACAAGGCTGCCCGTGTAGGAAAAGGGGCACCCGAGTTTGAGAGTGAAACAAACTACGAGTCAGTCATGGGACTGGTATGAGAAATCCACTCAACACATATATAATTGGCTAATCACAGGACCACGCCACTTTCGTGGAACGGGTTTACTCCATTGGATTGCCAGTGCTTTAAAACAGATCTTTCTTTTAAAAACATCGCTATGCTTTTTTTTTTATAAAATGTAGCCGTTATAAGACTCAGTTCCCATCACACAATGCAACGCAAACCGGAGGATAGAGTTTTTACCTTATAACGGCCAAAATATGCTTGATACGAATAAAACAAAGGCATTTGATACTATTACTAGTGTTTATATGTTTTGAAAACTTATTTCAAATCATAACTATCAATCATAGACGGCATGGGTACCATATATCATGTCGCCATATATATATACAATCAAAACCGCACGATCACGTATTTGGAAATTGGATTTCCGTCATGAACCAAGGCAAAAGATAGTCCTTACCGAATTCGAGACGCTCTAGCCCGTGTCTCAGGCAAGCGCGCAGGCAAGCCTTGGAGCGACAGGGCCGGTCCACCGATGTGGATTATTATACCTGAACAATACGTTTCCCCGCCCTTTGGGGCGTCAACGAGCCAACGAATGACTCCATCGGACCCGGATCGTCCGATCAAACCGAGGCGCCTCGCAACAGCAACAACCACATAGGTGAAAAGTATATAAATGTCAGGGCTGGTAGGTCACTGACACCACCCTAGCTAGAAAGAAACGCATGCCCTCCCTGAGGTCCTTCTCCCGTTTTAGGTTCATACCGGGATGTGAGGCTCGCGAATTCACGTTATACACAAAGCTACGCCACACAGGCGGTGCTTTGATCATCACCACAAGACTTTGCTTTTCAACAGAAGCCCTGATCACTGCATCTTAGCATGCCACACAGGCAATTCACACCGTGCAACTGATGGCTATCAATCACACAGAACAAATTCCAATGTCGGACACACAGTCCATTTACAAGTCCGTTCTGGGTCTGAACGAAACCGGAGGCACTAAATACCTCGCAAACCCTTCGATCAACACGTACGTCTGAACGATCACCACTCATTATCCATATTTCGGGATGCCTCCCAATCAGGACCTCGGTTACCATCCAAACGAGGTGAAGATCTCCGGTCTTCGACCATCGTCTTCATCTTCGAATTTCAATCGTCGGTCGATTATTCGAAATGAGAATTAACTCGGCCTTTTCAAATAATTCACGTATATTTAGAATTTCAAATCGATTTATTTCAATGGTTAAATTATTCGACAACACCAATTGTGTTCTTTAATATAGTTTTCACACCAAACACATTCAACCATCAAACATCACATAAATCAAGCAAATTCAGTTTATTTCCATTCCATATCGCTTACGATATTTTATAACTATTTATCGCTATTTTTATTTATTTTTAAATAGCCATTTTATTCAAAACGACGCTTCGGGCCATAAGGCGGCCGTGGCGCTGTTTTTCTTCAGATTTGATTTACACATATCTAAAAATCTAACCGTTGGATCTTTACATAATTTACATCATTAGAAAGGTCTTTTCAAAACGAATCCAACGGTTCCAGTTTCGGGAAAATCCGACGGTCGGATCTCCCGGTACAATCGTTTGAATTTTCGATTTCAAAATACGAACTGCAGCGTCGTTATTCGATTAAATATAATTTTATTTATATATATAAATAAATATAATCGTTTCTGGCGCTGTTTTTCTTCAGATTTGAATTAAACATTCCAGACAATCCAACCGTTGGATTTTTACAAGGTTGGTGCCGTTGGAAAGATTATTCCAAGGCGAACCCGACGGTTGAGGTTTCGGGAAAATCCAATGGTCGGATTTCCCGTACTAGTCGTTTGAAATCACGGTTTCGAAATACGAACTGCACGGCTTCGTTTCGTTTTAATTTTATTTATATTTATATAGTTATATAAATATAGTTCATTCAACGATTTCTATATCGTTTTTACTTCAAATATTTTTCTAACACCTTAAATTTTGGAAAAATTTCGCCATAACCTCCCCTGCACCGGGAGCGTCGGGAAATCGCAAATAGCGTCCCGGTCCTTCTAATCTCAAAAAGAAAAAGAAAAAGCCAAGCGGCTAGCCAATCAGGCTCAAAATCATCACCCAAACAAATCAGTAAATGTGTACCTATTTGTCGGGCACAAAATTTTATTCCTCTTCTCTAGCCCCTTTGCTATAACCTGTTCAATGAATATGCATGTACATATATATACAGTTCATATCATTTTTTTTCATTTTCTATTCAACTTCATACTTGATTTCTATTTGGTTTAAAAACTCCATTCATTCTAATGTTACATAAGTAGGTGCAAATCATTTCATTAGCTAATTAATGAATATTTCAACTCATCTATGTTTATTTTGAACAAGTGGCTATTTTTAACACTTCGCATTTTAACGATTTATGCATACAATAAAAATGTGATTTTTATTGTAAAATAATTCATTTCAAAACACTATTTTTCTATATAGTTCATATAGTCTATAAAAGGTGATTTTTATTATCAAACAATTTATTTCAAAATATGAATACCATTCAACACATGAATTTCTAAACAACGAATGAATATCAATTCAACACATGAATGTTTCTATAGTTTTTATATATCGATAAAAATGTGATTTTTATTATCGAACTATTTATTTCAAAATATGAATACCATTCAACACATGAATTTCTAAACAACGAATGAATATCAATTCAACACATGAATGTTTCTATAGTTTTTATATATCGATAAAAATGTGATTTTTATTATCGAACTATTTATTTCAAAATATGAATACCATTCAACACATGAATTTCTAAACAACGAATGAATATCAATTCAACACATGAATGTTTTCTATACAATGAATAAATATAGTTTAAGCATATGAAAATAATTCAAACACACAAATATTATTCAAAATTTCGGCAGCATAACGGCAGGGTAGTTACACCGGCACCGTCCCTAGTACGGCTCCTCGCTCTACCTTAAAACCTCGCGGTTTTTGACAATGGGAAACATGCATCTAGTTCGCACGCAGGCGGCATGTATATATTTATTTCATTTCCACAAACTAATCCTATGTGGTTTCAACCAAATATTTCTCAACCGCAAATGGGTATTTTTCAAACACAATCAATCCAATATCAATCACAAACAATCCCAAACAATCATTCAATTTTCACCACAATTTCAGCCAATAAATATCGTCCATGGTTTGTGGACGAGGGGGCGTATATATATATATATATATATATATATTTATATATAGCAATTTATATATAGCTATTCACATTCAATTTCAACACATATATATATAATTTTTAAATCAGAAATCTCACCAATAGCTATCCAACTGCACGATACTTCTTAATAGAAATCTTCGCCTATTTGTCGCTTTCACCCGTATTCTCTACATATGTAAAAATAGAATTTTTACTATGCTATTCAATATATAAAAAATCGAATTTCTACTTCGACTTTCACATATAAAAATATGATTTTTATTTTTGCTTTCAACCCATAAAAATATGATTTTTATTTTTGCTTTCAACCTATAAAAATATGATTTTTATTTTTGCTTTCAACCTATAAAAATATGATTTTTATTTTTGCTTTCAACCTATAAAAATATGATTTTTATTTTTGCTTTCAACCTATAAAAATATGATTTTTATTTTTGCTTTCAACCTATAAAAATATGATTTTTATTTTTGCTTTCAACCTATAAAAATATGATTTTTATTTTTGCTTTCAACCTATAAAAATATGATTTTTAGTTTCTGCTTTCAACCTATAAAAATATGATTTTTATTTTTTTTTTAAAAAAACAGTTTTATTAATCTTTTAAAAATTCAGTTCTTTAAAATCTTTTTAAAAAAACAGTTTTACTTTCTTTTTAAAAATCCAGTTTTACTTTTAAAATGAAATCCAGTTTTTACTGCTTTTAAAAATTCAGTTTTTAAACCTTTAATAAAAACAAAATCAGTTTTAATTTTTATTAAAAAATCTGTTTTAATCTTTTTTAAAAAATCTGTTTTAATACTTTTATAAAAAAATTCAGTTTTAAAATCTTTTTAAAAATTCAGTTTTCACTTTTAAAACAATTCAGTTTTCACTTTTAAAACAATTCAGTTTTCACTTTTAAAACAATATCAGTTTTCACTTTTAAAACAATATCAGTTTTTTTTTCCACTGTTGAAAAATCGAATTTTTTTTTTTTTTTTTTTTTATTAAAAATGAAATCAAACAAATCACGTACCTGCGAGAGGGGGGGGTGGCGACTCGCCTTCGTCGGCGGCAAGGCGGCAAGGCGGCGCTTCTGGAGGGGGGGGGTCTTCGCAGTACGAGGGAGAGGGGGGGGGGTACGGTGAGGGCAGCGGCTTCGCTTCGGGGGGGGGGGGGGGGAGGAGATCGGAGGGCGGTGGCTCTTCGTCGGCGCTCGAGGGATCGGGGGGGCGGCGATGGCGATTCGATTTAGGTTTTGTTTTTTTTTTTTTTCTCACTGAAAATAAAAGGGAACGGGGGGGGGGCCAGTCAGAAGATAAGGGGAGGGAGGGAATTTTAAAATATTATATTTTTTTTTTTTTTTTTATTTAATTATTCAAAAAGTTGACTTTTACTTACGACCTCGAAACGAGGCCCACCGCCTGTCGTCCATAGCGTTTTACCCCCATTCCGAACACAATGGGATATGTATCGCAAGCTGATTTGATCGTTACAGTCAGTTTCCTTTTGAATTTACATTTAAATCATTATATTGAATTTTAAACGTACATTTCAAATTACCGGGGTCACATACTAACTAGAAAAATTCCAGAAAAATATTTTCTAGCTTCGTATTGACGATACGGTCCTAACAAAACTAGTTTCGTCGAATTCTGAGACCGTTTGAAAAATGGCCAATTTCCTGTCGATTAAATTCAACAGAAACTGGTCAAACGCGTTTTCTTTTGCCACGCTCACATATTGATTCGAAAAATTATGAAATTTGAAACCTAGCAATCACTTGACACCGCGGACCCAACAAAAGTGGTTTCGTCGAAATCCGAGGTCATCTGCAAAATGTCCATTTTTAAGGGCCTGAATTCCATAGCGACTATTCAGAATTTTCGACTGGACATATCTTTTGATTCCCGCTATCAAATTTCGATTGGTCGGATTCGTTAGAAAGATATTATCAATTAGATACTAATGTTTTTAGTCTCACTAAGACCCGGATTGTTTTGCACCCGGTATATTCAATTGAAGTTTGAAATCAAATTATCGAACTACCGCGCCATTTTCAATTCTATATATAATTATATTTAATTATATTGGTTTTCAAATGTCGATTCAACTCAGTTTTCATCGCCATTACTTAAAATATTTATTTTAAATATTTAAAATCCATTATTTTAGCCAATTTAAAATTTTTAAATTGGTTCAGATTTTCTGGGTCGTTACAATCTTCCCCACTTAAAACTTTTCGTCCCCGAAAAGGAATAAAGTCGAAAGTGGTCTGATAAATCTACAACCCCACAATACAACAACCAATTTGTTTCTAATATTCAGAGTATAGAATAAACAATGCACATCCATGGGAAGAAAATAGCAACAGATTAGAGAATCAAATGGTAATGCGAAGTATGGTAAATGTACCTTGCACCAGAGTCAATCAGAGATATCTACTCGGCATCTAGGATAAGCTTTCTGAATGCTCTCCTCTGTTTCCCAAGTACAATCTCGCGGATCTCCACTCCATTGCACCTTGACTAAGTGAACCTTCTTGTTTCTCAGCTCTTTGGTTTCTTTGCCGATAATCTTTAGCGGCTCTCGCCTCACAGCTAATTCTGGAGTAATTTCAATGTCCTGCTGAGCTGCTTCTTCCACGATCAAGTCTGGATCATGAACGTGCTTTCGAAGTTGAGATATATGAAATACATCATGAACTCCAGGCAACCAGTCAGGCAGTTTGACCCTGTAAGCGAGAGTTCCGATCCGTTCCAGAATAGGAAACGGACCAATGAATTTAGGCGCTAACTTTCCAGTTTTACCGAACCTGATAACTCCTCTCATCGGCGATACTTTCAAATATACATAGTCGCCAACCTCAAAGGATATATCTCTTCTTCTTTTATCGGCATAGCTCTTTTGTCGGCTTTGAGCGGCGAGCAATCGTTTCTTAATAAAATCGACTTTGTCGGCAGCTTCTCGAATCATATCGGGACCCAACACAAGTCTATTTCCAGGCTCGACCCAACAAGCAGGAGATCGGCACGGTCTACCGTACAATGCTTCGAATGGCGACATTGTCAGACTCGCCTGGTAGCTGTTATTATAAGAGAATTCAGCCAAATGCAGATTGTCTTCCCATGATCCACCGAAATCTATAACACAAGCCCGCAATAGATCTTCTAAAATGCGATTCACCCTCTCAGTCTGACCGTCTGTCTGAGGATGATAAGCGGTGCTCAAGTTTAACTTCGTTCCAAGCTCGACTTGAAATGCTTCCCAGAATTTACTAGTGAATATTGTATCTCTATCACTGACTATACTGAGCGGCACTCCATGTAGTCTAACTATTTCCCTGAAGTAAATATGTGCCAGACTCTGAGCAGTTCTATTTGATTTGACAGGTATAAAATGGGCGGTCTTCGTGAAGCGATCTACGATCACCCAAATACTGTCATTCCCCTTTTTGGTTCTGGGCAAACCATCAATGAAATCCATGGAGATATGCTCCCACTTCCAACCAGGAACTTCTAGTGGCTGTAATAATCCAGCCAATTTCTGTTGGTCACTCTTGACTAGCTGGCAAGTAGGGCATCGGCTGACATATAAAGAAATGTCCCTTTTCATCGACTTCCACCAGAAAGTGCGTTTAATGTCATTATACATTTTGTTTACTCCCGGATGGATACTGAGTTTTGACTTGTGGCATTCATCCAGTACTTCCTTTCGAAGTTCAGGAATGTTAGGAACGCAGATTCGACCTTTGAGCCTTAAAATCCCCTCATTATCAATTTGAAAACTCGAGGGCTCGCCTTGTTGAATTATCCCACTGATCTTCTGAATGAAGTGATCATCCTCCTGAAGAGCAGATATCTTATCTAGTAATGAAGTCGTGATGATAAAACTGACGATCATCTCATTCTTTCGGCTTAACGCATCGGCCACGACATTGGCTTTCCCTGGAGTATATATAATCTCAAAGTCATATGCTGCAAGAAACTCCAGCCAACGCTGCTGCCTCAAATTTAAGTCCTTCTGAGTGAACAGATACTTTAACGACTGATGATCAGTAAACAGTTCAAATCTCTCGCCCAGAAGATAGTGTCTCCAGATTTTCAAAGAGAATATGATAGCCAATAACTCAAGATCATGAGTTACATAGTTTTTCTCGTGTGGCTTCAGTTGACGGCTAGCATAAGCAATCACTTGGCCTCTTTGCATTAACACTGCCCCAAGGCCTTCTCTAGAAGCATCAGTCCAGACTTTTAGATCTTGGTTGCCATCGATGATGGTTAACACTGGAGCTGTCGTTAATCTTAACTTTAGCTCTTCGAAAGCCTCCTCACTCTCTTCAGTCCATTTGAACTTAGAATGCTTCTTTGTAAGCTTCGTTAAGTGGCCAGATATTTTCGAAAAGTCTTTAACGAACTTCCGATAATAGCTAGCCAATCCAAGAAAACTGCGGACTTCAGTGGGAGTACTGGGCTGTTTCCAGTTCTGAATAGCTGTGATTTTGCTTGGATCCACAGCGATTCCATCTTTCGATACGACATGGCCCAGAAATTTCACTTCATCTTGCCAGAATATACATTTGGAAAACTTGGCTTTTAATACATTCCTTCTGAGGATTTCTAGAACCTGTTCCAGATGTTTTTCATGTTCGGCCTTTGATTTAGAGAAGATTAGAATATCATCAATAAAAACCAAAACAAATTTGTTCAGTACTCCTCTGAATACTCTATTCATCAGATCGACGAAATAAGCTGGAGCGTTACATAAGCCGAACGGCATTACTAACCACTCGTAGAATAAGTCGGGGCCTCTGAACGCTGTCATTGGAACACACTCTTCGGCAATTCGAAGTTGATGGAAGCCTGTAGCTAGGTCCATTCTTGAAAATACCTGTGCTCCATTTAATCGATCCAACAGATCATCAATCCGCGGCAATGGATATTTGTTCTTTATAGTCTGTTTGTTCAAATCACGATAGTCCACGCATAGCCGTAGAGTACCGTCAGATTTTGGGACAAAAACCACTGCTGCACCCCAATCAGAGAAACTAGGCCTGATCAGACCTTTCCATACTAGCTGTCGTGTTTGATTGTCTAATTCCTCCTTCTCTTTCAAGGACATTCTTCGAATAGCGTGAACTACTGGCCTTGCATTGGGAACTAAAGCAATCTTGAAATCGATCTCTCTCTGCGGAGGTAAGCGAACAACTTCTTCGAACACATCCGCATAGTTCTTAACGACAGGAATATCTTTAATGAGGTCAGGAATATTCTCCGTGACTTCAGGAACATTTTCAATTTGGGCTGGAGAAACATCGAGAGCTGACCAGAAATCCTTTCTATTTGATGTCGGGCCTTCGCAAGGTATGGTTATATAATTCCCCGATTGGGCCTTTGCTTTAACCACTCGCTCGGCGCATTTAACTTCAGCTTCATATTTGGTTAGCCAATCCAATCCCAAAATAAGATCGAATTCATTAAAATTCATGATGATAGAGACAATGGGGAATTTATAGCAAGAAAAAGAGACGGGCACTGCACAAATCCAACTGAGATTGATGGAACCTCCAACTGGATTCTGAACAGTCATGGGCTCTTTGAGCTTTTTCAAATTCAAATCCAACTTCTTGACTGCACTTTTTGCAATAAAGCTTCGCGACGCGCCAGTGTCAAACAGTACTTTAACTGGAATATTTTTGACATTTAGCGTGCCTTCTAAAACATCAGACCTTTCCTGACTATCTGAGGGTGCTGAGGTTTCTGCTACTTCATTTACCTGAGCCTCTTTGGCCCTTTTTAACAGCCAGCAATCTCGTTTTATATGACCGGACTGATGGCAGAGATTGCATTTTCTATTCGCTTGAAATCCTTCTTTGGATCGAAGTCTCCCTTTTAATTGCTTCTTTAAAGGCCCGCAGTTTATCGACAAATGCCCTTTCAGATGGCAGTTACTGCATACGGTGGTCGTTACCAGTTCTTTCCCAGATTCAGCCCTTTTTCTCTTAGCATTGGGCTTCTTACTGACCTCAGACTTTGTACTGGCTTCAGGAATATCAGCTTCTGACTTTGCTATGTCACTAGAACTGACTTCTTCTTCGTCACGTAACATTCCTTTCTTATGGAGATCTTCATACTGATAAGCCATATAAATCATTTCAGAAAAAGGAAGCTTCACATGCCCCAATACTTTATTCTGGTATTTCCTTTGAAGTCCGTGAATAAATCTCATATTCTTCCTCTTCGGATTTTGAATTAGATGAGGAGCAAAGTGAGCAAGTTCATTGAATTTCTTATGATATTCGGGAATGGTCATATCACCTTGTATTAGATAAGAAAATTCATCACATAATCTCTCGGTTACTTCGGGAGGAGTAAATCTTTCTAAGAAAATCAATTTGAATCTGTCCCAGGTGATATCACCTTCTGGATTATTTCTGATGATTGATTCCCACCAGATTAAAGCTTCTTCTTTGAGCGCCCAAGATGCTACTAACCGTTTCTGGTCATCTCTCAGCTGGATATGCTCAAAGATTTTTTCGACAGAACTCAACCAAGCTTGAGTTTGAATAATAGATTCATTGCCCGAGAATTTTTCTCCACCCAGATTTCGATATCTCTTGAATAGAGCCTCTAGATCGGGTTCTGTATTCCTTCTGTTTCTGGCACTCATTTTTCTAGTTCTTCTGCAAATAGCAGATCAAGTGTCAGGTCACAGAAAAGGTATTTTAAAATATAGAGACAAATACTTGAAGTGTAAATGTGTCTATCGAAGTGTAATCATTCTGCTCTACTCATACTAGGATATTGCTGATCCTATCTGTATAGAGTTGCCCGTCCTAGAACACTACTGGTTCTATTTCTGACGAGTTCATTCAAATGTTATATTCCAGAACTAAGCTTAACCAAAGCTCTGATACCACGTTGAGACGACCCGATTTCCCGTTCTTACGGAAACAAGGTTATCTTTGGAATATAACACAGAAACATATAATAGCAGAACAGAATTAAATAAATACACCAGAATGAACAACAATATATACTGGATAAAAGTAATTATCAGAGTTACACAGTATACAGGATCTTACTTAGTACAAATACAGTTCAGCTATACATAAATGTCTACAGCGGAAATAAACAAAATATGTACAATAGGAGCTGAACAGCATAAAAAGAAATAAATGATAGAATCCATCTTCAGCTCCAGCTATCCAGAAAGAACCAGCTAAACCTGAATACAAGGCTGCCCGTGTAGGAAAAGGGGCACCCGAGTTTGAGAGTGAAACAAACTACGAGTCAGTCATGGGACTGGTATGAGAAATCCACTCAACACATATATAATTGGCTAATCACAGGACCACGCCACTTTCGTGGAACGGGTTTACTCCATTGGATTGCCAGTGCTTTAAAACAGATCTTTCTTTTAAAAACATCGCTATGCTTTTTTTTTTTATAAAATGTAGCCGTTATAAGACTCAGTTCCCATCACACAATGCAACGCAAACCGGAGGATAGAGTTTTTACCTTATAACGGCCAAAATATGCTTGATACGAATAAAACAAAGGCATTTGATACTATTACTAGTGTTTATATGTTTTGAAAACTTATTTCAAATCATAACTATCAATCATAGACGGCATGGGTACCATATATCATGTCGCCATATATATATACAATCAAAACCGCACGATCACGTATTTGGAAATTGGATTTCCGTCATGAACCAAGGCAAAAGATAGTCCTTACCGAATTCGAGACGCTCTAGCCCGTGTCTCAGGCAAGCGCGCAGGCAAGCCTTGGAGCGACAGGGCCGGTCCACCGATGTGGATTATTATACCTGAACAATACGTTTCCCCGCCCTTTGGGGCGTCAACGAGCCAACGAATGACTCCATCGGACCCGGATCGTCCGATCAAACCGAGGCGCCTCGCAACAGCAACAACCACATAGGTGAAAAGTATATAAATGTCAGGGCTGGTAGGTCACTGACACCACCCTAGCTAGAAAGAAACGCATGCCCTCCCTGAGGTCCTTCTCCCGTTTTAGGTTCATACCGGGATGTGAGGCTCGCGAATTCACGTTATACACAAAGCTACGCCACACAGGCGGTGCTTTGATCATCACCACAAGACTTTGCTTTTCAACAGAAGCCCTGATCACTGCATCTTAGCATGCCACACAGGCAATTCACACCGTGCAACTGATGGCTATCAATCACACAGAACAAATTCCAATGTCGGACACACAGTCCATTTACAAGTCCGTTCTGGGTCTGAACGAAACCGGAGGCACTAAATACCTCGCAAACCCTTCGATCAACACGTACGTCTGAACGATCACCACTCATTATCCATATTTCGGGATGCCTCCCAATCAGGACCTCGGTTACCATCCAAACGAGGTGAAGATCTCCGGTCTTCGACCATCGTCTTCATCTTCGAATTTCAATCGTCGGTCGATTATTCGAAATGAGAATTAACTCGGCCTTTTCAAATAATTCACGTATATTTAGAATTTCAAATCGATTTATTTCAATGGTTAAATTATTCGACAACACCAATTGTGTTCTTTAATATAGTTTTCACACCAAACACATTCAACCATCAAACATCACATAAATCAAGCAAATTCAGTTTATTTCCATTCCATATCGCTTACGATATTTTATAACTATTTATCGCTATTTTTATTTATTTTTAAATAGCCATTTTATTCAAAACGACGCTTCGGGCCATAAGGCGGCCGTGGCGCTGTTTTTCTTCAGATTTGATTTACACATATCTAAAAATCTAACCGTTGGATCTTTACATAATTTACATCATTAGAAAGGTCTTTTCAAAACGAATCCAACGGTTCCAGTTTCGGGAAAATCCGACGGTCGGATCTCCCGGTACAATCGTTTGAATTTTCGATTTCAAAATACGAACTGCAGCGTCGTTATTCGATTAAATATAATTTTATTTATATATATAAATAAATATAATCGTTTCTGGCGCTGTTTTTCTTCAGATTTGAATTAAACATTCCAGACAATCCAACCGTTGGATTTTTACAAGGTTGGTGCCGTTGGAAAGATTATTCCAAGGCGAACCCGACGGTTGAGGTTTCGGGAAAATCCAATGGTCGGATTTCCCGTACTAGTCGTTTGAAATCACGGTTTCGAAATACGAACTGCACGGCTTCGTTTCGTTTTAATTTTATTTATATTTATATAGTTATATAAATATAGTTCATTCAACGATTTCTATATCGTTTTTACTTCAAATATTTTTCTAACACCTTAAATTTTGGAAAAATTTCGCCATAACCTCCCCTGCACCGGGAGCGTCGGGAAATCGCAAATAGCGTCCCAGTCCTTCTAATCTCAAAAAGAAAAAGAAAAAGCCAAGCGGCTAGCCAATCAGGCTCAAAATCATCACCCAAACAAATCAGTAAATGTGTACCTATTTGTCGGGCACAAAATTTTATTCCTCTTCTCTAGCCCCTTTGCTATAACCTGTTCAATGAATATGCATGTACATATATATACAGTTCATATCATTTTTTTTCATTTTCTATTCAACTTCATACTTGATTTCTATTTGGTTTAAAAACTCCATTCATTCTAATGTTACATAAGTAGGTGCAAATCATTTCATTAGCTAATTAATGAATATTTCAACTCATCTATGTTTATTTTGAACAAGTGGCTATTTTTAACACTTCGCATTTTAACGATTTATGCATACAATAAAAATGTGATTTTTATTGTAAAATAATTCATTTCAAAACACTATTTTTCTATATAGTTCATATAGTCTATAAAAGGTGATTTTTATTATCAAACAATTTATTTCAAAATATGAATACCATTCAACACATGAATTTCTAAACAACGAATGAATATCAATTCAACACATGAATGTTTCTATAGTTTTTATATATCGATAAAAATGTGATTTTTATTATCGAACTATTTATTTCAAAATATGAATACCATTCAACACATGAATTTCTAAACAACGAATGAATATCAATTCAACACATGAATGTTTCTATAGTTTTTATATATCGATAAAAATGTGATTTTTATTATCGAACTATTTATTTCAAAATATGAATACCATTCAACACATGAATTTCTAAACAACGAATGAATATCAATTCAACACATGAATGTTTTCTATACAATGAATAAATATAGTTTAAGCATATGAAAATAATTCAAACACACAAATATTATTCAAAATTTCGGCAGCATAACGGCAGGGTAGTTACACCGGCACCGTCCCTAGTACGGCTCCTCGCTCTACCTTAAAACCTCGCGGTTTTTGACAATGGGAAACATGCATCTAGTTCGCACGCAGGCGGCATGTATATATTTATTTCATTTCCACAAACTAATCCTATGTGGTTTCAACCAAATATTTCTCAACCGCAAATGGGTATTTTTCAACCACAATCAATCCAATATCAATCACAAACAATCCCAAACAATCATTCAATTTTCACCACAATTTCAGCCAATAAATATCGTCCATGGTTTGTGGACGAGGGGGCGTATATATATATATATATATATATTTATATATAGCAATTTATATATAGCTATTCACATTCAATTTCAACACATATATATATAATTTTTAAATCAGAAATCTCACCAATAGCTATCCAACTGCACGATACTTCTTAATAGAAATCTTCGCCTATTTGTCGCTTTCACCCGTATTCTCTACATATGTAAAAATAGAATTTTTACTATGCTATTCAATATATAAAAAATCGAATTTCTACTTCGACTTTCACATATAAAAATATGATTTTTATTTTTGCTTTCAACCCATAAAAATATGATTTTTATTTTTGCTTTCAACCTATAAAAATATGATTTTTATTTTTGCTTTCAACCTATAAAAATATGATTTTTATTTTTGCTTTCAACCTATAAAAATATGATTTTTATTTTTGCTTTCAACCTATAAAAATATGATTTTTATTTTTGCTTTCAACCTATAAAAATATGATTTTTATTTTTGCTTTCAACCTATAAAAATATGATTTTTATTTTTGCTTTCAACCTATAAAAATATGATTTTTAGTTTCTGCTTTCAACCTATAAAAATATGATTTTTATTTTTTTTTTAAAAAAACAGTTTTATTAATCTTTTAAAAATTCAGTTCTTTAAAATCTTTTTAAAAAAACAGTTTTACTTTCTTTTTAAAAATCCAGTTTTACTTTTAAAATGAAATCCAGTTTTTACTGCTTTTAAAAATTCAGTTTTTAAACCTTTAATAAAAACAAAATCAGTTTTAATTTTTATTAAAAAATCTGTTTTAATCTTTTTTAAAAAATCTGTTTTAATACTTTTATAAAAAAATTCAGTTTTAAAATCTTTTTAAAAATTCAGTTTTCACTTTTAAAACAATTCAGTTTTCACTTTTAAAACAATTCAGTTTTCACTTTTAAAACAATATCAGTTTTCACTTTTAAAACAATATCAGTTTTTTTTTCCACTGTTGAAAAATCGAATTTTTTTTTTTTTTTTTTTTTTTATTAAAAATGAAATCAAACAAATCACGTACCTGCGAGAGGGGGGGGGTGGCGACTCGCCTTCGTCGGCGGCAAGGCGGCAAGGCGGCGCTTCTGGAGGGGGGGGGGTCTTCGCAGTACGAGGGAGAGGGGGGGGGTACGGTGAGGGCAGCGGCTTCGCTTCAGGGGGGGGGGGGGAGGAGATCGGAGGGCGGTGGCTCTTCGTCGGCGCTCGAGGGATCGGGGGGGCGGCGATGGCGATTCGATTTAGGTTTTGTTTTTTTTTTTTTTTCTCACTGAAAATAAAAGGGAACGGGGGGGGGGCCAGTCAGAAGATAAGGGGAGGGAGGGAATTTTAAAATATTATATATTTTTTTTTTTTTTTATTTAATTATTCAAAAAGTTGACTTTTACTTACAACCTCGAAACGAGGCCCACCGCCTGTCGTCCATAGCGTTTTACCCCCATTCCGAACACAATGGGATATGTATCGCAAGCTGATTTGATCGTTACAGTCAGTTTCCTTTTGAATTTACATTTAAATCATTATATTGAATTTTAAACGTACATTTCAAATTACCGGGGTCACATACTAACTAGAAAAATTCCAGAAAAATATTTTCTAGCTTCGTATTGACGATACGGTCCTAACAAAACTAGTTTCGTCGAATTCTGAGACCGTTTGAAAAATGGCCAATTTCCTGTCGATTAAATTCAACAGAAACTGGTCAAACGCGTTTTCTTTTGCCACGCTCACATATTGATTCGAAAAATTATGAAATTTGAAACCTAGCAATCACTTGACACCGCGGACCCAACAAAAGTGGTTTCGTCGAAATCCGAGGTCATCTGCAAAATGTCCATTTTTAAGGGCCTGAATTCCATAGCGACTATTCAGAATTTTCGACTGGACATATCTTTTGATTCCCGCTATCAAATTTCGATTGGTCGGATTCGTTAGAAAGATATTATCAATTAGATACTAATGTTTTTAGTCTCACTAAGACCCGGATTGTTTTGCACCCGGTATATTCAATTGAAGTTTGAAATCAAATTATCGAACTACCGCGCCATTTTCAATTCTATATATAATTATATTTAATTATATTGGTTTTCAAATGTCGATTCAACTCAGTTTTCATCGCCATTACTTAAAATATTTATTTTAAATATTTAAAATCCATTATTTTAGCCAATTTAAAATTTTTAAATTGGTTCAGATTTTCTGGGTCGTTACATATATGGTACCCATGCCGTCTATGATTGATATTTATGATTGAAATTGTTTTGACACTATGCACCTAAAATAGTATCAAATGATTTGTTTTAAACGTATCAAGCATGCTTTGGCTGTTATAAGGGAAAACCCTATCCTCCGGCTTGCGTTGCATTGTGTGATGGGACCTGGGTCTTATAACAGCTTCATTTTTCTTTATTTAGCATTGCGCTGTTTGTTCTATGCACTGGTATTCTTGGGAGGAAACCCGTTCCGTGTTATACGGCGTGGTCCCTTGATTTACCTAACTTTAAAATCAATATTAATAACTGTTTTAGTTCTCACACCAGTCACATGACTGACTTGGAGTTTATCGTTTTAACCTGAACTCTGGGTGCCCCTATTTTCCACACGGGCAGCTAGTAGTTTTGGTTTTGCAGATTTATATTCACAGGGTCCTGATTAACAGCTGGAACGATGCTCGGAAAGCTCTGTATCCGTGTATCACTTTCAGTTGTGTTTTGTATATTTTTCCGCTGCTATGTAATTTATTGTAATCTCTGATATTTATCGAATGTAATTTATTCATTTATACTCTGTATATTCTTGTATCTGATGGAATTGTTGTAATAGCAATGAAATGTTCTTCTGTATGCGTTCTATTTTGTCTTGTCCTTAATTCTATCCGTGCTTTCCTTCACGGGGAAGTTCGGGTCGTTTCAGTTTTGGTATCAGAGCTTTGGTTTACAGAGCTCGAGAACAAGACACATTAGAACCATACGAAAGAACTCATCAGATATTGGACTAGCAATATCCAATTGGAATGACTCGTTAGAGATAGGATCAGTAGTATCCTAGAACGAGTGGGAAGAGTATATTTTTCAAATGAAAACAATTTTGTTTTGAAAATTTAAATCTCTTTATACGTATTAGAATATTTATTTATATTGAATATGGACAATCGAGTATATATAGATTTCGCGTATACGCGTCATGAACGTATATTCGAAGTTTTAATATATTGGATAGATATAGAGTCACATTCTAGACACCCGGGGATAATTCTGGTGATGTGGCCACATCATCAGTATTTATATTCGTGTTTCGAAGGTGTGATTTTCTATATATTTCCATTAGGCTGGTGTGAGAACCAAAACTAATATAATTAGAACACATTGTTGTGAATTGGCATCACAAACATGATTTTCTTTATATATATCAAAATTATGAATTTGAAATTCTAATCCACTAATTGATTGATGTTTGTGTTGTTTGTTTATTTGTTTGCTAATTTTTAACCATTATGCCTAATTGCATCAAATATTGAATTGTATTGAAAATTGGTCGCATTTGATTGCATATACATATACTTATATTGAACAGGTCATAGCAAGGAGGCTAGAGCAGAGAAAAAAATTTGTTTGCCCGACAAATAGGTACATGTTTACTACATGATTTACTGTTTTGTTTGGGAGATGATGATTTTATGAGCCTATTGGCTAGCCGCTTGGCTTTTTCTTTTTCTTTTTGAGATTAGAAGGACCGGGGAAGCTATTTGAAATTCCCCGATGCTCCCGGTGCAGGGGAGGTTATGGCGAAATTTTTCGAAAATTTAGGGTGTTAGCCAAATTTTTGAAAATTTGAAAATTCTCAGAAACTGAAAGGTTGGAGAATGGAAGTCAGATCGAACGTAGAGTTGATTAATCAAACCACTTTCGACTTTGTTCCTTTTCGGGGACGAAAAGTTTTAAGTGGGGGAGATTGTAATAACCCGCAAAATCTGGGCCAGTTTAAAATTTTTATTTTGGCGATTTTAGCGAATTTTGAATATTTAAAATAGGTTATTTTAAATAATATCGACGAGAAATTTATTTTGAATATAATAGAATGTATATATTATATACGTCGTCGTTAGAATATAATAATTATATATAGAATTGAAAATGGCGCGGTAGTTCGATAATTCGATTTCAAACTTCAATTGAATGTACCGGGTGCAAAACAATCCGGATTTTAGTGAAACCAAAAATAATGGAATCTAATTGATGATATCTTTCCAACGAATCCGAAAAATCAAGATTTCATAGCGGGGATCAAAAGATATGTCCAGTTGAAAATTCTGAATAGTCGCTATGGAATTCAGGTCCTTAAAAATAGACATTTGCAAATGACCTCGGATCTCGACGAAACCAGTTTTGTTGGGTCCGTGATGTCGAATTATTGCTAGATTCCAAATTTCATAATTTTTCAAATCAATATGTGAGCGTGGCAAAGGAAAACGTGTTTGACCATTTCAGTTGATTTTAATCGACTGGAAATTGGCCATTTTTCCAACGGTCTCAGAATTCGATGAAACTAGTTTTGTTAGGACCGTATCGTCAATACGAAGCTAGAAAATATTTTTCTGGAATTTTTAAAGTTAATATGTGATCCCGGCAATTTGAAATGTACGTTTAAAATTCAATATAGTGATTTAAATGTAAATTTAACGGAAACTGATTCAAACGATCGAATCAGCCTACGATACATATCCCATTGTGTTCGGAATGGGGGTAAAACGCTATGGACGACAGGCGGTGGGCCTCGTTTAGAGGTCGTATGTGAAAGTCAACTTTTTGAAAAATAAAATAATTAAATTAATAAAAAAATTAAACTTCCCCCTTTAACCCGCTGCCCCCCCCTTTCTCGTTTACATTCAACAGAAAAAAATAAAAAAGGGCGGAGGAGCTCGTCGCTCCTCCGATGGAGCCGCCACCGCGCCATGGGCGGCGCCGCTACCACCAAGCCCCCCCCCCCGCTCTTCCCCTCGATCGACGTGGCGCCCCCCTCTGCCAAAACCGCGGAACCCCCAAATCGACGAAGACATCGCCCCCCCCCCCCTCTCGTCTTCTACCTTCCTATCCTCCGCCTCCTTTATTCCTCTTCCTCCTCCCCTTCCCTTCGCCTGCGACGCCCGACCCCCTGTGGCCCCCACGACCGACGCCAGGCACCGCAGCCCCCTCCTGAACTCGAGCGCACCTCCCCCCCCCTTATCGAATACTGTAAGTTTTCCATTTGTATTTTTGTTTTTATTTATTTACTTTATAATTTACTTTTCAGATTAGGGTTTTTAAAAGTAAATTAGAAAAGATTTGATTTTTAAATAAAGAGAAAGATTGAATTTTTACTAATGAAAAGATAAGGATTTTATTTAGGAAAGGTCGGATTTTTATTAATGAAAGTTTCGATTTTTATTTATAAGGAAGAGAAGATTTTTATTTTTAAAATTCGGTTTTTAATTTATTTAAAAGGTTAAAGATATGATTTTTATATTTTTAAAGAATTAAAAATATGATCTTTATATTTTTAAAGTATTAAAAATATAGTCTTTACTATATAGATGATGTAAAAATATGATTTTCGTTTATGTAGAGAATTAGAAATATAATTTTTACATGATAGCAATATTAAAAATAGCATCTTTATATGTGTAGAAAAATAAAAATGTGATTTTTATAATGATGTATATGAAAAGTTCAATCTTTATATTTGAAAAGCTAAAATCTTTTTATGAAAAAAGGCGAGATCTTTATATAGAAAATAGAGAAGTAAAAATTAGATTTTTATATATTGAATAGCATAGTAAAAATTCGATTTTTAAATATATGAAGTGATTATAAAAATATGATTTCTAAATTGAAAATGAATAAATAAAAATGTGATTTTTATTTTAAAGACATCAAAATATAAAAATGTGTGATTTTTATATATGTAGTGACTACGGGCAACGAAGATGATAAAAAGGCGAGAATGAAGAAGATTTCTATCAAAGAAGAGTCAAGGTGTTTGGATAGCTATTGGTGAGAACTTCTCACTCTAAACTTCTTTTTCTAGTTATATATATATACTAGGATGCAGACGGTGCTTAGTAGTACCCGACACAATCGTCCACAGACCATGGACTTGTTTGTTTGGTTGCATAGATTAGTTAGGTGATTTGATTTGAAATTGAATTGTTTGATGAATTGAATGGATTTGATTGATGTGTGAATGGCGTGGGCCTTCACTAGACCGGGGATAAGGCTAGGCCTTGTTCCGTTTCTAGTATCGTGCCGTTATGCCGCCGAAATTTCCCAAAATATGTTAGAAAAATAAAAATATCATTTTTATTGTGTAAATGAACTGAATAGAAATTCATGTGTTGAAATAGATTATTTTATCGTTAAAAATATAATTTTTAACGTGAAAGTGAATAAATAAAATATTCATTTACAAACCGGACGGTTTGTTTATGTACACTGATTTGACTGATATTGATTGGGATGATAAATTTTACACATCGCCCAGCTGCACAAATAAAATCTGTGTTTGATTGTTTGAAACCCCACACGGGTGTTGGGATGAATTTGAAGTTCACTCGTCCTGATTAATTAAATATGTCGATCGATTGATTGACAGGCTGTTATAAGCGTAAGATATCTATATTTGATGCTTATACAGTGTAGTGCACTTTGGTTGATGGTTGATTATTTTTCAATGCTATTATATACATGTGTTGTATGGAATCCATATAATTAACATTATATGGTGATTGATTGGGCCTCATTCCAATCGGGAAAATAAGGAATATTATAAAAGAAAATTCATGTGTTGAATATAAAAATAGTCATGTGTTGACGATGTTCATGTGTTGAGTGAAATATTTTAAGAATAAAATTCACATCTTTATCATATTTACAATTAGAACTACTTCCCAGTAGAAGTCTAATTAAAATCAAACGATAGATACCATAGTTTTATAAAATATTTTACATAACAAAAATAGTGATGTGTTGACAGTACTCATGTGTTGAGATTAGTCAGGTGTTGGAAGAAATATAGATTCATGTGTTGAATGGAGTAAATATTCATTTGTTGAATAGAATAACGGATTTATTGAAATATATAAAGCCGTGTTGATTAGAGTTGCGCTATTTTGACGTGAACGATATTTATATCGACTATATTCGTTTTTATAATGAATATAGAAAAGAAGTGATTTCAAAATATAACGTTTTGAAAATATTATCATTTATATAGTAATGATATAAAATATTCAGTTTTGATTAGAAATTGAAATAGTGTTAAAATGGTTTTGAAACGAAGTTAAAACGATTTATAAAATACGTTTTAAAAGGAAATTGACGAAATATATATAATATATAATATATATATTATATATATAATGGCCTGAATAGAACGCGCCGCTCCGCGGCAGTTCGTAAATTTCGACCATTGACTTCGAATTGACGTTGCGGGAGATCCGACCGTCGGATTCTCCTAAAACCGGAACCGTTGGGTTCGTATCGAAAAGAGCTTTCCAATGAATATTAGAAATTTGAAATCTAATGGTTGTATTTGGAATTATGTCCAAATCAAATTTGAAAAAGGTCGATGTAAGTGCAGTTCGATGGCCGTTGTTGAAAATCGACTGTACGGGCCTTGATAAAATTATTAAAAATATTAATAATTTGTGTAAAATCATAATATGTGAATTGGAAAGAACTGGGATGAAGAATTCCACATTTGAAATGATAAAAATAGATTTTTGTCAAAATGAACTAGTTTTGAACAAGAATTAAAATCAATTTATTTGTGAAATGAATAAATTGAATTTGAAAGTGATTTTAAAAATAATCAATATTCCCAATACGTGGATGGGACTGGAGTTGAATCGAAATTATCTTCGGAATATTTCGATGTTGGATTTCGTGACTATCAAATATTGTTATGGGGATTTGAAAGATATATTCATATCGTTATTTCCAATACGATATTTGTTGGTTTCAGAATTTGATATTGAATATAAGCCGATATATTTTCTATTCAGAGCCTTGTATTTAATATCAAATGTGATTTGGGTTTATCGTGAATCGTGTTTTAGATGACATTGGTTCTTTAACCCAGTTAAAGACAGGATATTGATTTTTGAAAAAGATTAAAGCTAAGTGGAGTTTTAATGAATCTTTAATTAGATTGAAAAGTGAATTGATAATTTAAATTATCAAATCTGAAAGGTGATCGAGAATGGAGTACCACCAGTTTTGCTCCAAAGCGATAGTTAAATCTGTAATTAGATTTGAACGTGAAATGGAAATTAATTTTACCGATAACACCGTGGTGTTAGTTGTGGAGTGTTATCAGTTTTCTCCATGGGATATATAGGTTGGGATTGGGAAATAAAATAAATAATTACTTCGGTGTGGTTCGCTAATCCCGACTAGTTTGGAAAACCATAATACGGTTTGAAATGATATCCAAAGGAAGATTAAAGAATAAATTTAGAAGAATTTATCTTGGATAAAATTAATGGGAACATTTCCCTAAGAATGTGATTTTGTGAATAAAAGAATATTCTGAATTGGAATGAGGCGTTTGTTGTGTTTGTGTAACATTCGTTTATTATATACGTGGGTTATTCAGAAAGGCCGGGTTTATACCCATTCTGAATAACCGATTCGACGAGATGTCGAAAATGAAGATGGTGGTTGAAGACCGGAAGTCTTCACATCGTTTGGGTGATTACTGATGATCTTGATTGGGCTGTACACCCAAGATGAGGGAAACAGTTGGTGATCGTCCAGACGTACTTGGAGATCGATGGATATGCGAGGAAAGTGCCTCCGGTTTCGTTCAGACCCAGAACGAACTTGTAAATGGATTGTGTGTCTGACATTGGATTTTATTCTATGTTGATTGATCTCTATTAAATATACATCTGTTTGGCGGCGGAGAATTTATTCTCTTGCTTAACGCCCTTCTCTGAGACGTACAAGCTCAGAGGTTGTATATCGATGGACATCAGTCGCATGGAATGAATTGCCAGTGTGGCATGCGTAAGTGGCAGTTGATCAAGGCTTCTGTTGAAAAGCAAAGTCTTGTGGTGGATGATCAAAGCACGGCCTGTGTGGCGTAGCTTTGTGTATAACGTGAATTCGCGAGCCTCACACCTCGGTATGAGTCAAAAACGGGATACGGACCCAAGGAGTGCACGACGTTTCTTTCTAGCTAGGGTGGTGTCAGTGACCTACCAGCCCTGACATTTATATACTTTTCACCTGTGTGGTTGTTGGATATGAGGCGCCTCGGATATAGGTCTGTAAGGACCGGGAAACGTGTGTTCAGGAATAACTAATCCTCAAAAGTAAGAGAGGACCGGCCTTGGAGGTTCCAAAGGATCATAGTGGGGTCCTGAGGCATTTGCTAGAGTGTCTCGAACGCGGAGAGGAGCTTGCCCCTTGCCTCGACTCATGACGGAATCCAATTTCCAATACGTGATATTGCGGTTTTAATTGTAGAACTAGTATGGCGACATGATATATGCTACCCATGCCGTCTATGATTGATATTTATGATTGAAATTGTTTTGACACTATGCACCTAAAATAGTATCAAATGATTTGTTTTAAACGTATCAAGCATGCTTTGGCTGTTATAAGGGAAAACCCTATCCTCCGGCTTGCGTTGCATTGTGTGATGGGACCTGGGTCTTATAACAACTTCATTTTTCTTTATTTAGCATTGCGCTGTTTGTTCTATGCACTGGTATTCTTAGGAGGAAACCCGTTCCGTGTTATACGACGTGGTCCCTTGATTTACCTAACTTTAAAATCAATATTAATAGCTGTTTTAGTTCTCACACCAGTCACATGACTGACCTGGAGTTTATTGTTTTAACCTGAACTCTGGGTGCCCCTATTTTCCACACGGGCAGCTAGTAGTTTTGGTTTTGCAGATTTATATTCACAGGGTCCTGATTAACAGCTGGAACGATGCTCGGAAAGCTCTGTATCCGTGTATCACTTTCAGTTGTGTTTTGTATATTTTTCCGCTGCTATGTAATTTATTGTAATCTCTGATATTTATCGAATGTAATTTATTCATTTATACTCTGTATATTCTTGTATCTGATGGAATTGTTGTAATAGCAATGAAATGTTCTTCTGTATGCGTTCTATTTTGTCTTGTCCTCAATTCTATCCGTGCTTTCCTTCACGGGGAAGTTCGGGTCGTCTCAATTTGCTTGCATATACATGTACTTACATTGAACAGGTCATAGCAAGGAGGCTAGAGCAGAGAATAAAATTTGTTTGCCCGACAAATAGGTACATGTTTACTATAATTCACTGTTTTGTTTGGGTGATGATGATTTTATGAGCCAATTGGCTAGCCGCTTGGCTTTTTCTTTTTCTTTTTGAGATCAGAAGGCCTGTATGGCAATTTCAGGATTTTCCCGTGGCTCCCGGTGCAGGGGAGGTTATGGCGAAAATTTTCGAAAAATTCCGGGTGTTAGCCAAGTTTTTGAAAATTATCAGAAACTGAAAAGTTGGAGGATGGAAGCCAGATCGAACGTAGAGTTGATTAATCAAACCACTTTCGACTTTGTTCCTTTTCGGGGACGAAAAGTTTTAAGTGGGGGAGATTGTAATAACCCGAAAATGCGAGCCAGTTTAAAATTTTTATTTTGGCAATTTTAGTGAATTTTGAATATTTAAAATGAATTATTTCAAATATTATCAACGATAAATTTATTTTGAATATAATTCGAACGTATATATTTATACGCGTCATCGTTAGAATATAAATATTTATATATAATTATAAAAGGAATTGAAAATGGCGCGGTAGTTCGATAATTCGATTTTAAACTTCAATTGAATGTACCGGGTGCAAAACAAACCGGATTTTAACGAAACCAAAAATAATAGGATCTAATTGATAAAATCTTTCCAACGAATCCGAAAAATTGAAATTTCATAGCGGGAATCAAAAGATATGTCCAGTTGAAAATTCTGAATAGTCGCTATGGAATTCAGGCCCTTAAAAATGGGAATTTTGCGAACGACCTCGGATTTTGACGAAACCACTTTTGTTGGGTCCGTGATGTCAAATTATTGCTAGATTCCAAATTTCATAATTTTTCGAATCAATATGTGAGCGTGGCAAAGGAAAACGCGTTTGACCGGTTTTAGTTGGACTGGAAAATGGCCATTTTTCCAAAGGTTTCGGAATTCGACGAAACTAGTTTTGTTAGGACCGTATCGTCAATACGAAGCTAGAAAATATTTTTCGGGAATTTTTCGAGTTAGAATGTGACCCCGGTAAATTGAAATGCGCGTTCAAATTCAATATACAGAGTTATATGTTGATTTTGACGAAAACTGATCGAAACGATCGAATCAGCTTATGGTACATATCCCATTGTGTTCGAAATGGGGGTAATACGCTATGGACGACAGGCGGTGGGCCTTGTTTAGAGGTTGTATATTAAAAGTCAACTTTCTGAAGAAAAATAAAATAATTAAATAAATAGATTACAATATAAAATTTCCCCTTCCTCTCTTTAACCCCTCCAGGCCCCCGATTCATAATCGAAACCAAAATATAAAAAATAGGAAGAGAAAGACGGGGGGGAAAACCCGCCGCCGCCCCCCCGATTGACTGTCGACGCCTCACGCCCCCCTTCCTCCTGCAATCGAGCACCGCGATGAACCCCTCTTCCTCGATCGACGCGTTGAAGCCCCCCTCTCTGCCTCGACCGACGCAAGCTACCCCCACCCCCCCCACCCCGCTGACCACCACCCCCTTCTGATGAACGCCACCTCAGCGCAGCAAGCACCCCCTCCCTACAACAGTAAATGTGAGTCTTTAATTTATTTTGTTTTGTTTAATAAGTTTTTTTATATATAAAGATCTTGTTTTTATGTAGAGTATACGATATTAAAGCTAAGATTTTTAGGTAGAAGACATAGAGTGAATAAAACTATGTTTTTTTTATATAATATACGATTTTAAAAACTGAAATTATAGGATTCTTGAATTAGAAAGTTAGAATTTTCATAAAGGAAAAGTTGGAATTTTTAATAATAGAAAGGTCGAATTTTTAACAATGGAAAAACGATATTTTTCATATTGAAAAGGCGAAATCTTTATTTTAGAAAAGGCGAAATCTTTATTTTAGAAAAGGCGATATTTTTCATATTGAATAGCGAAGTAAAAATTCGATTTTTATATATTGAATAGCGAAGTAAAAATTCGATTTTTATATATTGAATAGCAAAGTAAAAATTCGATTTTTATATATTGAATAGCGAAGTAAAAAATTCGATTTTTATATATTGAATAGCGAAGTAAAAAATTCGATTTTTATATATTGAATAGCGAAGTAAAAAATTCGATTTTTATATATTGAATAGAGAAGTAAAAAATTCGATTTTTATATATTGAATAGCAAAGTAAAAATTCGATTTTTATATATTGAATAGCAAAGTAAAAATTCGATTTTTATATATTGAATAGCGAAGTAAAAATGTGATTTTTATATATGTAGTGAATGCGGGCAACGAAAGTGACAAAGGGGAGAGAACGACGAAGATTTCTATATTAGAAGTGTCGTGGGATTGGATTAGCTTTGGTGAGAATTTCTCACTCTTCAATTTCTTTTTCTAGTTATATATATATATATATATATATATACTAGGATGCAGGCGGTGTTTAGTAGCACCCGACACAATCGTCCACAGACCATGGACTTGTTTGTTTGGCTGTGTAGTTGGTTAGATTATTTGGTTTGAATTGAATTGTTTGGTGAAATGAAATTGATTTGATTGATGTGTGAATGGCGTGGGCCTTCACTAGACTGGGGATAAGGCTAGGCCTTGTCCCGTTTCTAGTATCGTGCCGTTATGCCGCCGAAATTTTCCAAAATAAATTAGGAAAATAAAAATATCATTTTATTGAATAAATGAACCGAATAGGATATTCATAGGTTGAATAAAATAATTTGATCGTTAAAAATATAATTTTTAACGTGAAAGTGAATAAATAAATATTTATAAACAAATCAGCCGATTTGTTTATATACACTGATTTGACTGATATTGATTGGGTCGATACATTTTACACATCGCCCAACTGCACAAATAAAATCTGTGTTTGTTGATTTGAAACCCCCCACGGGTGTTGGGATGAAATTTGAAGTTCACTCATCCTGATTGATTAAATATGTCGATCGATTGATTGACAGGCTGTTATAAGCGTTAGATATCTATATTTGATGCTTATACAGTGTAGTGCACTTTGGATGATGGTTGATTATTTATCGTTGCTATTAAATTCATGTGTTGTGTGGAATCCATATAGTTAACGCTATATGGTAATTAATTGGGCCTCATTCCAATTTAGAAAATAAAGAATATTATAAAATAAAGGTTCGTGTGTTGACTGAACTCATCCGTTGAGATTAGTCATGTGTTGAACGAAATATTTTAACAATAAAATTTACATCTTTATCATATATAAGATTAGAAACTAACTGGAAAATAGATAAGATGAGTGGTCTCCTGGATATTGATCTGATGTTGGTTTCGGCCTTCGGGGTTAATATTCAGGGAATCGTTCTCTTACTAATTTACGGTTGGAGTCTGATTTAATATCAAATGAGAGATACCTTAATTTTCATAAAATATATTAAATAACAAAAATAGTCACACGTGGACAGTACTCATTCGTTGAGATTAGTCATGTGTTGACAAGAATAAATATTCATTTGTTGAATAGAATAACGGAATTATTGAAATATATAAAGCTGTGTTGAACTGAATAGAAAACCAATTTGAATTGAATCGAATAGAAAACGAATTTGAATTGAATCGAATAGAAAACGAAATTCGAATTGAACTGAATAGAAAACCAATTTGAATTGAATTAAATTGAAAACCAATTCGAATCGAATTGAAAACGAATTCGAATTGAATTGAAAACGAATTGAAATGAATTCAAATTGAATTGAAATTTGAATTGAATAGAAATGAATTAAAAAAATGAATTTATAAGGAAAAATTGAATTTTGATTTGAAATGAAATGGAAGTTGAAATTGTTTTTGAAACGAATTTAAAATGATTTATAAAATTCGTTTTAAATAGAAATCGACGATATATATATATATATATATTATATATATATATATTATATATATATATATATATATATATATATAATATAATGGCCTGAATAAAACGCGCCGCGCCGCGGCAGTTCGTGAATTTCGACTATTTATTTCAAACGGACAATACGGGAGATCCGACCGTCAGATTCTCCTAAAACTGGAACCTTGGGTTCGTATCGAAAAGAGCTTTCTAACGAATATTAGAAATTTGAAATCTAACGGTTGGATTTGGAGATACGTCCAAATCAAATTCGAAAAAGGTCGCTGTAAGTGCAGTTCGATGGCCGTTGATGGAAATAGACTGTACGGGCCTTGATAAAATTATTAAAAATAGTAATAATTAGTGTAAAGTCATAAGAAATGATTTGGGAAAAATTGGGATGAAAAACTCCATATTTGAAAAGATAAAAATAGATTTTTATCGAAATGAACTAGTTTTGAACTGAAATTAAAACCCATTTATTTTTAAATAAATAAACTGGATTTGAGATGGGTTTAAATAAAATTGATTTGGGTTTATCGTGAATTGTGTTTTAAATGACACTAGTTCTTTAACCCAGAAAAAGAAGTTTTAATGAATCTGCAATTAGATTGGAATATGAATTGATAATCTAAATTATCAAATTTGGAAATGAGCGAGAATGGAGTATCACCAGTTTTGCTCCAAAGCGATAGTTAAATCTTTAATTAGATTTGAACGTGAAATGGTAATTAATTTTACCGATAACACCACGGTATTAGATATGGAGTATTACCAGTTTTGCTTCATGGGATGAATAGGTTGGGATTGGGAAATAAAATAAATAATTACTTCGGTGTGGTTCGCTAATCTCGACTAGTTTAGAAAACCATAATTTGGTTTGAAATGACATCCAAAGGAAGATTAAAGGATAAATTTTAAAGAATTTATCTTGGATAAAATTAATGGGAACCTGTGAAAACCCGTAACCTCCCCGTAAAGGAAAGAGCGGATAGTTCGAGAACAAGCCACAACAGAATGCATACAAAAGAACATTTCATTGTATTTTACAACAATGCACCAGATTACAAGAATATACAGAGTATAAATGAATATTACACAGAAATATCAGAGATTTAAATTACATTTAAATACATAGCAGCTGAAAATTATACAATACACAACTAGAAGGAGATATACGGATACAAAGCTTTCCGGATATCGTTCCAGCTGTAAACCAGGATCCTGTGAATATAAATCTGCAAAACCAAAACTACTAGCTGCCCGTGTCAAAATAAGGGCACCCAGAGTTTAGGTTAAAACAATAAACTCCAGGTCAGTCATGTGACTGGTGTGAGAACTAAAACAATTATTTATCTTTATTTTTAAAGTTAGGTAAATCAAGGGACCACGCCGTATAACACGGAACGGGTTTCCTCCCAAGAATACCAGTGCATAAAACAAACAGCGCAATGCTAAATAAAGAAAAATGAAGCTGTTATAAGACCCAGGTCCTATCACACAATGCAACGCAAGCCGGGGGATAGGGTTTTCCCTTATAACAGCCAAGGAATGCTTGATACGTTTAAAACAAATCATTTGTTTTAATTTCCCAATCCCAACCTATTCATCCCATGGAGAAAAACTGGTAATACTTCATATCTAACACCATAGTGTTATCGGTAAATTCAATTACCATTTCACGTTCAAATCTAATTAAAGATTTAACTATCGCCTGGAGCAAAACTGGTGGTACTCCATTTTCGATCTTTTCAATCTAATTAAAGATTCATTAAAACTCCACTTAGTTTTAATCTTTAACTGGGTTAAAGAATCAGTGTCATTTAAAACACAGTTCACGGTAAACCCAAAATCACATTCATTAATTATCGGGTTAAAGAACGAGTGTTATTTAAAACACTGTCCACGATAAACCCAAAAATCAATATCAATTCAATCCCAATTAAATATTATTTAATTGGTACACTTCATTAAATCTAAAATAAAAAGATTTAATCTTTTCTCAACTGGGTTCAAGAACAGTGTTAGTGAAGACACCATTCACGACAAACCCAAATCACATTTGATATTCAATACAAGGCTCTGAATAGAAAATATATCGGCTTATATTCAATATCAAATTCTACGACTAACAAATGTCGTATTGGAAATAACGATATAAATATATATCTTTCAAATTTCCATAACAACATCTGTATAATCACGAATTCCAACATCGAAATATTCCGAAGACAATTTCGATTCAGATCCACTCCAATGCAATCATTGGAAATTCTGGTTATTTTTAAAACCCTTTTCAAATTCAATCTATTTACTTAAAAATAAATAGAATTATAATTCTAGTTCAAAACTAGTTCATTTCGATAAAAATCTATTTTTATCTTTTCAAATATGGAGTTTTTCATCCCAATTTTTCCCAAATCATTTCTTATGATTTTACACAAATTATTACTATTTTTAATAATTTTATCGAGGCCCGTACAGTCGATTTCCATCAACGGCCATCGAACTGCACTTACATAGACCTTTTTCAAATTTGATTTGGACATAATTCCAAATCCAACCATTAGATTTCTAATTTCTAATATTTGTTAGAAAGCTCTTTTCGATACGAACCCAACGGTTCCGGTTTTAGGAGAATCCGACGGTCGGATCTCCCGTAATGTCCGTTTGAAATAAATGGACGAAATTCACGAACTGCCGCGGCGCGGCGCGTTCTATTCAGGCCATTATATTATATATATAATATATAATATATATATCGTCGATTTCTATTTAAAACGAATTATATAAATAGTTTTGAATTCATTTCAAAAACATTTTCAACTTCCATTTCAATTCAAATCAAAATTGAATTCTTCTTTATAAATTCGTTTTAAAATTCATTTCTATTCAATTCAAATTTCAATTCAATTTGAATTCATTACAATTCGCTTTCAATTCAATTTGAATTCGTTTTCAATTCATTTCGAAATCGTTTTCAATTCAATTCATTTCGAAATCGTTTTCAATTCAATTCATTTCGAAATCGTTTTCAATTCAATTCATTTCGAAATCGTTTTCAATTCAATTCATTTCGAAATCGTTTTCAATTCAATTCATTTCGAAATCGTTTTCAATTCAATTCATTTCGAAATCGTTTTATATTCAATTCATTTCGAAATCGTTTTCAATTCAATTTGATTCAAATTTCATTTCAAAATATGCGTTTTCGAAATCACTTTTCAATATTCGTTTTAAAATGAATAAAATTGATATAGATATCGTTCACGTCAAAATGGCGTCAATCTAACCAACACGGCTTCATATATTTCTATTTTCAAATATTCTATTCAACAAATGAATATTTATTTTTGTCAACACACGACTAATCTCAACGAATGAGTATTGTCCACGTGTGACTATTTTTGTTAAATTATTTCGTTCAACACATGACTAATCTCAACGGATGAGTACAGTCAACACATGAACCTTTATTTTATATTGATAAAGATGCAAATTTTATTATTAAAATATTTCGTTCAACACATGACTAATCTCAACGGATGAGTACAGTCAACACATGAACTTTTATTTTATAAGATTCTTTAATTTCTAAATTGGAATGAGGCCCAATCAATCACCATATAAAATTAATTATATGGATTTTCATACAACACATGTATATAATAGCATTGAAAAATAATCAACCATCAACCAAAGTGCACTACACTGTATAAGCATCAAATATATATATCTAACGCTTATAACAGCCTGTCAATCAATCGATCGACATATTTAATAAATCAGGATGAGTGAACTTCATATTTCATCCCAACACCCGTGTGGGGTTTCAAACAATCAAACGCATATCTTATTTGTACAGTTGAGCGATGTGTAAAATTTATCGACCCAATCAATGTCATTCAAATAGGTGTACATAAACAAACCGTCCGGTTTGTAAATGAATATTTTATTTTATTCACATCACGTTAAAAATTATATTTTTAACGATAAAACATCTTATTTTAACACATGAATTTCTATTCAGTTCATTCTTTAAATAAAATGATATTTTTATTTTTCTAACATATTTTAGAAAATTTCGGCGGCATAACGGCACGATACTAGAAACGGGACGAGGCCTAACCTTATCCCCGGTCTAGTGAAGGCCCACGCCATTCACACATCAATCAAATTCACCGAACAACCAAATTCAAATCAAATAATCTGACTAATCTATGCAACCAAACAAACAAGTCCATGGTCTGTGGACGATTGTGTCGGGTGCTACTAAGCACCGTCTGCATCCTAGTATATAAATATAACTAGAAAAGAAATTGAAAGGTGAGAAATTCTCACAGATAGTTATCCTAGCCCCACGGCACTTCATTGATAGAAATCTTCATCGCTATCGCATCTTCGTCATCTTCGTTGCCCGTAGCCACTACATATATAAAAATCACACATTTTTATATTTTGATGTCTTTAAAATAAAAATCACATTTTTATTTATTCACTTTAAATTTAAAAATCATATTTTTATAATTGCTTCATACTTGTAAAAATCGAATTTTTACTACGCTATTCAATATATAAAAATTCGAATGTTTACTACGTTGTCAAATAGATAAAAATTTCATTTCAAGAAGATAGATTCCGCCTTTATAAAAATAAAGATTTCGCCTTTTCAATTTAAAGATTTCGCCTTTATAAAAATATCATTATAAAAATCACATTTTTATTTTTCTACCTATATAAAGATGATATTTTTATATTCCTATCATGTAAAAATTATATCTTTAATTCTGTACATAAACAAAAATCATATTTTTACCACATCTATATAGTAAAGATTATATTTTTAATACTTTAAAAATATAAAAATCATATTTTTATTACTTTAAAAATATAAAAATCATATTTTTCTTTTTATAACTACATATCTTTTCCTATATACCTATAAACAATGCTACGTATAATTTAAATCTATGCTTTACTATTTTAACAGTTAAACTAAAATAAAAATCATTAAAACTCACTTTTTTTCGAGCCGAGAAGGGGGGGGGGGCGTCAGCCGTACATCGGAGGGCAGGAGGAAGAGGGCGGAGGGCTGAGGTGGCGGTGCGACATCGATTCGAGGGATGGAGGGAGCGGCGGCTGCGGGGTCTCGTCGGGTATGGGGTTCAACGAGGAGAGGGGCGCGGGGTTGGTCGAGTTGGAGGAGGAAGAAGGGGGCGAATCGGTAGGGGCGGCGGCGTGCGATGGTGCTCCTCCCTGGCGGCGCACGATGGGGTCAACGGCGGGATCGGGTTTTCTTTTTTTTTTCTTTATTTGATTTCTGCATCGTTTGAACGGGGGGGGGGGGGGCCTGGTTAAAGAGAGGGTTTTTTTTTTATCACAAAAAAGCAACTTTTATTTTCGACCACTTAGCGAGGCCCACCGCCTGTCGTCCATAGCGTTTTACCCCCGTTCCGAACACAATGGGATATGTATCGCAAGCTGATTTGATCGTTACGATCGGTTTCCGTTGAATTTACATTTAAATCATTATATTGAATTTTAAACGTACATTTCAAATTACCGGGGTCACATACGAACTTTAAAAATTCCTAAAAAATATTTTCTAGCTTCGTATTGATGATACGGTCCTAACAAAACTAGTTTCGTCGAATTCTGAGACCGTTGGAAAAATGGCCATTTTCCAGTCGATTAAAATCAACTGAAACTGGTCAAACGCGTTTTCCTTTGCCACGCTCACATATTGATTCGAAAAATTATGAAACTTGAAACCTAGCAATAACTTGACATCACGGACCCAACAAAACTGGTTTCGTCGAAATCCGAGGTTATTTGCAAAATTTCCATTTTTAAGGGCCTGAATTCCATAGCGACTATTCAGAATTTTCAACTGGACATATCTTTTGATTCCCGCTATGAAATCTTGATTTTTCGGATTCGTTGGAAAGATATTCACGAATGGATCCTAATGTTTTTGGTTTCACTAAAATCCGGATTGTTTTGCACCCGGTACATTCAATTGAAGTTTGAAATCGAATTATTGAACTACCGCGCCATTTTCAATTCTATTTATAATTATATATAATTATTTATATTCTAACGACGACGCGTATAAATATATACGTTCGATTTCTATTCAAAATAAATTTCTCGTCGATATTATTTAAAATAATCTATTTTAAATAATCAAAATTCGCTAAAATTGCCAAAATAAAAATTTCAAACTGGCCCAGATTTTCGGGTTGTTACAATCTCCCCCACTTAAAACTTTTCGTCCCCGAAAAGGAACAAAGTCGAAAGTGGTTTGATTATTCAACTCTACGTTCGATTTGGCTTCCATTCTCCAACTTTTCAGTTTCTGAGAATTTTCAAAAATTTGGCTAACACCCTAAATTTTCGAAAAATTTCGCCATAACCTCCCCTGCACCGGGAGCATCGGGGAATTTCAAATTGCTTCCCCGGTCCTTCTAATCTCAAAAAGAAAAAGAAAAAGCCAAGCGGCTAGCCAATAGGCTCATAAAATCATCATCACCCAAACAAAACAGTAAATTATGTAGTAAACATGTACCTATTTGTCGGGCAAACAAATTTTATCCTCTGCTCTAGCCTCTTTGCTATGACCTGTTCAATGTAAGTATATGTATATGCAAGCAAATGCGACCAAATTTCAATAATAGTCAATATGTGATTCAATTAGGCTAAATGGCTAAAAATTAGCAAACAAATAAACAAACAACGCAAACATCAATCAATTAGTTGATTAGCTTTTCAAATTGATAACTTTGATACTTAGTCAAAAATCAGAATTTTGATGCCAAATCACAACAATAGGCCCTATCTAATTTTGGTTCTCACACCAGTCAATAGGAAATATATAGATATCACACCTTCGACACTCGAATATAAATGCTGATGATGATGCACCATCATCAATATCATCTTCGGGCGACTAGAGTGTGATGCTATATCTATCCAATATATTAAAACTCTGAATATACGTTTGCAAGGCGTATATGCAAATTCTTTATATACTGGACTGTCCAAATCAATACAAATAAATAATCAAATACGAATAGTTGATTTAAATTTTCAAAACCAAACTTGTTTTCACTTTAAAAATTTACTCTTCACACTCGTTCTAGGATACTACTGATCCCATCTCTAACGAGTCATTCTCATTGGATATTACTAATCCAATATCTGATGAATTCTTTCGTATGGTTCTAATGTGCCTTGTTCTCTGAGCTTTGTAAACCAAAGCTCTGATACCAACTGTGAAAACCCGTAACCTCCCCGTAAAGGAAAGAGCGGATAGTTCGAGAACAAGCCACAACAGAATGCATACAAAAGAACATTTCATTGTATTTTACAACAATGCATCAGATTACAAGAATATACAGAGTATAAATGAATATTACACAGAAATATCAGAGATTTAAATTACATTTAAATAAATAGCAGCGGAAAATTATACAATACACAACTGGAAGGAGATATACGGATACAAAGCTTTCCGGATATCGTTCCAGCTGTAAACCAGGATCCTGTGAATATAAATCTGCAAAACCAAAACTACTAGCTGCCCGTGTCAAAATAAGGGCACCCAGAGTTTAGGTTAAAACAATAAACTCCAGGTCAGTCATGTGACTGGTGTGAGAACTAAAACAATTATTTATCTTTATTTATAAAGTTAGGTAAATCAAGGGACCACGCCGTATAACACGGAACGGGTTTCCTCCCAAGAATACCAGTGCATAAAACAAACAGCGCAATGCTAAATAAAGAAAAATGAAGCTGTTATAAGACCCAGGTCCTATCACACAATGCAACGCAAGCCGGGGGATAGGGTTTTCCCTTATAACAGCCAAGGAATGCTTGATACGTTTAAAACAAATCATTTGTTTTAATTTCCCAATCCCAACCTATTCATCCCATGGAGTAAAACTGGTAATACTTCATATCTAACACCACAGTGTTATCGGTAAATTCAATTACCATTTCACGTTCAAATCTAATTAAAGATTTAACTATCGCCTGGAGCAAAACTGGTGGTACTCCATTTTCGATCTTTTCAATCTAATTAAAGATTCATTAAAACTCCACTTAGTTTTAATCTTTAACTGGGTTAAAGA
Organism: Allium sativum; assembly: GCA_030737875.1. NCBI lineage: Eukaryota > Viridiplantae > Streptophyta > Magnoliopsida > Asparagales > Amaryllidaceae > Allium > Allium sativum. The sequence goes on from CM060923.1 coordinate 245,884,195, forward strand.
ATCAGTGTCATTTAAAACACAGTTCACGATAAACCCAAAATCACATTCATTAATTATCGGGTTAAAGAACGAGTGTTATTTAAAACACTGTCCACGATAAACCCAAAAATCAATATCAATTCAATCCCAATTAAATATTATTTAATTGGTGCACTTCATTAAATCTAAAATAAAAAGATTTAATCTTTTCTCAACTGGGTTCAAGAACAGTGTTAGTGAAGACACCATTCACGACAAACCCAAATCACATTTGATATTCAATACAAGGCTCTGAATAGAAAATATATCGGCTTATATTCAATATCAAATTCTACGACTAACAAATGTCGTATTGGAAATAACGATATAAATATATATCTTTCAAATTTCCATAACAACATCTGTATAATCACGAATTCCAACATCGAAATATTCCGAAGACAATTTCGATTCAGATCCACTCCAATGCAATCATTGGAAATTCTGGTTATTTTTAAAACCCTTTTCAAATTCAATCTATTTACTTAAAAATAAATAGAATTATAATTCTAGTTCAAAACTAGTTCATTTCGATAAAAATCTATTTTTATCTTTTCAAATATGGAGTTTTTCATCCCAATTTTTCCCAAATCATTTCTTATGATTTTACACAAATTATTACTATTTTTAATAATTTTATCGAGGCCCGTACAGTCGATTTCCATCAACGGCCATCGAACTGCACTTACAGCGACCTTTTTCAAATTTGATTTGGACATAATTCCAAATCCAACCATTAGATTTCTAATTTCTAATATTTGTTAGAAAGCTCTTTTCGATACGAACCCAACGGTTCCGGTTTTAGGAGAATCCGACGGTCGGATCTCCCGTAATGTCCGTTTGAAATAAATGGTCGAAATTCACGAACTGCCGCGGCGCGGCGCGTTCTATTCAGGCCATTATATTATATATATATAATATATAATATATATATCGTCGATTTCTATTTAAAACGAATTATATAAATAGTTTTGAATTCGTTTCAAAAACATTTTCAACTTCCATTTCAATTCAAATCAAAATTGAATTCTTCTTTATAAATTCGTTTTAAAATTCATTTCTATTCAATTCAAATTTCAATTCAATTTGAATTCATTACAATTCGCTTTCAATTCAATTTGAATTCGTTTTCAATTCATTTCGAAATCGTTTTCAATTCAATTCATTTCGAAATCGTTTTCAATTCAATTCATTTCGAAATCGTTTTCAATTCAATTCATTTCGAAATCGTTTTCAATTCAATTCATTTCGAAATCGTTTTCAATTCAATTCATTTCGAAATCGTTTTCAATTCAATTCATTTCGAAATCGTTTTATATTCAATTCATTTCGAAATCGTTTTCAATTTGATTTGATTCAAATTTCATTTCAAAATATGCGTTTTCGAAATCACTTTTCAATATTCGTTTTAAAATGAATAAAATCGATATAGATATCGTTCACGTCAAAATGGCGTCAATCTAACCAACACGGCTTCATATATTTCTATTTTCAAATATTCTATTCAACAAACGAATATTTATTTTTGTCAACACACGACTAATCTCAACGAATGAGTACTGTCCACGTGTGACTCTTTTTGTTAAATTATTTCGTTCAACACATGACTAATCTCAACGGATGAGTACAGTCAACACATGAACCTTTATTTTATATTGATAAAGATGCAAATTTTATTATTAAAATATTTCGTTCAACACATGACTAATCTCAACGGATGAGTACAGTCAACACATGAACTTTTATTTTATAAGATTCTTTAATTTCTAAATTGGAATGAGGCCCAATCAATCACCATATAAAATTAATTATATGGATTTTCATACAACACATGTATATAATAGCATTGAAAAATAATCAACCATCAACCAAAGTGCACTACACTGTATAAGCATCAAATATAGATATCTAACGCTTATAACAGCCTGTCAATCAATCGATCGACATATTTAATAAATCAGGATGAGTGAACTTCATATTTCATCCCAACACCCGTGTGGGGTTTCAAACAATCAAACGCATATCTTATTTGTGCAGTTGAGCGATGTGTAAAATTTATCGACCCAATCAATGTCATTCAAATAGGTGTACATAAACAAACCGTCCGGTTTGTAAATGAATATTTTATTTTATTCACATCACGTTAAAAATTCTATTTTTAACGATAAAACATCTTATTTTAACACATGAATTTCTATTCAGTTCATTCTTTAAATAAAATGATATTTTTATTTTTCTAACATATTTTAGAAAATTTCGGCGGCATAACGGCACGATACTAGAAACGGGACGAGGCCTAGCCTTATCCCCGGTCTAGTGAAGGCCCACGCCATTCACACATCAATCAAATTCACCGAACAACCAAATTCAAATCAAATAATCTGACTAATCTATGCAACCAAACAAACAAGTCCATGGTCTGTGGACGATTGTGTCGGGTGCTACTAAGCACCGTCTGCATCCTAGTATATAAATATAACTAGAAAAGAAATTGAAAGGAGAGAAATTCTCACAGATAGTTATCCTAGCCCCACGGCACTTCATTGATAGAAATCTTCATCGCTATCGCATCTTCGTCATCTTCGTTGCCCGTAGCCACTACATATATAAAAATCACACATTTTTATATTTTGATGTATTTAAAATAAAAATCACATTTTTATTTATTCACTTTAAATTTAAAAATCATATTTTTATAATTGCTTCATACTTGTAAAAATCGAATTTTTACTACGCTATTCAATATATAAAAATTTGAATTTTTACTACGTTGTCAAATAGATAAAAATTTCATTTCAAGAAGATAGATTCCGCCTTTATAAAAATAAAGATTTCGCCTTTTCAATTTAAAGATTTCGCCTTTATAAAAATATCATTATAAAAATCACATTTTTATTTTTCTACCTATATAAAGATGATATTCTTATATTCCTATCATGTAAAAATTATATCTTTAATTCTGTACATAAACAAAAATCATAATTTTACCACATCTATATAGTAAAGATTATATTTTTAATACTTTAAAAATATAAAAATCATATTTTTATTACTTTAAAAATATAAAAATCATATTTTTCTTTTTATAACTACATATCTTTTCCTATATACCTATAAACAATGCTACGTATAATTTAAATCTATGCTTTACTATTTTAACAGTTAAACTAAAATAAAAATCATTAAAACTCACTTTTTTTTCGAGCCGAGAAGGGGGGGGGGGGCGTCAGCCGTACATCGGAGGGCAGGAGGAAGAGGGCGGAGGGCTGAGGTGGCGGTGCGACATCGATTCGAGGGATGGAGGGAGCGGCGGCTGCGGGGTCTCGTCGGGTATGGGGTTCAACGAGGAGAGGGGCGCGGGGTAGGTCGAGTTGGAGGAGGAAGAAGGGGGCGAATCGGCAGGGGTGGCGGCGTGCGATGGTGCTCCTCCCTGGCGGCGCACGATGGGGTCAACGGCGGGATCAGGTTTTCTTTTTTTTTCTTTATTTGATTTCTGCATCGTTTGAACGGGGGGGGGGGCCTGGTTAAAGAGAGGGTTTTTTTTTTTTTTTATTTATCACAAAAAAGCAACTTTTATTTTCGACCACTTAGCGAGGCCCACCGCCTGTCGTCCATAGCGTTTTACCCCCGTTCCGAACACAATGGGATATGTATCGCAAGCTGATTTGATCGTTACGATCGGTTTCCGTTGAATTTACATTTAAATCATTATATTGAATTTTAAACGTACATTTCAAATTACCAGGGTCACATACGAACTTTAAAAATTCCTGAAAAATATTTTCTAGCTTCGTATTGACGATACGGTCCTAACAAAACTAGTTTCGTCGAATTCTAAGACCGTTGGAAAAATGGCCATTTTCCAGTCGATTAAAATCAACTGAAACTGGTCAAACGCGTTTTCCTTTGCCACGCTCACATATTGATTCGAAAAATTATGAAACTTGAAATCTAGCAATAACTTGACATCACGGACCCAACAAAACTGGTTTCGTCGAAATCCGAGGTCATTTGCAAAATTTCCATTTTTAAGGGCCTGAATTCCATAGCGACTATTCAGAATTTTCAACTGGACATATCTTTTGATTCCCGCTATGAAATCTTGATTTTTCAGATTCGTTGGAAAGATATTCACGAATGGATCCTAATGTTTTTGGTTTCACTAAAATCCGGATTGTTTTGCACCCGGTACATTCAATTGAAGTTTGAAATCGAATTATTGAACTACCGCGCCATTTTCAATTCTATTTATAATTATATATAATTATTTATATTCTAACGACGACGCGTATAAATATATACGTTCGATTTCTATTCAAAATAAATTTCTCGTCGATATTATTTAAAATAATCTATTTTAAATAATCAAAATTCGCTAAAATTACCAAAATAAAAATTTCAAACTGGCCCAGATTTTCGGCTTGTTACAGAACCTTTCCCCTAGGAATGTGATTTTGGGAATAAAAGAATATTCTGGATTGGAATGAGGCGTTCGTTGTGTTTGTGCAACATTTGTTTTTAATATACGCGGGTTGTTCGGAAAGGCCGGGTTTATACCCATTCTGAATAACCGATTCGACGATATGTCGAAGATGAAGACGGTGGTCGAAGACCGGAAGTCTTCACATCATTTGGGGGATTACTGATGATCTCGATTGGGCTGTACACCCAAGATGAGGGAAACAATTGGTGATCGTCCAGACGTACATGGAGATGGATGGATATGCGAGGAAAGTGCCTCCGGTTTCGTTCAGACCCAGAACGAACTTGTAAATGGATTGTGTGTCTGACATTGGATTTTATTCTGTGTTGATTGATTTCTGTTAAATATATATCTGTTTGGCGGCGGAGAATTTATTCTCTTGCTTAACGCCCTTCTCTGAGACGTACGAGCTTAGAGGTTATATATCGATAGATATCAATCGCATGGCATGAATTGCCTATGTGGCATACTGAGTTGCAAGGATCAAGGCTTCTGTTGAAAAGCAAAGTCTTGTGGTTGATGATCAAAGCACGGCCTTTGTGGCGTAGCTTTGTGTATAGCGTGGATTCACGAGCCTCACACCTCGGTATGAGTCAAAAACGGGATACGGACCGCTGGGAGAGCATGACGTTTCTTTCTAGCTTTGGTGGTGTCAGTGACTTACCAGCCCTGACATTTATATACTTTTCACCTTTGTGGTTGTTGGAATGAGGCGCCTCGATTATAGGTCTGTAAGGACCGGGAAACGTGTGTTCAGGCATAACCAATCCTCTAACGTAAGTGAGGACCGGCCCAGCCGAATCCAGGATTGCCCAGAGTGTGTAGTCCTGAGACATTTGCTAAAGTGTCTCGAACGCGGAGAGGAGCTTGCCCCTTGCCTCGACTCATGACGGAAATCCAATTTCCAATACGTGTATTGTGGTTTCAATTGTAGAACTAGTATGGCGACATGATATATGGTACCCATGCCGTCTATGATTTATAATTATGATTGAAATTGTTTTGACACTATACACTTATTATAGTATCAAATGATTTGTTTTAAACGTACCAAGCATGTTTGGCTATTATAAGGGAAAACCGTATCCTCCGGCTTGCGTTGCATTGTGTGATGGGACCTGGGTCTTATAATAGCTTCATTTTTCGAAAAAGCATTGCGTTGTTTATTCTATGCACTAGTATTCTTGGGAGGAAACCTGTTTCGTGTTATACGGCGTGGTCCCTTGAATTACTCTCTTTTAAAGTAAAGTTTAAATAACTGTTTTAGTTCTCACACCAGTCACATGACTGACCTGGATTTTATTGTTTTAACCTAAACTCTGGGTGCCCCTATTTTCCGCACGGGCAGCTAGTAGTTTTGGTTTTGCAGATTTATATTCACAGGATCCTGGTTTACAGCTGGAATGATATCCGGAAAACTCTGTATCTGTATATCACCTTCAGTTATGCTTTGTATTATTTTTCCGCTGCTATGTAATTTATTGTAATCTCTGATATTTGTCGAATGTAATTTATTCCTTTATACTCTGTATATTCTTGTATTCTGATGGAATTGTTGTAATAGCAATGAAATATTCTTCCGTCTGCGTTCTGATTTGTCCTGTTCTCAAAACGATCAGGTGTTTTGAACGGTCTAGATCGGTTTAACGACTGATTCAGATCGAGCGAGATTTCAGGTTGTCACAGCTATTATCTGTTTCTATGTTATATTCCAAAGATTACCCTTGTCTCCGTCTGTACGGGAAATGGGGTCGTCACAACGTGGTATCCGAGCTTTGGTTAAGCTTTGTTCTGGAATATAACATATTAATGAACTCGTCAGAAATAGGACCAATAGTGTTCTAGGACGGGTAACTGATTACAGATAGTATCAGTAATATCCTAGTATGAGTAGCAGAATGAAATAACACCTAGATAGACGCATTTACATTCAAGTATTTGTCTCTATATTTTGAAATATCTTTTCTGTTGACCTGACACTTGATCTGCTATTTGCAGAAGAACTAGAAAATGAGTGCCTGAAACAGAAGAAGTAATACTGACCCGGATATAGAAGCTCTATTTATGAAATATAGAAATCTGGGTGGAAAACCCTTCTCGGGTGAAGAATCAATTATGAGAACACATGCCTGGATTCGTTCGGCTGAGAAAATCTTTGAAGGATTAAAGCTGAGGGATGACCAGAAAAGATTACTGGCCTCCTGGGCACTCAAAGACGAAGCTTTGTTCTGGTGGGATTCGGTTATCAAGGATAATCCAGAAGGTGATATCACTTGGGATATAGTCAAAGTGATTTTCCTGGAAAGATTTACTCCTCCTGAAGTGATTGAGCGACTATGTGATGAATTTTCTTATCTGATACAAGGAGATATGACCATTCCCGAATATCATAAGAAATTCAATGAACTTTCTCACTTTGCCCCTCATCTAATTGAAAATCCGAAGAGGAAGAATTTGAGATTTATCAAAAGAAAATATCAGAACAGTGTAATGAGGAACGTGAAGCTCCCCTTTTCTGAAATGATATACATGGCTTACCAGTACGAAGATCTAGACAAGAAAGGTATGTTGCAGTACGAAGAGGAAGTCAGCTCTAGTAATTAAATTGAGTCTGAGACAGATCGTCCTGAGGCCAGTACAATGTCTGAGGTCAGTAAGGAGCCCAAAGCCAATCGAAAAAGGGGCAGATCAGAAAAAGAACCAGCAACGACTGCCATATGCAATAACTGCCATAAGCAAGGGCATTTGCAAGGGAATTGCAGATCTTTAAAGAAACAAAGAAAGGATGGATATAGAGCCAATCGAAAGCAAAAGAAGAAGAGATTTAGAACTGACGGGAAATTTCAGGAGAATAGGGAGTGCAAACAGTGCCATAAGGCTGGTCATCTTGCAAAGGATTGCCCGCTCTTAAACAAGCCTGAAATAGTTCAAGTGAATGAAGTACCAGAAACTTCTGATCCCTCAGCTAGTCAGGGAAGACCAGATGTTTTAGAAGGCACGCTCAATGTCAAGAACATTCCAGTTAAAGTACTGTTTGATACTGGTGCGTCACGAAGCTTTATTGCAAAGAGTGCAGTCAAGAAGTTGGATTTGAAACTGAAGAAGCTCAAAGAACCAATGACTAGTTGGGGGTTCCATCGATCTCAGTTGGGTTTGTGGGGTACCTGTCTCTTTTTCCTGCTATAAATTCCCTACCATCTCCATCGTCATGAATTTTAAGGAGTTTGATCTTATATTGGAGTTGGATTGGCTAACCAAATATGAAGCTAAGGTTAGATGCGCCGAGAGAGTTGTTAGGGCAAAGATTAAATCAGGTGATTATATAACTATTCCCTGTGAAGGTCAGAATTCTAATAGAAAAGACTTCTGGGCAGCTCTCGATGTTTCTCCATCCCAAATAGAAAATATCCCTGAAGTCACAGAGAATATTCCCGACTTAGTGAAAGATATTCCTGTCGTCAAGAATTATGCGGATGTGTTTGAAGAAGTTGTTCGCTTACCTCCGCAGAGAGAAATAGATTTCAAGATCACTTTGATTCCGAATGCAAGGCTGGTAGTTCACGCTATTCGAAGAATGTCCTTGAAAGAGAAAGAACTTGACAATCAAACACGACAGCTAGTACGAAAGGGTCCGATCAGGCCTAGTTTCTCTGATTGGGGTGCAACAGTGGTGTTTGTCCCAAAATCTGATGGTACTCTACGGCTATGTGTGGATTATCGCGATTTGAACAAGAAGACAATAAAGAACAAATATCCATTGCTGCGAATCGATGATTTGTTGGATCGTCTGAATGGAGCACAAGTTTTCTCAAGGATGGACCTAGCTACAGGCTTCCATCAACTTCGAATTGCCGAAGAATGTGTTCCAATGACAACACTCAGAGGTCCAGACTTATTCTATGAGTGGTTAGTAATGCCGTTCGGCTTATGTAACGCTCTAGCATACTTCGTCGATTTGATGAATAGAGTATTCAGAGGAGTTTGAATAAATTTGTCCTGGTTTTTACTGATAATATTCTAATCTTCTCTAAATCAAAGGCCGAACATGAAAAGCATTTGGAACAGGTTCTGGAAATCCTCAAAAGGAATGTGTTAAAAGCCAAACTATCTAAATGTATATTCTGGCAAGATGAAGTGAAATTTCTGGGCTACGTCGTATCGAAAGCAGGAATTGCTATGGATCCAAGTAAAATCACAGCTATTCAGAATTGGAAACAGCCCAGTACTCCTACAGAAGTCCGCAGTTTTCTCGGATTGGCTAGTTATTACCGGAAGTTCGTTAAAAACTTTTCGAAGATATCTGGTCACTTAACGAAGCTTAAAAAGAAGCACTTTAAATTCAAATGGACTCCAGAAAGTGAAGAGGCTTTTGAGGAGCTAAAGTTAAGATTAACGACAACTCCAGTGTTAACCATCATCGATGGAAATTAGGATTTAAAGGTCTGGACTGATGCTTCTAGAGAAGGCCTTGGCGCAGTGTTAATGCAAAGGGGTCAAGTGATTTCTTATGCTAGCCGTCAGCTGAAGCCGCACGAGAAAAACTACGTCACTCATTGTCTTGAGTTATTGGCGATAGTATTCGCTTTGAAAATCTGGAGTCACTATCTTCTGGGTGAGAGATTTGAACTGTTTACAGATCACCAGTCGTTAAAGTATCTGTTCACCCAGAAAGACTTGAATCTGAGGCAGCAACGTTGGCTGGAGTTTCTTGCAGCATACAATTTTGAAATTATATACACTCCCGGGAAAGCCAATGTCGTGGAAGATGCGTTAAGCCGAAAGAATGAAATGATCGCCAGTTTAATTATCACGACTTCTTTGCTAGATAAAATATCTGCTCTTCAAAAGGATGATCACTTCATTCAGAAGATCAGAGAGATAATTCAACAAGGCGAACCCTCGAGTTTTCAAGTTGATAATGATGGGATTCTAAGGATGAAAGGTCGAATCTGTGTCCCTAACATTGCTGAGCTCCGAAAGGAAGTACTGGATGAATGCCACAAGTCAAAACTTAGTATCCATCCGGGAGTAAGCAAAATGTATAATGACATCAAACGCACTTTCTGGTGGAAGTCGATGAAGAGGGACATTTCTTTATATGTTAGCCGATGCCCTACTTGCCAGCTAGTCAAAAGCGACCAACAGAAACTAGCTGGATTATTACAACCGCTAGACGTTCCAGGTTGGAAGTGGGAACATATTTCTATGGACTTCATTAATGGTTTGCCCAGAACCAGAAAAGGAAATGACAGTATTTGGGTGATCGTAGATCGCTTCACGAAGACCGCCCATTTCATACCTGTCAGATCAAACAGAACTGCTCAGGGTCTGGCGCAGATATACTTCAGGGAAATTGTTAGGCTACATGGAATGCCGCTCAGTATAGTCAGTGATAGAGATACAATATTTACTAGCAAACTCTGGGAGGCATTTCAAGTAGAGCTGGGAACAAAACTGAACTTGAGCACCGCCTATCATCCTCAGACAGATGGTCAAACTGAGAGGGTGAATCGTATTTTAGAAGATCTATTACGGGCTTGTGTTCTAGATTTTGGTGGATCATGGGAAGACCATCTGCATTTGGCTGAATTCTCATATAATAACAGCTACCAAGCGAGCCTGACAATGTCGCCATTCGAAGCATTATATGGTAGACCGTGCCGATCTCCTGCTTGTTGGGTCGAACCCGGTAACAGACTTGTATTGGGGCCAGATATGATCAGAGAAGCTGCCGACAAAATCGATTTCATTAAGAAGCGATTACTCGCCGCTCAAAGCCGACAGAAGAGCTATACCGATAGGAGAAGAAGAGATATATCATTTGCTGTTGGCGACTATGTATATTTAAAAGTATCGCCGATGAGAGGAGTTATCCGGTTCGGTAAAACTGGAAAGTTAGCGCCCAAATTCATTGGTCCGTTTCCTATTCTGGAACGGATCGGAACTCTCGCTTATAGGGTTAAACTTCCGGATTGGTTGCCTGGAGTTCATGATGTATTTCACATATCTCAACTTCGAAAGCACGTTCATGATCCATACTTGATCGTGTAAGAAGCAGCTCAATAGGATATTGAAATTACTCGCGAATTAGCTGTGAGAAGAGAGCCGCTAAAGATTATCGGCAAAGAAACCAAAGAGCTGAGGAACTAGAAGGTTCACTTAGTCAAAGTGCAATGGAGTGGAGATCCGTGAGATTGTACTTGGGAAACTGAGGAGAGCATTCAGAAAGCCTATCCTAGATGCCGAGTGGATATCTCTGATTGACTCCGGTGCAAGGTACATTTACCATACTTTGCATTACCAATTAGTTCTCTATTCTATTGTTATTTTCTTTCCATGGATGTGCACTTTTAATTCTATAGTCTGAATGATTTTAAAAGAATATAGAAATTGATTTGTATGATTTTGAAAAGTTAAAAACAATTTGATTGTTGTTTGTGTTGTGTGATAGTAGAATTGGATTAATTAAATTATAGAAACGATAGTTAATTTAGTAATAATAGAATGAATGGTAGAATTTATTCGATTATATCACACATTGAACTGATTAGAAAATAGATAGAAATATATATACTTGTTCATTATATATGTTTGAATAGGTAAATGGATTAGCTGTTGAGTAAAGATTTTATTTGCGTGCCAGACAAATAGGTAAACCTTAATGAGTTGGATGCGAAATATTATTATATCAACTCCTGTGAATGCCATTGGATGCGGAGTGCTGGTTATTCTGTGTGTAAAAATAAATGCCGCCATAGGATAGTAACAATTAATTTTGAACTACATTACATGGCATACTTCTAGAAGATAGGCATACTTCATCATATACCACATAAGCATTTGGAGCTTGTGTGACGAGGTGGAAGATTTACCATACGAGCGAGAGGCTTGTATGGCGATGTAACACCCCACGCCCATTAATGTCACTCACGAAGGGAATGCATTAACTTTCATGGAGGTTATAAGTGAATATAGAACAGAAAAATTACAACAAGACAGATAGTAAATAGTACTTGGAAATCTAAAACTTCATTTTATTGCAGTGGAAATTAAACATGTTTGTTACATCATAAAACCATAGATCATAACCAAGTACAATATCCATCTTCATAAAAACAAAATACATAATCCCATTACATAAATAGCCATTAAAAAGATAACAAGCTGGACTTTACATCAACGGTCCAAGCTTTCCAAAGAGAGATGAAGCAATTCAATCAAACTCCACTAGAGCTGGGCACAACTTGAGGACCTGGAGGGGGAAAAAGGATAGAAATAGAGGGGGTCAGACATAAAGTCTGGCGAGTATTGTAACACCCCGTGTATTCTATAACTGTGAAATTCACAAATTAAAGTATAACTAATTTCAAATCAAAGAATTAAGGGAAACGGGATACGCCATTGCGTTCGTCTCGGAATTCTGCTAGAGATAGAGTCCGAGTTTGCGTAAAACGGATATTGTATGAAGAAGATATGGATGAACGAAGTTGGGCGAAAAAACAGAAAACGGGTCAGAATGCACTGGCGCACTTGGGAAGTGCGCCAGAACAGAAATGAACTGGCGCACTTGGGGAAGTGCGCCAGTACATTTTTAGCCTGGCGCACCTGCCAAGTGCGCCCAGGTCAGAATGACCTACTGGTCAGGTCTTGGCTGGCCTGATCAGGGTCTGGTCGAATTTCTGAGCCTTGCCTTGTCACTAGGGCTAGGTGTCAGCTCCTGGTTGGTCTCTCCTTCAAATGAACGGCTAATATTAATCCAAGCTCCATCGACGGTCCTAATCAATTCACAAACTCTATAAAAAGGACCTAAGACTCACCCTAATTCATACAAATAAAAATGAGAACGAGACCGTCATGCTGCTGAGGAGAGACAAGGAATAACCGTCAAAATTGAGAGACGATTAGGAGACAACTCAAAAGCTTAAAGCATCGACAACCAAATCAAAACAACGCCTACAACAAAGGATAGCATCTCCAAATTCAGAATTCAGATTCCTGAATTGAAGATTCGTCATACGTTGTAAGTAGAGTGCTATTCCGATGTGAATAAATAATTGTGTTTTGATTTGTGTAAAATGAGAAATAGAATTTACTTGATTTGTGGTGATAATAATTCATATTTGTATGTTGCTATGATTCTAATCGATTTGGAATGTTGTGGTATAACGATTGGATATTCGCAAGTATGTAATTCATGTTGAAAACTAGATGTTTGTGGTAGTTTATTACAACACCTATTGGATAATTGCAAGTATATGATTCATGTTGAAAGTAACGACTATATGTTTGTGGTAGTTTATTTGAGATTCATGCAAGTATATGGTTCACTATTATGCCCACATAATATATATATTTTTAATCACTTTTAGTGTAGTTGGATCCATTTGGGTATTATGACTCATATGAATTTATGTTGGAATTGGCATCATGTTTCAAGTGTAAAACCATACTTTTGCATTAGAGACAAAAGCAAGCATCTTTGTGAACTTGTGAACATGACTAGACTATGTTTGGTGTTATGCCTAATTGGAAAACATGTTTTAGGCCTATATTGTTATAAAAATCGTATGATAATATATGTGACACATAGCCAAGTTAGATTTACATTCCAATTGCAAGTTAGCATGGGTAGATTAAAAACCATGACTTCATGTTTAGGTATATTTATGCCATGATTATATGAATAGATCAAAAACCATGACTTCATGTTTAGGTATATTTATGCCATGATTATATGAATAGATCAATAACTATGATTTCATGTTTAAGTATGTTTATGCCATGATTATATGCTATTACAATGCAAGTTCACAAGTGCCAAATTCATGTTAATTAGTTCGCTATGTTGCAAGTTCATGCGTTCACACTCCCCTTTTTATGTTACTTAGAATATATAAACACTATGTTCTAAGGCTCCCCTTTTTCATGTGGCTAAGTTGGGTTTAAATGTTAAACCCAACATATGTTATATTGTAGCGAACGTATAAAACGGGGGTAGTGACGTTTGGGTTAAAATATAAAACATATGTGTTGGCATGTTTGACGCATGCCAACGACCTTGAAAAACAATTAAGTGGTGTAAATTAATTTCACCCAATAAAGATGAATTTGAATAATGGGCCGCAAATATTTACATATATAAAAAAAAGAGAAAATATGTAAATTTAGAAAATACGATGTGTTTAACCCGAGGTTGGATTGAGTTGTGATGTAAACTTGCCCGGAACTGCCCGGCTGTCCAGTAGTCACAACAATACCTATCCAATGTGGGTGGTTGAACACAGAGCCCAATAAGGACCCAAGGTTAGACTGAGTTGTGGCGTAAGACTGCCCGGACCCAACCGGCAACAGGCAGCCACAACAACATCTGTCTAATGTGAGAGGTCGAGGCTTTAATAAGACAATTGAGGCTGAGTCAGGATTGATAGGATTAAGTAAATTGAATTAATACTTCATCAAAATGGAACATGCTAAACTATACAGGCTAATTGGGGGTTAGGTTTACAAAACACTTAACCAACTTAGCATGTTGGCTAGAAATAGAAAACCTAGTAGCGGGGGACCCTTTTCAGCAGTAACGCTACAAGGTGTATCAGGATACCCTGAATTAGGCAGGGTGGGGCACGATTACTGGGCTGACTGTAAGAGGTCAAATCGACGGCGGTGGTGCAGCAGTGTAGGTTCTAACGGAGTGCGGGCGTGCACACACTCCGGTGTAGAAAAATAAGGCAATGGGAACCAGTAGCATACCTGTGCATTCTAGGATTGTGTCGGGCCGCCACCATGGGACTTGATACACCCCATGGTGGGACCGGCATAGGTAACTACAACAACGGGGGCCGTAAGACACATGTAGTTATGCGAGTAGGAGCCGATCATTAGAAACGGATCACTTCACCCTGATTATGGGGTGCCTGTTGGGAACTAGTTTATATGGGTATAGAGATTAATATGGGGTACGATAAGTATATTCGACTCTAGACAAGTTAACTTAGCTTATGGTGCTTCCCATTTCCAGTTTATACTTATCATGCCCAATTCTTTATTCATAGACTGAATAGTCCTAGACTTACTCAGGATTTATGTCTGACTCTACTTTTCTTTCGTCTTCTTTTCTTTCGTTCCCCCCCCAAGGTCCACAGGGTGGGAATACCGCAGCTTGACCAGTTTTCACATCCAGCTTGAAGAGAAAGAATGTATTGCTTGGATCTTTTTCGTTTTGGACTATGGCTTTGGACAGCAATTATGGGACTTATGCAGATTACTTATGTTTTTATGCTTCTTTAAATAATGCAATCAAGACAGTTATGAAGATGTTATGTTTTTGGAAGTATTGTAAGACAAATTATGACATGGTTTGTTTAACACGTATTTTGTTAAATTAAAATTGCTGTTATTTTCCGCTGTTCAAAAATATGTGTATTTATATCTGTCTTGTGTATCTATGACTTATACTTATAAACCTCCACCAAAATTAGGGCATTCCCTTTGAGAGTGACCCTAACGGAGGTAGGGTGTGTTCTTACTTAGTATCAGAGCATAGGTTTACCAGATAAGATAAAAAGTTTTGAAAATTTATTTTCAAAAGAAAATTTAAAGAAGCATTTTTAAAGAAAAAATATTATTTTATTTTAAAAAGGCATAGTCCCCCAAAGCCATAGGTACTATCTCTCTCTATCCTTCGTTTTGAATCTCTCCTCTCTGTTTCAGCATGTCTAGAGACCTTACTCCCCAGCTACTGACGCTTTCACTCCTCCTCCTCTACGCGAACCAGCAAGCGGAAGAGTCCCAGGACAAGAAGGCGAATAATAGTCAAGGAAGAAAGGATCGTGACAATAATGACAAGAAACGTGAAAAAAAGAAATGTTGTTTCTGCCGAATTCTTGGACATTTGGAGGGAGATTGCAGGAAGAAGAAGAGGAGGATGAGTGCTACTTGCTTTCAGTGTAGGGAGACAGGCCATTGGGCCAGGGACTGCCCAACGAAGAAAGGAAAGGGACAGGAAACTGGATCTACTTTAGGGGGTCAAGTTCATGCTCCGGCAGCACCTCCACAGGAACAAGGTAGTAATATTTCTATAGAAAGGTTGGTGTAGATGGCATTGCTGAACGAAGAGGATAAGGCCAAGAAGTAGACAAAGGAAGAAAGCTCTCAAGGGAAGACCATCTTCCTTTGGTGGAATTTGCCTACAACAACAGCTACCAAGCAACCATCGGAATGGCGACCTTTGAAGCTTTATATGGAAGACCGTGCCGATCGCCCACTTGTTGGTGGGAGTCTACTGACAAGCTCATACTTGGACCAGATATGATCCGAGAGACTTCAGAAAAAGTAGACTTAATACGGAGAAGAATGAAGGCAGCCCAAGACAGACAAAAATCCTACGCCGACAAGAGGAGGACCGACATTGAATTTGAGGTTGGGGACAGAGTTTTCCTTAAGGTATCTCCGCTAAGGAACGTTGTTCGTTTTGGGACCACAGGGAAGCTAGCACCAAGGTTCGTAGGGCCATTCCCTATCATCGAGAAAATTGGGAAAATGGCCTATAAATTAGAGTTACCCGAAAAACTGGCCGGAGTTCACAACGTTTTTCATGTTTCGCACCTCCGAAAATGTCTACATGAATCTGCTGAAGTGGTAGAGCCAAATATCCTAGAAGAAGCTGAAGTGGAACGCGAAGCAACCGTGAGGAAAGTTCCAACCCGCATATTAGGAACAGAAGTGAAGAAGCTACGCAACCACGAAGTCAAGCTCGTCAAAGTTCAGTGGAGCGACACGAGTGCGACGTAACTTGGGAAACTGAAGCTAGAATACGCGCTGCCTACCCTTTTCTTTTCGAGGGTACATCTTTGATCTTTCTTTTTCCTTAAGTTGCGCTTTTATCTATCTTCTTAGGTATATCTCCTCGACCTTATCTTTTAGGTAGAAACTCTTTGGATGAAAACATGTAATTGAAACATGTTATGGATGATGGTTGCAAGTGGTTGCAAGTGATTGCTAGTGGTTGCTCGTGGTTGCATATACACACACAACTTAGGTTTTAGATTGGCTCAGTCACTTCATGCTGCATGTGCATATATGTATTTATATTTGTATATGGTTGAAGTTTAATGTGTTGCCATATGGATGTTGCATTTATATATGAATGATTGTGCAACCACGTAAAATCATGAATAGGAAAATTTGCATACATAATGGATTCATGACACTTACATAATTTGCATTAAGGAGGTCAACTGAATCAGTAGACCGACTGATTTTGCATTAGATAAATACATGTACACACACTTCGCATATGATCATGAAGCATTAGAAGTCTTTTAAGGACAATGGATGCTCGTGTTTGATGGATGAGTAGATGGATGTTTGGATGTTAAGATATACATTCTTCCTAACTTGAAGATTTCGGGGACGAAATCCTTTTAAGTGGGGGAGAATGTAACACCCCGTGTATTCTATAACTGTGAAATTCACAAATTAAAGAATAACTAATTTCAAATCAAAGAATTAAAGGAAACGGGATACGCCATTGCGTTCGTCTTGGAATTCTGCTAGAGATAGAGTCCGAGTTTGCGTAAAACGGATATCGTATGAAGAAGATATGGACGAACGAAGTTGGGCGAAAAACCAGAAAACGGGTCAGAATGCACTGGCGCACTTGGGAAGTGCGCCAAAACAGAAATGAACTGGCGCACTTGGGAAGTGCGCCAGTACATTTTTAGCCTGGCGCACCTGCCAAGTGCGCCCAGGTCAGAATGACCTACTGGTCAGGTCTTGGCTGGCCTGATCAGGGTCTGGTCGAATTTCTGAGCCTAGCCTTGTCACTAGGGCTAGGTGTCAGCTCCTGGTTGGTCTCTCCTTCAAATGAACGGCTAATATTAATCCAAGCTCCATTGACGGTCCTAGTCAATTCACAAACTCTATAAAAAGGACCTAAGACTCACCCTAATTCATACAAATAAAAATGAGAATGAGACCGTCATGCTGCTGAGGAGAGACAAGGAATAGCCATCAAAATTGAGAGACGATTAGGAGACAACTCAAAAGCTTAAAGCATCGACAACTAAATCAAAACAACGCCTACAACAAAGGATAGCATCTCCAAATTCAGAATTCAGATTCCTGAATTGAAGATTCGTCATACGTTGTAAGTAGAGTGCTATTCCGATGTGAATAAATAATTGTGTTTTGATTTGTGTAAAATGAGAAATAGAATTGTACTTGATTTGTGGTGATAATAATTCATATTTGTATGTTGCTATGATTCTAATCGATTTGGAATGTTGTGGTATAACGATTGGATATTCGCAAGTATGTAATTCATGTTGAAAACTACATGTTTGTGGTAGTTTATTACAACACCTATTGGATAATTGCAAGTATATGATTCATGTTGAAAGTAACGACTATATGTTTGTGGTAGTTTATTTGAGATTCATGCAAGTATATGGTTCACTATTATGCCAACATAATATATATTTTTAATCACTTTTAGTGTAGTTGGATCCATTAGTGTATTATGACTCATATAAGTTTATGTTGGAATTGGCATTATGTTTCAAGTGTAAAACCATACTTTTGCATTAGAGACAAAAGCAAGCATCTTTGTGAACTTGTGAACATGACTAGACTATGTTTGGTGTTATGCCTAATTGGAAAACATGTTTTAGGCCTATATTGTTATAAAAATCGTATGATAATATATGTGACACATAGCCAAGTTAGATTTACATTCCAATTGCAAGTTTGCATGGGTAGATTAAAAACCATGACTTCATGTTTAGGTATATTTATGCCATGATTATATGAATAGATCAAAAACCATGATTTCATGTTTAGGTATATTTATGCCATGATTATATGAATAGATCAAAAACTATGATTTCATGTTTAAGTATGTTTATGCCATGATTATATGCTATTACAATGCAAGTTCACAAGTGCCAAATTCATGTTAATTAGTTCGCTATGTTGCAAGTTCATGCGTTCACACTCCCCTTTTTATGTTACTTAGAATATGTAAACACCATGTTCTAAGCCTCCCCTTTTTCATGTGGCTAAGTTGGGTTTAAATGTTAAACCTAACATATGTTATATTGTAGCGAACGTATAAAACGGGGGTAGTGACGTTTGGGTTAAAATATAAAACATATGTGTTGGCATGTTAGACGCATGCCAACGACCTTGAAAAACAATTAAGTGGTGTAAATTAATTTCACCCAATAAAGATGAATTTGAATAATGGGCCGCAAATATTTACATATAAAAAGAAAAGAGACAAAATATGTAAATTTAGAAAATACAATGTGTTTAACCCGAGGTTGGATTGAGTTGTGATGTAAACCTGCCCGGAACCGCCCGGCTGTCCAGTAGTCACAACAATACCTATCCAATGTGGGAGGTTAAACACGGAGCCCAATAAGGACCCGAGGTTAGACTGAGTTGTGGCGTAAGACTGCCCGGACCCAACCGGCAACAGGCTGCCACAACAACATCTGTCTAATGTGAGAGGTCGAGGCTTTAATAAGACAACTAAAGCTGAGTCAGGATTGATAGGATTAAGTAAATTGAATTAATACTTAATCAAAATGGAATATGCTAAACTATACAGGCTAATTGGGGGTTAGGTTTACAAAACACTTAACCAACTTAGCATGTTGGCTAGAAATAGAAAACCTAGTAGCGGGGGACCCTTTTCAGCAGTAACGCTACAAGGTATATCAGGATACCCTGAACTAGGCAGGGTGGGGCACGATTACTGGGCTGACTGTAAGAGGTCAAATCGACGGCGGTGGTGCAACAGTGTAGGTTCTAACGGAGTGCGGGCGTGCACACACTCCGGCGCAGAAAAATAAGGAACTGGGCACCAGTAGCATACCTGTGCATTCTAGGATTGTGTCGGGCCGCCACCATGGGACTTGATACACCCCATGGTGGGACCAGCATAGGTAACTACAACAACGGGGGCCGTAAGACACATGTAACTATGCGAGTAGGAGCCGATCATTAGAAACGGATCACTTCACCCTGATTATGGGGTGCCTGTTGGGAACTAGTTTATATGGGTACAGATTTTAATATGGGGTACGATAAGTATATTCGACTCTAGACAAGTTAACTTAGCTTATGGTGCTTTCCCATTTCCAGTTTATACTTATCATGCCCAATTCTTTATTCGTAGGCTGAATAGTCCTAGACTTACTCAGGCTTTATGTCTGACTCTACTTTTCTTTCATCTTCTTTTCTTTCGTTCCCCCCCCCCAAGGTCCACAGGGAGGGAATACCGCAGCTTGACCAGTTTTCACATCCAGCTTGAAGAGAAAGAATGTATTGCTTGGATCTTTTTCGTTTTGGACTATGGCTTTGGACAGCAATTATGGGACATATGCAGATTACTTATGTTTTTATGCTTCTTTAAATAATGTAATCAAGACAGTTATGAAGATGTTATGTTTTTGGAAGTATTGTAAGACAAATTATGACATGGTTTGTTTAACACGTATTTTGTTAAAATAAAATTGTTGTTATTTTCCGCTGTTCAAAAATATGTGTATTTATATCTGTCTTGTGTATCTATGACTTATACTTATAAACCTCCACCAAAATTAGGGCATTCCCTTTGAGAGTGACCCTAACGGAGGTAGGGTGTGTTCTTACTTAGTATTAGAGCATAGGTTTACCAGATAAGATAAAAAGTTTTGAAAATTTATTTTCAAAAGAAAATTTAAAGAAGCATTTTTAAAGAAAAAATATTATTTTATTTTTAAAAGGCATAGTCCCCCAAAGCCATAGGTACTATCTCTCTCTATCCTTCGTTTTGAATCTCTCCTCTCTGTTTCAACATGTCTAGAGACCTTACTCCCCAGCTACTGACGCTTTCACTCCTCCTCCTCTACGCGAACCAGCAAGCGGAAGAGTCCCAGGACAAGAAGGCGAATAATAGTCAAGGAAGAAAGGATCGTGACAATAATGACAAGAAACGTGAAAAAAAGAAATGTTGTTTCTGCCGAATTCTTGGACATTTGGAGGGAGATTGCAGGAAGAAGAAGAGGAGGATGAGTGCTACTTGCTTTCAGTGTAGGGAGACAGGCCATTGGGCCAGGGACTGCCCAACGAAGAAAGGAAAGGGACAGGAAACTGGATCTACTTTAGGGGGTCAAGTTCATGCTCCGGCAGCACCTCCACAGGAACAAGGTAGTAATATTTCTGTAGAAAGGTTGGTGCAGATGGCATTGCTGAACGAAGAGGATAAGGGCAAGAAGTAGACAAAGGAAGAAAGCTCTCAAGGGAAGACCATCTTCCTTTGGTGGAATTTGCCTACAACAACAGCTACCAAGCAACCATCGGAATGGCGACCTTTGAAGCTTTATATGGAAGACCGTGCCGATCGCCCACTTGTTGGTGGGAGTCTACTGACAAGCTCATACTTGGACCAGATATGATCCGAGAGACTTCAGAAAAAGTAGACTTAATACGGAGAAGAATGAAGACAGCCCAAGACAGACAAAAATCCTACGCCGACAAGAGGAGGACCGACCTTGAATTTGAGGTTGGGGACAGAGTTTTCCTTAAGGTATCTCCGCTAAGGAACATTGTTCGTTTTGGGACCATAGGGAAGCTAGCACCAAGGTTCGTAGGGCCATTCCCTATCATCGAGAAAATTGGGAAAATGGCCTATAAATTAGAGTTACCCGAAAAACTGGCCGGAGTTCACAACGTTTTTCATGTTTCGCACCTCCGAAAATGTCTACATGAATCTGCTGAAGTGGTAGAGCCAAATATCCTAGAAGAAGCTGAAGTGGAACGCGAAGCAACCATGAGGAAAGTTCCAACCCGCATATTAGGAACAGAAGTGAAGAAGCTACGCAACCGCGAAGTCAAGCTCGTCAAAGTTCAGTGGAGCGACACGAGGGCGACGCAACTTGGGAAACTGAAGCTAGAATACGCGCTGCCTACCCTTTTCTTTTCGAGGGTACATCTTTGATCTTTCTTTTTCCTTAAGTTGCGCTTTTATCTATCTTCTTAGGTATATCTCCTCGACCTTATCTTTTAGGTAGAAACTCTTTGGATGAAAACATGTAATTGAAACATGTTATGGATGATGGTTGCAAGTGGTTGCAAGTGATTGCTAGTGGTTGCTCTTGGTTGCATATACACACACAACTTAGGTTTTAGATTGGCTCAGTCACTTCATGCTGCATGTGCATATATGTATTTATATTTGTATATGGTTGAAGTTTAATGTGTTTCCATATGGATGTTGCATTTATATATGAATGATTGTGCAACCACGTAAAATCATGAATATGAAAATTTGCATACATAATGGATTCATGACACTTACATAATTTGCATTAAGGAGGTCAACTGAATCAGTAGACCGACTGATTTTGCATTAGATAAATACATGTACACACACTTCGCATATGATCATGAAGCATTAGAAGTCTTTTAAGGACAATGGATGCTCGTGTTTGATGGATGAGTAGATGGATGTTTGGATGTTAAGATATACATTCTTCCTAACTTGAAGATTTCGGGGACGAAATCCTTTTAAGTGGGGGAGAATGTAACACCCCGTGTATTCTATAACTGTGAAATTCACAAATTAAAGAATAACTAATTTCAAATCAAAGAATTAAAGGAAACGGGATACGCCATTGCGTTCGTCTTGGAATTCTGCTAGAGATAGAGTCCGAGTTTGCGTAAAACGGATATCGTATGAAGAAGATATGGACGAACGAAGTTGGGCGAAAAACCAGAAAACGGGTTAGAATGCACTGGCGCACTTGGGAAGTGCGCCAAAACAGAAATGAACTGGCGCACTTGGGAAGTGCGCCAGTACATTTTTAGCCTGGCGCACCTGCCAAGTGCGCCCAGGTCAGAATGACCTACTGGTCAGGTCTTGGCTGGCCTGATCAGGGTCTGGTCGAATTTCTGAGCCTTGCCTTGTCACTAGGGCTAGGTGTCAGCTCCTGGTTGGTCTCTCCTTCAAAAGAACGGCTAATATTAATCCAAGCTCCATCGACGGTCCTAGTCAATTCACAAACTCTATAAAAAGGACCTAAGACTCACCCTAATTCATACAAATAAAAATGAGAATGAGACCGTCATGCTGCTGAGGAGAGACAAGGAATAGCAGTCAAAATTGAGAGACGATTAGGAGACAACTCAAAAGCTTAAAGCATCGACAACTAAATCAAAACAACGCCTACAACAAAGGATAGCATCTCCAAATTCAGAATTCAGATTCCTGAATTGAAGATTCGTCATACGTTGTAAGTAGAGTGCTATTCCGATGTGAATAAATAATTGTGTTTTGATTTGTGTAAAATGAGAAATAGAATTGTACTTGATTTGTGGTGATAATAATTCATATTTGTATGTTGCTATGATTCTAATCGATTTGGAATGTTGTGGTATAACGATTGGATATTCGCAAGTATGTAATTCATGTTGAAAACTACATGTTTGTGGTAGTTTATTACAACACCTATTGGATAATTGCAAGTATATGATTCATGTTGAAAGTAACGACTATATGTTTGTGGTAGTTTATTTGAGATTCATGCAAGTATATGGTTCACTATTATGCCAACATAATATATTTTTTTAATCACTTTTAGTGTAGTTGGATCCATTAGTGTATTATGACTCATATAAGTTTATGTTGGAATTGGCATTATGTTTCAAGTGTAAAACCATACTTTTGCATTAGAGACAAAAGCAAGCATCTTTGTGAACTTGTGAACATGACTAGACTATGTTTGGTGTTATGCCTAATTGGAAAACATGTTTTAGGCCTATATTGTTATAAAAATCGTATGATAATATATGTGACACATAGCCAAGTTAGATTTACATTCCAATTGCAAGTTTGCATGGGTAGATTAAAAACCATGACTTCATGTTTAGGTATATTTATGCCATGATTATATGAATAGATCAAAAACCATGATTTCATGTTTAGGTATATTTATGCCATGATTATATGAATAGATCAAAAACTATGATTTCATGTTTAAGTATGTTTATGCCATGATTATATGCTATTACAATGCAAGTTCACAAGTGCCAAATTCATGTTAATTAGTTCGCTATGTTGCAAGTTCATGCGTTCACACTCCCCTTTTTATGTTACTTAGAATATATAAACACCATGTTCTAAGCCTCCCCTTTTTCATGTGGCTAAGTTGGGTTTAAATGTTAAACCCAACATATGTTATATTGTAGCGAACGTATAAAACGGGGGTAGTGACGTTTGGGTTAAAATATAAAACATATGTGTTGGCATGTTAGACGCATGCCAACGACCTTGAAAAACAATTAAGTGGTGTAAATTAATTTCACCCAATAAAGATGAATTTGAATAATGGGCCGCAAATATTTACATATAAAAAGAAAAGAGACAAAATATGTAAATTTAGAAAATACAATGTGTTTAACCCGAGGTTGGATTGAGTTGTGATGTAAACCTGCCCGGAACCGCCCGGCTGTCCAGTAGTCACAACAATACCTATCCAATATGGGTGGTTAAACACGGAACCCAATAAGGACCCGAGGTTAGACTGAGTTGTGGCGTAAGACTGCCCGGACCCAACCGGCAACTGGCAGCCACAACAACATCTGTCTAATGTGAGAGGTCGAGGCTTTAATAAGACAACTAAAGCTGAGTCAGGATTGATAGGATTAAGTAAATTGAATTAATACTTAATCAAAATGGAACATACTAAACTATACAGGCTAATTGGGGGTTAGGTTTACAAAACACTTAACTAACTTAACATGTTGGCTAGAAATAGAAAACCTAGTAGCGGGGGACCCTTTTCAGCAGTAACGCTACAAGGTGTATCAGGATACCCTGAACTAGGCAGGGTGGGGCACGATTACTGGGCTGACTGTAAGAGGTCAAATCGACGGCGGTGGTGCAACAGTGTAGGTTCTAACGGAGTGCGGGCGTGCACACACTCCGGCGCAGAAAAATAAGGCACTGGGCACCAGTAGCATACCTGTGCATTCTAGGATTGTGTCGGGCCGCCACCATGGGACTTGATACACCCCATGGTGGGACCAGCATAGGTAACTACAACAACGGGGGCCGTAAGACACATGTAACTATGCGAGTAGGAGCCGATCATTAGAAACGGATCACTTCACCCTGATTATGGGGTGCCTGTTGGGAACTAGTTTATATGGGTACAGAGATTAATATGGGGTACGATAAGTATATTCGACTCTAGACAAGTTAACTTAGCTTATGGTGCTTTCCCATTTCCAGTTTATACTTATCATGCCCAATTCTTTATTCGTAGGCTGAATAGTCCTAGACTTACTCAGGCTTTATGTCTGACTCTACTTTTCTTTCGTCTTCTTTTCTTTCGTCCCCCCCCTCCCCAGGTCCACAGGGAGGGAATACCGCAGCTTGACCAGTTTTCACATCCAGCTTGGAGAGAAAGAATGTATTGCTTGGATCTTTTTCGTTTTGGACTATGGCTTTGGACAACAATTATGGGACTTATGCAGTTTACTTATGTTTTTATGCTTCTTTAAATAATGTAATCAAGATAGTTATGAAGATGTTATGCTTTTGGAAGTATTGTAAGACAAATTATGACATGGTTTGTGTAACACGTATTTTGTTGAAATAAAAATTGCTGTTATTTTCCGCTGTTCAAAAATATGTGTATTTATATCTGTCTTGTGTATCTGTGACTTATACTTATAAACCTCCACCAAATTAGGGCATTCCCTTTGAGAGTGACCCTAACGGAGGTGGGGTGTTTCAAGTATGATAATTCTAACAATACTATTATCAAAATAACTAGACTAAGGCATAAGCTGGAAGACAAGTAAATGTCTATGAACTCTTAGGAAAATAAAGACAGCGTTTAAGATAACGTTAAAGATAACGGTAAAGGCACACCTAATTACTAACGAATGACTACTACACTGCACCGCACATTACTACACTGCACCGCACCAGTCACCCTAAAGGTTGATCCCACTTGCTTCACACAAAAACAATATAAATAGCCTTACGTACCCCTAGCTGACTACATAGGTGTCGTCTGCCCCTATCTCCACTAGGTGTACCCCACTACCCACTTTCGATCGGCTCCCTACTCGTAGATACCCGTGCTGGCCCCACAGTGGGGTGTATCACTCCCCTAAGTGGCAACCCGATACAACTTGAGAATGCAAGGCTTATACCTACACGATGCAACAATGTCTTACCTACCAGCCCAGGTCCACACACGCATACGAAACCCGTTGGACTTGCGTTGCCACCGCTCCCCGTTTTGGCCTCTTACAGTTGAACCCAGCATGCGTGTCCTGTCCTCGACTTGGGTCGAGCCCACAAAGATACGTTTGGGATACTAGTCGAAATGGGCCCCTACAAGCTACCCACCTAAGCTTGTCACTAGTATATCCCACTTAACCCTCTTAGTCATGTTCATTTACATGTGTGTTTGGTTAAGTCTTACTAATCGTATTTCACATGCCACTTAGGGCACCCACTAGATTCCTCATGCCACCCAAGGCACCTACTTAACCCCCATGTCCCACCTTACATGTTTATCTGGTTAAGTATTTCTTAATTCATTCAGGCCATAACCTCATAAAGACCTCTCACATTAGACTGGCATTTATGGCAGCTGGATTTGTCGGGCGGGTCCGGGCAGTCTTACACCATAAAAGAGCCTAACCTCGTGTCTTTACAACTGTTGTGCTTTAGTTTAGGCCTAGGACCTCTCACATTGGGCTGACATTTGTGACCACTGGATTTGTCGGGCGGTTCCGGGTAGGTTTACGTCACAAACGAGTCCAACCTCGTGTCCTAAGCATTGATTGACAACTTTCAATCTTTTACCCCAGTTTTAATAATTCCCTATCCAAATTATTAATTAAGTCCACTTTTATTGATGCCATAATTGACTCAATTATGGTCATCCACTCATGGTATGCAAAATCATATCAATTGCACCCCAACATCTTATTATTAAATCCTTAATATTACCCCTACCCCACGTTTATACGTTCGCTTATTCAACGCATAATATAGGCTAGACTTGAATAGTCTAACACATAACACAAGGACAAATTACCACAACATATAGACAATAAAAATAAATCTAATCATAATAGGGGTTAAACTTGCATAAACTACACATGTTAAGGATCAAAAGGTGTCAACTTGTTAAATGTCACAATTTACATGATATGACCATAGCCCAAATCTATACATAAACTTGCATATGGGGTTTTTTAGGCAACATAATGATGGTGTGAACTAGCATAGACTATCACATATGTCATAGCATAATTCTAGGAGTCATAATAGATGTCATGGCATATGTTCATAACTTTTCCAATCAATCTAACTTGCATATATAACGTGTCATATAGATCAACTTAGCCCAAACATGATGATTTAATTAATATGAACTAACTAGCATAGGCAATAGCATCATGATTTCAAAGCATGTATAATTCATCACAACTTTAGCCTAGAAACTTTCAATATACATAACATCATCATAGCATGATTTTCAACATATAAGATATCATCACCACATAGCATAGAATTTATAACATACATGATAGCATAAGGTTTACAACAACATATATGACAATTCACATCATCTACTCATAATCCATTCATGACTTGACCTAATTAAAATAATAATAATCTTGTTAAGACTATCATACTCACAATTTAGAGGAGAAAAGAGAGAGTTTTGCTTTGCTTTAGGGTTGAGAGAATTAGAATTGAATTAGCTTTTCTTCCTTCTTAGTTGGCGGCGGCTCCATTGATTTCCATGGTTATGGTATAACGGCTTTGGTTCCAATTTTAATTAGGTTTAGTAGCATTAGGATGTATTTATAGGTGTAGGAAGTTATTTAGGACCATTAGATTAACCCTGAACCATGAGAATCAATCAAATGCAAAATCTGCATTTGAGCGAATCGGCCCACGGGTTGACAGCCAAACACCTTGGATTATCCCCTAGTCGACCCAGCGTGGCTCGGGTCGACCTCAAAAATGGGCCGGTTCGGTTATTCCCCCTCCCAATTCGCTGTTTTGAACTTTTTCACATATTTATTTATTTAATTCTTAATTTATATATATATCAATATATATATATATATTTCTCTGCGCAACCCATTTCACTTAATTCTTTTCTAAAAATTAAGTATACTTTAATTTGTGAATTTTAATGTTATAAAATTACGGGGTGTTACATTCTCCCCTGCTTCAAGGATTTCGTCCCCGAAATCTTCAAGTCAAGAAGAATGTATATCCTAACATCTAAACAATCATCTACTCAACCATCAAACACATGCATCCATTGTCCTTATAGAATTCTAATGCTTTCATGTTTAAATGCACAGTGTGTGTATATGTCCTTATCTAATGCAAAATCAGGCGGTCCACTGATTCAGTTGACCTCCTTAATGCAAACCATGATAGTGCCATGCGTCCATTATGTATGCAAAAGTTCCTTAATGCTACATATTATCTCTATATGCATGCACAATCATCATCTGAATGCAGCATCCGTATGATTAAATAATCATCATACATCCATTTTACTAAATACAGCCATTTATATGCAGTATGCAGTATGAAGTGACTGAGCCGATCTAGTGCCTAATAGTGTGTGTATATGAGTCCACGAGCAACCACTAGCAAACACTTGCATCCACTTTGCATCCATCATACATAACATGTCTCAAACACATGTTTCAACCATAGGATTATCCTAACTAAAGGTCAAAGATACTAACGAGAGGATACGCTAAAGGTAAGATAAGTACAAGATAAGCGATAAAGGAGAAATTAAAGGACATACCCTCGAAAAGAAAAGGGTATCGTGAACGCATCTTCTCTTCTGTCTCCCAAGTAGCGTTGCTCTCATCATCTCCCCATTGTACTTTGACTAGTCTGACTTCTCGATTTCTCAGCCTCTTGATCTCCGAACCAAGAATGCATGTAGGAGCTCGTCGAATCGTCGCATCACGCTCTATCTCCACCTCTCTAAGCAAACTCGGCTCTACCACCTCCGCGGTCTCATGCAAGCACTTCCTCAAATGTGATACATGGAATATGTCGTGTACACCACTAAGTCTCTCTGGCAACTCCACTCTATACGCCATCCGTCCAATCCTCTCCTTAATAGGAAACGGCCCTACAAACCTTGGTGCTAATTTCCCAACCGACCCAAAGCGAACAACGTTCCGTAATGGAGACACTTTGACAAAGACCATGTCCCCAACTTCAAACTCGAGTTCTATCCTCCTCTTATCCGCATAAGATTTCTGCCTATCCTGTGCTGCTTTCATCCTCCTTCGAACCAAGTCGATCTTCTCCGAAGTCTCCCTAATCATATCGGGCCCAAGTAAGATCTTATCCGTAGATTCCCACCAACATGTAGGTGAACGACAAGGTCGTCCATAAAGAGCTTCGAATGGTGCCATACCAATGCTGGACTGAAAGCTATTATTATATGCGAACTCCACCAATGGAAGATGCTCTTCCCACATACCACCAAAGTCTAGGATACATAGCCTCAATAGATCCTCTAGAATGCGATTCACCCTCTCGGTCTGGCCGTCCGTCTGAGGATGATATGCGGTGCCCAAACATAACTGAGTCCCTACCACCTCTTGTAAGCTTCTCCAAAATTCGCTAGTGAAAATAGGATCGCGGTCGCTCACTATGCTAGAAGGAACACCGTGCAAACGAACTATTTCTCGAACGTATACGGAGGCTTACCATGGAGCAGTCCTCTTACTCTTTATGGGAATGAAATGGGCGCTTTTAGTAAGTCTATCTACTATAACCCAAATTCCCGTATTACCCTTCCTTGATCGCGGTAACCCATCCACAAAATACATCAAGACACTTTCCCACTTCCATAGTGGAACCTCCAATGGGTGAAGCAACCCACCGAGTTTCTTTTGCTCCGCTTTTACTTGTTGGCACACCAAGCATCTAGCGACATACTCGGCCACATCTTTCTTCATGTCGGCCCAAAAGTAAACTCTCTTCATGTCTTTGTACATCTTGTCCCCGCTGGGATGAATGGTCACCTTCGAATGATGTGCTTCGTCAAGAATAGTCTTCCTTAGGTCATCGTCTTTTGGTACACAAAGTCTACCGTCCCTACGTAACCAACCCTTATCGTCTAGGGTATACCTACGGAGATGGCTTGATGACTCCCCTCCTTTGAGTTTTTCTACTAACTCAACCAACTGCGGGTCGTCTCGCTGTGCCTCGCCAATCCGTCCCAAAAGTGTAGGTCTGACCTCCAAGGATGCTAGCAAACCGGGTACGAAGTCAACGGAAGGTCTAAAGTCAAACATCGAAATGAATTCTAAACTTAGCCGCTCAACAAACAAAGGACTTAAGGATAATCTTTTTCTACTTAAGGCATCGACCACCACGTTACCCTTGCCAGGGGTATATGCTATTTCGAAGTCGTAGGACGCTAAGAACTCCATCCACCTTTGCTGCCTTAAGTTCAAGTCCTTCTGAGAGAACAAGTATTTTATAGATTTGTGGTCAGTGAATAATTCGAATCTCTCGCCAAGAAGATAATGACGCCAAGACTTAAGCGCGAAAACAATAGCGGCCAACCCTAGGTCGTCCGTGGGGTAATTCTTCTCATGCGCTCTCAACTGCCTTCCACCATAGGCTATTACCCTACCCTCTTGCATTAAGACTGCACCTAGTCCTATCCCACAAGCGTCATTATAAACAGTAAATGGCTTACTCCCATCTGGTAATACTAAGACTGGAGCTGAGGTCAAAGCTTTCTTCAAACGTTGGAACGCATCATCACAATCTACGTCCCATGTGAAAACTAGGTTCTTCTTCGTCAGGCGTGTCAATGGAGCTGATATCTTTGCGAAGTCTTTGATAAACTTCCTATAGTAGCCAGCCAACCCCAAGAAACTTCTCACTTCGGTAGCATTTTTAGGAACGTTCCAATCTTGGATGGCCACCACCTTCGCGGGATCCACAGCTATCCCTTCCTTGAAGGGCATCACTAGCCATTCATAAAAACTGTCCGGAGTCCTAAAGGCAGTCTTGTCTATGCTATCCTCAGCCACTCTCAACTGATGGAAACCAGTGGCTAAGTCCAACTGCGAAAACACTGAGGCGCCAACTAACTGATCGAAGAGATCGTCAATCCTCGGCAGTGGGTGTCTGTTCTTCTTAGTAAGTTTATTAATTTCTCTATAGTCCACACAAAGTCTAAGGGACCCATCCGCCTTCGTGGCAAATACTACTGGAGCACCCCACTTCGATATACTTCGTCTTATGAACCCCTTCTCAAGCAACTCCTTCACTTGCTTATCGAGTTCCCTCCTTTCACGTGGAGCCATGTGGCGCACTAGCAAAGATACTGGTTTCGCATTATCCACAAGATATATTCGAAAATCTATCTCCCGCTTCGGAGGTAAGCCCTTCACCTCCTCAAACACATCCGAATACTCTCGGACCACTCTAACAGATCGTAGATTTTCCTCAGACGCGTCAAGCGATTCTAAATAACTTAGCATAACGGAATTTATGGGAATACAAAAGATTTCGAGGGTGTTGCCAAGGCGAGTCACGAGCCTAACTACTCTCCTTTCACAATCAAGAACGGCCCCATTTCTGGATAACCAATCCATTCCTAAAATTAGCCCATAGCCCGTGAAGCCCAACACATAAGCATCACATCTAAATTCAACGCTAAGTATGGAAATTTTCAAATCCAAACACATCATGGACAAATAAGCTGAGCCCCCTATTGGATTCGAAACAACTAAGGGATCCTCTACTAAACTGGTGTTTAAGTGCAGTGATTCAACTAATGATGTAGAGATAAACAAATGCGATGCGCCCGAATCAAATAAGGTACGGACAGGATGATCAAACAGAAAAACTAAGCTTTCAACAGAAATGGTTCTAGCTCGTTCTTGCAGCGGTGGGACCGTGAGAGCCTGAACTTGTCCCCTTGCTTGCCCTGGTGCTGTAAGAGCCTGCACCTATCCTCACGAGGTAGCTCCTGCCCTCTGCCCCTTCTTTGGGCAGTCCTTCACTAAATGTCCCGCATCGCCACAATGAAAACAGCCTATCTTCTTTTTCTTTCGGCAATCCTTGCTGAGATGGCATGGGGTTCCACAGTTAAAGCACTTCTTCTTTCCCTTGCCATTATTGTCTTTTCCACCCTTCTTGTTTTGCTGTTGTGGTTTCTTCTAATCCCCCTTCTTCTCGGGTGCCTTATCAGCTTTAGCGCTTTTCTCCTCATGCATGACCGCCATTTCTACTAACTACTCGAAGGTGGCCCCCATCGGGATGTGGGTCATAGCCAACCCTTGCAATGGTTCATTCAAGCCATTCACGAACCTCAGCGCCTTCTTCTCCGGCGTGTTTACTAAGTCCAAGCCAAACCTTGCTAACTGATTAAATTTATTGGCATATTCTTTCACTGATGAGCTTCCTTGCTTTAATGTCAAGAACCTTTCCATATATAGATTTTCTTCCGCCCTCGAGAGAAACTTCGCCTCGAACCTACGTTTAAAATCCGCCCAAGAGTCAACAGGACGCTCCCCATTGGTGACCTCCCACCAAAACGAGGCCTCTCCCTTCATTAGCCAAGCTGCTAATCTAACTCTCCTCCCTTCTTCCACTTCAAAGATTTCTAGCAATTCTTCCACCTCCTTAAGCCAATCTCTAGCTTCCACAAACGTTTCTGACCCTTAAAAGGGTTTTCCACCCATAGCTTTAAATTCCTTGCACGTCTTTGCAAAAGTATCTACGCGAGGAGGAGGAGGAGAAACAAGGGCAACTGGTGGTGGAGGAACATTGGCTGGACCTGCAGCGGCCCTAGCGTCCAATAACCTCCTGTACCATCCTGGTATCGTTAAACCGTCGGGTAGATTAAGATCTTCAGCCATGCTGAAACGAAAAAGGAAAGATTCAAAATGGAGAATTCGAAAGATAAAGATATATGGCTATTTAGGGATTATGTTTTTCATAAAAACTTCCTCTTTAAATTTCTTATTAAAACATGTTTTTGAAAACATTTCTTCCAAAAATAACTATTTTTCTAAAGTATTTTTATCTGTTCTGGTAACCTTAAGCTCTGATACCACGTGTAACACCCCACGTCAATTAATGTCACTCACGAAGGGAATGCATTAACTTCCATGGAGGTTATAAGTGAATATAGAACAGAAAAATTACAACAAGACAGATAGTAAATAGTACTTGGAAATCTAAAACTTCATTTTATTGCAGCGGAAATTAAACATGTTTGTTACATCATAATACCATAGATCATAACCAAGTACAATATCCATCTTCATAAAAACAAAATACATAATCCCATTACATAAATAGCCATTAAAAAGATAACAAGCTGGACTTTACTTCAATGGTCCAAGCTTTCCAAAGAGAGATGAAGCAATTCAATCAAACTCCACTAGAGCTGGGCCCAACCTGAGGACCTGGAGGGGGAAAAAGGATAGAAATAGAGGGGGTCAGACATAAAGTCTGGGGAGTATGATAATTCTAACAATACTATTATCAAAATAACTAGTAAGACATAAGCTGGAAGACAAGTAAATGTCTATGAACTCTTAGGAAAATAAAGATAGCGTTTAAGATAACATTAAAGATAACGGTAAAGGCACACCTAATTACTAACGAATGATTACTACACTGCACCGCACATTACTACACTGCACCGCACCAGTCACCGTAAAGGTTGATCCCACTTGCTTCACACGGAAACAATATAAATAGCCTTATGTACCCCTAGCTGACTACATAGGTGCCGTCTGCCCCTATCTCCACTAGGTGTACCCAACTACCCACTTTCGATCGGCTCCCTACTCGTAGATACCCGTGCTGGCCCCACAGTGGGGTGTATCACTCCCCTAAAGTGGCAACCCGATACAACTTGAGAATGCACGGCTTATACCTACACGATGCAACAATGTATTACCTACCAGCCCGGGTCCACACACGCATACGAAACCCGTTGGACTTGCGTTGCCACCGCTCCCCGTTTTGGCCTCTTACAGTCGAACCCAGCATGCGTGTCCCATCCTCGACTTGGGTCGAGCCCACAAAGATACGTTTGGGATACTGGTCGAAATGGGCCCCCACAAGCTACCCACCTAAGCTTATCACTAGTATATCTCACTTAACCCTCTTAGTCACGTTCATTTACATGTGTGTTTGGTAAAGTCTTACTAATCGTATTTCACATGCCACTAAGGGCACCCACTAGATTCCTCATGCCACCCAAGGCACCTACTTAACCCCCATGTCCCACCTTACATGTTTATCTAGTTAAGTATTTCTTAATTCATTCAGGCCATAACCTCATAAAGACCTCTCACATTAGACTAGCATTTATGGCAGCTGGATTTGCCGGGCGGGTCCGGGCAGTCTTACACCATAAAAGAGCTTAACCTCGTGTCTTTACAACTGTTATGCTTTAGTTTAGGCCTAGGACCTCTCACATTGGGCTGACATTTGTGACCACTGGATTTGCCGGGCGGTTCCGGGCAGGTTTACGTCACAAACGAGTCCAACCTCATGTCCTAAGCATTGATTGACAACTTTCAATCTTTTACCCCAGTTTTAATAATTCCCTATCCAAATTATTAATTAAGTCCACTTTTATTGATGCCATAATTGACTCAATTATGGTCATCCACTCATGGTATGCAAAATCATATCAATTGCACCCCAACATCTTATTATTAAATCCTTAATATTACCCCTACCCCACGTTTATACGTTCGCTTATTCAACGCATAATATAGGCTAGACTTGAATAGTCTAACACATAGCACAAGGACAAATTACCACAACATATAGACAATAAAAATAAATCTAATCATAATAGGGGTGAAACTTGCATAAACTACACATGTTAAGGATCAAAAGGTGTCAACTTGTTAAATGTCACAATTTACATGATACGACCATAGCCCAAATCTATACATAAACTTGCATATGGGGTTTTTAGGCAACATAATGATGGTGTGAACTAGCATAGACTATCACATATGTCATAGCATAATTCTAGGTGTCATAATAGATGTCATGGCATAGGTTCATAACTTTTCCAATCAATCTAACTTGCATATGTAACGTGTCATACAGATCAACTTAGCCCAAACATGATGATTTAATTAATATGAACTAACTAGCATAGGCAATAGCATCATGATTTCAAAGCACGTATAATTCATCACAACTTTAGCCTAGAAACTTTCAATATACATAACATCATCATAGCATGATTTGCAACATATAAGATATCATCACCACATAGCATAGAATTTATAACATACATGATAGCATAAGGTTTACAACAACATATATGACAATTCACATCATCTACTCATAATCCTTTCATGACTTAACCTAATTAAAATAATAATAATTTTTTAAGACTATCATACTCACAATTTAGAGAAGAAAAGAGAGAGTTTTGCTTTGCTTTAAGGTTGAGAGAATTAGAATTGAATTAGCTTTTCTTCCTTCTTAGTTAGCGGCGGCTCCATTGATTTCCATGGTTATGGTATAACGGCTTTGGTTCCAATTTTAATTAGGTTTAGGGTTAGCATTAGGATGTATTTATAGGTGTAGGAAGTTATTTAGGACCATTAGATTAACCCTGAACCATGAGAATCAATCAAATGTAAAATCTGCATTTGAGCGAATCGGCCCACGGGTTGACAGCCAAACACCCCGGATTAACCCCTACTCAACCCAGCAAGGCTCGGGTCGACCTCAAAAATGGGCCGGTTCAGTTATTCCCCCTCCCAATTCGCTATTTTGAACTTTTTCGCATATTTATTTATTTAATTTTTAATTTATATATATATATCAATATATATATATATATATTTCTCTGCGCAACCCATTTCACTTAATTCTTTTCTAAAAATTAAGTATACTTTAATTTGTGAATTTTATTATTATAAAATTATGGGGTGTTACAGGCGATGACTATATTTTACAGGTTGAACTGATGACTGATATGGACTATTTAAATTGTAACGATTAAATTGCCAGATTAATAAAACCCCCACACGGGTCTGGAGTTGACAATAACCACGTCTCTCTAGTTATTAGATACGGCACATGGACTATTTATTTCCCACATGGGACGAGGTGATGAGGATTTATCCTCTAGAGCATTTAAAATACACACTCCCTCAGGCTTTGACATGGTGACGAGAGTTTATTCTCTGGAGTTATTATCTATACACGCTCCCCTGTAAACACCAGAATATATCACTATAAATATGTGTATGCTTATTAGGATTTATTGGGTACCTAATACGTCCCAATAAATTTCCAAACCTCTCCCCGTACAAAGGAGGTTATGGCGAAACTTTTCGAAAATTCCAGGTGTTACCCAAATTTTTGAAGAATTTGAAAATTCTCAGAAACTGAAAAGTTGGAGAATTGAAGCCAGATTGAACGTAGAATAGATTAATCAAAACGCTTTCGACTTTGTTCCTTTTCGGGGACGAAAAGTTTTAAGTGGGGGAGATTGTAACGACTCAGAAAATCTGAACCAATTTAAATTTTTTAAATTGGCTAAAATAATGGATTTTAAATATTTAAAATCAATATTTTAAATAATAGCGATGAAAAGTGAGTTTGAATCGACAATTGAAAACGAATATAATTAATTCTAATTATAAACAAGGCCTGAAATGGCGCGGTACTTTCAAAATTTGAATTCAAACTTTGTCGGACTGTACCGGGTGCAAAACAAAACGGATTCGAGTGAAACCAAAAATATTTAAATCTGTTAGTGAATACCTTTCTAACGAATCTGAAAAATCGAAGTTTCATAGCGGAAAGCAAAAGTTATGGCCAAATGAATTTTCAGAAAGGTCGCTATGGAATTTATATAGCCCGTGAAATTGGCCATTTTGCAAACGACCTCGGAATTCGACAAAACCACTTTTGTTGGGTCCGGGATGTGAAGTTATTGCTAGGTTTCAAATTTCATAATTTTTTAAGCTAGTATGTGGGCATGGCAAAGGAAAACGTGTTTTGGTCAATTACAGTTAAATTGGATCGACCAGAAAAGGGCCTTTTTGCAAACAGTCTCAGAATTCAACGAAACTAGTTTTGTTGGGACCGTATCGTCAAAACATAGCTAGATTTATTTTTCTGGAATTTTTCGAATCAGTTTGTGGCCCTAGCAAATTGAAATGCACGTTCAAATCAAATATTGAATGTTTTATATTTTAATTTGAAGGAAAACTGACTGAAACAGTCGAATGGGCCTACGAAACATATCCCATTGTGTTCGGAATGGGGGTTAAACGCTAGGGACGATAGTCGTTGGGTTTAGATTGGTGGTCGTGTCAGAAAACCCCTTTAAAACCTACCGGCCAATCATATTTTTTATAAAAAAACTCTTTCTCTCTCCGCGACGAACGACGGAAACACCCTCGAGACTTCCAAGCCCGATCGCCGCCGCCACAGGCGTTTTCGCCACCCCCTCAAGTTGACTTTTTTGTTCGCCTCCCTCCCCTCTTCAATCTGACCCAACCTCGCCCTTCTTCGTGGTGTCTTCGTCGAGATCCAGGCCTCTAAAGTCAGCGCCTTCGAAGAGCCGCCGTGCCCTCCTCCCTACGTCCAAGTGGACCACACCAGGCTGCGCACGTGCGCCCCTCGACGCTCTACAGCGTGGCGTTGGCCGATCGTCTTCTAGCTCCACGGATTTGCAGAAAATTGCTGACCTAGTTTTGAACATCCAGTGAGGTAATCGGCTGTGTATATTTTAAATCAGTTTTAACACATTTAAACCGTTGCAAACTTTGAAAAATCATATCTTTTTCGTTTCTTGAGGAAATTCGATGAAACAGGAAACATCGTGACCGTGTGGACGTCTTCTACATTTTAGAAGAGACCGCATATTTTTCTGAGCCTTCTGCTATTTTTGGTGGAGTGGAACCCAATGTGAGATTTCTAATTTATAAACGATATAGAAAACGATGATGTATAAATTATATAGTCGATGTATGAGTTATATAAGCGTTGTACACCTCTTGTATAAGCGTTGTATAAGTTGTACGTTTGATGTATAAGTTGTATATGCGTTGTAAAAATTATATATGTGTTGAAATAGAAGTGAATTGCTATATATATATATATATATATATATATATATATATATATATATATATATATATACGCCCCTCGTCCACAAACCATGGACGATATTTATTGGTTGTGATTGGAGTGAAAATTGATTGATAGCGAATGGTTGATTGGAATTGTTTGTGGTTGATATTGATTGATTGTGGTTGAAAAATACCTGTTTGTGTTTGAGAAATATTTGGTTGAAACCACATAGGATTAGTTTGTGGAAATGAAATAAATATATACATGCCGCCTGCGTGCGAACTAGATGCATGATTCCCCATTGTCAAAAACCGCGAGGTTTTAAGGTAGAGCGAGGAGTCGTACTAGGGACGGTCCCGGTTTTAACTACCCTGCCGTTATGCTGCCGAAATTTTGAATAATATTCATGTGTTTGAATTATTTTCAATTGTTGAAACTATATTTATTCGTTGAATAGAAAGCCTTCATGTGTTGACTCGATATTCATTCGTTGGATAGAAATTCATGTGTTGAATGGTATTCGTGTTTTAAATATAAAAATCACATTTTTATCTATATATATAAACTATAGAAAACATTCATGTGTTGAATCGATATTCATTCGTTGGATTGAAATTCATGTGTTGAATGGTATTCATATTTTGAAATAAATTGTTTTATAATAAAAATCACATTTTTATCATCTATATGAACTATATAAAATGATCTTGTTTTGAAAGAAATTGTTTTATAATAAAAATCGTATTTTGAAATCGAAACTTCAAACGATTATACCGGGAGATCCGACCGTCGGATTTTCCTGAAACTGGAACCGTTGGATTCATTTTTAAAAGATCTTTCTAATGATGTAAATTTTGTGAAGTTCCAACGGTTAGATTTTCAGATATGTGTAAATCAAATCTGAAGAAAAACAGCGCCACGGCCGAGTTATGGCCCGAAGCGTCGTTTTGAATAATTTGGCTATTTTAAAATAAATAAAAATAGTGATAAATCGTTATAAAATATTATAAACGATATGGATGTGAAATTTAAAAATTAACTGAAGGTTGGCTAAGTCGAATGGTTTCCTGGGTGTTGATCTGATGTTGGTTTCAGCCTTCGGGGTTAATATTTGGGAAATCGTTCTCTTACTGATTGACGGTTAGTGACTAATGAATTGAAATGATGCGTGTGTATGTTAGTGTTGCACTTATTTATTATATACGCGAGTTGCTCAGAAAGACCGGGTTTATCCCATTCTGAATAACTGAATCGACGATAAGAAATCGAAGATGAAGACGGTGGTCGAAGACCGGAGATCTTCACCTCGTTTGGATGGTAACCGAGGTCCTGATTGGGAGGCATCCCGAAATATGGATAATGAGTGGTGATCGTCCAAACGTACGTGGTGATCGATGGGTTTGCGAGGTATTTAGTGCCTCCGGTTTCGTTCAGACCCAGAACGGACTTGCAAATGGACAGTGTGTCTGACATTGGAATTTATTCTGTGTGATTGATAGCCATCAGTTGCACGGTGTGAATTGCCTGTGTGGCATGCTAAGATGCAGTGATCAGGGCTTCTATTGAAAAGCAAAGTCTTGTGGTGATGATCAAAGCACCGCCTGCGTGGCGTAGCTTTGTGTATAACGTAAAATCGCGAGCCTCATACCCTGATATGAACCAGAAACGGGAGAGGACATCAGGGAGGGCATGCGTTTCCTTCTAGTTAGAAGTGGCGTCAGTGGTTTTACACGCCCTGACGAGTTTGACTTATGTGGTTGTTGCTGTTGCGAGGCGCCTCGGTTAGATCGGACGATCCGGGTCCGATGTAGTCATTCGTTGGCTCGTTTACGCCCCAAAGGGCAGGGAAACGCATTGTTCAGGCATTTTAATCCACATCGCTGGACCGGCCCTGACGATCCAAGGGTCGATGCGCTCTGACCCTGAGACATGGACTAGATTGTCTCGAAGTCGGTAAGGACTATATTTTGCCTTGGTTCATGACGGAAATCCCATTTCCAAATACGACACCGTGCGGTTTTGATTGTATATATATATATATGGCGACATGATATATGGTACCCATGTCGTCTACGATTGATAGTTATGATATGAAATTGTTTTTGAAACATATAAACACTAGTAATAATATCAAATGCTTTTGTTTTATTCGTATCAAGCATATTTTGGCCATTATAAGGTAAAACTCTATCCTTCGGTTTGCGTTGCATTGTGTGATGGGAACTGAGTCTTATAATGGCTTCATTTTTATAAAAAGCATTGCAATGTTTAAAAGAAAGATTTGTTTTTAAAGCACTGGCAATCCAATGGAGTAAACCCGTTCCACGAAAGTGGCGTGGTCCGGTGATTAGCCATATATTAAATGTGTTGAGTAGATTTCTCATACCAGTCCCATGACTGACTCGTAGTTTGTTTCACTTTCAAACACGGGTGCCCCTTTTTCTACACGGGCAGCCTTGTATTCAGGTTTAGCTGGCTCTTTCTGGATAGCTGGAGCTGAAGATGGATTCTATTATTTATCTCTTTTTATGTTGTTCAGCTCCTATTGTACATATTTTGTTTGTTTCCGTTGTAGACATTTATGTATAGCTGAACTGTATTTGTACTAAGTATGATCCTGTATACTGTGTAACTCTGATGATTACGTTTATCCAGTGTATTCTATTGTACATTATATGGTGTATTTATTTAATTCTATTCTGCTATTATCTGTTTCTGTGTTATATTCCAAAGATTACCCTTGTCTCCGTCTGTACGGGAAATGGGGTCGTCACAAATAAATAACAATCTAGCAGAATGCTTACATCTCACGCTCCATATATAATATAAAATTGAAAACCGCTGGGCGCTTATTGGAGATTGGATTCCGACGATGACAAGGTATGGAACCACCTGCCGATAATGTATATCTAGAGAGGAATACACTGGGTTCAACAAGAACATCTTGCAACCCGACCACACATGACCGACCACTCATTTTGCTTGAGTGTAACGAATGTATATCACCAATGGTTGGGATCAGCAACCGTTTCTCGAAAAGGGACAGCATTGATGGATTAAAGAAGTAAAAGGAATTTCTCTAGATAGGTGAGTATACACTCTAATGGGAGCGACCCACATAGCCATGCTGCCTGCCCGATTTTTGTCATTTCCCGGTTGTTGAGGCCTGAGGCTACGATTACTATCCGTTCATTGATAGCACAATCACTTTGAATGCCACATTGTCAGATCAGTAAATCATTAATTGATTTGCACAAATATATGCTGCATATTATGCTAAGAGAATAAATTCTCTGCCACTATATATATATATATATATATATATATACAGACCAACATATGCGATCATTGGAAATACTCTGTCAGACATTCATCCATACGCTTCATTCTGGGACTGAACGAAACCGAAGGCATAATTTATATTAATAGAAAAAGTCCTTGCACTTTTCTCCGTCTTTGATTATCTTCGTATAATCTAATTCGCAACGCTACTGCCAATACGGAGTGGTTCTCGGATAATAATCCAACCGGTCTCTCCATATTGACAACGATATTGGTAAACACTTCGATAGTCGGTTTTTTAACTATCGAAGAAAACAAACATTCATTCAAAGCATCAAACAAACACTGGGCCCTTAATTAATATTTCATTCATTAATTAAATTACTACTCCATTTCCTTATCAATATTTGTTAGCCAAATATTTTCAATAATCATCTTGGCCTCTTACGCTATTTGGAAAACATTTCCATACATCGTCTTTTTTTATTTACTATATGTAGAAAATATATTCTATTTATAATTGGAAACATTCCAATTATTTATCTCTCTCATGACCATTCATTTATTTCTATACTTAGGAAATATTTGTTATTATATTTCCAAATTTCCACTTAATTAGGTTAAAACGAATGTTGTGTAAAACATCGTTACAACAACCCAAAACACTGCATTCAACTAACTCTTATTCAAACATTTCTCTTCGAGACTGGATCTTGCTATTTATCGGTTAAAAATGAAATCAATCAGGTTGGGGTATAACTACCTCTCAGACCTTGACTGAAAACATCCTTAACTTCAAAACGGACAAGACCACTTACCTCGAATAATCAACATCATACAAACCAATTATTCATTTTTAAACCTGTATACGTTTCGCTTTCAAATTTTACCAGATTTAATTATAGATTTTCTTTTTGTTTATAGTATTCGATTTTCAAGTTCGTTTCCTTATCGAATTCTATATATATCGATACATTGATCTCTAACTATCAAAATTTCTTAAAAATATTCTAACTCCTTAAATTCTCGGAAAATTTCGCCATAACTTCCTTTGTACGGGTCGATAGTTTAAACCTCAACTCGCCTCTCTAGGCCCTTTCCATTCAAAAAGGAAATCAAAAAGCCAAGTGGCTTGCCGATTCGGCGCATAAAATCTCATATGGAATTTAAACGTGTACCTTTTTGTCAGGCACACAAATTATAGTCTTCGTATACTTCATTCCATACCTATTTAACCCATATACGTCCATTTACATTTTATTCAAACTCAATCTGGCCATTTTAATTCAATTCGCTAATTAGCTCTTTTGCCTATTCCACTTTCTGTTTGAACATATTAGTTCAAACACAAATATTTGCTTTCGTATAAACCCATTTGAACTCCATTTTCAATTCAATTTCCATATTTGATTTCGAATATGAATTACAAACCCCATTCGCTCATCCATTGTCCGATTCAACCCAAAGGTTCGTTAACTAATTTTTTCTTCTAATTAGTTAATTCTATTCAATAATTTAAAATCTGATTTTTGTTTCAAAAATCATTTTATTTACACAACTTGAGTTCGTATTTATTTTACAACTCAAATCCGGATTTTTCTAATGGAAATTCGGATTTTATTTACTTAAAATCCTTTTATTAATTTAAATAAATCGTTATGGTTTTATAATAGTTCTGGCGCTGTTTTTCTGAAAATTTTATTTTGACATAACTCAAAATCTACCAAACGAAATCCAAATTTCTCTCTTTCATTAGAAAACTATTATCTAATTGGTCCTGACGGTTCTTGTTTCAAAGAATTCCGATTTAAATTGAGTTCCATATACTCAATTGAAGTTCGAAACGCCAATTTACGAACTGCTGCGCTGTGGCGAGTTTGTTTTAATTATATTTATATATATATAAACTTTTAAACTTCGTTTAAAATAAATTCAAATCCATTTTAATATATTTTTAATATATATCAAACCAATTTTCCCAATTCAACTCAATAATTCTGATTATCTATAATCGCTGATTTTTCCTTACTCGGTTATACATTTATTTATACTCGATTTGTTATTTTAAATCCCAATTGCTTTTTATAAATAAATTATAAAATTCGGTATAATCGAATTCCAATTATAACTCCTTTGGATTTTCTCAATTTAGTTTATATTCTAAATCCCGGGATATAATCAATTATTCTATTTTCAACACGTTTTCCAATTTCACTTTTTAAATTCTTTCTTGAATTTAAACTTCTAAATTATCCAATGATAATTTATTTCTTTATAAACATTGTTTATAAATTAATTTTCTTGTTATAAAATTAAAACAAGCTTTCCTTTCAAATACCTATTGAAACCCCACCCCTTTTATATTCCGAATTTCGAAATGAAAACTATCATTTCTCTTTTTCCGAAATGATTTCAATTTGTACTTTTAAATTCATATTTGAATTTAATATTTCAAATTATCTCTTGATAATTAATTCATCATATTTATTAACATCGTTTATAAATTTCCTTCTCTTATATATTTAAACAAGTTCTATTTAGAAAT
Source organism: Allium sativum (assembly GCA_030737875.1). NCBI lineage: Eukaryota > Viridiplantae > Streptophyta > Magnoliopsida > Asparagales > Amaryllidaceae > Allium > Allium sativum. The sequence continues at coordinate 245,927,695 of CM060923.1, forward strand.
CTATTTACAACCAAAATCTTATTTTGGAAATTTCTATTTATAATAACTTATATATATAACACCCCATTATTTTCATATTCAATTTATCTTCTATTTAAATAAATTCGAATTAATCGAATTCAAAACATAAATCCTTACAGATTTATTTTAGTTTAATTTATATTCTGAACATCAGAATAAATTCCATCGTTTATTTCTTTAAAATGATTTCCTCATTTATATTTTTAAATTCACATTTGAATTTAAGCATTCAAATAATCCAATGATAATTTTTCCACTTTCTTTATAAACACTGTTTAAAATTTCACTTCAAATCTCGTTTTATTAATTTATAAACAACAATTATAAATTCACAACTTGTTTTATATATTTAAACATGTTGATATATTTATAGTCCAATTTAAATTCAAATTCTATTTTAGTTAAATAGAATTTTCCCTTTAAATTTCAAAAATATCAATTATCAACCATGGATTTTCTAACACATCATATATGAAAATATATATGAGAATAAACAAATAATATTATTTTTGAGGAATCAAGTTGGATCCCTCCAACCTATTTTCCTACATCCACAGACATTAGCCAACATAAATAATATCCATCCTACTTCGAGGCAGGATATCGCGGTATCGAAGGTCATCCACTATCATAGCGTGGGGTGTATAGGGTCATCCACTAATGATACTGCGGTCATCTGCTAATGGTACTGCGGGAACTATCCAATCACCAATATATATATATATATATAATAGCCACAAACACCAATCCTAAATAACTAACATATATTTAATAATAGCCATAGTAATATTCTAATGCAACCAAGCAACCATCAATTATTTTTAATGTAACGACCCGGAATTTTGGGGCCAATTTAAAATTTTTATTTTAGAAATTTTAATGGATTTGAATATTTAGAATAGTTTATTTTAGACTAGGAACGACTAAAATTTTATTTTAAAATGAATAAATTCAATTTAATTATAAAAGGAGTTTAAAACAGCACTGTAGTTTGAAAATTTGAACTTTGACTGAACGTACAGGATTCAAAATAAATCAGAATTGAACAAAACCAGAAATATTTAAATCTGTTTAATCATATCTTTCTAACGAATCTGAAAAATTGAAATTTCATAGCGAAAATCAAAAGTTATGGCCAATTCAATTTTTAGAAAAGTCGCTGTAGAATTTATATATATATTATATAGGGCCCGAAAGGCTACTTTTCACATATGAAGGAATTTCGACTCGAAACCACTTCCATTGAGTTTGGAATGACGTTCCTGCATTGAAAAACAGTAAACACTTATATATTTTGAGTTTCGGAGTTTATTTGTTTAAAAATGTATTTTTAATATTAAATATATTGGCCTTAAAAATAGTCATTTTTCAAACGACCTCCGTTTTTGTAACACCCCACATCCGTTAGTGTCACTCACAAAGGGAATGCACTAAGTTCTGTGGAGCATTTAGGGTAAAAGATGCAGATAGATTACAAGACAGACAAAAATTAAACAGCGGAAAATAAAACTTTCCTTTATGGATAAAATAGTTTGTACAATGATTTCCTTACAATATCAGAGTATCATTTGTCTTACAAAATAAAGAAGCATAAAATAACATTTATATTCCCTAATTTTAGCAAGAGCCGACCATAGCATCTGAAAAGAGAATCCATGCAAACTTCGGCAAATCTTCGAGCTGGGAAAGAGTGACAGTCCAACTTAACCTGATCTAATACTATTCCCTCCTTTTAAACCTAGGGGGGGAACGGAAGGAAAGAAGACGAAAGAAAAACAGAGTCAGACATAAAGCCTGAGTAAGTTCAGTAACTTCTAGCATGTGAACATGGAAGAACAAAACGACGTGAATTAACTGAATACAAGATAACACCATGATGATAGGGTTGGCAAGATCAGACAAGACTAACACAAGATATGCTAAGCTAAGATAAACTGGATATGCTCTAATACTTTCGCCGCTTCGCTATTTCCTTGTTATACTGGTTTCTATATCTCTGCACCGCCTAACTAGTGTCCCAACTAGTAACGATAACGTGATCCCAATCCCTGTAGTTTCCATTGCCTTCAGGTATACATTTACTATTTGTTACCTAGGTCTAATCTAGGGTTTTCTACCAAGTGCCTTCTAGATTCAACTAGAGTTTACGCTATCTGCTGAACGCTTTTCGGATTCAGGATTTATGCCACCTAGTTCCACTAGGGATTATGCTACCTATCGAACGATACCCCAAGTCTAGGACACACCACTTAGAGTGGTATATGTTCCTATACTTACCCACGCATGTGTCGCGAATCGTTATCGCTTGTCTAGATGCACATGTCCTATAATGTGCGGCCCGAGTCCTGTGGCAGAGCAAACCAAGGAATACAGAACTCGGTTGGGAGCTTTCAGATATCTACCGATGCAGATGCTAAGGTCTGTTTTTGTTCCAGTGGCTATGGTCCTACTAGACCCCTCCCTCAACTAATGAAAGGCACACCTTGAAAAATGAGAACTATACATAGGCCCTCCTATGCCCCACTGTCCTATGGCCATCCGTAACCATAACTAGATAGCAAGTATATGGTCTTTTGGAGTTCTCCGTCTTTCCGCTTCACGTATCTCGATTGACTTAAGATGGATGGTAGACGACGAGTTGCTATCATAGGGCTACCGTTTTCTCACCGAATCACGCTGGTCCATCCTTGTCATTAGTTTGCCATATTTTGCAACCAAGGCATACCCTTGGTTCTCCTAACGCAGACCTTAACCTCTGTGAGCCCAGGAGGATCATCTGCAGCCTCACAGAGGGATACCTAGAGTACCCTCATGTCCCCTCGAAGCCTCGGGTGTAGTGACCCGCATTGTCAAGGGTATTATAATTAATTTATTTAATTATATATATCGTGATGTAGTGAATTAAATAGAGGTTTAATTAAATAATATGAAATAATTAATTTAATTAAATAATATATTTAATTCAGAAATAATCAAAAATATTGGAAATCACAATATTCTGTGAACGGGTTCATCCCTAATATTTAATTCAACGTAGAGTTGAATTATATTGACGAATATATTCAATCGACATCAGTTTGAACGTAGAATTATAATATAATTAAAATCGAGCTTGAAATGGTGCTGCAGTTCGCGATTTGGCGATTTGAACTTCAACTGAATGTACAAGATTCGTTTTAAGCCGGATTTCTGTGAAACAAGAAACATGTGGAGCTGGTGGAGTATATCTTTCTAGTGGAAGAGAAAAATCAGGATTTCGTCGTGTAGATTTTGATTCACGTCAAAATCAAATTTTAGAAAAGTCGTTGTAGAATTCCTTTATAAATTATAAAGGAATTATTTATATTTTTAAAAGGAATTTCAATATAAATCGAATATCGATTTAATCAGAATTTGAAATATCAAGCTAGAAATTCATAGAGGAATATTCTAGAGCTGTATAATATTCTGTTGTGAATATATATGATAATATTAATTTATTAATATTTAATTTAATTATATTTAAATATATTTATATAATTAAAAGGGTCATCCAGAGCTTTAAAAATAGTCACTTTTGCAAACGAAGTCGGAATTCGACGAAACTAGTTTTGTTGGATCTGCGATATCAAATAGTTGTTAGATTTCCAGTTTCGTGATTTTTAGAGACACTATGTGGCCGTACGGATTTTTAGAGTGTAAAACAGTCAGTATTTTGACGGTTAAAAATATGCTGTGTGAGCATACGAAGTTGGAATTTGACGAAACCAGTTTCATTGGGATCGTAATGTCGAGCTGTAGCTGCATGCTAATTTTCGTGATTTTTGGATGTCATGTGTGACCGTGGAAATTTTTAACAACAAATGTAAACAGCGTTGGAATCAAAATGAATATTTTAATAATATATTACCCCTATAAATACACATCCTTAACAACCTAAACCTAAATTCAATTCATTCTGTAGTCAACAAAGTCCGCCGTTGCTCTTCTTTTATTCTTCCAGCAAAAACGAGGGAAGGAAATTCAAAGAAAAATCAAACTAAAATCTATAAAATAGGAAATCTTCTTCTATAGGTTCCTCAAGGCTCGTACTCCTCTCCTCCGAAAGTTGGCATGGTGCGATGTGGTTTCCGTCGAGTTTGAAATGCACAGTCAAAACCAGGGTTCGACTTCTCCAAGAATTTAAGCACTGTTGTTGGTTTTAATGGGTGGATTTGAGCTCGCAATATCGAGTAGTGGCTTGTAGCAACTTTCTGGGGTGATTGGTGAAGACCGATGTCGCACCTAAAGGTATAGCCGAGCAGTACTGTTCGAGCATCGAAGAAGACGACGTCGAGTTCCACGGTGAGCTGATGAAGTGTTGTGGTTTGAGTTGAGAAGCTTAAATGGTGAAGAGTATGGGGTTTCAGTTTGTAAAAGGGAGCAAAGCATGAGGGAAAGGGGATCGAACGGGTGCTAATGGCATCGAAAATGGTTACTGTAGGAGGAAGATATTTACGGGGAAGAAAGGAGAAACTACAGTAGTAGCGTGAAGGGGTCTGTGAAATGTTGGGCTTGCTGATTTATTTATGGACTGGGAATTTTAATGAGGCCCAAGAAGTGAAAATCAAAATAAAGAAGCGGAAGGGTTTTTGTTTTGGTTGGGCCTAGTTTAAAAGAAAAGAATTCAGAGAAACCAACTTCATTTGGAATCATATCAAAGGATGCAATGCTATTGAGCTAGTCCGGTATAATTGGTAGCTCGTCAGAATTTTGAAGAAAAGAAACGGTTGGTCAAATCAATCGGACATTTATCATCACTCAACGATTAAGAAACCAATGTGAGTAAATCTCACAAACCCTAAACAGTATACATTTTCACGTTCTATTCGTAGAACTGTTAAATATTGTCTGTTTGACTGTGTGTTGATTGTTTGATTGAACTGCTAGTTAGTTAGTGAAAATTATATATATATATATATAATTATATATATATATAAACCTTTAAATATTTATATATTGATTCTGCTATCAGAATAATTTATATTGAACTGAAAGTGATGATAATCATATTGTGTAACATCTGTGGATGCAGGGAGACTGGTTGGAGGAATCCGACTGGATTCCTCAACAGTTATTTTATCGTTTTTCATATATTGTTATATAATGTGATATGAAATCTGTGGGCGATTATATGTGCTTGGACGATATTGAACATCGTGATTTGATATGATTGAATACCATAACATACCGAAATGTTGATGAGGGGATTTTCAAAGTGATATTGAAATTAGAATATTTATAAAATGGGATATTTATAAATAAGAGATATTTATAAAGTGGAATATTTATAAATAAGAAATGTTTATAAATTGAAATATTTGTAAATAGGAGATATTCAAAAAGGAAAAAATTACAAACCATTTTCTTTTTCAATGGAAAGGCCTGTGTGGCGGGTTTGGGGATTTTCCCAATGCTCCCGTTACAAAGGAGGTTATGGCGAATTTTTCAGAGAGTTTAAGGAGTTAGAATATTTCAAGAATAAATTTGAAAAGGAATTATTTGTAAACCATTTACAAATAGAATTGAAAAGGAAACGTTATATAAAGGAAATCATTTTTTAAGTGTAGAACCGTTATTTAAAATTAAATCTTTTCAAATGAATAAAACGTTGTTAAAAAGGAAATTTTTATAAAGTGAATAAAGTAAATCGAATATGGTATTCGAAAGTAGTTAAATCGAACATGGTATTCGAAAGTTAGTAAAACGAATATGTTATTCGAAAGGGGTTAGTCGAGTCGAGTTAGCTGAATAGAGTTAACCAGTTCAGTAGAGTTAACCAGTTCAATAGAGTTAATAGTTGGGTTAAGTAAGTCAAATTAACCAGTTGCGTTAAGTAAGTCAAGTTAAACAGTGAGTTAAGTAAGTCAAGTTAACCAGTTGGGTTAAGTAAGTCAAGTTAACCAGTTAGAGTTAACCATCAGTTAGAGTTAATCAGTTAGAGTTAACCAGTCAGAGTTAACCAGTTAGAGTTAACCAATTAGAGCTAATCAGTTAGAGTTAATCAAATAAGTGTTAATCCAAATGAGTTGCCATTTCGTACGACTGCTAGCGTAATTCGCAGGGCTGTAAATAGCCTACGGCAGTCGAATGTTTCCTGAGGGAATCAGGCGTAACCATTGTGATCGCTGCGATCTAGAGTCAAGCGAATGGAGTTAAATAGAGTTATCGAATATTAGTTATTCGAACGGAGTTAAATAGAGTTATCGAATATTAGTTATTCGAATAGAGTTAAATGGAGTTAAATAGAGTTAATCGAATTAGTTATTCGAATAGAGTTAAATAAATAAGAGTGATTCAAATTAGTTATTCGAATAGAGCTAAACGGAGTTAAATAGAGTTAATCGAATTAGTTATTCGAATAGAGTTAAATAAATAAGAGTCATTCGAATAGAGTTAAACACAAAGGAGTTATCGATTAGTTAAATCGAAAGGAGTTATCGATTAGTTAAATCGAAAGGAGTTATCGAATATAGTTATTCAAAAAGGAGTTATCGATTTGTTAAATCAAAAGAGAAGATTATCGAATATCGTTTATTCGAGAGGAGATTATCGAATATAGTTTATTCGAAGGAGTTATCGATTATTAGTTAAACGAAGTGAGTTATAGAATATTAGTTAAATCGAAGGAGTTAACGAATATAGTTTATTCGATGGAGTTAATCGATTAGAGTTAAATCAAATGAGTTGATCGAATATAGTTTATTCGAATATAAAAAAGGAGTTAATCAAATATAGTTTATTCGAATAGAGTTAGAGGGTTATCAAATATAAAAAAGGAGTTAAGTGAATTAGTTAAGTTAAACTAAGTGAATTAGTTAAGTGAATTGGTTAAGTTAACCAAAGTGAATTAGTCGAGTTAATCAAAGTGATTAGTTCGGTTAATCGAGATAAGTAAATCAAGTTAGGTTAATCGAGTTGAATTAGTCAGTCGAGTTAATAAATTGAGTTAGTCAAACCAAGTAAAACCAGTTAGAGTTAATTAATTAAGGTTGACCAGTTAGAGTTGATCGGTTAGACTTAACCAGTTAGAGTTAATCAATCAGAGTTAATCAAATAGAGTTAAGTAAAATTAGAACTGACTAGAGATTAGTAAATTGAATGGTTTTCTAAGTGCCTATCTGATGTTGGTTTCGGCCTTCGGGATTTATACTTAGGAGATTGTTCTCATACTAGTTTACAGTCAGGGACTGATAGTTGGGGAAGAGTTGTGATTTGTAAATAAGCAAATGGAAAACATTTTCCAGTGTTAATAACATATATTTTCTAAACATAGAAAATAAGGCAATGTGAATATATATATATAGATATATGTTGATGATTTACCGATAAAATTTCCATCTGGAAATAATATCTTTGTTTGCACACTTGTTTTTCTTTGATGGTTAAATCACAGACTATCGAAGTTTTGACCATTTTAACGTTGTTAATATGGAGAGACCGGTTGGATTATTATCCAAAGAACCACTCTGTATTGGCATAAGCGTTGCGAATCATATATGCCAAAGAAAATTGAAGACGGAGTAAAAAGCAAGGGTTGTTGTATAAGTCTTAGATAACAGTGACTAAGATGGATATACTGAATAGTGCCTTCGGTTTGTCCAGTCCCAGGACAACTTGTATGGGCGAAGGTCTGACAGAGTATATCCAATGGATCGCGTAAGTTGATCTGTTCAAACGTATTCACGTTTGGTGGTGGAGGAATTCGTTTCTCTAAGCTGTATACCCGTGTTACTTTTGGATAAATCAATTTGTGATTTGGCGGGTATGACGATGTGACATTCTAAGTGAATGAGGATGACTTGTGTTGATGAATGTCTGATAGAGTATTTCCAGAAAGGTCACGTACATTGATTTCTTCAACCGTACCAAGAGTGGAAGCGGAGAAGGAAACTTCTTTTAGCTGACACGTAATGTAGAGTTGTAGACATCAATTAGTGATTTTCGATGGATCTGACAATGTGGCATTTAAAGTGAATCTGATGTGATGATAACGCGTAACTTCTAGCCTCATCATCCAGTAAATGACAGAAATCGGGCAGGCAGCATGGCTAAGTCGGTCGCACCGAAGTAGGGTGTATAATCACCTATCTAGAGAATATTCATTTGTTTCTTAAATCTATCAATGCTGTCCCATATATATACGGGAAACGGTTGCTGATCCCAACCGTTGGTGATATACATTCGATACACTCAAGCGAAATGAGTGGTCGGTCATGTGTGGCTGAGTTACAAGATGTTCTTGTTGAACTCCAGTGTATCGTTCCTAGAGTACACTGATTGGAAGGTGGTTCCATACCTTGTCATAGTTGGAAATCCATTATCCAATACGTGCTTGCGATTTTGATTGTATACTATATATGTAGAACGTGAGATGAAAGCGTTTCTGCTAGTTGATATCTATTTGTACATAGACATTATTATAATATCAAAAGGTTTTTGATATAAAGATATTTTGGATTCTCATAAGGGAAAAACCCGTCCCGTTCTGCGGCGTGGTCTTATGAGATATCATTTACTTGTTCATATACCTGTTTAAACTGTTTTACTCGCACCAGTCTCATTACTGACCCGGAGTTTACTTTGTTGTTTTCCCTAAACTCTTGGGTGCCTAAATTTGTACGGGCAGTCAATTAGTCGGGATTTACAGATATACTTGAAGAGCTGGAGCAGGAGGCTTCTGGATCATATAGCTATAGTTTATTTCCGTTGTCTTGTAAGTGTTGTACTCTGATAAGTGCTATTGTATTGTATACATAACTGTTATATTTCAAAGTTATGTTATATATTATATGTTATTCGTTCCGCTGTGAGGTTCGTATTACTCTGATGTTGTGTGCTTCTTCTTCTTCTATTCTAAGTTTCTATCTTTCTATCCTCACCCTTTAATTTCTTTCATTAACTACCAGGATTTTTCGATGTTTTGGTTATCGACATCGAGCTTATGTCGATAACCAAAGTCGCCGAAAATCCGGGTCGTTACAGTTGGTATCAGAGCTTAAGTTAAGCTAATTACCTTGGCTCTATGGCGTGACTCGGTAGAGATAGGGTTAGAAATAACCTAGATTGAGTTAGGGTGTATATATACAAGTGCGTATTTGTAATTTGATATAAAATGTTTTTATATTGTGGAGATTCATTGGCTGAGTTGTTTATGAGTTCTGGTCGATCAGTTTGATCCAATGTATCGGTAAGAGTAAATGAACACTTGAATACGATGGACCGACACAGTATGGATATGTAATATATTATCATATATTAGATATATTGATTGTAATTATAATCGAGTAAGATTATAAAGTGAAATGGTTATGTATAACCAACTAGAATTCATATAAGTGGAAAACATGGAATCAGATGAGTTAAATCTGAAATTTAAATCAGAATTGAAATTCAAACTCTGGAAATTAGAATAAGTGTTTGGAAATGGATTTGGATTAAGTATATGAGAATTTTAAAATCTTGGGAGATTTTAAATTGTTTAAAGCATTTCAAATGGTATTTGGAATTGATTTCAAAGTGGAAAGGTTTAGAAATGGTTTTAAAAAGTGATATAGTACTGGACTCACTTCGATAGCTGGGAAATAATTCTGATGATGACTGCAGCATCATCAGTGTTCATTTTCGATTTGTAAGTGACGGATTACTACCAAAAAGTTTTTTGTTTTTGAATTGATTTGAGAAAAGCAAGTGTTTTGAAGCCTGAAAAGGAAAGTTTGATTTTCGATATGGTAAACTATTTAAAATTCCCAGCGAAAGATTTGTTGAATTAAAACAAAATATAATTGGAATGTGGTAAAGCAGTTGGAATTAAGTTGAAATCAGTTAAGTGGTAACTGAAATTGGGTTAGAATGATATCAAGACAAATTGGATTGATGAGTTAAGAATTTGAAATCAAGAATTGGACTTTGATTTGAAACGAAATTCGACTTAGGCATAAACGAATGGTTGAATTTGTGGATAAGAATTGATTGGAGTTTGATTGGAAATACAGTGGTATGCTGAATTGACAGCAGGTGAAAGTGATAGGGTTGATATGCCCGACAAAAAGGTACAAGTTTATATTTGATATAAGCATGAGATTTATGAGTCGAATTAGCAAGCCACTTGGCTGTTTGATTTTCTTTTGGGTTGGAGAAGGCCTAGAGAGGCAATTTGTGGTTTTACCGATAGGGCTGTACAAAGGAGGTTATGGCGAAATTTTCCGAAAATTTAAAGTGTTCGAAAATTTTCAGAATTTTTGAAAATTTTAGTTAGTCGGAAAGAATTAATATTGAAATCGATATTAGTTGGTTCAGTCGAAACCAGAGATAAGGGGTAAACCAATAAGCTTTTACCAAATAGATAAGGTCGTCCTCTAACTTAGCAATTTCGAGGACGAAATTATTTTAAGTGGGGAAGAATGTAACGACCCGCATTGTCAAGGGTATTATAATTAATTTATTTAATTATATATATCATGATGTAGTGAATTAAATAGAGGTTTAATTAAATAATATGGAATAATTAATTTAATTAAATAATATATTTAATTCAGAAATAATCAAAAATATTGGAAATCACAATATTCTGTGAACGGGGTCATCCCTAATATTTAATTCAGCTTAGAGTTGAATTATATTGACGAATATATTCAATCGACGTCAGTTTGAACGTAGAATTATAATATAATTAAAATCGAGCTTGAAATAGCGCTGCAGTTCGCGATTTGGCGATTTGAACTTCAACTGAATGTACAGGATTCGTTTTAAGCCGGATTTCTGTGAAACAAGAAATGTGTGGAGCTGGTGGAGTATATCTTTCTAGTGGAAGAGAAAAATCAGGATTTCGTCATGTAGATTTTGATTCACGTCCAAATCAAATTTTAGAAAAGTCGCTGTAGAATTCCTTTATAAATTATAAAGGAATTATTTATATTTTTAAAAGGAATTTCAATATAAATCGAATATCGATTTAATCAGAATTTGAAATATCAAGCTAGAAATTCTTAGAGGAATATTCTAGAGGTGTATGATATTCTGTTGTGAATATATACGATAATATTAATTTATTAATATTTAATTTAATTATATTTAAATATATTTATATAATTAAAAGGGTCATCCAAAGCTTTAAAAATAGCAACTTTTGCAAACGAAGTCGGAATTTGATGAAACTAGTTTTGTTAGATCCGCGATATAAAATAGTTGTTAGATTTCCAGTTTCGTGATTTTTAGAGACATTATGTGGCCGTACGGATTTTTAGAGTGTAAAACAGTCAGTATTTTGGCGGTTAAAAATACGCTATGTGAGCATACGAAGTCGGAATTCGACGAAACCAGTTTCGTTGGGACTGTAATGTCGAGCTGTAGCTGCATGCTAATTTTCGTGATTTTTGGATGTCATGTGTGACCGTGGGAATTTTTAACAACAAATGTAAACAGCGTTGGAATCAAAATGAATATTTAAATAATATATTACCCCTATAAATACACATCCTTAACACCCTAAACCTAAATTCAATTCATTCTGTAGTCAACAAAGTCTGCCGCTGCTCTTCTTTTATTCTTCCAGCAAAAACGAGGGAAGGAAATTCAAAGAAAAATCAAACTAAAATCTATAAAATAGGAAATCTTCTTCTATAAGTTCCTCAAGGCTCGTACTCCTCTCCTCCGAAAGTTGGCATGGTGCGATGTGGTTTCCGTCGAGTTTCAAATGCACAGTCGAAACTAGGGTTCGACTTCTCCAAGAATTTAAGCACTGTTGTTGGTTTTAATGGGTGGATTTGAACTCGCAATGTCGAGTAGTGGCTTGTAGCAACTTTCTGGGGTGATTGGTGAAGACCGATATCGCACCTTCAGGTATAGCCGAGCAGTACTGTTCGAGCGTCGAAGAAGATGACGTCAAGTTCCATGGTGAGCTGATGAAGTGTTGTGGTTTGAGTTGAGAAGCTTAAATGGTGAAGAGTATGGGGTTTCAGTTTCTAAAAGGGAGCAAAGCATGAGGGAAAGGCGATCGAACGAGTGCTAATGGCATCGAAAATGGTTAATGTAGGAGGAAGATATTTACGGGGAAGAAAGGAGAAGCTACAGTAGTAGCGTGAAGGGGTCTGTGAAATTTTGGGCGTGCTGATTTATTTATGGGCTGGAAATTTTAATGAGGCCCAAGAAGTGAAAATCAAAATAAAGAAGCGGAAGGGTTTTTGTTTTGGTTGGGACTAGTTTAAAAGAAAAGAATTCAGAGAAACCAACTTCATTTGGAATCATATCAAAGGATGCAACGCTATTGAGCTAGTCCGGTACAATTGGGAGCTCGTCAGTATTTTGAAGAAAAGAAATGCTTGTTCAAATCAATCAGACATTTATCATCACTCAACGATTAAGAAACCAATGTGAGTAAATCTCACAAACCCTAAACAGTATATATTTTCACGTTGTATTCTTAGAACTGTTAAATATTGTCTGTTTGACTGTGTGTTGATTGTTTGATTGAACTGCTAGTCAGTTAGTGAAAATTATATATATATATATATGTAATTATATATATATATATATATATATATATATAAACCTTTAAATATTTATATATTGATTCTGCTATCAGAATAATTTATATTGAACTGAAAGTGATGATAATCATATTGTGTAACATCTGTGGATGTAGGGAGACAGGTTGGCGGAATCCGACTGTATTCCTCAACAGTTATTTTATTATTTTTCATATATTGTTATATAATGTGATATAAAATCTGTGGGCGATTATATGTGCTTGGACGATATTTAACATCGTGATTTGATATGATTGAATACCATAACATACCGAAATGGTTATGAGGGGATTTTCAAAGTGATATTGAAAATAGAATATTTATAAAATGGGATATTTATAAATAAGAGATATTTATAAAGTGGAATATTTATAAATAAGAAATGTTTATAAATTGAAATATTTGTAAATAGGAGATATTCAAAAAGGAAATAATTACAAACCATTTTCTTTTTAAATGGAAAGGCTTGTGTGGCGGGTTTGGGGATTTTCCCGAAGCTCCCGTTACAAAGGAGGTTATGGCGAATTTTTCAGAGAATTTAAGGAGTTAGAATATTTCAAGAATAAATTTGAAAAGGAAATATTTGTAAACCATTTACAAATAGAATTGAAAAGGAAACGTTATAAAAAGGAAATCATTTTTAAAGTGTAGAACCGTTATTTAAAAGTAAATCTTTTCAAATGAATAAAACGTTGTTAAAAAGGACATCTTTATAAAGTGAATAAAGTAAATCGAATATGGTATTCGAAAGGAGTTAAATTGAATATGGTATTCGAAAGTTAGTAAAACGAATATGCTATTCGAAAGGGGTTAGTCGAGTCGAGTTAGTTGAATAGAGTTAACCAGTTCAGTAGAGTTAACCAGTTCAATAGAGTTAACCAGTTGGGTTAAGTAAGTCAAGTTAACCAGTTGGGTTAAGTAAGTCAAGTTAACCAGTGAGTTAAGTAAGTCAAGTTAACCAGTTGGGTTAAGTAAGTCAAGTTAACCAGTTAGAGTTAACCATCAGTTAGAGTTAATCAGTTAAAGTTAACCAGTTAGAGTTAACCATCAGTTAGAGTTAACCATATAGAGTTAATCAGTTAGAGTTAACCAATTAGAGCTAATCAGTTAGAGTTAATCAAATAAGTGTTAATCCAAATGAGTTGCCATTTCGTACGACTGCTAGCGTAATTCGCAGGGCTGTAAATAGCCTATGGCGGTCGGATGTTTCCTGAGGGAATTAGGCGTAACCATTGTGATCGCTGCGATCTAGAGTCAAGCGAATGGAGTTAAATAGAGTTATTGAATATTAGTTATTCGAATGGAGTTAAATAGAGTTATCGAATATTAGTTATTCGTATAGAGTTAACGGAGTTAAATAGAGTTAATCGAATTAGTTATTCGAATAGAGTTAAATAAATAAGAGTGATTCGAATTAGTTATTCGAATAGAGTTAAACGGAGTTAAATAGAGTTAATCGAATTAGTTATTCGAATAGAGTTAAATAAATAAGAGTGATTCGAATTAGTTATTCGAATAGAGTTAAACACAAAGGAGTTATCGATTAGTTAAATCGAAAGGAGTTATCGAATTTAGTTATTCGAAGAGGAGTTATCGATTTGATAAATCGAAAGGGAAGATTATCGAATATCGTTTATTCGAGAGGATATTATCGAATATAGTTTATTCGAAGGAGTTATCGATTATTAGTTAATTGAAGTGAGTTATAGAATATTAGTTAAATCGAAGGAGTTATCGAATATAGTTTATTCGATGGAGTTAATCGATTAGAGTTAAATCAAATGAGTTGATCGAATATAGTTTATTCGAATAGAGAAAAGGAGTTAATCGAATATAGTTTATTCGAATAGAGTTAGAGGAATTATCAAATATAGTTTATTCGACAGGAGATAAGTGAATTAGTTAAGTTAAACTAAGTGAATTAGTTAAGTGAATTGGTTAAGTTAACCAAAGTGAATTAGTCGAGTTAATCAAAGTGATTAGTTCAGTTAATCGAGATAAGTAAATCAAGTTAGGTTAATCGAGTTGAATTAGTCAGTCGAGTTAATAAATTGAGTTAGTCAAACCAAGTAAAACCAGTTAGAGTTAATTAATTAAGGTTGACCAGTTAGAGTTGATCGGTTAGAATTAACCAGTTAGAGTTAATCAATCAGAGTTAATCAAATAGAGTTAAGTAAAATTAGAACTGACTAGAGATTAGTAAATTGAATGGTTTTCTAAGTGCCTATCTGATGTTGGTTTCGGCCTTCGGGATTTATACTTAGGATATTGTTCTCATACTAGTTTACAGTCTGGGACTGATAGTTGGGGAAGAGTAGTGATTTGTAAATAAGCAAATGGAAAACGTTTTCCAGTGTTAATAACATATATTTTCTAAACATAGAAAATAAGGCAATGTGAATATATATATAGATATATGTTGATGATTTACCGATAAAATTTCCATCTGGAAATAATATCGTTGTTTGCACACTTGTTTTTCTTTGATGGTTAAATCACAGACTATCGAAGTTTTGACCATTTTAAAGTTGTTAATATGGAGAGACCGGTTGGATTAATATCCAAAGAACCACTCTGTATTGGCATAAGCTATGCGAATCATATATGCCAAAGAAAATTAAAGACGGAGTAAAAAGCAAGGGCTGTTGTATAAGTCTTAGATAACAGTGACTAAGATGGATATACTGAATAGTGCCTTCGGTTTGTCCAGTCCCAGGACAACTTGTATGGACAAAGGTCTGACAGAGTATATCCAATGGATCGCGTAAGTTGATCTGTTCAAACGTATTCACGTTTGGTGGCGGAGGAATTCGTTTCTCTAAGCTGTATACCCGTGTTACTTTTGGATAAATCAATTTGTGATTTGGCGGGTATGACGATGTGACATTCTAAGTGAATGAGGATGACTTGTGTTGATGAATGTATGACAGAGTATTTCCAGAAAGGTCACGTACATTGATTTCTTCAACCGTACCAAGAGTGGAAGCGGAGAAGGAAACTTCTTTTAGCTGACACGCAATGTAGGGTTGTAGACATCAATTAGTGATTTTCGATGGATCTGATAATGTGGCATTCAAAGTGAATCTGATGTGATGATAGCGCGTAACTTCTAGCCTCATCATCCGGTAAATGACAGAAATCGGGCAGGCAGCATGGCTAAGTCGGTCGCACCGAAGTAGGGTGTATAATCACCTATCTAGAGAATATTCATTTGTTTCTTAAATCTATCAATGTTGTCCCATATATATACGGGAAACGGTTGCTGATCCCAACCGTTGGTGATATACATTCGATACACTCAAGCGAAATGAGTGGTCGGTCATGTGTGGTTGAGTTACAAGATGTTCTTGTTGAACTCCAGTGTATCGTTCCTAGAGTACACTAATCGAAAGGTGGTTCCATACCTTGTCAAAGTTGGAAATCCATTATCCAATACGTGCTTGCGATTTTGATTGTATACTATATATGTAGAACGTGAGATGAAAGCGTTTCTGCTAGTTGATATCTATTTGTACATAGACATTATTATAATATCAAAAGGTTTTTGATATAAAGATATTTTGGATTCTCATAAGGGAAAAACCCGTTCCGTTCTGCGGCGTGGTCTTATGAGATATCGTTTACTTGTTCGTATACCTGTTTAAACTGTTTTACTCACACCAGTCCCATGACTGACCCGGAGTTTACTTTGTTGTTTTCCCTAAACTCTTGGGTGCCTAAATTTGTACGGGCAGTCAAGTAGTCGGGGTTTACAGATATACTTGAAGAGCTGGAGGAGGAGGTTTCTGGATCACATAGCTATAGTTTATTTCCGTTGTGTTGTAAGTGTTGTACTCTGATAAGTGCTATTGTATACATAACTGTTATATTTCAAAGTTATGTTATATATTATATGTTATTCGTTCCGCTGTGAGGTTCGTATTACTCTGATGTTGTGTTCTTCTTCTTCTTCTATTCTAAGTTTCTATCTTATCTATCCTCACCCTCTAATTTCTTTCATTAACTACCAGGATTTTTCGATGTTTTGGTTATCGACTTCGAGCTTATGTCGATAACCAAAGTCGCCTAAAATCCGGGTCGTTACATCGGGCTTCGTAACCCAATTTCGTTGGAGCCTTCTTTTTACTCAGACGGACATTCGCTCCTTCCCGTGTTATACTAAGAATTACTACTTAGTTTTACTAACTAAGATTTACCACTTAGTTTCCAGAATCCTTGTTTTCTTAACTAAGGTTTACTACTTAGTTCTCTTTCCCATCAATTTGGATTGGTTAAGTGTCATTAGTCAATTCAAGCCAACTTAACCCTCTTCATTCATCCTGTTAAACTGGTTAAGTGTTATCAGTAATTGATGATTACTTAACCCTACCACAAACCAAGTTATATTGGTTAAGTATTTCTTATTACTTAACCCTACCCATTCATCCTGTATCGGTTAAGTGTTCCTTGCCCGTCTATTTTAACTGACATTTTATTATTAAGGGTTAAGTATTATCCCTTCATGTTTTAGACTAACCCTATTCCTTTATAACAATCCGATGGTTAAGTGTTCAAGCTTACTTAACCCTACGGTCTAGCCCAGCTAACATATCAAATTGGCTAAGTGTATTTACTTAACCCCAACCTCTAGTCTAGTTGACATGTTAATTTGGCTAAGTGTATTAACTTTACTTAACCCCACCTTCTAGTCTAGTTAACATGTTAATTTGGCTAAGTGTATTAACTTTACCTAACCCCTACGAATCTTGTCTTGTTACCATGTTAATTTGGTTAAGTGTCTCTATGGACTTAGCCCTCCCATTCTAGCTTAACTGTGTTAAGTTGGTTAAGTGTTCCTATGGACTTAACCCTCCCATTCTAGCTTAACTATGTTAAGTGTCTGTATGAACCTAACCCTACCCACCGGTCTGGTTATCATGTTGAATTGGTTAAGTGTCTTAGTTAACTTAACCCTACCATTCTAGATTTAATTAAATAGATTAAAGCCGCTACCACTCACATTAGACAGATATTGTTGTGATTACTGGATGTGCTGGTTGGTTCCGGGCAGGTTTACATCGCAACTCAGTCTAACCTCGGGTTAGGCGTATTCGTGTTTTCTAAGTTCAAAGGGTTTTGATTAATTTTCAGATCAGGTTTTGAAAGTAACCATCCCGTCCGTCGGATCAGTTAGGGATAGCCAGGGAGAGCAGGAAACTTGTATTTTCCAAACTCAAGCCTAGACACTATCCTCTCTGTCACCCTAGAACTTTCTGGTGTTTCATTAAAAGAGATGTCATTAATAAACCTTTAATTTATCTAAATTTACGTTTTCTCATTTAGTTCAAATTCTATAAGTAAATTATTCCTAATTTACTTATTTCCCAATTTCTCTTTTAATGTAAATTGTCTACATTTATTTCTATGGCCCATTTTCCCCTCTATATCATATTTATGCTTTTTGGTATGTAAACTATACCATATTAAGTGTCACTAACCATGGTTTTGCTAAACCTGACAAGTACTCCCAATTATGGCCAATTTAAAATTTATGCCAATATACTTCCATGCCAACTTAGCTTGTCCAATTCTGATTTAACATTCTAATTACGGTCCATGTCATACTAGACTTATTATTCTAGTTCACAATTTATGTAAATGCTAGATTTACAAACCAATACTAGATTCAAATTACACATCCTATAATTCATGTCAAATTTATCCAATTTGCATTTCTATGAACATGCCATAATACATGTTCCCAATTTATGTCAATTTCCAAGTTTATAACTATGTTTTTAGTAAATTTCATATTTTGCCCAAATCGTATTCCCACCGTTCGTATAATCGTGATTCAGTCTAGATTATAGATAAATCTAGATTCGTAGGAAATAGGGAACGAACCAAAGATTGCTATGAAAAAGACATACATAATAACGGGCATAAGATGACAATCTACTAATTACAGACCTAACGAATTACACTGAAATTGATCTAAAACATTGGAAGCCTATAGGTCTGAAAATCCTATGACATAAAAAGGGTTGAGTAACGACGTAGGTTCAAGAACATGGGTAGACCTAACTTAATAGGTAAATTCCCAAGGTCTAAAACCAAAGAAAACCAAGAATAGACAGAATAGAGACGTAGGTTCAAGAACATGGGTAGACCTAACTTAATAGGTAAATTCCCAAGGTCTAAAACCAAATAAAACCAAGAATAGACAGAATAGAAAATTAGGTTTATACCCAATTTCACAGTCACAAAACTTAAACAACACTTTCCTAGTCATGAATCATAGGTGTTTAGTCACAATTGTCCTCGTTATGCCATAGGCAATAGTTTATGTTTTCTAATCAAAGGCATAGGCTTGTGTTCATAGTCTAGGAAATAGTTCTCATAGTCAATGTCACAGTCATAGGCAATGTTCATAGTCATAGGCAATGTTCATAGTCAAAGAGGCATATGGTTCTAAGGTCCATAGTTTCATAGTCACGGTCTTATTTGTCCTTGAATCATGACAATTCTTAATTAGGTCCAAAGAAATAGGCACTGATTCGAATATAAAGAATTGGCATACTCTTTTATTCCTTTAATTTCATGTCACGAAAAGAGAAACGTTCAAATCTGAGAAGTAACTGACTTACAGAAATTAGATTAGATTCGTAGAAAAATAGTCGTTGAAGTCGTTTGAAACTTCACTTGAATCATAGCTTGACTTGAACCTCTTCTTGAAAGTCTTTAGCAGCCTTTCCTTGTCTTGGTTTATTTTATATATTATTTATTTATACATTTTCTCAGAGGTAGCATATGGATAGAAAAGAATTGTGAATAGAGAAGAAGACTAGGGTTGTTTATATAGTGTAGAAGTCAACGAATCTGGTCAGAATGGTGTCCGGATACAGAGAAACGAATCAGGTTCAGAAAGTTGGAAAAAGCGGGAGGGGGGTCGACCCCCAGGTCGACTACCCAGTCGACCTGGGTGACCCAGGTCGACTACCCAGTCGACCTGGGTGCCCCAGGTTGACTATCCAGTCGACCTGGGTGCCTTGGGTGGGAAAATTCCCGCCTAGCCCGATCTGGGTCCGATTTTGAATTTTTGAAATTGACCTGTTTTGAAATTTGAACTTCGCTGAATCTTCCGGAGACCATATCTTCCTCATACGGACTCCGATTTACGCAAACTCGGACTCGTTTTCATGTAGAATTCCGAGATGAACACAATGGCGCAGCCCGTTTCCCTTCATTTTGATTTTAAAATTTAATTCTGCCTTGATTCGTGAATCTTAGTGCTACAGAATTACGGGGTGTTACATTCTCCGCCACTTAAAAGGATTTCGTCCCCGAAATCTTCAAGTTAGGAAGAATGTGTCCTACCATCCCATCACCCATCTACTCAACCATTCAATCACAGGCACTCATTGTCCTTAAAAGATTTCTAATGCTTTCATGTTCATATGCATAGTGTGTGTATATGTCTTTATCTAATGCAAAATCAGGCGGCCTACTGATTCAGTTGACCTCCTTAATGCGAATCATGTCAGTGCCATGCGTCCATCATGTATGCAAGCATCCCTAGTTATGTAAATACTACATGCGTGCACATCCATTCATCCATATGCAACATCCATATGATAACATATAAAGTTCAACTTACAAACAATTACATAGTTGTAAATGCAATATGAAAGCGTCCGAACTGATCTAGTGCCTAATACATATGTATATGCATTCACGAGCAACCATTAGCAACCACTTGCATCCACCAATCATAACATGTTTCAAATACATGTTTACATCCATTGGCTTCTACCTAAGGATCGAAGATACGATCTAGATGATATACTTTGGAAAGAGAGAAACAATTATGCGTAAAGCTCCTACAAAAATGAAATCAAAGATGCACCCTTAATGAAAAGGGTATGATGCTAGTATCTAGCCTTCTCAAGCTTTACTTCACTGTATCTTAACTAATTTAACTTCACGATTGTGAAGTTCCTGATCTCCATTTCCAAAATAAACAGATGTCAATCACGGTACCAAGTATATGTACTAAGATGATTAGAGGTCTCCCTCTTATCCGCCATGCCATAACTATAAGGGTCGAAGGGTTACTACGTGTTTTTTAGAGTGCCTGTCACAACTATTCATCTCTCACGCAAACCATCCTAGTTGAACTCGACATTCCTCAAGTACGAGCCCCAAAAGGCCTAAACCAATATCAGACAAGCACCCAAGGAATATCTCCTCCGAATTTAGATGTAACACCCCGTGTATTCTATAACCGTGAAATTCATAAATTAAAGTATAATTAATTTCAAATCAAAGAATTAAGGGAAACGGGATACGCCATTGCGTTCGTCTCGGAAAAATACGCGAAATAGAGTCAGAGTTTTCGAAAATCGGAGTCCGTATGACCAAGATATGGCCTCCGGAAGTTTCAGAATTAGGTTTAAAATTCGAACAGACGAAAACAGCTCAGAAAAACTAATTCAAAATTCAAAATCGGGCCCAATTGGCCAAGGCGGGAAAATTCCCGCCCAAAGCACCCAGGTCGACTTGGCAGTCGACCTGGGGCTAGCCAGGTCGACTGGGCAGTCGACCTGGGTAACCCGTGTCGGCTGCCAAGTCGACACGGTGTCGACTGGGTTGTCGACCTGGCCCCTGAGCCAGGTCGAACCCAGCCCACCCTGGCTGGCCAGGTCTGTGTTTGGTCGATTTTCTGAGCCTTGCCTTGTCACTAGGGCTAGGTGTCAGCTCTTGGTTGGTCCCTCCTTTGAACGAACGGCTATTATTAAACCAAGCTTCATCGACGGTCTAAATCAACTCACAAACTCTATAAAAAGGACCTAAGACTAACCCTAATTCACATAAACTAAGATGGAGATGAGACCGTCATGCTGCTGAGGAGAGACTGAAGATAGCCATCAGAAATAGAGAGACAACTAAGAGATAATTCAAAGCTTAAAGCAACGTTAATCAAATCAAAGCAACGCCTACAATAAAGGATAGCATCTCCAAATTCAGAATTCAGATTTCTGAATTGAAGATTCGTCATACGCTGTAAGTAGAGTGCTATTCCGATATGAATTAAATAATTGTGTTGATTTGTGTAATGTAAGAAATGGAATTGTGGCGATAATAATCTATATTTGTATGTTGCTTTGATGCAAAACGATTTGGGAATATTATGGTATACGATTGGATATTTGCAAGTACGCGATTTGCGTTGGAAACGAAATGGAATTGTGGCGATAATGACTTATATTTGTATGTTATTTTGATTCTAAACGATTTGGTAATACTATGGTGTACGATTGGATTCATACAAGTATATGATTTATGTTGACAACCACATGTTGTGGAATTTTAATTGGGATTCATGCAAGCATATGATTCATATGATAAGTATGTTTTTAGGCTCAGGTTGTTATCATAAGTTACATTAGAATTACATTAGAATTACATTCCTCTTGCAAGTTTACATAGATAAAAATGAAAACCATGATGTAAGTTTAGATATGTTTATGCTATAATTTTATAAATGGATTAAAAACCATGATTCATATAAGAATTAGGTTGGATAATTCTAGTTGAACCATACTTTTGTATTAGTTACAAAAGTAAGTACCTTTTGTTAACATATAGTGATTTTATGAACATGATTAGTTTATATTATGCCTAAATAAAAATATAGACTTATATTTCTAGTCAAGACCCCGTGCCAATAATAATGATATCTAATTTAGTTAGATTCTTAATTTCAAGTTTACATGGTTAGTTGAACCTATGATTCATGTTTAAGTTTATGCCATTATCATATGACTAGAATAATCCATGTTTAAGTACTGCTTATGCCATAATCATATGAGTAAAATAATTCATGATTAAGTATTGTCTATGCATTAACCATATGAATAGAATGATTTATGTTTAAGTATTGTTTATGCTATGATTATATGGATAAAATGATTCATGTTATGCCATGATTATATGATGTTAAAATTGCAAGTTCACATGTGCCTATTTTATGTTAATTGAATCGTTCGTTGCAAGTTCATGCGTTCACACTCCCCTTTTTCATGTTATCTTATAAACATCATGTTATAAGCCTCCCCTTTTCACTTGGCTAAATTGGGTTTAAGTATTAAACCCAACACACCTTACGTTGGAGCGAACGTATAATACGGGGGTAATGACGTTTGGGCTAAAATATAGAACATATGTGTTGGCATGTTTAACGCATGCCAACAACCTTGAAAGAACAATTAAGTGGCATAAATGAAATTTAACCAATAAAGATGAATTTGAATAATGGGCCGCAAATATTTACATATAAAAAGAAAAGAGACAAAATATGTAAATGTAGAAAAATACGATGTGTTTAACCCGAGGTTGGATTGAGTTGTGATGTAAACCTGCCCGGAACCGCCCGGCTGTCCAGTAGTCACAACAATACCTATCCAATGTGGGTGGTTAAACACGAAGCCCAATAAGGACCCGAGGTTAGACTGAGTTGTGGCGTAAGACTGCCCGGACCCAACCGGCAACAGGCAGCCACAACAATACCTGTCTAATGTGAGAGGTCAAGGCTTTAATAAGACAATTAAGGCTGAGTCAGGATTGATAGGATTAAGTAAATTATATTAATACTTAATCAAAATGGAACATGCTAAACTAAACAGACTGATTGGGGGTTAGGTTTATAAAACACTTAACCTACTTAGCATGTTGGCTAGAAATAGAAAACCTAATAGCGGGGGACCCTTTTCGCAGTAACCCTACAAGGTATCATGATACCCTGAAACTAGGCAGGGTGGGGCACGATTACTGGGCTGATTGTAAGAGGTCAAATCGACGGCGGTGGTGCAGCAGTGTAGGTTCTAACGGGGTGCGGGCGTGCACACACTCCGGCGCAGAAAAATAAGGCACTGGGCACCAGTAGCATACCTGTGCATTCTAGGATTGTGTCGGGCCACCACCATGGGACTTGATACACCCCATGGTGGGACCAGCATAGGTAACTACAACATCGGGGGCCGTAAGACACATGTAACTATGCGAGTAGGAGCCGATCATCATAAAATGGATCACTTCACCCTGATTATGGGGTGCCTGTTGGGAACTAGTTTATATGGGTACAGAGATTAATATGGGGTACGAAAGTATATTCGACCCTAGACAACTTAACTAAGTTTATGGTGCTTTCCCACTTCTAGTTTATACTTATCATACCCAGTTCTTTATTCATAGACTGAATAGTCCTAAACTTACTCAGGCTTTATGTCTGACTCTACTTTTCTTTCGTCTTCTTTTCTTCCGTTCCCCCCCCCCCCAAGGTCCACAGGGAGGGAAAACCGCAGCTTGACCAGCCTTCATATCCAGCTTGTAGAGAAAGAATGTATTGCTTGGATCTTTTCGTTTTGGACTATGGCCTTGGACAGCAATTATGGGACTTTTGCAGTTTATTTATGTTTTCCTTATGCTTCTTTAAATAATGTAATCAAGACAGATATGAAGATGTTATGTTTTTGGAAGTATTGTAAAACAAATTATGGCATGGATCGTGTAACACATCTTTTAATGAAATAAAAGTTGTTGTTTTCCGCTGTTCAAAAATATGTGTTCTTATATCTATCTTGTATATCTGTGACTTATACTTATAAACCTCCACCAAAATTAGGGCATTCCCTGTGAGAGTGACCTTAATGGAGGTGGGGTGTTTCACTTGGTATCAGAGCATAGGTTTACCAGATAAGATAAAAAGTTTTGAAAATTTATTTTCAAAAAGAAAATTTAAAGAAGCATTTTTAAAAGAAAAATATTATTTTGTTTTAAAAGGCAAAGCCCCCCTAAAGCCATTGGTACTATCTCTTATCCTTCGTTTTGAATCTATCCTTTCTGTTTCAGCATGTCTGGAGACCTTACTCCCCAGCTGCTGACGCTTTCACTCCTCCTCCTCCACGTGAACCAGCAAGCGGAAGAGTCTCAGAGTAGGAAGACGAATAATAGTCAAACAAGAAAGGATCGTAACAGTAATAATAAGAAACGAGAAAAAAGGAAATGCAATTTTTGTGGTACGGAAGGGCACATAGCCAAGGATTGTAGAAAGAGGAAAAGAAAGCAAGGAGAATGTTTTCATTGTGGGGAGACTGGACACATCAGCAAAGACTGCCCAGAGAAGACAGACTCTAAGAAGGGCGGGAAAGACAGTAAGTCCCAAGAGAAGAGGAAGTGTAATTTCTGTGGCAAAGTGGGGCACTTAGTGAAAGATTGCCGGAAAAAGAAGGCCAAGGAGAATGGTGGGTGCTTTTCTTGCGGTGAGACAGGCCACAGGGCTAAGGACTGCCCAAAGAAACGAGGACAGGGGCAGAGGGCTGGATCCACCTCAGGGGCACAAGTTCATGTGCTAGAAGCGCCACCTCTGCAACAGCGAGGTATAATACTTCTGTAGAAAGTGTAGTTTATCTTTATGATCACCCCGTTCGCACTTTATTTGATTCTGGCGCATCACACTCCTTTATCTCGTCTGCTTTAGTAGAATCTCTTCACCTAAAAACTAGCATGGTAGAGGACCCCTTAATTGTTTCAAACCCAATTGGGGGCCCAGCTCATTTGTCTATGATCTGTGTGGGATTGAAAACTTCTATTCTAAGCGTAGAGTTTAAACGTAGTGCCTTTGTTTTGGGCTTTTCGGGATATGGTTTGATTTTGGGCATAGATTGGCTATCCAGTAATGGGGCCATCCTTGATTGTGAGAAAAGGGTTGTTAGGCTCCTAACCCAGCTCGGTAATACATTGGAAATTTCTTGTAATCCCTCGTATGCGGTTATGCTTAGTTATCTTGAATCGCTAGATGCCTCCGTTGAAAATTTGCAATCGATTAGAGTGGTCCGGGAATATCCGGATGTCTTCGAAGAGGTGAAGGGCTTGCCTCCGAAGCGGGAGATAGACTTCCATATATATCTTGTAGATAATGCAAAGCCCGTTGTGTTGCCCGTTAGACACATGGCTCCACGGGAAAGGAAAGAGCTCAGTAAACAGATTAAAGAGCTTCTAGAGAAGGGGTTCATTAGAAGGAGCATTTCAGAATGTGGCGCTCCAGTAGTGTTCGCCACTAAGGCAGAAGGTTCATTTCGCTTATGCATAAGTCGTAAAGAATCACCTTAGTAAGTACATTTGGCAACATAGTTGACATTTGTTTATTTTCAAGAGATAATTCATCTATGTGGAATACCTTCTAGTAAGTGAACAAGATCCAAGATTCACTAGTGAATTTTGGAAAGCTTGCATGGAACCATGAGTACGTAGTTATGCTTGAGCCAAGTATACTAGAAGGAGAATAAGTGAAAGTGGAACGAGAGGCAATAGTGAAATAGGTTCCAACTCATATTTTGGAAACAAGAATTAAGAAGCTACGAAATTGTGAAGTTAAAGACGGACAGAGCATAATGGAGTTAAGCTCAAGGAAATGCGACTTAGAAGATTGAAGACTAGATTCGTGCATCATATCTCTTCTTAAGAATATATCTTTGATCCCTCTCTTCCTGTAGAGCTTACTTGCGTGCTATCTTTTGTGTATATCCTCTCGGTCCCCTTCTCAATCCACTTTCTGTTGCAAACCCCATAGGGAGTATGACTCATCTGTTAGTAACACATGTTGGGGCTGGAGAGTGTTCGTTGGTTTGACTAAACTTTTTGGGTTTTATAGGATACGGGTTGGTCTTAGGGAGGGACTTCCTTGTGACCTAAAAGGAGTCCATCATGCTTAGTTTCCTAGAATCATATATAGTGGTTGGGTTGAGTAATTTTTTTGGTGTCAGTCTGATGTTGATTTCGGTCTTCGGGGCTGATGCTTAGAGAGTTCTTCTCCTAATCAATATATATGTGGCATAGATTTCCAGTTTTGACATTGCCTAATGGGCACAAAGTTTTTACTCGCTTCTATCATTCGACTATACCTTTAGATTGGAACAATTGGGAAAATGGCCTATAGATTAGAGCTACCCGAAAGATTGGCCGGAGTTCACAACGTTTTTCATGTTTCACATCTCCGGAAATGTCTACATGAGTCTGCTGAAGTGGTAGAGCCAAATATCCTAGAAGAAGCTTAAGTGGAACGCGAAGCAACCATAAGAAAAGTTCCAACCCGCATATTAGGAACGGAAGTGAAAAAGCTACGCAACCGCGAAGTCAAGCTCGTCAAAGTTCAGTGGAGCGACGCCGAAGGAGATGCAACTTGGGAGACTGAAGCTAGAATACGCGCTGCCTACCCTTTTCTTTTCGAGGGTACATCTTTGATCCTTCCTTTTCCTTAAGTTGCGCTTTTATCTATCTCTTTTTTTAGGTATATCTCCTCGGCCCTATCTTTTAGGTAGAAACTCTTTGGATGAAAACATGTAGTTGAAACATGTTATGGATGATGGTTGCAAGTGGTTGCAAGTGATTGCTAGTGGTTGCTCGTGGTTGCATATACACACACAATCTAGGTTTTAGATCGGCTCAGTCACTTCATATTGCATATGCATATATGTTTGCATTCGTATATGGTTGAACTTTAATGTGTTGTCATATGGATGTTGCATTTATATGAATGATTGTGCACTCATGTAGAATCATGAATAGGAGGATTTGCATACATAATGGATTCATAGCACTTACATAATCTGCATTAAGGAGGTCAACTGAATCAGTAGACCGCCTGATTTTGCATTAGATAAGTACATGTACACACACACTTCGCATATGATCATGAAGCATTAGAAGTCTTTTAAGGACAATGGATGCTCGTGTTTGATGGATGAGTAGATGGATGTTTGGATGTTAGGATAAACATTCTTCCTAACTTGAAGATTTCGGGGACGAAATCCTTTTAAGTGGGGGAGAATGTAACACCCCGTGTATTCTATAACCGTGAAATTCATAAATTAAAGTATAATTAATTTCAAATCAAATAATTAAGGGAAACAGGATACGCCATTGCGTTCGTCTCGGAAAAATACGCGAAATAGAGTCCGAGTTTTCGAAAATCGGAGTCCGTATGACCAAGATATGGCCTCCGGAAGTTTCAGAATTAGGTTTAAAATTCGAACAGACGAAAACAGCTCAGAAAAACTAATTCAAAATTCAAAATCGGGCCCAATTGGCCAAGGCGGGAAAATTCCCGCCCAAAGCACCCAGGTCGACTTGGCAGTCGACCTGGGGCTAGCCAGGTCGACTGGGCAGTCGACCTGGGTAACCCGTGTCGACTGCCAAGTCGACACGGTGTCGACTGGGGTGTCGACCTGGCCCCTGAGCCAGGTCGAACCCAGCCCACCGTGGCTGGCCAGGTCTGTGTTTGGTCGATTTTCTGAACCTTGCCTTGTCACTAGGGCTAGGTGTCAGCTCCTGGTTGGTCCCTCCTTTGAACGAACGGCTATTATTAAACCAAGCTTCATCGACGGTCTAAATCAACTCACAAACTCTATAAAAAGGACCTAAGACTAACCCTAATTCACATAAACTAAAATGGAGATGAGACCGTCATGCTGCTGAGGAGAGACTGAAGATAGCCGTCAGAAATAGAGAGACAACTAAGAGATAATTCAAAGCTTAAAGCAACGTTAATCAAATCAAAGCAACGCCTACAACAAAGGATAGCATCTCCAAATTCAGAATTCAGATTTCTGAATTGAAGATTCGTCATACGCTGTAAGTAGAGTGCTATTCCGATATGAATTAAATAATTGTGTTGATTTGTGTAATGTAAGAAATGGAATTGTGGCGATAATAATCTATATTTGTATGTTGCTTTGATGCAAAACGATTTGGGAATATTATGGTATACGATTGGATATTTGCAAGTACGCGATTTGCGTTGGAAACGAAATGGAATTGTGGCGAAAATGACTTATATTTGTATGTTATTTTGATTCTAAACGATTTGGCAATACTATGGTGTACGATTGGATTCATACAAGTATATGATTTATGTTGACAACCACATGTTGTGGAATTTTAATTGGGATTCATGCAAGCATATGATTCGTATTGAAAACTACATGTTTGTGGTAGTTATTTACAACACCCATTTGATCACTGCAAGTATATGATTCATGTTGAAAGTAACAACTATATGTTGTAATAGTTTATTTAAGATTCATGCAAGTATATGATTCATGTTAACAACTATATGTTATGATATTTTAATTGGAATTCATGCAAGTATATGATTCGTTATTATGCTAATATGATGTACATACTTTTATGACCACTTTTAGTGTGTAATTGAACCGACTAAGTACCATGATTTATATGAATCTATGTTAAAAATTGGCAAATCATACTTTTGTGTTAGAAACAAAAGTAAGCACCTTTATGAACATGACTAAACTATGTTCGTTATTATGCTCAATTGAAAAACATGTTTTCTAAGCTTATGTTATTATCTTAATCATATGATAATATATTTTTGGCACATAAGTTACATTAGAAATTAACACTAGAATTGCATCCCCTTACAAGTTACATAGATTGGACAAAAACCCATGATTATATGAATAATAGGATTAATAATCAATTATGTTTATGCCATGACCATATAAGGACTCATGTTTAATTATGATTATGCCATAATTATATGATTAGAGTGGTTCATGTTTATGTACTATTTATGCCAAGACTACATGTTTCGTTTACACCATGATTTTGTGAATAGAATGATTCAGGTTTAAGTATTGCTTATATTATATGCTGTTACAATTGCAAGTTCACATATGCCTATCTTATGATAATTAGATCGTATGTTGCAAGTTCATGCGTCCACACTCCCCTTTTTATGTCACCTTATAAACACCATGTTATAGCCTCCCCTTTTCATATGGCTAAATTGGGTTTAAGTATTAAACCCAACACACCTTACATTGGAACGAACGAATAAAACGGGGGAAATGACGTTTGGGTTAAAAATATAGAACATATGTGTTGGCTTGTTAGACGCACGCCAATAACTTTGAAAAACAATTAAGTGGCATAAATAAATCTTAACCAATAAAGATGAATTTGAATAATGGGCCGCAAATATTTACATATAAAAAGAAGAAAGACAAAATATGTAAATGTAGAAAATACGATGTGTTTAACCCGAGGTTGGATTGAGTTGTGATGTAAACCTGCCCGGAACCGCCCGGCTGTCCAGTAGTCACAACAATACCTATCCAATGTGGGTGGTTAAACATGGAGCCCAATAAGGACCCGAGGTTAGACTGAGTTGTGGCGTAAGACTGCCCGGACCCAACCGGCAACAGGCAGCCACAACAATACCTGTCTAATGTGAGAGGTCAAGGCTTTAATAAGACAATTAAGGCTGAGTCAGGATTGATAGGATTAAGTAAATTATATTAATACTTAATCAAAATGGAACATGCTAAACTAAACAGACTGATTGGGGGTTAGGTTTATAAAACACTTAACCAACTTAGCATGTTGGCTAGAAATAGAAAACCTAGTAGCGGGGGACCCTTTTCAGCAGTAACCCTATAAGGTATCATGATACCCTGAAACTAGGCAGGGTGGGGCACGATTACTGGGCTGACTGTAAGAGGTCAAATCGACGGCGGTGGTGCAGCAGTGTAGGTTCTAACGGGGTGCGGGCGTGCACACACTCCGGCGCAGAAAAATAAGGCACTGGGCACCAGTAGCATACCTGTGCATTCTAGGATTGTGTCGGGCCGCCACCATGGGACTTGATACACCCCATGGTGGGACCAGCATAGGTAACTACAACATCGGGGGCCGTAAGACACATGTAACTATGCGAGTAGGAGCCGATCATCATAAAATGGATCACTTCACCCTGATTATGGGGTGCCTGTTGGGAACTAGTTTATATGGGTACAGAGATTAATACGGGGTACGATAGTATATTCGACCCTAGACAACTTAACTAAGTTTATGGTGCTTTCCCATTTCTAGTTTATACTTATCATACCCAGTTCTTTATTCATAGACTGAATAGTCCTAGACTTACTCAGGCTTTATGTCTGACTCTACTTTTCTTTCGTCTTCTTTTCTTCCGTCCCCCCCCCCAGGTCCACAGGGAGGGAATACCGCAGCTTGACCAACCTTCATATCCAGCTTGAAGAGAAAGAATGTATTGCTTGGATCTTTTCGTTTTGGACTATGGCTTTGGACAGCAACTATGGGACTTTTGCAGTTTATTTATGTTTTCTTTATGCTTCTTTAAATAATGTAATCAAGACAGTTATGAAGATGTTATGTTTTTGGAAGTATTGTAAGACAATTATGGTATGGTTGTTGTAACACGTATTTTTAATGAAATAAAAGTTGTTGTTTTTCCGCTGTTCAAAAATATGTGTTCTTATATCTGTCTTGTATATCTGTGACTTATACTTATAAACCTCCACCAAAATTAGGGCATTCCCTGTGAGAGTGACCTTAACGGAGGTGGGGTGTTTCATTAGACGATCTACGTGAGATGATATAAGCAAACTCGATAGCTATTCTCAAATCCCTACTAACCAAAAATAAACTGGTCGGACCACCAATTGGATTTGAGACTCTAGTGGGATCTTTCTACTATACAAGTACTATGGTGCAAAGACTCAACTAGGGAAGTGGATATGAACAAATGTGAAGCGCTAAAACCAAAGGAAATAGTACGAACAACAAAACTAGATTCTTCCAACAGAACTTTACTATCTCTCTCCTAGGTACGCTTGGTGTTGAAAGTATGTACTTGCCCTTCTGAAAAATCTTGTTCCTTGTTCTTGCCCTTGTCCTTAATTACATGCCATATCATACCCTAGTAAAGATACTTCCTCTTGTCTTAGGTTTTATAATTTCTTCCTCCTTCATGAGCTAAATCTACACCCATGAATTCCTAATCCTAGGGTTGTGCTTCCTAGCCAAACTCCTCATCCCCTTCCGTGTGTAACCATGTTGACAAATATCTCGAAAGCTGCTTCCATCGTACAGAAAACCCTATAAGCTTAAAAGAAAACTAGCCGCAGGTGAAACCACTACGGTTATAGATGGAAGTCGGGCACTACTTCGCCCTTCGATGAGGTTACCTCCCAGAAAGCCAGGAGCCCCAGAGACTCAGGAAAGAAGGAGACAGGAATTCAAATTGAGGAAGTGAAGATAGTGCGTATGGCTTTGGGGAATATGCCTTTAAAACAAATCTTTTCTCTTGAAAATGCTTCTTTCAAAACCGTTTTGAAAATATTTTTTTAAATCCTTTATCTGATCGGGTAACCTTCAGCTCTGAGACCACGTGTAACACCCCACATCCGTTAGTGTCACTCACAAAGGGAATGCACTAAGTTCTGTGGAGCATTTAGGGTAAAAGATGCAGATAGATTACAAGACAGACAGAAATTAAACAGCGGAAAATAAAACTTTGCTTTATGGATAAAATAGTTTGTACAATGATTTCCTTACAATATCAGAGTATCATCTGTCTTACAAAATAAAGAAGCATAAAATAACATTTATATTCCCCAATTTTAGCAAGAGCCAGCCATAGCATTTGAAAAGAGAATCCATGCAAACTTCGGCAAATCTTCGAGCTGGGAAAGAGTGACAGTCCAACTTAACCTGAGCTAATACTATTCCCTCCTTTATAACCTGGGGGGGGAACGGAAGGAAAGAAGACGAAAGAAAAACAGAGTCAGACATAAAGCCTGAGTAAGTTCAGTAACTTCTAGCATGTGAACATGGAAGAACAAAACGACATGAATTAACTGAATACAAGATAACACCATGATGATAGGGTTGGCAAGATCAGACAAGACTAACACAAGATATGCTAAGCTAAGATAAACTGGATATGCTCTAATACTTTCGCCGCTTCGCTATTTCCTTGTTATACTAGTTTCTATATCTCTGCACCGCCTAACTAGTGTCCCAACTAGTAACGATAACGTGATCCCAATCCCTGTAGTTTCCATTGCCTTCAGGTATACATTTATTATTTGTTACCTAGGTCTAATCTAGGGTTTTCTACCAAGTGCCTTCTAGATTCAACTAGAGTTTACGCTATTTGCTGAACGCTTTTCGGATTCAGGATTTATGCCACCTAGTTCCACTAGGGATTATGCTACCTGTCGAACGATACCCTAAGTCTAGGACACACCACCTAGAGTGGTATATGTTCCTATACTTCCCCACGCATGTGTCGCGAATCGTTATCGTTTGTCTAGATGCACATGTCCTGTAATGTGCGGCCCGAGTCCTGTGGCAGGGCAAATGAAGGAATACAGAACTCGGTCGAGACCTTTCAGATATCTGCCAATGCAGATGCTAAGGTCTATTTTTGTTCCAGTGGCTATGGTCCCACTTGACCCCTCCCTCAACTAATGAAAGGCACATCTTGAAAAATGAGAACTATACGTAAGCCCCCCTATGCCCCACCGTCCTATGGCCATCTACAACCATAACTAGATAGCAAGTATATGGTCTTTTGGAGTTCTCCGCCTTTTCGCTTCACGTATCTCGGTTGACTGAAGATGGATGGTAGACGACGAGTTGCTATCACAGGGCTACCGTTTTGTCACCGAATCACGCTGGTCCATCCTAGTCTTTAGGTTGCCATATTTTGCAACCAAGGCATACCCTTGGTTCTCCTAACGCAGACCTTAACCTCTGTGAGCCCAGGAGGATCATCTGCAGCCTCATAGAGGGATACCAAGAGTACCCTCACGTCCCCTCGAAGCCTCGGGCTTCGTAACCCAATTTCGTTGGAGCCTTCTTTTTACTCTGATGGACATTCGCTCCTTCCCGTGTTATACTAAGAATTACTACTTAGTTTTACTAACTAAGATTTACCACTTAGTTTCCAGAATCGTTGTTTTCTTAACTAAGGTTTACTACTTAGTTCTCTTTCCCGTCAATTTGGATTGGTTAAGTGTTATTAGTCAATTCAAGCCAACTTAACCCTCTTCATTCATCCTGTTAAACTGGTTAAGTGTTATCAGTAATTCATGATGACTTAACCCTACCACAAACCAAGTTATATTGGTTAAGTATTTCTTATTACTTAACCCTACCCATTCATCCTGTATCGGTTAAGTGTTCCTTGCCCGTCTGTTTTAACTGACATGTTATTATTAATGGTTAAGTGTTATCCCTTCATGTTTTAGACTTAACCCTATTCCTTTATCACAATCTGAGGGTTAAGTGTTCAAGCTTACTTAACCCTACGGTCTAGCCCAGCTAACATATCAAATTGGCTAATTGTATTTACTTAACCCCAACCTCTAGTCTAGTTGACATGTTAATTTGGCTAAGTGTATTAACTTTACTTAACCCCACCTTCTAGTCTAGTAAACATGTTAATTTGGCTAAGTGTATTAACTTTACCTAGCCCCTAAGAATCTTGTCTTGTTACCATGTTAAGTTGGTTAAGTGTCTCTATGGACTTAGCCCTCCCATTCTAGCTTAACTGTGTTAAGTTGGTTAAGTGTTCCTATGGACTTAACCCTCCCATTCTAGCTTAACTATGTTAAGTGTCTGTATGAACCTAACCCTACCCACCGGTCTGGTTATCATGTTGAATTGGTTAAGTGTCTTAGTTAACTTAACCCTACCATTCTAGCTTTAATTAAATAGATTAAAGCCGCTACCACTCACATTAGACAGATATTGTTGCGATTACTAGATGTGCCGGTTGGCTCCGGGCAGGTTTACATCGCAACTCAGTCTAACCTCGAGTTAGGCATATTCGTGTTTTCTAAGTTCAAAGGGTTTTGATTAATTTTCAGATCAGGTTTTCAAAGTAACCATCCCGTCCGTCGGATCAGTTAGGGATAGCCAGGGAGAGCAGGAAACTTGTATTTTCCAAACTCAAGCCTAGACACTATCCTCTCTGTCACCCTAGAACTTTCTGGTGTTTCATTAAAAGAGATGTCATTAATAAACCTTTAATTTGTCTAAATTTACGTTTTCTCATTTAGGACAAATTCTATAAGTAAATTATTCCTAATTTACTTATTTCCCAAATTCTCTTTTAATGTAAATTGTCTACATTTATTTCTATGGCCCATTTCCCCCTCTATATCATATTTATGCTTTTTGGTATGTAAACTATACCAAATTAAGTGTCACTAACCATGGTTTTGCTAAACCTGACAAGTACTCGCAATTATGGCCAATTTAAAATTTATGCCAATATACTTCCATGCCAACTTAGCTTGTCCAATTCTGATTTAACATTCTAATTACGGTCCATGTCATACTAGACTTATTATTCTAGTTCACAATTTATGTAAATGCTAGATTTACAAACCAATACTAGATTCAAATTACACATCCTATAATTCATGTCAAATTTATCCAATTTGCATCTCTATGAACATGCCATAATACATGTTCCCAATTTATGTCAATTTCCAAGTTTATAACTACGTTTTTAGTAAATTTCATATTTTGCCCAAATCGTATTCCCACCGTTCGTATAATCGTGATTCAATCTAGATTATAGATAAATCTAGATTCGTAGGAAATAGGGAACGAACCAAAGATTGCTATGAAAAAGATAGACATAATAACGGGCTTAAGATGACAATCTACTAATTACAGACCTAATGAATTACACTGAAATTGATCTAAAACATTGGAAGCCTATAGGTCTGAAAATCCTATGACATAAAAAGGGCTGAGTAACGACGTAGGTTCAAGAACATGGGTAGACCTAACTTAATAGGTAAATTCCCAAGGTCTAAAACCAAAGAAAACCAAGAATAGACAGAATAGAAAATTAGGTTTATACCCAATTTCACAGTCACAAAACTTAAACAACACTTTCCTAGTCATGAATCATAGGTGTTTAGTCACAATTGTCCTCGTTATGCCATAGGCAATAGTTTATGTTTTCTAATCAAAGGCATAGGCTTGTGTTCATAGTCTAGGAAATAGTTCTCATAGTCACAGTCACAGTCACAGTCACAGGCAATGTTCATAGTCATAGGCAATGTTCATAGTCAAAGAGGCATATGGTTCTAAGGTCCATAGTTTCATAGTCACTGTCTTATTTGTCCTCGAATCATGACAGTTCTTAATTAGGTCCAAAGAAATAGGCACTGATTCGAATAGAAAGAATTGGCATACTCTTTTATTCCTTTAATTTCATGTCATGAAAAGAGAAACAATCAAATCTGAGAAGTAACTGACTTACAGAAATTAGATTAGATTCGTAGAAAAACAGTCGTTGAAGTCGTTTGAAACTTCACTTGAATCATAGCTTGACTTGAACCTCTTCTTGAAAGTCTTTAGCAGCGTTTCCTCGTCTTGGTTTATTTTATAAATTATTTATTTATACATTTTCTCAGAGGCAGCATAAGAATAGAAAAGAATTGTGAATAGAGAAGAAGATTAGGGTTGTTTATATAGTGTAGAAGTCAACGAATCTGGTCTATAAACGATTCTGGCGCTGTTTTTCTTCAGATTTGAATTAAACATTCCAGGCAATCCAACCGTTGGATTTCTACAAGGTTGGTGCCGTTGGAAAGATATTTCCAAGGCGAACACAGCGGTTGCGGTTTCGGGAAAATCCAATGGTCGGATTTCCCGCACTAATCGTTTGAAATCACGGTTTCAGAACACGAACTGCACGGCCACGTTTCGTTTTAATTTTATCTATATTTATATATTTATATAAATATAGTTCATTCAAAAATTCCTATATCGTTTTCACTTCTATTATTTCACTAACGCCTTTAAATTTTGGAAAATTTCGCCATAACCTCCTTTGTACGGGAGGGGCTGGGAAAATTCCCAAATAGCCATACGGGCGTCTCATGTCAAAAAGAAAAAGAAAAAGCCAAGCGACTAGCCAACAGGCTCATAAAATCATCACCCAAACAAAACAGTAAATGTGTACCTATTTGTCGGGCACAAAATTTTATTCCTCTTCTCTAGCCCCTTTGTTATAACCTGTTCAATAAATATGCATGTACATATATACGGTTTTAATCACTTATCATTTTCTATTCAACTTCATATTTGATTTACTTTGGTTTTAAAAACACCATTCATTCTAATGTTGCATGCATAGGCTAAAATCATATCATTAGCTAATTAATGTATATTTCAACTCATGCACATTTATATGAACAAGTGGCTATTTTTAACACGACTCATTTCAAAGATGATAAATTTGGCGAACTAACATAGATTTCAACACATGACTATTTTATTTAGTTCCTATGCATGTTAAAAATAACATTTCATTCACAAATATTTATTTCAACGTCCGCATATCTTTAGCATATCACATATATGATAAAAATGATATTTTTATCATTTAAAATATATATTTGACAAATGGATGTTTTCAACACTTCATACTTTCAATAAAGATGTAATTTTTATTGTCTATTCATTTTATTTTAAAATATGAAAACATTCAACACATGAATTTTGATTCAACGAATGAATTTCAACTCAACACATGAATATTCTCTATAGTTTGTATATATATAAAAATGTGATTTTTATCGCTAAAGCTATTTGTTTAAATTCATATAATATTCAACACATGAATTTCGATTCAACGAATGAATTTCAACTCAACACATGTATATTTTCTATAGTTTGAATATATATATAAAAATGTGATTTTTATTGCTAAAGCTATTTGTTTAAATTCAAATAATATTCAACACATGAATTTCGATTCAACGAATGAATTTCAACTCAACACATGAATATTTTCTATAGTTTGAATATATATATATAAAAATGTGATTTTTATCGCTAAAGCTATTTGTTTAAATTCAAATAATATTCAACACATGAATTTCGATTCAACGAATGAAAATTATTCTAACACATGAATATTTCAGAAAATTTCGGCAGCATAACAGTAGGGTAGTTAAAACCGGGACCATCCCTAGTACGGCTCCTCGCTCTACCTTTAAACCTCGCGGTTTTTGACAATGGGGATCATGCATCAAGTTCGCACGCAGGCGGCATGTTTTATTTTCAATTCCACAATCCTATTCTAATTTGTTTCAACTACAATAGGGTATTTTTCAACCACAAAGGTATTTTTCAACCACAATATCAACCACAAACAATTATTTCCAACCATTCGTCATACCATATAATATCACGTCAATCGCAAGCAATAAATATCGTCCATGGTCTGTGGACGAGGGGAGTATATATATACATATATATTATTTCTATAATTCACTTGCATTTCATAACCATTCAAAGCATATATGTTTCATACAACGCTTGTATAATTTATACATCGCTAATATAACTTATACAACACATGTACATGAGGTATACAATGCGTATATAATTTACACTTCGCTTATATAATTTATACAACACGATTCCATTCACATAATTTAGTTTAGATTCCTCACATTGGTTTTGGCAGTGCTAAAAATCGTAGGAAGATCAGAAAAATCCGCGGCTTCTTCTAGATGGTAGAGAGCCTCCTTGCGGTCACGGTGTCTCCTGTTTCATCAAATTTCGTTAACGAACGAAAAAGATATTATTTTTCAAAGTTTTGCAACACTTAAAGGTGTTATTTTCATTTCAGAATATTGAAGCAGAAGGGTTTTTAAACCTTCAAAACTAGGTTTTGATTTTAAAACAAAACCGTACCTCGTTGCTCCGATCAGACCCTGCGACGTTGAAGGGCTACGAACCAGCTCTCGATCGATGGTGGTGGCGGCAGACTCGGCGGCTCCAGCAGGGCACGTCGGCGCTCCAAAGGGGCGGACTTCCTCCTGGAAATTCGACGCGATTAGGCAATGGTCTTCGACGAGGCTTGTTTTGATTTGAAGAGGGGAGGGAGGCGGTCGGAATTGTCAACTGGAGGCGGCAGCGATATTGGCTGTGGCGGCGGCGAAATCGATGGGAAGGTTCGACGAATTTCCGTCGTTCGAGAATAGGGTTGATCGGGTTTTCTGAGGAGAGAGAGAAAATAGAGATATTTTCTATTATATAATATTTT
Source organism: Allium sativum (assembly GCA_030737875.1). NCBI lineage: Eukaryota > Viridiplantae > Streptophyta > Magnoliopsida > Asparagales > Amaryllidaceae > Allium > Allium sativum. Next base: position 245,966,212 of record CM060923.1, read on the forward strand.
TAAATTACTTTATTACCCCTTCTAGCAAACGTACACCAATTTCAACCCAACGACTACCGCCCCTAGCTAAATGCCCCCATTCCGGACACAATGGGATATGTTTCGTTGACCAATTCGACTGTTACAGTCAGTTATTTTTCAAATTAAAGTATAAAACATTTTATATTTAATCTGAACGTACATTTCAATTTGCCAGGGCCACAAACTGAATCGAAAAATTCCAGAAAAATAAATCTAGCTTTGTTTTGACGATACGGTCCCAACAAAACCAGTTTCGTCGAATTCTGAGCTCATATGCAAAATGTCCATTTTCAGGTCGATCCATTTTAGCAGAAATTGACCAATCACATTTTCTTTTGCCCTGCTCACATACTAGCTTCAAAAATTATGAAATTTGAAACCTAGCAATAATTTGACATCCCAGACCCAACAAAAGTGGTTTCGTCGAATTCCGAGGTCGTATGCAAAATATCTATTTTCAAGGGCTATATATGCTATATAGCGACCTTTCTGAAAATTCATTTGGCCATAACTTTTGATTCCCGTTATGAAACTTCGATTTTTCAGATTTGTTAGAAAGGTATTCATAAACAGATTTAAATATTTTTAGTTTCGCTAAAATCCGTTATATTTTCCACCCGGTACAGTCAGACAAAGTTTGTATTTAAATTTCCAAACTGCAATACTAGCCCCAAATCTTTATTTTATTGAAATATGCTATTTCAATTATTCAAATTCTTTGGTAATAACCAATTTTAAAAATTTTAAATTGGTTCACATTTTCCGGGTTATTACAATCTCCCCCACTTAAAACTTTTCGTCCTCGAAAAGGAAATAACCGCAAAGTAGGAAACAAAATGTAAATGCAAAGTATTGTAAAAGTACCTTGCACCGGAGTTAGTCAGAGATGTCCACTCTGCATTTGGGGTAGGCTTGTTTAATGCTTTCCTCAGTCTCCCAAGTACAGTCTCTAGGATCACTACTTCACTGCACTTTGACTAAATGAATCTTTTTGCTCCTTAGCCCTCTGGTTTCTTTGCCAACAATCTTTAATGGCTCTCATCTGAGCGCTAATTCTGGAGTTATGTCTATATCCTGTTGCGCGGCTTCTTCTACAACAAGATCCGGATCATGAACATGTTTTCTGAGTTGAGACACGTGGAACACATCATGTACACCAGGCAACCAATCCGGTAATGAAACTCTATATGCAAGAGTTCCAATCCGTTCAAGTATAGGAAAGGGACCAATAAATCTCGGTGCCAACTTCCCAGTCTTGCCAAATCTGATTACTCCTCGCATTGGAGAAACTCTTAAATAAACATAATCGCCAACGGCAAATGATAAGTCTCTTCTTCTCGCATCAGCATAACTTTACTGTCGGCTTTGTGCGGTTTTCAATCGCTTCTTAATGAAGTCGACTTTATCCGATGCTTCTTGAATCATATCGGGCCCTAACACAAGTCTGTTGCCAGGTTCTACCCAACATGCGGGAGATCTGCACGGTCTACCGTATAATGCTTCAAATAGAGACATTCCCAAACTTGCTTGATAGCTATTGTAATAAGAGAATTCGGCTAAATGTAAGTGATCTTCCCATGAGCCTCCAAAATCAATAACGCAAGCCCGCAGTAAATCTTCTAGAATTCTATTCACCCTCTCAGTTTGGCCGTCTGTCTGAGGGTGATAAGCGGTGCTTAGATTCAATTTGGTTCACAATTCATTCTGGAATGCTTCCCAGAATTTGTTAGTAAATAGAGGATCTCTATCACTGACTATATTGAGCGGCACCCCATGTAGTTTAACTATTTCTTTGAAGTAAATCTGTGCTAAACTTTGAGCCGTTCTGTTGGATCGGACAGGTATAAAATGGGCAGTCTTCGTGAAGCGATCTACGATTACCCATATACTGTCGTTTCCTGAGGCAAGCCATCAATAAAGTCCATCGAAATTTGCTCCCATTTCCATCCTGGAATTTCCAAAGGTTGTAATAATCCAGCCAATTTCTGCTGGTCACTCTTAACTAGCTGACAAGTGGAGCATCTGCTAACATATAATGAAATATCTCTTTTCATCGCCTTCCACCAAAATGTGCGTTTGATATCGTTATACATATTGCTCACGCCGGGATGGATGCTGAGTTTAGACTTGTGACATTCATCCAGTACTTCCCTCTTGAGCTCAGGAATTTCTGGCACACAAATTCGCCCTCGTAGTCTTAGGACCCCTTGGCTATCAAGGCTAAAATCTGAGGGTTTTCCTTCTCGGATCCGCTGGCTAATCCTTTTAATAAATTCATCGTCTTTCTGTAGAATAGTAATCTTATCTTCTAAGGAAGAAGTAATGATAAAACTGGCGATGATTTCATTCTTTCTGCTGAGCGCATCTGCTAACATTGGCTTTCCCGGGAGTGTATAGAATATGAAAATCGTATGCTGCAAGGAATTCTAACCAACGTTGTTGTCTCAAGTTTAGATCTTTCTGAGTGAATAGATATTTCAAGGATTGATGATCGGTAAATAGTTCGAACTTCTCACCCAATAAATAATGCATTCAGATTTTCGTCGATATTATTTAAAACAATTCATTTTAAATGTTCAAAATTCGCTAAAATTGCCAAAATAAAAATTTTAAACTGGCCCAGATTTTCGGGTTATTACAATCTCCCCCACTTAAAACTTTTCGTCCCCGAAAAGGAACAAAGTCGAAAGTGGTTTGATTAATCAATTCTACGTTCGATCTGGCTTCCATTCTCCAACTTTTCAGTTTCTGAGAATTTTCAAATTCTTCAAAAATTTGGCTAACACCCTAAATTTTCGAAAAATTTCACCATAACCTCCCCTGCACCGGGAGCCACGGGAAAATCCCGAAATTGCCATATAGGCCTTCTGATCTCAAAAAGAAAAAGAAAAGGCCAAGCGGCTAGCTAATAGGCTCATAAAATCATCATTTTTTTGTTTTGAAATTCAAATCTTTTTCTATGTGTTCATATATGAAAAATCAAATCTATTACGTCTAGATGACAACCAACTGATTCCCTCATCTTGGGTGTACAGCCCAATCAAGATCATCAGTAATCACCCAAACGATGTGAAGACTTCCGGTCTTCGACCACCGTCTTCATCTTCGACATATCGTTGAATCGGTTATTCAGAATGGTTATAAACCTGGCCTTTCCGAACAACCCGCGTATATTAAAAACAAATGTTACACAAACACAACATACGCCTCATTCCAATTCATTAGTCACTAACCGTAAACCAGCAAGAGAACAATTTCCCAAATATTAACCCCGAAGGCCGAAACCAACATCAGATCCATATCCAGGAGACCACTCATCTTATCTATTTTCCAGTTAGTTTCTAATTTTCAATTCTTAGGGAAAGGTTCCCATTAATTTTATCCAAGATAAATTCTTTAAAATTTATCCTTTAATCTTCCTTTGGATGTCATTTCAAACCAAATTATGGTTTTCCAAACCAGTCGAGATTAGCGAACCACACCGAAGTAATTATTTATTTTATTTCCCAATCCCAACATATTCATCCCATGAAGCAAAACTGGTAATACCCCATATCTAATACCATGGTGTTATCGGTAAAATTAATTACCATTTCACGTTCAAATCTAATTAAAGATTTAACTATCGCTTTGGAGCAAAACTGGTGATACTCCATTCTCGCTCAATGCCAAATTTGATAATTTAGATTATCAATTCATGTTTCAATCTAGTTGCAGATTCATTAAAACTCCTTTTACTGGGTTAAAGAACTAATGTCATTTAAAACACAGTTCACGACAAACTCAAATCACATTCTATTTATTATCGGGTTAAAGAACAAGTGTTATTTAAAACACCCTTCACAATAAACCCACAAATCAATTCTATTTAAAACCCATTTCAATTCCAATTTATTTATTTAAAAATAAATGGGTTTTGATTTCAGTTCAAAACTAGTTCATTTCGATAAAATTCTATTTTTATCTTTTCAAATACGGAGTTTTTCATCCCAATTTTTCCCAAATCATTTCTTATGATTTTACACAAATTATTACTATTTTTAATTATTTTATCAGGGCCCGTACAGTCGATTTCCATCAACGGCCATCGAACTGCACTTATAGCGACCTTTTCCAAATTTGATTTGGACGTATCTCCAAATCCAACCGTTAGATTTCAAATTTCTAATATTCGTTAGAAAGCTTTTTTTGATACGAACCCAACGGTTCCGGTTTTAGGAGAATCCGACGGTCGGATCTCCCGTAATGTCCGTTTGAAATAAATGGTCGAAATTCACGAACTGCCGCGGCGCGGCGCGTTCTTTTCAGGCCATTTTATTATATATATAATATATATTTCGTCGACTACTATTTAAAACGAATTTTATAAATAGATTCAAATTTGTTTCAAAAACAATTTCAACCTTTATTTCAAATTCAAATCAAAATTGAATTTTCTATTATAAATCCTTTTTATTTTCATTTCTATTTGATTTCAATTCAGTTGGTGGTAGCGTGGTGGGCCCATAAGCTATAGGTCCCAGGATTGAAACCTGGCTCTGATACCACGATGTGACGACCCCCTTCCCCGTACTGACGGAGACAAGGGTAATCTTTGGAATATAACACAGAAACAGATAATAGCAGAACAAAATTAAATAAATACACCAGATAATGAACAAAAGAATATACTGGATAAAAGTAATAATCAGAGTTACACAGTATACAGGATCTTACTTAGTACAAATACAGTTCAGCTATACATAAATGTCTACAGCGGAAAACAAACAAAATATGTACAATAGGAGCTGAACAGCATAAAAAGAGATAAATGATAGAATCCATCTTCAGCTCCAGCTATCCAGAAAGAACCAGCTAAACCTGAATACAAGGCTGCCCGTGTAGAAAAAGGGGTACCCGAGTTTGAAAGTGAAACAAACTACGAGTCAGTCATGGGACTAGTATGAGAAATCTACTCAACACATCTATAATATGGCTAATCACAGGACCACGCCACTTTCGTGGAACGGGTTTTCTCCATTGGATTGCCAGTGCTTTAAAACAAGTCATTCTTTTAAATATCGCTATGCTTTTTATAAAAATGAAGCCCTTATAAGACTCAGTTCCCATCACACAATGCAACGCAAACCGGAGGATAGAGTTTTTACCTTATAACGGCCAAAATATGATTGATACGAATAAAACAAAGGCATTTGATATTATTGCTAGTGTAATATGTTTTGAAAACAATTTCAAATCATAACTATCAATCATAGGCGGCATTAATTCCCCATACCACTATGTCGCCATATATAGGTATACAATCAAAACCGCACAGTCACGTATTTGGAAATTGGATTTCCATCATGAACCAAGGCAAAAGATAGTCCTTACCGAATTCGTGACTCTCTAGCCCGAGCCACAGGCAAGTACTCAGTCAAGCCTTTGGATCATCAGGGCTGGTCCACTGATGTGGATTAAAATGCCTGAACAATACGTTTCCCCGCCCTTTGGGGCGTAAACGAGCCAACGAATGACTCCATCGGACCCAGATCGTCCGATCTAACCGAGGCGCCTTGCAGCAGCAACAACCACACAGGTGAAAAGTATATAAATGTCAGGGCTGGTAGGTCACTGACACCACCCTAGCTAGAAAGAAACGCATGCCCTCCCTGAGGTCCTTCTCCCGTTTCTGGTTCATACCGGGGTGTGAGGCTCGCGAATTCACATTATACACAAAGCTACGCCACACAGGCGGTGCTTTGATCATCACCATAAGACTTTGCTTTTCAACAGAAGCCCTGATCACTGCATCTTAGCATGCCACACAGGCAATTCATGCCATGCAACTGATGTCCACCGATATACAACCTCTGAGCTCGTGCGTTTCAGAGAAGGGCGTTAAGCAAAAGAATAAATTCTCCGCCGCCAAACAGATGTATATTTAATAGAGATCAATCAACATAGAATAAAATCCAATGTCAGACACACAGTCCATTTACAAGTCCATTCTGGGTCTGAACGAAACCGGTGGCACTAAATACCTAGCAAACCCATCGATCACCACGTACGTCGGGACGATCACCACTCATTATCCATATTTCGGGATGCCTCCCAATCAGGACCTCGGTTACCATCCAAACGAGGTGAAGATCTCCGGTCTTCGACCACCGTCTTCATCTTCGATTTCTTATCGTCGATTCACTTATTCAGAATTGGAAAAACCCGGTCTTTCTGAGCAACTCGCGTATATAATAAACAAGTGCAACACTAACATATACACACATCATTTCAATTCATTAGTCACTAACCGTCAATCAGTACGCGAACGATTTCCCAAATATTAACCCCGAAGGCCGAAACCAACATCACATCAACACCCAGGAAACCTTTCGACTTAGCCAACCTTCAGTTAATTTCTAAATCACATCCATATTGTTTATAATATTTTATAACGATTTATCGCTATTTTTATTTATTTTAAAATAGCCAATATATTCAAAACGACGCTTCGGGCCATAACGCGACCGTGGCGCTGTTTTTCTTCAGATTTGATTTACACATATCTGAAAATCTAACCGTTGGATCTTCATAAAATTTACATCATTAGAAAGATCTTTTCAAAACGAATCCAACGGTTCCAGTTTCGGGAAAAATCTGACGGTCGGATCTCCCAATACAATCGTTTGAAGTTTCGATTTCAAAATACGAACTGCAGCGTCGTTATTCGATTAAATATAATTATATTTATATATATATATATATATAAATATAATCGATTTTGCCGCTGTTTTTCTTCAGATTTGAATTAAACATTCCAGACAATCCAACCGTTGGATTTTTGCAAAGTTGGTGCCGTTGGAAAGATTTTTCCAAAGCGAACCCAACGGTTGCGATTTCAGGAAAATCCGATGGTCAGATCTCCCGGTATAATCATTTGAAATCACGGTTTCAAAATACGAACTACACGGCCATGTTTCGTTTTAATTTTATTTAAATTTATATAATTATATAAATATAGTTAATTCAAAAATTCCTATATTGTTTCCACTTTTAATATTTCATTAACGCCTTTAAATTTTGGAAAATTTCGCCATAATCCTTTGTACGGGAGGGGCTGGGAAAATTCCCAAACAGCCACACGGGCGTCTCATGTCAAAAAGAAAAAGAAAAAGCCAAGCGGCTAGCCAACATGCTCATAAAATCACCACCCAAACAAAACAGTAAATGTGTACCTATTTGTCGGGCACAAAAATTTTATTCCTCTTCTCTAGCCCCTTTGCTATAACCTGTTCAAATAAATATGCATGTACAGATATACATTTCTTATCACTTATCATTTTCCATTCAACTTCATATTTGTTTCCATTTGGTTTAAAAACACCGTTCATTCTAATGTTGCATGCATAGGCAAAAATCATATCATCAGCTAATTAATGAATATTTCAACTCATGCATATTTATTTGAACGAGTGGCTATTTTAACACTTTACATTTCAACAATTCAGGTATATAATAAGAATGTGATTTTTGTTGTAAAACAATTCATTTCAAAACACTATTATTTTATATAGTTTATATAAGTGATAAAAATAGGATTTTTATTGTAAAACAATTTATTTTAAAACAAGTTCATTTTACATACTTCATATAGATGATAAAAAGTGATTTTTATTATAAAACAATTTATTTCAAAATATGAATACCATTCAACACAAGAATTTCAATTCAATGAATGAATATCGATTCAACACATGAAGGTTTTCTATAGTTTATATATATAGATAAAAATGTGATTTTTATATTTAAAACACGAATACCATTCAACGCATGAATTTCAATTCAACGAATGAATATCGATTCAACACATGAAGGTTTTCTATTCAACGAATAAATATAGTTTCAACAAATGAAAATAATTCAAACACATGAGCATTATTCAAAATTTCGGCAGCATAACGGTAGGGTAGTTAAAACCGGGACCGTCCCTAGTACGGCTCCTCGCTCTACCTTAAAACCTCGCGGTTTTTGACAATGGGGATGATGCATCTAGTTCGCACGCAGGCAACATGTATATATTTATTTCATTTCCACAAACTAATCCTATGTGGTTTCAACCAAATATTTCTCAACCACAAATGGGTACTTTTCAACCACAATCAATCAATATCAACCACAAACAATCCCAAACAACCATTCGCTATCAATCAATTTTCACACCAATCACAACCAATAAATATCGTCCATGGTTTGAGGACGAGGGGCGTATATATATATATATATATATATATATATATATAGCAATTCACTTCTATTTCAACACATATATAATTTTTACAACGCATATATAACTTATACATCGAACGTACAACTTATACAACGCTTATACAAGAGGTGTACAACGCTTATATAACTCATACATCAACTATATAATTTATACATCGTCGTTTTCCATATTGTTTATAAATTAGAAATCTCACATTGGGTTCCACTCCACCAAAAATAGCAGGAGGCTCAGAAAAATATGCGGTCTCTTCTAAAATGTAGAAGACGTCCTCACGGGTCAATTGTCTCTTGTTTCACTGAATTTCGACCACATAGCAAAAGATATGATTTTTACAAAGTTTGCAATGCTTTATAGTGTCAAAACAGTTGGAATTTAACTCAGCCGTTACCTCTCAACGCCTATTCAAAACTAGGGATCCACTTTTCGCACAAACCAGTGGACGATAGGAGGATCGGGTGGTGCAGTGTGGAGGAGGGAGGAGGCGCACGCCTGCGCGTGGTGGTATGGCCAGGTGCGATGGTCGGAGTTGGCTTGGGCGGCGCTGGGAAGTTTCGAACTTCCTGGAGGTGCTGCGTTCGATTGGGGTGACGATGGAGGGTGGGGTTTGTTTTGATTTGAAGGGGAGGAGAGAGGCTCTCGAACGTGGGTGGTGGCAATGGCTGCAGGCGGCGGAGGCGGCCGGAATCAGGTCGGAAAGCTTCAAATGGTTTTCGCCGTTCGTTCGGGGAGAGATAAAGGTTTTTTTTTATTAATGAATTATTTTGATTGGTCGGAGGTATTTATTAAGTTCAAAAATACGGTTTTTGCACACGAACTCCTTTTCAAACCGAACGACTGCCGCCCCTAGCTAATTACCCCCATTCCGAACACAATGGGATATGTTTCGTAGGCCCATTCGATTGTTTCAGTCAGTTCTCCTTTAAACTAAACTATATTTCATTCAATATTCAATTTGAACGTACATTTCAATTTGCCAGGCCACAAACTGATTCGAAAAATTCCAGAAAAATAAATCTAGCTAAGTTTTGACGATACGGTCCCAACAAAACTAGTTTCATCGAATTCTGAGACCGTTTGCAAAAAGGCCCATTTCTGGTCGATCCAATTTAACTGTAATTGACCAAAACACATTTTCCTTTGCCACGCTCACATACTAGCTTCAAAAATTATGAAATTTGAAACCTAGCAATAACTTCACATCCCGGATCCGACAAAAGTGGTTTCGTCAAATTCCGAGGTCGTATGCAAAATGGCCATTTTCGCGGGCTATATAAATTCCATAGCGACCTTTCTGAAAATTCATTCGGCCGTAACTTTTGCTTTCCGCTATGAAAATTCGATTTTTCAGATTCGTTAGAAAGGTATTCACTAACAGATTTAAATATTTTTGGTTTCACTAAAATATGTTTTGTTTTGCACCCGGTACAGTCCGACAAATTTTGAATTCAATTTTTGAAACCGCAGCGCCATTTCAGGCCTTGTTTATAATTATAATTAATTATATTCGTTTTCAATTGTCGATTCAACTCACTTTTCACCTCTATTATTTAAAATATTTATTTTAAATATTTAAAATCCATTATTTTAGCCAATTTAAATTTTTTAAATTGGTTCAGATTTTCTAGGTCGTTACAGAATGGTGTCCGGATACAGAGAAACGAATCAGGTTCGGAAAGCTGGAAAAAGCGGGGGGGGGGGGGGGGGGGTCGACCCCCAGGTCTACTACCTTGTCGACCTGGGTGACCCAGGTCTACTACCCAGTCGACCTGGGTGATCCAGGTCGACTACCCAGTCGACCAGGGTGCTCCAGGTCGACTACCCAGTCGACCTTGGTGCCTTGGGCAGGAAAATTCCTGCCCAGCCCGATCTCGGTCCGATTTTGAATTTTTGAACTTGACCTGTTTTGAAATTTGAACTTCGCTGAATCTTCCGGAGGCCATATCTTCCTTATACAGACTCCGATTTACGCAAATTCGGACTCGTTTTCATGCAGAATTCCGAGATGAACATAATGGCTCAGCCCGTTTCCCTTCATTTTGATTTTAAAATTTAATTCTGCCTTGATTCGTGAATCTTAGTGCTACAGAATTACGGGGTGTTACAGTTTTCGACGAGACCACTTTTGTTGGAACCGGAATGTCAAATTATTGCTAAGTTTCAATTTTCATAATTTTTTGAATTAATATGTGAGCGTGGCAAAGGAAAACGTGTTCTGTAAATTACAGCCAAATTTAATCGACTTGAAAATAGCCATTTTTCAAACAGTCTCAGAATTCGACTAAATTAGTCTCGTTAGAACCGTATCGTCAAATCATGACCAGAAATAATTTTTCTGTAATTTTTAGAGTTTGTATGTGGCCCCGATAATTTAAAATGTACGTTTAAATTTAATAATTAAATGTTTTATATTTTAATTTAAAGAAAAACATGTTGTGACAGCCGAACTGGGTTACGAACGTGTTCCATTGTGTCCGGGATGGGGGTAATTAGCTAAGGGCGTCACTCGTTGGGTTTGATTTCGGTTTAAGAGCGATATGGGAATTGAATTCAAATTAAACAGAATTAAATTAAATAATATACTAGTATAAATACGGGCCATATACGCTAAACCCTAGACAATATGTTACAGCCGCCGCCCTATGCCAATTCAATGGCCGATACGCTTCCACCTTCCTCTCCTTCGATCTCCCAATCCCCGCAATTTCTTCCCAAGCTCCAAACACCAAATTGAAGAGCCCTCCAAGCTCTCCAAACTGAATGGACATGATCGTCTCTAGTGGTGTATGTTGCGAGAATTTCAAGGCCAAAGTTGGCACGTTCGAGAGCCTCCAGTAGGCGGAGGGCGGCACCGAGCTCCCCAGGGTGGCCGGCGATGATGTAGGGTGGACAGGGCTTTGACGACGTGATGTTGGATCGGTGGATGGTGGCCTCAAGAAGGGTGCGGTAGTGGAAATCCCTGCGCGGTTTTTGGGTTCAGCTGCTTACAGGAAATTCAGGAAGAAGAGGAAGGTTATTAACATTAACAATGCAATTTAAGAAATTAATTAATTATTTAATAAATTAATAAAGTGTATTAACTTTAAACAGTCGTATCTTCTTCAAATGGACACAGAATTTGATGAAACGAAATCCGTTGGAATCCTTGTGATGAGGTCTAGACCCTGGAACAAAGCAGATCTGAAACCGAACACTTCGAAAATTCAGAAGGAATAAATATCGATGTGAGATTTCTATTTTAAGATTTAAATTAATGATTTACTTCAAATGTGAAATTTAAATTTATTTTATATTCATGTTGTGTATATAATTATTGCAATGTTGATGTGTTCTGTGATTGTGATAACCACCGTATTGAATGTGTATTCATGTTTGTCAGAATTTTGTATATACAATAAAACCATATTTTTATTGTATATGTAGGATAAGATGTTCATGTTTAATTTAAATAAAAAGAATTACATGTTTAAAAATATAGATTTTGTCAAAATTGTCATTTTAGTTAGCAATGATCATTTAGACTAAAATTGTCCTTTTCTTATGAAATGTTTTATTTGATTTAAATTGACATTTTTGATTAGAACATGTTCATAAATAAAAAGATACCATTTATGTTATAATAATGGCATGTCATGAAGGAATTATCATTCTAGTTAAATGTCATACTAGAATAAGAATCATCATTTTTGTTAAATGGCATATTAGAATAAGAATTATCATTTTAGTAAAATGTGAAGTTAAAAACATCATTTTGGTATAAAAGGTTAGCATAAGAAAATTAACATTTTTATTATTAAATGTCATATAGAAATAAAATAACATTTTTGAATAAGAAATGTCTTTTTATATGTATTAGGATTTGTTAACATGTAAAATTACATTGTTATGTAATTAGTGTATATTAAAAAGAATGATTAGAAAATGTATATTTTTTACATTAAAAAGAATGATTAGAAAAGGTATATTTTTATACATTGAAAAGAATGATGAGAAAATGTATATTTTTATACATTAAAAGAATTGGAATGAAATATACATTTTGCTAATAAATAGACATTTTTTTTACATTAAAATGATTTGTTCAAATTGCATTTTTGTTTACATTAAAGGAAATTGACATTTTTGTTTATATTAAAGGAAATTGACATTTTTGTTTACATTAAAGGAAATTGACATTTTTGTTTACATTAAAGGAAATTGACATTTTTGTCACTATAAAATGTTAGTGAAAATAAAAAGGACATTTTGATTATAAAATGTTAATATGAGTTAAAATTACCTTTTGTCAAAAGAATGATTTGTGAAATAAAATTACATTCTTGTTAAGAGAATGACTATTGAAATAAAAATAACAATTTTTGTTAAGACCTGTTAATGACATGAAAATGTATATTTTTATACATTAAAAGTATGAATTGAAAAAAAAAGAGTTTAACAAAACTATCACATTTTATACATTAGAAAGAGAATAAATTAGAAAGGTTCATTTTTGTCGTTATAAAAGAATGAATAGTTAAACATTCATTTGTTTTCATTAAAGTAGAAGTAGATAAAAATACTTATTTTAGTCCAAATTAAAAGAATTAAACAAAATATAGCATCTTTATGTTATATTAGATTTGAAACATCAAATATACGCTTTTGGCAATTTACATTAGTTGAAACCGATTATTCACTTTTGTCAATTTACACTAGTGAAACAAAATATGATTTAAAGAGTTACATTTTGTTTGCAATTTTAGATGCAAACAAATATTATATTTTTATTTTGTATTTTAGTTAGAAATGGAAATATACATTTTTGCTTGCAAATTTAGTTGCAAACAAAACATTTAATAAAGATTATATTTATTTTATTTGCATATTTAGATGCAAATAAACATCGTGGTTAAAAGATTATATTTTTAATTTCATATTTAGAGGCAAATAAACATCGTAGTTAAAAGGTTATATTTTTGTTTGCATTCTCTATTGCAAATAAAACATGAAATCAAAAAGTATATTTTTATCTACACTTTAAATGTTATAAAAATGATAAGATTAAATAATTACATTTGTAATGTAATATAAAGATTTCATTTTATACAACGTAAAGAGAATATCATTCTTTATGTAAAAAGAAAAGATCGTACTTCATTGTAGGAGAGTCAACATCAAAATCCACATTTTTAATGTAAATAAACCAGTAGAAAGGATTCAGGGTTTTGATAAATTATGTTAACATGAGAACCTACGTTGTTATTATATATGAACTGATTCATCATTATATATATACATATATATATATATATATGTTTATGATGCTGGAATACTACACTTCCATTTACAAGTTACCCGACTTCTTTATGTGATTGGGACGATAATTTTCACACATCGCCCAAGTGCACAAATGAATTATTAATTGCTTGATGGATGAAACCCCACACGGGTATTGGGATGATATTGGATACACACTAATCCCAATGTTAAATTATCTATCAATCGATGGATTGACAGTCTGTGATGAGCGTCAGTTTTTTACTTTTATGCTCACACAGTTATATATTCCACTTTGGTCGTCATTTGGATGTTGGATAATTATTTATCATGATTGTTGATTCCATACAAAACATACTGTTTAGTTGAGTCACATTCCAATAAAGAATATTCTAGGAAAAGAATATTTCAGAAAAAGAATATATTTTAAGGAAAATATATTTTTATTGAAATAAACTAGTTATTGATAAGAATAAATCATAAAATTTAGATCTAATGAGTTTTCCAATTTGTTAAGATTTAATTGAAGTTAAATTAAATAAATTAGATTTTGGGCTGTCGTGAATAGCGTCTTAAATAACACTGTTCTTAAACCCCGTATGAAAGGAATAATCTTTTAATTTAGTTTATTAAAGTTTTCAATTACATTTAGTAATTGGAATAAGATTAAATGTGAGTTGGGTTTATTGTGAACTGTGTTTCTAAGCGACATATGTTCTTTAACCCAACTGACAGTGAAATTAGGATTTAGAATTTATAAATCTTTTATTAAGATTTAAATGGAAATTTTCGAAAAGTAAAGTTTTCCAATTTAATATATTAAATTGGTATTGAATAGAATTCGAATTAATTATAACCGAGATAAGCTTCTGTAGAAGAGGACCGATACTACATATGGAATTTAAGAGGCCTTGCCGTTATTCCATTTATATTATTGGTTGGATACAGAAATTTATTATGATTATATATTGATTTGATTTCTGTGAAGATTCCATATTTTATGGAAGATGATTTTGGGTTTACCGTGAACTATGTTTTTAAATGACATTAGTTCTTTAACCCAGTTAAAAATAAGATTTATTTCTTAAATCTAAAGAATCATTCAATAATGATTTTTTGATATTTTAAACCAAATGGTGTTTTGAATAAATCTTTAAAAGAAAGATTTAATAGTAAATATAAAGAATTTATCTTTGATAGAATAATTGGAATATTTTATTTAAAAGAATATTCTGAATTGGAATGAGGTGTTGGATGTGTTTTTATAATACTTGATTTTTAATTATAAGAAAATACGTGAGTTATTCGGAAAGACCGGGTTTAACCCATTCCGAATAATTTCTACGACGATGAAGAGTCGAAGATGAAGACGGTTGTTGAAGACCGACGATCTTCACATCGAATGGATGTGTTGCTACAGAGACCCTGATGGGAGTAGCTACCTTGAAGGGATTTCAGTGGTGGTCGTTCGGACTATTGTTGATTGTTCGGATTTGGTTTTCGCTCAGACCCAGAGCATATGCTAGTAAATGGATGCGTGTCTGACATTGGATTTCGTTCCTTGTGAATTAAATTGATTTCTGTTAATGCATGTCTGTTTGGTGGTAAAGGATTTATCCTCTACTTAACACCCTGGTATATATTAGTAGTGATTGATCGCATGGCGTGGATTGTCAATGTGGCATGCCAAGATGCAATTGATCAAGGCTTTTGTTGAAAAGCAGGGCCTTGTGGGATGATCAAAGCATAGCCTATTACGGCATAGCTTTGTGTATATCGTGACTTCGCGAGCCTCACACCCCGATATGAGTCAAAAACGGGATATGGACTGCAGGGAGTGCACAAGTTTCTTTCTAGCTAGTGGTAGTGCCAGTGCTTTGACAGGGCCTGGCATTTTACTTGTGTGGATGATGGATTTTGAGGCGCCTCGGATTTTTATAGGCCGATAGTGGTCATATTATAGGTTCAAAGGAACCGGGAAGCCTGTGTTCAGGCATAATTAATCCACTACCCTTAGGTTGGGACCGGCCCTGAAGATCCAAGGGTTCACTACGGGGGATCCTGAGGCATTTGCTAGAGTGTCTCGAATCGGAGAGGAGCTTGCCCTAGCCTCGACTCATGATGGAAATCCAATTTCCAATAGGACCTTGCGGTTTTGATTGTAGAACTAGTATGGCGACATAGTAGGATGGGGTACTATGCCGTCTATGATTAATACATTATGATTGAAATTGTTTTTGAAATATATATATACCCATAGATATACACACTAATCTTAAATCTGTT
This sequence comes from Allium sativum, assembly GCA_030737875.1. Classification (NCBI taxonomy): domain Eukaryota; kingdom Viridiplantae; phylum Streptophyta; class Magnoliopsida; order Asparagales; family Amaryllidaceae; genus Allium; species Allium sativum. The sequence goes on from CM060923.1 coordinate 245,982,038, forward strand.
TTATCGTATCAAGCATCTTTAGACCATTATAAGGTAAAACCCTATCCTCCGGTTTGCGTTGCATTGTGTGATGGGACTTGGGTCTTATAATGGTTTCATTTTTTTTCTAAAAAGCATTGCGTTGTTTAACGTTTTTACTTTATTTTATGCACTGGCAATCCAATGGAGTAAACCCGTTCCGCGTTAGCGGCGTGGTCCTATGATTAGCCTTATTATTAGATAAGTTAAGTTAAGATTTCTCATACCAGTCCCATGACTAACCTGTAGTTTGTTTCACTGGCAAACTCGGGTGCCCATATTTTTTTCACAAGGGCAGTCGAGTTGCTTTTTGCATATATATTTACAGGGTCCTGGCTCAAAGCTGAAGCGGTATTCGGAAAGCTCTGTATCCGTGTAATCCTTTCAGTTGTATATTTGTATTATTTTTCCACTGCTATTTAAATGTAATTTAAATCTCTGATATTATTGTATTTCCAATGTATATTATAAGTTCATACTCAGTTATATTCTTGTACTCTGGTGTAATTGTTGTAATCAGCAATAAAATGTTCTTCAGTTTGTGTTGTGATGTGTATTATTCTCAAAGCAATCCAGGCTTTCCTTTACTGGGAAGTTTGGGTTGTTACATTTAACGACTAAAAATAATTCTAAATAATAAATTGAGTGAGATTTACTCACCGTGTATTTTTCCTTTGCCGAACATCCCATTTAAAATTTGATATCGTCTTGGATATGAATCCATTACCCATGAATATATATTTTTATTTAACAATTAATTAATTATTAATTTAAATTAACAACTAACAAATAAATAAATAAAACTTCTATGTATTTTATTTTATTTTTATAAAAAGGTATACCTTACTTCTACGACCAATTTCGGACTATATCTTCAAAAATCATCGACCACTTTCTAACAGGCTTCACCCTACTTTTACATCACCACAGCCACTACTACTGCTATCCTACATCATCCAGCTCGACCCAAACGCTACTGCTACATAATGAAATGCCTCAAAACTCACCCACCTTCAATAGCCAGACAAGCTTCCACAAGTGATAGTCCAACTACATCACGCCTGAGCTTTTATTAATCATAAAACACCGATCAAGCTCCCTAAATCCCCACCGTTGAACACCCAATCTCATGCATCTTACACTGTTGCACATATGCCCACCCTTAGTTCATCCCAGTCCAACAGGAACAACCCAAAGTTGCCACCAACATGACCTCGTTCTAAATCATGAAGTTATCACCTGTTCTCCAAGATTTCACGAAGCCTATTATTGCTCTTTTGCACCACCGATGCCTTCTCCAAGTTCATGAATTTTCCAGTGCCTCCCTCCTCTTCTTTTCCCAAACTCGACACCCACTGAATACCATATACTGACAACTCGACCTTGCCAGAGTCGCAACCCCCTTACGCACCCACGACAACGAACCAACCTTTAAATCAACCTCCCATATCTACCGCGATGTTGCCAGTGATCCAAATCAGATCGCGATACCCAATTTACCCTCTGACAAACTCATCGTTGCGGCATCCTGCCTTCCTCGATTTCAACCCCAAATCGTTGACTCCGCGCCATAGTGTTAGGTTGACCGAGATAAACATCGAGCTCCCCTCAATCAGGATCGTAAGCTTCGAATTCCCCTAAAATCGAAGAGCAACCCTAACTCGAACGCGCAAAACAAGTTTTTACCCATTTTTAGAATTTCATTTGATTTCAATCCGAGAAGTATTGAAGATATAACGAACGAAAAATAAACAGAGGAGGAAAACTGATTTGTTTTAAGTGGAGAATTTGAGAGGGAGACTTCAATTTATTTATGCTAGTAGAAAATTTACTGAAGTGTATCGGCAGTTATATAGCCTAGAGATGCTTCCTTGTTAAGGAAATGAAAGTAGGCATTTACTGGGTAGGATTTATATAAGGTAGGTTTCAATAGGTACCGGGTTTATTAAGGGCATGTATTAACTGGTACGACACAATATTCTTACCGCTACCACGAACTCCAATCGAAACACAACAACTGACACTTCTAGAGTTAAACCGATATTTTGAACTCACTTGAACAGATTTCGAAGTCCAGTTCGATCATATGGGGAAGATATTTATTTTAGATCGATATAAATTAAATTCAAAACAATTGATTACTCGACAATATATTATTATTATTATCGATTCTATTTAAATTGAATTTCTATAAATTATCTGAATTGTTTTCAACTTAGTTTTAAATTTCAAATTTAACTATTCTAGATTCTCGTATTATGATAATCATTTATATTCGAAATAAATCGTATTTCGATTATTTAATCGATAAATCAATATAAAATATCATTTATATTATCAACTCAATAGTTAAAATAAATATTAAATATTAAAATTAATCGACCAAAATCCTGGGTTGTTACAACATATGAGCTTAGAGGTTATAAATCGATAGACATCAATCGCTTGGCTTGGAATGTCAATGTGGCATGCAAAGATGCAGTGATCAGGGCTTTTGTTGAAAAGAAAGGCCTTATGGTTGATGATCAAATCATGGCTTTAAATAGCATAACTTTGTGTATAGCGTTAATTCGCGAGCCTCACATCTCAGTACGTGTCAAAAACCGGATCAGACCGTTGGGAGTGCACGACGTTTCTTTCTAGCCATGTGTGGTGTCATGGTATGCAGCCCAGACATTTATACTTTTTTACCTATGTGGATGATGGATAGCGAGGCGTCTCAGATATATCGGTTATTACGGAGCCGTTGGATAGGTCCGATAGGACCGAGAAACGTGTGTTCAGGAATTGCCAATCCTCAAACATAAGAGAGGTTTGCCTAACCGCATCCAAGGGTAGCCCAGAGTGTGTAATCCTGAGACATTTGCTAGAGTGTCTCGAATCGGCGAGGAGCCATCCCTGGCCTCGACTCATGATGGAATCCAATTACCAATACGACATTTTGCTTTTGATTATAAACCTATATATGGAGACATGATATATGGTACACATGCCGCCTATGATTGATACATTATGATTGAAATTGTGTTTGAACATATATGCACTAGTAATAATGTCAAATGATCTTGTTTTATACGTATTAAGCATATTCTAGCCATCATAAGGGAAAACTCTATCCTCCGTCTTGCGTTGCATTGTGTGATGGGACCTGAGTCTTATAATGGCCTCGTTTTTGTAAAAAGCATTGCGTTGTTTAAATGATTTACTTGTTTTCTGCACTGGCAATCCAATGGAGTAAACCCATTCCGCATTAGCGGAGTAGTCATGTGATTAGCCTTATTATTGTTAAACCAGTTAAGTAGATTTCTCATACCAGTCCCATGACTGACTCGTAGTTTGTTTTCACTTGCAAACTCGGGTGCCCTTATTTTTACATGGCAAGCAAAATAACAGGTAGCAGGATTTATTTTGGCTTAGCACTATAGCTTGGAGTGCACTTTTGGCTGATGGTGTAGACTAGCTTTTATCTGTATTTTGAACTATAGACGTACCTCCTGTATTATCTTATGTATATGTACTGCTGATCGCAATGTAGACTGATTATCTCTATTATGTCCTATCTGATGTATGTGAACCGTTGATCTCGATGTAAACTGATCATTTCTTTTATGCACTAAGTTGTATCCTATAATTGTTCCACTCTGATGTTTATTACATTTTATGATTCCGCTATCATATTGATGTAAATTGTTCTAATTCATGTTTATGCTATTATCTATAATATGCTAATGTTGATTAATGTGTTATATTCCAATGATTATCCTTACTTCCGCGGTACAGGGGTTTTGGGTTTTCACAGTTGGTATCAAAGCTTTGGTTAATCTTAGTTTCGGAATATAACATATTTAAACAACTCGTCAGAAATAGAATCAGTTGTATTCTAAGGCGAGTAGCTTATTAGAGGTAGGATTAGTAATATCCTAGAATGAGCAAAGCAGAATAGCATAATAATTTAATCTGTACATCATTATTTTTCCTTATGTCCTTATGCTTTTACCCTTCCTTAAAATTATCGTTTATGTTGGTCTGACTCTTTTCTTGCTTGTACAGAACTGACTGAGATGAGTACTAGAGCTAGAGCTAGAGGTAGAGGAGGCAGAGGCCAAGGAAGGGGTGATATCCCCGCTGCTCGAATCAACCAATCTTGATGCTTCAGTGCCACAACAATAGCCCCCGCAACCATTTGATCTTGATAGGGTGGCTGAGAAGTATAGGAATCTAGGTGGCCTGCCATTCTCTGGCAATGGTGCAGTGGCAGAAGCTTAAGCCTGGTAGAAGCCATGCGAACGAATCTTCACAGGCCTAGAGCCAGAAGATCATTGAAAGAGGTTCATGGCATCCTGGTTGTTAAAGGACGAAGCACTGATATGGTGGGAGGCCATTACTTTAGGCAGGACTGAGGTAGATATGACCTGGGCTAAATTCAAAGAAGTGTTCAATGAGAAATTCATCCCTCGACAGGAAGTCGAGCGCTTACATAATGAGTTCGCTAATCTCCAGCAAGGAGATCGCACTATCCATGAGTATCTCAACAAACTCACTGAATTATCTCGCTACACACCCAAGCTTATTTAGGATCCTATTGAGAAGAACAAGTGATTTATCCATGGAATTCTTCGTAGGTACCAAAGTCAAACGACTGGACACATTGACCATCCATTCACCAAGATGGTTGAGATGGCATGCAGATATGAAAGTTTGGACAAGAGGAACTTTCAAGAAGACTGTGAGAAGAATCAAGCCAACAACAAACGAAAATCTTCTGCTAAGAAGCCCGAGGCAAGCAACACAGCAACCGTAAAGCCTCAAGCAAATAGGCAACCAAAAGGCAAATGCCATAACTGTGGTCAAGGTGAGCATTGGGCAAATGAATGCAACGCTCCCAAGCGGCAAAAGACCAATCAATCAGACTCAAGTCAGAATTCCCATAATTCTTGTAACAACCCGGAAATTCTGAGTCAATTTAAAATTTTTATTTTGACAATTTCGATGGATTTCGACAACGATTTCGCTTGGACCTAATCGATCGCAAAATTGACCAAGACCATTCGAATCTCGCATACGCTAACTCTGGGCATACAACACATCGGAACAAATAATAGAAGACTTTTATAAACATCATAATAATGTTACATCAGAGTACAGAATATCAGAGTATATCGAAAATAATACACAGCGGAAATATAAACTACACAGCGGAAGACTATAAATGCTTGGACACAGCTTAAAGCTTCAATCCTGCTCAATATATCTGCAAAATAAAACTACTCCACTGCCCATGTGGAAAATAGGGGCACCGGAGTTTGCAAGTGTAACACCCCGCATTTTTAATATAATTAAAAATGAAATAAAATTTATGAAAATATGCTTATATAGGTAAATAATGGTGATGTATAATGAGAATTAATTAATACATGGAAGAGAAGAAAAGTTAATTTGATAATAGTGTGTGTAACGTAGAAGATAGTAAAATAAGGATATTTAATTTAAATATCAGGAATTAAGTAAAACGAACATCACCATTGCGTTCCTCTCGAAATTTTACATGAAATAGAGTCCGAGTTTTCGAAAATCGGAGTCCGTATGAAGGAGTTATGACCTCCCGAACATTCAGCGAAAAATCAGAAAACAGCCCAGCCCAGAATAGAAAAAAAAATGACCGGGTCGACCATAGGGTCGACCTCCCAGGGGGGAGGTCAACCATAGTGTCGACCACCCCTTGGGGAGGTCGACCTGTAGCGACCTGGAGCGGGAATTTTGGTCCAAAAGTGGGAAATTTGCCCTAGAAGCTGTCCAGGTTCATTTTTGAGCACCTGGATGAGTTTTTGGGCCTGGTACGTTGGTATAACACCTATATAAACATCCTAGGCTCATTGTAAACTCCACAACAATTCATGGCAAGGCCATGGCTCTCTTCTAACTTGATTTCTTCTTCCTCCTCAAGCTATTGATCTAAATAAATCTTAGATCTATTCTTCTCTCTTTTCTCTACAACATCTATTCTTAAAATTAAAAAGAATGAGATCTAGAATTACTACAACCATGAATAAAAAGAAAAGAGGCTTAGATCTAAATCACTATGCAAAGAGAAGGAATTCAGTTCTGCAACCTACGCCGCACATGAAATCAAAGATAAATTGAATTGGACATGAAATCAATCAAAGATGAATCAAAAGCAACAAAAAGGGAAAGGGGGAAATCAGTTCAAGGATTAATCCAATTCATAAATCAAAGGGGCAATCGAGGATCCACATTTTGAAGATGACAAACACTGTGAGTGGAGTTATAATACACTTTTTGTGTAAAATTATGATTTATCGTTCAAACATTCCCTATGTAAACGCGAAATGAAATTATTGTGGAAATTGGATCTATAATGTTTAATATTGTCATGTGTTCGCTTTTAATTATTATGCCTACGATTATGTCCTCTTTTATTCTCCCTCTTTTATCTTTTTATGACTAGGCTATCACGAGCCTAGCTTTATTATGAAATGAATACGACGGAATGATTATTGCAAACTAAAAAGGGGAACGCTCGGTTTTGGGCTATGACATGAACTGGAGGGTGTGGTTATAAATTACAAAGGGGGTTGGGCGTAATGTAACATTGACAAAACCTAAATGCATAAACCAAATTTAGAATTATACGCATGAACATGATTTGGGGTTTGGCGTAGAATTTACATCATTGATTTAAGCATGAAATTGACTTATGGATTTGTTAATGGGCACATGTCTCTAGAATAAAACCTGTATTATAACTTGAATTTGGATAAGAACACAAACTTGATATGAATTGACATCTAGAATTTGACATGAAGTTTACATCTAGAACTTGAACATGAAATTGACATGAATATGAATTATGAATTTAATGATAGACGTAACCTGTTAATGGGATTACAAGCATGAATATAAATTGGGGTTTTTTAGGTAAAGCTTGGATTTGGGGAATTGACACTTGACATCTAAATTGAACTTGATACTCGAATTTTGGCACTATTGAAATGCATTGAACATGATTATGGTTAAGTAATTTGTGTAATGTAAATAGGGACAAGATTATGAAAATTGAAATATGACATTTAGAATATGCTTATGAACTTGACATTTAAAACGAACACGAACGTGGCATGAATTGGTAGTTGACATTTATAAGAACATGCTTGCAAGTTGGGTAATTGGCATAACATGAACTTAATATTTTTTTGACATGATTATGATCTTGACATATGCCAATTAGAATAGACATGACCCAAACATGAAACGTGGCTAACTTGAGGTTAGGATGGGTTTGCATTGTAATCCTGCCCGGAACCGCCCGGCCTAACCAGTGGTTGCAAACAATAGGTCCTAATGTGAGAAGTTAGTCATATCGTGCTTGAAACCTGAGGTTAGACTGAGTTGTGGTGTAATTCTGCCCGGAACCGCCCGGCATAACCAGTGACCACAACAACAGGTCTAATGTGAGAGGTTGTGGTGCATAAATAATTAATGGCACACGGTTCGTAGGGTTAAGTCATGAATTCAAAGATAACACTTGACCAAATTTGTGAATGAATGTTATAAGGAGATGGGGTTAAGTCGACATGAACATATGAACAAAACTTAACCAAAAACGGAAATAGGGAATGTTAACTTCCTATTATAAATCGAAGTTGAAATAGTCGAAGGGTTAATTAGGGGGTAAACCTGTCCTAGGGACAGAGAAAGACTATGACTTAAGATGTAATGTAAGACCTGAAAGGTGGGATAACCTATAATATGGGGCAAGCTAAGCAAGAACTGTGGGAAAACACCCGTGCACTATCACCGAATAAAAGAGAACTTAAGTTAAGCTTGAATTCATGGGAAACCTTAGTCAACAAGTTGAATTATAAAGCGAGAATATGTGGTCTGATGTCTAAGGTAACGAGAATTGACTAAGTAAAACAACGAGAATGATAACTAAGTAACAAGCCTTAGTTAATAGGAACTAAGCAGTAAACCTTAGTTAAGAAAACGGTTGAGAACGAGAACTAAGTTGTAATCCTTAGTTAAGGGGACAAAGTGGTAAACCTTAGTTAACAAGATTAACGGGAAAGGAAACTAAGTGGTAAACCTTAGTTAAGAACAACTAAGTAATAATTCTTAGTCAAGGAAACTGAGCGAGTCCATAAATAGATGAATAACCCGATACGGTAGATCATCGCTTAACAAACACACGAGGAGGAATGAACGTTTATCTGATTTCGAGAAAGGCTCCAACGGACTGGGTTACGAAGCGCGTAGCTTGGGGGAACGTGAGGGTACTCTTGGTATCCCTCTGTGAGGTTGCAGATGTTCCGCCTGGGCTCACAGAGGTTATGGTCTGCGGTAGGAGAACCAAGAGTATGCCTTGGTTGCAATATAAGGCAACCTAAAGACTAGGATGGACCAGCGTGAGGCGGCGATATCTTGTTTAGCCATGTGATAGCACTCGTCGTCTACCTACCATCTTCAGTCAATCGTAGTACGTATACGGAAAGGCAGACAAATCCCAACAGACCATATACTTGCTATCTAGTTGTGGGTGAGGCTGGGCAATAGGAAAGTGAGGCATAGGTGGCAGGAGTACAGTTCTCGTGCTTGATTTTCTTGGATTGCCTTTCATTAGTTGAGGGAGGGGTCACGTGGGACCATAACCACTGGTAGAAAAACAGACCTTAGCATCTGCATTGGCAGATAACTTAAAGCTCCGAACCGAGTTTCGTATTTCTTGATTTAGCCCTGTCACGGGACTCGGGCCGCACATATAGTGTACATGTGCACCTAGACATCGGAAATGACTCGCGGTACATACGTGGGAAAAGGGGGCTGTTCGACAGGTAGCATAGTCCCTAGTAGTCCTAGGTGGCATAAACCCTAATCGAATCTAGAAAACGTTCAATAGGTAGCATAATCCCTAGTGGTCCTAGGTGGCATAAATCCTAGTTGAACACTCGATAGTTCATGATAAGGAAACCTAGCCAGATAAAGGGTGGCAGTCCAATCGATTTCAAGAATGGTGGCACTACGTTGAAGTAGTATAGAATTACGTGATAAAGCCCATACGATATATGGCAAGGGACTGTATGTATACATGGAAAGGATTATACGAGTTGGGGAAAAGTTACATATACGATGTATTAGGTTAAGTCTACTAGTAATTGGACGAGAATGACATGGGTTTGGCCTTGAGTGCTAATATTGTGAATAACCTAATAAATAAGAAATTATAACTGAACGGTATATGTAGGGTTACACAAGAGTTTATTATTGTCCAGTCCAACAGAACTTATGTTCTGACCCCCTCCTCACAACATGCGCAGGTTAGGTTCATGACAGATATAGTATTGCTTGACTACTGGTTTGGCAGTATTATTATTAAGGTAATGCTGTTTTGAATAAATTATATTTTATTCCTTCCGCTGTGAGCTGCTTTTCGAACTCTGACATGTTTCTTTCTCTCTGTCTTTTCTGCAGGATACCAGAGCACCCAACTCGGGGTCCGATGGATTGGATTTTGAAAAATTCGGTCTGTCGAAACCCGGGTTGTTACATCTGGTATCAGAGCTTCGGTTTAGTGGTCTTAGGGCGATAATGAGTGAACGTATTTGTATTTTCTAAGATATAAATATATTATGTATATAAACCTAAATCCATATAGTAGCCCACTAGACATGTAAAGAGTTGGTATATTGGTTTGTACACTAAAGGCATGGACATAGAAATTTTGGAAACAATTAGGTGGTTGGGAAAGTGTACAATATGACTTGGAGCTAGAAAGTATCCCATAGAATGGAAACTGAAATATTAGTATTTCAGAGTAGTGGGTCTAGAAGTAAAACCTTAGAAATTAGAAAAAAGGTTAAAGTGTGAAAATGGATTAGGAATATATATAGTCGAGAAAATTGAATTTGTGAAAGTACCTAGGAAAGCCTAGTTGAGTGGAAAACCCGCTTTGAGTCTGACCCAATAATAAACTTTTAAGAACTTGAATAGGTAAAAGAGTTTGTGGTATTTTCTGTGTTTTAATCTTAAAAGTATCTTGATGTTTGAAAAGTGCATATTGGGTTTTAAAATAAAGTGGGTTATATTATGTAAAACAACGATTTCTTGTTTTGAAAGAATTCTCTCATGAAAAGGAGCATATATATATAGCTCAGTAGTTCTCATATACGAAAATCTTGAAAGCAAAATGTTGTATTTTGTAAAAGGAGTTATTGAAATCTCTATTCTATTAAATTTTGATTATTGTTAAAAAAAAAATTGGGTAAACAAATTTCCCGTAGAATGCATAAGCATTGAGACCCAGAATTGTTGCTTGAGAAAAAGCAAAGGATAGGCTAGTAATACACAGCATGGACTAGTAGTGACTACTAGGTGATGAAGGGCAAGCAATTATATAGACCCTGTTAGGTGGACTCGCGATTGTCAGAGGTAATAAAGTCTTAAGATCCTTGGCCCATAGTTGTAGCTGTGTAGGATACTGTTTGACTAGAAAACGGAAAAGCTTATTTGAAAAGATAAATAAATAATATAAACATGAGAAACATGACTAAGACAAATAAGCTAAAGAATAGCCTAACTAACAAGAAAACAATAAATTCAGTAAAGCAACAAAACAAGATGGGGGAAAGAAAATGAAAATCTCAAGAAAAAGATGAATAAATATGAAATTATTTCAAGATAAAGTCGAAAATACGAGAAAGAAATTGTCTTATGTGGTTGTGCTTGGATAAGAAAATAGGAAATCTTAATAGAATAGTTATTTAAAAATCCAAGTACAATTAGAAAAGAAAAATGGAGGATGTGAATTTTTCCGTTTTATACCCTTTCGTAACATAAGAAATCTAATTTGGAAAATTAGATCTTTCTAAATCTCGAATTAAAAGATGGTTGGTAGGGTTTTGGATGCGAAAATTGGATGAACTATGCTCTTATTCTAAAGGAGTATGGGAAAATTTGAATGGAAAATGTTTTGATTTTTCAAAAATGTTGCATCCATATAGAACTGCAAGTATATTTAGGATTTGAGCATCATGTTTTGAAAAGTTTATTTAAAGTTTGCATACATATAGGTGGATCCAAATTAGGCATACATGCTTTACTATAATGTACTTCACTTTGCACATGTGCACAATGTTGCAACAATTGGATGAACACTAATTGGATGTTGCGAGGGATTATCTATTTTACTCTTATCGAATTTCGGGGACGAAATTCTTTAAGGGTGGGAGAATGTAACACCCCACATTTTTAATATAATTAAAAATGAAATAAAATTTATGAAAATATGCTTATATAGGTAAATAATGGTGATGTATAATAAGAATTAATTAATACATGGAAGAGAAGAAAATTTAATTCGATAATAGTGTGTGTAACGGAGAAGATAGTAAAATAAGGATATTTAATTTAAATATTAGGAATTAAGTAAAATGGACATCACCATTGCGTTCCTCTCGAAATTTTACATGAAATAGAGTCCGAGTTTTCGAAAATCGAGGTCCGTATGAAGGAGTTATGACCTCCCGAAGTTTCAGCGAAAAATCAGAAAACAGCCCAGCCCAGAATAGAAAAAAAAATGACCAGGTCGACCATAGGGTCAACCTCCCAGGGGGGAGGTCGACCATAGTGTCGACCCCCCCCCTTAGGGAGGTCGACCTGTAGCGACCTGGAGCGGGAATTTTGGTCCAGAAGCGGGAAATTCGCCCCAGAAGTTGTCCAGGTTCATTTTTGAGCACCTGGATGAGTTTTTGGGCCTGGTACGTTGGTCTAACACCTATATAAACATCCTAGGCTCATTGTAAACTCCACAACAATTCATGGAAAGGCCATGGCTCTCTTCTAACTTGATTTCTTCTTCCTCCTCAAGCTATTGATCTAAATAAATCTTAGATCTATTCTTCTCTCTTTTCTCTACAACATCTATTCTTAAAATTAAAAAGAATGAGATCTAGAATTACTACAACCGTGAATAAAAAGAAAAGAGGCTTAGTTATAAATCACTGCGCAAAGAGAAGGAATTCAGCTCTGCAACCTACGCCGCATATGAAATCAAAGATAAATTGAATTGGACATGAAATCAATCAAAGATGAATCAAAAGCAACAAAAAGGGAAAGGGGGAAATCAGTTCAAGGATTAATCCAATTCATAAATCAAAGGGGCAATCGAGGATCCACATTTTGAAGATGACAAACACTGTGAGTTGGAGTTATAATACACTTTTTTTGTAAAATTATTATTTATCGTTCAAACATTCCCTATGTAAACGCGAAATGAAATTATTGTGGGAATTAGATCTGTAATGTTTAATATTGGCATGTGTTCTCTTTTATTTATTATGCCTACGATTATGTCCTCTTTTATTCTCTCTCTTTTATCTTTTTATGACTAGGCTATCACGAGCCTAGCTTTATTATGAAATGAATATGACGGAATGATAATTGCGAACTAAAAAGGGGAACGCTTGGTTTTGGGCAATGGCATGAACTGGAGGGTGTGGTTATAAATTACAAAGGGGGTTGGGCATAATATAACATTGACAAAACCTGAATGCGTGAACCAAATTCAGAATTATACGCATGAATATGATTTGAGGTTTGGCATAGAATTTACATCATTAATTTAAGCATGAAATTGACTTATGGATTTGTTAATGGGCACATGTCTCTAGAATAAAACCTGTATTATAACTTGAATTTGGATAAGAACACAAACTTGATATGAATTGACATCCGGAATTTGACATGATGTTTACATCTAGAACTTGAACATGAAATTGACATGAATATGAATTATGAATTTAATGATAGACGTAACCTGTTAATGGGATTACAAGCATGAATATAAATTGGGGGTTTTTAGGTAAAGCTTGGATTTGGGGAATTGACACTTGACATCTAGAGTGAACTTGATACTCGAATTTTGGCACTATTGAAATGCACTGAACATGAATATGGTTGAGTAATTTGTGTAATGTAAATAGGGGCAAGATTATGAAACTTGAAATATGACATTTAGAATATGCTTATGAACTTGACATCTAAAACGAACACGAACATGGCATGAATTGGTAGTTGACATTTATAAGAACATGCTTGTAAGTTGGGTAATTGGCATAACATGAACTTAATATTTTTTGACATGATTATGAACTTGACATATGCCAATTAGAATAGACATGAACCAAACATGAAACGTGGCTAACTCGAGGTTAGGATGAGTTTGCGATGTAATCCTGCCCGGAACCGCCCGGCCTAACCAGTGGTTGCAAACAATAGGTCCTAATGTGAGAAGTTAGTCATATCGCGCTTGAAATTCGAGGTTATACTGAGTTGTGGTGTAATTCTGCCCGGAACCGCCCGGCATAACCAGTGACCACAACAACAGGTCTAATGTGAGAGGTTGTGGTGCACTAATAATTAATGGCACATGGTTCGTAGGGTTAAGTCATGAATTCAAAGACAACACTCAACCAAATTTGTGAATGAACGTTATAAGGAGATGGGGTTAAGTCGAAACGAACATATGAACAAAACTTAACCAAAAATGGAAATAGGGAATGTTAACTTCCTATTATAAATCGAAGTTGAAATAGTCGAAGGGTTAATTAGGGGGTAAACCGGTCCTATGGACAGAGAAAGACTATGACTTAAGATGTAATGTAAGACCTGAAAGGTGGGATAACCTATAATATGGGGTAAGCTAAGCAAGAACTGTGGGAAAACACCCACGCGCTATCACCGAATAAAAGAGAACATAAGTTATGCTTGAATTCATGGGAAACCTTAGTCAACAAGTTGAATTATAAAGAGAGAATATTTGGTCTGATGTCTAAAGTAACGAGAATTGACTAAGTAAAACAACGAGAATGATAACTAAGTAACAAGCCTTAGTTAATAGGAACTAAGCAGTAAACCTTAGTTAAGAAAACGGTCGAGAACGGGAACTAAGTTGTAATCCTTAGTTAAGGGGACTAAGTGGTAAACCTTAGTTAACAAGATTAACGGGAAAGGAAACTAAGTGGTAAGTAAACCTTAGTTAAGAACAACTAAGTAATATTTCTTAGTCAAGGAAACTGAGCCAGTCCATAAATAGATGAATAACCCGATACGGTAGATCATCGCTTAACAAACACACGAGGAGGAGCGAACGTGTATCTGATTTCGAGAAAGGCTCCAATGGACTGGGTTATGAAGCATGTAGCTTCGGGGAACATGAGGGTACTTTTGGTATCCCTCTGTGAGGTTGCAGATGATCCGCCTGGGATCACAAAGGTTAAGGTCTGCGGTAGGAGAACCAAGAGTATGCCTTGGTTGCAATATAAGGCAACCAAAAGACTAGGATGGACCAGCGTGAGGCGACGATATCTTGTTTAGCCCTGTGATAGCACTCGTCGTCTACCTACCATCTTTAGTCAATCGTAGTACGTATTCGGAAAGGCAGAGAACTCCCAACAAACCATATACTTGCTATCTAGTTGTGGGCGAGGCTGGCCAATAGGAAAGTGGGGCATAGGTGGCAGGAGCACAGTTCTCGTGCTTGATTTTCTTGGATTGCCTTTCATTAGTTGAGGTAGGGGTCACGTGGGATCATAACCACTGGTAGAAAAACAGACCTTAGCATCTGCATCGGCAGATAACTTAAAGCTCCCGACCGAGTTTCGTATTTCTTGATTTAGCCCTGTCACGGGACTCGGGCCGCACATATAGTGTATATGTGCACCTAGACATCGGAAACGATTCGCGATACATACGTGGGAAAAGGGCGCTGTTCGACAGGTAGCATAATCCCTAGTAGTCCTAGGTGGCATAAACCCTAATCGAATCTAGAAAACGTTCAATAGGTAGCATAATCCCTAGTGGTCCTAGGTGGCATAAGTCCTAGTTGAACACTCGATAGTTCATGATTTGGAAACCTAGCCAGATCAAGGGTGGCAGTCCAAACGATTTCAAGAATGGTGGCACTACGTTGAAGTAGTATAGGATTACGTGATAAAGCCCGTATGATATACGGCAAGGGACTGTACGTATACATGGAAAGGATTATACGAGTTGGGGAAAAATTACATATACAATGTATTAGGTTAAGTCTACTAGTAATTGGACGAGAATGACATGGGTTTGGCCTTGGGTGCTAATATTGTAAATAACCTAATAAACAAGAAATTATAACTGAACGGTATATGTAGGGTTACACAAGAGTTTATTATAGTCCAGTCACAAAGAAATTATGTTCTGACCCCCTCCTCACAACATGCGCAGGTTAGGTTCATGACAGAGATAGTATTGCTTGACTACTGGCTTGGCAGCATTATTATTAAGGTAATGCTATTTTGAATAAATTATATTTTATTCCTTCCATAGTGAGCTGCTTTTCGAACAATGACATGTTTCTTTCTCTTTGTCTTTTCTGCAGGATACCAGAGCACCCAACTAGAGGTCCGATGGATTGGATTTTGAAAAATTCGGTCTGTCGAAACCCGGGTTGTTACAGCAAGGGAAAGGCAAACTACAGGTCATTCATGGGACTGGTGTGAGAAACTCTAAACAGTTATAAATCTTTATAAATGATAAAACAAATCACAGGACCACGCCGCTAACGCGGAACGGGTTTACCCCTATGAATGCCAGTGTATAAACAACAATCAATATAGATATATGGATCTACTATGCATCAATCAACATGCAATATCCCAAACTACCCATTTAGATTAATCACCACACTTAGATTTTTCAAATCCAATTCAATTTACAGAAATTATTCCTTTGGACTTTATTTCTCGATTTCCTGTTTCAAATCATTTGAAATACACATCTAACT
This sequence comes from Allium sativum, assembly GCA_030737875.1. Classification (NCBI taxonomy): domain Eukaryota; kingdom Viridiplantae; phylum Streptophyta; class Magnoliopsida; order Asparagales; family Amaryllidaceae; genus Allium; species Allium sativum. The sequence goes on from CM060923.1 coordinate 245,997,888, forward strand.
TTCTATAACAAAGTAGATTTCACTTCGGGATCTCAAATGAAATCGTTTGGAAATATGAATTCCAAAACACAACAATGCATACAAACAAATATGCAACTAAATATCGGGTTCCCCCTAGACAAGGCAAAGGGTACGCACCTAGCAACTCGATATATAAATGTGCACTTACCCCACATAGGTATAGGCTACATTGACGATGCACCGTCCCACACACAGCGGGAATACATACACCGCCCTCTCACCCATACTTCTAGTCGTCCGGGTCACCAGAATCTTTAGCCACGTACTAAATCATTTTTATATCCCGAAGTAGGGAAAAATCATTTCACAACATAATAATCACAAGTACTTTCAAAATATAGTACTTCACATCAGCAATTCACACATATGATTAGTCACTATTAATCACATAACCTTTGAGCTCATACATCTCAAAGAAGGGTGTTAAGCAAGAGAATAAATTCTTCGCCACCAAACAGATACATCATTAATAGAAACTAATCGAATATGTGATGAACTACAATGTAAAACCATAATACATTTCCAAATCATTTCGAAATCATCGGGTTTTAGCCCTCGAAATCATTTCTGTTTTATAAAACATTTTTTTATAAAACATTCCCTGTCCAAAGTCGGGAATACATTTCTTTTCACTTAAGAAAAATATCATTTCAAAATCATTCATTAAATTTGAAATGAATACAACTCGCTAAACACCTTATCGTCAAATCGTGAAGTGTTTCACAAGGCGTTAGCACACAGATATTTTCAACCCAACCCAATGCTAAATGTAAAAGCATATTCTGCTCATAAACTGGTCGAGGACCATCCAAACAATCAATCAACCACAATCAATATCCACAACCAAGTAAATTTTGTTTAATCACATCACGTGTTTTGGTAAATTTAATCACCATTCTTTCATTCAAATCTAATTAAAGATTTATTCAAACTCCAATTGGTTTCATCTCTAAAATCATTTCATATTGATTGTTCTACTTTTTGGAAATTAATCCTGCTTTCACTCGGGTTAAAGAACTAATATCATTTAAACACAGTTCGTGACAAACTCTAAATCCAATTTGATATTAAATACAAGGCTTTGAATAAAAAATATATCGGCTCATATTCAATATCAAATTCTGAAATCAACAAATATCATATTGGAATAACGATATATATATCTTCCAAATTCGTCCACAATATCCGTATAATCACGGAATCCAATATCGAAATGTTCCGAAGAAAATTTCGATTCAAATCCATTCCAATTCTTATATTGGAAATTTCTGGTTATATTAAAACCATTTCAAATCCAATTTATTTATTTTTGAAAATAATTGAATTATAATTCTAGTTCAAAACTAGTTTATTTTGATAAAAAAAAACTATTTTTATCTTTACAAATGTGGAATTTTTCATCTTAGTTCTTTCCAAATCATTTATAATGATTTTACACAAATTATTGATATTTTTAATAATTTTATCAAGGCCCGTATAGTCGATTTCCATCAACGGCCATCGAACTGCACTTACAGCGACCTTTTCCAAATTTGATTTGGACATAATTCCAAATCCAGCCGTTAGATTTCTAATTTCTAATATTCGTTAGAAATCTCTTTTCGATATGAACCCAACGGTTCCGGTTTTAGGAGAATCTGACGGTCGAATCTCCCGCAACGTCAGTTTGAAGTTAATGGTCGAAATTCGCGAACTACCGCTGCGCGGCGCGTTCTATTCAGGCCATTATAATATATATTATATATATTTCATCGATTTCCTTTCAAAACGAATTTTATAAATCGTTTTCAAAAGGACTTCAACTTCATATTCATATTTTGAATAGAAATGAATTCGAATTGAAATTGAATAGAAATGAATTCGAATTGAAATTGAATAGAAATGAATTCGAATTGAAATTGAATAGAAATGAATTCGAATTGAAATTGAATAGAAATAAATTCGAATTGAAATTGAATAGAAATGAACTAGTTATGAACTAGAATAATATATTTATTTTTAGAAATAAATAAATTGGGTTTGAAATGGTTTTAAAATAACCAGAATTTCCAATATATGAATTGGAATGGATTTGAATCGATATTATCTTCGGAATATTTCAATATTGGATTCCGTGATTATACATATATTGTGGAGGAATTTGAAAGATATATATATCGTTATTCCAATACGATATTTGTTGATTTTAGAATTTGATATTGAATATGAGCCGATATATTTTCTATTCAGAGTCTTGTATTTAATATTAAATTGGATTTAGGGTTTGTCGTGAACTGTGTTTAAATGACATTAGTTCTTTAACCCGAGTAAAAGCGGGATTAATTTCCAAAAAGTAGAACAATCGATATGAAATGATTTTAGAGATGAAACCAATTGGAGTTTGAATAAATCTTTAATTAGATATGAATGAATGTATGGTGATTAAATTTACCAAAACACGTGATGTGATTAAACAAAATTTACTTGGTTGTTGATATTGATTGTGGTTGATTGATTGTTTAGATGGTGCTCGACCAGTTTATGAGCAGAATATGCTTTTACATTTAGCATTGGGTTGGGTAAAGAAATCTGTGTGCTAACACCTTGTGAAACACTTCACAATTTGACGATAAGGTGTTTAGCGATGTTGTGTTCATTTCAAATTTAATGAATGATTATGAAATGAAATTTTTCTTAAGTGAAAAATCGAAATTTCATAGCGGGAATCAAAAGTTATGTCCAGTTGAAAATTCAGAATAGTCGCTATGGAATTCTGGCCCTTAAAAATGGAAATTTTGCAAACGACCTCGGTTTTCAATGAAACCACTTTTGTTGGATCCATGATGTCAAATTATTGCTAGATTCCAATTTTCATAATTTTCAAATTTCTAATATTCATTGGAAAGCTCTTTTCGATACGAACCCAACGGTTCCGGTTTTAGGAGAATCCGACAATGTGGGTTGGTCGAGACGCGAGGCTGGCCGTAAAAGCAGTACTGAGATACCAGTGTAGCGACCCGAACCTCCCCAATCTCCGAAGAGAAGAGAAAGGATGAATTACTTTGAGGACAAGACGAATCAGAACACAAATAGAAGAATATTTCATTGTTAATTACAACAATTCCATCAGATGCAAGAATATACAGAGTATAAATGAATATTATACATCAGAGAAATATCAGAGATTACAATAAATTACATAGCAGCGCAAAAACAATACAAAACACAACTGAAAGTAATACACGGATACAAAGCTTTTCGAGCATCGTTCCAGTTGTAAATCAGGATCCTGTGAATATAAATCTGCAAAACCAAAACTACTAGCTGCCAGTGTCGAAAATAAGGCACCCAGAGTTTAGGTTAAAACAATAAACTCCAGGTCAGTCATGTGACTGGTGTGAGAACTAAAACAGTTATTTAATCTTTACTTTAAAAATAAGGTAAATCAAGGGATCACGCCGTATAACACGGGACAGGTTTCCTCCCAAGAATACCAGTGCATAGAAATAAACAGCGCAATGCTTTTACGAAAAATGAAGCTATTATAAGACCCAGGTCCCATCACACAATGCAACGCAAGCCGGAGGATAGGGTTTTACCTTATAATAGCCAAATAATTCTTAATACGTTTAAAAACTAATCATTTGATATTATTACTAGTGCATAGGTGTTTCAAAATAGTTTCAATCATAAGTATCAATCATAGACGGCATAAGCGCCCCATCCCACTATGTCACTATACTAGGCTCTACAAATAAAACTGAAATATCACATATTGGGAATTGGATTCCATCATGATTCGAGGCAAGGGGCAAGCTCCTCTCCGCTTCGAGACGCTCTAGCAAATGCCTCCGGACTACACACTCTGGGCAACCCCTGGAATCGGCTGGGCCGGTCCTCTCTTACGTTTGAGGATTAGTTATTCCTGAACACACGTTTCCTGGTACTTACAGACCTATAATCGAGGCGCCTCGCATCCAACAACCACGCGGATAAAAAGTATATAAATGTCAGGGCTGGTAGGTCACTGACATCACCCATAGCTAGAAAGAAACGTCGTGTTCTCCCAGCGGTCACTCTCCCGTTTTTAACTCATACCGAGGTGGGAGGCTCGCGAATTCACGTTATACACAAAGCTACGCTGTATCAAAGCCGTGCTTTGATCATCAACCATAAGACTCTGCTTTTCAACAGAAGCCTTGATCCATGCAACTCAGCATGCCACACAGGCAATTCATGCCATGCGATTGATATCTATCGATATATAACCTCTAAGCTCGTACGTCTCAGAGAAGGGCATTAAGCAAGAGAATAAATTCTCCGCCGCCAAACAGATATATATTTAATAGAAATCAATCAACACAGAATAAAATCCAATGTCAGACACACAATCCATTTACACGTCCGTTCTGGGTCTGAACAAAACCAGAGGCACTATATACCTCGCATATCCATTGATCTCCAAATACTTCTGGACGACCACCAACTATTTGCCTCCTCTTGGGTGTACAGCCCAATCAGGATCATCAGTAATTATCCAAACGACGTGAAGATCTCCGTTCTTCGACCACGTCTTCATCTTCGACTTATCGTCGAATCAGTTATTCAGAATGGTTATAAACCCGACCTTTCTAAATAACACGCGTATATAATAAACAAGTGTTACACAAACACAACATATGCCTCATTCCAACTCACCAGTCACTAACCGTAAATTAGCAAGAGAGCAATTACCCAAATATTAACCCCGAAGGCCGAAAACAACATCAGATCAATACCCAGGAAACCATTCTTCCTAGCTAACCTACAACTAGTTTCTAAATTTCACATTCTTAGGGAAAGGTTCCCATTAATTTTATCAAAGATAAATTCTATAAAATTTATTCTTTAATCTTCCTTTGGATGTTATTTCAAACCAAATTATGGTTTTCCAAACTAGTCGGGATTAGCAAACCACACCGAAGTAATTATTTATTTTAATTCCCAATCCCAACCTATTTATCCCATGAAGCAAAACTGGTAATACTTCATATCTAATACCACGGTATTATCGGTAAAATCAATTACCAATTCACATTCAAATCTAATTAAAGATTTAACTATCGCTTGGAGCAAAACTGGCGATACTCCATTCTCGATCATTTCAATCTAATCAAAGATTCATTAAAACTCCACTTAGTTCTAATCTTTGACTGGGTTAGAGAAGTAGTGTCATTTAAAACACGGTTCATGATAAACCCACATTACATTCCATTCTATTAGTCTCTAAACGTAAATTTGTAAGAGAACAGTTCCCTAAATATTAACCCCGAAGGCCGAAACCAACATCAGATCAATATTTAGGAAACCATTCCACTTAACTGATCCCCAGTTAGTTCCTAATTTTCTTAATTCCATTTGGGTTTAAGAACAGTATTATTTAAGATACCATTCACGACAAACCAAAATCCCATTTGATATTAAATACAAGGCTCTGAATAGAAAATATATCGGCTTATATTCAATATCAAATTATGAAACCAGCAAATATCGTATTGGAAATAACGATATAAATATATCTTTCAAATTTCCATAACAGTATCTGTATAATCACGAAATCCAACATCGAACTATTCCGAAGATGATTTCGATTCAAATCCATTCCGATTCATATATTGAAAATTCTGGTTATTTTTAAAACCATTTCAAATCCAGTTTATTTATTTTAAAAATATTAAATTTATAATTCTAGTTCAAAACTAGTTCATTTTGATAAAAATACATTTTTATCTTCTCAAATGTGATATATTTCGTCCCAGCTCTTTTCAAATCATTTATTATGATTTTACACAAATTATAGATATTTTTAATTATTTTATCAAGGCCCGTATAGTCGATTTCCATCTACGGCCATCGAACTGCACTTACAACGACCTTTTCTGAAATTGATTTGAACATATCTCCAAATCCAACCGTTAGATTTCAAATTTCTAATATTCATTGGAAAGCTCTTTTCGATACGAACTCAACGGCTCCAGTTTTAGGAGAATCCGACGGTCGGATCTCCCGTTACATCAATTTGAAGTTAACGGTTGGTATTCGCGAACGGTCGCTGCGCGGCACGTTCTATTCAAGCCATTATATATATATATATATAATCATCGAATTCCATTCAAAACGTATTTTATAAATCGTTTATAAATTCATTTTAAAACGATTTCAACTTCATTTTCAATTTTAATCAAAATTGAATATTCCGTATATAGTTAAAAAATTATATTTTTAACCATCCAATAAGTATTTCATTACATGCCAATTTTATTCATCGCGTATATACTTTAAAAATATATTTTTAACCATCCAATAATTATTCCATTACCTGCCAATTTTATATATTCTATATATAAGTTAAAAATTCTATTTTCAACTATAAAATATTTTTAACTATTTAAATATTTCATTTCTTCGTTATTCTATTCAACAAATGAATATTTTCTTCAACACATGAATATATATTTTATTCAACACATGAATATATATTATTTCTTACTTACAATAAAAGGGTGAATTTTATTGTATAAATATTTTATTCAACACATGAATACATTTTCAACACATGAATTTTCAACACATGAGCATCGTCAACACATGACTATTTATTCTATTCACCACATGAATATTCTTTATTTTATAATATTCTTTACTTCCCAATTGGAATGAGGCCCAATCAATTACCATATAATGTTAATTATATGGATTCCATACAACACATGTATATAATAGCAACGATAAATAATCAACCATCATCCAAAGTGCACTACACAACTGTCTGTCAACCTATCGATTGACACACAACTAATCAATCGGGATGAGTGAAATTCAAATAATATCCCAACACCCGTGTGGGGTACGGGTGTTAGGATGATATTTGAAGTACACTCATCCTGATTGATTAGTTGTGTGTCAATCGATAGGTTGACAAACAGTTGTGTAGTGCACTTTGGATGATGGTTGATTATTTATCGTTGCTATTATATACATGTGTTGCATGGAATCCATATAATTAACATTATATGGTAATTGATTGGGCCTCATTCCAATTGGGAAGTAAAGAATATTATAAAATAAAGAATTTTCATGTGTTGAATAGAATAAATAGTCATGTGTTGACGATGCTCATGTGTTGAAAATTCATGTGTTGAAAATGTATTCATGTGTTGAATACAATATTTATACAATAAAATTCACCCTTTTATTGTAAGTAAGAAATAATATATATTCATGTGTTGAAGAAAATATTCATTTATTGAATAGAATAACGAAGAAATGAAATATTTATATAGTTAAAAATATTTTATAGTTGAAAATGGAATTTTTAACGTATATATGGAATATATAAAATTGGCAGGTAACGGAATAATTATTGGATGGTTAAAAATATATTTTTTAAAGTATATATGCGATGAATAAAATTGGCATGTAATGAAATAATTATTGGATGGTTAAAAATATAATTTTTTAACTATATACGGAATATTCAATTTTGATTAAAATTGAAAATGAAGTTGAAATCGTTTTAAAATGAATTTATAAACGATTTATAAAATACATTTTGAATGGAATTCGATGATTATATATATATATATATATATATATATATATATATATATATATATAATGGCTTGGATAGAACGTGCCGCGCAGTGACCGTTCGCGAATATCAACCGTTAACTTCAAATTGATGTAACGGGAGATCCGACCATCGGATTCTCCTAAAACCGGAGCCGTTGAGTTCGTATCGAAAAGAGCTTTCCAATGAATAATAGAAATTTGAAATCTAACAGTTGGATTTGGAGATATGTCCAAATCAATTTCAGAAAAGGTCGTTGTAAGTGCAGTTCGATGGCTGTAGATGGAAATCGACTCTACAGGCCTTGATAAAATAATTAAAAATATCTATAATTCGTTTAAAATCATAATAAATGATTTGAAAAGAGGTGGCATGAAATATCCCACATTCGAGAAGATAAAAATGTATTTTATCAAAATGAACTAGTTTTGAACTAGAATTATAAATTTAATATTTTTAAAATAAATAAACTGGATTTGAAATGGTTTTAAAAATAACCAAAATTTTCAATATATGAAGCGGAATGGATTTGAATCAAATTCATCTTCAGAATAGTTCGATGTTGGATTTCGTGATTATACAGATATTGTTATGGAAATTTGAAAGATATATTTATATTGTTATTTCCAATACGATATTTGCTGGTTTCAGAATTTGATATTGAATATAAGCCGATATATTTTCTATTCAGATCATTGTATTTAATATCAAATGGGATTTTGCTTTGTCGTGAATGGTATCTTTAATAATACTGTTCTTAAACCCAAATGGAGTTAAGAAAATTAGGAACTAATTGGGGATCAGTTAAGTGGAATGGTTTCTTGGATATTGATCTGATGTTGGTTTCGGCCTTCGGGGTTAATATTTAGGGAACTGTTCTCTTACTAGTTTATGGTTAGAGACTAATAGAATGGAATGTGATGTGGGTTTATCGTGAACCGTGTTTTAAATGACATTGGTTCTTTAACCCAGTTAAAGATTAGAACTAAGTGGAGTTTTAATGAATCTTTCATTCGATTGAAATGATCGAGAATGGAGTATCGCCAGTTTTGCTCCAAGCGATAGTGAAATCTTTAATTAGATTTGAACGTGAAATGGTAATTGATTTTACCGATAACACCGTGGTATTAGATATGAAGTATTACCAGTTTTGCTTCATGGGATAAATAGGTTGGGATTGGGAATTAAAATAAATAATTACTTCGATGTGGTTCGCTAATCCCGACTAGTTTGGAAAACCATAATTTGGTTTGAAATGACATCCAAAGGAAGATTAAAGAATAAATTTTAAAGAATTTATCTTTGATAAAATTAATGGGAACCTTTACCTAAGAATGTGAAATTTAGAAACTAGTTGTAGGTTAGCAAAGAAGAATGGTTTCCTGGGTATTGATCTGATGTTGGTTTCGGCCTTCGAGATTAATATTTGGGGAATTGCTCTCTTGCTAATTTACGGTTAGTGCCTGATGAATTGGAATGAGGCATATGTTGTGTTTGTGTAACACTTGTTTATTATATACGCGAGTTATTTAGAAAGGTCGGGTTTATACCCATTCTAAATAACCGATTCGACGATAAGTCGAAGATGAATACGTGGTTGAAGACCGGAGGTCTTCACATCGTTTGGATAATTACTGATGATTCTGATTGGGCTGTACACCCAAGAGGAGGGAAATAGTTGGTGGTCGTCCAGACGTATTTGGAGATCGATGGATATGTGAGGTATATAGAGCCTCCGGTTTCATTCAGACCCAGAACGGACGTGTAAATGGATTGTGTGTCTAACATTGGATTTTATTCTGTGTTGATTGATTTCTATTAAATATATATCTGTTTGGTGGCGGATAATTTATTCTCTTGCTTAACGCCCTTCTCTGAGGCGTACGAGCTTAGAGGTTATATATCGATAGATATCAATCGCATGGCATGAATTGCCTGTGTGGCATGCTGAGTTGCATGGATCAAGGCTTCTGTTGAAAAGCAGAGTCTTGTGGTTGATGATCAAAGCACGGCTTTGATACAGCGTAGCTTTGTGTATAACGGGAATTCGCGAGCCTCACACCTCGGTGTGAGTTAAAAACGGGAGAGTAACCGCTGGGAGAACACGACGTTTCTTTCTAGCTATGGGTGATGTCAGTGACCTACCAACCCTGATATTTATATACTTTTTACCCGCGTGGTTGTTTGATGCGAGGCGCCTCGATTATACGTCTGTAAGGACTGGGAAACGTGTGTTCAGGAATAACTAATCCTCAAACATAAGAGAGGACCGACCCGGCCGATTCCAGGGGTTGCCCAGAGTGTGTAGTCCCGGGGCATTTGCTAGAGCGTCTTGAAGCGGAGAGGAGCTTGCCCCTTGCCTCGACTCATGATGGAATCCAATTCCCAATACGTGATATTTCGGTTTTATTTGTAGAGCCTAGTATGGCGACATAGTGGGATGGGGCGCTTATGCCGTCTATGATTGATACTTATGATTGAAACTGTTTTGAAACACCTATGCACTAGTAATAATATCAAATGATTTGTTTTTAAATGTATTAAGAATTATTTGGCTATTATAAGGTAAAACCCTATCCTTCGGCTTGCGCTGCATTGTGCGATGGGACCTGGGTCTTACAATAGCTTCATTTTTCGAAAATGCATTACGCTGTTTATTTCTATGCACTGGTATTCTTCGGAGGAAACCCATTCCGTGTTATACGGTGTGGTCCCTTGATTTACCTTATTTTTAAAGTAAAGATTTAAGCAACTGTTTTAGTTCTCACACCTGTCACATGACTGACCTGGAGTTTATTGTTTTAACCTAAACTCTGGGTGCCCTTATTTTCGACACGGGCAGCTAGTAGTTTTGGTTTTGCAGATTTATATTCACAGGATCCTGATTTACAGCTGGAACGATGCTTGGCAAGCTCTGTATCCGTGTATTACTTTCAGTTGTGTTTTGTATTGTTTTTCTGCTGCTGTGTAATTTATTGTAATCTCTGATATTTCTCTGATGTATAATATTCATTTATACTCTGTATATTCTTGCATCTGATGGAATTGTTGTAATTAACAATGAAATATTCTTCTGTTTGTGTTCTGATTCGTCTTGTCCTCAAAGTACTTCGTCCTTTCTTTTCTCTTCGGAGATTGGGGAGGTTCGGGTCGCTACAGTTGGTATCAGAGCTGGTTGCTTAATTGGTACGGATGATAGGGGGTTCTCGCTTCGCGTTTGGTGGCGAACGGGAGAGTCTTACCCCTACATCTCCCTACAATGTGGGTTGGTCGAGTCGCGAGGCTGGCCGTAAAACCAGTTCTGAGGTATCACTGTATGTCACGGTGGGAGGTTAGCCCACTTCCTAATGGTTGCAAAGCCTAGGGCCACTACAATTCTAATGACTGCTACAACTGCCATAGGACAAGGCATATAAAGAAGAACTGTCCATTTCTCAAAAATTCCAAAGTGGCTCTTGTGTCTGACGAGGCGGATCCGCTAGCTTCTTCTGGGGGAGAAGGTAAACCTAATGTTTTGGGAGGTACCCTTACTGTTAAAAATATTCCTATTTCAGTATTATTTGAAACTTGGGCATCACAAAGTTTCATTTTAAGTAACACTGTTAAAAAGTTAAAGCGGAAACTAAGAAAGCGTAAGGAATCGATTAGAGTTCATAATCTGATAGGAGGTACTCTTGTTCTCGGTTCATATTGTAAAGTACCTATCCCTTTTTCTCGATATCGGTTTCCTTTTGACTTGATCTTTATGAATTTTTCGGAGTTTGATATTATTCTGGGACTGGATTGGTTAACGAAATATAAGGCCGAAGTAATATGTGCTGAAAGAATCATTAAATTTGAAACGAAGCTCGGGAATATATATATATATATATGTATGTATATATATACCATGCATAGGCTAAGATTCAGATAGAAAAGAATTTTGGTCTGCGCTAGAAGTTATTCCCACTTTATTGGAAAATATTCCTGTCGTTAAACATTATGCGCATGTGTTTGAAGAAGTTGATAGCTTACCTCCGCGAACAGAAATTGACTTCAAACTGATTTCGTTCCGAATGCAAGGCCAATAGTGCACGCCATTCGGAGAATGACATTAAAAGAGAAAGAAGAATTGGGCAATCAAACTCGATAATTGTTATGCAAGTGTCTAATCAGACCTAGCTTCTCACGTTAGGGAGAGGCCATGGTGTTTGTTCCTATGTCAAATGGTACTCTCAAATTATGTGTTGATTACCGAGACCTCAACAAGCATACATTAAAGAATAAATATCCATTACCCCGTATTGATGATTTGTTGGATCGTTTGAATGGAGCGCAAGTGTATTCGAGAATGTACCTAGCTACAGGTTTCCATCAATTGCACATTGCCGAAGAATGTGTTCCTTTGACAGCTTTCAGAGGTCCAGACTTATTTTATGAGTGGTTAGTAATGTCGTTCGGCTTATGTAACCCTGCAGCTTATTTTGTTGATCTAATGAATAGAGTATTCAGAGAAGTATTGGATAAATTCGTACTGGTTTTCATTGATGACATTTTAATCTTTTCTAAGCCCGCTAGTGAGCATGAGAAACATTTAGAACAAGTATTGGAGATTCTGAGAAGGAATGTTTTAAAAGCCAAATTTTCTAAATGCATATTCTGGCAAGAAGAAGTGAAGTTCCTTGGTCACATAGTATCAAAGGAAGGAATCTCAGTGGATCAAAGCAAAATACAGCTATTCAAGATTGGAAGCAGCCTACTACACCCACAGAAATATGAAGTTTTCTATGTTTGGCTAGTTATTATCGTAATTTCATTAAAGATTTTTTGAAGCTATCTAGTCCGTTAACAAAGCTTTAAAAGAAGCACACAAGATTTAATTGGACTCCAGAATGTGAGGTGGCTTTCCAAGAGCTGAAATTAAGATTAACTATTGCTCCAGTATTAACAATTATCAATGGCAATCAAGATTTGACAGTCTATACAAATGCTTCTCGTGAAGGTGTTGGAGCGATATAAATGCAAAGAGGCCAAGTAGTTGCTTATGCTAGCCGTCAGTTGAAGCAGCATAAGAAGAGATATGCAACTCATGATCTTGAGTTATTAGCCATCGTGTTTGCTTTGAAAATATGGAGGCGCTATCTATTGGGTGAGAAGTTCAAATTATATATAGATCATAAGTCATTGAAGTATTTGTTCACCCAGAAGGATTTGAATTCAAGACAACAGCGTTGGCTAGAATTTCTTACAGCGTAAGATCTAGATATCTTGTATACTCCCGGGAAAGCCAATGTTGTAGCTGATGCACTTAGTAGAAAGAATGCAATCATCGCTAATCTTATTATTACACCTTTATTGATTGATAAAATATATGTTCTTCAGAAAGATGATCACTTCATTCAGAGGATCAGCCAGAGAATTCAGAAAGGCAAGGCTTCGAGTTTCCAGATTGATAACAAGGGAGTTCTGAGGTTAAAAGGTCGAATTTGTGTTCCAAATATTCCTGAGCTCAGAAGGGAAATACTAGATGAATGTCACAAGTCCAAGCTTAGTATCCATCCAGGAGTGAGTAAAATGTATAATGATATCAAGCGCACTTTCTAGTGGAGTTCTATGAAAAGAGACATTTCCATATATGTTAGCAGGTGTTATTCTTGCCAATAGGTCAAGAGCGATCAATAGAAACTTGCAGGATTATTGCAACCATTGGAGATTCCAAATTGGAAGTGGGACCAAATATCCGTGGATTTCATAGATGGTTTGCCCATAACCAAGAAAGGTAATGACAGTATATGGGTGATCGTAGATCGTTTCACGAAAACCGCCCATTTTATTCTTGTCAAATCGACTAGAATAGCTCAAAGTCTGGCGCAAATTTATTTTAAAGAAATCATTAGACTACATGGAGTTCCCAGTAGTATTTTTAGTGATTGTGATCCGATATTCGCTAGTAAATTTTGGGAAGCATTCCAAGAAGAGTTGGGAACAAAGTTAAATCTGAGCACCGCATATCATCCTCAAACATATAGCCAAACTAAGAGGGTGAATAGTATACTAGAAATTTATTGCGGGCATGTATTCTCGATTTTGGTGGATCGTGGGAAGATCACTTGCATTTGGCTAAGTTTTCATATAACAATAGCTATCAAGGGAGCTTAAAAATGTCAGCGTATGGTAGACCATGTAGATCTCCTGCATGTTAGGTAGAATCAGGCAATCGACTAGTATTGGGTCCCGACATGATTCGTGAAGCTTCAAATAAAGTCGATTACATTAAGAAGCGACTGCAAACATCTCAGAGCCGACAGAAGAGTTATGCAGATTCCAGAAGAAGAGATTTGGCTTTTTCTGTTGGTGATTATGTATATTTGAGAGTTTCTCCGATGAGAGGAGTAGCCTGATTCGGGAAAACAGGGAAGTTGGAGCCTACATTTATTGGTCCATTTCCTATACTTGAAAGGATTGGAACTCTTACTTACAGGGTTCAATTACCTGACTAGTTGCCCAGAGTACATGATGTATTTCACGTGTCTCAGTTTTGAAAGCATGTGCATGATCCAGATCTAATTGTAGAAGAAGCAGTGCAACAGGATTTGGATATTACTCCAAAATTAGTAGTGAGAAGAGAGCCACTAAAAATTATTGGCAAAGAAACCAAGGTTTTGAGAAACAAGAAGGTTCACATAGTCAAAGTGCAGTGGTGCGGAGATCCTAGAGACTGTACATGGGAGACCGAAGATAGCATTAAACAGGCTTATCCCAAGTGCAGAGTGGACATCTCTGATTGGCTCTGTTGCAAGGTACATTTACAATTTATTCTATTCCCGTTTTGTTTCCTACATTACTGTTGTTTCCATTTCGAGGATGAAAAGTTTTAAGTGAGGGAGATTGTAACAACTCGGAAAATCAAAACCAATTTAAAAATTTTATTTCGAGTAATTTTAATAGAAATTTGGTCAGAATTTAAAAATTCCATATTTAAATACCAACAAAGCCCGTAAAAATGGCCATTTTGCAAACGACCTCCGTTTTCGACGAAACTACTTTGGTTGGATCCGAAATGTCAATTTATTGCTAGGTTCAAAATTCCATATTTTTTGGAATTGATATGTGAGCGTGGCAAAGGAAAACGTTTTTTTGCAAATATATGCAAAATGGATCGACCAGAAAAAGGCAAATTTTCAAACGGTCTCCAAATTCGATGAAATCAGTTTTGTTGGGACCGTATCGTCCAAACATAGATAGATTTATTTTTCAGGAATTTTTGGAATCAGTTTGTGGCCCCGACAAATTAAAATGTACGTTCAAATTTGATATTAAATGTTTTATATTTCAATTTGAAGAAAAATAGGCTGAAACAGTCGAATGGGCTTACGAAACATATTCAATTATGTCCGGAATGGGGCTATTTAGCTGGCGACGACAGTCGGGTTTAATTTGGAGTTCGCATGGATTAATGGGTATTTATAAAAAAAAAATTATGGTCCAATAGAAATTCTCCGTTCATTATTTTCATTCCAGAAGAAACCCGTAACCCGCGTTATTAACAGCGGCTACCTCTCAAAACTTCTCTCTTCAATCTCTTGTAATCCACTCAATAAAATTCAATGGTTCTTTGGAGGATTTTGTAGAGCTCAGTCCCCTCTTCAAATCCATATAAACATCACTCTCCATCGTTATGTATTTTTGGAGAATCGAGCCTTCAAAGTCAAGCGTCGTCGCCTCCCTTTTTCTCCTACGATCCGCCACCGAGCTGGACCCCACCACCCTCGGTCGGTGCGCCATTCCAAGCTCTTTAACGTGGTGAAGGCTGATCGTCCTCTCGTGCATTGGTTTGCGTGAAAACCGAAAATCTAGTTTTGAAAGAGTTTGAAAAGTAAAGGCTTATTTAATTTAAACTGTTCATAACACTTTAAAGTGTTGCAAAGTATGATTTATTAATAAAAATCATATCTTTTTCGTATTTTGTCGAAATCCAGTGAATCAAGAGACACCAGACTCACGACATTGTACACTACATTCTAGAAGAGACTAGAACACATTTGGAGCTCTCTACAAAAACTAGGAGTGGAACCCAATGCGAGATTTCTAAATTCAAATAAAATGGAGAAAATTATATTAGGTTACAGATGGGGCTTAGTAGCTCCTGACACCATCGTCCATAGATCATAGACGATTTGTTTGATAGTATTATGTCGCAGAATTTGATTCTGGTTGTAAATGGTTGATTGTGGTTGCAACAAGGTTGATTGTTTTTGTGGCGAATTCATTGTGTTATCAAAATGAATGATATTGTGGAAATTTTGGAAATGAAATTATTGTAATGCTTCAAGGCCTAGGATAGTAGAGTAGCTGTGCTGGACACGGTGTCGGTGCTAAATACCCTGTCGTTGTCATACGAAATTTTCTGAAATGACTATACAAAATAGTTGTTGTGTTCAATAAATTGTTTGAACATTTAAAATCACACTTTTTTTATATATATGAAGTATATAAACTATTCATGTTTGAAATAAATTGTTTGAACAATGAAAATCACATTTTTATTGTATGTATGAAGTATATAAAATAATCATGTCTGAAATAAATTGTTTGAACAATGAAAATCACATTTTTATTACATGTATGAAGTATATAAAATATTCATGTTTGAAATAAATTGTTGGAACAATGAAAATCACATTTTTATTGTATATATGAAGTATATAAAATATTCGTGTCTGAAATAAATTGTTTGGACAATGAAAATCACATTTTTATTGTATGTATGAAGTATATAAAATATTCATGTTTGAAATAAATTGTTTGAACAATCAAAATCACAATTTTATTGTATGTATGAACCATTAAAAATATTCATTTGTTGAATAAATTCTTTGAACGATAAAAGTATCATTTTTATCATGTATGTAAACTAACAAAATATTCATGTGTTGAATAAATTCTTGGAAAAATAAAAATCACATTTTTATTCTATGTGTGAACCATTAAAAATAGTCATGTGTTGAAATATGTTTTTGTTCGCCAAAAAAATCACTTTTATTATATGTAGGAAGTGTTAAAAAATAACGATGTGTTGAAATAAATATTTGTTAGTTAAAAATATTGTTTTTAACATGTTAATGAAGTGAATAAAATTGTCATGTACGAAAATAAATATTTTTTCGCTAAAAATATTATTTTTAGCTTAGATATGCATATATATACGTATGCAAAACATGCAAATGGATTAGCTATTGAGTAAAGATTTTATTTGCGTGCCCGACAAATAGGTAAACCTTAATGAGTTGGCTGCGCAATTTTATTTATTTTATAATCTCCTGTGAATGCCATTTGATGTGGTGTGCTGGTTGTTCTATGTGAGATTATAAACGTCGCTATAGGACAACAACAATTAATTTTGAACTGCACTACATGACATACTTCATGAAGATAGCATACTCTATCATATACCACATAAGCATTTGGAGCTTATTTGATGAGGTTGGAACTACCGTACAAGCGAGACGCTTGTATGGCGATGATTGTATTACAGGTTGAACGGATTACGGAATGATATGGACTAAAGAAAATATAATGGTAAATTGTCAGATTTAATAAAAAAAACCAAACGGGTCTCGAGTTGACAATAATCACGTCCCTCTAGTTATTAGATACGGCACATGGATTATTTATTTTCCAACACTGGACAAGGTGACGAGAATTTATTCTCTGGAGTTATATTTTTTACATACTCCCATGGGCATAGAATAGGTCACTAAAAATCGTGTATGCTGTTTCTGGATTTATTGGGTGCCTAATACGGCCCAATAAATTTCCAAAACCCTCTCCGTACAAAGGAGGCTATGGCGAATTTTTCCGAAATTTAAAGGCATTAGCCAAATTTTTGAAGTGAAAACGGTGAAGTCGTTGAATGAATTATATATTTATATATATAAATATAAACTAAAATAAAACGAATCGCACAGCTGTAGTTCGCGTTTTAGAATCGTAACTTTAAACGATTATACCGGGAGATCCGACCGTCGGATTTTCCAGAAACTGGAACCGCTAGGTCCTCTTTGAAAAGATCTTTCCAACGATATAAAATTTGTTAAGATCCAGCGGTTAGATTTTGAGAAATATGTAATTCAAATCGGAATAGAAACAGCGCCAGGGCCGCGTAATGACCTGAAACGTCGTTTAATTAAAATGGGCTATTTTTATATAAATAAATATAGCGATAAATCATTATAAAATATTATAAACGATACGAAATGGAAATAAACCAAAATTACTTGGTTTATCAGATATTTTTGATGGTTGGATATATTTGACATGAAAATTATATTAATGAACTGAAACGCGAATGTCAAATAATTTAACCACGGAAAGAATTGATTTGAATTCTATGTATACGTGAATTATTTGAAAAGGCCGAGTTAATTCTCATTTCAAATAATTGATCGATGATTAAAAGTCGAAGATATGAAGACGGTGCATGATTGGTGATCTTCACATCATATGGATTGCTACTGATGCCTTAGATATGGGTAGCTCCCTTGATGAGGTTACAGTGGTAGTGGTCTTGATGTACTTGTTGATTGTCCGGATGTGCGCAGGCCTCTCTTCCATGTTGGACATATGGAACGAGGAATAAGGTGCCTCTGGTTTCGTTCAGACCCAGAACGGACTAGTAAATGATGTGTGTCTAGCATTGGATTTCGTTCTGTGTAGATTGATCTCTATTAAATATATATATATATATATCTGTTTGGTGGTGGAGAATTTATTCTCTTGCTTAACACACTTCTCTAAGACTTACGAGCTTAGAGGTTATTTATCGATAGATATCAGTCGCATGGCATGGAATGATAATGTGGCATGTAGAGATGCAATGATCAAGGCTTTGTTGAAAAGCAGGGCCTTGTGGTTGATGATCAAAGCATGGCTTTAAATAACACAGCTTTGTGTATAGCGTTAATTCGCGAGCCTCACACCTCGGTATGAGTCAAAAACGGGATCGGACCGTTGGGAGTGCACGACGTTTCTTTCTAGCTATGGGTGATGTCATGGTATGGAGCCTAGACATTTATATTTTTTTACCTATGTGGATGATGGATAGCGAGGCGCCTTGGATATATCGGTTACTAGGGAGCCGATGGATAGGTCTGATAGGACTGGGAAACGTGTGTTCAGGAATTGCCAATCCTCAAACATAAGAGAGGCCGGGCCCAACCGCATCCAAGGGTTGCCCAGAATGTGTAATCCTGGGACATTTGATAGAATGTATTGAATCGGTGAGGAGCCATCCCTGGCCTCAACTCATGATGGAATCCAATTTCCAATACAACATTTCGGTTTTGATTGTAAACCTATATATATGGACATGATATATGGTACCCATGCCGCCTATGATTGATACATTATAATTGAAATTTTGTTTGAAACATATATGCACTAGTAGTAATATCAAATGATCTTGTTTTATACATATTAAGCATATTTTGGCCTTCATAAGGGAAAATTTAACACACCGTATTTTCTGTAAACACTAAGGTCACGAATTATAGAATATTTAATTTTAAATTTGATAACTAAGGGAAACGGGTTATGCCATTGCGTTCATCTCGGAATTCTGCTTGGGATAGAGTCCGAGTTTGCGTGAATTGGACTATGTATGAAGGAGTTATGGTCTTCTGAAGTTTTTGTAGTTTTAATAAACAGTTCAGAAATTCAAAATTCAAAATTCAAAATCAGAAGAAGAAGCGGGCTGGGCGGGAAATTTCCCGCCCAGGGATCAGGTCGACTAGGGGTTCGACCCTAGTGTCGATCTCCCCTGTACAGGTCGACCTTAGTGTCGACCTGGGGGTCGACCTACCCCCCCCCCCCCTCGGGCGGATTTGAAAACTGATGTGTTCTGACTCCCTACTGAGTCATTAAGGCTGATTTATTTGTTCTATCTTGTCTGGATGGTCTTGATCGCTTCTGGGTTGATCTGACGGCTCTAAATTAATCAAACCTCTATAAAAGCAACTTAACTCTCAACTCTAAATCACAAAATATTCATACCAAGAGTTGTCATGCCGTCAATGGCCGACCTAGAGTAGCCGTCGTTTCTTTCAACTCAAAGACAAGATAGAAGCTACATTAAAATCTAATCTAATCTAAGATAATTCAACTAATTCAACGATCTACATCAAAGGCGAGCAATTCAGTTTCAGAATACATATCTCAAAACTCAAGAATTCCTTTTTTGTTTGTAAGTGTAGTTATCTTTCAGATGTGAATGAATTAAAGACATGATCTGTTATGAATTGTAAAATAGAATTGTATAAAGTTGTATGTGATGCTGATTCATATTTATTCATGTCTATTCTATCATATATGCCTATGAACTATTGTGGTCCATCGAACCTATCATGTTATGTGGAAATTGGTGAATAATCCTATGATGTTGTATAGGAATTTGGGAATGAAATTAGGTAAGTTTGGTGATATTATGATATATACAAGTTTTAGGCTAAGTCATGTCGTTTATGCCTAATTGTTTAGATCCATTATGCATACATGTTTAGATCTACAACTTGTATGTTAGATCCATATGCCATTGTGTTAGATCTACAACCTTGTATGATTAGATCTACTACCTTATTAGATCTACAACTTTATATGTTAGATCTATATGCCTTTATGTTTGTTCTATGTTAGCATGATTCAACCACTATGCAAGTTCACCACTACATGCCAAGTTAATTTGTATAGTTTTATGTAAATTCATATGCTTGTAGTTCATGTTGCATAGATCTAATTTGCAAGTTCACCACAACATGCCAAGTTTAATTTGTATAGTTTTATGTAGATCCATATGCTTATGGTTCATGTTGCATAGATCAAATTTGCAAGTTCATAGTTAAAAGTATATTGTTTTATGCCAAATTCATGTGACATATGTGTAGTTAGATCCATACTTTTGTATGATGTTGGAACGTTGCAAAGTTCCTCTTTTCCCCTTTTGTTTTGCAAGTTAGGCTAAAATATCGAGCCTAACATACTATGTAATTTTTCGAACGTACAACGGGGGTAACATTGGGGAAAACTTGAAATTACATGTAATTGGCATGTTTGGCATAATCAAGATAAACGGCATGAAAATGGTATAATTTTTATATCTAAAATTATAAACTTGATTTAGAGGGAAAGTGGGTCATGATAATAAATTGTTGCCAAATTTACATATAAGCATAAAAGGATAAATATGTAAATCTAGAAAAGACGAATATGCCTAACCCGAGGTTAGACTGAGTTGTGGTGTAAAACTGCCCGGAACAAACCGGCACATCCAGTGACCACAACAATAACTGTCTAATGTGGGTGGTTAGTGCATTGAGCCCAAAAAGGACCCGAGGTTAGACTGAGTTGTGGTGTAAAACTGCCCGGAACTGACCGGCCCATCTAGTGACCACAACAATACCTGTCTAATGTGAGTGGTTGGTGCTTTAATAAAGCTAAGTCATGATTAGTAGGGTTAAGTCAATTAAGGAAACACTTAACTAATTCAACATGTTAACTAAACTGATGGGTGGGGTTAGGTAAACCTGGACACTTAACTAATTTAACATGTTGGCTAGGAAACCCTAGTAACGGGGAACCATTTCAGCAGTAACCCACATAGATGTATCATGGTACCCTGAACTAGGCAGAGTGGGGCACGATTACTGGGCTAATTATAAGCGGTCAAAACGTCGGCGGGTGGTGCGTCAGTGTAGGTTCCGACGGAGTACGGGCATGCACGTACTCCGGAGTGGAAAAAGCAGGCACTGGGCATCAGTAGTCATACACTGTGCATCTTGAATCGTGTCAGGTTGCCACCATAGGATTTGATATACCCCGTGGTGGGACCAGCACAGGTATCTACAATCAAGCAGGGGCCGAATGACACATGTAATTAATGTATGCGAGTGGGAGCCGATCGATAAAAAGGGATCACTTCACCATGTATATGGGGTGCCAGTTGGGACAAATAGGTGTAGAGAATTAAAATGGGTGCGATAGTATATTTGGTTTAAACTTCCTTATCTTGGTTTTATGTTAGTTAGTTATTCTGGTATGGTCCTATTTTCAGTTTATTCCTATCATGACCCTTTTCCTTATTCTCACACTGAAGAATCACTAGACTTACTCAGACTTATGTCTGACCCATTTCTCTTTCGCTCTCTGTCTTCCGTTCCCCCCCCGGTACATAGGGAGGGAATAGCTCATCTTAACTTGGACCGTTCATCTTTCCAAGCTTGAAGACTTTGTGACGTATAGCTTGGAATCTCTTGCTTTTGGCTATGGCTTTGGATACACTGCTACCTGGGGATTTATGCAGTTTTATATTGTTTTATGCTTCTTTATATAATAATCAAGACAAAAATTATGATGTAATGATTTGGAAGTTGGTTTGAAGCAGTTTGCTGAAATGTTTTGTTATGAACCATGTTTGAAATAAAGTTTGTTTTTTTCCGCTGCTTATATATATATATATATATATGTCTTGTAAATTATCTGTGTCTTTTACTTATAATGCTCCACCAAAGTTAAGGCATTCCCTTTGTGAGTGACCTTAACGGAGGTGGGGTGTTTCACTTGGTATCAGAGCAAAGGTTTACCAGATTAGATAAAAAATTTGAAAAACTATTTCCAAAAAGAAGTATAAAGAAGCAATTTTCAAGAAAAAGTGTTTTGTTTTAAAAAGGCTTAATCCCCCAAAGCCATATGCACTATCTTTCTATCCTTTATTTTGAATCTTTCCTTTTTCGTTTCAGCATGTCTGGGAATCTTAACCTTCCAGAGGGTGTACTGATACCTAGCTGGCTTAGGAGGTACCTAGAGGCTAGGGCCAACGACGCATGCCCAACATACATTCCTCCTCCCCCAGCAGCTGCAGTTCCTCCTCCTCCGCGTGCGAATGCTTTCTTAAAAATATGTAAGGATTTTCGAGCCATGGGTGGAAAGAACTTCAATGGAAATGAATCTTTCGTGGAAGCACGAAACTGGCTCAAGGAAACTGAGGTTTTTTTCGATATCTTCGAAGTGGATGATAGGCAGAAGATACAGTTGGCAGTATGGTTGCACAAAGATGAAGCTTCCTATTGGTGGGAAGTCACTAGCGCTAAAAGACCAGTTGAAAC
Source organism: Allium sativum (assembly GCA_030737875.1). NCBI lineage: Eukaryota > Viridiplantae > Streptophyta > Magnoliopsida > Asparagales > Amaryllidaceae > Allium > Allium sativum. The sequence goes on from CM060923.1 coordinate 246,020,631, forward strand.
TTGGATGGATTTTACAATGAGATTAGATATGAAATTCCTCTTACAAGCTAAAAGAAGCCTTCAAATGGAGAAATTCTTAGCTCTCGAACAGGGAAGTATGATGGTCAAGGAATACGTCAACCAATTCAACCAGCTAGCTAGGTTCGGATTGGAGTTAGTAAACACTCCTCATAAGAAGGCTCTTCGTTTTGTTAAAGGATTGAATGAGCCACTGCACATTGTAGCTATGTCCCATATACCTATGGGTGCAACTTACGAGAGGTTGGTGGACATGGCACTGCTACAAGAAGAAGATAAGGCTAGCAAGAAAGAGAAAGCATCTCAAGATAAGAAAGGGGAAGGATCGCAGAGCAAGAAGTCAAACTCCAAGAAAGGCGGGAAGAACAACAAACCCCGTGACAAAAGGAAGTGTAATTTTTGTGGCATTCCTGGACATCTGGTCAAAGACTGCAGGAAGAAGAAGAGGAAGATGGGTGGCTGTTTCCACTGTGGTGAGACAGGACACATGACTAGGGACTGCCAAAGAAAGCAAGGGCAAGGGTAGAGAGCTAGACCTTCTTATGGAGGACAAATTCACGCTCTCACAGCACCTCCGCAAGAACGAGGTGGAAATATTTCTGTCGAAAGTTTAGTCTATCTTTTTGATCATCCTGTTCGTACACTATTTGATTCTGGCACATCACACTCATTTGTATATGCTGCTTTAGTTGAATCTCTGCACCTAGACACTAGTTTAGTAGAGGATCCCTTGGTTGTTTCAAATCCAATTGGGGGCTCAACTTATTTGTCAATGATTTGTTTGGATTTGGAAATTTCTATACTAAGTGTGGGATTTAGAAGCAATGCCTATGTTTTGGGCTTCATGGGCTATGGGTTGATTCTAGGCATGGATTGGCTATCCAGTAATGGTGCCATCCTCGACTGTGAAAAGAGAGTGGTTAGACTCATGACTCGCCTTGGTAACACTCTCGAAATTTCTTATAATCCCATGAACTCTGTTATGCTTGGCTATCTAGAATCTCTCGATGCGTCTATTGAGAATTTGCAGTCTGTTAGAGTAGTCCGTGAATACTCGGATGTCTTTAAGGAGGTAAAGGGGTTACCTGCAAAGCGGGAGATAGACTTCCGCATATACCTCGTCGACAACACAAAACCCGTTGCTTTATCCATTAGACACATGGCTCCAAGGGATAGGAAAGAACTCAGCAAGCAAGTTAAAGAGTTGCTTGAAAAAGGGTTTATAAGGCGGAGTATTTCTGAATGGGGTGCTCCAGTAGTGTTCGCAACTAAAGCGGACGGTTCACTTCGCCTATGCGTTGATTATAGGGAGCTAAACAAGCAGACCAAGAAAAATAGGCACCTACTTCCAAGAATAGACGACTTGTTCGATCAGCTTGTAGGTGCATCAGTTTTCTCCTAACTAGATTTGGCTATCAGGTTTCATCAGCTAAGAGTGGCTGAAGACAACATTGATAAGACCGCGTTTAGAACTCCGGATGGATTCTTCGAGTGGCTTGTCATGCCTTTCGGCTTGACAAACGCACCCGCTTATTTTGTCGATTTGATGAGCAAGGTGTTTAGGGAGTTCCTCAATAAGTTTGTAGTGGTCTTCGTTGACGACATTTTGATTTTCTCGAAGAGTGAGGAAGAGCATGCTCAGCATCTAAAAGAAGTCATGGATACTCTTCGTGCACATCAGTTGAAAGCCAAATTCTCCAAATGCCATTTTTGGAGAGAAGAAGTGAGATTTCTCGGACATGTGGTATCCAAGGAAGGGCTGGCTGTGGACCCCGCAAAAGTAGTTGCGGTACAAGATTAGAAGGTTCCACAAAATGCTACCGAAGTCCGAAGCTTCCTCGGGCTAGCAGGCTTTTACCGAAAGTTCATCAAAGACTTTCCAAAAATCTCAGCCTCGCTTACAAAGTTGACAAAGAAGAACCTAGCTTTCAATTGGAATTTGGATTGCGATATTACTTTCCAACAATTAAAAAGGGCTCTAACAACAGCCCCAGTTCTAACATTGCCGGATGGGAGCAAGATGTTTACGGTATACACAGACGCCTATGGTACGGGACTAGGTGCAGTCCTGATGCAGGAAGGGAATGTAGCACCTTATGGAGGCAGACAGTTGAAAGTACATGAGAAAAACTACCCAACCCACGATCTAGAGTTGGCTGCCATCGTCTTTGCACTTAAGTCTTGGCACCATTATCTCCTAGGTGAGAATTTTGAATTATATATTGACCATAAATCGTTGAAGTACCTTTTCTCGTAGAAAGATCTAAACTTGAGGCAACATAGGTGGATGGAATTCTTGGCATCCTACGATTTCGAGATTTCTTATACCCCTGGCAAGGGCAATGTAGTAGCAGACGCCTTGAGTAGAAAGAAGCTGAACTTAAGCCCTTTCTTTGTAGAAAGGCAAAGCTTGGAGTACATAGCCAACTTTGATTTTAGACCCTCCATCGATCATGTGACTGGTTTGTTAGCATCACTTGAGGTGCAGCCTACTCTTTGGACTCGATAGGAGCCGCGCAACGTGAAGACCCTCAGCTAGTTGATGTGATGGACAAGCTAATTAGGGGTGAGACTTCTAGTCACCTCAATAGATACTCCATCAATGATAAGGGCTGGTTGAGGCGGGATGGAAGGCTATGCATCCCACAAGTAATGGATTTGGTGAAGAAGGTTCTCTAGGAGGCACACCATTCCAAGTTGACCATACACCCAGGCGGAGACAAGATGTTTAAGGATGTCAAAAGAGTTTTCTTTTGGAATGACAGGAAGAGGGATGTAGCTGAATTCGTTTCTAAGTGCATGATATGCCAACAAGTCAAGGTGGAGCAAAGGAAGTCTGGTGGTTTGCTTCATCCTCTAGAGGTCCCAAGTGGAATTGGGATAGCATCTCGATGGACTTTATTGATGGGCTGCCTAGGTCAAGAAGAGGCAATACCAGTATTTTGGTAATAGTGGACAGGCTCACAAAAAGCGCTCACTTCATACCCGTAAAGAGTAGAAGGACTGCCTCATCCCTAACATCCATATATCTTAAAGAGATAGTTCGACTCCATGAGATACCCTCCAGCATAGTGAGTGACCAAGATCCTATCTTTACGAGCGAGTTTTGGAGGAGTTTGCAAGAAGCTATAGGCACACAGTTATGCTTAAGCACGGCCTATCACCCCCAAACCGATGGTCAAACGGAAAGAGTGAACAGAGTATTAGAAGACCTCTTGAGACTATGCATTCTTAACTTTGGCAGTACATGGGAGGATCATCTTCCTTTGGTGGAGTTTGCCTGCAACAATAGCTACCAAGCCACCATAGGCATGGCCCCCTTCGAAGCTTTATATGGAAGACCATGTCGATCACCAACTTGTTGGTGGGAGTGTACTGACAAGCTCATACTTGGACCATATATGATTAGAGAGACTTCAGAGAAAGTGGACCATATACGAAGAAGAATGAAGACTGCCCAAGATAGACAGAAGTCCTACGCAGATAAAAGAAGGACCGACCTTGAGATTGAGGTTGGGGATAGGGTTTTCCTTAAAGTATCTCCTTTGAGGAAAGTCGTTTGCTTCGGATCCGCGGGAAAGTTGGCACCAAGATTTGTAGGGTCGTTTCCTATCATCGAGAAGATTGAAAAAATGGCTTAAGGAGTAGAGCTACCGAAAGATTGGCTGGAGTCCATAATGTCTTTCATGTTTCTCACCTACGGAAGTGCTTACATGAGTCTGCGGAAGTGGTGGAACCAAGTATATTAGAGGATGTAGAAGTAGAACGAGAGGCGACTGTGAGGAGAGTTCCAACTCGTATCTTGGGGACAGAAATCAAAAAGCTACGCAACCGTGAAGTCAAGCTCGTTAAAGTTCAGTAGAGAGACGCCGAGGAAGACGCGACTTGGGAAACTGAGGATAGAATACGCGTAGCCTACCCTTTTCTTTTTGAGGGTACATCTTTGATCTCTCTCTTTCCTTAAGTTTATACTTGTACCTATCTTTTAAGTATATCTCCTCGGTCCTATCCTTTATCCTTAGGTAGAAACTAATGGATGTAAACATGTACTTGAAACATGTTATGATTGATGGTTGCAAGTGGTTGCTAGTGGTTGCTCGTGGATGCATATACACACACTTTAGATATTAGATCGGCTCAGTCACTTTCATATTGCATATGCATATATGTATTTGTATATGATTGAAACTTGATGTGTTATCATATGGATGTTGCTTTTGTATGAATGATTGTGCACTCATGTAGAAGTTATAAAGTACGACTAGGAATAATTGCATACATAATGGACTCATGGCACCGACATGAATTGCATTAAGGAGGTCGACTGAATCAGTAGACCGCCTGATTTTGCATTAGGTAAGGACATGTACACATACTATGCATATGATCATGAAGCATTAGAAGTCTTTTAAGGATAATGGATGCCTGTGTTTGATGGTTGAGTAGATGGACGATTGGATGGTAAGATATACGTTCTTCTCGACTTGAAGATTTCGGGGACGAAATCCTTAAAGGAGGGGAGAATGTAACACCCCGTATTTTCTGTAAAAACTAAGGTCACGAATTAAATAATATTTAATTTTAAATTGATAATTAAGGGAAACGAGTTACGCCATTGCGTTCGTCTCGGAAATCTGCTTGGGATAGAGTCTGAGTTTGCATGAATTGGACTCCGTATGAAGGAGTTATGGTCTTCAGAAGTTTCAGTAGTTTTAATAAACAGTTCAGAAATTCAAAATTCAAAATCAGAAGAAGAAGCGGGCTGCGACGGCGAGAAATTTCCCGCCCAGGGATCAGGTCGACCTGGGGGTCGACCCTAGTGTCGACCTCCCCTATACAGGTCGACCTTAGTGTTGACCTAGGGGTCAACCTACCCCCCCCCCCACTCGGGCAGATCTGAAAACTAATGTGTTCTGACTCCCTGCTGAGTCATTAGGGCTGATTTGGCTGTTCTATCTTGTCTGGATGGTCTTGATCGCTTCTGGGTTGATCTGACGGCTCTAAATTAATCAAACCTCTATAAAAGCAACCTAACTCTCAAGCCTAAATCACAAAATATTCATACCAAGAGTTTTCATGCTGTCAATGGCCAACCTAGAGTAGCCGTCATCTCTTTCAACTCAAAGACAAGATAAAAGCTACATCAAAATCAAATCTAATCTAAGCTAATTCAACTAATTCAATGATCTACATCAAAGGCGAGCAATTCAGTTTTAGAATAAAGATCCCAGAACTCAAGAATTCCTTTTTGTTTGTAAGTGTAGTTATCTTTTAGATGTGAATGAATTAAAGACATGATCTGTAATGAATTGTAAAATAGAATTGTATCAAGTTGTATGTGATGTTGATTCATATTTATTCATGTATATTCTATCATATATGCCTATGAACTATTGTGGTCTATCGAACCTATCATGTTATGTGGAAATTGGTGAATAAACATATGATGTTGTATAGGAATTTAGGAATGAAATTAGGTAAGTTTGGTGATACTATGATACATACAAGTTTTAGGCTAAGTCATGTCGTTTATGCCTAATTGTTTAGATCCATTATGCATACATGTTTAGATCTACAACTTATATGTTAGATCCATATGCCATTGTGTTAGATCTACAACCTTGTATGATTAGATCTACAACTTTATATGTTACATCTATATGCCTTTATGTTAGATCTATGTTAGCATGATTCAACCCCTATGCAAGTTCACCACTACATGCCAAGTTTAATTTGTAAAGTTTTATGTAAATTCATATGCTTGTAGTTCATGATGCATAGATCTAATTTGCAAGTTCACCACTACATGCCAAGTTTAATTTGTATAGTTTTATGTAGATCCATATGCTTGTGGTTCATGTTGAATAGATCAAATTTGCAAGTTCATAGTTAAAAGTATATTGTTTTATGCCAAATTCATGTGACATATGTGTAGTTAGATCCATACTTTTGTATGATGCTGGAATGTTGCAAAGTTCCTCTTTTCCCCTTTTGTTTTGTAAGTTAGGCTAAAATATCGAGCCTAACATCCTATGTAATTTTGCGAACGTACAACGAGGGTAACGTTGGGGAAAACCTGAAATTACATGTAATTGGCATGTTTGGCATAATCAAGAAAAATGGCATGAAAATGGTATAATTTTTATACCTAAAATTATAAACGATATTTAGAGGGAAAGTGGGCCATGATAATAAATTGTTGCCAAATTTACATATAAGCATAAAAGGATAAATATGTAAATCCAGAAAAAACGAATATGCCTAACCCGAGGTTAGACTGAGTTGTGGTGTAAAACTGCCCGGAACCGACCGACACATCCAGTGACCACAACAATACATGTCTAATGTGGGTGGTTAGTGCATTGAGCCCAAAAAGGACCCGAGGTTAGACTGAGTTGTGGTGTAAAACTGCCCGGAACCGACCGGCACATCCAGTGACTACAATAATACTTGTCTAATGTGAGTGGTTGGTGCTTTAATAAAGCTAAGTCAAGATTGGTAGGGTTAAGTTAATTAAGGAAACACTTACCAATTCAACATGTTAACTAAACTGATGGGTGGGGTTAGGTAAACTTGCACACTTAACCAATTTAACTTGTTGGTTAGGAAACCCTAGTAACGGGGACCCATTTCAGCAGTAACCCACATAGATGTATCATGGTACCCTGAACTAGGCAGGGCGGGGCACGATTACTGGGCTTATTATAAGCGGTCAAAACATCGTCGAGTGGTGTGTCAGTGTAGGTTCCGACGGAGTACGGGCGTGTACATACTCCGGAGTGGAAAAAGCAGGCACTGGGCATCAGTAGTCATACACTGGGCATCTTGAATCGTGTCGGGTTGCTACCATAGGATTTGATACACCCCGTGGTGGGACCAGCACAGGTATCTACAATCAAGCGGGGGCCGAATGACATAGGTGATAAATGTATGTGAGTAGGAGCCGATCGATAAAAAGGCATCACTTCACCATGTATATGGGGTGCCAGTTGGGACAAGTATAAATAGGTGCAGAGAAGTAACAGGTAGCAGGATTTATTTTGGCTTAGCGCTATAGCTTGGAGTGCACTTTTGGCTGATGGCGAAGACTAGCTTTTATCTGTATTTTAGACTATGGACGTACCGCCTATATTATCTTACGTATATGTCCTGCTGATCGTGATGTAGACTGATTATCTCTATTATGTTCTATCTGATGTATTACGTACTTTTGATCTCGATGTAGACTGATCATTTCTTTTATGCACTAAGTTGTATCCTATAACTGTGCCACTATGATATTTATTACATTTTATGATTCCGCTGTCATATTGATGTAAATTATTGTATTTCATGTTTATGCTATTATTTGCAATCTGCTAATGTTGATTAATGTGTTATATTCCAAAGATTATCCATACTTCCGCGGCCCAGGGGTTTGGGGTTTTCACACTAGTCGCCCCAGGGATAATTCTGGTTATGTGGCTGCGTCATCAGTGTTTATGTTAGAGTTTCGAAAGTAGGATATCTATATATTTTCAATTGACTGGCGTTAGAACCAAAACTTAAATAAGGTTTATTGTTGTGATTTGGCATTAAAAATATGATCTTTGTGTATATATATAAAAGTTATGCATTTGAAATTTAGTTAACAAAATTATTGTTGGTTGTGTTGTGTGATTATTAGTTTAACTAATAATAAAAATATTGGATTGATAAAACCAATAAAAGAATGAATGACAAATTTAGCCAAATCGAGTCAAATATTAAACTGAATTGAAAATTGATTGAAATTGCGTATATGTACATGTATATATAATGAACAGGTCATAGCATAGAAGCTAAGAATAGGAATAAAATTGTATGCCCGACAAATAGGTACATGTTTATTGTATTTCCTGGGTTTTGATGATTTTATTAGCCGATTGGCAAGCCGCTCGGGTTTTTCTTTTTCTTTTTGGATGATAAGGGCCCTGTGAGGCAAGTTGCGGTTTTACCGATCAACTCGTACAAAGTAGGTTATGGCGAAATTTTCAAAAATTTAGGGTGTTAGCCAAGTTTTTGAGAAATTAAAAAATTCTTAGAAATAGAAAAGTTGAAGAATGAAAGCCAGAATGAAAGTTGAGTCGGTTAGTTAAACAACTTTCAGCTCCGTTCCTTTTCGAGGACGAAAAGATTTTAAGTGGGGGAGATTGTAACAACCCGGATTTTAAGAATCAATTTAATTTTTTTTATTTTAGCTATTTATACGGATTTTGGATAATTAAAATGATTTATTTCAAATAATAACAACTAAAAATTTATTTAAAACGAAGTTAGAATGTATAAATTTATTTTAATTATAAATCAGGCCTGAAAAGGCGTGGCAGTTTGAAAATTCGATTTTTAAATTTAATTGAACATATAGAATTCAATAGAAATCGGATTTCAGTAAAATAAGAAATGTTGGAATCTATTTAGCTATATCTTTCTAACGAAGTTGAAAAATTAAGATTTCATAATATAAATTAAAAGTTATGGCCAATTTAAATTTTAAAATATTCGCTATGGAATTTATATAAATTTTCAATATATATATAAAGCCCTTAAAATTGCCATTTTGCGAACAACCTCCGTTTTTGACGAAACCACTTTTGTTGGATCCGGAATGTCAAATTATTGCTAGATTTCAATTTTCAGAATTTTTGGAATTAATATGTGAGCGCAGTAAATTTAAAAGTGTTTTGTCAATTTAGTTTAAATATAATCGACCAAAAAAAGACCATTTTTCAAACAGTCTCCAAATTAGATGAAATTAGTTTTGTTAGAACTGTATCATCAAAAGATAGCTCGATTTATTTTTCTGTAAGTTTTGGAGTCAGTATGTGGTCCCGGTAAATTAAAATGTACGTTTAAATCAATTTTGGACGTCATATTAATTTGTATTTTAATTTAAAAGAAAATTGATTGAAACAGTCGAATTGACTTATGGGACGTATCCCATTATGTCCGAAATGGGGGTATTTGGCTAGGGACAAAAGTCGTTGGGTTCGATTTGGAGTTCAAATGAAAATGTAACTTTTTGGAATTAAATTAAATATATATATATACATACTTGGTCAACCCTCCTATCTCTCACCATCATTCAAAATTGAAAAGAAAAAAAACCGCTACCGCACCCCCACCACCAGCCGCCGCCGTCGATCCACCCCCGTCCTCCTCCGGTGGCACCTCCTCCTCGTCTTCCTCTCCTCTCCTTCCTCCTCTTTCTCTTTTCCATTCTTTGCAAACCCCAAGCCCCAAATTGAAACCCCTATCCATCGTGGGCCCCACCTCACCGCCAGTCACCTACCCGCTGCCTGTCAGGCTGCGCACCACCTCAGGCCACCACCAGTCTGGCCGTGGGCCCCCATGCCCAAAATCCCCTTTTTACAAAAAATCCCGTATTTGCAAAAACACCCCTGACCATGTTTAGCCAATGACTCCCAAACCGTGCACTTCTGGCCAAAACTCCACAGTACCAGAGTCGAAGATCTCGATTTTCTCTTCAATTTGAGTCTATGGAAGTCATATTTTGGATTGCGGAGTTGTTCAAAAAACGCATCCAAAGTCTGTTATCCAAATACTGCCTTTTCACAAATTCTGGCGAACTGAAGCATTTTCGGAAGAAAGGCCACTAGGCGAAAGTTGTCCGGAATGGCGCGCTTAAGCTAAGGAAAAAGATCGTGTGAAGATTGGAGCTCGTTTGCAAATTCTGGAACTAGAACAGCAAATCAGAGTGTAATAACCCGGAAATGCGGGCCAGTTTAAAATTTTTATTTTGGCAATTTTAACGAATTTTGAATATTTAAAATGAATTATTTTAAATAATATCGATGAGAAATTTATTTTGAATAGAATTAGAACGTATATATTATATACGTCGTCGTTAGAATATAAATATTTATTTTAAATTATAAAAGGAATTGAAAATGGCACGGTAGTTCGATAATTCGATTTCAAACTTCAAATGAATATACCGGGTGCAGAATAAACCGGATTTTAGTGAAACCAAAAATAATAGGATCTAATTGATAATATCTTTCCAACGAATCCGAAAAATTAAAATTTCATAGCGGGAATCAAAAGATGTGCCTAGTTGAAAATTCTTAATAGTCGCTATGGAATTCAGGCCCTTAAAAATGGAAATTTTGCAAATGACCTCGGATTTTGACGAAACCACTTTTGTTGGATCCGTGATGTCTAATCGACTGGAAAATGACCATTTTTTCGACGGTCTCAGAATTCGACGAAACTAGTTTTGTTAGGACCGTATCATCAATACTAAGCTAGAAAATATTTTTCTGGAATTTTTCGGGTTCGTATGTGACCCCGGTAAATTGAAATGCGCGTTCAAATTCAATATATAGAGTTATATGTGGATTTTGACGAAAACTGATCGAAACGATCGAATCAACATGCGATACATATCCCATTGTGTTTGGAATGGGGGTAATTAGCTATGGACGACAGGCGGTGGGCCTCGTTTCGAGTTCGAATGAAAAAGTTACTTTTTAAAAATTAAAATAAATTAAATAATATAAAAACCTTTATAAACCCTCTCTCCCCTCACCGTTGATTTCAGTTTTAAAAAGAAAAACAAAACAAAAAGGGCTCGTGCCCTAGTCGAAGACCGCCGCCACTAGCGGGGAGCCACCGCGCGCCTCCTCCCCTCGCGCCAGGCCGCGCCGCCCCCTCTACCGATCGACCGCCTTCCCCCTTCTTCCTCCTCTCTCCACTGATCGAACCCCCCACAAACCCAATCCCGTCGTTGCTGAAGACCACCGAAGCCTCCATTCGCCGCCACAAGCCACAGCTCCTCCGCCACCCACACTAACCCCCACCACTCCGACGTCCAACCTCCCCCTCTCGCCTCCAGCTCCTTCTCCTCCTCCTGAGCAGTCGCGACAGCCAATGCGGGCCCCACCGCCAATGTCAGTCCACCGATGTCTGAACGGAGACGCTGCCACCCACGCCGGCTGACAAACACCACCCTTGATCCAAAAACAGTAAGTTTTGTTTTCTTATTTATTTTATTTACATTTATTTTAATTTATTTCTATTTTAAAATATAATTACTGTATAAAAAAATCAGTTTTGTCTTTGTAATAGGAAAGAATAAAAGGATTTAATTTTCATAAATAAAAAGGTTATATTTTTATTACAGCAAAAGTGTGATTTTTATTTTTATATATGAAGAAGCTTTGATTTTGAAGATAGGAAAGATCGCATTTTTAGACGAGAAAAGGGCGGATTTTTGAGGAGTAAAATAAGTGATTTTTAAATAAGTGGAAGACGATATTTTTAAACAAGAAAGGCGATTATTTTTGTAAAGAAAAGTTGAATTTTTAAAACAAAAAGATTTGATTTTTATAATTCAAAGATTAGGATTTTTATATATTGAATAGCGAAGTAAAAATTCGATTTTTATATATTGAATAGCGAAGTAAAAATTCGATTTTTATATATTGAACAGCGAAGTAAAAATTCGATTTTTATATATTGAATAACGAAGTAAAAATTCGATTTTTACATATGTAGGGAATACGGGCAACAAAAGTGATGAAAGGCGAGCACGATGAAGATGTTCTACATAGGAAGTGTCGTGGAGTTGGGATAGCTATCGGTGAGAATTTCTCACTCTTCAATCTCTTTTTCTAGTTATATAAATATATACTAGGATGCAGACGGTGTTTAGTAGCACCCGACACCATTGTCCTTAGACCATGGACTTGTTTGTTTGGTTGTGTAGTTGGTTAGATTATTTGATTTGAATTTGATTGTTTGGTGAAAAGGAATGGATTGATTGATATGTGTATGGCGTGGGCCATCACTAGACCGGGGATAAGGCTAGGCCTTGTCCCGTTTCTAGTATCGTGCCGTTATGCCGCCGAAATTTTCTAAAATAAGTTAGAAAAATAAAGATATCATTTTATTTAATAAATGAACCGAATAGAATATTCATAGGTTGAATAAAATAATTTGATCGTTGAAAATATAATTTTTAACGTGAACGAGAATAAATAAATATTCATTTACAAACCGGACGGTTTGTTTATGTACACCTATTTGAAGGACATTGATTGGGACGATACATTTTACACATCGCCCGACTGCACAAATAAAATCTGTGTTTGATTGTTCGAAACCCCACACGGGTATTGGAGTAAAATACGGCATACACCAATCCCAATAATTAGTTGTATGTCGATCGATTGATTGACAAGCTGTTATAAGCGTTAGATATCTATATTTGATGCTTATACAGTGTAGTGCACTTTGGATGATGGTTGATTATGTATCGTTGCTATTATATACATGTGCTGAATGGAATCCATATAATTAACTTTATATGGTAATTGATTGGGCCTCATTCCAATTTAGAAGATAAAGAATATTATAAAATAAAGGTTCATGTGTTGACAGTACTCATCCGTTGAGATTAGTCATGTGTTGAACGAAATATTTTAACAATAAAATTTACATCTTTATATTATAAAATAAAGGTTCATGTGTTGACAGTACTCATCCGTTGAGATTAGTCATGTGTTGAACGAAATATTTTAACAATAAAATTTACATCTTTATCATTATAAAATAAAGGTTCATGTGTTGACAGTACTCATCCGTTGAGATTAGTCATGTGTTGAACGAAATATTTTAACAATAAAATTTATATCTTTATTAGGTATAAAATTAGAAACTAACTGGAAAATAGATAAGATGAGTGGTCTCCTGGATATTGATCTGATGTTGGTTTCGGCCTTCGGGGTTAATATTCAGGGAATCGTTCTCTTATTAATTTACGGTTGGAGTCTGATTTGAAATCAAACGATAGATACCATAGTCTTTATAAAATATATTAAATAACAAAAATAGTCACACGTGGACAGTACTCACTTGTTGAGATTAGTCATGTGTTGACAAACATTTGTTAAATAGAATAACGAAGTTATTGAAAAATATAAAGCCGTATTAATTAGAGATGCGCTATTTTGACGCGAACGATATTTATATCGATTATAATCGTTTTTATAATTTGAATTGAATCGAATAGAAAACCAATTTGAATTGAATCAAATAGAAAACCAATTTGAAATGAATTTAATTTGAATAGAATAGAAAACCAATTTGAATTGAATCAAATAGAAAACCAATTTGAATTGAATCGAATAGAAAATGAATTGAATTTGAATAGAATAGAAAATGAATTTGATTTGAATAGAAAACTAATTTGAATTGAATCAAATAGAAAACCAATTTGAATTGAATTGAAATGAATTAAAAAAAAGGAATTTATGAGGGAAAATTCAATTTTGATTTGAATTCGAAAGAAAGGTTGAAATTGTTTTTGAAACGAATTTAAAACTATTTATAAAATTCGTTTTAAATAGAAATCGACGAAATATATATTATATATATAATATAATGGCCTGAATAGAACGCGTCGCGCCGCGGTAGTTCGCGAATTTCGACCATTGACTTCGAACGGACGTTACGGGAGATCCGACCACTGGATTCTCCTAAAACCGGAACCGTTGGGTTCGTATCGAAAAGAGCTTTCTAACGAATATTAGAAATTTGAAATCTAACAGTTGTATTTGGAGATACGTCCAAATCAAATTTGGAAAAGGTCGCTGTAAGTGCAGTTCGATGGCCGTCTACGGAAATCAACTGTACGGGCCTTGATAAAATTATTAAAAATAGTAATAATTTGTGTAAAATCATAAGAAATGATTTGGGAAAAATTGGGATGAAAAACTCATATTTAAAAAGATATAAATAGATTTTTATCGAAATGAACTAGTTTAGAACTAAAACTAAAACCCATTTAATTTTAAATAAATAAATTGGATTTGAAACGGGTTTTAATTAGAATTGATTGGTGGGTTTATCGTGAACAGTGTTTTAAATAACACTTGTTCTTTAACCCGATAATAAATAGAATGTGATTTGGGTTTATCGTGAATTGTGTTTTAAATGACATTAGTTCTTTAACCCAGAAAAAGGAGTTTTAATGAATCTGCAATTAGATTGAAATGTGAATTGATAATCTAAATTATCAAATTTGGAAAATAAGCGAGAATGGAGTACCACCAGTTTTGCTCCAAAGCAATAGTTAAATCTTTAATTAGATTTGAACGTGAAATGGTAATTAATTTTACCGATAACACTGAGGTGTTAGATTTGGAGTATTACCAGTTTTGCTTCATGGGATGAATAGGTTGGGATTGGGAAATAAAATAAATAATTACTTCGTTGTGGTTCGCTAATCCCGACTAGTTTGGAAAACCATAATTTGGTTTGAAATGACATCCAAATGAAGATTAAAGGATAAATTTTAAAGAATTTATCTTGGATAAAATTAATGGGAACTTTTCCCTGAGAATATGAAATTTAGAAACTAGTTGTAGGTTAATTAAGAAGAATGGTTTCCTGGGTATTGATCTGATGTTGGTTTCGGCCTTCGGGGTTAATATTTGGGGAATTGTTCTCTTGCTAATTTACGGTTAGTGACTAATGAAATTGGAGTGAGGCGTATGTTGTGTCTGTGTAACATTTGTTTTTAGTATACGCGAGTTGTTCGGAAAGGCCGGGTTTATATCCATTCTGAATAACCGATTCGACGATAAGTCAAAGATGAAGGTGGTGGTTGAAGACCGGAAGTCTTCACATCGTTTGGGTGATTACTGATGATCTTGATTGGGCTGTACACCCAAGAGGAGAGAATCAATTGGTGGTCGTCCAGACGTACTTGGAGATCGATGGATATGCGTGGAAAGTGCCTCCGGTTTCGTTCAGACCCAGAACGAACTTGTAAATGGATTGTGTGTCTGACATTGGATTTTATTCTGTGTTGATAGATTTCTGTTAAATATATATCTGTTTGGCGGCGGAGAATTTATTCTCTTGCTTAACGCCCTTCTCTTAGACGTACGAGCTTAGAGGTTATATATCGATAAATATCAATCGCATGACATGAATTGCCTGTGTGGCACGCTGAGTTGCATGGATCAAAGCTTCTGTTGAAAAGCAAAGTCTTGTGGTTGATGATCAAAGCACGACCTACGTGGCAGCTTTATGTATAGCGTGGATTCGCGAGCCTCACACCTCGGTATGAGTCAAAAACGAGATGAGGACCCAAGGAGTGCACGACGTTTCTTTCTAGCTATGGGTGGTGTTAGTGACCTACCAGCCCTGACATTTATATACTTTTCACCTTTGTGGTTTGGATGCGAGGCGACTCGATTGTAGGTCCTATAGGGCCGGGAAACGTGTGTTCAGGAATAACTAATCCTCAAACGTAAGAGAGGACCGGCCTTGGAGGATCCCAGGGGTTACCCAGAGTGTGTAGTCCCGAGGCATTTGCTAGAGTGTCTCGAAGCGGAGAGGAGCTTGCCCCTTGCCTCGACTCATGACGGAAATCCAATTTCCAATACGAGATATTTCGGCTTTATTTGTAGAGCCTAGTATGGCGACATAGTAGCATGGGATGCTATGCCGTCTATGATTGAAATTGTTTTGACACTATACACTTACAATAGTATCAAATGATTTGTTTTAAACGTACCAAGCATGTTTGGCTATTATAAGGGAAAACCCTATCCTCCGGCTTGCGTTGCATTGTGTGATGGGACCTGGGTCTTATAATAGCTTCATTTTTCGAAAAAAAAAACATTGAGTTGTTTATTCTATGCACTGGTATTCTTGGGAGGAAACCCGTTCCGTGTTATACGGCGTGGTCCCTTGAATTACTCTCTTTTAAAGTAAAGTTTTAAATAACTGTTTTAGTTCTCACACCAGTCACATGACTGACCTGGAGTTTGTTGCTTTAACCTAAACTCTGGGTACCCTTATTTTCGACACGGGCAGCTAGTAGTTTTGGTTTTGCAGATTTATATTCACAGGATCCTGATTTACAGCTGGAACGATGCTCGGAAAGCTCTGTATCCATGTATTACTTTCAGTAGTGTTTTGTATTATTTTTCAGCTGCAGTATTATATTTAAATCTCTGATATTTATCGAATGTAATTTATTCATTTATACTCTGTATATTCTTGTATTCTGATGGAATTGTTGTAATAAGCAATGAAATGTTCTTCAGTCTGCGTTCTGATTTGTCTTGTCCTCACAGTAATTCGTTCTTTCTCACCTCTTCGGAGACCGGGGAAGTTCGGGTCGCTTCATTTGGTATCAGAGCTTTGGTTTACAGAGCTCGAGAACAAGACACATTAGAACCATACGAAAGAATTCATCAGATATTGGATTTGTAATATCCAATTAGAATGACTCGTTAGAGATAGGATCAGTAGTATCCTAGAACGGGTGTGAAGAGTATATTTTTCAAATGGAAACAATTTTGTTTTAAAATTTAAATCGTTTTGTACGTATTTGAATATTTATTTATATTGAATTTGGGCAACCGAGTATATAAAGATTTTGCATATACGCGTCATGAACGTATATTCGAAGTTTTAATATACTGGATAGATATAGAATCACATTTTAGTTGCCTGGAGATGGTACTGATGATAGCACGTGCATCGCCAGTATTTATGTTCGTGTTTCGAAGGTATGATATCTATATATTTCCATCAGGCTGGTGTGAGAACCAAAACTTATATAGTTAGATATATTGCTGTGAATTGGCATCAAAAATGAGATTTTTTGGATATATATCAAAATTATGAGTTTGAAACTCTAATTCACTAATTGATTGATGTTTGTGTTGTTTGTTTATTTATTTGATAATTTTTAACCATTATGCCTAATAGAATCAAATATTGAACTGTATTGAAAATTGGTCGCATTTGCTTGCATATACATGTACTTACATTGAACAGGTCATAGCAAGGAGGCTAGAGCAGAGAATAAAATTTGTTTGCCCGACAAATAGGTACATGTTTACTATAATTTACTGTTTTGTTTGGGTGATGATGATTTTATGAGCCTATTGGCTAGCCGCTTGGCTTTTTCTTTTTCTTTTTGAGATCAGAAGGCTTGTATGGCAATTTCGGGATTTTCCCGGTGCAGGGGAGGTTATGGCGAATTTTTTCAAAAATTTAGGGTGTTAGCCAAATTTTTGAAAAATTTGAAAAGTTCTTAGAAACTGAAAAGTTGAAAAACTTAAGCCGTAGCGAAAATAATGAAAGTTGAGTTGATTAGTTAAACAACTTTCGGCTTCGTTCCTTTTCAGGGACGAAATTTTTTAAGTAGGGGAGATTGTAATAACCCGGAAATGCGGGCCAGTTTAAAATTTTTATTTTGGTAATTTTAACGAATTTTGAATATTTAAAATGAATTAATTTAAATAATATCGACGACAAATTTATTTTGAATAGAACTAGAACGTATATATTATATACGTCGTCGTTAGAATATAAATATTTATTTTAAATTATAAAAGGAACTGAAAATGGCGCGGTAGTTCGATAATTCGATTTCAAACTTCAAATGAATATACCGGGTGCAGAATAAACCGGATTTTAGTGAAATAAAAAATAATAGGATCTAATTGATAATATCTTTCCAACGAATCCGAAAAATCAAAATTTCATAGTGGGAATCAAAAGATGTGCCTAGTTGAAAATTCTGAATAGTCGCTATGGAATTCAGGCCCTTAAAAATGGAAATTTTGGAAACAACCTTGGATTTCGACGAAACCACATTTGTTGGATCCGTGATGTCTAATTATTGAGAGATTCCAAATTTCATAATTTTTCGAATCAATATGTGAGCATGGCGCAGTTAAACGCGTTTGACCAATTTCAGTTGATTTTAATCGACTGAAAAATGACCATTTTTCCAACGGTCTCAGAATTCGACGAAACTAGTTTTGTTAGGACCGTATCGTCAATACTAAGCTAGAAAATATTTTTCTGGAATTTTTCGGGTTTGTATGTGACCTCGGTAAATTGAAATGCGCGTTCAAATTCAATATATAGAGTTATATGTGGATTTTGACGAAAACTGATCGAAACGATCGAATCAGCATGCGATACATATCCCATTGTGTTCGGAATGGAGGTAATTAGCTATGGACGACAAGCGGTGGGCCTCGTTTCGAGTTCGAATGAAAAAGTTACTTTTTAAAAATTAAAATAAATTAAATAATATAAAAACCTTTATAAACCCTCTCTCCCCTCACCGTTGATTTCAGTTTTAAAAAGAAAGAAAAAACATAAAGGGCTCGTGCCCTAGTCGAAGACCGCCGCCACTAGCGGGGAGCCACCGCGCGCCTCCTCCCCTCGCGCCAAGCCGCGCCGCCCCTCTACCAATCGACCGCCTTCCCCCTTCTTCCTCCTCTCTCCACTGATCGAACCCCCCACAAACCCAATCCCGTCGTTACTGAAGACCACCGAAGCCTCCATTCGCCGCCACAAGCCACAGCTCCTCCGCCACCTACACTAACCCCCACCACTCCAACGTCCAACCTCCCCCTCTCGCCTCCAGCTCCCTCTCCTCCTCCTGAGCAGCCGCGATAGCAAATGCGGGCCCCACCGCCAATGACAGTCCACCGATGTCTAAACGGAGCCGCTGCCACCCACGCCGGCCGACAAACACCACCCCTGACCCGAAAAACAGTAAGTTTTGTTTTCTAATTTATTTTATTTACATTTATTTTATTTTATTTCTGTTTTAAAATATAATTACTGTATAAAAAAAATCAGTTTTGTCTTTGTAATAGGAAAGAATAAAAGGATTCACTTTTCATAAATAAAAAGGTTATATTTTTATTATAGCAAAAGTATGATTTTTATTTTTATACATGAAGAAGCTTTGATTTTGAAGATAGGAAAGATCGCATTTTTAGACGAGAAAAGGGCGGATTTTTTAGGAGTAAAGTGATTTTTAAATAAGTGGAAGACGATATTTTTAAACAAGAAAGGCGATTATTTTTGTAAAGAAAAGTTGAATTTTTAAAACAAAAAGATTCGATTTTTATAATTCAAAGATTAGGATTTTTATATATTGAATAGCGAAGTAAAAATTCGATTTTTATATATTGAACAGCGAAGTAAAAAATTCGATTTTTATATATTGAATAGCGAAGTAAAAATTCGATTTTTAAATATTGAATAGCGAAGTAAAAATTTGATTTTTATATATTGAATAACGAAGTAAAAATTCGATTTTTACATATGTAGTGAATACGGGCAACAAAAGTGATGAAAGGCGAGCACGGTGAAGATGTTCTACATAGGAAGTGTCGTGGAGTTGGGATAGCTATCGGTGAGAATTTCTCACTCTTCAATCTCTTTTTCTAGTTATATAAATATATACTAGGATGCAGACGGTGTTTAATAGCACCCGACACCATTGTCCACAGACCATGGACTTGTTTGTTTGGTTGTGTAGTTGGTTAGATTATTTGATTTGAATTTGATTGTTTGGTGAAAAGGAATGGATTGATTGATATGTGTATGGCGTGGGCCATCACTAGACCGGGGATAAGGCTAGGCCTTGTCCCATTTCTAGTATCGTGCCGTTATGCTGCTGAAATTTTCTAAAATAAGTTAGAAAAATAAAGATATAATTTTATTTAATAAATGAACCGAATTGAATATTCATAGGTTGAATAAAATAATTTGATCGTTGAAAATATAATTTTTAACGTGAACGAGAATAAATAAATATTCATTTACAAACCGGACGGTTTGTTTATGTACACCTATTTGAAGGACATTGATTGGGACGATACATTTTACACATCGCCCAACTGCACAAATAAAATCTGTGTTTGATTGTTTGAAACCCAACACGGGTATTGGGATAAAATACGGCATACACCAATCCCAATAATTAGTTGTATGTCGATCGATTGATTGACAGGCTGTTATAAGCGTTAGATATCTATATTTGATGCTTATACAGTGTAGTGCACTTTGGATGATGGTTGATTATGTATCGTTGCTATTATATACATGTGCTGAATGGAATCCATATAATTAACTTTATATGGTAATTGATTGGGCCTCATTCCAATTTAGAAGATAAAGAATATTATAAAATAAAGGTTCATGTGTTGACAGTACTCATCCGTTGAGATTAGTCATGTAACACCACGAAAATTCTATAACTGTGAAATTCATGAATTAAAGTATAATCAAATTCAAATCAAAGAACTAAGGGAAACGGGATACGCCATTGCGTTCGTCTCGGAAAAATACGCGAAATAGAGTCCGAGTTTTCGAAAAACGGAGTCCGTATGAAGAAGATATGGCCTTCGGAAGTTTTGAATTAAATTTAAAATTCAAACAGAATAAAATAATAATTTGAAATGGGGCCCAACGGGCCAGGCGGATAAAACACCCGCCTAGCCACCCAGGTCGACTGGGCTGTCGACCTGGGCTACCCGTGTCGACAGGGCTGTCGACAGCCCTGTCGACAGGGGTGTCGACCTGGTCGAGCCCAGTCAACCTGGCTGGCCAGGTCTGTGTTTGGTCGAATTTCAGTGGTCTGCTTTGTCATTAGGGCTAGGTGGCGGGTTTTTATTGGTCTCTCTTCCTAATGAATGGCTATGATCTAACCTAGCAACATCAATGGTCCTAATCAATTCCTAACCTCTATATAAACAACCCTAGACTAAACCCTAATCTATTCATTCAAAATAAGATTATAGCCGCCATGTTGCTGAGGAACGACAAAGAGTAGCCGCCAACTAAAGAGAGGATTAGGGAGGAAGTTCTAAGGCCTAAAGCAATTCAAGCAACCTAAAGCTAATCAATTCAACAAAGGAATTTGCGTCTTCAATCCCTAAACTAGAGAATTCATCAAACCATTGTAAGTAGAGTATTACTTTGGTATTAATAAACAACTGTGTTGATGTGTATGCTTGAATTGTGGCAATGGAAGTAATTCATATTTGTGCAAAATTATGTTATTCATTATAAAGAACTACATGCGGTAGTTCTATGCAAATAAACGTTTGGAATATTGCGCAAATTGTGTAATCTATATTGAAGCTACATGTATGTAGTTAATTGAAATTCATGCAAATTTGAGGCTTTGTTATTATGCCATTATGATGTATATTTTTGTGCATAAATCATTTTGCAAGTAATTGAAACAAGTTTGGTTATTATAGTTCATATGAAACTATGTGGAATTTTGACACCATAATCCATGCATTAAGTCATGCTTTTACAAACTTATGAATATGGCTAGGAATGATATTTGGCATAATTGAAATCCGTTATTAAGTCTATCTTGTTTTAAAGGATTATATGATGACATGGCTAGGTTAGACTCAAAAACCCCTTTTTGCAAGTTTAAAGCAAACACCATGTTTAGGAATATTTATGCATAAGTATGTTTATACCATCGTTATGTGATTAGGCTTAAATCATGATTAAGTTGAATTATGCTATGTTCATGCTAGAAGTATTTTATGCCATGCTTATGTTTGACAATATGCCATGCCTATGCAAGAAGTATTTTATGTCATGCTTATGTTTGACAATATGCCATGTTTATGCTAGAAGTATTTAGGCCATGCTTATGTTTGACATTATGCCTAAATAAGAATATAGGTTCATGTTGTAGTTAAACCTATGCAAGTTTACATGCTTTGATTCATGTCACCTATGTTACCACTATGCAAGTACACCAATTTCTATTATGTATTTTCCCACGTCATATGCAAGTTCATGCGCTCACTTTCCCCTCTTTGTGTATACGCCATAAGCCTCCCCTTTTCGCATGGCTAAATTGGGCTTTAAAAGGCTAAGCCCAAAATATATAAACAGACGTGTAAAACGGGGGAAAATAACGTTGGGTTAAAAATTAATTAATGAATGAAAATATGAAATAGAAGGGCCCAAAGTCAAGTATGGGTTGGGCCCATGATCGGTGTAACCTTTACACCATGAACTTAATAATGGGCCGCAAATATTTACATATAAATAAAGAAGAATGACAAGATATGTAAATGTAGAAAAGACGATGTGTTTAACCCGAGGTTGGATTGAGTTGTGATGTAAACCTGCCCGGAACCGCCCGGCTGTCCAGTAGTCACAACAATACCTATCCAATGTGGGAGGTTAAACATGGAGCCCAGCAAGGACCCGAGGTTAGACTGAGTTGTGGCGTAAGACTGCCCGGAACCAACCGGCAACAGGCAGCCACAACAATACCTGTCTAATGTGAGAGGTCAGGGCCTTAATAAGACAATTAAGGCTGAGTCAGGATTGTTAGGATTAAGTGAACTAAAGACTTAATCAAAATGGAACATGCTAAACTAAACGGACTGGTGGGGTTAGGTTAGGAAACACTTAACCAACTTAGCATGTTGGCTAGAGATAGAAAACCTAGTAACGGGGGACCCTTTTCAGCAGTAACCCTAGAAGGTGTATCAGGATACCCTGAAACTAGGCAGGGTGGGGCACGATTACTGGGCTGATTGTAAGAGGTCAAATCGACGGCGGTGGTGTAGCAGTGTAGGTTCTAACGGTGTGCGGGCGTGCACGCACTCCGGCGCAGAAAAATAAAGCACTGGACACCAGTAGCATACCTTTGCACTCTAAGGTTGTGTCGGGTTGCCACTATGGGACTTGATACACCCCATGGTGGGACCAGCATAGGTAACTACAGACATCGGGGGCCGTAAGACACATGTAACTATGCGAGTAGGAGCCGATCATCGTAGAATGGATCACCTCACCCTGATTTTGGGGTGCAAATTGAAACTAGTTTATATGGGTTCAGAGATTAATTCGGGGTACGATAGTATATTCGACCCTAGATAACTTGACCAAGTTTATAATGTTGCCCACTTCCTGTTTTACTTATCATACCCAGTTCTTTATTCATAGACAAAGTAGTACTAGACTTACTCAGGCTTTATGTCTGACTCTATTTTCTTTCGTCTTCTTTCTTCCGTTTCCCCCCCCCCCCCCCAGGTCCTCAGGGAGGGAACACAGCGGCTTGACCTACCTCAACATCCAGCTTGAAGAAGAGAAATGTATTGCTTGGACTTTCCTGTTTTGAACTATGGCTTTGGGAAATCCACTATGGGGCTTTTGCAGTTTATCTATGTTTTATTTATGCTTCTTTAAATATAATGTACTCAAGACAGATTATGAAAGTGTTATGTTATGTTTTGAAAGGATGTTGTTGTAACACGTATTTGACTTGATGAAATAAAGTTTGTTGTTCTTCCGCTGTTTACAAATATGTGTTCTTATATCTGTCTTGTATATCTGTGACTTGTACTTATAAACCTCCACCAAAATTAGGGCATTCCCTTTGAGAGTGACCCTAACGGAGGTGGGGTGTTTCACTTGGTATCAGAGCATAGGTTTACCAGATAAGATAAAAAGTTTTGAAAAAAAATTATTTTCAAAAAAAAAAAAAAGGAAATTTAAAGAAGCATTTTTAAAAGAAAAATATTATTTTATTTAAAAAAAGGCATAAGTCCACTCCCCAAAGCCATAGGAACTATCTCTTATCCTTCGTTTTGAATCTATCCTTTTTGTTTCAGCATGTCCCAAGATCTTAACTTGCCTGAAGGGGTACCCATACCTGGTTGGTTTAGACGTTTCTTAGAAGCAAGGGCCACTCAGCCAGGTCCTACCGTTCCTCCTCCTCCAGCTGAAGGGAATCATCCAGCCGCAGCAGCACCTTTTCCTCCACCTCCTCCACGGGGAAACACATTCGCTAAGATATGTAAAGATTTTAAAGCTATGGGAGGAAGGGATTTCCATGGAACTGAGTCCTTCGTGGCAGCTAGAAATTGGCTGAAAGAAACGGAGGACCTATTCATCATCTTTGAGGTAGAAGATAGACAAAAAGTACAATTGGCGGTGTGGCTATTGAAGGGCGAGGCTTCCTACTGGTGGGAAGTCACCAATGCTGAAAGACCAGTGGATACATGGGAGGACTTTAGGGCAAGGTTTGAGACTAAGTTTCTCTCAGATGCAGAAAGAAGTTTGCAGTTGGAAAAATTCTTATTTCTTAAGCAAGGAGACAAGACTGTTAGAGAATATGTAAATCAGTTTGATGAGCTGGCTAGGTTTGGGCTTGACCTAGTCAACACCCCGCACAAGAAGGCTCTCCGTTTCGTCAAGGGGTTAAATGAGCCGTTACATAGTTTGGCCATGACCCATATACCCATGGGAGCCACGTATGAAAGATTGGTGCAAATGGCATTGCTGAACGAAGAGGACAAGGGCAAGAAGGAGACGAAGGCAGAAAGCTCTCAAGGGAAGAAAGAGGGTTTGCAGCCTAAGAAGACAGACTTTAAGAAGGGCGGGAAAGGCAACAAAGAGAAGAGGAAGTGCAATTTCTGTGGCAAAGTGGGGCACTTAGTAAAGGACTACCGGAAAAAGAAGGCCAAGGAGAATGGTGGGTGCTTTTCGTGCGGTCAGACAGGCCACAGGGCTAAGGACTGCCCAAGGAAACGAGGACAGGGGCAGGGCACTGGATCCACCCCAGGGGCACAGGTCCATGTGCTAGAAGCGCCACCATTGCAACAGCGAGGTATAAATACTTCTGTAGAAAGTGTAGTTTATCTTTATGATCACCCCGTTCGCACTTTATTTGATTCTGGCGCATCACACTCCTTTATCTCGTCTGCTTTAGTAGAATCTCTGCACCTAAAAACTAGTATGGTAGAGGACCCCTTAATTGTTTCAAACCCAATTGGGGGCCCAACTCATTTGTCTATGATCTGTCTGGATTTGAAAATTTCTATCCTAAGTGTTGAATTTCTATGTAGTGCCTTTGTTTTGGGCTTTTCGGGGTATGGTTTGATTTTGGGTATGGATTGGCTATCCAGTAATGGGGCCATCCTTGATTGTGAGAAAAGGGTTGTTAGGCTCCTAACCCAGCTCGGTAATACTTTGGAAGTTTCTTGTAATCCCTCGTATGCGGTTATGCTTAGTTATCTTGAATCACTAGATGCCTCTGTTGAAAATTTGAAATCAGTTAGAGTGGTCCGGGAATATCCGGATGTCTTCGAAGAGGTGAAGGGCTTACCTCCGAAGCGGGAAATAGACTTCCGCATATATCTGGTAGATAATGCAAAGCCCGTCGCGTTGCCCGTTAGACATATGGCTCCACGAGAAAGGAAAGAGCTCAGTAAACAAATTAAAGAGCTTCTAGAAAAGGGGTTCATTAGGAGGAGCATTTCAGAATGGGGCGCTCCAGTGGTGTTCGCTACAAAGGCGGATGGTTCACTCCGTCTATGTGTTGACTATAGGGAGCTCAACAAGCTAACGAAAAAGAATAGGCACCCTCTCCCTAGAATTGACGATTTATTTGACCAGCTTGTAGGAGCGTCTGTTTTCTCCCAACTCGATTTAGCAACCGGTTTTCATCAGCTAAGGGTGGCTGAAGATAGCATCGATAAAACGGCTTTCAGAACCCCAGATGGCTTCTTTGAATGGCTTGTCATGCCTTTCGGCTTGACAAATGCACCTGCTTACTTCGTGGACCTGATGAGTAGGGTATTTAGAGATTTCCTCAACAAATTTGTAGTGGTCTTCGTAGATGATATCCTTATCTTCTCAAAGAGTGAAGAGGAACATGCTCAGCACTTAAGGGCAATCATGGAAACTTTGCGAGTCCATCAACTAAAAGCCAAATTCTCCAAATGCCATTTTTGGAGAGAAGAGGTGAGGTTCCTTGGGCACATAGTATCCAAACAAGGGTTAGCGGTGGACCCTGCTAAGGTAGTGGCGGTACAAGATTGGAAGACACCAAGGAATGCAACTGAGGTCCGAAGCTTTCTAGGACTAGCAGGTTTCTATCGAAAATTCATAAGGGATTTTGCGAAAATTTCAGCTCCGCTCACGAAATTGACCAAGAAGAATCTAGTATTCAATTGGGACTTGGATTGCGAGTTTGCTTTCCAACGACTGAAAAGGGCTCTTACAACAGCCCCAGTTTTGACGCTGCCTGATGGGAGCAAGATGTTCACTGTTTATACGGACGCATGTGGGACAGGGCTAGGCGCCGTCTTAATGCAAGAAGGAAGGGTAGTAGCTTATGGCGGGAGGCAGTTGAAGGTGCACGAAAAGAACTACCCAACCCACGATCTAGAGCTAGCCGCCATCGTCTTTGCACTCAAGTCTTGGCGACACTATCTCCTAGGTGAGAAGTTCGAACTTTACACTGACCATAAATCGTTGAAATATCTTTTCTCGCAGAAAGATCTTAACTTGAGGCAGCAAAGATGGATGGAGTTTCTTGCGTCGTACGATTTCGAAATCTCCTATACTCCGGGCAAAGGCAACGTAGTGGCAGACGCGTTGAGCCGAAAGAAATTGACCCTAAGCCCGTTGTTTGTTGAAAGACAAAGCCTAGAGTTTATAGCCAGTTTCGACTTTAGGCCTTCCTCCGATTTCGTACCAGGCTTGCTTGCATCTCTCGAAGTGCGCCCAACTTTAGTGGATTCAGTAGGGACAGCACAACGCGAAGACCCTCAGCTTGTGGAAATAATTGATAGGCTAATTAGGGGTGAGACTTCAAGTCACCTCAACAGATACTCCATCGACGATAAGGGTTTGCTTAGGCGAGACGGAAGACTATGCGTCCCACAGACAAACGATTTAATAAAGAAGGTTCTCGAGGAAGCACATCACTCCAAGATGACGATACACCCAGGCGGAGATAAAATGTACAAAGACGTAAAAAGAACTTTCTTCTGGAACGGCATGAAAAAGGACGTGGCAGAGTTCGTTTCTAAGTGTATGGTGTGCCAACAGGTTAAGGCGGAACAGAAAAAGCCTGGCGGACTGCTACATCCTTTGGAGGTCCCGCAGTGGAAGTGGGATAGCATCTCAATGGACTTCATCGATGGGCTGCCTAGGTCTAGGAGAGGCAACACTAGCATTTGGGTAATAGTGGATAGGCTTACTAAAAGCGCCCACTTTTTACCTGTCAAAAGTAAGAGAACCGCCTCATCCCTAGCATCACTTTACCTCAAGGAAATCGTGCGACTCCATGGAATACCATCTAGCATCGTTAGTGACCGAGACCCCATCTTCACCAGCGAGTTTTGGCGGAGTCTGCAAGAAGCAGTAGGAACGCAGTTATGCTTGAGTACAGCCTATCATCCCCAAACTGACGGCCAAACAGAGAGAGTGAACAGAGTTTTGGAAGATCTTTTAAGGCTATGCGTCCTTGACTTCGGAGGGACATGGGAAGACCACCTTCCTTTGGTGGAATTTGCCTACAACAACAGCTATCAAGCAACCATCGGAATGGCGCCCTTCGAAGCTTTATATGGAAGACCGTGCAGATCGCCCACTTGTTGGTGGGAGTCTACTGATAAGCTCATGCTTGGACCAGACATGATCCGAGAGACCTCAGAGAAAGTAGACTTAATACGAAGAAGGATGAAGACGGCCCAAGACAGACAAAAGTCCTATGCCGACAAGAGAAGGACCGACCTTGAATTCGAGGTTGGAGACAGAGTTTTTCTCAAGGTATCACCACTAAGAAACGTTGTTCGTTTTGGAACCACAGGAAAGCTAGCGCCAAGATTCGTAGGGCCATTCCCTATTATCGAGAAAATTGGGAAAATGGCTTATAGATTAGAGCTACCCGAGAAGTTGGCTGGAGTCCACAACGTTTTTCACGTTTCACATCTCCGAAAATGTCTACACGAGTCTGCTGAAGTGGTAGAGCCGAATATCCTCGAAGAGGCCGAAGTGGAACGTGAAGCAACCATAAGGAGAGTTCCTACCCGCATCTTAGGAACGGAAGTGAAGAGGCTACGCAACCGCGAAGTCAAGCTCGTCAAAGTTCAGTGGAGCGACGCCGAGGGAGACGCGACTTGGGAAACTGAAGCTAGAATCCGTACAGCCTACCCTTTTCTGTTCGAGGGTACATCCTTGATCTTTCTTTTTCCTTAAGTTGCGCTTTTATCTATCTTTTTTTAGGTATATTTCCTCGACCGTATCTTTTAGATAGAATCTTTTTGGATGGAAACATGTAGTTGAAACATGTTATGGATGATGGTTGCAAGTGGTTGCAAGTGATTGCTAGTGGTTGCTCGTGGTTGCATATACACACACAATCTAGGTTTTAGATCGGCTCAGTCACTTCATATTGCATATGCATATGTGTTTGTATTCGTATGTGGTTAAACTTTAATGTGTTGACATGTGGATGCTGCATTTGTATTGAATGACTGTGCACTCATGTAGAATCAAGGATAGGAAAATTTGCATACATAATGGATTCATGGCACTAACATAATTCGCATTAAGGAGGTCAACTGAATCAGTAGACCGACTGATTTTGCATTAGATAAGTACATGTATACACACACTTTGCATATGATCATGAAGCATTAGAAGTCTTTTAAGGACAATGGATACTCGTGTTTGATGGATGAGTAGATGGATGATTGGATGTTAGGATATACGTTTTCCTACACTTGAAGATTTCGGGGACGAAATCCTTTTAAGTGGGGGAGAATGTAACACCCCGAAAATTCTATAACTGTGAAATTCATGAATTAAAGTATAATCAAATTCAAATCAAAGAACTAAGGGAAACGGGATACGCCATTGCGTTCGTCTCGGAAAAATACGCGAAATAGAGTCCGAGTTTTCGAAAAACGGAGTCCGTATGAAGAAGATATGGCCTTCGGAAGTTTTGAATTAAATTTAAAATTCAAACAGAATAAAATAATAATTTGAAATGGGGCCCAACGGGCCAGGCGGATAAAACACCCGCCTAGCCACCCAGGTCGACTGGGCTGTCGACCTGGGCTACCCGTGTCGACAGGGCTGTCGACAGCCCTGTCGACAGGGGTGTCGACCTGGTCGAGCCCAGTCAACCTGGCTGGCCAGGTCTGTGTTTGGTCGAATTTCAGTGGTCTGCTTTGTCATTAGGGCTAGGTGGCGGGTTTTTATTGGTCTCTCTTCCTAATGAATGGCTATGATCTAACCTAGCAACATCAATGGTCCTAATCAATTCCTAACCTCTATATAAACAACCCTAGACTAAACCCTAATCTATTCATTCAAAATAAGATTATAGCCGCCATGTTGCTGAGGAACGACAAAGAGTAGCCGCCAACTAAAGAGAGGATTAGGGAGGAAGTTCTAAGGCCTAAAGCAATTCAAGCAACCTAAAGCTAATCAATTCAACAAAGGAATTTGCGTCTTCAATCCCTAAACTAGAGAATTCATCAAACCATTGTAAGTAGAGTATTACTTTGGTATTAATAAACAACTGTGTTGATGTGTATGCTTGAATTGTGGCAATGGAAGTAATTCATATTTGTGCAAAATTATGTTATTCATTATAAAGAACTACATGCGGTAGTTCTATGCAAATAAACGTTTGGAATATTGCGCAAATTGTGTAATCTATATTGAAGCTACATGTATGTAGTTAATTGAAATTCATGCAAATTTGAGGCTTTGTTATTATGCCATTATGATGTATATTTTTGTGCATAAATCATTTTGCAAGTAATTGAAACAAGTTTGGTTATTATAGTTCATATGAAACTATGTGGAATTTTGACACCATAATCCATGCATTAAGTCATGCTTTTACAAACTTATGAATATGGCTAGGAATGATATTTGGCATAATTGAAATCCGTTATTAAGTCTATCTTGTTTTAAAGGATTATATGATGACATGGCTAGGTTAGACTCAAAAATCCCTTTTTGCAAGTTTAAAGCAAACACCATGTTTAGGAATATTTATGCATAAGTATGTTTATACCATCGTTATGTGATTAGGCTTAAATCATGATTAAGTTGAATTATGCTATGTTCATGCTAGAAGTATTTTATGCCATGCTTATGTTTGACAATATGCCATGCCTATGCAAGAAGTATTTTATGCCATGCTTATGTTTGACAATATGCCATGTTTATGCTAGAAGTATTTAGGCCATGCTTATGTTTGACATTATGCCTAAATAAGAATATAGGTTCATGTTGTAGTTAAACCTATGCAAGTTTACATGCTTTGATTCATGTCACCTATGTTACCACTATGCAAGTACACCAATTTCTATTATGTATTTTCCCACGTCATATGCAAGTTCATGCGCTCACTTTCCCCTCTTTGTGTATACGCCATAAGCCTCCCCTTTTCGCATGGCTAAATTGGGCTTTAAAAGGCTAAGCCCAAAATATATAAACGGACGTGTAAAACGGGGGAAAATAACGTTGGGTTAAAAATTAATTAATGAATGAAAATATGAAATAGAAGGGCCCAAAGTCAAGTATGGGTTGGGCCCATGATCGGTGTAACCTTTACACCATGAACTTAATAATGGGCCGCAAATATTTACATATAAATAAAGAAGAATGACAAGATATGTAAATGTAGAAAAGACGATGTGTTTAACCCGAGGTTGGATTGAGTTGTGATGTAAACCTGCCCGGAACCGCCCGGTTGTCCAGTAGTCACAACAATACCTATCCAATGTGGGAGGTTAAACATGGATCCCAGCAAGGACCCGAGGTTAGACTGAGTTGTGGCGTAAGACTGCCCGGAACCAACCGGCAACAGGCAGCCACAACAATACCTGTCTAATGTGAGAGGTCAGGGCCTTAATAAGACAATTAAGGCTGAGTCAGGATTGTTAGGATTAAGTGAACTAAAGACTTAATCAAAATGGAACATGCTAAACTAAACGGACTGGTGGGGTTAGGTTAGGAAACACTTAACCAACTTAGCATGTTGGCTAGAGATAGAAAACCTAGTAACGGGGGACCCTTTTCAGCAGTAACCCTAGAAGGTGTATCAGGATACCCTGAAACTAGGCAGGGTGGGGCACGATTACTGGGCTGATTGTAAGAGGTCAAATCGACGGCGGTGGTGTAGCAGTGTAGGTTCTAACGGTGTGCGGGCGTGCACGCACTCCGGCGTAGAAAAATAAAGCACTGGACACCAGTAGCATACCTTTGCACTCTAAGGTTGTGTCGGGTTGCCACTATGGGACTTGATACACCCCATGGTGGGACCAGCATAGGTAACTACAGACATCGGGGGCCGTAAGACACATGTAACTATGCGAGTAGGAGTCGATCATCGTAGAATGGATCACCTCACCCTGATTTTGGGGTGCAAATTGAAACTAGTTTATATGGGTTCAGAGATTAATTCGGGGTACGATAGTATATTCGACCCTAGATAACTTGACCAAGTTTATAATGTTGCCCACTTCCTGTTTTACTTATCATACCCAGTTCTTTATTCATAGACAAAGTAGTACTAGACTTACTCAGGCTTTATGTCTGACTCTATTTTCTTTCGTCTTCTTTCTTCCGTTTCCCCCCCCCCCCCCAGGTCCTCAGGGAGGGAACACAGCGGCTTGACCTACCTCAACATCCAGCTTGAAGAAGAGAAATGTATTGCTTGGACTTTCCTGTTTTGAACTATGGCTTTGGGAAATCCACTATGGGGCTTTTGCAGTTTATCTATGTTTTATTTATGATTCTTTAAAAATAATGTACTCAAGACAGATTATGAAAGTGTTATGTTATGTTTTGAAAGGATGTTGTTGTAACACGTATTTGACTTGATGAAATAAAGTTTGTTGTTCTTCCGCTGTTTACAAATATGTGTTCTTATATCTGTCTTGTATATCTGTGACTTGTACTTATAAACCTCCACCAAAATTAGGGCATTCCCTTTGAGAGTGACCCTAACGGAGGTGGGGTGTTTCAAGTCATGTGTTGAACGAAATATTTTAACAATAAAATTTACATCTTTATATTATACAGTAAAGGTTCATGTGTTGACAGTACTCATCCGTTGAGATTAGTCATGTGTTGAACGAAATATTTTAACAATAAAATTTACATCTTTATCATTATAAAATAAAGGTTCATGTGTTGACAGTACTCATCCGTTGAGATTAGTCATGTGTTGAACGAAATGTTTTAACAATAAAATTTACATCTTTATTAGATATAAAATTAGAAACTAACTGGAAAATAGATAAGATGAGTGGTCTCCTGGATATTGATCTGATGTTGGTTTCGGCCTTCGGGGTTAATATTCAGGGAATCGTTCTCTTACTAATTTACGGTTGGAGTCTGATTTGAAATCAAACGATAGATACCATAATTTTTATAAAATATATTAAGTAACAAAAATAGTCACACGTGGACAGTACTCACTTGTTGAGATTAGTCATGTGTTGACAAACATTTGTTAAATAGAATAACGAAGTTATTGAAAAATATAAAGCCGTATTAATTAGAGATGCGCTATTTTGATGCGAACGATATTTATATCGATTATATTCGTTTTTGTAATTTAAATTGAATCAAATAGAAAACCAATTTGAATTGAATCGAATAGAAAACCAATTTGAATTGAATCGAATAGAAAATGAATTGAATTTGAATAGAATAGAAAATGAATTTGATTTGAATAGAAAACCAATTTGAATTGAATCAAATAGAAAACCAATTTGAATTGAATCGAATAGAAAATGAATTGAATTTGAATAGAATAGAAAATGAATTTGATTTGAATAGAAAACCAATTTGAATTGAATCAAATAGAAAATCATTTTGAATTGAATTGAAATGAATTAAAAAAAAGAATTTATGAGGGAAAATTCAATTTTGATTTGAATTTGAAAGAAAGGTTGAAATTGTTTTTGAAACGAATTTAAAACTATTTATAAAATTCGTTTTAAATAGAAATCGATGAAATATATATTATATATATTATATATATATATAATATAATGGCCTGAATAGAACGCGCCGTGCTGCGGCAGTTCGCGAATTTCGACCATTCACTTCGAACGGACATTACGGGAGATCCGACCGTCGGATTCTCCTAAAACTGGAACCGTTGGGTTCGTATCGAAAAGAGCTTTCTAACGAATATTAGAAATTTGAAATCTAACGGTTGGATTTGGAGATACGTCCAAATCAAAATTGGAAAAGGTCGTTGTAAGTGCAGTTCGATGGCCATTGATGGAAATCGACTGTACGGGCCTTGATAAAATTATTAGAAATAGTAATAATTTGTGTAAAATCATAAGAAATGATTTGGGAAAAAGTGGGAAGAAAAACTCCATATTTGAAAGGATAAAAATAGATTTTTATCGAAATGAACTAGTTTAGAACTAAAATTAAAACCCATTTATTTTTAAATAAATAAATTGGATTTGAAACAGGTTTTAATTAGAATTGATTGGTGGGTTTATCGTGAACAGTGTTTTAAATAACACTTGTTCTTTAACCCGATAATAAATAGAATGTGATTTGGGTTTATCGTGAACTGTGTTTTAAATGACATTAGTTCTTTAACCAAGAAAAAGGAGTTTTAATGAATCTGCAATTAGATTGAAATGTGAATTGATAATCTAAATTATCAAATTTGGAGAATAAGCGAGAATGGAGTACCACCAGTTTTGCTCCAAAGCGATAGTAAAATCTTTAATTAGATTTGAACGTGAAATGGTAATTAATTTTACCTATAACACTGAGGTGTTAGATTTGGAGTATTACCAGTTTTGCTTCATGGGATGAATAGGTTGGGATTGGGAAATAAAATAAATAATTATTTCGGTGTGGTTCGCTAATCGCGACTAGTTTGTAAAACCATAATTTGGTTTGAAATGACATCCAAAGGAAGATTAAAGTATAAATTTTAAAGAATTTATATTGGATAAAATTAATGGGAACCTTTCCCTGAGAATATGAAATTTAGAAACTAGTTGTAGGTTAATTAAGAAGAATGGTTTCCTGGGTATTGATCTGATGTTGGTTTCGGCCTTCGGGGTTAATATTTGGGGAATTGTTCTCTTGCTAATTTACGGTTAGTGACTAATGAATTGGAGTGAGGCGTATGTTGTGTGTGTGTAACATTTGTTTTTAGTATACGCGGGTTGTTTGGAAAGTCCGGGTTTATACCCATTCTGAAAAACTGATTCGACGATAAGTCGAAGATGAAGGCAGTGGTTGAAGACCGGAAGTCTTCACATCGTTTGGGTGATTACTGATGATCTTGATTGGGCTGTACACCCAAGAGGAGAGAATCAATTGGTGGTCGTCCAGACGTACTTGGAGATCGATGGATATGCGAGGAAAGTGCCTTCGGTTTCGTTCAGACCCAGAACGAACTTATAAATGGATTGTGTGTCTGACATTGGATTTTATTCTGTGTTGATTGATTTCTGTTAAATATATATCTATTTGGCGGCGGAGAATTTATTCTCTTGATTAACGCCCTTCTCTGAGACGTACGAGCTTAGAGGTTATATATCGATAGATATCAATCGCATGGCATGAATTGCCTGTGTGGCACGTTGAGTTGCATGGATCAAGGCTTCTGTTGAAAAGCAAAGTCTTGTGGTTGATGATCAAAGCACGGCCTACGTGGCAGCTTTGTGTATAGCGTGGATTCGCGAGCCTCACACCTCGGTATGAGTCAAAAACGGGATGAGGACCCAAGGAGTGCACGACGTTTCTTTCTAGCTATGGGTGGTGTCAGTGACCTACCAGCCCTGACATTTATATACTTTTCACCTTTGTGGTTTGGATGCGAGGCGCCTCGATTATAGGTCCTATAGGGCCGGGAAACGTGTGTTCAGGAATAAATAATCCTCAAACGTAAGAGAGGACCGGTCTTGGAGGATCCCAGGGGTTACCCAGAGTGTGTAGTCCCGAGGCATTTGCTAGAGTGTCTCGAAGCGGAAAGGAGCTTGCCCCTTGCCTCGACTCATGATGGAAATCCAATTTCCAATACGAGATATTTCGGCTTTATTTGTAGAGCCTAGTATGGCGACATAGTAGCTTGGGATGCTATGCCGTCTATGATTGATATTTATGATTGAAATTGTTTTGACACTATTGCACTATACACTTACAATAGTATCAAATGATTTGTTTTAAACGTACCAAGCATGTTTGGATATTATAAGGGAAAACCCTATCCTCCGGCTTGCGTTGCATTGTGTGATGGGACCTGGGTCTTATAATAGCTTTATTTTTCGAGAAAAAAAACATTGCATTGTTTATTCTATGCACTGGTATTCTTGGGAGGAAACCCGTTCCGTGTTATACGGCGTGGTCCCTTGAATTACTCTCTTTTAAAGTAAAGTTTTAAATAACTGTTTTAGTTCTCACACCAGTCACATGACTGACCTGAAGTTTATTGTTTTAACCTAAACTCCGGGTGCCCTTATTTTCGACACGGGCAGCTAGTAGTTTTGGTTTTGCAGATTTATATTCACAGGATCCTGATTTACAGCTAGAACGATGCTCGGAAAGCTCTGTATCTGTGTATTACTTTCAGTTGGGTTTTGTATTATTTTTCCGCTGCAGTACTGTATTTAAATCTCTGATATTTGTCGAATGTAATTTATTCATTTATACTCTGTATATTCTTGTATTCTGATGGAATTGTTGTAATAAGCAATGAAATGTTCTTCCGTCTGCGTTCTGATTTGTCTTGTCCTCACAGTAATTCGTTCTTTCTCACCTCTTCGGAGACCGGGGAAGTTCGGGTCGCTTCACAGAGCGTCAGAAAACAACGACGGAGTGGATCCATATGTGAGAACTCTTTCTCACTCAAACTATTTTACAGTTAAATATAACCTAGGTTGCAGATGGGGCTTAGTAGCTCCTGACACTATTTATTGTACAAACCTTGAATATTTGTTTAGATTGAATTATGGTGAAATTGATTATTTTGTGGTTATTGATTGTATTGTGGTATATTGATTGTGATTGGAGATTGTGTATGGCGCGAGCCAGTATCAGTAGTGGGATAATGCTAGACATTATTCCGGGTCTAATATCACGCCGCTATAATGCAGCAACTTTCTGAAATAAACTATATAAAATATTCATGTGATGAATAAAATGTTTGAACAATAAAAATATCATTTTATTTGAATGTATGAACTATATAAAATAGTCAAGTGTTGAAATAAACATTTCATCGTTAAAAATACTATTTTTAATTTTTATGTGAATGGCATAAAATTCT
Source organism: Allium sativum (assembly GCA_030737875.1). NCBI lineage: Eukaryota > Viridiplantae > Streptophyta > Magnoliopsida > Asparagales > Amaryllidaceae > Allium > Allium sativum. Next base: position 246,056,590 of record CM060923.1, read on the forward strand.
CCTGAAATGAAAATAAATATTCATTTATAAATCGGACAATATGTTTGTGTGCACCCGTTTAACTGACATGGATTAGGATGATAAATTTTACACATAGCCTAACTGCACAAATAATATTCAGTATTTGTTGGTTGAAACCCCATACAGATATTGGGATAATATTTGGCGTACACTAATCCCAATTGTTTAGTTGTATGTCAATCGATTGGTTGACAGACTGCAGTAAGCGTTATTTATTTATTTTAGTGCTTATACATTGTGGAATGCACTCTAGATGATGGATGATTGTTTATCATTGTTGTTGTGTACATGTGGTGTATGAAATCGATATAAATAAAAAATATGGTAATTGATTGGGTCTCATTCCAATTTGTAAATAATGAATATTTTAAAATAACGAATATTTTTAAATAATATTTAGTACATGATTAAAATGCGAGTTTGATGTCCGATTTTGGATGGACACGAAAATATTGAAATATGTGAAGCCGTATTGATTATATATGCGCCATTTTAACGCGAATGATATTTATATCAATTTTATTCACTTTTATAATGAATATCGAAAAGGAAGTGATTTCAAAATCTAATATTTTGAAAATATTATAATGATAAGGAGTATTCAATTTTGATTTAAAATTGAAATGAAAGTGGGAATCGTTTTTATAAAGAATTTATAAAATATGTTTTGAACGAAATATATATTATATATATTATACATATGTGTATATATATATATATATTAATGGCTTGAATAGAACACGTCGAGCAGCGACCGTTCGCGAATTTCGACCATTGACTTCGAGTTGATATTACGGGAATCCGATCGTCGGATTCTCTTGAAACCGAAACCGTTGGGTTCGTATTGGAAAGAGCTTTTCAATGAATATAAGAGATTTGAAATCTAACGGTTGGATTTGGAATTATGTCCAAATCAAATTTGAAAAAGGTCATTACTGATGCAGTTCGGTGGCCGTTATTGGAAACTGACTGTACGGCCTTGATAAAATTATTAAAAATTTTAATAATTTGTGTAAAATCATAATAAATGATTTGGAAAGAATTTGGATGAAAAGTTCCACGTTTGTAAAGTTAAAAATATATTTTTATCAAAATGAACTAGTTATTAACTAGAAAGATAATCCAACATTTTTTAATAAATAAATTGGATTTGGGAATGGTTTTAATCTAACCAGAATTTTCCAACGTATGAGTTGGAATGGATTTGCATAAAAATCATCTTTGGGAGATTTCGATATTGGATTCCGTGACTATACAGATATTGTGGAGGAATTTGGAAGATAGATATATGTCGTTACTCCCCATACGATATGCGTTGGTTTCAGAATTTGATACTGAATGTAAGCCGATATAATTTCTGTTTAGAGCCTTATATTTAATATCAAAGTGGATTTTGGGTTTATCGTGAATGGTGTCTTTAGTAACACTATTCTTAAACCCTATGTGAAAAGAATAAATCTTTAAATTAAGATTTTTAGAGTTTCCAGTTATATTTAGTAATTGGAATAAAATGGAATGTGAATTGGGTTTATTGTGAACTGTTTTTTTAATGACATTCGTTCTTTAACCTGATTAACAGTGAAATGTGATTTGGAATATATAAATCTTTTATTAAGATTGATTGAAAATTTTCCAAAGTAAAGTTTTCCAATTTAATATATATTATTGGAATTGAATTGAATTCGATTTAGTGATAATCGAAGTGAGCTTCTGTGGAGGAAGACCGTTACTATATATGGAATTTAAAAGGCTTAGCCGTTATTCCATTTATATTATTAGTCAGATATAGAAATTGAGATCTATTATATATTGATCTGTTTCCTGTGAAGATTCCATGGTTAATGGAATGTGATTTTGGGTTTATCGTTAACTGTGTTTTAAATGACTTTAGTTCTTTAACCCAATTAAAGACAAGATTACATGCCTACCATTGTATTTTGAACCGTATTGTTGATCTCTTCTAAATATATATCTGTTCGGTGGCGGAGAATTTATTCTCTTGCTTAACACCTTTCTCTGAGACGTATGAGCTTAATGGTTATATATTGGTAGAAATCAGTAGTACGGTGTAGATTGTCGATGTGGCATGTTTGTGTTTCCAAGGTTAAATAATCATTAAATAATGATTGTTGGAAGAATAAAACCAATTGGAGTTTTAATGAATCTTTAATTAGATTGAAATGAGAATGTGACAATTTAAATTATCAAATTTGGAAATGATCGGAATGGAGTACCACCAGTTTTACTCCAGGCGATAGTTAAATCTTTAATTGATTTGAACATGAAATGGTAATTAATTTTTACCGATAACACAGTGGTGTTAGATATGGAGTACTACCTGTTTTTCTCCATGGGATGAATAGGTTGGGATTGGGAAATATAATAAAGGATTACTTCGGTAAGATTCACTAATCCCAACTAGTTTGGAAACCTTAATTTGGTTTAAATAGTGAAAAGATTATTTAAATAAAAGAATATTCTGGATTGGAATGAGGCGTATGTTGTGTTTGTGTAGCACTTGTTTATGAGATACGCGAGTTATTCGGAAAGTCCGGGTTTATACCAATTATTAATAACTGATTCGATGATAAGTCGACGATGAAGACGGTGATTGAAGACTGGAGATCTTCACATTGCATGGATGATTACTGATGTCATGGTATGGAGCCCAGACATTTTACTTTTATGGATGATCGAAAGCGAGGCGTCTCGGATATATCGGTCACTACAGTGTCGATTGATGGATATGGTCGACATACTGACCAGACTTACGCCCTATAGGGCGGGGAAATGTAATGTTTAGGGATATTAATCCACTTAGTGTGGACTGGCCTTGACGATCCAAGGGCACACTTGAGTCTGGGTCCTGAGACACGGGCTAGAGCGTCTCGAATTCTTTAAGGACGATCCCATGCCTTGGTTCACAAATGGAATCAATTTCCAATACGTGACATTTCGGTTTTGATTGTAGAGCCTAGTATGGCGACGTAATAGCATGGGATACTATTCCGTCTATGATTGATACATTTATATTTGAAGTGATTTTGACACTATATACTTGTAGTATATCAAAATGATTTGTTTTAAACGTACCAAGCATGTTTGGCTATTATAAGGGAAAACTCTATCCTACGGCTTGCGTTGCATTGTGTGATGGGACCTGAGTCTTATAATAGCTCCATTTTTTAGAAAAGCATTGCGTTGTTTGTTTATGCACTAGTATTCTTAGGAGAAAACATGTTCGTGTTATACGGTCTGGTCCCTTGATTTACTTTATTTCTAAAGTAAGTTTTAAATAACTGTTTTAGTTCTCACGCTAGTCACATGACTGACCTGGAGTTTATTGTTTTAACCTAAACTCTTGGTGCCCTTATTTTCCACGCGGGTAGCTAGTAGTTTTTGTTTTGCAGATTATTTCTTTTCCAAGATCCTGGATTTGCAACTGGAGCTATATTTGGAACGCTCTGTATCCGTGTATTTCTTTCAGTTGTGTTGTGTATAATTTTTCCACTGATATGTATTTAAATGTAATTTAAATCTTTGACATTTTCTGCTGTATATTATTTATTCATACTCTGTTATATTCTTGTACTCTGATGCAATTGTTGTAACAGCAATGAAATGTTCTGGTGTTTGTGTTCTGATTTGTCATGTTTCCGTCTCAATCCGGGCTTTCCCTTACGGGCGTGTTTAGGTCGTTTCAGTTTGGTATCAGAGCTTTGGTTTACAAAGCTCGAGAACAAGACACATTAGAACCGAAAGAAAGAATTCATCAGAGATTGGATTAGTATATCCAAGAAGAATGACTTGTTAGAGGTAGGATTAGTAGTATCCTAGAACGAGTGTGAAGAGTGTTATTTTAAAAAAATAAAAGTGAAAACAAATTTTGTTTTGAAAATTTAAATCTTATTATACGTATTTGAATATTTATTTTATTTTGAATTTGGACTATCGGGTATGTGAAGATTTTGCATATACGCCTAGCATGGAAGCTCCATCATCAGTGTTATTTTCGAATCACACTCTAGTCGCCCGGGAATGATTCTGATGATGGGGCCCCATCATCAGTGTTATTTTCGAGTTTCGAAAGTGGGGTTTCTACATATTTCTAATTGACTGGTGTGAGAACCAAAACTGGATAGGATATATTGTTGTTATTTGGTACCAAAAAGATGATTTTTGAATATATATTAAAGTTATGCATTTGAAAAGCTAATTCACAAATTGATTGTTTGTTGAGTTGTTTGATTATTAGAATGATTAATAAAAAATATTGCAATGATAATTAATTTAACCATTATGGGAATGAAATAAAATTGAGCCAAATTGAATCAGAATTGAACTGAATTGAAAATTGATTGGAATTGCATATAGGTGCACATATGTGTGAACAGGTCAAAGCATGGAAGATAAGAAGAGGAATAAAATTATACGCCCGAGAATTAGGTACATGTTTACTATATTTCTTGTGTTTGGATGATTTTATGAGCCGATTGGCTAACCGCTTGGCTTTTTCTTTTTCTTTTGGATTGGTGAGGGCCCTGTGTAACAACCCGGAAATTCTGAGCCAATTAAATTTTTTTATTTTGGCAATTTTATTGAATTTTGAATATTTAAAATGAATTATTTTAAATAATAACAATGAGAAATTTATTTTGAATAGAATTAGGACGTATATATTTATTTGAATCGTCGTTAGAATATAAATATATTATTTATAATTATAAAAGGAATTGAAAATGGCGCGGTAGTTTGAAATTTCGATTTCAAAGTTCGAATGAATGTACAGGATTCAAAATAAACCGGATTTTAGCAAAACCAAAAATATTAGAATCTATTTGAAAATATCATTCCAACGAATTCGAAAAATTGAAATTTCATAGTGGGAATAAAAAGTTATGCCTAGTTGAAAATTCAGAATAGTCGCTATGGAATTCCGGCCCTTAAAAATGGGAATTTTGCAGACGACCTCTGTTTTCGATGAACTTTTGTTGGATCCAAGGTGTCAAATTATTGCTAGATTCCAAAATTCGTAATTTTCTAAATCAATATGTGAGCGTGGCAAAGGAAAACGCGTTTGACCAGTTTCAGTTGATTTTAATCGACTGGAAAATGGCCATTTTTCAAACGGTCTCAGAATTCGATGAAATTAGTTTTATTGGGACCGTATCGTCAATACGAAGCTAGAAAATATTTTTCTTGAATTTTTAGAGTCCGTATGTGACCCCAGTAAATTGAAATGTACATTTAAATTGAATATATAGATTTATATTTTAATTTCAGTGAAAACTGAGTCAAACAGTCGAATCAGCCTACGATACATATCCCGTTGTGTTCGGAATGAGGGTAATTAGCTAGGGACGACAGTCGGTGGGTTCGATTTCGAGTTCAAAATAAAAAGTTACTTTTTGAAATAACTAAATAATTAAATAATATATATACTTTTTCTATAAAACCTCGTACCTCCCTTTATTCTCCAATCAGAAAAAGAAATCGATTCAAACTTAATTTTCATCGTTATTATTTAAAATATTTATTTTAAATATTTAAAATCCACTATTTTAGCCAATTAAAAAATTTTAGACTGGTTCAGATTTTCCGGGTTGTTACAAATGGAAATCCAACTTCCAATACGTGACCTTGCGGTTTTGATTGTAGAGCCTAGTATGGCGACATCGTGGTATGGGGCACTTATGCCGTCTATGATTGATACTTATGATTGAAATTGTTTTGACACTGTACACTTATAGTAATAATAAAAGATGAAATTTCACGTATCAAGCATTCTTTGGCTGTTATAAGGTAAAACCCTATCCTCCGGCTTGTGTTGCATTGTGTGATGGGATCTGGGTCTTATAGTAGCTTCATTGTTCTTTATTTAGCATTGCACTGTTGTTTTATGCACTGGTATTCTTGGGAGGAAACCCGTTCCGTGTTATACGGCGTGGTCCCTTGATTTGCCTAACTTTAAAAATAAAGATTAATAACTGTTTTAGTTCTCACACCAGTCACATGACTGACCTGGAGTTTATTGTTTTAACCTAAACTCTGGGTGACCTTATTTTCCGCATGGGCAGCTAGTAGTTTTGGTTTTGCAGATTTATATTCATAGGAACATGGTTTACAGCTGGAATGATATCCGGAAAGCTCTATATCCGTATATCTCTTTCAGTTGTGTATTGTATTATTTTTCTTCTGCTATGTAATGTATTGTAATCTCTGATATTTTGTGATGTATATTATTTATTCATACTCGGTATATTCTTGTATTCTGATGAAATTGTTGTAATAAGCAATGAAATGTTCTTCTGTTTGCGTCCTGATGTGGCTTGTCCTCAACTCAATCCGTGATTTCCCATAAAGGGGATTTCGGGTCTTTTCACCCTGTGAGGCTAGTTGCGGTTTTAAAGGTCTCCCCGTACAAAGGAGGTTATGGTGAATTTTTTCGAAAATTTAGGGTGTTAGCCAAAATTTTAAAAAAATTAGAAAATTCTTAGAAACTGAAAAGTTAAAGAATGAATGCCAGAATGAAAGTTTTGTTAGTTGGTTAAACAACTTTCAGCTCTGTTCCTTTTCGAGGACGAAAATATTTTATACAGCAGAAAATATCAGTGATTTAAATTACATTTTAATACATAGAAATGGAAAAATAATGAACAACACAATAGAAAGAAATACACGGACACAGAGATTTCCGAATATAGCTCCAGTTGTAAATCCAATATCTTGGAAAAGAAATAATCTGCAAAACCAAAACAACTAGCTGCCCGTGTGGAAAATAGGGGCACCAAGAGTTTAGGTTAAAACAATAAACTCCAGGTCAGTCATGTGACTGGTGTGAGAACTAAAACAGTTATTTAAAACTTTACTTTAGAAATAAAGTAAATCAAGGGACCACGCTGTATAACACGAAACGAGTTTTCTCCCAAGAATACCGGTGCATAAACAGACAACGCAATGTTTTTTGAAAAAATGGAGCTATTATAAGACTCAGGTCCCATCACACAATGCAACGCAAATTGGAGGATAGAGTTTTCCCTTATAATAGCCAAACATGCTTGGTACGTTTAAAACAAATCATTTTGATATACTATAACTATATAGTGTCAAAATCATGTCTAATATAAATGTATCAATCATAGATGGCATAGTATCCCATGCTACTATGTAGCCATACTTGGCTCTACAATCAAAACTGAAATGTCATGTATTAGAAATTGGATTCCATCTGTGAACCAAGGCAAGGGATCGTCCTTACCGAATTCGAGACGCTCTAGCACGTATCTCAGGACCCAGACTCAGGTGGGCCCTTGGATCGTCAGGGCCGGTCCATACTAAGTCGATTAATAATCCCTGAACAATACGTTTCCCCGCCCTATGGGGCGTAAGTCTGGTTAGTATGTCGACCATATCCATCCATCGGCCCCGTAGTGACCGATATATCTGAGGCGCCTCGCTTTCCATCATCCAGATAAGTAAAATGTCTGGGCTTCATACCATGACACCACTCCTAGCTAGAAAAAAAACGCATGTCCTCCCTGAGGTCCTCTCCCGTTTCTGGTTCACATCAGGTGTGAGGCTCGCGAATTAATGCTATACACAGAGCCAGGCTATTTAAAGTCGTGCTTTGATCATCAACCATAAGACTCTGCTTTTCAACAGAAGCCTTGATCATCTGCATCTCAGCATGCCACACAGGCAATTAACGCCATGCGACTAATGTCTATCGATATATAACCTCTAAGCTCGTACATCTCAGAGAAGGGTGTTAAGAAAGAGAATAAATTCTCCGCTACCAAACAGATATATATTTGATAGAGGTCAATCAACATAGAATAAAATCCAATGTCAAACACACATCCATTTACAAGTTCATTGGGTCTGAACGAAACCGGAGGCACCTTATTCCTCATCCCATATGTCCAATACAAGAGAGAGGTCCTCGCATATCCGGTCGATCTCCAAGTACGTCTGGACGATCACCACTTATTACCTCGTCTTGGGTGTACAGCCTAATCAAGACATCAGTGATCATCCAAACGATGTGAAGACCTCCGGTCTTCAACCACCGTCTTCATCATCGACTTGTCATCGTATTAATTATTCAGAATGGGATAAACCCGGTCTTTCCGAATAACTTGCGTATCTTATAGTCAAGTGCTATAAAAACACAACATATGCCTCATTCCAATCCTGAATATTCTTTTATTCAAATATTCATATCTTTAGGGAAAGGTTCCCATTAATTTTATCAAAGATAAATTCTTTTAAATTTATTCTTTAATCTTCCTCTGGATATCAATTCCAACCAAATTAAGGTTCATCCAAACTAGTTGGGATTAGTGAACCTTACCGAAGTAATCATTTATTATATTTCCCAATCCCAACCTATTCATCCCATGGAGCAAAACTGGTAATACTCCATATCTAACACCACAGTGTTATAGGTAAAATTAACTACCTTTTCATGTTTAAATCTAATTAAAGATTTAACTATCGCTTGGAGCAAAACTGGTGATACTCCATTCTCGATCATTTCATGAATTCGATAAATTTATTTATCTCATTCTCATTACAATCTAATTAAAGATTTATTAAAACTCTTCTTCGTTTTAATCTCTAAAATCATTACCTAATGATTATTCAACATTCTAGAAATTAATCCTGCTTTTAACTGGGTTAAAGAACCAATGTACTTTAAAAAAATTCACGATAAACCCAAAATCATGTTTCATTAACTATGGAATCTTCACGGAAAATAGATCAATATATAGTCAATATAAATTTCTGTATCCGATTACTAATATAAATGGAACAAGGACAAAGCCTTTTGAATTCCATATATATTAGCAGTCTTCCTCCATAAAAGCTCATCTCGATTATTACCAAATCGAATTCCATTCAATTCCAAATTAATATTTTAAATTAGAAAACTTTACTTTGGAAAATTCCATTAATCTTATTTAAAAGATTTATAAATCCCAAATCATATCTCACTATTAATCGGGTTAAAGAACAAGTGCTATTTAAAACATCATTCATGATAAACCAAAAAATCCAATTTCAATTCAATTCCAATTAAATATTAATTAATTGGTAAACTTCATTGAATCTTAATTAAAAGATTTATTCTTTTCTCAACCGGGTTTAAGAACGGTGTTATCTAAGACGCCATTCACGACAAACCCAAAATTTAATTTAATATTAAATACAAGGCTCTGAATAGAAAATAATATCGGCTTATATTCAATATCAAATTCTGAAACCAACAAATATTGTATTAGGAATAACGATATATATATATATTCCAAATTCCTCCACAATATCTGTATAATCACGGAACCCAATATCGAAATATCTGTATAATCACGGAATCCATTCCAATTTATACATTGGAAAATTCTGGTTTTATTAAAACCATTTCAATCCAATTTATTTATTTAAAAATATTGGATTATTATTTCTAGTTAATAACTAATGCATTTTGATAAAAATGTATTTTTATCTTTACAAACGTGGAATTTTTCATCCCAGTTCTCTCCAAATCATTTCTTATGATTTTACACAAATTATATTTTTAATAATTTTATTAAGGCCCTTTCAGTTGATTTCCATAAACAGTCATCGAACCGTATTTATAACGACTTTTTCCAAATTTTATTTGGACATAATTCCAAATCCAACCATTAGATTTCAAATCTCTTATATCCTTTGAAAAGCTCTTTTCGATACGAACCCAACGGTACTGGTTTTAGGAGAATCCGACGATCGGATCTCCCGTAACATCAATTCGAAGTCGATGGTCGAAATTCGAGAACGACCGCTGTGAGGCGCATTCTATTCAGGCCATCTAATATATATAATATATATTTTATATATTTCATCGATTTCCATTTAAAATGTATTTTATAAATCGTTTTAAATTCATTTTAAAAACAATTCCAACTTCATTTTCAATTTTAAATCAAAAGTGAATACTTCTTATTATTATAATATATAAATAATAATATTTTCAAAATATCTGATTTTGAAATCATTTCCTTTTCGATATTCATTGTAAAAATGAATAAAATCGTTATAAATATCGTTCGCGTCAAAATGGCGCATATCTAATCAATACGGCTTCACATATTTCAATATTTTCGCGTCCATCCAAAATCGGACATTAAAATTAGATTTGAATCCTTTACTGAATATTATTTTAAAATATTCGTTATTTTAAAATATTCATTATTTTAAAATGGTCGTTCTTTTCGAATTAGAATCAGACACAGTCAATTACCGTATAATGTTATTTATATGGATTTCGTACGTCATATGTATACAACAACAATGATAAACAATCAACCATCATCCAGAGTGCACTACATAACTGCATATGCATTAAATATAAATAATTAATGCTTACAACAGTCTGTCAACCAATCGATTGACAAATAAACAGTTGGGATTAGTGTATGTAAAATATCATCCCAATACTCATGTGGGGTTCCAATCAACACACGCAGATTTTATTTGTGCAGTTGGGCGATGTGTAAAATATATCGTCCCAATCAATATCAGTCAAATGAGTGTACATAAACAAATCATCCGATTTGTAAATGAATATTTATTTTCGGTTCTGGAGAATTTTATGCCATTCATATATACGTTAAAAAATATATTTTTAATGATAAAATATTTTATTCAACACATGACTATTTAATTTAGTTCATTTATACAATAAGAATGATATTTTTATTGTTCTACCGTATTTTAGAAAATTTGGTAGCATAGCGGCACAATACTAGAACCGGAATAAGGTCTAGCCTTATCCCTCGCCTAATACTGGCTCGTGCCATACACATACCAATTCTAATCAATTCAACTCACATCCCAAACCAAATTCAAACAACCAAACATCCATGGTTTCAATCAAAGGTGTCGGGTGCTACTAAGCACCGTCTGCATCCTAGTATATATTTAACTGTAAACAAAATTAGAGTGAGAAGTTCTCACCTTTGGTTTCCACCCTGTCATTCTTTAATTTAATAGTTTGGATTCAGATTTGTTCCCAGTGCATAGCGTTCTTCATCTTGATTCCAACGCAGTGTGCTTCACGCGATTTGCATTAAAAATCATATTTTTATTTCGCTACTACATAAATAAAAATCATATTTTTATTTCACTACTACATAAATAAAAATCATATTTTTACAATTCTACTATATAAATAAAAATCATATTTTTATAATGCTACTACATAAATAAAAATCATATTTTTATTATGCTACTACGTAAATAAAAATCATATTTTTATAATGCTACTACATAAATAAAAATCATATTTTTATTATGCTACTACGTAAATAAAAATCATATTTTTATAGTGCTACTACATAAATAAAAATCATATTTTTATATAAATAAAAATCATAACTTTATATAAATAAAAATCATAACTTTATACAAATAAAAATCATAAATTTATATAAATAAAAATCCTATTTTTTAAAACAATGATATTTAATATAAAAAACTGACTTTTAAAACAATACATTCGAATTAAATTAATTAAACTAAAAACCCACCTTTGTTTCTTGAAAAAAAATCAATTTTTGTTGGAGGAGGGTTCATGGTCGGAGGTGGGGCCGGGATGGCGGCGCAGGTGGTGCTAGCGGCCAAAGGGTGTGTAACGACCACGGGATTTTCTATCCCGAAAATCGACATAAAACATAATGTCGACTAATCAGACATCGAAAACACCAGATCATTTAGAGAAAGAAGTTAGAGGGTGAGAATAGAAAGTAAGAAAATTAGAATAGAAGAAGAACACAAATGAATTGAATCAGAATCAGAGTAAACACGAATCTCACAGCAGAACGATAAAATATATTATATAACAAGTTTTTGAAATACAAATCTGAGCTTGTATATATACATACCATATCAGAGTATAACTCATATACATCACATCGGGAATAATTTTTAAATAACTAAAGGTGAAGCCTTCTGCTGCAAGCTCCTCCAATTGTATCTGCAAAGCCTGAACACTTGATTACCCGTACAAATTTGGGCACCCAAGAGTTTAGGGAAACCACAAACAAAATAAACTCTGGGTCAGTCATGGGACTGGTGTGAGTAAATTCCAACATATTGATTAGCTTTGAAAATCCTTTTGAAACAAAAGGATAATAGTAAGACCAGCCCACACATAAACATGGACAGTTTTTACCTTATTATAACCCAAAATGCTTTGTTATCAAATCAAGTGTTATTATAATAATGTCTAAACGAATAAATATCCAAGTAGCAGAACGCTTGCATCTCACACTCCACACATATAATATACAATCAAAACCGCGGGCGCTTATTGGAGATTGGATTCCGACTGACAAGGTATGGAACCACCTGCCGATAGTGTATCTCTAGAGAGGAATACACTGGGTTCAACAAGAACGTCTTACAACCCGGCCACACATGACCGACCACTCATTTCTCTTGAGTGTATTCAATATATTGTCACTTACGGTTGCTAGCAACATAACCGTTCCCGGGAGATACAGAAGCGAAAAGAAGTAACGAATATGAATATTCTCTAGATGGTGATGAGGCGACCCACATAGCCATGCCGCCTGCCCGATTTTTGTCATTTCCCAGTTGATGAGGCTTGAGGCTATAACGTATCTCTTGACAGATCACACCTTCACTTTCTTTGAATGCCACATGTCATACCCGCTAAATCACAAATTTATTTCCAAAAATATCATGGGTATAAAAACTAAGAGGAACGAATTCCTCCGTCACCAGACGTAATACTTTTAAGAGATCAACCGTACGTGATTTATTAGGTATACTCTGTCAGACACTCGTCCATACAAGTTGTCCTGGGGCTGGACAAACATAAAGCACCATTCCAGAACAGAACGACCCTTGCATTTCACCCCGTCTTCAATTGTCTTCAGCATAATCAAATTCGCAGCGCTTATGCCTATACGGAGTGGTATTCGGATAATATATCCCACCGATCTCCCCGCATTGACAACGATCGTCAAAACACTTCGATAGTTGGTTATTTAACTATCGAAGTAAAAACAACATTCATTCAAATGTTCAACTAACATCACACAATCACGACACTTTTATTTAAGATTCATATTTATTATTCAAATTCCCGTTATCTTACCAGATATTTCTCAAACCCCGTTTTAGCCTTTTCACACTCTTGGAAAACAATCCCAGTTATTATAAAGTCTTACTCTCCCATGTTCCAGAAAATATACGTTATTAACGTTCGAAACATTTCAATTCTTTTCTTTATTTTCTACACTTGGATAATATACCCTATCTATATTGAAAAAATATTTCCAATTTCGTTATAAACATTTTAATCTGCCCAACGTTCACTTTAAAACATTATTCACTTTAAAATGTGAATATCATCCCTATTATAGAAATCTGAACACCTTTATCAATAACTCTTTATTCAAGTAACAAATACCCTTATCTTGTTTTCCGAAATATCTTTCATTATTTAATACCTCATTAATTTAAAAAGGGTAATTAATAAGGAATCTTCTTGATTTTTGATCAGTTTACTGCTAAGTTATTTTCATCAAATTAATTGAAGACCAATTAATCTAATAATCATTTTCCAGATAAACAGTTGATTTAATCAACTTCATTCCATCAGTAAATTTGTTAACTGATTTTATTTACCTCTTACCCTTAGATTTGTGTAATTAATCTAAAAATGTTTCTTAACTGTTTGCTTTAAAATAATTATCCAAATTATTCACTCTAGGATAATTACAGCTTCATAACTTATTTAAATATCAAATAATCGTTTATATTTATTTTATGAAATGAACAATAAAATACCAGTTTATAATAGAACTTCTATATAATTTAGACTTCGCTTAAATTATAAAAATATAATTTTTTTTAATTTTCTTCGTTGATTTTCCTGACGGCCAATCAACTACTTAACAAAAATGGGTTTATGGTCGACTGTTGTTATTTTCTTACTCGATATCTTCTATTTATTAAATCAACATAACGTTGAATTTCCATTCGACATGGTTCAAACAGTGAGTATACAAAACAAACAGTATACATAAATATTTAGGAATCCGGTTGCATTCCTCCAACCGGTTCTCTGCATTCATAGATGTTAGTCAACACAATTAATTCCATACTATGGAATATTAAAATCGACGGAATCAGTATCCAACCAATGATGTGTACATATGCAACGATACATATATTTCAACCAATTTAATCTAAACGACCATCACACAAAATTTAACCATTATTTATCACTATTAAAATCTAATTATAATATTTTAAAGTAGAGCAGAGTCAGTGAATTTACTCACCTTAGCGCGTTAACTGTTAAATAACAATTGGCGTCTGTTGTTAGATCCGAATTCAACGTTTTATTTCGTCTAAAATCCAAACGAGCTCCAAATATCTGGTTAACCATTTCTGCCCTTCTACATATTATACTTCTGCTTTATTGTCCTTTTTATTTTCTTCCTTTTTCTCTTTTTCTTTTCGGGCATCATCGTATTATAAATGGGCTAGTCCACATACCCCGCAGCATACATTACAAACCTTCTCCAACGCAGAAGAGAATTCCGCTCTAGTCATTATACTTCACCATTGTCGTATTCCTCATTAATTTCCCATGAGCCATGCATCAAGTACTCATTTACTTACCAAATTGACTTGATCTTCCCAAACGAACCTTGCCATCCGCACCTGTACACCACACGCACTGCTCACTACTTCATGATGTACACTTGCGCTCCTATCTCATTTTCCTTTACGTATAAAACCTTGTACACCACACATGCTAAATTGTGCTCCTCTTTTCTAACCCATGTCCGCCAAAATTTTCATCCGTCCACTGTATATTGGGTTCGAAACATACATCACCGTACACTCACAAAAATTGCCACTTCATGCTTCCAAACACAGCCTTCACCAAACAAATGCCAAAAATATTCCCGTTCTTCACTAGCTTCTCCTTTCACCACATCACTCCATGCTCGCAGCCATCCATCAATGTCCGTTCCCAGGCTGTACACGTTGCTAAGTGGAAACCTCCATCCTCCTTACAAAGTCTCGACAGCCAACCCTACCTCACAGCGAGAAAAGTTGCGACTGTTTTAATATATTTTGTTTTAGATTTTTTTCTCCGTTTATGATATTTTTCCCATTTCTCTCATTGGTTTTTTTGTATCTGGAAAACTGGATACTTGCGCGTATTTATAGCCTCGCAAAGCCGTGGGTGCCAAGGCTTGAAGTACTATAGCCATGTGAAAACTGATTCAAGTAGCTGCCATGACACTCACCTCAAAACGTTGCAGACTATGATGAAGTTTGCATTCTTACCGGCTCTTTTGATTTTAACATAGCTGTGGACGTGGACGATCATAACTGTGCCCTTAATTGTCATAGGGTAGCTTAGGGTAGGATTTTGATTTGAAATTACACAGCAGTTCTTGATTTTCGAAGGCTTAGATAGTAGGTCTGCAGGCTTGATCTTTCTACGGCATGAAGGTTTAAAACCATTGTTTTGCAGTGAAATTGGGCTACGTGAAAGGTTGCCGCTGTACAAAGAAACAAAATGTTTATTTCTTTGTTCTATTTCGTAGCCCTATGGTATACGCTGCCATCATATTTTTATATTCTAACCATGCATCAAGCATGTCATTCGAGTCTCACATACAGGGATCCTCTTTGGACAGTTCAGTTTCTTTGATTTACTAGACTTGATTTGAATCCCTTTTTATAGATTTTATTTTGTTTTGGCAAGACTTTTAAGTGAATAGAGTATAGAGATTTTACGGGGACGGTGACAATTGAGAAGTGGGGTACTCTATCTTGCAACAGTAGCGGAGTGTAGATATATCCAAATAGGTTGTTTAGTTTGGTTTAAATATAAAGTTTAGCATACCTCGATATGAAAATTTCTATTCACGCATGAGCTGCTACAGACAGAAATAAAAACACCATCGTGATGAATAATGTGCCATGATCCCAAAAATATAATAATATCAGTAGGTTAACTCATATTGTGAAACCCTAAAATGTTGATATGAGGTGCAAAATACTCCAAATAAAAGGTTGCGTATTTAATTATTAAAAAATATAGTAAAATTCTAAAAATTAAATTATCACTTCGTCTCAAAAGAATCTTGTCTAAATTCGAATCCAGTATGCAGTTATATCAAATAAACCGTTACGGTCGATGAACGATTCTATGACGACTATTTGAAAATTTGATTTGGATATAATTCACAATGTATAATGCGAAATCTTGATTTTTCACTTCTGTTAGAAAGATATTGTTCAATTACAACGCTTCTTGTTTCGAAGAAATCCGGTTTATAATGAGTCTTGTACACTCAGTTGAAGTTCAGAACGTTAAATTACGAACTGCCGTGACATTACGGGCTCGATTATATTCAGTATATATTTTTATACGTTCAACTTCGTTTTTAATTAATATATAAATCCACTTATATTACGAATTCAATATTTAAATTGATTTAAATATTCAAATACAAACCGATAAAAATGCAGGACGTCACATTCCTTCCCCCTTAAAATTATTTCGTCCTCGAAATTGCTAAGAAGTGAAGATGCTCTAATTCTAACTCTTCACAACCTGTTTGGTTGAAATTTTATACTTCACATCCCCATAACTCAATCCGTGCATCGAATCTTCTATCCTTATATCAATACCCGACCCTTTTATTTTTCATCCCAAAGATATGTCCATCAATTTTGGACAATCTATTATCACATACTTATCCTTAACCTGTATGTCATCCTGTATGTTCCCACATCTGTTCCAATTTGATTTTTAAATTAAATTATCAACTTGTTTGACCAATCGAGTTTCTAATCTCTTATACGATCGACAAGTCGATTCCCAATTATCAACATTTTCCTTAAAAAAATTCTAACTTTTTAAATTTTCGAAAAATTTCGCCAGCATCTCCTTTTCATGGCTCATTCGGTACTACTACAACTTGCATCTCTGGGCATTTTCCAATCCAAAAGAAAATCAAATAGCCAAATGGCTTGCCAAACCGGCTCATAAATATCTCATACTCAAATATAAACATGTACCTTTTTTGTTGGGCATCCAATTCTAACTCTGCCATCTGCTATCACTTTAACATATATCCAAGCATCCTTGGTTGATTTCCCATCAATCCATTCTCAAACCAATCTTCCACTTTTTCTAAGCCAAATTTCTATTTCAACTAAAATCCCATTCTAAATTCCAAACTCTTAACCTTGTTAAGTTCTATTACGACATTCCATTTACTGATTTATTTCTCATATCAGTTATCTCCATCTCCCATTTCAAAATTCGATTCTTATTTTCCAAGAATCAATTCATTTTAATAACTCGAATCTCCAATATTTTTCTTTTACAATTTTCATTCTGGATTGTTCCAAATTCAATCCAAATTTTGTATGTCTTAGTTTAAGTTCCACTTTTAACATTTTAACTCCATAAGTTAAATTTTATTTCAGAATTCAAATCCCTAGGATTTATTTCAAATCAGTTTGAAATCATATATATGACATATCATAATAGAAATTCAAAACATTTGAATTTTTGAATAACTTGTTCCTCAAAAAAATCTGAAACAAAATCTTTGGTAGTAATCCATCACCCAGAAACTCGAAAATGAACACCGATTCTGGATCACCATCGGAATTTATTTTCCAGCCATCGAAGTGAGTTAAATACTATATCTTTTTCAAAACTCATTTTAAAACACTTCTATTTTACTTCCAAAATGCTTGGAAAACATTTCCAAATCTCTCCTAGGAATTTAAATTTCCCATATATTTAATCCAAATATTATTTCCAACTCTTTTCCATGTTTCTAGAGTTTTATTTCAATTTAGTTCATTTGAATTTGCACATTATACTTATATAATATTTCGATTGGTTATTTATATAACTAACTCAATTATAAATCTTATTTGATCATAATAACGATCAACACTATAATCATCTCAAGATATATACTCCTTTTTATATCAAAATATATTTTGGGTAAATTATTTCATTTACCCTCTTTTCAAATCATACTATGTTGAATTACTCTGTTCAAGAGATTAGAAACACCTGTCGACACAGTTTGCATTACTGTTTCGACCAGAATTCATAAACCACTCGACTGACCAATCAACACAGTATAAACAGATTTTATATTAATTTACAAATACGTGCTCATGTATATGCACTCATACTCAATCTAGGGTATTACTAACCCCATATCTATTGAGTCACGCTACAGAGCCAAGTTAATCCGTTTACCTTTAGCTATGATACAACTGTAACGACAACGGGATTTTCGATCCTGAAAATCGACATAAAACATAATGTCGACTAATCAGACATCGAAAACACCAGATCATTTAGAGAAAGAAGTTAGAGGGTGAGAATAGAAAGAAATAAAATTAGGATAAAAGAAGAAGACAATTGAATCAGAATCAGAGTAAACACGAATCTCACAGCGGAACGATAAAATATATTATATAATAAGCTTTTGAAATAGAAATCTGAATTTGTGTATATACATACCATATCAGAGTATAACTCCTATAAATCACAACGGAAATAATTTTTAAATAACTAATGTTGAAGCCTTCTGCTGCAAGCTCCTCCAATTGTATCTGCAAAGCCTGAACACTTGACTGCCCGTACAAATTTGTGCACCTAAGAGTTTAGGGAAAACACAAACAAAATAAACTCTGGGTCAGACATGAGACTGGTGTGAGTAAATTCCAACATATTGATTAGCTTTGAAAATCCTTTTGAAACAAAACGATAATAGTAAGACCAGCCCACACATAAACATGGACGGTTTTTACCTTACTATAACCCAAAATGCTTTGTTATCGAGTGCTATTATGATAATTTCTAAACAAATAAATATCCAAGTAGCAGAACGCTTGCATCTCACGCTCCACATATATAATATGCAATCAAAACCGCGAGCACTTATTGGAGATTGGATTCCGACTAACAAGGTATGGAACCAACTACCGATAGTGTATCTCTAGAGAGGAATAAACTGGGTTTAACAAGAACGTCTTGCAACCCGGCCGTATATGACCAACCACTCATTTCTCTTGAGTGAATCGAATATATTGTCACCTACGGTTGCTAGCAACATAACCGTTCCCGGGAGATACAGAAGCGAAAAGAAGTAACAAATATGAATATTCTCTAGATGGTGACAATACACCCTAATGGGGGCGACCCACATAGCCATGCTGCCTGCCCGATTTTTGTCATTTCCCGGTTGATGAGGCTTGAGGCTATAACGTATCTCTTGACAGATCACACCTTCACTATCTTTGAATGCCACATCGTCATACCCGCCAAATAACAAATTGAATTCCAAAAATATCACGGGTATAAAAACTAAAAGGAACGAATTCCTCCGCCACCAGATGTAATACTTTTAAGAGATCAACCGTACGTGATTTATTAGGTATACTCTGTCAGACACTCGTCCACACAAGTTGTCCTGGGGCTAAACAAACATAAAGCATCATTTTGGAATAGAATGACCCATGCATTTCACTCCGTCTTCAATTGTCTTCAGCATAATCAAATTCGCATCGCTTATGCCTATACGGAGTGGTTTTCGGATAATATATTCCATCGGTCTCCCCGCATTGACAACGATGGTCAAAACACTTCGATAGTTGGTTATTTAACTATTGAAGTAAAAACAACAATCATTCAAATGTTCAACTAACAACACACAATCATGGCACTTTTATTTAATATTCATCTTTATTATTCAAATTCCCATATCTTACCAGATATTTCTCAAACACCGTTTTAGCCTTTTCACACTCCTTGGAAAACGTTCCCAGTTATTATAAACTCCTACTCTCCCATGTTCCAGAAAATATACGTTATTAACGTTCGAAACATTTCCATTCTTTTCTTTATTTTCTACACTTGGATAATATACCCTATCTATATTGGAAAAATATTTCCAATTTCATTATAAACATTTTAATCTGCCCAACATTCACTTTTAAAATATTATTCACTTTAAAATGTGAATATCATCCCTATTATAGAAATCTGAACACCTTTATCAGTAACTCTTTATTCAAGTAATAAATACCCTTATCTTGTTTTCCGAAATATATTTCATAATTTTATATTCCCATTCCACTTTATAAACTCTATTTCTAAGTCAACTTCTTGTTAAATCAATATCAAGTTTAAACTAAATATCGATTACATATCCTATTAAAATTTATTGGTTTAAAACTAAATATTTACTATCCTATCAGATTATATTCCTAAAACTAATTCACTTTAATACACTCGACGTCATCGAATTATAGTTTCAATTCCTAATAGTGTTATTTAGTTCTAATCATATTCCAACCATCGAATTGATGTTATCGTTTTCTGAAACGATTCTCCAATTTTCTTCCTTAACTCATTCTTATATTTCTTTAGACAAACGTCATTACTTATTACTTTAGAATAAGTGGATTTCAACCCAAACTGTTTCCATTCCGTAGGGAGTAGTGCTATATATAAAAATCACGCTTAAGCTTGGTCAACAACGCTAATTTATCGTTATAGTTCAAAAACTTGTCATACGCTGTAATATTCCCCTTTTATAACTCATCTCGGGATAACAGTCACGCTTAAGCCTAGTCAACAACGTTATTTTATTATTATAGTTCAAAGACTTGCAATACGCTACTATATTCCACCCTATAACTAATCTCGACGTCTCTTTCCGTTACAACTAATACCATCCCTCGATAATAGTGAAGCCATTCAAGTTGGGGTATTTTAATTACCTCCCAGACCTTGATCAACAACATTCTTATCTTAGAATAGATAGAAGTTCGTAACTCTAACCTCTTATACTTTATAATACGTCAAATCGTACTTCTGCTTTATTTTAAATATGGTTTTATCATGCCATACCCTTAGTTTGAAAACTCAGTTGTTTACAACTATTTATTTAAATATTAACTCTTTGTTGTTTCTTCGTTATACAATTATATTTGTAACTTCTTTTACCAAAATACATTTACATTCTTTGACTCTTGAAATTTTACTTTTATTTGAGCCATTTTACTTAATGAAAGTAACATCTCATCACTAATTCAATAACAACTTAAATGAGGTCCATCTAAGAAACAATTATTTAATTAAAAATAAGTAAATAATGTTTTACTTCATCATTGCTGAAGTAAACAATTTACATCATCATTAATCTAAAATAGATTGGTTGCTTACTATATATAAACAATAACTAATTATATTGGTTAAATAATTATTTAATACCTCATTAATTTAAAAAGGGTAATTAATAAGGAATCTTCTTGATTTTTTAATCAGTTTACCGCTAAGTTATTTTCATTAGATTAACTAAAGACCAATTAATCTAATAATCATTTTCCAGATAAACAGTTGATTTAATCAACTTCATTCCATCAGTAAATTCGTTAACTGATTTTATTTACTTCTTACCATTAGATTTATATGATTAATCTAAAAATGTTTCTCTAACTGTTTGCTTTAAAATAATTATCCAAATTATTCACTCCAGGATAATTACAACTTCATAACTTATTTAAATATCAAATAATCGTTTATATTTATTTTATGAAATGTACAATAAAATACCAGTTTATAATAGAACCTCTATTATAATTTAAACTTCGCTTAAATTATAAAAATATAATTTTTTATAATTTTCTTCGTTGATTTTCCTGACGGCCAATCAACTACTCAATAAAAATGGGTTTATGGTTGACTGTTGCTATTTTCTTACTCGATATCATCTATTTATTAAATCAACATAACATTGAATTTCCATTCAACATGGTTCAAATAGTGCAAATATAAAACAAACAGTATATATACATATTTAGGAATCCGGTTGGATTCCTCCAACCAGTTCCCCGCATTCATAGATGTTAGTCAACACAATTAATTCCATATTATGGTATATTAAAATCGACGGAATCAGTATCTGTAACACCCCACGTCCATTAATGTCACTCACAAAGGGAATGCATTAACTTCCATGGAGGTTTTAAGTGAATATAGAACAGAAAAATTACAACAAGACAGATAATAAGTAGTACTTGAAAACTAAAACTTCATTTTATTGCAGCGGAAACATGTTTATTACATCACAAAACCATTAATCAGAGTCAAGTACATTATCCATCTTCATAAAAACAAAATACATAACCCCATTACAAAATAGCCATTAAAGAAGATAACAAGCTGGACTTTACTTCAATGGTCCAAGCTTTCCAAAGAGATATGAGCAATCCAATCAAACTCCACTAGAGTTGGGCCCAACCTGAGGACCTGGATAGGGAAAAGGATAGAAATGGAGGGGGTCAGACATAAAGTTCGGCGAGTATGACAATTCTAACAATACTATTATCAAGATAACTAGACTAAGGCATTAGCTGGAAGACAAGTAAATGTCTATGAACTATTTGGAAGATATAGATAGCGTTTAAGATAACGTTTAAGATAATGGTAAAGGCATACCTAATTACTAACAAATAATTACTATACCGCACCGCACATTACTACACTGCACTGCTCCAATTACTACACTGCACCGCGCCAATTACTACACTGCACCGCACCAGTCACCCTAAAGGTTGATCCCGCATGCTTCACACAGAAACTATATAAATAGCCTTGCGTACCCCTAGCTGACTACATAGGTGCCGTCTGCCCCTATCTCCACTAGGTGTACCCCACTACCCTCTTAGAAATTTTATAAGTAACTTCGTGTACTCCTAGCTGACTACATAGGTGCCGTCTGCCCCTATCTCCACTAGGTGTACCCCACTACCCTCTTAGAAATTTTATAAGTAACTTCGTGTACTCTTAGTTGACTACATAGGTGTCGTCTTCCCCTATCTCCACTAGGTGTACCCCACTACCCACTTTCGATCGGCTCCCTACTCGTAGATACCCGTTCTGGCCCCACAGTGGGGTGTATCAACCCCCTAAAGTGGCATCCCGATACAACTTGAGAATGCACGGCTTATACCTACACGATGCAACAATGTCTTACCTACCAGCTCGGGTCCACACGCATACGAAACCCGTTGGACTTGCATTGCCACCGCTCCCCGTTTTGGCCTCTTATAGTCAAACCCAGCATGCGTGTCTCGTCCTCGACTTGGGTCGAGCCCACAAAGATACGTTTGGGATACTGGTCGTAATAGGCCCACACAAGCTACCCACCTAAGCTTGTCACTAGTATATCCCACTTAACCCTCTTAGTCATGTTCATTTACATGTGTGTTTGGTTAAGTCTTACTAATCGTATTTCACATGCCACTAAGGGCACCCACTAGATTCCTCATGCCACCCAAGGCACCTACTTAACGCCCATGTCCCCCTTACATGTTTATCTGGTTAAGTATTTCTTAATTCATTCAGGCCATAACCTCATAAAGACCTCTCACATTAGACTGGCATTTATTGCAACTGGATTTGCCGGGCGGGTCCGGGCAGTCTTACACCATAAAAGAGTCTAACCTCGTGTCTATACAACCGTTATGCTTTAGTTTAGGCCTAGGACCTCTCACATTGGGCTGACATTTGTGACCACTGGATTTGCCGGGCGGGTCCGGGCAGGTTTACGTCACAAACGAGTCCAACCTCGTGTCCTAAGCATTGATTAACACTTAAAATCTTTTACCCCAGTTTTAATAATTCCCTATTCAAATTATTAATTAAGTCAACTTTTAATGATGTCCATAATTGACTCAGTTATGGCCATCCACTTATGGCATGCAAAATCATATCAATTGCACCCCAACTTTTTAATATTAAATCCTTAATATTACCCCTACCCCACGTTTATACGTTCGCTTATTCAACGCATAATATAGGCTAGACTTGTATAGTCTAACACCTAGCACAAAGATAAATTATCACAACATATAGACAATTAAAATAAGTCTAATCATAATAGGGGTGAAACTTGCATAAACTACACATGTTAAGGATCAAAAGGTGTCAACTTGTTAAATGTCTCAATTTATATGATATGATCATAGCCCAAATCTATACATAAACTTGCATATGGGGTTTTTAGGCAACATAATGATGTTGTGAACTAGCATAGGATATCACATATGTCATAGCATAATTCTAGATGTCATAATAGATGTCTTGGTATATGTTCATAATCAATCTAACTTGCATATGTGACTTGTCATATAGATCAACATAACCCAAACATGATGATTTAATTAATATGAACTAACTAGCATAGATGGTAACATCATGGTCTTTTTAACATGTATGATTCATCACAACTTAGCATAGAAACTTTCAACATACATAACATCATCATAGCATGATTTACAACATATAAGATATCATCATCACATTACATTGGATTTACAATATACATGATAGCAAAAGGGGTTTACAACAACATATATGATAATTCACATCATCTACTCATAATCCATTCATAACTCAACCTAATTAAAATGATAATAATCTTGTTAAGATCATCATACTCACAATTTAGAGAAGAAAAGAGAGAGTTTTGCTTTGCTTTAGGGTTGAGAGAATTAGAATTGAATTTGCTTTTCTTCTTTCTTAGTTGGCGGCGGCTCCATTGATTTCCATGGCGATGGTATGACGGTAACTATTCTATTTTAAATAGGTTTAGGGTTAGCATTAGGATGTATTTATAGGTGTAGGAAGCTATTTAGGACCATTAGATTAACCCTGAACCATGAGAACCAATCAAATGCAAAATCTGTAATTGAGCGAATCAGCCCACGGGTTGACAGCCAAACACCATGGATTAACCGCTAATCGACCCAGCGGGGCTTGGGTCGACCTCAAAAATGGGCCGGTTCGGTTATTCCCCCTCCCAATTCGTTGTTTTGAACTTTTTCGCATATTTATTTATTTAATTTTTAATTTATATATATATATATATATCAATATATATATATTTCTCTGCGCAACCCATTTCACTTAATTCTTTTCTAAAAATTAAGTATACTTTAATTTGTGAATTTTAATGTTATAAAATTATGGGGTGTTACATTCTCCCCTCCTTAAAGGATTTCGTCCCCGAAATCTCCAAGTCAAGAAGAATGTATATCCTACCATCTAATCGTCCATCTACTCAACCATCAAACACCAGCATCCATTGTCCTTAAAAGACTTCTAATGCTTTAATGTTTATATGCACAGTGTGTGTATATGTCCATATCTAATGCAAAATTAGGCGGTCTACTGATTCAGTCGAACTCCTTTAATGCAAACCATGATAGTGCCATGCGTCCATTATGTATGCAAAAATTCCCTAATGCTACATATTATTTCCACATGCGTGCACAACCATTCACTAAAATGCAGCAACTATATGATAATACAACCATTATACATCCATTTTACTAAATACATCCATATATATGCAATATGCAATATGAAGTGACTGAGCCGATCTGGTGCCTAATAGTGTGTGTATGTGCATCCACGAGTAACCACTAGCAAACACTTGCATCCACTTTGCATCCACCATACATAACATGTCTCAAACACATGTTTCAACCATAGGATTATCCTATCTAAAGGTCAAGAATACTAATGAGAGGATACTCTAAAGGTAAGATAAGTACAAGATAAGCGATAAAGGAGAAATTAAAGGACATACCCTCGAAAAGGAAAGAGTATCGTGAACGCATCTTCTCTTCTGTCTCCCAAGTAGCGTTGCTCTCGTCGTCTCCCCATTGTACTTTGACTAGTCTGGCCTCTCGATTTCTCAGCTTCTTAATCTCCGACCCAAGAATGCGCGTTGGAGCTCGTCGAATCGTCGCGTCACGCTCGATCTCCACCTCTCTAAGCAAGCTCGGCTCTACCACTTCCGCGATCTCGTGCAAGCACTTCCTCAAATGTGACACATGGAATACGTCGTGTACACCACTAAGTCTCTCAGGCAACTCCACTCTATACGCCATCTGTCCAACTCTTTCCTTAATAGGAAATGGCCCTACAAACCTTGGTGCTAATTTCCCAACGGACCCAAAGCGAAAAACGTTCCGTAATGGAGACACTTTGACAAAGACCATGTCCCAAACTTCAAACTCGAGATCTGTCCTCCTCTTATCCGCATAAGATATCTGCCTATCCTGTGCTGCTTTCATCCTCCTTTGAATCAAGTCGATCTTCTCCGAAGTCTCCCTAATCATATCGGGCCCAAGTAAGATCTTATCCGTAGATTCCCACCAACATGTAGGTGAACGACAAGGTCGTCCATAAAGAGCTTCGAATGGTGCCATACCAATGCTGGACTGAAAGTTGTTACTATATGCGAACTCCACCAATGGAAGATGCTCTTCCCATGTACCCCCAAAGTCTAGGATACATAGCCTCAACAGATCCTCTAGAATGTGATTCACCCTCTCAGTCTAGCCATCCGTCTAAGGATGATATGCGGTGCTCAAACATAACTGAGTCCCTACCGCCTCTTGTAAGCTTCTCCAAAATTCGCTAGTGAAAATAGGATCACGGCCGCTCACTATGCTAGAAGGAACACCGTGCAAACGAACTATTTCTCGGACATATAAAGAAGCTAACCATGGAGCAGTCCTCTTACTCTTCACGGGAATGAAATGGGCGCTCTTAGTAAGTCTATCTACTATAACCCAAATCCCCGTATTACCCTTTCTCGATCTCGGTAATCCGTTAATAAAGTCCATCGAGACACTTTCCCACTTCCATAGTGGAACCTCCAATGGGTGAAGTAACCCACCGGGTTTCTTTTGCTCCGCTTTTACCTCTTGGCACACCAAGCATCTAGCGACATACTCGGCTACGTCCCTCTTCATACCGGCCCAAAAGAAAACTCGCTTCATGTCTTTGTACGTCTTGTCCCCGCCGGGATGAATGGTCATCTTCGAACGATGTGCATCGTCAAGAATTGTCTTCCTTAGGTCATCGTCTTTTGGTACACAAAGTCTACCATCCCTACGTAACCAACCCTTATCATCTAGGGTATACCTACGGAGATGGCTTAATGACTCCCCTCCTTTGAGCTTTTCTACTAACTCAACCAACTGCGGGTCGTCTAGCTGTGCCTCGCCAATCCGTCACAAAAGCGTAGGTCTGACCTCCAAGGATGCTAGCAAACCGGGTACGAAGTCAACGAAAGGTATAAAGTCAAACATCGAAATGAATTCTAAACTTCGCTGCTCCACAAACAAAGGACGTAAGGATAACCTTTTTCTACTTAAGGCGTCTGCCACCACGTTACCCTTGCCAGTGGTATATGTTATCTCGAAGTCGTAGGATGCTAAGAACTCCATCCACCCTAGCATATCTCCCTTCCCTAGAGATCACATGCCCTAAATTCCTCACTTCTTTCCTCCAAAAATGGTATCTTGGAGAACTTAGCTATAATCTAGTGCACTTGTAGGGTCCCTAAGCTTTCCCAAAGACATAGGGCATGCTCTTCTCTGCTTCTAGAGAAAACTAGGATAGTATCCCATGTAAAATCGTCACAACTATCCATCTCTCACGCAGACCATCCTAGTCGAATTCGACATCCCCCAAGTGCAAGCCCCAAAGGACTAAACCAATATCAGACAAACACCCAAGGGATACCTCCTTCGAATTCAGACGACCTACGTGAGATGATACTAGAAAGATGGTCAATCAATTGAGCACTTGACCGACTCTGGCCGTCCTTGCCAGTCTTGCTCCAAAACTACCGCTGATTACATAACGGGCTTTGCTTAATCTATTAAGCACATACGAAAACTTATTCCATGCCTATGGGTAAACCCCGCGCTTTATCAATGACGTCTCCATACTCACGGACCACACAAACAGGTTCCTAATCATCGTTAGATGCGTCAGAAGATTCTAGGCAGCTAAGCATCACTGAACCCCTAGGGTCTCAAGAAATATGAGGGTTTTTCTACAACGAATCAATAGTCTAACTACCCTCCTTTCATAGTCTAGGATGGCACCCCGCTTGGCTAGCCAATCCACCCCTAGAATCAAACTACAGCACGTGAAACCAAGGACAAAGGCGTTGCATTCAAACTCAACGCCCAAGATAAACACTCTCAAATCCCGACAAATCATAGAAAGATGAGCCGAACCACCAATAGGATTTGAGACTACTAAGGGATCAGTAACAATACTAGTATCTAGGTGCAGTGTTTCAACTAATGATGTAGAGATAAACGAATGCGATGCGCCCGAATCGAATAAGGTACGGACAGGATGATCAAACAGAAAAACTAAGCTTTCAACAGAAATGGTTCTACCTAGTTCTTGCAGCGGTGGGACCGCGAGAGCCTGAACTTGTCCCCTTGCCTGCCCTGGTGCCAGAAGAGCCTGCACCTGTCCTCCCGAGGTAGCTCCTGACCTCTGCCCCTTCCTTGGGCAGTCATTCACTAAATGTCCCGCATCGCCACAATGAAAACAGCCGGTCTTCTTTTTCTTTCGGCAGTCCTTGCTGAGATGGCCTGGTGTCCCATAGTTAAAGCATTTCTTCTTCCCCTTAGCATTGTTACCTTTGCCACCCTTATTTTGGTCCCCTTTCTTCTCGGGTGCCTTATCAGCTTTAGTGCCTTTCTCCTCATGCATGAGTGCCATGTCTACTAGCTTCTCAAAGGTGGCCCCCATAGGGATGTGGGTCATAGCCAACCCTTGCAACGGTTCATTCAATCCATTAACGAACCTCAACGCCTTCTTCTCCGGCATGTTTACTAAGTCCAAGCCAAACCTTGCTAATTGATTAAATTTGTTGACATATTCTTTCACTGACGAGCTTCCTTGCTTCAATGTCAAGAACCTTTCCATATATAGATTTTCTTCCGCCCTAGAGAGAAGCTTCACCTCGAACCTACGTCTAAAATCCTCCCAAGAGTCAATAGGACGCTCCCCATTAGTGACCTCCCACCAAAACGAGGCCTCTCCCTTCATTAGCCAAGCTGCTAATCTAACTCTCCTCCCTTCTTCCACTTCAAAGATTTCTAGCAATTCTTCCACCTCCTTAAGCCAATCTCTAACTTCCACAAACGTTTCTGACCCTTGAAATGGTTTTCCTTCAATAGCCTTGAATTCCTTGCACGTCTTTGCAAAAGTATCTACGCGAGGA
Source organism: Allium sativum (assembly GCA_030737875.1). NCBI lineage: Eukaryota > Viridiplantae > Streptophyta > Magnoliopsida > Asparagales > Amaryllidaceae > Allium > Allium sativum. Next base: position 246,085,809 of record CM060923.1, read on the forward strand.
GGAGGAGGAGGAACGGGTGCAACTAGTGGTGGAGGAACATTGGTTGGACCTGCAGCGGCCCTAGCCTCTAATAACCTCCTATACCATCCTGGTATCGTTACACCGTCGGATAGATTAAGATCTTCAGCCATGCTGAAACGAAAAAGGAAAGATTCAGAATGGAGAATTCGAAAGATAAAGATATGGACTATTGGGGATTATGTTTTTTTTCTTAAAAACTCTTCTCTTTAAATTTCTCGTTAAAACATGTTTTTGAAAGCACTTCTTCCAAAAATAACTATTTTTCTAAAGTATTTTTATCTGTTCTGGTAACCTTAAGCTCTGATACCACGTGTAACACCCCACGTCCATTAATGTCACTCACAAAGGGAATGCATTAACTTCCATGGAGGTTTTAAGTGAATATAGAACAGAAAAATTACAACAAGACAGATAATAAGTAGTACTTGAAAACTAAAACTTCATTTTATTGCAGCGGAAACATGTTTATTACATCACAAAACCATAACTCAGAGTCAAGTACATTATCCATTTTCATAAAAACAAAATACATAACCCCATTACAAAATAGCCATTAAAGAAGATAACAAGCTGGACTTTACTTCAATGGTCCAAGCTTTCCAAAGAGATATGAGCAATCCAATCAAACTCCACTAGAGCTGGGCCCAACCTGAGGACCTGGAGGGGAAAAAGGATAGAAATGGAGGGGGTCAGACATAAAGTCTGGCGAGTATGACAATTGTAACAATACTATTACCAAGATAAATAGACTAAGGCATAAGCTGGAAGACAAGTAAATGTCTATGAACTATTTGGAAGATAAAGATAGCGTTTAAGATAACGTTAAAGATAACGGTAAAGGCATACCTAATTACTAATGAATAATTACTATACTGCACCGCACACTACTACACTACACCGCTCCAATTACTACACTGCACCGCGCCAATTACTACACTGCACCGCACCAGTCACCCTAAAGGTTGATCCCGCATGCTTCGCACAGAAACTATATAAATAGCCTCGCGTACCCCTAACTGACTACATAGGTGCCGTCTGCCCCTATCTCCACTAGGTGTACCCCACTACCCTCTTAGAAATTTTATAAGTAACTTCGTGTACTCCTAGCTGACTACATAGGTGTCGTCTGCCCCTATCTCCACTAGGTGTACCCCACTACCCTCTTAGAAATTTTATAAGTAACTTCGTGTACTCCTAGCTGACTACATAGGTGTCGTCTGCCCCTATCTCCACTAGGTGTACCCCACTACCCACTTTCGATCGGCTCCCTACTCGTAGATACCCGAGCTGGCCCCATAGTGGGGTGTATCACTCCCCTAAAGTGGCAACCCGATACAACTTGAGAATGCACGGCTTATACCTACACGATGCAACAACGTCTTAACTACCAGCCCGGGTCCACACACGCATACGAAACCCGTTGGACTTGCGTTGCCACCGCTCCCCGTTTTGGCCTCTTACAATCAAACCCAGCATGCGTGTCCCGTCCTCGACTTGGGTCGAGCCCACAAAGATACGTTTGGGATACTGGTCGAAAAGGGCCCCCACAAGCTACCCACCTAAGCTTGTCACTAGTATATCCCACTTAACCCTCTTAGTCATGTTCATTTACAACGTATGCAACAACAGTTTGACAATAATAACCCAAACAACAATCACCAATTTCAATCATACATCGCCAATTCATTTTTGTGTACATACAAACATCAATAACACAAGGCAAGAAATAATTAAATTAAAAGATTATAAACAATATATATATATAATCTCACCGTTTCATCTCTGGTCTATTTCATTGTGTAGATCCGGTCGAAGCGAATCCAATGCATCTAAAATCATCTGATTTCGTTTTTTGTTTAATCTTAACCCAAAATTTAGGCCATCTTCTTCCACGAAGACATGCACAAAAATTCCACCAATCTTCATCATTGCTACACCAAAAGCCGTTCCCCTGAGACCCATCCGCCGTCATGACGACGAAGCCCATACACTAACCACCACCGTCGATTTGCCTCTGACTTCAGCGCCTTAGAGCGCGAGATCCTCTCAATCCGCTCATCATTATTCAATCATGACCGTTGATGTTGGAGGTCATGTCATGTTCTTCGATTTTCCATTTATTTATTTATTTTTGAGTTAATGAATTCTTTGAGTAGATTAGGAGAGAAAGAAAGAAAAAAGGAGAAAGGGAGAGGGTAGCCATAGATTTTAGAAACGGTGGCTGCTTTATTTATGAAATTAGGGTTAAGGAAGTGAAAGGATATTATATAGTGGAGGAAATTATTATTTTTATTCCTTTTAATTAATATTTTTATTTATTTATTTATGATGTCTGCAGATTGTAAATATAAAGAGAATAGAGAATAACAACAAAAAAGGGAGGTGGAATAAAGGGAATAGTTTTATATCTAAAAATAAATTTGATTGATCATTAGAAGAGGAGAGAGAGTAGAGAATAAATGCGCCAGTTATTTCCCCAAATGCCTCTTTGTATTTATAAACAAATTAAATGCTTGCCTTTTTTTTCTAATTGTTTAAGTTAAGCAACTTTTTAAATTTCAAAACATGCAATATTAAATATCATAATTTAAGGAACCTATTTAGTTGCAAGAAAGAATAAGAGAAAGAGAAATAGATATATACATAAAGTTGATTTAAAGGAAAGAAAAAGAAAAAAACAAAATGTTGGAAAACTGAACAGAAAAAAAAAAAAGAAAAAGAGAAAGAGAAAATAAGAATGTAATTAATGCACGGTTTATTGTCTCCAAAAGTTATTGAATGGGAAACGTTACTTTATAATAAAGAAGAAGCTGCATGTGATAGAAATGGAAAAGAAAAGAAAAGGAGAAGAAGGAAATATGGTAAATATACAGGAAGGGACAAATAAAATGAATGCATCATTTATTGTTTAATGACGACTATAAGAGAGTTATGTGATTTTTTATTTATTTTTTTTACACATATGTATATAGTTTGATCATCCACAAAACTGCATTAGTTAAGAAACACACATTTAAATGTACCATACATATACATGTAGAATATAATTAATTTTTATTTATCTATTTAATGTATTAAACGAAAGCCTTTCGCTTCCTTTTTTTATTAAATGCACACATGGATATATTATACAAAATAATTTTCATTTAAAACGGATGCATATGAAAGGAAGACAGATATCAAAGAAATAAAAAAAGAAAAGATATATAAACATGCAGATGCATGAATGTAGAAATAAAAGAGAAAAGAAATTTAAACATGCTGATGCATGAATGTAGAAATAAAAAGAGAAAAGAGATTTTAAATATGAATGTAGGAAAAAAAGGAAAAAAAGTGTAGACATGCAGATGCATCAATGTAGAAATAAAAGAGAGAGGAAATGTAAACATGCTGATGCATGAATGTAGGAATAAAAGAAAAAGAAATTTAAATAAAATGAGGTGCATGAAAATGTTAATATTAACCATTTCCTATTGTAATTTTTTTTTCATCATTATTATTATTTATTAAATATTTTAATTTAATAACGAATTTTTTTTTTCTTTTCATTCATTCATACGTCGCCGCGTCGACGAAACTAAATATTTCGCCGTTACTATTTAAAATAAACTATTTTAAATATTAAAAACCCACTAAAATAACTGAAATAAAAATTTTAAATTCGGCCCAAAATTCCGGGTTGTTACAATCTCCCCCACTTAAAACTTTTCGTCCTCGAAAAGGAACAAAGCTAAGAGTTGTTTAATTTATCAATTCAATTTTTATTCTTTTATCATTTGGTTTTAATAATTTTATTAATTGATCATCCTTTCAAATATATATAGTTTTTATATATTCAAAAGTTATAATTTCTAAAATTGGATTATATATATAATCACAAATACGTTAATTATAGACTTGGCACTCTCAACTCATTCTAGGGTATTACTAGCCCCATCTCTAATGAGTTTTCTCATTCTAGGATACTACTGATCCTATCTCTAATGAGTATTCTTATTGGATATTACTAATCCAATCTCTGATGAGTCTTCTGTTAAGTTCTAACGAGTTGTACCCCAAAGATTTGAGCTAACCAGAGCTCTGATACCAACTGTGATAACCCGGAAAATTCCCACCCTTTAAATCGACCATAAACCACACAGGTCTGACCCAAAGAATGGAAATCTGCGGATACATCAACTTTAGGCATACAACACATTAAAACAAATAACAGAAGACTTTTATAACACCATAATAAATGTTACATCAGAGTACAGCATATATGTCAGAATACATTGGTAATAAATACAGCGGAAGAATAAATTACAATAAATATTATACATTGCAGCGGAGCTAATCTCAGTGGAAGGCTATCACATTTTTTCCACAGCTTCAGTTTTCAAACCAGGATCTTTCTTAATATATCTGCCAAATAAGCTACTCGACTGCCCGTGTGGAAAGAGGGCACCCGAGTTTGCAAAGTGAAACAAACTACAGGTCAGTCGTGGGACTGGTGTGAGAATTCTTTACTTAACTTATCTAATAAGAAGGCTAATCACAGGTCCACGTCGCTAACGCAGAACGAGTTTACTCCATTGGATTGCCAGTGCATAACTAAAATAAATCGTCAAATAACGCAGTGCTTTTTAGAAAAATGAAACCATTATAAGACCCAAATCCCATCACACAATGCAACGCAAGCCGGAGGATAGGGTTTTACCTTATAATGATCAAAAGATGCTTGATACGTAAAAACGGTATTAGTGTGTATATATATTTATAAAAACATTTCAGAGTAAATGTATCAATCCTAGACGGCATAGTACCCCATCCTACTATGTCGCCATACTAGTTATACAGTCAAAACCGCAAGGGGCGTATTGGAAATTGGGTTTCCATCAAGAGTCAAGGCTAGGGAGGAGATCCTTACCGATTCGAGACATTCTAGCAATGCCCCAGGATTGGTACTCTGTCCAACCCTTGGATCCTGCAGGGCCGGTCCACACTTACTTTTGTGGATTAGAAATGCCTGAACACACGTTCCCCGGTTCTAGTGAACCTACAATACGGCCGAGGGCGACCGCATAAATCCGAGGCCTCGCAAAAAAAATCTAACAACCACATAAGTAAATGTCTGGGCTCCATACCATGACACCACTTCTAGCTAGAAAAAAAATGTGTGCACTCCCTGCGTTCCCTTCTCCCGTTTTAGACTCCACCGGGCTGTAGGCTCGCGAAGTCACGATATACACAAAGCTATGCCTAAATAGGTTGTGCTTTGATCATCAACCACAAGGCCTGCTTTTCAACAAAGCCTTGATCATTTGCATCTTAGCATGCCACATTGTCTGACCCTACCATATTATTGATCATCTACCAATATATATATAACCTCTAAGCTCATACGTCTTAGAGAAGGGTGTTAAGTGGAGGATAAATTCTCTACCACCAAACAGAAATATATAATCAGTAGCGTTCAACAGTAGAAATGAATACAATGTCAGACACACAATCCACTTACAAGTCCGTTCTGGGTCTGAACGAAACCGGAGAAACCTGGGTGGTTCTCGTATATCCGGATAATCAACACATACGTCCGGACGACTACCACAGAAATCCCTTCAGGGCAGCTACTCCTATCGGAGATCTCAGTAGCAACACATCCATCCGATGTGAAAACTGCCGGTCTTCAACACCGTCTTCATCTTCGACTCTTCATCGTCGTTATAAATATTCGGAATGGGTAAAACCCGGTCTTTCCGAATAATCAGCGTATTTTATAATTAAAAATCAAGTGCTAAAATAACACATCCAACACCTCATTCCAATTCAGAATATTCTTTTAAATGGCATATTATTAGGGAAAGGTTCCCATTCACTTTACCAAAGATAAATTCTTTAAATTATTCTTTAATCTTCTTTCTAGAAATTCATTTAAAACTCCAATTTGGTTTTAAATATCAAAAATCAGTATTCAATGATTATTCCACTTTAAGAAATAAATCTTATCTTATTTAGGTTAAAGAACTAATGTCATTTAAAACATTTTTCACGATAAACCCAAATCCTACTCCATTAAATGTGGAATTTTCACAGAAATCAAATCAACATAAATAATCGGTATAAATTTCTATATCGGACTATAAATATAAATGGAATAACAGCAAAGCCTTTTAAATTCCATATATATTAACGGTCTTCATTCATAGAAGCTTATTTCAATTAATATTAAATCGAATTCCATTCCATTCCAATTTAATATATATAATCGGAAAACTTTTCTTTTGGAAAAACTCTTATTATATCTTAATAAAAGATTTATAAATCCCAAATCACATTTTCCCTGTCAATTGGGTTAAAGAACAAATGTCGTTTAAAAACATAGTTCACAATAAACCCAATTCACATTTCAACTTTATCCTGATTAATAAATATAATAGGAAACTCTAATAATCTTAATTAAAAGATTCTTTTCTCAACTGGGTTTAAGAATAGTGTTATTTAAGACACTATTCATGACAAACCAAAATTCAATTTCACTTTAATTCAATTCCGTTGATTTATTATACTAGTTACTTAACGAGTTTACTTTGATAAAAATACATTTTTATCTTTTCAAATATGGGATTTTTCTGTAACGTCCCAAATTTTACGACCCTTTTAAAAATCGAATATTAAAAATCTATTTATATATTTTATTAACAAATATAATGGATTTTTAAATTGAATTTATTTATTTATTTAAAATGAATTTAGAATATATTTCATTTTGAATCAGATACTGATTTAAACTTGAACTGTTGGGTTAACAAATACAATGTTATTTGTTGTTTTATTTTTAAATTTGGTTGTTTAGATTTAATATATATATCTATATATATATATGTCCATCGATGTTTTCTTTTGATTCGACATAATGGGTAAAAACCCGAATACATACATTCATCATACTCATAAAACAAAATAAACCAAACCCGGATTTTTGACGAAGCTTGGTTGAACATGTATACTGATATGTATGAAAACTAAAAACTGGAACTTAAAAACGTATACAAAATAAATGAAGTACAAAGGAGAATAACATATATATATATATATATATTACATTCATATACAGCAATCACATATTCAGAATTTAATGTACAATGTAAAACAGTATAACAATACTGTTAGAACAACTAAGAAAAATAACAAATGATTTAGCATTTAAATTCATTACAATCACAGTACAAGTTCAGAAAGAAAAAAATATAAACAAAAAAAAAAGAAATCAACAAATCAACTTCTGCATGGTCTCGTCCCTTTCCAGTACTAGAGAATTTATCAACCTTGACCTGCGAAAAGAAAAGAAGAAAAACCCATAAGGGATAACTTCATGACATCATTGTACAGCAAAAGAAAATGAAACGAGAAATGTTAGAGAGAAAATAAAATGGGATCATAGGTTCAACAAAGAATGAGATCATCCAATCTAAGAAAAAACTATGATAGTGGAAAACAGGACATCACAATAAAACAGCTAAAACCCTATAGAACAGCTACTCAAACAGCCCAAACAGCTAGTGAATAGCATAAGGGATAGCTGAAAACAGCTATCTATAGATTCAAGCCAAAGTAAAGATATGATATGCATATATTGACACATCAATTTCAAACAAATAAAAAAATATGAACAGCTAACGAGATAAGACCATACCATAGCCGAATTGAAACCATACATTGTGTAGTTGATGGAACTAGATATTTGTGCAATTAATACATAGATCCTATAAGTACAGTAAGCAAAATTGTATGGCCAAATCAAGCAATTAATGCACATGTATGTACAGGGATTCTGTGATACAATATCTATATGGAAATCAAATCTATTAAAGTTCAGAAAATCTCATTGAAAACCCAAGCAAAAAATTTGATAAACAGTTCAGAAAATCTCTGAATCAAATATTACCAAATCAAATAGCTTGTATAGGTATGTGTACAACAAATCTATATATCCAATGGACACGGCATGTGTAAATATGCTTATTTTCTAAATTGAATTCATGTACAAAAGCATAGACAATGACCAACTATATATACATGATCGAATCCAGATAAAAAAATACATATGGATGATTTAACAAGACAGTAGACAGCATAGGGAATGATCATCGACAAGCCAAACCAAGGCAGGGAAACTGATATATATCAATATACCCAAAAATCTTTATCAAGCAGTAAAGGCACATGGATGAACAATGTTCCTTATATATTTAAATCCGAACACAAAATCCAAGAACAGATTCAAATCTTGGTTGAAATAACAATACATAACCTCACTATCACGATCAAAATCCATTTCGAACAGGGCAACAAATCTGAAAATCCTATATCTAAAATCCGAACCAAAAATCCAACTACAGGTTCGAATCTGAGTGAAATAACAACTCATGACAGTGTACTCATCTAAAGCAAATCGCAACTATAAATATAGCAGTATTTCATTCATCCTGGACCATTCGAACGACACAAAATAAACCAGAAAATCAAATAAAAATATATGCGGTATAGGAAAATCAAAAATAAAGACTTAGCTTTTGATGGTGAACTGATTTCTGTTGAAATCATTCGCGATGGAGGCCTCGTCTTGAATCCGAGATGGATCTGGGGGTTTGGGGGTTCGTCGTGGTCTCGGTAGGGAATCGAAGGATGTGTTGATGGTGGCTGACCGACCGATGGACGTGGAGGAGCGCGAAGGGAGGGTCGCGACGCCATCTAGCAATTTGGGGGATTAGGGATTTTCTTCGGGTTTGAGAACAATTTTTGTGGCGGCCGATTGAAATGGAAAGGGAACGAGGTGTTAGGGTATTAAATGGGGAACCGGGTAGAGGGCCTGTGGGCCGAATGATTTAAGGTAAGCCCAACTTTAATTTAAAAAGGAAAATCCATGTTTTAGTTTAAATAGTTTATAAATTTGTTCAAACGATTTCTCTCGCCTACGACATCAGATTTAGGCGCAGTCAGGTGCGTTGGGACCGTGGAATCATGTACTTCGAGATGGAGCAGGCGCAGTCCGGATCTGGAGTATCTAGAATTTTATTCAAATTAAAACGTCAAGTTAAATTGATCAGAACAGACCGTTTATCACAGATTCCAACCGAGGTGAGTTAAACTCACTCAGCCTCCTCGTTTATATTTTATATAAACTGGGTATTTTATTTTGCGTGTTCTGGCTGTTAGTGGTTGACTATTAGGTGTATGTATGTTGTTGATCATCAATCGTTTAAATTTAACTGTTGGGGACGACCCATAACAAGTAACTCCTTGGGTTGATCACGTTTGTAAACGTGTTTGAATTTATTTGAATTGTTTGACTTGGATGTTAGTTGATCTGATAATTGGCAGTAAATGGCCAAGTGTGGGGTTTTAACGTCATTCGACCCGACAGGTGAAGTGATGTATTTTTAAAAGTTATAAATTCATTTATAACTGAATTCAAGTTCCAAATTATTTTGTACAGGATTTAAAATTGGAGTTTCACAAATAAATATTTTTAATCGAGATAGTAAGGAATTGAGTTAAATAGTTTGGACAAGTTGGAAAGCAGAAATCGAGAATTTTCCATAAGAGTGGTAAAAGGAAATAATTGTTTTCAAATAATTTAAAAGGTGACTTTAATTAATTTAGTTAATTAATTAATTTAAGAAAGGGGAAATGACAATTGGAATTCAGTTAATAGTTAACTGAGACGTAGGGTCGACAAAACCCAACTGTTTTAGACCAAGGCCGATGATGGGATTAATTTGATTCGGTAAGCTCTCTAACTATCTGTCATGTTTAACAAAGGATGTTGAGGCTAGTTAACCTTGGGTTAACTATAAGTTAAAGTAATTATCAGATTGTTAGCAATAATAAGACGATTTATTCTTTAAAATAATTTAAAGGTAATAGTTATCTTATTTTGGTTAATAGCAGAGTTAACTATTTTAATATAGTTAAGGTTAAAGATGATTATTATTTAAATTAATAATAATTAGAGAAATGATTTTAAATGGATATTGAATTAAGAAATGGTCGAGCTAAGTCGATCAAACCCAAGTAAGAATTTTATAAAAAGGGATTTGTAAATCCAGGTTTTTCAACAAGATTTGATAAATGGGAACCCAATTAACCAGCGATCGACTGACGATGAGATTTATCCAAAAGGCGATAAAGGTTTATTATATAATACCCAAGTAAATGGAATCAAAACATTGGATGAGGGATTTACATCATCAAAGGGTTTTAAAGTAAAAGATTACTTGAAGAATAAGTGATGTTTTAAGGGATATTTGCTTAAATGAAGAAATTAAGTAAAAGACCTTAAAACGGGGATTTCAAATAAAGGATGAGTTTAAAACCCAGATTGGAATCCAAAAAGGAAAAGGGATTTTTTTGAGGAATGGACGAACTAATGTTATTCCGAGGTAAGAACGGGTCGATCAAGGTCTGAGAGGTAACTAAAATACCCCAACTTGATGGGCTTCACTATTATCAAGAAATAGTATTAGTTGGGAACGAGTGAAGTGTTGAGATTGGTTTTTATTCTATACAAGGAGTATCAAACTCTGACGCAAGGGTTTGGAAATTTAATAATATTACGATATGAGTTTCAAAGAAATAAGAATGTTGTTGTTTTTTTTTAAAAAACAATTGTTAGTCAATTAGAACTAATCGAGTTTAGTTAGAAATAGTCAAACAAAGTTATCTAAAGAAGTTTCCATTGTGGACGACGGCTAGCGTAATTCGCAGGGCTGCAGATAGCCTACAGTGGTCGGATGTTTCCTGAGGGAATCAGGCGTAACCATTGTGCTTGCTGCGATCTAGGGTCAAGCAAATGGAGTTAAGTCAAATCTTAATTAATCGATTAGAGTAATCGAGTTAAGTTAAGTCGAGTTAGTTGAGTAAAGTTAACCAATCAAAGTAATCCAAGCAGAGTTAATCAGAGAAAAATTGTTTTATATCATTGAGTATATTTTAAAGTGGTCAAGTTGTGTCAAGTGTTGTGTTCACACTATTGTTATTCGATAGTTAAATCACCGACTATCAAAATTGGCCAATACGATTGTTGGTATGGAAAGACCGGGATCGAATTATATTCGAATACCATTCCGACCAACAAATACGTGAAGAGATTGGAAGATGATCGAGATGGAGCAGTGAAGACTGTGGATTTTTATAAACGGGAGGACCGCTAAAAATCTCTGGTTAGCGCAACCAGAGATAAGTTGTGGTCCTGTCGTGATTGGAATCTACGGGTTGCAAGGACTTCTCGCTACTGATCCATGGGGTGATTCCTATATTGGATGCGGTAGGAGAGTACCTTCGGTTCATCCTGTTCCTGGATGACTTGTATGGACGGATGTCTGACAGAGTATTTCCAAAAGGAATTACACGAGTTGATTTCTCCAAACGTACCATAGTTGATGGCGGAGAAATGGTTATTCTCTAGCCAGATAGCTAGAGTATGTTTGTGGGCGTCAATCAAGTGTGATCTGGCGGATCTGATGATGTGGCATCCAAAGTATGTGATAATCAGATGTGTGCTGACCTCAAGCCTCATCAACCGGGAAATGACAAAAATCGGGCAGGCAGCATGGCTATGTGGGTCGCTCCCATTAGGATGTATGATCACCTATCTAGAGAAATTCCTATTGCTTCTTAATCTATGTTCGATGCTGTCCCTTATCGGGAGACGGTGGTTTGAGTCCAACCGTCGGTGATATACATTCGATACACTCAAGCGAAATGAGTGGTCGGTCATGTGAAGGCCGGGTTGCAAGATGTTCTTGTTGAACCCAGTGTATTCGCCTCTAGAGATACATGTGCGGAAGGTGGTCCCATACCTTATCAAGTTGGAAATCCAATATCCAATAAGCGCCCGCGGTTTTCGATTGTATACCATATACGGGGAGCGTGAGATGCAAGCGTTCCTCTAGATTTGTTAATTATTTGTTTCTAGACATTATCATAATATCAGATCAAGATATTGATTTCGTAAACCGTTTTTGGGTCATCGTAAGGTAAAAACCGTCCGTATTTATGTGTGGATTTGGTCTTACGATTATCTTTTCTTTCGAAAGGATTTTAACTCTAAAAATCAAGTTGTGTGATACCATTAATGCTATGCGAGTTTTCTCACTCTGGTTCACCAGACTGACCCGGTGTTTTGTAAATGCTCGGGTTAGCCCGAGGTGTACAGGTTCAGGATATCAGGTACTGAGAAGTCCAGAGACGAGCTGGAGATGATTCAGACATGTGTAATATAGTATTTATTCCGCTGTGTATATGAGGATAGATTTTCAAACTGTCCAGCTGTGTGTTGTACTCTGATATTGTAAGTATTTTCAAAAGCTCTCAATAAATATTATTTTTGTATCATATTTTGTTCCGCTGCGATGTGAGACTCTGTGTTGTGTTGATACTTCTTCTTCTTCTATTCTAATATTTCTTTCTTTCTTATCTCACCCTCTAACTTCTTTCTAAACGCTCCAGTAATTTCGGTGTTTGGAGGATCGGCATATGTCACGGTAAAGGTATTTATATCGATTTTCGAGGCCGAAATCCGCTGGGTCGTTACATTTTCTATCCAAAATCTTTCTAAAGTATTTATTATGATTTTACATAATTTTTCCATATTTTTAAATTAGTTTTAAAACGATTCCAACTTTATTTTCAATTTTATATCAAAATTGAATATTCCTCTTCTTTATCATATCAGAATATTAAAATTTCCAAAATATTAAATTTTATAAATCACTTTCTTTAAATATTCATTTTAAAATGAATAAGATTTATCGATAAACTCGTTTGGGTTAACAATGGCGTTGCTATTTAAAACAGATTTAATATATCAGTTCATTTTCTTATTCATTTATATTTATACTGGGCCAGACCTCTCACATTAAGCCTGCGACTTATGGATGCTGGATATGCCGGTTGGTTCCGGGCAGACTTATCCCATAAGTTAGGCTTAACCTCGTGTCAAAAACCCAATTTGAATTCATGTACTTGGACCTCTCACATTAGGCCCAACATTTATGGCTGCTGGATATGCCGGTTGGGTCCGGGCAGACTTCCACCATAAATATGACCTAACCTCGTGTCCAAATACAATTTTAATTTATAATTATAATTATTTCTTGAAAATATTATTTTAAAATATTCTATATTTTAAAATCTCTAACTTCTAAAATAACCTATATTTCAGAATATAACTTAATATTTACCTTTCCAAAATAAACCTTGACTCTTCATATTATCATAATATTAGTTATTCCAAAAATTGTGATATCAAAAATTACCATTCCAACTTTAAACGTAATCAGTCTATATCAATCCGTTTATGTTAGGTATTGAAACCAAATCTTCTGCATTTAATGTTAACATAAAAACGGAATCTTTTAAATTCAATTTTCTTATTATAATTGGAATGTAATTTTACCAATTCTAATAATTCATTATAACTTTCCAAATGATAAAGATATAGTCTTCTTAATTCAAGCGTCAATTTATTCCATTAATTTAGTAATAAATGAAAATTATTATAATATTAGTTATTCCAAAAATTGTGATATCAAAAATTACCATTCCAACTTTAAACGTAACCAGTCTATATCAATCCGTTTATGTTAGGTATTGAAACCAAATCTTCTGCATTTAATGTTAACATAAAAACGGAATCTTTTAAATTCAATTTTCTTATTATAATTGGAATGTAATTTTACCAATTCTAATAATTCATTATAACTTTCCAAATGATAAAGATATAGTCTTCTTAATTCAAGCGTCAATTTATTCCATTAATTTAGTAATAAATGAAAATTATTCCTTTCATTTAAAATGGAATGAGGCCCACACCATTTCCATATAATTCAATTATACGGAAATCATACATTTATTTCATATCAATTTTCATACATCAACAACCAAAGTGCATTTATAATTAACCACAAGGGTGACGTGTATTCAATATCAGCCCTTGACCCATGTGGGGTTTCAACCAACATAATTCGAGTAATAGAAAATAAACTGTGCTTCTGGACGACGTGTGAAAATTGATCGTCCAGTAACATAAACAAGCCAGGTCGCTTGTAAATGGCGGTGTATACAAGTGCTCAACTAGAAACCTAAATAATATGCACAATTTAACAATGTTCACATAATAGGTGTAACGGTTTTTAATTTCATTCTTTTTTAATGAAACAATTTCAAAATAAAACATACTCTTTTGTACCGTTTCATCTTAATGTAAACAGTTCATCTTTAAATATTTCCATTTAAATCAATTCATAAATAAAGGACAAACTTTATTCATTTTGATCCTTTTTTTTTAAATAAAGAATAAAATTTTATTCATTTTATTCCCTTTAAAATAAAGAATAAAACTTTATTCAATTTAGTCCTTTTTGGATAAAGAACAAATCCTTTATTCGTTTAAGTCCTTTAAAAAAAAACCTTTTATTCATACCTTTTATTAAAATAAAAGTTTAACAAAACTCCATCTTTAATCCAAAATAAAAATCAAGACTTTATTTATTTTAAAATAAAAACCAATACTTTATTCATTTTAAAATAATTATGACGTTACAGGTCAAGTGTAATTATGGCGCTGTTTTCCTGAAATTTTGAATTACACAACGCGAACTGCATGTGCCTGAAACGTTGAATTAATATTTTATATTCGAAAATATAATTATAAACAATTTCAAAAACATAATTTTATTTCAAAATTTCGTATTAAATAAAGATATCATCTTTATTTTTCAAAAAGAATGATAAAACCAATATTTTGTTCTTTTTGTCCAAAAAAGGCCATTTTGCATAAAAACCCAAACTTTGCCATAAATCAATTAAATTATTATTTTTATCAAAAATCAATATTTTAATTAAAGATTCATTTCCATGTAGTCCAATAAAAATGAAATATTTATTTAGTTCAACGATTGTGCACAAAATTCATGTTTTCATGTAAAACATGAAAAAAATGAGATTTTGGTGCAAAATCTCCAAACCAAATAAAATCCACTTCCATGAACAACAATACAAATTATAAATTTTTTTTTTGAAATATAAGTTTTCATGAAATTTAATAAGTAAAGAATGAATCTTAAATTTGCGCATAAGCATCAATCTCCATTGATTAAGCCAAATCACATCAACAACGTATGCAACAACAGTTTGACAATAATAACCCAAACAACAATCACCAATTTCAATCATACATCGCCAATTCATTTTTGTGTACATACAAACATCAATAACACAAGGCAAGAAATAATTAAATTAAAAGATTATATAAAAAAAAATCTCACCGTTTCATCTCTGGTCTATTTCATTGTGTAGATCCGGTCGAAGCGAATCCAATGCATCTAAAATCATCTGATTTCGTTTTTTGTTTAATCTTAACCCAAAATTTAGGCCATCTTCTTCCAGGAAGACACGCACAAAAATTCCACCAATCTTCATCATTGCTGCACCAAAAGCCGTTCCCCTGAGACCCATCCGCCGTCATGACGACGAAGCCCATACACTAACCACCACCGCCGATTTGCCTCTGACTTCAGCGCCTTAGAGCGCGAGATCCTCTCAATCCGCTCATCATAATTCAATCATGACCGTTGATGTTGGAAGTCATGTCATGTTCTTCGATTTTCCATTTATTTATTTATTTTTGAGTTGATGAATTCTTTGAGTAGATTAGGAGAGAAAGAAAGAAAAAAGGAGAAAGGGAGAGTGTAGCCATAGATTTTAGAAACGGTGGCTGCTTTATTTATGAAATTAGGGTTAAGGAAGTGAAAGGATATTATATAGTGGAGGAAATTATTATTTTTATTCCTTTTAATTAATATTTTTATTTATTTATTTATAATGTCTGCAGATTGTAAATATAAAGAGAATAGAGAATAACAACAAAAAAAAGGGAGTGGAATAAAGGGAATAGTTTTATATCTAAAAATGAATTTGATTGATCATTAGAAGAGGAGAGAGAGTTGAGAATAAATGCGCCAGTTATTTCCCCAAATGCCTCTTTGTATTTATAAACAAATTAAATGCTTTCCTTTTTTTCTAATTGTTTAAGTTAAGCAACTTTTTAAATTTCAAAACATGCAATATTAAATATCATAATTTAAGGAACCTATTTAGTTGCAAGAAAGAATAAGAGAAAGAGAAATAGATATATACATATAGTTGATTTAAAGGAAAGAAAAAGAAAAAAAAACAAAATGTTGGAAAACTGAACAGAAAAAAAAGAAAAAGAGAAAGAGAAAATAAGAATGTAATTAATGCACAGTTTGTTGTCTCCAAAAGTTATTGAATGGGAAACGTTACTTTATAATAAAGAAGAAGCTGCATGAGATAGAAATGGAAAAGAAAAGAAAAGGAGAAGAAGGAAATATGATAAATATACAGGAAGGGACAAATAAAATGAATGCATCATTTATTGTTTAATGACGACTATAAGAATGTTATGTGATTTTTTTTTTTTACACATATGTATATAGTTTGATAATCCACAAAACTGCATTAGTTAAGAAACACACATTTAAATGTACCATACATATACATGTAGAATGTAATTAATTTTTATTTATCTATTTAATGTATTAAACGAAAGCCTTTCGCTTCCTTTTTTTTATTAAATGCACACATGGATATATTATACAAAATAATTTTCATTTAAAACAGATGCATATGAAAGGAAGACAGATATCAAAGAAATAAAAAAGAAAAGATATGTAAACATGCAGATGCATGAATGTAGAAATAAAAGAGAAAAGAAATTTAAACATGCTGATGCATGAATGTAGAAATAAAAAGAGAAAAGAGATTTTAAATATGCAGATGCATGAATGTAGGAATAAAAGGAAAAAGAAGTGTAGACATGCAGATGCATCAATGTAGAAATAAAAGAGAGAGGAAATGTAAACATGCTGATGCATGAATGTAGGAATAAAAGAAAAAGAAATGTAAATAAAATGAGGTGCATGTAAATGTTAATATTAACCATTTCCAATTGTAATTTTTTTTTCATCATTATTATTATTTATTAAATATTTTAATTTAATAACGGAATTTTTTTTTCTTTTCATTCATTCATACGTCGCAGCGTCGACGAAACTAAATATTTCGCCGTTACTATTTAAAATAAACTATTTTAAATATTAAAAACACACTAAAATAATTGAAATAAAAATTTTAATTTCGGCCCAAAATTCCGGGTTGTTACAACTTTGCAGCACTTATTGGACTTTGATAGATCATTGACTTTGAACAAGTTGAACTGGTTTAGGTTTATGTCCATTTTACCTTATAAAATATTTTCTTTACCTAATTGATACACAGACTGGTATATTGTTTGGCTATTTATAATGTCATAGTCGCACTCTTTATTGTACAAACGACAACTTGGCATACTTTATTTCATTTGATAATTTCTTGTCCTGATTGTATCCTCTAACTCAAATCCGATTGTTGACGTTAATCGTGCATGTACCAATCATTATGTTGAACTTTGGTTCAACGAATCGTGCATTAAAATGCCAGTACATATCACACTCACTTTTTCGAATCTCGCAAATATCGCCCGAGATCTCCTCCAAGATCTTGTTTTGGGATCCTTCCGAATCGAAACAACAAATATCACTCTAAATCTCCTTTCGAATATATCGTCCGATATATTGCAATATCGAACGATACATCGACCGAGATACTGCATTATCGAACGATACATCGACGTAGGCGAAATACTGGAATATCGTTCGATATCTTATTTATTATGTTAAAATTCAAATCTATGCCTGAACTAGAACAATAAATAAAAAACTCAAATCTAGCCATGATAATCTTCTGTTATTTTAAATTTTGCATGTTAAATGACCATATTGTATGTTTTTATATGTTCTACAATGCTTATGATTTTCACATTCGTCTTTTTTACATACATGCTACCTATGAAATCATGTATTTTATGGTATATTTATGCTGAATTTTTTGATGTTTTCAATCCTTTTAATGTTCTATGTATAACAATATTTCTATTTTAAGCATATTATGATTTAGAGTATAAATGATCTTTTGCAAAATAAAGAATAATAAAGTTATTTTGCAGTTCAAGTTTAAGTTACTATGTTTTTAATAACATTCATAAAAATCATTTTGTAAAAATATCATTTCTTAATGTATCATGTACCCGAGATTGTTCTGATATGAACTTTCAGACCCGAGATGGAAATCCGAGATGAACTCCCGAGTTAGACTCATCTCGTCCGAGATCTCCTCCGATATGAGATCAAGTATATAAAATCTCCAAGACGAAACGCAACCGATATCCGAGATTTAAAAACTTGATCATACTCAATGTCAAATATCGTCCATTAAATACATATCATGCAGAAGAATAATTCCTGAGTTGGGTACATTCATGCATATCAATATACGGCTTGGTTCACGTTCATTATTATTGAACAAGAACATATAAGAATGAAATAACGAGGCATCATTTCTTATCTCTTTAATGATTTCAACTACTTGTTTTTTATTGGCAGATTTCTTATGCTTGCTCTAAAATATAAAAAAGTGGGTACAAATAAGAAATACGTACCACATAAAACTAAAGCTCGTTTTTTTGGGAAATTCTCCTAAGTATGATGTTTGACAGAAAATGTAACAGTTATCTGGATCATGTTTGATTTTTTTAATGTCAAGAACTGTAGTGCATACATACAACATTAAATTAAGCGATATTTTCCACTGTTATTTATTTTTTTATATGAGGAATAATCTTCTTTGTCATCCACACCCATTGTTGGCCTTGGCAGACTCATAAAAATGTTCATGTCGGTTTCGTTGTCTGCTTTTCTTCCTTATTTTGGCTTATTCTTCTCCTTCATTATTAATCAGTTTTTCAGACTGCTATCTACTATGCTGTCAACTAGGAAGTAATAGTCCCTTTTGAATAGATACTCGAAAGAGTACTTCGTAATATTAGTTGATAGGTGTTAAAGATACAATATAATGCTATTTGATAACAGTAGCATGCAACCCGATATCAAATAATCTTGTTGGCATTCAAAAGACATCGTGAAAATCTTTGTCTGCTCCTTATCCCGGCTCTATCATTTATACAGATAACCTTTTTTTCTTTAATCCAGACGGGATACATGTACAAGTACATTAACCAGAATCTACTTTAAAGCACTGGATACATGATTTATCATCACAACTGTTCCACAATATTAATAGAATGATAATAATAATTATATTTCTACTCACAGGTTCAGTTGTAGCCATGATTTTGATGGATAAATTAGGAAGAAGAGTGCTACTTTTAGGGAGCTTCATTGGCCTGGTATATACATTTAACTTTTTTTTTCTAATTTAATTTTAATTTAGTTGAATAACTTAGTTCCTGCTTTATTGTAGATTTTAGGCTGCAACAATGGGTCTTCAGGACATAGCAACAAGTTTCCCAGAATCACATGCTTTATATTTCTCAGTAGGTAGAATTCTATTGAAATTCTGCTTAGCATCTTAATTTATGATAATTTTTAAAATAATTCGATATGTGATCTTCAATGTAAAATAATTCTATTGTCAAATAATTTATTTGTGCCACCAAAACAAAGTTAGTCCTTGTACAAATGTCTCTTAAGTGAGTAGTTTCTGAAGATTTTACATGATGGTGAGTGCATGCTATAAATGTCTCCTAAGTTAGGGACGTGATGTCATTTTCCTTAGGTGCTGGACCTGTTCCTTATTTCCAAACATAATTCCAGCAAAGGCTATGTCCATATGCATGTGTGTACACTCGGTAAATATCTTACATTCTTATCATGTATAGTTATATCAATTCATCACAGGCTTCTACCACTAAAGCTGTATATAGAGTTGAAAGCACAACATAAAATATATTGTCAAACAAATAACATAACTTTAAATGTTATATAACAAACATTTATTATTATAACCGGTTGTCAGTTATTTCACAATTTCAAACTAGTTGTCAATTATTATTGTAAATCCACGGAATAAAGCTTCCTTTTGATATGACTAATAAAATGTTGCTTTGTGATAAGAATGATGTCCGAAGTGAACTGCCTATCAAGATTATTGGTTATTGTAAAATTTATTTAAAAGTAGAGAGGAGATATAACAAGCGAGGGTGATGTAGATGAAAGTACTAAGCTAAACGAAGAACCAAAGCACATTAAGGATGAGCTTCAAGAACTTGAATTATTTTTCAGTGTTTAAAAATCTGGTGTGTCAGTATTAGATGGAGATACATATATTTTTTATGTTATGTATGGTTTTTTTAAGCATATGTATTGTTTATTAATGCCATTTTGACTTATGGATGTAGCAGTATATGGGTTTAACAAAATATATGTTATAAAGTATTGTTTGTCATTGTTTAATGAGTGTGAAATTGTACTTTGTTGATATATATTATTAATATTGTTGATTTGGTTCGATATGATTTTCTCGCATTGATTTAAGTGATTTAGAATACAATAGTATAGTAGAAATTATTTAAAATGGCGTAGCTATGGCATACGAAAAATTAAAATTGTATTCGCTTGTACTGCGTTTGCATGGCGTAGCTCACGAATAGGAATTAGGATGTAGGAATGTCATAGGAATGTATAGGGCATGGGCAACATGTAGGAAGTTTGGATGTAAACATGCCATAAGGAATTTTTATGCGTAGAAAGGGCGTCGGAAATATCTGGTGTAGGAAAAGCATACGAAATATCTGACGTAGGAACGGCGTAGAAAATATCTGGCATAGGAAGGGCATAGGAAATAACTAGCGTAGGAAGGGCGTAGGAAATACCTGGCATAGGAATATCCAACGTACGAAGGGCGCAAGAAACCATACAACGTATGGAGTAGGAAAGGCGTGGAAAATATTTTTGCTATGCTAGAATTTCCGATGTCAGGTTTGGCGTAGGTACACCGTAGGAAACTCATACTTCCTACGCCTTACCTACGTTAAACCGATGCAGGAGAACCAGAAATTTCTTGTTGTGATATAGAGTATCACTACTACAAAAGTGGGCATATTCGACACTATTTTTCTGTTGTCGTAGATCAAAAAGCGTTGCCGTAGGCCATTTTTTCCAAATAGGCAACATCAATGGGGCGTGGTATCCGCGGTCGTTGCATTAGCCATCTAATGCAATGCTTTTGCCCATCTACGGCAACGGAAAGAAAGTGCTACATTATAACCCTATTGCACAGTATATGCATGTAATGCAACAACATACAACGTTGCCTTAAGTAGAAGCCAGAGCCTGGCTTCCAGGTTATGGTAGTGCAGTCCACTTGTACATTCCACGTCAGTTGCCGACATGTCACATGTCACATGCCACATCATCTCTCCACGTCAGTTGCACATGTGTGACATGCCATATCAGCTATCCACGTGGCACCACATAAGATGTGGGCCCCACGTGTCGTACCATTGTGGAATTAATAATATTACACTTAATGCAACACCACAGCACAGTCTAATGCAACACCACATCAATCTAATGCAACACCACAGTGCCATCTAATGCGACACCACAATACTGTACTGCAACACCAGAAAACATCAACTACATTGGTAAAAAAATCAAATGCAACACCAGAAAAAATCAAATGCAGCTGTAACACAACCCTGTAATTACAAATTCTGCACTACATATATTCAATCCAAAAAATTGTACCACATTTATATATATATACCAAAATATTCATGCAATAAATCCTCCCAAAACATTCATAACCACAGTCAGACCAACCAATTATATAAACCAACTCAAAAGTGTCATCACCAACACATACCACAAGTGCCATCATCCAAACATACCACAAGTGCCATCACGAAAACATACCACAGGTGCCATAATTTAATAGAACAGAATATATCACAAGTGCTAACACATACCATCCAAATACTTCAGTCAGTTGTCGGGGTTACAGGGGTAACAATCTCCTCTTCATCACTTGTTGTGGTGACACAAAAGTCTCCGACGTCTAAATTAAGATCTGGATTGGCTTCACCTAGCTTTTTTAACACCATTGACACGTTCTCTTTCACTTTTCTGTTCACCTTTTCTTCCAAATCCGCTTCAATCTCTTGCCTTATTTTTTGGGTTAGCTCTTGCACATAACTGTCCGAAGAACCAGGAGTTACTGGAGACTTTTCGGCCATTTTACCTCGCCTTCCTACAAGCCAGTTCCGCGTGTGGCTCTTCCCACCAAAAACAAGTGCATCTGCCTCAACAATGTTTCCTGCATCCATCATTGCTTGAACCTTCGCCTACAAAATGAAAACCAGGCAAGCATATTTATAAATAGGCAGCTGGCATGAATGAATTTATTAACAGAACTGGTTTTCTTTCAAACTAACTATGTGTTCGATTTAATAAGAAGCTCCAACAAACGTACAATGTGCCAATTATACTGACACAAGTACTGCTATTTCAGTATCTAGTTATATATGTACTCACATATTTGGCCTTTAGTTCATCTGTGTTAGTCTTGTAACTTCTACCCGGTTCTCGTTTATATGTTTCCAAATAAACCAAGGCAGCGGATGGGGAGGTTTTTTCTGGATCCTTCTTTCTCCATCAAGTGTTAGGATTACCAAAAATTAAACACAATTTTCGACATTCAATGTTAAGAATTTACAGATCTAGCTGCTGCCTACGAACATTGTCAATGATATAACAAATTAGAATTATCATGTGGCCAATTCAACTCAATAAAAAATATATAACTTAAGTTCAAAAAAACACATACTATCTTTTCTTTGGCTACTGCATGAGTTTTGGGACCCATGGTATGTGTCTCATTTAATGAATTACGATGCGTGGAATTAGTATCAGCTAGGGCTTGGAAATCCAAAAAAAATTAGCACTAAACAAGGATAATGCAAACTACTAAAGAAAAGATTAGCACTAAACAAGCTAATGTGAACTACTAAACATTATACAAAAGTGAATATCATTAAAGCCTTACCTGAACTGCTTCATCCCCCCAGTATTCCGAGAGCATTTTAAAATCTTCCAACAGAATTGTACTGGGACAATTTGCAAGCCTTTCCTCATCAGCTGAGTGTTTTTTATAATACCTTGCTTTGATGCGAGACTTGTACTGCCTCCAAGAGTCATTAAGCGTGTTCAGGACCCACTTGTGTCCTTCTTCAAGAATGACATGCCCAGCCTATAATGTATCAATCACAAAATTCAGGAAACAAACTAATTAATTAAAACCAAAATTTAGGAAGTTAGTTGAATTGTATATGGTTAAGGAAATTAGATTGTACCAGAGCATATTCCAACATTTGTCACTTTAATTGATCAAGAACAACATGCTAATTGATGTAAGTAAGAGACACATTATCCTTTGCTAGTGTCCCAAGAAAATTGCTTAACTCTGTAATATTATTAGATACTGGCTGACTATCCTCATTCAACTCAATGTCTACTTTATCATCAGGGGTTCTAGCATGCACCTTGGTCATTTTTGACTTCCCTTTAGGTTTTTTTGGACCTTGTAATTTATCTACTTGGTTCAAAAAAATGAATAGAAAATAGACACACTCAACAGTGCAGTGCAGTGCACAGATAAAGAAACATTATATTGTACCTGTACCTGCTTCATCTTCCTGTGCAATCCATTCCTACTCTAATTGATCAGTAAGATTTTCCATTATTGGAGGCACCTCAACATTCTGCTTTTGACGTTTCCGCATCACTAAATAAGCAGCAAATGAACCAACATCTTCACATGAATTGGTTGATTGTTTGAACAATTTGCTACATGTAGGTTCTAAAATGGATGGACGAGACGTTGTAGGTTTTAAAGCTCCTAAAAAAGACGATGTAGGTTTCATCAATTTATTTAATGTTTCTGCGAATTTCTCCCGGTTACTGAGTTTCTTTGGAGTGGGAGTGTGTGTCATGATCAAATCCTTGTTGGAGCCAGCTTTCTTTGAAGGGGGTGCAGGTCATCGCTTCCTTCTCAATTTCAATGGCTGCATTGGTTCGCGAACGAGTTCTCGATCCAGGTAAAGGATCCTTTGACATAACAATTTTGATTCTCTACAATTAAGTCGAACTTCAAGACTTTTTACATTCCTAAAGGCAAAGACAATAAGTAATAAACAAATAACTTCTTTATACCTCCGAATCCAATGAGTCATCAGTGACGTCTTCACCGGCATTTTCTAGGATGTATTCATCACATCCAACAACATCTTTACCTATATCTTTCTTATTTCATGCGAAAGCCTCTTGCATACAACTAACCAATGAAGGCACCCCAAGTAATCTACTAACTGCATCATTTTCTTGCATTCGTGCGATTCGTTCTTGTTCATACTTTGTCAAAACTGATAGTTGTCAGAACTGCAAGCAGATTAGCATTGTTACTCACCTTCGATGATAATTTAAGCTAGTTAACCTAATAGAGTCGACGCATAAACAGTTCTTGCTATTTTGACAAAATGCATGCACAAGAATTTTAATAAAAAGTAGTTTGAAATACAAGATTTCATCCAGATTAATAAAACTGAAATGAAAACTGAAAAATACCTAAACATCAGCTTCATTCTCTCGAGTATCATCATCATTATCTGTTTCATTTTCTACATTTAATTTCCTTCTGGTTCCTTTGTCCATCACCATAACATCTTCTTCATCATTATTCATATCAGGCTCCGGCGATAGTTTCTTCTGACCCACTTGAGTTAGGTTGTTTTTCCTCATTTTGTGTTGCTGCTGAAGTCTATGTGCAGTAGTATACTTGCGCTTTTCAACCGGCTTCTTAGCAGAACCTAGAACAATAAAAATAATAACGATGGCCTCCTTCATAGTCTTTACATACACACAGAGATATATATAAGAATGGATCTATATTACATATACATATATACCTTGAATTATGTTTTTCCTTGGCCGTATGATTACATGTGGCTGCAGTTGAATCAACAGCTCACTGTCTTTGTCAATGGTGTTGTCGATGTAAAAACCCACTTCTCCTTGCTTTTTGCAGCCCTGTACGTATTCGGTTACGTCCTTGTCATTCAATATTAGCTGCCAGCCACCCCTCGTTCCTTTGTTGATGATATAGACTCCTCTTATTTCAGTGTAATGGAGAGCATCATTAACAAATTCCATAAGCACAATGTAAGAAAAGCGGTCTACATCATATTTTGTTACTATGAAGGATTCTCCACTAACGTAACATGTCCTTCGAAACTGTCCTCCATGTTGCAGTCGGATATTAATAAGTTCATCCATTCTGTATAAAATGAATACATTAGAGCAAGGTACATGCATGTTAAAGTGGACAAAAACCAACAACTATAACATTTTGGTCTATAACAAATTTAGATGATAGTAACTAAAGACATTAAATCATAAAACATGTGAACAGTGTAGATTGCATTATGAGAAAAGAGTGCCAAATACATTCATCAAAGATAATAATTTCCAGCTAAAACAAAAAGTGCCAATACATCATAAATTAGACCAAATTAAAGCAATAAGAAAGAGGAATTTTTTGTCCTAACGAGACGGAACAGGAATAGGAACTTCTGCTTCTAGTTCTGTATCAAGTTGTATTATGGGGACATCATCCCTAATCCAACCCCCATCAACAACTTCTGGTTCTAGTTCACCACCTATGCCCATATCATGTGAATGCGTATTGCTCATGTCTTCTTCCATTGCATTCTGATTTTTAGTATCACACCAATCTCTCAGCAATTTTTTTCATAATGTAATGACTGTTCTTTTCAACTACATTTCCATATAAAATACTTGCTACACTTGCGAAGAAGGACATAAGGATCAGTTTTATGGCACTTGCTAAAATTTACTCGAGTACGACCATATGAATCTTTTTCCTCTAGGTACCAGCAACACTTAAAAGGGACCACTGTGAAAGCTCCCCAATAATCAAGCTCAAAAATTTCTTCGATAGATCCATAGTAATTGACATCACTCACTATTGAGTTTTGGTCTTTCGAACTTGCAAAGCTGGTGGTTTTGGCAGTCAAAAATACACCACTATTTTGTGTGGTACATCGAGAATATCTAAATTTTGTGTGGAATCTATATCCATTTACTACATGACCGGTAAACTTCCTAGCTACTCGATTAGGACCTAATGTAAACATCTCTAAATCTGTTGAAATATTTTCCTTTTTCAGAACCTCTTCCTTAAGCCAATTCCAAAACTCTTCGAAATGTTCTCGTTCCCTCTTGTATCTTCTTGGATTTGCAAGACCATCCACAAAAGCTCGATGATCCCTAAATAATAATTAAGGTAAAAAAACTACGAAATGCAGATGTTAATTTATAGTTAAGGAAAATGATATAGGAACTTAAAAACTTCCTCGATCAAACTCTCAATTTCTTTATTACCGGAATTGAACAAAATATGGCGATGCGTTGCCTTCCAATCTGCATCTTTCAAATTGAACATCTTCCCATCTTTATTCTTCTTTATTCCAGTATGATTTTCCAAATTTGTTGGACATCTTCCAAAATCAATCGACGTGTTCTCTGTTCCTCCATCAACGCTTAAAAATCTTGAATAGAAGGTCACACACTCTTATGCCAAATAACCTTCTGCAATCGAACCTTCCGGTCTGTTTCTATTCCGCACATAAGATTTCAACTTTCCTAGATATCGCTCAATTGGATACATGAATCTAAGATGTTCATGCCCGCCGTATTCAATTTCTCTACATAAATGAACAAGCAAGTGTACCATTATATCAAAAAAAGCCTATGGAAAAATCATTTCAAAAAGATAAGTATCTCGATAATTTCTTTTTGCAGCCTCTTGATATCATCCACTTCGATAACCTTGCTACATAATTGAAACACCCCACCTCCGTTAAGGTCACTCACAAAGGGAATGCCTTAATTTTGGTGGAGGTTTATAAGTAAAAGCCACAGATAAACTCAAGACAGATATAAATACACATATTTTAAACAGCGGAAACCAAACAACTTTTATTTCATCAATACGTGTTCAAAACAAAACATTCCATAATTGTCTCAAAATACTTCCATTATTACAATCTCATAACTGTCTTGATTATTAAAGAAGCATAAAACATAATAAAGTGACAAATCCCCATAGTGATATCCAAAGCCATAATCCGAGCAAAAGAGATCCAAATCATACATCTACGTTCTTGGAGCTTGTACAGAGCCTGACTGAGCCGAGCTGTTTCCTCCCTGTGGACCTGGATGGGGGGAAACGAAAGAAAAGAAGACGAAAAGAAAATAGGGTCAGATATAAAGCCTGAGTAAATCTAGTAACTCTTCAGTATGTGAATAAGAAAAGGTCATGATAGGTATATACTGAAAATAGGATGGTGTCACAAGCTAAGGAAGTGTCGAATGTACTATCGCACCCATACTATATCTCTGCATCTACTTGAGTTTACTCTAACTGGCACCCCATGGTGAGGGTGAAGTGATCTCCAACTTTATTTAAAGATCGGCTCCTACTAGCGTTAACATGTGTCATACGGCAATAAAGAATTGTAGATACCTATGTTGGTCCCACCATGGGGTGTATCAAGACCCATGGTGGCGGCCCCGACACAATTTCTAGAAGGCATAGGTTATACTACTGGTGTCCCCAGTGCCCTGGTTGTCTGCTCTGGAGTGTGTGCACGCCCGCACCCCGTTAGACCTGCATTGTGCACCCACCGCCGTCGTTTGACCGCTTACAATCAGCCCAGTAATCGTGCCCCACCCTGCATAGTTTCAGGGTACCGTTGATACCTAACTTGGGTTACTGATGAAATGGGTCCCTCCTTACCAGGATTTTCTAGTCAAACACGTTAAGTGGTTAAGTGTCTGTATTTACCTAACCCCACCCATCAATGTTGAATTTGGTTAAGTGTTATAGTTGACTTAACCCTACCATCTATCCTTAGCCTCTTAGGAGCACCTGACCACTCACATTAGACAGGTATTGCTACGGTTACTGGATATGCCGGTCGGTTCCGGGTAGGTTTACACCGTAGCTCAGTCTACCTCGGGTCATTATTGGGCTCAATGCTTAACCACCCACATTGGATAGGTATTGTTGTGACTACTGGACAGCCAGGCGGTTCCGGGCAGGTTTACATCACAACTCAATCCAACCTCGGGTTAAGCATATCGTGTTTTCTAGATTTACATATTTTATTACTTCTCAATTATATATGTAAATGTCATATCCTTTATTTTGAGTATAAAAATTCATACTGCTTTAAATGTCATTGTCGTTGGCATGTGCCAAACATGCCAACATATATTTTCATTGTTTTAACCCCAACGTTGTTACCCCCGTTTGTAACGTTCGCAACATTATAACAAATGTTGGGCTCGACACAATTCGGCCCAACTTTATAAACGTGAGAAAAAGGGGAAAATCAATAACATGTAATATTTTACAACATATAAGGGTGTGTGGCGCATGAACTTGCAATTTAGCGATTCAACTAACATATAATATGAGTTATGTGAACTTGCATTCAAATCAATGTATAACTAAGTAGGTGACATATGAAATGGCATAGTTTAGGTTTACACCACTTGTGTTTAAATATGTTTAACTTGGCATAACGTCAAACAAAAAACTAGCATGATGTTTATTCACCAAAAGGTCCAATTATAACATTTAATCACATAGCCTATTTCAACATGAACTTGCATAGTTTTTGAAACCCAAACGATACTTAACATAGATCCAATTATACTTGCAAATAAACATGAACTTGCATAGTTTATGAAAAACAAACGATACTTAACATGGATCTAATTATACTTGCAAATAAACATGGAAGTGATATCATAGGCTTTGGGTCATGTAGGCATAAAAGGTTTCAAGTCTAAATCATGTTTACATAAGCCTTAATTTGGGCTTAATGAATGTATAAGGTCCATGTCATAGGCATCAACAAAAAAGGGATCAATTTCTAGCTTTTTCCTCAAACTTACAAGTGCCATTGTTTTCATATACAATTGTTCAATAGGCTTGCATTAATCAATTTATGCCACAAACATCAATACACAAGTCATGATAGAACCATCACAATACATAGAATTTATACAATATAATAACACAATTCTATTTTCATTTACATCGAATCACATCACAATTCTTACTCATATTCTGAAAGGTCACTATACTTACAACGAATGAAGAATCTTGAATTCTGAATTCTGAAATTGAGATGCGCTCCTTTGGTTAGACTAACGTTGCGTTGATAAATTTGATTTAAACTTTAATCTTTTTCTTAATTTGATTCGTCTCTAGGCTTTTCTCTTGATGGTTATGTTCAATTCCTCCCTAGCAGCATGACGACTCCTTTCTCATTTTTTTGTGTGAATTTTCAGTTGAGACTTAGGGTGTATTTATAGATTTTTAAGTTGTTTTGAGCCGTCAGATGAAGACAGGAGGAATCTAGACCATTCAGAGTTCAAAGAGCCAATCAAGAGGTGACACGTCAGCCCTAGTGACACACAGAGCCATAGAAATTCGAGCCAGAGCCAGACCTGGCCAGCCAGATCGACCAGGCAGGTCGACACCCAGGTCGACACTATGGTCGACCTGGGGTGACCAGGTCGACACCATGGTCGACCTGGTCTCTGGGCGGGAATTTTCCCGGCCAGCCCAGTTTGAACTTGAGATTCGAATTTTGAAATTTAAACTGAGCTGTTTGAATTTAAATTTGATTCTGAAACTTCCGAAGGCTATAACTCCTTCATACGGAGTCCGATTCGCGCAAACTCGGACTCTATCTCAAGAAGAATTCCGAGACGAACGCAATGGCGTAATCCATTTCCGTTAATTCTTTCATTTAGAATTAATTATACTTTAATTTGTGAAGCTTAGCATTATAAAATTCACAGGGTGTTACATTCTCCCCACTTAAAAGGATTTCGTCCCCGAAATCTACAAGTTAGGAAGAATGCATATCCTACCATCTAACAGTCCATCTACTCAACCAACAATCAAAGGCATCCACTGTCCTTAAAAGACTTCTAATGCTTCGTGATCATATGCATAGTGTGTGTGTATGTCCTTAGCTAATGCAAAAATCAGGCGGTCTACTGATTCAGTTGACCTCCTTAATGCGAATCATGTAAGTGTCATGAATCCACTATGTATGCAAATTTTCCTACTCATAATTCTACATGAGTGCACAACTATTCATACAAATGCGACAACCATATGACAACATATCAAGTTTCAACCATATACAAATGAGAATACATATATATGCATATGCAATATGAAGTGACTGAGCTGATCTATAACCTAGGGTGTGTGTGTATATGCATCCACGAGCAACCACTAGCAACCAATTGCAGCCATCATCTATAACATGTTTTCAACTACATGTTTGCATCCATTTGTTTTCTACCTAAGGAGTTAGGAAAAGGACCGAGGAGATATACCTAAAAAGATAGATAAAGCATAACTTAAGGAAAAAGAGAGATCAAAGATGTACCCTCAAAAAGAAGAGGGTAGGCAGCGCGTATTCTGTCCTCAGTTTCCCAAGTCGCGTCTTCCTCGGCATCGCTCCACTGAACTTTAACAAGTTTGACTTCGCGGTTGCGTAGCTTTTTCACTTCAGTCCCTAAGATGCGGGTTGGAACTCTCCTCACAGTTGCTTCACGTTCCACTTCGGCTTCTTCTAGAATGTTAGGTTCCACCACTTTTGCAGACTCATGAAAACACTTCCGGAGGCGAGAAACATGAAAGACGTTGTGAACTCCGGCCAGTCTCTTGGGTAGCTCTAATCTATAGGCCATCTTTCCAACCTTCTCGATGATAGGAAACGGTCCTACAAATCTTGGTGCTATCTTTCATGCGGATCCAAAGCGAACGACGTTCCTTAAAGGTGATACCTTAAGGAAAACCCTATCCCCAACCTCAAACTCAAGATCGGTCCTTCTCTTGTCGGCGTAGGATTTCTGTCGGTCTTGGGCAGTCTTCATCCTCCTTCGTATCAGGTCCACTTTCTCCAAAGTCTCTCGAATCATGTCTGGCCCAAGTATAAGCTTATCTGTAGACTCCCACCAACAAGTTGGTGATTTGTACGGTCTTCCATACAAGGCTTCGAAGGGTGCCATACCGATGGTAGCTTGGTAGCTGTTGTTGTAGGCAAACTCCACGAAAGGAAGGTGATCCTCCCAAGTCCCTCCAAAGTCAAGAACGCAAAGTCTCAAAAGATCCTCTAAAACTCTATTCACCCATTCCGTCTGGCCATCGGTTTGGGGGTGATAGGTCGTGCTCAAACATAACTGCATGCCTACAGCTTCTTGCAGACTCCGCCAAACCTCGCTTGTGAAGATAGGGTCTCGGTCACTAACAATGCTGGAGGGTATCCCATGGAGTCGAACTATTTCCATGAGATAAAGAGATGCTAGAGATGAGGCATCCCTTCTACTCTTGATAGATATAAAGTGGGCACTTTTAGTAAGCCTATCCACTATTACCCAAATGCTAGTGTTGCCTCTTCTCGACCTAGGTGGCCCATCAATGAAGTCCATTGAAATGCTCTCCCACTTCCACTGTGGGACCTCTAAAGGATGAAGTAGTCCTCCAGGCTTCTTCTGTTCCGCCTTGACCCGTTGGCAGGTTATGCACTTAGAAATGAAATCTGCCATGTCTTGTTTCATGTCGCTCCAAAAGAAAGTCTTTTTTATATCCTTGTACATCTTATCACTGCCAGGATGTATGGTCATCTTGGAATGATGCGCTTCCTCGAGAACCTTCTTTGTCAACTCCCTTGCTTGTGGGATGCACAATCTTCCATCTCGCCTCAGCCAACCCTTATCATCGATGGCGTACCTACTGAGGTGACTAGAAGTCTCACCCCTAATAAGTTTATCAATTACATCAACAAGCTAAGGGTCTTCACGTTGTGCAGCCCCTATTGAGTCCAAGAGAGTAGGGCGTACTTCGAGAGATGCTAGCAAACCCGGTACAAAATTTGAGGAAGGCCTAAAGTTAAAACTGGCTATATACTCCAAGCTTTGCCTCTCTACGAAGAGTGGGCTTAAGGTCAGTTTCTTTCAGCTCAACGCGTCTGCTACTACGTTGCCTTTTCCGGGAGTATAGGAAATTTCAAAGTCGTATGAGGCAAGAAACTCCATCCATCCTTGCTGCCTCAAGTTAAGATCCTTCTACGAGAAGAGATATTTCAACGATTTATGGTCAGTGTATAATTCGAACTTCTCACCTAGGAGATAATGGCGCCAGGACTTAAGCGCAAAGACGATGGCGGCTAACTCAAGATCGTGGGTTGGGTAGTTCTTTTCATGAACTTTCAATTGTCTTCCACCATACGCTACTACCCTTCCTTCTTGCATTAGAACAGCGCCTAGTCCCATTCCACATGCATCCGTGTATATTGTGAACATTTTGCTTCCATCTGGCAAGGTCAGAATTGGGGCTATTGTGAGAGCCCTTTTTAATCGTTAGAAAGCAAACTCGCAGTCCAAATCCCAAGTGAACGCCAGATTCTTCTTTGTTAGCCTTGTGAGTGGGGCTGAGATTTTCGCGAAATCCCTAATAAATTTTCGGTAAAAACTTGCTAGCCCAAGAAAGCTTCGAACTTCGGTTGCATTTCTTGGTGTCTTCCAATCTTGCACTGCCACCACTTTTGCGGGGTCCACGGCCAACCCTTCTTTGGACATTATATGCTCCAAAAATCTTACTTCTTTTCTCCAGAAGTGACACTTGGAGAATTTGGCTTTTAGTTAATGAGCTCGAAGAGTTTCCATGATTTATTTCAGATGCTGAGCATGCTCTTCCTCATTCTTTGAGAAGATTAAGATATCATCTACGAAGACAACCACAAATTTGTTGAGGAATTCTCTGAAAACCCTGCTCATTAGGTCTACGAAATAAGCGGGTGCGTTTGTCAAGCCGAAAGGCATGACAAGCCACTCGAAGAAACCGTCTGGGGTTCTGAACGTCGTTTTATCAATACTATCTTCAGCTACTCTTAGCTGATGGAACCCAGTTGCCAGATCAAGTTGGGAGAAGACCGTCGCACCAACAAACTGATCAAACAAATCATCGATTCGGGGAAGAGGGTGCCTATTTTTCTTGGTCAATTTGTTTAACTCCCTATAGTCGACGCAAAGGCGAAGCGAACCGTCCGCTTTAGTTGCGAACACCACTGGAGCACCCCATTCCGAAATGCTCCGTCTAATGAACCCTTTTTTGGGAAGTTCTTTAACCTGCTTACTGAGCTCCTTTCTCTCCCTTAGAGCCATGTGTCTGATAGGTAAAGCTACAGGCTTTGCGTTATCCACAAGATATATGCGGAAGTCTATTTCCCGCCTCGGAGGTAAGCCTTTCACCTCCTCAAAGACATCCGGATATTCCCGGACTACTCTTACTGATTGCAAATTCTCATCAGAAGCATCAAGCGACTCTAGATAACTAAGCATAACAGCGTTCAAGGGATTACAAGAAATTTCTAGAGTGTTACCAAGCCGAGTTAAGAGTCTAACTACTCTTTTCTCACAATCAAGAATGGCACTATTATAGGATAACCAGTCCATGCCTAAGATCAAACCGTATCCCGAGAAGCCTAAGACAAAGGTATTACAACTTAGCTCAACGCTGAGAATAGAGATATTCAAACCCAAACAAACCATTGACAAGTAAGTGGAGCCCCCAACTGGATTTGAAACTACTAAGGGATCTTCTACCATACTAGTGTCTAGATGTAGAGATTCTACTAAGGCAGATGAAATAAAAGATTGTGATGCGCCAGAGTCAAAAAGTGTGCGAACTGGATGATCGTAAAGATAGACTACACTTTCTACAGAAATATTACTACCTAAAGTTCTCAAGATAGGATTGAGAAGATAAGCAGGATAAAACAAAGCATCTAGGATAAGAAGTCAAAGAAGTACCCCCAGAAGGTCCTGCTTGCGGGCCTTGCCCTTGCTTCTTAGGGCAGTCCTTAGCCATGTGTCCAGCCTCACCGCAATAGAAGCAAGTAGCACTAATCTTCCTCTACTTCTTTCTGCAGTCGTTCACCACATGTCCAACAATGCCACAGAAATAACATTTCCTTTTCCCACGTGTCTTGTTATTATTGTTGTGGTCCTTTCCTCCTTGACTATTATCCGTCTTCTTGTTCGGCGATTCTCCCGTTTGCTGGTTCACGTAGAGGAGGAGGAGTAAAAGCATCTATAGCTGGGAAGTAAGGTCCCCAGACATGTTGAAACAGGAAGGAAAAATTCAAAACGAAGGATAGAGAGAGATAGAAAGGGCACATGGCTTTGGGGGATTTTTTCTTTTTATAAATATAACGCTTTTTCTTGAAAAATGCTTTTTTAAATTTTCTTTTGAAAACAATTTCAAAAACTTTTATCTTATCTCCTAAACCTATGCTCTGATACCAAGTGAAACACCCCACCTCCGTTAAGGTCACTCACAAAGGGAATGCCTTAATTCTGGTGGAGGTTTTATAAGTAAAAGCCATAGATAAACTCAAGACAGATATAAATACACATATTTTAAACTGCGGAAACCAAACAGATTTTTATTTCATCAATACATGTTCAAAACAAAACATTCCATAATTGTCTCAAAATACTTCCATCATTACAACTTCATAACTGTCTTGATTATTGAAGAAGCATAAAACATAAATAAAGTGACAAAAATCCCCATAGTGATATCCAAAGCCATAATCCGAGCAAAAGAGATCCAAATCATACATCTACGTTCTTGGAGCTTGTACAGAGCCTGACTGAGCTGAGCTGTTTCCTCCCTGTGGACCTGGGGGGGAAACGAAAGAAAAGAAGACGAAAAGAAAATAGGGTCAGACATAAAGCCTGATTAAATCTAGTAACTCTTCAGTATGTGAATAAGAAAAGGGCATGATAGGTATACACTGAAAATAGGATGGTGTCACAAGCTAAGGGAGTGTCGAATGTTCGCACCCATACTATATCTCAGTATCTACTTGAGTTTACTCTAATTGGCACCCCATGGTGAGGGTGAAGTGATCCCCAACTTTATTTAAAGATCGGCTCCTACTCGTGTTAACATGTGTCATACGACCCCCAAGAATTGTAGATACCTATGCTGGTCCCACCATGGGGTGTATCAAGACCCATGGTGGCGGCCCCGACACAATTTCTAGAAGGCATAGGTTATACTACTGGTGTCCCCAGTACGCTGGTTGTCTGCTCCGGAGTATGTGCACGCCCGCACCCCGTTAGACCTGCACTGTGCACCCACCGCCGTCGTTTCACCGCTTACAATCAGCCCAGTGATCGTGCCCCATCCTGCCTAGTTTCAGGGTACCGTTGGTACCTAACTTGGGTTACTGCTGAAACGGGTCCCTCCTTACCAGGATTTTCTAGTCAAACACGTTAAGTGGTTAAGTGTCTGTATTTACCTAACCCCACCCATCAATGTTGAATTTGGTTAAGTGTTATAGTTGACTTAACCCTACCATCTGTCCTTAGCCTCTTAGGAGCACCTGTCCACTCACATTAGATAGGTATTGCTACAGTTACTGGATATGCCGGTCGGTTCCGGGCAGGTTTACACCGTAGCTCAGTCTAACCTCGGGTTATTATTGGGCTCAATGCTTAACCACCCATATTGGATAGGTATTGTTGTGACTACTGGACAGTCGGGCGGTTTCGGGTAGGTTTACATCACAACTCAATCCAACGTCGGGTTAAGCATATCGTGTTTTCTAGATTTACATATTTTATTACTTCTCAATTATATATGTAAATGTCATATCTTTTATTTTGGGTATAAAAATTCATACCGCTTTAAATGTCATTGTCGTTGGCATGTGCCAAACATGCCAACATATATGTTCAATGTTTTACCCCCAACGTTGTTACCCCCGTTTGTAACGTTCGCAACATTATAACAAATGTTGGGCTCGACACAGTTCGGCCCAACTTTATAAACGTGAGAAAAAGGGGAAAATCAATAACATGTAATATTTTACAACATATAAGGGCGTGTGGCGCATGAACTTGCAATTTAGCGATTCAACTAACATATAATATGAGTTATGTGAACTTGCATTCAAATCAATGTATAACTAAGTAGGTGACATATGAAATGGCATAGTTTAGGCTTACACAACTTGTGTTTAAATATGTTTAACTTGGCGTAACGTCAAACACAAAACTAGCATGATGCATATTCACCAAAAGGTCCAATTATAACATTTAATCACATAGCCTATTTCAACATGAACTTGCATAGTTTTTGAAACCCAAACGATACTTAACATAGATCCAATTACACTTGCAAATAAACATGAACTTGCATAGTTTATGAAACACAAACGGTACTTAACATAGATCCAATTATACTTGCAAATAAACATGGAAGTGATATCATAGGCTTTGGGTCATGTAGGCATAAAAGGTTTCAAGTCTAAATCATGTTTACATAAGCCTTAATTTAGGCTTAATGAATGTATAAGATCCATGTCATAGGCATAAACAAAAAAGGGATCAATTTCTAGTTTTTGCCACAAACTTACAAGTGCCATTGTTTTCATATACAATTGTTCAATAGGCTTGCATCAATCAATTTATGCCACAAACATCAATACACAAGTCATGATAGAACCATCACATTACATAGAATTTATACAATAAAATAACACAATTCTATTTTCATTTACATCGAATCACATCATAATTCTTATTCAGATTCTGAAAGGTCACTATACTTACAACGAATGCAGAATCTTGAATTCTGGATTCTGAATTCTGAAATTGAGATGCGCTCCTTTGGGTAGACTAACGTTGCATTGATAAATTTGATTTAAACTTTAATCTTCTTCTTAATTTGATTCGTCTCTAGGCTTTTCTCTTGACGGCTATGTTCAATTCCTCCCAAGCAACATGACGACTCCTTTCTCATTTTTTTGTGTGAATTTTTAGTTGAGACTTAGGGTGTATTTATAGATTTTTAAGTTGTTTTGAGCCGTCAGATGAAGACAGGAGGAATCTAGACCATTCAGAGTTCAAAGAGCCAATCAAGAGGTGACACGTCAGCCCTAGTGACACACAGAGCCACAGAAATTCGAGCCAGAGCCAGACCTGGCCAGCCAGGTCAACCAGGCAGGTCGACACTATGGTCAACCTGGGGGGACCAGGTCGACACTATGGTCGACCTGGGGTGACCAGGTCGACACCATGATCGACCCTATGGTCGACCTGGTCTCTGGGCGGGAATTTTCCCGCCCAGCCCAGTGTGAACCTGAAATTCGAATTTTGAAATTTAAACTGAGCTATTTGAATTTAAATTTGATTCTGAAACTTCCGAAGGCCATAACTCCTTCATACAGAGTCCGATTCGCACAAACTCGGACTCTATCTCAAGCAGAATTCCGAGACGAACGCAATGGCATAACCCATTTCCCTTAATTCTTTCATTTAGAATTAATTATACTTTAATTTGTGAAGCTTAGCGTTATAGAATTCACGGGGTGTTACAATAATCCTCTAAGGAATGCACTAAATCTGATCATTGATAACGCAACCTCGGGCTTTGATGGTTTCTTCACGGAAAATTGTAACAAATAGTGGAGTATGAAATGAGCATCATGGCTCTTATATCCCACAACCGTTCTCTCTTTTATGTGCACGTACCGACTAACATTCGAGGCACAACCGTAAGGCAGTTTGGCGTTCTTCAATATAGAGCAAAAGATTTCTTTTTCCTTATTTGTTATATCAAATATTGCCACTCTAATTTCAACATGCTTTCCATCACCACATTCAGCAGGATAAAGGGCCTTCCTTATGCCCAATTCCTGTAAATCCAAATGAGCATTCAGGAGATCCTTCGACATGCGACCTATATTAAGTAAAGTACCTAATATTTCGTCGCATATGTTCTTCTCTATGTGCATGGAATCCAGGTTATGTCGAAGGGGATTATGACACCAATATGGTAAGTCAAACAGTATTGACCTTTTTTTAAAAGGGCCGTCACTTTTACCAAGTTTCTTCATCTTATCCCCAAACCGATTTTTGAACCCCCGCAATAACTCTTCAATATCAATTCCTGATAATATTTCTGGAATGCTCCCCATTTCAGTTTTGCCATTAAATCTCCTCTTATCCAGCCTCCACTTATGTGTCGGATCAAGAAACTTTCTATGGGCATATAACACATTTTTTTGCTATGCTTCAAATAATGTGAAGAAGTTTCATAATGGCATACTTGACACGCTAGTTTCCCCTTCGTGCTCTAACCTGACAACATGGCATATCCCGGAAAATCACTAATGGTCCATAAGACGCTTGCACGTAAATTAAAATTCCCGTCAATCAAGGAATCATATGTTTCGATGCCAACATTCCATAACGCCTTCAATTCCGCAATTAAATGCTACATATATACGTCAATACTGTTCTTTGGAGAATCTGGACCAGATATTAATGTTAAAAGAATCAAATTCTCTTGTTTCATACATAACCAAGGTGGAAGATTGTTGTTTACCAACACAATTGGCCATGTACTATAACTTGAATTCATTGAACGATATGGATTAAATCCATCAGATGCTAGACCCAATCTAACATTATGATTTTCTGATGAAAAATCAGGATAGCGAGCATCCATCATCTTCCATGCCAAATCAACAGCCGGATGTCTTAGATTTCCATCTTCTTTTCGTTCCACTTGGTGCCATCTCATAAGTTTGGAAAATTCTTTGCACATAAACATCCTTTGTAACCTTGGTCTTAGAGGAAAGTACCTCATAACATTTGCCAGCACTTTGGGAATCGATTTTGGGGGATCATTATTATCAACGATGTCTTCTTTTTCTTTTACAGCCCACCTTGTAAAACCACAAATGTCACAAGCCTCTTTATCTTTATTCTCTGCCCACTATAACATGCAATGGTTTGGGCCGGCATGTATTTTATGGTAATCAAGACCTAAATCCTTTATGACATTCTTTGCAGCGTAGGAAGATAAAGGTAGCTGGGCATCAAGAAAGGCTTCTTTTATAAGCTTTAGTAATTCCCCAAATGCAGACTCGTTAATTCCGTAAGCTCACTTTAAATGATAAAGCCTGATCAAGAAACTTAGTCAAGAAAATTTAGTGCAACCAGGATATTGTAACGAGTCGGATTTTCCTCGGCCTTAATCGATCGCAAAATCGACCAAGACCGTTCAAATCCCACCTACGTTAACTTTGGGAATACAACACATCAAAACAACAACAGCAGACTTTTATAACATCCATAATAAATGTTACATCAGAGTACAGAATATCAGAGTATATTGACTACTAATTACAGTGGAAGATAATTTTACATGATTTTAATACATTGCAGTGGAAATAAAATAACTAAGGCAGCGGAAGACTTCCAATGTTCTGGACACAGCTTTAAGCTTCAATCCAGGATCCTACTAAAGAGATAAACCTGTAGACAAACTGCTCGACTGCCCGTGTGGAAAGAGGGCACCCGAGTTTGCGAAAAGGTAGAAACAAACAACGGGTCAGTCGTAGGACTGGTGTGAGAATTCTTAACTAATTAATCACTATTAATAGGACAAATCCAAAGACCACGCCGCTAACGCGGAACGGGTTTGCTCTAATGGATTGTCGTGCATAAAAGTGTCAAAAACAACTAGTAAGTGAATCGTACAACAAAGTTATGCTTTTTAGAAAAATGGAATCACCATAAGACCCAGGTCCCATCACACAATGCAACACAAACCAGAGGATAGGGTTTTACCTTATAGTGATTAAACATGCTAAATACGGCAAATACGAGTTTAATATTATTATTAGTATATATCAAAACATATCAAAGTAAATGTATCAATCCTATGAAGAATAGTATCCCATACTACTATGCCTCCATACTAGTAATACAATCAAATCCGAATGGGGTCGTATTGGAAATTGGTTTCCAACATGAGTCAAGGCTAGGGAGGAGCACCTACCGATTCGAGACACTCTAGCTAATGTCTCAGGATCCCCCGCAGTGAACCCTTGGAAAGTTGCAGGGCCGGTCCACCATACGAGTTGCGTATTAGTTATTCCTGAACACACATTTCCCAGTCCTATAGGACCTATCATCCGAGGCACCTCATTCCATCATCCACATAAGTAAAATGTGGGGTCGTGTTAAAGCCCAAACACCACTTCTAGCTAGAAAGAAATGTGCTGCTCTCCCTGCGTTCCCTTCTCCCGTTTTAGACTCCCCCGGTGTGTGAGGCTCGCGAAGTCACGCTATACACAAAGCTATGCCTAAACAGGCTATGCTTTGATCATCCTACAAGGCATGCTTTTCAACAAAGCCTTGATCATACGCATCTTAGCATGCCACATCGTCACTCCATATCACACTACCAATCCTTTGCCGAAATATATGAACGGGTGTTAAGCAAGAGAATAAATTCTCCGCCACCAAACATCCATACATTCGACAGAAGATTAATAACATGATATTTAATGAAGTACGATGTCAGACACACTATCCATTTATAAGCTTATGCTCTGGGTCTGAGCGAAAGCCAAATCCGTACTAATCAACACTACGTCTGGACGGCCACCACTGTAGCCCCTTCAAGGTAGCTACTCCAATCACGGGTATCAGCAGTCGTCGTCCATTCGATATGAAGATCGTCGGTCTTCAATCGCCGTCTTCAACTCTTGAATTTTAAACGTCGTTCAATTTTTTTGGAATGAGATAGACTCGGACTTTCCAAATAATTCTCGTATATATATATATATATATATATATATATATATAAGTTGGAAATCATTTCATATCGTTATTAGTAATTTGTAACGATTTATCTTTATTTATATATATATATATAAAAATAATTACATTCCATTTCATTAACGTGAATGTTTTGCTTCACAACCTATCGAAATGTTTATAATGTGTAATCAAATTTATTTCATTACATTTTGCTAACGAAAAACCTTCCTATTCGTATATACAATATTAACGTACAATGTACACACCATAATGTTTATTTTTATTTTCATACCCATACACATCTTATACATAACAATGTACATTTTCTTGTTTCATCTTTCGAATTACACAAAATGTATTTTGTGTATCATAGCAATTCCAACAAAAATAGCATTTTTGTGTTTCATTTCAATTTAAACAAACGAATATTTTAGTTCATACATTTTTACTATTACAGAAATGAGTATTTTTGTTTGCTTATTTCAATGTAACAAAATTGATAATTTTATTATCTTTTCAATGCAAACCAAAAGTAATAATTTTACATTACAAACAAAACGATAATTTTGTGTGCTAATCTATTTACATGAAAATGAAATTTCCATATCTTAAATCTTTTTAATGAAAATCTAATTCATTAACATATAAATTTCATCGTTATAATCTTTACTGAAATTCTTTTACATGGGTATGTAAATTTCATACCGTTATCCTCTTTAATAAAAATTCAATTGACTAAAATGTAAATCTTTTACTTTAAGTTCTATTTACATGAAAATGTAATTTTCCTTCTTTTATTCACATTAAAATGTATACTTTCCTTTTTACATCAAAAATGTAACTTTCACCTTTTTAAGTATAAACAAAAGTTAAATCTTTTAATTTGACAAAAACGGTGATAAACAATATGACCATTCATTTTTAATAAAAGAATATTGAAAATATTCTTTTTAACTTTCACCAAAAATGAAAATTGTGTGTTAACTTTCTAACACAAACAAAATGAATGTTTTCTTTTTATTACAAACAAAAATGAATGTGTTTTATTTCATTTTTTCATTTGACAAAATAAATATTTTTGTCCTCCATTTACATTTGATAACGATGTATATTTTTATCATTCTGTCACATTTGACAAAATGAATATTTTTGTCATTCTTTTACATTCGATAAAAATGTATATACACAAAATGTATATTTTGTGAGTTATTCCAATTACAACAAAAATGAATATCTTTGTACGTCACTTATAATTAACAAAAATGAGTATTTTTGTGTCATTTCAATTCTAAACCAAAAATGCAATATATTTTGGTGTTAACTTCATTTCTATACAAATGAATATATTTTTGTTTGTCTAATTTCCATGTAACAAAAATAATAACTTTGTTATTCTTTCAATGCCAAGCAAAAATAATTAATTTTCTTATCTGTTTCAATGCAAAACCAAAATGATCTTGGCTATTTAGAATGGCAATGTAAATTCCAATCTTAAGTTACATCACAAAAATGTAATTTTAATTTACAATGTAAATTTCATATCATAGTTACATAGAAAAATGAAAATTTTGTTTACAATGTAAATTTCATATAATAGTTACATAGAAAAATGTAAATTTTGTTTGCAATGTAAATTGCATATCATAGTTACATAGAAAAATGTAAATTTTGTTTGCAATGTAAATTTCATATCATAGTTACATAGAAAAATGTAAATTTTGTTTACAATGTAAATTTTGTTTACAATGTAAATTTCATATCATAGTTACATAGAAAAATGTAAATTTTGTTTACAATGTAAATTTTGTTTACAATGTAAATTTCATATCATAGTTACATAGAAAAATGTAAATTTTGTTTGCAATGTAAATTTCATATCATAGTTACATAGAAAAATGTAAATTTTGTTTACAATGTAAATTTCATATCATAGTTACATAGAAAAATGTAAATTTTGTTCGCATGGCAAATTTCATAACATAGTTACATAGAAAAATGTAAATTTTGTTGCTTCAGTTTCCCAAGTTGCGTCTTCCTCGGTGTCGCTCCAATGAACTTTGACGAGCTTGACTTCGCGGTTGCGTAGCTTTTTCACTTCCGTTCCTAATATGCGTGTTGGAACTCTTCTTACGGTTGCTTCGCGTTCCACTTCACCTTCTTCAAGGATGTTTGGCTCTACGACTTCAGCAGATTCATGAAGACATTTCCGGAGGTGTGAAACATGAAAGACGTTATGAACTCCAGCTAGTTTCTCGGGTAACTCTAATCTATAGGCCATTTTCCCAATTTTCTCGATAATAGGAAACGGCCCATACGAACCTTGGTGTTAGCTTTCCATTGGATCCAAAACGAACAACGTTCCTTAGAGGAGATACCTTAAGAAAAACTCTGTCCCCAACCTCAAATTCAAGGTCGGTCCTCCTCTTGTCGGTGTAGTATTTTTGTCTGTCTTGGGCTGTCTTCATTCTTCTCCGTATTAAGTCTACTTTCTCTGAAGTCTCTCGGATCATATCTGGTCCAAGTATGAGCTTGTCAGTAGACTCCCACCAACAAGTGGGCGATCGGCACGGACTTCCATATAAAGCTTCGAAGGGTGCCATTCCGATGGTGGCTTGGTAATTGTTGTTGTAGGCAAATTCCACCAAAGGAAGATGGTCTTCCCACGTCCCTCCGAAGTCAAGGACGCATAGTCTTAAAAGGTCCTCCAAAACTCTATTCACTCTTTTTATTTGGCTGTCGATTTGGGGGGTGATAGGCTGTACTCAAGCATAACTGTGTGCCTACCGCTTCTTGCAGACTCCGCCAAAACTCACTTGTGAAGATAGGGTCTCGGTCACTAACAATGCTGGAGGGTATTCCATGGAGTCGAACAATTTCCTTGAGATAAAGAGATGCTAGGGATGAGGCAGTTCTTTTACTCTTGACAGGTAAAAAGTGGGCGCTTTTAGTAAGCCTATCCACTATTACCCAAATGCTAGTGTTTCCTCTTCTAGACCTAGGCAGCCCATTAATGAAGTCCATTGAGATGCTATCCCACTTCCACTGCGGAACCTCTAGAGGATGGAGCAGACCGCCAGGCTTCTTCTGCTCCGCCTTAACCTGTTGGCAAGTCATACACTTAGAAACGAAATCTGCCACGTCCTTCTTCATGTCGTTCCAAAGGAAAATTCTCTTTATGTCCTTGTGCATTTTATCTCCGCCTGGATGTATCGTCATCTTGGAGTGATGTGCTTCCTCGAGAACCGTCTTTACTAAATCCCTTGTCTGTGGGACGCATAGTCTTCCGTCTCGCCTTAACCAACCCTTATCGTCGATGGAGTATCTGTTGAGGTGACTTGAAGTCTCACCCCTAATTAGCCTATCAATCGTCTCCACAAGCTGAGGGTCTTCGCGTTGTGCTGTCCCTATTGAGTCCACTAGAGTCGGGCGTACTTCGAGAGATGCTAGCAAGCCCGGTACAAAATCAGAGGAGGGCCTAAAGTCAAAGCTAGCTATAAACTCTATGCTTTGCCTTTCAACAAACAGCGGGCATAGGGTCAGTTTCTTTTGGCTCAACGCGTCTGCCACTACGTTGCCTTTGCCCGGAGTGTAGGAAATCTCGAAATCGTACGAGGCAAGAAACTCCATCCACCTCTGTTGCCTTAGGTTAAGGTCCTTCTGCGAGAAGAGATATTTCAACGATTTATGATCAGTGTAAAGTTCGAACTTCTCACCTAGGAGATAATGTCGCCAAGACTTAAGTGCAAAGACAACGGCGGCTAGCTCAAGATCGTGGTTCGGGTAGTTCTTTTCGTGCACTTTCAATTGTCTTCTGCCATAAGCTACTACCCTTCCTTC
Source organism: Allium sativum (assembly GCA_030737875.1). NCBI lineage: Eukaryota > Viridiplantae > Streptophyta > Magnoliopsida > Asparagales > Amaryllidaceae > Allium > Allium sativum. The sequence continues at coordinate 246,130,433 of CM060923.1, forward strand.
TTGCATTAAGACAACGCCTAGCCCTATCCCACATGCATCTGTATAAATTGTGAATATCTTGCTTCCATCTGGCAACGTCAGAACTGGGGCTGTTGTAAGAGCCCTTTTTAGTCGTTGGAAAGCAAACTCGCAATCCAAGTCCCAATTGAACACTAGATTCTTCTTTGTCAGCCTTGTGAGTGGAGCTGATATTTTTGCAAAGTCTCTAATGAATTTCCGATAGAAGCCTGCTAGCCCAAGAAAGCTTCGGACTTCTGTTGCATTCCTAGGTGTCTTCCAATCCTGTTCCGCTACCACCTTAGCTGGGTCCACAGCTAACCCTTCTTTGGATACTACATGCCCAAGAAACCTTACCTCTTCTCTCCAAAAGTGGCATTTGGAGAATTTGGCTTTGAGCTGATGGATTCGCAAAGTTTCCATGATTTCCCTTAGGGGCTGAGCATGTTCTTCTTCACTCTTTGAGAAGATCAAGATATCATCTACGAAGACCACTACGAATTTGTTGAGGAATTCTCTGAACACCCTACTCATCAGGTCCACAAAGTAAGCGGGTGCGTTTGTCAAGCCGAAAGGCATGGCAAGCCATTCATAGAAGCCGTCCATGGTTCTGAATGCTGTCTTATCGATGCTATCTTCAACCACCCTTAGCTGATGAAATCCGGTCGCTAAATCGAGTTAGGAGAAAACTGACGCTCCTACAAGCTGATCAAACAGATTGTCAATTCTGGGGAGAGGGTGCCTATTCTTTTTCGTTAGCTTATTGAGCTCCCTATAGTCCACACATAGACGGAGTGAACCATCCGCTTTTGTGGTGAACACCACTAGAGCGCCCCATTCTGAAATGCTCCTTCTAATGAACCCCTTCTCTAGAAGCTCTTTAACATGTTTACTGAGCTCTTTCCTTTCCCGTGGAGCCATGTGTCTAACGGGCAATGCAACGGGCTTTGCATTATCTACAAGATATATACGGAAGTCTGTCTCCCGCTTCGGAGGTAAGCCCTTCACCTCTTCGAAGACATCCGGTTATTCACGGACCACTTTAACCGATTGCAAACTTTCTACAGAAGCATCTAGCGATTCAAGATAACTAAGCATAACCACATACGAGGGATTACAAGTAATTTACAGAGTGCTACCGAGTTGGGTCAGAAGCCAAACCACCTTTTTCTCACAATCAAGGATGGCACCATTACTGGATAGCCAATCCATGCCCAAAATCAAACCATATCCCGAGAAGCCCAAAACAAAGGCACTACATCTAAATTCTACGCTTAGAATAGAAATTTTCAATCCCACCCAGATCATAGACAAATGAGCTGGGCCCCCGATTGGATTTGAAATAATTAAGGGTTCCTCTACCATACTAGTTTCTAGGTGCAGAGATTCTACTAAAGCGGATGAAATAAAGGAGTGTGATGCGCCAGAATCAAATAAAGTGCGAACTGGGTGATAATAAAGATAAACTACACTTTCTACAGAAGTATTTATACCTCGCTGTTGCATAGGCGGCGCTTCTAGCACATGAACCTGTGCCTCTGAAGTGGATCCAGCCCTCTGCCCCTGCCCTCGCTTCTTTGGGCAATCCTTAGCCATGTGGCATATCTCACCGCAAGAAAAGCACCCACCATTCAACTTGGCCTTCTTTCACTAAGTGCCCCACTTTTCCACAGAAATTACACTTCCTCTTCTCTTTGTTGTCTTTCCCGCCCTTCTTAAAGTCTGTCTTCTTAGGCTGTAAACCCTCTTTCTTCCCTTGAGAGCTTTCTGCCTTTGTCTCCTTCTTGCCCTAACCTCTTCGTTCAGCAATGCCATCTGTACCAATCTTTCATACGTAGCTCCCATGGGTATATGGGTCATGGCCAAACTATGTAACGGCTCATTCAATCCTTTGACAAAGCGGAGAGCCTTCTTGTGCGGAGTGTTGACTAGGTCCAGTCCGAACCTAGCCAGTTGATTGAACTGATTAACATACTCTTTGACTGTCATATTCCCTTGCTTAAGAAATAAGAATTTTTCCAATTGAAGACTCCTTTCAGCTTCTGAGAGAAATTTAGCCTCAAACCTCACCCTAAAGTCCTCCCATGTTTCCACTGGTCTTTCTGCATTGGTAACTTCCCACCAGTGGGAAGCCTCACCTTTAAGAAGCCATACTGCCAGTTGTACCTTCTGCCTATCTTCTACCTCAAAGATGACGAATAAGTCCTCGGTTTCCTTCAGCCAGTTCCTGGCTGCCACGAAGGACTCGGTTCCATGAAAGTCCTTCCCTCCCATAGCTTTGAAATCTTTACATATCTTAGCAAAAGCATTACCACGCGGAGGAGGTGGAGGAGGAGGTGCTACTGCAGCTGGATGATTTCCTGCAGCTGGATGATTTCCTGCAGCTGGGGGAGGAGGAATAGTGAGACCTGGCTGATTGGCCCTTGCTTCTAAGAATCGTCTGAACCAACCAGGTATTGGTACACCCTCTGGCAAGTTAAGTTCTTCGGACATGCTGAAATAAAAAGGATAGATTCAAAACGAAGGATAAAAGATAGTACCTATGGCTTTGGGGGACTATGCCTTTTTAAAATAAAATAACATTTTATCTTTAAAAATGCTTCTTTAAATTTTCCTTCGAAAATAAATTTTCAAAACTTTTTATCTTATCTGGTGAACCTATGCTCTGATACCAAGTGAAACACCCCACCTCCGTTAGGGTCACTCTCAAAGGGAATGCCCTAATTTTGGTGGAGGTTTATAAGTATAAGTCACAGATACACAAGACAGATATAAGTACACATATTTTTGAATAGCGGAAAACAACAGCAACTTTTATTTCATCAAAATACGTGTTACACAAACCATGCCATAATTGTCTTACAATACTTCCAAAAACATTACATTTTCATAACTGTCTTGATTTCATAACTTAAAGAAGCATAAAAACATAAGTAAACTGCATAAGTCCCCATAATTGCTATCCAAAGCCATAGTCCAAAACGAAAGAAATCCAAGCAATACATTCTTTCCTTCAAGCTGGATGTGAAAACTGGTCAAGCAGCGGTATTCCCTCCCTGCGGACCTTGGGGGGGACGGAAGGAAAGAAGACGAAAGAAAAGTAGAGTCAGACATAAAGCCTGAGTAAGTCTAGGAATATTCAGTCTATGAATAAAGAAATGAGCATGATAAGTACAAACTGGAAATGGGAAAGCGCTATAAGCTAAGTTAAGTTGTCTAGAGTCGAATATACTATCGTACCCCATATTAATCTCTGCACCCCTATAAACTAGTTCCCAACAGGCACCCCATAATCAGGGTGACGTGATCCCTTTCTAATGATCGGCTCCTACTCGCATAGTTACATGTGTCTTACGGCCCCCGATGTTGCAGTTACCTATGCTGGTCCCACCATGGGGTGTATCAAGTCCCATGGTGGCGGCCCGACACAATTCTAGAATGCACGGGTATACTACTAGTGCCCAGTGCCAAATTTTTCTGTGCCGGAGTGTGTGCACGCCCGCACCCCGTTTGAACCTACACTGCTGCACCACCGTCGTTGATTTGACCTCTTACAGTCAGCCCAGTAATCGTGCCCCACCCTGCCTAGTTCAGGGTATCCTGATACACCTTGTAGGGTTACTGCTGAAAAGGGTCCCCCGCTACTAGGTTTTCTATTTCTAGCCAACATGCTAAGTTGGTTAAGTGTTTTGTAAACCTAATCCCCAATCAGTCTGTATAGTTTAGCATGTTCAATTTGATTAAGTATTAATTCAATTTACTTAATCCTATGAATCCTGACTCAGCCTTAATTGTCTTATTAAAGCCTCGACCTCTCACATTAGACAGGTATTATTGTGACTGCCTATTGCCGGTTGGTTCCGGGCAGTCTTACGTCACAACTCAGTCTAACCTCGGGTCTTTATTAGGCTCAATGTTTAACCACCCACATTGGATAGGTATTGTTGTGACTACTGGACAACCGGGCGGTTCCGGGCAGGTTTACGTCACAACTCAATCCAACCTCGGGTTAAACACATCGTATTTTCTAAGTTCACATATTTTGTCTCTTTTCTTTTTATACGTAAATATTTGCAGCCCATTATTCAAATTCATCTTTATTGGGTAAAATTAATTTATACCCCTTAAATGTTCTCAAGGTCATTGGCATGCGTCAGACATGCCAATACATATGTTTTATATTTTTAACCCAACGTCATTACCCCCGTTTTATATGTTTGCTATATTATAACATATGTTGGGTTTAACATTTAAGCCCAACTTAGCCACATGAAAAAGGGGAGGCTTAGAACATGGTGTATATATATATATTCTAAGTAACATCAAAAGGGGTGTGTGAACGCATGAACTTGCAACATAGCGAACTAATAAACATAAATTAGGCACTTGTGAACTTGCATTGTGATAGCATAAACTCATGATATAAAACATACCTAAACATGAATCATGGTTTTAATCTAGTCAAGTAAACTTGCATTTAAATTGTGAACCTAACTTAAATTATGTGTCACATATATTATCACATGATTTTGATAACAACATAGGCCTAAAACATATTTTCAATTAGGCATAACACCAAACGTAATCTAGTCATGTTTATAGAGTCAACACAAGTTCACAAAGATGCTTACTCTTGTCACTAATACAAAAGTATGTCTTTTTTTCTCTCACTAGAATCATAATTCCTATTTCAACATAAATTCATATAAATCACAATACCCAAATGGATCCAACTACACTAAACATGATCATAAAAATATACATAGAAGGGTCTAAAATCATGTTGGCATAATAGTGAATCACATACTTGCATGAATCTCAACTTTGTTGAAATAAACTACCACAAACATATAGTCGTTAACTTTCAACATGAATCATATACTTGCAAATATCCAATAGGTCTAACATCATTATACCACAACATCCCAAATCTATTCATAATTAGAATCATAACAACATACAATTATGAATTATCATCACCACAAATTAAGTACAAATTCCATTTCTCATTTTACACCAATCAAAACTCAATTATTCATTCATATCGGAATAGCACTCTACTTACAACATATGACGAATCTTCAATTCAGGATTCTGAATTCTGAATTTGGAGATGCTATCCTTTGTTGTAGGCGTCGTTTTGATTTAGTTGTCGTTGCTTTAAGCCCTTAAATTGACTCCTAATCATCTCTCAATTTTGACGGCTGCTCCTAGTCTTTCTTCAGCAACATGACGGTCTCTTTCTCATTTTTATTTGTATGAATTACGTGGAGTCTTAGGTCCTTTTTATAGAGTTTGTGAATTGATTAGAACCATCGATGGAGCTTGGATTAATATTAGCCGTTCGTTTGAAAGAGAGACCAATCAGAAGCTGACACCTAGCCCTAGTGACAAGGCAAGGCTCAGAAATTCGGCCAAGCACAGACCAGGCCAGCCAGGAGGGGCTGGGTTCGACCTGGCTCAGGGGCCAGGTCGACTAACCAGTCGACCGCCAGGTCGATTACATAGTCTACCTGGGTGCCCCAGGTCGACTACCCAGTCGACCTGGGTGCCTTGGGCGGGAAAATTCCCGCCCAGCCAAATCTGGGTCCGATTTTTGAAATTTGAATTTGTTTCTGAGCTGTTTGAATTTTAAACTGAATTCTGAAACTTCCGGAGGTCATATCTCCCTCATACGGAGTCCGTTTTACGCAAACTCGGACTCTATATCAAGTAGAATTCCGAGACGAACGCAATGGCGTATCCCGTTTCCCTTAATTCTTTGATTTGAAATTAATTATACTTTAATTTATGAATTTCACTGTTAAAGAATACACGGGGTCTTACATCAACACCTATTAATTTTGTCTATGAAACTTCACAAATCCACCCGGTATGTAATGGAGAAGGGCCATTAAAAATAAGATGAACGTGTATGACATTTTCACAATACCAATTATGTTCTGTACATTTTTTGCAGGGACACTTCATCTCATCACCTACTTTATAAATGGGAAATGCATTTCTTAGAAAAGCTGTCACCCCTCTTACATATTCTGCGCTCGATCTCGGAAGTCTTATCCGTATGTAATACTCATTATCTATTGCCACAATCTAACCATGGCCTAGTAAGACAAAATTTAATACCACTAGTAGTTTCAAGACAAGAACAAGGGCTACCCTGTAAGGTTTGACTAAATTAGAAATAAAAACAAAACAAGTTAATAATTTACAAATATACATAATCAGTGTGATGATACAAAGACGATTGTTTTGATATGAAGTTTCACTAACTTTTGGAACTGAGTTATGAGGAGAATACATAAAACAAGCAGCTAAGGTTACTAAACACAAATTCATAACATTACATGACTTCACCAAAACACAATAGTATAGATACAAAGACTATACAGGTGATAGAAAGACGATACAGTTGTACCTAATACAACGAACGATGCAATAATTTAATTTTGTCTTCTAATATTTTAGCCCTTGAAACTGGCGTTAATTCTACTAACTTCAGTTCGAAAACCAATAACTCGATTTTGCAGCGTTGTAAGTTGATGTTGTAATTCATTTGCGTACTCGGTGGCTCGACTAGGAAACTGTTGGTCAATCCACTACTAAAAGGTACACCCTGTGGGATAAACACGACATCTAAAATAACGACGACCAATGTTGAATCCAATCGAAATAACATCTTCTACATCGGAATACCCGCAATCACACATTATGATAGGTGAATCAGCTTGCTGTTCGTTAACCACTTGGTTTTTTTGATGCTGACGACGCAAGGCAGCACGACTATGCCATCGCATCGCCCTTTCTTCACGTTGTTCTTCTTCTCGCCATTGTCTTCAGAGTTCTACTTTCTCAAGTTCATGCTCAAGCAAATCATCGTAGTGCCTTTCTTACATCTTTATATAAAAATCAATAGGAGTTTCTAGTGATGATGGGTTTGACAGTCGTAGATCACCCGTGCCCAGGGTATCTTCGTAGTCATACGACGTAGGAAGAGAAATAGGCATTATTTAACTACAAACAGAAATAGACATTTAAACATTTAAATTGGATTTCTTTTGTCCTCTAAATTTTGTTTCCACCTGTCGAAATAAGCATTATTTACCAAAACATCAATGGTTTGGAAAACATAAAAATACATAACTTGCACAATTTCAACACATGCAAATATATAGATACAACACTTCAAGTATGAGAAACCCTAATTTATGGCAATCGGTATACCCCAACTACCCAGAGACTTTGAATGTTAAACCAAAATAAGTTAGAGATGAAATCATCTAAATAAAACTGAAATAACGAAGCCTTAATTACCTGTAATTGTCCTAAATGATCCAAATCGGAGGTGTAAAGTTTGTAAAATAGGAGCAATCAGAGGTTTATATTTTGTAGCGGCGGTAAAGTAGCAATCGGAGGTCTTCGTGGACGGATTTCGTGGAGAGAGAAATGAACAGAAGGAGGAGTACGGGATAAATTTGTTTTGGGGGGAAGTATTTCATGAACAGGGAAAAGATCGCGCCAAATTTTCACTAAACTGAAGCAGGGATACATTTGAACCGTTGGATTAATCAAAGATCTACGTTATTTATTTGTTTAAACTGATAACGCGGATCGCTGACCTGGCATGTATTTATGTAAAGCAACACTTTGAACTGGTGTTGCAAGTCACAGCTCAAGAATTCCAACCGCAACACTACATTCATATCTAATGCAACAACATATGAAAGTTGTTGTAGAAGATCAGAGAAAGCATAACATTCGCCACACTTTTCATGCAACGCACACAAATTAGTGTCGAATATGCCTATTTTGTAGTAGTGTATTAATCAACATTTAGAATTCCGCTTTATGTTTCATTTCTGTAGTTCAGAAATTTAAGTATTTCGGTTCTATTCCAGAAATCGCAGAAATTATGTTTTGATTCAGCTGGTACATCTCCAAAACAAGAGCCAATATAGACTCAACAGCAAAATGCACTCGTATCTAAGGAAATGGTACAAGTTGATGAAGTATTAAAATCTCCACCATACAATGGTAAGAGCATCTTCATTCCCAGTGTGGTTGTCACGTTAAATGTATTACACATAAGCATTTAACAATTCTAAGCGAAATTGTATTTCCAATGTAAACGTGAAATAAAATGTTGGTTTGATGTGGCAAACAATATAAAGGACATTTTTCAATTCTGTCTAGTTGTGGACATTGTATTTCACAATGTGAGCCCAATCATAAATAAATAAATAAATATAATCGAAATAAATATATTATTTGACATAATTTGATTGACTAAATGTGTTAAACTATTGTCTAAATAGCATTTGCATTGGAGGGTTCTTTCTTCTTTTAAAGTTTTGTGTAATTAAATTGATTTGACATTGTGGACACATAGATTAAATTAGACATTACATGTTTAATACATTGGAGATGCTCTAAGACGCTCATCTTGTTAAACACCACAACAATCTCACGTTCGAGCCGCCTATGCACATGCGACTTTACCCAGCCATAATTAAAGCACAAGAAAACATCACTTCGTCTTTAAAAAAAAACACTTTTCCTCCGAACCAGATCTGAAATCGCATAAACTAGAAGAGATCAGAAATGGTGACAGTAGCAAGTCTAAAAATTGATCTAAAATAGCAAGCTTGATTCATTGACCTCCCTCCAAGCTAAGCAAACCAGGCGAAGGAGGCAATGTGATTGTCATTCTTTTCCACTCCCTCACTTCACAGTAATTTGTAGATATAAATTTGCTTCTTATTTGACAAAATTATCTAAAATGGATTATTACTCGAATTCTGGTCCAGTTACCACCGAAACTGGACCGAGATGGACCGGACTCCCGTGTGCCGGCAGGATTTTAGAACCATGATTTAATTTAAAAAACATCTCCCTTAATATAAATAGTCCTTTCTTTACAGATATTCTCCTCACAAATAATCATTACTGCAACTATTACTTCCATTTGAGTAGGGCACATCCCTTAGAGTTGGAAATTTCCTCTTTTATAGGCGAATAGTTTTCTTTTAAATGAAAAAAAAATCCAAAACAACAGATAATACACCTGCAGCATCACCCAAAGCATATATAACCTATATAACTCTTTTGAAACCCGAAATGTACATATTGGAATATTTAAGCCCTTTGAAACCCATACTTTGGAATCTTGCATGAGTGAAACCGCAAACTTCACGTATGCAAAAACCATATATTTCATTTTAGAAACTGCCATGTATGAATGTTATTTGCAAAAAGGTCCAAAAATCCATACTTCAAAACTGTATGCTTTCTAAAGTCATTGACATTTTCTTGAACTTATATACTCTAAAGCTGTAAATATGTTGTCTACTATAGGCTTAAATGCATTCAGAATACGGAAACTTTCAAGATTATCACACTCGTTATTTGAATTTGAGTTATATGAATATTCATAAAATGTTATACTTATTAAAAAGCCCATGCACTTCAAAGGCACATACCTAAAACCAAGCATTTATAGGAACCTTATTCAAAAGCACTCAAAAAGAAGGATAATAAAAATTACTAAACCAAGCACATGCTTTTAACTCTTGAAAGTTTATTCATATCTTTTTTCATTCCACTAGACGAGAAGCAAGGAAGCAAATATTGAGACTTCACATATATACATAGCTATCATTGGACCAGCTCTTACTAACCGCATGTTGGACTTTGGCACATCACATTGTCTTTACCATTCTTCTCGCTTCAGTTTGTACATAATTTTCTTTATGTTTACAATTTGTATAACATTCTACAATTCAATAAATAAGTTTAATTGTTGTTGCGTGCTTTTAGGATACCAGAAATCTAGCTTAACGGTAGGACTTCACCAGAATCTATCCACCACAGCCCAGATCACCTCCATCCATTATCTCGAAATTGATTCACTAGGGGTTTTCTTCTTCAGAGGTCTCCTCAGCATTTATATCACCATCAGATGTAACAACCCGCTCAGAATGGGCCTAAATTTTGACTTACAAAAGGCTCATAGAAACTTAGAGCCATTCTAAATGTGTCGTAGGTTCCTGTAAAGAATTACATTTGCACAGAATAATATATACACTCCGAATGGAAGTCTCACACAGTGGAACGATAGAAATATAATATCCAAATAAGATGTATCAATTTATAAAATCACAGAATCTAAACACGGACTTGCCAAAAAAATACATTTGTTCCACAGGTTCATCAATAGATTTATTTTAAAAAGTTTACATTAGAAGTACAGTAATAATAACTAATAAAAGCATAATGTCTTCGTCTTCAACCTCCATCATTGCTTTGTAAACATAATCTACCCCACTTACTGACCTGTTGGATGTGTTAAGGAGAGTGGTCAGAACGTAAAGTTCCGTATGACTGAAGTAGAGTATTTACTTAAAGTCTTACCCTAGATTTGGCACGTTACATATATCAAGGTATGTCTAGGCAACACACAAACACAAAGTATCTAACCAGTGAGGTGGATATCCAAGTCAGTAGCCCATTAGTGTATTTAGGGTAAAGACCCAATAAGGCAGGCATTCTCGGTCACTTATGGCCCTATTAAAGGTGGATTCTTATGATCTCTTATAACCCTGAGGCGAACCGTAGCCTCTTAAGTTCCCATCCTAATACGTCAACATTATTAAGTTTGTACTCTCAATTGTAATATGAGAAGTAGTATTGTGAACGCTACTACCTAGCTGATATTACGGTAGAGCATCTATGTCGCTTAAGACTTTCCTTAGATAGTTGTTGAGCATGCTATGGCCACATATCTTTTATAAACCAGTCATGTCCCTAGTTGAGCCCCTACAAGCTTCTAGAAGAAGTAGACATCCCCCGTGAACTACCTTACTCCGTTACCGCTTTGCCTAACTACTTTAGAGAAAGAGGGCCTATAGACTTACTTCGGATCTAATACGAGTGGGTCCCATTACTTTGGTTCCTCTCTAAGGAATAAACCTTTGGAGGGGCTCCTAGTCCTAATCACTTAAGACCCAAACTAGAAAAGAAGAGAGTCAGCAACTTAAGACCTTCTCAAGGTGAACTAAACCTACCTATTTTCAGAAACAATAGATTTTTATATATACACACACTACACCTCTCACATTAAACTGCATACCTGTAGATGCTGGATATGCAGGGCGGTTCCAGGCAAGCTTCTACTACACGTAGGTTTAACCTCGGGTCATAGTGTACTAAGTTTGAATGGCCCATGACACCCAGACCTCTCACATTAGTTGGGTCTACTTGTAGTTGCTGGATTTGCCGGTTGGTTCCTGGCAGGCTTATACCACAAGTGGCAACTAACCTCGTGTGTGTGTGTGTGTGTGTGTGTGTCATTATTAACATATGTAAAGCCATTCTATACACACACGAGCAATCAATATATATAGGGACATTTCAAATTTGAATCCTATCCTAATCGAATTAATTACGTCATTATTACGTCAATTACACTATATAAGTACAATATTTTAAATGTATAAATAACACCAGTTTCGTATAAACAAGAGAACGTTCTAACGAGCTAGAATGTAAAGTCCCATATTTTTGGTAGTCAAATATTCATTTTATTTTTATTAAATTAAATATTTATTTGGAATTTTGAATGGATTTAATATATATATATTCTTTTATATAATGAAGTTTAAACGTTAAATTTATTTATAATATAAAATGAGCTCGAAATGGCGTGGCAGTTCGTAATATTGAGTTTTGAAGTTTAATTGAATATATAGGATCCGATATAAGTCGGATTTATGTGAAACAAGAAACATTGGAATCTTGTTGATTATAATTTTCATGTGAAAGAGAAAAATCGAGATTTCGTGTTATAGATTGTTAGTTATGTCCAAGTCAGATTTTAAAATAGTTGCTATGGAATTCGATAACAAATGATAACATTTATTTAATAAATTAATAAATATTTTTATATAATTTGGATAATGTTCACCTCGAAATTGATGATATTGAGTTGTATAATTTATATCTGAAACCATGTGATAATTTTATGTGGATATATATGATAATAATGATTTATTATTATTTAATTAAATTGTTTTGGAATTATATAATATTTAATCGATATTTTATAAGACATGGAAATAGCAAAATTTCAAATGACCTCCGTTTGATATGAAACGAATTTTATTGGATTCGGAACGTCAAGACATAATAGTGTGTCTAGTTTCGTTATTTCTGGGGTTTGTATGTGACCATACAAAATTAAAATGTCAATCGCGTGATAATGAATATAATAATAATATATTATTTAATCAAATTAAATATTTCTTTGCACCCACACTGTTGCTTCCTTGCGTGCAACTCTATCTACCAATCCATTCTAACCATGGTCGCCAAGTAATATAATTGCTTAAGTCTTAAGGAATGCATATTGAAAAATGTATCTACTCTATGATTAGAAACACACTGCTATGTTTAATCTTTTCCTTGCCTAACCTATCGCCTGCATTTAGTCCCCATCAAAAGCTAAAACTCACAGCCACACAGAAACGTGACGGCCGCACATGTACCATCTTGTCCCTCAAATACGTGCTGCCCAAACCATCTTCCACCTATAAATATAACACCAGGTTCACTTTTTTCCATTTTTTAAACATACCCCGCATATCTAAGAATCCCTTCATATCTCCACAACCATCGCTTATTAACTGCGTACTCAACAACAAAAAGGAAGAGGAAGGCGGGATGTATCGAAAGGTGGCAGTCGCCATCGCTACAGTGGTTTGTTGTGGCCAGTAGTTGAAGTTGAACAGAGCGGTTTCAGTGGTGTTTTCTGACTGATAGAAGCATTGAAATTGAACGTAGCTTCAGGCGTGGGTAGTACTGGGGAAGGAGTGCGTGGGGGTGTGGTCAGGATCTACTCCACACGACCGTTGGTGGTCCAGTTCATTGCGAAGTGGCGGTTGTCTGTGTTAACGAAAACAAAAAAGGAAATATGAAAAGAAGAGGACCGAGTTCATTTGGGTTCAGACATGAGGGAATTCAGAAGAAGAAAGTGAGATCATAGAAGGAAGAAGGGAAGTCGGGCGGTTGTGCTAATGATCTTGGATGGACCTTCAGGAGCCAGAAGGGCTATAGCAGCATGGTATTGTTTCAGCAACAAGGTTCGGCTTGAGTTACTAGTGTCGGCGCTGGTTTCTGGTGAGAAGCGGATAACCAAAGGAAGGGATTCCAGTGGTGATGATGAGTAGGGGCGGTGAGATGGTTATTTCGTGCGTAGTTGGGATACTGGAGCATGGAACAAACGAGATAAGGAAACGTAAGGCATCAGTATTGGTAGTAGAATGGGGTGCAAGTTTCGCTGTGGACTAGGAAGAAAATGACGTGAATAAATGTTTTGGCGACTAGGAAGATCAGGCATGCTTTGATTTGAGAAGCAGGACTTTTCTGTTAGTGGATTTTCAGGCATGGTGTGTTGAAGAGGCGCGTGTGTCTCGTTCCAAATGATGAAATGCCAAGATGAGAATTAGGAGGAGTTGGCCCATGCATTTTGAATGACGAGGAGGGTAATCGGGATGAAGGGATGATGCGGAAGTAATACAGGAGTAATCGTGTATCCTAAAACATAATTATTAAGTTATGTTAATAAAGTTAATTAGAGGATTATTATATTATAACTAGACTCTTAATAATACTATAACGTGAATTACGTACAAGCAACTGGGTGCTGAAGGGAATCTGGACTAAAGGGAAACAAACAAGAAAACTAAAATGAAGGGTCGGCCGGGTATTCCTTTACTGTGTGATTAAATGGTATAATTAGTGTAATTAACTAAGTTATTAATCTATCTAACATGTGATTTATTATAATAAGTTATATAGCTGAATCAGTATGTTAAAATATAGATATTGATGCAGGCTTTGGAACGAAGGATACTAAAAGTATAACGTAGACCAATGCATAGGGAAGGGAGATTTTGACCTGGGTATAAGTGTAACGCAGGGTATACAAAATGAAATTATTAGTAGCATAAGGTGGCTTAATTATTTGAATATATTAACGTATAGTGTGGATTCGATGCAGACATAAATTGCTAGATGGCGGGGAAATGTGGCCAAAGGAAACAGTGGAAAAAGGATTGATCGACCGATTTGTATTTGAACTTAATTAGGTTAATATTAAAACCTTAGTTAAGGATAATTCTAATTAAAGTTTTAAATATTAACAACTTAATGATATATTACCAGAATCTGATGATTTAGGATGCTTTGGACTTATATCAATGAGCACTACGCTAAGAAACAGAACTGGACAAAATTGGAATCAACTGATATTTTCAGTTAAATTAAACGTTGTTTAATTTAACTGAAAACAAGCTGTTTCAACAATAAAGAGAATCAAGGTGAGTTAAACTCACTCAGTTATCCCACTTATATTTTATATAAGTCGGGTTTTTGTTTTGTGTGCTATGGTTGCTAATGATTAACTGGTTGTTAAATATATTGCATATATTGATTGAACCGATGAAATTAAATGCTGTTCAATTTTAGTAAGAAAACAAATTTTTATTTTAATGATTGGTCCCAATTAACGTAACTTACCTTATTTGTCACATTTATATAGTAAACGTGTTTAATTTGTTGGATTGTTTGAATTATTCGTTGTGATAAATAAATTGGTTGATGTTAGATTATCCTTATTTATTGTTAAAGAAATTATCTGTTAAATTGAATTTCATGATTTTATTTGAAATAATCTATTCTGATACAGGGAAGAACATGTTGGAGGGATCCAACCGGATTCCTCAAATACATTAGATGTTATTTGTTTTCATATTTACATTATATGAACTATTCGGATTGAATGATTGATTAGATTGTTGATCGTTGACTTGAAATATCAACATTTGTTTATATAAACCAATGGGTGATATTGTTTAAGAAATTGGCAGCATATGGCCTATAAATCAATCATTTTAGAAATATTGATTTACTGTCAGGCGAATCGATATAAATAAAGTTATAAAATTTATTTTATAACTGAAATAGATTTTTAAATATGTATTTTGAATAAAATTTTATAAATATGGAATAACTGTTTATTATTTATTATTAAAGTTACAATTAATTATTAATAGCTTTTATAAAGTAAATTCCGATGTTAATCAGATTTATAAGCAAGAGAACAGAAAATTAACCCAATGGTTAAGAGTTGAATAATTGTTTTTAAGAAAACAATTAAATGGAATTATTTTAAATTAATTATATTATTAATAAATTTAAAAGAAGGCGTAATTTAAAAAGGTGTTTTTTGCGACAGGTTTTATTTAAAAGCCGTCGCAAACGAAAAGTTGATTGGCTTTGAATTTTTCTAGTAAGCTACGGATATTTAAAAACTATTACAAAATTTTCTTGTTTTGCGACTAGTTTTAGTATAAACCGTCGCAAATGAGCATTATTTTGGTTTTGAATTTTCTTGATATGCTACGGTTTAATAAGAACCATCGCAAAAATGTCATGTTATGCGACTGGTTTTATTATAATTCGTCGCAAATGATCTCAATTTTGCTACAACTTTTATTATTACCCGTCGCAAGTTTACACCACCCTGCATCTACCAAAAATCGCTGAAACTGTCAAATTTACATCGATATGGATTTAGTATCCCACATAACTCAGCAGAAACTATAAATGAATGGACATCAAACATTCTTCCAACAATCAACATTTAACATAAATCAAAATAATATCAATGGTCACATTTACCGTAATTAACACAAATTCACATGTTCAACAATTTATCATTAATTTCATAATACTGTGATTGCATTAGCTAACTTTTACAAGACAACAGAGCCCACGTATTCATAATAATCTCCCTAGCAGCATATGAATAATCAACAATCCAAAATTATATCCAAATTCAAATGTTGTCGCTTCCAAGAGAACATATTTGCTGCATGCCCCTTCATCATCGTAAAACTTCATAAACACAATGACTTAGAATCATAAGACTACAATAAGGTGGGACATAAAGGATTCAACTTTAATAACAATTTAACAAAGATTTTAAAATAGAGAACATGTAATAATCATAATATTATTATAAATATACCTTTTGTTAAATATTTATAAAATAAGTTTATAAATTTTTTAATATTATATTACTATTATTTTTATTATATTATAGTATTAATTAATTTTTATATACCTTTCATTAAATTTTATAAAATTCAATTAACTTAGTTAAATTTTATATAGCTTTAGTTAAATTTCACAAAACTCACTTAACTTAGTTAAATATTTATAAAATTAGTTTACAAATTCATTATTATTATTTTACTTTTATTATATTATTACTATTATTATATTATTATTATTTTATTTATTTCTATATACCTTCAGTTAAATTTTATAAAGCTGAATTAACTTAGTTAAATATTTATATAATTAGTTTATAAATTTATTATTATTATTATTATATTACAATTATTATTGTATTTTTTTTATATCTTTAGTTAAATTTTATAAAACCCAAATAACTTTGTTAAATATTTATAAGATTAGTTTATAAATTTATAACTTACTCAAATAACTTCACGAAGAACTTGTCCTTTACATTCGAGAACACCGATACCAACTCTAGGGGGTCCTACTACAAACTTAGCCGTAAATGATGTTGGGAACTCAAATGATTGTTTGAACCAAGAGATCAAAAAGTTAAAAGAATAGGTTGAAAAACTTACATATAAGACTCGACTTCAAAAGATGGGGTTGGAAAGAGCAACACAGTAGCTGAAGAAGGCAACTGCGATTGCAAGGGATGAAACTGTAAAATGCAAGGAAGCGAAGGAGGTTATTTAATCACTGACTGCACAATTTAAATAAAAAAAACAGAAACGTTCGCTAGTTAAAACAAGCGGTGAGCCAAATTTGTTTGGAATACAATACAGATTTCTAAAATGGCCATATGCTTGTTCTAAGCAATCAATAAATATTTAACAATCAAACTTTAGCCTTGTTCAAAAACAATTTGGCATTGATCCTATATGCATGTTGTATTGTGAACATGACAGGACATAATCATTTATATTTTAACTGCAACTTAACAGTAAGCATATAAAGGACAAAAATCCTAGAAAGCTTTGATGCATACGAAAGTGATCCAAATCTAAAGAGCAACATTATTAGAAACCAGAGCACCAGTTGTACACCCCTTAAGTTTTCATTTCTCAAGCAATGTATACTTTTTTTATTTCAGCAGTTTGTAGCCTACTGAACTAGTTACCCAAACAATTATCAGAAAAGGAACACAGTACTATACATAAAAAAAATCTCTGTCATTAACAAATAAGCTCTAAGCTGTATAATACATACCTATTTCCGAGGAGCATTTCCTCAGCTCCCTTTCTAATTCCTGGACATATCTCTTCTCCTTGCGGCACAACAACTTAGACATTGCATTTGACTGCAATACCGACATGCATAGGATATGAATATCAAACAAGCAAACACATTATTACATAAATATCATTTGCGTGGCTAATGCTTTCTCGCATGCCCCAATTCAGTATACATTTACACGATTTATACCATGCATAACAAAATATACTTCATAATAGCGTACACATTTAAATGCATAAAAACATACCTTTTAGTAGCATGTAAATCAACATCATATAAAGATGCGCATAGAGATGGGATTTTTTAATAGGCCTCAGCGCATCTGGACAATAAGAACACTCGCTGCCTGCACATGTATCATCTAAAGGGTAAAAGGACTAAACTAGCAGTAAATTACTTTGAAATGAATAACTCAACTAACTAAATTATTGTATACTTTATCTAGTTTTGCCAACTAAAAATATTTACCGCAAAAAGGAAAAAATCAAGCATGTAGAAAGAATATAATGGGCCAGGCTATTTTTCGCATGTCTCCTAGCTTCAACGACGACGCAGCTTAAAACTTTCACGTCTCCTAGCTATAGCCTTCAGTTCCCTACTGCAATCTTCGCAGACCACCGAATGTTGCTGCTTCATCCAGTCAACACAACATTGTAGAAATCATCATGATCATATACTGCAAAGTGAAGCCTACAAAATGGTATTAAATACCAACATAAATACAACAATAGTGCAAGCAGTAACGTTAACATCATACTATTTATAGAATTTTTTTAAACTCAATTTTTTCTAATACCCGGAATTTATGAAAAATTTGGGCAGCACCTCGTTTGTGCGGTTTGCCCGGAAAAATTTACAAATGCAATATTTATCAATATACATCTCATTCACACGATGAGGCATCCAAATTTAGGGGAACAACAAATAAAACAACTCAAATGTGGTATGTAAACCGAGATACGTACCTTATTCAGCGTTTTTAAGTGGATTTGCTTATTTTTGTTTGCATTTGCGCAAAAGCGAACTCCGTAAGCAAAACATGCCATTGCAACCTACTAAAACACTCATCAAACAAATGAGAATCATATATTTATATATAATACAAAATTTATATGAATAATATAAATAAATTACAATGTAACAAACATGGCATGTAAACAGCAAGAATAAATTACACAAAACTCCCGATATTATAAAATTTTGAGCTCCAAGGTTGTACAAGCTTTGCACAACACATAAAGCTTATATAATGAACTAACCGGAAAAACAGTGGAAAATAAAGATTGTAACCAACTTAATTACAGTGAGTTGTCTGGAGTACTCCTGAACCAACAAGTCTGCAAACTGCTGTGCATTGTACTCATTCTTTGTATTGTAATTAGGCATGAGGTAGTTGTTGAGATAGTCATTGCTTCCCATTCCAACGAAAAATAGACAATGTGTAATTGAGTTAGCAACTTCATCGGCTCCTAAGTTATCAGTTATTTGGTTTAGTGTTGATTCGAAGTTCTTTATTTGTAGATTGGATGGTATGCGTCCAACCTGTATCATAGTGCACGAAATTTGTAGCTTGCATAAGTTCTACAATAGTAGGTGGAACGATTCATTAAAGTGAAGCTAATGGATCATTTATATCTTACAAAATTTCTACCAGTGATGTCGAGGATTCCAGCTGCAGCGGAGGCGTAATTTACACCATGGAGTGCAGCACTACCGCAGGTTCGAGAGTATGGAGGAATTAATGGCAGACCGAGTACATCCGCTGTAAAACATAATGGTATCATAATACATTTTTTTTAACCTGGTAAAAAAGTGATGATACAAAGAAAATATTTATTGGAATTAAAACATATTTTCCAACACGACCACAGTAGCCCATATTTGGCTCCAAATTCCAATTGCAATTCTTTATAAGTAGTCAGCACAATAAATGATGTATGCCACATTGAAATCTAAAAGTGAAATAAGTTACAATTGAGCCATGCAAGTAATTATGTATGTAAACGATTTAAAACATAAATTACTAAAAAAAATAGAAAAGATAAGTACACTGTGAAATAGACATAAACTTTAATAATTAGTTCGACTCCCCCCAAAATAGAACATGAATTGACTGGAACGTGCTAATAATCAATGAAGGATTAAATGTAAGGAGGGAATAGACTAAGAGTCCTTGGCTAGAACACAAAGCACTCAAATTGGTCTACTTCACGCAATGATGCAAACAGTAACTGTACTAAATACACATATGCGTGGTGAATAGTAACAAAAGAGACGTGCAACATTTTAGTATTTCAGCGCTTCAACAAGCATATTAGTAACTTGATTTGAAAAAGGGAAAAAATACCTTATGTTTGTATGTACCATCATTTGATAATAATAGTTTTAGTCAATAAAAAACCAGAACAGTGGAATAATCAGTGGTGTAAACAGTCTGATTATAAATCCAATTTAACCAACTAATTCTCAGATGGCTTTGTAGAGGCCTGTAAGATACGAAATACTGAATTGAATTATCTAAGCTATAATCTAAAATACATTCCCCATTCCGAAGAAAACAAGTAGAAGATCCGAGCCTGTTAACAAGCATTTAGTAAAGAGTTATATGTGTGGTGATTCAAATTTTTACATGGAAATATGATGTCAAGTATATAAGCAAAAGAAATTTCACCTCTAAAAGTACTAAATGCACATGTCATGTTAACAAAATCTCAAACATCAAACAGAAAAGATCACATTGCCTACCATAAATATACATGAACAAAATAAAAACAGGATCAGTGATGATATGAACTTACAAATCTCATCAACAATGGTGTAGCCATTAAAGAACCTTCATGTAGCAACACGGAATTTCGCTCGATCCGAATCAGTCGCTAAACCGATCTAGACCGTTCAAAACGCCTAATTGTTTTGAGAACACGATAAATCAGAACGCAGACGGAAGAACATTTCATTGTATATTACATCAATCCATCAGATTACAAGAATATACAGAGTATAAATGAATAAATATTACACAGAAATATCAGAGATTTAAATTACATTTAAATACATTGCAGCGGAAATAATACAAAACACAACTAGAAGGAGATATACGGATACAAAGCTTTCCGGATATCGTTACAGATGTAAACCAGGATCCTGTGAATATAAATCTGCAAACCAAAACTACTAGCTGCCCGTGTCAAAATAGGGGCACCCAGAGTTTAGGTTAAAACAATAAACTCCAGGTCAGTCATGAGACTGGTGTGAGAACTAAAATAGTTATTATTCTTTATTTTAAAGTTAGGTAAATTAAGGGACCACGCCGTATAACATGGAATGGGTTCCTCCCAAGAATACCAGTGCATAAAACAACAGCGCAATGCTAAATAAAGAAAAATGAAGCTATTATAAGACCCAGGTCCCATCGCACAATGCAACACAAACCGGACGATAGGGTTTTCCCTTATAATAGCCAAAGCATGCTTGATACGTTCAAAACAAGTCATTTGATACTATAATAAGTGTATAGTGTTTAAAACAATTTCAATCATAGACGGCATGGGTACCATATATCATGTCGCCATACTAGGCTCTACAATCAAAACCGCAAATGTCACGTATTTGGAAGTTGGATTTCCATCTGTGAACCGAGGCAAAAGATAGTCCTCTACCGAATTCGAGACTCTCTAGACCGAGCCTCAGGCTACAGCCGCAACTGCACCTAGGAGCCATAGGGCCGGTCCACCGATGTGGATTAAAATGCCTGAACACTGCGTTTCCCCGCCCTTTGGGGCGTAAATGAGTCCAAGTCATTGGTTCGAGAACGACCGATATATCCGAGGCGCCTCGCAACAGCAACAACCACATAAGTCAAACTCGTCAGGGCGTGTAAAACCACTGACACCACTTCTAGCTAGAAAGAAACGCATGCCCTCCCTGGATCCTTCTCCCGTTTTTGGTTCACAATCGGGGTGTGAGGCTCGCGAATTAACAGTACACAAAGCTATGCCACACAGGCAGTGCTTTGATCATCACCCACAAGACTTTGCATTTCAACAGAAGCCTCGATCAATTGCCACTTAGGCATGCCACACAGGCAATTCACTCCATGCGTTTGATATCCATCAACATATAACCTCTGAGCTCGTACGTCTCAGAGAAGGGCGTTAAGCAAGAGAATAAATTCTCCGCCGCCAAACAGATATATATTTAATAGAAATCAACCACACAGAATAAAATCCAATGTCAGACACACAGTCCATTTACAACTTCGTTCTGGGTCTGAACGAAACCGGAGGCACCAAATACCCCGCATATCCATCGATCTCCAAGTACGTCTGGACGATCACTAACTGATTCCCTCCTCTTGGGTGTACGGCCCAATTAAGATCATCAGTAATTATCCAAACGACGTGAAGTCTTCCGGTCTTCAACCACCGTCTTCATCTTTAACACCACGTCGAATTAGTTATTCAGAATGGGATAAACCCGGTCTTTCTGAATAAATCGCGTATATAATAAAAAAGTGTTACACAAACACGACATACGCCTCATTCCAATTCAGAATATTCGTTTATTCAAATATTCTTCTACTTTGGGAAAGGTTCCCGTTAATTTTATCAAAGATAAATTCTTTAAATTTATTCTTTAATCTTCTTTGAATATGAATTCAAACTAGTCGGGATTTGCGAATCACACCGGAATAATCATTTATTTTATTTCCCAATCCCCACCTATTCATCCCATGAAGTAAAACTGGTAATACTTCATCTCTAATACCACGGTGTTATTGGTAAATTCAATTACCATTTCACGTTCAAATCTAATTAAAGATTTAACTGTCGCTTGGAGTAAAACTGGTGATACTCCATTCTCGATCATTTCAATCTAATTAAAGATTTAATAAAACTCCATTTAGTTTTAATCTTCATAGAAATCAATATCCTGTCTTTAACTGGGTTAAAGAACCAATGTCATTTAAAACACGGCCCACAATAAACCCAAAATCACATTCATTAATTATCGGGTTAAAGAACAAGTGTTATTTAAAACACTGTTCACGATAAACCCAAAAATCAATACCAGTTCAATTCCAATTAAATATTATTTAATTGGTACACTTCATTAAATCTAAATAAAAAGATCTAATCCTTTTTTCCCAACTGGGCTTAAGAACAGTGTTAATGAAGACACCATTCACGACAAACCCAAATCACATTTGATATTAAATACAAGGCTCTGAATAGAAAATATATCGGCTTATATTCAATATCAAATTCTACGACCAACAAATATCGTATTGGAAATAACGATATTAATATATCTTTCAAATTTCCCAAATAATATCTATATAATCACGAAATCCAACATCGAAATATTCTAAAGACAATTTCAATTCAAATCCATTCCAATTCAATTATTGGAAATTCTGGTTATATTTCAAAACCATTTCAAACTACTTTATTTATTTTAAAAATAAATAAATTACTTTTCTAGTTCAAAACTAGTTCATTCCGATAAAAATATATTTTTATCTTTTCAAATATGGAGTATTTCATCCCAATTCTTCACAAATCATTTCTTATGATTTTACACAAATTATTACTATTTTTAATAATTTTATCAAGGCCCGTACAATCGATTTCCATCAACGGCCATCGAACTGCATTTACAACGACCTTTTTCAAATTTGATTTGGACATAATTCCAAATCCAACCGTTAGATTTCAAATTTCTAATATTCGTTAAAAAGATCTTTTCGATACGAACCCAACGGTTCTGGTTTTAGGAGAATCCGATGGTCAGACCTCCCGCAATATCAATTCGAAGTCAATGGACGAATTCGCGAACTGCCGCGGCGCGTTCTATTCAGGCCATTTTATTATATATATAGTATATATAATATATACTTCGTCGATTTCAATTCAAAACGTGCTTCATAAATCTTTTTAAATTCATTTCAAATCGATTTCAATTCAAATTGATTTCTAATTCAATTTCAGTTCGTTTTCAATTCAATTCAATTTCAATTTGAATTCATTTCTATTCAATTTTAATTCGAATTCATTTCTATTCACTTTCAATTCGAATTCTAATTCTATTCACTTTCAATTCGAATTCTAATTCTATTCACTTTCAATTCGAATTCTAATTCTATTCACTTTCGATATTCATTATAAAATGAATACAATCGATATAAATGTCGTTCACGTCAAAATGGCGTCAATCTAATCAACATGGCTTTATATATTTCTATTTTCAAATATTTCTATTTCAAATATTCCTTTTTCAAATATTTCTTTTTCAAATATTTCTTTTTCAAATATTTCTTTTTCAAATATTCTTTTTCTAAACTGGAATGAAGCCCAATCAATTACCATAGATTTTTTTTTCTATGGATTTTCATACAACGCATGTATATATCCACAATGACAAATAATCAACCATCATCCAAAGTGTATTCTACACTGTACAAGCATCAAATATAAATATTCAATGCTTATAACAGTCTGTCAATCGATCGATCGACATACAACTAAACAAACGGGATTAGTGTACGTCAAATATCATCCCAATACCCGGTGGGGGGTTTCAAACAATCAAAAACAGATTTTATTTGTGCAGCTGGGGGATGTGTAAAATTTATCGTCCCAATCAATATCAGTCAAATGTGTGTATATAAACAAATCGTTCGATTTGTTTATATTTATTTATTTCATTTCATATACATGTTAAAAAATTCCATTTTTAACTATATAATATTTATTTTCTGTATAGATATTTTATTTCATTTCATATCACACAATCAACTACACATCAAAATCAATCAAACAAACAAGCCGTCCATGGTCTGTGGACGACGGGTGTCGGGTGCTACTAAACACCGTCTGCATCCTAGTATATATATATATATATAACTAGAAAACAAAATTAAAAGGTGAGAAGTTCTCACAGATAGCTAAACCAAACACCTCGACTCTTCTTATGTAGAAATCTTCGCCGTTCTTGCCTCTTGTCACATTCTTTGCCTGTATCCTCTACATATGTAAAAATCGAATTTTTACTTCGCTATTCAATATATAAAAATTGAATTTTTACTTCGCTATTGAATATATAAAAATCGAATTTTTACTTCGCTACTCAATATATAAAAATCTAATTTTTACTTCGCTACTCAATATATAAAAATCGAATTTTTACTTCGCTACTCAATATATAAAAATCGAATTTTTATATCGCTACTTTCACATTAAAAATCATAACTTTTCCTTATCAACAATCATTGCTTTTCTAGTGTAAAAATCCTACCTTTTCCTTGTTCGTATAAAAATTATATCTTTTCATTGTTCATATAAAAATCTAACTTTTCTTTACATAAAAATCAAAACTTTCCTAAATCTAATTTTTCTCAGCATAAAAATCTAATTTTTTTATTAAATAAAAAGCTTACATCGATATGTGGAGGAGGAGGGGCCAGGCGCTGGTGGAGGGGTGTCGGCGGTCGCGGTCGAGGTCAGGCAGTGGCTCGGGCTCATCTCCGGTGGCAGGAGGTCGGAGCGACTTCGAATTTGGCTGTAGGATTTGGGGGGGGGGGGGGCAGCGTTTTTCATGACGAGGGGGCGGCTAAGGGTAGGGATCGGAGCTGCGATGGGGAAGGGTTGGCCTCAGGCGATCGATGGCGGCGGCGAAGTCCTGGGGGCGGCTAGGTCTGGAGCTCGAGCGTTTTTTCCTCTTTTTTTTTATCTGAACAGTGTAAGGGAGAAGAGGGAATAGGGGGTTTTATATAAAATATACATATTTAATTATTTATTGATTTCAAAAAGCAACTTTTATTTTTGAACTCGAAATCGAACCCACCGCCTATCGTCCATAGCTAATTACCCCCATTCCGAACACAATGGGGTATGTATCGTAAGCTGATTCGGCTGTTACAACCAGTTTTCATTTAAATCAAAGTATAATTCTTTGTATATTCAATTTAAACATACATTTCAAATTACCGAGGCCACATACTAACTCGAAAAATCCCAGAAAAATATTTTCTAGCTTCGTATTGACGATACGGTCCTAACAAAACTAGTTTCATCGAATTCTGAGACCGTTTGCAAAATTCCCATTTTTAAGGGCCGAAATTCCATAGCGACTATTCAGAATTTTCAATTGGACATATCTTTTGATTCCCACTATGAAATTTCGATTTTTCGGATTCGTTGGAAAGATATTCTCGATTAGATTCAAATATTTTTGGTTTCACTAAAATCCGGTTTATTTTGCACCCGGTACCTTCAATTGAAGTTTGAAATCGAATTATCGAACTACCGCGCCATTTTCAATTCCTTTTATAAATATAAATTAATATTTATATTCTATCGTCGATTCAAATGAATATATACGTTCGAATTATATTCAAAATAAATTTCTCGTCGATATTATTTAAAATAATTCATTTTAAATAATCAAAATTCGCTAAAATTGCCAAAATAAAAATTTTAAATTGGCCTAGATTTCCGAGTTATTACAATCTCCCCCACTTAAAACTTTTCGTTCCCGAAAAGGAACAAAGCCGAAAGTTGTTTAACAATTCAACTCAACTTCCATTATTTTTATTATGGCTTAAGTTCTTCAACTTTTCAGTTCCTAAGAACTTTTCAAAAATTTCAAAAATTTGGCTAACACCCTAAATTTTCAAAAAAATTCGCCATAACCTCCCCTGCACCGGGAGCACGGGAAAATCCCGAAATTGCCATACAGGCCTTCTGATCTCAAAAAGAAAAAGAAAAAGCCAAGCGGCTCATAAAATCATCATCACCCAAACAAAACAGTAAATTATGGTAAACATGTACCTATTTGTCGGGCAAACAAATTTATTCTTTTGCTCTAGCCTCTTTGCTATGACCTGTTCAATGTAAGTACATGTGTATGCAAGCAAATGCGACCAAATTTCAATACAATTCAATATTTGACCAATTTGGTTAAAGGTTCAACATTTAATTATTCAAACAATAATCAAACAACACAACCATCAATCAATTAGTGAATTATCATTTCAAATTCATAACTTTGATTACAGTCAAAAATCACATTTTTGATGCCAAATCAAAACAATAAGCCCTATCTAATTTTGGTTCTCACACCAGTCAATAGGAAATATATAGAAAGCCCACTTTCGTCACACGAACATAAATTCTAATGATGGAGCTCCATCATCAAAATCATCTCCGGGCGATTAGAGTGTAATTCTATATCTATCCAGTATATTAAAACTTCAAATACACGTTTGCAAGGCGTATATGCAAAATCTTTATATACTGGACTGTCCAAATCAATACAAATAAATAATCAAATACGAATAATTGATTTAAATTTTCAAAACAAAATTTGTTTTCACTTTAAAAAAATATACTCTTCACACTCGTTCTAGGATACTACTGATACCATCTCTAACGAGTCATTCCCATTGGATATTACTAATCCAATATCTGATGAATTCTTTCGTATGGTTCTAATGTGTCTTGTTCTCTAAGCTTTGTAAACCAAAGCTCTGATACCAAAATGTAGCAACACAAAATTTCGCTCGATCTGAATCAGTCGCTAAACCGATCTAGACCGTTTGAAACGCCTGATTGTTTTGAGAACACACGACAAATCAGAACGCAGACGGAAGAACATTTCATTGTATATTACAACAATCCATCAGATTACAAGAATATACAGAGTATAAATGAATAAATATTACACATAAATATCAGAGATTTAAATTACATTTAAATACATCGCAGCGGAAATAATACAAAACACAACTAGAAGGAGATATACGGATACAAAGCTTTCCGGATATCGTTCCAGCTGTAAACCAGGATCCTATGAATATAAATCTGCAAAACGAAAACTACTAGCTGCCTGTGTCAAAATAGGGGCACCCAGAGTTTACGTTAAAACAATAAACTCTAGGTCAGTCATGGGACTGGTGTGAGAACTAAAACAGTTATTATTCTTTATTTTAAAGTTAGGTAAATCAAGGGACCACGCTGTATAACACGGAACCGGTTTCCTCCCAAGAATACCAGTGCATAAAACAACAGCGCAATGCTAAATAAAGAAAAATGAAGCTATTATAAGACCCAGGTCCCATCACACAATGCAACACAAACCGGAGGATAGGGTTTTCCCTTATAATAGCCAAAGCATGCTTGATACGTTCAAAACAAGTCATTTGATACTATAATAAGTGTACAGTGTTTAAAACAAATTCAATCATAAGTATTAATCATAGACGGCATGGGTACCATATATCATGTCGCCATACTAGGCTCTACAATCAAAACCGCAAATGTCACGTATTCGGAAGTTGGATTTCCATCTGTGAACCGAGGCAAAAGATAGTCCTCTACCGAATTCGAGACTCTCTAGCCCGAGCCTCAGGCTACAGCCGCAACTGCACCTAGGAGCCACAGGGTCGGTCTACCGATGTGGATTAAAATGCCTGAACACTGCGTTTCCCCGCCCTTTGGGGCGTAAATGAGTCCAATGACCCCATCGGTTCGAGAACGACCGATATATCCGAGGCGCCTCGCAACAGCAACAACCACATAAGTCAAACTCGTCAGGGCGTGTAAAACCACTGACGCCACTTCTAGCTAGAAAGAAACGCATGCCCTCCCTGGATCCTTCTCCCGTTTTTGGTTCACAACCGGGGTGTGAGGCTCGCGAATCAACGTTACACAAAGCTATGCCACACAGGCAGTGCTTTGATCATCACCCACAAGACTTTTCTTTTCAACAGAAGCCTCGATCAATTGCCACTTAGGCATGCCACATAGGCAATTCACTCCATGCGTTTGATATCCATCAACATATAACCTCTGAGCTCGTACGTTTCAAAGAAGGGCGTTAAGCAAGAGAATAAATTCTCCGCCGCCAAACAGATATATATTTAATAGAAATCAACCACACAGAATAAAATCCAATGTCAGACACACAGTCCATTTACAAGTTCGTTCTGGGTCTGAACGAAACCGGAGGCACCTAATACCCCGCATATCCATCGATCTCCAAGTACGTCTGGACGATCACTAACTGATTCCCTCCTCTTGGGTGTACGGCCCAATCAAGATCATCAGTAATTATCCAAATGATGTGAAGACTTCCGGTCTTCAACCACCGTCTTCATCTTCGACACCACGTCGAATTAGTTATTCAGAATGGGATAAACCCGGTCTATCTGAATAACTCGCATATATAATAAACAAGTGTTACAAAAACACGACATACACCTCATTCCAATTCATAATAATCGTTTATTCAAATATTCTTCTACTGTGACGATCCCAAAACCCCGTTACACGGTGTTAAGGATAATCATTGGAATATAACACATTAATCATCATTAGCAGATCACAGATAATAGCATAAACAGAAAATAAAATAATTTACACACATATGGCAGCGGAATCATATAGATATCATCACATTAGAGAATTACAGTACAGGATACAACTTAGTGCATAATGATACATAATCAGTCACCATCGCTTGAGGCGGAATCATACATAAAGAGTACACAAAATAAAGTCTACATCGCCAATGGCGGAATCAAAATATAGATACAATAATGGCGGAGAAAATCCAAGTCAGCACGGTGTACTCAAGCCTCGCCATGAGCCAAAAGGTGCGTCAAAAACCTGTAACTAGGCTGCCCGTGTGAAAATGAGGGCACCCGAGTTTGCAAGGTGAAACAAACCACGAGTCAGTCATGGGACTGGTATGAGAAATCTACTTAACTTATTAACAACAATAATAAGGCAAATCAAAGGACCACGAAACTTTCGCGGAACGGGTTTACTTCAATGAGTGCTAGTGCATGAAATAAAGTAAATGATTAAATCATCGCAATGCTTTCTATAAAATGAAGCCATTATAAGACTCAAGTCCCATCACACAATGCAACGCAAGCCGGAGGATAGAGTTTTTACCTTATAATGGCCAAAAATGCTTCATACGTATAAAACAAAAGTGTTTGATATTATTAGTAGTGCATATATGTTTCAAAAGCGATTTCAATCATAAATATTAATCATAGGCGGCATAAATGACCCATACCACTATGTCGCCATACTAGTAATACAATCATATCCACATATTTCGTATTGGAAATTGGGTTCCTTCATGAGTCGAGGCAAGGGGTAAGCTCCTCTCCGTTCGAGACACTCTAGCAAATGTCCCAGGACCCCACTATGATCCTTGGATCTTCAGGGCCGGTCCTCTCTTACTTTTGAGGATTAATTATTCCTGAACACACGTTTCTCGGTCCTTACAGACCTATATCGAGGCGCCTCGCATTCCAACAACCACACAGGTGAAAAGTATATATAATGTCAGGGCTGGTAGGTCACTAACACAACCTTAGCTAGAAAGAAACGTCGTGCTCTCCCTGCAGTCACTCTCCCGTTTTTGACTCATACCGAGGTGCGAGGCTCGCGAATTCACGTTCTACACAAAGCTACGTCACACAGACCATGCTTCGATCATCAACCACAAGACTTTGCTTTGCAACAGAAGCCTTGATCATATGCCACTTAGGCGTGCCACACAGGCAAACCACTCCATGCGACTGATTTCTATTAATACATAACCTCTGAGCTCGTACGTCTCAGAGAAGGGCCTTAAGCAAGAGAATAAATTCTCCGCCGCCAAGTAGATATATATTTAACAGAGATCAATCAGCACATAACAAAATCCAAAGTCAGACACACCGTCCATTTACAAGTCCGTTCTGGGTCTGAACGAAACCTGAGGTACCAATTCCTCGCATATCCGTATAATCAACAGTATGTTTGGACGGCTACTACTTCAGTTCCTTCATGGTAGCTACTCCAATCACGAGCATCAGTAGCGCCCATCCATCCAATGTTAAGATCGTCGGTCTGCAACCATCTTCGACTCTTCGACTTCTCAACGTCGATCGATTATTCGAAATGAGATAAACTCGGCCTTTTCAAATAATCCACATATATTTAGATTTTCAAATCAATTTGTCACGTGGTTGGTCTATTCAACATTCACTTTTCAGTTCTTTAGTTATAATTTTCACGTTAAATACATTCAACCATCACATATCAAGCAAACACAACAAAATGGGATTATTTTCACTGTATATCGTCTATAGTATTTTATAACGATATATCGCCATTTTTATTTAATTTAAAACGGCCAAATTTAATTAAACGACGTTTCAGGTCGTATCGATGCACTGGCGCTGCTTTTCACTAAATTTGTTTTACACATATCTGAAAATATAACTGTTGGATCTTCACAAATTTTATATCATTAGGAAGGTCATTTCAAAACGAATCCAACGGTTTCAGTTTATGGAAAATCCGACGGTCGGATCTTCCACACTAGCCATTTGAAGTTACGATTTCAATTTACGAACTGCAGCGTCGTTATTCAATTTAATTTAATTATATATATATATATAATCGTTTCTGGCGTTGTTTTTCTTCAGATTTGAATTAAACATTCCAGACAATCCAACCGTCGGATCTTCACAAAGTTGGTGCCGTTGGAAAGATATTTCCAAGGCGAGCCCAACGGTTGCGGTTTCGGGAAAATCCAATGGTCGGATTTCCCGCACTAGTCATTTAAAATCACGGTTTCAAAACACGAACTGCACGGCCACGTTTCGTTTTAATTTTATTTATATTTATATATTTATATAAATATAGTTCATTCAAAAATTCCTATATCGTTTCCACTTCAATTATTTCACTAACGCCTTTAAATTTCGGAAAATTTCGCCATAACCTCCTTTGTATGGGAGGGGCTGGGAAAATTCCCAAGTAGCCACACGGGCGTCTCATGTCAAAAAGAAAAAGAAAAAGCCAAGCGGCTAGACAACAGGCTCATAAAATCAACACCCAAACAAAACAGTAAATGTGTACCTATTTGTCGGGCACAAAATTTTATTCCTCTTCTCTAGCCCCTTTGCTATAACCTGTTCAATAAATATGCATGTACATATATACAGTTTTTATCACTTATCATTTTCCATTCAACTTCATATTTGATTTACTTTGGTTTTTAAAAACACCATTCATTCTAATGTTGCATGCATAGGCTAAAATCATATCATTAGCTAATTAATGTATATTTCAACTCATGCACATTTATTTGAACAAGTGGCTATTTGTAACACTGCACATTTCAAAGATGATAAATTTGGCGAACTAAAATAGATTTCAACACATGACTATTTTATTTAGTTCCTATGCATGTTAAAAATAATATTCCTTCACCAATATTTATTTCAACGTCCGCATATCTTTAGCATATCACATATATGATAAAAATGATATTTTTATCATTTAAAATATTTATTCGACAAATGGATGTTTTCAACACTTCATAGTTTCAATAAAAATGTAATTTTTATTGTTCGATCTTTTTATTCAACACATGAACTTTTCCACTACACACACTTCTCAACACATGAGCATTTCCACACATGGATATTTTATTTATGTTGTTCATATAAGAAAGGTAGGATTTTTATTGTTAAAACTATTTATATATAAGGAGAATATTTTTCATACTTCATATATATTATAAAAATGCGATTTTTATTGTTTAAACACTTCATTCATTCACAAATGAATTTGATTTTCACACATCACTTTTCAACACATGAACATTTCCACACATGAATATAGTTTCAATACATGACTTTAATTTCAACGCATGAAGATAATTTCAGCATATGAAAATAATTCTAACACACAAAGATTATTAAAAATTTCGGCAGCATAACGGCAGGATAGTTAAAACCGGCACCGTCCCTGGTACGGTTCCTCGCTCTACCTTAAAACCTCGCGGTTTTTGACAATGGGGATTCATGCATCTAATTCGCACGCAGGCGGCATGTTTTATTTTTATTTCCACAAGTATTTCCAATTCATTTCAATCACCAATGGGTATTTTTCAACCACAACCAAACAATATCAACCACAAACAATTATTCAACCATTCATATTTTTCATCCAAATATTTCACACCAATTCACCACAATAAATATCGTCCATGGTTTGTGGACGAGGGGAGTGTATATATATATATATAATTGCTATATTTCACTTGCATTTCGACACATATATCAATTATTCTATGCATGTATAATTCATACTTCGCTCATATAGCTTACACCATGCATGTACATGAGGTATACAGCACGTGTGTATTTTATATTTCGCTAATATAATTTATACACGTCATTTTCCATTCAAATTTATTTAATTTAGATTTCTCACATTGGTTTGTTGCTTCGCTAAAAATAGATACGATGTCAGAAAAATCCGCGGCTTCTTCTAGAGTGTAGAGAGCTTCCTTGCGGTCGTGATGTTTCCTGTTTCATCGAATTTCGTTAACACACCAAAAAGATACGATTTTTCAAAGTGTAAACATCAAAAAGAACTCACCTTTCACGAAGGTTCAAAATAGGTTTGCGGTTTTCGCGAGAACCGGGGCACGAGGGGATGATCGGCGAGTTGGACGTGGAAGAGCTTCGAGAGGGCTACAGGCGCGCGGCAGTTTGGTGGCGTTCGGTGGTCGGGATTGTCTGCGGCGACGGTTTGAAGGTCGGGACTTTGGAGGGGGATATCTCGACGTAGAAGCAACGATAGGGGGAGCTCCCTATATGGATTTGAAGAGGGGAAGGAGAACTACAAAAAGTTGAACTGGGGGAGGGTCTGATTTGGGCTGTGGCGATCGGAAATCGCCAGGGAAGGGGGGGAAGCTTTTCCGTCGTCGATGTCGGGGGTAGGGGGGTTTTCTGATGTTTTTTTTATTTATGAACGGAGAAATATGATTGGTTGATGGTTTTATTAAATTTTTAAATAGTGTTTTCTCAAACGAACTCCTTTTCAAACCCAACGACTGTCGTCCCCAGCTAAATACCCCCATTCCGGACACAATGGGATATGTTTCGTAGGCCAATTCGACTGTTATAGTCAGTTATTTTTCAAATTAAAGTATAAAACATTTA
Source organism: Allium sativum (assembly GCA_030737875.1). NCBI lineage: Eukaryota > Viridiplantae > Streptophyta > Magnoliopsida > Asparagales > Amaryllidaceae > Allium > Allium sativum. The sequence goes on from CM060923.1 coordinate 246,163,830, forward strand.
ATTTTTAACTCTGAACGCACATTTCAATTTGCCAGGGCCACAAACTGATTTGAAAAATTCCAGAAAAATAAATCTAGCTATGTTTTGACGCTACGGTCCCAACAAAACTAGTTTCGTCGAATTCTGAAATCGTTTGAAAAATGGCCATTTTCTGGTCGATCCAATTTAACAGAAATTGACCAAACACATTTTCTTTTGCCACGCTCACATACTAGCTTCAAAAATTATGAAATTTGAAACCTAGCAATAGTTTGACATCCCGGACCCAACAAAAGTTGTTTCGTCGAATTCCGAGGACGTATGCAAAATATCAATTTTCCAGGGCTATATATTCTATATAGCGACCTATCTGAAAATTCATTCGGCCATAACTTTTGATTCCCGTTATGAAACTTCGATTTTTCATATTCGTTAGAAAGGTATTGACTAACAGATTTAAATATTTTTGGTTTCACTAAAATCCGTTATATTTTCCACCATGCACAGTCAATCAAAGTTTGAATTCAAATTTTTAAACTGACTCACTATTTCTAATTCACTAGTTTATTGAAATATTCTATTTCAATTGTTCAAATTCCTTTGAAATCACCAATTTAAAAAATTTAAATTGGCTCTTATTTTTCGGGTTATTACAATCTCCCCCACTTAAAACTTTTCGTCCTCGAAAAGGAAACAACAGTAAAGTAGGAAACAAAATGTAAATGCAAAGTAATGTAAAGGTACCTTGCACCGGAGTTAGTCAGAGATGTCCACTCTGCGTTTGGGGTAAGCTTGCTTAATGCTTTCCTCAGTCTCCCAAGTACAGTCTCTAGGATCACTGCTCCACTGCACTTTAACTAAATGAACCTTTTTGCTTCTTAGTTCTCTAGTTTCTTTGCCAACAATCTTTAATGGCTCTCTTCTGAGTGTTAATTCTGGAGTTATGCCTATATCCTGTTGCGCTGCTTCTTCTACAACAAGATCCGGATCATGCACATGTCTTCTAAGTTGAGATTTGTGAAATACATCATGCACTCCAGGAAACCAATCTGGTAATTGAACCCTATAAGCAAGAGTTCCAATTCGTTCGAGTATAGGAAAGGGACCAATAAATCTCGGTGCCAACTTCCCAGTTTTGCCAAATCTGATTACTCCTCTCATCGGAGAAACTTTCAAATAAACATGATCACCAACAGCAAATGTCAAATCTCTTCTTCTAGAATCTGCATAACTTTTCTGTCGGCTTTGCGCGGTTCTCAAACGCTTTTTGATGAAGTCGACTTTATCAGATGCTTCTCTAATCATATCGGGTCCTAACACAAGTCTGTTGCCAGGTTCTACCCAACATGCTGGAGATCGGCACGGTCTGCCATATAATGCTTCAAATGGCGACATTCCCAAACTTGCTTGATAGCTATTGTTATATGAGAATTCTGCCAAATGCAAATGATCTTCCCATGACCCACCAAAATCAATTATACAAGCCCGCAATAAATCTTCTAGAATTCTATTCACCCGCTCAGTTTGGCCATCTGTTTGAGGGTGATAAGCGGTGCTCACATTCAGTTTCATTCCCAATTCTGTCTGGAAAGCCTCCCAGAATTTGCTAGCAAATATTGGATCTCTACCACTGACTATGCTGATGGGAATTCCATGCAGCTTAACGATTTCTTTGAAGTATATCTGTGATAGACTTTGAGCGGTTCTATTGGATCTGACATGTATAAAATGGGCAGTCTTCGTGAAGCGATCTACGATTACCCAAATGCTGTCATTACCTTTCCTGGTTCGCGGCAAGCCATCTATGAAATCCATGGAAATCTGTTCCCATTTCCAGCCTGGGACTTCCAACGGTTGCAACAATCCAGCTAGCTTCTGTTGGTCGCTCTTGACCAATTGACAAGTAGGGCATCTGCTAACATACAAAGAAATATCCCTTTTCATTGCCTTCCACCAGAAAGTGCGTTTGATGTCGTTGTACATTTTACTCACCCCAGGATGGATGCAAAATTTGGATTTATGGCATTCATCTAGCACCTCTCTTTTGAGCTCAGGAATGTCGGGAACACATATTCTTCTATCCAGCCTCAGAACTCCCTCACTATCCACTTGGAAACTGGAGCCTTCGCCCCTTTGAATCCTTTTTATCATCTCTTTCACAAAATTGTCACTTTTCTGAAGAAAAGATATTCTATCAATCAACCCTGGCGTAATTATAAGATTGGCAATGATTGCGGTTTTCCTACTAAGCGCATCCGCTACGACGTTAGCCTTCCCCGGCGTATATAGGATATCCAGATCATACGCTGCAAGAAATTCTAGCCAACGCTGCTGTCTCAGATTCAGATCTTTCTGGGTGTATAAATACTTCAATGATTGATGATCTTTGTACAATATAAATTTCTCGTCCAATAAATAATGCCTCCAGATTTTCAATGCAAAAACGATGGCTAGCAACTCAAGATCATGAGTCACATAATTCTTCTCATGCGGTTTCAGTTGGCGGCTTACATAAGCGACTGCTTGGCCTCTTTGCATTAACACTGCACCAAGACCTCTAATAGAAGCATCTATCCAAACCGTTAAATCCTGATTGCCATCAATAAAAGTTAACACTGGAGAAGTGGTCAGTTTCGATTTCAATTCCTGGAAAGCTTCTTCACAGTCGGAAGTCCACTTGAACTTCTCATGTTTCTTCGTGAGCTTCATTAACGGACCAGATATCTTCGAAAAATCCTTAACGAACTTTCGATAATAACTAGCCAACCCCATAAAACTTCTAACTTCTGTTGGAGTAGTGGGTTGTTTCCAGTCTTGAATCGCTGTTATTTGGCTTGGGTCAACAGAAATCCCTTTCTCTGACACGACATGGCCAAGAAACTTGACTTCTTCTTGCCAGAAGACACATTTAGAGAATTTGGCTTTGACGACATTCTTCCTTAGAATCTCCAATACTTGTTCTAAGTGTTTTCCATGCTCGGGTTTTGATTTGGAGTAGATTAAAATATCATCGATGAATATGAGGACAAATTTATTCAGAACTCCCCTGAACACTCTATTCATTAGATCGACAAAGTATGCTGGAGCATTGTACAGGCCAAACGGCATTACTAACCATTCATAAAATATGTCTAGACCTCTGAAAGCTGTCAAAGGAACACACTCTTCTGCTATTCTCAATTGATGAAAACCTGTAGCTAGGTCCATTCGGGTAAATACTTTCGCCCCATTCAATTGGTCTAGCAAATCATCGATGCGGGGTAATGGATACTTGTTTTTGAGCGTCTGTTTGTTGAGGTCTCGGTAATCAACACATAATCTAAGAGTACCGTCTGACTTTGGGACAAACACAACAGCTGCACCCCAATTAGAAAAACTAGGTCTGATTAGACCCTTCCACAACAGTTGGCGAGTTTGATCGCCCAATTTTTCTTTTTCCTTCGGAGCCATTCTGCGAATTGGATGTACTACTGGTCTGGCATTGGGAATTAGATCGATTCGGAATTCTATTTCTCTTTGCGGAGGTAAGTTTTCAACTTCTTCAAACACATCCGCATAGTTTCTAACAATCGGAATCTTTTCCAGGGAAGTGGGGATAAGTTCTAATGCCGACCAAAATTCTTCTCTATTTGGATTCGAACCATGATAGGGTACCGTAATATATCCAAGCTTCGTTCGAAGTTTAACGATTCTTTCTGCACAATTCACCTCAGCTTCGTATTTCGTTAACCATTCTAACCCAAGGATAACGTCGAATTCGGGAAAATCCATAACGATTAAATTAATGGGAAATTTGTAGGAAGAATAAGAGATTGGCACTCTACAACATGAACTGAGAGTGATAGAACCACCTATCGGGTTGTGAACTTCAACCGATTCTTTAAGCTTTCTCTGTTTTAACTTTAATTTGTGCATTGTGTTATTAGCAATAAAACTACGTGATGCACCTATGTCAAACAATACAGAGACAAGAATATTTTTAATTGTAAGGGTTACTCCCAAAACATCGGGTTTACCTGCTCCGTCGGAAGCAGCTGGCGGGCTTGACCCGTCATAGACATGAGCTACTGTGGCTTTCTTCAGCAGAGGATAGTCTTTGACCAGATGATCGGTCTTGTGACAATTGAAGCACGAGCGAGGGTTCTGGGAGCCTTGGCTCGAACCTTGAGAATTGGTTCTCTGCCTTTTCGGAGCTGTGCAGACATTTGAGTAGTGCCCCGGCTTGCCACAGTTAAAGCAGTTTCCTCTTGATGGCTTGCCAGTCTGAGGTTTTGAAGATGTTGCTTGGCTTGACTCACCTTGATTTACAGCAGGCTTGCACTTGTTTCCGGCTTGGCTTCTAGCGCGATCCTGATCCAGATGCCTTTGATCAAGGTCTTCGTAGTTGCATGTCATTTCCACCAGTTCGTTGAATTCCAGCTTGACATGGGGCATGGCTCTATCATGATATTGTCGTCTTAGCCCAAGGATAAACCTCTTATTTTTAGATTTCGCAGTGGCGACGAGCTCCGGAGGATAGGGCGACAACAGTGTAAATTTATTCAGATAATCTTGCACGGAAAGATCCCCCTGCTGGAGATTGGCGAAATTATCGTGCATTCTTTCTAGAGCTTGTTCTGGGACATATTTCTCCTTGAAGAGTTCTTTGAATCCATCCCATGTTCTTCGAGCTTCTCTATTCCCGGCGGTGAGAGATTCCCACCATAGTTTAGCTTGTTCCTGCATAAGCCAGGCGCCCATAATAGCTTTATCTTCGTCTCCAAGCCTTAGGCCTTCAAAAATTTTCTCGCATGTTTTGAGCCATGCAAGGGCCTCTATTACGGTGCCAGTTCCCGAGAAGGTCTTTCCTCCTAAGTTCTTATATCTCTTAGCTACACGGTCTAGCTCGAAGTATTGAGCGGCCGGAGGTTGTATCAAAGGTCCTTCTTGAACTGGGGCTTCTCCCCTTCCTCGGCCTCGGCCGGCACAGCCTCCTCTACCGGCGGCTGCTCTGGTAGCCATTTTTCAAATTCTGTATAAGCAAGAAAAGAGCCAGCTAACAGAAATGATAGTTTATTGCATGATTAAGCAGAAAATTTCCGGAAAGATAACGATGGACTGATCAAATTGTTTTTGCTATTCTGCTCGGCTCATTCTAGGACTTTACTAGTCCTATCTCTGATGAGCGACTCGCCATAGAATACTACTGATTCTATTTTGACGATGTGTTTAATGTGTTAGACTCCAGAACTAAGGTTAACCAAAGCTCTAATACCAGTTGTGATGATCCCAAAACCCCGTTACACGGTGTTAAGAATAATCATTGGAATATAACACATTAATCATCATTAGCAGATCACAGATAATAGCTAAACAGAAAATAGAATAATTTACACACATATGACAGCGGAATCATATAGATATCATCACATCAGAGAAGCACAGTACAGGATACAACTTAGTGCATAATGATACATAATCAGTCACCATCGCCTGAGGCGGAATCATACATAAAGAGTACACAAAATAAATATCAGTCTACATCGCCAATGGAGGAATCATAATATAGATACAATAATGGAGGAGAAAATCCAAGTCAGCACGGTGTAGTCAAGCCTCTCCATGAGCCAAAAGGTGCGTCAGAAACCTGTAACTAGGCTGCCCGTGTGAAAATGAGGGCACACGAGTTTGCAAGGTGAAACAAACCACGAGTCAGTCATGGGACTGGTATGAGAAATCTACTTAACTTATTAACAACAATAATAAGGCAAATCAAAGGACCACGCCACTTTCGCGGAATGGGTTTACTCCAATGAGTGCTAGTGCATGAAATAAAGTAAATGATTAAATCATCGTAATGCTTTTTATAAAATGAAGCCATTATAAGACTCAGGTCCCATCACACAATGCAACGCAAGCCGGAGGATAGAGTTTTTACCTTATAATGGCCAAAAATGCTTCATACGTATAAAACAAAAGTGTTTGATATTATTACTAGTGCATATATGTTTCAAAAGCAATTTCAATCATAAATATCAATCGTAGGCGGCATAAATGACCCATGCCACTATGTCGCCATACTAGAAATACAATCACATCTGCATATTTTGTATTGGAAATTGGGTTCCTTCATGAGTCGAGGTAAGGGGCAAGCTCCTCTCCGTTCGAGACACTCTAGCAAATGTCCCAGGACCCCACTATGATCCTTGGATCTTCAGGGCCAGTCCTCTCTTACTTTTGAGGATTAATTATTCCTGAACACACGTTTCCCGGTCCTTACAGACCTATATCGAGGCGCCTCGCATTCCAACAACCACACACGTGAAAAGTATATATAATGTCAGGGCTGGTAGGTCACTGACACCACCTTAGTTAGAAAGAAACGTCGTGCTCTCCCTGCAGTCACTCTCCCGTTTTTGACTCATACCGAGGTGCGAGGCTCGCGAATTCACGTTCTACACATAGCTACGTCACATAGACCATGCTTCGATCATCAACCACAAGACTTTGCTTTGCAACAGAAGCCTTGATCATATGCCACTTAGGCGTGCCACACAGGCAATCCACTCCATGCGACTGATTTCTATCAATACATAACCTCTGAGCTCGTACGTCTTAGAGAAGGGCGTTAAGCAAGAGAATAAATTCTCCACCACCAAGCAGATATATATTTAACAGAGATCAATCAGCACAGAACAAAATCCAATGTCAGACACACAATCCATTTACAAGTCCGTTCTGGGTCTGAACGAAACCAGAGGCACCAATTCCTCGCATATCCGTACAATCAACAGTATGTTTGGACGGCTACTACTTTAGTTCCTTCATGGTAGCAACTCCAATCACGAGCATCAGTAGCGCCCATCCATCCAATGTGAAGATCGTCGTTCTTCAACCGTCTTCGACTCTTCGATTTCTCAACGTCGATCGATTATTTGAAATGAGATAAACTCAGCCTTTTCAAATAATCCACTTATATTTAGATTTTCAAATCAATTTGTCACATGGTTGGTCTATTCAACATTCACTTTTCAGTTCTTTAGTTATAATTTTCATGTTAAATACATTCAACCATCACATATCAAGCAAACACAACAAAATGGGATTATTTTCACTCTATATCGTCTATAGTATTTTATAACGATATATCGCCATTTTTATTTAATTTAAAATGGCCAAATTTAATTAAACGACGTTTCAGGTCGTATCGATGCACTGGCGCTGCTTTTCGCTAAATTTGTTTTACACATATCTGAAAATCTAACCGTTGGATCTTCACAAATTTTATATCATTAGGAATGTCATTTCAAAACGAATCCAACGGTTTCAGTTTTGGGAAAATCCGATGGTCGGATCTTCCACAATAGCCATTTGAAGTTACGATTTCAATTTACGAACTGCAGCGTCGTTATTCGATTTAATTTAATTATATAAATATAATCGTTTCTGGCACTGTTTTTCTTCAGATTTGAATTAAACATTCCAGACAATCCAACCATCGGATCTTCACAAAGTTGGTGCCGTTTGAAAGATATTTCCAAGGCGAGCCCAACGGTTGCGGTTTCGGGAAAATCCAATGGTTGGATTTCCCGCACTAGTCGTTTGAAATCACGGTTTCCAAACATGAACTGCACGGCCACGTTTCGTTTTAATTTTATTTATATTTATATATTTATATAAATATAGTTCATTCAAAAATTCCTATATCGTTTCCACTTCAATTATTTCACTAACGCCTTTAAATTTCGGAAAATTTCGCCATAACCTCCTTTGTACGGGAGGGGCTGGGAAAATTTCCAAATAGCCACACGGGCGTCTCATGTCAAAAAGAAAAAGAAAAAGCCAAGCGGCTAGCCAACAGGCTCATAAAATCATCACCCAAACAAAACAGTAAATGTGTACCTATTTGTCGAGCACAAAATTTTATTCCTCTTCTCTAGCCCCTTTGCTATAACCCATTCAATAAATATGCATGTACATATATACAGTTTTTATCACTTATCATTTTCCATTCAACTTCATATTTGATTTACTTTGGTTTTTAAAAACAACATTCATTCTAATGTTGCATGCATAGGCTAAAATCATATCATTAGCTAATTAATGTATATTTCAACTCATGCATATTTATTTGAACAAGTGGCTATTTGTTACACTGCACATTTCAAAGATGATAAATTTGGCGAACTAAAATAGATTTCAACACATGACTATTTTATTTAGTTCCTATGCATGTTAAAAATAATATTCCTTCACCAATATTTATTTCAACGTCCGCATATCTTTAGCATATCACATATATGATAAAAATGATATTTTTATCATTTAAAATATTTATTCGACAAATGGATGTTTTCAACACTTCATAGTTTCAATAAAAATGTAATTTTTATTGTTCGATCTTTTTATTCAACACATGAACTTTTCCACTACACACACTTCTCAACACATGAGCATTTCCACACATGGATATTTTATTTATGTTGTTCATATAAGAAAGATAGGATTTTTATTGTTAAAACTATTTATATATAAGGCGAATATTTTTTATACTTCATATATATTATAAAAATGTGATTTTTATTGTTTAAACACTTCATTCATTCACAAATGAATTTGATTTTCACACATCACTTTTCAACACATGAACATTTCCACACATGAATATAGTTTCAACACATGACTTTAATTTCAACGCATGAAGATAATTTCAACATATGAAAATAATTCTAACACACAAAGATTATTAAAAATTTCGGCAGCATAACGGCAGGGTAGTTAAAACCGACACCGTCCCTGGTACGGCTCCTCGCTCTACCTTAAAACCTCGCGGTTTTTGACAATGGGGATTCATGCATCTAATTCGCACGCATGCGGCATGTTTTATTTTTATTTCCACAAATATTTCCAATTCATTTCAATCACCAATGGTTATTTTTCAACCACAACCAAACAATATCAACCACAAACAATTATTCAACCATTCGTATTTTTCATCCAATATTTCACACCAATTCACCACAATAAATATCGTCCATGGTTTGTGGACGAGGGGAGTGTCTATATATATATATATGTATATATATATATATATAATTGCTATATTTCACTTGCGTTTCAACACATATATCAATTATTCTATGCATGTATAATTCATACTTCACTCATATAGCTTACACGACGCATGTACATGAGGTATACAGCACGTGTGTAATTTCTATTTCGCTAATATAATTTATACACGTCATTTTCCATTCAAATTTATTTAATTTAGATTTATCACATTGGTTTGTTGCTTCGCTAAAAATAGATATGATGTCAGAAAAATCCGCGGCTTCTTCTAGAGTGTAGAGAGCTTCCTTGCGGTCGTGATGTTTCCTGTTTCATCGAATTTCGTTAACACACAAAAAAGATACGATTTTTCAAAGTGTAAACATCAAAAAGAACTCACCTTTCACGAAGGTTCAAAACTAGGTTTGCGGTTTTCGCGAGAACCGGGGCACGAGGGGATGATCGGCGAGTTGGACGTGGAAGAGCTTCGAGAGGGCTATAGGCGCGCGGCGGTTTGGTGGCGTTCGGTGGTCGGGACTGTCGGCTGCGGCGGTTTGAAGGTCGGGACTTTGGAGGGGGATATCTCGACGTAGAAGCAACGATAGGGGGAGCTCCTTATATGGATTTGAAGAGGGGAAGGAGAACTACAAAAAGTTGAAATGGGGGAGGGGCTGATTTGGGCTGTGGCGATCGGAAATCGCCAGGGAAGGGGGGAAAGCTTTTCCGTCATCGAGGTCGGGGGTCGGGGGGGTTTTCTGATGTTTTATTTTTATTTTTATTTATGAATGGAGAAATATGATTGGTCGATGGTTTTATTAAATTTTTAAATAGTGTTTTCTCAAACGAACTCCTTTTCAAACCCAACGACTGTCGTCCCTAGCTAAATACCCCCATTCCGGACACAATGGGATATGTTTCGTAGGCCAATTCGACTATTACAGTCAGTTATTTTTCAAATTAAAGTATAAAACATTTAATTTTTAACTCTGAACGCACATTTGAATTTGCCAGGGCCACAAACTGATTCGAAAAATTCCAGAAAAATAAATATAGCTATGTTTTGACGCTATGGTCCCAACAAAACTAGTTTCGTTGAATTCTGAGATAGTTTGAAAAATGGCCATTTTCTGGTCGATCCAATTTAACAGAAATTGACCAAACACATTTTCTTTTGCCACGCGCACATACTAGCTTCAAAAATTATGAAATTTGAAACCTAGCAATAGTTTGACATCCCGGACCCAACAAAAGTGGTTTCGTCGAATTCCGAGGTCATATGCAAAATATCTATTTTCCAGGGCTATATATTCTATTTAGCGACCTATCTGAAAATTCATTCGGCCATAACTTTGGATTCCCGTTATGAAACTTCATTTTTCAAATTCGTTAGAAAGGTATTGACTAACAGATTTAAATATTTTTGGTTTCACTAAAATCCGTTATATTTTCCACCATGCACAGTCAGTCAAAGTTTGAATTCAAATTTTCAAACTGACTCGCTATTTCTAATTCACTATTTTATTGAAATTCTATATCAATTGTTCAAATTCCTTTGAAATCACCAATTTAAAAAATTTAAATTGGCTCGTATTTTCCGGGTTGTTACATCTACTTTGGGAAAGGTTCCCATTAATTTTATCAAAGATAAATTCTTTAAATTTATTCTTTAATCTTCTTTGAATATCAATTCAAACTAGTCGGGATTTGCGAATCACAGCGGAATAATCATTTATTTTATTTCCTAATCCCCACCTATTCATCCCATGAAGTAAAACTGGTATTACTTCATCTCTAACACCACAGTGTTATCGGTAAATTTAATTACCATTTCACGTTCAAATCTAATTAAAGATTTAACTATTGCTTGGAGTAAAACTAGTGATACTCCATTCTCGATCATTTCAATCTAATTTAAGATTCATTAAAACTCCACTTAGTTTTAATCTTCATAGAAATCAATATCCTGTCTTTAACTGGGTTAAAGAACCAATGTCATTTAAAACACGGCCCATAATAAACCCAAAATTACATTCATTAATTATCGGGTTAAAGAACAAGTGTTATTTAAAACACTGTTCATGATAAACCCAAAAATCAATGCCAGTTCAATTCCAATTAAATATTATTTAATTGGTACACTTCATTAAATCTAAATAAAAACATTTAATCCTTTTTTCCCAACTGGGCTTAAGAACAGTGTTAATGAAGACACCATTCACGACAAACCCAAATCACATTTGATATTAAATACAAGGCTCTGAATAGAAAATATGTCGGCTTATATTCAATATCAAATTCTACGACCAACAAATATAATATTGGAAATAACGATATTAATATATCTTTCAACTTTCCCAAACAATATCTGTATAATCACGAAATCCAACATCGAAATATTCCAAACACAATTTCGATTCAAATCCATTCCAATTCAATTATTGGAAATTCTGGTTATATTTCAAAACCATTTCAAACTCACTTTATTTATTTTAAAAATAAATAAATTACTTTTCTAGTTCAAAACTAGTTCATTCCGATAAAAATCTATTTTTATCTTTTCAAATATGGAGTTTTTCATCCCAATTCTTCACAAATCATTTCTTATGATTTTACACAAATTATTACTATTTTTAATAATTTTATCAAGGCCTGTACAGTCGATTTCCATCAATGGCCATCGAACTGCATTTACAGCGACCTTTTTCAAATTTGATTTGGACATAATTCCAAATCCAACCGTTAGATTTCAAATTTCTAATATTCGTTAGAAAGATCTTTTCGTTACAAACCTAACGGTTCCGGTTTTAGGAGAATCCGACGGTCGGATCTCCCGCAATATCCATTCGAAGTCAATGGACGAATTCGCGAACTGCCGCGGCGCGGCGCGTTCTATTCAGGCCATTTTATTATATATATAATATATATAATATATACTTCATCGATTTCAATTCAAAACGTGCTTTATAAATTGTTTTAAATTCATTTCAAATCGATTTCAATTCAAATTGATTTCTAATTCAATTTCAGTTCGTTTTCAATTCAATTTCAATTTGAATTCATTTCTATTCAATTTTAATTCGAATTCATTTCTATTCACTTTCAATTCGAATTCTAATTCTATTCACTTTCAATTTGAATTCTAATTCTATTCACTTTCAATTCGAATTCTAATTCTATTCACTTTCGATATTCATTATAAAATGAATAAAATCGATATAAATGTCGTTCACGTCAAAATGGCGTCAATCTAATCAACACGGCTTTATATATTTCTATTTTCAAATATTTCTATTTCAAATATTCCTTTTTCAAATATTTCTTTTTCAAATATTTCTTTTTCAAATATTCTTTTTCTAAACTGGAATGAAGCCCAATCAATTACCATAGATTTTATTTCTATGGATTTTCATACAACGTATGTATATATCCACAATGACAAATAATCAACCATCATCCAAAGTGCATTCTACACTGTATAAGCATCAAATATAAATATTCAACACTTATAACAGTCTGTCAATCGATCGATCGACATACAACTAAACAAACGAGATTAGTGTACGTCAAATATCATCCCAATACCCGTGTGGGGTTTCAAACAATCAAACACAGATTTTATTTGTGCAGTTCGGCGATGTGTAAAATTTATCGTCCCAATCAATATCAGTCAAATGTGTGTATATAAACAAATCGTTCGATTTGTTTATATTTATTTATTTCATTTCATATACACGTTAAAAATTCCATTTTTAACTATATAATATTTATTTTCTATATAAATATTTTATTTCATTTCAAATCACACAATCAACTACACATCAAAATCAAACAAACAAGCCGTCCATGGTCTGTGGACGACAGGTGTCGGGTGCTACTAAACACCGTCTGCATCCTAGTACATATATATAACTAGAAAACAAAATTAAAAGGTGAGAAGTGCTCACAGATAGCTAAACCAAATGCCTCGACTCTTCTTATATAAAAATCTTCGCCGTTCTTGCCTCTTGTCACTTTCTTTGCCTGTATCCTCTACATTTGTAAAAATCGAATTTTTACTTTGCTATTCAATATATAAAAATCGAATTTTTACTTCGCTATTCAATATATAAAAATCGAATTTTTACTTCGCTGTTCAATATATAAAAATCGAATTTTTACTTCGCTACTCAATATATAAAAATCGAATTTTTACTTCGCTACTCAATATATAAAAATCGAATTTTTACTTTGCTATTCAATATATAAAAATTGAATTTTTATATCTCTACTTTCACATTAAAAATCATAACTTTTCCTTATCAACAATCATTGCTTTTCTAGTGTAAAAATCCTATCTTTTCCTTGTTCGTATAAAAATTATATCTTTTCATTGTTCATATAAAAATCTAACTTTTCTTTACATAAAAATCAAAACTTTCCTAGTGTGAAAATCTAATTTTTCTCAACATAAAAATCTAATTTTTTATTAAATAAAAAGCTTACATCGATATGTGGAGGAGGAAGGGCCAGGCGCTGGCGGAGGGGTGTCGGCGGTCGAGGTCAGGCAGTGGCTCGGGCTCATCTCCGGTGGCAGGAGGTCGGAGCGACTTCGAATTTGGCTGTAGGATTTGGGGGGGCAGCGTTTTTCACGACGAGGGGGCGGCTAAGGGTAGGGATTGGAGCTGCGATGGGGAGGGGTTGGCCTCCAGCGATCGATGGCGGCGGCGAAGTCCTGGGGGCGGCTAGGTCTAGAGCTCGAGCGTTTTTTTTCTCTTTTTTTTATCTGAACGGTGTAAGGGAGAAGAGGGAATAGGGGGTGGTTTTATATAAAATATATATATTTAATTATTTATTGATTTCAAAAAGCAACTTTTATTTTTGAACTCGAAATCGAACCCACCGCCTGTCGTCCATAGCTAATTACCCCCATTTCGGACACAATGGGGTATGTATCGTAAGCTGATTCGGCTGTTACAATCAGTTTTCATTTAAATCAAAGTATAATTCTTTGTATATTCAATTTAAACATACATTTCAAATTACCGAGGCCACATACTAACTTGAAAAATCCCAGAAAAATATTTTCTAGCTTCGTATTGACAATACGGTCCTAACAAAACTAGTTTCGTTGAATTCTGAGACCGTTTGCAAAATTCCCATTTTTAAGGGCCGAAATTCCATAGCGACTATTCAGAATTTTCAACTGGACATATCTTTTGATTCCCGCTATGAAATTTCGATTTTTCGGATTCGTTGGAAAGATATTCTCGATTAGATTCAAATATTTTTGGTTTCACTAAAATCCGGTTTATTTTGCACCCGGTACCTTCAATTGAAGTTTGAAATCGAATTATCGAACTATCGCGCCATTTTCAATTCCTTTTATAAATATAAATTAATATTTATATTCTATCGCCGATTCAAACGAATATATACGTTCGAATTATATTCAAAATAAATTTCTCGTCGATATTATTTAAAATAATTCATTTTAAATAATCAAAATTCGCTAAAATTGCCAAAATAAAAATTTTAAATTGGCCCAGATTTCCGGGTTATTACACTTCCGGTGGGCCCACCAGCAAAATCAATACCATAAGGGAAGTAATTGGCTTTTGCAAATGAAGGAATATCATTATTGTTGCCATTATCAATTAGTGAGTCACCAAATACAAACATTGCAGGCACCATCTCTTTTCTTGGTGTAAAATTTTCATCTCCGCCTCCTTCACCATTTGCATAAAAAAAGAAATTGAACGATACACAGAATAACATGAAAAGAAATTTAGAAAAATGGTAAGTAGCCATGAGAATGTAAGCAAAATGATATTTGCTGTAGAATAAGAAGCAGCAGTAGATATATAGAAACCACGAACCTGAGTAGTTGTGTTGGTTAATTAATGTTTGTAGGTGTTCGGTTCTCAGTAGATATTACTATGTATTTACAGTCTCCATAGTAACTGTTCCATGTGCGTAGTTATATATTTCTTGTATAAGTAGCAACTTTTAAATGTGTATGAATTCTGTACACATGTGTTGCGGTTGCGGGGCTACAGCAACCCATCGCTGCTGCTGCTACAGGGCTGCAGCAGCCCCCCTGGTGCTGCTGCGCAGCAGCATCCCTTTTTTTATGTAATTTAATCTATTGTCATGCTTGAAGATATAAATCATACAAAACTTGTTATAGAAGATTCTGATGCTTAGAACAACAGATCATGTAGCTAATTTTTATAGCATATTTGATTCTAAAATGTATCAGCACTTCCACAGAAGACATGGGATGCCACTTACTTTACAGGGCTTCCAGCTAGTTCCAGTTTAAAAAAAAATGTATGCTCAGACTTTGCTTCACAATTGACCCTTCAGATTTTCAAATTCCACTTCATTTGTTTTAAGTTTAGTTTCCCAATTGTTCTTTCATAGTTCATTTTAAATGGGTACTTGCTAGGTCCATGTTACTAACCTTTGCTTCATAACTTAAACTGGAGTATTAACATTAGCTCTCATTGTTGGATTTGTTTTTATAAATTCATTTTTTTCCTTTTAAAATTATCACTTCACAAGTCTATTCATGAATGTTTTTTTCAACATAACATTTATAAGATGACAACAAATAAACATTGAATTTTTCTTTTGAAATGTCAAGGATTTTCAATTATTCTAAAAAAAACATAATATAGGACTCACATTGCTTATTTTAATTCATTCGACTAAGTATTAGATTACAACCAACTGTAAACAGTTGTGTAAACTTATCCTGAGCCTTTCTGAACACAAATAACCAAATCATGGGAGCACTAAGACATTATGCCTAATCATGCCTTCACTATATTTAATAGGATTTAAGAAATCTTGTCAACCTGTTAAGTTTCCAGTTTTAGGATTTAAAAGATAAATTGATAAACAAAAGCTAAACCAAGCAATAGTTGAACACAAAAGTAAAAACTGAAAAACATAAGCTAAACCTAGCAATGGTTTTGATAGAAACCATCTTAAACTAACTTGTTGATTTAATCAATAAGATAATAGTTGATTCACTATATATATTTTCAACAATATTATCATGCAAATGTGCATTGCACGCGCCTAAGTACGAGAAAGAGAGAGAGGAGGGGAAGAGGGGTGTGCAGGGGTGGGCATGTGTTTGAGCAGATTAAGAACTTCAATAAAATGATATTTCCATACAGGTGCTAAAAGCTAATCACCCTCTCATGTTTGGAAGCCCGTAACATTTATGAACAATAAGTTGGGCCAAGCATCAAACAAACTACTCAAATGTAGGAACATAAAGGAAAGGTTCCGTTCGAACTTTGAATTATCAAAATTCACTTATACTTCACATTAAAAAAGACTGAAAAGAGGAGAACACACCTCAAACTGACCAAGCATCTCGATTGTGAAGTTCAAATAACACCCATTAGCACAATACATCTCCCAAAGGCTCTCGGTAGAAAAAACCAGGAAACTGGGCAGCCAAAACCTCAACCGGATCGATCTTAGCATCTTCTACAACAGTTCCGCCATCAAACAAAGAATTTGGAAAAACAACACTAGAATCTCCTTCATGACGTGGCACACCAATTCTCTTGGCAAATCTTTGATTTCCAATTACACATTTCTTGTCCATCCTGCATTACTTATTGTTGGGCTGCTATGGCCAATATGAGATTTGGCTTGTTGTACGCTAAATAAATCATTTGTTGTTGATGCATTATACATTGATGAATCGATATTGTCCCTTAAGGATGAACCTGTAAGCATTGTCATAATAAATAGATAAAATCTTAAAATTTTGTGATTTGAATCAGCAAAACACACACACATTACATTGCTCTTAGGTTTTAAGCAGCATGTAGAAGCAAAATTCCACAAATAACACTATGAACTTATTTCGAATATAAGTTTTAGTTGATTACTGGGCTAATCAATGTCATTTAAAACACAACAAAATTTCTAGCATCCGTATGTGTGTGCGTGTGTGTGTACACACACACACAAAAAATAAAATATGAAACTTTGAATATATGTTTATAATGTAAACCTAGTTTTAATTTAAAGTTTGAACTTTATGATCTGAACATCATTTTGAAAGCCTTGCCTGCAAGTGGGATGTTTTCTAGTGTGCTGGATTTGAAGTCGGGAGTTATGTCATCAGGAAGCTGATGCTCCTAATACTGTTGTGAGCCACTATCTGAATTATTCGAAATATTAGTGTTAGAAGGATCAAGAACAATTTTAGCTGAAGGTATACTGTTTTCTATCCTGCTTGAAGTTGCAGCATTAGCATTTCCTGATCGAAAAGCAGATGGAACAAATTTTGCTGCATTAGGATTAAGAGATATGGCCTTCTTTGATGCATTTATCTTGTAGTCCTCGGGAATTTTTGGAGGAACTTTAGTCATAGTTTGTGCAGTACATCAAAGACAAGTGTTAGTTTATCCAAACCCTGCAAGTAATCACATGTAATACTTCATGAGCAAATAATATGGTAAATGATAACATCTACCATAAGCAACTGCTGTATAAGCTACCAAAAATTAGATAAAGTAGACAAGATATATGTTAGGATGACAGGGCTTATTCGTATTGAACTGCCTGAAGACATTGAGTGGTCACATTATACATTCATGCATGACAATGCCATTGCAATCCAATGTCCGCCTAAGTATAGAATGTAGAACCTTTCAAGGCGAAGAGCATATATTTAATAACTTATGCTGTAAAACCAAGTGACCAATAAATAGTATTTGGTCAGAGCATACAAACCAATAAATAGTAAATCTAGACGGCAATCTTAGGAAGCCATGTACAAACCCATTGATGCCCAAAAGGTACAAGTTAAGAAGGATATTACATCCTTACTAATTACCAAATATACAAAAAAAATGTAACATCCATTAATGCATACAAGAAAGAATATCCATGATGCAACTTTAGTTGAAGTAGTTCAAAATATCAGCTTGTTTTAACAAAATTAGATATAAATATCCATGATGCTTCTTATAGTAGTAAATGGATAAACTGACTTCAACTCATCTTTATTTATATATTAGAAGAAAACAACAATCCGACGAAAGGATAGGTGTTAAGAGGATCGTGACAGAAATAACATACTACTAATATTAAGTTTATCGTTGTTTATTTTTGGAAATTATATAGATGCAACCTGCATTTTATAAGCGAACCCGACATCACTAATGAATTTTATTTTATTTTTCTACATTACAATTTGGACAAAAGATAAAATTAGGGGGGTTTCACCTCAGCAGCTCTATCAAAGAAGAAAGAAGCAACAAAAAGATTTTTCTCCCCATCGCCACCACCACCATTCCATATGCCACCGAAAGTACATTGCGTATAGCTGCAGGTTGCTTCTTCGGCATTGAGAGCTTTGATAGCATCACTCCTGCATGTTGGAAAGCTAGCTCTAGACGGTGAAGGAACCACTGGGAATTCCTCCCCGCTGTACTTGTAGGTTCCTGCAAAAAAGTTGTAACTTCGGAAATTGCAGATGTGCGGGGAATTTTCCATCAAACATTATTGAACGCATTGACACAGAAATTTCAATGCTAATTGTTGACACAAATTTCAATAGATAGAACATGACACAAAAATTTGTACATTCGCTTTTTTATCAAAGTAATGGACGATGACTATAAGCAAACAATACTAATTAAGAAATGAAACAGCATATGTTGTGTGACATGAGCAATACGTATAAACATGCCATGTTAAGATAAAGTTAACTAAAGATGTCTTGGTAATTTAATCTATCGATATAAATACTATGCTAATTGGAGAATAAGGTTCAAGAAATGGGAACTGATTAAGCATACCTTTATAACCTCTCACAGCACAATTACTGTAAGAGCCCTTTCCAACCTTTGACGTGATGTTGATCTTCTCCTTTTATACTTACTAAGCCATTGTCCAATCAAAGATTTAATTATCTCAAACTGGAGCTTAATGTGGATGAAATCAAAGAGGAAGACAGATCCAATTTGTTGATGTATTTACCAGAGTAATTCCTTCATCTCTCCATGCTTTATTTTTCTGGTGCTCAGATTTGGAGTTGATCTTGCTTCTCTCGTGAGTTTTCTGCTTCTCTTCCTCTCCAGATTAGCAATTTCATCAAACGATGGATGGAAATCTGTCAAAAGTTTCGTGTTTCCACCATTGTTTTATGTCATGTTTTTCGGATGCTCAAACCTTAACCCTTGTAGTGTTAGGAATATTCCAATTCAAATAGCTTATGCATCAAACAATTATCAAAGAAGGAAAATTTGCTGGAATAACTCTTAGCAACAAAAACTTCAGCTTTGGAATTTTCACAATTAAAGAGGGATTAAGCGGGTTACGAAATCGAACCTGGATGAGGGGGGATTCACGATTAAAGAGGGATTCATTCATGAGCAGAGTATTCAGATTTGGAATTTTCTGAAGGGTTGATGAATAGAAAGATGGATGGATGCAGAAGAATACGTTGGAGAGAGAAAAAACTAAAACGATGTTGTTTAGAAGGTTGGGCTGATGAATGTGCGACTGTTAAATATTATCCGTCGCAAACCGGCCCATTAATATTTTCACCCGGTATAACCGGCTATGGTTGTTAATATAACTGTCGCAATGTTAAAATATTTCCTATGGATTTTATAAAAAACCATCGCAAACTTTTCCAATAGTGTTTTCCATATACAACCTGCTACGGATTTCCAAAAAACCGTCGCATATAACCATTTTTGCTACTGTTTTTAGCTAAACCGTCGCAAATAAGGCGTCGGACTACTCTTACTGATTGCAAATTCTCATCAGAAACATCAAGCGACTCTAGATAACTGAGCATAACAGCGTTCAAGGGATTACAAGAAATTTCTAGAGTGTTACCAAGCCGAGTTAAGAGTCTAACTACTCTTTTCCCACAATCAAGAATGGCACTATTACTGGATAACCAGTCCATGCCTAAGATCAAACCATATCCCGAGAAGCCTAAGATAAAGGCATTACAACAAAACTCAACGCTGAGAATAGAGATATTCAAACCCAAACAAACCATTGACAAGTAAGCGGAGCCCACAATTGGATTTGAATCTACTAAGGGATCTTCTACCATACGAGTGTCTAGATGTAGAGATTCTACTAAGGCAGATGAAATAAAAGAGTGTGATGCGCCAGAGTCAAAAAGTGTGCGAACTGGATGATCGTAAAGATAGACTACACTTTCTACAGAAATATTACTACCTAAAGTTCTCAAGATAGGATTGAGAAGATAAGGAGGATAAAACAAAGCATCTAGGAGAAGAAGTCAAAGAAGTACCCCCAGAAGGTCCTGCTTGCGGGCCTTGCCCTTGCTTCTTAGGGAAGTCCTTAGCCATGTGTCCAGCCACACCGCAATAGAAGCAAGTAGCACTAATCTTCCTCTTCTTCTTTCTGCAGTTGTTCACCACATGTCCAACAATGCCACAGAAATAACATTTCCTTTTCCCATGTGTCTTGTTATTATTGTTGTGGTCCTTTCCTCCTTGACAATTATCTGTGTCCTTGTTCGGCGATTCTCCCGTTTGCTGGTTCACGTAGAGCAGGAGGAGGAGTAAAAGCATCTATAGCTGGGAAGTAAGGTCCCCAGACATGCTGAAACAGAAAGGAAAAATTCAAAACGAAGGATAGAGAGAGACAGATAGGGCACATGGCTTTGGGGGATTTTGTCTTTTTATAAATATAACGCTTTTTCTTGAAAAATGCTTCTTTAAACTTTCTTTTGAAAACAATTTCAAAAACTTTTATCTTATCTGGTAAACCTATGCTCTGATACCAAGTGAAACACCCCACCTCCGTTAAGGTCACCTACAAAGGGAATGCCTTAATTTTGGTGGAGGTTTATAAGTAAAAGCCACAGATAAACTCAAGACAGATATAAATACACATATTTTAAACAGCGGAAACCAAACAGACTTTTATTTCATCAATAAGCGTTCAAAACAAAACATTCCATAATTGTCCCAAAATACTTCCATCATTACAACCTCATAACTGTCTTGATTATTAAAGAAGCATAAAACATAAATAAAGTGACAAAAATCCCCATAGTGATATCCAAAGCCATAATCCGAGCAAAAGACATCCAAATCATACATCTACGTTCTTGGAGCTTGTATAGAGCCTTACTGAGCTGAGCTGTTTCTTCCCTGTGGACCTGGGGGGAAAAGAAAGAAAAGAAGACGAAAAGAAAATAGGGTTAGACATAAAGCCTGAGTAAATCTAGTAACTCTTCAGTATGTGCATAAGAAAAGGGCATGATAGGTATATACTGAAAATAGGATGCTGTCACAAGCTAATGGAGTGTCGAATGTTGGCACCCATACTATATCTCTGCATCTACTTGAGTTTACTCTAACTGGCACCCCATGGTGAGGGTGAAGTGATCCCCAACATTATTTAAAGATCGGCTCCTACTCGCGTTAACATGTGTCATACGGCCCCCAAGAATTGTAGATACCTATGCTGGTCCCACCATGGGGTGTATCAAGACCCATGGTGGCGGCCCCAACACAATTTCTAGAAGGCATAGGTTATACTACTGGTGTCCCCGGTGCCCTGGTTGTCTTCTCCGGAGCGTGTGCACGCCCGCACCCCGTTAGACCTGCACTGTGCACCCACCGCCGTCGTTTGACCGCTTACAATCAGCCTAGTAATCGTGCCCCACCCTGCCTAGTTTCAGGGTACCGTTGATACCTAACTTGGGTTACTGATGAAACGGGTCCCTCCTTACCAGGATTTTCTAGTCAAACACGTTAAGTGGTTAAGTGTCTGTATTTACCTAACCTGACCCATCAATGTTGAATTTGGTTAAGTGTTATAGTTGACTTAACCCTACCATCTGTCCTTAGCTTCTTAGGAGCACCTGACCACTCACATTAGACAGGTATTGCTACAGTTACTGGATATGCCGGTCGGTTCCGGGTAGGTTTACACCGTAGCTCAGTCTAACCTCGGGTCATTATTGGGCTCAATGCTTAACCACCCATATTGGATAGGTATTGTTGTGACTACTGGACCGCCGGGCGATTCCGGGCAGGTTTACATCACAACTCAATCCAACCTCGGGTTAAGCATATCGTGTTTTCTAGATTTACATATTTTATTACTTCTCAATTATATATGTAAATGTCATATCTTTTATTTTGGGTATAAAAATTCATACCGCTTTAAATGTCATTGTCGTTGGCATGTGCCAAACATGCCAACATATATTTTCAATGTTTTACCCCCAACGTTGTTACCCCCGTTTGTAACGTTCGCAACATTATAACAAATGTTGGGCTCGACACAATTCGGCCCAACTTTATAAACGTGAGAAAAAGGGGAAAATCAATAACATGTAATATTTTACAACATATAAGGGTGTGTGGCGCATGAACTTGCAATTTAGCGATTCAACTAACATATAATATGAGTCATGTAAACTTGCATTCAAATCAATGTATAACTAAGTAGGTGACATATGAAATGGTATAGTTTAGGCTTACACAACTTGTGTTTAAATATGTTTAACTTGGCATAACGTCAAACACAAAACTAGCATGATGTGTATTCACCAAAAGGTCCAATTATAACATTTAATCACATAGCCTATTTCAACATGAACTTGCATAGTTTTTGAAACCCAAACGATACTTAACATAGATCCAATTACACTTGCAAATAAATATGAACTTGCATAGTTTATGAAACACAAACGATACTTAACATAGATCCAATTATACTTGCAAATAAACATGGAAGTGATATCATATGCTTTGGGTCATGTAGGCATAAAAGGTTTCAAGTCTAAATCATGTTTACATAAGCCTTAATTTAGGCTTAGTGAATGTATAAGGTCCATGTCATAGGCATAAACAAAAAATGGATCAATTTCTAGTTTTTGCCACAAACTTACAAGTGCCATTGTTTGCATATACAATTGTTCAATAGGCTTGCATCAATCAATTTATGCCACAAACATCAATACACAACTCATGATAGAACCATCACAATACATAGAATTTATACAATATAATAACATATATCTATTTTCATTTACATCGAATCACATCACAATTCTTATTCATATTCTGAAAGGTCACTATACTTACAACGAATGCAGAATCTTGAATTCTGGATTCTGAATTCTGAAATTGAGATGCGCTCCTTTGGGTAGACTAATGTTGCGTTGATAAATTAGATTTAAACTTTATTCTTCTTCTTAATTTGATTCGTCTCTAGGCTTTTCTCTTGACGGCTATGTTCAATTCCTCCCTGGCAGCATGAGACTCCTTTCTCAATTTTTTTGTGTGAATTATCAGTTGAGACTTAGGGTGTATTTATAGATTTTTAAGTTGTTTTGAGCCGTCAGATGAAGACAGGAGGAATCTTGACCATGCAGAGTTCAAAGAGCCAATCAAGAGGTGACACGTCAGCCCTAGTGACACACAGAGCCACAGAAATTCGAGCCAGTGCCAGACCTGGCCAGCCAGGTCGACCAGGCAGGTCGACACCCAGGTCGACACTATGGTCGACCTAGGGTGACCAGGTCGACACCATGGTCGACCCTATGGTCGACCTGGTCTCTGGGCGGGAATTTTCCCGCCCAGCCCAGTTTTAACCTGAAATTCGAATTTTGAAATTTAAACTGAGCTGTTTGAATTTAAATTTGATTCTGAAACTTCTGAAGGCCATAACTCCTTCATACGGAGTCCGATTCGCACAAACTCGGACTCTATCTCAAGCAGAATTCCGAGACGAACGCAATGGCATAACCCGTTTCCCTTAATTCTTTCATTTAGAATTTATTATACTTTAATTTTTGAAGCTTAGCGTTATAGAATTCACGGGGTGTTACAATAATCCTCTAAGGAATGCACTAAGTCTGATCATTGATAACGCAACCTCGGGTTTTGATGGTTTCTTCACGGCAAATTGTAACAAATAGTGGAGTATGAAATGAGCATCATGGCTCTTATGTCCCACAACCGTTCTCTCTTTTATGTGCATGTACCGACTAACATTCGAGGCACAACCGTAGGGCAGTTTGGTGTTCTTCAATATAGAGCAAAAGATTTCTTTTTTCTTATTTGTTATATCAAATATTGCAGCTCTAATTTCAACATGCTTACCGTCACCACATTCAACAAGATGAAGGGCCTTCCTTATGCCCAATTCCTGTAAATCCAAATGAGCATTCAGGTGATCCTTTGACATGCGGCCTATATTAAGTAAAGTACCTAATATTTCGTCGCATATGTTCTTCAATATGTTCATAGAATCCAGGTTATGTCGAAGGGGATTATGACACCAATATGGTAAGTCAAACAGTATTGACCTTTTTTTAAAAGGGCCGTCACTTTTACCAGGTTTCTTTGTCTTATCCCCAAACCGATTTTTGAACCCCCGCATAACTCTTCAATATCAATTCCTGATAATATTTCTGGAATGCTCCCCATTTCAGTTTTGCCATTAAATCTCCTTTTATCCAGCCTCCACTTATGTGTCGGATCAAGAAACTTTCTATGGTGCATATAACACATTTTTTTGTTATGCTTCAAATAATGTGAAGAAGTTTCATAATGGCATACTTGACACGCTAGTTTCCCCTTCGTGCTTTAACCTGACAACATGGCATATCCCGGAAAATCACTAATGGTCCATAAGACGCTTGCATGTAAATTAAAATTCCCATCAATCAAGGAATCATATGTTTCGATGCCAACATTCCATAACGCCTTCAATTCCGCAATTAAATGCTACATATATACGTCAATACTGTTCTTTAGAGAATCTGGACTAGATATTAATGTTAAAAGAATCAAATTCTCTTGTTTCATACATAACCAAGGCGGAAGATTGTAGTTTACCAACACAATTGGCCATGTACTATAACTTGAATTCATTGAACGATATGGATTAAATCCATCAGATGCTAGACCCAATCTAGCATTATGATTTTCTGATGAAAAATCAGGATAGTGAGCATCTATCATCTTCCTTGCCAAACCAACAGTCGAATATCTTAGATTTCCATCTTTTTTTCGTTCCACTTGGTGCCATCTCATAAGTTTGGAAAATTCTTTGCACATAAACATCCTTTGTAACCTTGGTCTTAGAGGAAAGTACCTCATAACATTTGCCGGCACTTTGAGAATCGACTTTGGGGGATCATTATTATCAACGATGTCTTCTTTTTCTTTTACAGTCCACCTTGTAAAACCACAAATGTCACAATCTTTATTCTCTGCCCAATATAACATGCAATGGTTTGGGCCGGCATGTATTTTATGGTAATCAAGACCTAAATCCTTTATGACATTCTTTGCAGCGTAGGAAGATAAAGGTAGCTGGGCATCAAGAAAGGCTTCTTTTATAAGCTTTAGTAATTCCCCAAATGCAGACTCGTTAATTCCGTAAGCTCACTTTAAATGATAAAGCCTGATCAAGAAACTTAGTCAAGAAAATTTAGTGCAACCAGGATATATCGGTTTTTTTCCTTCTATAACATGCCGATAAAATTTCTCCGCCTCTGGATTTGGTTCTACTACAATGTCCCTGGGGTTTTGACCAAATTTGTAACCCGCACATTAGAACATTACATCTAAATTATCCTCAAAAACTATCTCCATTGCACAATCCATATGGTCATCAACACCTATTAATTTTGTCTATGAAACTTCACAAATCCACCCGGTATGTAATGGAGAAGGGCCAATAAAAATAAGATGAACGTATATGACATTTTCACAATACCAATTATGTTCTGTACATTTTTTGCAGGGACACTTCATCTCATCACCTACTTTATAAATGGGAAATGCATTTCTTAGAAAAGCTGTCACCCCTCTTACATATTCTGCGCTTGATCTCGGAAGTCTTATCCGTATGTAATACTCATTATCTATTGCCACAATCTAACCATGGCCTAGTAAGACAAAATTTAATACCACTAGTAGTTTCAAGACACGAACACGGGCTACCCTGTAAGGTTTGACTAAATTAGAAATAAAAACAAAACAAGTTAATAATTTACAAATATACATAATCAGTGTGATGATACAAAGACGATTGTTTTGATATGAATTTTCACTAACTTTTGGAACTGAGTTATTAGGAGAATACATAAAACAAGCAGCTAAGGTTACTAAACACAAATTCATAACATTACATGACTTCACCAAAACACAATAGTACAGATACAAAGACTATACAGGTGATACAAAGACGATACAGTTGTACCTAATACAACGAGCGATGCAATAATTTAATTTTGTCTTCTAATATTTTAGCCCTTGAAGCTGGCGTTAAGTCTACTAACTTCAGATCGAAAACCAATAACTCGATTTTGCAGCGTTGTAAGTTGATGTTGTAATTCATTTGTGTACTCGGCAGCTCGACTAGGAAACTGTTGGTCAATCCACTACTAAAAGGTACACCCTGCGGGATAAACACGACATCTAAAATAACGACGACCAATGTTGAATCCAATCGAAATAACATCTTCTACATCGGCATACCCACAATCACACATTATGATAGGTGAGTAAGCTTGCTGTTCATTAACCACTTGGTTGTTTTGATGCTGATGACGCAAGGCAGCACGACTATGCCATCGCATCGCCCTTTCTTCACGTTGTTCTTCTTCTCGCCATTGTCATCGGAGTTCTTCTTTCTCAAGTTCATGCTCAAGCAAATCATCATAGTGCCTTTCTTACATCTTTATATAAAAATCAATAGGAGTTTCTGGTGATGATGGGTTTGACAGTCATAGATCACCCATGCCCAGGGTATCTTCGTAGTCATACGATGTAGGAAGAGAAATAGGCATTATTTAACTACAAACAGAAATAGACATTTAAACATTTAAATTGGATTTCTTTTGTCCTCTAAATTTTTTTTCCACCTGTCGAAATAAGCATTATTTACCAAAACATCAATGGTTTGGAAAACATAAAAATACATAACTTGCACAATTTCAACACATGCAAATATATAGATACAACACTTCAAGTATGAGAAACCCTAATTTATGGCAATCGGTATACCCCAACTACCCAGAGACTTTGAATGTTAAACCAAAATAAGTTAGAGATGAAATCATCTAAATAAAACCAAAATGACGAAGCCTTAACTACCTGTAATTGTCCTAAATGATCCAAATCGGAGGTGTAAAGTTTGTAAAATAGGAGCAATCGGAGGTTTATATTTTGTAGTGGCGGTAGAGTAGCAATCAGAGGTCTTCGTGGACGGATTTCGTGGAGAGAGAAATGGACAGAAGGAGGAGTACGGGAGAAATTTGTTTTGGGGGGGAGTATTTCATGAATAGGGAAAAGATCGCGCCAAATTTTCACTAAACTGAAGCAGGGATACATTTGAACCGTTGGATTAATCAAAGATCTACGTTATTTATTTGTTTAAACTGATAACGCGGATCGCTGACCAGGCCTGTATTTATGTAAAGCAACACTTTGAACTGGTGTTGCAAGTCACAGCACAAGAATTCCAACCGCAACACTACATTCATATCTAATGCAACAACATATAAATGTTGTTGTAGAAGATCAGAGAAAGCATAACTTTCGCCCCACTTTTCATGCAACGCACACAAATTAGTTTCGAATATGCCCATTTTGTAGTAGTGTATTAATCAACATTTAGAATTCCGCTTTATGTTTCATTTCTGTCGTTCAGAAATTTAAATATTTCGGTTCTATTCCAGAAATCTCAGAAATTATGTTTTGATTCAGCTGGTACATCTTCAAAACAAGTGCCAATATAGACTCAATAGCAAAATGCACTCGTATCGAAGGAAATGGTACAAGTTATTGAAGGAATAAAATCTCCACCATACAATGGTATTCAATCCCAGTGTGGTTGTCATGTTAAATGTATTACACATAAGCATTTAACAATTCTAAGCGAAATTGTATTTCCAATGTAAACGTGAAATAAAATGTTGGTTTGATGTGGCAAACAATACAAAGGACATTTTTCAATTAAAATGTCTAGTTGTGGACATTGTATTTCACAATGTGAGCCCAATCATAAATAAATAAATAAATATAATCGAAATAAATATATTATTTGACATAATTTGATTGACTAAATGTGTTAAACTATTGTCTAAATAGCATTTGCATTAGAGGGTTCTTTCTTCTTTTAAAGTTTTGTCTAATTAAATTGATTTGACATTGTGGACACATAGATTAAATTAGACATTACGTGTTTAATACATTGGAGATGCTCTAAGACGCTCAGCTTGTTAAAGACCACAACAATCTCACGTTCGAGCCGCCTATGCACATGCGACTTTACCCAGCCATAATTAAAGCACAAGAAAACATCACTTCGTCTTTCAAAAAAAACACTTTTCCTCCGAACCAGATCTGAAATCGCATGAACTAGAAGAGATCAGAAATGGTGATGATCTAAAATAGCAAGATTGATTCATTGACCTCCCTCCAAGCTAAGCAAACCAGGCGAAGGAGGCAATGTGATTGTCATTCTTTTCCACTCCCTCACTTCGCAGTAATTTATAGATATAAATTTTCTTCTTATTTGACAAAATTATCTAGAATGGATTACTACTCGAATTCTGGTCCAGCTATCACCGAAACCGGACCGAGATGGACCGGACTCCCGTGTGCCGGCAGGATTTTAGAACCATGATTTAATTTAAAAAACATCTCCCTTATTATAAATAGTCCCTTCTTTACAGATATTCTCCTCACAAATAATCATTACCGCAACTATTACTTCCATTTGAGTAGGGCAAATCCCTTAAAGTTGGGAATTTCTTCTTTTATAGGCGAATAGTTTTCTTTTAAAGGGAAAAAAAATCCAAAACAACAAATAATACACCTGCAGCATCACCCAAAGCATATATAACCTATATAACTCTTTTGAAACCCGAAATGTACATATTGGAATATTTAAGCTCCTTTGAAACCCATACTTTGGAATCTTGCATAAGTGAAACCGCAAACTTCACGTATGCAAAAACCATATATTTCATTTTAGAAACTGCCATGTATGAATGTTATTTGCAAAAAGGTCAAAAAATCCATACTTCAAAACTGTATGCTTTCTAAAGTCATCAATATTTTCTTGAACTTATATACTCTAAAGCTGTAAATATGTTGTCTATTATAGGCTTAAATGCATTCAGAATACGGAAACTTTCAAGATTATCACACTCGTTATTTGAATTTGAGTTATATGAATATTCATAAAATGTTATACTTATTAAAAAGCCCGTGCACTTCAAAGGCACATACCTAAAACCAAGCATTTATAGGAACCTTATTCAAAAGCAATCAAAAAGAAGGATAATAAAAATTACTGAACCAAGCACATGCTTTTAACTCTTGAAAGTTTAGTCACATCTTTTTTCATTCCACTAGACGAGAAGCAAGGAAGCAAATATTGAGAGTTCACATATATACATAGCTATCATTGGATCAGCTCTTAATAACCGCATGTTGGACTTTGGGACATCACATTGTCTTTACCATTCTTCTCGCTTCAGTTTGTACATAATTTTCTTTATGTTTACAATTTGTATTACATTCTACAATTCAATAAATAAGCTTAATTGTTGTTGCGTGCTTTTAGGATACCGGAAATCTAGCCCAACGGTAGGACTTCACCAGAATATATCCACCACAGCCCAGATCACCTCCATCCATTGTCTCGAAACTGATTCACAAGGGATTTTCTTCTTCAGAGGTCTCCTCAGCATTTATATCACCATCAGATGTAACAACCCGCTCAGAATGTGCCTAAATTACGACTTACAAAAGGCTCATCGAAACTTAGAGCCATTCTAAATGGGTCGTAGGTTCCTGTAAAGAATTGCATTTGCACAGAATAATATATACACTTTGAATGGAAGTCTCACACAGTGGAACGAGAGAAATATAATATCCAAATAAGATGTATCAATTTATAAAATCACAGAATCTAAACACAGACTTGCCAAAAAAAATACATTTGTTCTATAGGTTCATCAATAGATTTATTTTAAAAAGTTTACATAAGAACTACAGTAATAATAACTAATAAAAGCATAATGTCTTCGTCTTCAATCTCCATCATTGCTTCGTAAACATAATCTACCCCACTTACTGACCTGTTGGATGTGTTAAGGAGAATGGTCAGAACGTAAAGTTCCGTATGACTGAAGTAGAGTATTTACTTAAAGTCTTACCCTAGATTTGGCAGGTTACATATATCAAGGTATGTCTAGGCAACACACAAACACAAAGTATCTAACCAGTGAGGTGGATATCCAAGTCAGTCGCTCATTAGTGCATTTAGGTTAAAGACCCAATAAGGCAGGCATTCTCGGTCACTTATGGCCCTATTAAAGGTGGATTCTTATGATCTCTTATAACCCTGAGGCGGACCGTAGCCTCTTAAGTTCCCATCCTAATACGTCAACATTCTTAAGTTTGTACTCTCAATTGTGATATGAGAAGTAGTATTGTGAACGCTACTACCTAGCTGATATTACGGTAGAACACCTATGTCGCTTAAGACTTCCCTTAGATAGTTGTTGAGCATGCTATGGCCACATATCTTTTATAAACCAGTCATGTCCCTAGCTGAGCCCCTACAAACTTCTAGAAGAAGTAGACATCCCCCGTGAACTACCTTACTCCGTTACCGCTTTGCCTAACTACTTTAGAGAGGGAGGGCCTATAGACTTACTTCGGATCTAATACGAGTGGGTCCCATTACTTTGGTTCCTCTCCAAGGAATAAACCTTTGGAGGGGCTCCTAGTCCTAATCACTTAAGACCCAAACTAGAAAAGAAGAGAGTCAGCAACTTAAGACCTTCTCAAGGTGTGCTAAACCTACCTATTTTCAGAAACAATAGATTTTTATATATACACACACTACACCTCTCACATTAAACTGTATACCTGTAGATGCTGGATATGCAGGGCGGTTCCAGTCAAGCTTCTACTACACGTTGGTTTAACCTCGTGTCATGGTGTACTAAGTTTGAATGGCCCATGACACCCAGACCTCTAACATTAGTTGGGTCTACTTGTGGTTGTTGGATTTGCCGGTTGGTTCCTGGCAGGCTTATACCACAAGTGGCAACTAACCTCGTGTGTGTGTGTGTGTGTCATTATTAACATATGTAAAGCCATTCTATACACACACGAGCAATCAATATATATAGGGACATTTCAAATTCGAATCCTATCCTAATCGAATTAATTACGTCATTATTACGTCAATTACACTATATAAGTACATATTTAAAATGTATAAATAACACTAGTTTCGTATAAACAAGAGAACGTTCTAACGAGCTAGAATGTAATGTCCCATATTTTTGGTAGTCTAATATTCATTTTATTTTTATTATATTAAATATTTATTTGGAATTTTGAATGGATAATATATATATATATTCGTTTATATAACGAAGTTTAAATGTTAATTTTATTTATAATATAAAACGAGCTCGAAATGGCGTGGCAGTTCGTAATATTGAGTTTTGAAGTTTAATTGAATATACAGGATCCGATATAAGTCGGATTTATGTGAAACAAGAAACATTGGAATCTTGTTGATTATAATTTTCATGTGAAAGAGAAAAATCGAGATTTCGTGTTATAGATTGTTAGTTATGTCCAAGTCAGATTTTAAAATAGTTGCTATGGAATTCGATAACAAATGATAATATTTATTTAAAAAATTAATAAAGATTTTTATATAATTTGGATAATGTTCAACTCGAATTTGATGATATTGAGTTGTATAATTTATATCTGAAACCATGTGATAATTTTATGTGGATATATATGATAATAATGATTTATTTTTATTTGATTAAATTGTTTTGGAATTATATAATATTTAATCGATATTTTATAAGACTTGGAAATAGAAAAATTTCAAATGACCTCCGTTTGAGATGAAACGAATTTTATTGGATTCGGAACGTCAAGACATAATAGTGTGTCTAGTTTCGTTATTTTTGGGGTTTGTATGTGACCATACAAAATTAAAATGTCAATCGCGTGATAATGAATATAATAATAATATATTATTTAATCAAATTAAATACTTCTTTGCACCCACACTGTTGCTTCTTACGTGCAACTCTATCTACCAATCCATTCTAACCATGGTCGCCAAGTAATATAATTGCTTAGGTCTTAAGGAATGCATATTGAAAAATGTATCTACTCTATGATTAGAAACGCACTGCTATGTTTAATCTTTTCCTTGCCTAACCTAACGCCTGCATTTAGTCCCCATCAAAAGCTAAAACCCACATCCACACAGAAACGTGACAGCCACACATGTACCATCTTGTTCCTCAAATACGTGCTGCCCAAACCATCTTCCACCTATAAATATAACAGCAAGTTCACTTTTTTCCATTCTTTAAACATACCCCGCATATCTAAGAATCCCTTCATATCTCCACAACCATCGCTTATTAACCGGGTACTCAACAACACAAAGGAAGAGGAAGGTGGGATGTATCGAGAGGTGGCAGTCGCCATCGCTACAGTGGTTTGTGGTGGTCAGTAGTTGAAGTTGAACGGGCGGTTTCGGTGGTGTTTTCTGACTGACAGAAGCATTCAAATTGAACGTAGCTTCGGACGTGGGTAGTACTGGGGAAGGAGTGCGTGGGGGTGTGGTCAGGATCTACTCCAAACGACCGTTGGTGGTCCAGTTCATTGCGAAGTGGCGGTTGTTTGTGTTAACGAAAACAAAAAAGGAAATATGAAAAGAAGAGGACTGAGTTCGTTTGGGTTCAGACATGAGGGAATTCAGAAAAAGAAAGTGAGATCATAGAAGGAAGAAGGGAAGTCGGGCGGTTGTGCTGATGATCTTGGATGGACCTCCGAGAGCCAGAAGGGCTACAGCAACATGCTATTGTTTCAGCAACAAGGTTCGGCGTGAGTTACTAGTGCTGGCGCTGGTTTCTGGTGAGATGCGGATAACCAGAGGAAGGGGTTCCAGTGGTGACGATGGGTAGGGGCGGTGAGATGGTTATTTCATGCGTAGTTGGGCTATTGGAGCATGGAACAAACGAGATAAGGAAATTTAAGGCATCAGTATTGGTAGTAGAATGGGGTGCAAGTTTCGCTGTGGACTAGGAAGAAAATGACGTGAATAAATGTTTTGGTGGCTAGGAAGATCAGGCACGCTTTGATTTGAGAAGCAGGACTTTTCTGTTAGTGGATTTTCAGGCATGGTGTGTTGAAGAGGCGCGTGTGTCTCGTTCCAAATGATGAAATGCGAAGATGAGAATTAGGAGGAGTTGGCCCGTGCATTGTGAACGACGAGGAGGGTAATCGGGATGAAGGGATGATGCGGAAGTAATACTGGAGTAATCGTGTATCCTAAAACATAATTATTAAGTTATATTAATAAAGTTAATTAGAGGATTATTATATTATAACTAGACTCTTAATAATACTATAACGTGAATTACGTACAGGCAACTGGGTGCTGAAGGGAATCTGGACTAAAGGGAAACAAACGAGAAAACTAAAATGAAGGGTCGGCCGTGTATTCCTTTACTGTGTGATTAAATGGTATAATTAGTGTAATTAACTAAGTTATTAATCTAACTAACATGTGATTTATTATAATAAGTTATATAGCTGAATCAGTATGTTAAAATATAGATATTGATGCAGGCTTTGGAACGAAGGATACTAAAAGTATAACGTAGACCGATGCATAGTGAAGGGAGATTTTGACCTGGGTATAAGTATAACGCAGGGTATACTAAATGAAATTATTAGTAGCATAAGGTGGCTTAATTATTTGAATATATTAACGTATAGTGTGGATTCGATGCAGACATAAATCGCTAGATGGCGGGGAAATGTGGACAAAGGAAACAGTGGAAAATGGATTGATCGACCGATTTGTATTTGAACTTAATTAGATTAATATTAAAACCTTAGTTAAGTATAATTCTAATTAAAATTATATTAACTTTAAATATTAACAACTTAACGATATATTACCAGAATCTGATGATTTAGGATGCTTTGGACTTATATCGATGAGCACTACGCTAAGAAACAGAACTGGACAAAATTGGAATCAACTGATATTTTCAGTTAAATTAAACGTTGTTTAATTTAACTGAAAACAAGCTGTTTCAACAATAAAGAGAATCAAGGTGAGTTAAACTCACTCAGTTATCCCACTTATATTTTATATAAGTCGGGTTTTTATTTTGTGTGCTATGGTTGCTAATGATTGACTGGTTGTTAAATATATTGCATATATTGATTGAACCGATGAAATTAAACGCTGTTCAATTTTAGTAAAAAAACCAAATTGTTATTTTAATGATTGGTCCCAATTAACGTAACTTACCTTATTTGTCACGTTTATATAGTAAACGTGTTTAATTTGTTGGATTGTTTGAATTATTTGTTGTGATAAATAAATTGGTTGATGTTAGATAATCCTTATTTATTGTTAAATAAATTATCAGTTAAATTGAATTTCATGATTTTATTTGAAATAATCTATTCTGATACATGGAAGAACATGTTGGAGGGATCCAACCGGATTCCTCAAATACATTAGATGTTATTTGTTTTCATATTTACATTATATGAACTATTCGGATTGAATGATTGATTAGATTGTTGATCGTTGACTTGAAATATCAACATTTGTTTATTTTAAACCAATGGGTGATATTGTTTAAGAAATTGGCAGCATATGGCCTATAAATCAATCATTTTAGAAATATTGATTTACTGTCAGGCGAATCGATATAAATAAAGTTATAAAATTTATTTTATAACTGAAATAGATTTTTAAATATGTATTTTGAATAAAATTTTATAAAAATGGAATAACTGTTTATTATTTATTATTAAAGTTACAATTAATTATTAATAGTTTTTATAAAGTAAACTCTGATGTTAATCAGATTTATAAGCAAGAGAATAGAAAATTAACCCAACGGTTAAGAGTTGATTAATTGTTTTTAAGAAAACAATTAAATGGAATTATTTTAAATTAATTATATTATTAATTAATTTAAAAGAAGGAGTAATTGGAACCAGTTAGCGAAATAACTGTGTTTTGGTTTGACTAAGTCAAACGGTTTAAGTAAGAGTGATTATTAATTAGTTTTTTTGAATTAATATGAGAACATGGTTTAATGAATAATTATTTTAATTTTAATAAGATTTTTAAAAGAGAATTTATTATTTGTTTTATTAATAAAGAAACTAACTACTTCTACAGTATTTAATGATTGAAGTAAATTATTATTATTTTAGTTAATAATAATTTAGGAGATTACTTTTATTTGAAATTCATTTAAAAATTAATCGAAGTTGAAATGGAAATGAATTGAATTGTGAAAAGAGTTATGAATGGGTTTTATATTTTAAAACCGAGTTTTTATAATAATGTTATAAAAAGGAATTTTAAGCAAATATGATAGTCGAAATTATTTATTTATTTAATATTTGAATTAAGTAAAAGGGAATTGAAAATAAAAGGGATCATATTAAACCCTAGTTGTAGATACGAAATTTAAAAAAGGAAATGAGGTGTTAAAATATTAATTTTAAATTAACATTATTTAATAATGAAATTAAGTAAAATGGGATTTTGAAATATGATTTTCAAAGTGGAAATTGGGTGAAGTGGATTAGAAAAAGGAATTGTTAAAAGTGAATTTCGTAAAGGAGTGAGTGATAGGATTTTGTAGCAAAAATCCGTGTTATAAAATGAACTGTTAAAGAAGTAGAAATTAAAAGTGATATTTTAGTAAGCAAATACTTAATCAGTAAATTAAGGAAAAATGATTATATCCGAGAAGAGATTTCCAAAAGTAAGAAGGTTTTACAAAACCATATTTTTAAATAAAATAGAAAATGGGATTTGTTTTGATATTAAATTGAGATATCGAATTTCGAAATTACAACTCATTTCTATCTTAGGATAAGAACGTTGTTGATCTAGGTCTGAGAGGTAATTAAAATACCCCAACTAGAACAACTTTAGAATTATCTGAGATGATATTTGTTGTAATGGTAAAGAGGAGTAATAATTTATTATTTCCATTAGAGAAATAATAATTTAACACTAGTGGTGGAGATGTGAAGAATATAAAATGTGTGTTCTGAAGTAAAGGAAATTAAAAAGATTTGGAAATATATAATAAGGTTTCCAAAGCTAAGGAAAAAAACGAGAATTGCGTGAAAGTATATCGATATTGTCAAGTTAAAAAGAAATATAAAGTTGAGTTTTAAATAGGTTTATTCGATAAGAAAAAGGAATGATTATTGTTTCAAGTAATGAAACAAAAAGGGATTTCGAAATGTTATTTACGAGAGATAAGTTTAAATTTATTTCCCAATTAAAGATAATGGAGAATGATGTAGGAAATGTTTTTGAAAAGAGAGTTAAATGGAAATTGAGTATAGTTATAAGATATATTTCTAAGTATTAAAATGAAATGGTCTTGAGAATCATTAGTAGGTTAAAATAAGAAGTAAATACAGTATTTAACCACCAGATATATATTGACTGTTTTGGCCACCAATCACCATTTTTGTACCAGAATCTACCATGCACGAAGCATGTGCCTCAGTTTTAATTAACTGTTTGTTAATTATTTTTAATTTAAGAGGCCAAGTGATGCTGAATACTGAACCAGTGAACTCATTTATTGAAAAATTGTTTATTTTGATAGTTAAATAGAGAACTATCAAAATCTGGCCAAATCCGTTGTTGGTACGGAAAGACTGGGATCGAATGTATATTCGAAAACCATTCTGAACCAGCAAATACGAAAGTATAAATATTAATGATGGAGCATTGAAGACCGTTGATCTTCTTAAGCGGGAGAACTACTTAAAGTCTTTGGTTTAGCGGCCAGAGATATACTGGAGTTCTGTCGTGGTTGGAATCTATGGACTATGGTGACGTATCGCTACCGATCTATAGGGTAATACCTAGGATGTAGTAGGAGGGTACCTTCGGTTCATCCTGTTCCTGGATGACTTGTATGGACGAATGTCTGACAGAGTATTTCTTAAGAATCACATACGTTGAGTTTTACAAACGTATTTTGGTTAGTGGCAGAGAAGACACCTTCTCTTAGCTTAACGGCAGGATATTTTTGTGAATGTCAATTAGTGATTTAATGGATCTGACGACGTGGCATTCAAAGTGAATGGTGGCCTTCTAAAGGTAGTGCCAAACCTCAAGCCTCATCAACCGGGAAATGGTATAAAATCAGGTAGGTCGCATGGCTATGTGGGTCGCACCCATCAAAAGGGTAAATTCATTACCTGATTTGGAGAAATCAAAAGCCTTTGTTTGTTCCTTTATTTTATATGTATGTTATTGGTTCGATTGGCTGGCCCCTAATCGTGGTAATGATATATTCGGTACTCTCAAGCGAAGTGAGGAGCCTATCATGTTTAGCCGGGGTTGCAAGATGTTCTTGTTGAATCCCCAATGTATTCATCTCCAGAGTACATTGTCGGAAAGTGGTCCCATACCTTGCCATAGTTGGAAATCCATTCTCCAATAAGAGTACACAGTTTTGATTGTATACAATGTATGTAGAGCGTGAGATGCATGTGTTCGACTAGATTGCTATTTACTTGATATTAGACATTATTATAATATCAGACAATATATGATTTCAAAAACGATTTGGGTTATAGTAAGGTAAAAGACGTCTGTATTTATGTGTGGGTTTGGTCTTGCTATTATCCTTTCTTTTAAAAAGTTTATAACTTAAAAATCAAGTTGGATGTTACCCATAAACTTAGTGTGTTTTTCTCACTCTGGTCCACCAGACTGGCCCGTGGTTTATAATGCTCAGGTTAGACCAGGTCGTACAGGTTCAGGTTATCGGATGTTGTGAAGAGACGAGCTGGGAAAGTCTAGACGTATGACATATGGTTGTTATTCCGTTGTTTGTTGTATATGAGGACAAATTAATATAACTGTCTAGATGTGTGATGTACTCTGATGATTGTAAGTTTAATTTCAAGCTCTCAATTATGATATATATATTTCTATATTATATTTTGTTCCGCTGCGATGTGAGACTCTTTTTCTGATGTGTTTCTTCTTCTTCTTTTCTAATATTCTTTTTTTCTTATCTCACCCTCGGATTTCTTTCTAATAGCTATCTGCTTTCCTGTATAATTTGTGTAATAACTCGGAAATCTAAGCCAATTTAAAATTTTTATTTTGGCAATTTTAGTGAATTTTGAATATTTAAAATGATTTATTTTATATAATAATGACAAGAAATTTATTTTGAATAGAATTAGAACGTATATATTTATTTGAATCGTCGTTAGAATATAAATATTTATTTTAATTTTAAAAGGAATCGGAAATGGTGCAGTAGTTTGAAAATTCGATTTCAAATTTCAAATGAATGTACATGATTCAAAATAAACCAGATTTTGGCGAAACCAAAAATAAGAGGATCTATTTGAAAATATCTTTCCAACGAATCCGAAAAATTGAAATTTCATAGCGGGAATAAAAAGTTATGTCCAATTGAAAATTCAGAATAGTCGCTATGGAATTTTGGCCCTTAAAAATGGAAATTTTGCAAACGACCTCTGTTTTTTACGAAACCACTTTTGTTGGATCCGGGGACGTCAAGTTATTGCTAGATTCTAAAATTCATAATTTTCTGAATCAATATGTGAGCGTGGCACAAGAAAACGCGTTTTAACAGTTTTAGTCAATTTCGATCGACCAGAAAATGGTCATTTTTCAAACGGTCTCAGAATTTGACGAAATTAGTTTTGTTAGGACCGTATCGTCAATACGAAGCTAGAAAATATTTTTCAAGAATTTTTAGAGTCCGTATGTCGCCGTGGTAAATTGAAATGTGCGTTCAAATTCAATATATAGAGTTATATTTTGATTTTAACGAAAACCAATTGAAACGATCGAATCAGCTTACGATACATATCCCATTGCGTTCGGAATGTGGGTAATTAGTTATGGGCGACAGTCGTTGGGTCTCAATTGGTGGTCGAAATAAAAAGTTGCTTTTTAGAAAATAAAATAATAATAATATATATATAAAACTCCACCCCTCAGTTTCTCTCTCCCCTAAGAAATCGAAATAAAAAACAAAACAAAAAACCGTAATGACCCCCGTCGTTCTTCCTCCTACGCCACCGCGCCGCAGGGCCTTCCACCACCGCTCCCCCTCCGATGATCGGTCGTCGTCCCCCACCTCTGTCCATCGCCCCAAAGCCTCCCCATTCTCGAAACCCTAGACGGAAACCCCCAAATCGAGGAGAGGAAAGCCGCCACCACCACGGCTGGCCCCACCTCGGCCAGTCGTGCCTCCCCCCACCACCTACGGTTCTGGCGCGGCCTCCCCCGACCCCATTTCCCCTTCCTCCGATCGATTGAAACCCCATACCCCCCAAAACAGCCCCAAAATCCCACTGACCCGCTGACATCTCCGTCAACGCCACCTTCCCCACCTCCTGCGTGAACTGTAAGTTTTACTACTATTTTAACTTAGGCATGCAAGTAAAAAAATATGATTTTTACGCACGGTTTCGAATTAAAAGTATGATTTTTAAATAAAGCAACCTTGTTTTAAATTAAAGATGTTATTTTTATTTGTATATATATAGTATAGAAAGAGTTGGATTTTTATTTATATATATAGCATAGAAAAATATGATTTCTATATTATATAGGGAATAAAAATATGATTTTTATATTATATAGATAATAAAAATATGATTTTTATATTATATTGATAATAAAAATATGATTTCTATATATGTAACGAAATAAAAATATGATTTTTATATATGTAACGAAATAAAAATATGATTTTTATATAAGTAACGAAATAAAAATTTGATCTTTATATATGTAGCGATAGGATAAAAATACGATTTTTATATATATGAAGTGAAGATAAAAATTAGATTTTTATATATATGAAGTGAAGATAAAAATTCGATTTTTATATATATGAAGTGAAGATAAAGATGTGATCTTTATAGAAGTAGCAATGTAAAAATATGATTTTTATATATAAAACTGAATAATAAAAATGTGGTTTTTACTATGAACAGAGTGAAATAGATTGCGGTGGAACCTACGGTAATCAAAACAAATCCAAATCTGAACCGTTCAGAAATAGAGAATGGCGGAGTGGATCCCCAAGGTGAGAACTTCTCACTTT
The DNA here is from genome assembly GCA_030737875.1 of Allium sativum. Taxonomy (NCBI): domain Eukaryota; kingdom Viridiplantae; phylum Streptophyta; class Magnoliopsida; order Asparagales; family Amaryllidaceae; genus Allium; species Allium sativum. The sequence continues at coordinate 246,204,061 of CM060923.1, forward strand.
TAATTTGTTTTCTAGTGGAAATATATACTAGGATGCAGACGGTGTTTAGCAGCACCCGACACCCGTCGTCCACAGACCATGGACGACTTATTTGTTTGCTTGATTGTGTTGTGAAAATTGGTTGTGTGATGTGGAATGAAAATAAATATTTTATAGTTAAAAATATTTTATAGTTAAAAGTATAATTTTTAACGTGTATATGAATGAAATAAATATTTATAAACAAATCAGACGATTTGTTTATGTACACACATTTGACTGATATTGATTAGGACGATAAATTTTACACATCACCCAACTGCACAAATAAAACTTGTGTTTGATTGTTTGAAACCCCACACGGGTATTGGGATGATATTGAACATACACTAATCCCGATAATTAGCTGTATGTCGATCGATTGATTGACAAGCTGTTGTAAGCGTTGAATATGTATATTTGATGCTTATGTAGTGTAGAATGCACTCTGGATGATGGATTGATGTTCTCATTGTGGTTATACACATTTGTTGTGTGAAATCCATATAATCAAATTATATGGTAATTGACTGTGTCTGATTCCAGTTCAGAAAGAATGAATATTTTAAAATAATGATTATTTTAAAAGAACGAATATTTTCAAATAATATTCATAAAAGAATCAAAATATGATTTTGATGTCCGATTTGGGATGGACACGAATGTATTTAAATATATAAAGCCGTGTTGATTACGTTAACGCCATTTTGACATGAACGATATTTATATCGATTTTATTCATTTTTATAATGAATATCGAAAAGGAAGTGATTTCAAAATCTAATGTTTTTAAAATACTATCATTTATATATCGATGATATGGAATATTCAATTTTGATTTGAAATTGAATATGAAGTTGAAGCCGTTTTGAAAACGAATTTAAGACGATTTATAAAATACATTTTAAAAGGAAATCAATGAAATATATATAATATAATAAATATATAATGGCCTGAATAGAACGCGTCGCGCTGCGGTGGTTCGCAAATTTCGACCATTGACTTCGAACGGACATTACGGGAGATCCGACCGTCGGATTCTCCTAAAACCAGAACCGTTGGGTTCGTATCGAAAAGAGCTTTCTAAGCATATTAGAGATTTGAAATCTAACGGTGGATTTGGAATTATGCCCAAATCAAATTTGGAAAATGTCGTTGTAAGAGCAGTTCGATGGTCGTTTATAGAAATTGACTGTACGGACCTTGATAAAATTATTAAAAATAGCAATAATTTGTGTAAAATCATAAGAAATGATTTGGAAAGAATTGGGATGAAAAATTCCACATTTGAAAAGATAAAAATAGATTTTTATCGTAATGAACTATTTTTGAACTAGAATTATAATCCATTTATTTTTGAAATAAATAAATTGGATTTGAAAGGGTTTTAAAAGTAACCAGAATTTCCAATAATTGAATTGGAATGGATTTGAATCGAAATTGTCTTTGGAATATTTCGATGTTGGATTTCGTGATTATACAGGTATTGTTATGTAAATTTGAAAGATATATTTATATTGTTATTTCCAATACGATATTTGTTGGTCGTAGAATTTGATATTGAATATAAGCCGATATATTTTCTATTCAGAGCCTTGTATTTAATATCAAATGGGATTTGGGTTTGTCATGAATGGTGTCTTCATTACCACTGTTCTTAAACCCAGTTGAGAAAAAGATTAAATCTTTTTATTTAGACTTAATGAAGTATACCAATTAAATGATATTTAATTGGAATTGGAATTGATTTTTGGGTTTATCGTGAACGGTGTTTTAAATAACACTTGTTCTTTAACCCGATAATTAATGGAATGTGAATTGGGTTTATCGTGAACTGTGTTTTAACGACATTCGTTCTTTAACCTGATTTACAGTGAAATGGGATTTGGAATTTATAAATCTTTTTGATAAGATTTAAAGGAAATTTTCCAAAGTAAAGTTTTCCAATTTAATAAAATAAATTGGAATGGAATGGAATTCGATTTGGTAATAATTAAAGTGAACTTGTGTGGAGGAAGACTGCTAATATATCTGGAATTTAAAAGGCATTGCTGTTATTTCATTTATATTATTAGTCGGATATGGAAGTTTATATCGATTATATATATATCGATTTGTTTTCCATGAAGATTCCATCGTTAATGGAATGTGATTTTGGGTTCTCGTGAATGGTATCTTTAATAATACTGTTCTTAGACCCAACGGAGTTAAGAAAAATAGAAACTAACTGGAGATTAGTTAAGTTGAATGGTTTCTTGGGTATTGATCTGATGTTGGTTTCGGCCTTCGGGGTTAATACTTAGGGAATTGTTCACTTGCCAATTTACGGTTAAAGGCTAATGGAATGGAATGTGATTTTGGGTTTATAGTGAACCGTGTTTTAAATGACATTGGTTCTTTAACCCAGTTAAAGACAGGATATGATTTCCCAAGTTAAACAATCAATAATATTGATTTTAGGAAGATTAAAACCAAGTGGACTTTTAATGAATCTTTAATTAGATTGAAATGATCGAGAATGGAGTATCACCAGTTTTGCTCCAAGCGATAGTTAAATCTTTAATTAGATTTGAACGTGTAATGTTAATTGAATTTATCGTGGTGTTAGATATGAAGTATGACTAGTTTTACTTCGTGGGATGAATAAGTTGGGGTTGGGAAATTTAACAAGTGATTACTTCGGTAAGGTTCGCTAATCCCGACTAGTTTGGATAAACCATAATTTGGTTTGAATTGATATTCAAAAGAAGATTAAAGAATAAATTTAAAGAATTTATCTTTGATAAAATTAATGGGAACCTGTCCAAAGTATAAGAATATTTGAATAAAAGAATATTCTGAATTGGAATGAGGCGTATGTTGTGTTTGTGTAACACTTGTTTATTATATACGCGAGTTATTCGGAAAGGCCGGGTTTATCCCATTCTGAATAACTGAATCGACGATGTGTCGAGGATGAAGACAGTGGTTGAAGACCGGAGGTCTTCACATCATCTGGATAATTGCTGATGATCTTGATTAAGCTGTACACCCAAGAGGAGGGAATCAGTTGGTGATCGGCCTGACGTACTTGGAGATCGATGGATATGCGAGGAATAAGGTGCCTACAGTTTCGTTTAGACCTAGAACGGACTTGTAAATGGACTGTGTGTCTGACATTGGATTTCATTCTGTGTGATTGATAGCCATCAGTTGCATGGCGTGAATTTCCTGTGTGACATGCTGAGATGCAAAGGATCAAGGCTTCTATTGAAAAGCAAAGTCATGTGGTTGATGATCAAAGCACCGCCTGTGTGACATAGCTTTGTGTAGCGTTAATTCGCGAGCCTCACACCCCGGTGTGAACCAGAAACGGGAGAAGGACCTTAGGGAGGACATGCGTTTCCTTCTAGCTAGTTTGGTGTCAGTGACCTACCAGCCCTGACATTTATATTATTTTCACCTATGTGGTTGTTGGATTGCGAGGCGCCTCGGATATATCGGTGACTATGTGGAGCCGATGGAGTCATTTGGCTCATTGACGCCCCAAAGGGCGGGGAAACACAGTGTTCAGGCATTTTAATCCACATCGATGGACCGGCCCTGACGACCCAAAGGTCACTCGAGCTCTAACCTGAGACACGGGCTAGAGCGTCTCGAAGCGGTGAGGATGGTCCCTTGCCTCGGTTCACAGATGGAAATCCAACTTCCAATACGTGACCTTGCGGTTTTGATTGTAGAACCTATATATGGCGACATAGTGGTATGGGGCACTTATGTCGTCTATGATTGATACTTATGATTCAAATTGTTTTGACACCATACACTTATAGTAATAATAAAAGAAGAAATTTAGCGTATCAAGCATTCTTTTGCTATTATAAGGTAAAATCCTATCCTCCGGCTTGTGTTGCATTGTGTGATGGGACCTAGGTCTATAATAGCTTCATTGTTCTTTATTTAGCATTGCGTTGTTGTTTTATGCACTAGTATTCTTGGGAGGAAACCCGTTCCATGTTATACGGCGTGGTCCCTTAATTTACCTAACTTTAAAATAAAGATTAATAACTGTTTTAGTTCTCACACCAGTCACATGACTGACCTGGAGTTTATTGTTTTAACCTAAACTCTGGGTGCCCCTATTTCCACTCGGGAAGCTAGTAGTTTTGGTTTTGCAGATTTATATTCACAAGATCCTGGTTTACAGCTGGAATGATATTCGGAAAGCTCTGTATCCGTATATTCCTTCAGTTGTGTTTTGTATTGTTTTCCGCTGCTACGTAATTTATTGTAATCTCTGATATTTATCGAATGTATAATATTTATTTATACTCTGTCTTATTCCTGTATTCTGATGAGTTGTTGTAATAAGCAATGAAATGTTCTTCTGTTTGTGTTCTGATTCGTCTTGTCCACAACACAATCCGTGCTTTCCTTCACGGGGAAGTTCGGGTTGTAACAGCTTGGTATCAGAGCTTTGGTTTACAGAGCTCGGAGAACAAGGCACATTAGAACCATACGAAAGAATTCATCAGAGATTGGATTAGTAATATCAAATAAGAATGACTCGTTAGAGATGAGATCAGTAGTATCCTAGAACGAGTGTGAAGAGTATATTTTTAAAATGAAAACGAATTTTGTTTTGAAAATTTAAACCTTATTCAACGTATTTGAATATTTATTTGTATTGATTTGGACAATCAAGTATATAAAGATTTTGTGTATACGTCTGATCCGCGTGTATTTGAAGTTTTAATATACTGGATAGATATAGTATCACACTCTAATCGCCTGGGAATGATTCTGATGATGGGTACCCATCACCAGTGTTGTGTTCGAGTTTCGGAAGTGGGATATCTATATATTTCTAATTGACTGGTGTGAGAACCAAAACTAGATAGGGCATATTGTTGTGAATTGGCATCAAAAATGTGATTTTGACTATATACCAAAATTATGAATTTGAAAAGATAATCAACTAATTGATTACTGATTGTGTTGTTTGATTATTGGTTGATTAATTAAAATTTGAACCATTTAGGCCAAATTGAACCAAATATTGAACTGTATTGAAAATTGTTTGGAAATGCATGCATGTACATATATATGTGTGAACAGGTCAATGCAAGGAGGCTAGAGAAGAGGAATAAAATTGTTTGCCCGACAAATAGGTACATATTTATTGTATTTCTTGGTGTTTTTGATGATTTTATGAGCCGCTTGGTTGTTTCTTTTTCTTTTTGGATTGGAGAGGCCCGTATGGCAATTTCGAGATTTTCCCGGTGCTCCCGTGCAGGGGAGGTTATGGCGAATTTTTTTGAAAATATAGGGTGTTAGCCAAAATTTTGAAAAGTTCTTAAAAACTGAAAAGTTGAAGAACTTAAGCCATAACGAAAATAATGAAAGCTGAGTTGGGTTGTAAAACAACTTTCAGCTTCATTCCTTTTCGGGGACGAAAAGTTTTAAGTGGGGGAGATTGTAATAACCCAGAAATCTGAGCGAATTTAAAAATTTTATTTTGGCAATTTTAGTGAATTTTGAATATTTAAAATGATTTGTTTTAAGTAATAACGACCAGAAATTTATTTTGAATAGAATAAGAACGTATATATTTATTTGAATCGTCGTTAGAATATAAATATTTATTTTAATTTTAAAAGGAATTGGAAATGGTGCGGTAGTTTGAAAATTCGATTTCAAATTCCAAATGAATGTACATGATTCAAAATAAACCAGATTTTGGCAAAACCAAAAATATGAGGATCGATTTGAAAATATCTTTCCAACGAATCCAAAAAATTGAAATTCTATAGCGGGAATAAAAAGTTATGTCCAATTGAAAATTCAGAATAGCCGATATGGAATTTTGGCCCTTAAAAATGGAAATTTTGCAAACGACCTCTGTTTTCGACGAAACCACTTTTGTTGGATCTGGGATGTCAAGTTATTGCCAGATTCCAAAATTCGTAATTTTCTGAATCAATATGTGAGCGTGGCACAGGAAAACGCGTTTTAACAGTTTTAGTCAATTTCGATCGACCAGAAAATGGCCATTTTTCAAAAGGTCTCAAAATCTGATGAAATTAGTTTTGTTAGGACCGTATCGTCAATACGAAGCTAGAAAATATTTTTCGGGAATTTTTAGAGTTCGTATGTGGCCTCGGTAAATTGAAATGTGCGTTCCAATTCAATATATAGAGTTATATTTTGATTTTGACGAAAACCAATTGAAACGATCTGAAACACCCCACCTCCGTTAGGGTCACTCTAAAAGGGAATGCCCTAATTTTGGTGGAGGTTTATAAGTATAAGTCACAGATATACAAGACAGAATATAAGAACACATATTTTTTTGAACAGCGTAAAAACAACAACTTTTATTTCATAAAAGATATGTGTTACAACAACATACCATAATTGTCTTACAATACTTCAAAAAAAAACATAACATCTTCATGACTGTCTTGATTACATTATTTAAAGAAGCATAAAGAAAACATAAATAAACTGCAAAAGTCCCATAGTTGTTGTCCAAAGCCATAGTCCAAAACGAAAAGATCCAAGCAATACATTCTTTCTCTTCAAGCTGGATATGAAGGCTGGTCAAGCTGCGGTATTCCCTCCCTGTGGACCTAGGGGGGGAAACGGAAGAAAAGAAGATGAAAGAAAAGTAGAGTCAGACATAAAGCCTGAGTAAGTCTAGGACTATTCAGTCTATGAATAAAGAACTGGGTATGATAAGTATAAACTAGAAATGGGAAAGCACCATATACTTAGTTAAGTTGTCTAGGGTCGAATATACTATCGTACCCCATATTAATCTCTGTACCCATATAAACTAGTTCCCAACAGGCACCCCATAATCAGGGTGAAGTGATCCATTTTATGTTGATCGGCTCCTACTCGCATAGTTACATGTGTCTTACGGCCCCCGATGTTGTAGTTACCTATGCTGGTCCCACCATGGGGTGTATCAAGTCCCATGGTGGCGGCCCGACACAATCCTAGAATGCACAGGTATGCTACTGGTGCCCAGTGCCTTATTTTTCTGTGCCGAAGTGAGTGCACGCCCACACCCCGTTAGAACCTACACTGCTGCACCACCGCCGTCGATTTGACCTCTTACAATCAGCCCAGTAATCGTGCCCCACCCTGCCTAGTTTCAGGGTATCATGATACACCTTATAGGGTTACTGCTGAAAAGGGTCCCCCGCTACTAGGTTTTCTATCTCTAGCCAACATGCTAAGTTGGTTAAGTGTTTTATTAACCTAACCCCCAATCAGTCTGTTTAGTTTAGCATGTTCCATCTTGATTTGTATTAATATAATTTACTTAATCCTATCAATCCTGACTCAGCCTTAATTGTCTTATTAAAGCCTTGACCTCTCACATTAGACAGGTATTGTTGTGGCTTCCTGTTGCCGGTTGGGTTCGGGCAGTCTTACGCCACAACTCAGTCTAACCTCGGGTCCTTATTTGGCTCCGTGTTTAACCACCCACATTGGATAGGTATTGTTGTGACTACTGGACAGCCGGGCGGTTCCGGGCAGGTTTACATCACAACTCAATCCAACCTCGGGTTAAACACATCGTATTTTCTACATTTACATATTTTGTCTTTCTTCTTTATTTTCTTATATGTAAATATTTGCGGCCCATTATTCAAAACCAATTTAAGCTAATGGTGTAAGGGTTTACACCAATCATGGGCCCAACCCATTCTTGAATTTGGGCCCCTCTACTTTTATATTTTCATTTATTACTTAATTTGGCCCAACGCTATTTCCCCCGTTTAATACGTTCGTTTATTATAATATATGTTGGGCTTAGCCTTTTAAACCCAACTTAGCCACGTGAAAAAGGGGAGGCTTAAAACGTGATTATATACACAAAAAGGGGAGTGTGAGCGCATGAACTTGCAACATAACGTTGGAACTACAAAATAGAAACTGGTGTACTTGCATTGTGGTAACATATACTTTGGTCATAAAGCATAAGTGACATGAATCAAACCATGTAAACTTGTAGCTAATTTAAGAATCTAACTAAATTAGATATCATTATTGACACATAGTCTTAACTACAACATAGACCTATATTTTTACTTAGGCATAATGTCAAACATAAGCAAATCATGTTTATAAAATTACTATATGTTTACAAAGGTGCTTACTTTTGTAACTAATACAAAAGTATAGTTCAACTAGAATTATTCCAACTTAATCATGATTTTTAATCTATTCACATAATCATGGCACAAATATACCCAAACATGAAATGATGGTTTTTTTTAATATATTCATGTAATCATGGCATAAATATTCCTAAACATGAAATCATGGTTTTTACTTTATTCATGCAAACTTGCAATTGGAATGTAAATCAAACTTGGCTATGTGTCACATATATTATCATATAATTCTTGTTAACAATATAGGCCTAACATGTTTTTCAATTAGGCATAATACCAAACACAGCCTAGTCATATTCATAAAATCAACATAAGTTCACAAAGAGGCTTACTTTTGTTTCTAATACAAAAGTATGGTTTTATACATAGATCATAATTCCAACATAATTTCATATGAATCATAATACCCCAAATTTGATCCAATTACACACAAAGAGATTTTGTACAAAAATATACATTATGTTGGCATAGTAGCAAAACCACATACTTCCATGAATCTCAATTAAACAACCACAAAACATGTAGCTTCAACATGAATTGCATACTTGCGAATATCCAATCGTATACTTGCATGAATCTCAAATAAACTACTGATAACATGTAGTTTTTCTCATGAATTACATACTTGCGAATATCCAATCGTTATATCACAACATTCCAAATCGATTAAAATCATAGCAACGCACAAATATGAATTACTATCACCACAAATAAAGTGTAATTCTCATTTTACACAAATCAAACACAGTTATTTAATTCATATCGGAATAGTACTCTACTTACAATCGTGTGACGAATTCTTCAATTCAGGAATCTGAATTCTGGATTGGGAGATGCTATTCCTTTGATGTAGGTGTTGATTTGATTTGTTTAAGTTTAACTTGTAGTTGCTTTATGCTTTAGAGTTTGTCTCCTAATTGTCTCTCAAATTGGTGGCTACTCCTAGTCGTTCCTCAGCAGCATGATGGCCTCATTCTTATTTTTGAATGAATAGATTAGGTAGAGTCTAGGGTCATTTTTATAGAGTTTATGAACTGATTAGGACCATCGATGTAGCTTGGGTTAATCGTAGCCATTCATTCGAAAGAGAGACCAATCAGGAGCTGACACCTAGCCCTAGTGACAAGGCAAGGCTCAGAAAATCGACTAAACACAGACCTGGCCAGCCAGGATGGGCTGGGTTCGACCTGGCTCTGGGGCCAGGTCGACAGCCCAGTCGACACCCAGGTCGACAGCCCTGTCGACCTGGCTAGCCCAGGTCGACTGCCAAGTCGACCTGGGTGCCTTAGGCGGGAATTTTCCCACCCTGGCCAATTGGGCCCGATTTTGAATTTTAAACTTGTTTTCTGAGCTGTTTTCGTCTGTTTGAATTTTAACCTAAATTCTGAAACTTCCGGAGGCCATATCTTCTTCATACGGACTCCGTTTTTCGAAAACTCGGACTCTATTTCGCGTATTTTTCCGAGGCGAACACAATGGCGTATCCCGTTTCCCTTATTTCGTTGATTTGAAATTAGTTATGCTTTAATTTATGAATTTCACTGTTATAGAATACACGGGGTGTTACATTCTCCCCCACTTAAAAGGATTTCGTCCCTGAAATCTTCAAGTTAGGAAGAATGTATATCCTAACATCCAAACATCCATCTACTCATCCATCAAACACGAGCATCCATTGTCCTTAAAAGACTTCTAATGCTTCATGATCATATGCGAAGTGTGTGTGTACATGTACTTATCTAATGCAAAATCAGGCGGTCTACTGATTCAGTTGACCTCCTTAATGCGAATTATGTAAGTGCCATGAATCCATTATGTATGCAAATTTTTCCTATTCATGATTCTACATGAGTGCACAATCATTCATACAAATGCAACATCCATATGATAACACATTAAAGTTCAACCATATACGAATGCAACCATATATGCATATGCAATATGAAGTGACTGAGCCGATCTAAAACCTAGATTGTGTGTGTATATGCAACCACGAGCAACCACTAGCAATCACTTGCAACCACTTGCAACCATCATCCATAACATGTTTCAACTACATGTTTTCATCCAAAGAGTTTCTACCTAAAAGATAGGGTCGAGGAGATATACCTAAAAAAATAGATAAAAGCGCAACTTAAGGAAAAAGAAAGATCAAGGATGTACCCTCAAAAAGAAATAGGTAGGCAGCGCGTATTCTAGCTTCAGTTTCCCAAGTTGCATCTCCTTCGGCGTCGCTCCACTGAACTTTGACGAGCTTGACTTCGCGGTTGCGTAGCTTTTTCACTTCCGTTCCTAATATGCGGGTTGGAACTTTCCTCACGGTTGCTTCGCGCTCCACTTCAGCTTCTTCTAGGATATTTGGCTCTACCACTTCAGCAGACTCATGTAGACATTTTCGGACATGTGAAACATGAAAAACGTTGTGAACTCCGGCCAGCTTTTCGGGTAGCTCTAATCTATAGGCCATTTCCCCAATTTTCTCGATGATAGGGAATGGCCCTACGAACCTTGGTGCTAGCTTTCCTGTGGTTCCAAAACGAACAACGTTCCTTAGTGGAGATACCTTAAGAAAAACTCTGTCCCCAACCTCAAATTCAAGGTCGGTCCTCCTCTTGTCGGCGTAGGACTTTTGTCTGTCTTGGGCCGTCTTCATCCTTCTTCGTATTAAGTCTACTTTCTCTGTAGTTTCTCGGATCATATCTGGTCCAAGTATGAGTTTATCAGTAGACTCCCACCAACAAGTGGGCGATTTGCACGGTCTTCCATATAAAGCTTCGAAGGGCGCCATCCCGATGGTTGCTTGATAGCTGTTATTGTAGGCAAATTCCACCAAAGGAAGATGGTCTTCCCATGTCCCTCCGAAGTCAAGGACGCACAGTCTTAGAAGGTCCTCCAAAACTCTGTTCACTCTTTCTGTTTGGCCGTCGGTTCGGGGATGATAGGCTGTGCTCAAGCATAACTGCGTTCCTACTGCTTCTTGCAGACTCCGCCAAAACTCACTGGTGAAGATAGGGTCTCGGTCACTAACAATGCTGGATGGTATTCCATGGAGTCGAACGATTTCCTTGAGGTAAAGAGATGCTAGGGATGAGGCAGTTATTTTACTTTTGACAGGTAAAAAGTGGGCGCTTTTAGTAAGCCTATCCATTATTACCCAAATGCTAGTGTTGCCTCTCCTAGACCTAGGCAGCCCATCGATGATGTCCATTGAGATGCTATCCCACTTCCACTGCGGGACCTCTAGAGGATGTAGCAGACCGCCAGGCTTTTTCTGTTCCGCCTTAACCTGTTGGCACACCATACACTTAGAAACGAATTCTGACACGTCCTTTTTCATGCCGTTCCAGAAGAAAGTTCTTTTTATGTCCTTGTACATTTTATCTCTGCCTGGGTGTATCGTCATCTTGGAGTGATGTGCTTCCTCGAGAACCCTCTTTACTAAATCCCTTGTTTGTGGGACGCATAGTCTTTCGTCTCGCCTTAGCCAACCCTTATATTAGGAACGGAAGTGAAAAAGCTACGCAACCGCGAAGTCAAGCTCGTCAAAGTTCAGTGGAGCGACGCCGAAGGAGATGCAACTTGACCAAGAAGAATCTAGTGTTCAATTGGGACTTGGATTGCGAGTTTGCTTTCCAACGACTAAAAAGGGCTCTTACAACAGCCCCAGTTTTGACGTTGCCAGACGATGTTCACTGTTTATACAGATGCATGTGGGACAGGGCTAGGCGTCGTCTTAATGCAAGAAGGAAGGGTAGTAGCTTATGGCGGGAGGCAGTTGAAAGTGCACGAAAAGAACTACCCGACGCACGATCTTGAGTTAGCTGCCATCGTCTTTGCACTCAAGTCTTGGTGACACTATCTCCTAGGTGAGAAGTTCGAACTTTACACTGACCATAAATCGTTGAAATATCTTTTCTCGCAGAAAGATCTTAACTTGAGGCAACAAAGATGGATGGAGTTTCTTGCCTCGTATGATTTCGAGATCTCCTACACTCCGGGCAAAGGCAACGTAGTAGCAGACGCGTTAAGCCGAAAGAAACTGACCTTAAGCCCGCTGTTTGTTGAAAGACAAAGCCTAGAGTTTATAGCCAGCTTCGACTTTAGGCCTTCCTCCGATTTTGTACCAGGCTTGCTAGCATCTCTCGAAGTGCGCCCGACTTTAGTGGACTCAATAGGGACAGCACAACGCGAAGACCCTCAGCTTGTGGAAACGATTGATAGGATAATTAGGGGTGAGACTTCAAGTCACCTCAACAGATACTCCATCGACGATAAGGGTTGTTAGGCTCCTAACCCAGCTCGGTAATACTTTGGAAATTTCTTGTAATCCCTCGTATGCGGTTATGCTTAGTTACCTTGAATCGCTAGATGCCTCTGTTGAAAATTTGCAATCAGTTAGAGTGGTCCGGGAATATCCGGATGTCTTCGAAGAGGTGAAGGGCTTGCCTCCGAAGCGGGAGATAGACTTCCGCATATACCTTGTAGATAATGCAAAGCCCGTTGCGTTGCCCGTTAGACACATGGCTCCACGGGAAAGAAAAGAGCTCAGTAAACAGATTAAAGAGCTTCTAGAAAAGGGGTTCATTAGGAGGAGCATTTCAGAATGGGGCGCTCCAGTGGTGTTCGCTACAAAGGCGGATGGTTCACTCCGTCTATGTGTTGACTATAGGGAGCTCAACAAGCTAACGAAAAAGAATAGGCACCCTCTCCCTAGAATTGACGATTTGTTTGATCAGCTTGTAGGAGCGTCTGTTTTCTCCCAACTCGATTTAGCGACCGGTTTTCATCAGCTAAGGGTGGCTGAAGATAGCATCGATAAAACGGCATTCAGAACCCCAGACGGCTTCTTTGAATGGCTTGTCATGCCTTTCGGCTTGACAAATGCACCTGCTTACTTCGTGGACCTGATGAGTAGGGTATTCAGAGATTTCCTCAATAAGTTCGTAGTGGTCTTCGTAGACGATATCCTTATCTTCTCAAAGAGTGAAGAGGAACATGCTCAGCACTTAAGGGCAATCATGGAAACTCTGCGAGTCCATCAGCTAAAAGTCAAATTCTCCAAATGCCACTTTTGGAGAGAAGAAGTGAGGTTCCTTGGGCACATAGTATCCAAACAAGGGTTAGCAGTGGACCCTGCTAAGGTAGTGGCGGTACAGGATTGGAAGACACCAAGGAATGCAACTGAGATCCGAAGTTTTCTAGGACTAGCAGGTTTCTATCGAAAGTTCATAAAGGATTTTTCGAGAATCTCAGCTCTTTAACCCTTTTCTCACAATCAAGGATGGCCCCATTACTGGATAGCCAATCCATGCCCAAAATCAAACCATATCCCGAAAAGCCCAAAACAAAGGCACTACATTGAAATTCTACGCTTAGAATAGAAATTTTCAATCCCAAACAGATCATAGACAAATGAGCTGGGCCCCCAATTGGGTTTGAAACAATTAAGGGGTCCTCTACCATACTAGTTTTTAGGTGCAGAGATTCTACTAAAGCAGACGAGATAAAGGAGTGTGATGCGCCAGAATCAAATAAAGTGCGAACGGGGTGATCATAAAGATAAACTACACTTTCTACAGAAGTATTTATACCTCGCTGTTGCAGAGGTGGCGCTTCTAGCACATGAACTTGTGCCCCTGAGGTGGATCCAGCCCTCTGCCCCTGTCCTCGTTTCTTTGGGCAGTCCTTAGCCCTGTGGCCTGTCTCACCGCAAGAAAAGCACCCACCATTCTCCTTGGCCTTTTTTTTCCGGCAATCTTTCACTAAGTGCCCCACTTTGCCACAGAAATTACACTTCCTCTTCTCTTTTTTGCCTTTCCCGCCCTTCTTAAAGTCTGTCTTCTTAGGCTGTAAACCCTCTTTCTTCCCTTGAGAGCTTTCTGCCTTTGTCTCCTTCTTGCCCTTATCCTCTTCGTTTAGCAATGCCATTTGTACCAACCTTTCATATGTAGCTCCCATGGGTATATGGGTCATGGCCAAACTGTGTAATGGCTCATTCAACCCTTTGACGAAACGAAGAGCCTTCTTGTGCGGGGTGTTGACTAGGTCCAGCCCAAACCTAGCCAGCTCATCGAACTGATTAACATACTCTTTGACTGTCTTGTTCCCTTGCTTAAGAAATAAGAATTTTTCCAACTGCAAACTCCTTTCCGCATCTGAGAGAAATTTAGCCTCAAACCTTGCCCTAAAGTCCTCCCATGTCTCCACTGGTCTTTCTGCATTAGTGACTTCCCACCAGTAGGAAGCCTCACCCTTTAGTAGCCATACTGCTAGTTGTACTTTCTGTCTATCTTCTACCTCAAAGATGATGAATAAGTCCTCGGTTTCTTTCAGCCAATTTCTAGCTGCCACGAAGGACTCAGTTCCATGAAAATCCTTTCCTCCCATAGCTTTAAAATCTTTACATATCTTAGCAAAAGTGTTTCCCCATGGAGGAGGTGGAGGAAGAGGTGCTGCTGCAGCTGGATGATTTCCTGCAGCTGGGGGAGGAGGAACGGTAGGACCTGGCTGAGTGGCCCTTGCTTCTAAGAACCGTCTAAACCAACCAGGTATTGGTACACCCTCTGGCAAGTTAAGTTCTTCGGCCATGCTGAAACAAAAAGGATAGATTCAAAACGAAGGATAAGAGATAGTACCTATGGCTTGGGGGGGGGGGCTTTGCCTTTTTTAAAATAAAATAATATTTTTCTTTTAAAAATGCTTCTTTAAATTTCCTTTTTGAAAATAAATTTTCAAAACTTTTTATCTTATCTGGTAAACCTGTGCTCTGATACCAAGTGAAACACCCCACCTCCGTTAGGGTCACTCTAAAAGGGAATGCCCTAATTTTGGTGGAGGTTTATAAGTATAAGTCACAGATATACAAGACAGAATATAAGAACACATATTTTTTTGAACAGCGTAAAAACAACAACTTTTATTTCATAAAAGATATGTGTTACAACAACATACCATAATTGTCTTACAATACTTCAAAAAAAAAACATAACATCTTCATGACTGTCTTGATTACATTATTTAAAGAAGCATAAAGAAAACATAAATAAACTGCAAAAGTCCCATAGTTGTTGTCCAAAGCCATAGTCCAAAACGAAAAGATCCAAGCAATACATTCTTTCTCTTCAAGCTGGATATGAAGGCTGGTCAAGCTGCGGTATTCCCTCCCTGTGGACCTTGGGGGGGGGGGGGGAAACGGAAGAAAAGAAGACGAAAGAAAAGTAGAGTCAGACATAAAGCCTGAGTAAGTCTAGGACTATTCAGTCTATGAATAAAGAACAGGGTATGATAAGTATAAACTAGAAATGGGAAAGCACCATATACTTAGTTAAGTTGTCTAGGGTCAAATATACTATCGTACCCCATATTAATCTCTGTACCCATATAAACTAGTTCCCAACAGGCACCCCATAATCAGGGTGAAGTGATCCATTTTATGTTGATCGGCTCCTACTCGCATAGTTACATGTGTCTTACGGCCCCCGATGTTGTAGTTACCTATGCTGGTCCCACCATGGGGTGTATCAAGTCCCATGGTGGCGGCCCGACACAATCCTAGAATGCACAGGTATGCTACTGGTGCCCAGTGCCTTATTTTTCTACGCCGAAGTGAGTGCACGCCCACACCCCGTTAGAACCTACACTGCTGCACCACCGCCGTCGATTTGACCTCTTACAATCAGCCCAGTAATCGTGCCTCACCCTGCCTAGTTTCAGGGTATCATGATACACCTTATAGGGTTACTGCTGAAAAGGGTCCCCCGCTACTAGGTTTTCTATCTCTAGCCAACATGCTAAGTTGGTTAAGTGTTTTATTAACCTAACCCCCAATCAGTCTGTTTAGTTTAGCATGTTCCATCTTGATTTAGTATTAATATAATTTACTTAATCCTATCAATCCTGACTCAGCCTTAATTGTCTTATTAAAGCCTTGACCTCTCACATTAGACAGGTATTGTTGTGGCTGCCTGTTGCCGGTTGGGTCCGGGCAGTCTTACGCCACAACTCAGTCTAACCTCGGGTCCTTATTGGGCTCCGTGTTTAACCACCCACATTGGATAGGTATTGTTGTGACTACTGGACAGCCGGGCGGTTCTGGGCAGGTTTACATCACAACTCAATCCAACCTCGGGTTAAACACATCGTATTTTCTACATTTACATATTTTGTCTTTCTTCTTTATTTTCTTATATGTAAATATTTGCGGCCCATTATTCAAAACCAATTTAAGCTAATGGTGTAAGGGTTTACACCAATCATGGGCCCAACCCATTCTTGAATTTGGGCCCCTCTACTTTTATATTTTCATTTATTAATTAATTTGGCCCAACGCTATTTCCCCCGTTTAATACGTTCGTTTATTATAATATATGTTGGGCTTAGCCTTTTAAACCCAACTTAGCCACGTGAAAAAGGGGAGGCTTAAAACGTGATTATATACACAAAAAGGGGAATGTGAGCGCATGAACTTGCAACATAACGTTGGAACTACAAAATAGAAACTGGTGTACTTGCATTGTGGTAACATATACTTTGGTCATAAAGCATAAGTGACATGAATCAAACCATGTAAACTTGTAGTTAAGTTAAGAATCTAACTAAATTAGATATCATTATTGACACATAGTCTTAACTACAACATAGACCTATATTTTTACTTAGGCATAATGTCAAACATAAGCAAATCATGTTTATAAAATTACTATATGTTTACAAAGGTGCTTACTTTTGTAACTAATACAAAAGTATAGTTCAACTAGAATTATTCCAACTTAATCATGATTTTTAATCTATTCACATAATCATGGCACAAATATACCCAAACATGAAATGATGGTTTTTTTTAATCTATTCATGTAATCATGGCATAAATATTCCTAAACATGAAATCATGGTTTTTACTTTATTCATGCAAACTTGCAATTGGAATGTAAATCAAACTTGGCTATGTGTCACATATATTATCATATAATTCTTGTTAACAATATAGGCCTAACATGTTTTTCAATTAGGCATAATACCAAACACAGCCTAGTCATATTCATAAAATCAACATAAGTTCACAAAGAGGCTTACTTTTGTTTCTAATACAAAAGTATGGTTTTATACATAGATCATAATTCCAACATAATTTCATATGAATCATAATACCCCAAATTTGATCCAATTACACACAAAGAGATTTTGTACAAAAATATACATTATGTTGGCATAGTAGCAAAACCACATACTTGCATGAATCTCAATTAAACAACCACAAAACATGTAGCTTCAACATGAATTGCATACTTGCGAATATCCAATCGTATACTTGCATGAATCTCAAATAAACTACCGCTAACATGTAGTTTTTATCATGAATTACATACTTGCGAATATCCAATCGTTATATCACAACATTCCAAATCGATTAGAATCATAGCAACGCACAAATATGAATTACTATCACTACAAATCAAGTGTAATTCTCATTTTACACAAATCAAACACAGTTATTTAATTCATATCGGAATAGTACTCTACTTACAATCGTGTGACGAATTCTTCAATTCAGGAATCTGAATTCTGGATTTGGAGATGTTATTCCTTTGATGTAGGTGTTGATTTGATTTGTTTAAGTTTAACTTGTAGTTGCTTTATGCTTTAGAGTTTGTCTCCTAATTGTCTCTCAAATTGGTGGCTACTCCTAGTCGTTCCTCAGCAGCATGATGGCCTCATTCTTATTTTTGAATGAATAGATTAGGTAGAGTCTAGGGTCATTTTTATAGAGTTTATGAACTGATTAGGACCATCGATGTAGCTTGGGTTAATCGTAGCCATTCATTCGAAAGAGAGACCAATCAGGAGCTGACACCTAGCCCTAGTGACAAGGCAAGGCTCAAAAAATCGATTAAACATAGACCTGGCCAGCCAGGATGGGCTGGGTTCGACCTGGCTCTGGGGCCAGGTCGACAGCCCAGTCGACACCCAGGTCGACAGCCCTGTCGACCTGGCTAGCCCAGGTCGACTGCCAAGTCGACCTGGGTGCCTTAGGCGGGAATTTTCCCGCCCTGGCCAATTGGGCCCGATTTTGAATTTTAAACTTGTTTTCTGAGCTGTTTTCGTCTGTTTGAATTTTAACCTAAATTCTGAAACTTCTGAAGGCCATATCTTCTTCATACGGACTCCGTTTTTCGAAAACTCGGACTCTATTTCGCGTATTTTTCCGAGACGAACACAATGGCGTATTCCGTTTCCCTTAATTCTTTGATTTGAAACTAGTTATGCTTTAATTTATGAATTTCACTGTTATAGAATACACGGGGTGTTACACGATCGAATTAGCTTATGATACATATCCCATTGTGTTCGGAATGGGGATAATTAGTTATGGGCGACAGTCGTTGGATCTCATTTGGAGGTCGAAATAAAAAGTTGCTTTTTAGAAAATAAAATAATAAATATATATATATATATAACTCCACCCCTTAGTTTCTCTCTCCCCTCATAAATCGAAATAAAAAAAATTAAAAAAAAAAACCAGCAATGACCCCCGCCGTTCTTCCTCCTGCACCACTGCGCCGCCGGGCCTTCCACCACCTCTCCCCCTCCGATGATCGGTCCCCGTCCCCCACCTCTGTCCATTGCCCCAAAGCCTCCCCATTCTCGAAACCCTAGCCGGAAACCAACAAATCGAGGAGAGGAAAGCCGCCACCACCACGGCAAGCCCTACCTCGTCCAGTCGTGCCTCCCCCACCACCTACGGTCCTGGCGCCGCCTCCCCCGACCCCATTTCCCCTTCCTCCGACCGATTGAAACCCCATGCCCCCCAAAACAGCCCCAAAATCCCACTGACCCGCTGCCATCTCCGCCAACGCCACCTTCCCCACCTCCTGCGTGAACTATAAGTTTTACTACAATTTTAACTTAGGCATGCATGTAAAAAAAATATGATTTTTACGCACGGTTTCAAATTAAAAGTATGATTTTTAAATAAAGCAACCTTGTTTTAAATTAAAGATGTTATTTTTATTTGTATATATATAGTATAGAAAGAGTTGGATTTTTATTTATATATATAACATAGAAAAATATGATTTTTATATTATATAGGGATTAAAAATATGATTTTTATATTATATAGATAATAAAAATATGATTTTTATACTATATAGATAATATAAAAATATGTTTTTTATATATGTAACGAAATAAAAATATGATTTTTATATATGCAACGAAATAAAAAAATGATTTTTATATATGTAATGAAATAAAAATTTAATCTTTATATATGTAGCGATAGGATAAAAATTTGATTTATATATATATGAAGTGAAGATAAAAATTTGATTTTTATATATTTGAAGTGAAGATAAAATTTTGATTTTTATATATATGAAGTGAAGATAAAGATGTGATCTTTATAGAAGTAGCAATGTAAAAATATGATTTTTATATATAAAACTGAATAATAAAAATGTGATTTTTACTATGAACAGAGTGAAATAGATTGCGGTGGAACCTACGGTAATCAAAACAAATCCAAATCTGAACCGTTCAGAAATAAAGAATGGCAGAGTGGATCCCCAAGGTGAGAACTTCTCACTTTTAATTTGTTTTCTAGTGGAAGTATATACTAGGATGCAGACGGTGTTTACCAGCACCCGACACCGTCATCCACAGACCATGGACGACTTGTTTGTTTGTTTGATTGTGTTTTGAAAATTGATTGTGTGATATGGAATGAAAATAAATATTTAATAGTTAAAAATATAATTTTCAACGTGTATACGAATGAAATAAATATTTATAAACAAATCAGACGATTTGTTTATGTACACACATTTGACTGATATTGATTGGGACGATAAATTTTACACATCGCCCAACTGCACAAATAAAACTTGTGTTTGATTGTTTGAAACCCCACGCGGGTATTGGGATGATATTGGACATACACTAATCCGGATAATTAGCTGTATGTCGATCGATTGATTGACAAGGTGTTGTAAGCGTTGAATATTTATATTTGATGCTTATGTAGTGTCGAATGCACTCTGGATGATGGATTGTTGTTCTCATTGTGGTTATACACATTTGTTGTGTGAAATCCATATAATCAAATTATATGGTAATTGACTGTGTCTGATTCCAGTTCAGAAAGATTGAATATTTTAAAATAACGATTATTTTAAAAGAACGAATATATTCAAATTATAGTCAGAAAAGAATCAAAATATGATTTTGATGTCCGATTTGGGATGGACACGAATATATTTAAATAAATAAAGCCGTGTTGATTAGATTAACACCTTTTTGACGTGAACGATATTTATATCGATTTTATTCATTTTTATAATGAATATCGAAAAGGAATTGATTTCAAAATATAATGTTTTGAAAATATTATCATTTATATATGGATGATATGGAATATTCAATTTTGATTTGAAATTGAATATGAAGTTTAAATCGTTTTGAAAACGAATTTAAAACGATTTATAAAATGCGTTTTAAAAAGAATTCGATGAAATATATATAATATATATATTATATATATATAATGGCCTGAATAGAATGCGCCGTGCTGCGGCAGTTCGCAAATTTCGACCATTGACTTCGAACGGACATTACGAGAGATCCGACCGTCGGATTCTACTAAAACCAGAACAGTTGGGTTCGTATAGAAATGAACTTTCTGATGAGTATTAGAGATTTGAAATCTAACGGTTGGATTTGGAATTATGTCCAAATTAAATTTGGAAAAGGTTGATGTAAGTGCAGTTCGATGGCCGTTTATGGAAATCGACTGTACGGGCCTTGATAAAATTATTAAAAATAGCAATAATTTGTGTAAAATCATAAGAAATGATTTGGAAAGAATTGGGATGAAAAATTCCACATTTGAAAAGATAAAAATCGATTTTTATTGAAATGAACTAGTTTTGAACTAGAATTATAATCCATTTATTTCTGAAATAAAAAAATTGGATTTGAAAGGGTTTTAAAAGTAACCAGAATTTCCAATAATGGAATTGGAAAGGATTTGAATCGAAATTGTCTTTGGAATATTTCGATGTTGGATTTCGTGATTATACAGATATTGTTATGGAAATTTGAAAGATATATTTATATCGTTATTTCCAATACGATATTTGTTGGTCGTAGAATTTGATATTGAATATAAGCCGATATATTTTCTATTCAGAGCCTTGTATTTAATATCAAATGGGATTTGGGTTTGTCGTGAATGGTGTCTTCATTAACACTGTTCTTAAACCTAGTTGAGAAAAAGATTAAATATTTTATTTAGATTTAAAGAAGTATACCAATTAAATGATATTTAATTGGAATTGGAATTGATTTTTGGGTTTATCGTGAATGGTGTTTTAAATAACACTTGTTCTTTAACCCTATAATTAATGGAATGTGAATTGGGTTTATCGTGAACTGTGTTTTAACGACATTCGTTCTTTAACCTGATTTACAGTGAAATGGGATTTGGAATTTATAAATCTTTTTGATAAGATTTAAAGGAAATTTTCCAAAGTAAAGTTTTCCAATTTAATAAAATAAATTGGAATGGAATTCGTTTTGGCAATAATCGATGTGAATTTCTGTGGAGGAAGACTGCTAATACATCTGGAATTTAAAAGGCATTGCCGTTATTTCATTTATGTTATTAGTCGGATATGGAAGTTTATATCGATTATATATATCGATTTGTTTTCCATGAAGATTCCATCGTTAATGGAATGTGATTTTGGGTTGTCGTGAGTGGTATCTTTAATAATACTGTTCTTAGATCCAACGGAGTTAAGTAACTGGAGATTAGTTAAGTTGAATGGTTTCTTGGGTATTGATCTGATGTTGGTTTCGGCCTTTGGGGTTAATACTTTGGGAATTGTTCGCTTGCCAATTTACGGTTAAAGGCTGATGGAATGGAATGTGATTTTAGGTTTATAGTGAACCGTGTTTTAAATGACATTGGTTCTTTAACCCAGTTAAAGACAGGATATGATTTCCCAAGTTAAACAATCAGTAATATTGATTTTTGGGAAGATTATAACCAAGTGGAGTTTTAATGAATCTTTAATTAGTATGAAATGATCGAGAATGGAGTATCACCAGTTTTGCTCCAGGCGATAGTTAAATCTTTAATTAGATTTGAACATGTAATGGTAATTGAATTTACCGATAACACCGTGGTGTTAGATATGAAGTATGACCAATTTTACTTCATGGGATGAATAGGTTGGGGTTGGAAAATTTAACAAGTGATTACTTCGGTAAGGTTCGCTAATCTCAACTAATTTGGATAAACCATAATTAAGTTTGAATTGATATTCAAACGAAGATTAAAGAATAAATTTAAAGAATTTATCTTTGATAAAATTAATGGGAACCTTTCCCAAAGTATAAGAATATTTGAATAAAAGAATATTCTGAATTGGAATGAGGCGTATGTTGTGTTTGTGTAACACTTGTTTATTATATACGGGAGTTATTCGGAAAGGCCGGGTTTATCCCATTCTGAATAACTAAATCGATGATGTGTCGATGATGAAGACAGTGGTTGAAGACCGGAGTTCTTCACATCGTTTGGATAATTACTGATGATCTTGATTGGGCTGTACCCCCAAGAGGAGGGAATCAGTTGGTGATCGTCCAGACGTACTTGGAGATCGATGGATATGCGAGGAATAAGGTGCCTCCGGTTTCGTTCAGACCCAGAATGGACTTGTAAATGGACTATGTGTCTGACATTGGATTTCATTCTGTGTGATTGATAGCCATCAGTTGCATGGCGTGAATTGCCTGTGTGGCATGCTGAGATGCAAAGGATCTAGGCTTCTATTGAAAAGCAAAGTCTTGTGGTTGACGATCAAAGCACCGCCTGTGTGGCATAGCTTTGTGTAGCGTTAATTCGCGAGCCTCACACCCCGGCATGAATTAGAAACGGGAGAAGGACCTCAGGGAGGACATGCGTTTTCTTCTAGCTAGGGTGGTGTCAGTGACCTACCAGCCCTGACATTTATATTATTTTCACCTGTGTGGTTGTTGGATTGCGAGGCGGCTCAGATATATCGGTGACTATGTGGAGCCGATGGAGTCATTTGGCACATTGACGCCCCAAAGGGCGGGAAAACGCAGTGTTCAGGCATTTTAATCCACATCGGTGGACCAGCCCTGATGATCCAAAGGTCACTCGAGCTCTGACCTGAGACACGGGCTAGAGCGTCTCGAAGCGGTGAGGACGATCCACTGCCTCGGTTCATAGATGGAAATCCAACTTCCAATACGTGACCTTGCGGTTTTACTTAATTTATGATTATGTACATCTTAGTTCACAGATACATTGGTTAAGAGAATAACTCCCTAAGTATCAACCCCGAAGACCGAAATCAACATCAGATTGGTACTCAGAGAATTACTCAGCTCAACCAAACTTCTGTTTGTCATTCATATTCTTCTTTGATCAGCATCAATTAATTATTAATGCATAGACCTCTCACATTAAGTCGATTGCTTGTGGCCACTGGATATGTCGATCAGTTCCGGGCAGACTTCCACTACAAGTCAGACTTAATCTCGTGTCTAAGCATCTTTTAATTATGCCTATGACCTCTCACATTAGACTACCGTTTGCGGTTGCTGGATGTGTCGGGCGGGTCCGGGCAGTCTTATACCACAAACGAGTCTAACCTCGTGTCTTAGGCATTTATTACTCATTTAATTTATGCCTTTGACCTCTCACATTAGACTACCGTTTGTGGTTGCTGGATGTGCCGGGCGGGTCCGGGCACTCTTATACCACAAACGAGTCTAACCTTGTGTCTTAGGCATTTATTATTACACATTATTATTCAACCCCAATTAGAATTAATATCCCTATTTCAAATTGCCAATAGCTTCCAAATTAATCTATTTCCATAATTGTCACCTAAATTATGTCCATAATTTCTATGCATATAAATTAGGCCAATTAATGTCTCAAATTTATTATATGCTTTTAAGCCATTTTTATGCAAATTCACAATATTAATATTTAATATTTCCCCATTGCCCCCTTGTCGTTCGTATGTTTAATATGAAATATGTTAGACCCGCAAATAATCTAACCCATAAAAAGAAAAGAAACATCACAACTTGCATAACACATAAAATAGAACTAACTTGCAAATAAGAATAGGCTAGCATGGATCAAAACTTGCATGACTATAAATTACATAATCATAAATTTACATAATCAATAACTTGCATTGGCAATAGGCATAATTTGCATAAACTACAAACTGGCATGGATCAAATTATATTAGATATAATTTGCATAGATCTATACACATAAAGGTGAACTTGCATATATGAACATGGTTTTTGCATAAACTTGCGTATGATCTACATACAAACTTATATTAAACTTGCATATGCAATTTAGACATGTAAACTAAGAACTACATATGATTCGCATACAATCTTACATATAAACTAGCATATGATTCACATCCAAACTTATAGATAAACTTGCATATAAAATTTAGACATGAAATTAAGATTTACATTTACTCTTGCATATGATTTAGACATGTAATTTAATGTCACAAAATGAATTAAATCTCGCAAATGTGTTTAGACATATGAACCAATATCATGAATTTAAACATGTAAACAAATATCACACGTTTTACATATAAACGCGCATGTGTGTGTGTATATATATATATACTTGATTCACATATAAACTTGTGTATAGTTCGCATACAGACTTGCATATAAACTGATGTCATAAAATGAATCAAGTTAAACATATGTGATTGGGCATATGAAATAGATCTACTAACATAAGTTAATAAAACTGTCATATGTTCACAAACAGATGATAATAAAATTAAGTAACGTCACATGATTCAATAGACATGTTCTCATAATCCCAATTATAACTCATCATAATTAATTTATTAATTATTTTGTGAAAGAAATTGTACTCGCAAAGATGGACTAGAAAGAGAATAATTCGTTTGTCGTTTGTAAAAGAGTTCTGACTTGCAATTCCTAAGCTTTAGGAAGAAGGTGAATTATTCCAGCAGCAGCATGGTGGCTAAAAGACGAATTTAGTTTAGATTTAGAGCTGGAGTCTATGCGTGCTTATATAGAGTTTTAGATTAATATAAGCCTTTAGATTAAGATAGGGGCAATCAGAACCATTCAGACCAATTGGAACCATCCAGAAAATGACACCAATGCCCTAGTGACTCAGCCCCAAGTCAGAAATCGTCACATTTCAGATCTTCCCGAGGAGGTAGGTCGACCCCGAGGTCGACCCCTTGGTCGACCTGTATAGGGGAGGTCGACCCCCTGGTCGACCTGGCCTGGGGTGGGAAAAGTCCCGCCCAGCACGCTTCTCTATTTTGAACTCGAATTTTGAATTTCTAAACCTGAGCTATTTTTAATTTATTTAAATTCTGAAACTTCTGAGGGCCATAACTTCCTCATACGAAGTCCGATTTACGAAAACTTGGACTCTATTCCAAGCAGAATTTTGAGGCGAACGCAATGGCGTAACCCATTTCCCTTAATTCTTCTCTTAAAAATTAAGTGTTCTTAAATTTGTTAATTTTAATATTTTAAAAATTATGGGGTGTTACATTCTCCCCTCCTTAAAGGATTTCGCCCCCGAAATCTCTAAGTTAAGGAGAATATATATCCTAACATCCAATCATCCATCTACTCAACCATCAAACATAGGCATCCATTGTCCTTACAAGATCTCTAATGCCATAAGAACTTATGCAAAAAGTGTGTGTGTATGTTCCTTATCTAATGGAAAATCAGGCGGTCTACTGATTCAGTTGACCTCCTTAATGCAAATCATGATAGTGCCATGCGTCCATTATGCATGCGAAAGAATCCTAACGATACATATTATTTCTACATGTGTGCACAACCATTCATCTAAAAGCAGCATCCATATGATAACACAACCATTATACATCCATTAATTTAAATATGCACACATTTATATGCAATATGAAAGTGATCGAGCCGATCTAGTGCCTAATGTGTGTGTACATGCATCCACGAGCAACCACTAGCAACCACTTGCATCCATTTGCATCCACCAACCATAACATGTCTCAAACATATGTTTACAACCATAGGGTTTTTCCTAACTAAAGATCGAAGATATCATCGCAAAGACATACTAAATGATAGGACAAGTATCAATCAAAGCGGTAGAGAAAGGAGAAGTTAAAAACATACCCTCAAAAAAGAAAGGGTACAGCGTACGCATCTTGTCTTTCGCCTCTTAAGTCGCGTCTCCTTGATCATCTCCCCATTGCACTTTGACCAACTCAACCTCTTTGTTGCGTAGCTTTTATACCTCCGACCCAAGGATGCATGTAGAAGCTCATCTAATCGTGGCATCTCACTCTACTTCCACTTCTCTAAGCAAGTTCAGCTCCACTACTTCTGCGGTATCTTGTAACATTTCCGCAAATGCGATACGTGAAACACGTCATGAATACCACTAAGCTCGTTGCCTCTTCTCATGTCCCTCCAAAATCTAGGATACATAACCTCAAAAGATCTTCGAGGATTCTATTCACCCATTTCTGTCTGCCCATCCGTCTGTGGACGACAAGCAATGCTCGTACTTGCCGCCTTTTGCATATCACCTTTTCCCCTTGCATCGAAAACTGCTCCAAGCCCTGTCCCGCAACACCGGTATACACTGCGAATGGCTTACTTCCATCTAGCAAAACTAAAACTGGAGTTGTCGTCAACGTCCTCTTCAAATGCTGGAAAGCATCGTCACAGTCAACATCCCAAGAAAAAGTCAAGTTCTTCATCGTCAACCGAGTAAGTGGGGCTGATATCTTCGCGAAGTCCCTAATGAACTTCCTATAATAACCAGCCAGTCCTAAAAAGCTTCTTACTTCTATTGCGTTCTTAGGAATCTTCCAATCTTGGATTGCCACCACCTTTGTGAGATCCACGGCTATCCCTTCCTTAGAGACCACGTGTCCTAAGAACCTCAGTTCTTTTATCCAAAAATGGCATTTGGAGAACTTAGCTTTGAGTTGATGTGCTGTAGGGTCTCTAAGACTTCCCTAAGATATAGGGCATGCTCTTCTTCGCTTCAAGAGAAAATCAAGATATCGTCCACAAAGACTACCACAAACTTGTTTAGAAACTCCCTATACACCCTACTTTTTATGTCAACGTAGTATGCGGGTGCATTCATCAAACCAAAAGGCATGACGAGCCACTTGAAGAAACCGTCAGGAGTTCAAAATGAAGTCTTATCTATGCTGTCTTCAGCCACCCTTAGCTGATGAAATCCTATAGCCAAATCCAGCTGCGAGAAAACTGAAGCACCAACCAATTGATCGAATTAATCATCTATCCTCGGTAATGGGTGTCTGTTCTTCTTGGTGAGCTTATTCAGCTTTTTATAGTCCATGCACAATCTAAGTGAACCATTACCCTTTGTAGCAAAAACAACCGGAGCACCCCCATTCCGAAATTCTTCTTCTTATGAACCCCTTCTCAAGCAACTCCTTTACTTGCTTACTGAGTTCTCTTCTCTCTCTCTCGGAGCCACGTGGCGCACCAGTAATGCAACTGGCTTTGTATTATCTACAAGGTATATACGAAAGTCTATCTCGCGCCTCGGGGGTAAACCCCAAACTTCATCGAAGACATCACCATATTCACGGACCACACGAACAAATTCCAAATCATCGTTGGATGCGTCAAGAGATTCTAGGTAGCTAAGCATCACCGGACCTTTAGGGTCACAAGAAATATCGAGGGTCTTTCCACAACGAGTTAACAATCTAACTACCCTTCTTTCACAGTCTTGGATGGCACTGTATTTGGCTAGCCAATCCATGCCTAGAATCAAGCCGTAGCCCATGAAGCCCAGAACGAAGGCGTTGCATTCAATCCCAACGCCCAAGATAGACACTCTCAAATCCCGACAAATCATCGAAAGATGAGCCGAACCACTAATGGGATTTGAGACTACTATGGGATCCATAACTAGACTAGTATTTAAGTGCAGTGTTTTAACTAACGAAGCAGGTACAAACCAGTGTGAAGCGCCAGAATTCAAACAAGGTTCGAATAGGATGATCAAAAGAAAAACCAAACTTCCAACCAAGATATTTCTACCTCTATCGGGTATGCCAGCCGTGACGGAACGCGTCTGCCCTCCAGAAGATCCTGTACCTTGTCCTTACTTTTGCCTTTTGCTTCTTTGGACGATCCTAATAAGATGTCTTGTTTCTCCGTAACGATAACAAGTAGTCTTCTTCTTCTTTCTAACGTCTTTATTTAAGTAGTCAGGTATTTCACAAGTGTGGCCCTTCCTTTTCGCTTGGCCACTTGTTATCCTTACCGCCTTTCTTTGGATCTACTTTATCGTGTGTCCTATCCATGTCTCTCCTGCACATTCTCCGTTCGTGACCTCCTACCAAAATGAGGCTTCGTCCTTCATTAACCAAGCAGTTAATTGAACCTTCCTCCCATCGTCTATCTTAAGGGTACCAACAAGTCCTCCACTTCGTTCTAGCTTTGACAAACGTCCCAGTCCCATGAAGTGGTTTTCCGCCCATCGTACGGAAGTTCTTACATATCTTAGAAAAAGCATCTATAGTGGAGGAAGAAATTCAAAAAGGATAGAGGAAGAGATTTAAAACGGAGATTTGAAGGAAAGATATATGGCTCTTGGGGGTTATGTTTTTCAAAATAAACTTTTCTCTTAAAAATACTCTCCTTAAAATATATTTTTGAAAGTATTTCTTTATAAAAATGCTTTTGAAAGCAGTTTTTCAAAATCTCTTGTCCGTTCTTGGTAACCTTTAGCTCTGATACCACGTGTAACACCCCACGTCCATTAATGTCACTCTCAAAGGGAATGCATTAACTTTCATGGAGTATTATTGGTGAATAGAACAGAATATAACAAGACAGATACATATATTGGTACTTGAAAATTTTAAAAACAACTTTTATTGCAGCGAAGAAATAGTTTTGTTACAACAACATCAAAACCAATAATAAAACCAAGTACACATAATATCCATCTTGACAAATTGTTTTCTGAATACATAAAGTAAAAAGCATAACCCCAACATAAGTAGCCATAAGAGAGATGAGCTGAACTTTACTTTCAGCAATCCAAGCACTACCAAAAGGGAGAGAAAGAGATCCAAGTCAAGCTCCACTAGCACTAGTCCCACCCTAAGAACCTGACGGGGGGAAAGGAAGAAAAGAGGCGAAAACAAGGGGGTCAGACATAAAATCTGGCGAGTCCAATAACTTTAACAATATAATTATTAAAGTAATTAGGATAAGGCATAAACTGGTAAAACAAGGAATGATTGTGAAACAAGTGGGCAAGACAAAACAAACAGAGGAATACTCTGGCGTTAATCTCGCACCTAATCACTATAGGATAATTACTATACTTCACCATTACTAGTCACCCTAAAAGTCGATCCCGCCTACTGAACATAATAATGATAATGGTAGTTTCATGTACCTCTAGTTGTCTTCATAGGTGTCGCCTGCTCCTATCTGTCTTCATAGGTGTTGCCTGCTCCTATCTATGTTAGTCGTACCCACTACCTTCCCCATTCGATCGGCTCCTTAACTCGTAGATACCCGTGCTGGTCCCACAGTGGGGTGTATCACTTCCCAAAGTGGCAACCTGATACCAATAAAGATGCATGGCTTATACCTACATGATGCAACAACGTCTGACCTACCAGCTCGGGCCCACGCACGCACATGATCCCGTTGGACTTGCGTTGCCATCGCTAACCCGTTTTACCTCTTATAATCAAACCCAGTAAGCGTGTCCCGTCCTCGATCTAGATCGAGCTCACTTAGATACTAAATGGGTCACTGGTTTAAAAGGGTCCCCATGCTTGACACAAGCTTTCCACCTATGCTTGGTCCTCACTAGGATTTCCCACTTAACCCCCTCTTATTCATGTCTTCTTACATGTTTCAACTTGGTTAAGTGTTTATAATTATATCCCATATGTCACCCATGCTACCCACTTATTAAATCAACATGTGTTATTGGTTAAGCTTGTCTTAACCCTATCTGCTTATCAGGTCAATATATATATTATTGGTTAAGATGGTCTTAACCGTATCCACTTATATATTATTGGTTAAGTTGGTCTTAACCCTATCCACTTATCAAATCAATATGTATTATTGGTTAAGTTTGTCTTAACCCTATCAACTTATCAAATCAATATGTATTGTTGGTTAAGTTTGTCTTAACCCTATCCACATATAAAATCAATATGTATCATATATATATATATCGTATAACATTTTTACTTAATTTATGATTAAGTACATCTTAGTTCATAGATACATTGGTTAAGAGAATAACTCCCTAAGTATAAACCCTGAAGACCGAAATCAACATCAGATTGGTACTCAGAGAATTACTCAGCTCAACCAAACTTCTGTTTGTCATTCATATTCGTCTTTGATCAGCATTGATTAATTATTAATGCATAGACCTCTCACATTAAGTCGATTGCTTGTGGCCGCTTGATATGTCGGTCGGTTCCGGGCAGACTTCCACCACAAGTCAGACATAACTTCGTGTCTAAGCATCTTCTAATTATGCCTATGACCTCTCACATTAGAATGCCGTTTGGATGTGACGACCCCATTTCCCGTACAGACAGAGACAAGGGTAATCTTTGGAATATAACACATAAACAGATAACAGCAGAACAGAATTAAATAAATACACCAGATAAGGTACAATAGGATACACTGGATAAACGTAATCATCAGAGTTACACAGTATACAGAATCATACTTAGTACAAATACAGTTCAGCAATACATAAATGTCTATAGCGGAAAATAAACATAATGTACAATAGGAGCTGAACAGCATAAAAAGAGATAAATAATAGAATCCATCTTCAGCTCTAGCTATCCAGAGAAAGCCAGCTAAAACCTGAATACTAGGCTGCCCGTGTAGAAAAAGGGGCTCCCGAGTTTGAAAGTGAAACAAACTACGAGTCAGTCATGGGACTGGTATGAGAAATCTACTTAACACATTTATAATATGGCTAATCACAGGACCACGCCACTTTCGTGGAACGGGTTTACTCCATTGGATTGTCAGTGCTTTAAAACAAATCATTCTTTTAAACATCGCAATGCTTTTTATAAAAATGAAGCCATTATAAGACTCAGTTCCCATCACACAATGCAACGCAAACCGGAGGATAGAGTTTTTACCTTATAATGGCCAAAATATGCTTGATACGAATAAAACAAAAGCATTTGATATTATTACTAGTGTTTATATGTTTTAGAAACAATTTCAAATCATAACTATCAATCATAGACGACATTAATGCCCCATACCACTATGTCGCCATATATAGGTATACAATCAAAATCGCACAGTCACGTATTTGGAAATTGGATTTCTGTCATGAACCAAGGCAAAAGATTGTCCTCACCGAATTCGAGACTCTCTAGCCTGAGCCTCAGGACCGAGACTCAGGTGGGCCCTTGGAGCGATAGGGTCGGTCCACCGATGTGGATTAAAATTCCTGAACAATGCGTTTCCCCACCCTTTGGGGTGTATATGAGCCAACAAATGACTCCATCGGACCCGGATCGTCCAATCAAACCGAGGCGCCTCGCAACAGTAACAACCACATAAGTCAAACTCGTCAGGGCGTGTAAAACCACTGACGCCACTTCTAGCTAGAAAGAAACGCATGTCCTCCCTGAGATCCTCTCCCGTTTCTGGTTCATACCGGGGTGTGAGGCTTGCGAATTCACGTTATACCCAAAGCTACGCCACATAGGCGGTGCTTTGATCATCACCACAAGACTTTGCTTTTCAACAGAAGCCCTGATCACTGCATCTTAGCATGCCACACAGGCAATTCACACCGTGCAACTAATGGCTATCAATCACACAGAATAAATTCCAATGTCAGACACACTGTCCATTTGCAAGTCCATTCTGGGTCTGAACGAAACCGGAGGCACTATATACCTCGCAAACCCATCGATCACCACATACATCTGGACGATCACCACTCATTATCCATATTTCGGGATGCCTCCCAATCAGGACCTCGGTTACCATCCAAACGAGGTGAAGATCTCAGGTCTTCGACCATCGTCTTTATCTTCGATTTCTTATCGTCGATTCAGTTATTCAGAATGGGATAAACCCGGTCTTTCTGAGCAACTCACGTATATGGTAAACAAGTGCAACACAAATACACATACGCATCATTTCAATTCATTAGTCGCTAACCGTCAATCAGTAAGAGAACGATTTCCCAAATATTTACCCCGAAGGTCGAAACCAACATCAGATCAACACCCAGAAAACCATTCGACTTCGCCAACCTTCAATTAATTTCTAAATTTCACATCCATATCGTTTATAATATTTTATAACGATTTATTGCTATTTTTATTTATTTTAAAATAGCCAATTTATTCAAAACGACGCTTCGGGCCATAAAGCGATCGTGGCGCTGTTTTTCTTCAGATTTGATTTACACATATCTGAAAATCTAACCGTTGGATCTTCACAAAATTTACATCATTAGAAAGACCTTTTCAAAACGAATCCAACGGTTCCAGTTCCGGGAAAATCCGACGGTCGGATCTCCCGGTATAATCGTTTGAAGTTTCGATTTCAAAATACGAACTGCAGCGTCGTTATTCGATTAAATATAATTATATTTATATATATATAAATATAATTGATTCTGGCGCTGTTTTTCTTTAGATTTGAATTAAACATTCCAGGCAATCCAACCGTTGGATTTTTACAAAGCTGGTGCCGTTGGAAAGATTTTTCCAAAGCAAACCCAACGGTTGCGATTTCGAGAAAATCCGATGGTCGGATCTCCCGTACTAATCGTTTGAAATCACGGTTTCAAAATACGAACTGCAGCGTCGTTATTCGATATATTTCAATTCTATTTAAATATATATATCGATTCTTCGATTTAAAAACTATATTCTTTTCATACATTTGATAAAAATGATATTTTTATCTAACTGTCTTCTATTTCAACACTTCACTATTTTTAACAATTCATTTATATAATAAAAATGTGATTTTTATTATAGAACAATTCATTTCAGAACACGATTATTTTATATAGTTGATATAGGTAATACAAATAGGATTTTTATTATAAAATGATTTCTTTCAAAACAAGATTATTTTATATAGTTCGTATAGATGATAAAAATGTGATCTTTATTATAAAACAATTTATTTCAAAATATGAATACCATTCAACACATGAATTTCAATTCAACGAATGAATATCGTTTCAACCCATGAAGGTTTTCTATAGTTTATATATATAGATAAAAATGTGATTTTTATATTTAAAATACGAATACCATTCAACACATGAATTTCTAATTAACGAATGAGTTTCAATTCAACACATGAAGGTTTTCTATTCAACGAATAAATATAGTTTCAACAAACGAAAATAATTCAAACACATGAATATTATTCAAAATTTCGGCAGCATAACGGCAGGGTAGTTAAAACCGGGACCGTCCCTAGTACGACTCCTCGCTCTACCTTAAAACCTCGCGGTTTTTGACAATGGGGAACCATGCATCTAGTTCGCATGCAGGCAGCATGTATATATTTTCCATTTCCACAAACTAATCCTATGTGGTTTCAACCAAATATTTCTCAACCACAAACGGGTATTTTTCAACCACAATCAATCAATATCAACCAAAAATAATTCCAATCAACCATTCGCTATCAATCAATTTTCACACCAATCATAACCAATAAATATCGCCCATGGTTTGTGGACGAGGGGCGTATACATACATACATATATATATATATAGCAATTCACTTCTATTTTAGCTTATATATAATTTTTACAACGCATATATAACTTATACATCGAACGTACAACTTATACAACGCTTATACATGAGGTGTACAATGCTTATATAACCCATACATCGACTATATAATTTATACATCGTCGTTTTCCATATCGTTTATAAATTAGAAATCTCACATTGGGTTCCACTCCACCAAAAATAGAAGAAGGCTCAGAAAAATATGGTCTCTTCTAAAATGTAGAAGGCGTCCACACGAGTCCACTGTCTCTTGTTTCACTGAATTTCATCAAGAAACGAAAAAGATATGATTTTTACAGTGAAATCAAAAACCGTAGCGCTTAGAAGTGCTATTAAAACAGTTTAATATATAACAGCCGTACCTCAGCTGAAATGTACAAAACTAGGTTTTGATTTTTCGCGAGATCCATGTAGTATTACGACGATCGGGCGGTGCAGCGTTGAAGAGGGGCGAGAGGTGCGCCAGGCGCTGGTGGTGCGGCGGCGTTCGATGCACCGTAACGGTGGCGGCGGCGAGGTGAAGTTCGAAACTTTCGAACTCGAATACTCCTCCAATTCTGAACGATAAAATTCAAACCCTATATCGATTTGAAGATCTCGGGAAGATCTTCAAAAAGTTCAACTGTGGCACGAGCTAATTCCTCCTGGTTTGGTCGGAATCGGAGCTGGAAGGTTTGAAGCCTCTTAATAGGGTTCTGCATTTCTCCTGTTTCTGACACTCATTTTTCTAGTACTTCTGCAAATGGCAGATCAAGTGTCAGGTCACAGAAAAGATAATTTAAAATATAGAAACACATACTTCAAATGTAAATGTGTCTATCGAGGTGTAATTTCATTCTGCTTTACTCATACTAGGATATTGCTGATCCTATCTGTATATAGTTACCCGTCCTAGAACACTACTGGTTCTATTTCTGATGAGTTCGTTAATATGTTATATTCCAGCACTAAGCTTAACCAAAGCTCTGATACCACGATGTGACGACCCCATTTCCCGTACAGACAGAGACAAGGGTAATCTTTGGAATATAACACATAAACAGATAACAACAGAACAGGATTAAATAAATACACCCGATAAGGTACAATAGGATACATTGGATAAACGTAATCATCAGAGTTACACAATATACAGGATCATACTTAGTACAAATACAGTTCAGCAATACATAAATGTCTACAACGGAAAATAAACATAATGTACAATAGGAGCTGAACAGCATAAAAAGAGATAAATAATATAATCCATCTTCAGCTCCAGCTATCCAGAGAAAGCCAGTTAAAACCTGAATACTAGGCTGCCCATGTAGAAAAAGGGGCACCCGAGTTTGAAAGTGAAACAAACTACGAGTCAGTCATGGGACTGGTATGAGAAATCTACTCAACACATTTATATTGCGGTTGCTGGATGTGTCCGGCGGATCCGGGCAGTCTTATACCACAAACGAGTCTAACCTCGTGTCTTAGGCATTTATTACTCATTAAATTTATGCCTTTGACCTCTCACATTATACTACCGTTTGTGGTTGCTGGATGTGCCGGGCAGGTCCGGGTAGTCTTATAATACAAACGAGTCTAACCTCGTGTCTTAGGCATTTATTATTACACATTATTATTCACCCCAATTTGAATTAATATCCCTATTTCAATTTGTCAATAACTTCCAAATTAATCTATGTCCATAATTGTCACCTAAATTATGTCCATAATTTCTATGCATATAAATTAGGCCAATTAATGTCTCAAATTTATTATATGCTTTTAAGCCATTTTTATGCCAATTCACAATATTAATATTTAATATTTTCCCATTTCGTTCGTACGTTTAATATGAAATATGTTAGACCCACAAATAGTCTAACCCATAAAAAGAAAAGAAACATTACAACTTGCATAACACATAAAATAGATCTAACTTGCAAATAATAATAGGCTAGCATGGATCAAAACTTGCATGATTATAATTTACATAATCATAAATTTACATAATCAATAACTTGCATAGGCAATAGGCATAATTTGCATAAACTACTGTAACAACCTGGAATTTTGGAACCAATTTAAAATTTTATTTTAAGAAAATTTGTTAGAAAATGCGTCAAAATTTAAAATTCCACTATTAAATTAAATTTTTGAATTTAATAAAGAATAAAGAAAAAAATAGAATTATGATGTTATCTATGTATGATTTCAAATTTATTTATTCGTAAATAGTGATTTATTACAATTGAAATTAGTATTAAATTGTATGTATATTTGTAATAACTGACTTCGAACAATTGAAAATAAAAGTAAACAGTGGTTGAGTCATTGTTTTGTTAAAAACTTAAATATAGGAGTTTTATGATAACTAATAATAATAAATCAACATTTAATTCCTTTGCTTATTCACATTTCATGCAAGTTTATTTAGCTTTCTTTTTCTTTTTCCAATTTTATCAAATTCACTACCTCTTTTCTCACCACTCTCCATTAATTACGCATTCATTTATTTTCATTGTCTAGTAATTTATTACTCTTCATTCTATTAATTCATTTCTCTTCACACATGTATTCTTATTCCTTAAAATTACATCCTTTTATTTTTCCTCGTTTTTTTTCTCTTAGAAACAAATCAACTCTATGTATGTATATTTATATGTTTTATTTATTCTTGCATAAGCATGGAATATGTTGATTCAAAATAATAGGTAGATTTTAAATAAATTATGACATATCATTATGCTAGATAAATATGTAGTGCCATTATGTTATTTAATGTTATGTGTTTTGAAATTTAAAAGAATCACATAACCTTCTTGTAGTCATCATTAAACAATAAGATAGGCATTCATTTCTTTCCGTTTCTTCTCTTTTCTTCATAAATTTTGTTTTGAAACATATATAAGGAATAGATAGGACACCTCATCCTTAGTCATCAATTCATTTTCTTTGTAACATAAAAAGAGGAAATCATAGTAATTATTAATTAGCAAATTTGGGGCTTTTCTATAAATTAGTGAAATTAAAAATATTTTATTTTAAATATAAGATATAACATATTTAGATACCTTTTATTACTTGGATGTCCATGCTGGATACAAACATACCGTTTTCTTTACTGTTGACGGGTAAAATTGTCACACGCCAACACCCAATGTATATGAGTGACCAATTATCAGAATAAGCAGTAAATAAAGTAAATGCGGGGAGACACAGCTTTTTATAGTGGTTCGGCAACGCCTACATCCACTTTATAATTCTCATTCATCATTCCTTTTGTCGATTACAAAGTTGTGCAAGTTCGGACAATAGCTAAGTACAAAGAGTTACTATAGAATAACAAAATACATGTTATTTCTACACTTTGAATAAATTGCCTTTCTTCTTCTTCATTGGAATGAGTTGACTTGGTCAACTATGAGCAAGGTAAGCTTTAATGTCCAAGAGGTCTAGAGGTGAGGTAGCAAGGCTTGTAGTCTTCAAGTGTTGAAGGAAAACATGCATGTCATGTTTTAATTATTTATCTCATCTCTCATGGCCATGGTGAAGGTGTTGGAGGCCATTAATGAGTGTTTTGAGCTCTTTAGTTCTCAAAATTCCAAGGGAGAAGGATCCAAATGAAGTCCAAGGCTTGGGGTATTTATAGGAAGGAGTTTAGGTGGGAGTAGGTGAGCAGCGGGGCCCACAGCAGTAATTTTTGTACCTCAAACAAGACCATACGCAGGAAATTCGTACCTCCCCCAGGGGGTGCGAATTTCGCACCTCGGGGGTGCGAAATTCGTACCCCCGGGAGTGCTAAATTTCGGACCTCGAGGGTGCGGAATTTCGCACCTCGAGGGCATGAAATCTCGCACCTCGAGGGTGCGGAATTTCGCACCTCGAGGGTACAAAATTTCGCACCTCGAGGGTACGGAATTTCGTACCTCGAAGGTACGAAATTTCGCACCTCGAGGGTGCGAATTTCGCACCTCGAGGGTATGAAATTTCGCACCTCGTGGGTGCGAAATTTGCACCTCAAGGAAGTGAAATTCGCACCTCGAGGGTACAAATTTCACACCTCTCGGGGGTACGAAAATCCCGTTTGAGAGGCACGAGGTTCGTCCGAGGATGTCGAGGACTTGGTTCGGGAATGTTTTTAGAGGAGCGGCGAGGTTCGCTGAAGTTGTTGGCTGAATCCTGACTTTGAGCTGATCTGGTAATTCTGGGCAACACACTTGTTGGCGGAAATCGGATGAATCGGGCGATGCCCATAGTTTCGACCTAACCGGTTAGGTCGATCGCCGCCGGGACTGTGGGGCCCCGAACCCCCACCGGCGCTGCGCTTGGACCCGCAGGACGGCTCGCCTTCGGCTTGGAGCACGGCTTGACTAAGAGTACATTGGGCTCGACAGGGGCAATCTAATAGAGGCTTCGGGTTTCCATGTGTTTGCGACGCGACTTCGACCCAACTGCTTTTGTGCTTTTTGACGCTTGAGCGTGTCGCTCACCAAATACCTGACGTGTGACTTCTTTGAAAAAAAGGCATGTCACCATTTTCCCCCAAGACATATCTTGCTTGGTCTAAGGAAGATATGTTTTGCGAGGAGAAGAGAAATCCAGAAACCAGAGCTCGGAGAAGTCCGGAGCGAGCTTCTATATTCATAAGGCGGAAGAGCCACGACCACGCCGGATCGCATTATCTAGAAAACCAAAGTTGATGAGCCAGAAGCCCATGATCTCGTAGGATCATGTTAGTTGAAGATCAGGATCGCTTGGGATCGCATTAAAGAGAGTAGTCCGACGATCGCTTGGGATCGGATTAATAAAAAGCCAGAATGGCTACAGTATCCGAGAGACTGGAGGAGCCCAATAACCTACATAGGAAAGGGATACGCATAACCATATGTGAGCGGTCTTGTCGTGCTACTGACAAGATGGCCACAGGTCATCATATTTATTCGATGTGTTTGATCTGAGGCGATCATAAACGAGGCAAAATCAGTCGAGAAGACCTTAAACGATGCAAGGCCAAGCGAGTTTATCTGAGGCGATCTTAAACGAGGCAAGATCAGCCGAGGCGACCTTGAATGAGGCAAGGCCAACCGAGTTTATCCGAGGCGATCTTAAACGAGGCAAGATCAGCCGAGGCGACCTTGAACGATGCAAGGCCAATCGAGTTTATCCGAGGCGATCTTAAACGAGGGAAGATCAGCCGAGGTGACCTTGAACGAGGCAAGGCCAACCGAGGTTATCCAAGGCGATCTTAAACAAGGCAAGATCAACCGAGGCGGCCTTGAACAAGGCAAGGCCAAACGAGTTTTTCCGAGGCGATCTTAAACGAGGCAAGATCAGCCGAAGGCTGTAAATGGGGTCAAGGCGGCATTACCTTGGTAAAACGACCAGAAGACCGGAAAACTAGGAATCCAGGAGACCGGAAGACTAGGAATCCAGGAGACCGGAAGCCGCAAGATATTGGTGCGAAGGGGGCTTGAACCTTCAGCACCAGAGTTAGTGAGAGGTTCAGTTGATGACAATGCTGTCGGGACGGTTGCTAGTCCCGGGCCTGTCTTCATTCCTTTGAGGGGGCCGGATCTGTCCTGGCCTCCCATCCTGAATGCGAACGAACCATGTCAGCTCTCCATTTCTGACACGTTCTTCGATAGCATTCCTCAGAAGACGACACTCGTTTGTGTTGTGGCCATCGATGTCGTGGAATATTCAGTGTCGGCCAGAATCTCTGTCTCTTTGAGTGGGCTCTCGGACGGAAGGCTTTGTCAAGGGAGCTGTGGGATGAACCTCTAGGAAGATTTCTTCGAGAGTATGAGTGAGTTCTGAACAAGTCGGAAACCTTGGCTTTGAAGGTCCATTAAGACCACTTCTTGAAGGGGGTTGCTGATCAGGAGCAGAAACCTTAGCCTTTCCAGGGTCGGATGGTTCCATGCCCTTTACAGCATTGACGTTGACAATCTTTTTGTTATTTTCGGCCTTCGCATCTTCTTCTCGAAGGAACCTTTCGGCTTCAAAATAGAATTATCCGAGATCCCTCGGCGGGTCCCGATACAGTGAAGTTTTAAAGTCTAATTCATCCAAGATACCAGACACTACGGCCATTAAAACCATAGACGGATCAGGTCTGTCGACCAAAGTTACTACAACATTAAACCGTTTCAGGAACTTTCGCAGAGTTTCGCCGGACTTCTGCTTAATGTTATTGAGAGTCATGACGCTTTTTGGGTGGGCGATGTTGATTTTGAATTGTTCCACGAATCGAGTAGCCAAAGCGTCCCAAGAAGCGATGGAGTCCGGCTCTAGCTGCCTATACCATATTGCAGCTATATCCGTTAAGAAAAGAGAAAAGCACTCGCCATAACATTTTTCGAAGCAGAAAGGATTTCCATATGTCGGATATATCTCGTAAGGTGAGGGGTCGGATCCTTGTGACCATCATAGGGTTCCAGATCCGGTAACTTGAAGTCCGGTGGGTTATGTGAGTTCCTTATTTCCAAAGAGAGCGGACCGCGAGTCATACAATCCCGGTGTGCAGAAGAGGCACCGCCTCGAGTGAACCGGCGGATGATATCTGTGATCTGAGATTCATTACCAAAAGCGAGCAACTGGTTTAAATTATCCAAAGCGGCACTGGTGCCCCTCATGTTCAAGTTCAGGTTGGGAATTGGTTGGTTGAGGGCAAGATCTGGTTGGATTCCAACTTGAGGTGGCATATTAGGCACAACCCTGGTTCCCGGATCTGTCGGAGCGCTACCATGAAAAGCTGCGCGCGTCGGTGCTCGAGCAACATTTCCTATTGCGGAACCCACAACTTGTCCAAGTAAAGGAGCAACGTTGGGATTAGGGGTGCCCCCGTGTGTAGCAGGACCGGCACCGTTGGAAGGAGCGACGTCGGGGTTTGGGGTGCCCCCGCGTGTTGTGGGTGCGGCACCATTGGAAGGAGCAGCGTCGAGGTTTGGGGTGCCCCCGCGTGTAGCGGGTCCGGCGCCGTTCCGAGGGGCGGCATTGGCCTGTTGGTCAATAGGTGGGGTTGCCCCCGCATCTTGAGTCGCGGGTGGAGGAACGTTGGTGTTAGTTCCAATAACGTCGGCCTGGGCAGTCGGCCTTGAAGCGCTCCTTATTCTATCTTCAATGCGAGCGAGGAAGGTATCGAGAGCGTCTTCTTGTCGCTCGAGTCGAGCGTTCAAATCAGTAGTGAGATTCTTGATCATTCCATCGACGTCTTCTCGAGTGACATGGTTCGATGGAACTTCATTCGAAGAAAGTTCATGACTTACTTCATCTTCAGCATGAGCTTCAGTTATAGCTGGGAGCTTCTTTCGCTTAACCATAGTGTAAAGCGAGTAAAGTTGAAGTCGAGGACGAACTTTGATGACAAATCCGAATAGTGATGCAGAGGTCGAAGCTGTGCGTCCCCTACCTAGCGCGCCAAAATGTTGACGGGTAAAATTGTCATACGCCAACACCCAATGTGTATGAGTGAACAATTATTAGAATAAGCAGTAAATAAAGTAAATGCGGGGAGATACAGCGTTTTATAGTGGTTCGGCAATGCCTACGTCCACTTTATAATTCTCATTCATCATTCCTTTTGTCGATTACAAAGTTGTGCAAGTTCGGACAATAGTTAAGTACAAAGAGTTACAATAGAATAACAAAATACATGTTATTTCTACACTTTGACTAAATTGCTCTTCTTCTTCTTCCTTGGGATGAGTTGACTTGGTCAACTATGAGCAAGGTAAGCTTTAATGTCCAAGAGTCTAGAGGTGAGGTAGCAAGGCTTGCTAGTCTTCAAGTGTTGAAGGAAAACATGCATGTCATGTTTTAATTATTTATCTCATCTCCCTTGGCCATGGTGAAGGTGTTGGAGGCCATTAATGAGTGTTTGGAGCTCTCTAGGTCTCAAAATTCCAAGGGAGAAGGATCCAAATGAAATCCAAGGCTTGGGGTATTTATAAGAAGGAGGTTAGGTGGGAGTAGGTGAGCAGTGGGGCCCACAGCAGTAATTTTCGTACCTCAAACAAGACCATACGCAGGAAATTCGTACCTCCACCAGGGGGTGCGAATTTCGCACCTCGGGGGTGCGAATTTCGTGCCCCTTGGGAGTGCGAAATTTCGCACCTCGAGGGTGTGGAATTTTGCACCTCGAGGGCACGAAATCTCGCACCTCGAGGGTGCGGAATTTCGCACCTCGAGGATACGGAATTTCGCACCTCGAGGGTGCGAATTTCGCACCTCGAGGGTGCGAAATTTCGCACCTCGAGGATGTAACAACCCGCAATTTTGGGGCCAATTTACAATTTTAGAAATTTTAAATGAATATAGAATATTTAAAATAATTTATTTTAAATAAATAAGGACAAAGAAGAAATAATCATCATAATTAGACTTTTATGTATGTTTGTTAAATTCTAATTTTAATACATACTAAATCAAAACTTCACATATTCAATTGTTATTTTTACATCCCGTGTGTTTCGATTATTTAAGTATATGCAATTTAATTAAGTTATTGAGATTAAATGGTTTTGAAAAAAAAATGAATGATGTGGAAATGTTGAAAGGTATTGGAATTCCTTAGTAATAAGAATGAATGTAATCAATGGTACATATATAGTAAGGCAATATGGTGCATAATTAACCAATAACTACAACCCATATGCAAAGCACGTAGCCGACTTTAATTCGTGTTTTCATTTACATATTTGGTGATGCATAATTGACACCTGGAATGTATTAATGTTTCTTCTAAGTTTCAAAAATATTTCATTTTACTTTATAAATTTATACAACTATAGGTTTCCTAATCATAAATGTAAAATAATAATAATAACATAAGGGTATCCTGTTTTATATTACAGATAATGCCAATGTTATCAGTTTGACTATTTTAAGTGGAATTTTTATTAATATGGTAGCAATTATTCCAGGATTATATTCTACTAAAAATATTTGAGCAAATCATGTTCAACCTGTCATATTTATTTGAAATGCGAACATACCTATTTTGCTAAACGTCATGGGAATAATGCAATTTATTCCATTTATTTAAGTTAATCAGTTTTTCCATGATAATTTGAAATCAGTCAACAATTATAATCATATAATAGTGCGTTATTACCTTTAAATGTGGACATATGTTATGTGGACATATGTTATGTATATGAAGTTAACTTTTGTTATTAAAAATTTATTTGTTTCTATTTCAATATGAGAGAAAAATTGCATATTAACCATGTATAATCATGTATAA
Organism: Allium sativum; assembly: GCA_030737875.1. Classification (NCBI taxonomy): domain Eukaryota; kingdom Viridiplantae; phylum Streptophyta; class Magnoliopsida; order Asparagales; family Amaryllidaceae; genus Allium; species Allium sativum. The sequence goes on from CM060923.1 coordinate 246,247,395, forward strand.
TATATATAAATGTTTCGTGGAATTCAATACTTATGAAAACATGGTAATAAATTCAAGTTTAAATAAAGGTTGTCATATTCTTTAGTGCATTAGGAAACAACGAAACCTTTTTGAATAAATCTTTGCATTTATTGGCTACATAATCTAAGCCAAATTTAATTTAGCAATTTAAAGACTTTCCTTTCTTTTCTTACTCATCTATATGTTTTACTCTCGCTACGCTATATATATTATATTCTCCTTCTTCCTCCAATAAATCCTTATCCTCTAAATAAAGTCCCTCAATGATTCGAGAATTCCATATACCAAATCGGAGAGCGTCCTATGATCTTTGTATTCAACGACCATGATTTGTTATAATTAAGTAAATCGTCGGAAATCATCTCTCAAGAGACTTGCGTGTGAATTGGATTTCAAACAAAAAGGGGGGGTCGCGCTTGACGCTGTCACCGGCGGTGGTGACTGGTGGCTAGGGCAACGTGGTGGAACCTTCGGATCACCGGAAAATGGCGGTGATGAACATGCGCAGGTGGCTTTCGAAATCGGCCGATGGGTTCAGCTGAAGAGGACGGTGTGCAGGGAATTAAAGAGGGAGGGCAACGTTTGTTTTGCGTTTTAAAAGGGTTGATTAAATTTTAAATCCGCTTTAAACCAAGGTGAGATTTCTTTTTATATACATATAATTAAAAACTAGCTTAATTCTTTTCGTATTTGTAAATTCTTACATTTACGATGTAAATTTGTTTTGTGTTATTCATGATTGGATTTGATTTGTTGGTTGCTGTTATGATTGATCCGTTAATAAGATGGATAAATTCTGTTGAAAAATTTTGAAATTTGTGAACAACAAATATTCACACCTATTGGTCAAAATAGAAAATTGCGTACGAACAAAAACACTCATTTGTGTTTTGTTATGTTAACATAGAATTTGTCGCAAATGAAAGTATTTCTCCAGTTTGTCTTGTTAACCTAAAATTGTCCCTTATGTCAGAATTATGTCATGTAATTAAAAATCGTCCTTTATGTTAGAAACTAAATTTTTCATTGATGCTAAAACATAAATTTGTCATTTATGTTAGGAAGTAAATTTGCTATTTATGTTGGACAAATTCACAATTTGGTTGGACCCATGTTATGTAAGAAAAGCTTCATTTTAGGTAGAAATGTTTTGTTTAATTAAAAAACATACTTTTTGTAGAAAGGTTATGTGAATATAGAAATGTCCTTTATTTAAAAAGGTCGTCTTATTTAGAAATGTCATTATGTAGTAATAAAATTTGTCATTTATGATAAAAGAAATGTCATTTATGAAAGTATAAAAAAAGTTGTCTTTATGTTAATATAAAAAAAGGGTTGTCATTATGTAGTAATAAAATTTGTCATTTATGAAAGTATAAAAAAAGTTGTCTTTATGTTAATATAAAAAAAGGGTTGTCATTATGTAGTAATAAAATTTGTCATTTATGATAAAAAAAGATGTCATTTATGAAAGTATAAAAAAAGTTGTCTTTATGTAAATATAAAAGAAGGGTTGTCATTATGTAGTAATAAAATTTGTTATTTATGATAAAAAAAGATGTCATTTATGAAAGTATAAAAAAAAGTTGACATGTATGTTCGATTTGAATTGACAAATTATAGATGCCATGTATGTTCTATTGAAATTGACAAATTATATATGTCATGTATGTTTAATTAGAATTGTTAAATTAGAAATATCAATTTTGTAGTTAGAAATTGTTAACAAATAAAATATCCTTTTATTTGTTATTAGAAAACTTAGTAAATTGTTAACAAATACAACATTCTTTTATTTGTAATATAGAATACATAGGAAATTATTATGTTAATATCACCTTGTTGGGAACTGTTAGGTTAAAATAGAAAAAAAAATCATTTATGTAAAACTGTTATGTTAACATGGAAAATATCATTTATTTAAAAATGTATGTTAACAAGATTCGTCATTTTATATCGAAAAGGTTATGTTATCAAAACATGTCATTAAATTAGAAGTGTTTATTTAGAACAAAATGTGTAATAAAGTTAGAAATGTTTATTTTGATTTAATATAACATATTTGTTAAGAAAAGTTATTTTGATTTAAAATCACATTTTTAGTATAAAATTTGCATTATAAAGAGGATAACATTTTTAGTATAAAAGATTGCAATAGAAAAAAAACATGAATTTTGTTAGATATGTTATAATAGAATAAAAACATCGTTTTGGTTAGATGATGATAGGTAAATAATGTCAGGTTAATATAAAATATTCCTGTTAGAGGAAATATCATTTTATTTATAATAAGGTCATGATAGAGAAATTTGTTATTTATTTATAATAATGTCAGGTTAGATAAAAGTAAACGTTTTTGTAATAAATTGTTGGGTTACATAAAAATTTGACAGGACATTTATGTTAGATTGAAAGAGGGCATTTATGTTAAAATTTTGAAAGAACATTTATGTCAGATTAAATAGTAGTCATTAAAATATATATAAGGAAGGAGGTAATTGTGTTAACATAAAAATGAATGTCTTTTTAATTGTGTTTCTTAACACAAAACAACATTGGAAAATGTATGGTCTTTTTATTTGTGTTCTCTAACACAAATATAACTTAGGAAACATAAACGATTTTTTTTTATGTTCTATAATATAATTAAAAAGCAGAATTTGACGTTGTAATCAAAATCAATTTTTTTTTTATATGTAACTATAGAAATTGAGAAGTCCCAACTTTTACTAGGATTTGAAAGGGTAAGCTATGGTGTTTGAAATCGAGTTATTTTGGAAATATGGAACCAAAATTAAGATATTTTGAAATGAGAAACATTTTAAAATAATATTATAATGGTTAATTAAAATTGTACTTGGACCCGAGGTTAGGTCACATTTGTGGTGGAAGTCTGCCCCGACCCGATCGGCATATCCAGCAGCCACAAATGTTGGGCCTAATGTGAGAGGTCCAAGTACGCAAATACAAATTGGGCCAAGACACGAGGTTGAGCCCAACTTGTGGGATAAGTCTGCCAGGAACCGACCGGCCTATCCAGCATCCACAAGTTGCAGGCCTAATGTGAGAGGTCTGGCCCATATTAAAATACAAATAGTTAAATAGAAAATGAACATTATTTTCACCGTCATGTTTAAAAGAATGAAAATTTTCATTTTTATGTAATTAGATTAAAGAAAGAGAAGACTACATTTTTTATGTAATTAGATTAAAAGAAGAAATTTTTATTTTTTTAGAAGAAAGAAAGAAAATTGCATCTTTATGTAATTAAAACCAAAAGTAAGAAATTTACATTTTTTGTGAAATTAAGATTAAAGGTAAAAGTTACATTATTTTTTATGTAATTGATATAAATTAAGGAAAGTTTACATTTTAATGTAAATTAGATTAAAAAGGGGGAAATTTCATTCTTTCATGCTTGTAGATTAAAAGTGTGAAATTACATTTTTATGTAATTGGATTTTAACTAAAAAGAATAAGGATATGAAATTTATAATTTAATGAATAAGTTTTTCATTAAACAGATTTAAGATATGGAAATTTCATTTTCGTGTAAATAGATTCATACACAAATTATCGTTTTGTTTGTAATGTAAAATTATTTTTGTGTTTTGCATTGAAAAGGTAACAAAATTATCAATTTTGTTACATTGAAATAAACAAACAAAAATACTCATTTTTGTAGAAGCAAAAATGGATGAACAAAAATATTCGTTTGTTTAAATGGAAATGAAACACAAAAATGCTTTTTTTGTTGGAATGGGTATGATACACAAAATACATTTTGTGTAATTCGAAAGATGAAACAAGAAAATGTACGTTGATATGTATAAGATGTGTATGTGTATGAAAATAAAAATAAACGTTATGGGGTGTACATTGTACGTTAATATTGTATATACGAATAGGAATGTTTTTCCTTAGCAAAATGTAATGAAATAAAATAAATTTCATTACACATTATAAACATTTCGATAGGTTGTGAAGCAAAACATTCACTACTTGTTATGTAATTACGTAAATGAAATGGAATTTAATTATTTTTATATATAAAAAAAATAAAGATAAATCGTACAAATTACTAATAACGATATGAAATGATTTCCAACTTATATATATATACGAGAATTATTTGGAAAGTCCGAGTCTATCTCATTCCAAATAATTTGAACGACGTTTAAAATTCAAGAGTTGAAGACGGCGATTGAAGACCGACGATCTTCATATCGAATGGACAACGACTGCCGATGCCCGTGATTGGAGTAGCTACCTTGAAGGGGCTACATTGGTGGTCGTCCGGACGTAGTGTTGATTTGTACGGATTTGGCTTTCGCTCAGACCCAGAGCATAAGCTTATAAATGGATTGTGTGTCTGACATCGTACTCCATTAAATATCATGTTATTAATCTTCTGTCGAATGTATATATGGATGTTTGGTGGCAGAGAATTTATTCTCTTGCTTAACACCTGTTCATATATTTCGGCAAAGGATTGGTAGTGTGATATGGAGTGACGATGTGGCATGCTAAGATGCATATGATCAAGGCTTTGTTGAAAAGCAGGCCTAGTGGGATGATCAGAGCATAGCCTGTAATAACCCGGAAAATCTGAGCCAGTTTAAAATTTTTATTTTGGCAATTTTAATGAATTTTGAATATTTAAAATGAATTATTTTAAATAATATCAACGAGAAATTTATTTTGAATGGAATTAGAACGTATATATTATATACGTCGTCGTTAGAATATAAATAATTATTTATAATTATAAAAGGAATTGAAAATGGCGCGGTAGTTCGATAATTTGATTTCAAACTTCAATTGAACATACCGGGTGCAAAACAATCCGGATTTTAGTGAAACCAAAAACATTAGGATCTAATTGAGAATATCTTTACAACGAATCCGACAAATCGAAATTTCATAGCGGGAATCAAAAGATATGTCCAGTTGAAAATTCTGAATAGTCGCTATGAAATTCAGGCCCTTAAAAATGGAAATTTTGCAAACGACCTCGGATTTCGACGAAACCACTTTTGTTGGGTCCGTGATGTAAAGTTATTGCTAGATTCCAAATTTCATAATTTTCTGAATTAATATGTGAGCGTGGCAAAGGAAAACGCGTTTGACCAGTTTCAGTTGATTTTAATCGACTGGAAAATGGCCATTTTTCAAACGGTCTCAGAATTCGACGAAATTAGTTTTGTTAGGACCGTATCGTCAATACGAAGCTAGAAATAATTTTTCTGGAATTTTTAGAGATTGTATGTGGCCCCAGTAATTTGAAATGTACGTTTGAAATTGAATATATAGATTTAAATATTAATTTAAACGGAAACTGAGCGTAACAGCCAAACTGGCTCACGAAACATATCCCATTGTGTTCGGAATGGGGGTAATTAGTTAGGGACGACAGTCGTTGGGTCCCGTTTGGGGTTGGAATAAGAAGTCAACCCTTTGGAAAATTAAATTAAAATAAATAAATTATATATATATATATTATATTACCTACCCTAATCTCTCCTTCCTCTTTCAGACTTCGGTCAAAATAAAAAAATTGGAAAACCGACCCCGTGCTTCCACCCTTCCCCCGAACTCGATCGTCGCCACCTCTAGGTGGAGCGCCGCCGCACCCCAGAAGCCGGCCTCCCCATCGACGATCCCCATCCTCCTTCTTCCTCTATTCGACGCTGCCAAACCCGCCTCGTTCAGCCCCACCCCACCGCGATTTCCTCCACGTCCAGGCTCTGCTCCGCCTCGCGCCACCTCCCCGACCTCTCTCCGACTCCACGCCGCCAGTCCACGCCCCTGCACCCACCCCTCCTCCTCTGCGTTCAACGATGTAGCCCCCTTTCCCTCTTTTTTCTGTAAGTCCTTTTTGTTTTGTTTTTGTATTTTAATTTGCTTTACTGATTCTAAGTGATTAGTTTAATTAAACTGAAGAACATTCAGTTTAAAATCAGTTTATATAATTGGTATTATTTTGAAATAGAATAAAGAGATGATTTTTATTATAAAGATTTGATTTTTAAATTAGAAAAGACTTGATTTTTAAAATAGAAAAGATTAGATTTTTAAAGGAAGAAAGACGATATTTTTAAATGGAGAAAGGCGTGATTTTTACTTATGAAGTGGATAAAAAAATATGGTTTTTAGAAGGAAGAAAACTATAATTTTTATAGTGATGAAATCTTTATATTTGAAAAGGCGAAATCTTTTTGTATAGAATAGTGTGATAAAAATAGAATTTTTATCTATATAGTAGCGAGGTAAAAATATGATTTTTATATATTGAATAGCGAAGTAAAAATTCGATTTTTATATATGTAGTGACTACGGGCGGTGAAAGTGACAAAAGGCGAGAACGACGAGGATTTCTACTTAAGAGGAGTCGAGATGATTGGATTAGCTATCGGTGAGAACTTCTCACTCTAAATTCTCTTTTTCTAGTTATATATATATATACTAGGATGCAGACGGTGCTTAGTAGCACCCGACACCCGTCATCCACAGACCATGGATGGCTTGCTTGTTAAATTGTTTGGTTGAGTAGTTGGTTAGTTTATTTGGTTGGAATTGAATTGTTTGGTGAAATGGAATGGATTTGATTGATGTGTGAATGGCGTGGGCCTTCACTAGACCGGGGATAAGGCTAGGCCTCGTCCCGTTTCTAGTATCGTGCCGTTATGCCGCCGAAATTTTCTAAAATATGTTAGAAAAATAGAAATATCATTTTTATTGTGTAAATGAACTGAATAGAAATTCAAGTGTTGAAATAAATATTTTTGACGTTAAAAATATAATTTTTAACGTGAATGTGAATAAATAAATATTCATTTACAAACCGGACGGTTTGCTTATGTACACCTATTTGACTGATATTGATTGGGATGATAAATTTTACACATCGCCCAACTGCACAAATAAAATCTGTGTTTGATTGTTTGAAACCCCACACGGGTGTTGGGATGAAATTTGAAGTTCACTCATCCTGATTGATTAAATATGTCGATCGATTGATTGACAGGTTGTTATAAGCGTAAGATATCTATATTTGATGCTTATACAGTGTAGTGCACTTTGGTTGATGGTTGATTATTTTTCGATGCTATTATATACATGTGTTGTATGGAATCCATATAATTAACATTATATGGTGATTGATTGGGCCTCATTCCAATCGGGACAACAATGAATATTATAAAGGAAAATTCATGTGTTGAATCTATTCATGTGTTGAGTGAAATATTTTAATAATAAAATTCACATCTTTAACATATTTAAAATTAGAACTACTTTACGGTTGAAGTCTAATTGAAATCAAACGATAGATACCATAGTTTTATAAAATATTTTACATAACAAAAATAGTCATGTGTTGACAGTACTCATGTGTTGAGATTAGTCGTGTGTTGAAAGAAATATAGATTCATGTGTTGAATGGGATAAATATTCATTTGTTGAATAGAATAATGCATTTATTGAAATATATAAAGCCGTGTTGATTAGAGTTGCGCTATTTTGACGTGAACGACATTCATATCGATTATATTCATTTTTATAATGAATATAGAAAAGAAGTGATTTCAAAATATAACATTTTGAAAATATTATCATTTATATAGTAATGATATGAAATATCCAATTTTGATTTGAAATTGAATATAGAATTGAAATGGTTTTGAAAACGAATTTAAAACGATTTATAAAATACGTTTTAAAAGGAAATCGACGAAATATATATAATATATATATTATATATATAATGGCCTGAATAGAACGCGCTGCGCCGCGGCAGTTCATGAATTTCGACCATTGACTTCGAATTGACGTTGCGGGAGATCCGACCGTCGGATTCTCCTAAAACCGGAACCTTGGGTTCGTATCGAAAAGAGCTTTCCAATGAATATTAGAAATTTGAAATCTAACGGTTGGATTTGGAATTATGTCCAAATCAAATTCGAAAAAGGTCGCTGTAAGTGCAGTTCTATAGCCGTTGATGGAAGTCGACTGTACGGGCCTTGATAAAATTATTAAAAATATCAATAATTTGTGTAAAATCATAATATATGAATTGGAAAGAACTGGGATGAAAAACTCCACATTTGAAATGATAAAAATAGATTTTTATCGAAATGAACCAGTTGTGAACTAGAATTAAAACCAATTTATTTTTGAAATAAATAAATTGAATTTGAAAGTGATTTTAAAAATAATCAATATTCCCAATATGTGAATTGGACTGGAGTTGAATCGAAATTATCTTCGGGATATTTCGATGTTGGATTTCGTGACTATACAGATATTGTTATGGGAATTTGAAAGATATATTTTATATCGCTATTTCCAATACGATATATGTTGGTTTCAGAATTTGATATTGAATATAAGCCGATATATTTTCTATTCAGAGCCTGGTATTTAATATCAAATGTGATTTGGGTTTATCGTGAATCGTGTTTTAGATGACGTTAGTTCTTTAACCCAGTTAAAGGCAAGATATCGATTTTTGGAAAGATTAAAACTAAGTGGAGTTTTAATGAATCTTTAATTAGATTAAAAATGTGAATTGATAATTTAAATTATCAAATCTGAAAGGTGATCGAGAATGGAGCACCACCAGTTTTGCTCCAAAGCGATAGTTAAATCTTTAATTAGATTTGAACGTGAAACGGTAATTAATTTTACCGATAACACCGTGGTGTTAGATGTGGAGTATTACCAGTTTTCTCCATGGGATATATAGGTTGGGATTGGGAAATAAAATAAATAATTACTTCGGTGTGGTTCGCTAATCCCGACTAGTTTGAAATGATATCCAAAGGAGGATTAAAGAATGAATTTAGAAGAATTTATCTTGGATAAAATTAATGGGAACATTTCCCTAAGAATGTGATTTTGTGAATAAAAGAATATTCTGAATTGGAATGAGGCGTTTGTTGTGCTTGTGTAACATTCGTTTACTATATACGTGGGTTATTCAGAAAGGCCGGGTTATACCCATTCTGAACAACCGATTCGACGAGATGTCGAAGATGAAGACGGTGGTTGAAGACCGGAAGTCTTCACATCGTTTGGTGATTACTGATGATCTTGATTGGGTTGTACACCCAAGATGAGGGAAACAGTTGGTGATCTTCCAGACGTACTTGGAGATGGATGGATATGCGAGGAAAGTGCCTCCGGTTTCGTTCAGACCCAGAACGAACTTGTAAATGGATTGTGTGTCTGACATTGGATTTTATTCTATGTTGATTGATCTCTATTAAATATACATCTGTTTGGCGGCAGAGAATTTATTCTCTTGCTTAACGCCCTTCTCTGAGATGTACGAGCTCAGAGGTTGTATATCGATGGACATCAGTCGCATGGAGTGAATTGCCAGTGTGGCACGCGTAATTGGCAATTGATCAGGGCTTCTGTTGAAAAGCAAAGTCTTGTGGTTGATGATCAAAGCACGGCCTGTGTGGCGTAGCTTTGTGTATAGCGTGAATTCGCGAGCCTCACACCTCGGTATGAGTCAAAAACGGGATACGGACCCAAGGAGTGCACGACGTTTCTTTCTAGCTATGGTGGTGTCAGTGACCTACCAGCCCTGACATTTATATACTTTTCACCTGTGTGGTTGTTGGATACGAGGCGCCTCGGATATAGGTCTGTAAGGACCGGGAAACGTGTGTTCAGGAATAATTAATCCTCAAAAGTAAGAGAGGACCGGCCTTGGAGGTTCCAAAGGATCAGAGTGGGGTCCTGAGGCATTGCTAGAGTGTCTCGAACGTGGAGAGGAGCTTGCCCCTTGCCTCGACTCATGATGGAATCCAATTTCCAATACGTGTATTGCGGTTTTAATTGTAGAACTAGTATGGCGGCATGATATATGGTACCCATGCCGTCTATGATTGATATTTATGATTGAAAATGTTTTGACACTATACACTTATTATAGTATCAAATGATTTGTTTTTAAACGTACCAAGCATGTTTGGCTATTATAAGGGAAAACCCTATCCTCCGGCTTGCGTTGCATTGTGTGATGGGACCTGGGTCTTATAATAGCTTCATTTTTCCAAAGAGCATTGCGCTGTTTTGTTATATGCACTAGTATTCTTGGGAGGAAACCCGTTCCGTGTTATACGGCGTGGTCCCTTGAATTACTCTCTTTAAAGTAAAGTTTTAAATAACTGTTTTAGATCTCACACCAGTCCCATGACTGACCTGGAGTATATTGTTTTAACCTAAACTCTGGGTGCCTCTATTTTCCACACGGGCAGCTAGTAGTTTTGGTTTTGCAGATTTATATCCACAGGGTCCTGATGTACAGCTGGAACGATGCTCGGAAAGCTCTGTATCCGTGCATTACTTCTAGTTGTGTTTTTGTATTATTTTCCGCTGCAATGTATTTAAATGTAATTTAAATCTCTGATATTTGTTGAATGTAATTTATTCATTTATACTCTGTATATTCTTGTATCTGATGGAATTGTTGTAATAACAATGAAATGTTCTTGCGTCTGCGTTCTATTTTGTCTTGTACTCAATTCTATCCGAGCTTTCCTTCACGGGGAAGTTCGGGTCGTCTCATAGCCTGTTTAGGCGTAGCTTTGTGTATAGCGTGACTTCGCGAGCCTCACACACCGGTGGAGTCTAAAACGGGAGAAGGGAACGCAGGGAGAGCAGCACGTTTCTTTCTAGCTAGAAGTGGTGTTTGGACTTTAACACGACCCGACATTTTACTTATGTGGATGATGGAATGAGGCGCTTCGGATGATAGGTCCTATAGGACTGGTAAACGTGTGTTCAGGAATAACTAATCTGCAACTCGTATGGTGGACCGGCCCTGCAGCTTTCCAAGGGTTCACTGTGGGGGGATCCTGAGACATTAGCTAAAGTGTCTCGAATCGGTAGGAGCTCCTCCCTAGCCTTGACTCATGATGGAAACCAAAATCCAAATATGACCCTACGAATTTGATTGTATTACTAGTATGGAGGCATAGTAGTATGGGATACTATTCTTCCTAGGATTTATGCATTTACTTTGAAATGTTTTGATATATACTAATAATAATATTAAACTCGTATTTGCCGTATTTAGCATGTTTAATCACTATAAGGTAAAACGCTATCCTCTGGTTTGTGTTGCATTGTGTGATGGGACCTGGGTCTTATGGTGATTCCATTTTCTCAAAAGCATGACGTTGTTGTACGATTTACTTATTATTTGTTCTGACACATTTATGCACGGCAGCCCATTAGAGCAAACCCGTCCCGCGTTAGCGGCGTGGTCCTTGGATTTGCCTTATTACTATTAGTTAAATTAGTTAAGAATTCTCACACCGGTCCCATGACTGACCCGTTGTTTGTTTCCACCTTTACAAACTCGGGTGCCCTCTTTTCCACACGGGCAGTCGAGTAGTTTGTCTACAGGTTTATCTCTTTAGCAGGATCCTGGATTAAAGCTTAAAGCTGTGTCCAGAACATTGGAAGTCTGCCTTAGTTATTTTATTTCCGCTGCAATGTATTATAATATTGTAATTTATGTTCTGCTGTAATTTTATTCAATGTACTCTGATATTCTGTACTCTGATGTTACGTTATTATGATGTAATAAAAGTCTGCTGTTATTGTTCTGATGTTGTTGTATTCCCAAAGTTAATGTAGGCGGTATTTGAACGGTCTTGGTCGATTTTGCGATCGATTAAGGCCGGGCAAAAATCTGACTCGTTACAGTTGGTATTAGAGTCAGGTTAGCTCAATATCTTTGGGGTACAACTCATTAGAACTGAACAAAAGGCTCATCAGAGATTGGATTAGTAATATCCAATAAGAATACTCATTAGAGATAGGATCAGCAGTATCCTAGAATGAGAAAACTCATTAGAGATGGGGTTAGTAATGCCCTAGAATGAGTTGAGAGTAGCAAGCCTATAATATACGTATTTGTAATTATACTCCATTTTCGAAAATATGGTTTGTGAATATATAAAAAGTTATATATTTTAAAGTTAATCAACTAATAAAATTATTTAAACCAATGGAGAAAATATATGTATAAATTAGTTAGTTAACTAATCAACTTTTAGCTTCGTTCCTTTTCGAGGACGAAAAGTTTTTAAGTAGGGAAGATTGTAACAACCCGCAATTTTGGGGCCAATTTAAAATTTTAGAAATTTTAAATGAATATAGAATATTTAAAATAATTTATTTTAAATAAATAACGACAAAGAAGAAATAATCATCTGTAACAACCCGAAAATCTGGGCCAGTTTAAAATTTTTATTTTGGCAATTTAGCGAATTTTGATTATTTAAAATGAATTATTTTAAATAATATCGACGAGAAATTTATTTTGAATATAATTCAACTTATATATTATATACGTCTTCGTTAGAATATAAATAATTATATATAATTATATAAGGAATTGAAAATGGCGCGGTAGTTCGATAATTCGATTTCAAACTTCAATTGAACATACCGGGTGCAAAATAATCCGGATTTTAGTGAAACTAAAAACATTAGGATCTAATTGAGAATATCTTTCCAACGAATCCAAAAAATTGAAATTTCATAGCGGGAATCAAAAGATATGTCCAGTTGAAAATTCTGAATAGTCGCTATGGAATTCAGGCCCTTAAAAATAGCCATTTTGCAAACAACCTCGGATTTCGACGAAACCACTTTTGTTGGATCAGTGATGTCAAGTTATTGCTAGGTTTTAAATTTCATAATCTTTCGAATCAACATGTGAGCGTGGCAAAGGAAAACGCGTTTGACCAGTTTCAGTTGGTTTTAATCGACTGGAAAATGGCCATTTTTCAAATGGTCTCAGAACTCGACGAAACTAGTTTGGTTAGGACCGTATCGTCAATACGAAGCTAGAAAATATTTTTCTGGGATTTATATAGTTAGTATGTGACCCCAGTAAATTGAAATACGCGTTCAAATTCAATCTATAGAGTTATATTTTGATTTTAACGAAAACTGATCGAAACGATCGAATCAGCTTACGATACATATCCCATTGTGTTCGGAATGGGGGTAATTAGCTATGGACGACAGGCGGTGGGCTTGATTTCGAGTTCGAAATAAAAAGTTAACTTTATGGAATTAAATTAAATTAAATATATATATTTTTATATAAGCCCCCACCTTTATTCTCCCTCCCCTCAAAGTCAAACCAATCAGAAAGTAAAAAGGAAAAAAAACCCTAAGCCACCGCACGACCCCCCACAGGCGACGCGCCACCGCACGACCCCCCCTCCTCCTCTGCCTCGACCGCGACACCCCCCCATCCTCCTACTGCCGATCGAAGAAACCCCCCCCCCCCCCCCCCGTTGTCGATTACGACGCACCCTCCCCCCTCCTTTTTTTCTCCTGCCGCCCCTCTTCTTCTTCTCCACCTCGCCTCCGCCTCCCCCCCCATCCAGCTCCGCCGCCAAACAGAAACCCCCCCCCTCAGTCGACGAACGCTGTGAGTTTTTTTATATTTAATTATTTGCATTATTTTTATTTTTCTTTCTTTTCCCTGATGTTAATTAGGAATAAAACTGCCTTTCTATTATTTTATTTTTATTTTATTCCAAGGTTAGGATTTTTATATTGTAAAAATATCAAAGATGGAATTTTTATATGGTAAAAATATTAAAAATATAATTTTTATTATAGTAGAAGTATAGAAATATAATCTTTTATATAGTTATGATGATAAAAATTCGATCTTTATATATGAAGGAGAAATATAAAAATATAATTTTATATAGAATAAAGCGTCTATCTAAATATATGAAGTAGAAATAAAAATATGATTTTTTATAGAGTCAAAGTAAAAATTCGATTTTTATATATTGAATAGCATAGTAAAAATTCGATTTTTATATATTGAATAGCGAAGTAAAAATTCGATTTTTATATATTGAATACCAAAGTAAAAATTCGATTTTTATATATTGAATACCAAAGTAAAAATTCGATTTTTATATATTGAATAGTAAAGTAAAAGTTCGATTTTTATATATTGAATAGCGAAGTAAAAATGTGATTTTTACATATGTAGAGAATACGGGCGAAGAAAGTGACAAAGGGCGAGTGGCGAAGATTTTCTACAAAGAAGAGTCGTGGCGTTGGATTAGCTATCTGTGAGAACTTCTCACCTTTCAATTTAATTTTCTAGTTATATATATACTAGGATGCAGACGGTGTTTAGTAGCACCCGACACCCGTCGTCCACAGACCATGGACGGCTTGTATGCTTGGTTGTTTGATTTTGATGTGTAGTTGATTGTGTGATGTGATGTGAAATAAAATAAAATATTTATATAGTTTAAAATATTTTATAGTTAAAAATAGAATTTTTAACGTATATATGAAATGAAATAAAAATAAACAAATCGGACGATTTGTTTGTATACACACATTTGACTGATATTGATTGGGACGATAAATTTTACACATCGCCCAACTGCACAAATAAAATCTGTGTTTGATTGTTTGAAACCCCACACGGGTATTGGGATGATATTTGACGTACACTAATCATGATTGTTTAGTTGTATGTCTATTGATTGATTGACAAGCTGCTATAGGCGTTGAATATTTATATTTGATGCTTATACAGTGTAGAATGCACTTTGGATGATGGTTGAGTATTCATCGTTGTTGATATATACATGTGTTGTAGAAAATCCATATAATTAACATTATATGGTAATTGATTGGGCCTCATTCTAGTTTCGAAAAAGAAATATTTGAAATAGAATATTTGAAAATAGATATATATGAAGCCGTGTTGATTAGATTGACGCCATTTTGATGTGAACGATATTTATATCGATTTTATTCATTTTTCAATGAATATTGAAATAGAATTGAAATTCGAATTAAATTGAAATAGAATTGAAATTCGAATTAAATTGAAATAGAATTGAAATTCGAATTAAATTGAATAGATTTGAAATCGAATAGAATTGAAATTCGAATTAAATTGAATAGATTTGAAATCGAATAGAATTGAAATTCGAATTAAATTGAATAGATTTGAAATCGAATAGAATTGAAATTCGAATTAAACTGAATAGAAATGAACTCGAATTGAAATTGAATAGAAATGAATTCGAATTGAAATCAAATATAAATGAATTCGAATTGAAATTGAATATAAATGAATTCGAATTGAAATCGATTTGAAACGAATTTATATTGGAATATTCAATTTTGATTTGAAATTGAATATGAAGTTGAAAACCGTTTTGAAAACGAATTTAAAAACGATTTATAAAGCACGTTTTGAATTGAAATCGACGAAGTATATATTATATATAATATATATATAATATAATGGCCTGAATAGAACGCGCCGCGCCGCGGTAGTTCGCGAATTTCGACAATTGACTTCGAACGGATATTACGGGAGATCCGACCGTCGAATTCTCCTAAAACCGGAACCGTTGGGTTCGTATCGAAAAGGGCTTTCTAACGAATATTAGAAATTTGAAATCTAACGGTTGGATTTGGAATTATGTCCAAATCAAATTTGGAAAAGGTCGCTGTAAGTGCAGTTCGATGACCGTTGATGGAAATCGACTGTACGAGCCTTGATAAAATTATTAAAAATAGTAATAATTTGTGTAAAATCATAAGAAATGATTTGTGAAGATTTGGGATGAAAAACTCCATATTTGAAAAGATAAAAATAGATTTTTATCGAAATGAACTAGTTTTGAACTAGAATTATAATTCTATTTATTTTTAAATAAATAAATTGAATTTGAAATGGTTTTGAAAATAACCAGAATTTCCAATGATTGCATTGGAATGGATTTGAATCGAAATTGTCTTCGGAATATTTCGATGTTGGATTTCGTGATTATACAGATGTTGTTATGGAAATTTGAAAGATATAGATATATATATCGTTATTTCAATACGATATCTGTTGGTCGTAGAATTTGATATTGAATATAAGCCGATATATTTTCTATTCAGAGCCTTGTATTTAATATCAAATGTGATTTGGGTTTGTCGTGAATGGTGTCTTGACTGACACTGTTCTTGAACCCAGTTGAGAAAAGATTAAATCTTTTTTATTTAGATTTAATGAAGTGTACCAATTAAATAATATTTAATTGGAATTGAATTTATATTGATTTTTGGGTTTATCGTGGACAGTGTTTTAAATAACACTCGTTCTTTAACCCGATAATTAATGGAATGTGATTTTGGGTTTATCGTGAACCGTGTTTTAAATGACACTGATTCTTTAACCCCGTTAAAGATTAAAACTAAGTGGAGTTTTAATGAATCTTTAATTAGATTGAAATGATCGAGAATGGAGTAGCACCAGTTTTGCTCCAGGCGATAGTTAAATCTTTAATTAGATTTAAACGTGAAATGGTAATTGAATTTAGCGATAACACCGTGGTGTTAGATATGAAGTATTACCAGTTTTACTTCATGGGATGAATAGGTTGGGATTGGGAAATTAAAACAAATGATTACTTCGGTAAGGTTCGTTAATCCCGACTAGTTGAATCGAAATTCAAAAGGATAGATTAAAGAATAAATATAAAGAATTTATCTTTGATAAAATTAATGGGAACCTTTCCCTATGAATGTGAAATTTAGAAACTAACTGTCGGTTAGCTAAACAGAATGGTTTTCTAAATATTGATCTGATGTTGGTTTCGGCCTTCGGGGTTAATATTTGGGGAGTTATTCTCTGGTTAATTTACGGTTAGTGACTGATGAATTGGAATGAGGCATATGTTGTGTTGGTGTAACACTTATTTAAATTATACGCGAGTTATTTGGAAAGACCGGGTTTATCCCATTCTGAATAACTGATACGACGATAAGTCGAAGATGAAGACGGTGGTTGAAGACCGGAGGTCTTCACGTCGTTTGGGTGATTACTGATGATCTTGATTGGGCTGTACACCCAAGAAGATGGAAACAGTTGGTGATCGTCCAGACGTACTTGGAGATCGATGGATATGCGGGGTACTAGGTGCCTCCGGTTTCGTTCAGACCTAGAACGGACTTGTAAATGGACTGTGTGTCTGACATTGGATTTTAGTCTGTGTGATTGATTTCTATTAAATATATATCTGTTTGGCGGCGGATAATTTATTCTCTTGCTTAACGCCATTCTCTGAGACGTACGAGCTCAGGGGTTATATACTGATGGATATCAAATGCATAGAGTGGATTGCCTTTGTGGCATGCCTAAGTGGCAAATGATCAAGGCTTCTGTTGAAAAGCAAAGTCTTGTGGTTGATGATCAAAGCACCGCCTGTGTGGCATGGCTTTGTGTAACGTGAATTCGCGAGCCTCACACCCTGGTTGTGAACCAAAAACGGGAGAAGGACCTCAGGGAGGGCATGCGTTTCTTTCTAGCTAGGGTGGTGTCAGTGACCTACCAGCACTGACATTTATATACTTTTCACCAGTGTGGTTGTTGCTGTTGCGAGGCGCCTCGGTTAGATCGGACGATCCGGGTCCGATGGAGCCATTCGTTGGCTCATTTACGCCCCAAAGGGCGGGGAAACGCAGTGTTCAGGCATTTTAATCCACATCGGTGGACCGACCCTGACGATCCAAGGGCCCACCTGAGTCTGGGTCCTGAGGGGCGGGCTATAGCGTCTCGAATCGGTTGAGGACTATCTTTTGCCTCGGTTCATAGATGGAAATCCAACTTCCAAATATGTGACATTTGCGGTTTTATTTGTAGAGCCTAGTATGGCGACATAGTGGGATGGGGCGCTTATGCCGTCTATGATTGATACTTATGATTTGAAGTTGTTTTATACACTATGCACTTATAATAGTATCAAATGATTTGTTTAAAACGTATCAAGCATTCTTGGCTATTATAAGGTAAAAACCCTATTCTCCGGCTTGCGTTGCATTGTGTGATGGAAACTGGGTCTTATAATAGCTTCATTGTTCTTTATTTAGCATTGCGCTGTTGTTTTATGCACTGGTATTCTTGGGAGGAAACCCGTTCCGTGTTATACGGCGTGGTCCCTTGATTTACCAAGCTTTCAAATAAAGATTAATAACTGTTTTAGTTCTCACACCAGTCCCATGACTGACCTGGAGTTTATTGTTTTAACCTAAACTCTGGGTGCCCTTATTTTGACATGGGCAGCTAGTAGTTTTGGTTTTGCAGATTTATATTCACAGGATCCTGGTTTACAGCTGGAACGATATCCGGAAAGCTTTGTATCCGTAAATCTCTTCTTGTTGTGTATTGTATTGTTTCCGCTGCTATGTATTTAAATGTAATTTAAATCTCTGATATTTCTGTGTAATATTTGTTCATACTCTGTATATTCTTGTATTCTGATGGAATTGTTGTAATATACAATGAAATGTTCTTCTGTCTGCGTTCTGATTTGTCTTGTCCTCACAGTAAATCGTTCTTTCTCTTCTCTTCGTAGACCGGGGAAGTTCGGGTCGCTTCATCATCATAATTAGACTTTTATGTATGTTTGTTTAATTCTAATTTTAATACCTACTAAATCAAAACTTCACATATTCATTTGTTATTTCTACATCCCGTGTGTTTCGATTATTTAAGTATATGTAATTTAATTAGTGAATATTAGGCTCACATCCCTATTTTGAAACTTAATTAGGCTCACATCCGGTCATAAACTTATTGTAAATTAGGTCCCTATTTTCTGAAAAGTCATCAAAAAAATATAAAAAAAATATAAAAAAATCACGTAAATTCGTATTTAAATAAAACATGTAAACACTAAAAAATTTAGAACAAAAAACCATCAAAGAAGGCGTCAAAAATCAAAAAAACAAAAAAAAACGAAATTTCCAGTTAAATGCATAATAGTATGCACATATATCACTTTCCTGCATACATCCGTGCATATTTTTCACTACATACATCTTCGTTGATTTTTATTCATGCAAATAAATGCATACATGTGCGCAAAAATTTCAAATACTTGCATACATTTGTGCAGGTTTATTTTCAGATTTTAATCTGAAAACAGCTTACAAAAAAGTTGCATACATATATGCAATTATCAGTAATAATTGCATAAATGTATGCAACTATTTTTTTTTTTTGATTTCCGTAGATTCCTGACATTATTTCCATATTTTAGAATTTTTTTTTTTATGAACGTACGCACATTTTTTAAAAAAAAATACAAAAAGGCGGAAAAAATAAAATATGGGGCGGGTTTAAAAAATTTCAGAACTTTGTTTTTTTTATAAATTAGGTCCCTACTTTTTATCATATAAATATGTTGCACACATGTGTGCATTTTTTTGAGAAATTTGCACATTTGGATGCAAATAAAAATGAACTGAAAAATTATGTTAAATCTATCCGCTGGAAGAACTGCAATAATTGCATATATGCATGCAATAAAATCAAAAAGGTGCATAATATTATGCATTTAACTGCAGTTTTTTCTGTTTTTTTGCTGTTTTCTTCTTTCTGACATTATTTTTGTTGTTTTTTGAACTGAATTTTTTTTATAATGCGTAATATATTTTATTACTAATTTACGATTTTTTTATTTTTTTTTAATTATTATTTTATAAGTTTTGAAAACAGGGACCTAATTTACAATAAGTTTATGACTGAGTTTTTTTTATATTTTGAAACTTAATAGGGACCTCAAAAAAACGCACCAATTTAATTAAGTTATTGAGATTAAATGGTTTTGAAAAAAAAAAGTATGATGTGGAAATGTTGAAAGGTATTGGAATTCCTTAGTAATAAGAATGAATGTAATCAATGGTACATATATAGTAAGGCAATATGGTGCATAATTAACCAATAACTACAACCCATATGCAAAGCACGTAGCCGACTTTTATTGGTGTTTTCATTTACATATTTGGTGATGCATAATTGACGCCTGGAATGTATTAATGTTTCTTCTAAGGTTTCAAAAATATTTCATTCTAACTTTATAAATTTATACAATTACAGGTTTCCTAATCATAAATGTAAAATAATAATAATAACATAAGGGTATCTACATCAAATCCTGTTTTATATTACTGATAATGCCAATGTTATCAGTTTGACTATTTTAAGTGGAATTTTTATTAATATGGTAGCAATTATTCCAGGATTATAGTCTATTAAAAATATTAGAGCAAATCATGTTCAACTGTCATATTTATTTGAAATGCGAACATACCTATTTTGCTAAATGTCATGGGAATAATGCAATTTATTCCATTTATTTAAGTTAATCAGTTTTTCCATGATAATTTGAAATCAGTCAACAATTATAATCATATAATAGTGCGTTATTACCTTTTATATGTGGACATATGTTATGTATATGAAGTTAACTTTTGTTATTAAAAATTTATTTGTTTCTATTTCAATATGAGAGAAAAATTGCATATTAACCATGTATAATATATATATATATATATAAATGTTTCGTGGAATTCAATACTTATGAAAACAAGGTAATAAATTCAAGTTTAAATAAAGGTTGTCATATTCTTTAGTGCATTAGGAAACAACGAAACCTTTTTGAATTCATCTTTGCATTTATTGGCTACATAATCTAAGCCAAATTTAATTCAGCAATTTAAAGACTTTCCTTTCTTTTCTTACTCATCTATATGTTTTACTCTCACTACGCTATATATATTGTATTCTCCTTCTTCCTCCAATAAATTCTTATCCTCTAAATAAAGTTCCTCAATGATTCGAGAATTCCATATACCAAATCGGAGAGCGTCCTATGATCTTTGAATTCAACGACCATGATTTGTTATAATTAAGTAAATCGTCGGAAATCATCTCTCAAGGGAATTGCGTGTGAATTGGATTTCAAACAAAAGGGGGGCTGCGCTTGACGATGTCACCGGCGGTGGTGACTGGTGGCTAGGGCAACGTGGTGGAACCTTCGGATCACCAGCAAATGGCGGTGATGAACGTGCGCAGGTGGCTTTCGAAATCGGCCGATGGGTTCAGCTGGAGAGGACGGTGTGCAGGGAATTAAAGAGAGAGGGCAACGTTTGTTTTGCGTTTTAAAAGGGTTGATCAAATTTCAAATCCGCTTTAAACCAAGGTGAGATTTCTTTTTATATACATATAATTAAAAACTAGCTTAATTATTTTCGTATTTGTAAATTCTTACATTTACGATGTAAATTTAGTTTGTGTTATTCTTGATTGGATTTGATTTGTTGGTTGCTGTTATGATTGATCCGTTAATAAGATGGATAAATTCTGTTGAAAAATTTTGAAATTTGTGAACAACAAATATTCACACCTATTGGTCAAAATAGAAAATTGCTTACGAACAAAAACACTCATTTGTGTTTTGTTATGTTAACATAGAATTTGTCGCAAATGAAAGTATTTCTCCAATTTGTCATGTTAACCTAAAATGGTCCCTTATGTCAAAATTATGTCATGTAATTAAAAATCGTCCTTTATGTTAGAAACTAAATTTTTCATTGATGTTAAAATATAAATTTGCCATTTATGTTAGGAAGTAAATTTGCTATTTATGTTGGATAAATTCACACTTTGGTTGGTGTAACGACCCGGAATTTTAGAGCCAATTTAAAATTTTTATTTTAGAAATTTTACGGGAATTTTTAATATTTAAAATAATTTATTTTAAATAGGAACGACTAAAAATTTATTTTAAAACGAATAAATTTAATTTAATTATAAAAGGAGTTTAAAACAGCGCTGCAGTTCGAAAATTCGATTTCAAACTTTGACTGATTGTATAGGATTCATTTTAAATCAGAATTGAACAAAATCAAAAATATTTAAATCTGTTTAATCATATCTTTCTAACGAATCTGAAAAACTGAAATTTCACTTTAGAAATAGAAAGTTATGTCCAATTTAAAATCTAGAAAAGTCACTGTAGAATTTATATATTTTAATATAATATTTTGGCCTTAAAAATAGTCATTTTGCAAACGACCTCTGTTTTCGATGAAACAACTTTTGTTGGAACCGGAATGTCGAATTATTGCTAAGTTTAATTTTCCAGAATTTTTCGAATTAATATGTGAGCGTGGCGAAAGAAAATGTGTTTTGACTGTTTTAGTCAAATTTAATCAAGTTAAAAATGGTCGTTTTCCAAACAGTCTCAGAATTCGATGAAATTAGTCTTGTTAGGACCGTATCGTCAAAACATAACTAGGAATAATTTTTCTGTAATTTTTAGAGGTCGTATGTGGCCCCAGTAATTTAAAATGTACGTTTGAATTTAATAATTAAATGATTTATAATGAAATTTAGAGAAAAACATATCGTAACAGCCGAATTGGGTTACGAAACATGTTTCATTGTGTCCGGGACGGGGGTTATTAGCTAGGGGTGACACTCGTTGGGTTTAATTTGGTGTTCGTATTGATAAATAAGAATTTTTGAATTTAATAAACTAAATTAAATAAATATACACCTATGAATACGGTATAAATATGTTCCCTGTACGTAACCCTAGAACCCCAAGGAGCAGCCGCCCGCCGTTAACAGCAAATCAATGGCTAGCGGAGCTCGATTTTTCTTTTTAAATTTCCCAAATTTCTTTCAACAATTCTCCAAACTAACTGAAGCAAAATCGAAGACCATTTCTAGATCTACAAAACCGTATGAATAAGATGGATCCTCGTTTTGAAACCCACGAGAAAATGGAGCTCGAAGTCGTGACCTTCGAAGCCGGTTCCAGGCCTGCTGTGGCCACCGTGTTCATCGGAATTCTTAGGGGAGGGAGGCGCCACGTAAGCGAACAACGTGGCACTATTGGATCAGATTCTGGCGTTGAAATGGTGGTGCGATGGGAGTTTTCTTTGTTTGATGTTGGGTTAGCTGATGGCGTGAATAACCAGAAAGAAGGAAGAAGGGGCCGCACTTTTTACATGTGATTAAGGGTTGATTAAAGGTTAATTAAAGAAGTTAATTATATTTATTATTTTAAATAATGTCGCTAGAGTTCAAACCACTATAACTTCGTCATATCAAAACAGAATTCAACGATTCTAGTTGCGTTGGAACCGTATTTCAGAGTTCTACGAGATGGAGCTGTCTAGAGTTGAAACCGAGCAGATCCAATTGTGACCAAATTTCAGATCAGAATTGTTTTGGTGAGATTTCTATTTTTTTTAATTAAAATTAATTATTTATTTTATTGCATTCATTCAGTATGAAATTCATGTTGTATGTATATTTATTTAAATGTTGATTGTGCTGTGATTGTGATTGTGTATTCATGTTTGTTAGACTTTGGTGTATACGATAAAATTATATATTATCATGTGTATAGAATATGATATATTCGTCTGTGCCAAGGATTTGTGTATAAAATAAAAAATATATTTTTATTTTATGTATATAAAGAAAAACATGATAAATGTAGGGATTTGTCAAAACATGATTAGTAAAATAAAAACAAGTCATTTTGTATAACTTGTTAGTTAAAGTAAAAATAACACTTTTTGTCAAAACTTGTTAATTGGAATAAAATAACAATATTTGTCAAAACATGTAAATTAAAAATTGATTATCATTTGTGTTACATTAAAAGTGATAAAACTTGATTTGAATATAAGATTAACATTTTGCCAAACTTGATTTGAATATAAGATTAACATTTTGCCAAACTTGATTTGAGTATAAGATTAACATTTTGATTAAAACTTGATTTGTGAATAATAATCACATTTTTGATTTAAACTTGATTAGTGATACTAATCACATTTTTGATTAAAACTTGATTAGTGATAAATAATCACATTTTTGATTCAAACTTGATTAGTGCAAGGAAATTAACATTTTTGTTAATTAGATTATGTTGGAGAAAATTAAAATTTTTGGGTAATTAGAACATGTTAGTGAAATAGAAGATGGACATTTTTGTATATTAAAATGAATTAGACAAAAAGGGCATTTTTGGTATACTAAGAATGAATTAGCAAAATGATCATTAATAAGAATCAAAACAAAAATACATTTTTTGATTTCAGAAGAAGGAAGATTACATTTTTGTTAACATTAAAAGGAGTTGATAAGAATTAACATTTTTGTTAACATTAAAAGGATTTGATGAGAATCAACATCTTTGTTAACATTAGAACTAGAATTTACATTTATGTAAAGGACGTCATTAGAATGAAAACCTCAATTTTAGTGAAAAATGAACATTAGAATTAAATTAACATTTTTGGCTTACATTTAAAATGATTAGGCAAAAATTTACATTTTTGTTTATTAAAAGGGATTTAAAACAAAATCCTCATTTTGTTTACATTGAAAGTTAATAAACAAAATTCCCATTTTGTTTACATTGAAAAGCTAATAAACAAAATTCTCATTTTTGTTTACCTTGAAAAGTTAATGAACAAAATTCTTATTTTGTTTGCATTAGAAATTTATGAACAAAATTCTTATTTTTGTTTCAAAGGTTAACAAACCAATTTATCATTTTGTTGTATTGAAAGTTGTTAATGAAATTAGTCATTTGGTCGCATTGAAATTTATGAAATAAATTTGTTAATTTAGAGAAATGAATTAGAAAACATTCATTTTGTCACTTTGGATAAAATGAAGTAAATTCATTTATTTTTGTTACTTTAGACGAAATGACTTAAAAACATTCAATTAGACACATTGGAAAGATTAAAGAAAAATATATTTTTATTACATTGGAAAGATTGAGGAAAAAAATATTCTTGTTACATTGAAAAGATTAAAGAACAAAATTAACACTTTGTTAATTAGATTATAAAAGACAAAATTAACATTTTGGTTAATTAGATTAAAAAGAACAAAAATCAATATTTTGATTTCGTAAAAAGGAAAAGAACAAAAATCAATATTTTGCTGACATAAAAAGGATAAATTTTGCTTACATAAAAAGGACTAAGCAAAATCATATTTTGCTTACATAAAAAGGACTTGACAAAATCATATTTTGTTTACATAAAAAGGGCTAAGCAAAATCATATTTTGTTTACATAAAAAAAAGGACTAGACAAAATCCATATTTTGTTTACATTAAAGAAGGTTAGACAAATTCATTACTTTGTTTACATTAAAGAAGATAAACAAAATTCTTATTTTGTTTGCATTAGAAATTAACAAACAAAATTCTCATTTTGTTTACATTAGAAAATTATAAACAAAATTCTTATTTTGTTTGCATTAGAAATTAACAAACAAAATTCTCATTTTGTTTACATTCAAAAGAAGAAATGAAAATGTATATTTTTATACATTAAAAAGATATGAATTGAAAATGTATATTTTTATACATTAAAAAGGAGAATGAGTTAGAAATGAACATTTTGTTTACATTAAAGGAATTAGAAAAATTTGTCATATTTTGTACATTTAAGAAGAGTTAGACAAAATTATCATATTTTGTCACATTTAAAAAGAATGAAGTAAAATATTCATTTTGTCATTAAAAATGAATGAGACCAAAAATATACTTTTTGGTCAATAATGAAGAGTTAAGATTTTATTGTAATTAGTTAACAATAAAAAGAATTGAAATAAAAGTTAAGATTTTTATTGTTATTTGTACACAATAAAAAGAATTGAGACATATGTCTGTAATGTTGAAATGTTGATGTGTTAAATATAATGTTAGTATATTCAACTGAATATTACACTTCCATTTACAAGTGACCCGACTTGTTTATGTGATTGGGTCGATAATTTTTACACATCGCCCAAGTGCACAAATAATTTATTATTTGATTGTTGGATGCAACCCCACACGGGTGTTGGGATGATCCTACACTAGTCCCAATATTTAGTGTAGAATCCACTCTGGTTGATTATTTGGTTGTGTGATAGTTATTTATCATGATTGTTGATTATATGCAAATTATGGTTGTTGACTGTGTCACATTCCAATAAAGAATATTCTAGAAAAAGAATATTTTAAGAAAATATCTTAGAAAAGAATATATTTTAGAAATATATTTTTATTGAAATAAACTAGTTATTAACTAGAATAAATCATTAAATTTAGATTTAATGAAGTTTTCCAATTGTTTAATATTTAATTGAAATTGAATTAAATAAATTGGAATTTGGGTTTGTCGTGAATAGTGTCTTTAATAACACTGTTCTTAAACCCCGTAGGAAAAGAATAATCTTTTAATTTAGATTATTAAAGTTTTCAATTATATTTAGTAATTGAAATAAGAAATGTGAGTTGGGTTTATTGTGAACCGTGTTTTTAAGCGACATGTATTCTTTAACCCAACTGACAGTGAAAATAGGATTTGGAAATTATAAATCTTTTATTAAGATGGGAATTTTCCAACAGTAAAGATTTCCAATTTAATATATTAAATTGGAGTTGAATGGAATTCAAATTTATTGTAACCGAGATAAGTTTATGTAGAAGAAAACCGATACTACATATGGAATTTAAGATGCTTTGCCATTATTCCATTTATATTATTGGTCGGATACAGAAATTTATAACGATTATATGTTGATTTGAATTCTGTGAAGATTCCATATTTTATGGAAGATGATTTGGGGTTTACCGTGAACTATGTTTTAAATGACATTAGTTCTTTAACCCAGTTAAAGAAAAGGATTAATTTCTTAAATTTGAATAAACATTGAATAATGATTTTTGATATTTAAAACCAAATTGGGGTTTCAATAAATCTTTAAAGAAAGATTTAAGAGTAAATATAAAGAATTTATCTTTGATAGAATAATTTGAATATTTTATTTAAAAGAATATTCTGAATTGGAATGAGGCATTGGATGTGTTTTTATTGTACTCGATTTTTAATTATAAAAATACGTGAGTTATTCGGGAAGACCGGGTTTTACCCATTCTGAATAATTACTACGACGATGAAGAGTCAAAGATGAAGACGGTGATTGAAGACCGACGATCTTCACATGGAATGGATGTGTTGCTACAGAGACCCTGATGGGAGTAACTACCTTGAAGGGGCTTCAGTGGTGGTCGTCCAGACTATTGTTGACTGTTCGGATTTGGTTTTCGCTCGGACCCAGAGCATAAGCTTGTAAATGGATGCGTGTCTGACATTGGATTTCGTTCAATATGAATTAAATCGATTTCTGTTAATGTATGTCTGTTTGGTGGTAAAGGATTTATCCTCTACTTAACACCCTAGTATATATTAATAGTGATTGATCGCATGGCGTGAATTGACAATGTGGCACGCCAAGATGCAAATGATCAAGGCTTTTGTTGAAAAGCAGGGCCTTGTGGGATGATCAAAGCATAGCCTATTATGGCATAGCTTTGTGTATATCGTGACTTCGCGAGGCTCACACCCCGGTATGAGTCAAAAACGGGATATGGACCGTATGGAGTGCACACGTTTCTTTCTAGCTAGTGGTAGTGTCAGTGCTTTAACACGGCCTGGCATTTTACTTATGTGGATGATGGATTTTGAGGCACCTCGGATTTTTATAGGCCGATAGTGGTCATATTATAGGTTCAAAGGAACCGGGAAACGTGTGTTCAGGCATAACCAATCCACTGCCGATAGGCGGGGACCGCCCCTACCGCTCCAAGGGTTCACTGCGGGGGATCCTGAGGCATTTGCTAGAGTGTCTAGAATCGAAGAGGGGCTTGCCCCTAGCCTCGACTCATGATAGAAATCCAATTTCCGATACGACTGTGTGGTTTTGATTGTAGAACTAGTATGGCGTCATAGTAGGATGGGGTACTATGCCGTCTATGATTGATACATTATGATTGAAATGTTTTTGAAATATATATACCCATATATATACACACTAATATTAAATTCGTTTTATCGTATCAAGCATCTTTTGGCCATTATAAGGTAAAACCCTATCCTCCGGTTTGCGTTGCATTGTGTGATGGGACTTGGGTCTTATAATGGTTTCATTTTTCTAAAAAGGCATTGCGTTGTTTAAACGATTTATTTTATTTTATGCACTGGCAATCCAATGGAGTAAACCCGTTCCGCGTTAGCGACGTGGTCCTGTGATTAGCCTTATTATTAGATAGTTAAGTTAAGATTTCTCATACCAGTCCCATGACTGACCTGTAGTTTGTTTCACTGGCAAACTCAGGTGCCCATTTTTTTTCCACACGGGTAGTCAAGTAGCTTTTGCAGATATATTTTAAATAGGAACGACTAAAAATTTATTTTAAAACGAATAAATTTAATTTAATTATAAAAGGAGTTTAAAACAGCGCTGCAGTTCGAAAATTCGATTTCAAACTTTGACTGATTGTATAGGATTCATTTTAAATCAGAATTGAGCGAAACCAGAAATATTTAAATCTGTTTAATCATATGTTTCTAACGACTGAAAAACTGAAATTTCACTTTAGAAATAGAAAGTTATGTCCAGTTTAAAATCTAGAAAAGTCACTGTAGAATTTATATATTTTAATATAATATTTTGGCCTTAAAAATAGCCATTTTGCAAACGACCTCTGTTTTCGACGAAACCACTTTTGTTGGAACCGGAATGTCGAATTATTGCTAAGTTTAATTTTCCAGAATTTTTCGAATTAATATGTGAGCGTGGCGAAAGAAAATGTGTATTGACTGTTTCAGTCAAATTTAATCGAGTTAAAAATGGCCGTTTTTCAAACAGTCTCAGAATTTGATGAAATTAGTCTTGTTAGGACCGTATTGTCAAAACATAACTAGGAATAATTTTTCTGTAATTTTTAGAGGTCGTATGTGGCCCTAGTAATTTAAAATGTACGTTTGAATTTAATAATTAAATGATTTATAATTAAATTTAGAGAAAAACATATCGTAACAGCCGAATTGGGTTACGAAACATGTTTCATTGTGTCCGGGACGGGGGTTATTAGCTAGGGGCGACACTCGTTGGGTTTGATTTGGTGTTCGTATTGATAAATAAGAATTTTTGAATTTAATAAACTAAATTAAATAAATATACACCTATGAATACGGTATAAATATTTTCCCTGTACGTAACCCTAGAACCCTAAGGAGCAGCCGCCGTTAACAGCAAATCAATGGCCAGTGGAGCTCAATTTTTCTTTTTAAATTTCACAAATTTCTTTCAATAATTCTCCAAACTAACTGAAGCAAAATCGAAGACCATTTCTAGATCTACAAAACCGTATGAATAAGATGGACCCTCGTTTTGAAACCCACGAGAAAATGGAGCTCGAAGTCGTGACCTTCGAAGCGGGTTCCAGGCCTGCTGTGGCCACCGTGTTCATCGGAATTCTTAGGGGAGGGAGGCGCCACGTAAGCGAACGGCGTGGCACTATTGGATCGGATTCTAGCATTGAAATGGTGGTGCGATGGGAGTTTTCTTTGTTCGATGTTGGGTTAGCGGATGGCGTGAATAACCAGAAAGAAGGAAGATGAAACGACCCGAACTTACCCGGTAAGAAAAGCACGGATAGAATTGAGGACAAGACAAAATAGAACGCAAACGGAAGAACATTTAATTGTTATTACAACAATTCCGTCAGATACAAAAATATACAGAGTGTAAATGAATAAATTACATTCGATAAATATCAGAGATTACAATAAATTACATAGCAGCGGAAAAATAATTCAAAGCACAACTGAAGGTGATATACGGATACAGAGCTTTCCGGATATCATTCCAGCTGTAAATCAGGACCCTGTGAATATAAATCTGCAAAACCAAAACTACTAGCTGCCCGTGTGGAAAATAGGGGCTCCCAGAGTTTAGGTTAAAACAATAAACTCCAGGTCAGTCATGTGACTGGTGTGAGAACTAAAACAGTTATTATTATTGGTTTTAAAGTTAGGTAAATCAAGGGACCACGCCGTATAACACGGAATGGGTTTCCTCCCAAGAATACCAGTGCATAGAACAAACAGCGCAATGCTAAATAAAGAAAAATGAAGCTGTTATAAGACCCAGGTCCCATCACACAATGCAACGCAAGCCGGAGGATAGGGTTTTCCCTTATAACAGCCAAAGCATGTTTGATACGTTTAAAACACATTATTTGATACTATTATAGGTGTATAGTGTCAAAACAATTTCAATCATAAGTATCAATCATAGGCGGCATAGCTACCATCTACTATGTCGCCATACTAGGCTCTACAAATAAAACCGAAATACACGTATTGGAAATTGGATTCCATCATGAGTCGAGGCAAGGGGCAAGCTCCTCTCCGATTCGAGACACTCTAGCAAATGTCTCAGGACCCCACTATGATCCTTGGATCTTCAGGGCCGGTCCTCTCTTACTTTTGAGGATTGGCAATTCCTGAACACACATTTCCCGGTCCTTACAGACCTATATCCGAGGCGCCTCGTATCCAACAACCACACAGGTGAAAAGTATATAAATGTCAGGGCTGGTAGGTCACTGACACCACCTTAGCTAGAAAGAAACGTCGTACTCTCCCTGCAGTCACTATCCCGTTTTTGACTCATACCGAGGTGTGAGGCTCGCGAATTCATGTTATACACAAAGCTACACCACACAGGCTGTGCTTTGATCATCAACCACAAGACTTTGCTTTTCAACAGAAGCCCTGATCAATTGCCACTTACGCGTGCCACAATGGCAATTCACCCATGCGACTGATGTCCATCGATATACAACCTCTGAGCTCGTACGTCTCAGAGAAGGGCGTTAAGCAAGAGAATAAATTCTCTGCCGCCAAACAGATGTATATTTAATAGAGATCAATCAACACAGAATAAAATCCAATGTCAGACACACAATCCATTTACAAGTTCGTTCTGGGTCTGAACGAAACCGGAGGCACTTTCCTCGCATATCCATCCATCTCCAGGTACGTCTGGACGATCACCAACTGATTCCCTCATCCTGGGTGTACAGCCCAATCAAGATCATCAGTAATCACCCAAACGATGTGAAGACTTCCGGTCTTCAACCACCGTCTTCATCTTCGACATCTCGTCGAATCGGTTATTCAGAATGGGTATAACCCGGCCTTTCTGAATAACCCACGTATTTAATAAACAAATGTTACACAAAAACAATGAACGCCTCATTCCAATTCAGAATATTCTTTTATTCACGAAATCACATTCTGAGGGAATAGGTTCCCATTAATTTTATCCAAGATAAATTCTTCTAAATTTATTCTTTAATCCTCCTATGGATATCATTTCAAACTAGTCGGGATTAACGAACCACACCGAAGTAATTATTTATTTTATTTCCCAATCCCAACCTATATATCCCATGGAGAAAACTGGTAATACTCCACATCTAACACCACGGTGTTATCGGTAAAATTAATTACCATTTCACGTTCAAATCTAATTAAAGATTTAACTATCGCTTTGGAGCAAAGCTGGTGGTACTCCATTCTCGATCACCTTTCAGATTTGATAATTTAAATTATCAATTCACTTTTTAATCTAATTAAAGATTCATTAAAACTCCACTTAGTTTCAATCTTTTCAAAAATCAATATACTGCCTTTAACTGGGTTAAAGAACCAATGTCATCTAAAACACGATCCACGATAAACCCAAATCATATTTGATATTAAATACAAGGCTCTGAATAGAAAATATATCGGCTTATATTCAATATCAAATTCTAAAACCAACATATATCGTATTGGAAATAACGATATAAAATATATCTTTCAAATTCCCATAACAATATATGTATAGTCCCGAAATCCAACATCGAAATATCCCGAAGATAATTTCGATTCAACTTCAGTCCAATCCATGTATTGGGAATATTGATTATTTTTAAAATCACTTTCAAATTCAATTTATTTATTTCAAAAATAAATTGATTTTAATTCTAGTTCAAAACTAGTTCATTTCGATAAAAATCTATTTTTATCTTTCAAATGTGGAATTCTCTAGCTCAATTCTTTCCAATCCATATATTATGATTTTACACAAATTATAGATATTTTTAATAATTTTATCAAGGCCCGTACAGTCGATTTCCAACAACGGCCATCGAACTGCACTTACAACGACCTTTTTCGAATTTGATTTGGACATAACTCCAAATCCAATCGTTAGATTTCAAATTTCTAATATTCATTGGAAAGCTCTTTTCGATACGAACCCAACGGTTCCGGTTTAAGGAGAATCCAACGGTCGGATCTCCCGCAACGTCAATTCGAAGTCAATGGTTGAAATTCACGAACTGCCGCGGCGCGGCGCGTTCTATTCAGGCCATTATATATATAATATATATATTATATATATTTCGTCGACTTTCTTTTAAAACGTATTTTATAAATCGCTTTAAATTCGTTTTCAAAACCATTTCAACTTCTATATTCAATTTTAAATCGATTGGATTTCAATTCAACTCGAATTCATTTCAATTTTATTTAATTCGAATTCAAATTCGTTTCAATTCAATTCAAATTCTAATTTGTTTCAATTCAATTCAATTTGAATTTACCTTCTATTTGATTCAATTCGAATTCGTTTCAAATCGATTTCAATTCAATTTCAGTTCGTTTTAAATTTCATTCAAAATGATTTCGATTCGTTTTTAATTCAATTTCAATTTAATTCCATTTGAATTCATTTCTATTTTATTCGAATTCAAATTCACTTTCTATTCCATTCAAATTCTAATTCGTTTTCTATTCAATTCGAATCGAGTTCATTTTCTATTCAATTCGAATCGAATTCATTTTCTATTCGATTCGAATTCATTTCAAATTGATTCAATAAAATTTCAATTTCAATTTTTATCTAATTCAATTTGAATTTCATTTCAAAATATTAGATTTTGAAATCACTTTTCAATATTCATTGTAAAACGAATAAAATCGATATAAATATCGTTCACGTCAAAATAGCGCATCTCTAATCCACACGGCTTTATATTTTTCAAAAACTTCTTTATTCTATTCAACAAATGAATATTTATTCTATTCAACACATGAATCTATATTTCTTTCAACACAAGACTATTTTTGTTATGTAAAATATTTTATAAAACTATGGTATCTATCGTTTGATTTTAATTAGACTCCACCGTGAAGTAGATTCTAATTGTAAATATGATGAAGATGTGAATTTTATTATTAAAATATTTTACTCAACACATAAATATTTTCAACTCAGGAACATCGTCAACACATGACTATTTTTATATTCCACACATGAATCTTCTTTTATAATATTCATTATTTCCCGATTGGAATGAGGCCCAATCAATCACCATATAATGTTAATTATATGGATTCCATACAACACATGTATATAATAGCATTGAAAAATAATCAACCATCAACCAAAGTGCACTACACTATATAAGCATCAAATATAGATATCTAACGCTTATAACAGCCTATCAATCAATCGATCGACATATTTAATCAATCAGGATGAGTGAACTTCAAATTTCATCCCAACACCCGTGTGGGGTTTCAAACACAGATTTTAGTTGTGCAGTTGGGCGATGTGTAAAATTTATCGACCCAATCAATATCAGTCAAATCAGTGTATATAAACAAATCGGCTGATTTGTTTATAACTATTTATTTATTCTCCTTCACGTTAAAAATTATATTTTAAACGATAATATATTTTATTTTAACACATGAATTTCTATTCATTTCATTTATACAATTAAAATGATATTTTTATTTTACTAACATATTTTAGAAAATTTCGGCGGCATAACGGCACGATACAAGAAACGGGACGAGGCCTAGCCTTATCCCCGGTCTAGTGAAGGCCCACGCCATTCACACATCAATCAAATTCACCAAACAACTAAATTCAAATCAAATCATCTAACTAATTTATGCAACCAAACAAACAAGTCCATGGTCTGTGGACGATTGTGTCGGGTGCTACTAAGCACCGTCTGCATCCTAGTATATATATATATAACTAGAAA
Source organism: Allium sativum (assembly GCA_030737875.1). Lineage (NCBI taxonomy): Eukaryota > Viridiplantae > Streptophyta > Magnoliopsida > Asparagales > Amaryllidaceae > Allium > Allium sativum. The sequence goes on from CM060923.1 coordinate 246,281,270, forward strand.
AAGAAATTGAAAGGTGAGAAATTCTCACCGACAGCTATCCAATCATCTTGACACTTCTTTTGCAGAAGTCTTCGTCGTTTTCGCCTTTTTGTCAACTTCGTTGCCCGTATTCTCTACATATGTAAAAATCGAATTTTTACTTCGCTATTCAATATATAAAAATCGAATTTTTACTTCGCTATTCAATATATAAAAATCGAATTCTTACTTCGCTATTCAATATAAAAAAATCGAATTTTTACTTCGCTATTCAATATGAAAAAACCCAATTTTTACTTTGATGTTCAATATATAAAAATCATATTTTTACTTCGATGTTCAATATATAAAAATCATATTTTTACTTCGATGTTCAATATATAAAAATCATATTTTTACTATGATGTCATATAGAAAAAAAAATTCCATTTCAAAAATATAGATTTCGCCTTTATAAAAATATAGATTTCGCCTTTATAAAAATATAGATTTCGCCTTTATAAAAATAAAGATTTCGCCTTTATAAAAATAAAGATTTCACCTTTATAAAAAAAAAAGATTTCGCCTTTATAAAAATATAGATTTCGCCTTTATAAAAATAAAGATTTCGCCTTTATAAAAATAAAGATTTTGCCTTTTAAACGATAATATATTTTAATAATCAAAACTTTTATATTTTAAAAATCTCGTCTTTTGCATTTTAAAAATATCGTCTTTTCACTTTCAAAATAATGCTAATTATACCTAACAAAAATAAAATAAAAAGCAAAACTAAAATAAACAAATCAATAAAAACTTACAGCTTTATAGATTCGGAGGGGGTTTGGGCTCTGGTGGGCGTCGATCGATGGAGCGACTGGGGGGGTGTTGCGGTGGCGGTGGTTGGCCAAAAGGGGGTGCGGCGGATTTGGTTAGGGCTGTGGGGGAAGGAGGAAGAAGGGAGGGGGAAGAAGAGGAGGGGGTTGCGCTCGTCGGGGTGGCGGATGGTGGTGGGCGGCGCAACACTCGAGGTGGAAGGGGGGGCTCGGCGGCGGTTTTTGGGCAGAAGGGGGGGTATTGAGGAAGAAGGGGTCGCGGAGGAAGGGGAAGAGGAGGTAGAAGGTGAAGCGGCGGCGGCTCACCCCCCCCCCCCCCCCCCCGTCGCCCTTCTTTCTCTCTTTTTTTTTCTATCGTTCGCTTGAATCGAATTATGAAGGGGGGGCCAACCTGAAGAAGATAAGGGGAGGAGGGAGATTTAATTAATTAATTTTTTTATTATTTTATTTTCAAAAAGTTGACTTTTACAAACGACCTCTAAACGAGGTCCACCGCCTGTCGTCCGTAGCGTATTACCCCCATTCCGAACACAATGGGATATGTATCGTAAGCTGATTCGATCGTTTCGATCGGTTTTCGTCAAAATCAACATATAACTCTATATATTGAATTTAAATGCGCGTTTCAATTTACTGGGGTCACATACTAACTCGAAAAATTCCACAAAAATATTTTCTAGCTTCGTATTGATGATACGGTCCTAACAAAACTAATTTCGTCGAATTCCGAGACCGTTGGAAAAATGGCCATTTTCCAGTTGATTAAAATCAACTGAAACTTGTCAAACGCGTTTTCCTTTGCCACGCTCACATATTGATTCGAAAAATTATGAAATTTGAAACCTAGCAATAATTTAACATCACGGACCCAACAAAAGTGGTTTCGTCGAAATCCGAGGTCGTTTGCAAAATTCCCATTTTTAAGGGCCCGAATTCCATAGCGACTATTAAGAATTTTCAACTGGACATATCTTTTGATTCCCGCTATGAAATTTTGATTTTTCGGATTCGTTGGAAAGATATTATCAAATAGATCCTATTATTTTTGGTTTCACTAAAATCCGGATTGTTTTGCACCCGGTACATTCAATTGAAGTTTGAAATCGAATTATCGAACTACCGCGCCATTTTCAATTCTATTTATAATTATATATAAATATTTATATTCTAACGATGGCGTATATAATATATACGTTCTAATTATATTTAAAATAAATTTCTCGTCAATATTATTTAAAATAATCTATTTTAAATGTTCAAAATTCGCTAAAATTGCCAAAATGAAAATTTTAAACTGGCCCAGAATTTCCGGGTTATTACAATCTCCCCCACTTAAAACTTTTCGTCCCCGAAAAGGAACAAAGTCGAAAGTGGTTTGATCAATCAGCCCTACGTTCGATCAGGCTTCCATTCTCCAACTTTTCAGTTTCTGAGAATTTTCAAACTTTCAAAAATTTGGCTAACACCCTAAATTTTCGAAAAATTTCGCCATAACCTCCCCTGCACCGGGAGCCACGGGAAAATCCCGAAATTGCCATACAGGCCTTCTGATCTCAAAAAGAAAAAGAAAAGGTCAAGCGGCTAGCCAATAGGCTCATAAAATCATCATCACCCAAACAAAATAGTAAATTATAGTAAATATGTACCTATTTGTCGGGCAAACAAATTTTATTCTTCGGCTCTAGCCTCCTTGCTATGACCTGTTCAATGTAAGTATATGTATATGCAAGCAAATGCGACCAATTTTCAATATAATTCAATATTTGGTTCAATTAGGCATAAATGATTCAAAATTATCAAACAAATAAACAAACAACACAAACATCAATCAATTAGTGAATTAGAGTTTCAAATTCATAATTTTGATATATATACAAAAATCATGTTTTTGATGCCAATTCACAACAAAGTGTTCTAGCTATATTAGTTTTGGTTCTCACACCAGCCTAATGGAAATATATAGATATCATACCTTCGAACACGAACACAAATTCTGATGATGATATATCAATCATCAGAATCATCTCCGGGTGTCTAGAATGTGATTCTATATCTATCCAGTATATTAAAACTTCGAATATACGTTCATGACGCGTATATGCAAAATCTGTATATATTGGATTGTCCATATTCAAAATAAATAAATATTCAAATACGTATAAAACGATTTAAATTTGTTTTCATTTGAAAAATATACTCTTCACACTCGTTCTAGGATACTACTGATCCTATCTCTAACGAGTTATTCTAATTGGATATTACTAATCCAATATCTGATGAATTCTTTCATATGGTTCTAATGTGTCTTATTCTCGAGCTCTGTAAACCAAAGCTCTAATACCAAACTGAGACGACCCGATCTTCCCCGGTAAGGAAAGCACGGATAGAATTGAGGACAAGACAAAATAGAACGCAAACGGAAGAACATTTCATTGTTATTACAACAATTCCATCAGATACAAAAATATACAGAGTATAAATGAATTAATTACATTCGATAAATATCAGAGATTACAATAAATTACATAGCAGCGGAAAAATAATACAAAGCACAACTGAAGGTGATATACGGATACAGAGCTTTCCGGATATCATTCCATCTGTAAATCAGGACCCTGTGAATATAAATCTGCAAAACCAAAACTTCTAGCTGCCCGTGTGGAAAATAGGGGCACCCAGAGTTTAGGTTAAAACAATAAACTCCAGGTCAGTCATGTGACTGGTGTGAGATCTAAAACAGTTATTATTATTGGTCTTAAAGTTAGGTAAATCAAGGGACCACGCCGTATAACACGGAACGGGTTTCCTCCCAAGAATACCAGTGCATAGAACAAACAGCGCAATGCTAAATAAAGAAAAGTGAAGCTGTTATAAGACCCAGGTCCCATCACACAATGCAACGCAAGCCGGAGGATAGGGTTTTCCCTTATAACAGCCAAAGCATGCTTGATACGTTTAAAACACATTATTTGATACTATTATAGGTGTATAGTGTCAAAACAATTTCAATCATAAGTATCAATCATAGGCGGCATTGCTACCATCTACTATGTCGCCATACTAGGCTCTACAAATAAAACCGAAATACATGTATTGGAAATTGGATTCCATCATGAGTCGAGGCAAGGGGCAAGCTCCTCTCCGATTCGAGACACTCTAGCAAATGTTTCAGGACCCCACTATGATCTTTGGATCTTCAGGGCCGGTCCTCTCTTACTTTTGAGGATTGGCAGTTCCTGAACACACGTTTCCCGGTCCTTACAGACCTATATCTGAGGCGCCTCGTATCCAACAACCACACAGGTGAAAAGTATATAAATGTCAGTGCTGGTAGGTCACTGACACCACCTTAGCTAGAAAGAAACGTCGTGCTCTCCCTGCAGTCACTATCCCGTTTTTGACTCATACCGAGGTGTGAGGCTCGCGAATTCACGTTATACACAAAGCTACACCACACAGGCCGTGCTTTGATCATCAACCACAAGACTTTGCTTTTCAACAGAAGCCCTGATCAATTGCCACTTACGCGTGCACATTGGCAATTCACCCATGCGACTGATGTCCATCGATATACAACCTCTGAGCTCGTACGTCTCAGAGAAGGGCGTTAAGCAAGAGAATAAATTCTCTGCCGCCAAACAGATGTATATTTAATAGAGATCAATCAACACAGAATAAAATCCAATGTCAGACACACAATCCATTTACAAGTTCGTTCTGGGTCTGAACGAAACCGGAGGCACTTTCCTCGCATATCCATCCATCTCCAGGTACGTCTGGACGATCACCAACTGATTCCCTCATCCTGGGTGTACAGCCCAATCAAGATCATCAGTAATCACCCAAACGATGTGAAGACTTCCGGTCTTCAACCACCGTCTTCATCTTCGACATCTCGTCGAATCGGTTTGTAACGACCCGCACTTTTGGCAGTCGAATATTTAATTTAATTTATTTAATTTAAATATTATATTTGGAGTATTGATGGAATTAAATATTTTAATCGTGGTTTAAACGAAGTTCGACGTTATTTACTTATATAATTATAAATAGAGCTAGAAAATGGCGTGCAGTTCGTAAATTCGAGTTCTGAACTTCAACTGAGAATACATGATTCGATTTAAGACGGAATTCTGTGAAACAAGAAACGCTAGAAGCGTGTTGACGATAATTTTCATATGAAAGAGAAAAATCCATATTTTGTGTTATGATTTGATAGTGATGGCTAAATCAAAATTTGAAATAGTCGCTATGGAAATCGCAATTAAAATATCGCCTTTAAAATAGCCGTTTTGCAAACGGACTCTGTTTTCGATGAAACCAGTTTCATTAGAACCGTATCGTTAAATTATTGTACGGTGGTGAGTGGCGTGGAAAACCGATGTCGTATGTGACCACGGTAGCCGTAAACGCCCGTTCAATTTCTATAACGCGCAATTAAATAAATAAAGGGATATTTGGGCGTAACTGGAGCAGACGATCGAATTAAGCCACGAAACCAGTTCCGTTGAGTTCGTAGCATCGATTATAGTCAGGGTAGGTATATAGTTTGTTATTTTTAGAGATCGGCAAATTTGGTGTTCAGAAGGGTAGTGCGGTGCGCGTTAAAAACAGCCTACCGGGGCAACAGTCTCAGAATGCGACGAAACCGGTGCCGTTGGGTTCGTATCGAAAAGTTATTGTTGGTGTTCGCAGTTTCAAATTGATTTGATTTATCTGGTGACCGTGGAAAATTAAAATGTGTGTTCATTTCCGGTTTCATAAAGGAATTTTTTTCAAATGACCTCGGATTGCGACGAAACCTGTTCCATTGGGTCCGGAATATCGTTTTACATCAAGAATAGCCTTTTTATCAGTAGACGGAGGTCGTATGTAGCGGATTTTTGGATTACTTCACGGCTAAGTTTCACGAAATAATATTTTAATAAATTTTCCATCCTATATAAAGCACTAAAGAGGTCAAACCCTATTTTCAGTTTATACGTGGTCAACCGAGATGTTTTCTGCGCCTCCATTTCTTAACAAATGAACGAGCCAAATCATCCCATACTAAAACACTTCCGATGTCCTCTTTGGAAGTTTGTTTCGCGATGAACCCTGAAAGTAAACTGCCGAGTTAGGTGAGACAGTCGAGTTCACCGGTGGTGATCTGTTGTAAGGGGCTAAGGCGGTCGGATTTCCACCTAAAAGTAGCTGCGGTTCTTGGTCGATTTCAAGGGAAAGGGGAGATCGAGGGGGGTGTTGGTCCAGGCGAGGGGAGAGTAAGGTGAGTCGGTTGCTGTGGCACCATCAGATCGTTGGCCAGGATGCTGCTGGAGTGAGTGGTGGTGGAAATTGGTTGGTGTGTGGTGCGTGCCAACGTGAGCATCGAAGAAATTGGGGTGTGCGGCAGTCAAATTCTGGGAGGCGAGAGTTCACGTGAGTATATACCGAAGTAGAGGTTTGGAGTAGAACGTAGAGAATACCTAAAAGAAATGAAAACGAAGAGGCCTTGGTTTTTGAGAGTTAAGGTCGGCCTGCGTACATTAATACAAGGAGTAATTAGTTTAAATTTGTTCAGGTTTAAGTAATTTATTAGTTCAATTAAAATGAAATTTACAATTAACAAATCTTATAATTGACGCAGGCATGGGTACAGAAAGAACAAGAACAGCGGGAGCAGAAGGACGTTGGTCTAGGTTATATTGTCAAGCTAATTAGTTGGTTAACCAAAGTAATTAAGAATTTTAATTATTAAATAAAATGGTTTGCTTATTTTGGATTTCTTGAAACAGGAAGCGGCATGCGAGGTTTCGGTTATTCCTGGACATCGCAGATTCAATGAAATCTGAACACAAAAGGAATAATGGATACTCAGTCCATTAACAATCTAACAAAGTAATTAAGTTTATTAATTTATAATTAGGATTAATGATAGAATTGAATCGTATAAACTTGTATTATATCTAACTCATGTCTGTGTTATCAGAACTGAGCCAAACAAGAAGCGTTGTGACCGTATTGCCGAACACTACGTAGTGGAACTAATCTAGACAGGAATGGAGACAAGGAATTTACGGTTAAATTTAACAACTGTTTAATTTAACTGTAATCGAACCGTTTCAACAATATCAACTCAAGGTGAGTAAAACTCACTCAGTTCCCATTTATATTTTATATAAATTGGGTATTTTTATTTTATGTGCTTTGCTTGCCAATGGTTGCCTGATTTCTAGTTATACATTTGTTTGTTGATGAAATTAAACCGTGTTTAATTTCAGTGAAAACCAAAATCGTTATTTTAACGATTTGATCCAATAGAGGTAATGTACCTCGTTGGTCACGTTTATAAAATAAACATGTTTTTTGTTTGAATTGTTTGAATTATTTGATCTGTTTAAATTGTTTGAACTGTTTGGAGATAACCGTGTGATTACAGGGAAGAACAGGTTGGAGGGACCCAGCCGGATCCCTCAAATATATTGTTTATTTTCATATTATCATATATAAACTGTTCTGTTTGGATGGTTGATTGGATTCGTGATCAGTGACTGAAAACTAATCTGTGTGGAGTTCTAACCTATGAGCGATACTGGTTGGTAATCAGCAGTAAGTGGCCTGAGGATAAACTGTTGGTTTATATTGTTTCACCGTCAGGTGAATCAGTAGAACTGAAGTTTGAAATCATTTTATAACTGGATGTAGAATTTGAAATATATTATTTTGAATAAAAAGTTTGTTAAAAGAAAATAAATATTTATTATTTATGATTTAAATTTATAATTAATTATTTTGGTTTTATATGGAAATATCTGATGTTGATCAGATTTATAAATAAGTGAATTGAAATTTATCTAAAGAATTGAACTGGAATAATTGTTTTGTAAAAGAAAACCAGTTAAGCGGGAATTATTTAAATTAATTATATCGATAATTAATTTAAAAAGAAAATGAATTGGAATAAGTAAATGGAATAACTGTGTTTTGAGTGGACTAAATCGACCGTTTTAAAATTGGTTATTAAATAGGTTTGTTTTGAATTACTCGAATAAAGTAGTTAATGAATATGGTTTTAATTTTAATGAAGTCTTAAAAAGGAATTACTATTTATTTTTGTAAATAAGGAATTTAACTGCTGAAGTAATAAATAATTGAAATAAATTATTATTTTAATAATAATTTAGAAAATTACTTTTCAAAGGTAATCAAAGTGAAATGAAATTATTTGAATTAAGTAAAAGGAGTTTACGAAAAAGGGGTTAAGATAAAACAGAGTATATAAAGAATGATCAAAGTGTAAAAGTGTTAATATTGAATAAACGTTATTTGAAAATGAGATTTAGTGAAAAGGGGAAATTGAAATGAGAATCCCAAGGGGCAAATGTTCGAATAAATTTGAAAGGAAACTAGTAAAAGGGATTTTGAGGTAAAGAAGTGGATTATTGGGTTGTATAACCAAATCCAAGTTATAATGAAATGTGTTTTCGAGACTGAAATGGAAATGTTGATTTTTGTGGTTACAACTTATATTCATCTGAGGTTAAGAACGTTGTTTGATCAAGGTCTGAGAGGTAATTTAAATACCCCAACTTGAACAACATCGGGATTATCTGAAGATAGTATTAGTTGGTAATCGTAAGAGACGTTAGTGAATATGTTTTGAAAATCTAAACAGCGATTTTAGCACTGTTGTTATAATATATGTTTTGTGAATCAAATAGCGATTTTAGCGTTGTTGCTATAGTCAATGTTTTGTATACCTAAACAGCGATTATAGCGCTGTTGTTTTATAAATCTAAATAGTAATTATAACGCTATTGTTATAACATATGTGTTGTAAACCTAAACAGCGCTATAACATATGTGCTACAAATTCCCTTATTAAAACTAATGGATTTTCCGATTTAAATAATAGAGAATGGTGTAACAGATATGTGGGAAGGAAGAATTAAGTGGGGACTTGAATATGGTTATAAGTTATTTTACTAAGTATATAATGAATTGGTTTTGAGGACATTAGTGTATTATATAGAAATATAGTTATTCGAGCTAAAGTTAGTCAAACGTAGTTATCCAAGATGAGCTGCCATTTCATACGACTGCTAGCGTAATTCGCAGGGCTGCAGATAGCCTACGGCGGTCGGATGTTTCCTGAGGGAATCAGGCGTAACCATTGTGATCGCTGCGATCTAGAGTCAAGCGAATGGAGTTAAGTCGAATGTTAGTTAATCAATTAGAGTTAAATCGAATTAGAGTTATTCAAATATCGTATTTTTGAAGATTATAAGAGTTAGAAGTTTTGATTAAACAAAAGTAAATCAGTTTGTTAAAGGCCAAGTGATGCTGAACACTGAACCAGTGAACTCGTTGTTTGTCTTGTTTGAAACACTGTATATTTTGATAGTTAAAACACCGACTATCAAATTTACCCAATACGATTGTTGGTATGGAAAAACCGGGATCGAATGTTTATTCGAAAACCATTCCGACCAACAAATACGTGAATATATTTGAAGATGATCGTGATGGAGCATTGAAGACCATTGATTTTCATAAACGGAAGAACCACTAATATTCTCTACCTGGCAAGCCGAGATAAGCTGTGATTCTGTCGTGGTTGGAATCTACGGGTTGCAAGGACTACTCGCTACTGATCCATGGGGTGATTCCTATATTGGATGCGGTAGGAGAGTGCCTTCGGTTCATCCTATTCCTGGATGACTTGTATGGACGAATGTCTGACAGAGTATTTCCAAAAGGATCACGTACGTTGATTTCTTCAGACATACTATAGTTGTTGGCGGGGAATTGCCAATCTCTGAGCTGCTGCTAGAGTATTTTTGTGGATGTCAATTAGTGATATCTGGAGGATCTGACGATGTGGCATTCAAAGTGTATGATGATCAGATGTGTTCTGACCTCAGGCCTCATCAACCGGGAAATGACAAAAATCGGGCAGGCAGCATGGCTATGTGGGTCGCTCCCATTAGGGTGTATAACCACCTATCTAGAGAAATTCCTTTTGCTTCTTTAATCTGTTTCATTGCGGTCCCTTTTCGGGAGGCGGTTGCTGATCCCAACCGTCGGTGATATACATTCGATACACTCAAGCGAAATGAGTGGTCGGTCATGTGAGGGCCGGGTTGCAAGATGTTCTTGTTGAACCCAGTGTATTCGTCTCTAGAGATACACTATCGGCAGGTGGTCCCATACCTTGTCATGGTCGGAATCCAATCTCCAATAAGCGCCCGCGGTTTTTGGTTTGTATACTATATATGTGGAGCGTGAGATGCAAGCGTTCCACTAGATTCTATTTACTTGTATTTAGACATTATTATAATATCAAAAAAAAGATATTGGTTTCAAAAACTGTTTTGGGTTATCGTAAGGTAAAAACCGTCCGTGTTTATGTGTGGATTTGGTCTTACGATTATCTTTTTGTTTCGAAAGGATTTTTGAACTTAAAATCGAGTTGGATGATCACCTTTAATACTGTGCGAGTTTATCTCACTCTGGTTCACCAGACTGACCCGGTGTTTTGTAAATGCTCGGGTTAGCCCGGGTTGAAAGGATCAGGTTATCAAAAGCTGTGAAGAGACGAGCTGGAGATGTTCAGACGTATGATATTACTATTCCGCTGTGTTTTATATGAGGACAGGCTACTGTCCAGATGTGTGATACTCTGATAAATGTAAGTATTTCAGAAGTTTTCAATAAAGATTTATTTCTGTATTATATTTTGTTCCGCTGCGATGTGAGACTCTGTGTTGTGTTGGTTCTTCTTCTTCTTCTTCTATTCTACTATTTCTTTCTTTCTTATCTCACCCTCTAATTTCTTTCTAATAACTATCCAGTGTTTCGGTGCTTGGAGGATCGACATGAGATACAGTAGAGGTATTTATGTTGATTTTCGAGGCCGAAACCCCTGGGTCGTTACAGTGGTATCAGAGCTGAAGGTTAAGTAATTACCTTGGCTTTGTGGCGTGACTCAGTAGAGATGGGGTTAGCAATACCCTAAATTGAGTTTGAGTGTATATATACGAGTGAACGTATTTGTAGATCTTATAAAAAATTGTTTTATATTGTGGAGATTTATTGGTTGTGCTGTTTATGAGTTCTGGTCGATCAGTTTGATCCACTGTATCGATAGGGGTTTCTAAACACTCAGGTACGATAAACCGACACAGTATGTTTTAAAAGAGGGTAAATGAAATAATTTACCCAAATTATATTTTGATATAATGAAAATATTTATATTTGAAGAATTAAAGTATATTGATGTGTTGGTTGATTATAAAGTGAAATGGTTATGAAAATAACCAATCAGAATTCATATGGATATAATATATGGAATCAGTTAAATAAAATCTAAAAAAAATCAGAATTGGGTTTAAAATTCCTGAAAAAAAAGTGGGAAAGGAATTTGTAAATGAACTGGGATTGTATATATGAGAATTTTAAAATCCTGGGAGATTTTAATTTTGTTACAAGCATTGAAAGGGATATTTTGAAATGGATTTCAAAATGAAAGTGTTTATAGCTGGTTTTGAAAGTGACATGGTATTGAACTCACTTCGATAGCTGGAAAATAGATTCCGATGATGATCCGGACATCATCAGTGTTCATTTTCGAGTTGTAAGTGACGGATTACCACCAAAGATTTTGTTTTGAATTGCTTTGAGGAAAACAGGTTGTTTTGAATCCTGAAAAGAAATGTTTTATTTTTGAAAAAGCTGAACTGTTTGAAATCTCCCAGGGAAATTGTTTGAACAAAGAAAATTTAAATAGAAATTGGGAAAGCAAATATGATTTGAATTGAATTGAAACCAATTAACTGGAAATCGAATCGGGATATAATATATCAAGTAGAATCAGATTTTGAATTGTGAGGCAGGAATCTGAAATGGAAGTGGACTGGAAAGTTAAGCGTTGAAATTGACAGTGGATGGAAATTGAGTTAAGACTGAGATTTGGCTTGGACGTGTGAAGGATTTGGTTTTTAGGATAAAATTGGAATTTTGTTTGGAAATACAATTGGTATATGCTGACAGGGCAGCAGATGGAAAGGATATAATGATATGCCCGACAAAAAGGTACAAGTTTATTTTTATATGGGTTTGGAGATTTATGAGCCTATTTGGCAAGCCGCTTGGCTGTTTTATTTTCTTTTGGATTGGAGAAGGCCTAGAATGGCGAGTTGCGGTTGTACCGATTGAGCCGTGCAGAGCAGGTGCTGGCGAAATTTTTCGGAAATTTAAGATGTTAGAAAATTTTCAATGTTTTTGGAAATATTTATACACGGGAATAAATCGGGTTTTGATTTAGAATAAATTGGATCTGAAATTTAATAAGTTATAACGTTCTTTCTTACCCTAGCAATTTCGAGGACGAAATTATTTTAAGGGGGGAAGAATGTAATGACCCGGACTTTTGGCAGTCGAATATTTAATTTAATTTATTTAATTTAAATATTATATTTGGAGTATTGATGGAATTAAATATTTTAATCGTGGTTTAAACGAAGTTCGACGTTATTTACTTATATAATTATAAATAGAGCTAGAAAATGGCGTGTAGTTCGTAAATTCGAGTTCTGAACTTCAACTGAGAATACATGATTCGATTTAAGACGGATTTCTGTGAAACAAGAAACGCTGGAAGCGTGTTGACGATAATTTTCATATGAAAGAGAAAAATCCAGATTTCGTGTTATGATTTGATAGTGATGGCTAAATCAAAATTTGAAATAGTCGCTATGGAAATCGCAATTAAAATATCGCCTTTAAAATAGCCGTTTTGCAAACGGACTCTGTTTTCGATGAAACCAGTTTCATTAGAACCGTATCGTTAAATTATTGTACGGTGGTGAGTGGCGTGGAAAACCGATGTCGTATGTGACCACGGTAGCCGTAAACGCCCGTTCAATTTCTATAACGCGCAATTAAATAAATAAAGGGATATTTGGGCGTAACTGGAGAAGACGATCGAATTAAGCGACGAAACCAGTTCCGTTGAGTTCGTAGCATCGATTATAGTCAGGGTAGGTATATAGTTTGTTATTTTTAGAGATCGGCAAATTTGGTGTTCAGAAGGGTAGTGCGGTGCGCGTTAAAAACAGCCTACCGGGGCAACAGTCTCAGAATGCGACGAAACCGGTGCCGTTGGGTTCGTATCGAAAAGTTATTGTTGGTGTTCGCAGTTTCAAATTGATTTGATTTATCTGGTGACCGTGGAAAATTAAAATGTGTGTTCATTTCCGGTTTCATAAAGGAATTTTTTTCAAATGACCTCGGATTGCGACGAAACCTGTTCCATTGGGTCCGGAATATCGTTTTACATCAAGAATAGCCTTTTTATCAGTAGACGGAGGTCGTATGTAGCGGATTTTTGGATTACTTCACGGCTAAGTTTCACGAAATAATATTTTAATAAATTTTCCATCCTATATAAAGCACTAAAGAGGTCAAACCCTATTTTCAGTTTATACGTGGTCAACCCGAGATGTTTTCTGCGCCTCCATTTCTTAACAAATGAACGAGCCAAATCATCCCATACTAAAACACTTCCGATGTCCTCTTTGGAAGTTTGTTTCGCGATGAACCCTGAAAGTAAACTGCCGAGTTAGGTGAGACAGTCGAGTTCACCGGTGGTGATCTGTTGTAAGGGGCTAAGGCGGTCGGATTTCCACCTAAAAGTAGCTGCGGTTCTTGGTCGATTTCAAGGGAAAGGGGAGATCGAGGGGGGTGTTGGTCCAGGCGAGGGGAGAGTAAGGTGAGTCGGTTGCTGTGGCACCATCAGATCGTTGGCCAGGATGCTGCTGGAGTGAGTGGTGGTGGAAATTGGTTGGTGTGTGGTGCGTGCCAACGTGAGCATCGAAGAAATTGGGGTGTGCGGCAGTCAAATTCTGGGAGGCGAGAGTTCACGTGAGTATATACCGAAGTAGAGGTTTGGAGTAGAACGTAGAGAATACCTAAAAGAAATGAAAACGAAGAGGCCTTGGTTTTTGAGAGTTAAGGTCGGCCTGCGTACATTAATACAAGGAGTAATTAGTTTAAATTTGTTCAGGTTTAAGGAATTTATTAGTTCAATTAAAATGAAATTTACAATTAACAAATCTTATAATTGACGCAGGCATGGGTACAGAAAGAACAAGAACAGCGGGAGCAGAAGGACGTTGGTCTAGGTTATATTGTCAAGCTAATTAGTTGGTTAACCAAAGTAATTAAGAATTTTAATTATTAAATAAAATGGTTTGCTTATTTTGGATTTCTTGAAACAGGAAGCGGCATGCGAGGTTTCGGTTATTCCTGGACATCGCAGATTCAATGAAATCTGAACACAAAAGGAATAATGGATACTCAGTCCATTAACAATCTAACAAAGTAATTAAGTTTATTAATTTATAATTAGGATTAATGATAGAATTGAATCGTATAAACTTGTATTATATCTAACTCATGTCTGTGTTATCAGAACTGAGCCAAACAAGAAGCGTTGTGACCGTATTGCCGAACACTACGTAGTGGAACTAATCTAGACAGGAATGGAGACAAGGAATTTACGGTTAAATTTAACAACTGTTTAATTTAACTGTAATCGAACCGTTTCAACAATATCAACTCAAGGTGAGTAAAACTCACTCAGTTCCCATTTATATTTTATATAAATTGGGTATTTTTATTTTATGTGCTTTGCTTGCCAATGGTTGCCTGATTTCTAGTTATACATTTGTTTGTTGATGAAATTAAACCGTGTTTAATTTCAGTGAAAACCAAAATCGTTATTTTAACGATTTGATCCAATAGAGGTAATGTACCTCGTTGGTCACGTTTATAAAATAAACATGTTTTTTGTTTGAATTGTTTGAATTATTTGATCTGTTTAAATTGTTTGAACTGTTTGGAGATAACCGTGTGATTACAGGGAAGAACAGGTTGGAGGGACCCAGCCGGATCCCTCAAATATATTGTTTATTTTCATATTATCATATATAAACTGTTCTGTTTGGATGGTTGATTGGATTCGTGATCAGTGACTGAAAACTAATCTGTGTGGAGTTCTAACCTATGAGCGATACTGGTTGGTAATCAGCAGTAAGTGGCCTGAGGATAAACTGTTGGTTTATATTGTTTCACCGTCAGGTGAATCAGTAGAACTGAAGTTTGAAATCATTTTATAACTGGATGTAGAATTTGAAATATATTATTTTGAATAAAAAGTTTGTTAAAAGAAAATAAATATTTATTATTTATGATTTAAATTTATAATTAATTATTTTGGTTTTATATGGAAATATCTGATGTTGATCAGATTTATAAATAAGTGAATTGAAATTTATCTAAAGAATTGAACTGGAATAATTGTTTTGTAAAAGAAAACCAGTTAAGCGGGAATTATTTAAATTAATTATATCGATAATTAATTTAAAAAGAAAATGAATTGGAATAAGTAAATGGAATAACTGTGTTTTGAGTGGACTAAATCGACCGTTTTAAAATTGGTTATTAAATAGGTTTGTTTTGAATTACTCGAATAAAGTAGTTAATGAATATGGTTTTAATTTTAATGAAGTCTTAAAAAGGAATTACTATTTATTTTTGTAAATAAGGAATTTAACTGCTGAAGTAATAAATAATTGAAATAAATTATTATTTTAATAATAATTTAGAAAATTACTTTTCAAAGGTAATCAAAGTGAAATGAAATTATTTGAATTAAGTAAAAGGAGTTTACGAAAAAGGGGTTAAGATAAAACAGAGTATATAAAGAATGATCAAAGTGTAAAAGTGTTAATATTGAATAAACGTTATTTGAAAATGAGATTTAGTGAAAAGGGGAAATTGAAATGAGAATCCCAAGGGGCAAATGTTCGAATAAATTTGAAAGGAAACTAGTAAAAGGGATTTTGAGGTAAAGAAGTGGATTATTGGGTTGTATAACCAAATCCAAGTTATAATGAAATGTGTTTTCGAGACTGAAATGGAAATGTTGATTTTTGTGGTTACAACTTATATTCATCTGAGGTTAAGAACGTTGTTTGATCAAGGTCTGAGAGGTAATTTAAATACCCCAACTTGAACAACATCGGGATTATCTGAAGATAGTATTAGTTGGTAATCGTAAGAGACGTTAGTGAATATGTTTTGAAAATCTAAACAGCGATTTTAGCGCTGTTGTTATAATATATGTTTTGTGAATCAAATAGCGATTTTAGCGTTGTTGCTATAGTCAATGTTTTGTATACCTAAACAGCGATTATAGCGCTGTTGTTTTATAAATCTAAATAGTAATTATAACGCTATTGTTATAACATATGTGTTGTAAACCTAAACAGCGCTATAACATATGTGCTACAAATTCCCTTATTAAAACTAATGGATTTTCCGATTTAAATAATAGAGAATGGTGTAACAGATATGTGGGAAGGAAGAATTAAGTGGGGACTTGAATATGGTTATAAGTTATTTTACTAAGTATATAATGAATTGGTTTTGAGGACATTAGTGTATTATATAGAAATATAGTTATTCGAGCTAAAGTTAGTCAAACGTAGTTATCCAAGATGAGCTGCCATTTCATACGACTGCTAGCGTAATTCGCAGGGCTGCAGATAGCCTACGGCGGTCGGATGTTTCCTGAGGGAATCAGGCGTAACCATTGTGATCGCTGCGATCTAGAGTCAAGCGAATGGAGTTAAGTCGAATGTTAGTTAATCAATTAGAGTTAAATCGAATTAGAGTTATTCAAATATCGTATTTTTGAAGATTATAAGAGTTAGAAGTTTTGATTAAACAAAAGTAAATCAGTTTGTTAAAGGCCAAGTGATGCTGAACACTGAACCAGTGAACTCGTTGTTTGTCTTGTTTGAAACACTGTATATTTTGATAGTTAAAACACCGACTATCAAATTTACCCAATACGATTGTTGGTGTGGAAAAACCGGGATCGAATGTTTATTCGAAAACCATTCCGACCAACAAATACGTGAATATATTTGAAGATGATCGTGATGGAGCATTGAAGACCATTGATTTTCATAAACGGAAGAACCACTAATATTCTCTACCTGGCAAGCCGAGATAAGCTGTGATTCTGTCGTGGTTGGAATCTACGGGTTGCAAGGACTACTCGCTACTGATCCATGGGGTGATTCCTATATTGGATGCGGTAGGAGAGTGCCTTCGGTTCATCCTATTCCTGGATGACTTGTATGGACGAATGTCTGACAGAGTATTTCCAAAAGGATCACGTACGTTGATTTCTTCAGACATACTATAGTTGTTGGCGGGGAATTGCCAATCTCTGAGCTGCTGCTAGAGTATTTTTGTGGATGTCAATTAGTGATATCTGGAGGATCTGACGATGTGGCATTCAAAGTGTATGATGATCAGATGTGTTCTGACCTCAGGCCTCATCAACCGGGAAATGACAAAAATCGGGCAGGCAGCATGGCTATGTGGGTCGCACCCATTAGGGTGTACAACCACCTATCTAGAGAAATTTCTTTTGCTTCTTTAATCTGTTTCATTGCGGTCCCTTTTCGGGAGGCGGTTGCTGATCCCAACCGTTGGTGATATACATTCGATACACTCAAGCGAAATGAGTGGTCGGTCATGTGAGGGCCGGGTTGCAAGATGTTCTTGTTGAACCCAGTGTATTCGTCTCTAGAGATACACTATCGGCAGGTGGTCCCATACCTTGTCATGGTCGGAATCCAATCTCCAATAAGCGCCCGCGGTTTTTGGTTTGTATACTATATATGTGGAGCGTGAGATGCAAGCGTTCCACTAGATTCTATTTACTTGTATTTAGACATTATTATAATATCAAAAAAAAGATATTGGTTTCAAAAACTGTTTTGGGTTATCGTAAGGTAAAAACCGTCCGTGTTTATGTGTGGATTTGGTCTTACGATTATCTTTTTGTTTCGAAAGGATTTTTGAACTTAAAATCGAGTTGGATGATCACCTTTAATACTGTGCGAGTTTATCTCACTCTGGTTCACCAGACTGACCCGGTGTTTTGTAAATGCTCGGGTTAGCCCGGGTTGAAAGGATCAGGTTATCAAAAGCTGTGAAGAGACGAGCTGGAGATGTTCAGACGTATGATATTACTATTCCGCTGTGTTTTATATGAGGACAGGCTACTGTCCAGATGTGTGATACTCTGATAAATGTAAGTATTTCAGAAGTTTTCAATAAAGATTTATTTCTGTATTATATTTTGTTCCGCTGCGATGTGAGACTCTGTGTTGTGTTGGTTCTTCTTCTTCTTCTTCTATTCTACTATTTCTTTCTTTCTTATCTCACCCTCTAATTTCTTTCTAATAACTATACAGTGTTTCGGTGCTTGGAGGATCGACATGAGATACAGTAGAGGTATTTATGTTGATTTTCGAGGCCGAAACCCCTGGGTCGTTACAGTGGTATCAAAGCTGAAGGTTAAGTAATTACCTTGGCTTTGTGGCGTGACTCAGTAGAGATGGGGTTAGCAATACCCTAAATTGAGTTTGAGTGTATATATACGAGTGAACGTATTTGTAGATCTTATAAAAAATTGTTTTATATTGTGGAGATTTATTGGTTGTGTTGTTTATGAGTTCTGGTCGATCAGTTTGATCCACTGTATCGATAGGGGTTTCTAAACACTCAGGTACGATAAACCGACACAGTATGTTTTGAAAGAGGGTAAATGAAATAATTTACCCAAATTATATTTTGATATAATGAAAATATTTATATTTGAAGAATTAAAGTATATTGATGTGTTGGTTGATTATAAAGTGAAATGGTTATGAAAATAACCAATCAGAATTCATATGGATAAAATATATGGAATCGGTTATATAAAATCTAAAAAAAATCAGAATTGGATTTAAAATTCCTGAAAAAAAAGTGGGAAAGGAATTTGTAAATGAACTGGGATTGTATATATGAGAATTTTAAAATCCTGGGAGATTTTAATTTTGTTACAAGCATTGAAAGGGATATTTTGAAATGGATTTCAAAATGAAAGTGTTTATAGCTGGTTTTGAAAGTGACATGGTATTGAACTCACTTCGATAGCTGGAAAATAGATTCCGATGATGATCCGGACATCATCAGTGTTCATTTTCGAGTTGTAAGTGACGGATTACCACCAAAGATTTTGTTTTGAATTGCTTTGAGGAAAACAGGTTGTTTTGAATCCTGAAAAGAAATGTTTTATTTTTGAAAAAGCTGAACTGTTTGAAATCTCCCAGGGAAATTGTTTGAACAAAGAAAATTTAAATAGAAATTGGGAAAGCAAATATGATTTGAATTGAATTGAAACCAATTAACTGGAAATCGAATCGGGATATAATATATCAAGTAGAATCAGATTTTGAATTGTGAGGCAGGAATCTGAAATGGAAGTGGACTGGAAAGTTAAGCGTTGAAATTGACAGTGGATGGAAATTGAGTTAAGACTGAGATTTGGCTTGGACGTGTGAAGGATTTGGTTTTTAGGATAAAATTGGAATTTTGTTTGGAAATACAATTGGTATATGCTGACAGGGCAGCAGATGGAAAGGATATAATGATATGCCCGACAAAAAGGTACAAGTTTATTTTTATATGGGTTTGGAGATTTATGAGCCTATTTGGCAAGCCGCTTGGCTGTTTTATTTTCTTTTGGATTGGAGAAGGCCTAGAATGGCGAGTTGCGGTTGTACCGATTGAGCCGTGCAGAGCAGGTGCTGGCGAAATTTTTCGGAAATTTAAGATGTTAGAAAATTTTCAATGTTTTTGGAAATATTTATACACGGGAATAAATCGGGTTTTGATTTAGAATAAATTGGATCTGAAATTTAATAAGTTATAACGTTCTTTCTTACCCTAGCAATTTCGAGGACGAAATTATTTTAAGGGGGGAAGAATGTAACGACCCGGACTTTTGGCAGTCGAATATTTAATTTAATTTATTTAATTTAAATATTATATTTGGAGTATTGATGGAATTAAATATTTTAATCGTGGTTTAAACGAAGTTCGACGTTATTTACTTATATAATTATAAATAGAGCTAGAAAATGGCGTGCAGTTCGTAAATTCGAGTTCTGAACTTCAACTGAGAATACATGATTCGATTTAAGACGGATTTCTGTGAAACAAGAAACGCTGGAAGCGTGTTGACGATAATTTTCATATAAAAGAGAAAAATCCAGATTTCGTGTTATGATTTGATAGTGATGGCTAAATCAAAATTTGAAATAGTCGCTATGGAAATCGCAATTAAAATATCGTCTTTAAAATAGCCGTTTTGCAAACGGACTCTGTTTTCGATGAAACCAATTTCATTAGAACCGTATCGTTAAATTATTGTACGGTGGTGAGTGGCGTGGAAAACCGATGTCGTATGTGACCACGGTAGCCGTAAACGCCCGTTCAATTTCTATAACGCGCAATTAAATAAATAAAGGGATATTTGGGCGTAACTGGAGAAGACGATCGAATTAAGCGACGAAACCAGTTCCGTTGAGTTCGTAGCATCGATTATAGTCAGGGTAGGTATATAGTTTGTTATTTTTAGAGATCGGCAAATTTGGTGTTCAGAAGGGTAGTGCGGTGCGCGTTAAAAACAGCCTACCGGGGCAACAGTCTCAGAATGCGACGAAACCGGTGCCGTTGGGTTTGTATCGAAAAGTTATTATTGGTGTTCGCAGTTTCAAATTGATTTGATTTATCTGGTGACCGTGGAAAATTAAAATGTGTGTTCATTTCCGGTTTCATAAAGGAATTTTTTTCAAATGACCTCGGATTGCGACGAAACCTGTTCCATTGGGTCCGGAATATCGTTTTACATCAAGAATAGCCTTTTTATCAGTAGACGGAGGTCGTATGTAGCGAATTTTTGGATTACTTCACGGCTAAGTTTCACGAAATAATATTTTAATAAATTTTCCATCCTATATAAAGCACTAAAGAGGTCAAACCCTATTTTCAGTTTATACGTGGTTAACCCGAGATGTTTTCTGCGCCTCCATTTCTTAACAAATGAACGAGCCAAATCATCCCATACTAAAACACTTCCGATGTCCTCTTTGGAAGTTTGTTTCGCGATGAACCCTGAAAGTAAACTGCCGAGCTAGGTGAGACAGTCGAGTTCACCGGTGGTGATCTGTTGTAAGGGGCTAAGGCGGTCGGATTTCCACCTAAAAGTAGCTGCGGTTCTTGGTCGATTTCAAGGGAAAGGGGAGATCGAGGGGGGTGTTGGTCCAGGCGAGGGGAGAGTAAGGTGAGTCAGTTGCTGTGGCACCATCAGATCGTTGGCCAGGATGCTGCTGGAGTGAGTGGTGGTGGAAATCGGTTGGTGTGTGGTGCGTGCCAACGTGAGCATCGAAGAAATTGGGGTGTGCGGCAGTCAAATTCTAGGAGGCGAGAGTTCACGTGAGTATATACCGAAGCAGAGGTTTGGAGTAGAATGTAGAGAATACCTAGAAG
Source organism: Allium sativum (assembly GCA_030737875.1). Taxonomy (NCBI): domain Eukaryota; kingdom Viridiplantae; phylum Streptophyta; class Magnoliopsida; order Asparagales; family Amaryllidaceae; genus Allium; species Allium sativum. The sequence continues at coordinate 246,302,506 of CM060923.1, forward strand.
AAATGAAAACGAAGAGGCCTTGGTTTTTGAGAGTTAAGGTCGGCCTGCGTACATTAATACAAGAAGTAATTAGTTTAAATTTGTTCAGGTTTAAGGAATTTATTAGTTCAATTAATATGAAAATTACATTTAACAAATCTTATAATTGACGCAGGCATGGGTACAGAAAGAACAAGAACAGCGGGAGCAGAAGGACGTTGGTCTAGGTTATATTGTCAAGCTAATTAGTTGGTTAACCAAAGTAATTAAGAATTTTAATTATTAAATAAAATGGTTTGCTTATTTTGGATTTCTTGAAACAGGAAGCGGCATGCGAGGTTTCGGTTATTCCTGGACATCGCAGATTCAATGAAATCTGAACACAAAAGGAATAATGGATACTCAGTCCATTAACAATCTAACAAAGTAATTAAGTTTATTAATTTATAATTAGGATTAATGATAGAATTGAATCGTATAAACTTGTATTATATCTAACTCATGTCTGTGTTATCAGAACTGAGCCAAACAAGAAGCGTTGTGACCGTATTACCGAACACTACGTAGTGGAACTAATCTAGACAGGAATGGAGACAAGGAATTTACAGTTAAATTTAACAACTGTTTAATTTAACTGTAATCGAACCGTTTCAACAATATCAACTCAAGGTGAGTAAAACTCACTCAGTTCCCATTTATATCTTATATAAATTGGGTATTTTTATTTTATGTGCTTTGCTTGCCAATGGTTGCCTGATTTCTAGTTATACATTTGTTTGTTGATGAAATTAAACCGTGTTTAATTTCAGTGAAAACCAAAATCGTTATTTTAACGATTTGATCCAATAGAGGTAATGTACCTCGTTGGTCACGTTTATAAAATAAACATGTTTTTTGTTTGAATTGTTTGAATTATTTGATCTGTTTAAATTGTTTGAACTGTTTGGAGATAACCGTGTGATTACAGGGAAGAACAGGTTGGAGGGACCCAGCCGGATCCCTCAAATATATTGTTTATTTTCATATTATCATATATAAACTGTTCTGTTTGGATGGTTGATTGGATTCGTGATCAGTGACTGAAAACTAATCTGTGTGGAGTTCTAACCTATGAGCGATACTGGTTGGTAATCAGCAGTAAGTGGCCTGAGGATAAACTGTTGGTTTATATTGTTTCACCGTCAGGTGAATTAGTTGAACTGAAGTTTGAAATCATTTTATAACTGGATGTAGAATTTGAAATATATTATTTTGAATAAAAAGTTTGTTAAAAGAAAATAAATATTTATTATTTATGATTTAAATTTATAATTAATTATTTTGGTTTTATATGGAAATATCTGATGTTGATCAGATTTATAAATAAGTGAATTGAAATTTATCTAAAGAATTGAACTGGAATAATTGTTTTGTAAAAGAAAACCAGTTAAGCGGGAATTATTTAAATTAATTATATCGATAATTAATTTAAAAAGAAAATGAATTGGAATAAGTAAATGGAATAACTGTGTTTTGAGTGGACTAAATCGACCGTTTTAAAATTGGTTATTAAATAGGTTTGTTTTGAATTACTCGAATAAAGTAGTTAATGAATATGGTTTTAATTTTAATGAAGTCTTAAAAAGGAATTACTATTTATTTTTGTAAATAAGGAATTTAACTACTGAAGTAATAAATAATTGAAATAAATTATTATTTTAATAATAATTTAGAAAATTACTTTTCAAAGGTAATCAAAGTGAAATGAAATTATTTGAATTAAGTAAAAGGAGTTTACGAAAAAGGGGTTAAGATAAAACAGAGTATATAAAGAATGATCAAAGTGTAAAAGTGTTAATATTGAATAAACGTTATTTGAAAATGAGATTTAGTGAAAAGGGGAAATTGAAATGAGAATCCCAAGGGGCAAATGTTCGAATAAATTTGAAAGGAAACTAGTAAAAGGGATTTTGAGGTAAAGAAGTGGATTATTGGGTTGTATAACCAAATCCAAGTTATAATGAAATGTGTTTTCGAGACTGAAATGGAAATGTTGATTTTTGTGGTTACAACTTATATTCATCTGAGGTTAAGAACGTTGTTTGATCAAGGTCTGAGAGGTAATTTAAATACCCCAACTTGAACAACATCGGGATTATCTGAAGATAGTATTAGTTGGTAATCGTAAGAGACGTTAGTGAATATGTTTTGAAAATCTAAACAGCGATTTTAGCGCTGTTGTTATAATATATGTTTTGTGAATCAAATAGCGATTTTAGCGCTGTTGCTATAGTCAATGTTTTGTATACCTAAACAGCGATTATAGCGTTGTTGTTTTATAAATCTAAATAGTAATTATAACGCTATTGTTATAACATATGTGCTGTAAACCTAAACAGCGCTATAACATATGTGCTACAAATTCCCTTATTAAAACTAATGGATTTTCCGATTTAAATAATAGAGAATGGTGTAACAGATATGTGGGAAGGAAGAATTAAGTGGGGACTTGAATATGGTTATAAGTTATTTTACTAAGTATATAATGAATTGGTTTTGAGGACATTAGTGTATTATATAGAAATATAGTTATTCGAGCTAAAGTTAGTCAAACGTAGTTATCCAAGATGAGCTGCCATTTCATACGACTGCTAGCGTAATTCGCAGGGCTGCAGATAGCCTACGGCGGTCGGATGTTTCCTGAGGGAATCAGGCGTAACCATTGTGATCGCTGCGATCTAAAGTCAAGCGAATGGAGTTAAGTCGAATGTTAGTTAATCAATTAGAGTTAAATCGAATTAGAGTTATTCAAATATCGTATTTTTGAAGATTATAAGAGTTAGAAGTTTTGATTAAACAAAAGTAAATCAGTTTGTTAAAGGCCAAGTGATGCTGAACACTGAACCAGTGAACTCGTTGTTTGTCTTGTTTGAAACACTGTATATTTTGATAGTTAAAACACCGACTATCAAAATTACCCAATACGATTGTTGGTATGGAAAAACCGGGATCGAATGTTTATTCGAAAACCATTCCGACCAACAAATACGTGAATATATTTGAAGATGATCGTGATGGAGCATTGAAGACCGTTGATTTTCATAAACGGAAGAACCACTAATATTCTCTACCTGGCAAGCCGAGATAAGCTGTGATTCTGTCGTGGTTGGAATCTACGGGTTGCAAGGACTACTCGCTACTGATCCATGGGGTGATTCCTATATTGGATGCGGTAGGAGAGTGCCTTCGGTTCATCCTATTCCTGGATGACTTGCATGGACGAATGTCTGACAGAGTATTTCCAAAAGGATCACGTACGTTGATTTCTTCAGACATACTATAGTTGTTGGCGGGGAATTGCCAATCTCTGAGCTGCTGCTAGAGTATTTTTGTGGATGTCAATTAGTGATATCTGGAGGATCTGACGATGTGGCATTCAAAGTGTATGATGATCAGATGTGTTCTGACCTCAGGCCTCATCAATCGGGAAATGACAAAAATCGGGCAGGCAGCATGGCTATGTGGGTCGCTCCCATTAGGGTGTATAACCACCTATCTAGAGAAATTCCTTTTGCTTCTTTAATCTGTTTCAATGCGGTCCCTTTTCGGGAGGCGGTTGCTGATCCCAACCGTCGGTGATATACATTCGATACACTCAAGCGAAATGAGTGGTCGGTCATGTGAGGGCCGGGTTGCAAGATGTTCTTGTTGAACCCAGTGTATTCGTCTCTAGAGATACACTATCGGCAGGTGGTCCCATACCTTGTCATGGTCGGAATCCAATCTCCAATAAGCGCCCGCGGTTTTTGGTTTGTATACTATATATGTGGAGCGTGAGATGCAAGCGTTCCACTAGATTCTATTTACTTGTATTTAGACATTATTATAATATCAAAAAAAAGATATTGGTTTCAAAAACTGTTTTGGGTTATCGTAAGGTAAAAACCGTCCGTGTTTATGTGTGGATTTGGTCTTACGATTATCTTTTTGTTTCGAAAGGATTTTTGAACTTAAAATCGAGTTGGATGATCACCTTTAATACTGTGCGAGTTTATCTCACTCTGGTTCACCAGACTGACCCGGTGTTTTGTAAATGCTCGGGTTAGCCCGGGTTGAAAGGATCAGGTTATCAAAAGCTGTAAAGAGACGAGCTGGAGATGTTCAGACGTATGATATTACTATTCCGCTGTGTTTTATATGAGGACAGGCTACTGTCCAGATGTGTGATACTCTGATAAATGTAAGTATTTCAGAAGTTTTCAATAAAGATTTATTTCTGTATTATATTTTGTTCCGCTGCGATGTGAGACTCTGTGTTGTGTTGGTTCTTCTTCTTCTTCTATTCTACTATTTCTTTCTTTCTTATCTCACCCTCTAATTTCTTTCTAATAACTATCCAGTGTTTCGGTGCTTGGAGGATCGACATGAGATACAGTAGAGGTATTTATGTTGATTTTCGAGGCCGAAACCCCTGGGTCGTTACAGTGGTATCAGAGCTGAAGGTTAAGTAATTACCTTGGCTCTGTGGCGTGACTCAGTAGAGATGGGGTTAGCAATACCCTAAATTGAGTTTGAGTGTATATATACGAGTGAACGTATTTGTGGATCTTATAAAAAATTGTTTTATATTGTGGAGATTTATTGGTTGTGCTGTTTATGAGTTCTGGTCAATCAGTTTGATCCACTGTATCGATAGGGGTTTCTAAACACTCAGGTACGATAAACCGACACAGTATGTTTTGAAAGAGGGTAAATGAAATAATTTACCCAAATTATATTTTGATATAAAGAAAATATTTATATTTGAAGAATTAAAGTATATTGATGTGTTGGTTGATTATAAAGTGAAATGGTTATGAAAATAACCAATCAGAATTCATATGGATATAATATATGGAATCAGTTTAATAAAATCTAAAAAAAATCAGAATTGGATTTAAAATTCCTGAAAAAAAAGTGGGAAAGGAATTTGTAAATGAACTGGGATTGTATATATGAGAATTTTAAAATCCTGGGAGATTTTAATTTTGTTACAAGCATTGAAAGGGATATTTTGAAATGGATTTCAAAATGAAAGTGTTTAGAGCTGGTTTTGAAAGTGACATGGTATTGAACTCACTTCGATAGCTGGAAAATAGATTCCGATGATGATCCGGACATCATCGGTGTTCATTTTCGAGTTGTAAGTGACGGATTACCACCAAAGATTTTGTTTTGAATTGCTTTGAGGAAAACGGGTTGTTTTGAATCCTGAAAAGAAATGTTTTATTTTTGAAAAAGCTGAACTGTTTGAAATCTCCCAGGGAAATTGTTTGAACAAAGAAAATTTAAATAGAAATTGGGAAAGCAAATATGATTTGAATTGAATTGAAACCAATTAACTGGAAATCGAATCGGGATATAATATATCAAGTAGAATCAGATTTTGAATTGTGAGGCAGGAATCTGAAATGGAAGTGGACTGGAAAGTTAAGCGTTGAAATTGACAGTGGATGGAAATTGAGTTAAGACTGAGATTTGGCTTGGACGTGTGAAGGATTTGGTTTTTAGGATAAAATTGGAATTTTGTTTGGAAATACAATTGGTATATGCTGACAGGGCAGCAGATGGAAAGGATATAATGATATGCCCGACAAAAAGGTACAAGTTTATTTTTATATGGGTTTGGAGATTTATGAGCCTATTTGGCAAGCCGCTTGGCTGTTTTATTTTCTTTTGGATTGGAGAAGGCCTAGAATGGCGAGTTGCGGTTGTACCGATTGAGCCGTGCAGAGCAGGTGCTGGCGAAATTTTTCGGAAATTTAAGATGTTAGAAAATTTTCAATGTTTTTGGAAATATTTATACACGGGAATAAATCGGGTTTTGATTTAGAATAAATTGGATCTGAAATTTAATAAGTTATAACGTTCTTTCTTACCCTAGCAATTTCGAGGACGAAATTATTTTAAGGGGGGAAGAATGTAACGACCCGCACTTTTGGCAGTCGAATATTTAATTTAATTTATTTAATTTAAATATTATATTTGGAGTATTGATGGAATTAAATATTTTAATCATGGTTTAAACGAAGTTCGACGTTATTTACTTATATAATTATAAATAGAGCTAGAAAATGGCGTGCAGTTCGTAAATTCGAGTTCTGAACTTCAACTGAGAATACATGATTCGATTTAAGACGGATTTCTGTGAAACAAGAAACGCTGGAAGCGTGTTGACGATAATTTTCATATGAAAGAGAAAAATCCAGATTTCGTGTTATGATTTGATAGTGATGGCTAAATCAAAATTTGAAATAGTCGCTATGGAAATCGCAATTAAAATATCGCCTTTAAAATAGCCGTTTTGCAAACGGACTCTGTTTTCGATGAAACCAGTTTCATTAGAACCGTATCGTTAAATTATTGTACGGTGGTGAGTGGCGTGGAAAAACGATGTCGTATGTGACCACGGTAGCCGTAAACGCCCGTTCAATTTCTATAACGCGCAATTAAATAAATAAAGGGATATTTGGGCGTAACTGGAGAAGACGATCGAATTAAGCGACGAAACCAGTTCCGTTGAGTTCGTAGCATCGATTATAGTCAGGGTAGGTATATAGTTTGTTATTTTTAGAGATCGGCAAATTTGGTGTTCAGAAGGGTAGTGCGGTTCGCGTTAAAAACAGCCTACCGGGGCAACAGTCTCAGAATGCGACGAAACCGGTGCCGTTGGGTTCGTATCGAAAAGTTATTGTTGGTGTTCGCAGTTTCAAATTGATTTGATTTATCTGGTGACCGTGGAAAATTAAAATGTGTGTTCATTTCCGGTTTCATAAAGGAATTTTTTTCAAATGACCTCGGATTGCGACGAAACCTATTCCATTGGGTCCGGAATATCGTTTTACATCAAGAATAGCCTTTTTATCAGTAGACGGAGGTCGTATGTAGCGGATTTTTGGATTACTTCACGGCTAAGTTTCACAAAATAATATTTTAATAAATTTTCCATCCTATATAAAGCACTAAAGAGGTCAAACCCTATTTTCAGTTTATACGTGGTCAACCCGAGATGTTTTCTGCGCCTCCATTTCTTAACAAATGAACGAGCCAAATCATCCCATACTAAAACACTTCCGATGTCCTCTTTGGAAGTTTGTTTCGCGATGAACCCTGAAAGTAAACTGCCGAGCTAGGTGAGACAGTCGAGTTCACCGGTGGTGATCTGTTGTAAGGGGCTAAGGCGGTCGGATTTCCACCTAAAAGTAGCTGCGGTTCTTGGTCGATTTCAAGGGAAAGGGGAGATCGAGGGGGGTGTTGGTCCAGGCGAGGGGAGAGTAAGGTGAGTCGGTTGCTGTGGCACCATCAGATCGTTGGCCAGGATGCTGCTGGAGTGAGTGGTGGTGGAAATCGGTTGTTGTGTGGTGCGTGCCAACGTGAGCATCGAAGAAATTGGGGTGTGCGGCAGTCAAATTCTAGGAGGCGAGAGTTCACGTGAGTATATACCGAAGCAGAGGTTTGGAGTAGAACGTAGAGAATACCTAGAAGAAATGAAAACGAAGAGGCCTTGGTTTTTGAGAGTTAAGGTCGGCCTGCGTACATTAATACAAGGAGTAATTAGTTTAAATTTGTTCAGGTTTAAGGAATTTATTAGTTCAATTAAAATGAAATTTACAATTAACAAATCTTATAATTGACGCAAGCATGGGTACAGAAAGAACAAGAACAGCGGGAGCAGAAGGACGTTGGTCTAGGTTATATTGTCAAGCTAATTAGTTGGTTAACCAAAGTAATTAAGAATTTTAATTATTAAATAAAATGGTTTGCTTATTTTGGATTTCTTGAAACAGGAAGCGGCATGCGAGGTTTCGGTTATTCCTGGACATCGCAGATTCAATGAAATCTGAACACAAAAGGAATAATGGATACTCAGTCCATTAACAATCTAACAAAGTAATTAAGTTTATTAATTTATAATTAGGATTAATGATAGAATTGAATCGTATAAACTTGTATTATATCTAACTCATGTCTGTGTTATCAGAACTGAGCCAAACAAGAAGCGTTGTGACCGTATTGCCGAACACTACGTAGTGGAACTAATCTAGACAGGAATGGAGACAAGGAATTTACGGTTAAATTTAACAACTGTTTAATTTAACTGTAATCGAACCGTTTCAACAATATCAACTCAAGGTGAGTAAAACTCACTCAGTTCCCATTTATATTTTATATAAATTGGGTATTTTTATTTTATGTGCTTTGCTTGCCAATGGTTGCCTGATTTCTAGTTATACATTTGTTTGTTGATGAAATTAAACCGTGTTTAATTTCAGTGAAAACCAAAATCGTTATTTTAACGATTTGATCCAATAGAGGTAATGTACCTCGTTGGTCACGTTTATAAAATAAACATGTTTTTTGTTTGAATTGTTTGAATTATTTGATCTGTTTAAATTGTTTGAACTGTTTGGAGATAACCGTGTGATTACAGGGAAGAACAGGTTGGAGGGACCCAGCCGGATCCCTCAAATATATTGTTTATTTTCATATTATCATATATAAACTGTTCTGTTTGGATGGTTGATTGGATTCGTGATCAGTGACTGAAAACTAATCTGTGTGGAGTTCTAACCTATGAGCGATACTGGTTGGTAATCAGCAGTAAGTGGCCTGAGGATAAACTGTTGGTTTATATTGTTTCACCGTCAGGTGAATCAGTAGAACTGAAGTTTGAAATCATTTTATAACTGGATGTAGAATTTGAAATATATTATTTTGAATAAAAAGTTTGTTAAAAGAAAATAAATATTTATTATTTATGATTTAAATTTATAATTAATTATTTTGGTTTTATATGGAAATATCTGATGTTGATCAGATTTATAAATAAGTGAATTGAAATTTATCTAAAGAATTGAACTGGAATAATTGTTTTGTAAAAGAAAACTAGTTAAGCGGGAATTATTTAAATTAATTATATCGATAATTAATTTAAAAAGAAAATGAATTGGAATAAGTAAATGGAATAACTGTGTTTTGAGTGGACTAAATCGACCGTTTTAAAATTGGTTATTAAATAGGTTTGTTTTGAATTACTCGAATAAAGTAGTTAATGAATATGGTTTTAATTTTAATGAAGTCTTAAAAAGGAATTACTATTTATTTTTGTAAATAAGGAATTTAACTACTGAAGTAATAAATAATTGAAATAAATTATTATTTTTGTAATAATTTAGAAAATTACTTTTCAAAGGTAATCAAAGTGAAATGAAATTATTTGAATTAAGTAAAAGGAGTTTACGAAAAAGGGGTTAAGATAAAACAGAGTATATAAAGAATGATCAAAGTGTAAAAGTGTTAATATTGAATAAACGTTATTTGAAAATGAGATTTAGTGAAAAGGGGAAATTGAAATGAGAATCCCAAGGGGCAAATGTTCGAATAAATTTGAAAGGAAACTAGTAAAAGGGATTTTGAGGTAAAGAAGTGGATTATTGGGTTGTATAACCAAATCCAAGTTATAATGAAATGTGTTTTCGAGACTGAAATGGAAATGTTGATTTTTGTGGTTACAACTTATATTCATCTGAGGTTAAGAACGTTGTTTGATCAAGGTCTGAGAGGTAATTTAAATACCCCAACTTGAACAACATCGGGATTATCTGAAGATAGTATTAGTTGGTAATCGTAAGAGACGTTAGTGAATATGTTTTGAAAATCTAAACAGCGATTTTAGCGCTGTTGTTATAATATATGTTTTGTGAATCAAATAGCGATTTTAGCGCTGTTGCTATAGTCAATGTTTTGTATACCTAAACAGCGATTATAGCGCTGTTGTTTTATAAATCTAAATAGTAATTATAACGCTATTGTTATAACATATGTGCTGTAAACCTAAACAGCGCTATAACATATGTGCTACAAATTCCCTTATTAAAACTAATGGATTTTCCGATTTAAATAATAGAGAATGGTGTAACAGACATGTGGGAAGGAAGAATTAAGTGGGGACTTGAATATGGTTATAAGTTATTTTACTAAGTATATAATGAATTGGTTTTGAGGACATTAGTGTATTATATAGAAATATAGTTATTCGAGCTAAAGTTAGTCAAACGTAGTTATCCAAGATGAGCTGCCATTTCATACGACTGCTAGCGTAATTCGCAGGGCTGCAGATAGCCTACGGCGGTCGGATGTTTCCTGAGGGAATCAGGCGTAACCATTGTGATCGCTGCGATCTAGAGTCAAGCGAATGGAGTTAAGTCGAATGTTAGTTAATCAATTAGAGTTAAATCGAATTAGAGTTATTCAAATATCGTATTTTTGAAGATTATAAGAGTTAGAAGTTTTGATTAAACAAAAGTAAATCAGTTTGTTAAAGGCCAAGTGATGCTGAACACTGAACCAGTAAACTCGTTGTTTGTCTTGTTTGAAACACTGTATATTTTGATAGTTAAAACACCGACTATCAAATTTACCCAATACGATTGTTGGTATGGAAAAACCGGGATCGAATGTTTATTCGAAAACCATTCCGACCAACAAATACGTGAATATATTTGAAGATGATCGTGATGGAGCATTGAAGACCGTTGATTTTCATAAACGGAAGAACCACTAATATTCTCTGCCTGGCAAGCCGAGATAAGCTGTGATTCTGTCGTGGTTGGAATCTACGGGTTGCAAGGACTACTCGCTACTGATCCATGGGGTGATTCCTATATTGGATGTGGTAGGAGAGTGCCTTCGGTTCATCCTGTTCCTGGATGACTTGTATGGACGAATGTCTGACAGAGTATTTCCAAAAGGATCACGCACGTTGATTTCTTCAGACATACTATAGTTGTTGGCGGGGAATTGCCAATCTCTGAGCTGCTGCTAGAGTATTTTTGTGGATGTCAATTAGTGATATCTGGAGGATCTGACGATGTGGCATTCAAAGTGTATGATGATCAGATGTGTTCTGACCTCAGGCCTCATCAACCGGGAAATGACAAAAATCGGGCAGGCAGCATGGCTATGTGGGTCGCTCCCATTAGGGTGTATAACCACCTATCTAGAGAAATTCCTTTTGCTTCTTTAATCTGTTTCAATGCGGTCCCTTTTCGGGAGGCGGTTGCTGATCCCAACCGTCGGTGATATACATTCGATACACTCAAGCGAAATGAGTGGTCGGTCATGTGAGGGCCGGGTTGCAAGATGTTCTTGTTGAACCCAGTGTATTCGTCTCTAGAGATACACTATCGGCAGGTGGTCCCATACCTTGTCATGGTCGGAATCCAATCTCCAATAAGCGCCCGCGGTTTTTGGTTTGTATACTATATATGTGGAGCGTGAGATGCAAGCGTTCCACTAGATTCTATTTACTTGTATTTAGACATTATTATAATATCAAAAAAAAGATATTGGTTTCAAAAACTGTTTTGGGTTATCGTAAGGTAAAAACCGTCCGTGTTTATGTGTGGATTTGGTCTTACGATTATCTTTTTGTTTCGAAAGGATTTTTGAACTTAAAATCGAGTTGGATGATCACCTTTAATACTGTGCGAGTTTATCTCACTCTGGTTCACCAGACTGACCCGGTGTTTTGTAAATGCTCGGGTTAGCCCGGGTTGACAGGATCAGGTTATCAAAAGCTGTGAAGAGACGAGCTGGAGATGTTCAGACGTATGATATTACTATTCCGCTGTGTTTTATATGAGGACAGGCTACTGTCCAGATGTGTGATACTCTGATAAATGTAAGTATTTCAGAAGTTTTCAATAAAGATTTATTTCTGTATTATATTTTGTTCCGCTGCGATGTGAGACTCTTTGTTGTGTTGGTTCTTCTTCTTCTTCTATTCTACTATTTCTTTCTTTCTTATCTCACCCTCTAATTTCTTTCTAATAACTATCCAGTGTTTCGGTGCTTGGAGGATCGACATGAGATACAGTAGAGGTATTTATGTTGATTTTCGAGGCCGAACCCCCTGGGTCGTTACACGGTTATTCAGAATGGGTATAACCCGGCCTTTCTGAATAACCCGCGTATTTGATAAACAAATGTTACACAAACACAACGAACGCCTCATTCCAATTCAGAATATTCTTTTATTCACGAAATCACATTCTGAGGGAACAGGTTCCCATTAATTTTATCCAAGATAAATTCTTCTAAATTTATTCTTTAATCCTCCTATGGATATCATTTCAAACTAGTCGGGATTAACGAACCACACCGAAGTAATTATTTATTTTATTTCCCAATCCCAACCTATATATCCCATGGAGAAAACTGGTAATACTCCACATCTAACACCACGGTGTTATCGGTAAAATTAATTACCATTTCACGTTCAAAACTAATTAAAGATTTAACTATCGCTTTGGAGCAAAGCTGGTGGTACTCCATTCTCGATCACCTTTCAGATTTGATAATTTAAATTATCAATTCACTTTTTAATCTAATTAAAGATTCATTAAAACTCCACTTAGTTTCAATCTTTTCAAAAATCAATATCCTGCCTTTAACTGGGTTAAAGAACCAATGTCATCTAAAACACGATCCACGATAAACCCAAATCATATTTGATATTAAATACCAGGCTCTGAATAGAAAATATATCGGCTTATATTCAATATCAAATTCTAAAACCAACATATATCGTATAGGAAATAACGATATAAAATATATCTTTCAAATTCCCATAACAATATCTGTATAGTCCCGAAATCCAACATCGAAATATAACGAAGATAATTTCGATTCAACTCCAGTCCAATCCACGTATTGGGAATATTGATTATTTTTAAAATCACTTTCAAATTCAATTTATTTATTTCAAAAACAAAATTGATTTTAATTCTAGTTCAAAACTAGTTCATTTCGATAAAAATCTATTTTTTTTCTTTCAAATGTGGAATTCTCTAGCTCAATTCTTTCCAATCCATACATTATGATTTTACACAAATTATAGATATTTTTAATAATTTTATCAAGGCCCGTACAGTCGATTTCCAACAACGGCCATCGAACTGCACTTACAGTGACCTTTTTCGAATTTGATTTGGACATAACTCCAAATCCAATTATTAGATTTCAAATTTCTAATATTCATTGGAAAGCTCTTTTCGATACGAACCCAACGGTTCCGGTTTTAGGAGAATCCAACGGTCGGATCTCCCGCAACGTCAATTCGAAGTCAATGGTTGAAATTCACGAACTGCCGCGGCGCGGCGCGTTCTATTCAGGCCATTATATATATAATATATATATTATATATATTTCGTCGACTTCCTTTTAAAACGTATTTTATAAATCGCTTTAAATTCGTTTTCAAAACCATTTCAACTTCTATATTCAATTTCAAATCGATTGGATTTCAATTCAACTCGAATTCATTTCAATTTTATTTAATTCGAATTCAAATTCGTTTCAATCCAATTCAAATTCTAATTCGTTTCAATTCAATTCAATTTGAATTTACCTTCTATTTGATTCAATTCGAATTCGTTTCAAATCGATTTCAATTCAATTTCAGTTCGTTTTAAATTTCATTCAAAATGATTTCGATTCGTTTTTAATTCAATTTCAATTTAATTCCATTTGAATTCATTTCTATTTTATTCGAATTCAAATTCACTTTCTATTCAACTCAAATTCTAATTCGTTTTCTATTCAATTCGAATCAAGTTCATTTTCTATTCAATTCGAATCGAATTTATTTTCTATTCGATTCGAATTCATTTCAAATTGATTCAATAAAATTTCAATTTCAATTTTTATCTAATTCAATTTGAATTTCATTTCAAAATATTAGATTTTGAAATCACTTTTCAATATTCATTGTAAAACGAATAAAATCGATATAAATATCGTTCACGTCAAAATAGCGCATCTCTAATCCACACGGCTTTATATTTTTCAAAAACTTCTTTATTCTATTCAACAAATGAATATTTATTCTATTCAACACATGAATCTATATTTCTTTCAACACACGACTATTTTTGTTATGTAAAATATTTTATAAAACTATGGTATCTATCGTTTGATTTTAATTAGACTCCACCGTGAAATAGATTCTAATTGTAAATATGATGAAGATGTGAATTTTATTATTAAAATATTTTACTCAACACATAAATATTTTCAACTCAGGAACATCGTCAATACATGACTATTTTTATATTCAACACATGAATCTTCTTTTATAATATTCATTATTTTCCCGATTGGAATGAGGCCAAATCAATCACCATATAATGTTAATTATATGGATTCCATACAACACATGTATATAATAGCATTGAAAAATAATCAACCATCAACCAAAGTGCACTACACTGTATAAGCATCAAATATAGATATCTAACGCTTATAACAGCCCGTCAATCAATCGATCGACATATTTAATCAATCAGGATGAGTGAACTTCAAATTTCATCCCAACACCCATGTGGGGTTTCAAACAATCAAACACAGATTTTAGTTGTGCAGTTGGGCGATGTGTAAAATTTATCAACCCAATCAATATCAGTCAAATCAGTGTATATAAAAAAATCGGCCGATTGGTTTATAACTATTTATTTATTCACCTTCACGTTAAAAATTATATTATAAACGATAATATATTTTATTTTAACACATGAATTTCTATTCATTTCATTTATACAATTAAAATGATATTTTTATTTTACTAACATATTTTAGAAAATTTCGGCGGCATAACGGCACGATACTAGAAACGGGACGAGGCCTAGCCTTATCCCCGGTCTAGTGAAGGCCCACGCCATTCACACATCAATCAAATTCACCAAACAACTAAATTCAAATCAAATCATCTAACTAATTTATGCAACCAAACAAACAAGTCCATGGTTTGTGGACGATTGTGTCGGGTGCTACTAAGCACCGTCTGCATCCTAGTATATATATATAACTAGAAAAAGAAATTGAAAGGTGAGAAATTCTCACCGACAGCTATCCAATCATCTTGACTCTTCTTTTGCAGAAGTCTTCGTCGTTTTCGCCTTTTTGTCAACTTCGTTGCCCTTATTCTCTACATATGTAAAAATCGAATTTTTACTTCACTATTCAATATATAAAAATCGATTTTTTATATAAAAATCGAATTTTTACTTCGCTATTCAATATATAAAAATCGAATTTTTACTTCGCTATTCAATATGAAAAAACCCAATTTTTACTTTGATGTTCAATATATAAAAATCATATTTTTACTTCGATGTTCAATATATAAAAATCATATTTTTACTTCGATGTTCAATATATAAAAATCAAATTTTTACTACGATGTCATATAGAAAAAAAATTCCATTTAATATAGATTTCGCCTTTATAAAAATATAGATTTCGCCTT
This sequence comes from Allium sativum, assembly GCA_030737875.1. NCBI lineage: Eukaryota > Viridiplantae > Streptophyta > Magnoliopsida > Asparagales > Amaryllidaceae > Allium > Allium sativum. The sequence continues at coordinate 246,317,810 of CM060923.1, forward strand.
TATAAAAATATAGATTTCGCCTTTACCTTTATAAAAATAAAGATTTCACCTTTATAAAAATATAGATTTCACCTTTATAAAAATAAAGATTTCGCCTTTATAAAAATATAGATTTCGCCTTTATAAAAATAAAGATTTCGCCTTTATAAAAATAAAGATTTCGCCTTTTAAACGATAATATATTTTAATAATCAAAACTTTTATATTTTAAAAATCTCGTCTTTTGCATTTTAAAAATATCGTCTTTTCACTTTCAAAATAATGCTAATTATACCTAACAAAAATAAAATAAAAAGCAAAACTAAAATAAACAAATCAATAAAAACTTACAGCTTTATAGATTCGGAGGGGGTTTGGGCTCTGGTGGGCGTCGATTGATGGGGCGACTGGGGGGGGTGTTGCGGTGGCGGTGGTTGGCCAAAAGGGGGTGCGGCGGATTTGGTTAGGGCTGTGGGGGAAGGAGGAAGAAGGGAGGGGGAAGAAGAGGAGGGGGCTGCGCTCGTCGAGGTGGCGGATGGTGGTGGGCGGCGCAGCACTCGAGGTGGAAGGGGGAGGGGCTCGGCGGCGGTTTTTGGGCAGAAGGGGGGGTATCGAGGAAGAAGGGGTCGCGGAGGAAGGGGAAGAGGAGGTAGAAGGTGAAGCAGCGGCGGCGGCAGCGTCGCTGGGGGGTGGGGGGGGCGCGATGTGGTGGCGTCGGCTCACCCCCCCCCGTCGCCCTTCTTTCTCTTTTTTTTTTCTATCGTTCGATTGAATCGAATTATGAAGGGGGGGCAACCTGAAGAAGATAAGGGGAGGAGGGAGGTTTAATTAATTAATTAATTTTTTTTCTTCAAAAAGTTGACTTCTACATACGACCTCTAAACGAGGTCCACCGCCTGTCGTCCATAGCGTATTACCCCCATTCCGAACACAATGGGATATGTATCGTAAGCTGATTCGATCATTTCGATCGGTTTTCGTCAAAATCAACATATAACTCTATATATTGAATTTAAACGCGCGTTTCAATTTACTGGGGTCACATACTAACTCGAAAAATTCCACAAAAATATTTTCTAGCTTCGTATTGACGATACGGTCCTAACAAAACTAATTTCGTCGAATTCCGAGACCGTTGGAAAAATGGCCATTTTCCAGTCGATTAAAATCAACTGAAACTGGTCAAACGCGTTTTCCTTTGCCACGCTCACATATTGATTCGAAAAATTATGAAATTTGAAACCTAGCAATAATTTAACATCACGAACCCAACAAAAGTGGTTTCGTCGAAATCCGAGGTCGTTTGCAAAATTCCCATTTTTAAGGGCCCGAATTCCATAGCGACTATTCAGAATTTTTGTTTCAAAGGTTAACAAACCAATTTATCATTTTGTTGTATTGAAAGTTGTTAATGAAATTAGTCATTTGGTCGCATTGAAATTTATGAAATAAATTTGTTAATTTAGAGAAATGAATTAGAAAACATTCATTTTGTCACTTTGGATAAAATGAAGTAAATTCATTTATTTTTGTTACTTTAGAAGAAATGACTTAAAAACATTCAATTAGACACATTGGAAAGATTAAAGAAAAATATTTTTTTGTTACATTGAAAAGATTGAGGAAAAAAATATTCTTGTTACATTGAAAAGATTAAAGAACAAAATTAACACTTTTTTAATTAGATTATAAAAGACAAAATTAACATTTTGGTTAATTAGATTAAAAAGAACAAAAATCAATATTTTGATTTCATAAAAAGGAAAAGAACAAAAATCAATATTTTGCTGACATAAAAAGGATAAGGCCAAAATCATATTTTGCTTACATAAAAAGGACTAAGCAAAATCATATTTTGCTTACATAAAAAGGATTTGACAAAATCATATTTTGTTTACATAAAAAGGGCTAAGCAAAATCATATTTTGTTTACATAAAAAAAAGGACTAGACAAAATCCATATTTTGTTTACATTAAAGAAGGTTAGGCAAATTCATTATTTTGTTTACATTAAAGAAGATAAACAAAATTCTTATTTTGTTTGCATTAGAAATTAACAAACAAAATTCTCATTTTGTTTACATTAGAAATTTATAAACAAAATTCTTATTTTGTTTGCATTAGAAATTAACAAACAAAATTCTCATTTTGTTTACATTCAAAAGAAGAAATGAAATTGTATATTTTTATACATTAAAAAGTTATGAATTGAAAATGTATATTTTTATACATTAAAAAGGAGAATGAGTTAGAAATGAACATTTTGTTTACATTAAAGGAATTAGAAAATTTTGTCATATTTTGTACATTTAAGAAGAGTTAGACAAAATAATCATATTTTGTCACATTTAAAAAGAATGAAGTAAAATATTCATTTTGTCGTTAAAAATGAACGAGACCAAAAATATACTTTTTGGTCAATAATGAAGAGTTAAGATTTTATTGTCATTAGTTAACAATAAAAAGAATTGAAATAAAAGTTAAGATTTTTATTGTCATTTGTACACAACAAAAAGAATTGAGACATATGTCTGTAATGTTGAAATGTTGATGTGTTAAATATAATGTTAGTATATTCAAACTGAATATTACACTTCCATTTACAAGTGACCCAACTTGTTTATGTGATTGGGTCGATAATTTTTACACATCGCCCAAGTGCACAAATAATTTATTATTTGATTGCTGGATGAAACCCCACACGGGTGTTGGGATGATCCTACACTTGTCCCAATATTTAGTGTAGAATCCACTCTGGTTGATTATTTGGTTGTGTGATAGTTATTTATCATGATTGTTGATTATATGCAAATTATGGTTGTTGACTGAGTCACATTCCAATAAAGAATATTCTAGAAAAAGAATATTTTAAGAAAATATCTTAGAAAAGAATATATTTTAGAAATATATTTTTATTGAAATAAACTAGTTATTAACTAGAATAAATCATTAAATTTAGATTTAATGAAGTTTTCCAATTATTTAATATTTAATTGAAATTGAATTAAATAAATTGGAATTGGGTTTGTCGTGAATAGTGTCTTAAATAACACTGTTCTCAAACCCCGTAGGAAAAGAATAATCTTTAAATTTAGATTATTAAAGTTTTCAATTATATTTAGTAACTGAAATAAGAAATGTGAGTTGGGTTTATTGTGAACCGTGTTTTTAAGCGACATGTATTCTTTAACCCAACTGACAGTGAAAATAGGATTTGGAAATTATAAATCTTTTATTAAGATGGGAATTTTCCAACAGTAAATATTTCCAATTTAATATATTAAATTGGAATTGAATGGAATTCAAATTTATTATAACCGAGATAAGCTTCTGTAGAAGAAAACCGATACTACATATGGAATTTAAGAGGCTTTGTCGTTATTCCATTTATATTATTGGTCGAATACAGAAATTTATAACGATTATATGTTGATTTGAATTCTGTGAAGATTCCATATTTTATGGAAGATGATTTGGGACTTACCGTGAACTATGTTTTAAATGACATTAGTTCTTTAACCCAGTTAAAGAAACGGATTAATTTCTTAAATTTGAATAATCATTGAATAATGATTTTTGATATTTAAAACCAAATTGGGGTTTCAATAAATCTTTAAAGAAAGATTTAAGAGTAAATATAAAGAATTTATCTTTCATAGAATAATTTGAATATTTTATTTAAAAGAATATTCTGAATTGGAATGAGGCGTTGGATGTGTTTTTATAGTACTCGATTTTTAATTATTAAAATACGTGAGTTATTCGGGAAGACAGCGTTTTACCCATTCCGAATAATTACTACGACGATGAAGAGTCAAAGATGAAGATGGTGATTGAAGACCGACGATCTTCACATGGAATGGATGTGTTGCATCAGAGACCCTGATGGGAGTAGCTACCTTGAAGGGGCTTCAGTGGTGGCCGTCCAGACTATTGTTGACTGTTCGAATTTGGTTTTCGCTCGGACCCAGAGCATAAGCTTGTAAATGGATGCGTGTTTGACATTGGATTTCGTTCCATGTGAATTAAATCGATTTCTGTTAATGTATGTCTGTTTGGTGGTAAAGGATTTATCCTCTACTTAACACCCTGGTATATATTAATAGTGATTGATCGCATGGCGTGAATTGACAATGTGGCACGCCAAGATGCAAATGATCAAGGCTTTTGTTGAAAAGCAGGGCCTTGTGGGATGATCAAAGCATAGCCTATTACGGCATAGCTTTGTGTATATTGTGACTTCGCGAGCCTCACACCCCGGTATGAGTCAAAAACGGGATATGGACCTAGGGAGTGCACACGTTTCTTTCTAGCTAGTGGTAGTGTCAGTGCTTTAACACGGCCTGGCATTTTACTTATGTGGATGATGGATTTTGAGGCGCCTCGGATTTTTATAGACCAATAGTGGTCATATTATAGGTTCAAAGGAACCAGGAAACGTGTGTTCAGGCATAACCTATCCACTGCCGATAGGCGGGGACCGGCCCTACCGCTCCAAGGGTTCACTGCGGGGGATCCTGAGGCATTTGCTAGAGTGTCTCGAATCAGAGAGGAGCTTGCCCCTAGCCTCGACTCATGATAGAAATCCAATTTCCGATACGACCTTGCGGTTTTGATTGTAGAACTAGTATGGCGACATAGTAGGATGGGGTACTATGCCGTCTATGATTGATACATTATGATTGAAATGTTTTTGAAATATATATACCCATATATATACACACTAATATTAAATTCATTTTATCGTATCAAGCATCTTTTGGCCTTTATAAGGTAAAACCCTATCCTCTGGTTTGCGTTGCATTGTGTGATGGGACTTGGGTCTTACAATGGTTTCATTTTTCTAAAAAGGCATTGTGTTGTTTAAACGATTTATTTTATTTTATGCACTGGCAATCCAATGGAGTAAACCCGTTCCGCGTTAGCGGCGTGGTCCTGTGATTAGCCTTATTATTAGATAGTTAAGTTAAGATTTCTCATACCAGTCCCATGACTGACTTGTAGTTTGTTTCACTGGCAAACTCGGGTGCCCATTTTTTTCCACACGGGCAGTTGTAACGACACAGAAAATCTGAACCAATTGAAAATTTTTAAATTGGCTAAAATAATGGATTTTACCTATTTAAAATAAATATTTTAAATAATGGCAATGAAAAGTGAGTTTGAATCGACGTTTGAAAACGAATATAATTAATTATAATTATAAACAAGGCCTGAAAAGGCGCTGCAGTTTCAAAAATTGAATCCAAACTTTGTCGGACTGTACCGGGTGCAAAACAAAACGGATTTGAGTGAAACCAAAAATATTTAAATCTGTTAGTGAATACCTTTCTAACGAATCTGAAAAATCAAATTTTCATAGCGGAAAGCAAAAGTTATGGCCAAATGAATTTTCAGAAAGGTCGCTATGGAATTTATATAGCCCGTGAAATTGACCATTTTGCATACGACCTCGGAATTCGACGAAACCACTTTTGTTGGGTCCGGGATGTGAAGTTATTGCTAGGTTTCAAATTTCATAAGTTTTGAAGCTAGTATGTGAGCGTGGCAAAGGAAAATGTGTTTTGGTCGATTACATTTCAAAAGATATTGGAATTATATTAAAAGTGAATTTAAGTTTTAATATGAAAATAGATTATGTAAATATAAGTGATAGTAATTAAGTATTTTCAAATCCACTTGAGATTCAAAAGGGGAAATCAAATACTCCAAAATAGAAGTTGAGATTCAATAGATTATTGAAATGGAAGTTGAATCAAATAAAGAAGTGAATTTATATATAAGGTTTATATATGTGACGAAGTAATTGTCGTCGAGTAATTTGGAAATAAATTTCCAAATGAATCAAATGGGATCGAATGTGAGATTTAAATCAAGTTTTGATATTACAAGCTTTTATTCGTCTCAAGATAAGAACCTCGTCGATCAAGGTCTGAGAGGTAATTAAAATACCCCAACTTGAACGACTTCACTATTGTCAAGAGATGATATTAGTTTGTAATGTTAAAAGGATATCGAAATGAGTTTATCTTGAAGTTTGTTTAATCTTCGAAATTTGAAGTTGGATAAAGACGTTGGGTTTATATACCAATTTATTTCCAAAGAATAGAAATCTAATATAATGTGATTTGAGTTTGAATAAATTCATAACCGAGTTATGAATATGGAATAGAATAATCGACGAATATGGATAATTCGAATTTGTGAAGTTAGATTTGGAAAATAGGCTTAATATATTTTTAAATATAAAGAATGGAGTTGGAATTTAATTATAAACGAAGTTTTTAAACGTTTATATTTAATTTAATTAAAACGAACTCGCCACGGCGCGGTAGTTCGTAAATTGGCGATTCGAACTTCAATTGAGTATATAGAACTCAATATAAGTCGGAATTTGATGAAACAAGAAATGCCCGGACTGATTGAACGATATTTTTCTAAAGGAAGAGAAAAATCTTGATTTCATTGTATAGATTTTGAGTTATATCAAAATCAATTTTTCAGAAAAACAGCGCCAGAATCGTTTTTAAACCATAATGGTTTATTTAATAAATTTAAAGGATTTTAAGTGAATAAAATCTGAACCTTCTTAGGAAAACCCAGATTTGAGTTATCAAATAAATACGAACTCAAATCGAGTAAATGGACTGATTTTTGAAACAAAAATCAGATCTTAAATTATCGAATAAAGTTAGCGAGTTCCAAAAGAAAATAGTTAATGTGATTTTTGATCGAACTTAACTTTTGTTTTAAGTAAACTGAATTGTAAATTGAATCAAGGTATGAATAGGGAATTAGAATTGGGAAGTGAGCAAGGAGTTGAGTTTGATTTGTCTATAAGCGAATACAAATATATTTGAACGTGATACGTTCAAATTAAAAATATATGAAACCAAAAGCTATTAAGAAAATTTAATTAGCGAATGGTAAGCGAATTTTGGTAAAAAGGGTCGAATTGATTGAAACGAATTGGAAATGGGCTTATGTATGTTAAACAGGTATGGGATGAAGAATATGAAGAGAGTATGAAAAATATATTTAAGTGCCCGACAAAAGGTACATGTTTCAATTTCCATATGAGATTTTATGCGCCGAATCTGCAAGCCACTTGGCTTTTTGATTTTCTTTTTGAATGGAAAGGGCCTAGAGAGGCGAGTTGAGGTTTGAAATATTCACCGGTACAAAGGAGGTTATGGCGAATTTTTCCGGAAATTTTAGGAGTTAGAATATTTTTAAGAAATTTTGAAATTAGAAATCGATATATCGATATTTAGAATTCGATAAGAAAATTTAAAAATGAAATATTAGAAGGGGCCAGTGATTGTGAAATTGTTTGATGGATGTTTGATGGATGTTTATTTTTCCTTTGATAGTTAAAACACCAACTATCAAAGATTTTTACCATCGTTGTCGATACGGAGAGACCGGTTGGATTTAATATCCGGAAACCACTCCGTAGAGGCATAGGCGTTGCAAATTAGATTATATTGAAGATAATCAAAGACGGAGTAAAAATGCAAGAGAAGTTATGTTTGTCCAGTCCTAGGACAACGTGTATGGACGAATGTCTGACAGAGTATTCCTAACGGTCACATAATACAATCTTTTCAAGGTATTACGTCTGGTGGCGGAGAAATTCATTTCTCTTAGCTTTTATACCCGTAATATTTTTGGGAAGTTCAACTAGTGATTTGACGGGTTTGACGATGTGGCATTCAAAGTGTATGGTGGCCAGACAGACGTAGCCTCAAGCTTCACAACCGGGAAATGACAAAAATCGGGCAGGCAGCATGGCTATGTGGGTCGCACCCATTAGGGTGTATAATCACCTATCTAGAGAAATTCCTTTTGTTCTTACTCTATCGAATCTGCCCATTCGGGAAACGGTGGTTTGAGCCCAACCGTTGGTGAAATACATTCGATACACTCAAGCGAAATGAGTGGTCGGTCATGTGTGGGCCGGGTTGCAAGACGTTCTTCTTGAACCCAGTGTATTCGCCTCTAGAGATACACTATCGGTAGGTGGACCCATACCTTGTCATAGTTGGAATCCAATCTCCAATAAGCGCCCTGCGGTTTTTAATTTTATACTATGTATGTAGAGCGTGAGATGCAAGCGTTCTACTATTTGGTTATTTATTTGATTAGACATTATTATAGTATCACTGGATTTTGATATCAAAATGTTTGGGTTATAGTAAGGTAAAAACCGTCTGTGTCTATGTGTGGGCTGGTCTTACTATTATCCTTTTCTTTCAAAAGATTTTTGAAGTTAAATCATATGGTTGGAGTTTACTCATACCAGTCCCATGACTGACCCAGAGTTTATTTTGTTTTGTTTTTCCTAAACTCTTGGGTGCCCAAATTTTGTATGGGCAGTCAAATGTTTCAGGCTTTTACAGATATACTTAGAGGAGCTGGAAGCAGGAGGGTTCACCGTTAGTTATCTAGAGTTATTCCCGCTGTATCAAATATTGTATTGTGCTCTGATGATGGTATGTATGTATGATACAAATTTTGTATTCAAGATTATGTTATATAATATATTTTATTCGTTCCGCTGTGAGATTCGTGATTACTCTGATTATGTTCAGCTGTGTTCTTCTTCTTCTTCTTCTATTCTATTAGTTCTATCTTTTCTATCCCACCCTCTAACTTCTTTCTCTAAATGATCTGGTGTTTTCGATGTCTGAACAGTCGACGCTGGGTTTTATGTCGATTTTCGGAGTCGAAAATCCCGTGGTCGTTACAGTGGTATCAGAGCTTAGGTTGAGCGAACACCTAGGCTTTTGTGGGGGTTTACTCATTAGAGATAGGGTCAGTAGTACCCTAGAATGAGTATGAGAGTGTATATATATAAGAGAGCGTATTTGTAAATCAATATAAAAATTGTTATATATTGTGTTGGCTTGTCTATTGAGTAGTTTATAAATTCTGGTCGAATTATGGGACGCCACGACGTCGATAGGAGTTTCTAAATACTTGAACAGAATGGTTCGACATAGTATTGTTTTAAATGGGTAAATGAATTAATTTTACCCAAAATTATATTTTGATATGAAAGTGAATAATTTTCTCGAATTATTTATATATGGATGAATTGGTTGCTAGTATAAAATTGAAATGGTTATATATAACCAAAAAGAACTTGTATATGAGTAATATATGTGAATGTGATCAACTAAAATTGTATTCAAACCGTAAATTGGAATTTAAATCCCGGAAGGTTGGAAAATATTTTTTTCGAAGTATATTAGAATAATATAGCATTATTTTGGGAAGGATTTTGGATGAAAATCGTTTTGAATGGATTTTGAAAGTGATAAAGCACTGAACTCACTTCAGTGGCTGGAAAATAATTCTGATGATGACTGCAGCACCATCAGTGTTCATTTTCGAGTTTCTAAGTGATGGATTGCTACCTTAGAAAAGTGTTTGATGAAAATTTATTTGAAAGAAAACAAGTTGGTTTGAAAATTCAAAAATATTGAATTTGGAATGGTTCAAAATAAATGTGGATATATTTATGTGACTTCAGAAGGATTTGAAATAAAATCCGGGGATTTGAATTCTGGAATTTAAATTTAACTTAAGCAAGTTGAATGAATCGAAATGATGGAAATCAGTTAAATAAACTGAAATGGAATATTCCCATGACAACTTAAAATTGTATGGGATTTGAGTTATTGAATTTGGAATGTTGAGTTATAACAAAGTGAGCTTTTGAAAAAGTTAACGGGTCTGTAGCATTTCTTCTACCTTAGTAATTTCGGGGACGAAATTCTTTTAAGGGGGAAGGAATGTAACGTCGCTGATTTTTAGCTATTATATAATGGATATTTAAATTAGTTTTAAATATATAATTGGGAATATAAATGAATTTTATATTGAATTTATCTATTAAATAATCGACATAGGATATAATTTTGAATATATCGAGTTATTAACAAGCAATTTAATTCACAGTTAAACTGAATTGAAAAACAGTTCAGTAGATTAATATAAATTCTGTTTGAATTAAAATAGTAATAATAATTTAGTTTCATGAAATTTTATTATCTGAAATCGATTTATATATTAAATCAAAATTAATTTAACCGTTAATTTAAATTGTTTTCTGTTCTATACAGTTGAATTTAAAATTTCAGAATCAGTCCCGTGGAGTTCAAAATAACGTCATAATCCGAGAACATCAGTCGTTACGGTTAAAAAGCGGTTCAGGGTTTCGAGTTAGGGGCGACGAGATATTTTAGTTTTAATATAAATAAAATTCAAATCAAATCCTTTCAATCCTTAACAGCCGGCCTATTACTTCACTCACCGGACCTAGAAACTGAAAATCGCGCAACCTACCTTGCATCGAGCTGAAGAATTTGTCTTCTGCCTTTCATATCTGGGAGACATATTTTTAATGGCAAGTACGTTAGTTTCTTTTGCTCATCTATATATTGAAGCCTTTGTTCCCATTTTTCTCAAACGAACAGAAAGCTTTAAAATCCTTTCTAGCCTTCTATTTTTCTTCTACCAATTCTAATTTATGGAAGCAATTCAGGGCTCGTTCTTTTAGTTTGTTTCCACGAAACCGAAATCGATTTCAAATCCAAACTTGTGGTTCCATTTACAACCGCGAGAACCCTTGAAGCTCGACCAAGTTGAGGCGCTCGTACAGGAGAAGATGGGTTGCTAGGTTTGTTCGGAGATGGCAGAAGGAGAAAGGGGTTATCACGATTTGTTATTTCAAGGGGGTATCTGATTTCGAGCATTAGGGGGGTGAGGGGTTTCAAACGCAGAAGGTTATCGGTGAAGTTGGAGGAGTACGGTTTTTGATTTGGGTGGTTGTTTTGGAAGCCGACTTTGGTTTCAGAGGGGTTTCTGGGTGGCGCGATGTTGAAGAGGTCGATGACTAGTGCGAGTGCGATGGGGTGGTTTGAGTTTGAGGGTGAATGATGTGAAGTTAGAGGTTGATACTGTGAAGAGGCAACTGAAGCAATGAACTGGAGTGGTGCTCGAAATTGTCTGATGTTGAACCGAGGTGGAACTAGGAAGTTCGATGATGAGATGTAGGAGTTCGGATCTGTTTTGGGATGATGGATGAAGGTGTTTCCTGAAGAAGTTTGGTTTATACAGTAAGGAGCTGATCAGTTTTGAGCCATTGCAAGGACTGATGCAGTAGCTGCCTTGGTTCGGGTTTGTGATGTAGTAGTCAATAACGGTGGATAGTGATAGTTCCAATGACGTGGTTTAAAGCAGTAAGGTGATAGGTTCGGTTAAACGATTCAAGTCGATTCATAAGACACAACCATCTGGAATTGGTTGGATATTCGGCAAATTAAATCAAGGTGAGTAAATCTCACTCACCATTTTATATTTAAATTTATTTTTATCGTTAAAAATAAATTTGTTGGTTGCTTGTGTGCATGGATGAATTGTTGAGTTATTGTGGTTATTGGATTTCCCGCAACACTATTAGCGGATGCCCGCAGTATCATTAACGGATGACACTACGCCCACGTACATAAGTGGATCCCCTTTTATACCGCGATATCCTGCCTTGAAGCAGGATTGGTATTATTTTTGTTGACTAACATCTGTGGATGCAGGGAAAACAGGTTGGAGGGATCCAACTGGATTCCTCAAATTTATTTATTATTGTTTACATACTTACATGTGTGTGATGTGTTGAATTGGACTGATGGTTTGGTTATTTGGATATTTAAATATCACTGGCCCAAATATCTATATTTAAAAATATCAAAAGGGATATTTGAATTTAAAAAGAAAAGTTTAGGTAGTGTTTGGTTTACCATTTTAAGTTTTGGGTTTTCGTCCCTACAAAAATATGCACAACGCATGTAAATCATGCAAAACAACAATTTTAGAAAACAAAGTTAACACACAAAATAAAAAACAACTTTTATCCATTTTTCATGTTTTGAGAAATGAGAGAAATATGGAGAACAAATCCTCATTTCATGATTGCTACATTCCCTCCGCGGTCCCCTCCATCTTGCTTTCATTCTACCATTCCTCCTTCCACACCTTTAAAGTTTTGTAATTAATTTTGAAAACTAAAAACCCAAAACTCATTTTTAACCAAACACACCCTTACTTTTCGAAATAAAAATGGAATGTCAAATGGATTTAGAAAAAATTAACTTGCTTTTAATAATAAAAGTAAGTAGTTAAATTGATAACAATGTTCTGAATGGAAAGGGAAATTATCATTGATAAATATTAGATTTTTAATATCAAGTTTGAATTTAAAAAGGAAAATTTATTTTCTAGGATGGGAATTGGATTTCAAATAAGATTTGAAATAAGGACTTGTTTTAAATAATCTAAAACAAGAAGTGGAATATATAAACAATGTTTATAAATGAATAAAAATTATATTATCATTGGATATTCTTGAAATGAAATTTCAAGTATGATTTTTGAAAAGGAGATATTTTTTCTCAAAAAAATAGAAAGAGAGAATTCCCATGAAATTGGAAATAGAGAATTTATTTTATATATTTAAAACAAGAGGTGTTATTTATAAATAATTTTTATAAATAAAAGAGGGAATTTTATTGGATAATTTATTTAAATCCAGGTATGAACTTAAAAGGGAAAAGAAAGGGAAATTTTACTTTTCAAAATAGAAATGGTATTTCGAATAAATTGAGAAATATTAACTTGTTTTTAAATAAAAACAAGTTGCTGGAAGTATAGACGATGTTTATTAAGGAAAAGAAATATTATCATTTGATAATGTTAAACTTTAATTCCAAGAAAGGTATTTAAAGAAGGAAATTTATCTTTCGAAGTGGAAATTTGAATTTCAAATAGATTATGAAATACAAACTTGTTATAAGTATTTAAAACAAGAAGTAAAATTTATAAAAGATGTTTATAAATAGAAGGGGATAATCATCATGGGATGATTTGGGTATTTAAATTCAAATTTGAATTTAAAAAGAGATTAATAACTTGAAATCATTTCAAAAGGAAATGATGAAGTTTATTCCGGTATTCGGAATGTAGACTGAATTTAAATAAATCCACACGGATTTATGATTTTAACTCGACTATGTCGAAGACCTAGAATAAAATTACATTTCAAAAGATATTGGAATTATATTAAAAGTGAATTTAAGTTTTAATATGAAAATAGATTAGGTAAATATAAGTGATAGTAATTAAGTATTTTCAAATCCACTTGAGATTCAAAAGGGGAAATCAAATACTCCAAAATAGAAGTTGAGTTTCAATATATTATTGAAATGGAAGTTGAATCAAATAAAGAAGTGAATTTATATATAAGGTTTATATATGTGACGAAGTAATTGTCGTCAAGTAATTTGGAAATAAATTTCCAAATGAAAGAAATGGGATCGAATGTGAGATTTAAATCAAGTTTTGATATTACAAGCTTTTATTCGTCTCAAGATAAGAACGTCGTCGATCAAGGTCTGAGAGGTAATTAAAATACCCCAACTTGAACGACTTCACTATTGTCAAGAGATGATATTAGTTTGTAATGGTAAAAGGATATCGAAATGAGTTTATCTTGAAGTTTGTTTAATCTTCGAAATTTGAAGTTGGATAAAGACGTTGGGTTTATATACCAATTTATTTCCAAAGAATAGAAATCTAATATAATGTGATTTGAGTTTGAATAAATTCATAACCGAGTTATGAATACGGAATAGAATAATCGACGAATATGGATAATTCGAATTTGTGAAGTTAGATTTGGAAAATAGGCTTAATGTATTTTTAAATATAAAGAATGGAGTTGGAATTTAATTATAAACGAAGTTTTTAAACGTTTATATTTAATTTAATTAAAACGAACTCGCCACGGCGCGGTAGTTCGTAAATTGGCGATTCGAACTTCAATTGAGTATATAGAACTCAATATAAGTCGGAATTTGATGAAACAAGAAATGCCCGGACTGATTGAACGATAGTTTTCTAAAGGAAGAGAAAAATCTTGATTTCATTGTATAGATTTTGAGTTATATCAAAATCAATTTTTCAGAAAAACAGCGCCAGAATCGTTTTTAAACCATAATGGTTTATTTAATAAATTTAAAGGATTTTAAGTGAATAAAATCCGAACCTTCTTAGGAAAACCCAGATTTGAGTTATCAAATAAATACGAACTCAAATCGAGTAAATGGACTGATTTTTGAAACAAAAACCAGATCTTAAATTATCGAATAAAGTTAGCGAGTTCCAAAAGAAAATAGTTAATGTGATTTTTGATCGAACTTAACTTTTGTTTTAAGTAAACTGAATTGTAATTGAATCAAGGTATGAAAAGGGAATTAGAATTGGGAAGTGAGCAAGGAGTTGAGTTTGATTTGTCTATAAGCGAATACAAATATATTTAACGTGATACGTTCAAATTAAAAATATATGAAACCAAAAGCTATTTAGAAAATTTAATTAGCGAATGGTAAGCGAATTTTGGTAAAAAGGGTCGAATTGATTGAAACGAATTGGAAATGGGCTTATGTATGTTAAACAGGTATGGGATGAAGAATATGAAGAGAGTATGAAAAATATATTTAAGTGCCCGACAAAAGGTACATGTTTCAATTTCCATATGAGGTTTTATGCGCCGAATCGGCAAGCCACTTGGCTTTTTGATTTTCTTTTTGAATGGAAAGGGCCTAGAGAGGCGAGTTGAGGTTTGAAATATTCGCCGGTACAAAGGAGGTTATGGCGAATTTTTCCGGAAATTTTAGGAGTTAGAATATTTTTAAGAAATTTTGAAATTAGAAATCGATATTTAGAATTCGATAAGAAAATTTAAAAATGAAATATTAGAAGGGGCCAGTGATTGTGAAATTGTTTGATGGATGTTTAATTTTCCTTTGATAGTTAAAACACCAACTATCAAAGATTTTTACCATCGTTGTCGATACGGAGAGACCAGTTGGATTTAATATCCGAAAACCACTCCGTAGAGGCATAGGCGTTGCAAATTAGATTATATTGAAGATAATCAAAGACGGAGTAAAAATGCAAGAGAAGTTATGTTTGTCCAGTCCCAGGACAACGTGTATGGACGAATGTCTGACAGAGTATTCCTAATGGTCACATAAGACAATCTTTTCAAGGTATTATGTCTGGTGGCGGAGAAATTCGTTTCTCTTAGCTTTTATACCCGTAATATTTTTGGGAAGTTCAACTAGTGATTTGACGGGTTTGACGATGTGGCATTCAAAGTGTATGGTGGCCAGACAGACGTAGCCTCAAGCTTCACAACCGGGAAATGACAAAAATCGGGCAGGCAGCATGGCTATGTGGGTCGCACCCATTAGGGTGTATAATCACAAATCTAGATAAATTCCTTTTGTTCTTACTCTATCGATTCTGCCCATTCGGGAAACGGTGGTTTGAGCCCAACTGTTGGTGATATACATTCGATACACTCAAGTGAAATGAGTGGTCGGTCATGTGTGGGTCGGGTTGCAAGACGTTCTTGTAGAACCCAATGTATTCGCCTCTAGAGATACACTATCGGTAGGTGGACCCATACCTTGTCATAGTTGGAATCCAATCTCCAATAAGCGCCCTGCGGTTTTTTATTTTATACTATGTGTGAAGAGCGTGAGATGCAAGCGTTCTACTATTTGGTTATTTATTTGATTAGACATTATTATAGTATCACTGGATTTTGATATCAAAATGTTTGGGTTATAGTAAGGTAAAAACCGTCTGTGTCTATGTGTGGGCTGGATTTACTATTATCCTTTTCTTTCAAAAGATTTTTGAAGTTAAATCATATGGTTGGAGTTTACTCATACCAGTCCCATGACTGACCCAGAGTTTATTTTGTTTTGTTTTTCCTAAACTCTTGGGTGCCCAAACTTTGTATGGGCAGTCAAGTGTTTCAGGCTTTTACAGATATACTTAGAGGAGCTGGAAGCAGGAGGCTTCACCGTTAGTTATCTAGAGTTATTCCGGCTGTATCAAATATTGTATTGTGCTCTGATGATGGTATGTATGTATGATACAAATTCTGTATTCAAGATTATGTTATATAATATATTTTATTCGTTCCGCTGTGAGATTCGTGATTACTCTGATTATGTTCAGCTGTGTTCTTCTTCTTCTTCTATTCTATTAGTTCTATCTTTTCTATCTCACCCTCTAACTTCTTTCTCTAAATGATCTGGTGTTTTCGATGTCTGAACAGTCGACGCTGGGTTTTGTGTCGATTTTCGGAGTCGAAAATCCCGTGGTCGTTACAAAAACCCACCGCCAATCATAATTTTTATATAAAAAAGGAAAATTCCTTTTCTCTCTCCCCGACGAACAACAGAAACCGCTCATAACCTTCCCGTCCATTTTCTGATTAATCCACTCACTAATATCAAGAGCTCCAGTTGAAGATTTTGAAGAGCTCGAGACAAGCTTCAAATCCATAACTGGTTTCGATTTTTTCGTGGAGTATTGTGGGAGAATCGGGCTCGGGAAGTTTCGCCGTTCGTCGCCACGCCTGATCGAGTTCGCCGCCGTTCAAGGCTCAGGCGCGCCTCTCCTTCCTCTTGCAGGTGGCAGTGGCCGATTGTCCTATAGTGCAATGGTTGTCGAGAAAAATCGTGACCTAGTTTTGAACGTTTCAGAAAGGTATGCGGCTATTTTAATATAAACTATATTATAGCAGTTCTAAGCGCTACGGTTTTGATTTCACTGTAAAAATCATATCTTTTTCGTT
Source organism: Allium sativum (assembly GCA_030737875.1). NCBI lineage: Eukaryota > Viridiplantae > Streptophyta > Magnoliopsida > Asparagales > Amaryllidaceae > Allium > Allium sativum. The sequence continues at coordinate 246,334,506 of CM060923.1, forward strand.
TCTTGACGAAATTCAGTGAAACAAGAGACAGTGGACTCGTGTGGATGTCTTCTACATTCTAGAAGAGACCGCATATTTTTCTGAGCCTTCTGCTATTTTTGGTGGAGTGGAACCCAATGTGAGATTTCTAATTTATAAACGATATGGAAAACGATGATGTATAAATTATATAGTCGATGTATGAGTTATATAAGCGTTGTATAAGTTGTACATTCGATGTATAAGTTGTTTATGCATTGTAAAATTTATATATGTGTTGAAATAGAAGTGAATTGCTATATATATATATACATATATATATATATATACACACACGTCCCTCGTCCACAAACCATGGACGATATTTATTGGTTGTGATTGGTGTGAAAATTGATTGATAGCGAATGGTTGGTTGGAATTGTTTGTGGTTGATATTGATTGATTGTGGTTGAAAAATACCCATTTGTGGTTGAGAAATACTTGGTTGAAACCACATAGGATTAGTTGTGGAAATGAAATAAATATATACATGCCGCCTGCGTGCGAACTAGATGCATGATCCCCATTGTCAAAAACCGCGAGGTTTTAAGGTAGAGCGAGGAGCCGTACTAGGGACGGTCCCGGTTTTAACTACCCTGCCGTTATGCTGCCGAAATTTTGAATAATATTCATGTGTTTGAATTACTTTCATTTGTTGAAACTATTTTTATTCGTTGAATTGAAATTCATGTGTTGAATGGTGTTCGTGTTTTAAATATAAAAATCCCATTTTTATCATCTATATGAATTACATAAAATAATCTCCTTTTGAAAGAAATTGTGTTATAATAAAAATCCTATTTTTATTACCTATATGAACTATATATAACAATAGTGTTTTGAAATGAATTGTTTTACAATAAAAATCACATTTTTATTATATACATGAATTGTTAAATATAGTGAAGTGTTGAAATAGAAGACAGTTGGATAAAATATCATTTTTATCAAATGTATGAAAAGAATATAGCTTTGAAATCGAAGAATCAATATATATATATATAAATAGAATTGAAATATATCGAATAACGACGTTGCAGTTCGTATTTTGAAATCGTGATTTCAATGATTAGTGCGGGAGATCCGACCATCGGATTTTCCTGAAATTGCAACTGTTGGGTTCGCTTTGGGAAAATCTTTCCAACGGCACCAACTTTGAAAAAATCCAACGGTTGGATTGTCTGGAATGTTTAAATCAAATCTGAAGAAAAACAGCGCCAGAAACGATTATATTTATATATATATATAATTATATTTAATCGAATAACGACGCTGCAGTTCGTATTTTGAAATCGAAACTTCAAACGATTATACCGGGAGATCCGACCGTCGGATTTTCCCGAAACTGGAACCGTTGGATTCATTTTGAAAAGATCTTTCTAATGATGTAAATTTTGTGAAGATCCAACGGTCAGATTTTCAAATATGTGTAAATCAAATCTAAAGAAAAACAGCGCCACGGTCGCGTTATGGCCCGAAGCGTCGTTTTGAATAAATTGGCTATTTCTAAAATAAATAAAAATAGCGATAAATTGTTATAAAATATCATAAACGATATGGAATGGAAATAAACTGAATTTGCTCGATTTATGTGGTATTTGATGGTTGAATGTGTTTGGTGTGAAAAGTACATTAAAGAACAAAATTGGTGTTGTCGAATGATTTAACCATTGAAATAGATTGATTTGAAATTCTAAATATACGTGAATTATTTGAAAAGCCCGAGTTAATTCTCATTTCAAATAATGATCGACGATTGAAAGTCGAAGATGAAGACGGTGGTAGAAGACCGGAGATCTTCACCTCGTTTGGATGGTAACCGAGGTCCTGATTGGGAGGCATCCCGAAATATGGATAATGAGTGGTGATCGTCCAGACGTACGTGGTGATCGATGGGTTTGCGAGGTATATAGTGCCTCCGGTTTCGTTCAGACCCAGAACGGACTTGTAAATGGACTGTGTGTCTGACATTGGATTTTATTCTGTGTTGATTGATCTCTGTTAAATATACATCTGTTTGGCGGCGGAGAATTTATTCTTTTGCTTAATGCCCTTCTCTGAAACGCACGAGCTCAGAGGTTGTATATCGATGGACATCAGTCGCATGGCATGAATTGCTAGTGTGGCATGCCTAAGTGGCAAACGATCAGGGCTTCTGTTGGAAAGCAAAGTCTTGTGGAGATGATCAAAGCACCGCCTGTGTGGCGTAGCTTTGTGTATAACGTGAATTCGTGAGCCTCACACCCCGGTATGAACCAGAAACGGGAGCAGGACCTCAGGGGGGACGTGCGTTTTCTTTCAACCTAGAAGTGGCGTCAGTGGTTTTACACGCCCTGACGAGTTTGACTTATGTGGTTGTTGCTGTTGCGAGGCGCCTCGGTTAGACCGGACGATCCGGGTCTGATGGAGTCATTCGTTGGCTCATTTACGCCCCAAAGGGCGGAGAAACGCATTGTTCAGGCATTATAATCCACTTCGTGTGGACCAGCCCTGACGATCCGAGGTACGGTTGCGGCTGTGCCTGAGGGGCGGGCTAGAGCGTCTCGAATTCGATAAGGACTATCTTTTGCCTTGGTTCATGACGGAAATCCAATTTCCAAATACGTGACTGTGCGGTTTTGATTGTATATATATATGGCGACATGATATATGGTACCCATGTCGTCTATGATTGATAGTTATGATTGAAATTGTTTTGAAACATATAAACACTAGTAATAATATCAAATGCTTTTGTTTTATTCGTATCAAGCATATTTTGGCCATTATAAGGTAAAACTCTATCCTCCGGTTTGCGTTGCATTGTGTGATGGGAACTGAATCTTATAATGGCTTCATTTTTATAAAAAGCATTGCAATGTTTAAAAGAAAGATTTGTTTTTAAAGCACTGGCAATCCAATGGAGTAAACCCGTTCCACGAAAGTGGCGTGGTCCTGTGATTAGCCATATTATAAATGTGTTGAGTAGATTTCTCATACCAATCCCATGACTGACTCGTGGTTTGTTTCGCTTTCAAACTCGGGTGCCCCTTTTTCTACACGGGCAACCTTGTATTCAGGTTTAGCTGGCTCTTTCTGGATAGCTGGAGCTGAGGATGGATTCTATCATTTATCTCTTTTTATGTTGTTCAGCTCCTATTGTACATATTTTGTTTGTTTCCGCTGTAGACATTTATGTATAACTGAGCTGTATTTGTACTAAGTAAGATCATGTATACTGTGTAACTCTGATGATTACTTTTATCCAGTATGTTCTATTGTTAATTATCTGGTGTATTTAATTAATTCTGTTCTGATATTATCTGTTTATGTGTTATATTCCAAAGATTTCCCTTGCCACCGTCCGTACGGGGTTTGGGGTTGTCTCAGCAGTCGAGTAGCTTTTGCAGATATATTTATAGGATCCTTGTTTACAGCTGAAGCGGTATTCGGAAAGCTCTGTATCCATGTATTCTTTTCAGTTGTATATTTGTATTATTTTTCCGCTGCTATTTAAATGTAATTTAAAACTCTGATATTGTATTTTCAATGTAATAAGTATTCATACTCTGTTATATTCTTGTACTCTGATGTATTGTTGTAATCGGCAATAAAATGTTCTTCAGTTTGTGTCTTGGTGTGTATTGTTCTCAAGGCAATCCAGGCTTTATTTTACTGGGAAGTTCGGGTCGTCACAGTTGGACCCATGTTATGTAAGAAAAGCTTCATTTTAGGTAGAAATGTTTTGTTTAATTAAAAAACATACTTTTCGTAGAAAGGTTATGTGAATATAGAAATGTCCTTTATTTAAAAAGGTCGTCTTATTTAGAAATGTCATTATGTAGTAATAAAATTTGTCATTTATGATTAAAAAAATGTCCTTTTTGAAAGTATAAAAAAAAGTTGTCTTTATGTTAATATAAAAAAAGGGTTGTCATTATGTAGTAATAAAATTTGTCATTTATGATAAAAAAAGAAGTCATTTATGAAAGTATAAAAAAAGTTGTCTTTATGTTAATATAAAAAAAGGGTTGTCATTATGTAGTAATAAAATTTGTCATTTATGATAAAAAAAGATCTCATTTATGAAAGTATAAAAAAAGTTGTCTTTATGTTAATATTAAAAAAGGGTTGTCATTATGTAGTAATAAAATTTGTCATTTATGATAAAAAAAGATGTCATTTATGAAAGTATAAAAAAAAGTTGACATGTATGTTCGATTTGAATTGACAAATTATAGATGCCATGTATGTTCTATTGAAATTGACAAATTATATATGTCATGTATGTTTAATTAGAATTGTTAAATTAGAAATATCAATTTTGTAGTTAGAAATTGTTAACAAATAAAATATCCTTTTATTTGTTATTAGAAAACATAGTAAATTGTTAACAAATACAACATTCTTTTATTTGTAATATAGAATACATAGGAAATTGTTATGTTAATATCACCTTGTTGGGAACTGTTACGTTAACATAGAAGAAAAAATCATTTATGTAAAACTGTTATGTTAACATGTAAAATATCATTTATTTCAAAATGTATGTTAACAAGATTCGTCATTTTATATCGAAAAGGTTATGTTATCAAAACATGTCATTAAATTAGATGTGTTTATTTAGAACAAAATGTGTAATAAAGTTAGAAATGTTTATTTTGATTTAATATAACATATTTGTTTAGAAAAGTTATTTTGATTTAAAATCACATTTTTAGTATAAAATGTTGCATTATAAAGAGGATAACATTTTTAGTATAAAAGATTGCAATAGAAAAAAAAACATGAATTTTGTTAGATATGTTATAATAGAATAAAAACATCATTTTAGTTAGATGTTGTTAGGTAAATAATGTCAGGTTAATATAAAATATTCCTGTTAGAGGAAATATCATTTTATTTATAATAAGGTCATGATATAGAAATTTGTTTTTTATTTATAATAATGTCAGGTTAGATAAAAGTAAACATTTTTGTAATAAATTGTTGGGTTACATAAAAATTTGACAGGATATTTATGTTAGATTGAAAGAGGGCATTTATGTTAAAATTTTGAAAGAACATTTATGTCAGATTAAATAGTAGTCATTAAAATATATATAAGGAAGGAGGTAATTGTGATAACATAAAAATGAATGTCTTTTTAATTGTGTTTCTTAACACAAAACAACATTGGAAAATGTATGGTCCTTTTATTTGTGTTCTCTAACACAAATATAACTTAGGAAACATAAACGATTTTTTTTTATGTTCTATAATTTAATTAAAAAGCAGAATTTGACGGTGTAATAAAAATCACATTTTTTTTATATGTAACTATTGAAATTGAGAAGTCCCAAGTTTTACTAAGATTTGAAAGGGTAAGCTATAGTGTTTGAAATCAAGTTATTTTGGAAATATGGAACCAAAATTATGATATTTTGAAATGAGAAACATTTTAAAATAATATTATAATGGTTAATTAAAATTGTACTTGGACCCGAGGTTAGGTCACATTTGTGGTGGAAGTCTGCCCCGACCCGACCGGCATATCCAGCAGCCACAAATGTTGGACCTAATGTGAGAGGTCCAAGTGCGCAAATACAAATTGGGCCAAGACACGAGGTTGAGCCTAACTTGTGGGGTAAGTCTGCCCGGAACCGACCGGCCTATCCAGCATCCACAAGTTGCAGGCCTAATGTGAGAGGTCTGGCCCATATTAAAATACAAATAGTTAAATAGAAAATGAACATTATTTTCACCGTCATGTTTAAAAGAATGAAAATTTTCATTTTTATGTAATTAGATTAAAGAAAGAGAAGATTACATTTTTTATGTAATTAGATTAAAAGAAGAAATTTTTATTTTTTTAAAAGAAAGAAAGAAAATTGCATCTTTATGTAATTAAAACCAAAAGTAAGAAATTTACATTTTTTGTGAAATTAAGATTAAAGGTAAAAGTTACATTTTTTTTATGTAATTGATATAAATAAAGAAAAGTTTACATTTTAATGTAAATTAGATTAAAAAGGGGAAAATTTCATTCTTTCATGCATGTAGATTAAAAGTGTGAAATTACATTTTTATGTAATTGGATTTCAACTAAAAAGAATAAGGATATGAAATTTATATTTTAATGAATTAGTTTTTCCTTAAAAAGATTTAAGATATGGAAATTTCATTTTCGTGTAAATAGATTCGTACACAAAATTATCGTTTTATTTGTAATGTAAAATTATTTTTGTGTTTTGCATTGAAAAGGTAACAAAAATATCAATTTTGTTAAATTGAAATAAACAAACAAAAATACTCATTTTTGTAGAAGTAAAAAATGGATGAACAAAAATATTCGTTTGTTTAAATGGAAATAAAACACAAAAATGCTATTTTTGTTGCAATGGGTATGATACACAAAATACATTTTGTGTAATTCGAAAGATGAAACAAGAAAATGTACGTTGTTATGTATAAGATGTGTATGTGTATGAAAATAAAAATAAACGTTATGGTGTGTACATTGTACGTTAATATTGTATATACAAATAGGAATGTTTTTCGTTAGCAAAATGTAATGAAATAAAATAAATTTCATTACACATTATAAACATTTCGATAGGTTGTGAAGCAAAACATTCACTACTTGTTATGTAATTACGTTAATGAAATGGAATTTAATTATTTTTATATATAAAAAAAATAAAGATAAATCGTACAAATTACTAATAACGATATGAAATGATTTCCAACTTATATATATATACGAGAATTATTTGGAAAGTACGAGTCTATCTCATTCCAAATAATTTGAACGACGTTTAAAATTCAAGAGTTGAAGACGGCGATTGAAGACCGACGATCTTCATATCGAATGGACAACGACTGCTAATGCCCGTGATTGGAGTAGCTACCTTGAAGGGGCTACAGTGGTGGTCGTCCGGACGTAGTGTTGATTTGTACGGATTTGGCTTTCGCTCAGACCCAGAGCATAAGCTTATAAATGGATTGTGTGTCTTACATCGTACTCCATTAAATATCACGTTATTAATCTTCTGTCGAATGTATGGATGTTTGGTGGCAGAGAATTTATTCTCTTGCTTAACACCCGTTCATATATTTCGGCAAAGGATTGGTTGTGTGATATGGAGTGACGATGTGGAATGTTAAGATGCATATGATCAAGGCTTTGTTGAAAAGCAGGCCTTGTGGGATGATCAGACTATAGCCTGTTTAGGCATAGCTTTGTGTATAGCGTGACTTCGCGAGCCTCACAGATCGGCGGAGTCTAAAACGGGAGAAGGGAACGCAGGGAGAGCAGTATGTTTCTTTCTAGCTAGAAGTGGTGTTTGGGCTTTAACACGGCCTGACATTTTACTTATGTGGATGATGGAATGAGGCGCCTCGGATGATAGGTCCTATAGGACTGGGAAACGCGTGTTCAGGAATAACTAATCCGCAACTCGTATGGTGGACCGGCCCTGCAGCTTTCCAAGGTTTCACTGCGGGGGATCCTGGGACATTAGCTAGAGTGTCTCGAATCGGTAGGAGCTCCTCCCTAGCCTTGACTCATGATGGAAACCAAAATCCAAATACGACCCTACGAATTTGATTGTATTACTAGTATGGAGGCATAATAGTATGGGATACTATTCTTCCTAGGATTTATACATTTACTTTGAAATGTTTTGATATATACTAATAATAATATTAAACTCGTATTTGCCGTATTTAGCATGTTTAATCACTATAAGGTAAAACCCTATCCTCTGGTTTGTGTTGCATTGTGTGATGGGACATGGGTCTTATGGTGATTCCATTTTCTCAAAAGCATGACGTTGTTGTACGATTTACTTATTAATTGCTGTGACACATTTATGCACGGCAGCCCATCAGAGCAAACCTGTCGCGCGTTAGTGGCGTGGTCCTTGGATTTGCCTTATTACTATTAGTTAAATTAGTTAAGAATTCTCACACCAGTCCCATGACTGACCCGTTGTTTGTTTCCACCTTTACAAACTCGGGTGCCCTCTTTTCCACACAGGCAGTCGAGCAGTTTGTCTACAGGTTTATTTCTTTAGTAGGATCCTGGATTGAAGCTTAAAGTTGTGTCCAGAACATTGGAAGTCTTCCGCTGCCTTAGTTATTTTATTTCCGCTGCAATGTATTATAATATTGTAATTTTTCTTCCGCTGTAATTTTATTCAATGTACTCTGATATTTTGTACTCTGATGTTACGTTATTATGATGTAATAAAAGTCTGTTGTTATTGTTCTTATGTTGTTGTATTCCCAAAGTTAACATAGGCGGGATTTGAACGGTCTTGGTCGATTTTGCGATCGATTAAGGCCGGGGAAAATCCGACTCGTTACAGAGGATGTGAAATTCGCACCTCAAGGGTACGAATTTCACACCTCTCGGGGGTACGAAAACCCCGTTTGAGAGGCACGAGGTCCGTCCGAGGATGTCGAGGACTTTGTTCGGGAATGTGTTTAGAGGAGCGGCGAGGTTCGCTGAAGTTGTTGGCTGAATCCTAACTTTGAGCTGATCTGGTAATTCTAAACAACACGCTTGTTGGCGGAAATTGGATGAATCGGGCGATGCCCATAGTTTCGACCTAACTGGCTAGATCGATCGCCGCCGGGACTGTAGGGCCCCGGACCCCCACCGGCGTTGCGCCCGGACCCGTAGGACGACTCGGCTTCGGCTCGGAGCACGGCTTTACTAAGAGTCCATTGGGCCCGATAGGGGCCATCTGATAGAGGCTTCGGGTTTCCATGTGTTTGCGACGCGACTTTGACCCAACTGCTTTTGTGCTTTTTGACGCTTGAGCGCGTCGCTCACCAAATACCTGACGTGTGACTGCTTTGACAAAAAGACATGTCAACATTTACAATATTCTTTAATGGTAAGAATATTTCTTAAATATAATACTTTCCCTATCTATTCAAACTATAACATTCATTAATTTTGAAATGTGGAAAGTTGCAGTATTTTCAATGCGTTTTCCCTTCCTTATTTCAAGCGCATGCATCCATGCTATATATTTAGTGTCATTTAAAAAAAATTGCAATTAAATTTAATATAATAAATTGTAATATGTGATTTTAACTATAGAAAATGTGAACGTGATTTGAAATTCAAAAGGTTACCGTCAATTTGAACATAATAAATGTTTTCAACTTTAATGAAAAGGAAAATAAATGGAAGTAGCGGGCTTTTCTGAAATTTAAAGAATTAAGTCATTATAATATCATATATACTCCAATTATCAGAACCCTAGGACAAACCATACGCAGCCGCCACCAACGAAAAGAATGTCCAGCGTTCTTCGATTTTATCTCCAATTAATCCTCAAATCCCCGCAGTATCTTCACAAATTTATAATAGCCAAATTGTTAAGTGATGTGAGTTCTTCGATTCTAAAGGACGGTGACTCTAGAGGCGGGGCGCAAGGAGAGAGACGATCGATGATAGGTTCTGTAAATTGAACGAAGATGGAAGAAAGGATTATTGAATTAGTTAAAAGGTTAATTATTATTAGTGATTTATTAATGTAATTAAATATTCAAACTCTTATAACTTGTTCATTTCAACTCAGAAATTTGCAAAACAAAATGCGTTAGAACCGTATTGACAAGATCTATACAACAGAATAGACTAGATCTGAAACAGAGCTGATCAGATTTTAGACAAATTTTAGATCTGAATTATTAGGTGAGAAATCCTAATTTTATAAATAATTTAATCTTACTTATATTTTCTCGCTTTTAATCACTGTATGTATTTCGATGTTTTCTGATTTGCAATGTGGTAAATTAGGATTTATTTATTTATTGCTGTGAATATTTGTCTGTTCATGCATTAAAAATCTCATCTTTATTGAGATTTATATATTCATTTTGTTCATACGATCAAAATCTCATCTTATTGAGATTCATAATATTTGTTGGGATTGTGCCATGTTCAAGACAGAAATTAGTTACAAATAAAATTTACACTTTTATTTGTCATGTGTAACGACCCAGCGGTTTTCGGCCTCGAAAATCGATATAAATACCTTTACCGTATCTTATACCGATCCTCCAACACCGAAACACTGGACGTTATTAGAAAGAATTTAGAGGGTGAGATAAGAAAGAAAGAAATATTAGAATAGAAGAAGAAGAAAAACACCACAACACAGAGTCTCACATCGCAGCGGAACAAAATATAATATAGAAACCACATTTATTGAGAGCTTTTGAAAATACTTACAATATCAGAGTACAACACACATCTGGACAGTTTTGATAATCTGTCCTCATATATATAATCACACAGCGGAATATCATTCATCTGAACATCTTCAGCTCGTCTCCGGACTTCTCAGTATCTGATAACCTGAACCTGTACACCTCGGTCTAACCCGAGCATTTACAAAACACCGGGTCAGTCTGGTGGACCAGAGTGAGATAAACTCGCACAACATTTAGAATATCACACAACTTGATTTTAAAGTTAAAATCCTTTCGAAAGAAAAAGATAATCGTAAGACCAATCCACACATAAACACGGACGGTTTTTACCTTACGATAACCCAAGCATTTTTGAAACCAATATCTTGTCTGATATTATGATAATGTCTAAGTACAAGTACATATCAATCTAGTAGAACGCTTGCATCTCACGCTCTACATATATAGTATACAATCAAAAACCGTAGGGCACTTATTGGAGATTGGATTCCAACTTGACAAGGTATGGGACCACCTTCCGCACGTGTATCTCTAGAGGCGAATACACAGGGTTCAACAAGAACGTCTTGCAACCCGGCCCTCACATGACCGACCACTCATTTCGCTTGAGTGTATCGAATGTATATCACCGACGGTTGGACTCAAACCACCGTCCCCGAATGGGCAGAATCGATAGATTTAGAAACAAAAGGAATTTCTCTAGATAGGTGATAATACACCCTAATGGGAGCGACCCACATAGCCATGCTGCCTGCCCGATTTTTGTCATTTCCCGGTTGATGAGGCTTGAGGCTAGAACTTCATCTCTAGAACATCTGGTCATCATACACTTTGAACGCCACATCGTCAGATCCGCCAGATCACACTTGATTGACGTCCACAAACATACTCTAGCTATCTGGCTAGAGAATAACCATTTCTCCGCCATCAACTATGGTACGTTTGGAGAAATCAACGCATGTAAATCCTTTTGGAAATACTCTGTCAGACATCCGTCCATACAAGTCATCCAGGAACCGGATGAACCGAAGGTACTCTCCTACTGCATCTCATATAGGAATCACCCCATGGATCAGTAGCGAGTAGTCCTTGCATTCCATAGATTCCAACCACGACAGAACCCCAGTATATCTCCGGGTCGAATCAGAGATTGTAAGTGGCTCTTCCGCTTTATGAAGATCTATGGTCTTCACATGCTCCATCTCGATCGTCGCCCGATATCTTCTATATATATCGTATTTGTTGGTTGGAATGGTTTTCGAATATTCATTCGATCCCGGTCTTTCCATACCAACAATCGTAAAGGTCAGACTTGATAGTTGGTTATTTAACTATCAAGTAAACATCCATGAAATCATAAAAATATATTTACTGGTCTGGTACTCAGCATCACTTGGCTTTTAAATTTAATCGCCCAATTTCCTTTTAATTCTGTTACTATGGAAAATATCATCTCATCTCATTTCCACTACTTTGGAAATCTTATCACACACCCTCGCCATTACCAACTGGTATCATCTTTGGGTCGTCCCGAAGTCGTTCAAGTTGGGGTATTTCAATTACCTCTCAGACCTTGACCAACAACGTTCTTACCTTCAGATAAATACGAGTTGTAATTTAAGTATCGACATTTTTATATTCAATTTCTATTTCCAATTCTCGCTTACCAAACTTACCTTTAAACTCCTTTTTACCATTTTCCCTTTCTTTCGGAAAACCCCTTAAATCTATTGATTCGACTTAATATCATTATTAAGTGTTTCCAATTTAAAAACAACGTTTAAACTCATATTTATTCCTAAACCTTGTTTACAAATTTAATATAAACCCTATTTCACCTCCCCTAACTCAACGTTAAGTAAAACTCTTCACTTAAGTTATAAATTTGTTTAAACCTCTTATTTGCATCATTATAAACATGAGTTCAATAATAAAACTAATCCTAGCCTCTTCCCATTCACTCGACCACTTTATTTCAAGCTTGATCACTTAAAGGTATTTCCTTACCATACCAACTCATTTATTTATCATTCAAATTGATTAACTCCTTTATTTACTAGAAGGAATAATAAGTTCCCTTTTCAAACCCTTATTAAGATTAACTAACCATTTATTAAATCATTTCACTAATTTAAGGTCGAATCAAGTTTAAATGGTCGACACAAAACATGGTTATTCTCCTAACCAACTCTATTTGACCCTTTTCTTTAAATTAATTAAAAGATAATTAATTTAAATAAATTTATCTAATTGCTCACGATTAATCAAACACTTAACCGCTAGGTATCTTCTGCTCATTTGTTTTAACGCAAGAAATTTGTTTTATAAAACCATTTCATAATTAATAAATAAACTTTAAACAAATAATAAATAATTAAATATTTATTCCCCCTTTTTAAATACCCTTTCAAGGCAATAACTTCCAAAAATCTATTTTCGTTATAAAATATATTTATAACTCAAATATCATTGATTTACTGCCGATAAAACCATATTTTATAAATCGATTGATTTATAATCCCAGTGATGCCAATTACCCAACACATACCATCCATCAGCATAAATGTTGAAATATGTTTCAACAGTCAACAATAACCAATCATTTATTTGATTGATAATTTCTATAACAATTATCAATCAATCAACAACCAATTCAAACAATTCATACAATTTCAAACAAATTTCAAACACGTTTATAACCGTGTCCAATCAGGGGAATTTACTCTATTCGGGTCAAATCATAACGATTGGTGTTTTACTGAAATTAAACGACCGTTTAATTTCAGAATTTGAATCAAAAACAAATATATAACACTAGCAAATAGTCAATCACTAGCAATCAGAACACGCAAAATAAAAACCCAATTTATATAAAATACAAATGGGAAGAGCTGAGTGAGTTTAACTCACATTGACTGGTTAGGTCGTCCAGCGCTGGTTTTTAAATTAAATTAAACAGCATTTAATTTAATTACAAATTTTCTGTCCTTCCAGTCCTGACAGACACTGCTCCATCACGATCTCCTCGTTTCAACGGTTCCAACGAACCTGATTTTGCTAAAATCCGTTAAGGTATGAACGAGATATCGTGCAAACAAATCTATAAAGAAATTTAGTTATTTAAATTTAGAATTTAAATAAAAAGGAATGGGCCTTTTACCTTAACTGTTCGGCCCAACCTCTATCCAACCCAACCCGTTCCTCTCTTAAAAACCCTATCCGATCCTTTTTCATTTCATTAAACAGCCGCCACCCACAAATGGAGAAAACGAAACCCTTACAGCCCCTTGATGCTCTCGCCGCCGTCTTCCCCTCGGCCTTCTTCCACAACCAGTCCTTCAATCAAGCTCAAACCGAGGCCTCCCTCCTCACAAGCTAAGTCTTTTTCCTAATTAAATTTTCTATTTTGGTTTTGATGTTCTTTTTTCTTCTTCGGTTTTTGATTTCTGTTGTGATCTGAAATGTGGTGTGTGTGACCTCTATTTATACTTGCGGTTCTCTCTTGATAAGGACGATGTCGATTTGATTTTGAATCATAGATTGTTAGCCTTAGTTGTTCCTAGTTCATAGGCGTTTACGTTTTTCGTCTCAGTCGTATTGTCATCTGTTTTCTGATAGCATAGAGGACGGTGCAGTATTTTTGTGATGGATCTTGTTGGGTTTCATTTACTGCTTGTGTTCAGAAACGCACATGAACCGAACTGTTCATGTATAAATTGATACAGTTATAAATCCATAAAGTTGTCATTGTTTTAATCATTTGGTCTTGTCTTTGAAACATACAACTATCGAATTGAATTGTCTACCATACAGTAAATGGTAATTTGTTTGTACAAAGGGTTTCTGAAAAAAAATCTGTTTCGATTCTGTAAATATAAATTTACAGCTATTCCTATTACTGATCCTAGCATTACTGTTCCCATGTGTATGTTACTGTTTTGTGTTGTCCATACCATTTGTTCAGCTATTTCGAAACATTATATAGATTATATAATATCTTCCTTGGTTTATGTCCCAATTTATACAACTGTTCTTTTCTTTTCTTACCTGTTCATGATTTTGAAAGGAATTGATATGTTTAGCTGTTTTGATTTTGTGAAAAAGGTCGATGGTACATATACAGGATTTTCCTTCTTAGTTGTTCTTGTTTCAAAAGAAATCCCTAAGGATTTGATGTAACATAGATTTGCTGTTTTCCCCTTAAATTGCTCCTAGCTGTTTTATTGTTTTTGTTAGCTGTATACTCTATTCCCCTAGCTATTCCTGCCCTATCTTGTAAAATTGGATGTATGACTACACATAGATTTGCTGTTGATCTTAACTGTGCCTTGTCAATATACATGATCTGATGAATAGATTTTGTGTTCACTGTCTTGTTTCTTCTTTTTTTTTTTTTCTCTAATTGGAAATCGTTTTACTATTCTCAGGGACACACAGGATCAAACATGCAGGAGGAAATTGGTTTGAATAGTCACGTCCATTGGTGCAAATCATATGTATAAATCATGTATACATTCAATACATGTAAACAGTTGTACATATACAAACAAATCTTTTGTATCAAAACTATATATATATATATACATAAACAGGTTATTCTCTGTACTTCGTATTTGTACAAATCATGTATAAATATGTGTGATATTTCGGTGTGTTATCACTTCCAGTTTTGTTTTATGCTGTATATTTTCCAGTTTTATTTATGTTCTTGTTTATGGCGTGCCCCTTTTATTTGTTGACACATATGTATTCATGTTTTTTTTTCCATTTCCTTTTGCTGAATCATGTGAATCGCTGATTGTTTATATACATATAGACATATATGTACACGTATATATTGAGGAATTGTAGTGCGAATATAAACTATGTGTATGTTGGTTTATGATTTTAAGGTTGGTATATTATTTTTCGCCTCACATAAACCTTAATTAGATTAAGTTTTCAAGCGACAATAATAGATTAATATCAACGTCTTCAAGCAAACAACTTAAATAAAATTTTAGAACTCAATATTTAATAATTCTACGTTTATAAACGGTATTCTATTTTTATAAAAACCCTTAAATAAATATTTATTTATTTATTTATTTATTTATTTAGCACACCTATATATTATTTAATAAACGAACTATACCTTGTCAATTCATTTAGAAATGCTAAATCAATATTTAAAAATAAAATATATTAAATATTTAATACTCAAAAATACGGGTCGTTACATTCCTTCCCCCTTAAAATAATTTCGTCCTCGAAATTGCTAAGTAAAAGAGGGTCCTTATCTTGATTATTCCCAGAATAATTATTACGGGGTTATTTCCAAAATTCTAAGTTATACAATTTTCGAAAGATTCGTCAGCATCCCCGTTGCGTTGTTCGACCAAATTAACTGCAACCGCCATTCTGGGCCCACTTTGATCCAAGAAACCAAGAATCCAAACGAGTACCCGTTCAGGGTTATAAACCACCAAGCCACCTTTCCAACAACCAATCGACGATGCACAATCTACCTAACCAAATAAAACAACTTTTATTTCCAAACTCCAATTTCAATATCCAACACTTCGTTAAGTTGCAAATCATATTTGATCTACTTTTTCTTCTCTAATTTATATATCTCCATTTCAAATTCAATCTTGATTTCTATTTCAAACATTACACCTTTTTTTTTTCTTCCTCCTAATTTCATATATGAAAATTAGAGTCATATTAGACTATTTCAAATTCCTAGTCTAATTCGAATCTGATTCAAACAAATCAACCAACCCAAAATCAAATCAAAAGCTTATTCTTTTAATATATTAAAATATACTATGGCCAACATTAATTTGACCGTTTCTACAACAGTATTGCTTCAATTGCTAGTTTAAAATCGCACTAGTCAAATAACACAATATAAAACAATTTTATATAGAATTTACAAATACGCTCTCATATATATATACATTCGAACTCAATCTAGGGTGTTACTAACCCCATCTCTATTGAATTACGCCACAGAGCCAAGGTTACTACTCAACCAATGCTCTGATACCACTGTAACGACCCAGCGGTTTTCGGCCTCGAAAATCGATATAAATACCTTTACCGTATCTTATACCGATCCTCCAACACCGAAACACTGGACGTTATTAGAAAGAATTTAGAGGGTGAGATAAGAAAGAAAGAAATATTAGAATAGAAGAAGAAGAAAAACACCACAACACAGAGTCTCACATCGCAGCGGAACAAAATATAATATAGAAACCACATTTATTGAGAGCTTTTGAAAATACTTACAATATCAGAGTACAACACACATCTGGACAGTTTTGATAATCTGTCCTCATATATATAATCACACAGCGGAATATCATTCATCTGAACATCTTCAGCTCGTCTCCGGACTTCTCAGTATCTGATAACCTGAACCTGTACACCTCGGTCTAACCCGAGCATTTACAAAACACCGGGTCAGTCTGGTGGACCAGAGTGAGATAAACTCGCACAACATTTAGAATATCACACAACTTGATTTTAAAGTTAAAATCCTTTCGAAAGAAAAAGATAATCGTAAGACCAATCCACACATAAACACGGACGGTTTTTACCTTACGATAACCCAAGCATTTTTGAAACCAATATCTTGTCTGATATTATGATAATGTCTAAGTACAAGTACATATCAATCTAGTAGAACGCTTGCATCTCACGCTCTACATATATAGTATACAATCAAAAACCGTAGGGCACTTATTGGAGATTGGATTCCAACTTGACAAGGTATGGGACCACCTTCCGCACGTGTATCTCTAGAGGCGAATACACAGGGTTCAACAAGAACGTCTTGCAACCCGGCCCTCACATGACCGACCACTCATTTCGCTTGAGTGTATCGAATGTATATCACCGACGGTTGGACTCAAACCACCGTCCCCGAATGGGCAGAATCGATAGATTTAGAAACAAAAGGAATTTCTCTAGATAGGTGATAATACACCCTAATGGGAGCGACCCACATAGCCATGCTGCCTGCCCGATTTTTGTCATTTCCCGGTTGATGAGGCTTGAGGCTAGAACTTCATCTCTAGAACATCTGGTCATCATACACTTTGAACGCCACATCGTCAGATCCGCCAGATCACACTTGATTGACGTCCACAAACATACTCTAGCTATCTGGCTAGAGAATAACCATTTCTCCGCCATCAACTATGGTACGTTTGGAGAAATCAACGCATGTAAATCCTTTTGGAAATACTCTGTCAGACATCCGTCCATACAAGTCATCCAGGAACCGGATGAACCGAAGGTACTCTCCTACTGCATCTCATATAGGAATCACCCCATGGATCAGTAGCGAGTAGTCCTTGCATTCCATAGATTCCAACCACGACAGAACCCCAGTATATCTCCGGGTCGAATCAGAGATTGTAAGTGGCTCTTCCGCTTTATGAAGATCTATGGTCTTCACATGCTCCATCTCGATCGTCGCCCGATATCTTCTATATATATCGTATTTGTTGGTTGGAATGGTTTTCGAATATTCATTCGATCCCGGTCTTTCCATACCAACAATCGTAAAGGTCAGACTTGATAGTTGGTTATTTAACTATCAAGTAAACATCCATGAAATCATAAAAATATATTTACTGGTCTGGTACTCAGCATCACTTGGCTTTTAAATTTAATCGCCCAATTTCCTTTTAATTCTGTTACTATGGAAAATATCATCTCATCTCATTTCCACTACTTTGGAAATCTTATCACACACCCTCGCCATTACCAACTGGTATCATCTTTGGGTCGTCCCGAAGTCGTTCAAGTTGGGGTATTTCAATTACCTCTCAGACCTTGACCAACAACGTTCTTACCTTCAGATAAATACGAGTTGTAATTTAAGTATCGACATTTTTATATTCAATTTCTATTTCCAATTCTCACTTACCAAACTTACCTTTAAACTCCTTTTTACCATTTTCCCTTTCTTTCGGAAAACCCCTTAAATCTATTGATTCGACTTAATATCATTATTAAGTGTTTCCAATTTAAAAACAACGTTTAAACTCATATTTATTCCTAAACCTTGTTTACAAATTTAATATAAACCCTATTTCACCTCCCCTAACTCAACGTTAAGTAAAACTCTTCACTTAAGTTATAAATTTGTTTAAACCTCTTATTTGCATCATTATAAACATGAGTTCAATAATAAAACTAATCCTAGCCTCTTCCCATTCACTCGACCACTTTATTTCAAGCTTGATCACTTAAAGGTATTTCCTTACCATACCAACTCATTTATTTATCATTCAAATTGATTAACTCCTTTATTTACTAGAAGGAATAATAAGTTCCCTTTTCAAACCCTTATTAAGATTAACTAACCATTTATTAAATCATTTCACTAATTTAAGGTCGAATCAAGTTTAAATGGTCGACACAAAACATGGTTATTCTCCTAACCAACTCTATTTGACCCTTTTCTTTAAATTAATTAAAAGATAATTAATTTAAATAAATTTATCTAATTGCTCACGATTAATCAAACACTTAACCGCTAGGTATCTTCTGCTCATTTGTTTTAACGCAAGAAATTTGTTTTATAAAACCATTTCATAATTAATAAATAAACTTTAAACAAATAATAAATAATTAAATATTTATTCCCCCTTTTTAAATACCCTTTCAAGGCAATAACTTCCAAAAATCTATTTTCGTTATAAAATATATTTATAACTCAAATATCATTGATTTACTGCCGATAAAACCATATTTTATAAATCGATTGATTTATAATCCCAGTGATGCCAATTACCCAACACATACCATCCATCAGCATAAATGTTGAAATATGTTTCAACAGTCAACAATAACCAATCATTTATTTGATTGATAATTTCTATAACAATTATCAATCAATCAACAACCAATTCAAACAATTCATACAATTTCAAACAAATTTCAAACACGTTTATAACCGTGTCCAATCAGGGGAATTTACTCTATTCGGGTCAAATCATAACGATTGGTGTTTTACTGAAATTAAACGACCGTTTAATTTCAGAATTTGAATCAAAAACAAATATATAACACTAGCAAATAGTCAATCACTAGCAATCAGAACACGCAAAATAAAAACCCAATTTATATAAAATACAAATGGGAAGAGCTGAGTGAGTTTAACTCACATTGACTGGTTAGGTCGTCCAGCGCTGGTTTTTAAATTAAATTAAACAGCATTTAATTTAATTACAAATTTTCTGTCCTTCCAGTCCTGACAGACACTGCTCCATCACGATCTCCTCGTTTCAACGGTTCCAACGAACCTGATTTTGCTAAAATCCGTTAAGGTATGAACGAGATATCGTGCAAACAAATCTATAAAGAAATTTAGTTATTTAAATTTAGAATTTAAATAAAAAGGAATGGGCCTTTTACCTTAACTGTTCGGCCCAACCTCTATCCAACCCAACCCGTTCCTCTCTTAAAAACCCTATCCGATCCTTTTTCATTTCATTAAACAGCCGCCACCCACAAATGGAGAAAACGAAACCCTTACAGCCCCTTGATGCTCTCGCCGCCGTCTTCCCCTCGGCCTTCTTCCACAACCAGTCCTTCAATCAAGCTCAAACCGAGGCCTCCCTCCTCACAAGCTAAGTCTTTTTCCTAATTAAATTTTCTATTTTGGTTTTGATGTTCTTTTTTCTTCTTCGGTTTTTGATTTCTGTTGTGATCTGAAATGTGGTGTGTGTGACCTCTATTTATACTTGCGGTTCTCTCTTGATAAGGACGATGTCGATTTGATTTTGAATCATAGATTGTTAGCCTTAGTTGTTCCTAGTTCATAGGCGTTTACGTTTTTCGTCTCAGTCGTATTGTCATCTGTTTTCTGATAGCATAGAGGACGGTGCAGTATTTTTGTGATGGATCTTGTTGGGTTTCATTTACTGCTTGTGTTCAGAAACGCACATGAACCGAACTGTTCATGTATAAATTGATACAGTTATAAATCCATAAAGTTGTCATTGTTTTAATCATTTGGTCTTGTCTTTGAAACATACAACTATCGAATTGAATTGTCTACCATACAGTAAATGGTAATTTGTCTGTACAAAGGGTTTCTGAAAAAAAATCTGTTTCGATTCTGTAAATATAAATTTACAGCTATTCCTATTACTGATCCTAGCATTACTGTTCCCATGTGTATGTTACTGTTTTGTGTTGTCCATACCATTTGTTCAGCTATTTCGAAACATTATATAGATTATATAATATCTTCCTTGGTTTATGTCCCAATTTATACAACTGTTCTTTTCTTTTCTTACCTGTTCATGATTTTGAAAGGAATTGATATGTTTAGCTGTTTTGATTTTGTGAAAAAGGTCGATGGTACATATACAGGATTTTCCTTCTTAGTTGTTCTTGTTTCAAAAGAAATCCCTAAGGATTTGATGTAACATAGATTTGCTGTTTTCCCCTTAAATTGCTCCTAGCTGTTTTATTGTTTTTGTTAGCTGTATACTCTATTCCCCTAGCTATTCCTGCCCTATCTTGTAAAATTGGATGTATGACTACACATAGATTTGCTGTTGATCTTAACTGTGCCTTGTCAATATACATGATCTGATGAATAGATTTTGTGTTCACTGTCTTGTTTCTTCTTTTTTTTTTTTTTTTTTCTCTAATTGGAAATCGTTTTACTATTCTCAGGGACACACAGGATCAAACATGCAGGAGGAAATTGGTTTGAATGGTCACGTCCATTGGTGCAAATCATATGTATAAATCATGTATACATTCAATACATGTAAACAGTTGTACATATACAAACAAATCTTTTGTATCAAAACTATATATATATATATACATAAACAGGTTATTCTCTGTACTTCGTATTTGTACAAATCATGTATAAATATGTGTGATATTTCAGTGTGTTATCACTTCCAGTTTTGTTTTATGCTGTATATTTTCCAGTTTTATTTATGTTCTTGTTTATGGCGTGCCCCTTTTATTTGTTGACACATATGTATTCATGTTTTTTTTTTCCATTTCCTTTTGCTGAATCATGTGAATCGCTGATTGTTTATATACATATAGACATATATGTACACGTATATATTGAGGAATTGTAGTGCGAATATAAACTATGTGTATGTTGGTTTATGATTTTAAGGTTGGTATATTATTTTTCGCCTCACATAAACCTTAATTAGATTAAGTTTTCAAGCGACAATAATAGATTAATATCAACGTCTTCAAGCAAACAACTTAAATAAAATTTTAGAACTCAATATTTAATAATTCTACGTTTATAAACGGTATTCTATTTTTATAAAAACCCTTAAATAAATATTTATTTATTTATTTATTTATTTAGCACACCTATATATTATTTAATAAACGAACTATACCTTGTCAATTCATTTAGAAATGCTAAATCAATATTTAAAAATAAAATATATTAAATATTTAATACTCAAAAATACGGGTCGTTACATCATGTTAATGTAGAATCTGTATACACATAAAATTCTCTTTTTATTTTGATATTAGAGAACAGAGAACATGTTATGTGGACAAAATATACTTTTTATTTTGTCATTAGAAAAGTAGAAAACATGTCCTGGAATAAAAAGGACATTTCGTTGTAAGAAAATAGGAAACAAAAATATATCATTTTTGTTGAAACCAAATTATTGAAAACAAAATTATCAATTTTTGTTGAATAAAATAGTTGAGATAAAATTTACAATTTTGTCAAAAATAGAATAGTTGAAGACAAATTTTACAATTTTGTCAAAATAGGATAGTTGAAACAAAATGAACATTTGTGTTGAAATGAATTTGTCACATAAAACATATCACTTTTATGTTGATTTAGATTTGTCACATAAAAATGATTTCATTTGAAAAATGATTAAATTAGAAAAAGGTTTACATTAGCAAAATGTTCACATTAGCAAAATGTTTACATTAGAAAATGATTTCATTAGAAAAATGATCAATTTAGAAATACGTTTACGTTAGAAAATGTACACTAGAAGGAAAACATTTTCATATAAATGTTGCATTAGCAAAAGAAATGACATTTTTATTTTAAAAATGTTGCATTAGAGAAAAATAAACATTTTTATTATAAAATTAGTATGAGAATTAAAGTAACATTTTAGTTATAAAATGTTAAGATTTATTAAAGTAACATCTTAGTTATAAAATGTTAAGATTTATGAAAATAACATTTTAGTTATAAATGTTAAGATTTTTGAAAAAAAAAATTAGTTAGAATAATGTTATGTTAAAGTATCATTTAAATTAGATAATGACATGTCATGCTAAAATATCATTTTGATTAGGAATTGCCATATTAGACTAAAATATCACATTTGTTAGAAAAGTCATGTTTGTTAGAAATATCACATTTGTTAGAAAAGTTAAGTTAGTATGAAAAGAACAAATTTACCGTGACATCTTTATTTACATTTTAGGTAAATAAAATGAACAATTTTAGCGTTATTCTCTTTTGAGAATAAAATGACCACTTTTAGCGTTATTCTCTTTTGAGAATTAAATGAGCGTTATTCTCCTTTGAGAATAAAATGAACACTTTTAGCGTTATTCTCTTTTGAGAATAAAATGAACACTTTTAGCTTATTCTCCTTTGAGAATAAAATGAATACTTTTAGCGTTATTCTCCTTTGAGAATAAAAAGAACACTTTTAGCGTTATTCTCCTTTTAGAATAAAAAGAACATTTTTAGCGTCACATTCTTTTTGTAATAAAAAGAACATTTTTAGCGTCACATTCTTCTTGTAATAAAAAGAACATTTTTAGCGTCACATTCTTCTTATAATAAAAAGAACATTTTTAGCGTCATATTCTTTTTGTAATAAAAAGAACATTTTTAGCGTCAACATTGTTCAAATAGAAAGAACATGTTTTAGCGTCGAAATTGGTAAATTAAAACGATTAGATACAAAAATAAACATTTTTATTGTTAAATTAGTTGCAATAAAAATAATAGTATTAAAGAGGACATTTTTATTTAAATAATGAATAGAATTGAACGTTATATTTATTTGTCACTTTAGGTACAAATAAAAGAATAAATTTGAATGTTATATTTATTTGTCACTTTAGGTACAAATAAAAGAATAAATTTGAATGTTATATTTATTTGTCACTATAGGTACAAATAAAAGAATAAATTTGAACGTTATATTTATTTGTCACCTTAGGTACAAATAAAAGAATAAATTTGGATGTTACATTTTTATCGTCATTTTAGGTGCGATAAAAAGAATAGAAATAAAGATTATATTTTTATTGTCATTTTGGATGCGATAAAAAGAGTAGAAATAAAAGCTATACTTTTACTGACATTCCACATGAAATAAAAAGCATAGGAATAAAAAGTGTATTTTTATTTACATTTTAGATGTAAATAAAAACATAGAAATAAAAGTGACATTTCAAATTTACATTTTAGATGTAATCAGAAGATGGAATTTAATGTATGTTTTTATTATCAAAGTAGAGACAATAAAAAGATTAGAATAAAAAAGTATATTTTTATTTACATTTTAGATGTAAATAAAAAGAATAGATTTAAAGTTACATTTTGATTTACATTTTAGATGTAAATGAATGGATAGATTAAAAACTTATATTTTTATTTACATTTTAGATGTAAATAAGAAATTAGATCTAAGACGACATTTTTATTGATATGTTGTATTCAATAAAAAGATTAGATTTATAAGTTACATTTTTATTGTCATTTTGGGGACAATAAAAAGAGTAGATTTAAAAGTGAATTTTTATTGATGTTTTATACTCAATAAAAAGAATATATTTTAATGTTATGTTTTTATCGACACCTTAGATATGATCGATGGAAAGTAGTTGAAATCGCCAAACGATATATATATATATATAGCGATAAATCGTTATCAAATACTATTAACGATATGAAATGGTTTTAAACTATATATATGCGAGGATCATTTGAAAAGTCTGAGTTCAATCTCATTTCAAATGATTATACGATGATTTAAGTCGAAGAGCTGAAGACGGTGATTGAAGACCGACGGTCTTCACATCGAATGGATGTGTTGCTACTGAGGCCCATGATTGGAGTAGCTACCTTGAAGGGGAGTCAGGGGTAGCCGTCCGGACGTATTGTTGATTGTTCGGATATGCGAGGTATAAGGTGCCTCCGGTTTTGTTCAGACCCAGAACGGACTCGTAAATGGATCATATGTCTGACGTTGTATTCCTTTATACTGTATGCGTTGATCATTGCTAAATATATATCTGTTTGGTGTTCAACACCCTTCTCCAAGACGCACGAGCTTAGAGGTTATATATTGGCAGAAATCAATGGTATGGATTGACAATGTGGCATGCCAAGATGCATGGATCAAGGCTTTTGTTGAAAAGCAGGGCCTTGAGGGATGATAAAAGCATAGCTTGTTTAGGCGTAGCTTTGTGTATAGCGTGACTTCGCGAGCCTCACACGCCGGTATGAGTCAAAAACGGGATATGGACCGTAGGGAGTGCACATGTTTCTTTCTAGCTAGGAGTAGTGTCAGTGCTTAAACTGGCTAGCATTCTACTTATGTGAATGATGGATTGAGGTACCTCGGGTTTTATAGGTTGTTATTTGCCATATCGAGGTCCAAAGGGATCGGGAAACGTGTGTTCAGGCATAACTAATCCACTACCGTTAGGTGGAGACCGGCCCTACCACTCCATGGGTTCACTGCGGGGGATCCTGAGGCATTTGCTAGAGTGTCTCGAATCGGAGAGGACGATCCCTAGCCTCGATTTCATGATGGAAACCCAACTTCCAATATGACACCATACGGTTTTGATTCTAGAACTAGTATGGCGACATGATATATGGTACCCATGCCGTCTATGATTGATACATTATGATTGAAATTGTTTTTGAAACATATATACACTAATTATAATATCAAATCCGTTTTATCGTATCAAGCATCTTTTAACCATTATAAGGTAAAACCCTATCCTCCGGTTTGCGTTGCATTGTGTGATGGGACTTGTGTCTTATAATGTTTCATTTTTCTAAAAAGCATTGCGTTGTTTAACGATTTAGTTTATTTTATGCACTGGCAATCCAATGGAGTAAACCCGTTCTGTGTTAGCGGCGTGGTCCTGTGATTAGCCTTATTATTATATAAGTTAAGTCAGATTTCGTGTACCAGTCCCATGACTGACCTGTAGTTTGTTTCACTGGCAAACTCGGGTGCCCATATTTTTCACACGGGCAGTCGAGTAGCTTGTTTTGCAAATATATATCTTTTAGCAGGATTCTGGATCGAAGCTTAAAGCTGTGTCCAGAGCATAGAAAGTCTTCCGCTGTGTACTGTATTTTTAATGTAAAATTTATCTTCCGCTGTAATTTAATTTCGATGTACTCTGATATTCTGTACTTTGATGTAACATTATCATGATGTAATAAAAGTCTGCTGTTATTTGTTCTAATGTATTGAATTCCCAGAGTTAAAGTATTCGAAGATTTCCATCCTTTGGGTCAGACCTGAGTGGTTTATGGTCGATTCATTAGAGCGGGAATTTCCAGGTCTTTACAGTTGGTATCAGAGCTCTGGTTAGCTCAAATCTTTGGGGTACAACTCAATAGAACTGAACAAAAGTCTCATCAGAGATTGGATTAGTAATATCCAATAAGAATACTCATTAGAGATAGGATTAGTAGTATCCTAGAATGAGATACTCATTAGAGATAAGGTTAGTAATGCCCTAGAATGAGTTGAGAGTGACAAGTTTATAATTAACGTATTTGTAATTATATATACAATTCGATCTTAGGAAATATAATTTTTTTAAATATATAAAAGTACATATATTTGGTAAGTTAATCAACTAATAAAATTATTTGAAACTAATAAAAAAATGAAAATAGAATGGTTAGTTAAACAATTTTTAGCTTCGTTCCTTTTCGAGGACGAAAAGATTTTAAGTGGGGGAGATTATAACAACCTGGAATTTTGAAACCAATTTAAAATTTTATTTTAAGAAAATTTGTTAGAAAATGCGTCAGAATTTAAAATTCCACTATTAAATTAAATTATTGAATTTAATAAAGAATAATGAAAAAATAGAATTATGATGTTATTTATGTATGATTTCAAATTTATTTATTCGTAAATAGTGATTTATTACAATTGAAATTAGTATTAAATTGTATGTATATTTGTAATAATTGACTTCGAACAATTGAAAATAAAAGTAAACAGTGGTTGAGTCATTGTTTTGTTAAAAACTTAAATATAGGAGTTTTATGATAACTAATAATAATAAATCAACATTTAATTTCTTTGCTTATTCACATTTCATGCAAGTTTATTTAGCTTTCTTTTTCTTTTTCCAATTTTATCAAATTCACTACCTCTTTTCTCACCACTCTCCATTAATTACGCATTCATTTTTTTCATTGTCTAGTAATTTATTACTCTTCATTCTATTAATTCATTTCTCTTCACACATGTATTCTTATTCCTTAAAATTACATCCTTTTATTTTTCCTTGTTTTTTTTCTCTTAGAAACAAATCAACTCTATGTATGTATATTTATATGTTTTATTTATTCTTCCATAAGCATGGAATATGTTGATTCAAAATAATAGGTAGATTTTAAATAAATTATGACATGTCATTATGCTAGATAAATATGTAGTGTCATTATGTTATTTAATGTTATGTGTTTTGAAATTTAAAAGAATCACATAACCTTCTTGTAGTCATCATTAAACAATGAGATATGCATTCATTTCTTTCCGTTTCTTCTCTTTTCTTCATAAATTTTGTTTTGAAACATATATGAGGAATAGATATGACACCTCATCCTTAGTCATCAATTCATTTTCTTTGTAACATAAAAAGAGGAAATCATAGTAATTATTAATTAGCAAATTTGGGGCTTTTCTGTAAATTAGTGAAATTAAAAATATTTTATTTTAAATATAAGATATAACAGATTTATATACCTTTTATTACTTGGATGTCCATGTTGGATACTAACATACCGTTCTTTACAATATTCTTTAATGCTAAGAATATTTCTTAAATATAATACTTTCCCTATCTATTCAAACTATAACGTTCATTAATTTTGAAATGTGGAAAGTTGCAGTAGTTATCAATGCGTTTTCCCTTCCTTATTTCAAGCGCATGCATCCATGCTATATATTTAGTGTCATTTAAAAAAAATGAAATTAAATTTAATATAATAAATTGTAATATGTGATTTTAACTATAGCAAATGTGAACGTGATTTGAAATTCAAAAGGTTACCGTCAATTTGAACATAATAAATGTTTTCAACTTTAATGAAAAGGAAAATAAATGGGAGTAGTAGGCTTTTCTGAAATTTAAAGAATTAAGTCATTATAATATCATATATACTCCAATTATCAGAATCCTAGGACAAACCATACACAGCCGCCACCAACGAAAAGAATGTCCAGCGTTCTTCGATTTTATCTCCAATTAATCCTCAAATCGCCGCAGTATCTTTACAAATTTATAATAGCCAAATTGTTAAGTGATGTGAGTTCTTCGGTTATAAAGGACGGTGACTCCAGAGGCAGGGCGCAGGGGGAGAGACGATCGATGATAGGTTCTGTAAATTGAACGAAGATGGAAGAAAGGATTATTGAATTAGTTAAAAGGTTAATTATTATTAGTGATTTATTAATGTAATTAAAAATATTCAAACGCTTATAACTTGTTGATTTCAAATCAGAAATTTGCAAAACAAAAAGCGTTAGAACCGTATTGACAAGATCTACACAACAGAATAAACTAGATCTGAAACAGAGCTGATCAGATTTTAGATGAATTTTTAAATCTGATTATTAGGTTTATAAATAATTTAATCTTACTTATATTTTCTCGCTTTTAATCACTGTATGTATTTCGATGTTTTCTGATTTGCGATGTGGTAAATTAGGATTTATTTATTTATTTATTGCTGTGAATATTTGTTTGTTCATGCATTAAAAATCTCATCTTTATTGAGATTTATATATTCATTTTGTTCATACGATCAAAATCTCATCTTATTGAGATTCATAATATTTGTTCGGATTGTGCCATGTTCAAGATAGAAATTAGTTACAAATAAAATTTACACTTTTATTTGTCATGTTAATGTAGAATCTGTATACACATAAAATTCTCTTTTTATTTTGATATTAGAGAACAGAGAACATGTTACGTAGACAAAATATACTTTTTATTTTGTCATTAGAAAAGTAGAAAACATGTCCTTGAATAAAAAGGACATTTCGTAGTAAGAAAATGGTGAAACAAAAATATATCATTCTTGTTGAAACCAAATTATTGAAAACAAAATTATCATTTTTTGTTGAATAAAATAGTTGAGATAAAATTTACAATTTTGTCAAAAATGGAATAGCTGAAGACAAATTTTACAATTTTGTCAAAATAGGATAGTTGAAAAAATGAACATTTGTGTTGAAATGAATTTGTCACATAAAACATATCACTTTTATGTTGATTTAGATTTGTCACATAAAAATGATTTCATTTGAAAAATGATTAAATTATAAAAAGGTTTACATTAGCAAAATGTTCACATTAGCAAAATGTTCACATTAGCAAAATGTTCACATTAGCAAAATGTTTACATTAGAAAATGATTTCATTAGAAAAGCGATCAATTTAGAAATATGTTTATGTTAGAAAATGTACATTAGAAGGAAAACATTTTCATATAAATGTTGCATTAGCAAAAGAAATGACATTTTTATTTTAAAAATGTTGCATTAGAGAAAAATAAACATTTTTATTATAAAATGTAGTATGAGAATTAAAGTAACATTTTAGTTATAAAATGTTAAGATTTATTAAAGTAACATCTTAGTTATAAAATGTTAAGACTTATGAAAATAACATTTTAGTTATAAATGTTAAGATTTATGGGAAAAAAATTAGTTAGAATAATGTTATGTTAAAGTTTCATTTAAATTAGATAATGACATGTCATGTAAAAATATCAATTTGATTAGGAATTGCCATATTAGAATAAAATATCACATTTGTTAGAAAAGTCATGTTTGTTAGAAATATCACATTTGTTAGAAAAGTTAAGTTAGTATGAAAAGAACAAATTTATAGTGACATCTTTATTTACATTTTAGGTAAATAAAATGAACACTTTTAGCGTTATTCTCTTTTGAGAATAAAATGAACACTTTTAGCGTTACTCCTTTTGGGAATAAAATGAACACTTTTAGCGTTATTATCTTTTGAGAATAAAATGAACACTTTTAGTGTTATTCTCTTTCGAGAATAAAATGAGCGTTATTCTCCTTTGAGAATAAAATGAACACTTTTAGCGTTATTCTCTTTTGAGAATAAAATGAACACTTTTAGCATTATTCTCCTTTGAGAGTAAAATGAACACTTTTAGCGTTATTCTCCTTTGAGAATAAAATGAACACTTTTAGCGTTATTCTCCTTTGAGAATAAAATGAACACTTTTAGCGTTATTCTCCTTTTAGAATAAAAAGAACATTTTTAGCGTCACATTCTTTTTGTAATAAAAAGAACATTTTTAGCGTCACATTCTTTTTGTAATAAAAAGAAAATTTTTAGCGTCACATTCTTTTTGTAATAAAAAGAACATTTTTAGCGTCACATTTTTCTTGTAACAAAAAGAACATTTTTAGCATCATATTCTTTTTGTAATAAAAAGAACATTTTTAGCGTCAACATTGTTCAAATAGAAAGAACATGTTTTAGCGTCGAAATTGGTAAATTAAAACGATTAGATATAAAAATAAACATTTTTATTGTTAAATTAGTTGCAATAAAAATAATAGTATTAAAGAGGACATTTTTATTTAAATAATGAATAGAATTGAACGTTATATTTATTTGTCACTTTAGGTACAAATAAAAGAATAAATTTGAATGTTATATTTATTTGTCACTTTAGGTACAAATAAAAGAATAAATTTGAATGTTATATTTATTTGTCACTTTAGGTACAAATAAAAGAATAAATTTGAACGTTATATTTATTTGTCACCTTAGGTACAAATAAAAGAATAAATTTGGACGTTACATTTTTATCGTCATTTTAGGTGCGAAAAAAAGAATAGAAATAAAGATTATATTTTTATCGTCATTTTAGATGCGATAAAAAAAGTAGAAATAAAAGCTATAATTTTACTGACATTTCATATGAAATAAAAAGCATAGGAATAAAAAGTGTATTTTTATTTACATTTTAGATGTAAATAAAAACATAGAAATAAAAGTGACATTTTAAATTTACATTTTAGATGTAATCAGAAGATAGAATTTAATGTATATTTTTATTGTCAAAGTAGAGGCAATAAAAAGATTAGAATAAAAAAGTATATTTTTATTTACATTTTAGATGTAAATTAGAAATTAGATCTAAAAGCGACATTTTTATTGATATGTTATATTCAATAAAAAGATTAGATTTATAAGTTACATTTTTATTGTCATTTTGGGGACAATAAAAAGAGTAGATTTAAAAGTGACTTTTTATTGATGTTTTATACTCAATAAAAAGAATATATTTTAATGTTATGTTTTTATCGACACTTTAGATATGATCGATGGAAAGTAGTTGAAATCGCCCAACGATATACATACATATATATATATATATATAAGCGTTCAATGGCACCCCTTATTCTGCACCCCCTAATAGCCTCCCTATTTTCCAACTCTCATTTATATTATTTTAATGTGAGTGGAAGGTGAGAGAGTTAGTGGAAGGAGAGAGGGAGGAAATGTGTGGTGGAAAAGTGGTAGGCTAAAGGGGTGCTCACTATTTGGGGTGCCATTGAACCTGCCTCATATATACATATATATATATATATATACACACATATAAATAGCGATAAATCGTTATCAAATACTATTAACGATATGAAATGGTTTTAAACTATATATATGCGAGGATCTTTTGAAAAGTCCGAGTTCAATCTCATTTCAAATGATTATATGACGATTTAAGTCGAAGAGATGAAGACGGTGATTGAAGACCGACGATCCTCACATCGAATGGATGTGTTGCTACTGAGGCCCATTGTAACGACCCGGAATTTTAGGGCCAATTTAAAAATTTTAATTTAGAAATTTTAATGGATTTTATATATTTAAAATAATTTACTTTAACTAAGAACGACTAAAAATTTATTTTAAAACGAATAAATTTAATTTAATTATAAAAGGAGTTTAAAACAGCGCTGCAGTTTGAAATTTTGAATTTGAACTTTGACCGGCTGTACAGGATGCAAAATAAAACAGAATTGAACAAAACAAGAAATATTTAAATCTGTTTAATCATATCATTCTAATGAATCTGAAAAACTGAAATTTCACTTTATAATTTGAAAGTTATGTCCAGTTTAAAATCTAGAAAAGTCACTGTAGAATTTATATATATTTTAATATAATATATTGGCCTTAAAAATAGTCATTTTTCAAACGACCTCGGTTTTCGACGAAACCACTTTTGTTGGAACCGGAATGTCAAATTATTGTTAAGTCTAATTTTCTAGAATTTTTTGAATTAATATGTGAGTGTGGCAAAGGAAAATGTGTTTTGTCAGTTTTGGTCAAATTTAATCGACTTGAAAATGATCATTTTTTAAACAATCTCAGAATTCGACGAAATTAGTCTTGTTAGAACTGTATCGTCAAAACATAACTAGAAATAATTTCTCTGTAATTTTTAGAGATAGTATGTGGCCCCAGTAATTTAAAATGTACGTTTAAATTTAAAATAAATTAATTTATATTTTAAATTAAAGAAAAACATATCGTAACAGCCGAATTTGGTTACGAAACATATTCCATTGTGTCCGGGATGGGGGTTATTAGCTAGGGGCGTCACTCATTGGGTTTGATTTGGAGTTTGTATTAGCATACAGATATTTTTGGTAAATAAACAATTAAAATAAAACAATACACGTATAAATACGGTCTCTATACTGTCCAATACGCTCAAACACTATTTCCATTCTGTAGCCGCCTCTGAAAGGAAATCGATGGTCGTGCCACTCCTAATTTCATCGCACAAAATCTCCTTATCTATGCAATGAAAATCGAAATCTCCAAAAGTAAATCGAAGAGGGAAGTAAGCCCCTCAATCTCAACGGTTATGATCTGATTTAACTTCGTGGTTTGCTCGAATTTTGAGTGGGAATTCCGCGAATTTGGAGCGGATTTGCAGGAGGCGAGGGCCACCGAGCGGTGCGTGGGTGCTGGTGTGGGAGGAGCTTCGGTAGGCGGTTGTAACACGCCACGTCCATTAATGTCACTCACAAAGGGAATGCATTAACTTCCATGGAGGTTATAAGTGAATATAGAACAGAAAAATTACAACAAGACAGATAATAAGTAGTACATGGAAATCTAAAACTTCATTTTATTGCGGCGGAAATTAAACATGTTTGTTACATCACAAAACCATAAATCAGAGTCAAGTACAATATCCATCTTGATAAAACAAAATACATAATCCCATTACATAAATAGCCATTAAAGAAGATAACAAGTTGGACTTTACTTCAACTGTCCAAGCTTTCCAAGAGAGAGATAAAGCAATCCAATCAAACTCCGCTAGAGCTGGGTCCATCCTGAGGACCTGGAGGGGGGAAAAGATAGAAATGGAGGGGGTCAGACATAAAGTCTGGCGAGTATGATAATTCTAACAATACTATTATCAAAATAATTAGACTAAGGCATAAGTTGGAAAATAAGGAAATGTCTATGAACTATTGGGTATGGAAGAGCAGATAAAGATAATGTTAAAGGCACACCTAACACTAACGAATGATTACTACACTGCACCGCACCAGTCACCCTAAAGGTTGATCCCACTCACTTCACTAGAAATTATATAAATAGCTTCGTGTACCCCTAGCTGACTACATAGGTGCTGCCTGCCCCTATCTCCGCTAGGTTGTAATAACCCGGAAAATCTGGGCCAGTTTAAAATTTTTATTTTTGCAATTTTAGCGAATTTCGAACATTTAAAATGGATTATTTTAAATAATATCGACGAGAAATTTATTTTGAATTGAATTCGAACGTATATATTATACGCGCCGTCGTTAGAATATAAATATTTATATATAATTATAAATAGAATTGAAAATGGCGCGGTAGTTCGATAATTCGATTTCAAACTTCAATTGAATGTACCGGGTGCAAAACAATCCGGGTTTTAGTGGAACCAGAAATCATAGGATCTAATTGATAATATCTTTCCAACGAATCCGACAAATCGAAATTTCATAGCGGGAATCAAAAGATATGTCCAGATGAAAATTCTGAATAGTCGCTATGGAATTCAGGCCCTTAAAAATAGACATTTTGCAAATGACCTCGGATTTCGACGAAACCACTTTTGTTGGATCCGCAGTGTCAAATTATTGCTAGGTTCCAAATTTCATAATTTTTCGAATCAATATGTGAGCGTGGCAAAGGAAAACGCGTTAGACGAGTTTTAGTTGATTTTAATCGACTGGAAAATGGCCATTTTTCCAACGATCTCAGAATTCGACGAAACTAGTTTTGTTAGGACCGTATCGTCAATACGAAGCTAGAAAATATTTTTCGGGAATTTTTCTGGTTAGTATGTGACCCCGGTAATTTGAAATGTACGTTTAAAATTCAATATAGTGATTTAAATGTAAATTCAACGGAAACTGATTGTGACTATCGAATCAGCTTGCGATACATATCCCATTGTGTTCGGAATGGGGGTAAAACGTTAGGGACGACAGGCGGTGAGCCTCGTTTTGAAGTCGAAAATAAAAGTTGCTTTTTGTGGAAAATTAAATAATAAAAAAAAAGAAAAAAAAAACCTTCTCTCCCCCGTTAACCCGCTCTGGCCCCCCCCTCTCCTTTTAATCGAAACAGAAAGCGATTTATAAAAAAAAAAGAGAGAAATCAAACGATGACGGACGGAGGGCGACATCGACCACCGCCGCCGGCGTCCAAGGCGCGCCACCCCACCTCCCTTCCCCTCCCCTCTCTCAACGCCCTCCTCCAGCTAAACCGATGTCGCCAGGAACCCGAGCCCCCCCAGACCTAATCGCCATTGCCTTGGAACCCTAGCCCGCCGCCCTGCTACCCCCAGCGAGCCCCTCCGACCTCCGACGCTAGCGAACGCCCAAATCCCCCCACCGATTGGAAAAGTAAGTTTTGATTTAGGTTTTCTATTTATTTATCATATTTAAATTCAGTTTAAAATCATATTTAAATTCAGTTTAAAATCATAAGTAAAATCAGTTTTAAAATCAGTTTAAAATTATTTAGAAAATATAGTCGTTGTTTTGAAAATGTAGATGTCATGGTTATGAAAATATAGGATTTTTATATGTTGAACTTCAAAATAAAAATATGATTTTTATATTTTTAAAGAATTAAAAATTGGTTTTTTTATATTTTTAAAGTAGTAAAAATATAATCTTTTATATTGTAGAAAGATAAAAATATAATCTTTGCATAGTAGGAACTATAAAAATGTAATCTTTATGAGATATAGAATGTAAAAATATCATCTTTGTATATGTAGCGAAATAAAAATCTGATTTTTATTTTATATATGTTGAAATAAAGAGGTAATTTTTATAGTGATGAAATGAAAATATAAACTTTATTTTTATAAAGACGAAAACTTTATTTTTATAAAGACGAAAACTTTATTTTTATAAAGACGAAAACTTTATTTTTTGAAAGGGCGAAATCTTTATATGAAGAATAAGGTGATAAAAATATAATTTTTATCTATATAGTAGCGTTGTGAAAATATGCTTATTTTTATATATTGAATAGCGAAGTGAAAATTCGATTTTTAAATGTATGAAGCGATTATAAAAATATGATTTTTAAATTGAAAGTGAACAAATAAAAATGTGACTTTTATTTTAAAGACATCAAAATATAAAAATGTGTGATTTTTATATATGTAGTGACTACGGGCAACGAAGATGATAAAAGGGCGAGAATGAAGAAGATTTCTATAAAAGAAGTGTCGTGAAGTTGGATAGCTATTGGTGAGAACTTCTCACTCAAAATCTCTTTTTCTAGTTACATATATATATACTAGGATGCAGACGGTGCTTAGTAGCACCCGACACCCGTCATCCACAGACCATGGATGGCTTGTTTGTTAAATTGTTTGGTTGTGTAGTTGGTTAGTCTAATTGGTTTGAATTGAATTGTTTGGTGAAATGGAATGGATTTGATTGATGTGTGAATGGCGTGGGCCTTCACTAGACCGGGGATAAGGCTAGGCCTCGTCCCGTTTCTAGTATCGTGCCGTTATGCCGCCGAAATTTTCTAAAATATGTTAGAAAAATAAAAATATCATTTTTATTGTGTAAATGAACTGAATAGAAATTCATGTGTTGAAATAGAATATTTTATCGTTAAAAATATAATTTTTAACGTGGAAGTGAATAAAATAAAATATTCATTTACAAACCGGACGGTTTGTTTATGTACACCTATTTGAAGGACATTGATTGGGACGATAAATTTTACACATCGCCCAACTGCACAAACGAAAATGTGTGTTTGTTGATTTGAAACCCCACACGGGTGTTGGGATGAAATTTGAAGTTCACTCATCCTGATTGATTAAATATGTCGATCGATTGGTCGACAGACTGTGTAAGCGTCGATTATTTATATTTGATGCTTATACAGTGTAGTGCACTTTGGTTGATGGTTGATTATTTTTCAATGCTATTATATACATGTGTTGTATGGAATCCATATAATTAACATTATATGGTGATTGATTGGGCCTCATTCCAATCGGGAAAATAAGGAATATTATAAAAGAAAATTCATGTGTTGAATATAAAAATAGTCATGTGTTGACGATGTTCATGTGTTGAAAATATTCGTGTGTTGAGTAAAATATTTTAAATAATAAAAATTACATCTTTATCATATTTACAATTAGAATCTACTTTACGGTGGAGTCTAATTAAAATCAAACGATAGATACCATAGTTTTATAAAATATTTTACATAACAAAAATAGTGATGTGTTGACAGTACTCATGTGTTGAGATTAGTCGTGTGTTGAAAGAAACATAGATTCATGTGTTGAATAGAATAAATATTCATTTGTTGAATAGAATAACGAATTTATCGAAATATATAAAGCCTTGTGGATTAGAGATGCGCTATTTTGACGTGAACGACATTTATATATCGATTTTATTCGTTTTATAATGAATATTGAAAAGTGATTTCAAAACTTAATATTTAGAAATGAAATTCAAATTAAATTAGATTAAAAATTCAAATTGAAATTTTATTGAATCAATTTGAAATGAATTCGAATCGAATAGTAAATGAATTCGATTCGAATTGAATAGAAAGTGAATTTGAATTCGAATTGAATAAAAATGAATTCAAATTGAATTGAAACGAATTAGAATTTGAATTGAATTGAAATCAAATCGATTTGAAATTGAATGTAGTGTTGAAATGGTTTTGAAAACGAATTTAAAACGATTTATAAAATGCGTTTTAAAAGGAAATCGACGAAATATATATAATATATATATTATATATATATAATGGCCTGAATAGAACGCGCCGCGCCGCGGCAGTTCGTGAATTTCGACCATTTATTTCAAACGGACATTGCGGGAGATCCGACCGTCGGATTCTCCTAAAACCGGAACCGTTGGGTTCGTATCGAAAAGAGCTTTCCATTGAATATTAGAGATTTGAAATCTAACGGTTGGATTTGGAATTATGTGCAAATCAAATTCAGAAAAGGTCGCTGTAAGTGCAGTTCGATGGCCGTTGATGGAAATCGACTGTACGGGCCTTGATAAAATTATTAATAATATCTATAATTTGTGTAAAATCATAAGAAATGATTTGGGAAAAAATTGAGCTGGAAAACTCCATATTTGAAAAGATAAAAATAGATTTTTATCGAAATGAACTAGTTTTGAACTAGAATTAAAATCAATTTATTTGTGAAATAAATAAATTGAATTTGAAAGTGATTTTAAAAATAATCAATATTCCCAATACGTGGATTGGACTGGAGTTGAATCGAAATTATCTTCGGGATATTTCGATGTTGGATTTCGTGACTATACAGATATTGTTATGGGAATTTGAAAGATATATTTTATATCGTTATTTCCAATACGATATATGTTGGTTTCAGAATTTGATATTGAATATAAACCGATATATTTTCTATTCAGAGCCTTGTATTTAATATCAAATGTGATTTGGGTTTATCGTGGATCGTGTTTTAGATGACATTGGTTCTTTAACCCAGTTAAAGGCAAGATGTTGATTTTTGAAAAGATTAAAACTAAGTGGAGTTTTAATGAATCTTTAATTAGATTAAAAATGTGAATTGATAATTTAAATTATCAAATCTGAAAAGTGATCGAGAGTGGAGTATCACCAGTTTTGCTCCAAAGCGATAGTTAAATCTGTAATTAGATTTGAACCTGGAATGGTAATTAATTTTACCGATAACACCGTGGTGTTAGATATGGAGTATTACCAGTTTTGCTCCATGGGATATATAGGTTGGGATTGGGAAATAAAATAAATAATTACTTCGGTGTGGTTCGTTAATCCCGACTAGTTTGAAATGATATCCAAAGGAAGATCAAAGAATAAATTTAGAAGAATTTATCTTGGATAAAATTAATGGGAACCTTTCCCTAAGAATGTGATTTTGTGAATAAAAGAATATTCTGAATTGGAATGAGGCGTTTGTTGTGTTTGTGTAACATTCGTTTATTATATACGTGAGTTATTCAGAAAGGCCGGGTTTATAACCATTCTGAATAACCGATTCGACGAGATGTCGAAGATGAAGACGGTGGTTGAAGACCGGAAGTCTTCACATCGTTTGGGTGATTACTGATGATCTTGATTGGGCTGTACACCCAGGATGAGGGAATCAGTTGGTGATCGTCTAGACGTACCTGGAGATGGATGGATATGCGAGGAAAGTGCCTCCGGTTTCGTTCAGACCCAGAACGGACTTGTAAATGGACTGTGTGTCTGACATTGGATTTTAGTCCGTGTGATTGATCTCTATTAAATATATATATCTGTTTGGCGGCGGAGAATTTATTCTCTTGCTTAACGCCCTTCTCTGAGACGTACGAGCTCAGGGGTTATATATTGATGGATATCAAACGCATGGAGTGAATTGCCTGTGTGGCATGCGTAAGTGGCAATTGATCAGGGCTTCTGTTGAAAAGCAAAGTCTTGTGGTTGATGATCAAAGCACGGCCTGTGTGGCGTAGCTTTGTGTATAACGTGAATTCGCGAGCCTCACACCTCGGTATGAGTCAAAAACGGGATAGTGACTGCGGGGAGAGCACGACGTTTCTTTCTAGCTAGGGTGGTGTCTGTGACCTACCAACCCTGACATTTATATACTTTTCACCTGTGTGGTTGTTGGAATGCGAGGCGCCTCGGATATAGGTCTGTAAGGACCGGGAAACGTGTGTTCAGGAATTGCCAATCCTCAAAAGTAAGAGAGGACCGGCCCTGAAGATCCAAGGATCATAGTGGGGTCCTGAGACATTTGCTAGAGTGTCTCGAATCGGAGAGGAGCTTGCCCCTTGCCTCGGCTCATGGCGGAATCCAATTTCCAATACGTGTGTTTCGGTTTTATTTGTAGAGCCTAGTATGGCGACATAGTAGATGGTAGCTATGCCGCCTATGATTGATACTTATGATTGAAATTGTTTTGACACTATACACTATAATAGTATCAAATAATGTGTTTTAAACGTATCAAGCATGCTTTGGCTGTTATAAGGTAAAAACCCTATCCTCCGGCTTGCGTTGCATTGTGTGATGGGACCTGGGTCTTATAACAGCTTCATTTTTCTTTATTTAGCATTGCGCTGTTTGTTCTATGCACTGGTATTCTTGGGAGGAAACCCGTTCCGTGTTATACGGCGTGGTCCCTAGATTTACCAAACTTTAAAACCAATATTAATAACTGTTTTAGTTCTCACACCAGTCACATGACCGACCTGGAGTTTATTGTTTTAACCTAAACTCTGGGTGCCCCTACTTTCCGCACGGGCAGCTAGTAGTTTTGGTTTTGCAGATTTATATTCACAGGGTCCTGATTTACAGCTGGAACGATGCTCGGAAAGCTCTGTA
This sequence comes from Allium sativum, assembly GCA_030737875.1. Classification (NCBI taxonomy): domain Eukaryota; kingdom Viridiplantae; phylum Streptophyta; class Magnoliopsida; order Asparagales; family Amaryllidaceae; genus Allium; species Allium sativum. The sequence continues at coordinate 246,373,956 of CM060923.1, forward strand.
TCCGTGTATCACTTCTAGTTGTGATTTTGTATTATTTTCCGCTGCTATGTAATTTATTGTAATCTCTGATATTTATCGAATGTAATTTATTCAATTATACTCTGTATATTCTTGTATCTGATGGAATTGTTGTAATAACAATGAAATGTTCTTCCGTTTGCGTTCTATTTTGTCTTGTCCTCACAGTAATTCGTTCTTTCTCATCTCTTCGGAGACCGGGGAAGTTCGGGTCGCTTCATTTGGTATCAGAGCTTTGGTTTACAGAGCTCGAGAACAAGACACATTAGAACCATACGAAAGAATTCATCAGATATTGGATTAGCAACATCCAATTAGAGTGACTCGTTAGAGATAGGATCAGTAGTATCCTAGAACGAGTGTGAAGAGTATATTTTTCAAATGAAAACAATTTTGTTTTGAAAATTTAAATCGCTTTATACGTATTTGATTATTTATTTATTTTGAATATGGACAATCCAATATATAAAGATTTCGCGTATACGCGTCATGAACGTATATTCGAAGTTTTAATATACTGGATAGATATAGAATCACATTCTAGATATCCGGGGCTGATTCTGATGATGGTGCATCATCATCAGTATTCATATTCGAATTTCGAAGGTGTGATTTCTATATATTTCCATTAGACTGGTGTGAGAACCAAAACTAATATAGCTGGAATACATTGTTGTGAATTGGCATCAAAACAAGATTTTCCGTATATATGTATCAAAATTATGAATTTGAAATTCTAATCCACTAATTGATTGATGTTTGTGTTGTTTGCCTATTTGTTTGCTAATTTTTAACCATTTATGCCTAATTGAACCAAATATTGAATTGTATCGAAAATTGGTCGCATTTGCTTGCATATACATATACTTACATTGAACAGGTCATAGCAAGGAGGCTAGAGCCGAAGAATAAAATTTGTTTGCCCGACAAATAGGTACATGTTTACTACATAATTTACTGTTTTGTTTGGGTGATGATGATTTTATGAGCCTATTGGCTAGCCGCTTGGCTTTTTCTTTTTCTTTTTGAGATCTGAAGGACCGGGGAAGCTATTTGAAATTCCCCGATGCTCCCGGTGCAGGGGAGGTTATGGCGAAATTTTTCGAAAATTTAGGGTGTTAGCCAAATTTTTGAAAATTTGGAAATTCTCAGAAACTGAAAAGTTGGAGAATGGAAGCCAGATCGAATGTAGACCTTATTAATCAAACCACTTTCGACTTTGTTCCTTTTCGGGGACGAAAAGTTTTAAGTGGGGGAGATTGTAATAACCCGGAAAATCTGGGCCAATTTAAAATTTTTATTTTTACAATTTTAGCGAATTTCGAACATTTAAAATGGATTATTTTAAATAATATCGACGAGAAATTTATTTTGAATTGAATTCGAACGTATATATTATACGCGTCGTCGTTAGAATATAAATATTTATATATAATTATAAATAGAATTGAAAATGGCGCGGTAGTTCGATAATTCGATTTCAAACTTCAATTGAATGTACCGGGTGCAAAACAATCCGGGTTTTAGTGGAACCAGATATCATAGGATCTAATTGATAATATCTTTCCAACGAATCCGACAAATCGAAATTTCATAGCGGGAATCAAAAGATATGTCCAGTTGAAAATTCTGAATAGTCGCTATGGAATTCAGGCCCTTAAAAATAGACATTTTGCAAATGACCTCGGATTTCGACGAAACCACTTTTGTTGGATCCGCAGTGTCAAATTATTGCTAGGTTCCAAATTTCATAATTTTTCGAATCAATATGTGAGCGTGGCAAAAGAAAACGCGTTTGACGAGTTTTAGTTGATTTTAATCGACTGGAAAATGGCCATTTTTCCAACGATCTCAGAATTCGACGAAACTAGTTTTGTTAGGACCGTATCATCAATACGAAGCTAGAAAATATTTTTCGGGAATTTTTCTGGTTAGTATGTGACCCCGGTAATTTGAAATGTACGTTTAAAATTCAATATAGTGATTTAAATGTAAATTCAACGGAAACTGATTGTGACTATCGAATCAGCTTGCGATACATATCCCATTGTGTTCGGAATGGGGGTAAAACGTTAGGGACGACAGGCGGTGAGCCTCGTTTTGAAGTCGAAAATAAAAGTTGCTTTTTGTGGAAAATAAAATAATAAAAATAAAAAAAAAAGAAAAAAAAACCGTCTCTCCCCCGTTAACCCGCTCTGGCCCCCCCTCTCCTTTTAATCGAAACAGAAAGCGATTTATAAAAAAAAAAAAAAAGAGAAATCAAACGATGACGGACGGAGGGCGACATCGACCACCGCCGCCGACGTCCAAGGCGCGCCACCCCACCTCCCTTCCCCTCCCCTCTCTCAACGCCCTCCTCCAGCTAAACCGATGTTGCCAGGAACCCGAGCCCCCCCCCCCCAGACCTAATCGCCATTGCCTTGGAACCCTAGCCCGCCGCCCTGCTACCCCCAGCGAGCCCCTCCGACCTCCGACGCCAGCGAACGCCCAAATCCCCCCACCGATTGGAAAAGTAAGTTTTGATTTAGGTTTTCTATTTATTTATCATATTTAAATTCAGTTTAAAATCATATTTAAATTCAGTTTAAAATCATATTTAAATTCAGTTTAAAATCATAAGTAAAATCAGTTTTAAAATCAGTTTAAAATTATTTAGAAAATATAGTCGTTGTTTTGAAAATGTAGATGTCATGGTTATGAAAATATAGGATTTTTATATGTTGAACTTCAAAATAAAAATATGATTTTTATATATTTTTAAAGAATTAAAAATTGGTTTTTTTATATTTTTAAAGTAGTAAAAATATAATCTTTTATATTGTAGAAAGATAAAAATATAATCTTTGCATAGTAGGAACTATAAAAATGTAATCTTTATGAGATATAGAATGTAAAAATATCATCTTTGTATATGTAGCGAAATAAAAATCTGATTTTTATTTTATATATGTTGAAATAAAGAGGTAATTTTTATAGTGATGAAATGAAAATATAAACTTTATTTTTATAAAGACGAAAACTTTATTTTTATAAAGACGAAAACTTTATTTTTATAAAGACGAAAACTTTATTTTTTGAAAGGGCGAAATCTTTATATGAAGAATAAGGTGATAAAAATATAATTTTTATCTATATAGTAGCGTTGTGAAAATATGCTTATTTTTATATATTGAATAGCGAAGTGAAAATTCGATTTTTAAATGTATGAAGCGATTATAAAAATATGATTTTTAAATTGAAAGTGAACAAATAAAAATGTGACTTTTATTTTAAAGACATCAAAATATAAAAATGTGTGATTTTTATATATGTAGTGACTACGGGCAACGAAGATGATAAAAGGGCGAGAATGAAGAAGATTTCTATAAAAGAAGTGTCGTGAAGTTGGATAGCTATTGGTGAGAACTTCTCACTCAAAATCTCTTTTTCTAGTTACATATATATATACTAGGATGCAGACGGTGCTTAGTAGCACCCGACACCCGTCATCCACAGACCATGGATGGCTTGTTTGTTAAATTGTTTGGTTGTGTAGTTGGTTAGTCTAATTGGTTTGAATTGAATTGTTTGGTGAAATGGAATGGATTTGATTGATGTGTGAATGGTGTGGGCCTTCACTAGACCGGGGATAAGGCTAGGCCTCGTCCCGTTTCTAGTATCGTGCCGTTATGCCGCCGAAATTTTCTAAAATATGTTAGAAAAATAAAAATATCATTTTTATTGTGTAAATGAACTGAATAGAAATTCATGTGTTGAAATAGAATATTTTATCGTTAAAAATATAATTTTTAACGTGGAAGTGAATAAAATAAAATATTCATTTACAAACCGGACGGTTTGTTTATGTACACCTATTTGAAGGACATTGATTGGGACGATAAATTTTACACATCGCCCAACTGCACAAACGAAAATGTGTGTTTGTTGATTTGAAACCCCACACGGGTGTTGGGATGAAATTTGAAGTTCACTCATCCTGATTGATTAAATATGTCGATCGATTGGTCGACAGACTGTGTAAGCGTCGATTATTTATATTTGATGCTTATACAGTGTAGTGCACTTTGGTTGATGGTTGATTATTTTTCAATGCTATTATATACATGTGTTGTATGGAATCCATATAATTAACATTATATGGTGATTGATTGGGCCTCATTCCAATCGGGAAAATAAGGAATATTATAAAAGAAAATTCATGTGTTGAATATAAAAATAGTCATGTGTTGACGATGTTCATGTGTTGAAAATATTCGTGTGTTGAGTAAAATATTTTAAATAATAAAAATTACATCTTTATCATATTTACAATTAGAATCTACTTTACGGTGGAGTCTAATTAAAATCAAACGATAGATACCATAGTTTTATAAAATATTTTACATAACAAAAATAGTGATGTGTTGACAGTACTCATGTGTTGAGATTAGTCGTGTGTTGAAAGAAACATAGATTCATGTGTTGAATAGAATAAATATTCATTTGTTGAATAGAATAACGAATTTATCGAAATATATAAAGCCGTGTGGATTAGAGATGCGCTATTTTGACGTGAACGACATTTATATATCGATTTTATTCGTTTTATAATGAATATTGAAAAGTGATTTCAAAACTTAATATTTAGAAATGAAATTCAAATTAAATTAGATTAAAAATTCAAATTGAAATTTTATTGAATCAATTTGAAATGAATTCGAATCGAATAGTAAATGAATTCGATTCGAATTGAATAGAAAGTGAATTTGAATTCGAATTGAATAAAAATGAATTCAAATTGAATTGAATTGAAACGAATTAGAATTTGAATTGAATTGAAATCAAATCGATTTGAAATTGAATGTAGTGTTGAAATGGTTTTGAAAACGAATTTAAAACGATTTATAAAATGCGTTTTAAAAGGAAATCGACGAAATATATATAATATATATATTATATATATATAATGGCCTGAATAGAACGCGCCGCGCCGCGGCAGTTCGTGAATTTCGACCATTTATTTCAAACGGACATTGCGGGAGATCCGACCGTCGGATTCTCCTAAAACCAGAACCGTTGGGTTCGTATCGAAAAGAGCTTTCCATTGAATATTAGAGATTTGAAATCTAACGGTTGGATTTGGAATTATGTCCAAATCAAATTCAGAAAAGGTCGCTGTAAGTGCAGTTCGATGGCCGTTGATGGAAATCGACTGTACGGGCCTTAATAAAATTATTAAAAATATCTATAATTTGTGTAAAATCATAAGAAATGATTTGGGAAAAAATTGAGCTGGAAAACTCCATATTTGAAAAGATAAAAATAGATTTTTATCGAAATGAACTAGTTTTGTACTAGAATTAAAATCAATTTATTTGTGAAATAAATAAATTGAATTTGAAAGTGATTTTAAAAATAATCAATATTCCCAATACGTGGATTGGACTGGAGTTGAATCGAAATTATCTTCGGGATATTTCGATGTTGGATTTCGTGACTATACAGATATTGTTATGGGAATTTGAAAGATATATTTTATATCGTTATTTCCAATACGATATATGTTGGTTTCAGAATTTGATATTGAATATAAACCGATATATTTTCTATTCAGAGCCTTGTATTTAATATCAAATGTGATTTGGGTTTATCGTGGATCGTGTTTTAGATGACATTGGTTCTTTAACCCAGTTAAAGGCAAGATGTTGATTTTTGAAAAGATTAAAACTAAGTGGAGTTTTAATGAATCTTTAATTAGATTAAAAATGTGAATTGATAATTTAAATTATCAAATCTGAAAAGTGATCGAGAGTGGAGTATCACCAGTTTTGCTCCAAAGCGATAGTTAAATCTGTAATTAGATTTGAACCTGGAATGGTAATTAATTTTACCGATAACACCGTGGTGTTAGATATGGAGTATTACCAGTTTTGCTCCATGGGATATATAGGTTGGGATTGGTAAATAAAATAAATAATTACTTCGGTGTGGTTCGTTAATCCCGACTAGTTTGAAATGATATCCAAAGGAAGATCAAAGAATAAATTTAGAAGAATTTATCTTGGATAAAATTAATGGGAACCTTTCCCTAAGAATGTGATTTTGTGAATAAAAGAATATTCTGAATTGGAATGAGGCGTTTGTTGTGTTTGTGTAACATTCGTTTATTATATACGTGGGTTATTCAGAAAGGCCGGGTTTATACCCATTCTGAATAACCGATTCGACGAGATGTCGAAGATGAAGACGGTGGTTGAAGACCGGAAGTCTTCACATCGTTTGGGTGATTACTGATGATCTTGATTGGGTTGTACACCCAGGATGAGGGAATCAGTTGGTGATCGTCCAGACGTACCTGGAGATGGATGGATATGCGAGGAAAGTGCCTCCGGTTTCGTTCAGACCCAGAACGGACTTGTAAATGGACTGTGTGTCTGACATTGGATTTTAGTCCGTGTGATTGATCTCTATTAAATATATATCTGTTTGGCGGCGGAGAATTTATTCTCTTGCTTAACGCCCTTCTCTGAGACGTACGAGCTCAGGGGTTATATATTGATGGATATCAAACGCATGGAGTGAATTGCCTGTGTGGCATGCGTAAGTGGCAATTGATCAGGGCTTCTGTTGAAAAGTAAAGTCTTGTGGTTGATGATCAAAGCACGGCATGTGTGGCGTAGCTTTGTGTATAACGTGAATTCGCGAGCCTCACACCTCGGTATGAGTCAAAAACGGGATAGTGACTGCAGGGAGAGCACGACGTTTCTTTCTAGCTAGGGTGGTGTCAGTGACCTACCAGCCCTGACATTTATATACTTTTCACCTGTGTGGTTGTTGGAATGCGAGGCGCCTCGGATATAGGTCTGTAAGGACCGGGAAACGTGTGTTCAGGAATTGCCAATCCTCAAAAGTAAGAGAGGACCGGCCCTGAAGATCCAAGGATCATAGTGGGGTCCTGAGACATTTGCTAGAGTGTCTCTAATCGGAGAGGAGCTTGCCCCTTGCCTCGGCTCATGGCGGAATCCAATTTCCAATACGTGTGTTTCGGTTTTATTTGTAGAGCCTAGTATGGCGACATAGTAGATGGTAGCTATGCCGCCTATGATTGATACTTATGATTGAAATTGTTTTGACACTATACACTATAATAGTATCAAATAATGTGTTTTAAACGTATCAAGCATGCTTTGGCTGTTATAAGGTAAAAACCCTATCCTCCGGCTTGCGTTGCATTGTGTGATGGGACCTGGGTCTTATAACAGCTTCATTTTTCTTTATTTAGCATTGCGCTGTTTATTCTATGCACTGGTATTCTTGGGAGGAAACCCGTTCCGTGTTATACGGCGTGGTCCCTAGATTTACCAAACTTTAAAACCAATATTAATAACTGTTTTAGTTCTCACACCAGTCACATGACTGACCTGGAGTTTATTGTTTTAACCTAAACTCTGGGTGCCCCTATTTTCCGCACGGGCAGCTAGTAGTTTTGGTTTTGCAGATTTATATTCACAGGGTCCTGATTTACAGCTGGAACGATGCTCGGAAAGCTCTGTATCCGTGTATCACTTCTTGTTGTGATTTTGTATTATTTTCCGCTGCTATGTAATTTATTGTAATCTCTGATATTTATCGAATGTAATTTATTCAATTATACTCTGTATATTCTTGTATCTGATGGAATTGTTGTAATAACAATGAAATGTTCTTCCGTTTGCGTTCTATTTTGTCTTGTCCTCACAGTAATTCGTTCTTTCTCATCTCTTCGGAGACCGGGGAAGTTCGGGTCGCTTCATTTGGTATCAGAGCTTTGGTTTACAGAGCTCGAGAACAAGACACATTAGAACCATACGAAAGAATTCATCAGATATTGGATTAGCAACATCCAATTAGAGTGACTCGTTAGAGATAGGATCAGTAGTATCCTAGAACGAGTGTGAAGAGTATATTTTTCAAATGAAAACAATTTTGTTTTGAAAATTTAAATCGCTTTATACGTATTTGATTATTTATTTATTTTGAATATGGACAATCCAATATATAAAGATTTCGCGTATACGCGTCATGAACGTATATTCGAAGTTTTAATATACTGGATAGATATAGAATCACATTCTAGATATCCGGGGCTGATTCTGATGATGGTGCATCATCATCAGTATTCATATTCGAATTTCGAAGGTGTGATTTCTATATATTTCCATTAGACTGGTGTGAGAACCAAAACTAATATATAAATAAGGAAATGTCTATGAACTATTGGGTATGGAAGAACAAATAAAGATAACGTTAAAGGCACACCTAACACTAACGAATGATTACTACATTGCACCGCACCAGTCACCCTATAGGTCGATCCCACTCACTTCACTAGAAATTATATAAATAGCTTCGTGTACCCCTAGCTGACTACATAGGTGCCGTCTGCCCCTATCTCCGCTAGGTGTACCCCACTACCCACTTAGAAATTTTATAAGTAACTTCACGTACCCCTAGCTGACTACATAGGTGTCGTCTGCCCCTATCTCTACTGGGTGTACCCCACTACCCACTTTCGATCGGCTCCCTACTCGTAAATACCCGTGCTGGCCCCACAGTGGGGTGTATCACTCCCCTAAAGTGGCAACCCGGTACAACTGGAGAATGCACGGCTTATACCTACACGATGCAACAACGTCTTACCTACCCGCCCGGGTCCACACACGCATATGAAACCCGTTGGACTTGCGTTGCCACCGCTACCCCGTTTTGGCCTCTTATAGTCAAGCCCAGTATGCGTGTCCCGTCCTCGACTTGGGTCGAGCCCACAAAGATACGTTTGGGATACTGGTTGAAATGGGCCCCCACAAGCTACCCTCCTAAGCTTGTCACCACTAGTATATCCCACTTAACCCTCTTAGTCATGTTCATTTACATGTGTATTTGGTTAAGTCTTACTAATCGTATTTCACATGCCACTAAGGGCACCCACTAGATTCCTCATGCCACCCAAGGCACCTACTTAACCCCCATGCCCCACCTTACATGTTTATCTGGTTAAGTATTTCTTAATTCATTCAGGCCATAACCTCATAAAGACCTCTCACATTAGACTGACATTTATGGCAGCTGGATTTGCCGGGCGGGTCCATGGGCAGCCTTACACCATAAAAGAGTCTAACCTTGTGTCTTTACAACTGTTATGCTTTAATTTGGACCTAGGACCACTCACATTGGGCTGACATTTGTGACCACTGGATTTGCCGGGCGGATCCGGGCAGGTTTACGTCACAAACGAGTCCAACCTCGTGTCCTAAGCATTGATTAACACTTACAATCTTTAACCCCAGTTTTAATAATTCCCTATTCAAGTTATTAATTAACTCCAATTTTAATGATGTCCATAATTGACTCAATTATGGCCATCCACTCATGGCATGCAAAATCATATCAATTGCACCCTAACTTCTTAATATTGAATTCTTAATATTACCCCTACCCCACGTTATACGTTCGCTTATTCAACGCAAAGTATACGTTAGACTCGAATAGTCTAACTCATAGCACAACGATAAATTATCACAACATATAGACAAATACAATAAATCTAATCATAATAGGGGTGAAACTTGCAGAAAACTACACATGTTAAGGATCTAAAAGGTCAACTTGTTAAATGTCACAATTTACATGATATGATCATAACCCAAATTCATGTATAAACTTGCATAAGGCGTTTTATGCAACATAATAATGGTGTGAACTAGCATCTAACACCTAGAACTCACATATGTCATAGCATAATTCTAGATGTCATAATTCTAGGTGCAAATAGATGTCATGGCATATGTTTATAATCTTTACTAACCAATCTAATCTTGCATACATGATTTGTCATATAGATCAACATAGCCCAAACATTATGATTTGATTAACATGAACTAACTAGCATAGATAATAACATCATGAATTTATAACATGTATGATTTATCACAATTTAGCATAGAAACTTTCAACATATATAACATCATCATAGCATGATTTACAACATACAGGATATCATCATCACATAACATAGGATTTACAACATACATGATAGCATAAGGTTTACAACAACATATATGACAATCCACATCATTCACTTATAATCCATTCATAACTTAACCTAATTAGTTTAATAGTAATCTTGTTAAGATCATCATACTCACAATTAGGAGAGAAAGAGAGTCTTGATTTGCTTTAGAGTTGAGTAGAATTAGGGTTTTGATTAGCTTCTTCCTATTTAGTTGGCGGCAGCTACACTGAGTTCCATGGCGGCGGTATGACGGTGACTATTCTATTTTTCATGTGAGTTTAGAGTGAGAGACTACCTAGGTATTTATAGAGTTTAGGATTTATTTAGACCGTCAGATCAATTCAGAACTAAACTAAACCGTTAAATTTGCCAACTCAGCCCTAAAGACACATCAGCAGCTCAAGATTGGGCTCAGCCAAACCCTAGCCGACTGGACCAGGTCGACTGCCTAGTCGACTGCCTAGTCGACCTAGGGGGGTGTCGACTGCCCAGTCGACTCCTCAGTCGACCTGGGGTGCTGGGTGGGAAATTTACCACCCAGCCTGTTTGACTTCGAATTTTGAATTTTAAATTTTCAGAAATTTGTTTTGAATTTTCTGAAACTTCCAATGGCCATATCTCCTTCATACGAAGTCCAAATTACGCAAACTCGGACTCTATTTCAACCAGAATTCTGAGACGAACACAATGGCGCAACCCGTTCCCACAATTCTCACGTCTGAGATTAGTTATTCTTTAATTTATGAATATTAATATTAACAGAATTACGGGGTGTAACATTCTCCCCTCCTTAAAGAATTTCGACCCCGAAATCTTCAGGTCGAGAAGAATGTATATCCTAACATCCAATCATCCATCTACTCAACCATCAAACACAGGCATCCATTGTCCTTATAGACTTCTAATGCTTTCATGTTTAAATGCACAGTGTGTGTATATGTCCATATCTAATGCAAAATCAGGCGGTCCACTGATTCAGTTGACCTCCTTAATGCAAACCATGATAGTGCCAAGCGTCCATTATGCGTGCAAAAGTTCCTTAATGCTACATATTATCTCTATATGCGTGCATAATCATCATCTGAATGCAGCATCCATATGAAAAAATCCTTATACATCCATTTTACTAAATACATCCATTTATATGCAATATGCAATATGAAGGGACTGAGCCGATCTAGTGCCTAATAGTGTGTATATATGCGTCCACGAGCAACCACTAGCAAACACTTGCATCCACTTTGCGTCCATCATACATAACATGTCTCAAACACATGTTTCAACAATAGGATTATCCTAACTAAAGGTCAAGGATACTAGGGAGAGGACATACTAAAGATAAGATAAGTACAAGCTAAGCGATAAAGGAGAAATTAAAAGGCATACCCTCAAAAAGAAAAGGGTACAACGAACGCATCTTCGCTTCGGTCTCCCAAGTAGCGTTGCTCTCATCATCTCCCTATTGCTCTTTGAGTAGTCTGACCTCTCGATTTCTCAGCTTCTTAATCTCAGAGCCAAGAATGCGCGTAGGAGCTCGTCGAATCGTTGCATCACGCTCTATCTCCACCTCTCTAAGCAAGCTCGGCTCTACCACTTCCGCGGTCTCGTGCAAACACTTCCTCAAATGTGACACATGAAATACGCCGTGTACACCACTAAGTCTCTCCGGCAACTCCACTCTATACGCCATCTGTCCAATCTTCTCCTTAATAGGAAACGGCCCTACGAACCTTGGTGCTAATTTCCCAAAGGACCCAAAGCGAACAACGTTCCGTAATGGAGACACTTTGATAAAGACCATGTCCCCAACGTCAAACTCAAGATCTGTCCTCCTTTTGTCCGCATAAGATTTTTGTCTATATTGCACCGTCTTTATCCTTCTTCGAATCAAGTCGATCTTTTCCGAAGTCTCTCTAATCATATCGGGCCCAAGTAAGATCTTATCCGTAGATTCCCACCAACATGTAGGTGAACGACAAGGTCGTCCATAAAGTGCTTCGAAAGGTGCCATGCCAATGCTTGACTGAAAGCTATTATTATACGCGAACTCTACCAATGGAAGATGCTCTTCCCATGTACCCCCAAAGTCTAGGATACATAGCCTCAAAAGATCCTCTAGAATGTGATTCACCCTCTCAGTCTGGCCGTTCGTCTGAGGATGATATGCGGTGCTCAAACATAACTGAGTCCCTACCGCCTCTTGCAAGCTTCTCCAAAATTCGCTAGTGAAAATAGGATCGCGGTCGCTCACTATGCTAGAAGGAACACCATGCAAACGAACTATCTCTCGGACGTATACAGAAGCTAACCATAGAGCAGTCCTCTTACTCTTCACGGGAACAAAATGGGCGCTTTTAGTAAGTCTATCTACTATAACCCAAATCCCCGTATTACCCTTCCTTGATCTTGGTAATCCATCCACAAAGTCCATCGAGACACTTTCCCACTTCCATAGTGGAACCTCCAATGGATGAAGCAACCCACCGGGTTTCTTTTGCTCCGCTTTTACTTGTTGGCACACCAAGCATCTAGCAACATACTCGGCCACATCTTTCTTCATACCGGCCCAAAAGAAAACTCGCTTCATGTCTTTGTACATCTTATCCCCGCCGGGATGAATGGTCATCTTCGAACGATGTGCTTCGTCAAGAATGGTCTTCCTTAGGTCATCGTCTTTTGGTATACAAAGTCTACCGTCCCTACGTAACCAACCCTTATCATCTAGGGTATATCTACGGAGATGGCTTGATGACTCCCCTCTTTTGAGCTTTTCTACTAACTCAACCAACTGTGGGTCGTCTCGCTGTGCCTTGCCAATCCATCCCAAAAGCGTAGGTATGACCTCCAAGGATGCTAGCAAACCGGGTACAAAGTCAACGGAAGGTGTAAAGTCAAAGGTAGAGATAAACTCTAAGCTACTTCGCTCGACAAACAAAGGGCTCCATGTCAACTTGTTCCTACTCAAAGCATCTGCCACAATGTTGCCCTTGTCAGGGGTATATGTTATCTCGAAATTGTAGGACGCCAAGAACTCCATCCACCCTAACATATCTCCCTTCCCTAGAGACCACATTCCCTAAATTCCTCACTTCTTTCCTCCAAAAATGGTATCTTGGAGAACTTAGCTTTAAGCTGGTGCACTTGTAGGGTCCCTAAGCTTTCCCTAAGATGTAGGGCATGCTCTTCTCTGCTTCTAGAGAAAACCAGGATATTATCCCATGTAAAATCGTCACAACTATCCATCTCTCACGCAGACCATCCTAGTCGAATTCGACATCCCCCAAGTGCAAGCCCCAAAGGCCTAAACCAATATCAGACAAACACCCAAGGGATACCTCCTTCGAATTCAGACGACCTACGTGAGATGATACTAGTAAGACGGTCAATCAATTGAGCACTTGACCGACTCTGGCTGTCCTTGCCAGTCTTGCTCCAAAACTACCGCTGATTACATAATGGGCTTTGCTGAATCTATTAAGCACATACGAAAACTTATTTTGCGTCTATGGGTAAACCTCGCACTTTATCAACGACGTCTCCATACTCACGGACCACACAAACAGATTCCTAATCATCGTTAGATGCGTCAGAAGATTCTAGGCAGCTAAGCATCACTGAACCCCTAGGGTCGCAAGAAATATGAGGGTTTTTCTATAACGAATCAATAGTCTAACTACCCTCCTTTTCACAATCTAGGATGGCACCCCGCTTGGCTAGCCAATCCACCCCTAGAATCAAACTACAGCCCGTGAAACCAAGGACAAAGGCGTTGCATTCAAACTCAATGCCCAAGATAAACACTCTCAAATCCCGACAAATCATAGAAAGATGAGCCGAACCACCAATAGGATTTGAGACTACTAAGGGATCGGTAACAAGACTAGTATCTAGGTGCAGTGTTTCAACTAATGATGTAGAAATAAACGAATGTGATGCGCCCGAATCGGACAGGGTGATCAAACAGAAAAACTAAGCTTTCAACGGAAATAGTTCTACCTCGTTCTTGCAGCGGTGGGACCGTGAGAGCCTGAACTTGTCCCCTTGCCTGCCCTGGTGCCATAAGAGCCTGCACATGTCCTCCCGAGGTAGACCGTGTCCTCTGCCCCTTCTTTGGGCAGTCCTTCACTAGATGTCCCGCTTCACCACAGTGAAAACAGCCAGTCTTCTTTTTCTTTCGGCAATCCTTGCTGAGATGGCCTGGTGTCCCACAGTTAAAGCATTTCTTCTTCCCCTTAGCATTGTTGCCTTTGCCACCTTTATTTTGATCCCTTTTCTTCTCGGGTGCCTTATTAGCATTAGCGCCTTTCTCCTCGTGCATGAGTTCCATGTCTACTAGCTTCTCAAATGTGGCCCCCATAGGGATGTGGGTCATAGCCAACCCTTGCAATGGTTCATTCAGTCCATTAACGAACCTCAGAACCTTCTTCTCCGGCGTGTTCACTAAGTCTAAGCCAAACCTTGCTAACTGATTAAATTTGTTGACATATTCTTTCATTGATGAGCTTCCTTGCTTTAATGTCAAGAACTTTTCCATGCATAGATTCTCCTCTGCCCTTGAGAGAAACTTCGTCCCAAACCTACGTCTGAAATCCGCCCAAGAATCAACAGGACGCTCCCCATTAGTGACCTCCCACCAAAACGAGGCCTCTCCCTTCATTAACCAAGTTGCTAATCTGACTTTCCTCCCTTCTTCTACTTCAAAGATTTCTAGCAATTCTTCCACCTCCTTAAGCCAATCTCTAGCTTCCACAAACGTTTCTGACCCTTGAAAGGGTTTTCCACCCGTAGCCTTAAATTCCTTGCACGTCTTTGCAAAAGTATCAGCGCGAGGAGGAGGAGGAGCGGGTGCAACTGGTGGTGGACGAACATTGGCTGGACCTGCAGCGGCCCTAGCCTCTAATAACCTCCTATACCATCCTGGTATCGTTACACCGTCCGGAAGGTTAAGATCTTCAGCCATGCTGAAACGAAAAAGGAAAGATTCAAAATGGAGAATTTGAAAGATAAAGATATATGGCTATTGGGGATTATGTTTTTCTTAAAAACCTTCCTCTTAAAATCACTCATTAAGACATGTTTTTGAAAACACTTCTTCCAAAAATACTTTAGAAAAATGGTTTTTCTAAAAAAATTATCTGTTCTGGTAACCCTAAGCTCTGATACCACGTGTAACACCTCACGTCCATTAATGTCACTCACAAAGGGAATGCATTAACTTCCATGGAGGTTATAAGTGAATATAGAACAGAAAAATTACAACAACACAGATAATAAGTAGTACTTGGAAATCAAAAACTTCATTTTATTGCAGCGGAAATTAAACATGTTTGTTACATCACAAAACCATAAATCAGAGTCAAGTACAATATCCATCTTGATAAAACAAAATACATAATCCCATTACATAAATAGCCATTAAAGAAGATAACAATCTGGACTTTACTTCAACGGTCCAAGCTGTAAGAACCCGTAACTTCCCCGTGAAGGAAAGAGCGGATACTTTGAAAACAAGCCACAACAGAATGCAAACGGAAGAACATTTCACTGTTATTACAACGATTCCATCAGAATACAAGAATATACAGAGTATAAATGAATAAATTACATTCGGTAAATATCAGAGATTATAATAAATTACATAGCAGCGGGAAATAATACAAGCACAATTGAAGGTGATATACGGATACAGAGCTTTTCGGATATCATTCCAGCTGTAAACCAGGATCCTATGAATATAAATATGCAAAACCAAAACTACTAGCTGCCTGTGTCGAAAATAGGGGCACCCAGAGTTTAGGTTAAAACAATAAACTCCAGGTCAGTCATGTGACTGGTGTGAGAACTAAAACAGTTATTTAAAACTTTACTTTAAAAGAGAGTAATTCAAGGGACCACGCCGTATAACACGGAACGGGTTTCCTCCCAAGAATACTAGTGCGTAGAATAAACATCGCAATGCTTTTTCGAAAAATGAAGCTATTATAAGACCCAGGTCCCATCACACAATGCAACGCAAGCCGGAGGATAGGGTTTTCCCTTATAATAGCCACACATGCTTTGTACGTTTAAAACAAATCATTTGATACTATAATAAGTGTATAGTGTCAAAATAGTTTCAATCATAAATATAAATCATAGACGGCATGGGTACCATATATCATGTCGCCATACTAGTTCTACAATTAAAACCGCAATGCACGTATTGGAAATTGGATTTCCGTCTTGAGTCGAGGCAAGGGGCAAGCTCCTCTCCGCGCTCGAGACACTCTAGCAAATGCCTCAGGACTACACACTCTGGGCAATCCTGGATCGGTTGGGCCGGTCCTCACTTACGTTAGAGGATTATTTATTCCTGAACACACGTTTCCCAGTCCTTATAGACCTATAATCGAGGCGCCTCATTCCAACGACCACAAAGGTGAAAAGTATATAAATGTCAGGGCTGGTAAGTCACTGACACCACCAAAGCTAGAAAGAAACGTCGTGTTCTCCCAACGGTCCGTATCCCGTTTTTAACTCATACCGAGGTGTGAGGCTCGCGAATTCACGCTATACACAAAGCTGCCACGTAGGCCGTGCTTTGATCATCAACCACAAGACACTGCTTTTCAACAAAAGCCTTGATCATTGCATCTTAGCGTGCCACACAGGCAATTCATGCCATGCAACTGATGTCCATCGATATACAACCTCTGAGCTCGTACGTCTCAGAGAAGGGCGTTAAGCAAAATAATAAATTCTCCGCCACCAAACAGATGTATATTTAATAGAAATAAATCAACACAGAATAAAATCCAATGCCAGACACACAATCCATTTACAAGTCCGTTCTGGGTTTGAACGAAACCGGAGGCACTTTCCTCGCATATCCATCCATCTCCAAGTACGTCTGGACGACCACCAACTATTTCCATCCTCTTGGGTGTACAGCCCAATCAGGATCGTTAGTAATTACCCAAATGGTGTGAAAACTTCCGGTCTTCGACCACCGTCTTCATCTTCGACATATCGTCGAATCGGTTATTCAGAATGGGTATAAACCCGGCCTTTCCGAACAACCCGCGTATATTTAAAACAAATGTTACACAAACACAACATACGCCTCATTCCAATGCAGAATATCCTTTTTATTCACGAAATCACATTCTTAGGGAAAGGTTCTCATTAATTTTATCCAAGATAAATTCTTTAAAATTTATCCTTTAATCTTCCTTTGGATGTCGTTTCAAACCAAATTATGGTTTTCTAAACTAGTCAAGATTAGCGAACCGTAACGAAGTAATTATTTATTTTATTTCCCAATCCCAACCTATTCATCCCATGAAGCAAAACTGGTAGTACTTCACATCTAACACCACAGTGTTATCGGTAAAATTAATTACCATTTCACGTTCAAATCTAATTAAAGATTTAACTATCGCTTTGGAGCAAAACTGGCGATACTCCATTCTCGCTCATTTTCCAAATTTGATAATTCAGATTATCTATTCACATTTCAATTTAATTGCAGATTCATTAAAACTCCTTTTACTGGGTTAAAGAACTAGTGTCATTTAAAACACAGTTCACGATAAACCCAAATCACATTCTATTTATTTTCGGGTTAAAGAACTAGTGTTATTTAAAACACAGTTCACGATAAACCCATGAATCAATTCTATTTAAACCCATTTCAAATCCAACTTATTTATTTAAAAATAAATGGGTTTTAATTCCAGTTCAAAACTAGTTCATTTCGATAAAAATCTATTTTTATCTTTTCAAATATGGAGTTTTTCATCCCAATTCTTCCCAAATCATTTCTTATGATTTTACACAAATTATTGAGATTTTTAATAATTTTATCAAGGCCTGTACAATCGATTTCCATCAACGGCCATCGAACGGCACTTATAGCGACCTTTTTCAAATTTGATTTGGACGTATCTCCAAATCCAACCGTTAGATTTCAAATTTCTAATACTCGTTAAAAAGCTCTTTTCGATACGAACCCAACGGTTCCGGTTTTAGGAGAATCCGACGGTCGGATCTCCCGTAATGTTCGTTTGAAAGAAATGGTCGAAATTTACGAACTGCCGCGGCGCGGCGCGTTCTATTCAGGCCATTATATTATATATATAATATATATGATATATATTTCTTCGATTTCTATTTAAAACAAATTTTATAAATCGTTTTAATTTCGTTTCAAAAACAATTTCAACTTCCATTTCAATTCAAATCAAAATTGAATTTTTCCTTATAAATTCGTTTTAAAATTCATTTCTATTCAATTCAAATTTCAATTCAATTTGAATTCATTTCAATTCGTTTTATATTCAATTCACTTCGAAATCGTTTTATATTCAATTCATTTCGAAATCGTTTTATATTCAATTCATTTCGAAATCGTTTTATATTCAATTCATTTCGAAATCGTTTTATATTCAATTCATTTCGAAATCGTTTTATATTCAATTCATTTCGAAATCGTTTTCAATTCAATTCATTTCGAATTGGTTTTCTATTCGATTTAATTCATTTCGAAATCGTTTTATATTCAATTCATTTCGAAATCGTTTTATATTCAATTCATTTCGAAATAGTTTCCAATTCAATTCATTTTTGTTTTAAATTCAGAAACGAATATAATCGATATAAATATCGTTCACGTCAAAATAGCGCATCACTAATCAACACGGCTTTATATTCAACAAATGGATCTATATTTCTTTCAATACACGACTCTATATCTTTGTCAACACACGACTAATCTCAGCGAATGAGTACTGTCCACGTGTGACTATTTTTGTTATTTAATATATTTTATGAAAATTAAGGTATCTATCGTTTGATATTGAATCAGACTCCAACCGTAAATTAGTAAGAGAACGATTTCCTGAATATTAACCCCGAAGGCCGAAACCAACATCAGATTAATATCCCGGACACCACTCATCTCATCTATTTTTCAGTTGATTTCTAATTCTATATATGATAAAGATGTAAATTTTATAGTTAAAATATTTCGTTCAACTCATGACTAATCTCAACGGATGAGTACAGTCAACACATGAACCTTTACTTTATAGTGATAAAGATATAAATTTTATTGTTAAAATACTTCGTTCAACACATGACTAATCTTAACGGATGAGTACAGTCAACACATGAACCTTTATTTTATAATATTCTTTATTTTCCCGATTGGAATGAGGCCCAATCAATTACCATATAAAGTTAATTATATGGATTCCATACAACACATGTATATAATAGCAACGATAAATAATCAACCATCATCCAAAGTGCACTACACTGTATAAGCATCAAATATAGATATCTAACGCTTATAACAGCCTGTCAATCAATCGATCGGCATAATTAATCAATCGGGATGAGTGAACTTCAAATTTCATCCCAACACCCGTGTGGGGTTTCAAACAATCAAACATAGATTTTATTTGTGCAGTTGGGCGATGTGTAAAATTTATCGTCCCAATCAATGTCCTTCAAATAGGTGTACATAAACAAACCGTCCAGTTTGTAAATGAATATTTTATTTTATTCACTTTCACTATATTCATATTCATGTTAAAAATTATATTTTTAACGATAAAACATTTTATTTTAACATATGAATTTCTATTCAGTTCATTCTTTAAATAAAATGATATTTTTATTTTTCTAACTTATTTTAGAAAATTTCGGCGGCATAACGGCACGATACTAGAAACGGAACGAGGCCTAGCCTTATCCCCGGTCTAGTGAAGGCCCACGCCATTCACACATCAATCAAATTCACCAAACAACCAAATTCAAATCAAATCATCTAACTAATTTATGCAACCAAACAAACAAGTCCATGGTCTGTGGACGATTGTGTCGGGTGCTACTAAGCACCGTCTGTGTCCTAGTATATATATATAACTAGAAAAGAAATTGAAGAGTGAGAAATTCTCACCAATAGCTATTCCAACTTCACGCCACTTCAAATGTAGAAGTCTTCGTCGTTCTCGCCTTTTGTCACTTTCGTGCCCGTAGTCACTACATATATAAAAATCACATTTTTATATACTGATGTCTTTAAAATAAAAATCACATTTTTATTTGTTCACTTATAATTGAAAAATCGAATTTTTACTTCGCTATTCAATATATAAAAATCGAATTTTTTTTTATAATCACGCTATATGGATAAAAATCCTATTTTCACACCGCTCCTATATAGATAAAAAATTCTATTTTTACATCGCTATTATATAGATAAAAATTCTATTTTTACATTATTACTATATAGATAAAAATTCTATTTTTACATCGCTACTATATAGATAAAAATTCTATTTTTACATTGCTACTTTATAGATAAAAATTCTATTTTTATCACGCTATTATCTATAAAAAGATTTCGCCTTTTCAATTTCATCACTATAAAAATCACATTTTTATTTTGCTACATATATAAAGATGATATTTTAAAAAATCTCGTCTTTCCTATTTTAACTATATGGTAAAAATAATATTTTGATAACAGTGTTCGTATCGATAAAGATTATATTTTTAATCTCTTACATTAATAAAAATCATATTTTTATGCTCTACACTATATAAAAATTATATTTTTATTCTTCATGTCTAATAAAAATCATATTTTTATTATCTTCCTTATATAAAAATTATATCTTTATTCTTTCCACGATATAAAAATTATATTTTTATACCTTCTATATAATAAAAATTATATTTTTATTTCGCTAATCTTTTTTTCCTTATTATAAAGGCCTAACCCTTTTATTTTTAAAATAAAATCAGTTTTGTATAACCAAATAAAAATCAATTTTTAACATAACAAAGAAAATCAGTTTTAACTTAAATGAATAAATAAAGTTATAAAAGCTCACCTTTGAAATCGTTGGTGAATGGGGGGGATCGGATTAGAGGAGAAGGAGGCCAAGGCGGAGGACTTGGAGGCTGAAGAGGGCGCAGGAGGAGGTGCGTCGGGTCTGCAGTCGGCGGAGGATTTTCGCGAGAAGGGGGCTGTGCGATTTTTGAAACGAGGGGGGGTTAGAACTGTAGAGGAGAGGAGGAGAAGCAGGCGCGGGGAGAAGGGGATGGAGGGCGGTGGCCCTAGGCGGCGACGAACACCGGGGGGAAGCAGCTGCGCGATTTCCTCTTCTTTCTTCTTTTTTTTTCTTTTCTGTTAGAATGATTTTGAACGGGGGGGGGGGGGGGGGGGGCAGACGGTAATAGGAAAGGAGAGAGAAGGGTTAGGTTATTATATATTTTTTTATTAATTTTAAATTCAAAAAGTTGACTTTTACATACGACCTCTAAACGAGGCCCACCGCCTGTCGTCCATAGCGTATTACCCCCATTCCGGACACAATGGGATATGTATCGTAAGCTGATTCGATCGTTTCGATCAGTTTTCGCCAAAATCAACATATAACTCTATATATTGAATTTGAACACGCATTTCAATTTACCGGGGTCAAATACTAACTAGAAAATTTCCAGAAAAATATTTTTTAGCTTCACATTGATGATACTATCCTAACAAAACGAGTTTCGTCGAATTCTGAGATCGTTTGAAAAATGGTCAATTTCCAGTCGATTAAAATCAACTGAAACTGGTCAAACACGTTTTCCTTTGCCACGCTCACATATTGATTCGAAAAATTATGAAATTTGGAATCTAGCAATAATTTGACATCACGGATCCAACAAAAGTGGTTTCGTCGAAATCCGAGGTCGTTTGCAAAATGTCTATTTTTAAGGGCCTGAATTCCATAGCGACTATTCAGAATTTTCAACTGGACATATCTTTTGATTCCCGCTATGAAATTTCGATTTGTCGGATTCGTTGGAAAGATATTATCAATTAGATCCTAATGTTTTTGGTTTCACTAAAATCCGGATTGTTTTGCACCCGGTACATTCATTTGAAGTTTGAAATCGAATTATCGAACTACCGCGCCATTTTCAATTCCCTTTATAATTATAAATAATTATTTATATTCTAACGACGACGCGTATAAATATATACGTTCTAATTATATTCAAAATAAATTTCTCGTCGATATTATTTTAAATAATTCATTTTAAATATTCAAAATTCACTAAAATTGCCAAAATAAAAATTTTAAACTGGCCCAGATTTTCGGGTTGTTACAATCTCCCCCACTTAAAACTTTTCGTCCCCGAAAAGGAACAAAGTCGAAAGTGGTTTGATTATCCAACTCTACATTCGATTTGGCTTCCATTCTCCAACTTTTCAGTTTCTGAGAATTTTCAAATTTTCAAAAATTTGGTTAACACCCTAAATTTTCAAAAAATTTCGCCATAACCTCCCCTGCACCGGGAGCCACGGGAAAATCCCGAAATTGCCATATAGGCCTTCTGATCTCAAAAAGTAAAAGAAAAAGCCAAGCGGCTAGCCAATAGGCTCATAAAATCATTATCACCCAAACAAAACAGTAAATTATAGTAAACATGTACCTATTTGTCGGGCAAATAAATTTTATTCTTCGGCTCTAGCCTCCTTGCTATGACCTGTTCAATGTAAGTATATGTATATGCAAGCAAATGCGACCAATTTTCAATACAATTCAATATTTGATGCAATTAGGCATAATGGTTCAAAATTATTAAACAAATAAACAAACAACACAAACATCAATCAATTTGAGAATTTAACGTTTCAAATTCATAAATTTGATACATATACAGAAAATCTTGTTTTGGTGCCACTTCACAACAATGTGTTCTAGCTATATTGGTTTTGGTTCTCACACCAGTCTAATGGAGATATATAGATATCACACCTTCGAAACACGAAAATAATTACTGATGATGATGCATCAATCATCAGAATCAGGTCCGGGCGACTAGAGTGTGATTCTATATCTATCTAATATATTAAAACTTCGAATATACGTTCATGACGCGTATATGCAAAACCTTTATATACTAGATTGTCCATATTCAAAATAAATAAATATTCAAATACGCATAAAATGGTATAAATTTTCAAAACAAAATTGTTTTCATTTGAAAAAATATACTCTTCACACCCGTTCTAGGATACTACTGATCCTATCTCTAACGAGCCATTCTAATTGGATATTACTAATCCAATATCTGATGAATTCTTTCGTAGGGTTCTAATGTGTCTTGTTCTCGAGCACTGTAAACCAAAGCTCTGATACCACTGTATGAACCCGTAACTTCCCCGTGAAGGAAAGAGCGGATACTTTGAAAACAAGCCATAACAGAACGCAAACGGAAGAGCATTTCATTGTTATTACAATGATTCCATCAGAATACAAGAATATACAGAGTATAAATGAATAAATTACATTCGGTAAATATCAGAGATTACAATAAATTACATAGCAGCGGGAAATAATACAAGCACATCTGAAGGTGATATACGGATACAGAGCTTTCCGGATATCATTCCAGCTGTAAACCAGGATCCTGTGAATATAAATCTGCAAAACCAAAACTACTAGCTGCCCGTGTCGAAAATAGGGGCACCCAGAGTTTAGGTTAAAACAATAAACTCCAGGTCAGTCATGTGACTGGTGTGAGAACTAAAACAGTTATTTAAAACTTTACTTTAAAAGAGAGTAATTCAAGGGACCACGCCGTATAACACGGAACGGGTTTCCTCCCAAGAATACTAGTGCATAGAATAAACAGCGCAATGCTTTTTCGAAAAATGAAGCTATTATAAGACCCAGGTCCCATCACACAATGCAACGCAAGCCGGAGGATAGGGTTTTCCCTTATAATAGCCAAACATGCTTGGTACGTTTAAAACAAATCATTTGATACTATAATAAGTGTTTAGTGTCAAAACAGTTTCAATCATAAATATAAATCATAGACGGCATGGGTACCATATATCATGTCGCCATACTAATTCTAAAATTAAAACCGCAATACACGTATTGGAAATTGGATTTCCGTCATGAGTCGAGGCAAGGGGCAAGCTCCTCTCCGCGCTCGAGACACTCTAGCAAATGCCTCAGGACTACACACTCTAGGCAATCCTGGATCGGTTGGGCTGGTCCTCACTTACGTTAGAGGAATATTTATTCCTGAACACACGTTTCCCGGTCCTTACAGACCTATAATCGAGGCGCCTCATTCCAACAACCACAAAGGTGAAAAGTATATAAATGCCAAGGCTGGTAAGTCACTGACACCACCAAAGCTAGAAAGAAACGTCGTGTTCTCCCAACGGTCTGTATCCCGATTTTAACTCATGCCGAGGTGTGAGGCTCGCGAATTCACGCTATACACAAAGCTGCCACGTAGGCCGTGCTTTGATCATCAACCACAAGACTCTGCTTTTCAACAAAAGCCTTGATCATTGCATCTTAGCGTGCCACACAGGCAATTCATGCCATGCGACTGATGTCCATCGATATACAACCTCTGAGCTCGTACGTCTCAGAGAAGGGCGTTAAGCAAAAGAATAAATTCTCCGCCGCCAAACAGATGTATATTTAATAGAAATCAATCAACACAGAATAAAATCCAATGTCAGACACACAATCCATTTACAAGTCCGTTCTGGGTCTGAACGAAACCGGAGGCACTTTCCTCGCATATCCATCCATCTCCAAGTACGTCTGGACGACCACCAACTGTTTCCATCCTCTTGGGTGTACAGCCCAATCAGGATCGTTAGTAATTACCCAAACGATGTGAAAACTTCCGGTCTTCGACCACCGTCTTCATCTTCGACATATCGTCGAATCGGTTATTCAGAATGGGTATAAACCCGGCCTTTCCGAACAACCCGCGTATATTTAAAACAAATGTTACACAAACACAACATACGCCTCATTCCAATGCAGAATATCCTTTTTATTCACGAAATCACATTCTTAGGGAAAGGTTCCCATTAATTTTATCCAAGATAAATTCTTTAAAATTTATCCTTTAATCTTCCTTTGGATGTCATTTCAAACCAAATTATGGTTTTCTAAACTAGTCGAGATTAGCGAAACGTAACGAAGTAATTATTTATTTTATTTCCCAATCCCAACCTTTTCATCCCATGAAGCAAAACTGGTAGTACTTCACATCTAACACCACAGTGTTATCGGTAAAATTAATTACCATTTCACGTTCAAATCTAATTAAAGATTTAACTATCGCTTTGGAGCAAAACTGGCGATACTCCATTCTCGCTCATTTTCCAAATTTGATAATTCAGATTATCTATTCAAATTTCAATTTAATTGCAGATTCATTAAAACTCCTTTTACTGGGTTAAAGAACTAGTGTCATTTAAAACACAGTTCACGATAAACCCAAATCACATTCTATTTATTTTCGGGTTAAAGAACTAGTGTTATTTAAAACACAGTTCACGATAAACCCATGAATCAATTCTATTTAAACCCATTTCAAATCCAACTTATTTATTTAAAAATAAATGGGTTTTAATTTCAGTTCAAAACTAGTTCATTTCGATAAAAATCTATTTTTATCTTTTCAAATATGGAGTTTTTCATCCCAATTCTTCCCAAATCATTTCTTATGATTTTACACAAATTATTGAGATTTTTAATAATTTTATCAAGGCCCGTACAGTCGATTTCCATCAACGGCCATCGAACGACACTTATAACGACCTTTTTCAAATTTGATTTGAACATATCTCCAAATCCAACCGTTAGATTTCAAATTTATAATACTCGTTAAAAACCTCTTTTCGATACGAACCCAACGGTTCCGGTTTTAGGAGAATCCGACGGTCGGATCTCCCGTAATGTTCGTTTGAAAGAAATGGTTGAAATTTATGAACTGTCGTGGCGCGGCACGTTCTATTCAGGCCATTATATTATATATATAATATATATAATATATATTTCATTGATTTCTATTTAAAACAAATTTTATAAATCGTTTTAATTTCGTTTCAAAAACAATTTCAACTTCCATTTCAATTCAAATCAAAATTGAATTTTTCCTTATAAATTCGTTTTAAAATTCATTTCTATTCAATTCAAATTTCAATTCAATTTGAATTCATTTCGAAATCGTTTTATATTCAATTCATTTCGAAATCGTTTTATATTCAATTCATTTCGAAATCGTTTTATATTCAATTCATTTCGGAATCGTTTTATATTCAATTCATTTCGAAATCGTTTTATATTCAATTCATTTCGAAATCTTTTTATATTCAATTCATTTCGAAATCGTTTTATATTCAATTCTTTTCGAAATCGTTTTATATTCAATTCATTTCGAAATCGTTTTATATTCAATTCATTTCGAAATCGTTTTATATTCAATTCATTTCGAAATCGTTTTCAATTCAATTCATTTCGAATTGGTTTTCTATTCGATTTAATTCATTTCGAAATCGTTTTATATTCAATTCATTTCGAAATCGTTTTATATTCAGTTCATTTCGAAATCGTTTTCAATTCAATTCATTTTTTTTTTAAATTCAGAAACGAATATAATCGATATAAATATCCTTCACGTCAAAATAGCGCATCACTAATCAACACGGCTTTATATTCAACAAATGGATCTATATTTCTTTCAATACATTACTCTATATCTTTGTCAACACACGACTAATCTCAGCGAATGAGTACTGTCCACGTGTGACTATTTTTGTTATTTAATATATTTTATGAAAATTAAGGTATCTATCGTTTGATATTGAATCAGACTCCAACCGTAAATTAGTAAGAGAACGATTTCTTGAATATTAACCCCGAAGGCCGAAACCAACATCAGATTAATATCCAGGACACCACTCATCTCATCTATTTTTCAGTTGATTTCTAATTCTATATATTATAAAGATGTAAATTTTATTGTTAAAATATATCGTTCAACTCATGACTAATCTCAACGGATGAGTACAGTCAACACATGAACCTTTACTTTATAGTGATAAAGATATAAATTTTATTGTTAAAATACTTCGTTCAACACATGACTAATCTCAACGGACGAGTACAGTCAACACATGAACCTTTATTTTATAATATTCTTTATTTTCCCGATTGGAATGAGGCCCAATCAATTACCATACAAAGTTAATTATATGGATTCCATACAACACATGTATATATAATAGCAACGATAAATAATCAACCATCATCCAAAGTGCACTACACTGTATAAGCATCAAATATAGATATCTAACGCTTATAACAGCCTATCAATCAATCGATCGACATAATTAATCAATCAGGATGAGTGAACTTCAAATTTCATCCCAACACCCGTGTGGGGTTTCAAATAATCAAACACAAATTTTATTTGTGCAGTTGGGCGATGTGTAAAATTTATCGTCCCAATCAATGTCCTTCAAATAGGTGTACATAAACAAACCGTCCGGTTTGTAAATGAATATTTTATTTTATTCACTTTCACTATATTCATATTCACGTTAAAAATTATATTTTTAACGATAAAACATTTTATTTTAACATGTGAATTTCTATTCTGTTCATTCTTTAAATAAATTGATATTTTTATTTTTTAAGTTATTTTAGAAAATTTCGGCGGCATAACGGCACGATACTAGAAACGGGACGAGGCCTAGCCTTATCCCCGGTCTAGTGAAGGCCCACGCCATTCACACATCAATCAAATTCACCAAACAACCAAATTCAAATCAAATCATCTAACTAATTTATGCAACCAAACAAACAAGTCCATGGTCTGTGGACGATTGTGTCGGGTGCTACTAAGCACCTTCTGCGTCCTAGTATATATATATAACTAGAAAAGAAATTGAAGAGTGAGAAATTCTCACCAATAGCTATTCCAACTTCACGCCACTTCAAATGTAGAAGTCTTCGTCGTTCTCGCCTTTTGTCACTTTCGTGCCCGTAGTCACTACATATATAAAAATCACATTTTTTATATACTGATGTCTTTAAAATAAAAATCACATGTTTATTAGTTCACTTTTAATTTAAAAATCGAATTTTTACTTCGCTATTCAATATATAAAAATCGAATTTTTTTTTATAATCACGCTATATGGATAAAAATCCTATTTTCACACCGCTCCTATATAGATAAAAAATTCTATTTTTACATCGCTATTTTATAGATAAAAATTCTATTTTTATATTGCTACTATATAGATAAAAATTCTATTTTTACATCGCTACTATATAGATAAAAATTCTATTTTTACATTGCTACTATATAGATAAAAATTCTATTTTTATCACGCTGTTATCTATAAAAAGATTTCGCCTTTTCAATTTCATCACTATAAAAATCACATTTTTATTTTGCTACATATATAAAGATGATATTTTAAAAAATCTCGTCTTTCCTATTTTAACTATATGGTAAAAATAATATTTTGATAACAGTGTTCGTATCGATAAAGATTATATTTTTAATCTCTTACATTAATAAAAATCATACATTTATGCTCTACACTATATAAAAATTATATTTTTATTCTTCACGTCTAATAAAAATCATATTTTTATTATCTTCCTTATATAAAAATTATATCTTTATTCTTTCCACGATATAAAAATTATATTTTTATACTTTCTATATAATAAAAATTATATTTTTATTTCGCTAATCTTTTTTTCCTTATTATAAAGGCCTAACCCTTTTATTTTTAAAATAAAATCAGTTTTGTATAACCAAATAAAAATCAATTTTTAACATAACAAAGAAAATCAGTTTTAACTTAAATGAATAAATAAAGTTATAAAAGCTCACCTTTGAAATCGTTGGTGAATGGGGGGGATCGGATTAGAGGAGGAGGAGGCCAAGGCGGAGAACTTGGAGGCTGAAGAGGGCGCAGGAGGAGGTGCGTTGGGTCTGCAGTCGGCGGAGGGTTTTCGCGAGAAGGGGG
Organism: Allium sativum; assembly: GCA_030737875.1. Taxonomy (NCBI): domain Eukaryota; kingdom Viridiplantae; phylum Streptophyta; class Magnoliopsida; order Asparagales; family Amaryllidaceae; genus Allium; species Allium sativum. The sequence goes on from CM060923.1 coordinate 246,402,869, forward strand.
GCTGCGCGATTTCTGAAACGAGGGGGGGTTCGAACTGTAGAGGAGAGGAGGAGAAGCAGGCGCGGGGAGAAGGGAATGGAGGGCGGTGGCCCTAGGCGGCGGCGAACACCAGGGGGGAAGCGGCTGCGCAATTTCCTCTTTTTTATTCTTTTTTCTTCTTTTCTGTTGGAATGATTTTGAACGGGGGGGGGGGGGGGCAGAGGGTAATAGGAAAGGAGAGAGAAGGGTTAGGTTATTATATTTTTTATTAATTTTAAATTCAAAAAGTTGACTTTTACATACGACCTCTAAACGAGGCCCACCGCCTGTCGTCCATAGCGTATTACCCTCATTCCGGACACAATGGGATATGTATCGTAAGCTGATTCGATCAGTTTTCGCCAAAATCAACATATAACTCTATATATTGAATTTGAACATGCATTTCAATTTACCGGGGTCAAATACTAACTAGAAGAATTCCAGAAAAATATTTTCTAGCTTCGCATTGACGATACGGTCCTAACAAAACTTGTTTCGTCGAATTCTGAGACCGTTTGAAAAACGGACAATTTCCAGTCGATTAAAATCAACTGAAACTGGTCAAACACGTTTTCCTTTGCCACGCTCACATATTGATTCGAAAAATTATGAAATTTGGAATCTAGCAATAATTTGACATCACGGATCCAACAAAAGTGGTTTCGTCGAAATCCGAGGTCGTTTGCAAAATGTCTATTTTTAAGGGCATGAATTCCATAGCGACTATTCAGAATTTTCAACTGGACATATCTTTTGATTCCGGCTATGAAATTTCGATTTGTCGGATTCGTTGGAAAGATATTATCAATTAGATCCTAATGTATTTAGTTTCACTAAAATCCGGATTGTTTTGCACCCGGTACATTCATTTGAAGTTTGAAATCGAATTATCGAACTACCGCGCCATTTTCAATTCCCTTTATAATTATAAATAATTATTTATATTCTAACGACGACGCGTATAAATATATACGTTCTAATTATATTCAAAATAAATTTCTCGTCGATATTATTTAAAATAATTCATTTTAAATATTCAAAATTCACTAAAATTGCCAAAATAAAAATTTTAAACTGGCCCAGATTTTCGAGTTGTTACACAAGCTTTCCAAGAGAGAGATAAAGCAATCCAATCAAACTCCGCTAGAGCTGTGTCCACCCTGAGCACCTGGAGGGGGAAAAGATAGAAATGGAGGGGGTCAAACATAAAGTCTGGCGAGTATGATAATTCTAACAATACTATTATCAAAATAACTAGACTAAGGCATAAGCTGGAAAATAAGGAAATGTCTATGAACTATTGGGTATGGAAGAACAAATAAAGATAACGTTAAAGGCACACCTAACACTAACGAATGATTACTACATTGCACCGCACCAGTCACCCTATAGGTCGATCCCACTCACTTCACTAGAAATTATATAAATAGCTTCGTGTACCCCTAGCTGACTACATAGGTGCCGTCTGCCCCTATCTCCGCTAGGTGTACCCCACTACCCACTTAGAAATTTTATAAGTAACTTCACGTACCCCTAGCTGACTACATAGGTGTCGTCTGCCCCTATCTCGGTTGGGTGTACCCCACTACCCACTTTCGATCGGCTCCCTACTCGTAAATACCCGTGCTGGCCCCACAGTGGGGTGTATCACTCCCCTAAAGTGGCAACCCGGTACAACTGGAGAATGCACGGCTTATACCTACACGATGCAACAACGTCTTACCTACCCGCCCGGGTCCACACACGCATATGAAACCCGTTGGACTTGCGTTGCCACCGCTACCCCGTTTTGGCCTCTTATAGTCAAGCCCAGTATGCGTGTCCCGTCCTCGACTTGGGTCGAGCCCACAAAGATACGTTTGGGATACTGGTTGAAATGGGCCCCCACAAGCTACCCTCCTAAGCTTGTCACCACTAGTATATCCCACTTAACCCTCTTAGTCATGTTCATTTACATGTGTATTTGGTTAAGTCTTACTAATCGTATTTCACATGCCACTAAGGGCACCCACTAGATTCCTCATGCCACCCAAGGCACCTACTTAACCCCCATGTCCCACCTTACATGTTTATCTGGTTAAGTATTTCTTAATTCATTCAGGCCATAACCTCATAAAGACCTCTCACATTAGACTGACATTTATGGCAGCTGGATTTGCCGGGCGGGTCCATGGGCAGCCTTACACCATAAAAGAGTCTAACCTTGTGTCTTTACAACTGTTATGCTTTAATTTGGACCTAGGACCACTCACATTGGGCTGACATTTGTGACCACTGGATTTGCCGGGCGGATCCGGGCAGGTTTACGTCACAAACGAGTCCAACCTCGTGTCCTAAGCATTGATTAACACTTACAATCTTTAACCCCAGTTTTAATAATTCCCTATTCAAGTTATTAATTAACTCCAATTTTAATGATGTCCATAATTGACTCAATTATGGCCATCCACTCATGGCATGCAAAATCATATCAATTGCACCCTAACTTCTTAATATTGAATTCTTAATATTACCCCTACCCCACGTTATACGTTCGCTTATTCAACGCAAAGTATACGTTAGACTCGAATAGTCTAACTCATAGCACAACGATAAATTATCACAACATATAGACAAATACAATAAATCTAATCATAATAGGGGTGAAACTTGCAGAAAACTACACATGTTAAGGATCTAAAAGGTCAACTTGTTAAATGTCACAATTTACATGATATGATCATAACCCAAATTCATGTATAAACTTGCATATGGGGTTTTATGCAACATAATAATGATGTGAACTAGCATCTAACACCTAGAACTCACATATGTCATAGCATAATTCTAGATGCCATAATTCTAGGTCTAAATAGATGTCATGGCATATGTTCATAATCTTTACTAACCAATCTAAACTTGCATACATGATTTGTCATACAGATCAACATAGCCCAAACATTATGATTTGATTAACATGAACTAACTAGCATAGATAATAACATCATGACTTTATAACATGTATGATTTATCACAATTTAGCATAGAAACTTTCAACATATATAACATCATCATAGCATGATTTACAATATATAGGATATCATCATCACATAACATAGGATTTACAATATACATGATAGCATAAGGTTAACAACAACATATATGACAATCCACATCATTCACTTATAATCCATTCATAACTTAACCTAATTAGTTTAATAATAATCTTGTTAAGATCATCATACTCACAATTAGGAGAGAAAGAGAGTCTTGATTTGCTGTAGAGTTGAGTAGAATTAGGGTTTTGATTAGCTTCTTCCTTCTTAGTTGGCGGCGGCTACACTGAGTTCCATGGCGGCGGTATGACGGTGACTATTCTATTTTTCATGTGAGTTTAGAGTGAGAGACTAATTAGGTATTTATAGAGTTTAGGATTTATTTAGACCGTCGGATCAATTCAAAACTAAACTGAACCGTTAAATTTGCCAACTCAGCCCTAAAGACACATCAGCAGCTCAAGATTGGGCTCAGCCAAAACCTAGCCGACTGGACCAGGTCGACACCCAGGTCGACTGCCCAGTCGACCTGGGGGAGTGTCGACTTCCCAGTCGACTCCCCAGTCGACCTGGGGTGCTGGGCGGGAAATTTCCCGCCTAGCCTGTTTGACTTCGACTTTAGAATTTTAAATTTTCAGAAATCTGTTTTGAATTTTCTGAAACTTCCGATGGCCATATCTCCTTCATACGAAGTCCAAATCACGCAAACTCAGACTCTATTTCAACCAGAATTCCGAGACGAACACAATGGCGCAACCCGTTTCCCCAAGTTCTCACGTCTGAGATTAGTTATTCTTTAATTTGTGAATATTAATATTAACAGAATTACGGGGTGTTACAGCGGTGGTTGTAGTGGCTTCAGATCGGGTCCAGGCATCCTCGAGTAGCGTGCGATGGGGGGATTACAAACGAGCGGATGGGTTTGTTTTGTTCTGTACAAACGGGTTTAGAAGATGATGGCCCTGTCTACTTTTAAAGTAATTAACCTTGGTTAATTATTTTTAATTAAATTTAATGTATAAAAGTTCAAAACAGTATAACTCATTCAAATCCTAACGAAATCTGATGATTTCAGTTTTGTTGAAATCGTAAAATCCGGATCTACGCCATGGAATAGACGGAAACTGATTTAGAGCTCATCTAAATTTTGGCAGAGTGGAAAACCATCGGTGTGAAATTCTATTTTATTTCTTCTTAAATAATTAAATTTATTTATGATTGTGTTATCACCGATACACTGTAAAATTCTGTTTGTGATGAGACGTGATTCGATTCGATGATTGATGTGTTGTATAGATCTGTTGATTTGGTGATATGGTGTTATAATAAAATTGTCGAAACATGTCTATCCTTTTTATAAGAAAATTGTTAGAACACATCGACCATTTTTGTTGCAATAAAATGAGTGCAACAAAATTGAAAGACACTATTTTTATCGTTTGGTTGAATTAGAACATTAAACAAAAATAAATAAATGAAAAGAACTATTCTTATCATTTTAGTGAATTAGAATCAACAAATTATAGAGTTGTAGTTTTTATCGAATTAGAACCAATAAAAATATAAATGTTCATTTTGTTGAATCAGAACCAACAAAATATAAAATGTCACTTTTGTTGAAATCAAAATATCATGTTATTTGTTACATTTAAACAAGGGGGTTTTGTGTACAATATAAAAGGAATCATTTTTATTGTCATTAACATACATTAGAATTGGTATGTTAATTAATAATCATTTTTTACCGTCATAACGTACACTAGAATCTGTACGTTAACATAAGAACCATTTTTATAGTCGATACATACATTAGAATCTATGTATGAAATTTAAAAGGGCATTTTTTGTCACTTTGAAATAAATGAAGTTAAAACAACATTTTGCCTTAAAATGTACATGGTGATTAAAAACAACATTTTGCTTAGAAATGTATATTGAGATTAAAAATGTCATTTTGTATTAGAAATGATCTTTTTGTCATATTAAAAGGAATTATTAGAAATGATTATCTTTGTCATATTAAAAGGAACGGATATTTTGTTCACATAAAAGGAAGGTGAACATTTTTATATGTTAAAAAGGATTAAAGGAAAATGAACATTTTTATATGTCAAAAGGGAAAAAGAAAAATAACATTTTGGTTACATAAAAAGGACATAGACAAAATTAATATTTTGTTTACATAAAAAGGATTAGACAAGATCATCACATTCTGTTTACATTAAAAGGATCCAACAAATTACCACATTTTTGTTGAATTGAAATTGATCAAACAAAATTTACATTTTTGTTAAATTGAAATTATCATTTTTGTTTACATCAAAAAGGAGATTCATTTTTTGTCACTTTGAAAGGAATGAAGTAAATTCATTCGTTTTTTTCACTTTAGAGAATTTTTTTTTTTTTTACATAAAAGGAACGAAATAGAAAATGTATATTTTTATACATTAAAAGGATGAACTAGAAAATGTATATTCTTATGCATTAAAAGAATGAACTAGAAAATGTATATTTTTATACATTAAAGAAGAATGAATTGAAATTGTATATTTTTATACATTAAAAAGGTATTAGAATAAAAAGTACATTATATTAAAATAAAAGACACATTTTTGTCCAAATATGTTTATAGAAATCAGAATTCCCAAAAGTCACTTTAAAAGAATTAGAATAAAAGAGACATTTTTGTCATTTCAAAAAGAATGAAGTAAAATAATCATTTTGTCATTTAAAAATGAATGAGACTGAAAATATACATCTTGGTAAATAAATAAGAGTTAAGATTTTTTATTGTCATTTGTTCACAATAAAAATAATTGAAATATATGTTTATGATATTGAAATGTTTGATGTGTTAAATATATTATTAGCTGGATATTACACTGCCATTTACAAGTCATCCGACTTGTTTATGTGATTGGGATGATAATTTTTACACATCGCCCAAGTGCATAAATATTATTTGTTTGTTGGATGAAATCCTACACGGGTGTTGGGATGATGTTTGATCTACACTAGTCCCAATGTTTAGGGTAGAATCCACTTTGGGTGTTATTTGGATGCTTGACAATTATTTATAATGATTATCGATTACATGTAATATATGGTTGTTGAATGAGTCACATTCCAATAAAGGATATTCTAGAAAAAGAATATTTTAGAAAATGTCTTAGAAAATATTTTAGAAAAGAATATATTTTAGAAAAATATATTTTTATTGAAATGAACTAGTTATTAACTAGAATAAATCATTAAATTAAGATTAAATGAAGTTTTCCAAATTGTCAATATTTAATTAAATTAAATAAATTGGATTTTGGGTTTGTCGTGAATGGTGTCTCCAATAACACCTTTCTTAAACCCAGTTGAAAAGAATAAATCTTTTAACTTAATATTATTAAAAGTTTTTCAATTTTTATTTAGTAATTGAAATAAGATGAAATGTGAGTTGGGTTTATTGTGAACCATGTTTTTAAGTGACATGTGTTCTTTAACCCAACTGACAGTGAAAATATGATTAGGAATTTATAAATCTTTTATTAAGATTTAAATGGGAATTTTCCCAAAAGTAAAGTTTTCCAATTTAATATATTAAATTGGAGTTGAATGGAATTTGAATTAATAATAACCGAGATAAGCTTCTGTAAAAGAAAACCGATACTACATATGGAATTTAAAAGGCTTTGCCATTATTCTATTTATATTATTGGTCGGATACAGAAATTTATAACGATTATATATTGATTTGATTTCTGTGAAGATTCCATATTTTAACGAAGAGGATTTTGGGTTTACCGTGAACTATGTTTTAAATGACATTAGTTCTTTAACCCAGTTAAAGATAAGATTAATTTCTTAAATTTAAATAATCATTGAATAATGATTTGTGATATTTAAAACCAAATTGGGTTCTTAATAAATCTTTAAAAGTAAGGTTTAAGAATAATTTAAAGAGTTTATCCTTGATAAAATATTGTGAATGTTTTATTAGAAGAATATTCTGAATTGGAATTAGGCGTTGGATGTGTTTTTATAGTACTTGATTTTTTATTATAAAATACGTGAGTTATTCGGAAAGACCAGGTTTAACCCATTCCGAATAATTACTACGACGATGAAGAGTCGAAGATGAAGACGGTGGTTGAAGACCGATGATCTTCACATCGAATGGATGTGTTGCTACAGAGACCCTTGATGGGAGTAACTACCTTGAAAGGGGCTTCCGTGGTGGCCATCTGGACTATTGTTGATTGTTCGGATTTGGTTTTCACTCAGGCCCAGAGCATAAGCTAGTAAATGGATGCGTGTCTGACATTGGATTTCGTTCCGTGTGAATTAAATCGATTTCTGTTAATGTATGTCTGTTTGGTAGTGGAGGATTTATTCTCTACTTAACACCCTGGTATATATTAATAGTGATTGATCGCGTGGCGTGAATTGTCAATGTGGCACGCTAAGATGCAAATGATCGAGGCTTTTGTCGAAAAGCAGGGCCTTGTGGGATGAACAAAGCATAGCCTATTATGGCATAACTTTGTGTATATCGTGACTTGGCAAGCCTCACACCCCGGTATGAGTCAAAAACGGGATATGGACTGCAGGGAGTGCACACGTTTCTTTCTAGCTAGGAGTGGTGTCGGTGCTTAAACCGGCTGATATTTTACTTATGTGGATAATGGATTTTGAGGCGCCTCGGATTTTTATAGGCCGTTAGTGGTCATACTATAGGTCCAAAGGGACCGGGAAGCGTGTGTTCAGGCATAATTAACCCACTACCCTTAGGTGGGGACCGGCCCTGAAGATCCAAGGGTTCACTGCAGGGGATCCTGAGGCATTTGTTAGAGTGTCTCGAATCGGAGAGGAGCTTGCCCCTAGCCTCGACTCATGATGGAAACCCAATTTCCAATACGACCTTGCAGTTTTGATTGTAGAACAAGTATGGCGACATAGTAGGATTGGGTACTATGCCGTCTAGGATTGATACATTTATATTTGAAATGTTTTTATTAAAACATATAAACACTAATACTAAATCCGTTTTATCGTATCAAGCATCTTTTGACCATTATAGGGTAAAACCCTATCCTCCGGTTTGCGTTGCATTGTGTGATGCGACTTGGGTCTTATAATGGTTTCATTTTTCTAAAAAGCAATGCGTTGTTTAACGATTTACTTTATTTTATGCACTGGCAATCCAATGGAGTAAACCCGTTTCGCGTTAGCGGCGTGGTCCTGTGATTAGCCTTATTATTAGATAAGTTAAGTTAAGATTTCTCATACCAGTCCCATGACTGACCTGTAATTTGTTTCACTGGCAAACTCGGGTGCCCATATTTTCCACACGGGCAGTCGAGTAGTCTTTTTGTAGATATATTTACAGGATCCTGGCTTACAGCTGAAGCGATATTCAGAAAGCTCTGTATCCGTGTATTTCTTCTAGTTGTATATTGTATTATTTTCCGCTGCTATTTAAATGTAATTTAAAATCTTTGATATTATTGTATTCCTATTGCGTAATAAGTATTCATACTCTGTTATATTCTTGTACTCTGATGTAATTGTTGTAATCAGCAATAAAATGTTCTTCAGTTTGTGTTCTGATGTGTGTTGTTCTCAAAGCAATCCAGGCTTTCCTTTACTGGGAAGTTTGGGTCGTTTCAGTTGGTATCAGAGCTTTGGTTTACAGAGCTCGAGAACAAGACACATTAGAACCGAACGAAAGAATTCATTAGAGATTGGATAAGTAATGTCCAATAAGAATAACTCGTTAGAGAAAGGATCAGTAGTATCCTAGAACGAGTGTGAAGAGTATTATTTTCTTTAAAATAAAAATGGAAACAAATTTAGTTTTGAAAATTTTATCTTAAAATACGTAATTGAGAATATTATTATATTTTAATTTGGATAATCGAGTATATAAAGGTTTCGAATGTACGAGTAATTAACGGATATTTGAAGTTTTAATATACTGGGTAGATATAGAATCACACTCTAGTCGCCCGGAGATAATTCTGATGATCGGTGCACCATCACCAGTATTTATGTTCGAGTCTCGAAAGTGGGATTTCTATATATTTCCATCGACTGGTATGAGAACCAAAACTTAGTTATTACACATTGCGGTGATTTGCACTAAAAATATGATTTCTGTCTATATATAAAAGTTATATATATTTGAAAAGTTAATCACCTAATTGATTTCCGGTTGTGATGTTTGATAATTAGTTTTACTAATTAAAATATTAGAATGATAATTAATTTAACTAAACAAAATTATTGAAACCAATAAATAAAATTTAATTGAGTTAGTTAATTAAACAACTTTTAGCTTCGTTCCTTTTCGGGGACGAAAAGATTAAATGGGGGCGATTGTAACGACCCGGAATTTTGGGGCCAATTTAAAATTTTTAATTTAGAAATTTTAATGGATTTTATATATTTAAAATAATTTATTTTAACTAAGAATGACTAAAAATTTATTTTAAAATGAATAAATTTAATTTAATTATAAAAGGAGTTTAAAACAGCGCTGCAGTTTGAAATTTTGAATTTGAACTTTGACTTGCTGTAGAGGATGCAAAATAAAACAGAATTGAACGAAACAAGAATTATTTAAATCTGTTTAGTCATATCTTTCTAACGAATCAGAAAAACTGAAATTTCACTTTACTATTTGAAAGTTATGTTCAGCTTAAAATCTAGAAATGTCGCTGTAGAATATATATATATTTTTTAATATAATATATTGTCCTTAAAAATAGTCATTTTTCAAACGACCTCGGTTTTCGACGAAACCACTTTTGCTGGAACCGGAATGTCAAATTATTGTCAAGTTTAATTTTCTAGAATTTTTCGAATTAATATGTGAGCGTGGCAAAGGAAAATGTGTTTTGTCAGTTTCAGTCAAATTTAATTGACTTGAAAATGACCATTTTTCAAACAGTCTCAGAATTCGACGAAATTAGTCCTGTTAGAACCGAATCATCAAATCATAACCAGAAATAATTTTTCTGTAATTTTTATAGATAGTATGTGGCCCCGATAATTTAAAATGTACGTTTAAATTTAAAATAAATTAATTTATATTTTAAATTAAAGAAAAACATATCATAAAAGCCGAATTTGGTTACGAAACATATTCCATTGTGTCCGGGATGGGGGTTTTTAGCTAAGGGCGTCACTCATTGGGTTTGATTTGGAGTTTGTATTAGCATACAGATATTTTTGGTAAATAAACAATCAAAATAAAACAATACACGTATAAATACGGTCTCTATACTGTCCAATACGCTCAAACCCTATTTCCATTCTGTAGCCACCTCTGAAAGGAAATCGATGGTCGTGCCACTCCTAATTTCATCGCACAAAATCTCCTTATCTATGCAATGAAAATCGAAATCTCCAAAAGGAAATCGAAGAGGGAAGTAAGCCCCTCAATCTCAACGGTTATGATCTGATTTAACTTCGTGGTTTGCTCGAATTTTGAGTGGGAATTCCGCGACTTTGGGGCGGATTTGCTGGAGGCGGGGGCCACCGAGCGGTGCGTAGGTGCTGGTGTGGGAGGAGCTTCGGTAGGCGGTGGTTGTAGCGGCTTCAGATCGGGTCCAGACATCCTCGAGTAGCGTGCGATGTGGGGATTACAAACGAGCGGATGGGTTTGTTTTATTCTGTACAAACGGGTTTGGAAGATGATGGCCCTGTCTACTTTCAAAGTAATTAACCTTGGTTAATTATTTTTAATTAAATTTAATGTATAAAAGTTCAAAACAGTATAACTCATTCAAATCCTAACGAAATCTGATGATTTCAGTTTTGTTGAAATCGTAAAATCTGGATCTACGCTATGGAATAGACGGAAACTGATTTAGAGCTCGTCTAAATTTTGGCAGAGTGGAAAACCATCGGTGAGAAATTCTCTTTTATTTCTTCTTAAATAATTAAATTTATTTATGATTGTGTTATCACCGATACACTGTAAAATTCTGTTTGTGATGAGACGTGATTTGATTCGATGATTGATGTGTTGTATAGATCTGTTGATTTGGTGATATGGTGTTATAATAAAATTGTCAAAACAAGTCTATCCTTTTTATAAGAAAATTGTTAGAACACATCGACCATTTTTGTTGCAATAAAATGATTGCAACAAAATTGAAAGACACTATTTTTATCGTTTGGTTGAATTAGACCATTAAACAAAAATAAATAAATGAAAAGAACTATTCTTATCATTTTAGTGAATTAGAATCAACGAATTATAGAGTTGTAGTTTTTATCGAATTAGAACCAATAAAAATATAAATGTTCATTTTGTTGAATCAGAACCAATAAAATGTCACTTTTGTTGAAATCAAAATATCATGTTATTTGTTACATTTAAACAAGGGGGGTTTTGTGTACAATATAAAAGGAATCATTTTTATTGTCATTAACATACATTAGAATTGGTATGTTAATTAATAATCATTTTTTAACGTCATAACATACACTAGAATCTGTACGTTAGCATAAGAACCATTTTTATAGTCGATACATACATTAGAATCTATGTATGAAATTTAAAAGGGCATTTTTTTGTCACTTTGAAATAAATGAAGTTAAAACAACATTTTGCTTAAAAATGTACATGGTGATTAAAAACACCATTTTGCTTAGAAATGTATATTGAGATTAAAAATGTCATTTTGTATTAGAAATGATCTTTTTGTCATATTAAAAGGAATTATTAGAAATGATTATCTTTGTCATATTAAAAGGAATGGAATTTTGTTCACATAAAAGGAAGGTGAACATTTTTATATGTTAAAAAGGATTAAAGGAAAATGAACATTTTTATATGTCAAAAGGGAAAAAGAAAAATTACATTTTGTTTACATAAAAAGGACATACACAAAATTAATATTTTGTTTACATAAAAAGGATTAGATAAGATCATCACATTCTGTTTACATTAAAATGATCAAACAAATTACCACATTTTTGTTGAATTGAAATTGATCAAACAAAATTTACATTTTTGTTAAATTGAAATTATCATTTTTGTTTACATCAAAAAGGAGATTCATTTTTTGTCACTTTGAAAGGAATGAAGTAAATTCATTCGTTTTTGTCACTTTAGAGAAATATTTTTTTTTTACACAAAAGGAACGAAATAGAAAATGTATATTTTTATACATTAAAAGGATGAACTAGAAAATGTATATTTTTATGCATTAAAAGAATGAACTAGAAAATGTATATTTTTATACATTAAAGAAGAATGAATTGAAATTCTATATTTTTATACATTAAAAAGTATTAGAATAAAAAGTACATTTTTGCTAGAAAATGAATATTAAAATAAAAGACACATTTACTTCCAAATATGTTTATAGAAATAAAGTCACATTTATGTGTTAAACTTGATTAGTGAAATAAAGTCACATTTTTGTGTTAAACTTGATTAGTGAAATAAAGTCACATTTTTGTGTTAAACTTGATTAGTGAAATAAAATCACATTTTTGTGTTAAACTTGATTAGTGATATAAAGTCACATTTTTGTGTTAAACTTGATTAGTGGATAAAATTAACATTTTTGTTAATTGGACCACGTTAAACAAAATTTACATTTTTGTTATTAAATGAGGATTTTACAAAGATCACATTTTTGTCATTTAATAAGGATTATTTAAGAATAACATTTTGTATTAAAACATGTTCGTGAAATGAAAATGAACATTTTTATATATTAAAAAGGACCAAATAAAAATGAACATATTTTGATCATTAAAAAGAATGAATTAGAAAATGTATATTTTTATACATTAAAAGATTGAATTAGAAAATGTATATTTTTATACATTAAAAGGATGAATTAGAAAATGTATATTTTTATACATTAAAAGAATGAATTAGAAAATGTATAATTTTTGTACATTGAAAGAAATTGACAAAATTATCATATTTTGTTCCATTGATAAGATTAGAAAAAAGTATCATATTTTATACGTTGAAAAGGAATTAGACAAAAATTACAATCTTTGTCACTTTAAAAGAATTAGAATAAAAGAGACATTTTTGTCATTTCAAAAAGAATGAAGTAAAATAATCATTTTGTCATTTAAAAATGAATGAGACTGAAAATATACATCTTGGTAAATAAATAAGAGTCAAGATTTTTTATTGTCATTTGTTCACAATAAAAATAATTGAAATATATGTTTCTGATATTGAAATGTTTGATGTGTTAAATATATTATTAGCTGAATATTACACTGCCATTTACAAGTCATCCGACTTGTTTATGTGATTGGGATGATAATTTTTACACATCGCCCAAGTGCACAAATATTATTTGTTTGTTGGATGAAACCCCACACGGGTGTTGGGATGATGTTTGATCTACGCTAGTCCCAATGTTTAGGGTAGAATCCACTTTGGGTGTTAATTGGATGCTTGACAATTATTTATAATGATTATCGATTACATGCAATATATGGTTGTTGATTGAGTCACATTCCAATAAAGGATATTATAGAAAAAGAATATTTTAGAAAATGTCTTAGAAAATATTTTAGAAAAGAATATATTTTAGAAAAATATATTTTTATTGAAATGAACTAGTTATTAACTAGAATAAATCATTAGATTAAGATTAAATGAAGTTTTCCAAATTGCAAATATTTAATTAAATTAAATAAATTGGATTTTGGGTTTGTCGTGAATGGTGTCTCCAATAACACCTTTCTTAAGCCCAGTTGAAAAGAATAAATCTTTTAACTTAAGATTATTAAAAGTTTTTCAATTTTTATTTAGTAATTGAAATAAGATGAAATGTGAGTTGGGTTTATTGTGAACCATGTTTTTAAGTGACATGTGTTCTTTAACCCAACTGACAGTGAAAATATGATTTGGAATTTATAAATCTTTTATTAAGATTTAAATGGGAATTTTCCCAAAAGTTCTTTAAAAAGAATTAGACTGAAAATATACATCTTGGTAAACATATTTGTCTTTTATGTATTAAATTGGAAAACTTTACTTTTGGGAAAATTCCCATTTGAATCAACTGATGTACTCTTATATTCTGTACTTTGATGTAACATTGTCATGATGTAATAAAAGTTTGTTGTTATTTGTTCTAATGTATTGTATTCCCTGAGTTAAAGTATTCGAAGATTTCCAACCTTTGGGTCAGACCTGAGTGGTTTATGGTCGATTCATTAGAGCGGGAATTTTCGGGTCTTTACAACTACAAACTGGCATGGATACAGAAATGTAAGGGGAAGGGTCAGAACATCTTTAAAAAGAAATCTTCGAATACTTTAACTCTGGGTACATCAATTGATTCAGTCTTAAAAGCTTCCATAACATCTTCATCTCCGTCTTCAGCCTCCACTATTATTTCGTCTATGGATTCAAACCCTTCTATTGACCTGTTGGATATGTTAAGGGGAAGGGTCAGAACATAAAGTTCTACGTGACTTAAATATGGTATATGCTTAAAGTCCATGCCCTATATTTATAGCAAGTTACATATGTTATGCCTATGCGGCACACAACATTCACACAAACACTAGGTATCTAACCAATGAGGTGGATATCCAAGTCAATCGCTCATTAGTGTTTTTAGGGTAAAGATCCAATGAGGCGGGCTTTCTCGGTCACCAATGACCCTATTGAGGGTGGATTCTTATGATCTCTTATAACCCGAAGGCTGACCCTAGCCTCTTATGGATGTCCGTCCTAATACGTCAACGTTCTTAAGTCTATACTCTCACTTGTACTATGAGAAGTAGTATTGCGAACATTACTACTTAACTGATATTACGGTGGAACACATATGTCGCTTAAGACTTCCTTTAGACAGTTGGTGAGCATTCAATGGCCATATATCTTCTATATAGCAATCCTGTCCCTAGTTGAGCCCTTACAATCTTATAAAGGAAGTGGACATCACCCGTGAACTACCCTACTCCATTACCACTTATGCCTAACCACTTTTAGGGAAGGAGGACCCATAGACTTACTTCGAATCTAATAAGTGTGGGTCACATGACTTTGGTTCCTATCCAAGGAATAAAACTTCGGAGGGAATCCTAGTCTTAACCACTTAAGATCCAAAATAGATAAGAAGAGAATCAACCACTTAATACCTTCTCAAGGTGTAGTAAACTTGCTTATTTTCATACACAATAGACTTATATATTTATATACGTACTAGACCTCTCACATTAAACCGTATACCTGCAGATGCTGGATATGCCAGGCGGTTCCGGGTAGGCTTCTACTACAAGTAGGTTTAACCTCGTGTCATAGTGTACTAAATTTGATTGGCCCATGGCACCCAGACCTCTCATATTAGTCGGGACTACTTGTGGTTGCTGGATTTGTCGGTCGGTTCCGGGCAGGCTTATAACACAAAAGACAACTGACCTCGTGTTTGTGTGTCACTATTTATATATGTAAAGCAATTCTGTACACACACACAAGCAATCAATATTTATATGAGGACATTTCAAATTCGAATTCTATCCTAATCGCATTTATTACGTTCATATTACGTTGATTACGTCATATATATAAATATAAAAATTATAACGCATTAATAACACTAATGTCCGTCTAAATGAGAGAACGTTCTAATGAGATAAAAATTGCCAATTTGTCTAAATCAAGGTATCCAAGTTATTTCTCCATATTTTGACTGCTACATTCTAGGCATGATGGCAAAATTACATAATAACAGATAGCAGTGAATGGAAAATACACATACATATGAATTCAACTTGCATCCTAGCCTTATTGGAATGATTTTAATAATGGATCAAGAATAGGGTATAATATACGCATATATTTGATAAATTTCAAGTATGAAGACGTTTAGATTCAAAATAGAACCTAAACCTAATCAATCATGGAACAAACCAAATTTAAACCCTTTTAGGATACAATCAAATATTTTCATAAGGGTGAATTACATAAAGTATAAACATAACACCCTTTTATTCTCAATTCAATACTAAGATTTAAGTCCACAATCCCAAATATTGACAATTTCTATGCAAACATAAAATAGAGGATTTGGGGTTTTTGTATTGATGTTATCGGTTGCAAAATCCTCTTAGACATAGTTATCGACATGTTAATCTATTAAATAAATAGAATATGCCTAAGTTACACAATATTCCACTTACATATCTAAAAGGAAAAATGATAGAATTCTTGTTGTGGATTCAGATCTTGATTCAGCATTCATGATAAATGTGCTCCAATCCTTCTAATATATATATATATATATATATGTGTGTGTGTGTGTGTGTGTGTATAGGAATCATCTTTAGAATCTTATGCATGTATAAAACTAAATTCCAGAATTTATATGAATTTAGATTAGAGAAAAGATAAGAATGGAGGTTAGAGGAATAAAAGAGAAATTCCTAACCTTTCTGGAATTCAGCAATGGCGGAAGGATAATATGGAGATAGAGAGTGGCTAGGGTTTTATTTGTGAGGTTTTAGGGCCTATATATAGCCGCTTGTGTAAATGTAGACCGTTAGATTATTCAGATGTATCCTAGCCATATATTTATATATATTCCCTTAGAAAACCCTAACAAACTTAGATTCATTGGGATCCTCAACCGCCAGGCGGTCGACACCCCTTCTAGGCGGCGGTCGACCTCCTAGTTGCTGAAACGCCCAATGAATTTATGTTGCGCTGAGGTGTTTAATTATATAAAATGTTACTTATTCATTTAATCCCTTTCCTTATGTGGCTCTGAGGTGTTTAATTATATAACACGTTACTGATGTGGCGCTAAGGACAAAACTGTGTTTAGGATGCCAAATGGATTGTTCCAATCGGAAGTTATGCCATTCGGATCGACGAATGCACCTGCTTTCTTTGTTGACCTTATGAGTAGAGTGTTTAGGGGCGTTCCAAATCAGATTGTGCTAGTCTCCATAGATGATATCCTTATATTTTCAAAAGACCACAAAGAGCATGAAAATCACTTAAGACAAGTTCTTGGGATATTAAGAAAGACAAATTGAAAGAAAAATTCTCGAAGTGCTATTTCCATAGGTAAGAGGTTAGATTTTTAGGATATATTGTGTCAAGTGAAGGCTTGGCCGTACACCCCGTGAAGATCGAGGCAATTAAGGAATGGAGGATACCTCCAAATGCTACGGAAGTAAGAAGCTTCCTTGAACTGGCGGGATAATATCGAAAATTCAATAAAGTCTTTTCAAAGATTGCTACTCCTTTAACCCAACTAACAAAGAAGAATTTGGTATTTTCATGGAGTAATAAATGTGACATAGCCTTTACAAAATTAAAGGAAGTATTAACTAGCGCGCCAGTCCTAATTATACCTGATGGTCCGAAATTGTTTACAGTTTACATTGATGCGTGTCGGATCTGTAACACCCCGTAATTTTTAGAATATTAAACTTAACAAATTTAAGAACACTTAATTTTTAAGAGAAGAATTAAGGGAAATGGGTTACGCCATTGCATTCATCTCGAAATTCTGCTTGGAATTGAGTCCAAGTTTTCGTAAATCGGACTTCGTATGAGGAAGTTATGGCCCTCAGAAGTTTCAGAATTTAAATAAATTAAAAACAGCTCAGGTTCAGAAATTCAAAATTCGAGTTCAAAACAGAGAAGCGGGTTGGGCGGGACTTTTCCCGCCCCAGGCCAGGTCGACTAGGGGGTCGACCTTCCCTATACAGGTCGACCGGGGGTCGACCTGGGGGTCGACCTACCCCCTCGGGCAGATCTGAAATGTGACGATTTCTGACTTGGGGCTGAGTCACTAGGGCTTAGGTGTCATTTTCTGCATGGTTCCAATTGGTTTGAATGGTTCTGATTGCCCCTATCTTAATCTAACAGCTTATATTAATCTAAAACTCTATATAAGCATGCATAGACTCCAGCTCTAAACCTAAACTAATTTAGTGTCTTAGCCACCATGTTGCTGCTGGAATAATTCACCTTCTTCCTAAAGCTTAGGAATTGCAAGTCAGAACTCTTATACAAACGACGAATGAATTATTCTCTTTCTAATCCATCTTTGTGAGTACAATTTCTTTCACAAAATAATTAATAAATTAATTATGATGAGTTATAATTGGGATTATGAGAACATGTCTGTTGAATCATGTGACATTACTTAATTTTGTTATCGTCTGTTTGTGAACATATGACAGTTTTGTTAACTTATGTTAGTAGATCTATTTCATATGCCCAATCACATATGTTTAACTTGATTCATTTTATGACATCAGTTTATATGCAAGTCTGTATGCGAATTATACACAAGTTTAAATGTGAATCAAGTATATATATATACATGCGAGTTTATATGTAAAACGCGTGATATTAGTTTACATGTTTAAATTCATGATGTTGGTTCATATGTCTAAACACATATGTTGGATTTGATTCATTTTGTGACATTAATTTACATGTCTAAATCATATGCAAGAGTAAATGTAAATCTTAATTTACATGTCTAAATTTTATATGCAAGTTTATATATAAGTTTGGATGTGAATCATATGCTAGTTTATATGTATGATTGCATGCGAATCATATGTAGGTCTTTGTTTGCATGTCTAAATTGCATATGCAAGTTTAATACAAGTTTGTATGTAGATCATATGCAAGTTTATGCAAAAACCATGTTCATATATGCAAGTTCACCTTTATGTGTATAGATCTATGCAAATTATATCTTATATAATTTGATCCATGCCAGTTTGTAGTTGTAAAGACCCGAAAATTCCCGCTCTAATGAATCGACCATAAACCACTCAGGTCTGACCCAAAGGTTGGAAATCTTCGAATACTTTAACTCTGGGAATACAATACATTAGAACAAATAACAGCAAACTTTTACTACATCATGATAATGTTACATCAAAGTACAGAATATCATAGTACATCGAAATTAAATTACAGCGGAAGATAAATTTTACATTAAAAATACAGTACACAGCGGAAGACTTTCTATGCTCTGGACACAGCTTTAAGCTTCGATCCAGAATCCTGCTAAAAGATATATATCTGCAAAACAAGCTACTTGACTGCCCGTGTTAAAAAATATGGGCACCCGAGTTTGCCAGTGAAATAAACTACAGGTCAGTCATGGGATTGGTATGCGAAATCTAACTTAACTTATCTAATAATAAGGCTAATCACAGGACCACGCCACTAACGCGGAACAGGTTTACTCCATTGGATTGCGAATGCATAAAATAAAGTAAATCGTTAAACAACACAATGCTTTTTTGAAAAATGAAACCATTATAAGACCCAAGTCGCATCACACAATGCAACGCAAACCGGAGGATAGGGTTTTAACTTATAATGGTCAAAAGATGCTTGATACGATAAAATGGATTTGATATTAAAATTAGTGTATATATGTTTCAAAAACAATTTCAATCATAATGTATCAATCATAGACGGCATGGGTACCATATATCATGTCGCCATACTAGCTCTACAATCAAAACCGCATGGTGTCGTATTGGAAGTTGGGTTTCCATCACGAAATCGAGGCTAGGGATCGTCCTCTCCGATTCGAGACACTCTAGCAAATGCCTTAGGATCCCCCGCAGTGAACCCTTGGAGCGGTAGGGTCGGTCCCCACCTAACGGTAGTGGATTAGTTACGCCTGAACACACGTTTCCCTGTCCCTTTGGACCTCGGTATGGCCACTAACAACCTATAAAATCCGAGGTACCTCAATCCATCATCCACATAAGTAGAATGCCAACCAGTTAAAGCACTGACACTACTCCTAGCTAGAAAGAAACGTGTGCACTCCCTACGGTCCATATCCCCTTTTTGACTCATATCGAGGTGTGAGGCTCGCGAGGTCATGCTATACACAAAGCTACGCCTAAACAGGCTATGCTTTAATCATCCCACAAGGCCCTGCTTTTCAACTAAAGCCTTGATCCATGCATCTTGGCATGCCACATTGTCAATCCATACCATTGATTTTTGCCAATATATAACCTCTAAGCTCGTGCGTCTTAGAGAAGGGTGTTGAACACCAAACAGATATATATATTTAGCAATGATCAACGCATACCGTATAAAGGAATACAACGTCAGACATACGATCTATTTACGATTCCATTCTGGGTCTGAACGAAACCGGAGGCACCTTATACCTCGCATATCCGAAAAATCAACAATACGTCCGGACGGCTACCCCTGACTCCCATTCAAGGTAGCTACTCCAATCATGGGTGAAACGACCCAAACTTCCCAGTAAAGGAAAGCCTGGATTGCTTTGAGAACAACACACATCAGAACACAAACTGAAGAACATTTTATTGTTGATTACAACAATTACATCAGAGTACAAGAATATAACAGAGTATGAATACTTATTACACAATAGGAATACAATAATATCTAAGATTTTAAATTACATTTAAATAGTAGCGGAAAATAATACAATATACAACTGGAAGAAATACATGGATACAAAGCTTTCCGAATACCGCTTCAGCTGTAAGCCAGGGTCCTGTAAATATATCTTCAAAAAGACTACTCGACTGCCCGTGTGGAAAATATGGGCACCTGAGTTTGCCAGTGAAACAAACTACAGGTCAGTCATGGGACTGGTATGAGAAATCTTAACTTAACTTATCTAATAATAAGGCTAATCACAGGACCATGCCGCTAACGTGGAACGAGTTTACTCCATTGGATTGCCAGTGCATAAAATAAAGTAAATCGTTAAACAACGCAATGCTTTTTAGAAAAATGAAACCATTATAAGATCCAAGTCGCATCACACAATGCAACGCAAACCGGAGGATAGGGTTTTACCTTATAATGGTCAAAAGATGCTTGATACGATAAAACGGATTTAGTATTAGTGTTTATATGTTTTAATAAAAACATTTCAAATATAAATGTATCAATCCTAGATGGCATAGTACCCCATCCTACTATGTCGCCATACTAGTTCTACAATCAAAACCGCAAGGTCGTATTGGAAATTGGGTTTCCATCATGAGTCGAGGCTAGGGGCAAGCTCCTCTCCGATTCGAGACACTCTAGCAAATGCCTCAGGATCCCCCGCAACGAACCCTTGGATCTTCAGGGCCGGTCCCTACCTAAGGATAGTGGATTAATTATGCCTGAACACACGTTTCTCGGTCCCTTTGGACCTATAGTATGACCACTAACGGCCTATAAAAATCCAAGGCGCCTCAAAATTCATCATCCACATAAGTAAAATGTCAGCCAGTTTAAGCACCGACACCACTCCTAGCTAGAAAGAAACGTGTGCACTCTCTGCAGTCCATATCCCGTTTTTGACTCATACCGGGGTGTGAGGCTAGCGAAGTCACCATATACACAAAGTTATGTTGTAATAGGCTATACTTTGATCATCCCACAAGGCCCTGCTTTTCAACAAAAGCCTTGATCATTTGCATCTTGGCGTGCCACATTGACAATTCACTCCATGCGATCAATCACTATTAATATATACCAGGGTGTTAAGTAGAGAATAAATCCTCCACCACCAAATAGACATACATTAACATAAATCGATTTAATTCACACGGAACGAAATCCAATGTCAGACACGCATCCATTTACTAGCTTATACTCCGGGCCTGAGCGAAAACCAAATCCGAACAATCAACAATAGTCCAGACGGCCACCACTGAAGCCCCTTTCAAGGTAGCTACTCCCATCAAGGGTCTCTGTAGCAACACATCCGTTCGATGTGAAGATCGTCCGTCTTCAACCACCGTCTTCATCTTCGACTCTTCATCGTCGTAGTAATTATTCGGAATGGGTTAAACCCGGTCTTTCCGAATAACTCACGTATATTATAATAAAAAATCAAGTACTATAAAAACACATCCAACGCCTCATTCCAATTCAGAATATTCTTCTAATAAAATATTCGCAATATTTTATCAAGGATAAACTCTTTAAATTATTCTTAAACCTTACTTTTAAAGATTTATTAAGAACCCAATTTGGTTTTAAATATCACAAATCATTATTCAATGATTATTTAAATTTAAGAAATTAATCTTATCTTTAACTGGGTTAAAGAACTAATGTCATTTAAAACATAGTTCACGGTAAACCCAAAATCCTCTTCCTTAAAATATGGAATCTTCACAGAAATCAAATCAATATATAATCGTTATAAATTTCTGTATCCGACCAATAATATAAATGGAATAACGGCAAAGCCTTTTAAATTCCATATGTAGTATCGGTTTTCTTTTACAGAAGCTTATCTCGGTTATTATTAATTCAAATTCCATTCAACTCCAATTTAATATATTAAATTGGAAAACTTTACTTTTGGGAAAATTCCCATTTAAATCTTAATAAAAGATTCAGATGTAAATCTTCGAATACTTTAACTCTGGGTACAAATGTAAGCTTGACTGTTGTGTTGAAATTCTGTGATTTTTAAATAAAGTGGTACATCTTATTTCAGCATTATATTTTCTCTTTCAACTATGTGAGATTTCCATTTGAAGTGTATATATATTATATGTGCAAATGTAATTCCTTACAGGAACCAATGACCTGTTTTGAATGGCTCTAAGTTTCGATGAGCTTTTTTATAGGTCGAAGTTTAGGCCCCTTCCGGGCGGGTTGTTAGATTTGGTATAAGAGCCTAGGTTACTCGATTATGAGAGAATTATACATATAAGAGGCGTATTTGTAATTTGAAAAAGTTTTTTCAAACTATATATATAATATATGTTTACCCCAATAAGCATACACTTCTATACTAGGCATCTTTATTGTTTTCTTCCCTTTTCAGCTTATATATTATCTTAGGAGTATCCTGTGACACCCCAGGTCCGTTAATGTCACTCACTAGGGGAATGCATTAAGTTCCATGAAGTGTTATAGGTAAATAAGAACATAATAGCACAAGACAGACATGTAAAATAGCAACGGAATTAAAAACTTAAAAAAAAAATTGATTAAATCAAAACATCATGGTCCCAAATACTGAGTTTACATCATATGTAACTAATTACATTAATAATCTGTCTTGCCAAAAATATCAGAGTACAAAAGCATAAAACCATATTTCCCTGTGAAGCCATAAGAGGGTTGACCAGAATCTGGGGGGAACGGAAGAGAGAGAAGAGGTAACAAAAAGGGTCAGACATAAAGTCTGGAGAGTCCATTTACTTTTAAATATAAATAAACAGAAGTATCATAGTAGGTACATATAAAACTGGAAGAACAAGATAAAAGTAACAATAACAAGTGTGAACTGAGCAAGATAAGAAAAACAGGATATATTGCGCATCTTAAATACATTTCTCTGCACCGCGCAGATACTAGTACATCAGAAGTAGAATGATCCCTACTAAATCCGTTCCATTACATTTTCTTGATTATTAGGTTACTTGGGTTAATAGCACTCAAGACTTATACGTGCATCCTACCCATTTACTTTCCCATAGATTCACCTAATACAATATATGTAGCTATCTCTCAATAATGAGATACACCCCATGGTACCCCACTCGCACAGTCTCCACCATAATGAACCCAGTCCCTCATCCTACGCCGGAGTGACGTACGAATCTCTATATAAAATGTTACGTTTCGCATATATCTATCATTACTATGCTACGTAAGCGTATGGACTGCCACCATCGATCAAATCAGATTCCTTGTCGGAATAATGCTCTAGTCTACGATACACCACCCAGAGCAGATATGCATGTATCTAGACTGTCCCATATATATTCTGTAATTGTAGCTCGATGCCTCAATCGAACGTCCTCTAATGTGAACCGAGTTCTGCGGCAGGGCGATACAAGAAACACGGAACTCGGTCGGGAGCTATTCCATATCTGTACAGGTCCATCTTTAAAGAGCCTATATATACAGATATACCTTAGGTCTTTTTTCGTGGTGGCTACGGCCCCACCTCGGCCCCTCCCTCAACTAGTAAAGACTACAAGAGCTAAGCGACCACCCCTAATAACCACCAATCTAAACATCCATGTGGCATCTACCCTCAACCCCGTACCTCGATAATGAAAGGTGAAATGGTAACTTGGGTTTAGCTTTAGTATTTCGCATCCCGCAGACTTTCGATGACGGATATCCGACGATCTACTATCCTTGTTGGTCGTGACCCTCTCTACCTCCCCGTGAGGCAACCGTCGAATCACCCTGGTGTCATCTCGTCACAGCATTCTAACTGAATAGCTACATCTGTAGTCAAGGCCTACCCACCTAGTAGTTACGCGCAGACCCAACCTTTGCGGTACAGCCTAAGACATCTGTCACCACATAGAGGACTACTAGGAGCACCTTACGTACCTCAAGAAGTCGCGTGCTTCCTCTTCCGGTCCTTTGGAGCCGTCATAACAATCAGATGAATGTGCGCCCCCCTCGTATCTTATAACACCTCGATGATCTACCTCGTTGGGTTATTCACCCTCAAACGTACGGACTAGTCCAAGCACCTTTCTTTAATACGTTGTTAGACCCTTTGTCTAAACATTCTTTTACGCGCTTGCCTTACCTCACCCGGTTCCCATTTAACTTGGTTATTCTTGTTCATATTGAATTCTTATTCCAATTTACCAAGTTTCTCTTGCTTATTAATTTCAATCATATAACTTAATCCATTTAAGTTTATTAATAAGCCCACAAAATGTTATTCCTTAGATTGTGGCCTAAGGTCTGTAATCCACAATCTATTTTATATTCTTGCTTGGTTACATCATTACAATAACATGTTCTCCTTAATACTTTATTAAGTATATCTCAATTCACATGTTTCCTAATTAACATGTCACTTACCAAATATAGCTTATTTATTTTACAAGTTTTCCTCATTCTTTCTCATTTAATCATAAATTCAATTTACACCGTCACTACAACTTATCGTTGTTTACCTAGCAGATTATTACGCATATCTAATTCTATCATTTCTACAAGTTATGCTTACCCTACATGGTGTCTTTAATTACATAACTTTATTATATTTTCCACTGGTTATGTATACCACTAGGTGTCTTTAATTACATAACCTTATTGGGTTAAGTTCGTGGGACTATATGTAAATATTACCCAACCCCTCTATTTTACTTAACCCACCCACTACCTATCAAATTTTACTTAACCCTAACTTAAGTTCATAATCACACAATCCTTATGGATTAAATTAGGTTAAGTAGTCCAATTCATTACTATGTCCAATTATGGTTATAATGGGCTAGACCTCCCACATTAGGCCTACAACATGTGGAAGCTGGATATGCCGGTCGGGTCCGGGCAGTCTTATTCCACAGTTGGGTCTAACCTCGTATCTTAGCCCGATTCATCTTTGCATACTTAGACCTATCACATTAGGTTCAACATTAGTGGCTGCTCGATATGCCGGTCGGGTCCGGGCAGACTTCCACCACTAATGCATCCTAACCTCGTGTCACAAGTGCAATTACAGTTCCTAATTGTAATTACTAGACATTCCATTTTTATCCAAATCTATCTATGTCATTATAGGTGATTATTTCTCTTTTTCCCCATATTTAATTATATGCCCAATTCACTATTCAAATCATAGACTTTTACACCCCTTTCTCGATTCACCTTTTAATTATGCAGCATATGCTCTTTTTCCCAAGTTACAAGTCAAGGCATATGCAAATATATATATATATATATATATATATATATATATATTTGTGTGTGTGTGTTATGCACAAACCCAAATCTACATATTTTCCAATTTATGTCCCTAGTCCATATTCACCCATTTCAATACAAGTTATACCCGAATCCATATTCACGTATTTTCCAATGTATGCCAAAAATTCGTATTCACATACGTCCCAATTTATGTCCCAAATCAGTACTTACTTATGTCCCAATTTAAGCTCAAATTATATTTTCCAACGTATGCATAAATTCATATTATCCAACAAGACATATGCCCCCAAACCCATATTCGTATATTTCCAAATTTATGCCCAAATTTAGATCCATATTTTCCAATATCAATTATGCCCAAATTATGTTTTTCCCCATTATTCCCAATTTCGCACGTTCGCATTTTTCAGCGTTAGGCCTAGGCTTGAAGGTAGCCTGGCTACATAAAAATAAAAAAAGGGAAAAGAGGGAGAGAAGAGAATCAATAACAGGCATAATAACGAATCAATAATAAACTGATAGAAATAGGCATAAACTGAATAGGCATATTATGAGAAGATTTAACATGGCGGCGGTATGAACATATAAAAGCAAATCTGATAGTTATGTCATAATAGAACTGATTAGGCACCGATTCAAGATCCAATTTTTACATACATATCAAGATTACTATTTAAATATTTAGATCTAAAAATAACATGAACTCAGAGTGAATAGATCTAAGGAAATGGATCCAAATTACTGTGAAAAACATGTTGAATAAGTTGTTATAGCCATCGCTGAATTTGTTGTAGCAATCTTCGAATATGTATAATCTTCTTTGAATTGATTTAGAAGAAGAAAGGCCATTTTAAATTTTCGTTGCAGCAGTGCTTCGGCGTCATCATAATTTTTAGATGAATAAAACCTAGGTCTAGGATCCTTTATATAGCCTAGGGTTCAACGAATCTTGCTTAAAAAGGCATCTAGATAGAAAATGAAGTATTTCGCCCAGATCTGTCAGGGGTGGGTCGACCCCACTTTGAGTGGGTCGACCTATGGGTCGACCTCCCTTTGGGTGGTCAACCCCCCCCTTTGAGTGGGTAGACCCACCTAAGCGGGAAATCTACCGCCTTCGCAAATTTCGAATTTTGAACCGAATTTCGAATTTCTGGACCCATTTTTGAATTTCTGAAATTTTTATACATATATTCTTCTTATGCATATACAAATTTTAAACCTTAATAACTTCTTCATACGGTGTCCGATTTACGCAAACCAGGTGTCTATTTTGACCAGAATTTCGAGATGGACGCAATGGCGTAGTTCGTTTTACTTAGTTCTAAATATTAAATTAAGTTTTCCTTAGTTCATTGTTAATAGTGTATTTCACACTAATTATTCGTTAATTCATCATCTTTAGTGTTATTAAAATTCCGGGGTGTTACATTCTCCCCTACTCAAAGGATTTTGTCCCCGAAATCTCTAAGTTAAGAAGAATGTATAACCTAACATCCAACAATCATACATCCATCTAGCAATCACAGGCATCCATTGTCCTTAAGGAATTTCTAATGCTTTTATGAACATACGCAATAGTGCGTGTATATGCAAGTAAACTAATGCAAAAGATCAGGCGGTCTACTGATTCAGTTGACCTCCTTAATGCAATGTGTGTTTGTGCCATGCAACCAAAATGTATGCAAATCATCCTGGTATAACATGTAAGCTCTATATGTGTTCACAATCATCCATCCAAGTGCAACATCAATGCAACGATACACCCATTTTCATCCATAAAATTTAAAATGTACACACATCAATATGCAAAATGTAAGTGATTGAGCCGATCTAATGCCTATTATGTGTATATGCCTCCACGGGCAATCATTAGCAACCACTTGCATCCACCAAACATAACATGTCTCAAACACATGTTTACATCATTAGTTTTCTACCTAAAGACTCGATCGATAGGAGATATTCAAACAATAGATACAAGTATAAATTTGTAGCTTGGGAAAAGATGTTAAGAATATATTCTCAAAAAGGAAAGGATATAAAGTGCGAATCTTGTCTTCAACCTCCCAAGTAGCGTTCTTGCGGCCCTTTCCCCATTGCATTCTTACTAGCTTAGCTTCTTTGTTGCACAATTTCTTAACCTCCGATCCAGGTATGCAAGTTGGAACTCGTCCAATCATTGCTTCCTTCTCTACTTCCACTTCTTCTCGCAAGTTTGGCTTCACTACCTCGAACTCTATACTTTTTTTTGCCTCTTGAATGAATAGCCGTCTTAGAATGACGGGCTTCCTCAAGGACTGTCTTCAATAGGTTTCCCATCCCGATATGACTTGCCTATCAAACCCATTCTCAAGTAGCTCCCCTACTTTCTTATCAAGTTCCCTTTTTTCTTTTAGGAGTCACATGTCACAAATTATCGATAGATATATCAAGAGGTTCTAGGAGACTAAGCATGACA
This sequence comes from Allium sativum, assembly GCA_030737875.1. Lineage (NCBI taxonomy): Eukaryota > Viridiplantae > Streptophyta > Magnoliopsida > Asparagales > Amaryllidaceae > Allium > Allium sativum. The sequence goes on from CM060923.1 coordinate 246,431,064, forward strand.
GACCCCTTTGGGGTCATAAGAAATCTCGAGAGTCTTTTTATGGCAAGTCAGAAGTCTAATGACTCTCCACTAACAATCTAGAATGGATCCATATATGTAGTTAACCAATCCATCCCTAGAATCAAACTGTATCATATGAAATCAAGAACATATGCGTCGTAACCGAACTCGACGCCTAACACAGAGATTCTCAATCCCCGACAAATCCTTGATAAATGAGTCGTACCTCTAATGGGTTTGAGATACTAACGAGACCCAAAACCATACTAGTATCTAGGTGCAGAGACTCAACTAAAAGATCTGATACAAAAGAATGCGAAGCGCCAGAAAAAGAATCCTAACAGGATGATCAGAAATAGAAATCAATCCTTCGATGGAAACTTTCCTACCCTTATCCTGTCCACCGGCTATGAGAACATTAGCTTGCCTTCTAGAAGTTCCTGCCTTCTGGCCTTGTTCTTGTCTCTTTGGGCACACCTTAATAAGGTGTCCTGCCTTACCAAAATGGTAACAACACCTTTCCTCTTTTTACAATCCTTTTTCAGATGACCCACTGTTCCGAAATTATGGTATTTCCAATTTTTCTTCTTCTTTTTGGTTGTGCTCCTTAACCCCAGCTCCCTTATTCTCTTTTTTTTCATTCTTGTGCAACCTGCTAATAAGGCTCTTGAAAGCGGCCTCCATCGCACGGAAATCCTTTCGAGGCTTGAGAGAAAATTAGACGCAGGTGAAACCACTGCGACTAAAGATGGAGCTTGGGCACTTCTTTGCCCTTCGACATGTAACGTAGTTTTAACATGCCTACGGAACCATGCGGAAATAGGGAAAACCTTTCAAGTGGAAACGGTTCCCCGGTCAAAAAGGAAAAGAAATCAAGCGGAGAATCGAGAAGATATTTATGGCTTTGGGAAATATGCTTTTCAAAAACAGACTTTTTATTTTAAAATACTTTGTTTTTGAGACCTTTTTGAAAACCATTTTCAAAATACTTTACCTGATCTTATAACCATAGGCTCTGATACCAAATGTGACACCCACCTCCGTTAATGTCACTCACTGAGGGAATGCATTAAGTTCCGCGAAGCGTTATAGGTAAATAAGAACATAATAGCACAAGACAGACAAGTAAAATAGCAACGGAATTAAAAACTTTTAAAAAAACTTTATTTAAATCATAACATCATGGTCCTAGATACTGAGTTTACATCATAAGTAACTAATTACATTAATAATCTGTCTTGCCAAAATATCAGAGTACAAAAGCATAAAACTATATTTCCCTGTGAATCCAGAAGAGCGTTAACCAGAAGTCAAAGCGATACATCCGTATCCAAAATCCAAGCTAAGCTGAAAGAATCCAAATCAACTCTAAGCACTTCCACCCTGAGAACCTTGGGGGGGGGAGGGAACAGAAGAGAGAGATGAGGAAACAAAAAGAGTCAGACATAAAGTCTGGCGAGTCCAATTACTTTTAAGTATAAATAAATAAAAGTATCATGGCATGTATATATAAAACTGGAAGAACAAGACAACAGTAACAATAACAAGTGTGAACTTAGCAAGATAAGATGAACAGGATATATTGCGCTTCTTAAATACATTTCCCTGCACCGCGCAGATACTAGTATATCAGAAGTAGAATGATCCCTACTAATATCGTTCCATTACATTTTCTTGATTATTAGGTTACTTGGGTTAATAGCACTCAAGACTTATACGCGCATCGTACCCATTTACTTTCCCATGGATTCACCTAATACAGTATATGTAGCTATCTCTTAATATTGAGATACACCCTATGGTACCCTACTCGCATGGTCTTCACCATGATGAACGCAGTCCCTCATCCTATGCCGAAGTGATGTATGGATCTTTATATAAAATGTTACATCCCGCATATATCTATCATTATTATGCTACGTAAGCGTATGGACTTCCACCATCGATCGAATCAGATTCGTTATCGGAATAATGCCCTCTGGTCTATGATACACCACCCAGAGCAGATATGTATGTATCTAGACTGTCCCACGTATGTACTGTAATTGTAGCTCAATGCCTCAATCGCACATCCTCTAATGTGCACTGAGTTTCGTGGCAGGGCGATACAAGAAACACGGAACTCGATCGGAAGCTTTTCCATATCTGTACAGGCCTGTCTTTAACGAGCCTCTATATACAGATATACCTAGGGTCTGTTTTCGTGGTGGCTATGGCCCCACCTCGGACACTCACTCAAATAGTAAAGACTACAAGAGCTAAGCGACCGCCCTAATAACAACCAATCTAAACATCCATGTGGTGTTTACCCTCAACCTCTACCTCGATAGTGAAAGGTGAAATGGTAACTTGGGTTTAGCTCTAGTCTTTCGCATCTCGCTGGCTGTCGATGACGGATACCCGACGGTCCACTATCCTTGCTGGTTGTGACCCTCTCTACCGCCTCGTGAGGCAACCATCGAATCACCTTGGTGTCACCTCGTCACAGCATTCTGACTGCATAGCTACATCTACAGTCAAGGCCATCCACCTAGTAGTTACGTGCAGACCCAACCTCTGCGAGTACAGCCTAAGACATCTGTCACCGCACAGAGGACTACTAGGAGCACCTTACGTACTTCAGGAAGCCGCGTGCATCACCTTCCAGTCCTTTGGAGTCGTCATAACAATCAGATGAATGTGCGCTCCCCTCGTGTCTTATAAAACCTCGATGATCTACCCCGTTGGGTTATTCGCCCTCAAACGTATGGACTGGTCCAAGCGCCTTTCTTTAATATGTTGTTGGACCCTATGTCTAAACATTCTTTTACGCGCTTACCTTACCTCACCCGATTCCCATTTAACTTGGTTATTCCGGTTCATATTGAATTCTTATTCCAATTTACCAAGTTTCTCTTACTTATTAATTTCAATCATATAACTTAATCCATTTACGTTTATTAATAAGCCCATAACATGTTATTCTCTAGATTATGGCCCAAGGTCTGTAATCCACAATCTATTTTATATTCTTGCTTGGTTACATCATTACAATAACATGTTCTCCTTAATAAGTTATTAAGTATATCTCAATTCACATGCTTCCTAATTAACATGTCACTTACCAAATATAGCTTATTTATTTTACAAGATTTCCTCATTCTTTCTCATTTAATCATAAAATCAATTTACATTATCACTACAACTTATCATTGTTTACTTAGCAGATTATTACGCATATCTAATTCTATCATTTCTACAAGTTATGCTTACCCTACAAGGTGTCTTTAATTACATAACTTTATTATATTTTCCACCAGTTATGTATACCACTAGGTGTCATTAATTACATAACCTTATTGGATTATGTTCGCGCGCCTATATGTAAACATTACCCACCCCCTCTATTTTACTTATCCCACCCACTACCCATCAAATTTTACTTAACCCTAACTTAAGTTCATAATCATACAGTCCTTATGGATTAAATTAGGTTAAGTAGTCCAATTCATTACCATGTCCAGTTATGGTTATATTGGGCTAGACCTCCCACATTAGGCCTACAACGTGTGGATGTTGGATATGCCGGTCGGGTCCGGGCAGTTTTATTCCACAGTTGGGTCTAACCTCGTATCTTAGCCCGATTCGTATTTGCATACTTAGACCTCTCACATTAGGTTCAACATTAGTGGCTGCTCGATATGTCGGTCGTCTTCGGGTAGACTTCCACCACTAATGTTAGAACACGTAACTTCCCCGGTAAGGGAAGAGCGGATACTTTGAGAACAACACACAACAGAACGCAAACGGAAGAACATTTCATTTTTATTATAACAATTCATCAGAATACAAGAATATACAGAGTATAGACAAATATTACACATTTGATAAATATCAGAGATTACAATAAATTACATAGCAGTGGAAAATAATACAAAGCACAACTGAAAGTAATAAACGGATACCGAGCTTTCCGAGCATCGTTCCAGCTGTAAATCAGGATCCTGTGAATATAAATCTGCAAAACCAAAACTACTAGCTGCCCGTGTCGAAAATAAGGGCACCCAGAGTTTAGGTTAAAACAATAAACTCCATGTCAGTCATGTGACTTGTGTGAGGACTAAAACAGTTATTTAAAACTTTACTTTAAAAGAGAGTAATTCAAGGGACCACGCCGTATAACACGGAACGGGTTTCCTCCCAAGAATACCAGTGCATAGAAAAGACAACGCAATGCTTTTTCAAAAAATGAAGCTATTATAAGACCCAGGTCCCATCACACAATGCAACGCAAGCCGGAGGATAGGGTTTTCCCTTATAATAGCCAAACATGCTTGGTACGTTTAAAACAAATCATTTGATACTATAATAAGTGTATAGTGTCAAAACAATTTCAATCATAAATATCAATCCTAGGCGGCATGGGTACCATCTATCATGTCGCCATACTAGGCTCTGCAAATAAAACCGAAATACACGTATTGGAAATTGGATTTCCGTCATGAGTCGATGCAAGGGGCAAGCTCCTCTCCGCTTCGAGACATTATAGCAAATGCCTCAGGACTACACACTCTGGGTAACCCCTGGATGCTTCAGGGCCGGTCCTCTCTTACGTTTGAGGATTAATTATTCCTGAACACACGTTTCCCGGTCCTAACAGACCTAAAATCGAGGCGCCTCATCCAACAACCACATAGGTGAAAAGTATATAAATGTCAGGGCTGGTAAGTCACTGACACCACCAAAGCTAGAAAGAAACGTCGTGCTCTCCGTGCAGTCCTTACCCCGTTTTTAACTCATACCGAGGTGTGAGGCTCGGAATTCACGTTATACACAAAGCTACGCCACAAAGGCCGTGCTTTGATCATCAACCACAAGACTTTGCTTTTCAATAGAAGCCGCGTGCCACACATGCAATTCATGCCATGTGACTGATGTCCATCGATATACAACCTTTGAGCTCGTACGTCTCAGAGAAGGGCGTTAAGCAAGAGAATAAATTCTCCGCCGCCAAACAGATGTATATTTAATAGAGATCAATCAACACATAATAAAATCCAATGTTAGACACACAGTCCATTTACAAGTTCGTTCTGGGTCTGAACGAAACCGGAGGCACTTTCCTTGCATATCCATCGATCTCCAAGTACGTTTGGACGACCACCAACTGATTCCCTCATCTTGGGTGTACATCCCAATCAAGATCATCAGTAATCACCCAGACGATGTGAAGACTTCCGGTCTTCAACCACCGTCTTCATCTTCGACTTATCGTCGAATCGGTTATTCAGAATGGGTATAAACTCGGCCTTTCCGAACAACCCGCGTATATTAAAAACAAATGTTACACAAACACAACCTATGCCTCATTCTAATTCATTAGTCACTAACCATAAATCATTAAGAGAGAAATTTCCCAAATATTAACCCCAAAGGCCGAAACCAACATCAGATCAATACCCAGGAAACCATTCTTCTTAACGAACCTACAGCTAGTTTCTAATTTTCATAATCTTAGGGAAAGGTTCCCATTAATTTTATCAAAGATAAATTCTTTTAAATTTATTCTTTAATCTTCCTTTGGATATCATTTCAAACCAAATTATGGTTTTCCAAACTAGTCGGGATTAGCGAACCGCACCAAAGTAATTATTTATTTTATTTCCCAATCCCCACCTATTTAACCCATGAAGCAAAACTGGTAATACTCCATATCTAGTACCACGGTGTTATCGATAAAATTAATTACCATTTCACGTTCAAATCTAATTAAAGATTTAACTATCGCTTGGAGCAAAACTGGTGATACTCCATTCTCGCTCATTTTCCAAATTTGATAATTTAAATTATCAATTCACATTTCAATCTAATTGCAGATTCATTAAAACTCCTTTTACTGGGTCAAAGAACTAATGTCATTTAAAACATAGTTCACGACAAACCCAAATCACATTCTATTTATTATCGGGTTAAAGAACAAGTGTTATTTAAAACACCCTTCACGATAAACCCACAAATCAATTCTATTTAAAACCCATTTCAAATCCAATTTATTTATTTAAAAATAAATGGGTTTTAATTTTAGTTCAAAACTAGTTCATTTCTATTAAAATCTATTTTTATCTTTTAAAATATGGAGTTTTTCATCCCAATTTTCCCCAAACCATTTCTTATGATTTTACACAAATTATTACTATTTTTAATAATTTTATCAAGGCCCGTACAGTCGATTTCCATCAACAGCCATCGAACTGCACTTACAACGACCTTTTCCAAATTTGATTTGGACGTATCTCCAAATCCAACCGTTAGATTTCAAATTTTTAATATTCGTTAGAAAGCTCTTTTCGATACGAACCCAACGGTTCCGGTTTTAGGAGAATCCGACGGTCGGATCTCCCGTAATATCCGTTCGAAGTCAATGGTCGAAATTTGCGAACTGCCGCGGCGCGGCGCGTTCCATTCAGGCCATGATATTATATATATAATATGTATTTCGTCGATTTCTATTTAAAACGAATTTTATAAATAGTTTTAAATTCGTTCGAAAACATTTCAACTTCCATTTCCAATTCAATTCAAATTTCAATTCATTCTATATTCAATTTGATTCGAATTTGGTTTATATTCAATTCAATTCGAATTTGCTTTATATTCAATTCAATTTGAATTCGTTTTATATTCAATTCAATTCGAATTCGTTATATATTCAATTTCAATTCAAATTCGTTTTATATTCAATTCAATTCGAATTCGTTATATATTCAATTCAATTCGAATTCGTTATATATTCAATTTCAATTTGAATTCGTTTTATATTCAATTCAATTCGAATTCGTTATATATTCAATTCAATTCGAATTCTTTATATATTCAATTTCAATTCGAATTCGTTTTATATTCAATTCAATTCGAATTCGTTATATATTCAATTTCAATTCGAATTCGTTTTATATTCAATTCAATTTCATTTATTTATTTATTTTATCTCTTTTCAATATTCATTATAAAACGAATATAATCGATATAAATATCGTTCGCATCAAAAATAGCGCATCTCTAATCAACACGGCTTTATATTTCAAAAATTCCATTATTTTATTCAACAAATGAATATTTATTCTATTCAATACGTGAATCTATATTTTTGTCAACACATGACTAATCTCAACGAATGAGTACTGTCCACGTGTGACTATTTTTGTTATTCAATATATTTTATAAAATTATGATATCTATCGTTTGATTTCAAATCAGACTCCAACCGTAAATTAGTAAGAGAACGATTCCCTAAATATTAACCCCGAAGGCCGAAACCAACATCAGATCAATATCCAGGAGACCACTCATCTTATCTATTTTCCAGTTAGTTTCTAATTTTATATATGATAAAGATGTAAATTTTATTGTTAAAATATTTCGTTCAACACATGACAATCTCAACGGATGAGTACAGTCAACACATGAACCTTTATTTTATAATATTCTTTATTTTCTAAATTGGAATGAGGCCCAATCAATTACCATATAACGTTAATTATATGGATTCCATACACACATGTATATAATAGCAACGATACATAATCAACCATCATCCAAAGCGCACTACACTGTATAAGCATCAAATATAGATATCTAATGCTTATAACAGCCTGTCAATCAATCGATCGACATACAACTAATTATTGGGATTAGTGTATGCCGTATTTTATCCCAATACCCGTGTGGGGTTTCAAACAATCAAACACAGATTTTATTTGTGCAGTTGGGCGATGTGTAAAATTTATCGTCCCAATCAATATCCTTTAAATAGGTGTACATAAACAAACCGTCCGGTTTGTAAATGAATATTTATTTATTCACATTCACGTTAAAAAGTATATTTTTAACGACCAAATTATTTTATTCAACCTATGAATATATTTTATTATCTATTTCACATCAACATCACAAACAAATTTCACAACACATCAATCAAACAAACAAGCCATCCATGGTCTGTGGATGACGGGTGTCGGGTGCTGCTAAGCACCGTCTCCATCCTAGTATATATATAACTAGAAAAAGAGATTGAAGAGTGAGAAATTCTCACTGACTAGCTAATCCAAACGCCACGACTCTTCTTAAGTAGAAGTCTTCGCTGTTCTCACCTTTTGTCACTTTCGTTGCCCGTAGTCACTACATATATAAAAATCACATTTTTATTTTCATTCCTTCATGATAAAAATAAAGTTCACATTTTTATTTAACTTCATATATTTACAACCCTTCATTCTATATAAAAATTATATTTTTATATTTCTACTTCTTATATAAAGATCGAATTTTTATTATCTATATAATATAAAAATCGTATTTTTATAATCTCTACTATATAAAGATAATATTTTTAGCCTTTCTATAATATAAAAATTATATTTTCACTATCGTACCCATATAAAGATCATATTTTTAATATGCCACTAGTATAAAAATTATATTTTTAACTCTTCTATATTATAAAAATTTGTATTCTTTCTATAATAAAAATGTATGCTTTTCATAAATAAAAATCAAAACTTTATAAATTAAAAATCAAAACTTTATCTTCATGAAGACCTTATAAAAATCGAATCTTTTTACCTTTGAAACACCGTATTTTTAAACCCTTAAAAAAATCATATTTTGTTATGCTTCGCATACGATAAACCGATTATTCAAAAGAAATTAAAATAAACAAATTAAAAAAACTTACATCATATAATGGGGAAGAGAATGGGCTGCGGATGGGCTAGCATGGCCGGAGGAAGTCGAGGAGGAGCGGTGGTTGGCCTTCGGTGGCTAGCAGCGGCGGATACCAGGGTTTGGAGGCGTTTGGGTTCGAGGAGGGAGAGAAGGGGGGCTGGAGGATGGCGTCGACGCTCCTGAACAGCGGCGGAGGGAGGATGGGTGCGGCAGGGGGTCGATTGGGGAAGGCTGTCTCGATTTAGGGCGGAGGGCTCGCGTGCTAGGTGGAGAGAGAAGAAAGGAAGAAGAGGAGAGGGAGGTGGTGGCGCCCCACCTGGGGCGGCGACGGCTAATCGACCAGGGGGGCGACGAATCGCGATCCCCCATTCTCTCCTTTTTTTTTACGATTTTGAAAGAATAAACTAACGGGGGGCCAGAGGAATAAAGGAGATGGAAGGTGGGGGAGGATTATTTTAATTATTATTTTTATTTATTTTCTCTCTCCTAAGTTGACTTTTCATATGAACTCAAAATCAAACCCGCCGACTGTCGTCCCTAGTGTTTTACCCCTATTATGAACACAATGGGATATGTATCGCAGGCCAGTTCGACTGTTACATTCAGTTTCTGTTGAATTTAAAATATGAATCTTTATATATTCAATTTTAACGCACATTTCAATTTACCAGGGCCACATACGAACTCTAAAAATTCCAGAAAAATATTTTCTAGCTTTGTATGGATGATACGGTCCTAACAAAACTAGTTTCGTCGAATTCTGAGACCATTTGAAAAATGGTCATTTTCCAGTCGATTAAAATCAACTAAAACTGGTCAAACACGTTTTCCTTTGCCACGCTCACCTGTTGATTCGAAAAATTATGAAATTTGAAACCTAGCAATAATTTGTCATCACGGACCCAACAAAAGTGGTTTCGTCGAAATCCGTGGTCGTTTGCAAAATTCCCATTTTTAAGGGCCTGAATTCCATAGCGACTATTCAGAATTTTCAACTGGACATATCTTTTGATCCCCGCTATGAAATTTTGATTTTTCGGGTTCGTTGGAAATATATTCTCAATTAGATTCCATTATTTTTTGTTTCGCTAAAATTCGGTTTATTTTGCACCCGGTACATTCAATTGAAGTTTGAAATCGAATTATCGAACTACCGCGCCATTTTCAATTCTATTTATAATTAAAATAAAATTATTATATTCCAACGACGATCTATATGAATACACATGTTCTAATTCTATTCAAAATAAATTTCTCGTCAATGTTATTTAAAATAATTCATTTTAAATATTCAAAATTCATTAAAATTGCCAAAATAAAAAATTTAAATTGGCTCGCATTTCCGGGTTGTTACAGCTAATGCATCCTAACCTCGTGTCACAAGTGCAATTACAGTTCCTAATTGTAATTACTAGACATTCCATTTTTATCCAAATCTACCTATGCCATTATAGGTGATCATTTCTCTTTTTCCCTATATTTAATTATATGCCCAATTCATTATTCAAATCATAGACTTTTACACCCCTTTTTCAATTCACCTTTTAATTATGCACCATACGCTCTTTTTCCCAAGTTATAAGTCAAGGCATATACATATATATATGTTATGCACAAACCCAAATCTACATATTTTCCAATTTACGTCCCTAGTCCATATTCATCCATTTCAATACAAGTTATACCCAAATCCATATTCGCATATTTTCCAAAGTATGCCAAAAATTCATGTTCACATACGTCCCAATTTATGTCCCAAATCAGTACTTACACATGTCCCAATTTATGCTCAAATTATATTTTCCGACGTATGCCTAAATTCATATTATCCAGCAAGACATATGCCCCCAAACCCATATTCGTATATTTCCAAATTTATGCCCAAAATTTATATCCATATTTTCCAATATCAATTATGCCCCAAATTATGTCTTTCCCCCATTACTCCCAATTTCGCACGTTCGCATTTTTCAGCGTTAGGCCTAGGCTCGAAGGTAGCCTGACTATATAAAAATAAAAAAGGGAAAAGAGGGAGAGAAGAGAATCAAGAACAGGCATAATAACGAATCAATAATAAACTGATAGAAATCGGCATAAACTGTATAGGCATATTATGAGAAGATTTAACATGGCGGCGGTATGAACATATAAAAGAAGATCTGATAGTTATGTCATAATAGAACTGATTAGGCACTGATTCAAGATCCATTTTTTACATACATATCAAGATTACTATTTAAATATTTAGATCTAAAAATAACATGAATTCAGAGTGAATAGATCTAAGGAAATGGATCCAAATTACTGCGAAGAACATGTTGAATAAGTTGTTGTAGCCATCGCTGAATTTGTTGGAGCAATCTTCGAATATGTATAACCTTCTTTGAATTGATTTAGAAGAAGAAAAGCCATTTTAAATTTTCGTTGCAGTAGAGCTTCGTCGTCAGCATTACTTTTAGATGAATAAAACCTAGATCTAGGGTCCTTTATGTAGCCTATTATTCAATGAATTCTACTCCGAAAGGTGTTTAGATACAAAACGAAGTATTTCTCCTAGATCTGTCAGAGGTGGGTCGATCCCCCTTTGAGTGGGTTGATCTATGGGTCGACACCCATTTGGGTAGGTCGACTATTGGGTCGACCCCACTTTGAGTGGGTAGACCCACCTGAGCAGGAAATCTCCCGCCTTCCCAAATTTAGAATTTTGAACCGAATTTCGAATTTCTGGACCATTTTTTAATTTTTGAACTTATTATATATGTATTCTTCTTGTGCGTATACAAACTTCAAACATTAATAACTTCTTCATAAGGTGTCTGATTTACGCAAACCAGGTGTCTATTTTGACTAGAATTTCGAGACGGACGCAATGGCACTATCCGTTTTACTTAATTATGAATATTAAATTAAGTTTTCCTTAATTCATTTTTAATAGTGTATTTCACATTAATTATTCTTTAATTCATCATCTTTATTGTCGTTAAAATTTCGGGGTGTTACATATCCACTAAAGGATCCTTCCTTTTCTTTTCAGATAGTAGAATGGCTTATAATCCTACTGAGCAAGGAAACTAGGCAAGGCCCCGATACTTGCCAGAATAGTCCCAACAGTACCTCCGTACTGTGGAATAGGTCCTTGTTACTAATCCCACCCCAGCGGTGCTTGCAGCTCCTGCTGCTGAGGTAGCCTTTGACTTTTCTTGCTTTTGTAAGAGCTTTGTGAATCTTGGAGGGAAATCGTTTACTGGATAGGAAATTTTCGCTAACAACCAATCTTGGATAACAGGTTGCAAAAGAATTTTCGAAGCTACTAGCTGGCTCGACAAAGTAAAAAAAGGAGAATTGTGGCCTAGCACTTGAAAGAGAAAGCCCTTGAATAGCTGGATTTAGTATCTAAAGAGAACAAGGGCCGAATTCAAAACCTGTTTCGAAGTAAAGTTTTTGCCAAGGGCAGAAATGACTATCCAGTTGCAGAAATTCATCCATCTCAAGCATGGAAGCTTGAGCTTGCAAGAGTATGTAGCCAAATTTACTGAATTGTTTAAGTTTACAAGAGGTTTGGTAGATACCCCCATGAAAAAATCCTTGAGGTTTGTTAAAGGGTTTAAATCACCACTCAATGAAATCTTATTAGCCCAAGTAACATTTGGGGCAACTTTCAAAACCCTAGTAGAGACAGCTATCCTATGCATGACTGAAGATTGCAAGGAGGAAAAAGAATGTGAGAAAGTAGAAGGGAGTTGCAACAAGAATAAGAAAAAGGAACGGTGGAAGAACAAGAAGAAAGGGGGCAAATTCAGAAAGGAAGCAAAGATTTGTACGATGTGCAACCGCAAGGGCCATGAGGCCAAGGATTGTAGGACCTTGTTGGCAAAGAAGGAATTCAAAGGAAAGTGTTTCAACTGCGATGAAGAAGGACATATGTCTAAGGACTTCTTAAAGCACAAAGTTATCCAAAGTGGCCGGAATTATGCAATAGAGGCAGCACCAATTCAAAGTCGACCCCTAATAGACCATGGGCAACCCACACTTGAAGGTATAACTTCTGTTATAGGAAATTATGTATACACCTTGTTCGATTCTGGAGCAACTCACTATTTTATCTCTAAAAGATTAGTTAATATGTTGAACCTCCCCATGTCTATCTCTAATAGTCTGATAGAGGTGGCGAACTCTATCAGAGGATCTAACTATCTTTAACTATTTTGCAAAGACCTAGTATTGGAGGTCGACAATGTCGAGTTCCTTTGCGAAGCGTATGCATTGGATTTTATGGGGTATGGCTTATCCTAGGTGTGGGTTGGCTATCATTTTATAGGGTCGTCCTAGATTACGACAAGAGGATTGTTCATCTTAGGTCGAGGAGGACGTAGCCTAAGCATTCCTTGTAATGTTAGGAACAAGGATAAAGCATTGTTATATTCATTATCTCCTAGTTCAGAAGGACCACCTTTGATCCCTATGGTATGTAAGTTCTTGGATGTTTATGAGGAGGTCATGGGGCTTCCACCCCACAGAGAAATCTCTTTTCGCATTGACCTAGAGAAGGATGCTAGACTTGTAGCACTGCCCTTGAGGCATATGGCGCCAAAGGAAAGAAGGGAGTTGGGTAAGCAGATTTCAGAACTATTACAAAAAGGTTTCATTCGGCGAAGTACCTCAGAATGGGGTGCAACTATTGTGTTGCCACCAAAGCAGACAGATCTTTAAGACTTTGTGTGGATTATAGGGAACTTAATAAATTGACCAAGAAGAATAGGTACCCTTTACCTAGAATCAATGACCTTTTTGACCACTTAGGAGGAGCCCGAGTATTTTCCCACTTAGACCTTGCTACTGGATTTCACCAGTTAAGGAATGCGGAGGACGGTAAGGACAAAACTACATTTAGAATTCCCGACCGATTGTTCCAATGGGAAGTTACGCCCTTTGGACTAACGAATGCACCTGTCTTCTTTGTTGACCTTATGAGTAAGGTGTTTAGGGGCATTCTAAATAAGATTGTGGTAGTCTTCATAGATGATATCCTCATATTTTCAAAAGACTGTAAAGAGCATGACAATCACCTAAGACAAGTGCTAGGGGTATTAAGAAAGAACCAACTGAAAGCAAAATTCTCGAAGTGCCATTTCTAGAGGGAAGAAGTTAGTTTTTTAGGACATATTATGTAAAGTGAAGGCTTGTCGTAGACCCTGCAAAGATCGAGGCAATATAGGAATGGAGGATACCTCGGAATGCTATGAAAATAAGAAGCTTCCTTGGATTGGCCAGGTATTATCGTAAGTTCATTAAAGACTTTGCAAAGATTGCTACTCCTTTAAGCTAACTAACAAAGAAGAATTCGGTATTATTTTGGAGTAATAAATGTGACACATCCTTTGAGAAATTAAAGGAAGTATTAACTAGTGCACTTGTCGTAATAATACCCGATGGTTCAAAATTGTTTATAGTTTACACAGATGCATGTGGGACTAGTTTAGGAGTAGTCCTTATGCAAAAAGGAAGAGTAGTTGCTTACACTAGTAGACAAATCAAGGATCCAGAGAAGAGGTACCCAGTTCATGACCTTGAGTTAGTTGCAATAGTGTTCACCCTTAAAATGTGGATGCATTATCTTTTTGGGGAGAAGTTTGAACTTTTTACGGACCATAAATCCCTAAAGTATTTATTTTTTCAATGTGAACTAAACTTGAGTCAACAACGATGGATGGAATATATTTCCTCATCTGATTCATTGATTCAGTATACCTCGAGAAAAGGGAATTTTGTGGCGGATGCATTATGTAGGAAACATGCAACTTTGAATGCGACCTCAGAATGGAATGAATTAGAGTTTCTCTCTAATTTTAATTTGCAACCCTCGCCAACCACTTCTAATGGTTTTTGTGGAGCCATGATAATTAGACCTACTCTAAAAGAGAGGATTAGAAGTACACAAGATCTCGATGTGGAATTGAGAATGAACGAGACATTTCCCCATTCGACTAGATATTCGATTGATAGTGATAGGAGTTTACTTTGGAATGAACGACTTTAAGTCCCTAAGGATGAAGGGTTGAGGAAAGAAATTCTTGAGGAGTCCCATAGGTCAAAAATGACCATACACCCCGGTGGGGATAAAATGTACAAAGATATGAACCGGAATCTCCATTGGGAAGGAATGAAGAGAGATGTAGTCGAGTTCGTAGCCAAATGCTTGACATGCCAAAAAGTAAAAGTGGAGCAAGGGAAGCCCGAAGGTTTATTACTACCATTTGAGATCCCCATGTGGAAGTGGGAACATATCTCCATGGACTTTGTAAATGGACTTCCTAGAAGCCAAAAGGGTAATGAGGCCATTTGGTTTGTGGTAGGTCATTTAACCAAAAGTGCCCATTTTATACCAGTCAAAAAGACAAGGACTGCAGTCTCATTAACCCAATTATATGTCAAGGAGATAGTCAGATTACATGGTATTCCACGAGTATTGTGAGATATAAAGATCCCTTATTCACTAGCGAATTTTGGAGAAGCCTACAAGCAGCATCACGTACGACCCTTAGCCTTAGCACAGCCTATCATCCGCAGACTGACGGACAAACAAAAAATGTAAATAGGATTTTGGAAGACTTGTTCAGAGCTTGCATTATTGACTTTGAAGGAGTTTAGGGAGCAGCACCGACCACTCGTAGAGTTCACCTATGACAACCGTTTTCAAACAATGATTGGTATGGCCCCTTTTGAAGCACTTTACGGGAGGCCATGCAAATCACCAACATATTAATGGGAAATTACCGACAAGGTTCTACTCGGAACAGATTTCGTCCGTGATTCCATGAAGAAGATATCCTTGATTAGGAAGAGAATGAAGGCAGCCCAAGACCATCAGAAATCGTATGCTGATCAGCGAAGAAGAGAACTTGAGTTTAATGTTAAGGATTTGGTATTCGTAAAAGTATCCCCTCTCAAGAGGACTGTTCGGTTTGGGAAGACTGGGAAGTTGGCTCCTAGATTTATTGGACCTTTTCGCATCATCGAGAAAGTAGGAACGTTGGATTATCGAGTGGCTCTCCCAGAGTGTCTATTGGGGATCCATAATGTTTTTCATGTATCACATCTAAGGAAACGCCTTCATTATTCAACTATCAGACTCGAGCTTAATGAAATTGGGGACATATAAAACTAGAGTTGGAGTCCAGGGTGCCCCGTGCAACTTCAAGGTTGTAGAGCACAGAATCAACAGACTCCGTAACAAAACCGTTCACCTCATCTGAGTACAATGGGGAAATGATCCTGCGGAAAGCACATGGGAGACCGAGGACAAGATGAGACAGACTTACCCAGAGCTTTTCTCGGGTAAATTTTTTCCTCAAAATAATGTTTATGGATGCATTGTGATTGCTAGATTGGATGTTAGGAAATGGATGCAACACCATTGCACAAGCGCACTCATATAGAAATACATGCATAATTAGGTTGTTTGCATACATATTGCATCACTTATTACACCTACATGCTAGGACAGAGCTCACTTTAGTGGGTCTACAGTTCATAGTCATTGCGAGTCATGGATGCTTATGGATGAATTAAAGATAGCATGGATGTACAACATGGATGTTTCTAGTGAATTGTGTTTTTCTCCTTTAAACAGATTTCGGGACGAAATCTATTTTAAGGGGAGGAGGATGTAACACCCCGTAAAAGACATAAATATTAACAATAATTTAATAATAATGCCAGAAAATGAGATTTTTGCAACTTTAGGAATTTGCCTACGTAAATATTTTACTTGGATTCATAGCGAAATTATGAATCGTTTTCATATATAATATGCTGAAAACGGTGAAAGTATGAAGAAGTTACAAGCAAATGAAGTTGGACAGTAAAACACAAATATATATATAATAAAATGAGTAATATATATATATATCCATTATATATAAAAATAAATAAGGTGAATTTTAATTTCAAACTGAGGATAAGATAGAGGGGACAGAGAATAATGTAAGTAAGGAAAGGGATTAAACAAATAAAGTAATGTATTATATAATTAAACACCTCAGCGCCACATGAATTCATCGGGCATTTCAACGACCAGGAGGTCGACCTCCCTTAGAAGGGGTGTCAACTGCCTGGCGGTTGAGGAGCCCAATGAATGTATGTTGGTTACAGTTTTCTAAGGAAATATATATAAACATATGGCCGGTATTACATCTGAATAGTATAACGGCCTCCACTTACACAAGCTACTATATATAGGCCCTCAAATCGCACAAATAAAACCCTAGCCCACTCTCTATCTCTATCTCCATATTATCCATCTACCATTACTGAATTCCAGAAAGGTTGGGAATTTCTCTTCTATTCCACTAACCTCCATTCTTATCTTTTCTCTAACCTAAATTCATATAGATTTTAGTATGAATTCTGGAATCTAGTTTTATATATGCGTAAGATTCTAAAGATGATTCTTATATATATATTAGAAGGATTGGAGCACGTTTATCACAAAAGGCTCGATCCAGATCTGAATCTACAACAAGAATTCTATTTTTCTTTCTTTTAGATATGTGACTGGAATATTGTATTTCTTAGGCATATTCTACTTTTTTTAATAGATTAACATGTTGATAGCTATGCCTAAGAGGATCTGGCAAATGGTAACACCAATACAAAAACCCCCAAATCCTCTCTTTTATGTTTGCATAGAAATTTTCAATATTTGGGATTGTGGACTTAGATCTTAATATTAAATTGAGAATAAAAAGGGCTATTATGGTTTATTTTATGTAATTCGCTCTTGTGCAAATATTTGATTATAACCTAAAAGGGTTTAAATTTGGTTTGTTCCATGATTGATTAGGTTTAGGTTCTATTTTGAATCTAAACGTATTCATACTTGATATATATCAAATATAAACGTTTTTATGTGCAATACACCAAAAAGGGGTGAACTAGATAAAAGTGGAGTTTATGAATATATGTGTATATTATACCCTATTCTTGATCCATTATTAAAATCATTCTGATAAGACCAGGATGCAAGTTGAATTTGTATGTATGTGTATTTTCCATTCACTGATATCTGATAATATGTTATTTTGCCATCATGCCTAAAATGTAGTGGTCAACATATGGAAAATTAACTTGTATACTTTGATTTAGACAAATTGGCAATTTTTATCTCATTAGAACGTTCTCTCGTTCAAATGGACATTAGTGTTATTTATGCATTATAATTAATATATTTTTATATATAGCATAATCTACATAATATTAATGTAATAAATGCAATTAGGATAGAATTCGAATTTGAAATGTCCCCATATAAATAGTGACTCACAGACACGAGGTTAGTTGCCATTTGTGGTATAAGCCTGCCCGGAACCGACAGGCGAATCCAGCAACCACAAGTAGGCCCGACTAATGTGAAAGGTCTTGGTGTCATGGGCCATTCGAACTTAGTACACTATGACACGAGGTTAAACCTATTTGTAGTAGAAGCCTGCCCGGAACTACCTGACATATCCAGCATCTACATATATACGGTTTAATGTGAGAGGTCTAGTGTGTATATAAATATATAAGTCTATTGTGTATGAAAATAAGCAGGTTTACTACACCTTAAGAAGGTCTTAAGTGGCTGACTCTCATCTTATCTAATTTGGGACTTAAGTGCTTAGGACTAGGATTCCCTCCAAAGGTTTATTCCTTGGAGAGGAACCAAAGTCATGGGGCTTACCCTTATTGGATTCGAAGTAAGTCTATAAGTCCTCCTTCTCTAAAAGTGGTTAGGCATAAGCGGTAACAGAGTATGGTAGCTCATGGGTGATGTCCACTTCCTTTAGAAATTTGTATGGGGTCAACTAGGGACAAGATTGGTATATAGAAGATATGTGGCCATTGCATGGTCATCAACTGTCTAAAGGGAGTCCTAAGTGACATAGGTGTTCTACCGTGATATCAGTTAAGCAGTAACATTCGCAATATTGCTTCTCATATTACAAGTGAGAGTATAGACTTAAGAACGTTGACGTATTAGGACGGGGCCTTGGGAGGCGAGGGTTATAAGAGATCATAAGAATCCACCTTTAATAGGGCCATAAGTGACCGTGAATGCCCGCCTCATTGGGTCTTTACCCTAAAAACACTAATGAGCGATCGACTTGGATATCCACCTCATTGGTTAGATACCTGGTGTTTGTGTGAATGTTGTATGCTGCGTAGACATACCTTGACATATGTAACCTGCTAAAAATATAGGGTATAGACTTTAAGAAAATACCATATTTATGTCACACAGAACTTTATGTTCTGACCCCTCCCCTTAACATATCCAATAGGTCAATAGATGGGGTAGAATCCATGGGCGAAATAATAGTGGAGGCTGATGACGGAGAAAAAGATGTTGTGCTTTTATTAATTATTATTACTGTACTTACGATAGCTTTTGAGACTGAATCTATTGGTGTACCTATGGAATAAATGTAATATTGACTGTTGTGTCGGAATTCTGTGATTTTTAAAAAGTGGTACATCTTATTTTAGTATTATATTTTCTCTTTTCGCTGTGTGAGATTTCCGTTTGAAGCGTGTGTGTGTGTATATATGTATAATCTATGCAAATGTAATTCCTTACAGGAACCAACGACCTGTTTAGAATGGCTCTAAGTTTCAATGGGCCTTTTTCAAGGTCGAAATTTAGGCCCTTTCCTAGCCGGTTGTTACATCTAGCATCCTTCTCTAGGTCAATATGAAAAGAGGTTTCTCTGTGGGGTGGAAGTCCCATGACTTCCCCAAAGACATCCAAGAACTTACGTACTATACGGACCGAAGATGGTCCTTCTGAACTAGGTGATAAGGATATAATAAGGTTTTATCCTTGTTCCTAACATAACAAGGAATATTCAGACGACGTTCTCCTCGGCTCCTAAGACGAACGATTTCTCGTGTCGCAATCCAGGACAATCCCAGAAAATGATAGCCAATCCATACGTAGGATAAGATCATACCCTATAAAATCCAATGCATACGCTTCGCAAAGGAACTCGATGTCGTCGGCCTCCAATACTAGGTCTTTGCAAAACAACTCAAGATGCTTAGATCCTCCGATAGGGTTAGCCACCTCTATCAGATTGTTAGAGATAGATATGGAAGATTCAACAAATCAACTAGTCTCTTAGAGATAAAAAAAAATGAGTCGCTCCAGAATCGAACAAGGTGTATACAGAATTTTCTAAAACAAAAATTTATACCTTCAAGTGCTGGTTGTCCTTGGTCTCTTGGGGGTCGGCTTTGAATCGGTGCTGCCTCTATTGCGTAATTCTGACCACTTTGGATAACTTTGGGCTTTGGCAGTCCTTAAACATGTGTCATTCCATATGACAGTTGAAACACTTACGTTTGAATTCCTTCTTTGTAAACGAAGTCCTACAATCCTTGGCCTTATGGCCCTTACAGTTGCAGCTCGTACAAGTCTTAGCCTCCTTTTTTAATTCTTCCCCCTTTCTTCTTATTCTTCCATCATTCCGTTTTCTTATTCTTATTGGAACTGCCTTCTCCCTTCTCACCTTCCTTATTCTTCTTATAGCCTTCGGCCGTGCATAGGATAGTTGTTTCTACTAGGATTTCAAAAGTTGCTCCGAACATTACTTGGGCTAATAAACTTTCCTTTAGTGGAGAAATCAACCCTTTAACAAACTTCAAGGCTTTGTTCATTAGGGTGTCTACTAAACCCCTGCCAAACTTACTCAATTCAATGAACTTGGCCACATGCTCTTGTAAGCTAAAGCTTCCTTGCTTGAGGTGGATAAATTTCTCCAACTAGATTGTAATTTCAGCTCTTGGCAGGAACTTTGCTTCGAAATGGGTTTTGAATTCGATCCATGTAAATATCCAACCCTCGTTTTCTCCAAGTATGAAATTCCACCATTTAAGGGCCTCCTCGTTAAAGTGCCAGGCCGCAATTCTCCTTTTTACTTTGTCGGGCCATCTGGTAGCTTCAAAAATTCTTTCGTAATCTGTTATCCAAGATTGGACGTTAGTAAAGCCTTCCTTTCTAGTGAATAATTTCCCTCCAAGATTCATAAAGCTCTTACAGAAGCGAGAAAAGTTAAAGCCTACCTCGGTGATAGGAGCAGCAGGCACCACTGGGGCGGGATTACCAATACGGACTTGTTCCACGGTACTGAGATACTGTTGGAACCGTTCTGGTAAGTATCGAGGCCTTGCCTAGTTTCCCTGCTCGGTAGGTTATCAGTTATTCTGCTATTTGAAAAGAAAGGGAAGAATCCTACAGCGGAAGCTCCTAAGATAATATTTAAGCTGAAAAGGGAAGAAAACGATAAAGTTGCCTAATATAGATGCGTATGCTTATTGTGGTAAATATATATATTATATTTTTAGTTTGAAAAACCATTTTCAAATTACAAATACGCCTCTCATATGTATAATTCCCTTATAATCGGGTAACCTTACTCTGATACCAAATGTAACAACCCACCTGGAATGGGCCTAAATTTTGACCCAGAATAGGTCCATTGAAACATAAAGCCATTCTAAACAGGCCGTAGGTTCCTGTAAGGAATTACATTTGCACAGAATAATATATTTACACTTTGAATAGGAATCTCACACAGCAGAATGAGAGAAATATAATATCCAAATAAGATGTAGCAATTTATAAAAGAAAAGAATCCTAAAACAGACTTGCTAAAAAAAATATGTTTGTTCCATTGGTACATCAATAGATTCATTCTAAAAAGTTTCCATACGAAGTACGGTAATAATAACTAATAAAAGCATAACATCTTTATTTCAGCCTCCATCATTGCTTCGTCAACATAATCTACCCCATCAACTACCTATAGGATATGTTAAGGAGAGAGGTCAGAAATAAAGTTTTGCGTGACTGAAATATAGTATTTACTTAAAGTTTGTACCCTAGATTTGGCAAGTTGCATATATCAAGGTATTTCTACGCAACACACAAACATTCACACAAACACAAAGTACCTATCGCTCATTACTGTATTTAGGGCAAAGACCCAACGAGGCAAGCATTCTCGGTCACTTATGGCCCTACCGAAGGTGGATTCTTATGATCTCTTATAACCCTGAGGCAGACCCTAGCCTTTTAAGACCCCATCCTAATACGTCAACGTTCTTAAGTCTGTACTCTCAATTGTGATATCATAAGTTGTATTGCGAGCACTACTACTTAACTGGTATTACGGTAGACCACCTATGTCGCTTAAGATTTCTCTTAGACAGTTGGTGAGCATGCTATGACCACATATCTTTTATAAACCGGTCTTGTCCCTAGTTGATCCCCTGCAAGCTTCTAAAAGAAGTGGACATCCCCCATGAGCTACCTTACTCCATTACCGCCATGCCTAACTACTTTAGAGAAGGAGGACCTATAGACTTACTTCGGATCTAGTAAGGGTGGGTCCCATGACTTTGGGTCCTCTCCAAGGAATAAACCTTCGGAGGGGTTCCTATTCCTAACCACTTAGGACCTAAACTAGATAAGAAGAGAGTTAGCCACTTATGACCTTCTCAAGGTGTAGTAAACCTGCCTATTTTCACAAACACCAGACCTTTCACATTAAACCTATACCTGTAGATGCTGGACATGCTGGGCGGTTCCGAGTAGGCTACTGCTATACGTAGGTTTAACCTCGTGTCATAGTGTCCAAAGTTTGAACGACCCATGACACCTAGACATCTCACATTAGTGGGGCCGAGTTGTGGTTGTAGTATTTGCTGGTTGGTTCCGAGTAGGCTTATACCATAAGTGATAACTAACCTCGTGTGTGTGTCACTACACACAAGTGACAACTAACCTCTTACATTAGTAAAGCCATTCTATACACACAAGCAATCAATATATATGGGGACATTTCAAATTCGAATCCTATCCTAATCGCATTTATTATGTCAATTTTGTTAATTACTCTTTATAAGTATAATATTTAAAACATATAAATAACGCTAACTTTGTATGAATGAGAGAACGTTCTAACAAGATAAAAATTGTCAACTTGTCCAAAGTTTAAAGGTATACAAGTTAATTTCCATTTTTTGACTGCTACATTTAAGTTAAGGCAAGATGGCATAATAGTATAATAAAATATAGTGTTGAACGGAAAATACAACATACATACAAATTTCAACTTGCATCCTAGGCTTATTTCAATGATTTTAATAATGGATCAAGAATAAAGTATAATATACATATATATACACATATATAAAAATATATACATGTATATACATAGGCTTTATTTTATCTAATTTACCCCTTTTTATATATTGCACATAAAAACGTTCATATTTGATAGGCTTCAAATCCGAACACGTTTGGATTCAAAATAGAACCCAAACTTAATCAAAAAGTGAATCCAACCAAATACAAACCTTTTTAGGTTACAATCAAATATTTAGACATAAGGATAAATTACATAAAATAGTAGCACAATCACCCTTTTTTATTCTCAATTCAATATTAAGACCAAGATCCACAAACCCAATAAATTGACAATTTCTTCGCAATACATAAAATAGGTGTAACACCCCGAATTTTCTGTGATCATAAGAGTAATAAAACAAAGTATATATAATTTTTTATAAGAAGAATTAAGGAAAACGGGTTACGCCATTGTGTTCATCTCGGAATTCTGCTTGAGATAGAGTCCGAGTTTGCATAAATCGGACTTCGTATGAAGAAGTTATGGCCTTCGAAAGTTTCAGAATAATTTAAATAAATTAAAACAGCTCAGCAGGAAAATTGAAAATTCGAAAATCAAACATCAAAGCAAGCTGGGCGGGATTTTTTCTCGCCCAAGGCTAGGTCGACACTAGGGTCGACCTGCCCTATACAGGTCGACCCGGGGGTCGACCTAGGCCCTGTTCTGGCCAGATCCGACTGTGACGAATTTTTGGCTTGTGTTTTGTCATTAGGCTTGTGTGGCAATTTCTGATTGGTACCTTTTGACACGAATTGTCCTAATTGTTCCTAGGTTAATCTGACGGCTTACATTAACATAAAATTCTATATAAGCAACCTAAATCTAAACCCTAAGCCACACAAAAAAATTCCTAGAGCCGTCATGCTATCGACATTCAACCAAGGGCAGCCACAATTCTCCATCAACTCAAAGGCAAGATAAAAGCTTAAAGAATCAAACTAAATCAAATCTAAGTTAGAAGAACAACTAGTCTACATCAAAGGGGCGCTATTCAGTTTCAGAATACAAATCCCAAAAATCAAGATTTTCCTTTTTGATTGTGAGTACAGTTATTTTCAGATATGAAATTTAACTACTATCTTGACATTTTTGTAAATCTGGATCTGAGGTTATGCATACTTTGGTTTATCCGATCTGTTTTTCTGTGGATCTATCTTGTTAATATTATTGTAACTGCTCTGTATCTGTTCCCTCTTTTCTTCCTTTCTGTTCTATAGCCAGGCTACCACGAGCCTGAGCCAAATCTCATAAGAGATTGACACGTGAACGCTAAATTTTGGAAAATACTGAACTATGCATAATTGGACATAGCTGATTTATAACTGATGTGAGAACACAACATATGTTATAATTCAAGATCTGATTTTGGGGACAAAATGCATGTTATAATTTAAGATCTCGGTTTGGGTATATCTTATATCATGATCTATGACTTGAAAAAAAAAGGGATATGTAACTTAGGCGTAAGAACGACATTAAAATTAGGATAACAATTAAATGTGAATACGCCTAAAAGGGGATTTTTGATATTTGGCATACGCTGAAAGCAAGGCTATAAACTGGCATAATTCATATTGTATATCATGATTTGGGGCTTTTAGAGAATATTCTATATTGTGGAAAATCTAACTAAATTTGGGCAGATGTTATGTTGTGAATTATGATCATAATTTGGGCATGTAAAACGAGGCTTAACTTATGATTAGGCAAGATATGTCAATGGAACTTTAGGATATGTTTAAATCTGTTAAACTGCCCAATCCGCTAGATCTGTTGGAATTGAATACTGTGATTTGGGTATGTAATCTATGTAGGCTCGATCTAAAATTAAGCAAAACATGTTAATGGAACTTTGAATAATCAGCTGTAACTTTTAAAGAAGTTAATTTGTTGAATTGGCATAATAAATCTGATATTGGCATAATCTGTGAATGAAAACTTTAGCTACAAATAAGAATGCTGAGACACGAGGTTAGACTCAGTTTGCGGTGGAAGCCTGCCCATACCCAACCGGCTTAACCAGCAACCGCAAACTGTCAGTCTAATGTGAGAGGTCGTAGGCATAAAGATGCTTAGACACGAGGTTAGGTCTGGCTTGTGGCAGAAGTCTGCTCGGAACCGCCCGGCACATCCAGCGGCCACACGCTACCGACCTAATGTGAGAGGTCTGTGCATTAATATTTAAATAATGCAAATCTAAGATAAACGTGATACCTAAAACGTGTTGGGTGGATGGGGTTAAAACAATTGGACTGATGAATCTAATAAACCCGTTTCGTAAATCTGTAGGCCCAATACAAAGTTAGGTAAAACAATCAGTATATCTGATCCGTTAGTCTGAGAACTAGTAAATCTGTACATCTGATCCGTTAGTCTGAAAACCTATTAACTTGTATGTTTGATCTGAAAACTAGTTAATCTGAACTTTGTACATCTAAAATCTGTAAACAAGTTAATCTGAAATCTGTTAGTCTGGGGACACAAGGTTCGGAAGGGTAATTGCTTGTGTCATCTGTTATTTGGGACCCATATAAGTCAGTAACCCTTTCTACTATCAAAACTATGACCTAACACTAAGAGAGGTCCGGGCATGCTTACTGAACTAATTGTAAGAGGTTCACTCTGATAATGGCGAGGGGTGTTGATGGCGCATTCCAACCGAGTCATGTGCGTGCATGGATCCGGTCTGCTCTGAGGATGTAAGACACATTGACATCTGTAAATAGGTCTGTGTCTATAGGTTGCCACTTTAGGGAGTGATACATCCTTCTTGGGGTCGGCACAGGGTATTTATGTATTAGGGAGCCGATCGCTTGGGGTAGAATTTAGGGTACACTTAGTTCTGTCTGTTTCTGTGGGGTACCGTCTGTTTCTGTTTGGATGATAACACCTGTCTGTTTCTGTGTGGTACCGTCTGTTGGGGTGGTAAAGGCCCATTACTAGTGTACACCTAATTCTAATATTCTGTTTCCGTAGGGGTTATTCTGTTTCTGTCTCTGATTGGGTGGTGATGGCCCATTACTAGCATTCTGTTCCTGTACATCTGTCTCTGATAGGGTGGTAAAGGCCCATTTCTAGCATAGTGTTTCTGAAAAGATCATTCTGTTTTCTGTTTAGACAATAGGACAACACCTAATTCTGTTATACTAGTATTAGTGTAGAGAAGTGAAAACTAAGTAAGGAGCTTAGCTTAGCCTATATCATTCTGTTTCTTCTGTTAACCCGCTATTTCTATCACGTTATCTCTCATCCAGTTTTATTTACATGCCATGATACTATTATCTGTTTATATGCTGAAAGTCACTGGGCTCACCAGACTTATGTCTGACCTAGTTTGGTTCGCCTCTTTTCTTTCCGTTCCCCCCCCCCTAGGTGCTCAGGGTGGAAACATAGGAGCTTGATTCAGATTCCCTCTGGTTGAAGTGTTTGAAGTATTGCTTGGCTTTGACTCTATCTTACCATGGCAGTTTATGTTGGGGATTATGGCTCTAAAAACTATGCATTCTGAAGGCTTTTGTACAAGACCGATATTTATGTACTTGAATTCCGATATTGTGGTTTTGAAAGATGTAACCAAACTTATTTCTGTTTCTGTTGTAATAAGGTTATAAATTTTTCAAGTAATACTTTATTTGTCTTGTAAATTTCTGTTCTGTTTACTTATAACGTTCCACCGAAGTTAAGGCATTCCCTTTGCGAGTGACCTTAACGGAAGTGGGGTATTACACTTGGTATCAGAGCTGAAGGTTACCAGATTTGATAAAAAGTTTTTGAAAATTATTTTCAAAAAGGTTTAAAAAAGGAAGTATTTTCAAAAGTAGAGTTTATTTTGAAAAACATAATCCCCAAGAGCCATATATATCTCTTTCGATTCTCCGTTTTGAATCTCTCCCTTTTTCTTTTCAGCATGTCTGGGTTACCCGAGATACCCGAGGGCATACCGATACCAACTTGGTTCAGAAGGTATCTGGAGGCTAGGGCCACCACCGCAGGCCCAACAGACGTTCCTCCTCCTCCCCCTCCCCTTCTCCGCGTAGATACTTTTTCGAAGATATGCAAGGACTTTCGGGCGATGGGTGGAAAACCTTTTCACGGGTCAGAGACGTTTGTTGAAGCTCGAAATTGGCTTAAGGAGGTGGAAGATTTATTTGGTATCTTCGAGATAGAAAATGGAAGGAAGGTCCAACTAGCTGCTTGGTTAATGAAGGACGAAGCCTCGTTTTGGTGGGAGGTCACGAATGGAGAGCGTCCAGTGGAGACATGGAGGGATTTCAGGCATAGGTTCGAGATGAAATTTCTCTCACGAGTAGAAGAAAATTTATACATGGATAGGTTCTTAGCATTGAAGCAAGGGAATTTATCGGTAAAGGAGTACGTCAACAAGTTCAACCAGTTGGCAAGATTTGGCTTAGACTTGGTAAACACACCTGAAAAGAAAGCCCTGAGATTCGTTAAAGGTTTGAATGAGCCGCTACACGGGTTGGCTATGACCCACATTCCCATATGGGCTACCTTTGAGAAATTGGTTGACATGGCGTTAATGCATGAAGAGGAAGCCAAAAGCGAGAAGAAAGGAGAAAAGCTCGAAGGACCACAGAACAAGAAAGCATGGCCCAAAAATGAAACACAAAAGAAGGATGAAAAGTCTGAAGATAAGAAGGAGAAAAAGTTCTTTACTTGTGGAAGCTTAACTCATCTGAACAAGGATTGCAGAAAGAGGAAGGGGCGCTTGCTTCAACTGTGGAGAAATGGGACACTTCACTATGGAATGCCCGAAGAAACGTGGGCAAGGGCAGAGGGCAGAACCTACTTCTGGAGGGTAGGAAAATGCTCTCGTGACTGATGGATAGGATAGAGATAGGAAAATTTCTGTAGTAGGATTAATTTCCTTATCTTATTATTGAGTTAAAACTCTCTTTGATTCTGGCATTTTGATTCTGTAATTGAGACTCTGCACTTTAATACTAGTCTTGTTTCTGATCCCGCTATAGTCTCTAACCCCATAAGGGTTACGACCCATCTGTTTGTGATATGTTGGGGCTTGAAGGTATCTGTGTTAAGAGTTAAGTTGACTGTGACGCATACATTCTGGTGTTTTTATGGGATATGGTAGGGTTTTATCATGCTTAGTTTCCTAAGAGTCATTTGATAATCTGATCTGTACCAGTAGTCTGTAAGTATCTGAATATTTCTGAAAAGGATAGGGGTTTTTACTCAAAGCGTGAAGTAGATTTTCCAGTTGGACATTTGTTTAATGGGAGTAATTCTCTGAGTGTCAATCTGATGTTGATTTCGGTCTTCGAGGTTAATACTTAGGGGGTTATTCTCTTAAACCGATGTCTAATAGGAACAAAGCTTTTGTTTTAATTGTACTTGCTTCTATCACTCGGCTGTATCCTATCGACCGAATCTTCGACCTTTAGGTAGAAACTAATGGGTGTAAACATGTGTTTGAGACATGTTATGTTTGATGGTTGCAACTGGATGCAAGTGGTTGCTAGTGGTTGCTCGTGGATGCATATGCACACACACTAGGCACTAGATCGGCTCAAAAACACTTTCATACTGCATATGGATGTGTGTTCATTTTTCAATTTTTGTGGATGCAAAATGATTGACCCATCTGGATGATGCATTTGGATGAATGGTTGTGCACTCATATAGAAATGATGTGTATCACATAGGATTTCTTGCATACATAATTGGACTCACGGCATTAACATAATTCGCACTTAAGGAGGTCAACAGAATCAGTAGACAGCCTGATCTTTGCATTAGATAAGAGACATATACACACACTGTTGCATATGTTCATACAACATTAGAAGTTTTTTTTTAAGGACAATGGATTCTTGTGGATGATGTTTGAGTAAATGGGTGACTGGATGGTAGGACACATTCTTTTTAACTTAAAGATTTCGGGGACAAAATCCTTTAAGTAGGGGAAAATTTAACACCCCGAATTTTCTGTGATCTTAAGAGTAACAAAACAAAGTATATTTAATTTTTTATAATAAGAATTAAGGAAAATGGGTTAATCCATTGCGTTCGTCTCGGAACTTTGCTTGAGATAGAGTCCGAGTTTGCGTAAATCGGACTTCGTATGAAGAAGTTATGGCCTTCGGAAGTTTCAGAATAATTTAAATAAATTAAAACAGCTCAGCAGGAAAATTCAAAATTCGAAAATCAAACATCAAAGTGGGCTAGGCGGCAATTTTTCCCGCCCAAGGCCAAGACGACACTAGGGTCGACCTGTGGGTCGACCTGCCCTATACAGGTCGACACTAGGGTCGACCTTGGGGTCGACCTGGGCCCTGTTCTGGCCAGATCCGACTGTGACGAATTTTTGGCTTGTGTTGTGTCGTTAGGGCTTGTGTGGCAATTTCTGATTGGTTCCTTTTGACATGAATGGCCTTAATTGTTCCTAGGTTAATCTGACGGCTTACATTAACTTAAAACTCTATATAAGCAACCTAAATATAAACCCTAATCTACACAAAAATATTCCTAAAGTCGTCGTGCTATCAACATTCAACCTAGGGTAGCCACCATTCTCCATCAACTCAAAGGCAAGATAAAAGCTTAAAGAATCAACCTAAATCAAATCTAAGTTAGAAGAACAACTAGTCTACATCAAAGGAGCGCTATTCAGTTTTAGAATAAAGATCCCAGAAATCAAGATTTTCCTTTTTGATTGTGAGTACAGTTATTTTCAGATATGAAATTTAACTATTATCTTGACATTTTTGTAAATCTGGATCTGAGGTTATGCATACTTTGGTTTATCCGATCTGTTTTTCTGTGGATCTATCTTGTTAATATTATTGTAACTGCTCTGTATCTGTTACCTCTTTTTTTCCTTTCTGTTCTATAGCCAGGCAACCACGAGCCTGAGCCAAATCTCATAAGAGATTGACACGCGAACGCTAAATTTAGGAAAATTCTAAACTGTGCATAATTGGATATAGCTGATTTATGACTGATGTGAGAACACAACATATGTTATAATTCAAGATCTGATTTTGGGGACAAAATGCATGTTATAATTTAAGATATAGGTTTGGGCATATCTTATATCATGATCTTTGACTTGGAAAAAAATGGATATGTAACTTAGGCGTAAGATCTAGATTAAAATTAGGATAACTATTAAATGTGAATACGCCTAAAAGGGGATTTTTGATATTTGGCATACGCTGAAAGCAAGGCTATAAACTGGCATAATTCATATTGTATATCATGATTTGGGGCTTTAGAGAATATTCTGTATTGTGGAAAATCTAACTAAATTTGGGCATATGTTATGTTGTGAATTATGACCATAATTTGGGCATGTAAAATGAGACTTAACTTATGATTAGGCAAGATATGTCAATGGAACTTTAGGATATGTTTAAATCTGTTAAATTTCCCAATCCGATAGATCTGTTGGAATTGAATACTGTGATTTGGGTATGTAATCCGTAGGCTCGATCTAAAATTGAGCAAAACATGTTAATGGAACTTTGAATAATCTGCTGTAACTTGTAAAGAAGTTAATTTGTTGAATTGGCATAATAAATATGATATTGGCATAATCTATGAATGAAAACTTTAGCTACAAATAAGAATGCTAAGACACGAGGTTAGACTTTGTTTGCGGTGGAAGCCTGCCCGGACCCAACCGGCTTAACCATCAACCGCAAATTGTTAGTCTAATGTGAGAGGTCGTAGGCATAAAGATGCTTAGACACGAGGTTAGGTCTGGCTTGTGGCAGAAGTCTGCCCGAAACCGCCCGGCACATCCAGTGGCCACAAGCTACTGACCTAATGTGAGAGGTCTGTGCATTAATATTTAAATAATGCAAATCTAAGATAAACGTGATACCTAAAACGTGTTGGGTGGATGGGGTTAAAACAATTGGACTGATGAAACTAATAAACCCGTTTCGTAAATCTGTAGGCCGGGTTTCGTAAATTTGTAGGCCTAATACAAAGTTAGGTAAAACAATCAGTAAGTCTGGTAATCTGTATATCTGATTCGTTAGTCTGAGAACTAGTAAATCTGTACATCTGATCCATTAGTCTGAAAACCTGTTAACTTGTATGTCTGATATGAAAACCAGTTAATCTGAACTTTGTACATCTGAAATCTGTAAACAAGTTAATCCGAAATCTGTTAGTCTGGGGACACAAGGTTAGGAGGGGTAATTACTTGTGTCATCTGTTGTTTGGGACCCATATTAGTCAGTAACCCTTTCTGGTATCAAAACTATGATCCAACACTAAGAGGGGTCCAGGCACGCTTACTGAACTAATTGTAAGAGGTTCACTCTGATAATGGCGAGGGGTGTTGATGGCGCATTCCAACCGGGTCATGTGCGTGCATGGATCCGGTCTACTCTGAGGATGTAAGACACCGTGTCATCTGTAAATAGGTCTGTGTCTATAGGTTGCCACTTCAGGGAGTGATACACCCTTCTACGGGGCCGGCACAGGGTATCTATGTATTAGGGAGCCGATCGCTTGGGGTAGAATTTAGGGTACACTTAGTTTTGTCTGTTTCTATGGGGTACCATCTGTTTCTGTTGGGATGATAACACATGTCTGCTTCTGTGTGGTACCGTCTGTTAGGGTGGTAACGGCCCATTACTAGTGTACACCTAATTCTAATATTCTGTTTTCGTAGGGGTTATTCTGTTTCTGTCTCTGATCGGGTGGTAAAGGCCTATTACTAGCATTATGTTCATGTACATCTGTCTCTGATAGGGTGGTAAAGGCCCATTTCTAGCATAGTGTTTCTGAAGAGATCATTCTGTTTTCTGTTTAGACAATAGGACAACACCTAATTCTGTTATACTAGTATTAGTGCAGAGAAGTGAAAACTAAGTAAGGAGCTTAGCTTAGCCTATATCATTCTGTTTCTTCTGTTAACCTGCTATTCCTGTCACGTTATCTCTCATCCAGTTTTATTTACATGTCATGATACTATTATCTGTTTATATGCTGAAAGTCACTGGACTCACCAGACTTATGTCTGACCTAGTTTGCTTCGCCTCTTTTCTTTCCGTTCCCCCCAGGTGCTCAGGGTGGAAACATAGGAGCTTGATTCAGATTCCCTCTGCTTGAAGTGTTTGAAGTATTGCTTGGCTTTGACTCTATCTTTCCATAGAAGTTTATGTTGGGGATTATGGCTTTAAAAACTATGCATTCTGAAGGCTTTTGTACAAGACCGATATTTATGTACTTAAATTCCGATATTGTGGTTTTGAAAGATGTAACCAAACTTATTTCTATTTCTATTTTAATAAAGTTATAAATTTTTCAAGTACTACTTTATCTGTCTTGTAAATTTCTGTTCTGTTTACTTATAACATTCCACCGAAGTTAAGGCATTCCCTTTACGAGTGACCTTAACGGAAGTGGGGTGTTACAATAGAGGATTTGGAGATTTTGGAATTTTTATATTGTTGTTGTGTCAAATCCTCCTAGGCATACAAATCAATATGTTAATCTACAAAAAGTAGAATAAGCCCTAAGAAATACAATATTACACTCACATTGATTTGAAAAGCGTGAATCAAACATTATTGTGCCTTTTGGATGAAATTCCCAACTCTAGAAACCTATATACATAAGAATAAATTAATCAAATTCTTACATATATTTCATATGAATTCCAGAATATATTCTAATCTAGATCCATTAGAAGAGACTAGAGAGAAAGAGAAATAGATTAGAAGAAGATGAAAAAACGTAATTTTGGAAGTCAATGGAGGCAGAGGCAAAGTGGAGGCACACTGGAGAAAAATGGCTTGGGTTTAGTTGTGAGGTCTAGGGGTCTGTATATAGTCGCTTGTGTAAGCTTGGACCGCTGGACTATTTAGATATAATCTTGGTTATCCATTTTATATATTAACCCTAAAAACCTAACTAAACCAAGCTTTATTGGGCATTTCAGCGCCTAACAGTCGATCTACACCCCTAAAAGGGCGGTCGACCAGCAGTCAACCTCCTGGTCACTGAAGTAACCAATAAACGTATATGGGGCGGAGGTGTTAATTTCTATGTCCCCTCCTTCTTATCTACATTTTGAAATTCAAACATCCATATTTATTTTATTTCTTGAATATATATATATATATATTATTTGTTTGATTATATATATATATATTTGCGCTTTACTGTCTAGTTTCATTTCCTTGTAACTTCTTCATACTATCACCATTTTCAGCATATTATATATGAAAACGATCCAGAATTTCACCAAAAATCCGAATAAAAGATTTTCATAGCCAAATTCTTAAAGCTGCAAAATCTCATTTTCTGGCCTTTATATATTTTATTAATAAATTGTTTATTTTCGATTGTTATTAATATTTATGTCTTCAGGTATATTTTACGGGGTGTTACATCAGAGATCTATACCTTTCTCCCCGATCAAGAAGTACCTGTGTTCATTAGTCTTTAACAGTTTTTTCCCCACCGAAAGGATACCAGGTTCACATCATCTCTTCCTTTGGCTGCATCAAACTGCAATCAGACTTTCGGTGATCATCAAATTTCCTATGTCACTATAGTAAAAATTGTTGCTAGTTGCATCGTGACAATTGTTGTTGGCTGCATCGTTTGTGCTACGCTAGTCATCTCCTTCTTGAACTTGCTCTTAACACTCTTTTTCCCTGATTTTATCCCATAATGGCCAGCGACAATGATGACGTACTCAGCAACATCAAGAATCGATGCTACCGAGCCCACAACCACTACCAACACCATTGTCAAACATAAAAGCCAAGTAATCACAATTCCCTAGACGAAGAGAACTTCATCCTATGGAAACATCAAATAGAAACCACCCTCAAGGGATATGTGCTATAAGATTATGTGAAGGGCACGATGCCCATACCACCTGCAATGATAACCAACAAAGAAAACATCACTATTAGTAACCCAAAATATGTTTTTCACCAAAAACAAGACAATTTGCTATCGTCATGGATCCTATTGTCAACCTATGAAAATTTATTACCCCAAATAGTTGGATGCGATAGTTCCTTTGAAATGTGGTGAAGCATTGAAGAAATTTTCAACTCTCAATCATCTGCACATATAATTCAGTGCAGGAGGGAGTTACATAATGCTAGAAAGGAAAAATTGTTAATGAGGGATTATATTACAAAAATAAAATCACTGCGCGATAAACTTAATGTTGTTGGATACAAAATATCTGACAGTGAACAAATTCTTATGATTGCTGATGGATTAGATCAAGAGTATTTTATATAGCCACACAAAAGACATAACCTGATTTGTAGTTTTTGCACTCAGCACTTCTGACTCATGAAGGAAGGGTGAAGCAGAGGAAGGCCATGCAAAATGAATTCTCAATCAATTATGCGTCAACATTAAGAAACAAGAATCAACAGGGAAATACATACAATAAGAATAAACAAGAAAACTAGGGTCAAAGAAACCAATATCCTCAACATGGAAGAGGCCGTAGAAGATGGAACAATAATAATAGGGTGAAGTGACAAATATGTGAAAAATCTGGGCACCTTGCAAGCATATGCTATTTCTGATTCAAATCTGAATTTAATGTTGTCCAATCAAGCTAAAATAATCAAAAAGGTCCAAGTGCTAACTTAACTCCAATCAACATTAGGTCTAATGGTAACCCGACAAGTATTGGAGGTAGTGAAGATGGTGCCAGACCAGAAGATATCAACACAAAAGATTGATATCTAGATTCAGGTGTCACTAACCACTTGACCAGTAACTTGCATAACCTAAATCTTGGGAACAAGAGCCACTCAGGTAAAAAAACTACTATTATGGGAAATGGTGAAGCAATAAGTATATCACATGTTGGTGATGGTTATATAAAAGGTAAAAGACAACTTTACCTGAACAACTTATTAAGGGTGCCACATATTAAGAAAAAATTGATTAGTGTATCTCAATTCTCCAACGACAACAACATATACTTTGAGTAACACCCAAAGTTTTGCCTTTTTAAGGACTTATTAAGTCGCAACACATTATTACAGGGTAGGATGCACCATGGTTTATACAAGTTTACTGTTGGACATACAAGAAATGCCAATGATCATGATGTACGCTGTTATAATGTTGATACTAGTGATGCTAATGAGACTAATGACACATGTAATAACATCAATGACACCAATGCATACAAATGTACCGATGATGAAATCATCTATGTGAGTAATGCTAATAATAAAAATGTTATTGATCTGTGACATCATAAACTGGGACACCCGAGTATTGACATTTTTAAATGAATGCAATATTCCATTCAATAACACATGTTCCTCCCAATTAAGCGCACATTACCAATTAGGCAAAAGTCACAAACAACCATTTGGGAAGTCCAAGACTGTATATACCAAGCCCTTGGAACTTATAGCTGCAAATCTATAGGGACCAGGCCCAGCTAATTCTGTTCAAGGCTATAAGTATTATCTATCCTTACTGGATTCTTATTCTAAATATACATGGATATTTTTGCTGAAATATGAATCGAACACCTGTAATGCTATTATGAATTAAGTTACTCTCATTGAAAAATAATTGAATCAGAGTGTTAAAATATTCCAAACTGATGGAGGGACAAAGTTTAAACCACTCAATTTTTTTTTCAATAAAGGGGAATCATGCATAGAACCACATGTCCTTAAACATTTGAGAAAAATGGTTTGGTAGAAATAAAACACATGCACATAGTTGAAAATGGCATCACACCATTATCTTAAGCATCAATGCCCATGAAATACTAGAGAGAAGCTTTTAACACATCAGTTTACTTGATAAATAGGTTGCCAATCAACGTATTAGAACACCGACGCCCGTATGAGAAACTGTTGAAGTACGACCTGACTACAAATAGCTCAGAGCATTTAGGTGCCTATGTTTCCCCTACCTTAGACCTTCAACAATCATAAACTAAAACCGAGATCTATCCCAAGCACTTTCCTAGGATATATAAATAATCGGAAAGGATATAAGTGCATGAATAATAAAGGAAAAATTATTATATCAAG
The DNA here is from genome assembly GCA_030737875.1 of Allium sativum. NCBI lineage: Eukaryota > Viridiplantae > Streptophyta > Magnoliopsida > Asparagales > Amaryllidaceae > Allium > Allium sativum. Next base: position 246,467,041 of record CM060923.1, read on the forward strand.
ACATGTTATGTTTAATAAAACTGTTTTTCCCCATGCAGAAAAAGGAAAAAACAACAATCAAGTTGCAAAAGATAGAAGAGTGGTAATACTATCCATACCAACATTACGTGGTACATCATGTGATGCTGGCATGAATGATCATCTCGAAAGATCAAACCAACAACTTACTGTATCATGCACAAAATCTGGATATAGCTCCACTGACATCAGCATGCATCCAGACTAGCACTTTGATAATGATGAGGCATAAACAGAAGATACAGCTAACAGTAGCCAAATACCCCATGATGAACACAACCAGGAACAAGCACACAATGATGGATGAGGCTGCTCAAACTGGACATCATATGATGACACAATCAAAACTTGGGATATTCAAGCCAAAACTATTTACTGTAACTCTAGAAAACACTGAACTAACTACTTATGAACAAGTAGTCACCCATGAAAAGTGAAGAAAAGCTATGGATGAAGAGTACAATGCATTAATCAAAAATCAGACATAGAGCAGTGTTGACCCTCCGAAACACAAGAACATAGTTGGATGCAAATGGACTTACAAAATAAAAAGGGATGCTGATGGAACCATATCAAAGTACAAGGCCAGGACAGTGGCAATGGGAAATGCTCAGCAATATGGTTTTGATTTTAATGATACTTTTTCCCCTGTGGTAAAACCTACAACCATTAGACTAATGCTGACAGTTTCTCTCTACAAGCAATGGAATATAAGACATCTAGAAGTAAATAATGTATTCTGAAGGAAATTTAGGAACAATTTTAAATGCAACAACCAATGGGATATGAAATGGAAGGCAGCAAAGCCAAAGTATGCAGACTTTATTAGGCAGTCTATGGATTAAAACAGGCTTCTATAGCATGGCATAACAAACTTAAAGTCACATTGAAAGGCATGCGATTCATTGCCACCAAAGCAGAAAATTCTCTCTACATCAAGTTACATCAAGTTACACAAGCATTACACCATGTACATTTTAGTGTATGATATTCTAATCATTGGAGACAATGATGATGACATTGACAAGGTTGTTCAACAACTCGATCAGAAATTTTCCATCAATGACTTAGGGGAACTGAATTACTTTTTAGGCATATAGATTCAAAGAAGATCCAACAAAGAATTACTCTTATCACAAAAGCATTACCTATAAGAAATTCTAGCCAGAGCAGGCATGGATAATGCTAAACCAATAGTTACACCTATGGTAAGCAACTTGAAATTATCAAAGCATAAAAGGGAAGGAATCGACAACATCAAACAATACAGGAGCATACTCGGTGCACTACAATACGTGACCATTACAGGACAAGAAATATGTTACATCATAAACAAAGTGTGCCACCATATGCAAAATCCCCTCAGTGAGCACTGGAAAAGAGTCAAATGTGTTCTACGATATTTAAAAGGCATTATAGACTTTGGACTATCACTAAAACGCAATATAAACATGGATTTAGAAGCTTACAATGAAGCGGGTTGGGCTAACTATCCAGATGATCAAAAGTCGATCACTTGATATTGTGTTTACCTTGGTTCCAACCCAATATCCTGGTGCATGAAGAGGCAAAGTACCATATCTCGATTGTGCACCGAAGCTGAATGTAATGACCCGGAAATTTGGAACCAATTTAGAACTTCCAAATTTCATAAGAGTCAAAATAAAATTGAAAATGGATAACGATATAATTGGAATAGGGTTATAATAATGAGTTTTAATATAAAAATAGCACGTTTACAAAGGAGTATAAGAAATGTTTATTTCCAGATCCTGAAACTAGTTCCATTGAATCCGAAGTAATGAAATTAGGTATCCAACCAAGTTTGGCCAAAAACAGAATCCGTTTAATATTGATTAAAGATTGAAAGGTTAAAATTTGAGCTAAAAACGGATGATTTTAAGGATACCTTGAGAACGAGATATCGCTAGATCGTGAGACCACCTCCGTTGGATCCAGAATAGTGAATTTTAGTACTCAGGGAAGTTTCGCATAAAATGGCATCCGTATGTGGAAAAGAAAAAATAAAACGCTGAAATTTGAACTAAATTTTGACGGTAATTGGAATTTGTTTGTTCTAATGGCAAAACTGAAACCTAAGACCTATCTAGGAAAATTAAGAACATAGAATATTAGTTATTTATGAAGTCTGGGAGGATTCCTTATCAAATATAAAAAGTTATTAACAAAACTAAACTAAAATAAATTATTTGAAAATGCAAAAATTCAAATTTTAGATTTAAACACATAGGATTGAAGTACATTAGAAACCAGACGATATGGTGGAAGAATTTCTGAAAACCGTTAACGTTTGATACTCCGACATGAGACCTGAAAGTGCTTGAGAAAACACACTTCACTATTTCTAAGGATAAGGATGAATTGTGGCCATTCATTTTCCATACTTATCTACATGGACACGTGTCTTCCATCCATGAGATTGAGCTTCCTTATAAATACCCCCACCCTTATCTCCTTTACTATCTCAATTCCTTTCTTCCCTTGAAAATCTCCTTCTTCCTCCCCTCCCCATATTTGCTCACGTCTTTCCTCCTTAAATAAAAAAAAAATATTTTTTAAGAAAATAAAGAAGAAAGGAAGGAGAAAAGCTAGGACAAGGATCTATACAACCCTTAGCTAAATTCTGGTAAAGTTTGATCACTTTTGGAAGAGAAAAACTAAACTTTGAAAGGGTTTTGTTACCTGATTTAATGATTGCATGTAAGGTGTTTGTTGAAATGTTTCTTAGAGATTTAGTGGTGAATTCATGGATGATTTGATGGTATATGATTGCTAAAATTTCCTAAATAGGTTCATGAAGTAAAAGTGGCAATTTGTTTGGAGTTTGGAGTGAAAACCGTTATGTTAGGTTCACAAAGTTGCACCTTTATGGAATATCATAAATATACATGCCTTGATTTAATTTTGGCAATATGTTGGGTTATAAGTAAGTGATTTGATGTGATTAAAGATGTTAAAACCTTAAAGATTCGATCTTTATGGATAAAATCACGTAAAGGTGTGATCTTTAGGCGAAAATCCAAAAATACATAAAATAAAGTGAAAATTAGGCTCACATCCCTATTTTCAAACTTAATTAAAGCCACGTCCTCCCCTAACTTTACATGCATTTCCGGTCCCTAAAATGAAGGTGCCGCCCAAAAATTTTGGTCCCCTCCGCCTCCTACTGCTCCCCCTTCGCCTTTTCTCATTTCTGACTAGAAAAAAATGCGTCAGCCACTAAAAAAAAAAAAATTCCTAAAATCTGAAAATAATCCCAGTAGTCCACGCAAATTGAAAAAAAAAGTTGCATACTTCTGTGCAACTATTGCCTATAGTAGCATACATATATGCATATATTCATATAGTATATTTATGTTGAAAATCTGGACCAATATATGCATACATGTATGCAACTATTAGCAAATAATTGCATACATTTATGCATACAAAGTTGAACTGAGATTCACGTGTAACGAAAAGTTGCATACATGAATGCAACTATTCTGTATATATGCATGCATGTGTGCAACATTTTTAAAAGGGACAAAGGCTTGCGAATATACGCATGAATGCATGCATTTATTCTGTACAAAAGCATAAATGTGTGCAACAATGTCTGAAAATGGTGAATGATTGAAAAAACATGTCAAATTTGTATATATGCATAAAAGGATGCATGTAATGCAGTTTAGCTGCATACATGTATGCATTTATACTGCAGTTTGGGCGCCACACTGAAATATTAGCATGAATGTGTGCAACTATTTACAAATAGATGCATCTTTTGATGTAAAATGTAACAACCCGTATTCTACGTATCGGGGGATCGTAGAATATTTATTTCTTCTTCGTTTGTGGTCATATGGTCATGTAACCTTAAAGGATGGCTATTAGGGTCATTTCCAATGTTCATGATTTTTGCCGATTTTTAAGTGACCATTTTGCCCCTAGTCAGTACTGTTTTGGCCATAACTTTTGATAGGGAAGGAATTTTGACCTGGAACCACTTCCATTTGATTCGTTTGGTAGTTTCTCTTTCCGTAGAGTGGTCATATTAGCCAAACGGACTTACCGTTTGGGAGATATGGCTGAAACAAGGTTTGGAGGGTGAAAAACTGCTTAACCGGGCCGAATCGGGTGATTAGTGAGTAGGCCCATAACCCATTTCGGGATTAGGGTTATGGGAGGGCTGAAATGAGATGGAGAATCATTCCATTTCAGTTTTCTAGCCTCCACTTATCACTAAGGATCCCTAAAAATGGCTTCCAACCTCTAGACCACCTCCAAATCATCTCTTGGTCAAGGATTTGGCTTAGCAACTCCTAATCAAAGAAGATCTTCACCTAATCAACCTTGGAGCTGCTGTTAGCATTGGGATTCGCATCAAACCAGAGAATTATTTCAGATCTTAGTTTGTTTTGTGGCTAAGGTGAGTGATTAGCTTGCTTTTTGCACTAATTATGGCTAAATTGGGGTGATTAGTGCTAATCAGCGTTTTTAAATGAAAATAAATTCTGGAAAAATGTTTATAAATTCATAAATAATGTTTTAGACCTCTGATATGAGTTTGGGTTAAATTGGATAAGTTTTGCTAATCATATGCTCAAACATGATTAAGAGGGATTAAGGGAAAACATGGGATTTTGGCTATGTTTGATCCATTTTATCATATCATGTCGTTGTTTTGGTGTTTGAGGTCACTTGTATGTATTGCTATGACACTTTGACATGCTTTGTGATTGATTGCAATAGTTAGAATGGTCAAAAACGTCGTCGAGTGGCGTAAACAGTCGCTGGAAAAGTCAGTGCAGGAAATCGGATCGGATCGCCCCCTACCCGATCCGAATCGCCCATTTCCCTTCACCACGAACCGAACCGATCGTTATAGCGAAGCAAGCTGCGCCACGAGCTGAAGGGTCCGAACCGATTCGAGAAGTCGCGATTCAAGGCTTGGTGATTGAAGACTCCGACCCGACCCGCCTGGAGTGATAACGACACGATCCGATCTGATCACCTTGAGGACAACGAACCGGAGACTTGGAGGAGGGCGAGGGGCTTGGAGCTATGACCAGGAGGCGTGACCCGAGCCGTTGCGTGGTGGAGAACCCGATCCGATCCAGATGGGACTGGAGGCCACGAACCGATGGTGTACTCCGATCCGACCCGAGGTAGCAGTCACGAACCGAGACGATGAAGACCACGATTCCAATGATGATGGAAGGAATCCGAACCGATCCAATGGAGATCCATAACCCGAAATGCAAAGGTAGTTCAAGTGGAAGTTCGAGCTCAGGATCCAGACGGGAACCAATGAGTTCACTTCGTGATTGGGCTTTGCTGCGGGACGTGTGCTAAGGAGTTGTCGATGTCTATGACTTTGGATCACTAGGTGTTGGAGGTAGAGAGACAAACTCGGGCTTTGGATATGGTGCGACTAGGGAGCTACCTACCAATGGAGTGGGGTCATGGAAACGTTGGGCGTGATCCCATAGGTATGGCGTTGGCGGTAGTAGGAATGTACATAGTCGTACAAAGTCGAGTTCTGTCGTTTGAGTAAAGTGCTCTAGTGATCGAAGAAGTGGATGTCGTATGCTTTACGCACTGAGTGAGAGATGCGAGGATGGTTGCTATGCTTGATTGTTTGACACACACATCCCCACCCCCGTATACTTATATTATGTGTTTGTGACATCATAGAGTGTTGTACCGTGTAGTACTAACTCTTTGGTTGCAGGTCCAGGTTCAGGTATGACTTAGTATACCTGTTATTATTCTGTTTATGCTTGCTACCACTCATACCAGACTAATGTCTGACCCAGAGTTTTATGTTTCTTCTTATTACTCTGGGTGCTCACACGAGCAGACTAGAGACAGGGATAGCTGGTAGTGCACGAGTAGATGGACTGAGGACGAGCAGGAGGCTCCACGTATGCTAGATAGTTATTCTCCCTGTGTCGTGATCGGTATCTACTTTGGGCATTAGTAGCATACCTATTCTGTTTTGCTTTAGAGACAGTATTTTGAAGTTGTAATAAGCTGTATTTGATATTTCCGCTACTCTGATGATGTTAGTTCAAGTTTTCAGCTTATGCACTGTCTCATCTGTTTTATGTCAAGTATATGTTGGTTATTATATTTTATCCCATGCGCTGTGAGACATATTACAGGTTCTTTATTTGGTTCATCTTCTTTCTTTCTCTTCTTTGGCGACCGTCCCATGCTAATTGGACATGTGTACAGCGCACAATTGGAGTAAATGTCGGTTGGTGCGGGGCGGGCCGTCACATTTGGTATCAGAGCTCTAGGTTGCGTAATTCACCTAGGGAAAGACACTAGGGAGAGATAGTACGTATATGAGAGCGCGTATTTGTGATTATTTTGGTTTTCAAAAGCTATATCTATATATAGTATTAGTATGTTTAAGAATGAAGTCGCATTGCACTGCACTGGCACCACTATGGAGAGGGTTAATCGTTTTCTCTTTAACAGATTTGACGATGAGCCGAGGAAGAGGTGCTGGTAGAGGGGCCAATAATGGGAATCCCCCTGACATGAGGGCTATGTTTACCAACCTCATGAGAGAGATGCTTGTGGATATTCAGAGGGAGGCTCCTAATGTTGCCAATGCTGGAGGTGCAGCGGTGCAAGCGCCTAGGGTCGATTTCGCCAAGCTGAGTAAGGATTACACTAATCTTGGTGGAAAGCCGTTTTACGGAACAGAGTCGGCCACGGATGTTCAAGATTGGTTGGATAGCTGTGATCGGATCTTCGTTGACTTGGGTATCGAGGATGCGATGAAGAGAAGGCTAGCGTCTCGTCAGCTGCAAGGACGAGCGATGAATTGGTGGAATGCTATTAGGGCAGCCACACCAGAAGATCAAGTTACTTGGGATCAGTTTAAAGCTCGCTTTAGCGACAAGTATATCCCAGTTGCCCAGAAGTCGGAATTGTTTAGGAAGTTCTTGGAGCTTAAGCAGAATGGAAGGGCAGTATCGGATTATGTTGCTGAGTTCGACACTTTGTCGAAGTATGGGTTATCTCTAATCGATACTCCCGAAAAGAAAAATGAGAGGTTCATCACTGGTTTGGATGAATACTTAGGGGATAGGCTGATTAATCACATCGATGAGACGTTTGAGTCGATCGTGGGAAAAGCTTTGAGGTCAGAAAGTCTTTACCCTAAGCCGAAGACTGGGGTTGTTGCTGCATCTGCTGAAGAGCCAAAGCCGCAAGCAAGCGGTGGAGGCAAGAATAACTCTCAGAATAAGAGGAAGCAGAACCAAGCTAAGGATGACCAGAAGAAAAGCAGGAAAGAAGTCGAGTGCTTCAAATGTGTAAAGAAGGGCCATTACGTAAGGGAATGTAGGGCCAAGACAGTGGGAAATAAGTGCTTTAACTGTGGCCAGGAGGGACATTTTAAGGATAAGTGCCCGCAACCTCTGAAGGAGAATCAGATTGTGAAAGCATATGCGATCAATGCTATTCCTTCTTCGTCGAATGCCCCAACTGCGGCGGAGAAAGGAAAGGGAGTCGTCATTCAAGGTATGCTTTCCATTTATGATCTTCCTGTTAGAGTTTTGTTCGATACCGGGGCTTCCCATTCCTTCATATCTAGTGACCTGGTAGATAGGTTGGGATTGGAACCCGAGTTAGTCGATAGACCATTAGCTGTGACGAACCCGATTGGTGGTTCAACAAACCTCAGTATGATCTGTCGTAATGTGGTCTTATCGAGTCATGGATGTATGTTTGTTTGTGATTGCTTTGTTTTGGGCTTTACTGGGTATGGCATTATTTTGGGAGTCGATTGGCTCCAAAGATACGGGGTGGTGGTAGACTGTGAGGACTTTTTGGTGACAGTTAGGGCGGATGATGGGCGGAGGGTAGTGTTTGGTAATCTACCCTGTGATGGGGTAATGGCTAGTTTTGTAAATTCCTTCGACATTCCGCATGATGAGTTATCAGGTTTGCCCGTGGTTGGCCAGTACCCGGACATCTTCGAGGAAGTGACCGGACTTCCACCACACCGAGAGATTGAGTTTCGTATTGATTTAGTGAAAGATGCCAGACCTATAGTGATGCCACTTCGTCGTATGGCACCACGAGAACAGCGAGAGCTCGAGGTGCAAGTTAGCGATCTTTTGAAGAAGGGATTTATTAGAAGAAGTGTTTCCGAGTGGGGAGCACCAGTTGTGTTTGCTACTAAGGCAGATGGTTCCCTTCGATTGTGTGTGGACTATCGCGAGTTAAATAAGGTGACGAGGAAGAATAAGTATCCTTTACCACGGATAGATGATTTGTTTGATCAACTGGAAGGAGCGAGAGTGTTCTCCCAGTTGGACCTCGCGACAGGATTTCATCAGCTCCGTGTAGCAGCTGATAGTATAGCTAAAACGGCATTTAGGACGCCGTCTGGGTTTTATGAGTGGTTGGTCATGCCATTCGGGTTGACCAACGCACCAACATACTTCGTGGATCTTATGAATAGAGTATTCAGAGACCAATTGAATAAGTTTGTTCTTGTGTTCGTAGACGATATCCTTGTTTACTCGAGGACAGAAGAGGAACACAAGGAACATTTGAGAATTGTGTTGGAGGTGTTGAGGAGACACCAATTGAAAGCGAAGTTTTCTAAGTGCCACTTCTGGAGGAGAGAAGTGAGATTCTTGGGCCATGTTGTTTCAGAGAATGGTATTGCCGTGGACCCTGCAAAGGTGGCTACGGTACAAGATTGGTCTACGCCCAAGAATGCAAAAGATGTAAGAAGTTTCTTGGGGTTAGCTGGATATTATCGTAAGTTTATCAAAGACTTCTCCAAGACAGCGGCACCGTTGACTCAGTTGACTAAGAAGAATCAAGCCTTCGTTTGGGACGGAGGGTGTGAAAAAGCATTCAAGAGTCTAAAGGAAAAGTTGACGCGTGCGCCAGTGTTGGTCATTCCTAAGGGAAATGAAGAGATGACGGTATACACGGATGCTTGTGGTACCGGACTGGGTGCGGTATTGATGCAAGGAGGTAGGGTTGTAGCTTATGCTAGTCGACAGCTAAAGCCACATGAGAAGAAGTATCCTACCCATGATTTGGAATTGGCAGCGATTGTATTTGCGCTGAAAATGTGGAGACATTACCTCTTGGGAGAAAGATTTGAGTTGTTTACCGATCATAAATCGTTAAAGTATCTCTTCTCTCAGAAAGATCTGAATCTCCGTCAGCAGAGATGGTTAGAGTTCTTGGCTTCGTATGATTTTGATATCGCGTATACACCTGGGAAGGGTAATGCGGTAGCCGATGCCTTGAGTAGGAGACATGCCAGCTTAGGGGCAATGTTTCTTGAATGGAAGCAGCTGGAGTATATCGCGGGGTTTGATTTCAGACCAAGGTGCGAATTGGATCCAGTTATGCTAGCTAGCTTGACGATCAGACCCACTTTGATAGAGCGGATTGGTTCTAGCCAGAGGAACGACCCTAACCTATTAGAAATCATCTCCAAGTTAGAGATGGGTATCGAAGAGGAGATGAATGTGTATGGGCTTGATCGAGATGGATGGCTTCGGAAGAATGGAAGACTAGTGGTGCCCAACGTGAATGGTTTGAGAGATGAAGTGCTTAGAGAATGTCATCACTCAAAACTGACTATACATCCCGGTGGTAATAAGATGTATAGAGACATGAGACAGACTTACTACTGGGAAGGGATGAAAAGAGACGTTGGGAAGTTTATATCCAAATGCATGAATTGTCAGCTAGTTAAAGCCGAGCAGAAGAAGCCTAGTGGGTTGTTGCAACCATTAGAAATTCCCGAATGGAAATGGGAACAAGTTTCGATGGATTTTATCGATGGTTTACCGAGGACTAGATCGGGACATGATAGCATTTGGGTAATTGTGGATCGACTGACCAAGAGTGCAAGATTTATACCAGTTAAATCGACCAGAACGGCAGCCAAGTTGGCAGAATTGTATATGAAGTGGGTAGTGAGATTTCATGGAGTACCCAAACGCATTGTGAGTGACCGAGACCCGTTGTTCACTAGTGGGTTTTGGAAGAGCTTACAAGAGGCTCTAGGGTCAGGATTACATCTCAGTACCGCATATCATCCTCAGACCGACGGTCAGACGGAGAGGGTGAATCGTATATTGGAAGATCTCTTGAGAGCTTGTATATTGGATTTTGGTGGATCATGGGATGACCATTTGCATCTAGTGGAGTTTGCATATAATAATAGCTACCAATCCAGTATTGGTATGGCTCCATATGAAGCTTTGTACGGAAGGCCGTGCAACTCACCATCATGTTGGATAGAGACTGGCGAGAAGTTTGTGCTTGGACCAGATGTGGTGAGGGAAACTTCCGATAAGATCAAGATCATTCAGCAACGAATGAAAACTGCTCAGGATAGGCAGAAAAGCTATGCTGATAAGAGGAGAAGAGACTTGAAATTCTCCGTTGGTGACTTGGTGTTTGTCAAGATCTCTCCGTTGAAAAGCGTGATACGATTTGGCAGGAGAGGCAAGTTGGCACCAAGATTTGTGGGTCCTTTCCAAGTTCTCGAGGAAGTTGGGAATTTGGCGTATAGAGTTGGCTTACCAGAGAAAATGGCAGGAGTTCACAATGTGTTTCATGTTTCCCAACTAAGGAAGTTCGTTCATGACTCAAATGTGACTATTTCACCTGATCAGTTAGAGGACTTCGAAGTAGAACCTGAGGCGGTTGAGAACCGCAAGCCGATTCGTATTGTGGGGCATGATACGAAGCAACTTCGAAGAAAGTCGGTGAAGCTAGTCAAAGTTCAGTGGGGCGAGGACGAAAATGATTGTGCTTGGGAGACAGAGGAGAGCATTAGAAAGGCTTGTCCAGAACTCTTTGCCTGGTAAGATTTACTTTGCGATTTAGTTATTCCGCATGCTAGGATAGACTTGTTTTGCTTGTTTTGCATGTTTGATGGTTGTTTTATGATTGATAGGCATGCGGGACCCTTGTGTGTGTTTTGATTAGGGAATTTCGGGGGCGAAATTTCTTAAGGGGGGGAGAGTGTAACAACCCGTATTCTACGTATCGGGGGATCGTAGAATATTTATTTCTTCTTCGTTTGTGGTCATATGGTCATGTAACCTTAAAGGATGGCTATTAGGGTCATTTCCAATGTTCATGATTTTTGCCGATTTTTAAGTGACCATTTTGCCCCTAGTCAGTACTGTTTTGGCCATAACTTTTGATAGGGAAGGAATTTTGACTTGGAACCACTTCCATTTGATTCGTTTGGTAGTTTCTCTTTCCGTAGAGTGGTCATATTAGCCAAACGGACTTACCGTTTGGGAGATATGGCTGAAACAAGGTTTGGAGGGTGAAAAATTGCTTAACCGGGCCGAATCGGGTGATTAGTGAGTAGGCCCATAACCCATTTCGGGATTAGGGTTATGGGAGGGCTGAAATGAGATGGAGAATCATTCCATTTCAGTTTTCTAGCCTCCACTTATCACTAAGGATCCCTAAAAATGGCTTCCAACCTCTAGACCACCTCCAAATCATCTCTTGGTCAAGGATTTGGCTTAGCAACTCCTAATCAAAGAAGATCTTCACCTAATCAACCTTGGAGCTGCTGTTAGCATTGGGATTCGCATCAAACCAGAGAATTATTTCAGATCTTAGTTTGTTTTGTGGCTAAGGTGAGTGATTAGCTTGCTTTTTGCACTAATTATGGCTAAATTGGGGTGATTAGTGCTAATCAGCGTTTTTAAACGAAAATAAATTCTGGAAAAATGTTTATAAATTCATAAATAATGTTTTAGACCTCTGATATGAGTTTGGGTTAAATTGGATAAGTTTTGCTAATCATATGCTCAAACATGATTAAGAGGGATTAAGGGAAAACATGGGATTTTGGCTATGTTTGATCCATTTTATCATATCATGTCGTTGTTTTGGTGTTTGAGGTCACTTGTATGTATTGCTATGACACTTTGACATGCTTTGTGATTGATTGCAATAGTTAGAATGGTCAAAAACGTCGTCGAGTGGCGTAAACAGTCGCTGGAAAAGTCAGTGCAGGAAATCGGATCGGATCGCCCCCTACCCGATCCGAATCGCCCATTTCCCTTCACCACGAACCGATCGTTATAGCGAAGCAAGCTGCGCCACGAGCTGAAGGGTCCGAACCGATCCGAGAAGTCGCGATTCAAGGCTTGGTGATTGAAGACTCCGACCCGACCCGCCTGGAGTGATAACGACACGATCCGATCTGATCACCTTGAGGACAACGAACCGGAGACTTGGAGGAGGGCGAGGGGCTTGGAGCTATGACCAGGAGGCGTGACCCGAGCCGTTGCGTGGTGGAGAACCCGATCCGATCCAGATGGGACTGGAGGCCACGAACCGATGGTGTACTCCGATCCGACCCGAGGTAGAAGTCACGAACCGAGACGATGAAGACCACGATTCCAATGATGATGGAAGGAATCCGAACCGATCCAATGGAGATCCATAACCTGAAATGCAAAGGTAGTTCAAGTGGAAGTTCGAGCTCAGGATCCAGACGGGAACCAATGAGTTCACTTCGTGATTGGGCTTTGCTGCGGGACGTGTGCTAAGGAGTTGTCGATGTCTATGACTTTGGATCACTAGGTGTTGGAGGTAGAGAGACAAACTCGGGCTTTGGATATGGTGCGACTAGGGAGCTACCTACCAATGGAGTGGGGTCATGGAAACGTTGGGCGTGATCCCATAGGTATGGCGTTGGCGGTAGTAGGAATGTACATAGTCGTACAAAGTCGAGTTCTGTCGTTTGAGTAAAGTGCTCTAGTGATCGAAGAAGTGGATGTCGTATGCTTTACGCACTGAGTGAGAGATGCGAGGATGGTTGCTATGCTTGATTGTTTGACACACACATCCCCACCCCCGTATACTTATATTATGTGTTTGTGACATCATAGAGTGTTGTACCGTGTAGTACTAACTCTTTGGTTGCAGGTCCAGGTTCAGGTATGACTTAGTATACCTGTTATTATTCTGTTTATGCTTGCTACCACTCATACCAGACTAATGTATGACCCAGAGTTTTATGTTTCTTCTTATTACTCTGGGTGCTCACACGAGCAGACTAGAGACAGGGATAGCTGGTAGTGCGCGAGTAGATGGACTGAGGACGAGCAGGAGGCTCCACGTATGCTAGATAGTTATTCTCCCTGTGTCGTGATCGGTATCTACTTTGGGCATTAGTAGCATACCTATTCTGTTTTGCTTTAGAGACAGTATTTTGAAGTTGTAATAAGCTGTATTTGATATTTCCGCTACTCTGATGATGTTAGTTCAAGTTTTCAGCTTATGCACTGTCTCATCTGTTTTATGTCAAGTATATGTTGGTTATTATATTTTATCCCATGCGCTGTGAGACATATTACAGGTTCTTTATTTGGTTCATCTTCTTTCTTTCTCTTCTTTGGCGACCGTCCCATGCTAATTGGACATGTGTACAGCGCACAATTGGAGTAAATGTCGGTTGGTGCGGGGCGGGCCGTCACATAAAAACCTGATGTTTCGCTGATTTTGTGTTTTTTTTGGATTTTGAGGTGGTTTTTGATTGTTTTTCCACCTGATTTTTTTGGCATGAACGTGTTATATTTAATAATGAATTTACGTGATTTTTTTATATGTTTTTGAAAAATAAGGACCTAATTTACAATAAGTTTAGGACCGGATGTGAGCCTAATTTTGAAATTTAATAGGGACCTGTGACAAACAGACCCTAAAATAAAACCATTTTTTATATGAAATATTAGTTATATACATGCCTTAGTTGATTTGTGGTGGTATGTTTGAATTATTTGCAAGTGATTTGATGTGGTAAAGAAAATTAAACCGTTAAAGATTCAATCTTTAATTAAAATTTGGGTAATCTCTTAAGTAGGTGAGAAAAATTCTCTTTATAAAGGGTCTTAATTAGTTAGTTTAAGAGATGAACATATGGTGTTTGATTAAATGTCTCTTAGAAAATTTGTGGTGAATTTGTGATTATATGGGTGGTATATGGTTGCTAATGGTTTCTAAATAAACCATGAAGTAAAAATGACATCTTGGTTAGGTTTTGAGATGAAACCCTTTAGGTTAATTCACAAAATCTCGTCTCTAAGGAAGATTAGGTGCATACATGTCTTGGTTGGTTGTTTGATGTTTGTTTGGTTTAGTAGTAAATGATTTTATGTAGTAAATGATGATAAACTCCTAAAGGTTCATTCTTTATGGAATAATTCACATATAGATGTGATTTTAGTTATGAATTCACCATTATATAAAGGAAACAATGACCTTTTATTTAGATTCATGAAGTTAGACCTTAACTGAATTTTGCTTGGGTTGAAAGCTAGGGTTATGGATATTAGAAACTTATAACATGGGTTTAGCACCATAACATGCTTATGTTAAGATGTGAATCTCTAGCTAATAAATACGAAATTATTATTCATATTTGGAAGATGTTGGGATGAGGTTGATTCGGTTTGGATGTTTTGATTTGGTTAATCAATGGTTATGAATACCATTTGGTTGTTAATTAATAAAATGAAACCCAATTATGACACAGACTTCTAATCATAAATAACTAACGAGTTTATTTACAACTCTTTAGTCACATGACATCTTTTTTATGTTATTGTATGTTTGTATATACCCAAATTCTCGGATATATAGGAGTTGAATGAGTCTCATTCCAGAAATTGGATTTTAAATGACTATTTTAATAATAAAATAATAGGGTGAAAATAAAAGTTTGGGTTTAAGTTCTAATACCTTTTGGATATGAAATTTAGTTCGAATCGGAGTTTGAAACCAAACTTCTCCTCAGGAGGATAGATGGGGCGATTCAGGTGAGATCCAATGTAGATCTAACTTTCTATTCACGCCAAAAATGACCATAAAAAATTTGCTATCCGACGAAATGCAATTTTTTTTTAAGGAAAGTTTAATAACATGAACTTTTGCAAAAGAACGAACTAGGTTTGAAGAAGTTAAGAACAAGTTAGGGCTTGTTGAATTTTGAAATCAATAATAAATGGTTTCAAAGGTTTTTGGAAAGGAAATATGGTTTTGGGTTTGTTGTGAATGATGTCTTAATAACATTGTTCTTTGGACCATGTAAAAGTAAGATAATTTTCCTAGTTAAGCAAATAAAATCTTTATTTATGAAGATGATTTGAAAGAGGAACGAACATATTTTCGCATGAAACAAATGGCAAATAATCAATAGGGATTATTCGAAAGAGTTAACTTGGAATGTGAAGTTAAGCAATCGCTTAAAGAATGATTTGGATATTTAAACCTGAATAATTTTTAATGAGAACTTAAAAGATGAATACCCCAAAATGGAATGTGGCCATAAGATCCTGTAAACTGATTAGTTTTGAAGATGCGCTAATTATTTGGAAAGGCCGGGTTTTTACCCATTTCGAATAATTATACGACATGATGCTGATATCAAGATGACGATGATGATGGTTGAAGACGGGTATTCTTCACATCGGATGGATAACTCGTCGATGCCTCGTGGTCGCTCCTCAAGAGGTTAAATTGACGACATTATCTGACCGTACTTGAAGCGTATTAGATTGCAAGGACTTGCACTCCCAGGTGGGGACGTGGAATCAAGTGCCTTCGGTTTTGTTTCTATTCCCATAATGGACTTGTTGATAGATTTCGTGTCTGACACTGTATTTTACAAAATACGGGCTGACATTTACTAAACATACTTCTGTTTGGTATTGGGAATTATTGCCCTTAGCTTAACACCCTTTTTTGAGATGTACGAGCTCAAAGGTTGTATGTTGGTGAATAGCAGTTTGTGTTTTAAAGAATGATAGTGCGACATGATAAGTGGAAATGATCAAGGCTGTTGTTGAAAAGCAGGGCCTTGTGGTTGAAGATCAAAGCATGACTTAAATGCGTAGTTTTGTGTATGACGTGACTTTGCGGGCCTTACAACCTGGAATAAGCCGAAACAGGATTATAGACCGTAGGGGTAGGGACTTAACGATCCATTTAGCAAAAGGTAACGCCATGGTATGGAGTCCAGGCATTTACTTATGTGGTTTGTTGGATGAGGCGCCTCCGACTAGATCAATATACCTAGATGACAGTCTACACACAGACTGAGGGACGTTATGTTCAGGCTGTTACTTTAATCCACGAAGTAGGGTGGACCGACCATGCTGCTCTAAAGGAGCCAGACGGGATTCTAGAACTTAGCTAGGGGTTCCGAATCGGATTGGGAAGATCCTTAGCCCAGGCTCATTGATGGAAATCCAACTTCCAATATGAAACCCTTTACAATTTTCGGTTGTATACCTATGTAGACAACATAGTGGGATTGGGCACTATGCAAGTTAAGATCAATAAGTTTATTTTTGAAAGGATTTTTCACACCCAAGTCATTATAATAATATCAGATGTTTTTGTTTTGAACTATATCAAGCATATTTTGCGATTATAAGGCAAACCCCTATCCTCTGGTGTGCGCTTGCATTGTGGGATGGGACTAGGGATTATAATCGTTCATTTTTCTAAGTCATGTTTTCAAAACCTGGTTTATGGTTGCTATGGTTGTGCACGTATCCTTGGGAGAAAACCTATTCCGTGACATGCGGCGTAGTCCCGAAATACCTTATTCAAATTAAGGCTAAGTATCAGATTAGTAATAAAGGTTTTCTCACACCAGCCCCATTACTGACTCATAGTTTGTTTTTCCCTTGCAAATTGCAGGTGCCCACAATTTCCACATGGGCAATCTGTTAGTTTGTTTTTCAATTATCGAGATCAGATTCAAGCTTGAGGACTTGGAGTTCCAGAGAGCCGAAGTTTCATATGAAGGCCGGATGTACTCTACTAACGGTATATTATGTTAAGCCTACGTTGTTGTAATGGTATGTAAAATCAGATTTGTATTCAAAAATGTTTCTGTTGTAATGATATATTCTTATTATATTTTATATGTTCCGCTGTGATTTTTGTATTCCGCTGTGTTTGCTCTGATAAACCCTAACGAAACGTACATTTGCTTACTTTGAATCGACATGGGTTCGGCTTTTGGTTGGTTTGAAGTGAGTGGAAGTGCGGGTCGTTACACAGAATATATAGCCATAGCCAGCACTACAACCGAGCTGATTCGGGTAGAAACCCTAATTCATGAATTATGGTTCCACATCATGAAGAGACCAATTATTTGGTCCGATAACTCAAGCGTCGTATCCTTATCCATCAATGCAGTTCAACACTCGAGGACCAAGCATATTGAGATAGATTTACACTTCTTTCATGAGAGAACTGATCGTGGAAAACTAGCAGTAAGGCATATTCCAGCTTTCTACCAGAAAGCTGACATTTTAACAAAGGCCATATCTTCCAAAAATTCCAATCGATTAAGGTAGGAATCGGAGAGGGTGTTTGGGGTTCGTTGGAGGGTGGTGCTGGAGGTTCGAGGCGAGGGACAGGGGGGGGGGGGAGTCGCACACGTGGTGGTGGGGTCTATCATTGGGTGGCGACGCGTTGAGCGTCGCGGTGAGTTCTGCGGTGCGCGCAAGCAGGGGAGGGGGTTTCTCGAACGCGTGAGGGGGGGGGGGGGTTGATCGAGGATGGATGGCGCGATCGGCTGGAGGTGGGCGGCGACCTCCATGAACGACGACGAGGTTGATTTGGGGGCTGCCTGGGGAAGCGACGTCGTTTTCCCCCTTTTTCCTTTTTTTTATTTGATTACGGTTTTCTGATTTGAGAAAATGACGGGGGAGGGAGGGAATAAAAAGGGTGGTTGACCAAATAATTTAGTTAATTTAAATTCCAAAAAGTTACTTTTTCTTTGGAACTCCAAATCGATCCCAACGACTATTGCCCCTAGCTAATTATCCCCATTCTGAACACAATGGGATATGTATCGTAAGCCAATTCGGCTGTTTCAATCAGTTTCCGCTAAATTTAAAATATAAATCATTATATTTTAAATTCAAACGCACATTTTATTTTACCAGGGTTACATACGGACTGCAAAAATTTCAGAAAAATAAATCTGGCTTTGTTTTGACGATACGGTCCTAACAAAACTAATTTCGTCGAATTTGAAGACCGTTTGAAAAACGGTCATTTTCCGGTCGATTAAATTCAAACTAAAGTGACCAAACACGTTTAAAACCGCCACGCTCACATATTGATTCCAGAAATTATGAAAATTAGAACCCAATAATAATTTGACATTCTGGATCCAACAAAAGTGGTCTCGTCAAAAACGGAGGTCATTTGCAAAATCGCTATATTTAAGGGTTATATATTATATAAATTCCATTGCGACTATTCTGAATTTTCAACTGGACATAACTTTTTATTCCTGCTATGAAATCCGGATTTTTCAGATTCGTTGGAAAGATATTTTCAAATAGATTCTAATATTTCTGGTTTTACCAAAATCCGGTTTATTTTGAATCATGTACATTCATTTGAAATTTGAAATCGAAATTTCAAACTACCGCGCCATTTCCAATTCCTTTTGTAATTAAAATAAATATTTATATTCTAATTTCGATTTAAATAAATATTTACGTTCTAATTCTATACAAAACAAATTTCTAGTCGTTATTATTTAAAATAAATCATTTTAAATATTCAAAATTCATTAAAATTGCCAAAATAAAAATTTTAAATTGGTTCTGATTTTCCGGTTGTTACACTCCGTCTTACAGTCGTGCACCACCACCCCTCAACGCGCCATGCCACGCCGGACCACTTTCCAAATTCGACGAAATACAGTCCTAATAAAACTAATTTCGTCGAATTTGGAGACCGTTTGAAAAATGATCATTTTCCAGTCGATTAAATTCAAACTGAAATTACCAAACACGTTTAATTTTACCACGCTCACATATTAATTCAAAAAATTCTGAAATTTGAAACCTAACAATAATTTGACATTCCAGATGCAACAAAAGTGGTTTCGTTGAAAATGGAGGTCATTTGCAAAATGACTATTTTAAGGGCTATATATTATATTAAAATATATATAAATTTCATAGCGACTTTTTAAGTTTTAAACTGGACATAACTTTTAATTTATATTATGAAACCTCAGTTTCTTACATTCGTTAAAATGATATTATTAAACAGATTCAAATGTTTTTGGTTTTACTGAAATCCGATTTATTTTGAATTCTGTACATTCATTTGAAATTTAAAATCGAATTTTCAAACTACCGCGCCATTTCAGGCTCGTTTTATAATTAATATAAATTTATACGTTTTAAGTTTGATTAAAATAAATTTTTAGTCGTTATTATTTAAAATAAATCAGTTTAAATATTCAAAATATATTAAAATAGCTAAAATAAAAAATTTAAATTGGTTCAGAAATTCCGGGTTGTTACATATCATATGATGGTGATATTATAAAATTTTGATTGAATATATATAAGCTCCCTAATTAGTTGTTACACTTTTTGAAGTGTTTTAAATAATACACTAATCCTAGATGTCCATGTGACCTTTGAAAGGAATATTCTTTTTGGTATATTCAAGGTAATTCTCTATTATATTATGTGCATTGACTCAGAAATGTTTTACATTTGAATTTTATGGCATTGAAATTGAACATGCATGATGCTAGCATGACTAGCTACACAAGTTTGTAAGTTAAAATATTATGCATCAATCTTCTATATATGCTTATTTAACAACAACCAATATAGTTTAATTTTTATACTCTATTTTAGTTTATTTATAGAGAAAAGTTCAAGATATGACCGTCCTTTCATTTCCACGTTTTATACCAAATGGTGTTGTATAACCAGCAAAACACTTTTGATTCATCGACATCAACTCAATAGATAGATTATTAACAGATTTACAGCTAGTTGAATTATATATTTCCGTGTGCGAAGCACGGATTCACACTTTTATAATGAAATAATAATCTACTTAATTTTAAAGTACGTACTACGGAACGGCCCCCAAAATACCGATCGGTGCCAGACCAGAATCGCTTAGGGTGCGTTAGCAGTCAAAATTTGGCACGCTTATTTTTTTTTTGGCGTCCGACGCGTCGGACGCAAGCACCTTTCTCCCTTTCCAGATTCCACGATTCTCGAACGTTGAAAAAGAAACCATTGTTCGAGTCAACTTCTTCTTCACATCGTGTGCACTCGAAGATAAACGCAAAAATAAATAGTATAAAGCTCACTGCACAACTTCTTCTTCCACCCTCAACACATCTCAACTTAAATGAACATACACGATCGGAGAAAAGAAACTGGAGGATAATGAGGAGGAATCTGAGGCGTCCAGTTAGGAGGCGATTCTTCTCTATTAGCGCAGCATGGATCTTAGCCGTTGGACTCCTCACCCTTTTACTTCTTTTTCTTTTGAATCGGGAACGAAATTCAGGAATTCGCTCTGAAATTATAAAGGTATGATTTTGTTTGCGCATTTTCACATTTTCATGGCTGTTTTCCAAAGCATGCGGAGAATTATTCCAATAATTCGAGGCGTTACGCTCGCGGAACGATAAATCACTCTCAATCACATAGAAACGATTATTTTTTATTAGCACCCTCCGTACATTTGTACGCTGCTAGCTTTTATTGCAGAACAACATATCTTAGTGACCACTGCAATTCCAATTCATAGTGACCAGTGGCCTCGTTTCGCCTAGCAAGTCAGTTTTCTAAGAGCAGCTCCAACAAATTTAGAAACGTAACATTACGTCTTTGAATTTTTAGCTTGAATTTTCAATTTTCCACCCAACAGCTGAGCGTTGATTTAACCTGCGCTCTTCTTTGAGCGCTGATTAACGCCTATAGTAGGGCACTGATTAAAGCAGCGTCCAGACCAATTTAAAATACTGAATTGGCCTTTGGATTTTCCCCTGAATATTCAGAAGAATTCAGTTTGCTAGGCAAAATTATTTTGCGTGATTCAGCGTTCAGACTTTGAATTGGTTGCTATTGGAGCTGCTCTAATGTGAAACAATTCTGAACTCATCTCCTTAGTTGTGTGCTTTCATAAGCCCAACTCCGTACATGTGATTGGACTAACTTAACCAACATAGGATGCATTTACGATGAACGAACGGTAACATGACATTTGAGTAGGAAAGATGGTAGAAGGAGGTATGCGTTTGCGCCTACGAATGAGGTATTTCAAGGACATTAGCAAGTTGTATTGTTCAATCTAATTGATTTATAGTTA
Source organism: Allium sativum (assembly GCA_030737875.1). Classification (NCBI taxonomy): domain Eukaryota; kingdom Viridiplantae; phylum Streptophyta; class Magnoliopsida; order Asparagales; family Amaryllidaceae; genus Allium; species Allium sativum. The sequence goes on from CM060923.1 coordinate 246,488,269, forward strand.
ATTAATTATTATTATTTTTTTGAAAAACAATAAAAATTATAATTACTAAAATTTCCGTTAAATATAGCAATACATTTTAAATTCACATATAAGCAAACAAAACAAAACAAATCAACGAGGACTAGGAAACAAAACCAAGTGATAATTCATATGTTTCGGTGTCTTCTCATCAGACAGTGCCCTTTATCACATTCAAAATTGATGGATCGCTGCGAAAAGTTTCTATGATCTCCCGCCTGTGAATGGGGATAAAAACAGACAAAAAATAGAATAATATCGCAATATGATGTTACAAAAACACTCACTTTGTACGGACGACCTTCCTAACATGTGCATGCTCGAGCTGCTATGCTCGGTTTGTCTGCAATGTCTGGACCGACTAAGCTTGGTGTTTTCAGCCATTCAATTGCCATATAAAGCTGTATAGGCAACAGAGAAAGACTGAGCAGGTGAAGCTGGTGGAGCTAGTGGTGTGGGATACCTGTACATGTCATTTACTATGCAACCTCTAAATAGCTGATCAAGCCCATTAAATTACTTCGAGGCATTTCTCATGTATTTGCTGCATTTACGGCAAGATCGTTCCATCACTCCTCTGTACCATCGAGTGAATTTCATTGTTTGCCTTCTACCATTAGCAGTTTGTTTTAGTCGCTTTAGAGACACTTTAGATTATCCCATTTGTTATTCATCTGTATTTGAGATCAGACGAAGTTAAGACCAGTCGTTGAATTGCGTAGCTATAGTCGAGTAAAACCTGCTGACAGAATGCACCAAGTTCGACAGCAAATCTAGACATAATGAATGCTTTCTCTTGTTCATCCATTCATAAAAAACTGTGGATTGGGAAGAATCGGCAGCATAACAATATATATATATATATATATATATATATATATGTGTGTGTGTGTGTGTGTGTGTGTGTGTGTGTGTGTTTGTGTGTGTATATATATATGATAGGTGCGGAGGAAATAAGCATAGAAGAATATAAAATTAACTGAAATCGAGGTTGGACGGATCAGAAAAATATTCAAAAGTAGGGGAGGGAGGATTGTTTTGGCCATGTGGAATAAATGGTGGGGTTTTTGCGGGGTGGGGGTTTGCTAAGGCTGGCAATTAGAATCGAGAGCCGCAAAATCAAAACGAACCAACCCAGAAGACACGAACTCGAACTTACCCGATCGGTCCCGGGTCGGGTTTGAGTGATGAAAAATACAATAAATGCCCGATCAAACTCGACTGGAACCGACCTGATCTGAAAGACCCGATTAAAAAGTGTTGAAAATATGCATTTTTACTGTTATTACCCAACCCGACACAAAACCGAACCGAACCGAAGCTCAGGTAGGACCAAGTCTACGTTATTAAAATGCATATTTTGGACCTAACAAAACCCGATCCACTAGAATCGAGACCTGTCGGGTCGGGTCTAGGTCCATCCGATCGGGCTAATTGTCACCGTTAGGTGTTATACAAGAGGAGGAGGAAATGGAAAGATGTGGACATTTGGTGGAAATGTCACAACGCGTCTGACACGTTGGACACCAACGGTTTGTTTTTCACTGTTCAGCCGAACGGTCCATTTGTAAGAAAAAGACCGTTAAGGCATTCAACGCATTGCGAACAGTAGCGTTGCAAAATTTGGCTACGAATAACCCTGGGTCTTAGCTTTGATAGTTTGTTAGGGAAACACCTTGATTGACAATGTGAAGACTGCAGATAACCAATGCAACCCCGTTCACAACCGATTTGAATTTTGATACTTGATGTTACCGTTAGTTAATACGACTATGGTCACTATCAGGTAATACAACTGCATACCTTTTATTACCAGCCTAGTATGAATGATCTGATACTGTGTTCAGTATCATCATGTTGATACGATTAATCATCTTCTTGTCTTATGTTATGACCATTGGAACATAGTATGCTTTGTCTTCATCTCATGAAACACAGTCACAAAGTAATGTGTTTCCAGTAGGTGTTGGGTAAGGAATTGCTTATTTCAGTATATTCTCTCAATATAGGGAATAGTGCAGTATTTGTGTCCTTGTCTTTATATTATGTGTGGTCATGATGAAATTAGGTAAATGCAATACCTGTTTTTAATTGTGGATAACTTTGTCTAATTAAGGGCAGCAATGCCTAGCTTACTACATTTTAGCTTCATAACCTGATAAATCCTGTTAATCGTTCGCTTTAGCGTAGATAGTAAACCTAGTCCTTGTCATTGATGTTTACTAGGAACTGAGATTCTTTGCTCTGGTAGAAGACCAGAGCACGCATATTCATGTTCTATGTTAGTGACACACTTTTTGAAGTGCACATAAGCTACTCAATCGTACCATTTATGGTACATACATAGACTTGTACCCTTGCTCTGACCCTTTGTCAAAGCATATGATCTTACTCCAGTTTACTAGGTTTCAACTTTCAAGTAATCTGGACATGTTTAGAGAGTTAGGTGTTTGATTACATATTTCTGATGTGATTGGTTCACAAGGGTAAACTTTATTGGATAACGTACGTTGTCTAATTTAGGGCAACAACACATAGTGTACAATGTCATTACTTCATAACTTGATAAATCATATTCTTTGTTTCTTCAAGTTGTATGGTGGTGGGACCTAGACATGTTGTCCCCTTAACTTTCTGTATAATATAAAGTGAGGTTTACTTGATGGGTAGAATAGGGCAATCCTAATTGGTATTTAAGTAATACTATGATAACAATCTTCGTGTGTATCAATATTAGGTGGTACAATAAAGAAAACGAATTAATTAACTCTTGAGCGCTGGGAGGTGTTAAATTTTGGTGATGCTACAGGCATAATCGAAGTGATCGAGAAGTTTTGTGAATCGAAGAACGGAGGCTCGAGTTATTATGAAATGAATTTGAGAAACGCACATGAGTGTGCATAGGCAACCAAACGTCTGGCTTCAAAGATTGAGCAATGCTCAAACGTCTGTTTAAAGAACCAGATATCTGGTTATAAGGTTCTCTATAACCTGAGACCTTAATCAGACTTCTGGTCGAGGTGATCAGACGTTTGATCACTTGGAGCGATCGTTATTTGCCTCAATTAAGATGTCTGAATCCATTGATTAGACGTCTAATTTGCTATGAAATGACTATTTCGCTTGGGTTATTGGTGAAAATTAGAGAATGCTTCAAAGGGCAAAATGGTAATTTGCCATAATGAAAATACTCCACATATAAGCTGTTTTCATATTTAAAGAGAAGAGACTTCTAACTTCTTTAAGGGTTCATCTCAAGAAAATTAAGGTTTTAACCTTAGTTTTTCTTCTTCAATTTTAATCTCCACTAATCTTATTTTGGAGTGATTGGTGGGTGATCATTATATCAGTCTCTTGTACTCTTCTAATCGTAGTAATAAAATCTCTCTTCAAAAAGTATGTGCACTAACAAGTCGTTAGTTGAACCACTATAAATATTGTATGTGATTTATTTTATCGTTATTGCTTGCTTTAGATTTCTTAAGTCATATTCTGATCGATTAATTTTTGTTTTAGTGATTGAGATATCAAGATTGGTTTTATGTGAGCTTATCGTCGATGCTATGATTGCGAATTTGGATTTAAGTTTGGTATTTGAATTCAGATTTCACAACATTTGATATCACAGCTATCGTTGTTGGTATGTGTTTGTGAAATGTCATAATCGGGTAATATCTTGGAGAGTCCCTCAATGGTTAGTCCAAGTTGTTTGACATCTTATGTACGTGGTTCATGCGCAACTTCGTGATCTCAACTGATTATAGATAAAGTGGAATGATGATAATGATTTCGACAAGTGACAGTGGGAATGAAAGCGGTCCTAAGGCGGAATTATGTGCATCAGGTAGTATTTGATACACATTGCTAAAGGATATCTCTAGTGTTGAGAGAGATAAGATGAAAGAGAGGGCTTTCATTACACGTTAACTTGCTAGAGGGAGAACATAATATTTGAATTAGTGGTGAGACAACCGCTAAAGGTACGTGAGACAAGTTTGAAGAGTTGTATAGGACGAAGTCACTAACAGATCATTTTATCTTGTTGCAAACGTTTTCCACCGTTAGGATGAAAAAGGGTACTTCGCTTAAGGTACACTTGAATGCCTTTGATGGATCGTTAATGAAACTGAAAGCGGTAGATCCTAAGCAAGAATGAAAGGCAGTGATACTGTTATGCTCATTGCCAGACCTTTGTACGTAGTTCTCAAGTGCTTTGATCTATAGTTGAGAAACATTCACTCTTGATGATGTTAAATTTGATATTCTTGGTGAGAAATTGAGAGATCAAATGAAGAAGTTAAGTGATAGTAGTAGTGAAGCTAGTAGTGGTCATGGTTAATCGAGGCAAAGAAGGGATACCAGAGGCTCTACATCAAAAAACCTTGTTGAAGAAGAAAATCGAGGGAAAGAAACAATAAGTAGTTTATATGTAAGAAAAGCAGTCATTGAAAGAATGCTCGTCCGGACAAAGATAAAAAGAGAGAAGAAGCGTCTTCATCTGTATTGGTGAGGAGTGGCGTTGGTGAGGCGGATGGAAATGTGTTGACGGTTGTTAGTCAAATTTATGGTTAACACCCCAAGGCTGTGTTTTCTAAAAATCCCTTGTTTACGAAAGAGGTGAGCCTGGAATACTGCTTCCGTAATCAAATCCTATAGAACGCTTCTGGTGACTTCCGAAAGGAAAATTTCTGTAGAAAAGAAGATCGAACAATAAGTTTCCTATAGTATTTGAAGGTAGTAATCTATTCATGGACAGTTTGGATTTCCTTTTGGTTTTCGGTTGGCGTCTTTCAAATGCTTTTGGTATAATCCTTTCGAGTGGATGAGATTGAACTTACGATCTTGACTAAGTTTTGGTGTTCTTTGGCAACCATAGTTAAGTCGTGTTGTGTCGATGGTACTATTTTCTTAAAGAGAAATGTTTTATGAATAAACCTAAAGTGAGAAACGTTAGTATGCTTCAGTATGGTCGAAGGGCCATTTTCCATAAAAATATGGTTTTGTAAAGATTAAAGGCATGTAGTCTTAGCGTCCTAGAAATGAAAGGAGCTTATTTTGACTTTATCATATTAAAGAGTCGGGGTCTATGTCTTAATGCCTTTCGACTGTGTCGAAAGGAGATACTCCCCTTACTAATGTTTTAAAAGGATTATTCTTCGGCACCTGACCGCTGTGTTGAGTTATACCTATTTCTTCTGACCATGGAGTACAATAAGATAAGTGCATAACGCCTAGAAAGGCTAATGACACCAAACCCTTCAATGGAGACGAAGTGATTGGTTACATATGGATTTTTGAATATAAAGGAATTTTTTAAAATATATATGACGGTTGCCTACACACCTTTCGTGGGAAATGAAAGAGTGAGATTTTCTAAAAGTTCCTTTATACGAAGCAAGAGGCATAGTGCCTAAGTTTCTACAACGAAGTAGGAAGGATCCCCTTGTAAAGGATTTGCTTTAGTAAAGTTGTTTTACTTTAGAAAAGATATGACATGCTATCATCCCATTATCTCTCGATAGGGTCGAAGAGATATAATTTCGATAACTACGTTTGGAAGGATTCAAAGCATATAGCTTTCATGTCGTCTAACGGAGTTGAAAAGATTCCTTCAGATTGATGGTTGAATAGTCTAACCATGACAATGGTGTGAGGTATTCACCTCAACGCCCTTCGGGTGAACCGTAAGGACTTGTTATGGTAAAAACTTTTACGTTCATAAATAAGAAGAGGTTATCACCTCACTGTCCAGGAGGGGGTTTTGTTTTGTAAACCTTAAAACTTAGACTAGAGACTATGACCTCAACGCACTTCAGTTGATTCGAAAGGTTGTGTTTTCCGATATGAATTTTGATTATTGGTTGCTGTTGATTTACGGAACTTATTGCCTACGAAACTTGCAAACAGAGTTGATGTACGCAAGGAATATTATGACCTATTGCTTTAGAGTCATGCCGACGCCGGTAATGTCGACAAGGTTGAACTGAAAGGGCATTTTGGCTTGTTGCCACATTTTCCTTCGACACAATTGTCGCCGAAGAGGATAATATGCCAAGTCCGTTTTCTAAACCCAGGCCTTTGCCTATGTCTCGGACCCTCGGTCGACACCATCAATGTCAAAATGGTTGATTACTTGTTTTTAAATCCATAAAGTCGATTACCTGTTACTATAGGTCTTTTTTGAGGCTTTTGCCTTCATTACCTGTTGGCATCGACAATATTATCATGGAGTATCTTTTTGGTCGCTTTGAAGATTGTTAGATGTTGTCGCCTCTATGTCTATCGCCATAGTTTATGTCGGCAGATTATGATCACTTGCTTGGTTGCATGTTGTCGATAGGGCCTTGCCTATCATTTGAGATGTTGTGACTTCGAATCTTGTAAAGAGAATTGATGGGGGTTTGCTTTCAAATCCCAATTGAAAACGGAAGAAGTTGTCGCCTCATTGCTCTTCGGTTGGACCAAGTGGGGACGAGTATAAACATATGTCTTAGCTGGTTGAACAACTTGATTATTGTATGTTTTTTTAGGCATGTTTGTTAGCAATGGTTGTTGCCTTTGCATTTTTGTGTTCTAATGGGCGTACCATGTGACTTCGACACTTAAGAAAGAAATCAAAAGGGGTTAGGATCAGAAGGGGTTTTCCTAGTCTATTGATTGTGGCTGCTATGGGCGGTTAACCGAAAGCATCATTTACTATTGTGTCCAACCTTCACAAGGCTGGGCTTTTGGTTGAATAATGATAGGAAAGCATATGCGTCATTGCATTTGACTGAACGCATTGAGGGTACTAATAAGTGGGATAAATTGAGGTTTACCAATTTGACATAAACATTTTTGTCAGAGAGACAAGTGTAAAATGAAGTGATAGGTTTTAGTTAACTTAGGATAAAACTATGAGACGTCGACAGGGGTTCCACATCAGGTATAAAAATGTTTATAGTCACCCTACGGATAAAACTACACAATTTTGAATAAGGGTTTTATAGTCATCCCACGGTATAAAATTACCAACTTCTTAATCACCCTACGGGCAAAATTATGAGATGTACGATGACTAATCCACATCAAGTTTTCGAGTTTTTAGTTATCCCCGTAGCATAAAACTACTTGGTTTTTAGCCAACCAACGGATAAAACTAAGAGGGTGTCAGCTAGTTTAGCCGACATCCAGTGGAGGTTTTCTAGTTATTATATGGTATAAAATTACCCGGTTCTTAGTCAACCAACCGATAAAACTAAAGTGGTGTCTGGCGGTTAGCCGACATCCATTGAAGGGGTTACTTCATTAATTTATTGGGGATGGTTAATCCAGAAGACTTGATGATATTGAAGGTCGTCAATCTTCTCTTTAACAGTGATCAAATCATAAGCTAGGTTGGTGCTCGTTTCATTGGCAAAGTAAAAAAGCAGACTTAGTTTCTCCAAGTTGCGCACTTTCATTGTGATTATGCCTTCTCAAAATTGGAAAGTGTTCGTAAATCAAAATCTAGACACGAAACAAAATATAAACATAAGCATGATGATTTATTTTTTCACTTAATTCATACTTGCAGTAAAGTCATGCAACTAGGAATGACAATGGATCAGGTTGGAACTAAAACATTTTATGCCTCAAGTATATTCCGAGTTTTTTGAACCCTGTCCCATTGACCTAATATGGGTCGGATTTTTGCCCCAAACTCAAAACCCATAGAGCCAGCGTGGACCCGACCTGCCCCAAGACCCGATGAAATTGTGTGCTAATATACACAAATGTAGTTGTTTATATTTTTTGTCATTAAATGATAAATTGAGTACAAATAACAATGTATTTACAATGATAACAGAATATAATAAAATGAGATGTAGTATAACAGTTCAAAAGATATGCATTTATTATTGTATGATTATCACCGATGTACCTTAATACTATGAAAAAAATTGATCGAAAATATATAATATTCATGTCATAACCACTTATACAAAAAAGATTTAACACATAATTGTTATATTAATAAAGCGGTTGGTTTCATGTGGGGTACATCTTTTCTTGAACCCTAAACCATATTATAGAACAACTAATTCAAACATGCAATGCCCAAAGAGTGTGTTCACTTGCCTTAACACACGTAGACATTGCAAGAAATGTATCAATACTTTACTCCCAGATTTATCACCACGTATTGAAACACAGTAGTGTTAGTAAATAAGCAATTGCATAATGCTTTTTCCATTCAATAGTATTAGAATCTTGAGAACTAGAAAATGTAGTTCTTAGTCATTCCAAACGACACCTTTCAACAACTTGTCAGTCATTTCTTCTTTGACACGAATATTTATCCAACAAATCACACACATCACGATCATTTATTCCCTACAAAGCAGGGGTGCGACACCCAAGTGAAGAACTGCACACAGAATTCACATGGGGTGCGGGGTTGCGTGGGGGCGAGGCGGGATTTGTACATGGTGCGCCACGAGGCGTGTCCCCGTATTTCAGCGATGAGATGGAAAAAGGGGTGCGGGATCTTCGTCGTAGTTCATCGTATCGAACAAGAACCCTCGTTCAACTATCGACTTCGATTTTTAAATCTTCAATTTTTGGGCACCTAGTTCAGAATCGAGGGTTCTCAAACTTTCGATTTGCAGATCTTCTTTTTACAGATCTGTCTTGGTTTCTCAACTTTACAGATCTTCGGCTTTGGCTAGGTTTACAAATCTTCGTTTTACAGCCGCTGAAATCGTATCGAATCCGTCTTGGTTTTACAGATCTTCGGCTTTGGCTAGATTTTTCAACTTTCGATTTTTAGCTCCTATGAATCGAATCGAGGGTTCTGTTTGAACGAAGCATTTGGGCACGCGATTCAAACTTTGCTTCAAATTAGCGTTTCTCAGTTTGGCTAGGTTTCAAATTAGTGTTCCTGGGGCACGTGGTATTCTTTCTGGGTGGATACATGAGTACAGTTTGGGCTTTTCCATGGGTTATTTAATTCCTCTTTTAGTTGAAAAACTTAAGCTGAGTTAAGTACACTAAGTCTTTAATTAGTGTTTTGTTCAAATTAATTAGGGGTTTTTTGTAATATATATATATATATATATAATATTTTAATGTTTGCCGTATCCCTCCGCACCCGAATCCTTATATTTTTGAATTTGCCGAAATCTCGTATCCCCGTACCGTGCACTCGCACTAATGCTTCCTAGTTTATTCCCCTTGAACCTTCTATTGACCACGTAATCGCTTTTCCTTTAACGGAAGACCGCTTTGTGAAAAGCTTCATAGTTAGTGATTGTTATGTTACCAAACAGAAGATAAAACGTGTTAGTTTCCATATAGAATCGTTCAATGAAATTGTTGCTCAGTGTCTAGTCAATTCTGTCATGTGCATGGTTAATTATATTCAAGTAACCTGACTCGATGATCGCATCCTGAATAAAATCACACTCTTAGGTCAAATTCCACTGTCTTTGTGTCCCTACATGACTATGAAACTTAACAATTCTTGCTTCATTCTTTGGGCCTTTATTACCAATACAACATAAAAAAATGACACTTATATCGTTTACAATAATACTAAATGATACATACAATACATGTATCAAAGAATTCCATATGTTAGAAGCAATATGATCTTTATAAGCAAACAATATGGATGATTGCACTTCACTTTTAGTAGATTGACTTGACGGTTTTATCATCTACTTTTTTCCCATCTTTTTTCTTCAGCAGTAGAATCTCTATGTCACTTCTTTGCCCCTGTACGTTTTGTTCATCAACGTTGTCTTGTCGTCTGTCTTCCTCCACTGCCAAACTACTATTATTTTCAGTAATATTTCTTTCTTCGTCTTCAGCAGACTCCTCGATACGTTATTTCAGTCGTTCTAACTCGTCCCATGCGATTTGAATCAATTGAGGAATACGAGCGGTTGATGATGAAATGTTTTTACTACATAAATAATATGGATTCAATCATATAAGTACAACATAAAACATTAAAGCAACAAAGAAGCAAAACAAATAACTCAACATCAGTGTTATTACGGTGTTCGACTAGTCCGCGACTAGTCGATTAGTCAACATTGGAGTATAGACTGGAAGAGTCGACTTGCCATTAGTTGAGTTCAAACCCTAAATCACGAAGTCGCACTCGAACTGGAACCCTAAATCGCGAAGTCGAAGTCAAATCATGAACTTGAACCCTAAATCACGAAGTCGAAATGGAGAAGAATTCACCTGAAATCACTAAGTCGAAGTCGAAATCGAGAAGAATTCACCTGAAATCACAAAGTCAAATACGAACTGGAGAAGAATTAACCCGAAATCGATTTATTTATACTTAGCATCTCATCTTAATTAACCCGAAATCGACCGCAAATCACGAAGTGGAATACGACCTGGAGAAGAACTCGAAGTGGAATGCGAACTGCAATTATCATGTATTAATATATACGTATATATATATTTATTTATCGACTAGTTTACGACTAGTCTATACTAGTCCGACTAGTCGACTAGTTGGACCTCTATCGACTCGACTCGACTTGTCGTCGTAATAACCTTGCTCAACATGGTATTAACAAGTAGGAAATAAATCAACAAGGGGATACCAAGAAAGTTTCACGTTTTCGGCAACCATGTGCCGAAGATCATATTAACATTTAACACAGCATACTCCGACTACCCACCACCGAACAAAAATAAAGACAATGACACAGGTGCATTGAACATCACTATGTACTATAAATTAAAACAGTGATGTATATACATCTACCAAAAATTCATCTTCGATGAAAGGAGGTAGAGATAAGTTGAAAAACTCAACAGCAGCCTGCCGATTTCAATGCTTAAACCATGGTTTGAAATTTCGGCCGGAACCCCGAGATTCCGACCAACTCGGTTCGGTTCCGGCCACCAGCGAGACGAGATTAGGTTAAAATCTCGTCTCGCTAGTTAGCAGTAGAAAAAAAAATGGGAGAAGAAGAATAAACAGCAAGGAAGGAGAAGAACAATCAACGAAAACGTAAAAGAAAGATTCAGCGAGGAAAAGGAAAGACAGTAAATTGTTAACCCAAATTTGAGATTCGAGATGTTGTCTTCGTCGATTTCAGGTGGTAACTGCGATTGGAGATCGATAGCAAATCCATTCGATTTCTTGTTATCGTTGATCTTGCCGTCTTCTTATGCCCTAATTTCCATTTGCCGTCTTCATACGTGCGTTTGTAGGAAGCGATTTCTGTAAACAAGGGCTTGGCTATGCTGGTCGATTAATTTAGACTTTGGGCCGGACTTTGAAATAACATAATTCACATTTATTTTTATTAAATTAAGACTAAAAATGATGACATCAAGTGGGCTGGGCTCGTTTATTTTATTTAATGCGATACAGTTCTAAATCTAAATTAAACCTGCTTAATTTGGTTGGAAATTTATAGGACTAGACTATATTTTATATTTTAATTAGATGGATTAATGTTACATTTTCGTTAACAAAGCACTGAAAACTACAAACATGACCGAAACCGAAACGAAAAGCGAAACTACCGAAACTTCCGAAACCATCCGAAATTATGTTATTTTCAAATGAACGAAACCGAAACCGAGTTTTCAAACCTTGGCTTAAACCCTAAATTGAATCATGATTGGAAAACCCTAATCATCGCAGAACCAAGATGAAGTAAAATTGGAAAACAACTAACATTTGCATCACCTTCTAGACAAACGTAGGACCTGGATTTCTCGATTTGTACAACCCATTTTTTACAGCAGGGAAATGAAAGTGACGAAAATAACAAGGGTAAAGTGAAAAAAAAAGTAAGAAAATGGTTAAAAGCAAAATGGGTAAGATTGGAAGAACTTATTTAATTTTTTTTAGTTTGAGCGCTCCTCATAATAATTTAATTTTTGGTTGAAGTGAAAATAAAAAAAATATCTGTCCTGATCTTTTAGGAGTGAAACAATGCAATGCCCTTAAAAAAAACCTTATATGATCCATTGAACTTTTTAAAGACTTCAAGTCAAACCGTTAAAAGAGTACTCAATCACGACTTTCAAATTTTAGTGAAGATTGATTTAGAACTTTGTTGGATATGAATTTGAATAGTCGATGAAAATGCTTGTTTCTATTTGAGTTTTTCTTTCGTCGTTTATGTTTATGATAGAGAAAACAATGATGAATGGTATTTTGGTCCATACTCAGGTTTGGGAACTCAACTGGAATATACTTTTACTTGTTACTATTACAAAAGTTGAAAAATACCCAAGGTGTAACAGGTCCAAATTTATTTTGTGAAAAAGTTAAAGGGCTGAGTTTTCTGTTTTCCGTTTGTACTTCAAACGACATGCAAGAAGATTGCAGCACGTTGTTCTCAAAATCTTACCATTTAAGTCCCGTTTCAGATCAGGTCTCTCTTGTCTTGGTTCTATTTACAGTCCAGTTCAAACTCAGCGAAAACCGCAGTTCAAAAGAATAATTTGGTCAATGGGTTGTTCATTCAATATGCTTTACTGGATCCACAATTTCAAGTTCAATAGTTTCTAAATAAAATCAAATGAAACGATAGAGAAAACTAGGTTTTACGTTGGAAGAGGTTCAAACATATAATCAATTTCAAAGTGCGTACAAATTTGAAAATTTGGATCTGTGATTTATGATTTAAAATCCATTTCAATTTAAAGGTTGGACTTTATGATTTTTGATTTGTATCTCGTTTTGAAAACCTTGCTGCATGCGGAGGAGGAAAAGAGAAAACAGAGAAAGAAGAGCCAATTTTTGAAAACAATTTTTTATTCTTTTTCACCTTTTGGGATATGGAAAATCTCCTTCTCATTCCTTTCCATTTTCCTGCATCTCCCACCGCTCCTGTAATACAAATTAAAAATTGGAAAACTCAAAGTTCATTTCGAAATCAAATGGGATTTAAATCTTAGATTATCATACCTTATCTAGCAGTAAAGAAATTGTTAAAGTTTATCGGGTGCGGTTTTCTGTGTTATAGAGAAAGGTTACGTAAATAGAATTTGACTTTAAAGAAAAATCAATAGAAAGAATCTGCATGCTTCTGAGTTTACTTTGTTCTGTTTTAATTTGCCAAAGAAAACAAGCCTTATATTTCTGATTACAATAATTTCTTGCCATGTCACGGTAGCATCTTTTAATCTCTATTTAATTCAAAAGCAATTCAAGCAATCAGGGTGGGACCTTCCTCCCCTTCCTCTTTCTCTCTTCTCTTTTCCCAGTTGAGGCTATAACTGCAAACTGAAGTTGAACCCGGTATAAAAAAAGAGATACGCTGCACTAAAGCTCCATTGATTGTTTCAGCATATGTACACAGGGACGGAACCAGGAATCCGCTCAGCGGGGGGCGGATTCGAAGGGGGGGCCAATTTTTTTTTTTTATACCAGTTTACCCTGAATTTATCATAATTTCAACCAATAATGTTTCATATTGTTAAGTTTTAGACAAAAAAATTGCATAAATACTAATAAAAATGCCTTAAAAATGGTTACTTTGGTACCAAAGGGGTAATTTTTTTTTTATAATTTTAAAATCAAGGGGGGGGGGGGGGCGCCGCCCCCACTTGCCCCCCCATGGTTCCGTCCCTGTATGTACACGCATTTCCAATGTCTGACCTGATCTGTGGCGCAAGCGTCTCTACAAGTGCGTTCATCCTTGTTGGTTAATATTTTACCACAGGGGAAATGTGGGCCTATGAGAATAGATTACTTAAGACGAGTGTTGCGGCACGCGTTTCGCACGTGGTGTTATACATGCTTTGCACTTAAATTATATTTTAGAAAACTGTATATGTTTGACACATTTAAGGTAAAATAATTTGGCTGAATGTTTAGTTATATTTTTAAGTTGAACTATGTGTAATTAGTTTGAATTTTAATTTTTAAGTTGGATTTTTTTTTATTAGTTTTAATTTTTATATCTATTGTTAATATTAAATAAAAATATTGTAAAGAATGTTTATTTATTAAATTCTAGTTTCAAATGATATCAAAACTAGGTTAGTCCCCCTGCGATACACGGCTGAAAAAATATACTTTAGATTAACACTTTTAGAAATATACATATAAATAAGGTAGATACCCAGTGCCAAAGACTCCTCTACTCAAGCACGAGAGGACTTCCCGGGTCAGTCTCCTGTCCTGCTACTATTCTCACGGCTTTCCGGGCTCTGGGGGTGGTCAATTAGTGTGCACAGCCTTTCCATCACATATGTGAAGAGGCCGGGACTCGAACCTGCGCACTCCAGATTACTAACGAAATATACATATAAATAATATATTATTTTTAAAATAATTATTTTCAATAATGATTTAAATTAATTCATTTTATATTTAATTTAGGTTACACCTACAATTCAAAGGTAAATCGATAATAACTATTTGAATGCATGAAGATTACATAGATATTCTTGGTGTTAAAGGTAACACAGTACATAAAAATGAAAAGGCTAAGATATAATGATATTAACTTGAGAATATTCTCAAAGGATAAAACAGTGAATGGTTCTAATATTAGTGTAGTCCCGTGTGGTTGCACGGCTGCCTTTAATGAAACATCCAACAAATACTACACGAAATAAATTGAATGTCAAATATTGCTTCGGTTTAGATTAAACCAACCAAGTTAACTGTTACGCTAAAAAAAATTCCATCAATATTGTTTTCCTACTACTTCTTTGTTATTATGTCCTTTATGACAATGTATTGTTATATTAGTATTAACTTAATGTAATATTCGTTAAAGCAAGGCAGATGCTCGGCTGTCTTCAATCGAACATTCATGCAGTACCGTCCCAAATAAGTTACGAATACAGTAAAATATTAAGTTAAATAATATTAGGATAGTACCCATGCAAATGCAAGGTTGAAAAATAAAATGATCATGTTTCTCTGCTTTATAGTTTATCATAGTAACTGGAAATCAAAGAAGCAAACAAACTTCAAATTCAAACACGTAGAACCAAGTGGGGATCAGTAAGCATAGATAGAGAGAAACACGCAGACGAATAAGGGGGCAATGAGCCGAATAGTATACAGATCTAAGCAGAAGCTAAACAAAGTTTGGACAAAAACTTCACAATGGTATTCAGATCTACTTTAAAGGTAATAGTGCACATGCAAATGCATTGAAAATGCTAAGAAGTTGTCGTTACCAAGGAAAAACGATAACGATACAGTGCGCATGCAGTTGACAGCATGCTAGTAATAAGAATAATACCAATAACAACAACAATACTACTTTTGGAATAGTTGACATACAAATGCATGCACAGTTACATATTTTCAAACATTGCAAATTTAAGCTAAGGGCGTTTGTATGTCTCGGTTTATCACAAATGTCAATCAAGTTGTGCATATAGCAATAACAATGTCTGAAATTTGTATTTTAGGCTAAGCTTACTTTCGGAAAAACCGAAGAAGAGAATATATACAACGAAGCGTTGATCTTCCACTTCTATCGTTTCTCATCAGACATGCTTGAAAATGCTCAATCAAATGGGTTATTTTCTAGTCATATGCACTTTCCATGATCATTCTGATACCAATATAAAGTAAAAGAAAGAACCTACAGTACCATGAACTCTCATTTTACAGTTTGGTAAATGAACTCAACATTGAAATGTTTTAAAGTTGCAATATAAGAAAAAGGACATACATGCTGAGTGGTAACATACGACTTATGCGTTGAAAAGAGACATACTTTAACATACAAAAGATGTGCTAAACAAAACAAACAAAGCAATTTAGTACAGAATGTAGACTGTAGATATCCGCTTTCATATTATTCCATTCAAGACGTGAACTACAACATGTCAAGATTTCATAAGAGTAAGCGCAAGAGGAAAAAAAAAATGATTACCAAATTCATCATCTTCACAGCATTGCATGCACTTCATGTGTGCTTGCACCTCTCTTTGTCTCCACCGCACTTTAGTATTAAGAAGGTTACCAATTGCCTCATGGAGGCAAATACCATCTTAGATGCATTAACTCTATTCCAATGTTATCCTATTGGAATTCATATCTCCTCCCACGCATCTTTGAAACAGTAATGTCCTTTGTTATTACAAACCCACCACCTGTGCTATCTTTGTACTTTCTGTGTTATCTCTAATTTACCCACGAAGCACAATTTCCTACATTTTTATTCATCCTCTTTAACTGCCTGTGGTGCCTCGCATGTTGATACTTCCTACCAGCAGTACCTTCTTGTTCAGTGCACATCTTACTTTGTGCATCCCTTTGCACACGCTGTGCACACCCATACTCTCGCGATTGCTCCACATGCACCACTTGCCTATGTGCCGGCTGATCATACTGTTGTGATTGTCACTTTGCTATCCCTGGACAGCTAAGTGTGACCACTCTAGGTGCAAGTCCCTTATCTAATGCTCTACCTGGGCTCTCTCAACTTGGTTCTAATGCCTTTTTCCTTTTAGGATCCATTCCTGATTCCCTCAGTGCTTCCCATGTGCATGCTCTTTATGCGCGTCACCCACTCATTTTAACTGCTCCTTCACTACCTAGTGCACATGCCTATCCTTATGCCTTATTCCGCGGCGCTTGCATAGCTTGTGCTCCGTGTTTGCATGCAGCCGAATTCCAAGCATTATGTCCAGTCGTGTTAGGGCCTGAGCTGTCATCCAGTTCAACTTCCGAAGCTTTAATCATGTTTCTTCTTCTGCTATCTTCATCCTAAAATAATTCAAATCTAAACCATCAATTTCATAATTTAATGAGTTGAATGAAGCCCTTAATAACTGAATATAACTGGTATGAACTAATAATTGTGGCTATCCTGTTCTTCTATAATATTATTAACTTTTTCGATTGTATCTCTTTTTTGAATGAATGGAAGGAGTAAAATAACATGTAATATTTCAACAATATTAAGTTTGATTATTCCTTTATAAGAGATTTCTCAAGATGATCATGATATGAGTGATTAATTATGTTTTTCCTTTTCTTTCCACTATAAGCTAATAATTATATTTTCAATTGTATCCTGCTTGTTTCAAATTTGTTTAGTTATAGAAGTTTTAGAATCATTTTGACCATCTCTAGCATATTCATGCATGTCCTTTGAAGAATTATCAAATAGACATAACATATGGTTTAATCAAATCAAATCCTAACTCATAAACAGAGTTGCATTTACAACTTTTCACATCAGCTTTCTTTTCAAAAACATTGAATATATTGCTGATATGATCTTATCATAATCATGATCATCTCATCAAAACTTTATATCGTTTTGAAACATATAAACATGACATGCTGAGAATGTTTGTTTAGCCATTAATTTGAGAAGTTGCTTTGAAGTAGTCATGTGTTCCTAAATGTCCTAAATTTCAAAGATAGCGATATCGATAGAAAATAAATCACATTAAGTTTTTATTTATTCATAGTCTTGTGCAAAATAAAAAACGATTCATGTGGTGTGGGGAGGAAGAATATATGTGTTAATATATGTTCTATTTATTTGTAAAACATATATGAACTGAATTTCCTAAAATATATATAAGAATTTTATCTAATACTTTATAAAGTAGAAGTAGACGTAAAATAGAAAGTTTGAAATATGTAGCATGTAAATCATTTGTATCTTTACCATTTTTTCTGCCTTGATTTTATTCAGTCATGCTTACCCAACTGATAATTCAAGAAATACAGGAGCCGCTTCTATATCATATCCATTACATCTCAGCTAGAAAATACGAAATGAAAATCAAACTATAAAAAGCTTAATATACCTAAATTAAAAGCTACTGGTTATACCATCCGGTTGAGCATATTTGTCATCTACATAGAATAAAATAACTGTTAAAGCTAACATAGATAACATAAAAATATACCATGAAATTAAGCTGCATATAACACAGCTGATGTACCATAAGCTATGGATTGAATTTTATTTTTTAAAACTAAAAAGAATTCTACTAAATGTCCTAAATTTCAAAGATAACGATATCGATAGAAAATAAATCGCATTAAGTTTTTATTTATTAATAGTCTTGTGCAAAATAAAAAATGATTCATGTGGTGTGGGGAGGAAGAAGATATGTGTTAATGTATGTTCTATTTATTTGTAAAACATATATGTACTGAATTTCCTAAAATATATATAAGAATTTTGTCTAATACTTTATAAAGTAGAAGTAGAGGTAAAGTAGAAAGTTTGAAATATGTAGCTTGTAACTCATTTGTACCTTTACCATTTTTTCTGCCTTGATTCTATTCAGTCATGCTTACCCAACTGATAATTCAAGAAATACAGGAGCCGCTTCTATATCATATCCATTACATCTCAGCTAGAAAATACGAAATGAAAATCAAACTATAATAAGCTTAATGTACCTCAATTTAAAGCTATTGGTTTATACCATCCAATTGAGCATATTTGTCATCTCCATAGAATAAAATAACTGTTAAAGCTAATATAGATTACATAAAAAATATACCATGAAATTAAGCTGCATATAACACAGTCGATGTACCATAAGCTATGAATTGAATTTTTTTTAAACTAAAAAGAATCCTACTAATCATTAAAAACCCCTCGATAGTTGGATTGTTCGACAAAGGAAAAATGATTTAGGAACAAATTGAGAGTATATAAGAATAAATAAAATGAAAAATAGATCAGACTTTATTGTCATTTTCAGTATAAATATTGGCTTTTAGAATTCCCAAATTTTGTTAGAAAAGTGTGAATCTCATCATGTATTTGAAGGGAAAAAAGTAAGACCAAAGTAAATAATAAATTATCACTTCAAACTGAAATTTAGTAATTAAAGATGATTAACTCTTACCTCTTGAATTACATTTTTCCTGTAAGAAAGGTCAGAAGGAATCACTCAGCATCAACTGGAACCTGTAAAATCTAAAATTACATAAAACATTCAACAATCCAATCTTTTTTGGTTTGAAATATAAATTTTAGATCAAATATCTAATTTGTATAAAACAAATGCACTTTGGTATGAATCTCGTTATGGATTTGAAGAGATATAAACTGTACAATCCATAGCTTATGGTACATCAGCTGTGAAGTAGTTTATAGCTATTTGGTCTGAAGTCAATGGTTGTAAGTAAACTTCAGGTGGAGCTTTTAAAGTGTACAAAATGCCATTCGTCCAAAGTTTTACTTACAACCGTGAACTGCGATGTAGTTTACATAACATAAAGAAAATAATTGGTACCTTAATACAGTAAAAAAATCAGTTGATATTACTAACAGCTAACTAAATACCAAATAATGGAAACTGGCGGTCCGATGTATTAAAATTATTGGTAAATAGATTGCTTGTATCATCTAGTCATTAATCGAAATGGAGATAAATATTATTGGAAATAAGTTTTATTAATAAACAAAAAGCTCCACTTTACCAAATATGCGACGCATTAGTAACCATTGGAAAGGAGAATATATAATCTTTTGTTATGGATAAAGAAATGGGTGAGTTAAAGCAACCTTCTCGAACACATGATCATATCTCTATTTTCTCGTCGTTGCTGTGCACAAATGTTGAAGAAAGGCTGAATTAGATACATGCAAATATTGGTTCAGGCTACATAATTCAGTATACAAAGATAAAAGTATTAGTAAAAAGAACTTTGAACTCCAAATGTTCATCAAATAGAAAGATTACCCTAAAAACATCATGTGTGTTCACATTATCATTCTAAAGTTATATAAAACATTCATTAACCCTATCTTTTTTGGTTTAAAATATAAATTTTAGAACCAATGTCAAATGAAGGGTTGGTTTAACTTTGTCTACAGTAATTGTAATATTTCGATATGATTGGAAATATACAGCTCCGTTGAACTCCAAAATATCCTCTCTGTCATCGTACATAATCTAATTTAATCTCCATACATCTTCGATTATTGCTTAAGTTGCCAAAAGCAATGAACAGTTTTCGGCACTAAAATTTACTTGCAACCATTGAATGCTAAGTAGTTCAGAACATAAAGAAAATAATTAGTACCTTGATACGGTAAAACAGTCAATTTATATTAGCGACTGCAAGCTAAATATCAAATAATGGAAACGTGAAGTCCCTTATATTAAATTTATTTTTTAATAGATTGGTTGTATCATCTATTCATTGATCAAAATGAAGATAAATATTAATGGAATTAAGTTTTATCAATAAACGAAAAAGCTTTCGTTTACCTAATATGCAATTGTCTAATGTTGTTGTGATGTTTGGAGATCCAGCATATAGGCAATTGTCCCTTTCGCTTACACGAAAAACAAACTTAAATTACTGATGCCTTTTTCTCTCATCAACACAAATTTTTTCATCATTCATCTACCGCGAACAAACTAAAAAAAAAAAAAAGAAGAAGAAGAAGCAGTTTTGTTTTCACATTGCACACTTAAAACTGAAATTCAATAATAAAAGAAGATAAACACTTACCTCTTGAATTGCATTTTTCCTGTAAGAAATCTCAAAAGAAACGACTCGGTGTCAATCTGAAGATAAACACTTACCTCTTGAATTGTTTATCTCATCAACACAAATTTTTTCATCATTCATCTACCGCGAACAAACTAAAAAAAAAAAAGAAGAAGAAGAAGAAGAAGCAGTTTTGTTTTCACATTGCACACTTAAAACTGAAATTCAGTAATAAAAGAAGATAAACACTTACCTCTTGAATTGCATTTTTCCTGTAAGAAATCTCAAAAGAAACGACTCGGTGTCAATCTGAAACCTATAAAATATGAAAAATAAAATTAGATCTAATCTCAAATTTCTGGAAAACAAATACAATTGGTGCTACATATCGGTATGAATTTCATTACAAATTTGAAGAGAAATACTTACATTACCTCTTGATTGAAATTCCTCAGACCTTTTTCTCTCATCAACACAATTTTTTTTATCATCTACTGCAAACAAAAAATAAATGAAAAGCAGTTATGTTTTCACTTTGCACACTTACAACCGAAATTTAGTAATAAAAGATGTTAAACTCTTACCGGTTGAATTGCAATTTTCCTGTAAGAATACCCGGGGGTATGGGGGCTTGGATTAGCAGACGGCTTTACTGTACCCTCCTCAGGAGTTTACCGGCCCGCCGGGTTCTCCTGGGTTTTCAAAAAAAAAAAAAAAAAAAAAAATCCTGTAAGAAATCTCAGAAGAAACGACTCAACGTCAATCTGAAACTTGTAAAATCTGAAATTAATTTAAGATACAATGTCAAATTTCTGAAAACAAATACACTTTTTGCTACAAATTGTTATGAATTTCGTAAATTCTTCAATTATACTTTGTGCCACAAATTTGTATGAAAGCAAACACACTTTGTGTTTCTGCAAAGAATGAGCAATCATACTCAAAACTGCCAACATCCACCATTAAATTACCTAAAACACCAAATAAACAAAATTAATTTGAAATAGGTTAAGAATTTAACCTACTACGATCAAATGTCCATTGAAGGTCTTAAACTCTTTTCCAGTCTATCAAAAAAATAGACATATACAACAATTTTAGTAAAACGTGTGAGCTCTGAACACTGAAACACTAATCGGAAGAATTAGTGATTTTGTAAGAATTAGTGATTTTGTCTTTGATATTCTTTCCATTTCATATTTTCAATTTTAATCCTTGAACCCTAAAGGCTGTGAAGTTGCCAAAGAAGCATATGGAATACCTGTCGTTGCCCATGTTGGTATCGCCTGAGATGACGAACTAAAGTTTGATCATCTACGAATTGAATTGAAGGGATTCGAAATCTCGGGGGTGAAATCGCCATGGCGGCATGAGTAGCGATGGTAAGGAACAGACGAAGAAGAAAGAGAAGTGTAGCAGTGTTTTGTTTTGGGGGTACTGGGTGAACACGTGAAACGTGACTGCTACAAGGAACTAAAGAAATGAGAAAAGGAACGGACCGAGGAGAGGAGAAATGGTCATTTGTTATCGATTAATAATCATGGACAAATATATATAAAAAAAGAGGCTCGTCATTTCTCGAGAAAACTCAGGAGACTTGTGCATCCATCTCAGTAACAATTTATTGTTATTAATTAAATGACTGTGTGAGTCTTGTGTGCTTGGAAACAAAACTCAATATTAATTTATTGTCTTGGAAATCAATTCAATCTCAGTAATAATTACTTGCCTTGGAAACTAAACTAAGTAATATTTTATTGTCTTTGCCTTGTGTTGGAAATCTATCTCAGTAATAATTAGTGGTTTTTTAATTATTAAAAAAAAGGGTGCGCATGTAAGAAGGGAATGGAAGGGAATTTTTATTTTTATTTTTATTTAGTGGCATTGTGGAGGGAAAATGGACATTTTTGGAGGGAAAGTTGGCCTTGCTTTAGTAGTATGTAGATATGTTGATATTTATAAAAACGCTGTTTGAATTTGTAAAAAAGTTCAATTGTTAGATCATATTTTTCAGTGATTTATAAAGCTAATGATTTATAAGGGCATTTTTGTAAGTTCGTGGTCGGAACAAAAAAATGTACTTTTCAGATAACTACCAATAAAGATATGGTTTTTTTTGGTAAGCAACAGTTATTTTTAGATTGCAACATTTATTTTCTGTTAGTTTAAATTTTCATTTGTATTATTTACTAATAATAAAAAAATGAATTTGTAAATATAGTTGATTTGTTGGATCCTAATTTTGAGTGATACTTAGATTTGACCATATTTATAGAGAATTATTTTGAGTTGGTAAGGTAAGTTTTTAATAGATCTTGTTTATAGGTAGTATTAAGATTGATATTGAAGGGCATTTGGTAGTTTACGATTATATCGAGAAAGTGTGGAATTGAAATATTACACTTGTTATCAAAGATTAATAATAAATATTGAATTTGTAAATATAGTTGATTCGTTGGATTTTAATTTTGAGCGATACTTAGATTTGATCATATTTGTAGAGGCTTATTGTGAATTGGCAAGGGAAGTTTTTCTTAGATCTTATTTTTAAGTAGTATTAAAGTTTGATGTTGAAGAGCATTTTTGATAGCTCACGGTTACATTAAAAAAGTGTGAAACCGAAATATCATAGTTATTATTAAAGATAAAGAAATGATTTGAATGTTTTTAGGTCTTCTATGTCAGATCCTGTTAAACATTGCTGCATGTGTAATTGTTTTTTAGTTAAATTGACTCGATCCAGTGGAGTGCTTTAACTTAATTTTATGGATCAAAATATTCGAAGTCTACCATTTTTGGTACAATAATTTTTGAAATGTTTACTTAAAATACATTTTTGGTACTTTGTGATCGGATGAAAAGATTGCGCTTTCAAGGCAATTATTAATAAAAATTGTTTGAAAATGGTATGCATCATGGAAAGACACTTAACTAATACTTAATATCCGTTATCATCTGCGTGCAATATGGGAAGGTATCATATGTTAGTCGTTCTACTCTTTGGCATGTCAAAAACTGTAGTAGTCCTTTGGTTTTCTATTTTCATTTTGATTTGTTTTTGTATCATTGTTCCACAGTTCCAGATCCACTACAAAACCATAGGAATTTCCTATATTTTTCTAGCGTGGAGGTTCCTTGTATTTGCCACTTCAACATCAGTTTTAATCCTTTTTGTATATAGTCAGGGACGAAGCCAGGATCAGGGCTGTCAACGGATACTTTCGGATACGGATAGTGCTATATCCGTATTCGTCTCCGAAATCATTTTCGGATATCGGATATTCGTATCCGCGGATACGGACGGATATCGGATAATTATCCTATCCGCCAACAATTGATAAATCAAGAAATATAAATGAAAATTTATAGTTTAACATAAATGTTTTTCAATTTCCTTGATCACTAAAATGTTAAGAATAAGCATATATGACGAAATTAAATAGATTTGAGTAGTTAATATGCATTTAGTGCATAGAATATAGACCTTCGACTTAGTAAAGCAATAAATAAATCTGATTTATTGTACTAAAAAATACATATAATTTTGAGTATAATATTAAAAAAATCAAACGGATAATTTTCGGATGCGGGTATCTATGTATCTGTATCCGCATCCGCATCCGTTTTTGCGGATATTAGATATTTATTCGCTTTTCGGATACGGATGAGGACGAATATCGGATTTTTCAGATATCCATTGTCAGCCCTAGCCAGGATTACAAATCACCCAAGGCTATATAATACTATTCTTGAACCAAATACGCAGGATAGTAGAAAATTTTGACATGTTCAAACACAAACTAATATTAATAAATAAATTAGCATCTGATAGGCTAAAAGAAAAAGTGTAAAGAACTGTCAAATGAAGCATGTATTTCATTTCAGTCCTTTCCTCAACATCACTTCAGTCAGACTTCTTTATAATGGAAAACAGAGGATCTGTGAGCAGATTTAAGCCTGTTTTCATGAATGAAAGAGTCAAAAGTGCTGACTTCGCATCAACTGAATGAAGTGTACTAGTAGTATAAAACAAAAGTTCAGAGATCCACCCGGGCTAAGTAAACCTGGCATCTAGCTAATTGCGTTATATAGAATTTTGTAGAAGTTGTTTCATATATAGAATTTCTTTTACATTTTTCATCAAATCTCATTTTCGGTTTCTCTGTTAGATTTAACTGGCATTTGTATTAATTCAGTCACTCTTTTGGCATGATTGTTAAAAACACCGGATTTTGCATTTTTTACTAATACGATAACATGGCACCAGGAAGTGCAAAACTCGAGGATAAAGGGCATCCAGTTTTGCACGTGTTTTGCACTGATACCGCATCGAATTGCAAACTTGGAGGCTTTCAGCGAATACACAACATTTTTCATGTAGCTTTACTTTATAATAATTATTATTTCACATTTCTCGTTCTTTTTTCATCCTTCTTTTTAAACAGAAACCTTACACTTACACAACGGTGACTGTACCCGAGGAGATTCACATAAGCGAAGAAATGTTGAGCCCTCTTTCCTACACTCGTCAGCTAACCGACCAAATTGCCCTTGCTAAAGCATACTCGATCATCTCAAAAGACAACGACAACCTTCAACTTGCTTCAGATTTAACCCTCCAAATCCAATACTCCCAATCCCTCCTCTCTTCGTCAGCAACCCAGAACCCTCCAACACCCTCAAACTACCAATTAGCATTAAAAAAGATGGCATCCCTTCTCTATCAAGCCACCCGCATCCACAATTATGATACCGCCCTCACCATCTCCAAACTCAAATCCCAAATCCAAACCCTAGAGCAAAAATCAAAATCCGAAACCGAAAAAAGTGCTAAGTACAACCAAATCGCTGCCGAAGAGCTGCCAAAAGGACTCTACTGTCTTGCCGTCAGACTAACAGCACAATGGTACAAAAACCCTGATCTTCGCACTTCCAGAATCTCCAGATACGAGCCATTTCTCGACAACAACTTATACCATTACTGTCTCTTCTCCGATAACATCCTCGCTGCTTCCGTGGTCGTGAACTCAACCACGGCAAATTCAAAACACCCAGAACTCATTGTCTTCCACTTAGTCACCGATGAGATAAACTACCTACCCATCAAAACTTGGTTCTCAATGAACACATTTCAAGGGGCGTTTGTGGAAGTTCAAAAATACGAAGACTTCACATGGCTCAACTCTTCCTACGTACCTGTTCTCAAACAGCTTCAAGACTCCGAAACTCAGAATTTTTACTTTTCAGGCGTTGGTGACGGTCGAACTCCGATAAAATTCCGAAACCCTAAATACCTTTCTTTGCTAAACCATTTGCGATTTTACATTCCTGAAGTTTTTCCTCATTTGCAGAAGATGGTGTTTTTGGATGACGATGTCGTGGTTCAGAAAGACTTAACCGAGTTATTTTCGATCGATTTGAAGAGCAATGTGATGGGTGCGGTCGAGACGTGCATGGAGACGTTTCACAGGTTTCACAAGTACTTGAATTATTCTCACCCCTTGATTCGAGCGCATTTTGACCCTGATGCTTGCGGATGGGCATTTGGGATGAATGTGATTGATTTAAGAGAGTGGAGGAGGAAGAATGTGACAGGTATATATCATTACTGGCAGGAAAGGAATAAGGATCATACGCTGTGGAAGTTGGGCTCGCTGCCTCCGGGTTTGCTGGCCTTTTATGGGCTGGTTGAGGTTCTGGACCCGAAATGGCATGTTCTTGGACTTGGGTATACGAGTGTGGACCCGAAAATGATCAAGGAGGGTGCAGTCTTGCATTACAATGGGAATATGAAGCCTTGGTTGAAGATTGGGAAGGAGGTGTATAAGGGTTTGTGGGAGAAATATGTTGATTATTCTCACCCTTTCTTGCAGCAATGCTTTATTCATTGAGATGGTTGGAGATTGAAGTGTAGAATTTTGGATGATTCGATGATATGGAGATTCAATTAATTCATGAAGTAATTTGGTTCTATTCTTTTCGGTATAGATAGTTATATTTTGTTATTAGAATGTCGATCCATTGTTGTTTCCTTATGTGCGTTTTGTTAGTTTACTGCTATCATCTTGCAAATACTAATACCATTTGTTATTATACTGGTGATAAATTAGTGATTGTTATACTTGTGATGATAAATTACCATTTGTTAAAAAAATGTGAAATTTTCATGTCGTTTCACTTTTAATATTGTTTGAATTGAATTTCTAAACCATAGCTGGTTATCCTCTAGTTGCTTCTAAATCTCAGCAATATATTATGTATATTACGTGTATATTCATTTATTATAAATGTTTTGATAAATTACTTTTGGTTTCCTAAAATATTAATGATGTTTTAAAGGTTTTTATACTGATTGATACAAGCATTATTTCAATCACCTCTATAGGAAACTCGAAATGCCTTGAGCAAGAGAATGTTTTGTAAAGTTCGTAGTGGGATTCATTGAAAAAGAGATGAATCTATACAAAGCTGATTTCCTGTTTGGTGGTTGCAAATTTGATTTATTTCCAGACGTGGCGCTATTCTGGTATAAAACGCGATAGAAATATTCATTTCTAGCGCTATTGATGATGTGAATAATGCAACGCTCCCCAAGTTCGTTGTATGCTAAAATTATTTCATACAAATATTCTGAACTTATTTTAATGGAAAATGAAAATACAGTTTGGTTTGTAATTTCCAACTTCAGATTTCCGTATCAATACATTGAATTTTTAAAAATAATCAAATTGAAATATAGTTTTAAACTGTAACATCGTAAACAAATTTTTTGTTTTTGGTTTATTGTTTCCAACAGTTTCTCTTCTTCCTTTTCAACCTTTTTCTCACTTCATCCTCATATTACAAGGGGGCTTCTTGTATTTCACCGTGCTACTTAATGGAAATCATCACCGTGAAAGAGAAAAAGTAAAACTTATACTGTTTGATTTGAGTTCGTAGATACATCGATAGCTTTGACGATTTTTTGCCAGTAATGCAAAATATATCATATGAAAATCCACATATCAAAAGTGGGCTAGGAAGATTCCATTAGTAACTGTTTCGAAATAAATACCAGAGAGGCTATGATAAAGTTATAATAGCATAGTAAAGCTATGACCAAAGTTGTTACCATATAAGCCAGACCTGGGAAATAATCTGAAATTGCTTAAGCAAAAGAATATTTTATCCAGTTGAAAGTGGGTCGCATCGGACAAAATTCAATAAATACAAATAATAAATGCAAAAATTTGGATCTTTCCCCATATTTTTAGGCTTGACGAAGAACTCTCGTCAAAAACAAGTTTCAAACTATGTCTATAAAATTATTTTGATAAAAAAGGTATATATGTTTTTGAGGGATAAATAAGAGTTTCTTAATTCAAACACATAATAAATTGAATGGTGCATTTCTCCTTTTCGACATAAGGTTAGTAATTTTTTCCCAATATAAATCATGAAAGTCGAAACATGATGGTCCACATTCTTTTTTCCTATATTTTAGAGATTAAGTCTTTGAGTTGTGGTAATTTTGTTTAGTTAAACGTAGTTATAATTTTTATCTATCGCGAAATAAAATCATATTCATATATCTTTCCTCTTTTCTTCTCTCGTTCATTCTGTTCTTAAAAATCTTTAACAAACCGATTTCAACTCAACATACCTATAGTTTCTGTTTACGGAAAAGAAAAGTGTACCAAGTCTTCGTCTTCTCCTTCTACACTTCTTAGGAATTTCAACTAGTTAAATTTGGGTTTGTATAGAACTCAAAAGATGTACTCCAAATTTTATGTTTCAACGTTGGCTATGGATCATGATATACATAGAGTACAAAATATTTTTCTTGATCACAATTGTGTTTCTGTTACCTCCTATTTGCCTAAGTTCATTCAAGGTTCAAGGCATAAATGATCGACTCATAATTGTAACACCCTACAATTTTGGGGTAATCAATCCAAATAGAAATTAATTAATAAATAGTAAACAATGAAAAATGAAAGTTTTGCCAACATCAAAATTATATCATGAAACACGCACCATTGAATGTGTAATGACTTTCTAATTAATTTTCATATATAACTCTTTCGATCGAAGTTCAAACGAAAAGTTGTTAACGTGGGACTTTTTAGAGTCGAAAATAATTATATGTGCAATGAAGGAAATAATAAATAGTTAATTGATGTTAATAACTTAAACTATTTTTAAATGTTGGGTGATAAGATTATTATAGGACATAACATATGTTGATTAATAAAGGAAAGAAATCAAGCAAACTTTCAAATTTAACCAAATTTACAATACTCGGGTTGACTCAAGGAGAGATGTGGCACCCCACGTCCGTTAATGTCACTCTTTATCAGAATGCATTAAGTTCCACGAAGCGTTATAGGTAAACAGAAACAGGATCATCACAAAACAAATATAAAATAGCAGCGGAATTTAAAACTCTATTTTTCAAACATAAAACATCATGGTCCAAAATCTAGTTACAACATAAGTCTAAAATATAGAAAATTCATTACATCAAATTGAAATATCTGTCATATACTAAAATCATCAAAGTACAGTAATACAAAATCATAGTCCCCAAAAATAGCCATAGCAAGGTAGATAGGTAATCAAAGCGGTACATCTAACCAGCTCCAAGCAGAAACAGAAGAGAGAATCCTAATCAAGCCTGAGTATTCCCACTCTGAGAACCTTGGGAGGGGGGAGAAAGAGAGAGAAAATGAAACAAAACGGGTCAGAAAGAAAGTCTGGTGAGTCCAGTGACTTTTACCATATAAATAAGTAGAAGCATCATGACAGACATATAAACTGGATGAGAGAGATAATAGTATCATAAGATAGGTATAACATACTGAGTAGGATAAGAAGAATGAACAAAAAAAAATAGATTACGCTACCCAAATGCTTTTCTCTACACCAATACTAGTATAACAGAAATATGATGACCCCAACAAAAACAAATGGTAGACTTAGGTGTACTTCTAGTGATGGGTTTTACCCCCAAATGATAATAACAGACAGTCCAACAGAAATAACGCGTGTTACTCCAAACGATAATAACGGGCTCCTAAACATGTAGGACAAGATGTACCATAATTACTACCCCAATCGATCGGCTCCCTATCCCGTAAATATCATGTGCTGGCCCCGTAGTAGGATGTATCACTTCCTAAAGTAGCAACCCCCAGATAGACACAACCATATCTACTAGTGCTATAGCGTTTTATTTTCCCGAGCAAGCGGATCCATGCAAGCGCATGACTCCGTGGAACGCGCCATCAGACACCTCCACCCATATGAACTTCTTATGATCAGCTCAGTAAGCCTGCCCTGACCGCTACCTAGTTCGGGGTCCCCCTTTGGGTACCAGTATGGGTTACTAACTGATACGGGTCCCACACAACAGATGATACAAGCCACCCCTAGGCTTGCATCCCCAATACTAGGATTTTGACAAGTTATGCCTAACAGATTAGCAAGCCCGCATAACCATAATATATAAAACATATTAAGTTTATCGGGTTCGTATAACCCCTCACAGATTTAATACGTTTACTTAATCCTCCATTGATTCAAGTAAGTTTACTTAACCCTTAAACAATTTGATAGGTTCATATAACCCCCACAGATTTAAATAGGCTTAGTATTACAGGTTAACAGGTTATTATCATTCTCCGTTCATGTATGTTAATGCACCAGACCTCTTACATAAGTTGACCACTTGTGGATGCTGGATATGCCAGGCGGTTCCGGGCAGACTTTTACCACAAAGTTGGACTTAACCTCGTGTCTTAGCACCGATACGTGTACATTTACGCACTAGACTCCTCACATTAAATTAACCACTTGTGGATGATGGATTTGTCGGACGCTTCCGGGCAGACATCTACCACAAGTTGAATTTAACCTCGTGTCTAAGTGCGATTACAATTTCTACTTACTGTAAATTTAGGCACATTCATTCTTAAACAATTACTCATATTCATCATAGGCTTTTCATGCCTCTACCCTCAAGTCATAAATCATCATATAAGATATACCCCAAATTAAAGTCTTAGATCACAATATAGGTTATGCCCCCAAATCCCAGTCATGTTTTATAATACAATTTATGCCCCAATATATCATTCCCAACCATTCCCAATTTCGTTCGTTCGCATATTTCAGTGGTAGGCCTAGGCTCGAAGGTAGCCTGGCTATATAAATAAAAAGGGAAGGAGGGAGAGAAGAGAACAAAATAGGCATAATAACACAATAGGCATATGATAATAGGAATGGGCACAATAGAGATATGCATGTAAGGACTAAATAGTAGATCAGGTGTACAAGTAATGGCAGATCTGTTTAGTTATGATTCAGGTTATTAACATGCATAGATTTCGATCCAAACTTATAAACATGTCAGGATTACTTGTTAAATGTTTATATCTAAAAGTAACATGAACTCACAGAGACTGGATCTAAAGAACAGAGAATGAATGTTGATGTTGTAGTAGAGATTCTTGGATACGTATAAGTCGTTATTGCAGAAGAATAGGCTAATCCAATCCAAGTTGGGGCAGCATCTCGGTGTCTTCATTGTTTTGGGTGAATAAAACAATAGAAATGTTGTCCTATTTATAGCATACCGCCATTGAATCTCGTTCAGAAACGCGTCCAAGTGCAGGGTAGGAATCTGCCCCGGATCTTGGGAGGGTCGTCCCTAGGGTCGACACCTCCTTGTGTGGGTCGACCCCCATGGGATGCGGGTCGACCCCCAAGATTCCCGCTTCCTACGAAAGTGCTTACATGAGTCTGCGGAAGTGGTGGAACCAAGCATATTAGAGGAAGTAGAAGTAGAACGAGAGGAGACTGTGAGGAGAGTTCCAACTCGTATCTTAGGTACAGAAGTCAAAAAGCTACGCAACCGCAAAGTCAAACTTGTAAAAGTTCAAAGGAGTGACGTTGAGGAAGACGCGACTTCGGAGACTGAGGCCAAGATACGCGCAACCTACCCTTTTCTTTTTGAGGGTACATCGTTGATCTCTTTTTCCTTAAGTTTGTTCATTCTCGTATCTATCTTTTTAGTATTTTCCTCAGTGTTGTTCTCGATCCTTAGGTAGAAAACAATGGATGCAAACATGTATTTGAAACATGTTATGATTGATGGTTGCAAGTGGTTGCAAGTGATTGTTAGTGGTTGCTCGTGGATGCATATACACACACATTAGGTGTTAGATCGGCTCAGTCACTTTCATATTGCATATGCATATATGTACTTGTATATGATTGAAACTTGATGTGTTATCATGTGGATGTGGCATTTGTATGAATGATTGTGCATTCATGTAGAAAGTATGAATATGGATGATTGCACACATAATGGACTCATGGCACCGACATGAATTGCAATAAGGAGGTCAACTGAATCAGTAGACCGCCTGATTTTGCATTAGATAAGGACATGTATACACACTATGCATATGATCATGAAGCATTAGAAGTCTTTTAAGGACAACGGACGCCTGTGTTTGATGGTTGAGTAGATGGACGATTGGATGGTAGGATATACGTTCTTCTTGACTTGAAGATTTCGGGGACGAAATCCTTTAAGGAGGGGAGAATGTAACACCCCGTATTTTCTGTTACATTAAAGTTACGAATTAAAGAATAATTAATTAAAAATGTGAGAATTAAGGGAAACGGGTTACGCCATTGCGTTCTTTTCGGAATTCTGCTTGAGATAGAGTCCGAGTTTGCGTAAATCGGATTTTGTATGAAGGAGTTATGACCTTCAGAAGATTCAAGAATTTAAATACACATCTCAGATTAAAATTCAGAAAAATCAAACTTCTATATAAGCGACCTAAATCTTAACCCTAAAGCCACACAAAAATATTCCTAAGACCGTCATTCTGTCACTACTTAGCCTAGAGTAGCCGCCATTCTCTTTCAACTAGAAAGCAAGTAGGAATTGCAAATCAAATCTAATTCAACTAAGAGAATTCAACGTCTACAACAAAGGAGAGCTATTCAATTTCATAATACAGATCCCAGAACTCTAGACTAGCCTCCTTTTTGTAAGTCCAGTTATCATTTAGACCTAAACGATGTTAGAATTGTGACTAAATAACTGGATATAGAACATCACCTAATGTAAATCTATGCCTATCCTTTTTGTTAAAACTGAATTGATTGAGACTATGATTCTTATCATGCTAAGTTGTGATCATGTTGTATGTAATTTAATGATAAATGTTAAACGCTTTGCAATGAATCCATATGTTGTATAATTCGTCAATGACATATTATGTTGTATACTTTGGCAATGACATAAATTGGCGATGACATAGTATAATTTGGCGATGGATATCATATTATGTAATTTGGCGATGACATACCATATTGTATAATTTGGCGATGAATATCATATTGTGTAATTTGGCGATGACATACCATGTTGTATAATTTGGCGATGACGTTTCATGTCGCATGATTTGGTAATGACACCTATGTGTTGTATGTCAATTTGGGAATTTTATGCAAGTTCAACCATGATCACATATATGACCGAAACTACATGCTAATATGATTAGGTTCATGTTAAATTTGATCCAACTAATTTGCAAGTTCACAACTACATGCCTAATTTTAAGTTTATGTAGTTCTATGTAAAACCCCTATTTTACGATGCATGTTGTGTAGATCTAAATTTGCAAGTTCATAATTACATGTATATTGTTCTATGCCAAATTCATATGTCACATGTGTAGTTAGATCCATATTTTTATGATGTTGCAATTATTACATGTTCCTCTTTTCCCCTTTTTGTGTATAAGTTAGGCTATGTATCGAGCCTAACATTTTATGTGATTTCTGCGAACGTTTAACGGGGGTAACGTTGGGGGAAAACATGAAAGTACATATAATTGGCATATTTGGATAATAAACATGTAAATGTTTTATGGCATAAAGTGGTATAAATTTTTATACCTAAAATTATGAACTTGATTTAAAAGGAAAGTGGGGCTTGACTTGAATGACAATAATTTACATATAAATATAAAGAAGTAAATATGTAAATTTAGAAAAGACGAATATGCCTAATCCGAGGTTAGATTGAGTTACGGTGTAAGACTGCCCGGAACCGCCCGACACATCCAGCAACCATAACAATATATATTTAATGTGGGAGGTTAGTGCATCGAGCCCAAAAGAACCCGAGGTTAGACTGAGTTGTGGTGTAAAACTGCCCGGACCCAACCGGCACATCCAGTAACCGCAACAATACCTGTCTAATGTGAGTGGTTTGTGCTTTAATAAATGAATTAAATCTAAGTCAGGAATGGTAGGGTTAAGTTAATTAAGGCAAGACTTAACCAATGCAACATGTTAACTAAACTGATGGGTGGGGTTAGGTTAACTTGAACACTTAACCAATTTAACATGTTGACTAGGAAACCATAGTAACGGGGACCCATTTCAGCAGTATCCCACATCGATGTATTATGGTACCCTGAACTAGGCAGGGTGGGGCACGATTAGTGGGTTGATTATAAGCGGTCAAAACAACGGCGGTTGGTGCGTCAGTGTAGGTTCCGACGAAGTACGGGCGTGCACGTACTCCGAAGTGGAAAAAAGAAGGCACTGGGCATCAGTAGATGTACACTGTGCATCTTGAATTGTGTCGGGTTGCCACTATAGGATTTGATACACCTCATGGTGGGACCAGCATAGGTATCTACAATCGAGCGGGGCCGTAGGACACAAGTAGTAAATGCGTGCGAGTAGGAGCCGATCAATGAAAAGGGATCACTGGGTTTGAACTCATGATAATGGTTGAAATATCTAGTAAGTGCAGAGAATATGGATACGAGTGCGATAATATGATTAGTTTTTCTTGCCTTGTTTATCTTGCCCTGTTTATCTTACGTTATCCTATGTTACCTTATTTCCTTGTTATTGTCCTGTGTCCAGCTTATTCAAGTCATGGTTCTCTTATCAGTTTACATGCTGAATAATCACTGGACTTACCTGACTTATGTCTGACCCATTTTCTTTCGCTCTCTTTTCTTCCGTTTCCCCCCCTCAAGTACCCCGGGAGGGAATAGCTCAGCTTAATTTGGACCATTCATCTTTCCAAGCTTGAAGACTCTGTGATGTATAGCTTGGAACCTCTTACCTTTGGCTATGGCTTTGGACAGACTACTACTTGGGGATTTATGCCGTTTTATTTTGTTTTATGCTTCTTTATGTAATAACCAAGATAGAGATTTTGATGTAATGATTTGGAAGTTGGTTTGAAACAGTTTGCTGTAATGTTTTGTTATGAACCACGTTTGTAACAGAGTTAGTTTTTCCGCTGCTTATATATATCTGTCCTGTAAATTATCTTTTTCTTTTACCTATAATGCTCAACCAAAGTTAAGGCATTTCCTTTGTGAGTGACCTTAACGGAGGTGGGGTGTTTCACTTGGTATCTAAGCAAAGGTTTACCAGATCAGATAAAATTTTTGAAAATTGTTTTTCAGAAAGAAGTTTAAAGAAGCAATTTTCAAGAAAAAGTGTTTTATTTTAAAAAGGCATAATCCCCCAAAGCCATATGCACTATCTTTCTATCCTTTGTTTTGAATCTTTCCTTTTTCATTTCAGCATGTCTGGGGATCTTAACCTTCCAGAGGGCGTGCCGGTACCTGGCTGGTTCAGAAGGTACCTAGAGGCTAGGGCTAATGTCGCAGGCCCAACAGACATTCCTCCTCCCCCACCTGCAGCGGTTCCTCCTCCTCCGCGTGCAAATGCTTTCTCAAAAATATGTAGGGACTTTCGAGCCATGGGTGGAAAGAACTTCAATGGAAATGAATCCTTCATGGAAGCAAGAAACTGGCTCAAAGAAACTGAGGATTTGTTCGATATCTTCGAAGTGGATGATAGGCAGAAGATAAAGTTGGCGGTATGGTTGCTCAAAGACGAAGCTTCCTATTGGTGGGAAGTCACTAACGTTGAAAGACCAGTTGAAACTTGGATGGATTTTAGAATGAGATTTGAAATGAAATTCCTCTCCCAAGCTGAACGAAGTCTACAGATGGAGTAGTTCTTAGCTCTCAAACAAGGGAGTATGTCGGTCAAAGAATACACTAACCAATTCAACCAACTGGCTAGGTTCAGATTGGAGTTAGTAAACACTCCACATAAGAAGGCTCTCCGTTTTGTTAAAGGATTGAATGAGCCATTGCATAGCGTAACTATGTTACATATACCTATGGGTGCGACTTATGAGAGGCTGGTGGACATGGCACTGTTACAAGAAGAAGATAAGGCTGGCAAGAAAGAGACAAAGATGGAAGTATCTCAAGATAAGAAAGGCGAAGGATCACAGAGCAAGAAGACAGATTCCAAGAAGGGCGGGAATGACAACAAATCCCGTGACAAGAGGAAGTGTAATTTTTGTGGCATTCCTGGACATCTGGTTAAGGACTGCAGAAAGAAGAAAAGGAAGATGGGTGGTTGTTTCCATTGTGGCGAGACGGGACACATGGCTAAGGACTGCCCAAGGAAGCAAGGGCAAGGGCAGAGAGCTGGATCTACTTCTGAAGGGCAGGTTCACGCTCTCATGGCACCTCCGCAAGAACGGGTAGAAATATTTCCGTTGAGAGTTTAGTTTACCTTTTTGATCATCCTGTTCGTACACTTTTTGATTCTGGCGCATCGCACTCTTTTATATCTGCTGCTTTAGTTGAGTCTCTGCACCTAGACACTAGTTTAGTAGAGGATCCCTTGGTTGTTTCAAATCCAATTGGGGGCTCAACTTATTTGTCAATGATTTGTTTGGATTTGGAAATTTCTATACTAAGTGTTGGGTTTAGATGTAATGCCTATGTTTTGGGCTTCACGGGCTATGGGTTGATTCTAGGCATGGATTGACTATCCAGTAATGGTGCCATCCTCGATTGTGAAAAGAGAGTGGTTAGACTCATGACTCGCCTCGGTAACACTCTCGAAATTTCTTATAATCCCATGAACTCTGTTATGCTTAGCTATCTAGAATCTCTTGATGCGTCTATTGAGAATTTGCAGTCTGTTAGAGTAGTCCGTGAATACTCGGATGTCTCTGAAGAGGTGAAGGGGTTACCTCCAAAGCGGGAGATAGACTTCCGCATATACCTCATTGATAATGCAAAACCCGTTGCTTTACCCGTTAGACACATGGCTCCAAGGGAGAGGAAAGAACTCAACAAGCAAGTTAAAGAGTTGCTTGAGAAAGGGTTTATAAGGTGGAGTATTTCTGAATGGGGTGCTCCAGTAGTATTCACCACCAAAGAAGATGGTTCGCTTCGCCTATGCGTTGATTATAGGGAGCTAAACAAGCCGACCAAGAAGAATATACACCCACTCCCAAGAATAGATGACTTGTTTGATCAACTTGTAGGTGCATCGGTTTTCTCCCAACTAGATCTAGCTACCGGGTTTCATCAGCTAAGAGTGGCTGAAGACAACATTGATAAGACCGCGTTCAGAACTCCGGATGGTTTCTTCGAGGGGCTTGTCATGCCTTTCGGCCTAACAAACGCACCCGCTTACTTCGTTGACTTGATGAGCAGGGTGTTCAGGGAGTTACTCAATAAGTTTGTGGTGGTCTTCGTAGATGACAATTTGATTTTCTCAAAGAGTGAGGAAGAGCATGCTCAGCGTTTAAAAGAAGTTATGGATACTCTTCGAGCACATCAGTTGAAAGCCAAATTCTCCAAATGCAATTTTTGGAGAGAAGTAGTGAGATTTCTTGGACATGTGGTATCCAAGGAAGGGTTAGCTGTGTACCCCGCAAAAGTAGTTGCGGTGCAAGATTGGAAGGTTCCATGGAATGCGACCGAAGTCCGAAGCTTCCTCGGGCTAGTAGGCTTTTATCGAAAGTTCATCAAAGACTTTGCGAAAATCTCAGCTCCACTTACAAGGTTGACGAAGAAGAACCTAACTTTCAATTGGGATTTGGATTGCGATGTTGCTTTCCAACGATTAAAGAGGGCTCTAACAACAGCCCCAGTTTTGACGTTGTCGGATGGGAGCAAGATGTTTACCGTATACGCGGATGCATGTGGTATGGGACTAGGTGCTGTCTTAATGCAAGAAGGGAAGGTAGTAGCTTATGGAGGCCGACAGTTGAAAGCACACGAGAAAAACTACCCAACACCACGATCTAGAGTTGGCGGCCATCATCTTTGCGCTTAAGTCTTGGCGCCATTGTCTCCTAGGTGAGAAATTTGAATTGTATACTGACCATAAATCGTTGAAGTACCTTTTCTCACAGAAAGATCTTAACCTGAGGCAACAAAGGTGGATGGAGTTCTTGGCATCCTACGATTTCGAGATTTCCTATACCCCTGGCAAGGGCAATGTAGTAGCAGACGCCTTGAGTAGAAGAAGCTGACCTTAAGCCCTCTCTTTGTAGAAAGGTAGAGCTTGGAATACATAGCCAACTTTGACTTTAGACCCTCTGTCGATCATGTGACTGGTTTGTTAGCATCATTGGAGGTGCGACCTACTCTTTTGGACTCAATAGGAACCGCGCAACATGAAGATCCTCTACTAGTTGATGTGATGGACAAGCTAATTAGGGGTGAGACTTCTAGACACCTCAATAGATACTCCATTGATGATAAGGGTTGGTTGAGGCGGGATGGAAGGCTATGCATCCCACAAGCAAGGGATTTGGTGAAGAAGGTTCTCGAAGAGGCACACCATTCCAAGTTGACCATACACCCGGTGGAGACAAGATGTATAAAGACGTAAAAAGAGTTTTCTTTTGGAATGGCATGAAGAGGGATGTAGCTGAATTCGTCTCTAAGTGCTTAATATGCCAGCAAGTCAAGGCAGAGCAAAAGAAGCCTGGTGGTTTGCTTCATCTTCTAGAGGTCCCATAGTGGAAATGGGATAGCATTTCAATGGACTTTATCGATGGGCTACCTATGTCAAGAAGGGGCAATACCAGTATTTGGGTAATAGTGGACAGGATCACAAAAAGTGCTCACTTTATACCCGTTAAAAGTAGAAGGACTGCCTCATCTTTAGCATCCATTTATCTTAAAGAGATAGTTCGACTCCATGGGATACCCTCCAGCATTGTAAGTGACCGAGATCCTATTTTTACGAGCGAGTTTTGGAAAAGCTTGCAAGAGGCTGTAGGGACACAGCTATGCTTAAGCATGGCCTATCACCCCCAAACCGATGGTCAGACGGAAAGGGTGAACGGAGTATTAGAAGACCTCTTGAGATTATGCATTCTTGACTTCGGAGGAATATGGGAGGATCATCTTCCTTTGGTGGAGTTTGCCTACAACAATAGCTACCAAGCCACCATAGGCATGACACCCTTCGAAGCTTTTTATGGAAGACCATGTCGATCACCAACTTGTTAGTGGGAGTCTACAGGCACGCTCATACTTGGACCAGATATGATTAGAGGAACTTCAGAGAAAGTGGAATTGATACGAAGAAGAATGAAGACTGCCCAAGATAGACAGAAGTCCTACGCAGATAAAAGAAGGACCGACCTTGAGTTTGAGGTTGGGGACATGGTTTTTCTTAAAGTATCTCCTTTTGAGGAACATCGTTCGCTTCGGATCCACAGGAAAGTTGGTACCAAGATTTGTAGGGCCGTTTCTTATCATTGAAAGGATTGGAAAGATGGCTTACAGAGTAGAGCTGCCCGAAAGATTGGCTGGAGTACATAATGTCTTTCATGTTTCTCACCTACGAAAGTGCTTACATGAGTCTGCAAAAGTGGTGGAACCAAGCATATTAGAGGAAGTAGAAGTAGAACGAGAGGAGACTGTGAGGAGAGTTCCAACTCGTATCTTGGGTACAGAACTCAAAAAGCTACGCAACCGCGAAGTCGAACTTGTAAAAGTTCAATAGAGTGACGCTGAGGATGACCCGACTTCGGAGACTGAGGCCAAGATACGTGCAACCTACCCTTTTCTTTTTGAGGGTACATCTTTGATCTCTTTTTCCTTAAGTTTGTTCATGCTCGTATCTATCTTTTTAGAATTTTCCTCAGTGCTGTTCTCGATCCTTAGGTAGAAACCAATGGATGTAAACATGTATTTGAAACATGTTATGATTGATGGTTGCAAGTGGTTGCAAGTGATTGCTTGTGGTTGCTCGTGGATGCATATACACACACATTAGGTGTTAGATCGGCTCAGTCACTTTCATATTGCATATGCATATATGTACTTGTATATGATTGAAACTTGATGTGTTATCATGTGGATGTTGCATTTGTATGAATGATTGTGCACTCATGTAGAAAGTTTGAATAGGGATTATTGCACACATAATGGACTCATGGCACCGACATGAATTGCGTTAAGGAGGTCAACTGAATCAGTAGACCGCCTGATTTTGCATTAGATAAGGACATGTACACACACTATGCATATGATCATGAAGCATTAGAAGTCTTTTAAGGACAAAGGATGCCTGTGTTTCATGGTTGAGTAGATGGACGATTGGATGGTAGGATATACGTTCTTCTTGACTTGAAGATTTCGGGGCCGAAATCCTTTGAGGAGGGGAAAATGTAACACCCCGTATTTTCTGTAACATTAAAGTTACGAATTAAAGAATAATTAATTACAAATGTGAGAATTAAGGGAAACGGGTAGCGCCATTGTGTTCTTTTCGAAATTCTGCTTGAGATAGAGTCCGAGTTTGCGTAAATCGGATTCCGTATGAAGGAGTTATGACCTTCAGAAGATTCAAGAATTTAAATAAACAGCTGAGATTAAAATTCAGAAAAATCAAACTTCTATATAAGCGACCTAAATCTAAACCCTAAAGCCACACAAAAATATTCCTAAGACCGTCATGCTGTCAGTACTTAGCCTAGAGTAGCCGCCATTCTCTTTCAACTAGAAAGCAAGTAGGAATTGCAAATCAAATCTAATTCAACTAAGAGAATTCAACGTCTACAACAAAGGAGAGCTATTCAATTTCAGAATACAGATCCCAGAACTCAAGACTAGCCTCCTTTTTGTAAGTCCAGTTATCATTTAGACCTAAACGATGTTAGAATTGTGACTAAATAACTGGATATAGAACATCACCTAATGTAAATCTGTGCCTATCCTTTTTGTTAAAACTGAATTGATTGAGACTATGATTCTTATCATGCTAAGTTGTGATCATGTTGTATGTAATTTAATGATAAATGTTAAACGCTTTGCAATAAATCCATATGTTGTATAATTCGTCATGACATATTATGTTGTATACTTTGG
This sequence comes from Allium sativum, assembly GCA_030737875.1. Lineage (NCBI taxonomy): Eukaryota > Viridiplantae > Streptophyta > Magnoliopsida > Asparagales > Amaryllidaceae > Allium > Allium sativum. The sequence goes on from CM060923.1 coordinate 246,528,937, forward strand.
CAATGACATAAATTGGCGATGACATAGTATAATTTGGCGATGGTTATCATATTATGTAATTTGGCGATGACATACCATATTGTATAATTTGGCGATGGATATCATATTGTGTAATTTGGCGATGACATACCATGTTGTATAATTTGGCGATAACATTTCATGTCGCATGATTTGGTAATGACACCTATATGTTGTATGTCAATTTGGGAATTTTATGCAAGTTCAACCATGATCACATATATGACCGAAACTACATGCTAATATGATTAGGTTCATGTTAAATTTGATCCAACTAATTTGCAAGTTCAGAACTACATGGCTAATTTTAAGTTTATGTAGTTCTATGTGAAACCCCTATTTTACGATGCATGTTGTGTAGATCTAAATTTGCAAGTTCATAATTACATGTATATTGTTCTATGCCAAATTCATATGTCACATGTGTAGTTTGATCCATATTTTTATGATGTTGCAATTATTACATGTTCCTCTTTCCCCCTTTTTGTGTATAAGTTAGGCTATGTATCGAGCCTAACATTTTATGTGATTTCTACGAACGTTTAACGGGGGTAACGTTGGGGGAAAACATGAAAGTACATATAATTGGCTTATTTGGCTCATAAACATGTAAATGTTTTATGGCGTAAAGTGGTATAAATTTTTATACCTAAAATTTTGAACTTGATTTAAAAGGAAAGCGGGGCTTGACTTGAATGACAATAATTTACATATAAATATAAAGAGGTAAATATGTAAATTTAGAAAAGACGAATATGCCTAACCCGAGGTTAGATTGAGTTACGGTGTAAGACTGCCCAGAACCGCCCGATACATCCAGCAACCGTAACAATATATATCTAATGTGGGAGGTTAGTGCATCGAGCCCAAAAGAACCAGAGGTTAGACTGAGTTGCGGTGTAAAACTGCCCGGACCCGACCGGCACATCCAGTAACCGCAACAATACCTGTCTAATGTGAGTGGTTTGTGCTTTAATAAATGAATTAAATCTAAGTAAGGAATGGTAGGGTTAAGTTAATTAAGGCAACACTTAACCAATGCAACATGTTAACTAAACTGATGGGTGGGGTTAGGTAAACTTGGACACTTAACCAATTTAACATGTTGACTAGGAAACCCTAGTAACAGGGACCCATTTCAGTATTAACCCACATAGATGTATCATGGTACCCTAAACTAGGTAGGGTGGGGCACGATTACTGGGCCGATTATAAGCGGTCAAAACAACGGCGGTTGGTGCGTCAATGTAGGTTCCGACGGAGTATGGGCATGTACGTACTCCGGAGTGGAAAAAGCAGACACTGGGCATCAGTAGTTATACACTGTGCATCTTGAATCGTGCCGGGTTGCCACTATAGGATTTGATACACCCCATGGTGGGACCAGCACAAGTATCTACAATCGAGCGGGGCCGTAGGGCACAAGTAGTAAATGCGTGCGAGTAGGAGCCGATCAATGAAAAGGGATCACTGGGTTTGAACTCATGATAATGGTTGAAATATCTAGTAAGTGCAGAGAATATGGATACGAGTGCAATAGTATGATTAATTTATCGTGCTTTGTTTATCTTGCCCTGTTTATCTTACCTTATCCTATGTTACCTTATTTCCTTGTTATTGTCCTGTGTCCAGCTTATTCAAGTCATGGTTCTCTTATCAGTTTACATGTTGAATAATCACTGGGCTTACCAGACTTATGTCTGACCCATTTTCTTTCGCTCTCTTTTCTTCCGTTCCCCCCCTCAGGTACCCAGGGAGGGAATAGCTCAGCTTAATTTGGACCATTCATCTTTCCAAGCTTGAAGACTCTGTGATGTATAGCTTGGAACCTCTTACCTTTGGATATGGCTTTGGACACACTACTACTTGGGGATTTATGCAGTTTTATTTTATTTTATGCTTCTTTATGTAATAATCAAGACAGATATTTTGATGTAATGATTTGGAAGTTGGTTTGAAACAGTTTGCTGTAATGTTTTGTTATGAACTACGTTTGAAATAAAGTTAGTTTTTCCGCTGCTTATATATATATATATGTCTTGTAAATTATCTGTGTCTTTTACCTATAATGCTCCACCAAAGTTAAGGCATTCCCTTTGTGAGTGACCTTAACGGAGGTGGGGTGTTTCAATTTCCATCCATAAAGAGAAAAATATGCACAAGCATCCATATGCAGTATAAGAGTGATTGAGCCGGTCTAGTGCCGTGTGTGTGTGTGTGTATGAATCCACGAGCAACCACTTGCATCTATACAACATAACATGTCTCAAACACATGTTTACATCCATTGGTTCCCTACCTAAAGGTCGAAGATTCGATTGATAGGATATACTTAATGCTAAAACAAGTACAAATAAAAGCATTTGGAAAAAGAAGTTAAGAACATACCCTTGATAAGAAAAGGGTACGAAGCGCGAATCTTGTCTTCAGTCTCGCAAGTTGCATCCTCTCGATCTTCTCCCCATTGAACTTTCATCAACTTGACCTCTCGGTTGCATAGCTTCTTAACCTCTGATTCAAGAATACGGGTATGAACTCGTCTAACTATCGCCTCTCGTTCTACCTCTACTTCCTCAAGCATTCTCGGCTCAACTACTTCCGCGGTATCATGCAGACACTTCCGCAAATGAGAAATGTGGAAAACATCATGAATACCCATCAATCTCTCTGGCAGCTTCACCCCATAGGCCATTTGGCCAATCCTCTCTGTTATATGGGAAATGGCCCTACAAACCTTGGCGCCAATTTTCTTACAGATCCAAAGTGAACCACATTCCTCAAGGGTGATACCTTGATGAAAACCACGTCTCCTACCTCAAACTCAATATCAGTCCTTCTCTTATCTGCGTAGGACTTCTGCCTGTCCTAATCAGCTGCCTTCATGCGTCTGCGGATAAGATCAATCTTCTCTAAAGTTTCTCTGATCATCTCAAGTCCAAGTAGAAGCCTATCTATAGACTCCCACCAATAAGTCGGTGATCTACAAGGTCGACCGTACAATGCCTCGAAGGGTACCATGCCAATACTGGCTTGATAACTGTTGTTGTAGGCAAACTCTACCACAGGAAGATGCTCCTCCCAAGTCCCTCCTAAGTTTAGGATACACAGCCTCAAAAGATCCTTAAGAACTCTATTCACGCTCTCCGTTTGCCCATCGGTCTGAGGGTGATAAACAGTGTTCAAACACAACTACGTACCAAGTACCTCTTGCAAGATTCCCCAAAACTCACTGGTAAAGATGGGATCATGATCACTTACTATGTTGGAAGGTACTCCATGTAGACGGACTATCTCACGAAGATAAATTGATGCCAACCATATTGTCATTCTCTTGCTCTTAACAGGAATGAAATGAGTGCTCTTAGTAAGACTGTCTACTATAACCCAGATGACGGTATTCCCCTTTCTTGATCTACGCAAACCATCAATGAAATCCATAAAGACGCTCTCCCACTTACACTATGGGACCTCCAAAGGGTGCAGCAACCCACCAGGCTTTATCTGTTCAGCTTTAACTTGTTGGCATATCAAACATTGAGCTACGAATTCCGCTACATCTTTTTTCATCGCCGCCCGAATGGAAGGTCATTCTAGAACGATGGGCTTCCTCAAGGACTGTGTTCAAAAAACTCCGAACTTGGGGAACACAAAGCCTTTCATTCCTTCATAGCCACCCTTTCCGTCCCTGGAGTATCTGCTAAGGTGACTAGAAGTCTCTCCTCTGCTAAGCCTATCCACAATGTCTACTATCTGTGGGTCCTTTCGCTGTGAAGATCTTATCTGATCCAAAAGAGTAGGTCGCACCTCTAACGATGCCAATAAACAAGGTGCAAACTCGGTAGAGGGCGTAAAATCGAAGGTCGATATATATTCCAAGCTCTGCCTCTCTACAAATAGAGGACTCAAGGTCATCCTCTGCCTACTCAACGCGTCCGCCACCACATTACCCTTGCCAAGGGTATAAGCAATCTCAAAGTTATAAGACACTAAGAACTCCATCCATCTTTGCTGTCTCAATTTGAGATCCTTTTGAGAGAACATATACTTGAGAGATTTATGGTCCGTGTATAACTCGAACCTCTCTCCAAGTAGGTAATGTCGCAAAAACTTAAGCACGAATACAATAGCTACCAATTCCAAATCATTACTGGGGTAGTTTTTCTCATTAACCTTCTCATGTTTATCCCATAGCATCCTACCCTTCCCGCTTGCATCAAAACGACATTGAGTCCTGTACCACATGCATCGGTGTACACTGTGAACACCTTCCTCGCATCAGGCAATGTCAAAACCAGGGCTGTTGTTAGTGTTGTACCTGTGATTTTTTTTTTGATGATAACAAACATATTTTATTAATGTGTTTAAAATTGTACTGTTAACTGTCTTTCACATCATATTGAAATAAAAACATTTTTCTTGTATAATAGTGCTTCTATATAGAAATTGAAAATCTACCCAAGTAGTTATTATTCAGAAAATTATATTTTTATTTCATAATCCAAATAGTACATTTTTCCTTTGAACTCTCTACTATACAAAATATAAATACAAATGTTGTTTCACTGCATACATATATATCTCTCTCATACACATCTCCTCTCACACTTGGTTACATATCTCTACACACTCTTACTGTCCCTTTGCTCCTATTGCATCATCCTGAAACCTGTCATAGAAAAGAAATACACACAGTAGACTGGAACTAAAAATAGACACTGAACAAATTTTTTTTTTTTTTTTTTAATTTGCCTCAGATTCTTTGTGTGTTTTTCTCATCATCTTCCTGACTTGATCAGCCTCAACATAACCATACTGGTTTGCTGATCAAAACCAGTATCAAACTCAGCTGATTCTGACTAGCCCTAACACAGTACAACCAGCCTGCTGATGTATATTACAGTGTCACACACACACACACAATCACACACACACACACACATATATACAATATAGGTCAAAAATCAATACAAAATGAAGTGCAGCTCAAACATGGTTCAGCTCATATACATGATCAAGCAAGCATGGTAAAGGATAGGTGTACATATACAAACAATTTCACATAGCAGATCAATGCAGAAGATCAACATGGCAGATCAACAACCAAGGGGCAGTTCAGATACACACTGTGTCATATGTGTACAGTGTAAACAAGAACATGGTGTGCAACTATGTAGTGGAGGAAATCAATGGTCAAGCAAGTGGCAGATCATCTCAACACAACATGAATGAAGTGGCAGATCAGATGCGAAAAAGTGGCAGATCAGATGTAGAAATTAAGTGGCAGATCATATCAGATCAGCTCAGCAACTATACAATGAAACTAGACAAGGCAAGGTAGTGATGCACAGCCATGGTACAATATGCAAATGGCATCATGGATCATGGTAACACAGTGTACAAGTTTCAGTTGTTTTTGTGCAAAGTCAAAGTAACATAACAGCATGGTATAAAAGCATGATAGTGTACACATATGCATGAAAATGAGCATGGTGATACAGCAGCAAGTCTGGGTGAAGTGTAAGTGAACAAGCCAAGGTATAAATTCAATTAAACACAGCAAAGTGTATGTGTACAAGCATGTTCATGGCACAACAGGTCAAGCACAACAGTATGACACAGTGGAGCAAAGGTTCAACTCAGTGGCAAGCAAATCTGATTCAAGAAACTACAAATACAGAAATACATTGATGACAGTGAGCTCAAAAAGTCAAGCAGCATGGTGAAATCTATATAGTCAAAGTGGTCGGGCTTAACAGACAAATGATCAAATCAGCATGATGAATCAAATGACAAACATAAACGGAAATCATTTTAAGGCATTTATTTATGGGATTTTCTTTTTAATGGTTGCTGTAGTCATGTAGTGAAGAAATCACAAAGCAAGAATGGGATTTTCTGGAAAGGGTTTAATGTTTTCAAAAATCGATTTTTCATCTTTCCAAAATTTGTCAACCATATATGAGAAATTATAGAATGAATCTAATAAGTGATGGATTGGTGACAAAGTAAGAAACAATCTGGGGTATTTTTCTTAAATCATCAATGTCTGAAATGGAAATCATCAATTTCTGAAAAGGAAAGAAATTCGACCATGCTCATAAAGAAGACGTGTATCAAATTTCATTGATTGTTTTTTAAATTCAAATTTACAGAAATGTTTATTTTGGGAAACAAACAAACGTGCTTTAAAATCGTTTCACAAATTGGACAGCTTGAAATTAGGAAATTAGAAACAAATTCAAAATCGAGCAAGTCAATGATTTGAAATCAGAGAGCAAGGGTTTCAAAACCCCTATATAAGCACACTATTTCCTCATCGGCAAAAGTATCCCAACTCAATTGGAAACAACTAAAACCCAAAAAGCTTAATTAGAGAACTTATAGTGTTCAAACATAGCACAGAACAGCTCAACGATGAGCTTAAAGGCAGAATCAATTAACCGAGGGACCTCGAAGCCATGGAGATTCACTTTTGAAGAAACCTTAGCCGATTAAAAAGAAAAACCCTAAAAATATCCAATCGCCAGTCGCCATTTTCAAGAGACCAAAGAGATCAGACCAAAAGAAAAAGAAAAGCGTGGAACCATTTGTGAAAGGGGCCGACCAAGTCTTGCTTGATGAACTAAAGGGTTTTTGTTTTTCACTTTTATAAGGCTTTTGTTTCTTTTTAATTGTATTTTTATTTTCTTTTGTTAAATATGTCTTGTTTTTCTAGTTTCAGTCAAAACTAGGACTTACAGATTACTGGTCTGTGATCCGGGAAAATATGGTCTAGGGATTTTAGATCAGTCTAAGATTTCGAGCGTAGGTTCAAATCAGTAGCATGTGTTGCGAGTTTGCAAAACTCTTTAGGCGGTAGCAGGGTTTGCAAGTTTATTGAGTGTTTGTAAGCGGGAGGCTGTTTTAAATCCTAGTAGATATCTTAGGAATGCAGCAATAGGCACAATTTGCCGAAGCTGGGTATATTTGTGTGTGACTTTCCTTTACTGCATTATTATTATTCTGCGATTGTTTTAGTTATAGAATAAACCCTATTCACCCCCCTCTAGGTTTAATATTGATCCTACAATTGGTATCAGAGCCTGTGTTTATTTAACTCTAGAGTCATGACATCAATGAATAATTCTTTTTCTGAGGGACAATCTATTGCTAGACCACCCATGTTTAATGGTAGTGATTACGTATATTGGAAAGCTAGAATGAAAATCTATTTTGTGTCTGTTGACTATGATGTCTGGGATATCATTGAAACTAGTTATAAACCATCCACTATAGTTGTTAACGAAATTGAAATGCTTAAACCAAAAGAAAGGTGGGATGCAAATGATAAGAAACTGTACTCTACTGATTCTAAAGCCAAGAATGCTTTGATCTGTGCTTTAGATAAAACTAAATATAACAGAATTTCTCATTGTAACACAACTAAGGAAATTTGGCATACTCTGGAGGTCACTCACGAAGGAACGTCTCAAGTGAAAGAATCTCGTCTTGCTTTATTCAACAATGAGTATGAAAATTTTGCTATGCAGAAGGACGAAAGTATCAAGGACATGTATGGACGTTCTCTATGCTAGTTTACAATGCCAGAGCTCTTGGATTTTTTTTTACTGAATTTGGACTTGTGAGGAAGATCCTGTGTGTTCTGCCAATGTACTTCGAAGCAAAATTCACAACCATTCAAGAATCAAAGGATCTGAGTAAGCTGAGCATGGAGGAGCTTGTTGGAAATCTAATGACATACGTAATGGAGCTAAAATCACGAGAAGATCGCAACAACTCTGATCTGAAGAAGAAGTCATTTGCTTTGTCCAATACTGTCAACAGCGATGGCGAAGGCCCCATCGAACAACTTGCAATGGCCGTCAGACACATTGCAAAGTGGAGCAAATTCAAATCTCGAAGAAACAAACCAGAATTCAACAAGCTGAAGAACTCTGATAATTCAGATGAGGAACCACCTGCTATAACTGCCAGAAGCCTGGACCTCTGAAACCAAACTGTCCCTTTCTTCAGCACAAAAGAAACAAGAATAGAAAGAAAGCCTTTTCTATAACTTGGGATGACGAGGAAGGAGAAGAAGAATCAGATAGCAGCGAGGAAGAAAGTAACCTATGCTTCCTGGCAAAATCAGATTCAGAAGATGATAGAAAGGAATCGACTGAGGTATACAATTATGATGATTTGCTTTTAATGTGTAAACATCTTTTTGAAATCATTGATACACTAGAAGCAAAAGTAGAAAAACTTAAGGCAAAAATCTAGAACTATCGACTCTCAAGTCCATCATTGAAAATCTTGAAAAAGAAAAATTGTCTTTAAAAGAAACTGATGAGACTAAGAGAGAGAATTTCATTAAAAGATGCACTTCACTTGTGGATGAAAATACAACACTAAGAACCAAAGTCCAGGATCTTGAAGTCACCTTAAATAAGTTTTCAATTGGACAAACATCTTTCAAAATGCTGCTAGGAAACCAATTGTTTGCTAACAATGGAAAAGGACTTGGTTTTGGTAAAGTACGAAATGATGTGACTGTGATTGACAATGCAAAAGGTAGAAGCATCTTTCCTAAGTGTGTAAAGTGTGGGGAAATTGGCCATAATTTTGAAAATTGCAAGAATAGGAATAAAATCAGAAAATCCACTAGAGTTTGGGTTCCTAAACACTCGGCACACAATTACCATAAATTTTGGAACACAAATAAGAGGACAAAACAAATATGGGTTCCAAAAGATTCTTGCTTTCATCATACTTCAGTCACTGATATTTTTGGACCTAGGAACGTCTCTAGGTCATCTTTCTCTCTTCTTGTGTAAGTATGTTGGCGGGCTAAGGAGCAACAAAAAATGGTATTTGGATTCAGGTTGCTCCAGACATATGACAGGAGACAAGAGATTGTTCCTTAGCCTAGAAAGATATAAAGGTGGGAGTGTAACATTGGGTGAAAACAGCAAATGTAAGATTATTGGTAAGGGAAAAGTAGGTAACAACATTTTTTCCTTAGCTGATGTCTTGTATGTTGATAATTTGTACCACAATCTTATTTCCAGAAGCCAACTGTGTGACAAACGAATGAATGTAGTTTTTGATTGTAAGATTTGCAAGATCATTGATACATCCAATGGAAAAGTTGTTTTTACTGGAAAAAGAAAAGGAAATATTTACACACTCTCTTTTGATGATGTAACTGTTTCTAGATGTTTGGTTGCCACTGAAGAAGAGGCAGTCTTATGGCATAGAAGGCTAGCACATGCTAGTATGCATCTCCTTGAAAAACTAGAAACAAATGAGCTTGTCAGAGGTCTACCTCATCAGAAATTTAAAAATAACAAAGTGTGTCCATGGCTAAACTTAGTCGTTCGTCATTCCATCCAGAAAATGTTGTTAGTACTTCACGTGTTCTTGAATTGATTCATATGGATTTGTTTGGACTAACTGATACCGCTAGCTTAAATGGTAAATGTTATTGTTATGTATTGGTTGATGATTACTCCAGATTTACATGGGTTTATTTTCTAGCCAAAAATTCTGAAACATTTGATTATTTTTCAAACTTTTCAAAACTTGTTCAAAATGAAAAAGGTGTTTCAATTAAAACTTTGAGAAGTGATCATGGAGGTGAATTTGAAAATTTAGATTTTGAAAAATTCTGTGAAGAAAATGGTTTTAAACATGAAATTTCCGCTCCTCGAACACCTCAACAAAATGGGGTGGTTGAAAGGAAAAATCATACATTGTAAGAGATGGCTAGATCTATGTTATGTGAATATAAATTACCTCAAACCTTCTGGGCTGAGGCGGTTAATACTTCATGCTATGTAATAGAGTCATGGTTAGACCCATACTTAATAAAACGTCATATGAACTGTGGTCTGACAAAAAGCCAAACATATCATATTTTAGAGTTTTTGGATGCCCTTGTTATATTCTGAACATAGGAGATCAACTTGGAAAGTTTGAACCAAAAAACAGTTGGTGGGATTTTCATGGGTTATTCTTCAAGGAGCAAAGCTTACAGAATCTTCAATAAGCAATCAAGAACAATTGTGGAGACCATTACTGTGAAGTTCAATGAATCAGACTTGGAGATAGCTTCTGAAAGTGATAAAGATGAAGGTGGTGTGCAAGAAGACGAAAAAGAAAGCAATGAAGTTGAGGCAAACAACAAAGAAGTCACAGAAGAAACAGCTGAAGCTAAGAGGTTGAAATTCAAACCCAACCATCCTCCAGACTTGGTTATTGGAAGTCCAACGGCTGGGGTTCGCACTCGTTCCTCTCTCAATAAAAATGTTTGTGCTTTCTGTAATCACAGTGCTTTCATTGAACCAAGTTCGTATGATATTGCTCTTAATGATAAATCTTGGATTTTAGCTATGCAAGAGAAACTTAACCAGTTTGAGAGAAATAAAGTCTGGAATTTGGTGCCTAGGCCAAAAGACTATCCAGTTGTTGGAACAAAATGGGTGTTTAAAAATAAGCTTGACGAATCTGGAAATGTATTTAGAAACAAAGCTAGGTTGGTTGCTAAGGGATACAATCAAATTGAAGGCATTGATTTTGATGAAACATTTGCTCCAGTTGCTAGGTTAGAAGCAATTAGAATTTTGCTAAGTTTTGCATGTTTTAAAGATTTTAAACTTAAGCAAATGGATGTTAAGAGTGCCTTTTTGAATGGTGAGCTGAAAGAAGAAGTCTTTCTTGAACAACCCCCTGGTTTTGAGAGTCATGAATCTCCAAATCATGTGTACAAACTTGAAAAAGCATTATACGGTCTTAAGCAGGCTCCTCGAGCTTGGTATGACTATCTCTGTTCATATCTTTTGGAAAATGGTTTTAAAAAGGGATATGCTGACACTACTTTATTTCTATTACATGATGGTAATGATTTCTTGATTGTTCAGATTTATGTTGATGATATCATTTATGGTGCTACTAATGATATTTTATGTGAGAAATTTGAAAAAGTCATGCAGGACAAATTTGAGATGAGCTTGGTTGGAGAGCTAAAATACTTTCTTGGATTTCAAATCAAACAAAGCAACAAAGGAATCTTCATTTCTCGGACAAAGTATGTAATGGAGCTATTGAAGAAATTTGGAGTTGAAGATGCAAAACCAATGAGCCCAACAACTAAGCTTGACAAAGATGAAAAAGGTGTTGCTGTTGATCAGAAAAAATATTGCAGTATAATCGGTTCACTTCTCTATCTCTCTGTTTCTCGACCTGATATTATGTTTTCTGTCTGTTTACGTTTTCGTTTTCAATCTAATCCGAAAGAATCTCATTTAAAAGCCATAAAACGAATTCTGAGGTATTTATTGCATACACCAAAACTTGGCTTGTGGTATCCATCTTGTGGTTATTTTGATTTAGTTGGTTTTATTGATGCTGATTATGTTGGTTCACTCACTGATAGGAAGAGCACTAGTGGAACTTGTTTCATGCTTGGACATTCTCTTGTTTCTTGGTCAAGTCGTAAACAAAATTGTGCTGCATTATCCACCACTGAAGCTGAGTATATTGCATTTGGAAGTTGTTGTGCACAAATTTTATGGATGATGCAAATTCTGTCTGATTTTGGCCTATTCTATAAACAAGTTCCTTTAAAGTGTGACAGTAAGAGTGCAATCGATCTTTCAAATAATCCTGTACATCATTCACGCACAAAACACATTGATGTGAGACACCACTTCATTAGAGATCATATTGCTAGTGAGGATTGAATTTATTCTAACTGAATCTCAACTTGCGGATATTTTTACTAAACCCCTTTTTGAAGATAGATTTTGCAGATTACGATTGGATTTGGGGATTATAGAAATAATTAATCTCTCTGCATTTTTGGGTAAAAAAATTCTTAAGATGTTCTGTTATTGATTTCATTTTCTGGAAAATTAATCCAATCGTCGAATCATCAAGATAAGAACAGTTTATTTTGGACATTTATAATAAAATTGCTACTGTGTTAGATTTCAGAATATGAGATGGTTGAAAGCTTCTCTATGACCCTGATTTGATTATAATATGAGTAAGTTAGGAATTTTTTTTCCACATCCATCTCTATCTCTATCACCCTTCTATCATCCATTATTGTTTTATATATATTAAGGGGATTTTGTATATTAAACAAAAAAAAGAAAGATATATATATGTATAATAAGTATTTCTCTGACCTCATTTAAAAATCCAAGCTCTGGTCATGTATGGTTATGAGATCACTTGTTTAATTTCATGATGCAACTAATCCCATTTAAAAATCCAAGCTCTGGTTATGCGTGGTTAGTGTGCTCTTGAAATATATATAATAATAATAATAAAATGTAGATAAAATAATATGTAAAATCCTCCCTGGTATTTATTAACTAACTTTCTACTCCATCTTCTAATTTGTGAAATATGTTCCTATATTACGGATTATTGTGATTTTTTGTTTGATTGGTTGGGGTTTGTGGTTTTTGATTCTGTCAAATGACTTGATCTCTTACTATGGTCCATATCCTTTGCAAATGTCCAGCCCTGTTCATCTTTTTATGTATTACAAAGGGGGAGAAGGAGTTAAGATTTAGATACGTATACAGACATCTATAGTTTTATTTTGCCATTAATGCTAAGTGTTTAATTAATTTCTATTTTTTTTTTCAAATTTTTATTTATGTCTGTTTACAGTTATAGGAGGAGCACATATATAGGGGGAGTTCATATTCAAACACATTCTGATGTATTCAAAATCTCTAGTATGTTTGTCACCATCAAAAGGGGGAGATTGTTGAACCTGTGATTTTTTTTTGTCTGATGATAACAAACATATTTTATTAATGTGTTTAAAATTGTACTGTTAATTGTCTTTCACATCATACTGAAATAAAAATATTTTTCTTGTATAATAGTGCTTCTATACAGAAATTGAAAATCTACATAAGCAGTTATTATTCAGAAAATTATATTTTTATTTCATAATCCAAACAGTACATTTTTCCTTTGAACTCTCTGCTATACAAAATATAAATACAATTTTTTTTCACTGCATACATATATATATATCTCTCTCATACACATCTCCTCTCACACTTGGTTACATATCTCTACACACTCTTACTGTCCCTTTGCTCCTATTGCATCATCCTGAAACCTGTCACAGACAAGAAATACACACAGTAGACTGGAACTAAAAATAGACACTGAACAAATAAAATTTTATTTTATAATTTTTTATTTTGCCTTAGATTCTCTGTCTGTTTTTCTCATCATCTTTCTGACTTGATCAACATAACCATACTGGTTTGCAAATCAGAACCAGCATCAAACTCAGTTGATTCTGACTAGCTCCAACACAATACAGTCAGTCTGCTGATGTATATTACAGTGTCACACACACACACACACATATATATATATATATATATATATATATATATACACACAAGATAGGTCAAAAATCAATACAAAAGGAAGTGTAGCCCAAACATAGTTCAACTCATATACATGATCAAGCAAGCATGGTCAAGGATATATGTGCATATACAAACAGTTTCACATGGCAGATCAACAACCAAGGGGCAGTTCAGATACACACTGTGTCATCTTTGTACAGTGTAAACAAGAACATGGTGTGTGCAACTATACAGTGGAGGATAAATCAATGGTCAAGCAAGTGGCACGAAACACCCCACCTCCGATAATGTCACTCACAAAGGGAATGCCTTAACTTTAGTGGAGGTTTATAGGTAAAAGGCACAGATAAAACACGAGATATGTAACACCCCATATTTCAGTTAATGCTAAAATTCACTAATTACAGAATAAATAATCTCAGACGTGAGAATTGGGGGAAACGGGCTGCGTCATTGCGTTCGTCTCGGAAAAATACGCAGAATAGAGTCTGAAAATTTGTAAATCGGAGTCCGTATGGCCCAATGAAGTCGGCAGAAAAATCAAGTTAAAAACAGATTTAGAAATGCAAAAATCAGATTTCGAAATTGGAGCCAGCTGGGGGCCAGGCGGGAAATCTCCCGCCCTACCCATGTCGACAGGGCTGTCGACAGGCCTGTCGACTGGGGAGTCGACTGCCCTGTCGACTTGCCTGTCGACTTGCCTGTCGACAGGGGTGTCGACACAGGGTGTCGGCCCTGTTGATCTGGGTGCACCAGATCTGGTTTTTGGTTAAGTCTTGGGCTGGGTTCTAGAGATTTCCGAAATCTAAGGGTCCTAATCTAATCTAGGGTTAATCTAAGGGCCTAAAACACTCACCTAATCTATAAATACACCCTAAACCTACCCTAATCCATACTAAAAATAGAATTGAGGGCTACATGCCGCCAAATTAAATCTTAGAAGGAGCCTCCACTAATTTATGAAGAGGGTTGCAAGTTAATCAACCTCTAATCATCATCTTCTTCATATTTAGCAACTAGTTTTACTTCATAAGTTTGCTAATCTTGGTTTTGGTGAGTTTCTATCACTTTAACATCAATTGCTAAAGTAAGTAGATTGGGTGTAATGAGACTTATGGTCTTAAATGCGGATTAGTGAGTTTGAATCATTTGTAATGATATGCTACTCTATGTTTTCCTATGTTTATGCATATTTAATAAGTGGGTTTATGCATGTTTAATAAGTTGGTTTATGCATGTTTAACAAGTGAGTTATGCAAGTTCATATGCAAGTTATGTATATGCTTAAATGCAAGTTTAACATGATATGCAAGTTATGCATGCTTATGCAAGTATATGAATGCTTATGCAAGAATGTAAATGTTTATGCAAGTTATGTGTATGCTTAAATGCAAGTTTAACATGATATGCAAGTTATGCATGCTTATGCAAGTATATGAATGCTTATGCAAGAATGTAAATGTTTATGCAAGTTATGTGTATGCTTAAATGCATGTTTAACATGTTATGCAAGTTATGAGAATGCTTATATGCAAGTTCAACATGTTATGCAAGATATGTGTATGATAATATGTAAGTTCATATGCAACATGTTATGCAAGTCATGTGTATGATAATATGCAAGTTTGGGTTAAATGTAGTTGGGTTAATATATGCTCATATATGCAAGTTGACATCCTCTTAACCCATGACAAAGTTATATGCTAAGATTTGGTTAAACCCATGATATTTGTGATGGATCTTCCCTTTATTATGTCATGAAATGAGAACGATTTACGTGGGGAACGATGGGATTAATAAATATGTTAATAAAAGTATGATTGGGTATGATTAAGCATACCATAAAAATAAATTAACATAAGTGGGAATTTACCTATTGAGTTAGGTCTACCCCATGGGAATTTACCTATTGAGTTAGGTCTACACATGTTATGAAAAATGTGTAATTAATTAGGGATAATTAATTATGGGGGTGATTAATTAGGTGTAATTAATCAACTAAGACACGAGGTTGGACCCTGTTGTAGCGGAAGTCTGCCCGGAACCGACCGGCCATCCAGCGGCTACAAATGATTGGCCCAATGTGAGAGGTCTTAGTCATAAATTAAATACGTGATTAAAGTAAAGACACGAGGTTAGGCCCTTTTTATGACAGAAGTCTGCCCGGAACCAACCGGCATATCCAGCAGTCATAAAAAGATGGTCTAATGTGAGAGGTCTTTATGAGGTCATGATCTTAATTAATTAATTAAGAAACACTTAACCATATTAGCATGTAGTGGGATATGAGGGGTTAAGTGGGTGCCTTGGGTGGCATGTGGAAATCTAGTGGTTGCCTTGGGTGGCAATAGAAATACGATTAGAATACTTAACCAAAGTGGAAACATGTAATTAAACATGATTAAAGGGTTAAGTGGGATGCACTAGAAAAAGGGACAAGCTTGGGTGGGTAGCTTGTGGGGGCCCATTTCAACCAGTAACCCATATGTATCTTATTGGGCTCGACCCATGTCGAGGACGGGACACGCGTACTGGGCTTGACTATAAGAGGCCAAAACGGGTTAGCGGTGGCAACGCAAGTCCAACGGGTTTCATATGCGTGTGTGGACCCGGGCTGGTAGGTAAGACGTTGTTGCATCGTGTAGATATAAGCCGTGCACCGTTAATTATATCGGGTTGCCACTTTGGGGAGTGATACACACCACTGTGGGGCCGGCACGGGTATCTACGGTAGGGAGCCGATCGCTTGGGAGTGGTGGGTACACCTAGTGGAGATAGGGGCAGACGGCACCTATGTAGTCAGCTAGGGGTACACGAAACTACTGGGTAAATTTTTAAGTCCTTGGGAGGGATCAACCTTTAAGTAGGAATGACTGGTGTGGTGCAGTGTAGTAATTATCCTTGGGTGGGTAAATGCGTCTTTACAGTTATCTTAGTTTATCCTAAGTCTACCAAGCTGCTTAGTGTAGCCATTCATCCCCAGACATTACCGTATGTCAAGTTTATGTCTTCTCTGGTTACTTTAATGATTGTATTGTTAAAGTTATAGGACTCGCTCAGACTTATGTCTGACCCCGTTGTTTTTATCTTTTTCCCAACCCTCAGGTTCTCAGAGTGGGCCCAGCACGAGTGGGCTTTGATCAGGCTGCTTTTATTACTCTCTTGGAGCTTGGACCCTAGATGTAGAGCTCAGCTTACCCTTTTATTTTATGGCTATCAGTTCATGTATTGGGATTATGTATTTTTATTTAGCAGGACGGATATTTGTACTTGACTTCTATTATGGTTTTGTGATGTAACCAGACATGTTTTATTTTCCGCTGCAATTGAAATGATGTTTTAAATTTTCAAGTATTACTTATATCTGCCTTGCTGTAATTACTCTGTTCTATATTCACTCAAAATACTCCACCGATGTTATGGCATTCCCTTAGAGAGTGACCATAGCGGGCTTGGGGTGTTACACGTGGTATCAAAGCAAAGGTTACCGGAACAGATAAAATTTTTAGAAAACTATTTTTCTAAAACATTTTTGGAAGAGATATTTTCAAAAACATGTCTTTAAAGAGAAAAGTTTTTAAAAGAAAAGCATAATCCCCAATAGCCATATCTATATCCTTCGAATTCTCCATTTTGAATCTTTCCTTTTTCGTTCCAGCATGGCTGAGGATCTTAACTTTCCGGAGGGTGTGACGGTACCAGTATGGTATAGGAGATTGATGGAGGCTAGGGCCACCACTGCGGGTCCAGCAAATGTTCCTCCACCAACCGTAGCACCCGATCTTCCTCCTCCCCCTCCTCCTCGCACGGATACTTTTGCTAAGACTTGCAAAGAATTTAAAGCTATGGGAGGAAAACCTTTTCAAGGATCTGAAACTTTTGTGGAGGCTAGAGATTGGCTTAAAGAGGTGGAAGAATTGATAGATATCTTTGAGATGGAAGAAGGAAAGAAAGTCAAGTTGGCTGCTTGGTTAATGAAGGGAGAGGCCTCATTCTGGTGGGAGGTCACTAATGGAGAACGCCCCGTTGATTCTTGGGCGGATTTTAGGCAAAGATTTGTGGCAAAGTTTCTCTCAAGGGCGGAGGAAAACTTGTATATGGAAAGATTCTTGACCCTAAAGCAAGGAAATCTCTCAGTGAAGGAATATGTCAACAAGTTTAATCAATTGGCAAGGTTTGGCCTAGACATGGTGAATACACCGGAGAAGAAGGCCTTGAGGTTCGTGAAAGGCTTGAATGAACCGATGCATGGGTTGGCTATGACTCATATCCCTATGGGGGCTACCTTTGAGAAGCTAGTTGACATGGCACTCATGCATGAAGAAGAGAAGGGTCCCAATGCTAATAAGGCACCCGAGAAGAAGGGAGATCAAAAGAGACCTCAGCAACAACAGCAAAACAAAGGTGGGAAAGGCAACGGTGGCAAGGGGAAGAAGAAGTGTTTCAATTGTGGGACACCTGGCTACCTAAGCAAGGATTGTCGCAAGAAGAAGAAGACTGGCTGCTTCCACTGTGGCGAAGCAGGGCATCTAGTGAAAGACTGTCCTAAGAAGGGGCAAAGGACGGGGTCTACCTCAGGAGGACAGGTGCAAGCTCTTATGGCACCGGGTCAGGCTAGGGGGCAAGTACAGGCCCTCGCGGTTCCACCGATTCAAGAAAGAGGTAGAACTATTTCCGTTGAAAGTCTGGTTTTTCTATTTGATAATCCTGTCCGTACATTGTTTGATTCTGGCGCATCGCATTCGTTTATCTCATCATCATTAGTTGAGTCACTACACTTAGACACCAGTCTGGTAGATGATCCCTTGGTTGTTTCAAACCCAATTGGGGGCTCCACTTATTTGTCTATGGTATGTTTGGGTTTGAAGATTTCTATACTTAGCATTGAGTTTAGATGTGATGCTTTTGTTTTGGGCTTCACGGGCTATGGGTTGATTTTGGGCATGGACTGGTTATCCAGTAATGGTGCCGTTCTTGATTGCGAAAGGAGAGTTGTTAGGCTCATGACCCGCTTGGGTAACACTCTCGAGATTTCTTGTAATCCCATGGATTCTGTTATGCTAAGTTATCTTGAATCGCTTGACGCTTCGGTCGAGAGTTTGCAATCTGTTAGAGTGGTCCGGGAATACTCGGATGTGTTTGAGGAGGTGAAGGGCTTACCTCCGAAGCGGGAGATTGACTTCCGAATATATCTGGTGGATAATGCTAAACCTGTATCTTTACCAGTGCGCCAAATGGCTCCTCGTGAGAGGAAGGAACTCCATAAGCAAGTAGGGGAGTTGCTTGAGAAGGGGTTCATAAGACGAAGTATATCGGAGTGGGGTGCTCCAGTAGTTTTTGCTACGAAGGCGGATGGGTCCCTCAGACTTTGTGTAGACTATAGAGAACTCAACAAGCTCACAAAGAAGAATAGACACCCATTGCCGAGGATTGATGATCTTTTCGATCAGTTGGTTGGCGCTTCAGTATTTTCTCAGTTGGACTTAGCCACGGGGTTTCATCAGTTGAGGGTGGCTGAGGATAGCATAGACAAGACTGCCTTTAGGACTCCGGATGGTTTCTATGAGTGGCTGGTGATGCCATTTGGGTTAACGAACGCCCTTGCATATTTTGTTGATTTGATGAGTAGGGTGTTCAGGGAGTTCCTTAATAAGTTCGTGGTGGTCTTTATGGATGATATCTTAGTATTTTCTAAGAGTGAAGAAGAGCATGCCCTACATCTTGGGGAGGTATTGAAGACTCTTCGAGCACATAGCCTTAAAGCTAAATTCTCTAAATGTCACTTCTGGAGGAAGGAGGTGCGGTTCTTGGGGCACGTGGTCTCCAAGGAAGGGATAGCTGTGGATCCCGCGAAGGTAGTATCAATTCAGGATTGGAAGATTCCAAAGAATGCTACCGAAGTAAGAAGTTTCTTGGGGTTGGCGGGTTATTATAGGAAGTTTATTAAAGACTTCGCGAAGATATCAGCCCCATTAACCCGCTTAACGAAGAAGAATCTTGTTTTCGCATGGGACATAGATTGTGATGATGCGTTCCGACGGTTAAAGAGAGCTTTAACCACTGCTCCAGTTTTAGTGTTGCCAGATGGGAGCAAGCCATTTGTTGTCTATACCGATGCTTGTGGGACAGGACTTGGCGCAGTCTTAATGCAAGAGGGAAGGGTAATAGCCTATGGTGGAAGGCAGTTGAGAGTGCATGAGAAAAATTACCCTACCCATGATTTAGAGTTGGCCGCTATTGTTTTTGCGCTTAAGATTTGGCGCCATTATCTTCTGGGTGAGAGGTTCGAATTGTTCACTGACCACAAATCATTGAAGTACTTGTTTTCTCAGAAGGATTTGAATTTGAGACAGCAAAGGTGGATGGAGTTTTTAGCATCCTATGATTTCGAGATAGCGTATACCCCTGGCAAGGGTAACGTGGTGGCGGACGCCTTGAGCAGAAAAAGGTTGTCCTTGAGTCCATTGTTCGTGGAACAACGAAGCTTGGAATTTATCTCGATGTTTGATTTCAGACCTTCCATTGATTATGTACCCGGTTTGCTAGCTTCCTTGGAGGTTAGACCTACTCTTTTGGGGCGGATTGGAGAAGCACAGAGGGACGACCCACAGTTGGTTGAGTTGGTGGAGAAGCTCATAAGGGGGGAGTCGTCCAGCCATTTGAGTAGGTACACCCTAGACGATAGGGGGTGCTTGCGTAGTGACGGTAGACTTTGTGTACCGCAAGACGAGGGTTTGAGGAAGGTTATTCTTGATGATGCACACCGTTCTAGGATGACCATTCATCCCGGTGGGGACAAGATGTACCAAGACATGAAGAGGGTTTTCTTCTGGGCCGGTATGAAGAAAGATGTGGCCGAGTATGTCGCTCGATGCTTGGTGTGCCAACAAGTGAAGGCGGAGCAAAAGAAACCTGGTGGGTTGCTTCACCCATTGGAAGTTCCGCAATGGAAGTGGGATAGCGTCTCGATGGATTTTATTGACGGGTTACCCAGATCAAGAAAGGGTAATACGGGAATTTGGGTTGTGGTAGACAGACTTACTAAAAGCGCCCATTTCATACCTGTGAAGAGCAAGAGGACTGCTCCATGGCTAGCTTCAGTATATCTTCGAGAGATAGTTCGATTGCATGGGGTACCCTCTAGCATAGTGAGTGATCGAGATCCTATCTTCACTAGCGAGTTTTGGAGGAGTTTGCAAGAAGCAGTGGGAACTCAATTGTGTCTGAGCACCGCATATCATCCTCAGACGGACGGCCAGACTGAGAGGGTGAATCGTGTCCTAGAAGACCTTTTGAGGCTTTGTATCTTAGATTTTGGAGGTACATGGGAAGAGCATCTTCCATTGGTGGAGTTCGCATATAATAACAGTTTTCAGTCCAGTATTGGTATGGCTCCTTTCGAAGCTCTCTATGGAAGGCCTTGTCGATCACCTACATGTTGGTGGGAAACTACGGATAAGATCTTGCTTGGGCCTGATATGATTAGGGAGACTTCTGAGAAGATTGACTTGATTCGAAGAAGGATGAAAGCAGCGCAGGATAGGCAAAAATCTTATGCGGACAAGAGAAGGACGGATCTTGAGTTTGAAGTTGGGGACATGGTCTTTGTCAAAGTGTCTCCGTTACGAAATGTGGTTCGCTTTGGATCTGTTGGGAAGTTAGCACCAAGGTTCGTGGGGCCGTTTCCTATTAAGGAAAGAATTGGACGGATGGCATATAGAGTGGAGTTGCCCGACAGACTTAGTGGTGTACATGATGTATTCCATGTGTCCCATTTGAGGAAGTGCTTACATGAGACCGCAGAGGTGGTAGAGCCGAGCTTGCTTAGAGAAGTGGAACTAGAACGTGATGCAACGATTCGACGAGCTCCTACTCGCATCCTTGGGTCAGAGACTAGGAAGTTGAGAAACAGAGAGGTTCAACTAGTCAAAGTGCAATGGGGAGAAGATGAGAGCGACGCAACTTGGGAGACGGAAGCGAAGATGCGTTCATTGTACCCATTTCTTTTTGAGAGTATGTCTTTACTTTCTCCTCTATCGTTGTCTAGTACTTATCTTATCTTTAGTATGTCCTCTCGTTAGTACTGTTTGACCTTTAGATAGGGTAAACCTATGGTTGAAACATGTGTTTGAGACATGTTATGGTTGATGGATGCAAGTGGATGTAAGTGTTTGCTAGTGGTTACTCGTGGATGCATATACGCACACTCTAGGCACTAGATCGGCTCAATCACTTCATATTGCATATTGCATAAAATTGTGTGTAGGAAACTACATTTATGGATGTATAATGATTGTGTTATCATATGGATGATGCATTTTAGTGAATGATTGTGCACTCATGTAGATATTGTATGTGTCGATAGGGTTCTCTCGCATACATAATGGATGCATGGCACTATCATGGTTTGCATATGTTCATACATTAGATAGGGAACATATACACACACTCTTTGCATATGCTCATACATCATTAGAAATTGTTTTAAGGACAATGGATGCCCGTGTTTGATGGATTGAGTAGATGGTTGTTTGGATGGTAGGATATGCATTCTCCTTAGCTTAGAGATTTCGGGGACGAAATCCTTTAAGGAGGGGAGAATGTAACACCCCGTATTTCAGTTAATGCTAAAATTCACTAATTACAGAATAAATAATCTCAGACGTGAGAATTGGGGGAAACGGGCAGCGTCATTGCGTTCATCTCGGAAAAATACGCAGAATAGAGTCTGAAATTTTGTAAATCGGAGTCCGTATGGCCCAGTTATGGCCCAATGAAGTCGGCAGAAAAATCAAGTTAAAAACAGATTTAGAAATGCAAAAATCAGATTTCGAAATTGGAGCCAGCTGGGGGCCAGGCGGGAAATCTCCCGCCCTACCCATGTCGACAGGGCTGTCGACAGGCCTGTCGACTGGGGAGTCGACTGCCCTGTCGACTTGCCTGTCGACAGGGGTGTCGACACAGGGTGTCGGCCCTGTTGATCTGGGTGCACCAGATCTGGTTTTTGGTTAAGTCTTGGGCTGGGTTCTAGAGATTTCCGAAATCTAAGGGTCCTAATCTAATCTAGGGTTAATCTAAGGGCCTAAAACACTCACCTAATCTATAAATACACCCTAAACCTACCCTAATCCATACTAAAAATAGAATTGAGGGCTACATGCCGCCAAATTAAATCTTAGAAGGAGCCTCCACTAATTTATGAAGAGGGTTGCAAGCTAATCAACCTCTAATCATCATCTTCTTCATATTTAGCAACTAGTTTTACTTCATAAGTTTGCTAATCTTGGTTTTGGTGAGTTTCTATCACTTTAACATCAATTGCTAAAGTAAGTAGATTGGGTGTAATGAGACTTATGGTCTTAAATGCGGATTAGTGAGTTTGAATCATTTGTAATGATATGCTACTCTATGTTTTCCTATGTTTATGCATATTTAATAAGTGGGTTTATGCATGTTTAATAAGTTGGTTTATGCATGTTTAACAAGTGAGTTATGCAAGTTCATATGCAAGTTATGTATATGCTTAAATGCAAGTTTAACATGATATGCAAGTTATGCATGCTTATGCAAGTATATGAATGCTTATGCAAGAATGTAAATGTTTATGCAAGTTATGTATATGCTTAAATGCAAGTTTAACATGATATGCAAGTTATGCATGCTTATGCAAGTATATGAATGCTTATGCAAGAATGTAAATGTTTATGCAAGTTATGTGTATGCTTAAATGCAAGTTTAACATGATATGCAAGTTATGCATGCTTATGCAAGTATATGAATGCTTATGCAAGAATGTAAATGTTTATGCAAGTTATGTGTATGCTTAAATGCATGTTTAACATGTTATGCAAGTTATGAGAATGCTTATATGCAAGTTCAACATGTTATGCAAGATATGTGTATGATAATATGTAAGTTCATATGCAACATGTTATGCAAGTCATGTGTATGATAATATGCAAGTTTGGGTTAAATGTAGTTGGGTTAATATATGCTCATATATGCAAGTTGACATCCTCTTAACCCATGACAAAGTTATATGCTAAGATTTGGTTAAACCCATGATATTTGTGATGGATCTTCCCTTTATTATGTCATGAAATGAGAACGATTTATGTGGGGAACGATGGGATTAATAAATATGTTAATAAAAGTATGATTGGGTATGATTAAGCATACCATAAAAATAAATTAACATAAGTGGGAATTTACCTATTGAGTTAGGTCTACCCCATGGGAATTTACCTATTGAGTTAGGTCTACACATGTTATGAAAAATGTGTAATTAATTAGGGATAATTAATTATGGGGGTGATTAATTAGGTGTAATTAATCAACTAAGACACGAGGTTGGACCCTGTTGTAGCGGAAGTCTGCCCGGAACCGACCGGCCATCCAGCGGCTACAAATGATTGGCCCAATGTGAGAGGTCTTAGTCATAAATTAAATACGTGATTAAAGTAAAGACACGAGGTTAGGCCCTTTTTATGACAGAAGTCTGCCCGGAACCAACCGGCATATCCAGCAGTCATAAAAAGATGGTCTAATGTGAGAGGTCTTTATGAGGTCATGATCTTAATTAATTAATTAAGAAACACTTAACCATATTAGCATGTAGTGGGATATGAGGGGTTAAGTGGGTGCCTTGGGTGGCATGTGGAAATCTAGTGGTTGCCTTGGGTGGCAATAGAAATACGATTAGAATACTTAACCAAAGTGGAAACATGTAATTAAACATGATTAAAGGGTTAAGTGGGATGCACTAGAAAAAGGGACAAGCTTGGGTGGGTAGCTTGTGGGGGCCCATTTCAACCAGTAACCCATATGTATCTTATTGGGCTCGACCCATGTCGAGGACGGGACACGCGTACTGGGCTTGACTATAAGAGGCCAAAACGGGTTAGCGGTGGCAACGCAAGTCCAACGGGTTTCATATGCGTGTGTGGACCCGGGCTGGTAGGTAAGACGTTGTTGCATCGTGTAGATATAAGCCGTGCACCGTTAATTATATCGGGTTGCCACTTTGGGGAGTGATACACACCACTGTGGGGCCGGCACGGGTATCTACGGTAGGGAGCCGATCGCTTGGGAGTGGTGGGTACACCTAGTGGAGATAGGGGCAGACGGCACCTATGTAGTCAGCTAGGGGTACACGAAACTACTGGGTAAATTTTTAAGTCCTTAGGAGGGATCAACCTTTAAGTAGGAATGACTGGTGTGGTGCAGTGTAGTAATTATCCTTGGGTGGGTAAATGCGTCTTTACAGTTATCTTAGTTTATCCTAAGTCTACCAAGCTGCTTAGTGTAGCCATTCATCCCCAGACATTACCGTATGTCAAGTTTATGTCTTCTCTGGTTACTTTAATGATTGTATTGTTAAAGTTATAGGACTCGCTCAGACTTATGTCTGACCCCGTTGTTTTTATCTTTTTCCCAACCCTCAGGTTCTCAGAGTGGGCCCAACACAAGTGGGCTTTGATCAAGCTGCTTTTATTACTCTCTTGGAGCTTGGACCCTAGATGTAGAGCTCAGCTTACCCTTTTCTTTTATGGCTATCAGTTCATGTATTGGGATTATGTATTTTTATTTAGCAGGATGGATATTTGTACTTGACTTCTATTATGGTTTTGTGATGTAACCAGACATGTTTTATTTTCCGCTGCAATTGAAATGATGTTTTAAATTTTCAAGTATTACTTATATCTGTCTTGCTGTAATTACTCTGTTCTATATTCACTCAAAATACTCCACCGATGTTATGGCATTCCCTTAGAGAGTGACCATAGCGGGCTTGGGGTGTTACAAGACAGATGTAAACACACATCTATATAAGAAGCGGAAAACAAACAGACTTTTATTTCATAAATACTGTTTATACAAAACATTTCCATAATTGTCTCACAATAACTTTCAAAACATTACCACATCATTTCTGTCTTGATTATTGAATAAAGAAGCATAAAACATGACTAAAACTACATAAATCCCCATAGAGTGTGTCCAAAAGCCATAGCCAATGAAAGAGAGTCCAAACCATACATCCACTATCTTGAAGCTTGCAAAGAGTCTGACTAAGCTGGGTTGTTTCCTCCCTGTGGACCTGGAGGGGAGGGGGGAATGGAAGAAAAGAAGACAAAAGAAAAATAGAGTCAGACATAAAGCCTGGTAAGTCTAGTGACCCTTCAGTACGTGAATAAGAAAAAGGGAATGACAGGAATAAACTGGAAATGGGAAAGTATCATAAACTAGATAAAGTAGTTTAGAACCAAATATACTATCTCACCCCACACTACATCTCTGGACCTACTTGTATTTATTCCAACTGGCACCCCATGCTGAGGGTGAAGTGATCCCCTTTCTAAAGATGCACCCTATGCTGAGGGTGAAGTGATCCCCTTTCTAAAGATGCACCCTATGCTGAGGGTGAAGTGATCCCCTTTCTAAAGATCGGCTCCTACTCGCATAAACATATGTGTCATACGACCCCCAATGATTGTAGATACCTATGCTGGTCCCACCATGGGGTGTATCAAGTCCCATGGTGGCGGCCTGTCACGATTCTAGAATGCATAAGTTATACTACTAATGCGCCAGTGCCCTGTTTGTCTGCTCCGGAGTGTGTGCACGCCCGCACTCCATTATAACCCACACTGTGCACCAACCGCCGTCGCTTTTGACCGCTTACAATCAGCCCAGTAATCGGGCCCCACCCTGCTTAGTTTCAGGGTACCATGATACCTAATTGGGTTACTGCTGAAATGGGTCCCTCGTTACTAGGGTTTTCTAGTCAAACATGCTAAGTGGTTAAGTGTTTGTATTAACCTAACCCCACCCATCAATTTAGTTAACATGTTGAATTGGTTAAGTGTTTGAGTTAACTTAACCCTGCCATCCTGACTTGTCTGTCCTTCGCCTTTTCAAGCACCGACCACCCACATTAGAAAGGTATTGCTATGGTTACTGGATGTGCCGGTCGGTTCCGGGCAGATTTACACCTTAACTCAGTCTAACCTCGGGTCCTTATTGGGCTCAATGCTTAACCTCTCACATTGGATAGGTATTGTTGTGACTTCTGGACAGCCGGGCGGGTCCGGGCAGGTTTACATCACAACTCAATCCAACCTCGTGTTAAGCATACTCGTATTTTCTAAATTTACATATTTGTCTTTATTACTTATTATATGTAAATTTGTCAACAATTAAATGCTATGGCCCACATTCCAAGTTTAACATTTTTGGTATAAGAATTTATACCGTTTAAATGCCACCAATTTTGGCATGTGACAAACATGCCAATTTCATATATTTTTATGTCAAATTTTCCTATAATTACCAATTTATCCCAGTGTTGCCCCGTCTAAGTATTAGGCTAACAAACTTAGCCTAACTTTCGTTCGCGTGATTTTTAACATATAATATTAGGCTAAAAACTTAGCCTAATTTAGCGTACCCAAAATTGGCATAAGAGATTCATAATCATAAACATGACATAGGTGTAAACTTGGCATTTTTGGCATAGTAAATATGAATATCATAGGTGTGAACTTGCAAAATTGTCAACATGAATGTCATAGGTGTCAACTTGCAACATAGACTAAATCAACATACATGTGAATTTGCAACATGGCCTAAATCAACTTTCATATATGTGAACTTGCATTGAAATAGGGATCTAACCAAATAGGTGTCACATAAATTAGCATATGATTTAGAAAACATAAGCCTAAACATGTTTAGATTTAAGCATAACTTCAAACATAACTAGCATATGACAAGAATATGACATGTCCATAATATATGTAGAATTTCATCGCAAGGGTGTAAACTAGATCTAATCATATGTCTAATTACAACATGAAACATGTATTAAAGTGGATCTTGGCATGGATCCAATTAGGAACTTGCAACTTTTGTATAAACATAGGAGCATCATAATCATTTAGGCATAAAGGTTCTATTGCACAGCATATAACTTGTCATAATCACCTAAACATATAAGCATAGATATGAGCCAAATAGCTCGTATGTGAATTTGAATAGATCCAACATCAACTAGATTAATCCACAAACATTCTAATGGATCCAACATCAAGTCAATTATACCACAAACATCACAATATCATTACATCACATAGATATAAATTTACATCGTCGTTATAGCACAATTTCCATTTCCAATTTACATCGAATCAAATCCTAACTTTTATTCATATCGGAAAAATCACTATACTTACAATAAACGACGAACTTGATTTCTGAATTCTGAGTCCTGAATTTGCAATGCTTTCCTTTGGGTAGACTAACGTTGTTTTGATTCTTGTTTTTAGTTTAGATTTGCTCGTCTCTAAGCTTTCTCTAACTGATGGCTACTCTTAGTTTCCTCCCAGCAGCATGGCGGCTCTAGTTCTATTTTATTTGTGTGAATTTAGGTTGGGACTAATGTTGTTCATATAGAATTTCAATCTAATTGGAGCCGTCAGATGATCATAGGGTTATTCAATGCCATTCAGTCAAGATAGGGTGATGAGTCAGCCTTAATGACTCAGCAAGGAGTCAGAAAGGACTCAGCTATGAGTCACAACATGGATCAGATTGCACCAGAAAGCTGTGCAGGATTTCTGCTCGGCCTGGGCGCACTTGGGAAGTGCGCCAGTGTAATTTTGTACTGGCGCACTTCCCAAGTGCGCCAGTGCAATATTTTTTCTATCTCCTTCTTTCTGGTTTTTCTGTCTAACTTCGTTCATCCATATCTCCTTCATACGGTATCCGTTTTACGCAAACTCAGACTCTATCTCAACCAGAATTCTGAGACGATCGCAACGGCGAAACCCGTTTCCCTTAATTCTTTCATTTAGAATTATTTATACTTTAATCTGTGAATATTATAGAATTACAGGGTGTTACATTCTCCCCCTCTTAAAAGGATTTCGTCCCCGAAATCTTCTTGTTAGGAAGAATATATCCTACCATCCAATCATCTATCTACTCAATCAACAAACACAGGCGTCCATTGTCCTTAAAAGACTTCTAATGCTTCATGATCATATGCATAGTGTGTGTACATGTCCTTATCTAATGCAAAAATTAGGTGGTCCACTGATTCAGTTGACCTCCTTAATGCGAATGATGCAAGTGTTATGAATCCATTATGCATGCAATTTTTTTTCCTACTCATAATTCTACATGAGTGCGCAACCATTCATACAAATGCGACATCCATATGACAACATATCAAGTTTCCACCACATACAATATGAATACATATGTGCATATGCAATATGAAGTGACTGAGCCGATCTAAAACCTAGGTTGTGTGTGTATATGCATCCACGAGCAACCATTAGCAATCACTTGCAACCACTTGCAGCCATCAATCATAACATGTTTCAAATACATGTTTGCATCCATAGGGTTCTACCTAAGGTTCTCAAGATAGGATTGAGAAGATAATCAAGATAAAATAAAGCATCTAGGAGAAGAAGTTAAAGATGTACTCGCAGAAGGTTCTGCTTGCGGGCCTTGCCCATGCTTCTTAGGGCAGTTCTTGCTGGTATGTCCAGTATCACCACACTGAAAGCACGATCCCATCTTCATCTTCTTCTTTCTACAATCCTGGACTATATGCCCAACAATGCCACAGAAATAACATTTCCTTTTCTTATGTGTCTTGTTATTATTGTTGTGGTCCTTTACTCCTTGACTATTATCCGTCTTCTTGTTCTGCGATTTTTCCGCTTGCTGGTTCACGTAGAGGAGGAGGAGTAAAAGGTCTGTAGCTGGGGAGAAGGAATGTCTGCTGGGCCCGCGTAATTGGCCCTAGCCTCTAAGTACGTTCGGAACCAGCCAGGTATCGGTACTCCGTCGGGAAGGTTAAGATCTCCAGACATGCTGAAACAAAAAGGAAAGATTCAAAACGAAGGATAGAGAGATAATGCATATGGCTTTGGGGGATTATGCCTTTTAAAATATCAAAACTTTTTCTTGAAAATGCTTCTTTAACTTCTCTTTTGAAAATAATTTCAAAAACTTTTATCTTATCTGGTAAACCTATGCTCTGATACCAAGTGAAACACCCCACCTCCGTTAAGGTCACTCACAAAGGGAATGCCTTAACTTTGGTGGAGGTTTATAGGTAAAAGTCACAGATAAAACACAAGACAGGTGTAAACACACACACACACACACACACACACACACACACACACATATATATATATATATGTAAGCAGCGGAAAACAAACAGACTTTTATTTCATAAATACGTGTTTATACAAAACATTTCCATAATTGTCTCACAATAACTTTCAAAACATTACAACATCATTTCTGTCTTGATTATTGAATAATGAAGCATAAAACATGATTAAAACTGCATAAATCCCCATAGAGTGTGTCCAAAAGCCATAGCCAATGAAAGAGAGTCCAAACCATACATCTACTATCTTGAAAGAGTCTGACCAAGCTGGGTTGTTTCCTCCCTGTGGACCCGAGGGGGGAGGGGAATGGAAGAGAAGAAGACGAAAGAAAAACAGAGTCAGACATAAAGCCTAGTAAGTCTAGTGACTCTTCAGTACGTGAATAAGAAAAAGGGCATGTTAGGAATAAACTGGAAATGGGAAAGTATCATAAACTAGATAAAGTAGTTTAGAACCGAATATACTATCGCACCCCACACTATATCTCTGCACCTACTTGTATTTATTCCGACTGGCACCCCATGCTGAGGGTGAAGTGATCCCCTTTCTAAAGATGCACCCTATGCAGAAGGTGAAGTGGTCCCCTTTCTAAAGATGCACCCTATGCTGAGGGTGAAGTGATCCCCTTTCTAAAGATCGGCTCCTACTCGCATAAACATATGTGTCATACGGCCCCCAATGATTGTAGATACCTATGCTGGTCCCACCATGGGATGTATCAAGTCCCATGGTGGCGGCCTGTCACGATTCTAGAATGCATAGGTTATACTATTGATGCACCAGTGCCCTGTTTGTTTGCTCCGGAGTGTGTGCATGCCCGCACTCCGTTAGAACCCACACTGTGCACCAACCGCCGTCGCTTTTGACCGCTTACAATCAGCCCATTAATCGTGCCCCACCCTGCCTAGTTTCAGGGTACCATGATACCTAATTGGGTTACTGCTGAAATGGGTCCCTTGTTACTAGGGTTTTCTAGTCAAACATGCTAAGTGGTTAAGTGTTTGTATTAACCTAACCCAACCCATCAATTTAGTTAACATGTTGAATTGGTTAAATGTTTGAGTTAACTTAACCCTACAATCCTGACTTGTCTGTCCTTAGCCTTTTCAAGCACCGACCACCCACATTAGACAGGTATTGCTACGGTTACTGGATGTGTCGGTCCGTTCCAGGCAGATTTACACCGTAACTTAGTCTAACCTCGGGTCCTTATTGGGCTCAATGCTTAACCTCTCACATTGGATAGGTATTGTTGTGACTACTGGACAACCGGGCGGGTACGGGCAGGTTTACATCACAACTCAATCCAACCTCGTGTTAAGCATACTCGTATTTTCTAAATTTACATATTTGTCTTTATTACTTATTATATGTAAATTTGTCAACAATTAAATGCTATGGCCCACATTCCAAGTTTAATATTTTTGGTATAAGAATTTATACCGTTTAAATGCCACCAATTTTGGCATGTGACAAATATGCCAATTTCATATATTTTTATGTCAAGTTTTCCTATAATTACCAATTTATCCTAACGTTGCCCCGCCTAAGTATTAGGCTAACAATCTTAGCCTAACTTTCGTTCGCGTGATTTTTAACATATAATATTAGGCTAAAAACTTAGCCTAATTTAGCGTACACAAAATTGGCATAAGAGATCCATAATCATAAACATGACATAGGTGTAAACTTGGAATTTTTGGCATAGTAAATATGAACATCATATGTGTGAACTTGCAAAATAGTAAACATGAATGTCATAGGTGTGAACTTGCAACATAGACTAAAGCAACATACATGTGAATTTGCAACATAGCCTAAATCAACTTTCATATGTGTGAACTTGCATTGAAATAGGGATCTAACCAAATAGGTGTCACATAAATTAGCATATTATTTAGACAACATAAGCCTAAACATGTTTAGATTTAAGCATAACATCGAACATAACTAGCATATGACAAGAATATGACATGTCCATAACGTATGTATAATTTCATCGCTAGGGTGTAAACTAGATCTAATCATATGTCTAATTACAACATGAAACATGTATTAAAGTGGATCTTGGCATGGATCCAATTAGGAACTTATAACTTTTGTATAAACATAAGAGCATCATAATCATTTAGGCATAATGGTTCTATGGCACAGCATATAACTTGTTATAATCACCTAAACATATAAGCATAGATATGAGCCAAATAACTCGTATGTGAATTTGAATAGATCCAACATCAACTAGATTAATCCATAAACATTCTAATGGATCCAACATCAAGTCAATTATACCACAAACATCACAATATCATTACATCACATAGATATGAATTTACATCGTCGTTATAGCACAATTTCCATTTCCAATTTACATCGAATCAAATCCTAACTTTTATTCACATCGGAAAAATCACTATACTTACAATAAACGACGAACTTGAATTCTAAATTATGAGTCCTGAATTTGCAATGCTTTCTTTTGGGTGGACTAACGTTGTTTTGATTCTTGTTTTTAGTTTAGATTTTCTCGTCTCTAAGCTTTCTCTAACTGACGGCTACTCTTAGTTTCCTCCCAGCAGCGTGGCGGCTCTAGTTCTATTTTATTTGTTTGAATTTAGGTTGAGACTAATGTTGTTTATATAGAATTTCAATCTACTTTGAGCCGTCGGATGATCTTAGGGTTATTCATAGCCATTCAGTCAAGATAGGGTGATGAGTCAGGCCCAATGACTCAACAAGGAATCGGAAAGGACTCAGCTATGAGTCACAACATGGATTAGACTGCACCAGAAAGCTGTGTAGGCTTTCTGCTCGGCCTAGGCGCACTTGGGAAGTGCTCCAGTGTAATTTTGTACTAGCGCACTTCCCAAGTGCGCCAGTGCAATATTTTTTTTCTATCTCCTTCTTTCTGGTTTTTCTGTTTGACTTCGTTCGTCCATATCTCCTTCATACGGTATCCGTTTTACGCAAACTCGGACTCTATCTCAACCAGAATTCCGAGACGATCGCAACGACGAAACCCATTTCCCTTAATTCTTTCATTTAGAATTAATTATACTTTAATATGTGAATATTGTAGAATTACGGGGTGTTACATGGCAGATCAGCTCAGCACAACACGAATGATGTGGCAGATCAGATGCAGAAAAGTGGCAGATCAGATGCAGAAATAAAGTGGCAGATCAGATCAGCTCATCAACTATACAATGAAACTAGACAAGACATGGTAGTGATACACAACAAACAGACATGGTACAATATGCAAATGGCATCATGGATCATGGTAACACAGTGTACAAGTTTCAGTTATGTATGTGCAAAGTCGAAGTAACATAACAGCATGGTATAAAAGCATGATAGTGTACACATATGCATGAAAATAGGCATGGCGATATAGCAGCAAGTCTGGGTGAAGTGTAATGAACAAGCCAAGGTAGAAATTCAATTAAACACAGCAAAGTGTATGTGTACAAGCGTGGTCATGGCACAACAGGTCAAGCACAACAGTATGACACAGCGGAGAAAAGGTTCAACTAAGTGGCAAGCAAATCTGATTCAAGAAACTACAAATACAGAAATACATTGATGACAGTGAGCTCAACAAAGTCAAGCAGCATGGTGAAGTCTGTATAGTCAAATTGGTCGGGCTTAACACACAAATGATCAAATCAGCATGATGAATCAAATGAAAAACATAAATGGAAATCATTTCCAGGCATGTATTTATGGGATTTTCTTTTTAATGGTTGCTGTAATCATGTAGTGAAGAAATCACAAAGCAAGAATGGGATTTTCTGGAAAGGATTTAATTTTTCAAAAATCGATTTTTCATCTTTCCAAAATTTGTCAACCATATATGAGAAATTATTGAGTGGATCTAATCAGTGATGGATTGGTGACAAAGCAAGAAACAATCTCAGGTATTTTTCCTGAAATCATCAATGTCTGAAATGGAAATCATCAATTTCTGAAAAGGAAAGAAATCCAACCATGCTCATAAAGAAAACGTGTATCAAATTTCGTTGATTGATTTTCAAATTCAAATTTATAGAAATGTTCATTTTGGGAAACAAACAAATGTGCTTTAAAATCTTTCCACAAATTGGACAGCTTGAAATTAGGAAATTAGGAACAAATTCAAAATCCTTCCAAATGTTCTTCAAACCAAATCGAGCAAGTCATTGATTTGAAATCAGAGAGCAAGGGTTTCAAAACCCTATATAAGCACACTATTTTCTCATCAACAAAAGTATCCCAACTCATTCGAAAACAACTAAAACCCAAAAAGCTTAATCAGAGAACTTACAGTGTT
This sequence comes from Allium sativum, assembly GCA_030737875.1. NCBI lineage: Eukaryota > Viridiplantae > Streptophyta > Magnoliopsida > Asparagales > Amaryllidaceae > Allium > Allium sativum. The sequence goes on from CM060923.1 coordinate 246,562,854, forward strand.
CAAACATAGCACAGAACGGTTCAACGACGAGCTTAAAGGCAGGATCAATTAACTGAGGGACATCGAAGGCATGGAGATTCAATTTTGAAGAAGCCCTAGCCGATTAAAAAGACAAACCCTTAAAATTTCCAATCGCCAGTCGCCATTTTCAAGAGACCAAAGAGATCGGACCAAAAGAAAAAGAAAAGGGTGGAACCATTTGTGAAAGGGGCCGGCCAAGTCTTGCTTGAAGAACTAAAGGTGGTTTTTCACTTTTATAAGGCTTTGTTTTTCTTTTTAATTGTATTTTTGTTTTCTATTGTAAACAATGTCTTGTTTTTCTAGTTTCAGTCAAAACTAGGAATTACATATTACTGGTCTGTGATATGGGAAAATCTGGTCTAGGGATTTTAGATCAGTCTAAGATTTCAAGCATAGGTTCAAATCAGTAGCAGGTGTTGCGAGTTTGCAAAACTCTTTAGGCGGTAGCAGGGTTTGCAAGTTTATTGAGTGTTTGTAAGCGGGAAGCTATTTTAAATCCTAGTAGATTTCTTAGGAATGCAGCAGTAGGCACAATTTGCCGAAGCTGGGTATATTTGTGTGTGACTTTCCTTTACTGCATTATTATTATTTTGCGATTGTTTTAATTATAGAATAAACCCTATTCACCCCCTCTAGGTTTAATATTGATCCTTCAGTCAGAGCCCTCTTTAATTGCTGAAAAGCATCCTCATAATCAACATTCCATGTAAAGGCCAGATTCTTCTTTGTCTGCCTGGTGAGCTGGGCTGATACCCTCGTGAAGTCTTTAATAAACTTCTTTTAGTAGCCTGCTAAATCAAGAAAACTTCTCACCCTCCGTTGCATTCTTTGGAGCTTTCGAATCTTGAACTACAACTACTTTTGCGGGATCCACTGCTATCCCATCATTATAGACCACATGCCCTAGAAATTTCACTTCCTTTCTCCAAAATTGACATTTGGAGAATTTTGCCTTAAATTGGTGCGCTCGGAGAGTCTTCAAAACCTCCCTTAAGTGCAGGGTATGTTATTCTTCATTCTTCGAGAAAATCAAAATGTCATCAATAAAGACCACAACGAACTTATTTAGAAACTCCCGAAACACCCTACTCATCAGACCCACAAAATAGGCTGGTGCATTCGTCAACCCAAAAGGCATGACGAGCCACTCGAAGAAACCATCTGGAGTTCTTAAAGAGTTTTTTCTATACTGTCCTCGGCCAGCCACAATTGATAAAACCCTGTGGCCAAGTCTAACTGGGAGGAAACAATGCACCAACAAGCTGGTCAAACAGATCATCTCTCCTCGGAAGTAGGTGCCAATTCTTCTTAGTGAGCTTGTTCAACTCCCTGTAATCCACATATAAGCGAAGCGAGCCATCTGCATTAGTCGCGAATATGACTGGAGCACCCCATTCAGATATGCTTCACCTAATAAATCCCTTCTCAAGTAGCTCCTCTACTTGCTTGCTGAGCTCCCTCCTTTCTCTAGGAGCCATGTGGCGCACAGGCAATGCAAAACTGGCTTTGCATTGTCCACCAAGTATATCCTGAAATCAATCTCTCGCCTCGGAAGTAAGCCCTTAACCTCCTCAAAAACAAATAAATACTCATAGATTGATGGTACAGATCGTAAATCATCGACAGAAGCATCAAGCGATTCTAGGAAACTAACATGATAGACCCCTTAGGGTCATAAGAAATATCGAGAGTCCTCCCATGGCAAGTCAATAGCCTATGACCCTCCTCTCACAGTCTAGGATGGCACCATACATGGCTAGCCAATCTATCTCTAGAATCAAACCATAGCCCATGAAACCAAGCACATATGTGTCACACTCAAACTCGACGCCCAACACAGATATTCTCAAACCCCGACAAATCATAGACAAATGAGCCATGCCCCCAATGGGGTTTGAGACAACAACAGGATCAGAAACCATACTAGTACTAAGGTGCAGAGACTCAACCACAGAATCAGATATAAAAAAATGCGAAGCGCCATAATCAGAAAGAGTCCTAATAGGATGATCGGAAAGAGAAATCAAACCTTCAATTGAAACTTTCTGTAATAACCCGGAAAATGTGAACCAATTTAAAATTTTTAAAATTGGTTAATACCAAAGAATTTGAATAATTGAAATAACATATTTCAATAAAATAAAGAATTGGGTATAGTATTGTAGTTTGAAATTTTGAATACAAATTTTTGTCTGACTATACCGAGTGGAAAATATAACGGATTTTAGCGAAACTAAAAATATTTAAATCTGTTTATGAATACCTTTCTAACGAATCTGAAAAATCGAAGTTTCATAACGGGAATCAAAAGTTATGGCCGAATGAATTTTCAGAAAGGTCGCTATATAGCCCTTGAAAATAGATATTTTGCATATGACCTCGGAATTCGACGAAACCACTTTTGTTGGGTCCGGGATGTCAAATTATTGCTAAGTTTCAAATTTCATAATTTTTGAAGCTAGTATGTGAGCGGGGCAAAAGAAATTGTGATTGGTCAATTTCTGTTAAAATGGGTCGACCTAAAAATGGCCATTTTTCAAACGAGCTCAGAATTCGACGAAACTGGTTTTGTTATGACCATATCGTCAAAACAAAGCTAGATTTATTTTTCTGGAATTTTTCAGTATGTGGCCTTGGCAAATTGAAATGTACGTTCAAATTTAATATTGAATGTTTTATATTTTAATTTAAAAAATAACTGACCGTAACAACCGAATTGGCCAACGAAACATATCCCATTGTGTCCGGAATGGGGGTATTTAGCTAGGGGCGACCGTCGTTGGGTTTGATTTCGAGTTCGTTTGTAGAAACACTATTTAAAATCTCCTATAAAGTCTCGACCAATAGGATTTTTTTCTTTTTTTAAAAAGAAAATCTCAGAAACCCTAGCCGCCCCAGGCGATATCGACGATCCACATTGCTCGAAACTTCCCCTCGATTTTCCCGCCACCACAGGCGAAGCTAGGCCGCGCCACAACCCCAGTTCGACGGCCCTTCCTCCCCTCTTCACATCCGACCCCGACACGACCCCTTCCACCACCCCCTCCGCCTGAATCGAGCCCCTAAACCTCGGAACTTCCCACCGCCGCCGACAATGCAACAGGCCACCGAAGGAGACCGCACCACCACCGATCGAGAGCTGGTTCTTAGCTCTTCTACGTCGCAGGACCTGATCGGAGCAACAAGGTGCGGTTTGATTTTAAAATTTAAACCTAGTTTTGAAGGTTTAAAAACCTTTCTGCTTCGACATTCTGAAATGAAAATAACACTATAAAGCGTCACAAAACTTTGAAAAATAATATCTTTTTCGTTCGTTAACGAAATTTGATGAAACAGGAGACACCATGACCGCAAGGAGGCTCTCTACCACATAGAAGAAGCCGCGGATTTTTCTGATCTTCCTACGATTTTTAGCACTGCAAAAACCAATGTGAAGAATCTAAACTGAATTGTGTGAATGGAATCGCGTTGTATAGATTATATAAGCGAAGTGTAAATTATATACGCATTGTATACCTCATGTACATGTGTTGTATAAGTTATGTTAGCGATGAATAAATTATACAAGCTTTGAATGAAACATATATGCTTTGAATTGTGATGAAATGCTAGTGAATTATTGTATATATATATATATATATATATATATATACTCCCCTCGTCCACAGACCATGGACGATATTTATTGCTTGTGATTGACGTGATATTATATGGTATGACGAATGGTTGGAAATAATTGTTTGTGGTTGATATTGTGGTTGAAAAATACCTTTGTGGTTGAAAAATACCCTCTTGTGGTTGAAACAAATAAGAATAGGATTGTGGAAATGAAAATAAAACATGTCGCCTGCGTGCGAACTAGATGCATGATCCCCATTGTCAAAAACCGCGAGGTTTTAAGGTAGAGCGAGGAGGCGTACTAGGGACGGTCCCGGTTTTAACTACCCTGCCATTATGCTGCCGAAATTTTCTGAAATATACATGTGTTAGAATAATTTTCATTCGTTGAAATAAATTACATATATTGAAACCAATATTCATGTGTTGAGTTGAAATTCATTCGTTGAATCGAAATTCATGTGTTGAATATTATTTGAATTTAAACAAATAGCTTTAGCGATAAAAATCACATTTTTATATATATTCAAACTATAGCGAATATTCATGTGTTGAGTTGAAATTCATTCGTTGAATCGAAATTCATGTGTTGAATATTATTTGAATTTAAACAAATAGCTTTAGCGATAAAAATCACATATATATATACAACTATAGCGAATATTCATGTGTTGAGTTGAAATTCATTCATTGAATCGAAATTCATGTGTTGAATATTATTTGAATTTAAACAAATAGCTTTAGCGATAAAAATTACATTTTTTATATATATACAACTGTAGTGGATATTCATGTGTTGAGTTGAAATTCATTCGTTGAATCAAAATTCATGTGTTGAATGTTATCGTATTTTAAAATAAAATGAATTGACAATAAAAACTACATTTTTATTGTGAATATGAAGTGTTAAAACATTCACGTGTTGAATAAATATTTTTGATGATAAAAATATTTCTTTTATCATGTATATGCTTTGATAAAAATACACATGTGTTAAAATAAATAATAGTTTGCTAGAAATATTGTTATTAGCTTTGTTCTGCATATATATACATGTGTTGAACAGGAAAAATGGATTTGCTGTAGAGTACAGAAATTATTTGCATGCCCGACAAATAGGTAAACCTTGATGAGTTGGCTACGCAATTTTATTTTTATATCAACTCCTGTGAATGCCATTGGATGCGGAGTGCTGGTTATTCTGTGTGAAATAATAAATATCGCCATAGGATAGTAACAATTAATTTTGAACTACACTACATGGCATACTTCTTGACGATAGGCATACTTCATCATATTCCACATAAGCAATTGGAGCTTGTGTGACGAGGTGGAAGATTTACCATACGAGCGAGAGGCTTGTATGGCGATGACTATATATACTACAGGTTGAACTGATGACTGATATGGACTATGTAAAATATAACGATAAATTGCCAGATTAATAAAAACCCCACACGGGTCTGGAGTTGACAATAATCACGTCTCTCTAGTTATTAGATACGGCACATGGACTATTTATTTCCACACGGAAACGGGGTGACGAGAATTTATTCTCTGGAAGGATTTATTGGATACCTAACACGGCCCAATAAATTTCCAAACCCCTCCCCATACAAAGGAGGTTATGGCGAAATTTTTCGAAATATTAATGCGTTAGTGAAATATTTGAAGTGAAAACGAAGTTGAAAATATAGAATGAACTATAGTTGGAATTATAGAATGAACTATATTTATATATATAAATATAAATATAATTAAAGGGAATAGAAGCCGTGTAGTTCGTGTTTCGGAATCGTAATTTGAAACGATTAGTACGAGAAATCCGACCCTCGGATTTTCCCGAAACCGCAACCGCTGGGTTCGCCTTGGAAATACCTTTCCAACGGCACCAACCTTGTAAAAATCCAATGGTTGGATTGTCCGGAATGTTTAATTCAAATCTGAAGAAAAACAACGCCAGAATCGTTTATACTTATATATAAACATAAATATAATTAAATTAAATCGATTAACGACGCTGTAGTTCGAATTTTGAAACCGTAACTTCAAACGACTAGTGTGGAAGATCCGACCGTCGGATTCTCACGAAACTGGAACCGTTGGGTTCGCTTTGGGAATATCTTCCCACTGATATAGACTTTGTAGAAATCCAACGGTTAGATTTTCCGATATGTGTAAAACAAATTAGGGGAAAAACAGCGCCAGTGCTACGGAACGACCTGAAACGTCGTTTAATTAAATATGGCCATTTTTAAATAAATAAAAATGGCGAAAAATCGTTATAAAATATTATTAGCAACATAGATTGCAAATAAACCAATTGGGCTTGAATTGTTTGATATTTGATGGTTGTATGTGCTTGACACGAAAATAACACGGAAGAACTGAAAGATGGATGTCGAATAATATAACCATGAGAAGAATCGATTTAAATTCTAATTACGTGAATTATTTGAAAAGGCCGAGCTAACCCTCATTTCAAATAATTTATCGAGCGATTCGAATTGGAAAATGCAAAGACGATTCAAGACCGACGATCTTCATATCGGTTGGATGGGCGCTGCTGAGGTTCCTGACCGGAGTAGCTACCGTGAAGGAACGGAAGTAGTAGCCGTCTTAACGTATGTGTTGATTGGACGGATATACGAGGAATTTGACGCCTCCGGTTTCGTTCAGACCCAGAACGGACTTGTAAATGGACTGTGTGTCTGACACTGGATTTCGTTCTATACTGATTGATCTCTGTTAAATATATATCTGTTTGGCGGCGGAGAATTTATTCTTTTGCTTAACGCCCTTCTTTGAGACGTACGAGCCCAGAGGCTATATATCGATAGAAATCAGTCGTATGGAGTGGATTGTATATGTGGCATGCCAAGATGCTGTGATCAAGGCTTCTGTTGCAAAGAAAAGTCTTGTAGTTGATGATCAAAGCACAGTCTACTTGGCCTGGCTTTGTGTATAGCGTGGATTCGCGAGCCTCACACCTCGGTATGAGTTAAAAATGGGATATGGACCGCTGGGAGAGCACGACGTTTCTTTCTAGCTATGGTGGTGTCAGTGACTTACCAGCCCTGACGTATATATCTACTTTTCACCTTTGTGGTTGTTGAAATGCGAGGCGCCTCGATTATAGGTCTGTAAGGACCGGGAAACATGTGTTCAGGAATAACTAATCCTCAAACGTAAGAGAGGACCGGCCCAGCCGAATCCAGGGTTGCCCAGAGTGTGTAGTCCTGAGGCATTTGCTAGAATGTCTCGAAGCGGAGAGGAGCTTGCCCCTTGCCTCGACTCATGACGGAAATCCAATTTCCAATACGAAATAATGGACTTGATTGTAGAACTAGTATGGCGACATAGTATATGGTAGCTATGCCGCCTATGATTGATATTTATGATGCTATTCGCTTTTGAAACATATATGCACTAGTAATAATATCAAATGATTTTGCTTTATACGTATCAAGCATATTTGGCCATTATAAGGTAAAACTCTATCCTCCGGCTTGCGTTGCATTGTATGATGGGACTTGAGTCTTATAATGGCTTCATTCTTTTTAAAAGCATTGCGTTGTTTTAAAAGAATTTACTTTGTTTTAAATACACTAGCAATCACTGGAGTAAACCCATTCCGCAAAAGTGGCGTGGTCCTATGATTTGCTTATTACTGTTGTTTCAACTGTTAAATGGATTCCTCATACCAGTCCCCATGACTGACTCGTTGTTTGTTTCACTTTGCAAACGCGGGTGCCCTTATTTTCACACGGGCAGCCTAGTTCATAGGTGACAGGTTGTTTTTGGCTCTGCACTGTTGCATAGAGTGCATTTTGGCTCATGGCGAGGCTGACTTCACAGAGACGACTTTGACATTTTCCGCCATTATTATACTTGTATTATGATTCCGCCACTGGCGATGCAGACTGATTTACTTTCAGTACTTATTATCGTATGTATATGTACTGCCTTCGGCGATGTAGACTGATACCCTTATTATGTCTCACTGCATGTATGTATTCCGCCTCTGGCGATGATGACTGATCACTTCCCTTTTTATTTACTAAGTTATATCCTACGCTGTGCTATTCTGATGTTGTTACATGTTGTGATTCCGCTGTCATATCCATGTAAAATTATTCTATTTATTGTTTCTACTATTATCTGTACTCTGCTATGATGATTGTTGGGTTATATTCCAATGATTATCCTTAGTACCGCCCCTCGGATTTTGGGGTCGTCACAGTTGGTATCAGAGCTTTGGTTAACCTTAGCTCCAGGATCTAACACATTAAACACCTCGTCAGAATAGAATCAGTAGTGTTCTAAGGTGAGTAGCTCATTAGAGACAGGATTAGCAATGTCCTAGAATGAGCTAAGAAGATTAGCAAAACAATTTGATTAGTACATCATTACCTTTCCTTATGTTCCCCTGCTTTATCATATATGAAATTTTTTAAATCTGTGAGCTTGACTCTTTTCTTGCTTATACAGTACTCTTTCTGATGGCTACACGAGCAGCAGCAGCTAGAGGAGGCCGTGGAGGCCGAGCAGGAGTAGCAGGAGGACGGGGGAATATCCCCGTAGTTGAGGGAGGCCCTATTGTTCAGCCACCAGCACCCGAGGACTTCGAGCTAGACAGAGTAGCGAAGAGGTATAGGAACCTTGGGGGAAAACCCTTTTCTGGCACGGGTACAGTGACAGAGGCTATTGCTTGGTTGAAGACCTATGAAAAGATCTTTGAAGGCATGGGTTTGGGAACCAACAACAAAGCACGACTAGGTATTTGGCTCCTACAGGAGGAAGCAGAGGTGTGGTGGGATGCCATCACCTCAGAAGATGCAGCAGGTACTGTCAGAACCTGGGAGCAATTCAAAACCATGTTCAATGAGAAGTTTGTACCTGAACAGGCCTTAGAGAGGATGCGAGAGCAGTTTGCTAATCTCCAGCAAGGAGATCTCTCTATCTAGGATTACCTCAATAAATTCACTCAGTTGTCGCTCTATGCTCCAGAGCTTATTATGACTAACAAAGCTAAGAACAAGAGGTTTATATTTGGGCTAAAGCGCAAGTACCATGACAGAGCCATGAGCAACATCAAACTCTCCTTCTCAGAATTGGTAGAAATGGCTTGCAATTATGAAGATATGGATGAAAGACACGCCAGCCAAGACTGCGCCAAAAGCCAAGCTGGAAGTAAGCGCAAGGCTTCAGCAGATCAACCAGAGTCTAGCATTACAGCGGCCGCTACTCAGAAACCTGGAAAGATACCGAAAGGAAATTGCAACAACTGCGGGAAGCCAGGACATTTTTCTAATGTGTGCAAAGTCCCGAGGAAGCCAAAGGCAAATCCAGACTCCGCCGAATGCTACAACTGCCATAAGAAAGGGCACTATAGCAGGAATTGTCCTCTGAAGCAGAATGCACAAGTGGCTCATGTGTATGACGGGGAGACCCCGCCAGCTATCACCGATGGATCAGGTAAACCCGACGTCTTGGGAGGTACCCTTACCATTAAAAATATTCCTATTTCTGTACTTTTTGATACTGGTGCATCACGAAGCTTCATTTCTGGTAACACTGTTCACAAGTTAAAATAGAAACGAAGAAAGCTTAAAGAACCAATTAAAGTTCAAAACCCGATAGGAGGTTCTATTAGTCTCAGTACATATTGTAAAGCACCTATTTCCTTTTCTCGGTACCGGTTTCCTTTTAAAGTGATTGTTATGGACCTTTCCGAATTTGATATTATACTGGGGCTGGATTGGTTGACAAAATATAAGGCCGAAGTTAGATGTGCCGAGAGAATCGTTAAAGTCGAAACGAAGCTTGGGCCTATATATATACCATGCCATGGCTCAGAAATTAATAGAACAGAATTTTGGTCTTCTTTAGAAGTTACTCCCCCTTCATTAGAAAAGATACCGATCGTTAAAAACTATGCGGATGTGTTTGAAGAAGTAGAAAACTTACCGCCGCAAAGAGAAATTGAATTCAGGATAGATTTAATTCCTAACGCCCGACCAGTAGTGCATCCAATTAGAAGAATGGCCCCGAAAGAAAAAGAAGAGTTAGGTAGTCAAACCCGAGAATTGCTTTGGAAAGGTCTTATCAGACCGAGCTTTTCAGCTTGGGGAGCAGCAGTAGTATTTGTCCCGAAATCAGACGGTACTCTAAAACTTTGTGTTGATTACCGAGATCTCAATAAGCAGACACTGAAGAACAAATATCCCATGCCTCGTATAGACGATCTGTTAGATCAATTAAATGGAGCAACAGTATTCTCCAGAATGGACCTAGCTACAGGTTTCCACCAATTACGTATAGCAGAAGACTGTGTTCCTTTGACAGCCTTCAGGGGTCCCGATTTATTCTACGAATGGTTAGTAATGCCGTTCGGCTTGTGTAACGCTCCGGCATACTTCGTCGATCTTATGAACAGAGTGTTCCGTGGTGTATTGAATAAATTTATTCTAGTCTTCATCGATGACATTTTAATCTACTCCAAGTAGGAAGACGAACATGCAAAACATTTAGAGCAAGTATTGAAAATTCTAAGGAGAAATGTCTTGAAAGCTAAATTTTCTAAGTGTGTCTTCTGGCATGATGAAGTTAAGTTCCTAGGCCATGTCGTATCAAAAGAAGGGATTGCTGTAGATCCAAGCAAAATTACAGTGATTCAGAACTGGAAACAACCTACTACCCCCACAGAAGTTCGAAGTTTCCTTGGATTGTCAAGTTACTATCGGAAATTCGTTCAGGATTTTTCAAAGATATCTGGTGTATTGACAAAACTTACAAAGAAGCATGAGAAATTCAAATGGACTCCCGAATGTGAAGAAGCTTTCCAGGAGCTGAAACTGAAGTTGACAACTGCTCCAGTATTGACAATTACAGAAGGCAACCAAGACTTGACTGTATGGACAGACGCTTCTATTAGAGGACTAGGCGCAGTACTAATGCAAAAAGGCCAAATGGTCGCTTATGCCAGCCTTCAGCTGAAGCCGCATGAAAGAAACTATGCAACTCATGATCTTGAGTTATTAGCTATCGTGTTTGCTTTAAGAATCTGGAGGCATTATTTATTGGGCGAGAAGTTCGAACTATTTACCGATCATCAATCCTTGAAATATCTATTCACTAAGAAGGATCTAAATTTGAGACAACAGCGTTGGTTAGAATTCCTTGCGGCATACGATTTTGAGATTCTATACACTCTAGGGAAAGCCAATGTAGTAGCAGATGCGCTCAGCAGAAAGAATGAAATCATCGCCAGTTTTGTCATCACGTCTTCATTAATTGATAGGATCTCGACCCTTCAGAAAGACGATGAATTTATTCAAAGAGTCAGTCAGAGAGTCAAGGGAGGTGAATCCACAAGTTTCCGACTTGATGACAAAGGAGTTCTTAGATTAAAGGGCAGAATTTGCATCCCAAATCTTCCTGAGCTCAGAAGAGAAATACTTGATGAGTGCCACAAGTCCAAACTAAGTATCCATCCTGGTGTGAGAAAGATGTATAACGATATCAAACGCACATTCTGGTGGAGGTCAATGAAAAGAGATATTTCATTATTTGTTAGCAGATTCCCCACTTGTCAGCTAGTTAAGAGCGATCAGCAGAAATTGGCTGGACTATTACAACCATTAGAAATTCTAGGATGGAAGTGGGAGCAAATTTCGATGGACTTCATTGATGGCTTGCCTTGAACTAGGAAAGGAAACGACAGTATATGGGTAATCGTAGATCGCTTCACGAAGACTGCCCATTTCATACTTGTCCGATCCAACAGAACGGCTCAAAGTTTAGCACAGATTTACTTTAAAGAAATAGTTAAACTACATGGAGTGCCACTCAACATAGTCAGTGATAGAGATCCCCTGTTTACTAGCAAATTCTGGGAAGCATTCCAGACAGAATTGGGATCCAAATTCAATTTAAGCACCGCTTATCACCCTCAGATAGACGGCCAAACTGAGCGGGTGAATAGAATTCTAGAAGATTTACTACGAGCTTGCGTTATTGATTTCGGAGGCTCATGGGAAGATCACTTACATCTAGCCGAATTCTCTTATAACAATAGCTTTCAAGCAAGTTTTGGAATGTCTCCATTTGAAGCATTATACGGTAGACCGTGCAGATCTCCCGCATGTTGGGTAGAACCTGGCAACAGACTTGTGTTAGGGCCCGATATGATTCGAGAAGCATCGGATAAAGTCGATTTCATTAAGAAGCGATTGAAAACCGCACAGAGCCGACAGAAAAGTTATGCTGATGCGAGAAGAAGAGACTTATCATTTGCCGTGGGCGATTATGTTAATTTAAGAGTATCTCCAATGCGAGGAGCAATCAGATTTGGTAAGACTGGGAAGTTGGCACCGAGATTTATTGGTCCCTTTCCTATACTTGAACGGATTGGAACTCTTGCATATAGGGTTTCATTACCTGATTGGTTGCCTGGTGTACATGATGTGTTCCACGTGTCTCAACTCAGAAAACATGTTCATGATCCAGATCTTGTTGTAGAGGAAGCAGCGCAACAGGATATAGACATAACTCCAGAATTAGCGCTCAGAAGAGAGCCACTAAAGATTGTTGGCAAAGAAACTAGAGAGCTAAGGAGCAAAAAGATTCATTTAGTCAAAGTGCAGTGGAGTAGTGATTCTAGAGACTGTACTTGGGAGACTGAGGAAAGCATTAAACAAGCCTACCCCAAATGCAGAGTGGACATCTCTGACTAACTCCAGTGCAAGGTACCTTTACAATACTTTGCATTTACATTTTGTTTCCTACTTAGCTGGTATTTCCTTTTCGAGGACGAAAAGTTTTAAGTGGGGGAGATTGTAATAACCCGGAAAATGTGAACCAATTTAAAATTTTTAAAATTGGTTAATACCAAAGAACTTGAATAATTGAAATAACATATTTCAATAAAATAAAGAATTGGGTATAGTATTGTAGTTTGAAATTTTGAATACAAACTTTGTCTGATTATACCGGGTGGAAAATATAACGGATTTTAGCGAAACTGAAAATATTTAAATCTGTTTATAAATACCTTTCTAACGAATCTGAAAAATCAAAGTTTCATAACAGGAATCAAAAGTTATGGCCGAATGAATTTTCAGAAAGGTCGCTATATAGCATATATAGCCCTTGAAAATAGATATTTTGCATACGACCTCAGAATTCGACGAAACCACTTTTGTTGGGTCCGGGATGTCAAATTATTGCTAAGTTTCAAATTTCATAATTTTTGAAGCTAGTATGTGAGCGGGGCAAAAGAAATTGTGATTGGTCAATTTCTGTTAAAATGGGTCGACCTAAAAATGGCCATTTTTCAAACAAGCTCAGAATTCGACGAAACTGGTTTTGTTAGGACCGTATCGTCAAAACAAAGCTAGATTTATTTTTCTGGAATTTTTCGATTCAGTTTGTGGCCCTGGCGAATTGAAATGTACGTTCAAATTTAATATTGATTGTTTTATATTTTAATTTGAAAAATAACCGACCGTAACATCCGAATTGGCTAACGAAACATATCCCATTGTGTCCGGAATGGAGGTATTTAGCTAGAGGCGACAGTCGTTGGGTTTGATTTCGAGTTCGTTTGTAAAAACACTATTTAAAATCTCCTATAAAGTCTCGACCAATAGGATTTTTTCTTTTAAAAAAATAAAAATAAAAATCTCAGAAACCCTAGCCGCCCCAGGCGATATCGACGATCCACATTGCTCGAAACTTCTTCTCGATTTTCCCGCCGCCACAGGCGAAACTAGGCCGCGCCACCACCCCAGTTCGACGGCCTTTCCTCCCCTCTTCACATCCGACCCCGACACGACCCCTACCACCACCCCCTCCGCCTGAATCGAGCCCCTAAACCTCGGAACTTCCCACCGCCGCCGACAACGCCACAGGCCACCGAAGGAGACCGCACCACCACCGATCGAGAGCTGGTTCTTAGCTCTTCCACGTCGCAGGACCTGATCGGAGCAACAAGGTGCGGTTTGATTTTAAAATTTAAAACTAGTTTTGAAGTTTTAAAAACCTTTCTGCTTCGACATTCTGAAATGAAAATAACACTATAAAGCGTCGCAAAACTTTGAAAAATAATATCTTTTTCGTTCGTTAACGAAATTTGATGAAACAGGAGACACCATGACCGCAAGGAGGCTCTCTACCACATAGAAGAAGCCGCGGATTTTTCTGATCTTCCTACGATTTTTAGCACTGCAAAAACCAATGTGAGGAATCTAAACTGAATTGTGTGAATGGAATCGCGTTGTATAAATTATATAAGCGAAGTGTAAATTATATACGCATTGTATACCTCATGTACATGTGTTGTATAAGTTATGTTAGCGATGAATAAATTATACAAGCGTTGAATGAAACATATATGCTTTGAATTGTGATGAAATGCTAGTGAATTATAATATATATATATATATATATATATATATATATATATACTACCCTCGTCCACAGACCATGGACGATATTTATTGCTTGTGATTGACGTGATATTATATGGTATGACGAATGGTTGGAAATAATTGTTTGTGGTTGATATTGTGGTTAAAAAGTACCTTTGTGGTTGAAAAATACCCTCTTGTGGTTGAAACAAATTAGAATAGGATTGCGGAAATGAAAATAAAACATGCCGCCTGCGTGCGAACTAGATGCATGATCCCCATTGTCAAAAACCGCGAGGTTTTAAGGTAGAGCGAGGAGCCGTACTAGGGACGGTCCCGGTTTTAACTACCCTGCCGTTATGCTGCCGAAATTTTCTGAAATATACATGTCTTAGAATAATTTTCATTCGTTGAAATAAATTACATATACTGAAACCAATATTCATGTGTTGAGTTGAAATTCATTCGTTGAATCGAAATTCATGTGTTGAATATTATTTGAATTTAAACAAATAGCTTTAGCGATAAAAATCACATTTTTATATATATTCAAACTATAGCGAATATTCATGTGTTGAGTTGAAATTCATTCGTTGAATCGAAATTCATGTGTTGAATATTATTTGAATTTAAACAAATAGCTTTAGCGATAAAAATCACATATATATATATATATATATACAACTATAGCGAATATTCATGTGTTGAGTTGAAATTCATTCATTGAATCGAAATTCATGTGTTGAATATTATTTGAATTTAAACAAATAGCTTTAGCGATAAAAATCACATTTTTATATATATATATACATATATATATATATATATACAACTATAGTGGATATTCATGTGTTGAGTTGAAATTCATTCGTTGAATCAAAATTCATGTGTTGAATGTTATCGTATTTTAAAATAAAATGAATTGACAATAAAAACTACATTTTTATTGTGAATATGAAGTGTTAAAACATTCACGTGTTGAATAAATATTTTTGATGATAAAAATATTTCTTTTATCATGTATACGCTTTGATAAAAATACACACGTGTTAAAATAAATAATAGTTTGCTAGAAATATTGTTATTAGCTTTGTTCTGCATATATATACATGTGTTGAACAGGAAAAATGGATTTGCTGTAGAGTAAAGAAATTATTTGCATGCCCGACAAATAGGTAAACCTTGATGAGTTGGCTGCGCAATTTTATTTTTATATCAACTCTTGTGAATGCCATTGGATGCGGAGTGCTGGTTATTCTGTGTGAAATAATAAATATCGCCGTAGGATAGTAACAATTAATTTTGAACTACACTACATGGCATACTTCTTGACGATATGCATACTTCATCATATTCCACATAAGCAATTGGAGCTTGTGTGACGAGGTGGAAGATTTACCATACGAGCGAGAGGCTTGTATGGCGATGACTATATATACTACAGGTTGAACTGATGACTGATATGGACTATATAAAATATAACGATAAATTGCCAGATTAATAAAAACCCCACACGGGTCTGGAGTTGACAATAATCACGTCTCTCTAGTTATTAGATACGGCACATAGACTATTTATTTCCACACGGAAACGGGGTGACGAGAATTTATTCTCTGGAGTGATTATCTGTACATGCTCCTCCGTAAACACCAGAATATATCACTATAAATATGTGGATGCTTTTTAGGATTTATTGGGTACCTAACACGGCCCAATA
This sequence comes from Allium sativum, assembly GCA_030737875.1. NCBI lineage: Eukaryota > Viridiplantae > Streptophyta > Magnoliopsida > Asparagales > Amaryllidaceae > Allium > Allium sativum. Next base: position 246,578,622 of record CM060923.1, read on the forward strand.
AATTTCCAAACCCCTCCCCATACAAAGGAGGTTATGGCGAAAATTTTCGAAATATTAAGGCGTTAATGAAATATTTGAAGTGAAAACGAAGTTGAAAATATAGAATGAACTATAGTTGGAATTATAGAATGAACTATATTTATATATAAAAATATAAATATAATTAAAGGGAATAGAAGCCGTGCAGTTCGTGTTTCGGAATCGTAATTTGAAATGATTAGTATGAGAAATCCGACCCTCGGATTTTCCCGAAACCGCAACCGCTGGGTTCGCCTTGGAAATACCTTTCCAACGGCACCAACTTTGTAAAAATCCAATGGTTGGATTGTCCGGAATGTTTAACTCAAATCTGAAGAAAAACAGCGCCAGAATCGTTTATATTTATATATAAATATAAATATAATTAAATTAAATCGAATAACGACGCTGCAGTTCGAATTTTGAAACCGTAACTTCAAACGACTAGTGTGGAAGATCCGACCGTCGGATTCTCACGAAACTGGAACCGTTGGGTTCGCTTTGGGAATATCTTCCCACTGATATAGACTTTGTAGAAATCCAACGGTTAGATTTTCCGATATGTGTAAAACAAATTAGGGGAAAAACAACGCCAGTGCTACGGCACGACCTGAAACGTCGTTTAATTAAATATGGCCATTTTTAAATAAATAAAAATGGCCAAAAATTGTTATAAAATATTATAAGCAACATAGATTGCAAATAAACCAATTAGGCTTGAATTGTTTGCTATTTGATGGTTGTATGTGCTTGACACGAAAATAACACGAAAGAACTGAAAGATGGATGTCGAATAATATAACCATGAGAAGAATCGATTTAAATTCTAATTACGTGAATTATTTGAAAAGGCCGAGCTAACCCTCATTTCAAATAATTTATCGAGCGATTCGAATTGGAAAATGCAAAGACGATTCAAGACCGACGATCTTCGTATCGGTTGGATGGGCGCTGCTGAGGTTCCTGACCGGAGTAGCTACCGTGAAGGAGCGGAAGTAGTAGCCGTCTTAACGTGTGTGTTGATTTGACGGATATACGAGGAATTTGACGCCTCCGGTTTCGTTCAGACCCAGAACGGACTTGTAAATGGACTGTGTGTCTGATACTGGATTTCGTTCTATACTGATTGATCTCTGTTAAATATATATCTGTTTGGCGGCGGAGAATTTATTCTTTTGCTTAACGCCCTTCTCTGAGACGTACGAGCCCAGAGGCTATATATCTATAGAAATCAGTCGTATGGAGTGGATTGTATATGTGTCATGCCAAGATGCTGTGATCAAGGCTTCTGTTGCAAAGAAAAGTCTTGTAGTTGATGATCAAAGCACGGTCTACGTGGCCTGGCTTTGTGTATAGCGTGGATTCGCGAGCCTCACACCTCGGTATGAGTTAAAAACGGGATACGGACCGCTGGGAGAGCACAACGTTTCTTTCTAGTTGTGGTGGTGTCAGTGACTTACCAGCCCTGACGTATATATCTACTTTTCACCTTTGAGGTTGTTGGAATGCGAGGCGCCTCGATTATAGGTCTGTAAGGACCGGGAAACGTGTGTTCAGGAATAACTAATCCTCAAACGTAAGAGAGGACCGGCCCAGCCGAATCCAGGGTTGCCCAGAGTGTGTAGTCCTGAGGCATTTGCTAGAATGTCTCGAAGCGGAGAGGAGCTTGCCCCTTGCCTCGGCTCATGACGGAAATCCAATTTCCAATACGAAATAACGGACTCGATTGTAGAACTAGTATGGCGACATAGTATATGGTAGCTATGCCGCCTATGATTGATATTTATGATGCTATTCGCTTTTGAAACATATATGCACTAGTAATAATATCAAATGATTTTGCTTTATACGTATCAAGCATATTTGGCCATTATAAGGTAAAACTCTATCCTCCGGCTTGCGTTGCATTGTATGATGGGACTTATGTCTTATAATGGCTTCATTCTTTTTAAAAGCATTGCGTTGTTTTAAAAGAATTTACTTTGTTTTAAATGCACTAGCAATCACAGGAGTAAACACGTTCCGCAAAAGTGGCGTGGTCCTATGATTTGCTTATTACTGTTGTTTAAACTGTTAAATGGATTCCTCATACCAGTCCCCATGACTGACTCGTTGTTTGTTTCACTTTGCAAACGCGGGTGCCCTTATTTTCACACGGGCAGCCTAGTTCACAGGTGACAGGTTGTTTTTGGCTCTGCACTGCTGCATAGAGTGCATTTTGGCTCATGGCGAGGCTGACTTCACAGAGACGACTTTGACATTTTCCGCCATTATTATACTTGTATTATGATTCCGCCACTGGCGATGCAGACTGATTTACTTTCAGTACTTATTATCGTATGAATATGTACCGCCTTCGGCGATGTAGACTGATACCCTTATTATGTCTCACTGCATGTATGTATTCCACCTCTGGCGATGATGACTGATCACTTCCCTTTTTATTTACTAAGTTATATCCTACGCTGTGCTATTCTGATGTTGTTACATGTTGTGATTCCGCTGTCATATCCATGTAAAATTATTCTATTTATTGTTTCTGCTATTATCTGTACTCTGCTATGATGATTGATGTGTTATATTCCAATGATTATCCTTAATACCGCCCCTCGGATTTTGGGGTTGTCACAGTTGGTATCAGAGCTTTGGTTAACCTTAGCTCCGGGATCTAACACATTAAACACCTCGTCAGAATAGAATTAGTAGTGTTCTAAGGCGAGTAGCTCATTAGAGATAGGATTAGCAATGTCCTAGAATGAGCAAAGCAGATTAGCAAAACAATTTGATCAGTACATCATTACCTTTCCTTATGTTCCCCTGCTTTATCATATATGAATTTTTTTAAATCTGTGAGCTTGACTCTTTTCTTGCTTATACAGTACTCTTTCTGATGGCTACACGAGCAGCAGCAGCTAGAGGAGGCTGTGGAGGCCGAGCAGGAGTAGCAGGAGGACGGGGGAATATCCCCGTAGTTGAGGGAGGCCCTATTGTTCAGCCACCAGCACCCGAGGACTTCGAGCTAGACAGAGTAGCGAAGAGGTATAGGAACCTTGGGGGAAAACCCTTTTCTGGCACGGGTACAGTGACAGAGGCTATTGCTTGGTTGAAGACCTATGAAAAGATCTTTGAAGGCATGGGTTTGGGAACCAACAACAAAGCACGACTAGGTATTTGGATCCTGCAGGAGGAAGCAGAGGTGTGGTGGGATGCCATCACCTCAGAAGATGCAGCAGGTACTGTCAAAACCTGGGAGCAATTCAAAACCATGTTCAATGAGAAGTTTGTACCTGAATAGGCCTTAGAGAGGATGCGAGAGCAGTTTGCTAATCTCCAGCAAGGAGATCTCTCTATCCAGGATTACCTCAATAAATTCACTTAGTTGTCGCGCTATGCTACAGAGCTTATTATGACTAACAAAGCTAAGAACAAGAGGTTTATATTTGGGCTAAAGCGCAAGTACCATGACAGAGCCATGAGCAACATCAAACTCTCCTTCTCAGAATTGGTAGAAATGGCTTGCAATTATGAAGATATGGATGAAAGACACGCCAGCCAAAACCGCGCCAAAAGCCAAGCTGGAAGTAAGCGCAAGGCTTCAGCAGATCAGCCAGAGTCTAGCATTAAAGCGGCCGCTACTCAAAAACCTGGAAAGATACCGAAAGGAAATTGCAACAACTGCGGGAAGCCAGGACATTTTTCTAATGTGTGCAAAGCCTCAAGGAAGCCAACGGCAAATGTAGACTCCGCCGAATGCTACAACTGCCATAAGAAAGGGCACTATAGCAGGAATTGTCCTCTGAAGCAGAATGCACAAGTGGCTCATGTGTATGACGGGGAGACCCCGCCAGCTATCACCGATGGATCAGGTAAACCCGACGTCTTGGGAGGTACCCTTACCATTAAAAATATTCCTATTTCTGTACTTTTTGATACTGGTGCATCACGAAGCTTCATTTCTGGTAACACTGTTCACAAGTTAAAATTGAAACGAAGAAAGCTTAAAGAACCAATTAAAGTTCAAAACCCGATAGGAGGTTCTGTTAGTCTCAGTACATATTGTAAAGCACCTATTTCCTTTTCTCGATACCGGTTTCCTTTTAAAGCGATTGTTATGGACCTTTCCGAATTTGATATTATATTGGGGCTGGATTGGTTGAAAAAATATAAGGCCGAAGTTAGATGTGCCGAGAGAATCGTTAAAGTCGAAACGAAGCTTGGGCCTATATATATACCATGCCATGGCTCAGAAATTAATAGAACAGAATTTTGGTCTTCTTTAGAAGTTACTCCCCCTTCATTAGAAAAGATACCGGTCGTTAAAAACTATGCGGATGTGTTTGAAGAAGTAGAAAACTTACCGCCGCAAAGAGAAATTGAATTCAGGATAGATTTAATTCCTAACGCCCGACTAGTAGTGCATCCAATTAGAAGAATGGCCCCGAAAGAAAAAGAAGAGTTAGGTAGTCAAACCCGAGAATTGCTTTGGAAAGGTCTTATCAGGCCGAGCTTTTCATCTTGGGGAGCAGCAGTAGTATTTGTCCCGAAATCGGACGGTACTCTAAGACTTTGTGTTGATTACCGAGATCTCAATAATCAGACACTAAAGAACAAATATCCCTTGCTTCGTATAGACGATCTGTTAGATCAATTAAATGGAGCAACAGTATTCTCCAGAATGGACCTAGCTACAGGTTTCCACCAATTACGTATAGCAGAAGACTGTGTTCCTTTGACAGCCTTCAGGGGTCCCGATTTATTCTACGAATGGTTAGTAATGCCATTTGGCTTGTGTAACGCTCCTGCATACTTCGTCGATCTTATGAACAGAGTGTTCCGTGGTGTATTGAATAAATTTGTTCTAGTCTTCATCGATGACATTTTAATCTACTCCAAGTCGGAAGACGAACATGCAAAACATTTAGAGCAAGTATTGAAAATTCTAAGGAGAAATGTCTTGAAAGCTAAATTTTCTAAGTGTGTCTTCTGGCAGGATGAAGTTAAGTTCCTAGGCCATGTCGTATCAAAAGAAGGGATTGCTGTAGATCCAAGCAAAATTACAGCGATTCAGAACTGGAAACAACCTACTACCCCCACAGAAGTTCGAAGTTTCCTTGGATTGGCTAGTTACTATCGGAAATTCGTTCAGGATTTTTCAAAGATATCTGGTGTATTGACAAAGCTTACAAAGAAGCATGAGAAATTCAAATGGACTCCCGAGTGTGAAGAAGCTTTCCAGGAGCTGAAGCTGAAGTTGACAACTGCTCCAGTATTGACAATTATAGAAGGCAACCAAGACTTGACTGTATGGACAGACGCTTTTATTAGAGGACTAGGCGCAATACTAATGCGAAAAGGCCAAGTGGTCGCTTATGTCAGCCGTCAGCTGAAGCTGCACGAAAGAAACTATGCAACTCATGATCTTGAGTTATTAGCTATCGTGTTTGCTTTAAGAATCTGGAGGCATTATTTATTGGGCGAGAAGTTCGAACTATTTACCGATCATCAATCCTTGAAATATCTATTCACTAAGAAGGATCTAAATTTGAGACAACAGCGTTGGTTAGAATTCCTTGCGGCATACGATTTTGAGATTCTATACACTCCAGGGAAAGCCAATGTAGTAGCAGATGCACTCAGCAGAAAGAATGAAATCATCGCCAGTTTTGTCATCACGTCTTCATTAATTGACAGGATGTTGACCCTTCAGAAAGACGATGAATTTATTCAAAGAGTCAGTCAGAGAGTCAAGGGAGGTGAATCCACAAGTTTCCGACTTGATGACAAAGGAGTTCTTAGATTAAAGGGCAGAATTTGCATCCCAAATCTTCCTGAGCTCAGAAGAGAAATACTTGATGAGTGCCACAAGTCCAAACTAAGTATCCATCCCGGTGTGAGCAAGATGTATAACGATATCAAACGCACATTCTGGTGGAGGTCAATGAAAAGAGATATTTCATTATTTGTTAGCAGATGCCCCACTTGTCAGCTAGTTAAGAGCGATCAGCAGAAATTGGCTGGACTATTACAACCATTAGAAATTCCAGGATGGAAGTGGGAGCAAATTTCGATGGACTTCATTGATGGCTTGCCTTGAACTAGGAAAGGAAACGACAGTATATGGGTAATCGTAGATCGCTTCACGAAGACTGCCCATTTCATACTTGTCCGATCCAACAAAACGGCTCAAAGTTTAGCACAGATTTACTTTAAAGAAATAGTTAAACTACATGGAGTGCCGCTCAACATAGTCAGTGATAGAGATCCCCTGTTTACTAGCAAATTCTGGGAAGCATTCCAGACAGAATTGGGATCCAAATTGAATTTAAGCACCGCTTATCACCCTCAGACAGACGGCCAAACTGAGCGGGTGACTAGAATTCTAGAAGATTTACTGCGAGCTTGCGTTATTGATTTCGGAGGCTCATGGGAAGATCACTTACATCTAGCCGAATTCTCTTATAACAATAGTTTTCAAGCAAGTTTGGGAATGTCTCCATTTGAAGCATTATACGGTAGACCGTGCAGATCTCCCGCATGTTGGGTAGAACCTGGCAACAGACTTGTGTTAGGGCCCGATATGATTCGAGAAGCATCGGATAAAGTCGATTTCATTAAGAAGCGATTGAAAACCGCACAGAGCCGACAGAAAGTTATGCTGATGCGAGAAGAAGAGACTTATCATTTGCCGTGGGCGATTATGTGTATTTAAGAGTATCTCCAATGCGAGGAGTAATCAGATTTGGCAAGACTGGGAAGTTGGCACCGAGATTTATTGGTCCCTTTCTTATACTTGAACGGATTGGAACTCTTGCATATAGGGTTTCATTACCTGATTGGTTGCCTGGTGTACATGATGTGTTCCACGTGTCTCAACTCAGAAAACATGTCCATGATCCAGATCTTGTTGTAGAGGAAGCAGCGCAACAGGATATAGACATAACTCCAGAATTAGCGCTCAGAAGAGAGCCATTAAAGATTGTTGGCAAAGAAACTAGAGAGCTAAGGAGCAAAAAGATTCATTTAGTCAAAGTGCAGTGGAGTAGTGATCCTAGAGACTGTACTTGAGAGACTGAGGAAAGCATTAAACAAGCCTACCCCAAATGCAGAGTGGACATCTCTGACTAACTCCGGTGCAAGGTACCTTTACAATACTTTGCATTTACATTTTGTTTCCTACTTAGCTGTTATTTCCTTTTCGAGGACGAAAAGTTTTAAGTGGGGGAGATTGTAATAACCCGGAAAATGTGAACCAATTTAACTTTTTTAAAATTGGTTAATACCAAAGAACTTGAATAATTGAAATAACATATTTCAATAAAATAAAGAATTGGGTATAGTATTGTAGTTTGAAATTTTGAATACAAACTTTGTCTGATTATACCGGGTGGAAAATATAACGGATTTTAGCGAAATTGAAAATATTTAAATCTGTTTATAAATACCTTTCTAACGAATCTGAAAAATCGAAGTTTCATAACGGGAATCAAAAGTTATGGCCGAATGAATTTTCAGAAAGGTCGCTATATAGCATATATAGCCCTTGAAAATAGATATTTTGCATACGACCTCGGAATTCGACGTAACCACTTTTGTTGGGTCCGGGATGTCAAATTATTGCTAAGTTTCAAATTTCATAATTTTTGAAGCTAGTATGTGAGCGGGGCAAAAGAAATTGTGATTGGTCAATTTCTGTTAAAATGGGTCGACCTAAAAATGGCCATTTTTCAAACGAGCTCAGAATTCGACGAAACTGGTTTTGTTAGGACCGTATCGTCAAAACAAAGCTAGATTTATTTTTGTGGAATTTTTCGATTCAGTTTGTGGCCCTGGCAAATTGAAATGTACGTTCAAATTTAATATTGAATGTTTTATATTTTAATTTGAAAAATAACTGACCGTAACATCCGAATTGGCCAACGAAACATATCCCATTGTGTTCGGAATGGGGGTATTTAGCTAGCGGCGACAGTCGTTGGGTTTGATTTCGAGTTCGTTTGTAAAAACACTATTTAAAATCTCCTATAAAGTCTCGACCAATAGGATTTTTTCTTTAAAAAAAAATAAAAATAAAAATCTCAGAAACCCTAGCCGCCCCAGGCGATATCGACGATCCACATTGCTCGAAACTTCCCCTCGATTTTCCCGCCGCCATAGGCGAAGCTAGGCCGCGCCACCACCCCAGTTCGAAGGCCCTTCCTCCCCTCTTCACATCCGACCCCGACACGACCCCTACCACCACCCCCTCCGCCTGAATCGAGCCCCTAAACCTCGGAACTTCCCACCGCCGCCGACAACGCCACAGGCCACTGAAGGAGACCGCACCACCACCGATCGAGAGTTGGTTCGTAGCCCTTCCACGTCGCAGGACCTGATCGGAGCAACAAGGTGCGGTTTGATTTTAAAATTTAAACCTAGTTTTGAAGGTTTAAAAACCTTTCTGCTTCGACATTCTGAAATGAAAATAACACTATAAAGCGTCGCAAAACTTTGAAAAATAATATCTTTTTCGTTCGTTAACGAAATTTGATGAAACAGGAGACACCGTGACCGCAAGGAGGCTCTCTACCACATAGAAGAAGCCGCGGATTTTTCTGATCTTCCTACGATTTTTAGCACTGCAAAAACCAATGTGAGGAATCTAAACTGAATTGTGTGAATGGAATCGCGTTGTATAAATTAAATAAGCGAAGTGTAAATTATATACGCATTGTATACCTCATGTACATGTGTTGTATAAGTTATATTAGCGATGTATAAATTATACAAGCATTGTATGAAACATATATGCTTTGAATTGTGATGAAATGCTAGTGAATTATAATATAATATATATATATATACTCCCCTCGTCCATGGACGATATTTATTGCTTGTGATTGACGTGATATTATATGGTATGACGAATGGTTGGAAATAATTGTTTGTGGTTGATATTGTGGTTGAAAAATACCTTTGTGGTTGAAAAATACCCTCTTGTGGTTGAAACAAATTAGAATAGGATTGTGGAAATGAAAATAAAACATGCCGCCTGCGTGCGAACTAGATGCATGATCCCCATTGTCAAAAACCGCGAGGTTTTAAGGTAGAGCGAGGAGCCGTACTAGGGACGGTCCCGGTTTTAACTACCCTGCCGTTATGCTGCCGAAATTTTCTGAAATATACATGTGTTAGAATAATTTTCATTTGTTGAAATAAATTACATGTACTGAAACCAATATTCATGTGTTGAGTTGAAATTCATTCGTTGAATCGAAATTCATTTGTTGAATATTATTTGAATTTAAACAAATAGCTTTAGCGATAAAAATCACATTTTTATATATATTCAAACTATAGCGAATATTCATGTGTTGAGTTGAAATTCATTCGTTGAATCGAAATTCATGTGTTGAATATTATTTGAATTTAAACAAATAGCTTTAGCGATAAAAATCACATTTATATATATATATACAACTATAGCGAATATTCGTGTGTTGAGTTGAAATTCATTCGTTGAATCGAAATTCATGTGTTGAATATTATTTGAATTTAAACAAATAGCTTTAGCGATAAAAATCACATTTATATCTATATATATATATACAACTATAGTGGATATTCATGTGTTGAGTTGAAATTCATTCGTTGAATCAAAATTCATGTGTTGAATGTTATCGTATTTTAAAATAAAATGAATTGACAATAAAAACTACATTTTTATTGTGAATATGAAGTGTTAAAACATTCACGTGTTGAACAAATATTTTTGATGATAAAAATATTTCTTTTATCATGTATACGCTTTGATAAAAATACACACGTGTTAAAATAAATAATAGTTTGCTAGAAATATTGTTATTAGCTTTGTTCTGCATATATATACATGTGTTGAACAGGAAAAATGGATTTGCTGTAGAGTAAAGAAATTATTTGCGTGCACGACAAATAGGTAAACCTTGATGAGTTGGCTGCGCAATTTTATTTTTATATCAACTCCTGTGAATGCCATTGGATGCGGAGTGCTGGTTATTCTGTGTGAAATAATAAATATCGCCATAGGATAGTAACAATTAATTTTGAACTACACTACATGGCATACTTCTTGACGATAGGCATACTTCATTATATTCCACATAAGCAATTGGAGCTTCTGTGAAGAGGTGGAAGATTTACCATACGAGCGAGAGGCTTGTATGGCGATGACTATATATACTACAGGTTGAACTGATGACTGATATGGACTATATAAAATATAATGATAAATTGCCAGATTAATAAAAACCCCACACGGGTCTGGAGTTGACATAATCACGTCTCTCTAGTTATTAGATACGGCACATGGACTATTTATTTCCACACGGAAACGGGGTGACGAGAATTTATTCTCTGGAGTGATTATCTATACATGCTCCCCCGTAAACACCAGAATATATCACTATAAATATGTGGATGCTTTTTAGGATTTATTGGGTACCTAACACGGCCCAATAAATTTCCAAACCCCTCCCCGTACGAAGGAGGTTATGGCGAAATTTTTCGAAATATTAAGGCATTAGTGAAATATTTGAAGTGAAAACGAAGTTGAAAATATAGAATGAACTATAGTTGGAATTATAGAATGAACTATATTTATATATATAAATATAAATATAATTAAAGAGAATAGAAGCCGTGCAGTTTGTGTTTCGGAATCGTAATTTGAAACGATTAGTACGAGAAATCCGACCCTCGGATTTTCCCGAAACCGCAACCGCTGGGTTCGCCTTGGAAATACCTTTCCAACGACACCAACCTTGTAAAAATCCAACGGTTGGATTGTCCGGAATGTTTAATTCAAATCTGAAGAAAAACAACGCCAGAATCGTTTATAATTATATGTAAATGTAAATATAATTAAATTAAATCGAATAACGACGCTGCAGTTCGAATTTTGAAACCGTAACTTCAAACGACTAGTGTGGAAGATCCGACCGTCAGATTCTCACGAAACTGGAACCGTTGGGTTCGCTTTGGGAATATCTTCCCACTGATATAGACTTTGTAGAAATCCAACGGTTAGATTTTCCGATATGTGTAAAACAAATTAGGGGAAAAACAGCGCCAGTGCTACGGCACGACCTGAAACGTCGTTTAATTAAATATGGCCATTTTTAAATAAATAAAAATGGCGAAAAATCATTATAAAATATTATAAGCAACATAGATTGCAAATAAACCAATTGGGCTTGAATTGTTTGATATTTGATGGTTGTATGTGCTTGACACGAAAATAACACTAAAGAACTGAAAGATGGATGTCGAATAATATAACCATGAGAAGAATCGATTTAAATTCTAATTACGTGAATTATTTGAAAAGGCCGAGCTAACCCACATTTCAAATAATTTATCGAGCGATTCGAATTGGAAAATGCAAAGACGATTCAAGACCGACGATCTTCGTATCGGTTGGATGGGCGCTGCTGAGGTTCCTGACCGGAGTAGCTACCGTGAAGGAACGGAAGTAGTAGCCGTCTGAACGTATGTGTTGATTGGACGGATATACGAGGAATTTGACGCCTCCGGTTTCGTTCAGACCCAGAACGGACTTGTAAATGGCCTGTGTGTCTGACATTGGATTTCGTTCTATACTGATTGATCTCTGTTAAATATATATCTGTTTGGCGGCGGAGAATTTATTCTTTTGCTTAATGCCCTTCTCTGATACGTACGAGCCCAGAGGCTATATATCGATAGAAATAAGTCATATGGAGTGGATTGCCTATGTGGCATGCCAAGATGCTGTGATCAAGGCTTCTGTTGCAAAGCAAAGTCTTGTGGTTGATGATCAAAGCACGGTCTACGTGGCCTGGCTTTGTGTATAGCGTGGATTCGCGAGCCTCACACCTCGGTATGAGTTAAAAACGGGATACGGACCGCTGGGAGAGCACGACGTTTCTTTCTAGCTATGGTGGTGTCAGTGACTTACCAACCCTGACGTATATATCTACTTTTCACCTTTGTGGTTGTTCGAATGCGAGGCGCCTCGATTATAGGTCTGTAAGGACCGGGAAACGTGTGTTCAGGAATAACTAATCCTCAAACGTAAGAGAGGACCGGCCCAGCCGAATCCAGGGTTGCCCAGAGTGTGTAGTCCTAAGGCATTTGCTAGAATGTCTCGAAGCGGAGAGGAACTTGCCCCTTGCCTCGACTCATGACGGAAATCCAATTTCCAATACGAAATAACGGACTCGATTGTAGAACTAGTATGGCGACAAAGTATATGGTAGCTATGCCGCCTATGATTGATATTTATGATGCTATTCGCTTTTGAAACATATATGCACTAGTAATAATATCAAATGATTTTGCTTTATACGTATCTAGCATATTTGGCCATTATAAGGTAAAACTCTATCCTCCGGCTTGCGTTGCATTGTATGATGGGACTTGAGTCTTATAATGACTTCATTCTTTTTAAAAGCATTGCGTTGTTTTAAAAGAATTTACTTTGTTTTAAATGCACTAGCAATCACTGGAGTAAACCCGTTCCGCGAAAGTGGCGTGGTCCTATGATTTGCTTATTACTGTTGTTTAAACTGTTAAATGGATTCCTCATACCAGTCCCCATGACTGACTCGTTGTTTGTTTCACTTTGCAAACGCGGGTGCCCTTATTTTCACACGGGCAGCCTAGTTCACAGGTGACAGGTTGTTTTTGGCTCTGCACTGTTGCATAGAGTGCATTTTGGCTCATGGCGAGGCTGACTTCACAGAGACGACTTTGACATTTTCCGCCATTATTATACTTGTATTATGATTCCGCCACTGGCGATGCAGACTGATTTACTTTCAGTACTTATTATCGTATGTATATGTACCGCCTTCGGCGATGTAGACTGATACCCTTATTATGTCTCACTGCATGTATGTATTCTGCCTCTGGCGATGATGACTGATCACTTCCCTTTTTATTTACTAAGTTATATCCTACGCTGTGCTATTCTGATGTTGTTACATGTTGTGATTCCGCTGTCATATCCATGTAAAATTATTCTATTTATTGTTTCTGCTATTATCTATACTCTGCTATGATGATTGATGTGTTATATTCCAATGATTATCCTTAATACCGCCCCTCGGATTTTGGGATCGTCACACTTTCCTACCTCTGTCTGGTATATTGGCCACGAGAGCATTCACCTGCCCTCCAGAAGATCTTTCCCTTTGTCCCTGTCCTTGCTTCTTCGAGTGATCCCTAGAAAAGTGCCCGACCTCGCCATAGTAGAAATAAGCATTCTTCCTTTTTCTACAACCTTTGACAAAATGTCCCATGCGTCCACAACCATGACATTTCCTATTATCTTGAGTTGTTTTGTTCTTTTCACCCTTCTTTTGTTGTTGCTATTCTTTCCTGGGACACACTTTCTTGTTTTGCGTCTCATCAGTCTTAGCCTCTTTCTTTTCGCCATTATCTCCTTTGTGCATCAGTGCCATATCAACGAGTTTCTTGAAAGTTACCCCCATCAGAAGATGATACATACCAATCCATGGAGGGGTTCATTCAATCCTCTTGCAAATCTCAAAGCTTTCTTGTGTGGGATATTCACCAGCTCCAAACCAAACCTCGCCAATTGATTGAACATATTGACATACTCTTTGACAGACATGCCTCCTTGCTTAAGTGCCAAGAACCTTTCCATTTGCATACTCTCTTCTGCCTGAGAAAGAAACTTCATCTCGAATCTTTGTAGGAAATCATCCCAAGTCTCTACTGGACGCCCTGCTTGCGTCACTTCCCACCAGAATGAAGCCTCATCTTTCAGTTGCCAAACGGCCAACTGAATCTTCCTACGGTCGTCAACCTCAAAAATCCCAAACAAATCCTCCGTCGCTTTGAGCCAATTCCTTGCTTCTACAAAAGTCTCAATTCCTCGGAAAGGCTTTTTCCTCCCATAGCATAGAAATCCTTGCATATCTTGGAGAAATTATTCGTTCGCGGAGGAGGAGGGATAGCGGCTGCAGGTGGGGGAGGGGCGTTTGCTTGGCCTCGGGCTGGTACCGTAACCTCGAGATATCTACGGAACCAAGCCGGTATCTAAATGCCCTCGAGAATATTCGGTTCCATAGACATGCTGAAAAGAAAAGGAAAATGGATTCAAACAGAGAATCGAAAGATATTTCATGTGGCTTTGGGGAGTATGTTTTTCAAAAAAAGATTTTTCTTTGAAAGTACTTTCTTTTTGAAACCTTTGAAAAAAAATATTAAAATCTTTTATCCAATCTTGCAACCTTCAACTCTGATAACAAATGTGGCACCCCACGTCCGTTAATGTCACTCTTTATTTGAATGCATTAAGTTCCGCTAAGCGTTATAGGTAAACAGAAACAAAAACATCACAGGACAAATATAAAATAGCAGCGGAATTTAAAACTTTATTTTTCAAACATAAAACATGATGGTCAAAAATCCAGTTACAACATAAATCTGAAATACATAAAACCCATTACATCAAATTGAAATATCTGCCATGTACTAAAATCATCAGAGTACAGAAATATTAAATCATAGTCCCCAAAAATACCCATAGCAAGGTAGACTAGTAATCAAAGCGGTACATCTAAGCAGCTCCAAGCAGAAACAGAAGAGAGAATCGTAATCAAGCCTGAGTATTCCCACTTTGAGAACTTGGGGAGGGGGTGGGGAAGGAAGAGAGATAAAAGGAAACAAAATGGGTCAGACATAAAGTCCGACGAGTCCAGTGACTTTTAGCATATAAATAAGTAGAAGCATCATGATAGGCATATAAACTGGATGAGAGAGATAACTATATCATAAGATAGGTATAACAGACTGAGCAGGATAAGCAGAATGAACAGAACAGAATAGATTACGCTTCCCAAATAATTTTCTCTACACCAATACTTGTATAACAAAAAATAGAATGATCCTAACAGAAACAAATGGTAGACTTAGGAGTACTTCTAGTGATGGGTTTTACCCCCAAACGATAATAAGAAGAAGCCCAACAGAAATAACGAGTGTTACGCCAAACGATAATAACATGCTCCTAAACTGGTTGGACTAGATGTACCCTAATTACTACCCCAATCGATCGGCTCCCTATCCCGTAAATATCCTGTGTCGTCCCCATAGTAGGATGTACCACTTCCTAAAGTGGCAACCCCTAAATAGACACCGCCATATCTATTAGTGCTATAGCGTCTTATTTTCCCGAGCAAGCGGATTCATGCACGCATATGACTCCGTGGAACGCACCATCAGACACCTTCACCCATATGAACCTCTTATAATTAGCTCAGTAAGCGTGCCCTGACCCCTACCCAGTTCGGGGTCCCCCCTTGGATACCAGTATGGGTTACTGACTGATATGGGCCCTACACAACAAATGATTCAAGCCACCTGAAACACCCCACCTCCGTTAAGGTCACTCACAAAAGGAATGTCTTAACTTTGGTGGAGCATTATAGGTAAAAGACATAGATAATTTACAAGACAGACATATATAAGCAGCGAAAAAACTAAATTTATTTCATACGTGGTTCATAACAAAAACATTACAGCAAACTTTTCAAAACAACTTCCGAATCATTACATCAAAATCTTTGTCTTGATTAATAAAACATAAATAAAACTGCATAAATCCCCAAGTGGTAGTGTGTCCAAAGCCATAGCCAAAGATAAGAGGTTCCAAGCTATACATCACAGAGTCTTCAAGCTTGGATAGATGAACGGTCCAAATTAAGCTGAGCTATTCCCTCCCTGGCTACTTGAGGGGGGGGGGACGGAAGAAAAGAGAGCGAAAGAAAAATGGGTCAGACATAAGTCTGGTAAGTCCAGTGATTATTCATCATGTCAACTGGTAAGAGAACCATGATATGAAGAATCTAGACGCAGGACAATAACAAAGAAATAAGGTAACATAGGATAAGGCAAGATAAACAAGGCAAGATAAACTAATCATACTATCACACTCATATCCATATTCTCTGCACCTATTTATACTTGTTCCAACTAGCACCACATGCTCATGATAAAATGATCCCCTTTATCGATCAGCTCCTACTCGCATGTATTTATCACGTGTGTCATACGACACCCGCTTGATTGTAGATACCTGTGCTGGTCCCACCATAGGGTGTATCAAATCCTATGGTGGCAACCCGACACAATTCAAGATGCACAATGTATAATTACTGATGCCTAGTGCCTGCTTTTTCCACTCTGGAGTACGCGCATGCCCGTACTCCGTCGGAACCTACACTGACGCACCAACCACCGTTGTTTTGACCGCTTATAATCAACCCAGTAATCGTGCCCCACCCTGCCTAGTTCAGGGTACCATGATACATCTATGTGGGTTACTGCTGAAATGGGTCCCCGTTACTAGGGTTTCCTAATCAACATGTTAAATTGGTTAAGTGTCCAAGTTAACCTAACCCCACCCATCAGTTTAGTTAACATGTTGTATTGGTTAGGTGTTGCCTGAATTAACTTAACCCTACCATTCCTGACTTAGCTTTAATTCATTCATTAAAGCACCAACCGCTCACATTAGACAGGTATTGTTGCGGTCACTGGATGTGCCGGTCGGGTCCGGGCAGTTTTACACCGCAACTCAGTCTAACCTCGGGTACTTTTGGGCTTAATGCACTAACCTCTCACATTTGATATATATTGTTATGGTTGCTGGATGTGCCGGGCGGTTTCGGGCAGTTTTACGCCGTAACTCAATCTAACCTCGGGTTAGGCATATTCGTCTTTTCTAAATTTACATATTTACCTCTTTATGTTTATATGTAAATTATTGTCATTCAAGTCAAGCCCCACTTTCCCTTTTAAATCAAGTTCATAATTTTAGGTATAAAAATTATACCACTTTATGCCATAAACCATTTATATGTTTATGAGCCAAATATGCCAATTACATGTAATTTCAAGTTTTTCCCCAACGTTACCCCCGTTAAACGTTCGCCTAAATCACATAAAATGTTAGGCTCGCTACATAGCCTAACTCATACACAAAAGGGGAAAAAGAGGAGCATGTAATATTCCAACATCATAAAAATATGGATCTAACTACACATGTGTCATATGAATTTGGCATAGAACCATATACATTTAACTGCCAACTTGCAAATTTAGATCTGCTCAACATGAATCATAAAATAGGGGTTTTACATAGAACTACATAAACTTAAATTAGGCATGTAGTTGTGAACTTGCAAATTGAGTTGGATCAAATTAACATAAACCTAAACATATTAGCATGTAGTTCTAGTCATATATGTGAACATGGTTGAACTTGCATAAACATAGCAAAATTCCCAAATTGACATACAACATATAGGTGTTATGACCAAATTATACAACATGATATGTCATCGCCAAATTATACAACATAATATGTCATCGCCAAATTATACAACATGATATGTCATCACCAAATTATACAACATGATATGTCATCGCCAAATAATCATACAACATATAGGTTCAATTGCCAAGCATTTAACTAGGTAGTTTTATCATCAAATTACGTACAACATGATCACAAACTGTAACGGCTCGGGTTTCGCCCGAACCCAATCAATCGCAAAATCGACTAAGACCGTTCAAAACCCGAATACGTTAACTCTGGGAATACAACACCTTAGAACAATAATAGCAGACTTTTATAAACATCATAATAATGTTACATCAAAGTACAAAATATCAGAGTACATTGAATAAAATTACAGCGAAAGATAAATTTCAATAAATTAAATACAACATACAGCGGAAGACTTCTATGCTCTGGACACAGCTTTAGGCTTCGATCCAGAATCCTACTTAAGAGATAAATATCTGCAAAAAGCTACTCGACTGCCCGTGTGGAAAAGAGGGCACCCGAGTTTGCAAAGTGAAACAAACTACGAGTCAGCCATGTGACTGGTGTGAGAATTCTTAACTAATATAACTAATAGCAATAAGGAAAATCCAAGGACCACGCCGCTAACGCGGAATGGGTTTTATTCCAATGGATTGTCGGTGCATAAATTAAAGTAAATCGTTAAACAACGCAATGCTTTTTAGAAAAATGGAATCATCATAAGACTCAAGTCCCATCACACAATGCAACGCAAACCAGAGGATAGAGTTTTCACTTATAATGATTAAACATGCTTGGTACAATAAAAACGAATTTGATATTATTATTAGTGTATATATGTTTCGAAAACATTTCAAAGTAAATGTATCAATCCTAGGAAGCATAGCTACCATATACTATGCCTCCATACTAGTAATACAATCAAGACCGCGTGGTGTCGTATTGGAGATTCGGTTTCCATCATGAGTCAAGGCTAGGGAGGAGCTCCTTACTGATTCGAGACACTCTAGCTAATGTCTCAGGATTCCCCGCAGTTAACCCTTGGATCCTACAGGGCCGGTCCGCACATACGATTTTGCGGATTAGTTATTCCTGAATACACGTTTCCCGGTCCTATAGGACCTAACATCCGAGGCGCCTCATTCCATCATCCACATAAGTAAAATATCAGCCAGTTTAAGCACTGACACTACTTCTAACTAGAAAAAAACGTGATGCTCTCCCTGTGTTCCCTTCTCCCTTTTTAGACTCCACCGGGTTGTGAGGCTCGTGAAGCTACGTGATACACAAAGCTATGCTTATTCAAGCTGTGCTTTGATCGTCACCACAAGGTTCTGCTTTTCAACAAGAAACCTTGATCATTGCATCTTAGTATGCCACACTGTCACTCCATATCACACTACCAATCCTTTGCCGAAATATATGAAAGGGTGTTAAGCAAGAGAATAAATTCTCCACCACCAAACATTCATACATTCGACAGCAAATCAATAAATACAATATAAAGGAGTACAATGTCGGACACACATTCCATTTATAAGCTTATTCTCTGGGTCTGAGCGAAAGCCAAATCTGTACAAATCAACACTACGTCCGGACAACTACCATCTTAGCCCCATCTTGGGAGCAAATCAATCAAGGGCCTCAACACTAGTTGCCCATTCGATGTAAAGATCGTCGGTCTTCAATCGCCGTCTTCAATTCTTCGAACGTCGTATCATTATTTGGAATGAGAGTAAACTCGGACTTTCCAAATAATTCTCGCATATATAAATTTGAAAATCATTTCATATCGTTATTTGTATTTTACAACGATTTATTCCTATTTTTATTTCATTTAAAAAAAGCTCGTTTTAAAAAAACGACGTTACAGGTCATATATGGTTATGGCGCTGTTTTTATGAAATTTTGAATTTCACGTATCTCAAAAACTAACCGTTGGATCTTAACGTAGTTATATCATTGGAAAGATCTTTCCAAGACGGTCCTAATGTTTTCAGTTTTGGGAAAATCCGACGGTCGGATCTTTCGGTATAATCGTTTAAAGACATGATTCCAAAATGTGAACTACCACGCTTGATTCGTTTGATTTTTTTTTTTATATATATATATATATATATATAATTCCGTCATCCATTCACTATATTTTGCTAACCTCGAATATCCCTATTTGTGTATATAATATCGAGGTATAACATGACACACAATAATGCTTATTTTTATTTTTATTTACATACACATCCTAAACATAACAATATATATATTTCTTTTATCTTTCAATTTACACCAAATGTGCATTTGGTTTCATTATTCTTTCTAATGAACACCCATTCGTTAAAATATAAATTTCTAATCCTTTTACTTACATTGACAAATGTAAATTCTATTCCTATTTTATTTACATCGAGAAATGTAAACTTATACTTCAATATATTATTATATTGAAAATGTAACTTTTATTTCATATTCTATTTCCTTTGTTTACATTGAAAAATGTAAATTCTTTAAAATGTCACTTTTATTTCTATGTTTTTATTTACATCTAAAATGTAAATAAAAATACACTTTTTCAATTCATATTTTTATTTACATCTACAGTGTAAATAAAAATGTACTTTTTCAACTCGTGTTTTTATTTGTATGAATTCACCACCTGATTCTAATGTGTTTACATTTCATAAACAAATTCTAATATGTATTGACAATAAAAGTGTCCTTTTTATTTATACCCAAATTCTAATGTGCATTATGACGGTAAACATAATTCTTTAATTAACATACAAATTTCATCTCAACAGAATGTCTAAAAGTGGTTCATTCATTTTTGTTGACAATTCTAGTTCAACAAAATGGAATTTTTTTACTTTAATTCAAACCACTTCTAACAAAAAATGTAATTTTTGTTTCCAACTACCACATAAAATGTACATTTTTGTTTCAACTCTTTTATTTAGACAAAAATGTGAATTTTGTCTCAATTATATTCTTTTGACAAAAACGTTTATTTTTGTTTTTAATGAACAAACATATATTTTTGTCCAATCCATCTTAACGAACAAAATATTAATTTCTGTCTAATCAACAAAAATGTGTATTTTTGCTCAATCTATTTTAATGAAAAAAATGTTAATTTCTGTTCTAGGTTTCTAATATTACATTAAAAATGTGTTTTTAATGTAATTCCTCATTTTATAACTAAATGATATTTTTAACCCAACTTATCATTTCCAAACAAAAATGATAATTTTAATCTAACTTATCATTTCCTAACAAAATGATAATTTTAACCTTAACATAACATTTCTAATATATGTGATATTTTTCATTAACATGACTTTTCTAATAAAATGGTATTTTAATTCACATAACATGCTTTCTAACAAAACGGTATTTTGTTCACATATCATATTTTTATATATTTTACATTTACCTTGAAAATGGGATTTCCAATGACAACCTATCCTTCTCTTCAAAATATGATCATTTTCTACATTTCTACTTTACATTAAAAATGAGATTTTTAATGTAATCAAGATTTCATTTTAAAATTATGATCCCTTTTTCTAAATTCTACTTTACATTGGAAATGAGAATTTTCAATGTAATCACACTTTCACTTTAACGTTAAGATCATTTTTCTATATTCTAACCTTACATTAAAAATGAGACCTTTAATGTTAGCATATTTTTTTATTTTAAAAATATGATCACGTCGCTCGTTTCATGACTTGCATAAAAATGTATTCTATTCCTCATATAAAAAGAAATATATTCTTTTCTTTATTCTCTTTTATTAGAGTGTAACTCTTTTTAACTTCTTTTATTACATTATAAAAATGTAATTTTCTTCTTTTTAATTGCATTACATACAAATGTAATTTTTGTCTTTTTCTATTACACTAAATAAAAGATGTAAATTTTTCTCCTTCTATCTAGTAAATTAAATAAAATGTAACTTTTCTCTTTTTATCTATTACATTAAATAAAATATAACTTTTTCTCTTTCCACCTATTACATTGAATAAAATGTAACTTTTTCTCTCTATCTATTATATTAAATAAAATGTATCTTTTTTTTCTTTTTATTGTAACCTCATCCTACTATGTTCCTACTATTACATTAAAAATGTATTTTTAATGTAAAACGTACTCCTTAAAAAAATATGATTCTTTCTAAGTTTACATTAAAAATGTGCTTTTAATTCAAATCATATTTTATAATGAAATATGATTCTTTTATCAGTTTTCTAATATTACATTAAATATATGTTTTTAATGTAAAACATATTTCTTAATAAAGATGTGTTTTTAAATGTAAATCATATTTCTTAATAAAACATGATTCCTTTACTACTCTTTTTATTTCCTGTTATATTTGCGTTGTGAACACGAAAAAAATGAGCTTATTCTTCTATGTAATATTTGCATTGTGAAATGCAAATAAAAAGGTGAACTTTTATTTCTAAGTGATTATATTTGCGTGAGAGGACGCAAATAAAATGTACAACTTTTATTGGGTGTTGAATTGGTACACTGAATCAATTCAATATAAATGACAAATTTTTATTTTTGATGTTGAATTGACAAAGTAAATCAATTCACATGAAATAACAAATTTTATTATGTTAATGAATTGATAAACTAGATCAATTCAAATAAAATAAAAGTGATAACATAAAAATGACAAATCATATTTTTATTATGAATTGATAAACTAGATCAATTCAAATCAAACAAAAGTGATACATTAAAAATGTGGTCTTTATAATGCTAATGTAAAAATGAGATTTTTATAATATTAATATTTATACATAAAAATATGTTCTTTTCCAAATGATGACATTTTTAAATAAAAATGTTACTTTTCTATTCTAACAATTTATATAACAAAAATGATATTTTCCTTGATGTAAACATTTCATATATTTCATACCATCCCTAAACACAATACAATAAATTAACCACAATATAGTCAATTCAAATAATCTCAAACATCAGAAAATGTTCAATTTGGTGTCACATAACTAATGAACAAAAATAGGGATTTTTGTTTTAACTAATTTACCTTGACAAAAATAACAAATTTGTTTTGACAAATTTATTTTTACAAAAATCTATATTTTTGTTTTCAACAATTTTTTATTACAATACAATATCGTCAAATTAACAGATCTATACAACACATCAATTATAGAATCAAATCACATCACATAACAATAGAATTTTACCGCAGAGTGATGATAACACAAACATAATTAATTTTAGTTATTTAAGAAGAAATAAAATAGAATTTCTCACTGAGCTTTAAATTCAGAATAGATCAGATCTGAAATTTATCAAAAATCTGATCTGCTCCATTGTAGTTCTGGTTTGTCCCTAGTTGTAGAGTTCAGAAAGACGATCCTAACGCAACGAAAATCATTGAATTCCGTTCTGTTTTGAACAAGATATGGCAAATTATATTTAAATTACATTGTTTGCTAATAAAAGATGATTAACTTTAAATAATTTCCTTAAACCTTGATTTCCTTAGTCAAAAATTTAGGCCGTCTGTTTCATCTTCTTCACTCAGTAAATAGCCCGTCATCGAAACCCAACATCACCCGCTCTACCTCAAAACGCGCGCCACATCCTTTACCTGTGTCCCGATCAGAATCCACCACCTTTCAACTTATAGAGCCTAGGAAGCTCTTCGATTTGGTTTTGGAATTACTGAAATCGATTGAATGGATAAAGAGAAAAAGGAGGAAGAAGTTTCGAAATTTCTGGCCATTGAAATGGACATGGCGGCAGCTATACGTTTGAATGGGAATTAGTTTTATTTCTAAATGAATTTGAATGATAAATAGAATAGAAATAAATGTGTGGGTTCATTAGTTTTGGAGAGAACTAATGAAGGGAGTAAGTGGAAAAGAGAAATCGAAGGATATAAATTTAAGGAATAAGAGTATGAAATAAGATGCATAAAATAGATTGAAGGAAAATAAACTAATAGGATTAAGCAAAATAAGTTAATAGATTAAAGGAAAGAAATAATTTCGTAATTAATGGGGAAAAAGGAAGGTGAAGGGAAAGAGATAAAAGCATTGAAAATAAATAGTCAAAAGGAGCAACGCCAGAAATGAATGGCCTCGGGAATAAATGGACATAAAACTTGAGAGAAAATGTGTAGCGCAAGTATATATGGTAAGGAAGATTTCTTTTTATCATTGTGGCTTGCGTTATATATATATGTATGTATATATATATATAATGTAACATGAATGTACGCATCAAAAATAAGGAGAGGAAAGCAAATATTCACTCCTAGTAATAAATCAGTATATCCCACAAACTATGCACCATAATACGTGTACACATTTACTCATTCCATTCTTAACGTTTTGAATATATTTTTTTTTCTTTCCAAAGAATGGAAGGTCTTTAATTTCCATTAAATAGGTTTCAAATTTTATTTATCGTACAAAGAAGGTGACTTTCCCTTTTTTTCTCTCTTCCATAAATGCTTCAAGTCATGTAATGAAATGAACAAAATAAAGAATTTGAACAAGAAATGAATGAATGGAAAAATAAAGGGGAAAGAAACATAACGGTTAGGAAAGAGGGAATGACTATATTAAATAATGAAACAAGCAGCACATTAAGTAGCATACTGAACATTAAGAAGATAAAGAAAAGGGAAGTTAGAACGGTGTAGTCGGAATTAAAGAAACGTGATTTACATTTGTTTGTTTATCATGGCATATTATTATTACTACATATATTTTTTTTTCTCAAATAAAAGCATATGCTTTTTCCATTAAATTTCTCAAAATAAAAATAAATTTTTAAATTTACCCCAAAATCCAGGGTTGTTACACAAACTTAACATGATAAGAGTCATAGTCTTAATCAATTCAGTTTTAACAAAAAGGATAGGCATAAATTTACATTAGGCGTTGTTCTACATCCAGTTATTTTAGTCACGATTCTAATATCATTTAGGTCTAAATGATAACTGGACTTACAAAAAGAAGACTAGTCTTGTGTTTTGGGATCTGTATTCTAAAACTGATTAGCTCTCCTTTGTTGTAGACGTTGAATTCTCTTAGTTGAATTAGATTTGATTCATAGTTTCTAACTTGATTTCTAGTTGAAGGAGAATGGCGGCTACTCTGGGTTGAGTATTGATGGCATGACGACTCTAGGAATATTTTTGTGTGATTTAGGGTTTGGGGATTTGGGTTGCTTTTATAGAAGTTTAATCTTATGTGAGCCGTTAGATCATCCTAAGAGCAATCACAACCGTCCAGACTAGATAGAGTTATCCAGAGCCCTAGTGACTCAGCAATAGGTCAGAAAGGACTTAGCAACAGGTCAGAATCATCTCATTTTTGGATCTGGGTGAGGGGGGTAGGTCGACCCCCAGGTCGACCTCCTGGTCGACCTGATTTCTGGGTGGGAAATTTCCCGCCCAGCCTGCTTCCGGGTTTGAATTTAATTTTGGATTTTAATTTGAACTGTATTAATTTATTTAAATTCTTGAATCTTCTGAAGGTCATAACTCCTTCATATGGAGTCCGATTTACGCAAACTCGGACTCTTTCCCAAGCAGAATTCCGAGACGATCGCAACAGCGTAACCCGTTCCCCTTAATTTTATAATTAAGTATTCTTTAATTCATTACTATAACGATTACAGAAAATACGGGGTGTTACATTCTCCCCTCCTTAAAGGATTTCATCCCCGAAATCTTCAAGTCGAGAAGAACGTATATCCTACCATCCAATCGTTCATCTACTCAACCATCAAACACAGGCATCCATTGTCCTTAAAAAGACTTCTAATGCTTCCATGACTGTATGCATAGTGTGTGTACATGTCCTTATCTAATGCAAAATCAGGCGGTCTACTGATTCTGTGGACCTCCTTAATGCAAATTATGTTTGTGTCATGAGTCCATTATGTATGCACTTTTTCCTACTCATAATTCTACATGAGTGCACAACCATTCATACAAATGCGACATCCATATGATAACACATCAAGTTTTCAATCCATATACAAATACATATATGTATATGCAATATGAAAGTGACTGAGCCGATCTAAAACCTAATGTGTGTGTGTATATGCATCCACGAGCAACCACTAGCAACCACTTGCAGCCATCAATCATAGCATGTTTCAAATACATGTTTACATTCATTGGTTTCTACCTAAGGATAAAGGATAGGACCAAGGAGATATACTAGAAAGATAGATATAAGCATGTATAAACTTAAGGAAAAAGAGATCAAGGATGTACCCTCAAAAAGATAAGGTAGGCTGCACGTATTTTGTCCTCAGTTTCCCAAGTCGCGTCTTCTTTGGCGTCGCTCCATTGAACTTTAACAAGTCTGACTTCGCGGTTGCTTAGCTTTTTGACTTCTGTTCCCAAGATACGAGTTGGAACTCTTCTCACAGTCGCTTCTCGCTCCACTTCTAATTCCTCTAGTATGCTTAGTTCCACCACTTCAGCAGACTCATGTAAGCACTTCCGTAGGTGAGAAACATGAAAGACATTATGAACCCCTGCCAATCTTTTGGGCAATTCTACTCTAAAAGCCATCTTCCCAATCTTCTCAATGATAGGGAACGGCCCTACAAATCTTGGTGCCAACTTTCTTGCGGATCCAAAGTGAACGATGTTCCTTAAAGGAGATACTTTAAGGAAAACCTTGTCTCCAACCTCAAACTCAAGGTCGGCCCTTCTTTTGTCTGCGTAGGATTTCTGTCTATCTTGTGCGGCCTTCATTCGCCTTCGTATCAAGTCCACTTTTTCTGAAGTTTCTCTGATCATGTCTGTTCCAAGTATGAGCTTGTCTGTAGACTCCCACCAACAAGTTGGTGATCAGCATGGTCTTCCATATAAAGCTTCGAAGGGTGCCATGCCTATGGTGGCTTGATAGCTATTGTTGTAGGAGAACTCCACCAAAGGAAGATGATCCTCCCATGTTCCTCCAAAGTCAAGAAGGCATAATCTCAAGAGGTCTTCTAATACTCTGTTCACCCTCTCCGCCTGACCAACGGTTTGGGGGTGATAGGCCATGCTTAAGCATAGCTGTGTGCCTACAGCCTCTTGCAAGCTCTTCCAAAACTCGCTCGTAAAGATAGGATCTCAGTCACTTACTATACTGGAGGGTATCCCATGGAGTCGAACTATCTCTTTAAGATAAATGGATGCTAAAAATGAGGCAGTCCTTCCACTTTTAATGGGTATAAAGTGAGCGCTTTTTGTGAGCCTGTCCACTATTACCCAAATACTGGTATTGCCCCTTCTTGACCTAGGCAGCCCATCAATAAAGTCCATCGAAATGCTATCCCGTTTCCAATTTGGGACCTCTAGAGGATGAAGCAAAACACCATGCTTCTTTTGCTCCGCCTTGACTTGCTGACATATCATGCACTTAGAAACAAATTCAGCTACATCCCTTTTCATACCATTCCAAAAGAAAACCCTTTTTATGTCTTTATATATCTTGTCTCCACCTGGGTGTATGGTCAACTTGGGATGGTGTGCCTCTGCGAGAACCTTCTTCACCAAATCCCTTGCTTGTGGGATGCATAGCCTTCCATCCCGCCTCAACCAACCCTTGTCATCGATGGAGTATCTATTGAGGTGACTAGAAGTCTCACCCCTAATTAGCTTATCTATCA
The DNA here is from genome assembly GCA_030737875.1 of Allium sativum. NCBI lineage: Eukaryota > Viridiplantae > Streptophyta > Magnoliopsida > Asparagales > Amaryllidaceae > Allium > Allium sativum. The sequence continues at coordinate 246,605,671 of CM060923.1, forward strand.
CATCAACTAGCTGAGGGTCTTCACGTTGCGCGGTTCCTATTGAGTCCAAAAGAGTAGGCCGCACCTCTAGCGATGCTAACAAACCAGTCACACGATCGTCAGAGGGTCTAAAGTCAAAGTTGGTTATGTACTCCAAGCTTTTCCTTTCTACAAAAAGAGGGCTTAAGTTCAGCTTCTTTCTACTCAAGGCATCTGCTACTACATTTCCCTTGCCAAGGGTATAGGAAATCTCCAAATCATAGGATGCTAAGAACTCCATCCATCTTTGTTGCCTCAAGTTAAGGTCTTTCTACGAGAAAAGGTACTTCAACGATTTATGGTCAGTATACAATTCAAACTTCTCACCTAGGAGATAATGGCGCCAAGACTTAAGCGCAAAGACGATGGCAGCCAACTCTAGATTGTGGGTTGGGTAGTTTTTCTCATGTAGTTTCAACTGTCTACCTAAGCTACTACCTTTCTTTCTTGCATCAAGACAACACCTAGTCCCGTACCACATGCATTCGTGTATATGGTAAACATGTTGCACCCATCCGACAATGTCAGAACTGGGGTTGTTGTCAGAGCCCTCTTCAAACGTTGGAAAGCAATATCGCAATCCAAATCCCAATTGAAAGTTAGGTTCTTCTTCGTCAACCTTGTAATTGGAGCTGAGATTTTCGCAAAGTCTTTGATGAAATTTCGGTAAAATCCCACTAGCCCGAGAAAGCTTCGGACTTCGGTCGCATTCCGTGGAACCTTCCAATCTTGCACCATAACTACTTTTGCGGGGTCCACAGCTAACCCTTCCTTGGACACCACATGTCCAAGAAACCTTACTTCCCCTCTCCAGAAGTGGCATTTAAAGAATTTGGCTTTCAACTGATGTGCTCGAAGAGTATCCATGACTTCTTTTTAAATGCTGAGCATGCTCTTCTTCATTCTTCGAGAAAATCAAAATGTCGTCTACGAAGACCACCACAAACTTATTGAGGAACTCTCGAAACACCCTGCTCATCAAGTCAACGAAATAAGCGGGTGCGTTTGTCAAGCCAAAAGGCATGTCAAGCCATTCGAAGAAACCATCCGGGGTTCTGAACGCGGTCTTATCGATGCTGTCTTCAGCCACTCTTAGCTAATGAAACCCGGTAGCCAGATCTAGTTAGGAGAAAACCGATGCACCGACAAGATGATCGAACAAATCATCTATTATTGGAAGGGGGTGCCTATTTTTCTTGGTCAGCTTGTTTAGCTCCCTATAGTCCACGCATAGGCGATGTGAACCATCCGCTTTGGTTGCGAATACTACTGGAGCACCCCATTTAGAAATACTCCGCCTTATAAACCCTTTTTCAAGCAGCTCTTTGACTTGCTTGCTGAGCTCTTTTCTCTCCCTTAGAGCCATATGTATAACGGGTAAAGCAACGAATTTTTCATTATCAATGAGGTATATGCGGAAATCTATCTCCCGCTTCGGAGGTAACCCCTTCACCTCTTCAAAGACATCCAAGTATTCACGGACTACTCTAACAGACTGCAAATTCTCAACAGACGCATCAAGAGATTCTCGATAGCTAAGCATAACAGAGCTCATGTGGGATTACAAGAAATTTTGAGAGTGTTACTGAGGCTAGTCATGAGTCTAACCACTCTATTTTCACAATCGAGGATGGCACCATTACTGGATAACCAATCCATGCCTAGAATCAACCCATAACCCGTGAAGCCCAAAACATAGGCATTACATCTAAACCCAACACTTAATACAGAAATTTCCAAATCCAAACAAATCATTGATAAATAATCCGAACCCCCAATTGGATTTGAAACAACCAAGGGATCCTCTACTAAACTGGTGTCTAGGTGCAGAGATTCAACTAAAGTAGCAGATATAAAAGAGTGCGATGCACCAGAATCAAAGAGTGTACGAACAGGATGATCAAAAAGATAAACTAAACTCTCAGTAGAAATATTTCTACCTCGTTCTTGCGGAGGTGCTGTGAGAGCGTGGATTTGCCCTCCAGAAGTTGGTCCACCTCTCTGCCCTTGCCCTTTCTTTCTTGGGCAGTCCTTAGCTATGTGTCCTGTCTCGCCGCAGTGGAAACAACCACGCGTCTTCCTCTTCTGCTTTCTGCAGTTCTTAACAAGATGTTCAGGAATGCCACAAAAATTACACTTCCTCTTTTCACGGGGTTTGTTATTCTTCCCGCCCTTCTTGGAATCTGCCTTCTTGTTCGGTGATCCTTCCACTTTCTTATCTTGAGGTACTTCCACCTTTGTCTCTTTCTTGCCAACGTATCTTCTTCTTGTAACAGTGCCATGTCCACCAGTCTCTTATAAGTCGCACCCATAGGTATATGGGACATAGCTACGTTGTGCGGTGGCTCATTCAATCCTTTAACAAAACAGAGAGCCCTCTTTTGTGGAGTGTTCACTAACTCCAATCCGAACCTAGCCAGCTGGTTGTATTGGTTAACGTATTCCTTGACCGACATACTTCCCTGTTTGAGAGCTAAGAACTTCTCCATCTGTAGGCTTCGTTCAGCTTGTGAGAGGAATTTCATTTCAAACCTCATTCTGAAATCCATCCAAGTTTCAACTAGTATTTTAGCATTAGTAACTTTCCACCAATAAGAGGCTTCGTCTTTAAGCAACCATACGGCCAACTGTATCTTCTGCTTATCGTCCACTTCGAAGATAACAAATAAATCCTCAGTTTCTTTGAGCCAGTTCCTAGCTTCCACGAATGATTCGGTTCCATTAAAGTTCTTTCCACCCATGGCTCGAAAGTCTCTACATATCTTTGAGAAAGTATTTGCACGCGGAGGAGGAGGAGGAACCACTGCAGTTGGGGGAGGAGGAACGTCTGCTGGGCCTGCGACATTTGCCCTAGCCTCTAGGTACCTTCTGAACCAGCCAGGTACCGGCATGCCCTCTGGAAGGTTAAGATCCCTAGACATGCTGAAACAAAAAAGGAAAGATTCAAAACAGAGGATGAAAAGATAGTGCATATGGCTTTGGGGGATTATGCCTTTTTAAAATAAAACAACACTTTTTCTTGAAAAGTGCTTCTTTAAACTTCTTTTTGAAAAACAGTTTTCAAATTTTTTATCTGATCTGGTAAACGTTTGCTCTGATACCAAGTGAAACACCCCACCTCCGTTAAGGTCACTCACAAAGGGAATGTCTTAACTTTGGTGGAGCATTATAGGTAAAAGACACAGATAATTTACAAGACAGACATATATAAGCAGCGGAAAAACTAAATTTATTTCATACGTGGTTCATAACAAAAACATTACAGCAAACTTTTCAAAACAACTTCCAAATCATTACATCAAAATCTCTGTCTTGATTATAACATAAAGAAGCATAAAACATAAATAAAACTGCATAAATCTCCAAGTGGTAGTGTGTCCAAAGCCATAGCCAAAGATAAGAGGTTTCAAGCCATACATCACAGAGTCTTCAAGCTTGGAAAGATGAACGGTCCAAATTAAGCTGAGCTATTCCCTCCCTGGCTACCTGAGGGGGGTGGGAACGAAAGAAAATAAAGCGAAAGAAAAATGGGTCAGACTAAGTCTGATAAGTCCAGTGATTATTCAGCATGTAAACTGGTAAGAGAACCATGACATGAATAATCTGGATGCAGGACAATAACAAAGAAATAAGGTAACATAGGATAAGGCAAGATAAACAAGGCAAGATAAACTAATCATACTATCGCACTCATATCCATATTCTCTGCACCTATTTATACTTGTTCCAACTAGCACCACATGTTCATGATAAAATGATCCCCTTTATCAATTGGCTCCAACTCGCATGTATTTATCACGTGTGTCATACGACCCTTGCTTATTGTAGATACCTTTGCTGGTCCCACCATGGGGTGTGTCAAATCCTATGGTGGCAACCCGACACAATTCAAGATGCACAGTGTATAACTACTGATGCCTAGTGCCTAGTTTTTCCACTCCGGAGTACGTGCATGCCCGTACTCCGTTGGAACCTACACTGACGCACCAACCGCCGTTGTTTTGACCGCTTATAACCAGCCCAGTAATCGTGCCCCACCCTGCCTAGTTCAGGTTACCATGATACTTCTATGTGGGTTACTGCTGAAATGGGTCCCCGTTACTAGGGTTTCCTAATCAACATGTTAAATTGGTTAAGTGTCCAAGTTAACCTAACCCCACCCATCAGTTTAGTTAACATGTTTATTGGTTAACTGTTGCCTGAATTAACTTAACCCTACAATTCTTGATTTAGCTTTAATTCATTCATTAAAGCACCAACCACTCACATTAGACAGGTATTGTTGCGGTCACTGGATGTGCCGGTCGGGTCCGGGCAGTTCTACACCGCAACTCAATCTAACCTCGGATTCTTTTGGGTTTAATGCACTAACCTCTCACATTGGATATATATCGTTACGGTTGCTGGATGTGCCGAGCGGTTCCGGGCAGTCTTACACCGTAACTTAATCTAACCTCGGGTTAGGCATATTCGTCTTTTCTAAATTTACATATTTACCTCTTTATGTTTATATGTAAATTATTGTCATTCAAGTCAAGCCCCACTTTCCCTTTTAAATCAAGTTCACAATTTTAGGTATAAAAATTATACCACTTTATGCCATAAACCATTAATATGTTTATGAGCCAAATATGCCAATTACATGTAATTTCATGTTTTTCCCCAACGTTACCCCCGTTAAACGTTCACATAAATCACATAAAATGTTAGGCCCGCTACATAGCCTAACTCATACACAAAAGGGGAAAAAGAGGAGCATGTAATATTCCAACATCATAAAAATATGTATCTAACTACACATATGTCATATGAATTTGGCATAGAACCATATACATTTAACTGCCAACTTGCAAATTTAGATCTACTCAATATGAATCATAAAATAGGGGTTTTACACAGAACTACATAAACTTAAATTAGGCATGTAGTTGTGAACTTGCAAATTGAGTTGGATTAAATTAACATAAACCTAAACATATTAGCATGTAGTTCTAGTCATATATGTGAACATGGTTGAACTTGCATAAACATAGCAAAATTCCCAAATTAACATACAACATATAGGTGTCATCACAAAATTATACAACATGATATGTCATCGCCAAATTACACAACATGATATGTCATCACCAAATTATACAACATGATATGTAATCGCCAAATTATACAACATGATATGTCATCGCCAAATTATACAACATGATATGTCATCGCCAAATAATCATACAACATATAGGTTCAATTGCCAAGCATTTAACATGGTTGTTTTATCATCAAATTACATACAACATGGTCACAAACTTAATATGATAAGAGTCATAGTCTTAATCAATTCAGTTTTAACAAAAAGGATAGGCATAAATTTACATTAGGCGTTGTTCTACATCCAGTTATTTTAGTCACGATTCTAATATCATTTAGGTCTAAATGATAACTGGACTTACAAAAAGGAGGCTAGTCTTGTGTTCTGGGATCTGTATTTTGAAATTGATTAGCTCTCCTTTGTTGTAGACGTTGAATTCTCTTATTTTAATTAGATTTGATTCATAGTTTATAACTTGCTTTTTAGTTGAAGGAGAATGGCGGCTACTCTAGGTTGAGTATTGACGACATGATGGCTCTCGGAATATTTTTGTGTGATTTAGGGTTTGAGGATTTGGGTTGCTTTTATAGAAGTTTAATCTTATGTGAGCCATTAGATCATCCTCGGAGCAATCACAAGCGTCCAGACTAGATAGAGTTATCCAGAATAGCCACATAAGCCCTAGTGACTCAGCAATAGGTCAGAAAGGACTCAGCAATAGGTCAGAATTGTCTCATTTTTGGATCTGGGCGAGGGGGGTTGATCCAAGCAAGTTTACTTAACCCTTACACAATTTGACAAGTTCATATAATCCCCACTGATTTAAACAGGTTAAGTATTATAGGCTAACAGGTTATTATCATTCCCCGTTCATGTATGTAATGCACCAAACCTCTTACATTAAGTTGACCAATTGTGGATGCTGGATATGCCGGGCGGTTCCGGGCAGACTTCTACCACAAGTTTGACTTAACTTCGTGAGACGACCCGAAATCCCCTTACGGGAAATCACGGATTGTACTGAGAACATGCCACATCGGAACACAAACATAAGAACATTTCATTGTTAATTACAACAATTCCATTAGAATACAAGAATATACAGAGTATAAATCAATATTACACATTCAATAAATATCAGAGATTTAAATACATAACTGCAGCGGAAAAATAATATAATACACAACTGAAAGAGATATACGGATACAGAGCTTTCCGGACATCATTCCATCTGTAAACCAGGTTCCTGTGAATATAAATCTGCAAAACCAAAACTACAAGATGCCCATGCGGAAATAGGGGCACCCAGAGTTTAGGTTAAAACAATAAACTCCAGGTCAGTCATGTGATTGGTGTGAGAACTAAAACAGTTATTAATCTTCATTTTAAAGTTAGGTAAATCAAGGGACCACGCCGTATAACACGAAACGGGTTTCCTTCCAAGAATACCAGTGCATAAAACAACAGCGCAATGCTAAAAAAAAACAATGAAGCTATTATAAGACCCAGGTCCCATCACACAATGCAACACAAGCTAGAGGATAGGGTTTTCCCTTATAATAGCCAAAGAATGCTTGATACATGAAATTTCTTCTTTTATTATTACTATAAGTGAAGAAAACAACTTCAAATATAAATGTATCAATCATAGGCGGCATGGGTACCATATATCATGTCGCCATACTAGTTCTACAATTAAAACCGCAAAATCACGTATTTGGAAATTGGATTTCCATTTGTGAAACGAGGCAAAAGATAGTCCTCACCGATTCGAGACGCTCTAGCATGTGTCTCAGGATCAGAGCTCGAGTGACCCTTAGGAGCCACAAGGCCGGTCCACCGATGTGGATTAAAATGCCTGAACACTGCATTTCCCCACCCTTTGGGGCGTCAATGAGCCAAATGACTCCATCGGCTCCACATAGTCACCAATATATCCGAGGCGCCTCGCAACAACAACAACCACATAGGTGAAAATAATATAAATGTCAGGGTTGGTAGGTCACTGACACCATCCTAGCTAGAAGGAAACACATGCCCTTCCTGGATCCTTCTCCTGTTTCTGGTTCACAACCGGGGTGTGAGGCTCGCGAATCAACTCTACATAAAGCTATGCCACACAGGCGGTGCTTTGATCATCAACCACAAGACTTTGCTTTTCAATAAAAGCCTTGATCATTTGCCACTTAGGCATGCCACACATGCAATCTATCGATATACACCCTCTGATCCCGTACGTCTCAGAGAAGGGTGAAATAAGGGAATAAATTCCCCTTCACCAGGCAGATGCATATTTAATAGAGATCAATCAACACAGAGCAAAATCCAGTGTCAGACACACAGTCCATACAAGTCCGTTCTAGGTCTGAACGAAACCGGAGGCACCTTGTACCTCGCATATCCATCGATTTCCAAGTACATCTGGACGATCACCAACTGATTCCCTCCTCTTGGGTTTACAACCCAATCAAGATCATCAGTAATCACCCAAACGATGTGAAGACCTCCGCTCTTCATCCGCGACACCACGTTGAATCAGTTATTCAGAATGGGATAAACCCGGTCTTTTTGAATAACTCGCGTATATAATAAACAAGTGTTACACAAACACAACATACGCCTCATTCTAATTCAGAATATTCTTTTATTCAAATATTCTTATACTTTGGGAAAGGTTCCCATTAATTTTATGAAAGATAAATTCTTTAAATTTTTTCTTTAACCTCTTTTGAATATCAATTCAAACTAGTCGGGATTAGCGAACCACACCGAAGTAATCATTTATTTTATTTCCCAATCCCAACCTATTCATCCCATGAAGTAAAACTGGTCATGCTTCATATCTAACACCACGGTGTTATCGGTAAATTCAATTACCATTTCACGTTCAAATCTAATTACAAATTTAATTATCACTTGGAGCAAAACTGGTGATACTCCATTCTTGATCATTTCAATCTAATTAAAGATTCATTAAAACTCCACTTAGTATTAATCTTCCCAAAAATCAACATTAATGATTGTTTAACTTGGGAAATCATATCCTATCTTTAACTGGGTTAAAGAATCAATGTCATTTAAAACACGTTTCACGATAAACCCAAAATCACATTCCAATTCAATTATTGGAAATTCTGGTTACTTTTAAAACTATTTCAAATCTAATCCATTTATTTTAAAAATAAATGGATTATAATTCTAGTTCAAAACTAGTTCATTTCGATAAAAATCTATTTTTATCTTTTCAAATATGGAATTTTTCATCCCAGTTCTTTTCAAATCATTTCTTATGATTTTACACTAATTATTGATATTTTTAATAATTTTATCAAGGCCCGTACAGTTGATTTCCATCAACGGCCATCGAACTGCACTTACTACGACCTTTTCCAAATTTGATTTGGACATAATTCCAAATCCAACCGTTAGATTTCTAATTTCTTATATTCGTTAGAAAGCTCTTTTCGATACGAACCTAACGGTTCTGGTTTTAGGAGAATCCGACAGTCGGATCTCCCGCAACGTCAATTCAAACTCAATGGTCGAAATTCGCGAACTCGGCGCGTTCTATTCAGGCCATTATATATATATATAATATATATTATATGTATTTCGTCGATCTCCTTTTAAAACGTATTCTATAAGTCGTTTTAAATTCATTTTCAAAACGATTTCAACATCATATTCAATTTCTAATCAAAATTGAATATTCCATATCATCGATATATAAATGATAATATTTTCAAAACATTATATTTTGAAATCACTTCCTTTTCTATATTCATTATAAAAATGAATAACATCGATATATGTATCGTTCGCGTCAAAATGGTGCAAATCTAATCAACACGGCTTTATATATTTCAATAACTTCGTTATTTTATTCATCAAATGAATATATTCTCTATTCGACACATGAATCTATATTTCTTTCAACACATGAATGTTCTCAACACATGAGTATCGTCAACACATGACTATTTATTCTATTCAACACATGAATTTTCTTTCATTCAACACATGAATTTTCATTTTATAATATTCTTTATTTTCCAAATTGGAATGAGGCCCAATCAATTAACATATAATATTAATTATATGGATTCCATACAACACATGTATATAATAGCAACGATAAATAATCAACCATCATCCAAAGTGCATTCTACACTGTATAAGCATCAAATATAAATATTCAACGCTTATAACAACCTGTCAATCAATCGATCGACATACAGCTAATTATTGGGATTACTGTATGTCCAATTTCATCCCAACACCTGTGTGGGGTTTCAAACAATCAAACACAGATTTTATTTGTGTAGTTGGGCGATGTGTAAAATTTATCGTCCCAATCAATATCAGTCAAATCAGTGTACATAAACAAATCGTTCGATTTGTAAATGAATATTTATTTTATTTCAACACATGAATATATATTTGATTTCAACACATGAATATATATTTGATTTCAACAAATGAATATATATTTTATTTCAACACATGAATATATATTTTATTTCAGCACATGAATATATATTTTATTTCAACACATGAGTATATATTTTATTTCAACACATGAATATATATTTTATTTCAACACATGAGTATATATTTTATTTCAATTCCAATCACACAATCAATTTTCACAACACATCAATCAAACAAACAAGCCGTCCATGGTCTGTGGATGACGGGTGTCAGGTGCTGCTAAGCACCATCTGCATCCTAGTATATATTTCAACTAGAAAACAAATTAAAGGTGAGGAGTTCTCACCTTGGGGGTCCACTCCGCCATTTCACTTCTGTATTTCTGAACGGTTTGGATTTGCCCGATATTCCAACTCAACCATTTCACGCTGTTCACAATAAAAATCACATTTTTATTCTTCTCATCATATAAAAATTATAATTTTATTCTTCTCATTATATAAAAATTATATTTTTTTTCTTTTCATTATATAAAAATTATATTTTTTTATTCACTAATATAAAAATCATATTTTTATACTTTACATACAATGAAAATTATATTTTCATACTGTACATACAATAAAAATTATATTTTTATTCTCTACGTCTTCATATATAAAAATCTCATTTTTACTTCACCATTTCAATTATATAAAGATTCAAACTTTTCTAATATAAAAATTCGATTTTTTTATACTATAAAGATTCAATTCTTTTCTTGTCTAAAAATCAAACTTTTCAAATTAAAAATCCAACCTTTCATATATGATAAAAATCTTATCTTTCTAATAAAAATCTCGCCATTACTATAACAAAAATCTCGTCTTTTCCTTGTTAAAAAATCTCATCTTTACTTTCTAAAGATCATTCCTTTTTCCATTTTAAAGATTGTTCCTTACCTAAAGAAAAATAATATCCAATTCCTATCTTACAATAAATGCTGAAAAGATAATTAAAAATAAATAAAAAAGCTTACAATGTTTTCTTTCCGCGAGAAGGGGGTTTTAGGGTGCTCGATTAGGTATGAAGGCAGAAGGGGGCGCTGGTCTTTAGGTGAGAGACGGGGAGGAGTAACGAGGGGAGAGAGAAGCGCGAGCGGGGGGGGGGGGGGGTTGTCTAGATCGGAGCGGCGCCGTGGGTTGTAGGGTGGCGGCGCGGTTTGGGGGATGGCGCTGTCGAGGGGGTGCGTGGCGGTTTTGGGATGGAATTGGAAGAGGAGAGACAAGGGGAGGGGAAGAATCACCGGATGTAGGGAGGCCGAGCGATGATGCGGTGGAGGGAGCAGTGGCACATGCGGCGCTGGGGTGGAGGATCGATCGTGTTTTGTTTTTTTTTCTTTCTTTTTTCTTTTTAATTGAATAGGTCAACCGAGGGAGGGGGGGGGCTGAGAGAGTATAGGGACAAAGTGGGAGGTTTTTATTATTTATTTATTTATTTTATTTCAAAAAGCAACTTTTTGTTTCGACCTCGAAATCGAACCCACCGACTATCGTCCATAGCTAATTACCCCCATTCCGAACACAATGGGATAGGTATCGCAAGCTGATTCGATCGTTTCGATCAGTTTTCGTCAAAATCAAAATATAAATTAATATATTGAATTTGAATGCGCATTTCAATTTACCGGGGCCCACATACGGACTCTAAAAATTCCTGAAAAATATTTTCTAACTTCGTATTGACGATATGGTCCTAACAAAGCTAATCTCGTCAAATTCTGAGACCGTTTGAAAAATGGCCATTTTCCAGTCGATTAAAATCAACTGAAACTAACGCGTTTTCCTTTGCCATGCTCACATATTGATTTGGAAAATTACGAATTTTGAAACCTAGCAATAACTTGACATCACGGATTCAACAAAAGTGGTTTCGTCGAAAACAGAGGTCGTTTGCAAAATTTCCATTTTTAGGGGCCAGAATTCCGTAGCGACCATTATGAATTTTCAACTGGACATAACTTTTGATTTCCGCTATGAAATTTTGATTTCTCGGATTCGTTGGAAATATATTCTCAATTAGGTTCTAATATTTTTGGTTTCGCTAAAATCCGGTTTATTTTGAATCTTGCACATTCATTTGAACTTTGAAATCGAATTTTCGAACTACCGCGCCATTTTCACTTCCTTTTATAATTAAAATAAAATAAATATATTCTAACGACGATCTATTAAATATATAGGTTCTAATAATATTCAAAATAAATTTCTCGTCATTATTATTTAAAATAATTCATTTTAAATATTCAAAATTCATCAAAATTGCCAAAATAAAATTTTTAAATTGGCTCAGATTTCCGGGTTGTTACACCTCGTGTCTTAGCACCGTTACATGTACATTTACGCACTAGACCCCTCACATTAAATTAACCACTTGTGGAAGCTGGATTTGTCGGGCGGTTCCGGTCACACTTCTACCACAATTTGAATTTGACCTCGTTTCTAAGTGCAGTTACTATTTCCATTTACTGTAAATTATGGCATATTCATTCTCAAACAATTATTCACGTTCATCATTGGTTTTTCATGCCCCTACCCTCAAGTCATAAATCATCATATAAGATATACCCTAAATTAAAGTCTTAGATCACAGTATAGGTTTTGCCCCCAAATCCCAGTCATGTTTTATAATACAAGTTATACCCCAATATATCATTACCAATTTTGTTCGTTCGCATATTTCAGCGATAGGCCTAGGCTCGAAGGTAGCCTGACTATAAAAATAAAAAGTAAAGGAGGGAGAGAAGAGAACAGAAATAGGCATAATAACAGAATATGCATATGATAATAGGAATAGGCATAATAGAGATAGGCATGCAAGGACTAAACAGTAGATCAGGTGTACAAGTAATGGCAGGTCTGTTTAGTTATGATTCAGGTTATTAACAGGCATAGGTTTAGATCCAAACTTATAAACATGTCAGGATTACTTATTAAATGTTTATATCTAAAAGTAACATGAACTCACAGAGGCTGGATCTAAAGAACAGAGAAATGAATGTAGATGTTGTAGCAGAGATTCTTAGATATGTATAAGTCGTTGTTGTAGAAGAATAGGCTAATTCAATCCAAGCTGGGGCAACATCTCGTTGTCTCCATTGTTTTGGGTGAATAAAACAATAGAAATGTTGTCCTATTTATATCCTACCGCCAACGAATCTCGTTCAGAAACGCGTCCAAGTGCAGGCTAGAAATCCGCCTCGGATCTGGGGTGGGTCGACCCCAGGGTCGACCTTAGGGTCGACACCCCCTTGTGTGGGTCGACCTTAGGATCGACCCCCATGGGGTGCGGGTCGACCCCAAATGAGCCTGATTCCTGCTTCGATTTCCCGCTCTGATTTTCAAATTATTTTGAATTTCGAACTAGATTTGTTTATATATAATTTTCTTATACGTATACAAACTTCCAAGCTTAATAACTTGCTTATACAATGTCTGTTTTATGCATACTCGGAGTCTATCTTTAGAAGAATTCCGAGATGAACGCAATGGTGCAGTCCATTTTACTTAATTCCCAATATTTCATTAAGTATTATTTAGTTTATCATTATAGTATTCTTTAAAATTACCGGGTGTTACAAGAGATCAGGTTAGCTAGTAGTAATCGACCAAATGAATCTAACGATCAACCGAGGACTTGTTAATTATGGATTTTGGGATGGCTATATTGGCCGAGGTTTAATCGGTTTTACCCGACATTAGCATTGTTGAACCCTTATAGATACAGGCCTAGGGCCTAACTTCCAACTCATAATTTTCTAAAGAGAGTGGAACATTTATCATTTTGTCTACTCCGAATAACAACCCAAAAATTTGTCACTTGGAAAATAAATATTTAATAATTAAATTCTGGGTTTTATAACCTGACTTTTTTCTTTAAATTAGTAACTAATGATGGAAAAATAATTTCAAATTAGTTTACATTGGGTTATAATTCGGACAAAACAGAAAGTGTGTCTTAAAAAGGTATTTGAAAATTTCAATGTTTTTTCTTCTAAAGATCGTCGAAAAGGTTGTAAACACACAAATGTTCATCTATATATAAATTAACACATAATAATATGTTAGTTTGGAGTTAAATAAAGTAATTTAAACTTAGTTAAAATCATGTTAAAGAGTGATGTGGTATTAAGTATGTAAATACACTTTAAGCTTAAAAATTAACTAATAAATAGAATAAAAAGTACAAATATTTTCCATTTTTGTACTAGCAGTCAAGTGGGTTGAAAAGATGGGAAGCAACCTATGCGGTGAGATGTTGAAATGGAGAGGAAGGTGAAGTACAAGTTTATTTTATTAAATTCGCATGTTAAGATTTTATTAAAAAAAATTATTCATTTCTTTCATAATTCCTTTCTTTCCCTTCTTTGAAAAGCCTTTTAAGTTTTGGAAAGAAAATTCCTTGAGTTCTTCATATGTGTATATGCTTCGAAAAAATTCATAAAAAATAAGAATCTTCCACTTGAATTCACTTTAAAATTAGTTTAGACAACTTCTACCTTCATTTCTTCACTTTATCTTCCAACTACATGCACATATCCCTCAATACGAGTCAAGGCCAGAATAAGACAACCCAAGGCCAAACCCTTTTAGGTGTACATACCTCTTTAAAAGCTTCGTTTTGCAAGTTCAAGATCTAGTGAAGTTTGAGTGCTCAGTAAAGATTTCCTTGCGTTTGGTAAGGCTAAAGTGAGATAAACTCTAAATTTGGGAACAATTCAAAAAAATATGTGATATAGTATTCGATGTGTTCGGGGTTGGTTATATGCATGTAATCTTGACTAGTTAACCCTGGACTTTAAACAATCAAAGGTTAAATTTTTCGGTATTATAAGCTTATGTTTGGGCTATGGATAGACAATATATGTAACGAACCAATATTTTCGACATTTTTAAAATATGAATTAATTTGGGTTTTGTATTTTAGTAATTGAAATTTGTTTATAAATTTGAAATCTAGTTATTTAATTTGTTTTTTTTTTATTTTATAAGCGTGAATTTAAATTTTTAATCTTTGAGCCTGAATGGTTTTAATTAAATTAATCATTATTAGTACTTTAATATAGTTGTTTTAATATTTGCAAAATTTGATTCTATTTTATTTGATAACCTATAAACCAATTTATTGTATTTGTTTTAATTTAAGTATTGTTTTGGAAAATTTTAAATAATTTTGTTTGTACTTTGCATTGTATAATGGTATATATACTTAGAATTGTTTGTTAATAAGTTTGCTACTTGAAAATTTTACTTTGAAATATTTGTTTAAAAATCGCATTGCCACTTGTTATTGTGTGTTGAAATATTTGTACACTTGTAAAAGCTGTGCTGGAATGTTTAACGCATGTCCATCGTTACCTTTTTCCTGTAACAACCCGGAAAATCCGAACCAATTTAAAATTTTTATTTTGGCAATTTTGATGAATTATGGATGTTTAGAATGGTTTATTTTAAATGATAACGACAGGAAATTTATTTTGAATAGAATTAGAATGGAAATATTCATTTGAATCGACGTTAGAATATAAATATTTATTTTTAATTATAAAAGGTATTGGAAATGGCGCGGTAGTTTGAAAATTTGATTTCAAATTTCAAATGAATATACAGGATTCAAAATAAACCGGATTTTAGTAAAACCAAAAATATTAGAATCTATTTGAAAATATCTTTCCAAAGAATCCGCAAAACTGAAATTTCATAGCGGGAATAAAGAGTTATGCCCCGTTGAAAATTCAGAATAGTCGCTATGGAAATATAGCCCTTAAAAATGGAAATTTTGCAAATGACCACCGTTTGTGATGAAACCACTTTTGTTGGATCCGGGATGTCAAGTTATTGCTAGATTCCAAAATTCATAATTTTTGAAATTAATATGTGAGCGTGGCTAAGTAAAACGTGTTTTGACAGTTTCAGTCAATTTGGATCGACCAAAAAATGGCCATTTTTCAAACTATCTCCAAATTTGACGAAATTAGTTTTGTTAGGATCGTATCGTCAATATGAAGCTAGAAATAATTTTTTTGGAATTTTTAGAATCCGTATGTGGCCCCGGTAAATAGAAACATGCGTTCAAATTCAATATATAGATTTATATTTTGATTTTGACGTAAACCGATCGAAACAGCCAAACTGTCTTACAATAGATATCCCATTGTGTTTGGAATGGGGGTAATTAGCTATGGACGACAGTCGGTGGGTTCGATTTGGAGTTCAAAATAAGAAGTTACTTTTTGGATTTAAAATGAAATAAATAAATTAATATAAATTCTCACTTAACCCCCCTCCCTTAATTTCTTCCGCGGTCAGTGTTTTAAAAAAAAAAGAAAAAAAAGAAATGGAGATCGACGAGGGGGAGGAAGCCGCCAGGCACGGCGCCGCGCCTCCCTCCCTGAGCTCCCCCTCCTCTTCCCCGTCACCTCCTCCTCGCGTCAACCCCCCCGTTTTCCTCCTTAAACCGCCGCACAAAACCCTAGCCCCCAAATTGAACGGAACTCGCCCACTGGCCCGCCGTCTTCGTCCTTGAAGCCTCCACCCCCACCCCCACCTGAGGCCGCCTCCGCCCAGTACACCACCACAGCCCTTCCCCCTTCAACAAAAATCCGAATTAAAGGTGTTTTTTTTATATATTTACATTTATTTTATTTTCAGTTTATTATATTATAACCATGTTTAAAAATCTGATTTTTATGAATGTGATGTTATGGTTTTTATTCGCATAAAGACATGATTTTTCATTGCATAAAGATGTGATTTTTACCACTAAAAATGTGATTTTTAACACGGTAGAGATGTGATTTTTGCACGTATGGATTTGAAATGTTTTGCCATAAAAATATGATCTTTATATGAAGTGAAATAAAAATATGAACTTTATTTTATATGAGGCGAAATAAAAATAGGATTTTTATCATGAAGTAGCGAGAATAAAGATTCGATTTTTATCATGTAAGCGAAGTAAAAATATAATTTTTATTTATGTAGAATAATAAAAATATGATTTTTATTTAAGTAGAAATATAAAAGTATGATTTTTATAATTTAACGCTGTGATAAAAATGAGATTTTTATTACTTGAATATCGATGTTAAAATATGTTGTAGCGAAAAGATTTGATTTTTTGGTTATATAAAAATTCGATTTTTATATGAGTAGCAGATTAAAAATAGAATTTTTATATAATAGAGAATATAAAAATATGATTTTTATTTATGTAGCGAAATAAAAATCTGATTTTTATTATATATATAGTGGGATGAAAACGTGATTTTTATAGCGTTGAAATAAAAATGTAATTTTTAATGTGAACAACGGGAAAAGATGGCGATGGTATAGACTGAAATCAAAACGAAACCCGATGTAATGACCCGGGTTTTTGTCGACTTTGGTTATCGCCATAACTCTATGATGACTAACCAAACATCGAAAAATACCGGATGATTAATGAAAGAAATTAGAGAGTGAGGATAGGTAAGATAGAAACATAGAATAGAAGAAGAAGAAGAACACAACATCAGAGTAACACGAACCTCATAGCGGAACGAATAACATATAATAGATATAACATAAATTGAAATATACAATCAATATATGTATACAATAACATTATCAGAGTACAACACTTACAACATAGCGGAAATAAACTATAGCTATATGATCCTGAAGCCTCCTGCTCCAGCTCTTCAGGTATATCTGTAAATCCCGACTACTTGACTACCCATACAAAATTGGGCACCCAAGAGTTTAGGGAAAACAAAAAAAAATAAACTCCGGGTCAATCATGGGACTGGTATGAGTAAAACAGTTTAAAACAGTTCGAACAAGTAAACGATATCTCATAAGACCACGCGGTATAATGGAACGGGTTTTTTCCTTATGAGAATCCAAAATATCTTTATATCAAAGACCTTTTGATATTATAATAATGTCTATCAACCACAATGTATTAATAATCTAGCAGAAACGCTTTCATCTCACGTTCTACATATATAGTATACAATCAAAACCGCAAGCATGTATTGGGTAATGGATTTCCAACTATGACAAGGTATGGAACCACCTTTCGCTAGTATACCTCTAGAGAGGAATACACTGGGTTCAATAAGAACATCTTGCAACCTAGCCACACATGACCGACCACTCATTTCGCTTGAGTGTATCGAATGTATATCACCAACGTTTGGGATCAACAACCGTTTTCCGAATGGGACAGTATCGACAATAAATTTTTAGAAATAAATGAAACTCTAGATCAGGTGATTATACACCCTACTTCAGAGCGACCGAGTTAGCCATGCTACCTGCCCGATTTCTGTCATTTACCGGTTGATGAGGCTTGAGGTTACGTTTTATCATCACATTAGATTCACTTCGAATCCCACATTGTCAGATCCATTAAAAATCACTAATTTTTCATCTACAACAGTACATTATGTGTTAGCTAAAGAAGTTTCCTTCTCCGCTTCCACTCTTTGTACAGTTGAAGAAATCAATGTACGTGACCTTTCTAGAAATACTCTGTCACGCATTCATCCATACAAGTCATCCAGGAACAGGATGAACCGAAGGCTCTATTCAGTATATCCATCTTAGGCACTGTTATCTAAGATTTATACAATAGCCCTTGCACTTTACTTTGTCTTCAATTATCTTTGGCATATATGATTCACAATGCTTATGCCAATACAGAGTGGTTCTTTGGATAATAATCCAACCGGTCTCTCCATATTAACAATGTTAAAATGGTCAGAACTTCGATAGACTGTGATTTAACCATCAAAGAAAAACAAGTGTGCAAACAACGATATTATTTCCAAATAGAAATTCTATCAATCAATCATCAATCATATATATATATTTCCTTATTTTCTATGTTTAGAAAATTTTCTATGTTTAGAAAATATATGTTAACGCTGGAAAACATTTCCATTGTTTATTTACATATCACTATTCTTTCACATCTATCAGACTCTAACTATAACTAACAAGAGAACAACTTCCTAAGTATAAATCCCGAAGGCCGAAACCAACATCAGATCGATACTCAGGAAACCATTCAACTTATTAATCTCTAATCAGTTTCCCAATTTCTGTTTAACTCCATTTGATTTAACTATATTTCGAATACTAATATTTGATAAACTCTATTTCGAATAACTTTATATTCGTTTAACTCTAATCGATTAATTCTAACTCGATTAATTCCTTTAATTTATTGCTTTTCTGTTTGTTTACTTAACAAATAACTATTCCCTTTTCACTTCTATTTATTTAAAAAATAAATATTTCTTTTATCTTTCCTATTTATTTAACAAATAAATATTTCTTTTATCTTTTCTATTTGTAAATGGTTTACAAATATATCCCTTTCATCTCTATTTTAACATATTTATTCCCTATAAATATTTCCTTTTCAATTCTATTTTTAGCATATTTATTTCCTATAAATATTTCCTTTTCAATTCTATTTGTACATGACTTACAAATATTTCCTTTTCGATTCTATTTATTTAACAAATAAATATCTCCTTTTATATTCTATTCTATTTATTCTAACAAATAAATATTTCCTTTTATTTTATTTATTTATTCTAACAAATAAATATTTCCTTTATTATAACTTATCCTTCGATTTTATAATTATTTTCTTTTGTAAAAATCCTTTTCCTTTTCTATATAAAATCCATCGATTTTATATAAATAATTCATTTTTAAAATACACTTTGAAAATCCCCTTTCCCACATCCAGTATTTCTTATGGCATATAACATAACATATAACAACGATAAATATCGTCCAAACATACATAATCAACAACAGATTATATCACATCATATATCACAATATATGAATCACAGTAAAATAAATGTTGAGGAATCCAGTTGGATTCCTCCAACCTGTCTCCCTGCATCCACAGATGTTACACAATATAATCAACATCACTTTTAGTTCAATATGAAATATTCTGTTAACAGAATCAATATAGAAATTCAACTAACTGACTAGCAGTTCAATCAAACAGTCAACACACAGTCAATAAGCCAATATTTAACAGTTCTAAAAATACAACATGAAATTATAAACTGTTCAGAGTTAGTGAGATTTACTCACATTGGCAGTTCATCGTTAAAGAACGATAAACTGTTGTTTGATCTGAATCAAACAATTCATTTCGCCATAAATCGTAACGAGCTCGGATTCACTCCCAGTCAGTTCCATGGTGTAGCCACCGTCCATACGATTCCAACAAGACTGACGGTTCGTAATTCTGAATCCGTATGAACGAAATATTCAGTTTACAAGTTAGAGTACTATTTAAAGTAAAATAAAACTTTAAATTCATTTCAATTGGGCTCACCCCTCTTAAATTCCCCAGCCCATCATCACTACAAAAAGCCCACCACCATAAAAAGATTCTTCCCTAAAACCTGCTACCCGTCGCTCCCCTGTACAAACCAAGACCGATCCTTCATCTCGTTCACCCTCATTCTCCTACCGAAATTCAAACCGAGCTGACCATGACTCTCCTCTTCCTGCTAGCCTCAACAACCATCCGTCTTCCTCCACCTCGCATCACTGCTCGTGAGTCCGATCTTCGGATTTTTCTACTGCTCAGAAAAAGGGATCGACGGTTTTTGTAACCAAATCACCTCAAACCCACCTACTAGCTGCAGAATTACTTCCTGACTCCAAAAACAACTCTCAATCGAGCTCGAAACTGCTCAATCGATGCACCCGTCGACGTAAACTCTCGTTGGTAAGATAACAACGAAAAAAGTCATGTTCGAGTCTCACCAAAACCGTATAAAAAGGAAGAGCACTCGATTAACCACTCAATATATATAACTTGATTTATAAAGTTTGTTTTGATTTTCATTTGATTTTCAATTTAAAACTTTGCTGTAGAAAATACAAAGAACCGACGGCGGTTTTTCTTTAGGTCTTAAGGAGAAGTAGTTAAGGCCTGTTTATAGGGAGAAATAATATCTAGATATTTTATAGAAGGAATATTCCCGGTATATTCTCATTTCTATATTCATTTTGCTTTTCAAAAAATTCTCGTGATTGCTTACAATACCCAAAAATCACCAAACTGGACATGCAGCTACATTTCGACATTACGGTCCCAACGAAACTGGTTTCGTCGAATTCCGACTCCGTCTGCTCACACAATGTATTTTTAACTGTAAAAATACCGGCTGTTTTTCACTCTAAAAATCCGTACGGCCACACAGTGACTCTAAAAATCACGAAATTGAAAATCTAACAACTATTTGACATTGCGGATCCAACAAAATTAGTTTTGTCGAATTCCGACTTCGTTTGTAAAAGTGGTTTATTTTTATAGCTCTGAATGACCCATTTAAATATATAAATATATTTAAATATAATTAAATTTAACATTTAAAAATAAATATTATCGTCTATATTCACAGTGGAATACCGTACAGTTCAGAAAACCCTTATATGGATTTCTTACTCGATATCTCAAATCCTGATTAAATCGATATTCGATTTAAAATGAAATTCCTTTTTAAAATATAAATAATTCCTTTATAAATTATAAAGGAATTCCACAACGACTTTTCTTAAATTTGATTTTGACGTATTTCAAAATCTACACGACGAAATCCCGATTTTTCTCTTCCACTAGAAAGATATACTCCACCAGCTCTACATGTTTCTTATTTCATAGAAATCCGGCTTAAAACGAATCCTGTACATTCAGTTGAAGTTCGAATCGCCAATTTAGGAACTGCAGCGCCATTTCGAGCTCGATTTTAATTATATTATAACTCTACGTTCAAACTTCGTTCAAATAATATATTCGTTATTTAAATTAAATTCTAAACTGAATTATATAATTTGAATTGCCCAGTTCACACCATATCGCCATTTCCGCCAATTCTAATTATTTCAGAATTAAATATATTATTTAATTTAATTTTTTAATTAAATATTCACCATTATTTAATTAAATCACCATTGAATCCTTTTAATCACCTTTTAAATAATTAAATTAATTAATTATTATACCGTTGAAAACGCGGGTCATTACATTTTTCCCCACTTAAAATAATTTCGTCCTCGAAATTGCTAAGGTAGAGGACAACCCTATCGACTGGTTAGAACATATTTTTTCACTTCTTAACTTCAGTTTCAACTGAATCAATTTAATTTCAATTAAAAATTTATTTAATTCTTATCAACGAAAATTTCCAAAAATCCTGAAAATTTTCTAACGCCTTAGCTCTTCGAAAAATTTCGCCAGCACCTCCTTTGTACTGGTCAATCGGTCAAACTCCAACTCGCCTCTCTGGGCCACCTCCAACCCAAAAGAAAATCAAACAGCCAAACGGCTTGTCAATTCGGCTCATAAATCTTATATCCAATAGAAATATAAACTTGTACCTTTTGTTGGCATATCATTATATCCTTCCCACATGTTATCAATTCAGCGGATACAAGGGTCATCCCAATCAAATTCCAATCTGCTTTTATCCACAACACAACCACTCGCTTATATCTGAGCCAAATATCATTTCAACTCGAGTTTCTTCTCGATTCCCAACTCTTAACTTGATTATCACATTACACTTCAAATTTGAATCTCACAATCCAATTTGTCTTGATATCATTCTAATTCAATCTCAGTTACCACTTTACTGGCTTTACTTTAATTCAAATTTGCTTTCACAAATTCCTGTTAAATTTGTTTTTAATTCAAACAGTCTTTCCCTGGGAGTTTTTAAATAGTTTACTCTTTTCAGAAATCAAATTTTCCTTTTTGAAATTCAACACAACTTGTCTTTCCCAAAATAAATTCAAAACAATATCTCTAGTAGTAATTCGTCACTTACAACTCGAAAATGAATACTGATGATGCAGCTGTCATCATCAGAATCTATTTTCCAGCGTTCGAAGTGAGTTCAATACTATAAAACCATTTCTAAATATTTCCACTTTGAAATCCATTTCAAAATATAATTCACACTGCTTGTCAAACAATTTAAAATCTCCCAGGATCTTAAATTTTCTTATTTAATCCAAATTCATTTACAAACACTTATCCAATTCTCCAGAGTTTTAACTCAATTTCTGGTTTAAATTTCAGATTTAACTCATCTGATTTCACGTATTTCACTTATATAAATTCTGATTGGTTATTTACATAACCATTTAATTTATAATCTTTACTCGATTATAATAACAACCAATATATCCACTATATTAAAATTTTGATACATATATCTTCTTTATATCAATATAATTTGGGTAAAATTATTCTGTTTACCCTCTTTTCAAAACATACCATGACGGTTCATCGTATTCGATGTTTACACAATCCCTACCGATACAGTGGATCAAACTGATCGACCAGAAATTCATAAGCCACTAAATCAATAAATCTCCACAATATAAAACAAATTTTTATATCAGATAACAAATACATTCACTCGTATATATACACTCAAACTCAATCTAGGGTATTACTAACCCTATCTCTACCGAGTCACGCCACAGAGCCAAGGTAATACTTAACCTTATGCTTTAATACCAACTGTAATGACCCGGGTTTTTGTCGACTTTGGTAATCGCCATAACTCAATGATGACTAACCAAACATCAAAAAATACCGGATGATTAATGAAAGAAATTAGAGGGTGTGGATAGATAAGATAGAAACTTAGAATAGAAGAAGAAGAACACAACATCAGAGTAACACGAACCTCACAGAGGAACGAATAACATATAATAGATATAACATAAATTGAAATATACAATCAGTATATGTATACAATAACATTATCAGAGTACAACACTTACAACACAGCGGAAATAAACTATAACTATATGATCCTGAAGCCTCCTGCTCCAGCTCATCAAGTATATCTGTAAATCCCGACTACTTGACTGCCCATACAAAATTGGGCACCCAAGAGTTTAGGGAAAACAAAACAAAATAAACTCCGGGTCAGTCATGGGACTGGTATGAGTAAAACAGTTCGAACAAGTAAACGATATCTCATAAGACCACGCCGTATAACGGAACGGGTTTTTCCCTTATGAGAATCTAAAATACCTTTATATCAAAAACCTTTTGATATTATAATAATGTCTATCAACCACAATATATTAATCATCTTGCAGAAACGCTTTCATCTCACATTCTACATACATAGTATACAATCAAAACCGCAAGCACGTATTGGGTAATGGATTTCCAACTATGACAAGGTATGGAACCACCTTTCGCTAGTGTACCTCTAGAGAGGAATACACTGGGTTCAACAAGAACATCTTGCAACCCGGCCACACATGACCGACCACTCATTTCGCTTGAGTGTATCGAATGTATATCACTAACGGTTGGGATCAACAACCGTTTCCCGAATGGGACAGTATCGACAATAGATTTTTAGAAATAAATGAAACATTAGATCAGGTGATTATACACCCTACTTCGGAGCGACCGACTTAGCCATGCCTGCCCGATTTCTATCATTTATCGGTTGATGAGGCTGGAGGTTACGCTTTATCATCACATCAGATTCACTTCGAATGCCACATTGTCAGATCCATCAAAAATCACTAATTTGACGTCTATAACAGTACATTATGTGTTAGTTAAAGAAGTTTCCTTCCCCACTTCCACTCTTGGTACGATTGAAGAAATCAATGTACGTGACCTTTCTGGAAATACTCTGTCAGACATTCATCCATACAAGTCATCCAGGAACAGGATGAACCGAAGGCACTATTCAGTATACCCATCTTAGGCACTGTTATCTAAGATTTATAGAACAACCCTTGCACTGCACTTCATCTTCAATTATCTTTGGCATATATGATTCGCAATGCTTATGCCAATACAGAGTGGTTCTTTGGATAATAATCCAGCTGGTCTCTCCATATTAACAACGTTAAAATGGTCAAAACTTCGATAGTCTGTGATTTAACCATCAAAGAAAAACAGATGTGCAAACAACGATATTATTTCCTAATGGAAATTCTATCAATCAATCATCAAATCATATATATATATATATATATATATCTATATATATATATTTCCTTATTTTCTATGTTTAGAAAATATATGTTAACGCTGGAAAACATTTCCATTGTTTACTTACATATCACTATTGTTTCACATCTATCTGACTCTACCTATAACTAACAAGAGAACAACTTCCTAAGTACAAATCCCGAAGGCCGAAACCAACATCAGATCGATACTCAGGAAACCATTCAACTTATTAATCTCTAGTCAGTTTTCCAATTTCGATTTAACTCCTTTTGATTTAACTATATTTTGAATACTAATATTCGATAAACTCTATTTCGAATAACTTTATATTCGATTAACTATAATCGATTAATTCTAACTCGATTAATTCCTTTAATTTATTCCTTTTCTATTTGTTTACTTAACAAATAACTATTCCCTTTTCACTTCTATTTATTTAACAAATAAATATTTCTTTTATCTTTCCAATTTATTTAACAAATAAATATTTCTTTTATCTTTTCTATTTGTAAATGGTTTACAAATATACCCCTTTCATCTCTATTTTAACATATTTATTCCCTATAAATATTTCCTTTTCAATTCTATTTTTAACATATTTATTTCCTATAAATATTTCCTTTTCAATTCTATTTGTATATGACTTACAAATATTTCCTTTTCGATTCTATTTATTTAACAAATAAATATCTCCTTTTATATTCTATTCTATTTATTCTAACAAATAAATATTTCCTTTTATTTTATTTATTTATTCTAACAAATAAATATTTCCTTTATTATAACTTATCCTTCGATTTTATAATTATTTTCTTTTATAAAAATCCTTTTCCTTTTCTATATAAAATCCATCGATTTTATATAAATAATTCATTTTCAAAATACACTTTGGAAATCCCCTTTCCCACATCCAGTATTTCTTATGGTATTTAACATACCATATAACAACGATAAATATCGTCTAAACACACATAATCAACAACAGATTATATATCACATCATATATCACAATATATGAATCACAGTAAAATAAATGTTGAGGAATCCAGTTGGATTCCTCCAACCTGTCTCCCTGCATCAACAGATGTTACACAATATAATCAACATCACTTTTAGTTCAATATGAAATATTCTGTTAACATAATCAATACAGAAATTCAACTAACTGACTAGCAGTTCAATCAAACAGTCAACACACAGTCAGTCAGCCAATATTTAATAGTTCTAAAAATACAACATGAAATTATAAACTGTTCAGAGTTAGTGAGATTTACTCAGATTGGCAGTTCATCGTTAAAGAACGATAAACTGTTATTTGATCTGAATCAAACAATTCATTTCGCCATAAATCGTAATGAGCTCGGATTCACTCCCAGTCAGTTCCATGGTGTAGCCACCGTCCATACGATTCCAACATGACTGACGGTTCGTAATTCTCTCCTTATGAACGAAATATTCAGTTTACAAGTTAGAGTACTATTTAAAATAAAATAAAACTTTAAATTCCTTTAAATTGGGCTCACCCCTCTTAAATTCCCCGGCCTATCATCACTTCAAAAAGCCCACCACTGTAAAAAGCTTCTTCCCCAAAACCTGCTACCCGTCGCTCCCCTGTACAAAACCAAGACCGATCCTTCATCTCGTTCTCCCTCATTCTCCTACCGAAATTCAAACCAAGCTGACCATGACTCTCCTCTTCCTGCTAGCCTCAACAACCATCCGTCTTCCTCCACCTCGCATCACTGCTCGCGAGTCCGATCTTCTGATTTTGCTACTGCTCAGAAGAAGGGATTGACAGTTTTTGTAACCGAATCACCTCAAACCCACCTACTAGCTGTAGAATTACTTCCTGACCCCAAAACAACTCTCAGTCGAGCTCAAAACCGCTCAATCGATGCACCCGTCGACGTAACCTCTCGCTGGTAAGATAACAGCGAACAAATCATGTTCGAGTCTCACCAAAACTATATGAAAAGGAAGAGCACTCGATTAACAACTCAATATATATAACTTGATTTATAAAGTTTGTTTTGATTTTCATTTGATTTTCAATTTAAAACTTTGTTGTAGAAAATACAAAGAACCGACGACAGTTTTTCTTTAGGTCTTAAGGAGAAGTAGTTAAGGCCTATTTATAGGGAGAAATAATATCTAGATATTTTATAGAAGGAATATTCCCGGTATATTCTCATTTCCATATTCATTTTGCTTTTCTAAAAATTCTCGTGATTGCATATGATACCCAAAAATCACCAAACTGGACATGCAACTACATTTCGACATTACGGTCCCAATGAAACTGGTTTCGTCGAATTCTGACTCCATCTGCTCACACAGCGTATTTTTAACTGTAAAAATACTGACTGTTTTTCACTCTAAAAATCCGTACGGCCACACAATGACTCTAAAAATCACGAAACTGGAAATCTAACAACTATTTGATGTTGCGGATCCAACAAAATTACTTTCGTCGAATTCCGACTTCGTTTGAAAAGGTGGTTTATTTTTACAGCTCTGAATGACCCATTTAAATATATAAATATATTTAAATATAATTAAATTTAATATTTAAAAATAAATATTATCGTCTATATTCACAGTGGAATACCATGCAGTTCAGAAAACCCTTATATGGATTTCTAACTCGATATCTCAAATCCCAATTAAATCGATATTCGATTTAAAATGAAATTCCTTTTTAAAACATAAATAATTCCTTTATAAATTATAAAGGAATTCCACAGCGACTTTTATAAAATTTGATTTGGATGTATCTCAAAATCTATACGACGAAATCCCGATTTTACTCTTCCACTAGAAAGATATACTCCACCAGCTCCACACGTTTCTTGTTTCACAGAAATCCGACTTAAAACGAATCCTGTACATTCAGTTGAAGTTCGAATCGCCAATTTACGAACTGCAGAGCCATTTCGAGCTCGATTTTAATTATATTATAACTCTACGTTCAAACTTTGTTCAAATAATATATTCGTTATTTAAATTGAATTCTAAACTGAATTATATAATTTGAATTGCCCAGTTCACACCATATCGCCATTTCCGCCAATTCTGATTATTTCAGAATTAAATATATTATCTAATTTATTATTTTAATTAAATATTCACCATTATTTAATTAAACCACCATTAAATCCTTTTATTCACCTTTTAATTAATTAAATTAATTAATTATTATACCATTGAAAACGCGGGTCATTACACCCGAACAGTTCAGAAAGAATGACTGACAGAGTGGAACCCAAAGGTGAGAACTTCGCACTTTGAGTTTTATTTTCTAGTTAAAATATATACTAGGATGCAGACGATGCTTAGCAGCACTTGACACCCGTCGTTCACAGACCATGGATGAATTGTTTGTTTGATTGTGTTGTGAAAATTTATTGTGTGATGTGGAATGGAGAAAAATATTTTATAGTTAAAAATATAATTTTTAACGTTGATATGAATAAAATAAATATTCATTTACAAATCAGACGATTTGTTTATGAACACCCATTTTACTGATATGGATTTGGAGGATAAATTTTACGCATCGCCCAACTGCACAAATAAAATTCATTATTTGTTGATTGAAACTCCACACGGGTATTGGGATGATATATGACATACACTAGTCCCAATAATTAGCTGTATGTCAATCGATTGACTGACACGGTGTATAAGCGTTAAATATTTATATTTGATGCTTATGCAATGCAGAACGCACTTTGGATGATGGTTGACTGTGTTTGATTGTCGTGGTGTACATTTGTTGTGTGAAATCCATATAAATAACATTTTATGGTAATTGACTGTGGCTGATTCCAGTTCAGAAAGAATAAATCTTTTGAAGTTACGATTATTTTAAAATAACGAATATTTTAAAATAACGAATATTTTAAAATAACGAATATTTTAAAATAATATCCAGTAAAAGATCAAAATTTGATTTTGATGTCCGATTTGGGATGGACACGAAAATATTTAAATATATAAAGCCGTGCTGATTAGGTCAACTCCATTTTGACGTGAATGACAGTTATATCGATTTTATTCATTTTTATAATGAATATCAAAAAGGAAATGATTTCGAAATATAATGTTTTGAAAATACTATCATTTATATATCGATGATATGGAATATTCAATTTTGATTTGAAATTGAATATGAAGTTGAAATCATTTTGAAAACGAATTTAAAACTAACGAATTTAAAACTATTTATGAAATACGTTTTAAAAGGAATTCAAAGAAATATATATAATATATATATTATATATATAGAATGGCAGGAATAGAACGCGCCGCGCCGCGGCAGTTCGCGAATTTTGACCATTGACTTCGAACGGACATTACGGGAGATCTGACCATCGAATTCTCCTAAAACTGGATACGTTGGGTTCATATCAAAAAGAGCTATCTAACGAATATGATAAATTTGAAATCTAATGGTTGGATTTGGAATCATGTCCAAATCAAATTTGGAAAAGGACGCTGCAAGTGCAGTTTAATGGCCGTTTATGGAAATCGACTATACGGACCTTGTCAAAATTACTAAAAAAATCAATAATTTGTGTAAAATCATAATAAATGATTTGGCAAGAATTGGGATGAAAAATTCCATATTTGAAAAGATAAAAATATATTTTTATCGAAATGAACTAGAATTATATTCCAATATTTTTAAATAAATAAACTGGATTTGAAATGATTTTAAAAACAACCGGAATTTCCAATATATGAATTGGAATGGATTGGAATCGAAATTATCTTCAGAATATGTCGATATTGGATTTCGTGATTATACGGATATTGTGGAGGAATTTGGAAGATATATATATCATTATTCCAATACGATATTTGTTGGTTTCAGAATTTGATATTGAATATAAGCCGATATATTTTCTATTTAGAGCCTTGTACTTAATATCAAATTGGATTTTGGGTTTGTCGTGAATGGTATCTTTAATAATACTGTTCTTAATCCCAATGGGGTTAAGAAAAATTAGAATATGACTGAAGATTAGTTAAGTTGAATGGTTTCCTGGGTATTGATCTGATGTTGGTTTTGGCCTTCGGGGTTAATACTTAGGGAATTGTTCTCTTACTAATTTACGGTTAGAGACTGATGGGATTTTGTGTTTGTTGTGAACTGTATTTTTAACGACATTCGTTCATTAACCCGATTTATAGTGAAATGTGATTTGGAATTTATAAATCTTTTCATTTAGATTTAACAGGAATTTTCCAAAGTAAAGTTTTCCAATTTAATATATATAATAAATTGGAATTGAATGGAATTTGATTTGATAATAATCTGTAACGACCCGGATTTTTCGGTCATTTGAATTGAGATATTGAAATTTGTTTTAAATATTTTATCTGAATTATTTATGGAATTTAATATCGAATTTGTTAATTGAATGACGAATGAACATTTATATTTATATTTAAATTATAAAAGGAACTTGAAATGGCGTGGTAGTTCAAAATATTGAGTTTCAACTTCAATTGATTATACAGAATCCGTTTTAAGTCAGATTTCTGTGAAATAAGAAACGTTTGAACCGATTTGATTATATCTTTCTAACGGAAGGGAAAAAAAATGATGATTTCATATTATAGATTGCCAGTTTTGTCGAAATCAAATTCTGAAATAGTCGCTGTGGAATGATTTATAAACCATAATGATTTATTTAATATAATTAAATATTAGATTCAAATTTGGACAAGATCTTTGAGGCGTAGTCATATTCTAATTTTTAGAATTTTACTGTAAATTTTAATTTGGAAAATAAGCAACTTTTTATTTGGAGTATTTTACACCCTATATGTTTGTGATCGTCACATACTGCTGGGCGCGACGGTATTTTTATTTTTGTCTATAGCTAGTCGTATGCGGACGGAGTTCTATATTACAGGGTACGTAATTTTATAACTAAAAATCTTTAGTCTATTTCACC
The DNA here is from genome assembly GCA_030737875.1 of Allium sativum. NCBI lineage: Eukaryota > Viridiplantae > Streptophyta > Magnoliopsida > Asparagales > Amaryllidaceae > Allium > Allium sativum. The sequence continues at coordinate 246,636,238 of CM060923.1, forward strand.
AATATCAAATCAAACAAAAAGAGAAAAAATTGAAATCAACCTCACACAAGCTAATACATAGGGAGAACATAGCTATGACAATGCACTGTCAAATACTAGACATGTCTATCTTTGTACACGCAGCCCTGTCTATATATGAACCGTTCAGGCAAACAAGCAAGCCATGTGATAAACACTCAATCTAATCTTTTATTTATCAAAAGAGCTACCTTATTGTTATATATGTACACCTGCTATCTTTCTATCCAATCAAATATAGAACTGCGAGCCTATATTACATTTTTAGAGCGCAAACCCTAGAGAAAATAGTTGACCTATTTAAAAGTCTATCTGCATTGAAAAAAAAACATGGCTACTGAGAAGGACACAGCTAGCCTATCTCTACAATACCCATGCCCGCCAAGTTTTTTCAATACGTGCGTGCCCATCTTTTTGCGTGGATGCCAAACTACAAGCACTGTGACCCCCAAGTTATACGGACCTATAAATAGCATCTCGTTCAGTTTGTTTTTTTAACAGCAAAACAAAACAAAAACCCACTGGAGAAAGATTATATATCAAACTCCATTGTGTCCAAATTAGCTTCAGCAAGGTAAAAATATGACCAAAGTTCGTCTACACAAACTCCTCTTAAAACAAAACACAGCAAGACAGTGGTGAGAGCCTGAACACAGCGGAGTGTGGTTCGATGCACGGAAATGGATTGTGACGCAGGGAGTCAGGTCCGGTGGTTCGGCTTTCTGAGTTGCGACGGCCTCCCAGGCAAAGTGAGTTCTTCATTGCGTTCAAGGATGGAGGGAGTTTCGTGGGTCATTCTGAGCAGCGCTGTGCTAGGGCGTTTATGCGTTTTTGGAGGGAGATTCGGATGCGGTGAGTTGGAGATAACTGCGATGAACAGGAGTTGAAGTGAGGTTACGGGAATGGTGTCAGGCGCCGTTGTCAGTCACGAAGTGGAGGCGCTAGGTGAGGTCTTGAATGGCACAGGCAAGATGAGCTGTACACTGGCAGCAAGTCGAAGTCGGATACTGCTTGGGGGTCGGTTTCTGTTCATAACGTCATAGCAGTTAGGGAGAACATGGATGGAGCTGTTGTTGTGTTCAAGGAAGATGGCGGGGAGAGAGGAAATTCTGGGCATTCGTTGGGGAAAGAGTGATAACGCGTAGGGGAGTTGGTTTGCATGGGAAGGGTTAAACTGTGAATCCCATGCAGCGTGCGTTTGCGGAAGATGTGTTCGAATGGAACACAGTAGCTAGCAGGTGCGAGAATAAATGGGTGATGGCACTATTTTATGTACCCAAAGTACACAGGAGGATGGGAATAACATATGGAAAAGAAGCATGCTAGTTGTTCGAAGAAAATACAAAAAGAAATAAAAATATAAAAAATGGGGGGGGGGAAGAGAGGAGAAGTAGCAGATCTGGAAGGATGGACGTGCAGAAGAAAGATAACCCAAGTGCCTTGCTGGGAAAGTTGGGGTGGCAACTGTTTTTGCCGAGAGCTTTTCGGTAGTGGAAGGAGAATATAAAAATAGGAGGATGGTTATTTTCGGATGATGCAGCATGGGATATATTTTGTTCCAAGTTAGTCTAGCAGTTTGAAGTAATGGAGCACGACATGCATAGGGAAGTTAATGGGTGGAGGCTACTGTATGGTATGCGTGTCGGCAGTACTGATGTGGCAAGGGACGTGGATGCTAACCTTTGCTATAGGGAAGGTTCCAGTATTATGTTTATGGACGTCACGGTATACTGTGGCGAGAGAAGTAATTGAACAAGGAAGGTGGCGTGGTTCGTGAGCTGTTCGAATAAAGAAGGACAAGAGGAATAACGGGCTTCAAATGAAAGAAAGAGCGTGAGGCTTTGTTACTGAGCTGACGTGGAAATAAGATTGGGGTTAAAAGAAACTATCGGGTTCGTGAGTAAACAGAAAGGGGAAACCGCATGAACAGTATAGAGGCCAAGCTGACATGGCCCGTGATTAAGGGTAAAAATGCATTAAGCGATGGTGTTGAAGTTTTGTAAAATGATAAGAGAAACGATCGGGGCTGAGTTTGATCATCAGAAGAAACCGCGTCAAGTTGTCATGACATGACAAGAGTTAACCGTAATTAAGGTAAAATTAGTTAATTAATTATAATATAGTTTATAGAACATGTTACACCTTGTATTGGTGTTAATTCGTTCATACAATATCAGAATCATGCGAAACTGGATCCGATGGGATCGTGGCCGCGGAGACTATGCGTACAAGCTGGTTCGATCAGAATTGGATGCAATTGGAATTTCATGTAATTTTAAACATTGTTTAAAATTATATGAAACATCGCGAACCGATAATCAGAAAACAAAGGTGAGTTAATTATCACACATTTCTGAAATGATAGGATGTGCTAAATTCATATAATTAGATTAAATCATTGATAATTGGTTGATTGGATGCCTATGGTTGATTAAATGATTGACGTTAATTATATTATCGTCATTTCCATATGCTGTTATGAAATATTATAATGATCTGTGATGCAGGGAAGAACAGGTAAGAGGAATCAAACCGGATTCCTCAAATATTTAGTATGCTGTTATTTCAATTTTTTTGTGAACTGTTAAACCGTTGACTTTAAAACCCTATTGATTGTTGATTGAGGTTGAGCTTTGAATCAATATATAGTATTGATTACGGAATAAATAGCAGATGGCCCAAATATACACCGTTTTATAATGATCGATTCACCGTTAGGTGAATCGCTAGAAATGAAGTAATGGAATTTATTTTATAACCGAATATATATATTTTTAAATATATTATTTTTAATGAAGTGCTAAAAATAAGAAAATCTAACCATATATATACATTGATTGGTTTAACCACAAATTACCATTTTTGCACCAAATTCTACCGTGCGCGAAGCACGTGCTTATTAAGTGATTTGTAAACAATTGAATTTGGCTAATTCAAGTGACCGGAAGTAATGTAACAATTAGAATAAATTTACATTGATATTAATTTTATAAAAATCAAAGTGAATAGAATTATTTAGATTAATTTATTTTAATGAAAAGGTCAATAACGATTGGCTAACAGGTTAATCATGTTTAGAGTGGAAAAAGTGAACAACATTAACTGAAATTGTTTATTAAATTAGTTCATTAATTTAAAGAGAGTAGTTAATGGTAATGTAACCCAGTTTTATTTTAATAAATAATTGGCAACTTGATTATTAGTCATTTAAATAATAATCGAAGTGATAATGTGAAATGGGAAATATAGTAAGGAAAGTTTGTGGAGTTAAAGCCGTTTTATAAAGCGATTTAATATTTATGTGAAATCGAAGTTCTAACTTGATTTTAACTGAATTATATTGGAATCTATGAATCCAAGTTATACAAAGTTAATTAACCAAAGTTTTATTGAATATATAAATGGAACGATGTATTAGAAGTCCTTTTGAATAAAGTAAAAGCCAAGATTAAAATTAAAGAATTAAAACTTAACTGGGAATCAGTTGGAATAACTGATTTTCTGAATATTGGTCTGATGTTGGTTTCGGCCTTCGGGGTTAATATTTAGAGAATTTGTAACGACCCGTGTTTTTCTGCCTATTTATTTGGATTATTTTAATATTTTAATTATTTAAAATATGGATTTGAATTTAAATAATTGAATTTAACGATTTTATTTGAATATATTATTTAAATAAATAATTAAATAATATTTTAAATCTCAGAATATTGGGAAAATATGATTTTTGAAATATAAGGTGATCAGGTGATTTCAAATTGTTTATATCGTTCATATTGGGATTATATCGACGGTTTCAAGTCTAAAACGACATTGAATATATATATAATTATAATTTAATTAAATAACGAGCTACAGCAGCGCGGCAGTTCGCGTTTTGGCGTTTTGAACTTCAATGGGTCGTACCGGGTTCAAAATAAGTCGGATTTCCTCGAAACACAAAACATTGGGACCGGTTTGACGATATCTTTCCAATGGCAGAGAAAAATCCAATTTTTGTCGTGTAGATTTTATTTTATGTCCAAATCAAATTTTGAAAACGTCGCTGTAGAATTCCTTTATATATTATATCGTTATTTATATTAAGTAAAGGGGTTTTTAAATATTTTTAATATCGATTTGGATTCAAACTCAATCTGGGTAATATATGATATTCTGGTCGCGTATGGCCAATTTCAATATTTTGATATTATTATATTGAGGTACTTTAAAATTGGTTTATTTTATCTGAATTGACCAGTTATAAAAGGGACTTTTTTCAAACGACCTCAGTTTTCGACGAAACAAATTTTGTTGGGACCGTAACAATAAATTATTGCTAGATTCTCAAACTGCGCGTCAATCGGTGTTATTCTGTTAGCATGGCAAAATAAAATGTAAAATAAACCGATCAAATTGGACGTGTACGAACGCTATTTGAGAAAACGGACACGGAATTCGATGAAACAAGTTTCGTTAGGACCGTATCGTCAAAATATATTATGCCGTCCAGTCGCATCTCGAACGGGGTTCGTATGTGAGCGCAGGAGCGAATAAACCGCGTTTGAAATAGCGATAGGTGCGAACGAAAATATCGTCAGTCACGTCAACGAAATTAAATAATAATTTTCCCTACTTTTTCCCTCTATATAAAGCCTCAAACCAGAAAAACCCTAGCCTCCAAATCAATTTTCTTTAATACATTTTGCAGAAAAGTCCTCCAATATAAAATAAATTATATCTTCAGTTCTTTTGGGAATTAGTTGGGGGAACCTAAAGCAAAGCTGTAGATCAGGTCCAGATCTACCTCCTGTAAAAATCCGTGGTGGAACGGTCGCTTGAGGTGGTGGGAAATCACGAAGAATGGGGAAAAAACTGACTTCGTCCTTCTCTGAAATTCGAGCAAATTACCCAATTTCAGTGTCCGGGACCTTGGGGCTATCGAAGATGGGACTTCAGGCTTCATTTTGGTGGTGGTCTCAGGTATGACAAGGTCGGAGGTGACCGTCGTAAGGAGATGAACGTGGATGGCCATTTCTGGGTTGTTTTCGAAAGTGGTGAGCTGATTTGAGGTGATTCCAGCGGCTGTGGTCGGAGGTGGCGTCGCGTTGCAGGGGAATCGACGCGTGGTGGCAACGCCGTTCTATTGGCAGTGGTCCGGTGCCGTGATTTGGCCTGAGGTGGTCAATTTTTGGTGAAATAGGAGCGCCGGTCGGGGAGTTTTCCGGCGGGATGGGTGGCTATCTGGGCTCGGCGCGGTCAACGTAGGCGGAGCAGAGGACGGGGGTGGCCCTGGTGTTGGTATGGCGGTCTCAGGTCAACGAGGGCGGTCGAGGGGAGGATCAATGGAGGATCGGTTTTGTTGAAGGCACGAGGGAGAAGGAAGTATCAGGTTTAGGAGGAGATAAATTCAAAGACGCGTGGTTTGGATAGTCAGAGGATGACGTGGCATCTGATTTAAAAAGGTAATTAAAATTTTAATTATTTAATTAATAAATTAATTAGTAAATAAACCGTTTAATTTATTTAAACTTCAAATTGACGTAACTTCCTCGTACATGGACGAAATCTGACGAAACTGGATCCGTTGGGATCGCAGGGACGAGACCTATCTGATGGCACTGACTAGGAGTCAATCTGACGCTATTGAAAATTCAGCTAATTTTGGACGGTCGTCTCCAATTAAAAGCGACAAACACGTCAACCGTCGACCAGAACAAACTCTGGTGAGTTATTTCTCACACCTTCTGGAATCCTGTGATGTGGTACATTCACAGTAGAATATATTTTACAGTTAACAGTTAAATTGGTTGATTGGATGCGATGAATGCAAATTGGTTGATACTGTCTGATTGGTTGCAGTTGTTTATTTATTTATTCGTCTATTTTATCAACTGACATCTGTGATGCAGAGAAGGACAGGTTGGAGGGATCCAACCGGATTCCTAAAAAATTAACTGTATTTTTGTTTGTTGTACATATATATGAATTGTTCACATCGACTGACACCAAAACTGGATCGAATGTTGATAGTTGAATGTATACCCATCGATGTTGTGGTTAAAATCAACTGTTTGTGTTGACTGAGTAAATGGGCAGTAATGGCCTAGTCGTAGGGTTAAACGTTGTTCTACCGTCAGGGGTTTCAAAGTTATAATTTATTTATAATAGAATTAAAGTTATTCAATTAATTTAGATGAGTATTCAAATTGGAAATTTTAAATTAAATATATTAGATTGAGTTTAAAGGAAGTTAGTTAAATGGTTTAGACAGTTTTAAAAGTGAAAAGCCAAGAATCTACCAACGGATTGGTAGGATAGAATTATTGTTTTAAATCAATTTAAATAGTGATTTTTAATTTAATTAAGTTATTTAATTAATTTAAAAGGGGAAATGACAAGTGGAATCAATTAAGGGTTAACTGAGATGTACGGTCGGCAAAGTTCAACTGTTTTAGATCAAAAAGTAATAACTGAATTTATTTGGTTTAAATTGTCTGGATATTCGTTAAACTTAACGAATAGTGTAAATATTAGTAATTTCTCGATTTAAGTAAATTAAGGAATTTTGAGATATTAAGTGTAAATGAAATTAACTATTGTTTGGGTATCGTTTAAAGGAAATAATTATTATATTTATTATGAATAACTGGGTTAACTATTTTTAATATAGTTAATGTTATGATTAAAAGTGATGATCTTTAATGGGATTCCAAATAAGGAATAATGAATTAGCAACAAGTATGGTCAAAAGGGTATACAGGGGTTCATAACCCAAGCTTTCAAGCGAGATAGGAAAATGGTGTTGGTGAGTAAATATGGTAATTTTAAAATAAAGGTTTTTTCTAAATTTTTGAAAGAAGTGAAATAATGTTTGAGTAACAATTACGATTAGAGAATACTTACTTAATTAAAGGAGTTAAATAAGAATATTTTGAGCGAGGATTTCAAATACAAGAAACGGGTTGTAAACCTAGATTTGAAATCAAGATTTGAAACGTGATTTAGTATCGATGATTAGTGGTTAAACTGATATTATTCTGAGGTAAGAACGTCGTCGATCAAGGTCTGAGAGGTAACTAAAATACCCCAACTTGGTTGACCTCACCATTATCAAGGAATGGTATCGGTTTGGAGTGAAAGAAGGTGTTGAAATTGGTCTTATCCTATACAAGGAATAGGGAACTCTGATGCGAGATTTTAGCATATAAACAATTCAAATATTAGTTTCAAAGGAAATAAGAATAGTAATTTCAAATTTATATCGAACATTTGTTATTTAATTAGAGTTGATCGAATATAGTAGAGTTAATCAAACATAGTTATTCGGGAAAAGTTTCCATTTCGTACGAGCGCTAGCGTAATTCGCAGGGCTGCAGATAGCCTATGGCGATCGGATGTTTCCTGAGGGAATCAGGCGTAACCATTGTGATCGCTGCGATCTAGAGTCAATCGAATGGAGTTAAGCCGAGTATTAGTTAATCGATAAGAGTAATCTGGTCAAGTTAGTCCAGTTGAGTTAAATAAGTCGAGTTAGTCAGGTTAGAGCTAATCGATCAAAGTAAATCATTCAGAGTTAATTAGAAGTAGATATATATGTGTACGTAATCAAAAAGGATAAATAAAATGTTTTGAATATATTAAGGATTTAAAAGTTGACTAATTATATTAAATAGGCCGAGTGGTGCCAAGTGCTGAATCAGCAAACTGATGTTATTCTCACCTTTGTTATTCGATAGTTAAATCACCAACTATCGAAGTTGACCAATACGCTTGTTGGTATGGAAAGACCGGAATCGAATTTATATTCGAAAACCATTCCGACCAACAAATACGTGAAGATATCGAAGATGATCGTGATGGAGCATTGAAGACTGTGGTTTTCATAAGCGGAAGGACTACTAATAATCTCTGGTTTAGCGGCCAGAGATAAGTTGTGGTTCTGTCTTGGTCGGAATCTACAGGTTGCAAGGACTTCTCGCTACTGATCCATGAGGTGATTCCTATATGAGATGCAGTAGGAGAGTGCCTTCGGTTCATCCTGTTCCTGGATGACTTGTCTGGACGAATGCGTGACAGAGTATTTCCAAAGGAATTACATGCGTTGATTTCTCCAAACGTACCATAGTTGATGGCGGAGAAATGGTTATTCTCTAGCCAAATAAACTAGAGTATTTTTGTGGACGTCAATCAAGTGTGATCTGGCGGATCTGACGATGTGGCATTCAAAGTGGATGATGGCCAGATGTTCGAGAAGTAGAATTCTAGCCTCAAGCCTCATCAACCGGGAAATGACAAAAATCGGGCAGGCAACATGGCTATGTGGGTCGCTCCCATTAGGGTGTATGATCACCTATCTAGAGAAATTCCATTTGCTTCTTAATCTATGTTTCGATGCTGTCCCTTTCGGGCAGGCGGTTGCTAATCCCAACCGTCGGTGATATACATTCGATACACTCAAGCGAAATGAGTGGTCGGTCATGTGAGGGCCGGGTTGCAAGACGTTCTTATTGAACCCAGTGTATTCGCCTCTAGAGATGCACTATCGGTAGGTGGTCCCATACCTTGTCAAGGTTGGAATCCAATATCCAATAAGCGCCCGCGGTTTTCGATTGCATACTATATATGGGGAGCGTGAGATGCAAGCGTTCCTCTAGATTGATATTTACTTGTATTTAGACATTATGATAATATCAGATCAATATATGATTTCAAAAAGGTTTTGGGTTATAGTAAGGTAAAAACCGTTCGTGTTTATGTGTGTACTGGTCTTACTATTTTCCTTTTGTTTCGATAAGGATTTCCAAAGTTAAACAAGTTGAGTGTGTGTTATGCTAATTTATCACTGATAGTATTCCAGACTGACCCAGTGTATTTGGTTTTAAATCAAATGTGCTCGGGTCAGACCGAGTATGTTCCAGGTTAGGTTTCGCTTGGAATTTCAGGAGCTGGAAGCAGGAGGCTTCACCCTACTTATTTAAAGTTATTTCCGCTGTGCAGTTATATGTTGTGCTCTGATGATTGGTATGTATATACAGTTTCTTTTGTATAAAAGAGATTTCTTATATTATATTTTATCCGTTCCGCTGTGAGATGTTAATGTGATGTTCTTCCTCTTTCTCCTATTCTAACATTTCTTTCTTTCTTATCTCACCCTCTAAATTCTTTCTCATGGCAATCCAGTGTTTTCGATGCCTGAATTGTCGACATGGTGATTTTATGTCAATTTTCGGGGTCGAAAATCGCTGGGTCATTACAGTGGTATCAGAGCTATTGGTTTAGAGATAACCTTGGCTCTGTGGTTCGACTCAATGGAGATGGGGTTAGCAATACCCTAGATTGGGTTGGATATAGATATACGAGAGAGCGTATTTGTATTTTGGTATAAAACTATTTTTGAAATTTATTTTTGCCCAGTTTATTTATAAAATAATAAAGGTTATGATTTCCACAAATTTATTATAGTATGGGAAAAATTATTAAGTTGGTTAATGCTGCTTGTGTGATATGTCGGGGTTTTGTTGTTGGTTGCTTGAATATAACCTTGGAAAGAGATCAACTTGGTTAAAACAAACCTAAATAAAATAATAAACCAATCCAGATAAGTAAATTCGAATGGATAATTAAATAAATAAAGGAAGTGATTATAAATAGTTACAACCTCGTATTGATTGAATTGTGGGTATAGTGAGTTGATATGAATGATAAGGATATTTTGAACATAATTGACCTTGTTTTAATGGCTAATGGGTTTGTTTGAGTTGAGAACATATGCAGGAGTTCCAAATCAGCTTTAAATCCCATCCAAGAGAGGAAAATATGGAGTTAATTGAATCCAGATTGAGAATAGAGCCGCAGTATGACTAAGTAAGCTCGAATAAAATATATCGCTTATCACATAATAACGCTCGCAAAAGGGTACGCCTACGCAAATATGAAAATTTTGGTTTTGTTTGGATTTTGGGATTTGGATTTTGATTTTTCCGACCATGAGAGTCGATGGATATTTATTTCTTGATCCTGCGATATTGCATATGGTCCTCCGTACATGGGAGACTCTACCGAAATTTTTCCAAAGTTTAAGGAGTTAGAATTTTTTTGGAAATTTTTGGGAAATTCTTTTATCTGAAATAAATTGGTTTTAAAACCAATGGGGTCTGTTTGAAATTTAATTCGAGTTTTAAATTAAACATTTTTGAAAAGATAATAATAGACGACACTTCTTCTACCTTAGCAATTTCGAGGACGAAATTATTTTAAGGGGGAAGGAATGTAACGACCCGTGTTTTTCTGCCTATTTATTTGGATTATTTTAATATTTTAATTATTTAAAATATGGATTTGAATTTAAATAATTGAATTTAACGATTTTATTTGAATATATTATTTAAATAAATAATTAAATAATATTTTAAATCTCAGAATATTGGGAAAATATGATTTTTGAAATATAAGGTGATCAGGTGATTTCAAATTGTTTATATCATTCATATTGGGATTTTATCGACGGTTTCAAGTCTAAAACGACGTTGAATATATATATAATTATAATTTAATTAAATAACGAGCTGCAGCAGCGCGACAGTTCGCGTTTTGGCGTTTTGAACTTCAATGGGTCGTACCGGGTTCAAAATAAGTCGGATTTCCTCGAAACAAGAAACGTCGGGACCGGTTTGACGATGTCTTTCCAATGGCAGAGAAAAATCCAATTTTTGTCGTGTAGATTTTATTTTATGTCCAAATCAAATTTTGAAAAAGTCGCTGTAGAATTCCTTTATATATTATATCGTTATTTATATTAAGTAAAGGGGTTTTTAAATATTTTTAATATCGATTTGGCTTCAAACTCAACCCGGGATATTTTATCTGGGTAATATATGATATTCTGGTCGTGTATGGCCAATTTCAATATTTTGATATTATTATATTGAGGTACTTTAAAATTGGTTTATTTTATCTGAATTGACCGGTTATAAAAGGGACTTTATTCAAACGACCTCAGTTTTCGATGAAACAAATTTTGTTGGGACCGTAACAGTAAATTATTGCTAGATTCTAAAACTGCACGTCAATCGGTGTTATTCTGTGAGCATGGCAAAATAAAATGTAAAATAAACCGATCAAATTGGACGTGTACGAACGCTATTTGAGCAAACGGACACGGAATTCGATGAAACAAGTTTCGTTAGGACCGTATCGTCAAAATATATTATGCCGTCCAGTCGCGTCTCGAACGGGGTTCGTATGTGAGCGCAGGAGTGAATAAACCGCGTTTGAAATAGCGATAGGTGCGAACGAAAATATCGTCAGTCACGTCAACGAAATTAAATAATAATTTTCCCTACTTTTTCCCTCTATATAAAGCCTCAAACCAGAGAAACCCTAGCCTCGAAATCGATTTTCTTCAATGCATTTTGCAGAAAAGTCCTCCAATCTAAAATAAATTATATCTTCAGTTCTGTTGGGAATTAGTTGGGGGAACCTAAAGCAAAGATGTAGATCAGGTCCAAATCTACCTCCTGTAAAAATCCGGGGTGGAACGGTCGCCTGAGGTGGCGGGAAATCACGAAGAACGAGGAAAAACTGACTTCGTCTTTCTCTGAAATTCGAGCAAATTACCCAATTTCAGTGGACGGGACCTTGGGGCTATCAAAGAGGGGACTTTAGGCTTCATTTTGGTGGTGGTCTCAGGTCTAACAGTGGTCGGAGGTGACCGTTGTAAGGAGATGAACGTGGATGGCCATTTCTGGGTTGTTTTCGAAAGTGGCGAACTGATTTGAGGTGATTCCGGCGGCTGTGGTCGGAGGTGGCGTCGCGTGGCAGGGGGAATCGACGCGTGGTGGCAACGCCGTCCTATTGGCAGTGGTCCGGTGCCGTGATTTGGCCTGAGGTGGTCAATTTTTGGTGAAATAGGAGCGCCGGTCGGGGAGCTTTTCCGGCGGGATGGGTGGCTATCTGGGCTCGGCGCGGTCAACGTAGGCGGAGCAGAGGACGGGGGTGGCCCTGGTGTTGGTACGACGGTCTCAGGTCAACAAGGGCGGTCGTGGGGAGGATCAATGGAGGATCGGTTTTGTTGAAGGCACGAGGGAGAAGGAAGTATCGGGTTTAGGAGGAGGTAAATTCAAAAACGCGTGGTTTCGATAGTCAGAGGATGACGTGGCATCTGATTTAAAAAGGTAATTAAAATTTTAATTATTTAATTAATAAATTAGTTAGTAAATAAACCGTTTAATTTATTTAAACTTCAAATTGACGTAACTTCCTCGTATGTGGACGAAATCTGACGAAACTGGATCCGTTGGGATCGCAGGGACGAGACCTATCTGATGGCACTGACTAGGAGTCAATCTGACGCTGTTGAAATTCAGCTAATTTTGGACATTTGTCCCCAATTAAAAGCGACAAACACGTCAACCGTCGACCAGAACAAACTCTGGTGAGTTAATTCTCACACCTTCTGGAATCCTGTGATGTGGTACATTCACAGTAGAATATATTTTATAGTTAACAGTTTAAATTGGTTGATTGGATGCGATGAATGCAAATTGGTTGATACTGTCTGATTGGTTGTAGTTGTTTATTTATTTATTCGTCTATTTTATCAACTGACATCTGTGATGCAGAGAAGTACAGGTTGGAGGGATCTAACCGGATTCTTCAAAAATTAACTATACTTTTGTTTGTTGTACATATATATGAATTGTTCACATAGACTGACACCAAAACTGGATCGAATGTTGATAGTTGAATGTATACCCATCGTTGTTGTGGTTAAAATCAACTGGTTGTGTTGACTGAGTAAATGGGCAGTAATGGCCTGGTCGTAGGGTTTTAACGTTGTTCTACCGTCAGGGGCTTCAAAGTTATAATTTATTTATAATAGAATTAAAGTTATTCAATTATTTTAGATGAGTATTCAAATTGGAAATTTTAAATTAAATATATTAGATTGAGTTTAAAGGAAGTTAGTTAAATGGTTTAGACAGTTTTAAAAGTGAAAAGCCAAGAATCTACCAACGGATTGGTAGGATAGAATTATTGTTTTAAATCAATTTAAATAGTGATTTTTAATTTAATTAAGTTATTTAATTAATTTAAAAGGGGAAATGACATGTGGAATCAATTAAGGGTTAACTGAGACGTACGGTCGGCAAAGTTCAACTATTTAGATCAAAAAGTGATAACTGAATTTATTTGGTTTAAATTGTCTGGATATTCGTTAAAGTTAACGAATAGTGTAAATATGAGTAATTTCTCGATTTAACTAAATTAAGGAATTTTGAGATATTAAGTGTAAATGAAATTAACTATTGTTTGGGATTCCAGATAAGGAATAATGAATTAGCAACAAGTATGGTCAAAAGGGTATATAGAGGTTCATAACCCAAGCTTTCAAGCGAGATAGGAAAATGGTGTTGGTGAGTAAATATGGTAATTTTAAAATAAAGGTATTTTCTAAATTTTTGAAAGAAGTGAAATAATGTTTGAGTAACAATTACGATTAGAGAATACTTACTTAATTAAAGGAGTTAAATAAGAATATTTTGAGCGAGGATTTCAAATACAAGAAACGGGTTGTAAACCTAGATTTGAAACGAGATTTAGTATCGATGATTAGTGGTTAAACTGATATTATTCTGAGGTAAGACCGTCGTCGATCAAGGTCTGAGAGGTAACTAAAATACCCCAACTTGGTGGACCTCACCATTATCAAGGAATGGTATCGGTTTGGAGTGAAAGAAGGTGTTGAAATTGGTCTTATCCTATACAAGGAATAGGGAACTCTGATGTGAGATTTTAGCATATAAACAATATTTCAAATATTAGTTTCAAAGGAAATAAGAATAGTAATTTCAAATTTATATCGAATATTTGTTATTTAATTAGAGTTCATCGAATATAGTAGAGTTAATCAAACATAGTTATTCGGGAAAAGTTTCCATTTCGTACGACCGCTAACGTCATTCGCAGGGCTGCAGACAGCCTATGGCGATTGGATGCTTCCTAAGGGATTCAGGCGTAACCATTGTGATCGCTGCGATCTAGAGTCAATCGAATGGAGTTAAGCCGAGTATTAGTTAATCGATAAGAGTAATCAGGTCAAGTTAGTCCAGTTGAGTTAAATAAGTCGAGTTAGCCAGGTTAGAGCTAATCGATCAAAGTAAATCATTCAGAGTTAATTAGAAGTAGATATATATGTGTACGTAATAAAAAAAGGATAAATAAAATGTTTTGAATATACTGAGGATTTAAAAGTTGACTAATTATATTAAATAGGCCGAGTGGTGCCAAGTGCTGAATCAGCAAACTGATGTTATTCACACCTTTGTTATTCGATAGTTAAATCACCAACTATCGAAGTTGACTAATACGCTTGTTGGTATGGAAAGACCGGAATCGAATTTATATTCGAAAACCATTCCGACCAACAAATACGTGAAGATATCGAAGATGATCGTGATGGAGCATTGAAGACTGTGGTTTTCATAAGCAGAAGGACTACTAATAATCTCTGGTTTAGCAGCCAGAGATAAGTTGTGGTTCTGTCGTGGTTGGAATCTACAGGTTGCAAGGACTTCTCGCTACTGATCCATGGGGTGATTCCTATATGAGATGCAGTAGGAGAGTGCCTTCGGTTCATACTGTTCCTGGATGACTTGTATGGACGGATGTCTGACAGAGTATTTCCAAAGGAATTACATGCGTTGATTTCTCCAAACGTACCATAGTTGATGGCGGAGAAATGGTTATTCTCTAGCCAAATAAACTAGAGTATTTTTGTGGACGTCAATCAAGTGTGATCTGGCGGATCTGACGATGTGGCATTCAAAGTGGATGATGGCCAGATGTTCGAGAAGTAGAATTCTAGCCTCAAGCCTCATCAACCGGGAAATGACAAAAATCGGGCAGGCAGCATGGCTATGTGGGTCACTCCCATTAGGGTGTATGATCACCTATCTAAAGAAATTCCATTTGCTTCTTAATCTATGTTTCGATGCTGTCCCTTTCGGGCAGGCGGTTGCTGATCCCAACCGTCGGTGATATACATTCGATACAATCAAGCGAAATGAGTGGTCGGTCATGTGAGGGCCGGGTTGCAAGACGTTCTTGTTGAACCCAGTGTATTTGCCTCTAGAGATACACTATCGGCAGGTGGTCCCGTACCTTGTCAAGGTTGGAATCCAATATCCAATAAGCGCCCGCGGTTTTCGATTGCATACTATATATGGGGAGCGTGAGATGCAAGCGTTCCTCTAATTTGATATTTACTTGTATTTAGACATTATGATAATATCAGATCAATATATGATTTCAGAAAGGTTTTGGGTTATAGTAAGGTAAAATCCGTTCATGTTTATGTGTAGACTGGTCTTACTATTATCCTTTTGTTTCGAAAAGGATTTCCAAAGTTAAACAAGTTGAGTGTGTGTTATGTGAATTTATCACTGATAGTATTCCAGACTGACCCGGTGTATTTTGTTTTAAATCAAATGTGCTCGGGTCAGACCGAGTATGTTCCAGGTTAGGTTTCGCTTGGAATTTCAGGAGCTGGAAGCAGGAGGCTTCACCGCTAGTTATTTAAAGTTATTTCCGCTGTGCAGTTATATGTTGTGCTCTGATGATTGGTATGTATATACAGTTTCTTTTGTATAAAAGAGATTTGTTATATTATATTTTATCCGTTCCGCTGTGAGATGTTAATGTGATGTTCTACCTTTTTCTCCTATTCTAACATTTCTTTCTTTCTTATCTCACCCTCTAAATTCTTTCTCATGACAATCCAGTGTTTTCGATGCTTGAATAGTCGACATGGTGATTTTATGTCGATTTTCGGAGTCGAAAATCGCTAGGTCGTTACAGAATTATTTTCTGACTAATTTACGATCAGAAACTAGTGGAGATATGAAATGGGAAACCAAACGTAAACCCGAGTTTGAATTAGAATAGTTAAACGAGTGGGGATATAGAACTTGTAAAGAAGAGATGGTATTTCATCAACATGGAATTAAAATGGGATTGGTTGTGATATGGGAAATAAGTACTGGTTTTTGTATTACAACTGATATCTATCTTAATATGAGAACGTTGTTGATCAAGGTCTGGGAGGTAATTAAAATACCCCAACTTGAACAACTTCAGGATTATCAAAGGATGATATTAGTCGTGCTAGTGAAGATGTTAGAGTAAATTATTTTGGGAAAATAACAGTGTAACATTAGTTAAAGGATTTGGAAATATATATAAAATGAGATTCTGAAATAAGAAAAGGAAATAAAAAGGGGCTTGATGGTATGAAATGATATCTCTATGAATAAAGAAATAAAAAGGGGATTGGTGGAAATATAACGATATTTTCAAGGTATTGAAATAAGATTTAAAATGGGATTATTCTAAAAGGATGAGGGGTGACTTTGGTATTCAAATAACGAAGCCAAAGAAGACGTCGTAATGATTATTTTACAAATGATAAGTTGAATCGATATGATAAAAAGAAATGTTATAGAAATGTTTTGAATGTCAGTTGAAGGTTAAATTAGATATGATTTTAAGATATTTTGTAGTTATATAGGTAAAGGATTTGAGAAGATTAACATATTTAAACCAATATATTATTTTTGGGTATTTCAACCGATATAGTATTTTTAATGGCCAAGTGATGTTGTGTATAAACCAATGGATCTATTTTATTTTTATAGTTGTTCATTTTGATAGTTAAATAACCGACTATCAAAATCTGACCAAACGTTATTGGCACGGAAAGACTGGAATCGAATTTATATTCGAAAACCATTCCGATCAATAAATACGAATACGTCGAAGACGCTGATCGAGATGGAGCAATTGAAGACCGTAGATCTTCAAGAAATGGAAGAGTTACTTACAATCTCTGGCTGATCCCTAGAGATATACTGTGATTCTGTCGTGGTTGGAATCTATGGGTTGCAAGGACTTCTCGCTGCTGATCCATTGGGTGATTCCTATATTGATGAAGTAGGAGAGTATCTTCGGTTCATCCTATTCCTGGATGGCTTATATGGATGATGTGAATGGTGTCTAGATGTTTCAAAAGTCGATTATAACCTGAAACCTCATCAACCGGGAAATGACAAAAATCGGGCAGGCAGCGTGGCTATGTGGGTTGCACCCATTAAGGTGTATTGTCATCATCTAGAGAATATTCATATTTGTTACTTCTTTTCATTTCTGTATCTCCCGAGAAACGGTAGCAGGCAGCCGTAGGTGATAATATATTCAATACGCTCAAGAGAAATGAGTGGTTGGTCATGTGTAGGCCGGGTTGCAAGACGTTCTTGTTGAACCCAATGTATTCCTCTCTAGAGATACACTATCGGCAGGTGGTTCCATACCTTGTCATGGTCGGAATACAGTCTCCAATAAGAGCCCATGGTTTTGATTGTATACTCTATATCTGGAGCGTGAGATGCAAGCGTTCTGCTAGATTCTATTTACTTGTATTTAGACACTATTATAATATCAGAATATGATATTGATTTCAAAATGTTTTGGGTTATAGTAAGGTAAAAACCATCTGTGTTTATGTGTGGACTGGTCTTACTATTATCCTTTGTTTTGAAAAGGATTTTCAAAGTTAAACAAGTTGATTGCCATATGACTTTATCACTGAAAGAATTCCAGACTGATCCGGGTGAATTTTGCTTTGCTTCAAATGTGCTCGGGTCAGACCGAGTATCTTTACAGGTTAGATTTCACTGGAGATTCAGAGAAGGAGTTGAAGTCGAGACGTATTCCATATATACTGGTAAGAGTTTATTTCGGTTGTTTGTTGTATTGATCTGAATGTATACTCTGATGTTGTAATCATATATATATATACACAGTTTATTTTGTATAAAGTATTATTGATTATTATACTTTGTCCACTCCGCTGTGAGACTTTGATCTTCTAATTCTTCTATTCTAATATTTCTTTCTTTCTTTTCTCACCCTCTAACTTCTTTCTATTAGCTTTCTGGGTTTTCGATACTAGAATTTTGGATACGAGATGTATTATTATCGGGATTCAAGTGTCGGAAATTTCGGGTCGCTACAATTGGTATCAGAGCAATGGTTTAGGAATAATCTTGGCTCTGTGGTGTAACTCGATGGAGATTGGGTTAGTAATACCCCAGATCGAGTTGAGTGTACATACATACGAGAGTGCGTATTTGTAATTCGAATATAAAATAATTTTGTTTTGACCCAAAATATCTTATGAAAAGGTAAAGTTTATAATTTTGTCATATTATTGTTTAATTCAAAACTTGTATAAAGTTGGAAAAATTTCAAATATGAAATGGTAACTAAATTTAACTTGTATGAGTTAAAATGAATCCTTTGAAATGGAATTGAGACAAGCCAACAAGAATTTGACTTGTGTTGGGTAAATTAAAAAGTGAACGAATCCAAACTGAATAAATGGAAATTTGCTGGATTGTATGTTTGGAATAAATTTCATAAGCATGAATCTGAATATGGATTTGAACTTGATTGAGAACTGATTTGGAGTAAATAAATTGAACTAAAATTCAAATATACTGAATTTGAATGGAGTATATACAAGAGTTAGTTATGAATAAAATATCATGGGAACTGAATTGTGTGATTGAAATATGGATTTGAATTGGATTTAGAACCAATGAATGAGTTGGGCTCGTTAAAATGAGTCTCAGTGGTAATAAATTTGAATGATTTAATAAGACCAAAAGGAAATTTATATTATAGTATTGGTGGATAAAATTTGAATACAGAATTAAATATTTAACTAAAGACAAGTTAAATAAAAATTTAAAAGAAAATTAAAATGATTTGGTTAAAGTGATTGCGTATTGTGAATGGTTTGTTTATTGGTTGCTAGATTAATTGAATATAAGAATTCAACAACAATTGAATGAACTAAAAACTAGGAAATAAATTCCAGTATAAAATCAATATGAAATAGAACAAATTGGTTTAACCCTGTGTTAGTATTTCCATTATATATCAAGTTGAGTGCAGGTTGAAAATGGAGATCTGTTAGTTACCGAACTTCGTGATTCGCATATTGGTTGCCCGACAAAAAGGTAAATCTTATTATTGATTGGGTCTTTGAACTTATACCCGAGATGGGTAGCCGCTTGGCTTTTATTTTCTGTGGATCAATATGAGAGGCCCATAGTGGTGTTTGTAATTGTTTAGATCTAATAGTACTGAGGAGGTGCTGGCGAATTCTTCGAATTTTTTTGAAACTTAGAAACATTTTCAATAATGTTTTACATGAATTATTTGGAAATAATCAAGATCAGGACATTCTTCTTACTTTATAATTTCGGGGACGAAATTCTTTTAAGGGGGGAAGAATGTAACAATCCGGATTTTTCGGTCATTTGAATTGAGATATTTAAATTTGTTTTAAATATTTTATTTGAATTATTTATGGAATATAATATCGAATTCGCTAATTAAACGACGAATAAAAATTTATATTTAAATTATAAAAGGAACTTGAAATGGCGCGGCAGTTCAAAATATTGAGTTTCAACTTCAATTGATTATACAGAATCCGTTTTAAGTCGGATTTCTGTGAAATAAGAAACGTTTGAACCGATTTGATTATATCTTTCTAACGGATGGCAAAAATGGAGATTTCATATTATAGATTGCCAGTTATGTCCAAATCAAATTCTAAAATAGTCGCTATGGAATCGTTTATAAACCATAATGATTTATTTATTATAATTAAATATTAGGTTCGAATTTGGACAAGATTTTTGAGACGTAGTCATATTCTAATTTTTAAAATTTTACTGTAATTTTTAATTTGGAAAATAAACAACTTTTTATTTGGAGTATTTTACACCCTATATCAGCACTTTTGGAATTTAGCAGAATTAGTTAACTAGTCTATATTATTATATGTTTGTGATCGTGACACACAGCTGGGCACGACAGTATTTTTATTTTTGTCTACAGCTAGACGTATACGGACAAAGTTCTATATAATAGGGTACGTAATTTTATAACTAAAAATCTTTAGTCACTTTCACCAATATCAAATCAAACAAAAAGAGAAAAAATTGAAATCAACCTCAATCAAGCTAATACACATGGGAAATATAAATTTAGAATGAATGTAGACAATTTACATTAAAAGAGTAATTAGGAAATAAGTAAATTAGAAATAATTTACTTATAGAATTTGGCCTGAATGAGGAAATATAAATTTAGACAAATTAAAGGTTTATTAACGACATCTCTTTTAATGACACACCAGAAAGTTCTAGGGTGACAGAGAGGATAGTGTCTAGGCTTGGGTTTGGAAAATACAAGTTTCCATCTCTCCCTAACTGATCCGACGAACGGGATGGTTACTTTCAAAACTTGATTTGAAAATAAATTGAAACCCTTTGAACTTAGAAAACACGAATATGCCTAGCCCGAGGTTAGACTGAGTTGCGATGTAAACCTGCCCCGAACCAACCGGCACATCCAGTAGTCGTAACAATACCTGTCTAATGTGAGTGGTAGCGGCTTTAATTTATTTAATTAAAGCCAGAACAAGAATAGTAGGGTTAAGTTAACTAAGACACTTAACCAGTTCAACATGATAACTAGACTAATGGGTGGGGTGTTACACGTGGTATCAGAGCTGAAGGTTACCAGATCAGATAAAGGATTTGAAAAATTATTTTCAAAACGGTTTTAAAGAAGCATTTTCAAGAGAAAAGATTTGTTTTAAAGATATATTCCCCAAAGCCATACGCACTATCTTCTCTTCCTCTGTTTAAATTCTTGTCTCCTTCTTTCTTGAGTCTCTGGGGCTCCTGACTTTCTGGGAGGTAACCTCATCGAAGGGCAAAGTAGTGCCCGACTTCCATCTATATCCATAGTTGTTTCATCTACAGGCAGTTTTCTTTCGAAGCTTATAGGGTTTTCCGGACGATGGAGGCAGTTTACGAGAGATTTGTCAACATGACTACACACTGAAGGGGATGAGGAGTTTGGCTAAGGAGCATAACCCTAGGATGAGGAATTCATGGATGTAGACTTGGCACACGAAGGAGGAAGAAATTATAAAACCTAAGACAAGAGGAAGTATCTTTACTAGGGTATGAAAGGGCAAGAACGAGGACGAGATTTTCAGAAGGACAAGTACATGCTTTCGCCACCAAGCATACCTAGGAGAAAGGTAGTCCGGTTGGATGAGTCTAGTTTTCTGTTCGTACTATTTCCTTTGGTTCTAGCGCTTCTCATTTGTTCATATCCACTTCCATAGTTGGGTCTCTGCACTATAGTACTTGTATAGTAGAAAGATCCCACTAGAGTCTCAAATCCAATTGGTGGTCCGACCAGTTTATTTTTGGTTAGTAGGGATTTGAGAATAGCTATCGAGTTTGCTTATATCATCTCACATAGATCATCTAAATTCGGAGGAGATATTCCTTGGTTGCTTGTCTGATTTTGGTTTAGGCCTTTGGGGCTTGTACTTGAGGAATGTCGAGTTCGACTAGGATGGTTTGCGTGAGAGATGAATAGTTGTGGCAGGTACTCTAAAAAGCACGTAGTGACCTTTCGACCCTTATAGTTATGGCATGGCGAGACCTCTAATCATCTTAGTACATATACTTGGTGCCGTAATTGACATCTGTTTATTTTGTAAATGGAGATCAGAAACTTCACAATCGTGAAGTTAA
This sequence comes from Allium sativum, assembly GCA_030737875.1. Classification (NCBI taxonomy): domain Eukaryota; kingdom Viridiplantae; phylum Streptophyta; class Magnoliopsida; order Asparagales; family Amaryllidaceae; genus Allium; species Allium sativum. Next base: position 246,657,927 of record CM060923.1, read on the forward strand.
ATTAGTTAAGATACAGTGGAGTAAAGATCAAGAAGGCTAGATACTAGCATCATACCCTTTTCCTTAAGGGTGCATCCTTGATTTCTTTGTTTAGGAGCTTTGTGCATAATTGTTTCTCTCTTTCCAAAGTATATCACCTAGGTCGTATCTTCGATCCTTAGGTAGAAGCCAATGGATGTAAACATGTATTTGAAACATGTTATGGTTGATGGTTGCAAGTGGTTGCTAATGGTTGCTTGTGAATGCATATGCATACGTATTAGGCACTAGATCAGTTCAGACGCTTTCATATTGCATTTATAAATATGTATTTGTTTGAAAATTGAACTTGATATGTTATCATATGGGTGTTGCATATGGATGAATGGCCGTGCACGCATATAGTATTTACATAACTAGGGACACTTGCATACATGGTTGGACGCATGGCACTGACATGACTCGCATTAAGGAGGTCGATTGAATCAGTAGACCGCCTGATTTTACAGCAGATAAAGACATATACACACACTATGTGTGACGCCCCAGAACTTCCCAGTAAAGGAAAGCATGGATTGCTTTGAGAACAATACACATCAGAACATAAACTGAAGAACATTTTATTGTTGGTTACAACAATTACATCAGAGTACAAGAATATACCAGAGTATGAATACTTATTACAAATGAAGAGATACAATAATATCAGAGTTTTAAATTACATTTAAATAGCAGCGGGAAAATAATACAAATGTACAAATGTACAACCGAAATGAATACACGGATACAGAGCTTTCCGAATATCGCTTCAGCTGTAGACCAGGATCTTGTAAAATATATCTGCAAAGGGCTACTCGACTGCCCGTGTGGAAAAGAGGGCACCCGAGTTTGCCAGTGAAACAAACTACAGGTCAGTCATGGGACTGGTATGAGAAAACTAAATTAGCCTATTAATTAAAATGGCTAAACACAGGACCACGCCGCTAACGCGGAACGGGCTTACTCCATTGGATTGCCAGTGCATAAAATAAATTAAATCGTTAAACAACGCAATGCTTTTTAGAAAAGTGAGACCATTATAAGACCCAAGTCCCATCACACAATGCAACGCACACCAGAGGATAGGGTTTTACCTTATAATGATCAAAAGATGATAAATACGTTAAACCGATATTATTATTGTGTATATGTTTTAAAAGCAATTCAAAGTAAATGTATCAATCCTAGACGGCATGGGTACCATATATCATGTCGCCAATACTAGTTCTACAATCAAAACTGCAAGAGCGTATTGGAGATTTGAATTCCATCATGAGTCAAGGCTAGGGAGGAGCTCCTTACCGATTCGAGGCACTCTAGCGGATACCTCAGGATCCCCCGCAGTGAACCCTTGGATAGCTGCAGGGCCGGTCCCTACCTAAGGGTAGTGGATTAGTTATGCCTGAACACACGTTTCCCGGTCCCTTTGGACCTATAGTATGACCACTATCGGCCTATAAAAATAACGAGGTACCTCAAAATCCATCATCCGCAATGAGTAAAATGTCAGCGCTGGTAGGTCCCTGACATTACCCTAGCTAGAAAGATAACGTGTGCACTCCCTGCGTTCCCTTCTCCCGTTTAAGACTCATACCGGGGTGTGAGGTTCGTGAAGTTACGTTATACCCACAAGGCCTGCTTTTCAACAAAGCCTTGATCATTGCATCTTAGCATGCCATATGGTCCGACACGCAATCCATTTATAAACTTATGCTCTGGGTCTGAGCGAAAGTCAAAACCGTACAAATCAACACTACGTCCGAACGGCCACCACTGAGGTCCTTTCAAGGTAGCTACTCCTCTCATGGGTCTCAATAGTCACGCATCCATTCGATGTGAAGATCGTCGGTCTTCAATCACCGTCTTAAACTCTTCGACTTAGAACGTCGTATAAATCATTTGAAATGAGATCGAACTCGGTCTTTTCAAATGATTGTCGTATATATATATATATAAGGTTCAAAACCATCTCATATCGTTAATAAAATTTAATAACGATATGTCGCTATTTTTATTCATATATATATATATATATATATATATATATATATATAAATGTAAATCATTTGGCGATAATATTAATATAGGTATCACGCTCAATAAAAGAGTGAACTATCTACCTAACACACATTCCTGTATATAATGTCTACTAAAATGTATTTTTATTTCATTTTCCAATTCTAAATTGTACAACTCCCTTCTCTTAAACGAAAGTGTTTCTTTTGTTTTCACTATTTAATTTAGACAGAAGTGTGAATTTCTTTCTAATGAACAAAAATAAATATTTTGTTCAATCTATTTTTATGAACAAAAATAGTGAGTCCTTTACTATGTTTCCAATATTACATAAAAATGTATTTTAATGTAAAACATATTTCATAGTGAAATATGTACATCTTTCTACTTTTTTTATCATAAACATTAACTATGTGTTTTTAGCTATCATAGAAATGCAACTCTTAATTTCATATTTTATTTTCTATTTTTATTTGCGTTGCTGAACGCAAATAAAGTTATATTTTTCTTACATGTTTATTTACATCGAGGGATGTAAATAAAAATATGTAACCTTTATTTCTAAGTTTCATTTGTAATAAAGAACATAACTAAAACATGGGCTTATTTTTCTATACTATATTTGCATTGGAAAAATGCAAATACAAAGATAAACTTTTATTTCTAAGGTTTGTTTATATTAGGGGGTACAAATAAAAGATGCATTTTTATTTCTATGTCATATTTGTGTTAGAGAACAAAAATAAAAAGATGCACTTTTATTTGCATGTCATATTTGAAAAATACAAATAAAAGGATGAACTTTATTTCTATGTTTATTTTTGTGTTAAGAACACAAATAAAAGAATGAACTTATTCCTATGTTTATATTTTTAACGTATTATTGCTACATTAACATATATTTATATTCTAGATGTACTAACGTACACTAATTCATGAATTCATTTCATAAAACATGAATGCACTATAATACATGTTTTCATTACATAAAACATGAATACAATTATAATACATGTTTTATTTCATATGCAAGAATGAACTTCAAAGCATGAATCTATTTCATAAAACATGAATGCACTATAATACATGTTTTATTTCATATGCAAGAATGCAACAATAATTAATGAAATCATTTCATAAAACAATGAATGCGAACTTAAGGATATGTTTTATTTCATGTGCATGAATGCCACTTTAATAAATGAAATCATTTCATCCACATGTATGCAACTATAATATATGGTTTATTTCATATGCGAGAATGCCACACATATGTATGCAACTATGATATGTCAAAAATTATACTTGCATTCGTATTTTTCCTTGAACGTCAAAATTTAATTATAATTTCATGTTATTCATTAACTCTACTTCATATAACTGCATTTCACTTTAATTAAATATGGTGAAAATATGTCTATATTTCATTTTCATTAATAACGGTGAAAATATGATAAAAATCCATTTTTATTGACAACAGGAAAAATATGATCAAAACTCATTTTTAATGACAACAAAGAAAATAAGATTACAATTCATTTTTAATGCCAACAATGAAAATAAGACTTAAAACTCATTTTAATGCAGACGGTGAAAATAAGAGTAAAATTCGTTTTTAATACAGAAGGTGAAAATAAAGTTAACGTTCACTTTTAATGCTAACGGTAAAAATATAATTAATTCTATTTTACCAACCACGCTAAAATTATGATTATAATTCTATTTTACTAACTACATCAATAATATACTTGTAATACATATTTCACAAGAACGCCATTTAAATAAACTTGATGTCAATCATACATATCAAACCCAATATTGCAACCACCCCAATTTTTATCTATTGGATGTCAACATACGTATATAATCCCACATCCATACACTCCAATTTTTATATGTTTGGTGTTAACACACGTAACAAATCCAATACTTCATACCACGCCAAATTGATATGCTTGTTGTCAATTTCCTAACAAATTAAGTAAGCCTACAAATGATAACACATATGATTTTGGGTATTACTTGCAATACAACTTCATATAATCTAAACAACGTGAATATTCTAAATCATCCCACAACATACAACAACAGATTTAATCACAAATCATTTCAGACAAGATCACAAACATGTATCTATGAATTTCCATAAATAATAAACAAATGAATATTTGCTGTTTCTTCTTCTTATTTAACAAAACAAATATGACTTCTTTTCATTTGACAAAACAAATATGACTTCTTTTTATTTAACAAGACAAATATGACTTCTTTTTATTTAACAAGACAAATATGACTTCTTTTTATTTAACAAGACAAATATGACTTCTTTTTATTTGACAAAACAAATATGACTTCTTTTTATTTAACAAGACAAATATGACTTCTTTTTATTTAACAAAACAAATATGACTTCTTTTTATTTAACAAAACAAATATGACTTCTTTTTATTTGACAAAACAAATATGACTTCTTTTTATTTAACAAGACAAATCTTAAATGAATGACATGGTTTTTATTGGTAAACATGACTCTTTCTATGTTTTCTAATATCACATTAAAATGTGATTTTAATGTAAAACATAATTCCTTAAATAAAAACCTGAATCTTTCCCTATGCTTTTGCCGTAACATTAAAACGTGTTTTTATTTTAATTTTACACTTGTTAAAACAACGGTGTTTTAATCTAAACGCGCATTTTTATCTAATTGTACATTTTAACTAAATGCGATGTTTTTATCTTAATTGTACATTTTGTTAACAAACTGTGTTTTTATTCTAAAATTACATTTTATGTTTTCTAACAAAAATTTGTTCATTTCTAACTAACATAAAAATGTGATTTTTATGATAACAGGGTTTCTAACATTAATTCATTTCAATTAACATAAAAATGAAATTTGTATACTAATATGTTCTCTAACATGAATTCATTCATTTCTAAACAAACATAAAAATGTAATTTTTTTTTGGCGACATGTTATTTTGCAAACCATTTTCTATGATAACTAATGACAAGCAAAATGGTAATTTCATTCGTTAACAAATTTCTAATTAACCAAAAAAAAATATGATATTTTGGTTTCAACAATTTTACCTTAATAGACATGAGGTATTGGTTTCCAATAGAACTAATAACATATATTTGTTTTTAACTAAACAAACATGATATGTTTAATTTCAACGATCTTCTAACAAACAACGATAAAATTCAACGAAGCATCACAACCAAAATCAACAATCAACAAATTTCAATCGCAAATCACAAATCTGATTTCATTATATACATGCATCGATTTCGAATAATAAGAGAATAATTAAATTTTAGTTATTAAATAAAGATAGAAATCTCACAAAGCTTTTTAATTCTGGATTCTCAACGTTCTCTATTTCAGCTCTAGACAGTTCCCGGTTGTAGATCCCGACACCACGATTCTAACAAAACTGAAATCGTTGAATTTCATTAAGATTTGAATGAGTTATACCATCTTAAACTTTGAACAATTTAAATTAACCTTAAATTAATTTACGCTTTTGCCTTTGCCTTCATCTTCATCGTATTTGCCTCTCTGAATTTGAACCCATCGTCGACTTTGCCAAGGACCTGCGCACGCAACCCCAAGCCGTCAGAACACCATCGGAAACCGCCACTTCGTAGCCTTGCTTTGCTCTTGATTATTCATTCATTAAGTTTTGATTGTTCATGATTGGATTGAAAGAATTTGGGGAAGAAAGATTTGAAGAGTTTAGGCCATGAAAACTGCAGATGACGGCGGCTAGGGTATAGAATGAATTAGTGTTTGTTTTATGAGGAAATATATAGTATTATATTATTAATTTTTTCAAATTTCAGAATAAAAAGGGTATTGAATGACAATTTTTAGAAAATAAATTGGAACCTTACTAGATTTATTTGATTCAGCTTCAACACCAATTAAGAATAATGGTATTTATTTCCGCCTATATTCATTTCCCTCCATATCCATATTTGGTTGATTTTTTTATTATTAATATATCTTATCAAATTACTTATTTATGCTTTTCATTTGCTTTCCTATTAAATAACGTGTATATTTGCTTTTAATACAAAGCTATTATGTAACAACTTATATACTCAAGAATGTATTCCATATTTAAATAAATTTTATCTATACTAGATTAAGACCATTGAAAACATATCACAACTCATATATATATATATATATATATGTATATATATATTAAGTTATGAAACCAAAATAGGAAAACATATCAAATTTTAATTATCTATCTTTTGGTAACACATTTTCTTTTATTATTATTATGCAAAGAAATTCAGCAAGCCTATTATTTGGCGAGTATGTATATCAATCATTTTCAGCATGTAACAAGGTAATTACAAATTTGATAGTGGGGCAAAGTTTTGTTTTTATTCCAAAAACCATGCATGTGCATTGCGAATAAATACGTTTTATGTTTTAATTGAGTTTTTATAAATGTTTCCTTAAATCCCCTTTTGATTATACGCAATAATGACACATTTATTTTATTTCTTTTATTATTCAAATTTCAAAAGTAGATGACAATGAAAGAGGGAGAGAGAGGATAAAGTGGAAAGAATTAATGCTAGATTAATGCTATTTGTTTATAAGCATATGGTCTATATTTTGAATTTCTAAATGTTAAATATGAATTGACAAGGGAAATATTTAAGAGGACAGCCAAAGACATGTACATATATATATACATACATACATATATATATATATATATATATATATATTGTAAAAATTTATTTCATTTATAACCTACACATTATTTTCAATCAATGAATTAATCAATGTCATTAAAGTTCCTACTTGACGTTAAAAGCATAAATTTTTAATGTAAAACATTTCATGTTTCTACATGACATTAAAAAGTTAGACTTTTAGCACTAACCAAAATATGTTCATTTTCATTAAAAAGAATAACTTTTAAATGTAAATCATTTTTATGTTCTTACATTTAAATAAAGACTAACTTTTATTTTAAAACATATTTCATATATTTTTTTTTATGATAATAAAAATGTAAAAAAAAAATTTTCTAACAAAGTTTCCTTAAAATAAAAGTTTAAATTGGCCCCAAAATTCCGGGTTGTTACAGTCTCCCCCACTTAAAATCTTTTCGTCCTCGAAAAGGAACGTAGCTAAGAGTTGTTTAATTAACTAGCTCAACTAACTTTTTATATATTGGTTTCAATATTTTATTATTCGAATATTTTAATTAGTGAAACTAATTATCAAACATTACAACCATCAATCAATTAGGTGATTAACTTTTCAAATATATATAACTTTTATATATAGTCAAAAATCATATTCTAGTGCAAATCACAGCAATGTGTCCTAACTAAGTGTTGGTTCTCATACCAGTCAGTGGAAATATATAGATATCCCACCTTCGACACTTGAACATAAACTCTGATGACGCTAGCAATCATCAGAATCATCTCCGGGCGACTAAAGTGTGATTCTATATCTATCCAGTATATTAAAACTTCGAACATCCGTTAGTTACTCGTATATTCGAAATCTTTATATACTCGATTGTCCACAATAAAATATAATATACTCAAATACGTATATTTAGATAAAATTTTCAAAACTAAATTTGGTTTTCTTTTTAAGAAAATAATACTCTTCACACTCGTTCTGGGATACTACTGATCCCATCTCTAACGAGTTATTCTTATTGGATATTACTAATCCAATCTCTGATGAATTCTTTCGTTCGGTTCTAATGTGTTTTGTTCTCGAGCACTGTAAACCAAAGCTCTGATACCAACTGTGACGCCCCAGAACTTCCCAGTAAAGGAAAGCATGGATTGCTTTGAGAACAATACACATCAGAACATAAACTGAAGAACATTTTATTGTTGGTTACAACAATTACATCAGAGTACAAGAATATACCAGAGTATGAATACTTATTACAAATGAAGAGATACAATAATATCAGAGTTTTAAATTACATTTAAATAGCAGCGGGAAAATAATACAAATGTACAAATGTACAACCGAAATGAATACACGGATACAGAGCTTTCCGAATATCGCTTCAGCTGTAGACCAGGATCTTGTAAAATATATCTGCAAAGGGCTACTCGACTGCCCGTGTGGAAAAGAGGGCACCCGAGTTTGCCAGTGAAACAAACTACAGGTCAGTCATGGGACTGGTATGAGAAAACTAAATTAGCCTATTAATTAAAATGGCTAAACACAGGACCACGCCGCTAACGCGGAACGGGCTTACTCCATTGGATTGCCAGTGCATAAAATAAATTAAATCGTTAAACAACGCAATGCTTTTTAGAAAAGTGAGACCATTATAAGACCCAAGTCCCATCACACAATGCAACGCACACCAGAGGATAGGGTTTTACCTTATAATGATCAAAAGATGATAAATACGTTAAACCGATATTATTATTGTGTATATGTTTTAAAAGCAATTCAAAGTAAATGTATCAATCCTAGACGGCATGGGTACCATATATCATGTCGCCAATACTAGTTCTACAATCAAAACTGCAAGAGCGTATTGGAGATTTGAATTCCATCATGAGTCAAGGCTAGGGAGGAGCTCCTTACCGATTCGAGGCACTCTAGCGGATACCTCAGGATCCCCCGCAGTGAACCCTTGGATAGCTGCAGGGCCGGTCCCTACCTAAGGGTAGTGGATTAGTTATGCCTGAACACACGTTTCCCGGTCCCTTTGGACCTATAGTATGACCACTATCGGCCTATAAAAATAACGAGGTACCTCAAAATCCATCATCCGCAATGAGTAAAATGTCAGCGCTGGTAGGTCCCTGACATTACCCTAGCTAGAAAGATAACGTGTGCACTCCCTGCGTTCCCTTCTCCCATTTAAGACTCATACCGGGGTGTGAGGTTCGTGAAGTTACGTTATACCCACAAGGCCTGCTTTTCAACAAAGCCTTGATCATTGCATCTTAGCATGCCATATGGTCCGACACGCAATCCATTTATAAACTTATACTCTGGGTCTGAGCGAAAGTCAAAACCGTACAAATCAACACTACGTCCGAACGGCCACCACTGAGGTCCTTTCAAGGTAGCTACTCCTCTCATGGGTCTCAATAGTCACGCATCCATTCGATGTGAAGATCGTCGGTCTTCAATCACCGTCTTAAACTCTTCGACTTAGAACGTCGTATAAATCATTTGAAATGAGATCGAACTCGGTCTTTTCAAATGATTGTCGTATATATATATATAAGGTTCAAAACCATCTCATATCGTTAATAAAATTTAATAACGATATGTCGCTATTTTTATTCATATATATATATATATATATATATATATATATAAATGTAAATCATTTGGCGATAATATTAATATAGGTATCACGCTCAATAAAAGAGTGAACTATCTACCTAACACACATTCCTGTATATAATGTCTACTAAAATGTATTTTTATTTCATTTTCCAATTCTAAATTGTACAACTCCCTTCTCTTAAACGAAAGTGTTTCTTTTGTTTTCACTATTTAATTTAGACAGAAGTGTGAATTTCTTTCTAATGAACAAAAATAAATATTTTGTTCAATCTATTTTTATGAACAAAAATAGTGAGTCCTTTACTATGTTTCCAATATTACATAAAAATGTATTTTAATGTAAAACATATTTCATAGTGAAATATGTACATCTTTCTACTTTTTTTATCATAAACATTAACTATGTGTTTTTAGCTATCATAGAAATGCAACTCTTAATTTCATATTTTATTTTCTATTTTTATTTGCGTTGCTGAACGCAAATAAAGTTATATTTTTCTTACATGTTTATTTACATCGAGGGATGTAAATAAAAATATGTAACCTTTATTTCTAAGTTTCATTTGTAATAAAGAACATAACTAAAACATGGGCTTATTTTTCTATACTATATTTGCATTGGAAAAATGCAAATACAAAGATAAACTTTTATTTCTAAGGTTTGTTTATATTAGGGGGTACAAATAAAAGATGCATTTTTATTTCTATGTCATATTTGTGTTAGAGAACAAAAATAAAAAGATGCACTTTTATTTGCATGTCATATTTGAAAAATACAAATAAAAGGATGAACTTTATTTCTATGTTTATTTTTGTGTTAAGAACACAAATAAAAGAATGAACTTATTCCTATGTTTATATTTTTAACGTATTATTGCTACATTAACATATATTTATATTCTAGATGTACTAACGTACACTAATTCATGAATTCATTTCATAAAACATGAATGCACTATAATACATGTTTTCATTACATAAAACATGAATACAATTATAATACATGTTTTATTTCATATGCAAGAATGAACTTCAAAGCATGAATCTATTTCATAAAACATGAATGCACTATAATACATGTTTTATTTCATATGCAAGAATGCAACAATAATTAATGAAATCATTTCATAAAACAATGAATGCGAACTTAAGGATATGTTTTATTTCATGTGCATGAATGCCACTTTAATAAATGAAATCATTTCATCCACATGTATGCAACTATAATATATGGTTTATTTCATATGCGAGAATGCCACACATATGTATGCAACTATGATATGTCAAAAATTATACTTGCATTCGTATTTTTCCTTGAACGTCAAAATTTAATTATAATTTCATGTTATTCATTAACTCTACTTCATATAACTGCATTTCACTTTAATTAAATACGGTGAAAATATGTCTATATTTCATTTTCATTAATAACGGTGAAAATATGATAAAAATCCATTTTTATTGACAACAGGAAAAATATGATCAAAACTCATTTTTAATGACAACAAAGAAAATAAGATTACAATTCATTTTTAATGCCAACAATGAAAATAAGACTTAAAACTCATTTTAATGCAGACGGTGAAAATAAGAGTAAAATTCGTTTTTAATACAGAAGGTGAAAATAAAGTTAACGTTCACTTTTAATGCTAACGGTAAAAATATAATTAATTCTATTTTACCAACCACGCTAAAATTATGATTATAATTCTATTTTACTAACTACATCAATAATATACTTGTAATACATATTTCACAAGAACGCCATTTAAATAAACTTGATGTCAATCATACATATCAAACCCAATATTGCAACCACCCCAATTTTTATCTATTGGATGTCAACATACGTATATAATCCCACATCCATACACTCCAATTTTTATATGTTTGGTGTTAACACACGTAACAAATCCAATACTTCATACCACGCCAAATTGATATGCTTGTTGTCAATTTCCTAACAAATTAAGTAAGCCTACAAATGATAACACATATGATTTTGGGTATTACTTGCAATACAACTTCATATAATCTAAACAACGTGAATATTCTAAATCATCCCACAACATACAACAACAGATTTAATCACAAATCATTTCAGACAAGATCACAAACATGTATCTATGAATTTCCATAAATAATAAACAAATGAATATTTACTGTTTCTTCTTCTTATTTAACAAAACAAATATGACTTCTTTTCATTTGACAAAACAAATATGACTTCTTTTTATTTAACAAGACAAATATGACTTCTTTTTATTTAACAAGACAAATATGACTTCTTTTTATTTAACAAGACAAATATGACTTCTTTTTATTTGACAAAACAAATATGACTTCTTTTTATTTAACAAGATGTAAAAACCCGTAACTTCCCCGTAAAGGAAAGCGACGGATAGTTCGAGAACAAACCACAACAGAACGCAAACAGAAGAACGTTTCATTGTATATTACAACAATGCATCAGATTACAAGAATATACAGAGTAAAAATGAATATTACACAGAAATATCAGAGATTTAAATTACATTTTGAATACATAGCAGCGGAAAATAATACAATACGCAACTAGAAGTAGATATACGGATACAAAGCTTTCCGGATATCGTTCCAGCTGTAAACCAGGATCCTGTGAATATAAATCTGCAAAACCAAAACTACTAGCTGCCCGTGTCAAAATAAGGGCACCCAGAGTTTAGGTTAAAACAATAAACTCCAGGTCAGTCATGTGACTGGTGTGAGAACTAAAACAGTTATTAATCTTTATTTTAAATCTTTAGGTAAATCAAGGGACCACGCCGTATAACACGAAACGGGTTTCCTCCCAAGAATACCAGTGCATAAAACAAACAGCGCAATGCTAAATAAAGAAAAATGAAGCTGTTATAAGACCCAGGTCCCATCACACAATGCAACGCAGCCGAGGATAGGGTTTTCCCTTATAACAGCCAAAGAATGCTTGATACGTTTAAAACAAATCATTCGATACTATTATAAGTGCATAGTGTATAAAACAACTTCAAATCATAAGTATCAATCATAGGCGGCATGGGTACCATATATCATGTCGCCATACTAGTTTTACAATTAAAACCGCAAATGTCACGTATTTGGAAATTGGATTTCCGTCTATGAACCGAGGCAAAAGATAGTCCTCAACCGATTCGAGACGCTCTAGCCCGTGTCTCAGGAACAGCCGCAACTGCCCCTTGGATCGTCAGGGCCGGTCCACACGGAGTGGATTATTATGCCTGAACAATACGTCTCCCCACCCTATGGGGTGTAAGTCTGGTCCGTCAGCCGACCAGAATGCATTCGGACGAAACCGATATAACCGAGGCGCCTCGCAACCGCAACAACCACATAAGTCAAACTCGTCAGGGCGTGTAAAACCACTGACGCCACTTCTAGCTAGAAAGAAACGCAAGTCCTCCCTGATGTCCTCTCCCGTTTTTGGTTCATACCGGGTGTGAAACACGCGAGGTAAACGTTACACAAAGCTACGCCACAAAGGCCGTGCTTTGATCATCACCACAAGACTTTGCTTTTCAACAGAAGCCTTGATCATTTGCATCTTAGCATGCCACACAGGCAAACCACTCTATGCAACCGATATCAGTCACACAGAATGAAATCCAATGTCAGACACACAGTCCATTTACAAGTCCGTTCTGGGCCTGAACGAAACCGGAGGCACCTAGTACCCCGCATATCCATCGATCTCCAAGTACGTCTGGACGATCACTAACTGTTTCCATCTTCTTGGGTGTACAGCCCAATCAAGATCATCAGTTATCACCCAAACGACGTGAAGACCTCCGGTCTTCGACCATCGTCTTCATCTTCGACTTATCGTCGTATCAGTTATCCAGAATGGGATAAACCCCGTCTTTCCGAATAACTCGCGTATATTTAAATAAGTGTTACACAAACACAACATACGCCTCATTCCAATTCATTAGTCACTAACCGTAAATTAATCAAGAGAATAATTCCCCAAATATTAACCCCGAAGGCCGAAACCAACATCAGATCAATATCCAGAAAACCATTCTGCTTAGCTAACCGACAGTTAGTTTCTAAATTTCACATTCAAATCTAATTAAAGATTTAACTATCGCCTGGAGCAAAACTGGTGATACTCCATTCTCGATCTTTTCAATCTAATTAAAGATTCATTAAAACTCCACTTAGTTTTAATCTGTGACTGGGTTAAAGAATCAGTGTTATTTAAAACACGGTTCACGATAAACCCAAAGTCACATCCCATTAATTATCGGGTTAAAGAACAAGTGTTATTTAAAACACTGTTCACGATAAACCCAAAAATCAATATCCATTCAATTCCAATTAAATATTATTTAATTGGTACACTTCATTAAATCTAAATAAAAAGATTTAATCTTTTCTCAACTGGGTTCAAGAACAGTGTTAGTGAAGACACCATTCACGACAAACCCAAATCACATTCATTAATTATCGGGTTAAAGAACAAGTGTTATTTAAAACACTGTTCACGATAAACCCAAAAATCAATATCAATTCAATTCCAATTAAATATTATTTAATTGGTACACTTCATTAAATCTAAATAAAAAGATTTAATCTTTTCTCAACTGGGTTCAAGAACAGTGTTAGTGAAGACACCATTCACGACAAACCCAAATCACATTCGATATTCAATACAAGGCTCTGAATAGAAAATATATCAGCTTATATTCAATATCGAATTCTACGACTAACAAATGTCGTATTGGAAATAACGATATAAATATATATATCTTTCAAATTTCCATAACAACACCTGTATAATCACGAAATCCAACATCGAAATATTCCGAAGACAATTTCGATTCAAATCCATTCCAATGCAATCATTGGAAATTTTGGTTATTTTTAAAACCCTTTTCGAATTCAATTTATTTATTTAAAAATAAATAGAATTATAATTCTAGTTCAAAACTAGTTCAATTCGATAAAAATCTATTTTTATCTTTTCAAATAGGGAGTTTTTCATCCCAATTCTTTCTAAATCATTTCTAATGATTTTACACAAATTATTACTATTTTTAATAATTTTATCAAGGCCCGTACAGTCGATTTCCATCAATGGCCATCGAACTGCACTTACAGCGACCTTTCTCGAATTTGATTTGGACATAATTCCAAATCCAACCGTTAGATTTCAAATTTCTAATTTTCATTAGAAAGCTCTTTTCGATACGAACCCAACGGTTCCGGTTTTAGGAGAATCCGACGGTCGGATCTCCCGTAATGTCCGTTTGAAATAAATGGTCGAAATTCGCGAACTGCCGCGGCGCGGCGCGTTCTATTCAGGCCATTATATTATATATATAATATATATAATATATATTTCGTCGATTTCTATTTAAAACGAATTATATAAATAGTTTTGAATTCGTTTCAAATTCTATTTCAACTTCTATTTCAATTCAAAGCAAAATTGAATTCTTCTTTATAAATTCGTTTTAAAATTCATTTCTATTCAATTCGAATTTCAATTCAATTTGAATTCATTTCAATTCGCTTTCAATTCCATTTGAATTCGTTTTCAATTCGCTTCCAATTCAATTTGAATTCGTTTTCAATTCAATTCATTTCATTTCAAAATCGTTTTCAACTCATTTCATTTCGAAATCGTTTTCAATTCAATTCATTTTGAATTCGTTTTCAATTCAATTCATTTTGAATTCGTTTTCAGTTCAATTCATTTTGAATTCGTTTTCAATTCAATTCATTTTGAATTCGTTTTCAATTCAATTCATTTTGAATTCGTTTTCAATTCAATTCATTTTGAAATCGTTTTCAATTCAATTCATTTTGAATTCGTTTTCAATTCAATTCATTTTGAAATCGTTTTCAATTCAATTCATTTTGAAATCGTTTTCAGTTCAATTCATTTCAAAATATTCGATTTCGAAATCACTTTTCAATATTCATTTTAAAATGAATAAAATCGATATAAATATCGCTCACGTCAAAATGGCGTCAATCTAATCAACACGGCTTCATATATTGATATTTTCAAATATTCCATTTCGAATATTTCTATTTCAAATATTTCTATTTTAAAACTGGAATGAGGCCCAAACAATTACCATATAAAGTTAATTATATGGATTTTCATACAACACATGTATAATAGCATTGAAAAATAATCAACCATCAACCAAAGTGCACTACACTGTATAAGCATCAAATATAGATATCTAACGCTTATAACAGCCTGTCAATCAATCGATCGACATATTTAATCAATCAGGATGAGTGAACTTCAAATTTCATCCCAACACCCGTGTGGGGTTTCAAACAATCAAACACATATTTTATTTGTGCTGTTGGGCGATGTGTAAAATTTATCGACCCAATCAACGTCATTCAAATAAGTGTACATAAACAAACCGTCCGGTTTGTAAATGAATATTTTATTTATTCACATTCACGTTAAAAATAATATTTTTAACGATAAAACATTTTATTTCAACCTATGAATTTCTATTCAATTCATTCTTTAAATAAAATGATATTTTTATTTTTTTCTAACATATTTTAGAAAATTTCGGCGGCATAACGGCACGATACTAGAAACGGGACAAGGCCTAGCCTTATCCCCGGTCTAGTGAAGGCCCACGCCATTCACATATCAATTTTAATCAATTTCCAATTCAACCAATCAATCAAATCCAAATCAAATAATCTAACCAACTACACAACCAAACAAACAAGTCCATGGTATGTGGACGGGTGTCGGGTGCTTCTAATAAGCACCGTCTGCATCCTAGTATATATATATATAACTAGAAAAATAGAATTTGAGTGAGAAGTTCTCACATATAGCTATCCTAGCTCCACGGCTCTTCATTTGCAGAAGTCTTCGTCGTTTCGCCTTTTTGTCACCTTCGTTGCTGCTTTCACTACATACGTAAAAATCACATTTTTATTCCGATGTTCAATATATAAAAATCAAATTTTTATTTCCAAGTTCAATATATAAAAATCGAATTTTTATTTCAAGGTTCAATATATAAAAATCGAATTTTTATTTCAAGGTTCAATATATAAAAATCGAATTTTTATTTCAAAGTTCAATATATAAAAATCGAATTTTTATTTCAAAGTTCAATATATAAAAATCGAATTTTTATTTCAAAGTTCAATATATAAAAATCGAATTTTTATTTCAAAGTTCAATATATAAAAATCGAATTTTTATTTCAAAGTTCAATATATAAAAATCGAATTTTTATTTCAAAGTTCAATATATAAAAATCGAATTTTTATTTCAAAGTTCAATATATAAAAATATGATTTTTCAACATATAAAATATGATTTTTCAACATATAAAAATATGATTTCTCAACATATAAAAATATGATTTCTCAACATAAAAAAAAAATATGATTTCTCAACATATAAAAATATATATTTTTCTCACAATTCAAAATACGACCTTTTCACCTTTTAAAGTTCTAATCTTTTTCCATTTTAAAATTCAAATCTTTTTCTATTTAAAATCTTAAAATAAAATCAGTTTTTAAACCTAATAAAAATCAGTTTTTAAACTTAATAAAAATCAGGTTTTTTAAACTTAATAAAAATCAGGTTTTTTAAACTTAATAAAAATCAGGTTTTTTAAACTTAATAAAAATCAGGTTTTTAAACTTAATACAATAAAGTAATAATTAAAATAAACTTACATCGACTGTTGAAAGGGGGGGTCTCGCAGTGGATCTGGGGCTAGGGTTCGACAAGGAGAAGGGGGTGGCGCTTGCGGGTGGCGTCGGTCTTCGACTGGGGTGCGAATTGGTCCTCGCGGTGCTGGAGGGGTCGTGGTCGGAGGGGGAAGGTGTTGGAGATGGCGCGGAGAAGAAGAAGGGTGGGGGGGGGGGGGGGGTAGCGACTGGGAGGGGTGGATGGAGCGATGGCAATCGCCTGCGATGGAGGCGCTCGTTCGTTTCGCTTTTTTTTCCTTTTTTTTTCTTTTTTTTTTAATCTGATCTGAAATATTTTTGGGGGGGGGGGGGGCAGAGCGGTTAAAAGGGGGGGGAAGAAATTTTTTTTTTATTTTTTTATTATTTAATTATTAAAAAGTTGACTTTTACATACGACCTCAAAACGAGGTCCACCGCCTGTCGCCCATAGCGTTTCACCCCCATTCCGAACACAATGGGATGTGTACCGCAAGCTGAATCGACCGTTTCGATCAGTTTCCGTTGCATTTACATTTAAATCATTATATTGAATTTTAAACGTACATTTCAAATTACCGGGGTCACATAACAACTCTATAAATTCCATAAAAATATTTTCTAGCTTCGTATTGACGATACGGTCCTAACAAAACTAGTTTCGTCGAATTCTGAGACCGTTAGAAAAATGGCCATTTTCCAGTTGATTAAAATCAACTGAAACTAGTCAAACGCGTTTTCTTTTGCCACGCTCACATATTGATTCGAAAAATTATGAAATTTGGAATCTAGCAATAACTTGACATCACGGACCCAACAAAACCGGTTTCGTCGAAATCCGAGGTCGTTTGCAAAATGTCCATTTTTAAGGGCCTGAATTCCATAGCGACTATTCAGAATTTTCAACTGGACATATCTTTTGATTCCCGATATGAAATCTTGATTATTCGGATTCGTTGGAAAGATATTCACAATTAGATCCCAATGTTTTTGGTTTCATTAAAATCCGGATTGTTTTGCACCCGGTACATTCAATTGAAGTTTGAAATCGAATTATCGAACTACCGCGCCATTTTCAATTCTATTTATAATTATATATAATTATTTATATTCTAACGACGACGTATATAATATATACGTCGAATTATACTCAAAATAAATTTCTCGTCGATATTATTTAAAATAATTCATTTTAAATAATCAAAATTCGCTAAAATTACCAAAAAAAAAAAATTTCAAACTGGCTCGCATTTTACGGGTTGTTACAATCTCCCCCACTTAAAACTTTTCGTCCCCGAAAAGGAACAAAGTCGAAAGTGGTTTGATTATTCAGTTCTACGATCGATCTGGCTTCCATTCTCCAACTCTTTAGTTTCTGAGAATTTTCAAATTTTCAAAAATTTGGCTAACACCCTAAATTTTCGAAAAATTTCGCCATAACCTCCCCTGCAATGGGAGCATCGGGGAATTTCAAATAGCTTCCCCGGTCCTTCAGATCTCAAAAAGAAAAAAGAAAAAGCCAAGCGGCTAGCCAATAGGCTCACAAAATCATCATCACCCAAACAAAACAGTAAATTATGTAGTAAACATGTACCTATTTGTCGGGCAAACAAATTTTATTCTCTGGCTCTAGCCTCCTTGCTATGACCTGTTTAAGGTAAGTACATATATGCAAGCAAATGCGACCAATTTTCAATACAATTCAATATTTGGTTCAATTAGGCTAATTGGTTAAAAATTAGCAAACAAATAAACAAACAACACAAACATCAATCAATTAGTGAATTAGAGTTTCAAATTCATAACTTTGATACATACACAAAAATCATGTTTTTGATGCCAAATCACAACAATATGCCCTATCTAATTTTTGGTTCTCACACCAGTCTAATGGAAATATATAGATATCACTCCTTCGTCACACGAATATAAATTCTGACGTTGAGTACTCAACCATCAGAATCATCTTCGGGCCACTAGAGTATGATTCTATATCTATCCAATATATTAAAACTTCGAATACACGCGGATCAGACGTATACGCAAAATCTTTATATACTGGACTGTCCAACTCAATATAAATAGATAATCAGATACGAATAATTGATTTAAATTTTCAAAACAAAAATTGTTTTCATTTGAAAAATATACTCTTCACACTCGTTCTAGGATACTACTGATCCCATCTCTAACGAGTCATTCCCATTGGATATTTCTAATCCAATATCTGATGAATTCTTTCGTAAGGTTCTAATGTGCCTTGTTCTCTGAGCTTTGTAAACCAAAGCTCTGATACCAACTGTAAAAACCCGTAACTTCCCCGTAAAGGAAAGCGACGGATAGTTCGAGAACAAACCACAACAGAACGCAAACAGAAGAACGTTTCATTGTATATTACAACAATGCATCAGATTACAAGAATATACAGAGTAAAAATGAATATTACACAGAAATATCAGAGATTTAAATTACATTTTGAATACATAGCAGCGGAAAATAATACAATACGCAACTAGAAGTAGATATACGGATACAAAGCTTTCCGGATATCGTTCCAGCTGTAAACCAGGATCCTGTGAATATAAATCTGCAAAACCAAAACTACTAGCTGCCCGTGTCAAAATAAGGGCACCCAGAGTTTAGGTTAAAACAATAAACTCCAGGTCAGTCATGTGACTGGTGTGAGAACTAAAACAGTTATTAATCTTTATTTTAAATCTTTAGGTAAATCAAGGGACCACGCCGTATAACACGGAACGGGTTTCCTCCCAAGAATACCAGTGCATAAAACAAACAGCGCAATGCTAAATAAAGAAAAATGAAGCTGTTATAAGACCCAGGTCCCATCACACAATGCAACGCAGCCGAGGATAGGGTTTTCCCTTATAACAGCCAAAGAATGCTTGATACGTTTAAAACAAATCATTCGATACTATTATAAGTGCATAGTGTATAAAACAACTTCAAATCATAAGTATCAATCATAGGCGGCATGGGTACCATATATCATGTCGCCATACTAGTTTTACAATTAAAACCGCAAATGTCACGTATTTGGAAATTGGATTTCCGTCTATGAACCGAGGCAAAAGATAGTCCTCAACCGATTCGAGACGCTCTAGCCCGTGTCTCAGGAACAGCCGCAACTGCCCCTTGGATCGTCAGGGCCGGTCCACACGGAGTGGATTATTATGCCTGAACAATACGTCTCCCCACCCTATGGGGTGTAAGTCTGGTCCGTCAGCCGACCAGAATGCATTCGGCCGAAACCGATATAACCGAGGCGCCTCGCAACCGCAACAACCACATAAGTCAAACTCGTCAGGGCGTGTAAAACCACTGACGCCACTTCTAGCTAGAAAGAAACGCAAGTCCTCCCTGATGTCCTCTCCCGTTTTTGGTTCATACCGGGTGTGAAACACGCGAGGTAAACGTTACACAAAGCTACGCCACAAAGGCCGTGCTTTGATCATCACCACAAGACTTTGCTTTTCAACAGAAGCCTTGATCATTTGCATCTTAGCATGCCACACAGGCAAACCACTCTATGCAACCGATATCAGTCACACAGAATGAAATCCAATGTCAGACACACAGTCCATTTACAAGTCCGTTCTGGGCCTGAACGAAACCGGAGGCACCTAGTACCCCGCATATCCATCGATCTCCAAGTACGTCTGGACGATCACTAACTGTTTCCATCTTCTTGGGTGTACAGCCCAATCAAGATCATCAGTTATCACCCAAACGACGTGAAGACCTCCGGTCTTCGACCATCGTCTTCATCTTCGACTTATCGTCGTATCAGTTATCCAGAATGGGATAAACCCCGTCTTTCCGAATAACTCGCGTATATTTAAATAAGTGTTACACAAACACAACATACGCCTCATTCCAATTCATTAGTCACTAACCGTAAATTAATCAAGAGAATAATTCCCCAAATATTAACCCCGAAGGCCGAAACCAACATCAGATCAATATCCAGAAAACCATTCTGCTTAGCTAACCGACAGTTAGTTTCTAAATTTCACATTCAAATCTAATTAAAGATTTAACTATCGCCTGGAGCAAAACTGGTGATACTCCATTCTCGATCTTTTCAATCTAATTAAAGATTCATTAAAACTCCACTTAGTTTTAATCTGTGACTGGGTTAAAGAATCAGTGTTATTTAAAACACGGTTCACGATAAACCCAAAGTCACATCCCATTAATTATCGGGTTAAAGAACAAGTGTTATTTAAAACACTGTTCACGATAAACCCAAAAATCAATATCCATTCAATTCCAATTAAATATTATTTAATTGGTACACTTCATTAAATCTAAATAAAAAGATTTAATCTTTTCTCAACTGGGTTCAAGAACAGTGTTAGTGAAGACACCATTCACGACAAACCCAAATCACATTCATTAATTATCGGGTTAAAGAACAAGTGTTATTTAAAACACTGTTCACGATAAACCCAAAAATCAATATCAATTCAATTCCAATTAAATATTATTTAATTGGTACACTTCATTAAATCTAAATAAAAAGATTTAATCTTTTCTCAACTGGGTTCAAGAACAGTGTTAGTGAAGACACCATTCACGACAAACCCAAATCACATTCGATATTCAATACAAGGCTCTGAATAGAAAATATATCAGCTTATATTCAATATCGAATTCTACGACTAACAAATGTCGTATTGGAAATAACGATATAAATATATATATCTTTCAAATTTCCATAACAACACCTGTATAATCACGAAATCCAACATCGAAATATTCCGAAGACAATTTCGATTCAAATCCATTCCAATGCAATCATTGGAAATTTTGGTTATTTTTAAAACCCTTTTCGAATTCAATTTATTTATTTAAAAATAAATAGAATTATAATTCTAGTTCAAAACTAGTTCAATTCGATAAAAATCTATTTTTATCTTTTCAAATAGGGAGTTTTTCATCCCAATTCTTTCTAAATCATTTCTAATGATTTTACACAAATTATTACTATTTTTAATAATTTTATCAAGGCCCGTACAGTCGATTTCCATCAATGGCCATCGAACTGCACTTACAGCGACCTTTCTCGAATTTGATTTGGACATAATTCCAAATCCAACCGTTAGATTTCAAATTTCTAATTTTCATTAGAAAGCTCTTTTCGATACGAACCCAACGGTTCCGGTTTTAGGAGAATCCGACGGTCGGATCTCCCGTAATGTCCGTTTGAAATAAATGGTCGAAATTCGCGAACTGCCGCGGCGCGGCGCGTTCTATTCAGGCCATTATATTATATATATAATATATATAATATATATTTCGTCGATTTCTATTTAAAACGAATTATATAAATAGTTTTAAATTCGTTTCAAATTCTATTTCAACTTCTATTTCAATTCAAAGCAAAATTGAATTCTTCTTTATAAATTCGTTTTAAAATTCATTTCTATTCAATTCGAATTTCAATTCAATTTGAATTCATTTCAATTCGCTTTCAATTCCATTTGAATTCGTTTTCAATTCGCTTCCAATTCAATTTGAATTCGTTTTCAATTCAATTCATTTCATTTCAAAATCGTTTTCAACTCATTTCATTTCGAAATCGTTTTCAATTCAATTCATTTTGAATTCGTTTTCAATTCAATTCATTTTGAATTCGTTTTCAGTTCAATTCATTTTGAATTCGTTTTCAATTCAATTCATTTTGAATTCGTTTTCAATTCAATTCATTTTGAATTCGTTTTCAATTCAATTCATTTTGAAATCGTTTTCAATTCAATTCATTTTGAATTCGTTTTCAATTCAATTCATTTTGAAATCGTTTTCAATTCAATTCATTTTGAAATCGTTTTCAGTTCAATTCATTTCAAAATATTCGATTTCGAAATCACTTTTCAATATTCATTTTAAAATGAATAAAATCGATATAAATATCGCTCACGTCAAAATGGCGTCAATCTAATCAACACGGCTTCATATATTGATATTTTCAAATATTCCATTTCGAATATTTCTATTTCAAATATTTCTATTTTAAAACTGGAATGAGGCCCAAACAATTACCATATAAAGTTAATTATATGGATTTTCATACAACACATGTATAATAGCATTGAAAAATAATCAACCATCAACCAAAGTGCACTACACTGTATAAGCATCAAATATAGATATCTAACGCTTATAACAGCCTGTCAATCAATCGATCGACATATTTAATCAATCAGGATGAGTGAACTTCAAATTTCATCCCAACACCCGTGTGGGGTTTCAAACAATCAAACACATATTTTATTTGTGCTGTTGGGCGATGTGTAAAATTTATCGACCCAATCAACGTCATTCAAATAAGTGTACATAAACAAACCGTCCGGTTTGTAAATGAATATTTTATTTATTCACATTCACGTTAAAAATAATATTTTTAACGATAAAACATTTTATTTCAACCTATGAATTTCTATTCAATTCATTCTTTAAATAAAATGATATTTTTATTTTTTTCTAACATATTTTAGAAAATTTCGGCGGCATAACGGCACGATACTAGAAACGGGACAAGGCCTAGCCTTATCCCCGGTCTAGTGAAGGCCCACGCCATTCACATATCAATTTTAATCAATTTCCAATTCAACCAATCAATCAAATCCAAATCAAATAATCTAACCAACTACACAACCAAACAAACAAGTCCATGGTATGTGGACGGGTGTCGGGTGCTTCTAATAAGCACCGTCTGCATCCTAGTATATATATATAACTAGAAAAATAGAATTTGAGTGAGAAGTTCTCACATATAGCTATCCTAGCTCCACGGCTCTTCATTTGCAGAAGTCTTCGTCGTTTCGCCTTTTTGTCACCTTCGTTGCTGCTTTCACTACATACGTAAAAATCACATTTTTATTCCGATGTTCAATATATAAAAATCAAATTTTTATTTCCAAGTTCAATATATAAAAATCGAATTTTTATTTCAAGGTTCAATATATAAAAATCGAATTTTTATTTCAAGGTTCAATATATAAAAATCGAATTTTTATTTCAAAGTTCAATATATAAAAATCGAATTTTTATTTCAAAGTTCAATATATAAAAATCGAATTTTTATTTCAAAGTTCAATATATAAAAATCGAATTTTTATTTCAAAGTTCAATATATAAAAATCGAATTTTTATTTCAAAGTTCAATATATAAAAATCGAATTTTTATTTCAAAGTTCAATATATAAAAATCGAATTTTTATTTCAAAGTTCCATATATAAAAATCGAATTTTTATTTCAAAGTTCAATATATAAAAATATGATTTTTCAACATATAAAATATGATTTTTCAACATATAAAAATATGATTTCTCAACATATAAAAATATGATTTCTCAACATAAAAAAAAATATGATTTCTCAACATATAAAAATATATATTTTTCTCACAATTCAAAATACGACCTTTTCACCTTTTAAAGTTCTAATCTTTTTCCATTTTAAAATTCAAATCTTTTTCTATTTAAAATCTTAAAATAAAATCAGTTTTTAAACCTAATAAAAATCAGTTTTTAAACTTAATAAAAATTAGGTTTTTTAAACTTAATAAAAATCAGGTTTTTTAAACTTAATAAAAATCAGGTTTTTTAAACTTAATAAAAATCAGGTTTTTAAACTTAATACAATAAAGTAATAATTAAAATAAACTTACATCGACTGTTGAAAGGGGGGGGGTCTCGCAGTGGATCTGGGGCTAGGGTTCGACAAGGAGAAGGGGGTGGCGCTTGCGGGTGGCGTCGGTCTTCGACTGGGGTGCGAATTGGTCCTCGCGGTGCTGGAGGGTTCGTGGTCGGAGGGGGAAGGTGTTGGAGATGGCGCGGAGAAGAAGAAGGGTGGGGGGGGGTAGCGACTGGGAGGGGTGGATGGAGCGATGGCAATCGCCTGCGATGGAGGCGCTCGTTCGTTTCGCTTTTTTTTTCTTTTTTTTTTAATTTGATCTGAAATATTTTGGGGGGGGGGGGCAGAGCGGTTAAAAGGGGGGGGGAAGAAAATTTTTTTTTTTTTTTTTTTATTTAATTATTAAAAAGTTGACTTTTACATACGACCTCAAAACGAGGTCCACCGCCTGTCGCCCATAGCGTTTCACCCCCATTCCGAACACAATGGGATGTGTACCGCAAGCTGAATCGACCGTTTCGATCAGTTTCCGTTGCATTTACATTTAAATCATTATATTGAATTTTAAACGTACATTTCAAATTACCGGGGTCACATAACAACTCTATAAATTCCATAAAAATATTTTCTAGCTTCGTATTGACGATACGGTCCTAACAAAACTAGTTTCGTCGAATTCTGAGACCGTTAGAAAAATGGCCATTTTCCAGTTGATTAAAATCAACTAAAACTAGTCAAACGCGTTTTCTTTTGCCACGCTCACATATTGATTCGAAAAATTATGAAATTTGGAATCTAGCAATAACTTGACATCACGGACCCAACAAAACCGGTTTCGTCGAAATCCGAGGTCGTTTGCAAAATGTCCATTTTTAAGGGCCTGAATTCCATAGCGACTATTCAGAATTTTCAACTGGACATATCTTTTGATTCCCGATATGAAATCTTGATTATTCGGATTCGTTGGAAAGATATTCACAATTAGATCCCAATGTTTTTGGTTTCATTAAAATCCGGATTGTTTTGCACCCGGTACATTCAATTGAAGTTTGAAATCGAATTATCGAACTACCGCGCCATTTTCAATTCTATTTATAATTATATATAATTATTTATATTCTAACGACGACGTATATAATATATACGTCGAATTATACTCAAAATAAATTTCTCGTCGATATTATTTAAAATAATTCATTTTAAATAATCAAAATTCGCTAAAATTACCAAAATAAAAAAATTTCAAACTGGCTCGCATTTTACGGGTTGTTACACAAGACAAATATGACTTCTTTTTATTTAACAAAACAAATATGACTTCTTTTTATTTAACAAAACAAATATGACTTCTTTTTATTTGACAAAACAAATATGACTTCTTTTTATTTAACAAGACAAATCTTAAATGAATGACATGGTTTTTATTGGTAAACATGACTCTTTCTATGTTTTCTAATATCACATTAAAATGTGATTTTAATGTAAAACATAATTCCTTAAATAAAAACCTGAATCTTTCCCTATGCTTTTGCCGTAACATTAAAACGTGTTTTTATTTTAATTTTACACTTGTTAAAACAACGGTGTTTTAATCTAAACGCGCATTTTTATCTAATTGTACATTTTAACTAAATGCGATGTTTTTATCTTAATTGTACATTTTGTTAACAAACTGTGTTTTTATTCTAAAATTACATTTTATGTTTTCTAACAAAAATTTGTTCATTTCTAACTAACATAAAAATGTGATTTTTATGATAACAGGGTTTCTAACATTAATTCATTTCAATTAACATAAAAATGAAATTTGTATACTAATATGTTCTCTAACATGAATTCATTCATTTCTAAACAAACATAAAAATGTAATTTTTTTTTGGCGACATGTTATTTTGCAAACCATTTTCTATGATAACTAATGACAAGCAAAATGGTAATTTCATTCGTTAACAAATTTCTAATTAACCAAAAAAAAAAATGATATTTTGGTTTCAACAATTTTACCTTAATAGACATGAGGTATTGGTTTCCAATAGAACTAATAACATATATTTGTTTTTAACTAAACAAACATGATATGTTTAATTTCAACGATCTTCTAACAAACAACGATAAAATTCAACGAAGCATCACAACCAAAATCAACAATCAACAAATTTCAATCGCAAATCACAAATCTGATTTCATTATATACATGCATCGATTTCGAATAATAAGAGAATAATTAAATTTTAGTTATTAAATAAAGATAGAAATCTCACAAAGCTTTTTAATTCTGGATTCTCAACGTTCTCTATTTCAGCTCTAGACAGTCCCGGTTGTAGATCCCGACACCACGATTCTAACAAAACTGAAATCGTTGAATTTCATTAAGATTTGAATGAGTTATACCATCTTAAACTTTGAACAATTTAAATTAACCTTAAATTAATTTACGCTTTTGCCTTTGCCTTCATCTTCATCGTATTTGCCTCTCTGAATTTGAACCCATCGTCGACTTTGCCAAGGACCTGCGCACGCAACCCCAAGCCGTCAGAACACCATCGGAAACCGCCACTTCGTAGCCTTGCTTTGCTCTTGATTATTCATTCATTAAGTTTTGATTGTTCATGATTGGATTGAAAGAATTTGGGGAAGAAAGATTTGAAGAGTTTAGGCCATGAAAACTGTAGATGACGGCGGCTAGGGTATAGAATGAATTAGTGTTTGTTTTATGAGGGAATATATAGTATTATATTATTAATTTTTTCAAATTTCAGAATAAAAAGGGTATTGAATGACAATTTTTAGAAAATAAATTGGAACCTTACTAGATTTATTTGATTCAGCTTCAACACCAATTAAGAATAATGGTATTTATTTCCGCCTATATTCATTTCCCCCCATATCCATATTTGGTTGATTTTTTTATTATTAATATATCTTATCAAATTACTTATTTATGCTTTTCATTTGCTTTCCTATTAAATAACGTGTATATTTGCTTTTAATACAAAGCTATTATGTAACAACTTATATACTCAAGAATGTATTCCATATTTAAATAAATTTTATCTATACTAGATTAAGACCATTGAAAACATATCACAACTCATATATATATATATGTATGTATATATGTATATATATATTAAGTTATGAAACCAAAATAGGAAAACATATCAAATTTTAATTATCTATCTTTTGGTAACACATTTTCTTTTATTATTATTATGCAAAGAAATTCAGCAAGCCTATTATTTGGCGAGTATGTATATCAATCATTTTCAGCATGTAACAAGGTAATTACAAATTTGATAGTGGGGCAAAGTTTTGTTTTTATTCCAAAAACCATGCATGTGCATTGCGAATAAATACGTTTTATGTTTTAATTGAGTTTTTATAAATGTTTCCTTAAATCCCCTTTTGATTATACGCAATAATGACACATTTATTTTATTTCTTTTATTATTCAAATTTCAAAAGTAGATGACAATGAAAGAGGGAGAGAGAGGATAAAGTGGAAAGAATTAATGCTAGATTAATGCTATTTGTTTATAAGCATATGGTCTATATTTTGAATTTCTAAATGTTAAATATGAATTGACAAGGGAAATATTTAAGAGGACAGCCAAAGACATGTACATATATATATACATACATATATATATATATATATATATATTGTAAAAATTTATTTCATTTATAACCTACACATTATTTTCAATCAATGAATTAATCAATGTCATTAAAGTTCCTACTTGACGTTAAAAGCATAAATTTTTAATGTAAAACATTTCATGTTTCTACATGACATTAAAAAGTTAGACTTTTAGCACTAACCAAAATATGTTCATTTTCATTAAAAAGAATAACTTTTAAATGTAAATCATTTTTATGTTCTTACATTTAAATAAAGACTAACTTTTATTTTAAAACATATTTCATATATATTTTTTTTATGATAATAAAAATGTAAAAAAAAAAAAATTTCTAACAAAGTTTCCTTAAAATAAAAGTTTAAATTGGCCCCAAAATTCCGGGTTGTTACACTATGCATATGAACATGAAAGCATTAGAAATTTTTTAAGGACAATGAATGCCTGTGATTGAATGGTTGAGTAGATGGGTGATTGGATGGTAGGACACATTCTTCCTAACTTGAAGATTTCGGGGACGAAATCCTTTTAAGTGGGGGAGTATGTTACCCTAGAACTTTCTGGTGTTATCTTGTATTCAGTTAATTCATGTCGTTTTGTTTTCCATGTTCACATGCTAGAAGTTACTGAACTTACTCAGGCTATATGTCTGACTCTGTTTTTCTTTCGTCTTCTTTTCTTCCGTCCCCCCCAGGTAGTAGAGGAGGGAATAGTATAGCTCAGGTTAAGTTGGAATGTCACTCTTTCCCAGCTTGAAGATTTGTCGAAGTTTGCTTGGATTCTCTTTTCAGATGCTATGGCTGGCTCTTGCTAAATAATTGGGGAATATAAATGTATTTTTATGCTTCTTTATTTTGTAAGACAGATGATACTCTGATATTGTAAAGAAATCATTGTACAAACTATTTTATAAATAAAGCAAAGTTTTATTTTTCGCTGTTTAATTTCTGTCTGTCTTGTAATTTATCTGCTTCTTTTACCCTAAATGCTCCACAAAACTTAGTGCTTCCCTTTGTGAGTAACACTAACGGACGTCGGGTGTTACACGTTGTATCGGGTTGCCACTTTAGGGGAGTGATACACCCCACTGTGGGGCCAACACGGGTATCTACTAGTAGGGTGCGATCATACTAGCACTAAAGCACCGGATCCCATCAGAACTCCGAAGTTAAGCGTGCTTGGGCGAGAGCAGTACTAGGATGGGTGACCTCCAGGGAAGTCCTCGTGAAAAATTATTTTCAAAACGGTTTTTTTAAAGAAGCATTTTCAAAAGAAAAGATTTGTTTTAAAGGCATATTCCCCAAAGCCATACGCACTATTTTCTCTTCCTCTGTTTTCTTATCTCCTTCTTTCTTGAGTCTCTGGGGCTCCTGGCTTTCTGGGAGGTAACCTCATCGAAGGGTAAAGTAGTACCCGACTTCCATCTAGGGCTGTGGCTGTTTCACTTACGGCCAGTTTTCTTTCAAGCTTATAGGGTTTTCTGTAAGATGGAAGCAGCTTTCGAGAGATTTGTCAACATGACTACACACGGAAGGTGAAACACCCTGTAATTCTGCAACACTAAAATTCACAAATCAAGGCAGAATTAAAAGTTAAAATCAAAATCAAGGGAAACGGGCTACGCCATTACGTTCGGCTCGGAATTTCGCATGAAAACGAGTCCGAGTTTGCGTAAATCGGAGTCCGTATGAGGAAGATATGGCCTCCGGAAGATTCAGCGAAGTTCAAATTTCAAAACAGGGCAGAAAAGGAATTCAAATTCGAAAACAGACCCAGGCTGGGCTGGGCGGGAATTTTCCCGCCCAAGGCACCCAGGTCGACTGGGTAGTCGACCTGGGGGTCGACCCCCCTGCTTTTTCCTGTTTTCTGCACCTGGTTCATTCTTCTGTATCTGGACGCCATTCTGACCAGATTCGTCTGCCTAACACTATATAAACAGCCCTAGTCTTCTTCTCTACCCTTATGCTGCAAAGATTCTTGGTGAACATGGCCTCTTCCTCTCCTCTTAATTAAATAAATAATAAATCAAGACGACGAAGTGCTGCTCAAGTTTGTCAAGGAGAGTTTCGAATCAAGATTAAAAGCTTCAGGATGAGAATCAAAGGCTAACTTAAACGATTTCGAGCAACGTCGCACGAATCATAGCATCGCCATCCTTCTATTCTAATATAATTTCTGTAAGTCAGTTATTTCTAGATTTGAACGTTTTTCTCTGTTCGTGACATGAAATTAAAGGAATAAAAGAATATGCCAAATCTCTTTCTCTCTCTATTTGAATCAGTGCCTATATTCTTGAACCGAATTAAGAACTGTTATGATTTGAGGACAAATAAGACCGTGACTGTGAAACCATGGACCTTAAAACCATATGCCTATGACTATGAACATTTGCCTATGACTATGAACATTTGCCTATGACTATGAACATTGCCTATGACTATGGACATTGCCTATGACTATGAATATTGCCTATGACTGTGGCTATGAGGATTATTTTCTTGACTAAGCCTATGCCTTTGATTAGGAAATATAAACTATTGCCTCTGACATAACAAGGACATCTGTTATTAAATACCTGTGATTCATGACTAGGAAAGTGTTGCTTAAGTTTTGTGACTATGAAATTGGGTCTAAACCCAATCATCTATTCTGCCTATTCTTGGTTTTCCTTGGTTTTAGACCTTGGTAATTTACCTATTAAGTTAGGTCTACCCATGTTCTTGAACCTACGTCTCTATTCTATCTATTATTGGTTTTCTTTGGTTTTAGACCTTGGGAATTTACCTATTAAGTTAGGTCTACCCATGTTCTTGAACCGACGTCGTTATTCAACCCTTTTTATGCCAGTTAGTATGTCTATCGTAGCATCTTTGGTTCATTCCCCATTTTCTACGAATCTAGATTTATCTATAATCTAGATTGAATCACGATTATACGAATGGTGGGAATACGATTTGGGCAAAATATGAAATTTACTAAAAACGTAGTTTAACTTGGAAATTGGCATAAATTGGGAAGATTTATTATGGCATGTTCATAGAAATGCAAATTGGATAAATTTGACATGAATTATAAGATGTGTAATTTGAATCTAGTATTGACGTGTAAATCTAGCATTTACATGAATAGCGAACTAGAGTAATGAGTCTAGAATTAGAATGTTGAATCGGAATTGGATTAGCTAATTTGGCACGGTAAGTATATTGGCATAAATGTAAAATTAGCCATAATTGGAAGTAATTGGCAGGTTTAGCAAAATCATGGTTAGTGACACTTAATTTGGTATAGTTTACATACCAAAAAGCATAAATATGATATAACGGGGAAAAAGGGCCATAAGAATAAATGTTGACAATTTACATTAAAAGAGTAATTAGGAAATAAGTAAATTAGGAATAATTTACTTATAGAATTTGGCCTAAATGAGGAAATGTAAATTTAGACAAATTAAAGGTTTATTAACGACATCTCTTTTAATAATAAACCAGAAAGTTCTAGGGTGACAGAGAGGATAGTGTCTAGGCTTGGGTTTGGAAAATACAAGTTTCCTGCTCTCCCTGGCTATCCCTAACTGATCCGACGGACGGGATGGTTACTTTCAAAACCTGGTTTGAAAATTAATCAAAACCCTTGAACTTAGAAAACACGAATATGCCTAACCCGAGGTTAGACTGAGTTGCGATGTAAACCTGCCCGGAACCAACCGGCATATCCAGTATTCGCAACAATATCTGTCTAATGTGAGTGGTAGCGGCTTTAATTTATTTAGTTAAAGCTAGAACAAGAATGGTAGGGTTAAGTTAACTAAGACACTTAACCAATTCAACATGATAACCAGACCGGTGGGTGGGGTTAGGTTCATACAGACACTTAACATAGTTAAGCTAGAATGTGAGGGCTAAGTCCATAGGGACACTTAACCAACTTAACATGGTAACAAGACAAGATTTGTAGGGGTTAAGTAATTAAGAAAACACTTAGCCAAATTGACATGTTAAATAGACTAGAAGGTGGGGTTAAGTAAAGCTAATACACTTAGCCAAATTAACATGTTAACTAGTCTAGAGGTTGGGGTCAAGTAAAATTTAATACACTTAGCCAATTTGGTGTGTTAGCTGGGCTAGACCGTAGGGTTAAGTAAACTTGAACACTTAACCATCGGACTGTGATAAAGGAATAGGGTTAAGTCTAAACATGAAGGGATAATACTTAACCGTTAATAACATGTTAGTTAAAACAGACGGGCAGGGTTAAGTTAAAAAGGAGCACTTAACAAATACAGGATGAATGGGTAGGGTTAAGTAATAAGAAATACTTAACCAATATAACTTGGTTTGTGGTGGGAATAAGTCAACATGAAATTACCGATAACATTTAACCAGTATAACAGGATGAATGAAGATGGTTAAGTTGGCTTGAATTGACTAATGACACTTAACCAATCCAAATTGACGGGAAAGGGAACTAAGTAGTAAACCTTAGAAAACAATGATTCTGGAAACTAATTGGTAAATCTTAGTTAGTAAAACTAAGTAGTAATTCTTAGTATAACACGGGAAGGAGCGAATGTCCGTCTGAGTAGGAAGAAGGCTCCAACGAATTGGGTTACGAAGCCCGAGGCTTCGAGGGGACGTGAGGGTACTCTTGGTATCCCTCTGTGAGGCTGCAGATGATCCTCCTGGGCCCGCAGAGGTTAAGGTCTGCGTAGAAGAACCAGGGGTATGCCTTGGTTGCAATACATGGCAACCTAAAGACTAGGATGGACCGGCGTGATTCGGCGAGAAAACAGTAGCCTTGTGATAGCAACTCGTCGTCTACCATCCATCTTCAGTCAATCGAGATACGTGAAGTGGAAAGGCGGAGAACTCCAAAAGACCATATACTTGCTATCTAGTTATGGGTGAGGATGGCCATCGGATAGTGGGGAACCAGGGGCCGGCGTATAGTTCTCATTTTACCAGGTGTGCCTTTCATTAGTTGAGGGAGGGGTCAAGTGGGACCATAGCCACTGGAATAAAAACAGACCTTAGCATCTGCATCGGCAGATATCTGAAAGCTCCCGACCGAGTTCTGTATTCCTTGATTTGCCCTGACACAGGACTCGGGTCGCACATTACAGGACATGTGCATCTAAACAAGCGATAACGATTCGCGATACATGCGTGGGGAAGTATAGGAACATATACCACTCTAGGTAGTGTGTCCTAGACTTGGGGCATCGTTCGACAGGTAGCATAATTCCTAGTTGAACTAGGTGGCATAAATCCTGAATCCGAGAAGCGTTCAGCAGACAGCGTAAAATCTGGAAGGCACTTGGTAGAAAACCCTAGATTAAATCTAGGTAACAAATAAATAAATGGATGCCTGAAGGCAATGGAAAATACAGGGATTGGGATCACGTTAGCGTTACTAGTTGGGACATTAGTTAGCTGGTGCAGAGATAATAAAAATCCGTATAACAAGGAAATGGCGAAGCAGCGAAAGTATTAGAGAACATCCAGTTTATCTTACCTTAGCATATCTTGTGTTGATCTTGTCTAATCTTTCTGACCCTATCATCATGGTGTTATCTTGTATTCAGTTAATTCATGTCGTTTTGTTTTCCATGTTCACATGCTAGAAGTTACTGAACTTACTCAGGCTTTATGTCTGACTCTGTTTTTCTTTCGTCTTCTTTTCTTCCGTCCCCCCCAGGTAGTAAAGGAGGGAATAGTTTAGCTCAGGTTAAGTTGGACTGCCACTCTTTCCAGCTTGAAGATTTGTCGAAGTTTGCTTGGATTCTCTTTTCAGATGCTATGGCTGGCTCTTGCTAAATAATTGGGGAATATAAATGTATTTTTATGCCTCTTTATTTTCTAAGACAGATGATACTCTGATATTGTAAAGAAATCATTGTACAAACTATTTTATAAATAAAGCAAAGTTTTATTTTCCGCTGTTTAATTTCTGTCTGTCTTGTAATTTATCTGCATCTTTTACCCTAAATGCTCAACAGAACTTAGTGCATTCCCTTTGTGAGTGACACTAACGGACGTGGGGTGTTACACGTGGTATCAAAGCTGAAGGTTACCAGATCAGATAAAGGATTTGAAAAATTATTTTCAAAACGGTTTTTAAAGAAGCATTTTCAAGAGAAAAGATTTGTTTTAAAGACATATTCCCCAAAGCCATATGCACTATCTTCTCTTCCTCTGTTTAAATTCTTGTCTCCTTCTTTCTTGATTCTCTAGGGCTCCTGACTTTCTGGGAGGTAACCTCATTGAAGGGCAAAGTAGTGCCCGGCTTCCATCCATAGCCATAGTTGTTTCATCTACAGGCAGTTTTCTTTCGAAGCTTATAGGGTTTTCCGGACGATGGAGGCAGTTTACGAGAGATTTGTCAACATGACTACACACTGAAGGGGATGAGGAGTTTGGCTAAGGAGCATAACCCTAGGATGAGGAATTCATGGATGTAGACTTGGCACACGAAGGAGGAAGAAATTATAAAATCTAAGACAAGAGGAAGTATCTTTACTAGGGTATGACAGGGCAAGAACGAGGACGAGATTTTCAGAAGGACAAGTACATGCTTTCGCCACTAAGCGTACCTAGGAGAAAGGTAGTCCGGTTGGATGAGTCTAGTTTTCTGTTCGTACTATTTCCTTAGGTTCTAGCGCTTCTCATTTGTTCATATCCACTTCCATAGTTGGGTCTCTGCACCATAGTACTTGTATAGTAGAAAGATCCCACTAGAGTCTCAAATCCAATTGGTGGTCCGACCAGTTTATTTTTGGTTAATAGGGATTTGAGAATAGCTATCGAGTTTGCTTATATCATCTCACGTAGATCGTCTAAATTCGGAGGAGATATTCCTTGGGTGCTTGTCTGATATTGGTTTAGGCCTTTGGGGCTTGTACTTGAGGAATGTCGAGTTCGACTAGGATGGTTTGCGTGAGAGATGAATAGTTGTGGCAGGTACTCTAAAAAGCACGTAGTGACCTTTCGACCCTTATAGTTATGGCATGGCGAGACCTCTAATCATCTTAGTACATATACTTGGTGTTGTAATTGACATCTGTTTATTTTGGAAATGGAGATCAGAAACTTCACAATCTTGAAGTTAAATTAGTTAAGATACAGTGGAGTAAAGCTCAAGAAGGCTAGATACTAGCATCATACCCTTTTCCTTAAGGATGCATCCTTGATTTCTTTGTTTAGGAGCTTTGCGCATAATTGTTTCCCTCTTTCCAAAGTATATCACCTAGGTCGTATCTTCGATCCTAAGGTAGAAGCCAATGGATGTAAACATGTATTTGAAACATGTTATGGTTGATGGTTGCTAGTGGTTGCTAATGGTTTCTCGTGGATGCATATGCATACGTATTAGGCACTAGATCAAGTTCGGACGCTTGCATATTGCATTTACAAATATGTATTTGTTTGTAAGTTGAACTTGATATGTTATCATATGGATGAATTGCTGTGCACGCATGTAGTATTTACATAACTAGGGATGCTTGCATACATGATTGGACGCATGGCACCGACATGATTCGCATTAAGGAGGTCAACTGAATCAGTAGACCGCCTGATTTTGCATTAGATAAAGACATATACACACACTATGCGTATAAACATGAAAGCATTAGAAATCTTTTAAGGACAGTGAATGCCTGTGATTTGATGGTTGAGTAGATGGGTGATTGGATGGTAGGACACATTCTTCCTAACTTGGAGATTTCGGGGACGAAATCCTTTTAAGTGAGGGAGAATGTAACACCCCGTAATTCTACAACACTAAGATTCACAAATCAACGCACAATTAAAAGTTAAAATCAAAATCAAGGGAAACGGGCTACGCCATTACGTTCGTCTCGGAATTCTGCATGAAAACAAGTCCGAGTTTGCGTAAATCGGAGTCCGTATGAGGAAGACATGTCCTTCGGAAGATTCAGCGAAGTTCAAATTTCAAAACAAGGCAGAAAAGGAATTCAAATTCGAAAACAGACCCAGGCTGGGCTGGGCGGGAATTTTCCCGCCCAAGGCACCCAGGTCGACTGGGTAGTCGACCTGGGTCACCCAAGTCGACTGGGTAGTCGACTTGGGGGTCGACCCCCTTGCTTTTTCTTGTTTTCTGCACCTGGTTCGTTCTTCTGTATCTAGACGCCATTCTGACCAGATTCATCCGCCTAACACTATATAAACAGCCCTAGTCTTCTTCTCTATTCACAGTTCTTCTCTACCCTTATGCTGCAAAGATTCTTGGTGAACATGGCCTCTTACTCTCCTCTTAATTAAATAAATAATAAATCAAGACGACGAAGTGCTGCTCAAGTTTGTCAAGGAGAGGTTCGAATCAAGATTAAAAGCTTCAGGATGAGAATCAAAGGCTAACTTAAACGATTTCGAGCAACGTCGCACGAATCATAGCATTGCCATCCTTCTATTCAAATATAATTTCTGTAAGTCAGTTATTTCTAGATTTGAACGTTTTTCTCTGTTCGTGACATGAAATTAAAGGAATAAAAGAATATGCCAAATCTCTCTCTCTCTCTATTCGAATCAGTGCCTATACTCTTGAACCTAATTAAGAACTGTTACGATTTGAGGACAAATAAGACCGTGACTATGAAACCATGGACCTTAAAACCATATGCCTATGACTATGAACATTTGCCTATGACTATGAACATTGCCTATGACTATGGACATTGCCTATGACTGTGACTGTGGCTATGAGGATTATTTTCTTGACTAAGCCTATGCCTTTGATTAGGAAATATAAACTATTACCTATGACATAACAAGGACATCTGTGATTAAACACCTGTGATTCATGACTAGGAAAGTGTTGCTTAAGTTTTGTGACTATGAAATTGGGTCTAAACCCGATCATCTATTCTGTCTATTCTTGGTTTTCTTTGGTTTTAGACCTTGGGAATTTACCTATTAAGTTAGGTCTACCCATGTTCTTGAACCTACGTCTCTATTCTGTCTATTCTTGGTTTTCTTTGGTTTTAGACCTTGGGAATTTACCTATTAAGTTAGGTCTACCCATGTTCTTGAAACCGACGTCGTTATTCAACCCTTTTTATGCCAGTTAGTATGTCTATCATAGCATCTTTGGTTCATTCCCCATTTTCTACGAATCTAGATTTATCTATAATCTAGATTGAATCACAATTATACGAATGGTGGGAATACGATTTGGGCAAAATATGAAATTTACTAAAAACGTAGTTTAACTTGGAAATTGGCATAAATTGGGAACATGTATTATGGCATGTTCATAGAAATGCAAATTGGATAAATTTGACATGAATTATAAGATGTGTAATTTGAATCTAGTATTGACGTGTAAATCTAGCATTTACATGAATAATGAACTAGAGTAATGAGTCTAGAATTAGAATGTTGAATCGGAATTGGATTAGCTAATTTGGCATGGTAAGTATATTGGCATAAATGTAAAATTGGCCATAATTGGAAGTAATTGACAGGTTTAGCAAAATCATGGTTAGTGACACTTATTTTGGTATAGTTTACATACCAAAAAGCATAAATATGATATAGAGGGGAAAAAGGGCCATAAGAATAAATGTTGACAATTTACATTAAAAGAGTAATTAGGAAATAAGTAAATTAGGAATAATTTACTTATAGAATTTGTCCTAAATGAGGAAATGTAAATTTAGACAAATTAAAGGTTTATTAATGGCATCTCTTTTAATAATAAACCAGAAAGTTCTAGGGTGACAGAGAGGATAGTGTCTAGGCTTGGGTTTGGAAAATACAAGTTTCCTGCTCTCCCTGACTATCCCTAATTGATCCGATGGACGGGATGGTTACTTTCAAAACCTGGTTTGAAAATTAATCAAAACCCTTGAACTTAGAAAACACGAATATGCCTAACCCGAGGTTAGACTGAGTTGCGATGTAAACCTGCCCGGAACCAACCGGCATATCCAGTATTCGCAACAATATCTGTCTAATGTGAGTGGTAGCGGCTTTAATTTATTTAGTTAAAGCTAGAACAAGAATGGTAGGGTTAAGTTAACTAAGACACTTAACCAATTCAACATGATAACCAGACCGGTGGGTGGGGTTAGGTTCATACAAACACTTAACACAGTTAAGCTAGAATTGGAGGGCTAAGTCCATAGGGACACTTAACCAACTTAACATGGTAACAAGACAAGATTTGTAGGGGTTAAGTAATTAAGAAAACACTTAGCCAAATTGACATGTTAACTAGACTAGAAGGTGGGGTTAAGTAAAGCTAATACACTTAGCCAAATTAACATGTTAACTAGTCTAGAGGTTGGGGTTAAGTAAAATTTAATACACTTAGCCAATTTGGTGTGTTAGCTGGGCTAGACCGTAGGGTTAAGTAAACTTGAAAACTTAACCATCAGACTGTGATAAAGGAATAGGGTTAAGTCTAAACATGAAGGGATAATACTTAACCGTTAATAACATGTTAGTTAAAATAGACGGGCAGGGTTAAGTTAAAAAGGAGCACTTAACCAATATAGGATGAATGGGTAGGGTTAAGTAATAAGAAATACTTAACCAATATAACTTGGTTTGTGGTGGGGTTAAGTCAACATGAAATTACCGATAACACTTAACCAGTATAACAGGATGAATGAAGAGGGTTAAGTTGGCTTGAATTGACTAATGACACTTAACCAATCCAAATTGAC
The DNA here is from genome assembly GCA_030737875.1 of Allium sativum. NCBI lineage: Eukaryota > Viridiplantae > Streptophyta > Magnoliopsida > Asparagales > Amaryllidaceae > Allium > Allium sativum. The sequence continues at coordinate 246,696,992 of CM060923.1, forward strand.
GGGAAAGGGAACTAAGTAGTAAACCTTAGGAAACAATGATTCTGGAAACTAAGTGGTAAATCTTAGTTAGTAAAACTAAGTAGTAATTCTTAGTATAACACGGGAAGGAGCGAATGACCGTCTGAGTAGGAAGAAGGCTCCAACGAATTGGGTTACGATACCCTAGGCTTCGAGGGGACGTGAGGGTACTCTTGGTATCCCTCTGTGAGGCTGCAGATGATCCGCCTGGGCCCACAAAGGTTAAGGTCTGCGTAGAAGAACCAGGGGTATGCCTTGGTTGCAATACATGGCAACCTAAAGACTAGGATGGACCGACGTGATTCGGCGAGAAAACGGTAGCCTTGTGATAGCAACTCGTCGTCTACCATCCGTCTTCAGTCAATCGAGATACATGAAGCGGAAAGGCGGAGAACTCCAAAAGACCATATACTTGCTATCAAGTTATGGGTGAGGATGGCCATAGGATAGTGGGGCACCAGGGGCCGGCGTATAGTTCTCATTTTACCAGGTGTTCCTTTCATTAGTTGATGGAGGGGTCATGTGGGACCATAACCACTGGAATAAAAACAGACCTTAGCATCTGCATCGATGGATATCTGAAAGCTCCCGACCGAGTTCTGTATTCCTTGATTTGCCCTGACACAGGACTCGGGTCGCACATTACAGGACATGTGCATCTAGACAAGCGATAACGATTCGCGATACATGTGTGGGGAAGTATAGGAACATATACCACTCTAGCTAGTGTGTCCTAGACTTGGGGCATCGTTCGACAGGTAGCATAATTCCTAGTTGAACTAGGTGGCATAAATCCTGAATCCGAGAAGCGTTCAACAGACAGCGTAAAATCTAGAAGGCACTTGGTAGAAAACCCTAGATTAAATCTAGGTAACAAATAAATAAATGGATGCCTGAAGGCAATGGAAAATACAGGGATTGGGATCACGTTAGCGTTACTAGTTGGGACATTAGTTAGCTGGTGCAGAGATAATAGAAATCCGTATAACAAGGAAATGGCGAAGCAGCGAAAGTATTAGAGAACATCCAGTTTATCTTACCTTAGCATATCTTGTGTTAATCTTGTCTAATCTTGCTGACCCTATCATCATGGTGTTATCTTGTATTCAGTTAATTCATGTCGTTTTGTTTTCCATGTTCACATGCTAGAAGTTACTGAACTTACTCAGGCTTTATGTCTGACTCTGTTTTTCTTTCGTCTTCTTTTCTTCCGTTTCCCACCCCCCAGGTAGTAAAGAAGGGAAGAGTTTAGCTTAGGTTAAGTTGGACTGCCACTCTTTCCAGCTTGAAGATTTGTCGAAGTTTGCTTGGATTCTCTTTTCAGATGCTATGGCTGGCTCTTGCTAAATAATTGGGGAATATAAGTTTATTTTTATGCTTCTTTATTTTCTAAGACAGATGATACTCTGATATTGTAAAGAAATCATTGTACAAACTATTTTATAAATAAAGTAAAGTTTTATTTTCCGCTGTTTAATTTCTGTCTATCTTGTAATTTATCTGCATCTTTTACCCTAAATGCTCCACAAAACTTAGTGCATTCCCTTTGTGAGTGACACTAACGGACGTGGGGTGTTATAGAAGGGGATAAGGAGTTTGGCTAGGGAGCACAACCCTAGGATGAGGAATTCAGGATGTAGATTTAGTTCACAAAGGAGGAAGAAATTATAAAACCTAAGACAAGAGGAAGTATCTTTACTAGGGTATAATAGAGCATATAATTAAGGACAAGGGCAAGAACGAGGAACAAGATTTTCAGAAAGGCAAGTACATACTTTCACCGCCAAGCGTACCTAGGAGAAAGTTAGTAAAGTTCTATTGGAAGAGTCTAGTTTTGTTGTTCGTACTCTTTCCTTTGGTTTTAGCCCTACGCATTTGTTCATATCCACTTCCATAGTTGAGTCTCTGCACCATAGTACTTAAATAGTAGAAAGATCCCACTAGAGTCTCAAATCCAATTGGTGGTCCGACCAATTTATTTTTGGTTAGTAGGGATTTGAGAATAACTATCGAGTTTGTTTATATCATCTCACATAGATCGTCTAAGTTCGGAGGAGATATTCCTTGGGTGCTTGTCTGATATTGGTTTAGGCCTTTGGGGCTTGTACTTGAGGGATGTCGAGTTCGACTAGGATGGTTTGCGTGAGAGAAGAATAGATGTTACAGGCACTCTAAAAAGCACGTAGTAACCTTTCAACCCTTATAGTTATGGCATGGCGGATAAGAGGGAGACCTCTAATCATCTTAGTACATATACTTGGTGCCGTAATTGACATCTGTTTATTTTGGAAATGGAGATCAGAAACTTCACAATCGTGAAGTTAAATTAGTTAAGATACAGTGGAGTAAAGCTCAACAAGGCTAGATACTAGCATCGTACCCTTTTCCTTAAGGGTGCATCCTTGATTTCTTTCTTTAGGAGCTTCACGCATAATTGTTTCTCTCTTTCCAAAGTATATCCTCTAGGTCGTATTTTCGATCCTTGGGTAGAAGCCAATGGATGTAAACATGTATTTGAAACATGTTATGATTGGTGGTTGCGAATGGTTGCTCGTGGATGCATACGTATTAGGCACTAGATCTGTTCAGACGCTTTCGTATTGCATTTACAGATATGTATTTATTTGTAAGTTGAAATTGACATGTTATCATATAGATGTTGCATACGGATGAATGGCTATGCATGCATGTAGTATTTACATAACTAGGGGTGCTTGCATACATGATTGGACGCATGGCACTGGCATGATTTGCATTAAGGAGGTCAACTGAATCAGTAGACCGCCTGATATTGCATTAGATAAAGACATATACACACACTATGCATATGAACATGAAAGCATTAGAAATCTTTTAAGGACAATGAATGCCTGTGATTGAATGGCTGAGTAGATGGATGACTGGATGGTAGGACACATTCTTCCTAATTTGAAGATTTCGGGGACGAAATCCTTTTAAGTGGGGGAGAATGTAACACCTCGTGATTCTGTAACGCTAAGATTCACAAATCAAGGCAGAATTAAAAGTTAAAATCAAAATCAAGGGAAACGGGCTGCGCCATTGCGTTCGTCTCGGAATTCTGCATGAAAACGAGTCCGAGTTTGCGTAAATAGGAGTCCGTATGAGGGAGATATGGCCTCCGGAAGATTCAGCGAAGTTCAAAATTCAAAACAGGTCAAGTTCAAAATTCAAATCGGACCCAGATTGGGCTGGGCGGGAATTTTCCCGCCCAAGGCACCCAGGTCGACTGGGTAGTCGACCTAGGGCACCCAGGTCGATTGGGTAGTCGACCTGGGGGTTGACCCCCCCCCCGGTTTTTCCAGATTTCTGCACCTGGTTCGTTCTGATGTATTTAGTCACGTTTTCTGCCTAGGTTCGTCCGCCTAACACTATATAAACAGCCCTAGTCTTCTTCTCTATTCACAATTCTTTTCTATCGTTATGCTGCCTCTGAGAAAATATATAAATAAATAAAAATAAGAAGGTAATACGAAAATCCAAGACAAGGTTATGCTGCTCAAGTTGTCTAGAAGAGATTCAAAGCTTCAAGATAAGGATTAAAGGCTAAACGTCGCACGAATCATAGCAACTCCTCCTTTCTATTCTAATCTAATCTCTGTAAGTCAGTTATTTCTAGATTTGAACGTTTTTCTCTGTTCGTGACATGAAATTAAAGGAATAAAAGAATATTCCAAATCTCTCTCTCCCTATTCGAATCAGTGCCTATACTCTTGAACCTAATTAAGAACTGTTATGATTCGAGGACAAATAAGACTATGACTATGAACATTGCCTATGACTATGGACATTGCCTATGACTATGAACATTGCCTATGACTGTGACTGTGACTATGAGGATTATTTCCTTGACTAAGCCTATGCCTTTGGTTAGGAGATATAAACTATAGCCTATGACATAACAAGGACATCTGTGATTAAACACCTGTGATTCATGGCTAGGAAAGCGTTGCTTAAGTTTTGTGACTATGAAATTGGGTCTAAACCCGATTATCTATTCTGTCTATTCTTGGTTTTCTTTGGTTTTAGACCTTGGGAATTTACCTATTAAGTTAGGTCTACCCATGTTCTGAACCTACTCTGTCTATCCTTGGTTTTAGATCTTGGGAATTTACCTATTAAGTTAGGTCTACCCACGCTCTTCAACCTACGTCGTAATCAATATGCCTGTGAACTACCATCTTAGGCCAGTTGTTGTGTCCGTTCTATTATGACATTTTGGTTCATTCCCTTTTATCGATGAATATAGCTTTATTTGCAATCTAGATTGAATCACGAACGGCGGGAATACGATTTGGGGCAAAATATGAAATTTACCAGAAACATAGTTATAAACTTGGGAATTGGCATAAATTGGGAATATGTACTATGGCATGTTCACAGAAATGCAAATAGGATAAATTTGACATGAACTATAGATTGTGTAACCTGAATCTAGTATCGACGTGTAATCTAGCATTTACATGAATAGTGAACTAGAGTAATAAGTCCAGTTTGATATGAATTAGAATGTTGAATCAGAATTGGATTAGCTAATTTGGCACGGTAAGTATATTGGCATAAATTTGAAATTGTCCATAATTGGGAGTAATTTGGCAGGTTTAGCAAAATCATGGTTAGTGACACTAAATTTGGTATAGTTTACATACCAAAAAGCTTAAATACGATTTAGAAGGGGAAATGGGCCATAAGTATGAATGTAGACAATTTACATTAAAAGAGTAATTGGGAAATAAGTAAATTAGGATTAATTTACTTATAGAATTTGTCCTAAATGAGGAAAGGCAAATTTAGACAAATTAAAGGTTTATTAACGACATCTCTTTTAATGGTACACCAGAAAGTTCTAGGGTGACAGAGAGGATAGTGTCTAGGCTTGGGTTTGGAAAATACAAGTTTCCTGCCCTCCCTGGCTATCCCTAACTGATCCGACGAACGGGATGGTTACTTTCAAAACCTGATTTGAAAATTAATCAAAACCCTTTGAACTCATAAAACACGAATATGCCTAACCCGAGGTTAGACTGAGTTGCGATGTATACCTGCCCGGAACCAACCGGCACATCCAATAATCGCAACAATATCTGTCTAATGTGGGTGGTAGCGGCTTTAATCTATTTTGTTAAAGCTAGAACAAGAATGCTAGGGTTAAGTTAACTAAGACACTTGACCAATTCAACAAGATAACCAAACTGGTGGGCGGGGTTAGGTTCATACAAACACTTAACACAGTTAAGCTAGAATGGGAGGGTTAAGTCCATAGGAACACTTAACCAACTTAGCACAGTTAAGCTAGAACGGAGGGCTAAGTCCATAGGAACACTTAACCAACTTAGCACAGTTAAGCTAGAACGGAGGGCTAAGTCCACAGGGACACTTAACCAAATTCATGGTAACAAGACAAGATTTGTAGAGGTTAAGTAACTAAGAAAACACTTAGCCAAATTAACATGTTAACTAGTCTAGAAAGTGGGGTTAAGTATAGTTAATACACTTAGCCAAATTAACATGTTAACTAGACTAGAGGTTGGGGGTTAAGTAAGATTTAATACACTTAGCCAATTTGATATGTTAGTTGGGCTAGACCGTAGGGTTAAGTAAACCTGAACACTTAACCATCAGATTGTGATAAAGGAATAGGGTTAAGTCTAAAACACGAAGGGATAATACTTAACCGTTAATAACATGTTAGTTAAAATAGATGGGCAAGGTTAAGTTAAAAAGGAACACTGAACCAATACAGGGTGAATGGGTAGGGTTAAGTAATAAGAAATACTTAACCAATATAACTTGGTTTGCGGTGGGGTTAAGTCAACATGAATTACTGATAACACTTAATCAGTTTGACAGGATAAATGAAGAGGGTTAAGTCGGCTTGAATTGACTAATGACACTTAACCAATCAAAATTGACGGGAAAGGGAACTAAGTAGTAAACCTTAGTTAAGAAAACAACGATTCTGTAAACTAAGTGGTAAATCTTAGTTAGTAAAACTAAGTAATAATTCTTAGTATAACACGGGAAGGAGCGAATGGCCGTCTGAGTAAAAGGGAGGCTCCAACGAATTGGGTTACGAAGCCCGAGGCTTCGAGGGGACGTGAGGGTACTCTTGGTATCCCTCTGTGAGGCTGCAGATGATCCACCTGGGCCCACAGAGATTAAGGTCTGCGTAGAAGAACCAGGGGTATGCCTTGGTTGCAATACATGGCAACCTAAAGACTAAGATGGACCGGCTTGATTCGGCGAGCAAACGGTAGCCCTGTGATAGCGACTCGTCGTCTACCATCCATCTTGAGTCAATCGAGATACGTGAAGCGGAAAGGCGGAGAACTCCAAAAGACCATATACTTGCTATCTAGTTATGGGTGAGGATGGCCATAGGATAGGGGGGCACCGGGGGCCGGCGTATAGTTCTCACTTTACAAGGTATGCCTTTCATTAGTCGAGGGAGCGGTCAAGTGGGACCATAGCCACTGGAATAAAAACAGACCTTAGCATCTGCATCGGCAGATATCTGAAAGCTCCCGACCGAGTTTTGTATTCCTTGATTTGTCCTGACGCAGGACTCGGACCGCACATTACAGGACATGTGCATCTAGACAAGCGATAACGATTCGCGATACATGCGTGGGGAAGTATAGGAACATATACCACTCTAGGTAGTGTGTCCTAGACTTGGGGCATCGTTCGACAGGTAGCATAATTCCTAGTTAAACTAGGTGGCATAAATCCTGAATCCGAGAAGCGTTCAGCAGACAGCGTAAACTCTTGTTGAATCTAGAAGGCACTTGGTAGAAAACCCTAGATTAAATCTAGGTAACAAATAAATAAATGGATGCCTGAAGGCGACGGAAAATACAGGGATTTGGATCACGTTTGCCTTACTAGTTGGAACACTAGTTAGGTGGTGCAGAGATATAGAAACCAATATAACAAGGAAATAGCGAAGCGGCGAAAGTATTAGAGCATATCCAGTTTATCTTATCTTAGCATATCTTGTGATTATCTTGTCTAATCTTGCTGACCCTATGGTCTTGGTGTAATCTTGGATTCAGTTAATTCATGTCATTTGTTTTTCCATGTTCACATACTAGAAGTTACTGAACTTACTCAGGCTTTATGTCTGACTCTGTTTTTCTTTCTTCTTCTTTTCTTCCGTCCCCCCCCCCTAGGTAGTAAATGAGGGAATAGTATAGCTCAGGTTAAGTTGGACTGTCACTCTTTCCCAGCTTGAAGATTTGTCGAAGTTTGCTTGGATTCTCTTTTCGGATGCTATGGCTGGCTCTTGCTAAAACTGGGGAATATAAATGTTGTTTTATGCTTCTTTATTTTGTAAGACAGATGATACTCTGATATTGTAAAAAGAAATCATTGTACAAACTATTTTATCAATAAAGCAAAGTTTTATTTTCCGCTGTTTAATTCCTGTCTGTCTTGTAATTTATTTGCATCTTTTACCCTAAATGCTCCACAGAACTTAGTGCATTCCCTTTGTGAGTGACACTAATGGACGTGGGGTGTTACACGTGGTATCAGAGGTGCATTCTCAGTTGTATAACCAAAGAAAACCAAGAATAGACAGAGTAGAGACGTTGGTTCAAGAACATGAGTAGACCTAACTTAATAGGTAAATTCCCAAGGTCTAAAACCAAAGAAAACCAAGAATAGACAGAATAGATGATCGGGTTTAGACCCAATTTCATAGTCACAAAACTTAAGCAACACTTTCCCAGTCATGAATCACAGGTGTTTAATCACGGATGTCCTTGTTATGTCATAGGCAATAGTTTATATTTCCTAATCAAAGGCATTGGCTTAGTCAAGGAAATAATCCTCATAGTCACTGTCACAGTCATGGGCAATGTTCATAGTCATAGGCAATGTCCATAGTCATAGGCAATGTTCATAGTCATAGGCAAATGTTCACAGTCATAGGCATATGGTTTTGAGGTCCATAGTTTCATAGTCACGGTCTTATTTGTCCTCGAATCATAATAGTTCTTAATTAGGTTCAAGAATATAGGCACTGATTCGAATAGAGAGAGAGAGATTGGCATATTCTTTTATTCCTTTAATTTCATGTCACGAACAGAGAAAAACGTTCAAATCTAGAAATAACTGACTTACAGAGATTAGATTAGAATAGAAAGATGGCGTTGCTATGATTCGTGCGACGTTGCTCGAAACCGTTTGAGCTAGCCTTTGATTCTTTACTTGAAGTCCTAGCCTGACTTGAACCTCTTCTTGAAAGTCTTTGAGCAGCATCTCCTCGCCTTGATTTATTTTATATGTATTATTCTATTTATTATTCTTTTAAGAGGAGGAGAAGAAGCCATGTTCACTAAGAATCTTTGAAGCATAAGGGTAGAGGAGAATTGTGAATAGAGAAGAAGACTAGGGCTGTTTATATAGTGTTAGGCGGACAAATCTGGTCAGAATGGCGTCCAGATACAGAAGAACGAACCAGGTGCAGAAAATAGGAAAAAGCAGGGGAGGTCGACCCCCAGGTCGACTACCCAGTCGACCTGGGTGCCCCAGGTCGACTACCCAGTCGACCTGGGTGCCCCAGGTCGACTACCCAGTCGACCTGGGTGCCCCAGGTCGACTACCCAGTCGACCTGGGTGCCCCAGGTCGACTACCCAGTCGACCTGGGTGCTTTGGGCGGGAAAATTCCCGCCCAGCCCAACCTGGGTCTGTTTTCGAATTTGAATTCCTTTTCTGCCCTGTTTTGAAATTTAAACTTCGCTGAATCTTCCGGAGGCCATATCTTCCTCATACGGACTCCGCTTTACGCAAACTCGGACTCGTTTTCATGCAGAATTCCGAGATGAACGAAATGGCGTAGCCCGTTTCCCTTGATTTTGAATTTAACTTTTAATTCTGCCTTGATTTGTGAATCCTAGTGTTGCAGAATTACGGGGTGTTACATGAACACAGCGGAGTGCGGTTCGATGCATGAAAATGGAGTGTGATGCAGGGAGTTGGGTCTGGTGGTTCGGCTCTCTAGGTTGCGGCGGCCTCCCAGGCAAAGTGAGTTCTTCATTGCGTTCAAGGACGGAGGGAGTTTCACGGGTCATTCTGAGCAGCGCTGTGCTAGGGCGCTGATGCATTTTGGAGGGAGATTCAGATGCGGTGAGTTGGAGATAACTGCAAAGAACAGGAGTTGAAGTAAGGTCATGGGAATGGTGTTAGGCGCTGTTATTAGTCACAAAGTGGAGGCGCTAGGTGAGGTCTTGAATGGCACCGGCAACATGAGCTGTACACTGGCAGCAAGTCAAAGTCGGATACTGCTTGGGGGTCGGTTTCTGTTCATAACGTCATAGCAGTTCGGGAGGACATGGATGGAGCTGTCATTGTGTTCAAGGAAGATGGAGGGAAGAGAGGAAATTCTGGGCATTCTTTGGGGAAAGAGTGATAATGCAGGAAGGGTTAAACGGTGAATCCCATGCAGCGTGCGTTTGTGGAAGACGTGTTCGAATGGAACACAGTAGCTAGTAGGTGCGAGAGTAAATGGGTGGTGGCACTATTTTATGTACCCAATGTGCACATGAGGATGGGAATAACATCTGAAAAAGCAGCATGCTAGCTGTTTGAAGAAAATACAAAAAGAAATAAAAATTTTAAAAATAGGGGGGAAAAAGAGAGGAGAAGTAGCAGATCTGGAAGGATGGACGTGCAGAAGAAAGATAACGCAACGGCCTTGCTGGGAAAGTTGGGGTGGCAACTGTTTTTGCCGGGAGCTTTTCTGTAAAAATAGGAGGATGGGTATTTTCGGATGATGCAGCATGGGATATATTTTGTTCCAAGTTAGTCTAACAGTTTGAAGTAATGGAGCATGGCATGCACAGGGAAGTTAATGGGTGGAGGCTATTGTATGGTATGCGTGTTGGCAGTACTGACGTGGCAAGGGATGTAGATGCTAACCTTTGCTATAGGGAAGGTTCCAATATTATGGTTATGGAAGTCACGGTATACTGTGGCGAGAGAAGTAATTGAACAAGGAAGGTGGCGTCGTTCATGAGCTGTTCGAATAAAGAAGGACAAGAGGAATAACGGGCTTCAAATGAAAAAAAGGGCGTAAGGCTTTGTTACTGAGCGGACGTGGAAACAAGATTGGGGTTAAAAGAAACTATCAGGTTCGTGAGCAAACACAAATGGGAATCCGCGTGAATAGTAAAGAAGCCAAGCCGACGTTGCCCGTGATTAAGGGTAAAAATGCATTAAGCGATTGTGTTGAAGTTCTGTAAAATGATAAGAGAAACGATCGGGGCTGAGTTTGATCATCAGAAGAAACCACATCAAGTTGTTATGACATGACAAGAGTTAACCGTAAATAAGGTAAAATTAGTTAATTAATTATAATATAGTTTATAAACCATGTTAAACCTTGTATTGGTTATAATTCCTTCATACAGTATCAGAATCATGCGAAACTAGATCTGATGGGATCGTGGCCGCGGAGACTACGCGTACAAGCTAGTTCGATCAGAATTGGATGCAGTTGGAATTTCATGTAATTTTAAACATTGTTTAAAATTATATGAAACAACACGAACCGACAATCGGAAAACAAAGGTGAGTTAATTCTCACACATTTCTGAAATGCTAGGATGTGCTAAATTCATGTAATTAGATTGAATTATTGATAATTGGTTGATTGGATGCCTACGATTGATTAAATGATTGACGTTAATTATATTATCGCCATTTCCATATATTATTATGAAATATTATAATGATATGTGACGTAGGAAAGAACAGGTAGGAGGAATCAAACCGGATTCCTCAAATGTTTAGTATGGTGTTATTTCATATTTTGTATGAACTGTTAAAGCCGTTGACTTTAAAACTCTATTGATTGTTGATTGTGGTTGAGCTTTGAATCAATATGTAGTGTTGATTAAGGAATAAATAGCAGATGGCCTAGTTATACACCGTTTTACAAAGATCGATTCACCTTCAGGTGAATCGCTAGAAATGAAGTAATGGAATTTATTTTATAACTGAATATATATTATTTTAAATATATTATTTTCAATGAAGTGCTAAAAAGAGGAAAAATCCGACCATATATGCATTGATGGGTTTAACCACAAATTACCATTTTTGTACCAAATTCTACCATGCGCGACGCATGTGCTTATTAAGTGATTTGTAAAAAAATGTATTTAGCTAATTCAAGTGACCATAAGCAATGTAACAATTAGAATAAATTTACATTGATATTAATTTGATAAAAATCAAAGTGAACAGAATTATTTAGATTAATTAATTTAAATGAAAAGGTCAATAACGATTGGCTAACGGGTTGATCATGTTTAGAGTGGAACAAGTGAACAACATTAACTGGAATTGTTTATTAAATTAGTTCATTAATTTAAAGAGAGTAGTTAATGGTAAAGTAACCCAGTTTTATTTTAATAAATATTGAAAACTTGATTATTAGTCATTTAAATAATAATCGAAGTGACAGTGTGAAATGTGAAATATAGTAAGGAAAGTTTATGGAGTTAAAGCCGTGTTTATAAAGCAATTTAATATTTATGTGAAATCGAAGTTTTAACTTGATTTTAACTGAATTATATTGGAATCTATGAATCCAAGTTATACAAAGTTATATAACCAAAGTTTTATTGAATATATAAATGGAGCGATGTATTAGAAGTCATTTTGAATAAAGTAACAGCCAGGATTGAAATTAAAGAATTAACACTTAACTGGAAATCAGTTGGAATAACTGATTTTCTGAATATTGGTCTGATATTGGTTTCGGCCTTCGGGTTTAATATTTAGAGAATTATTTTCTAACTGATTTACGATCAGAAACTAGTGGAGATATGAAATGGGAAACCAAACGTAAACCCGAGTTTGAATTAGAATAGTTAAACGAGCTAAATTATAAAGAGGGGATATAGAACTTGTAAAGAAGAGATGGTATTTCGTCAACATGGAATTAAAAAGGGATTGTTTGTAATATGGGAAATAAGTATCAGTTTTTGCATTACAACTGATATCTATCTTAAGATGAGAACATTGTTGATCAAGGTCTGGGAGGTAATTAAAATACCCCAACTTGAACAACTTCAGGATTATCAAAGGATGATATTAGTCGTGATAGTGAAGATGTTAAAGAATTTTTTTTGGGAAAATAACAGTGTAACGTTAGTTAAAGGATTTGGAAATATATATATAAAATGAGATTCTGAAATAAGAAAAGGAAATAATAAGGGGCTTGATGGTATGAAATGATATCTTTATGAATAAAGAAATAAAAAGGGGATTGGTGGAAATATAATGATATTTTCAAGGTATTGAAATAAGATTTAAAATGGGATTATTCTAAAAGGATGAGGGGTGACTTTAATATTCAAATAACGAAGCCAAAGAAGACGTCGTAATGATTATTTTACAAATGATAAGTTGAATCGATAAGATAATAAGAAATGTTATAACAATGTTTTGAATGTCAGTTGAAGGTTAAATTAGATATGATTTTAAGATATTTTCTAGTTATATAGGTAAAGGATTTGAGAAGATTAACATATTTAAACCAATATATTATTTTTGGGTATTTCAACCGATGTAGTATTTTTAATGTCCAAGTGATGTTGTGTATAAACCAATGGATCTGTTTTATTTTTATGGTTGTTCATTTTGATAGTTAAATAACTGACTATCAAAATCCGACAAAACGTTATTGGCACGGAAAGACCGGAATCGAATTTATATTCGAAAACCATTCCGACCAATAAATACGAATATGTCGAAGACGCTGATCGAGATGGAGTAACTGAAGACCGTAGATCTTCATGAAACAGAAGAGTTACTTACAATCTCTGGCTGATCCCTAGAGATATACTGTGATTCTGTCATGGTTGGAATCTACGGGTTGCAAGGACTTCTCGCTGCTGATCCATGGGGTGATTCCTATATTGGATTCAGTAGGTGAGTACCTTCGGTTCATCCTGTTCCTGGGTGACTTATATGGATGATGTGAATAGTGGCTAGATGTTTCAAAAGTCGATTATAACCTCAAACCTCATCAATCGGGAAATGACAAAAATCGGGCAGGTAGCATGGCTATGTGGGTCGCACCCATTAGGGTGTATTATCATCATCTAGAGAATATTCATATTTGTTACTTCTTTTCATTTCTGTATCTCCCAGGAAACGGTAGCTGCGCAGCTGTAGATGACAATATATTCAATACACTAAAGAGAAATGAGTGGTCGGTCATGTGTGGGCCGAGTTGCAAGACGTTCTTGTTGAACCCAATGTATTCCTCTCTAGAGATACACTATCGGCAGGTGGTTCCATACCTTGTCATAGTTGGAATCCAATCTCCAATAAGAGCCCACGGTTTTGATTGTATACTATATATGTTGAGCGTGAGATGCAAGCGTTCTGCAAGGTTCTATTTATTTGTATTTGGACACTATTATAATATCAGAATATGATATTGATTTCAAAATGTTTGGGTTATAGTAAGGTAAAAACCGTCCATGTTTATGTATGGACTGGTCTTACTATTATACTTTGTTTCAAAAAGGATTTTCAAAGTTAAACAAATTGATTGCCATATGAATTTATCACTGAAAGCATTCCATACTGATCCGGGTGAATTTTGCTTTACTTCAAATGTGCTCGGGTCAGACCAAGTATTTTACAGGTAAGATTTCGCTGGAGATTCAGAGAAGCAGTTGAAGTCGAGACGTATTCCATATATACTGGTACTAGTTTATTTCCGCTGTGTGTTGTATTGATCTGAATGTATACTCTGATGTTGTAATCATATATATATATATATATATAGTTTCTTTTGTATAAAGTATTATTGATTACTATACTTTGTCCACTCCGCTGTGAGACTTTGATCTTCTTATTCTTCTATTCTAATATTTCTTTTCTCACCCTCTAACTTCTTTCTATTAGCTTTCTGGGTTTTCGATACTAGAATTTTGGATATGAGATGTATTAGTATCAGGATTCAAGTGTCGGAAATTTCGGGTCGCTACATAATCGAAATGAAATTCTGTGGAGGAAGACTGTTAATACAGATGGAATTTAAAAGGCATTGCTGATATTCCATTTATATTATTGGTCGGATACGAAAATTGATATCGATTATATATTGATTTGTTCTTCCGTGAAGATTCCATAATTAATGGATTGTGATTTGGGTTTGTCGTGAATGGTATCTTTAATAATACTATTCTTAAACGCAATGGAGTTAAGAAAATTTGAAACTAACTGGAGATTAGTTAAGTTGAATGGTTTCCTGGGTATTGATCTGATGTTGGTTTCGGCCTTCGGGGTTAATACTTAGGGAATTATTCACTTGCTAATTTGCGGTTAGAGGCTGATGGAATGAAATGTGATTTTGGGTTTATCGTGAGCCGTGTTTTAAACGACATTGGTTCTTTAACCCAGTTAAAGACAGAATATGGTTTCCCAAGTTGACATCCAAAGGAAGAATAAATTTAAAAGAATTTATCTTTGATAAAACTAATGGGAACAAATCCCTAAAGATGTGAATATTTGAATAAAGAAGTATTAAGACTTGGAATGAGGCGTATGTTGTGTTTTTATAACATTTTTTTATTATATACGCGAGTTATTCGGAAAGGCCGGGCTTATACCCATTCTGAATAACCGATTCGACGATGAGTCGACGATGAAGACGGTGGTTGAGACGACCCCGAACCCCGTACTGACGGCGGTAAGAGTAATCCTTGGAATATAACACATAAACAAATAATAGCAGAACAGAAACAAAAAAATACACCAGATAATGCACAATAGAATATACTGGATAAACGTAATCATCAGAGTTACACAGTATACAGGATCATACTTAGTACAAATACAGTTCAGCTATACATAAATGTCTACAGCGGAAAACAAACATAATGTACAGTAGGAGATGAACAGCATAAAAAGAGATAAATGATAGAATCCATCTTCAGCTCTAGCTATCCAGAAAGAGCCAGCTAAACCTGAATACAAGGCTGCCCATGTAGAAAAAGGGGCACCCGAGTTTGAAAGTGAAACAAACTACGAGTCAGTCATGGGACTGGTGTGAGAGATCTACTTAACACATTATACAATATGGCCAATCACATGACCACGCCACTTTCATGGAACGGGTTTACTCCATTGGATTGCCAGTGCTTTAAACCAAATCATTCTTTTAAATATAGCAATGCTTTTTATAAAAAAGTGAAGCCATTATAAGACTCAGTTCCCATCACACAATGCAACGCAAACCGGAGGATAGAGTTTTACCTTATAATGGCCAAAATATGCTTGATACGAATAAAACAAAAGCATTTGATATTATTATTAGTGTTTATAGGTTTCGAAAACAATTTCGAATCATAACTATCAATCATAGACGGCATGGGTACCATATATCATGTCGCCATATGTATATACAATCAAAACCGTACAGTCACGTATTTGGAAATTGGATTTCCGCCATGAACCAAGGCAAAAGATAGTCCTTACCGAATTCGAGACTGCCCAGCCCGAGCCTCAGGAACAGCCACAACTGCCCCTTGGATCGTCAGGGCCGGTCCACCGATGTGGATTAAAATTCCTGGACATTGCGTTTACCCGCCCTTTGGAGCGTAAATGAGCCAACAAATGACTCCATCGGTCCCGTATCGACCGATATAACCGAGGCGCCTCACAACAGCAACAACCACATAAGTCAAACTCGTCAGGGCGTGTAAAACCACTGACGCCACTTCTAGCTAGGAAGAAATGCGTGTCCTCCCTGATGCCTCTCCCATTTCTAGTTCATACAGAGGTGTGAGGTTCGCGAATTCACGTTATACACAAAGCTACGCCACACTTTGATCATCATCACAAGACTTTGCATTTCAACAGAAGCCCCGATCACTGCATCTTAGCATGCCACACAGGCAATTCACGCCATGTAACTGATGGCTATCAATCACACAGAATAAATTCCAATGTCAGACACACCATCCATTTACAAGTCCGTTCTAGGTCTGAACGAAACCGGAGGCACTATATACCTCGCAAACCCATCGATCTCCACGTACGTCTGGACGATCACCACTCATTATCCATATTTCGGGATGCCTCCCAATCAGGACATCAGTTACCATCCAAACGAGGTGAAGATTTCCGGTCTTCAAACACCGTCTTCATCTTCGATTTCTTAACGTCGATTCAGTTATTCAGAATGTGATAAACCCGGTTTTTCTGAGCAACTCGCGTATATAATAAACACGTGCTACACAAACACTACATACGCATCATTTCAGTTCATTAGTCACTAACCGTCAATCAGTAAGAGAACAATTTCCCAAATATTAACCCCGAAGGCCGAAACCAACATCGGATCAAAATCCAGGAAACCATTCGACTTAGCCAACCTTCAGTTAGTTTCTAAATTTCACATCCATATCATTTATAATTTTTTATAATGATTTATCGCTATTTTTATTTATTTTAAAATAGCCAATTTATTCAAAACGACGCTTCGGGCCATAACGCAGCCATGGCGCTGTTTTTCTTCAGATTTGATTTACACATATGTGAAAATCTAACCGTTGGATCTTCACAAAATTTACATCATTAGAAAGATCTTTTCAAAACGAATCCAACGGTTCCAGTTTCGGGAAAATCCGACGGTCGGATCTCCTGGTATAATCGTTTGAAGTTTCGATTTTGAAATACGAACTGCAGTGTCATTATTCGAATTAATATAATAATATATATATATATAAATAATCGATTCTGGCGCTGCTTTTTCCTCAGATTTGAATTAAGCATTCAAGACAATCCAACCGTTGGATTTTTACAAAGTTAGTGCCGTTGGAAAGATATTTCCAAGGCGAACCCAATGGTTGCGGTTTCGGGAAAATCCGATGGTCGGATCTCCCGCACTAATCATTTGAAATCACGGTTTCAAAATACGAACTGCAGCTTCATTATTCGATATATTTCAATTATATATATATATATGTATATATATATATATCGATTCTTCGATTTCAAAACTATATGATTTTTATACATTTGATAAAAATGATATTCTTATCTAACTGTCTTCTATTTCAACACTTCACTATTTTTAACAATTCATGTGTATAATAAAAATGTGATTTTTATTGTAAAACGATTTATTTCAAAACACGACTATTTTATATAGTTAATATAGGTGATCAAAATAGGATTTTTATTATAAAACAATTTCTTTCAAAATATGAATACCATTCAACACATGAATTTCAATTCAACGAATGAATTTCGATTCAACACATGAAGGTTTTCTATAGTTTATATATAGAGATAAAAAAGGTGATTTTTATTGTTAAAACAATTTATTCAAAACATGAATACCATTCAACACATGAATATGATTCAACGAATGAATTTTTATTCAACACATGAAGGTTTTCTATTCAACATACGAATATAATTTCAACACAGGAAAATAATTCTAACACATGAATATTATTCAAAATTTCGGCAGCATAACGGCAGGGTAGTCAAAACCGGGACCGTCCCTAGTACGGCTCCCCGCTCTACCTTAAAGCCTCACAGCTTTTGACAATGTGGAATCATGCATCTAGTTCGCACGCAGGCGGCATGTATATTTTTTTTCATTTCCACAAACTAATCCTATGTTGTTTCAACCAAATATTTCTCAACCACAAACGGGTATTTTTCAACCACAATCAATCAATTTAAACCACAAACAATTTCAATCAACCATTCGCTATCAATCAATTTTCACACCAATCGCAACCAATAAATATCGTCCATGGTTTGTGGACGAGGGGCATGTATATATATATACATATATATATATATAGCATTTCACTTCTATTTCAACACATATATAATTTTTACAATGCATATACAACTTATACATCGAACGTACAACTTGTACAACGCTTATACAAGAGGTGTACAACGCTTATACAAGAGGTGTACAACGCTTATATAACTCATACATCAACTATATAATTTGTACATCGTCGTTTTCCATATCGTTTATAATTTAGAAATCTCACATCGATTTTCACACAGAATACAACCAAACAAACAAGTCGTCCATGGTCTGTGGACGACGGGGAACAGTTCATATATGTAGTTATGAAATAAATAACTGTACAGAAAATTTAAAGTGAGAGAATTCTCACATTGGGTTCCACTCCACCAAAAATAGCAGAAGGCTCAGAAAAATATGTCGTCTCTTCTAAAATGTAGAAGACGTCCACACGAGTCCACTGTCTCTTATTTCACTGAATTTCGTCTAGAAACGAAAAAGATATGATTTTTATAGTGAAAACAAAAACCGTAGCGCTTAGAACTGCTATAATATAGTTTATATAATTTTAAACCGTTACCTTTCCAAATCGTTCAAATCTAGGTCTTCGTTTAACTTCAAATCCGTAGATCGTGGTTCAGATCAGGTTATACGAGGTCGAAGGCCTAGGAGCAGGCTACCTACGCCTGGTGGTGGCGTTGGGTTCGAACCACCCTGGAGAGAGAAAATGAGGCCGATGCGACGTGACTTCAAGGGGCTCGATCTCCTCGACCGCTCGACGACGGGGGCTGAGACCTGGTCGGATTTGAAAAGGAAGGAGAGCTGGACAAAAACCCTAACTGGCGGAGGGGCTGAAAGTGGAGGAGGTGGTCAGAAATTGGGTTTGAAAGTTTGAATGGCAGCCGCCGTTAATCGGAGGGAGAAAAAGGGGTTTTCGATTTTTTTTTATTTTTAAAATTATGAAAGGAATAATTTGATTGGCCGGGGCTTTTAAAAGGGGGTTTTCTAACACGACCTCCAATTCGAACCAACGACTATCATACCTAGCTCTTTACCCCCATTCCGAACACAATGGGATATGTTTCGTAGGCCCATTCTACTGTTTCAGTCAGTTTTCCTTCAATTTAAAATATATAACATTCAATATTCGATTTGAACGTACATTTCAATTTGCCAGGGCCACAAACTGATTCGAAAAATTCCAGAAAAATAAATCTAACTATGTTTTAACGATACGTTCCCAACAAAACTAGTTTCGTCGAATTCTGAGACTGTTTGAAAAATGGCCCATTTCTGGTCGATCCAATTTAACAATAATTGACCAAAACACGTTTTCCTTTACCACGCTCACATACTAGCTTCAAAAATTATGAAATTTGAAACATAGTAATAACTTCAAATCCCGGATCCAACAAAAGAGGTTTCGTCGAATTCCGAGGTCGTTTGCAAAACGGCCATTTTCCACGGGCTATATAAATTCCATAGCGACCTTTCAGAAAATTCATTTGGCCATAACTTTTGCTTCCCGCTATGAAAGTTCAATTTTTCAGATTCGTTAGAAAGGTATTCACTAACAGATTTATAGATTTTTGGTTTCACTCAAATCCGTTTTGTTTTGCACCCGGTACAGTCAGTCAAAGTTTGAATTCAAATTTTGAAACTGCCGCGCCATTTCAGGCCTTGTTTATAATTAGAATTAATTATATTCGTTTTCAAATGTCGATTCAAACTTACTTTTCATCGTTATTATTTAAAAATATTTATTTTAAATATTTAAAATCCACTATTTTAGCCAATTTAAATTTTTTAAATTGGTTCAGATTTTCCGGGTCGTTACAATCTCCCCCACTTAAAACGTTTCGTCCCCGAAAAGGAACAAAGTCGAAAGTGGTTTGATTAATCAACTCTACGTTCAATCTGGCTTCCATTCTCCAACTTTTCAGTTTTTGAGAATTTTCAAATTCTTCAAAAATTTGGCTAACACCCAGAATTTTCGAAAAATTTTCAAAAATTTGTTGGGCCGTATTAGGTACCCAATAAATCCTATAAAGCATACACATATTTATAGTGATATATTCTGGTGTTTACAGGGGAGAGTGTATAGATAATAACTCCAGAGAATAAATTCTCGTCACCTTGTCAAAGCCTGAGGGAGTGTGTATTTTAATTTCTCCAGAGGATAAATCCTCATCACCTTGTCCCGTGTGGGAAACAAATAATCCATGTGCCGTATCTAATGACTAGAGAGACGTGATTATTGTCAACTCTAGACCCGTGTGGGTTTTTTATTAATCTGGCCATTTTATCGTTACAATTTTATATGTCCATATCAGTCATTAGTTCAACCTGTAAAATATAGTCATCGCCATACAAGCCTCTCGCTCGTATGGTAAATCTTCCACCTCGTCACACAAGCTCCAAATGCTTATGTGGTATATGATGAAGTATGCCTATCTTCAGAAGTATGCGGAAGTGTAGTTCAAAATTAATTGTTAATATCCTATGGCGATGTTTATTATTACACACAGAACAACCAGCACTCCGCATCCAATGGCATTCAAAGGTGTTGATATAATAATATTTCGCATCCAACTCATTAAGGTTTACCTATCTGTCGGGCACGCAAATAAAATCTTTAGTCAACAGCTATCCATTTACCTGTTCAAACATATATAATGCACATGTATATAAATTTCTATCTATTTTCTAATCAGTTCAATGTGTGATTTAATCGAATAAATTCTACCATTCATTCTATTATTGATTAAATTAACTATTGTTTCAATAATTTAATTAATCCGATCGACTAACACACAACACAAACAGCAATCAATTTGTTTTTAACTTTTCAAAAATATACTTATATATTCAAAAATCATATTTCTAAAACCAGACTATATATATAATCACAAATACGTTATTTAAAAACAGATAACTCTCGACTCGTTCTAGTGCACTTCTGACCCCATCTCTAACGAGTTGTTCTGATTCTGCTATACTCATACTAGGATATTGCTGATCCTATCTGTAATGAGTTACTCGTCCTTGAACACTACTGGTTCTATTTCTGACGAGTTCGTTCATATGTTATATTCCAGAACTAAGCTTAACCAAAGCTCTGATACCAAATGAGATGACCCCGAACTCCGTACTAACGGCGGCAAGGGTAATCCTTGGAATATAACACATAAACAGATAACAGCAGAACAGAAATAAACAAATACACCAGATAATGCACAATAGAATATACTGGATAAACGTAATCATCAGAATTACACAGTATACAGGATCATACTTAGTACAAATACAGTTCAGCTATACATAAATTTCTACAGCGGAAAACAAACATAATGTACAGTAGGAGCTGAACAGCATAAAAAGAGATAAATGATAGAATCCATCTTCAGCTCCAGCTATCCAGAAAGAGCCAGCTAAACCTGAATACAAGGGTGCCCGTGTAGAAAAAGGGTCACCCGAGTTTGAAAGTGAAACAAACTACGAGTCAGTCATGGGACTGGTATGAGAGATCTACTTAACACATTATACAATATGGCCAATCACAGGACCACGCCACTTTCATGGAACGGGTTTACTCCATTGGATTACCAGTGCTTTAAAACAAATCATTCTTTTGAATATCGCAATGCTTTTTATAAAAAAGTGAAGCCATTATAAGACTCAGTTCCCATCACACAATGCAACGAAAACCAGAGGATAGAGTTTTACCTTATAATGGCCAAAATATGCTTGATACGAATAAAACAAAAGCATTTGATATTATTATTAGTGTTTATAGGTTTCGAAAACAATTTCGAATCATAACTATCAATCATAGACGGCATGGGTACCATATATCATGTCGCCATATGTATATACAATCAAAACCGTACAGTCACGTATTTGGAAATTGGATTTCCGCCATGAACCAAGGCAAAAGATAGTCCTTACCGAATTCGAGACTGCCCAGCCCGAGCCTCAAGAACAGCCGCAACTGCCCCTTGGATCTTCAGGGCCGGTCCACCGATGTGGTTTAAAATTCCTGGACACTGCGTTTCCCCGCTCTTTGGGGCATAAATGAGCCAACGAATGGCTCCATCGGTCCCGGATCGACCGATATAACCGAGGCGCCTCGCAACAACAACAACGACATAAGTCAAACTCGTCAGGGCATGTAAAACTACTTACGCAACTTCTAGCTAGGAAGAAACGCGTGCCCTCCCTGATGTCCTCTCCCGTTTCTGGTTCATACCGGGGTGTGAGGTTCGCGAATTCACGTTATACACAAAGCTACGCCACATAGGCGGGGCTTTGATCATCACCATAAGACTTTGCTTTTCAACAGAAGCCCTGATCACTGCATCTTAGCATGCCACACAGGCAATTCACGCCATGTAACTGATGGCTATCAATCACACAGAATAAATTCCAATGTTAGACACACCATCCATTTACAAGTCCGTTCTAGGTATGAACGAAACCGGAGGCACTATATACCTCGCAAACCCATCGATCTCCACGTACGTCTGGACGATCACCACTCGTTATCCATATTTCGGGATGCCTCCCAATCAGGACATTAGTTACCATCCAAACGAGGTGAAGATTTCCGGTCTTCAAACACCGTCTTCATCTTCGATTTCTTAACGTCGATTCAGTTATTCAGAATGGGATAAACCCGGTCTTTCTGAGCAACTCGCGTATATAATAAACACGTGCTACACAAACACTACATACACATTATTTCAATTCATTAGTCACTAACCGTCAATCAGTAAGAGAACGATTTCCCAAATATTAACCCCGAAGGCCGAAACCAACATCAGATCAAAATTCAGGAAACCATTCGACTTAGCCAACCTTCAGTTAGTTTCTAAATTTCACATCCATGTTGTTTATAATATTTTATAATGATTTATCGCTATTTTTATTTATTTTAAAATAGCCAATTTATTCAAAACGACGCTTCGGGCCATAACGCGGCCGTGGCTCTGTTTTTCTTCAGATTTGATTTACACATATCTGAAAATCTAACCGTTGGATCTTGACAAAATTTACATCATTAGAAAGATCTTTTCGAAACGAATCCAACGGTTCCAGTTTCGGGAAAATCCGACGGTCGGATCTCCCGGTATAATCGTTTGAAGTTTCGATTTCAACGAACTGCAGCGTCGTTATTCGATTTGATATAATTATATATATATATATATATATATATATACATAAATATAATCGATTCTGGCGCTGTTTTTCCTCAGATTTGAATTAAACATTCCAGAAAATCCAACCGTTGGATTTTTACAAAGTTGGTGCCGTTGGAAAGATATTTCCAAGGCGAACCCAACGGTTGCGGTTTCGGGAAAATCCGATGGTCGGATCTCCTGCACTAATCGTTTGAAATCACAGTTTCAAAATACGATCTGCAGCTTTGTTATTCGATATATTTCAATTCTATTTATATATATATATATATCGATTCTTCGATTTCAAAACTATATGATTTTCATACATTTGATAAAAATGATATTTTTATCTAACTGTCTTCTATTTCAACACTTCACTATTTTTAACAATTCATTTATATAATAAAATTGTGATTTTTATTGTAAAACGATTTATTTCAAAACACGACTATTTTATATAGTTAATATAGGTGATAAAAATAGGATTTTTATTATAAAACAATTTCTTTCAAAATATGTAATAACCCGGAAAATGTGAACCAATTTAAAATTTTTAAATTAGGTTATTACCAAAGAATTTGAATAATTAAATAGCCTATTTCCATAAAATATAGAATTTGGTATGGTATGGCAGTTTGAAATTTTGAATACAAACTTTGTCTGACTGTACCGGGTGGAAAATATAACGGATTTTAACGAAACTGAAAATATTTAAATCTGTTTATCAATACCTTTCTAACGAATCTGAAAAATCGAAGTTTCATAACGGAAATCAAAAGTTATGGCCAAATGAATTTTCAGAAAGGTCGCTATATAGTATATATAGCCCTTGGAAATTGAGATTTTGCATACGACCTCGGAATTCGACGAAACCACTTTTGTTGGGTCCGGGATGTCAAATTATTGCTAAGTTTCAAATTTCATAATTTTTGAAGCTAGTATGTGAGCGGGGCAAAAGATAATGTGTTTGGTCAAATTCTGTTAAAATGGGTCGACCTAAAAATGACCATTTTTCAAACGAGCTCAGAATTCGACGAAACTGGTTTTGTTAGGACCGTATCGTCAAAACAAAGCTAGATTTATTTTTCTGGAATTTTTCGATTCAGTTTGTGGCCCTGGCAAATTGAAATGTACGTTTAAATTAAATATCGAATGTTTTATATTTTAATTTGAAAAATAACTGACTGTAACAGTCGAAATGGCCAGCGAAACATATCCCATTGTGTCCAGAATGGGGGTATTTAGCTAGGGGCGACAGTCGTTGGGTTAGATTTCGAGTTCTCTGAGAAAGGGGGTATTTTAGGAATTAAATAAATTAAAAAATTAAAATAAAAGGAGCGGGCCAATCAGAATTCGTCTTCTACATCAAAACTCCCAGGCGCGACGCGGAAAAAGCTCCGAATCTTCTCTCTTCAATTTCTCCACAACCACTCAACGAAATCAAGCAAACTCAGATCCATTTTGAAGAGCGTTCAGAGATCTTCAAATCCATAGCAACTTCAAGAATTATCGTTGCGTATTTAAGGAGATATCGCGCCAGGAAGGTCCGAACTTTGCGCCGCCGCCGTGGGTGCTGGAGGCCACCGAGCTGATCATCTCGGGTAGCTTTGGGAAGCTCTTTCCTTCCTCTTCGACGCAGCGCTGGCCGTTCGTCCTAAAACTTCGTGGTTTTGCCGAAAAGTTTAACCCTAGTTTTCGAAATCAAAAAGGGTATACGGCTGAAACCATTTTCTACTGATTTTTACACTATAAAGCGTTGCAAACTTGTAAAAATCGTATCTTTTTGCTATGTTAACGAAATTCGATGAAACAGGAGACACCGTGATCGCAAGGAGGCTCTCTACATTCTAGAAGAAGCCGCGGATTTTTCTGACCTTCCTACGATTTTTAGCACTGCAATAACCAATGTGAGGAATCTAAACTAATTGTGTGAATGAAATCGCGTTGTATAAATTATATAAGCGAAGTGTAAATTATATACGCATTGTATACCTCATTTACATGTGTTGTATAAGTTATATTAGCGATGTATAAATTATACAAGCGTTGAATGAAACATATATGCTTTGAATTGTGATGAAATGCAAGTGAATTATTATATATATATATATATATATATATATATATATATATATATATATATATATATATATACTCCCCTCGTCCACAGACCATGGACGATATTTATTGCTTGTGTTTGACGTGATGTTATATGGTATGACGAATGGTTGGAAATAATTGTTTGTGGTTGATATTATGGTTGAAAAATACCTTTATGGTTGAAAAATACCTTTGTGGTTGAAAAATACCCTCTTGTGGTTGAAACAAAATAGAATAGGATTGTGGAATTGAAAATAAAACATGCCGCCTACGTGCGAACTAGATGCATGATCCCCATTGTCAAAAACCGCGAGGTTTTAAGGTAGAGCGAGGAGCCCTAGTAGGGACGGTCCCGGTTTTAACTACCCTGCCGTTATGCTGCCGAAATTTTCTGAAACATTTATGTGTTAGAATAATTTCCATTCGTTGAAATAAATTA
Organism: Allium sativum; assembly: GCA_030737875.1. Taxonomy (NCBI): domain Eukaryota; kingdom Viridiplantae; phylum Streptophyta; class Magnoliopsida; order Asparagales; family Amaryllidaceae; genus Allium; species Allium sativum. The sequence goes on from CM060923.1 coordinate 246,722,557, forward strand.
CATAAACTATATCGAATATTCATGTGTTGAGTTGAAATTCATTCGTTGAGTTGAAACTCATGTGTTGAATATTATTTGAATTTAAACAAATGGCTTTAGCGATAAAAATCACATTTTTATATATATACAAACTATATCGAATATTCATGTGTTGAGTTGCAATTCATCCGTTGAGTTGAAATTCATGTGTTGAATATTATTTGAATTTAAACAAATGGCTTTAGCGATAAAAATCACATTTTTATATATATACAAACTATATCGAATATTCATGTATTGAGTTGCAATTCATCCGTTGAGTTGAAATTCATGTGTTGAATATTATTTGAATTTAAACAAATGGCTTTAGCAATAAAAATCACATTTTTATATATATACAAACTATATAGAATATTCATGTGTTGAATTGCAATTCATTCGTTGAGTTGAAGTTCATGTGTTGAATGTTATCATCTTTTAAAAATAAAATGAATCGACAATGAAAACTATATTTTTATAGTGAATATGAAGAGTTAAAAATACACATGTGTCGAATAAATATTTTTGATGATAAAAATATTCCTTTTATCATGTATACGCTTAGTTAAAAATACACATGGGTCGAATAAATATTTTTGATGATAAAAATATTCCTTTTATCATGTATACGCTTAGTTAAAAATACACATGTGTCGAATAAATATTTTTGATGATAAAAATATTCCTTTTATCATGTATACGCTTAGTTAAAAATACACATGTGTCGAATAAATATTTTTGATGATAAAAATATTCCTTTTATCATGTATACGCTTAGTTAAAAATACACACGTGTCGAATAAGTATTTTTGATGATAAAAATATTCCTTTTATCATGTATAGGCTTAGTTAAAAATACACATGTGTTGAAATAAATAATAGTTTGCTAGAAATATTATTATTAGCTTTGTTCTGCATATATATACATGTGTTGAACAGGAAAAATGGATTAGCTGTAGAGTAAAGAAATTATTTGCGTGCCCGACAAATAGGTAAACCTTGATGAGTTGGCTGCGCAATTTTATTTATATATCAACTCCTGTGAATGCCCTTGGATGCGGAGTGCTGGTTTTTCTGTGTGAAATAATAAATAACGCCATAGGATAGTAACAATTAATTTTGAACTACACTACATGGCATACTTCTTGACTATAGGCATACTTCATCATATTCCACATAAGCAATTGGAGCTTGTGTAACGAGGTGGAAGATTTACCATATAAGCAAGAGGCTTGTATGGCGATGACTATGTACTACAGGTTGAACTGATGACTGATATGGACTATATAAATTATAACGATAAATTGCCAGATTAATAAAAACCCCACACGGGTCTGGAGTTGACAATAATCACGTCGCTCTAGTTATTAGATACGGCACATGGACTATTTATTTCCACACGGAAACGGGGTGACGGGAATTTATTCTCTGGAGTGATTATCAGTACATGCTCCCCCGTAAACCCCTCCCCGTACAAAGGAGGTTATGGCGAAATTTTTCGAAATATTAAGGCGTTAGTGAAATATTTGAAGTGAAAACGAAGTTGAAAATATAAAATGAACTATAGTTGAAATTATAGAATGAACTATATTTATATATATAAATATAAATATAATTAAAAGGAATAGAGGCCGTGCAGTTCGTGTTTCGGAATCGTAATTTGAAACGATTAGTACGAGAAATCCGACCATCGGATTTTCCCGAAATCGCAACCGTTGGGTTCGCCTTGGAAATATCTTTCCAACGGCACCAACCTTGTAAAAATCCAACGGTTGGATTGTCCGGAATGTTTAATTCAAACCTGAAGAAAAACAGCGCCAGAATCGTTTATATTTATATATAAATATAATTAAATTAAATCGAATAACGATGCTGCAGTTCGAATTTTGAAACCGTAACTTCAAACGACTAGTGTGGAAGATCCGACCGTCGGATTCTCACGAAACTGGAACCGTTGGGTTCGCTTTGGGAATATCTTCCCACTGATATAGACTTTGTAGAAATCCAACGGTTAGATTTTCCGATATGTGTAAAACAAATTAAGGGAAAAACAGCGCCAGTGCCACGGCACGACCTGAAACGTCGTTTAATTAAATATGGCCATTTTTAAATAAATAAAAATGGTGAAAAATCGTTATAAAATATTATAAGCAATATTGATTGAGAATAAACCAATTGGGCTTGAATTGTTTGATATTTGATGGTTGTATGTGTATGACATGAAAATAACACTAAAGAACCGAAAGATGGATGTCGAATAATATAACCATAAAATGAATCGATTTAAATTCTAATGACGTGAATTATTTGAAAAGGCCGAGCTAACCCTCATTTCAAATAATTTATCGAGCGATTCGAATTGGAAAATGCAAAGACAATTCAAGACTGACGATCTTCGTATCGGTTGGATGGGCGCTACTGAGGTTCCTAACCGGAGTAGCTACCGGAAAGGGACGGAAGTAGTAGCCGTCTGAACGTATGTGTTGATTGGACGGATATACGAGGAATTTGACGCCTCCGGTTTCGTTCAGACCCAGAACGGACTTGTAAATGGACTGTGTGTCTGACATTGGATTTTGTTCTATACTGATTGATCTCTGTTAAATATATATCTGTTTGGCGGCGGAGAATTTATTCTTTTGCTTAACGCCCTTCTCTGAGACGAACGAGCTCAGAGGTTATATATCGATGGAAATCAATCGTATGGAGTGGACTGCCTATGTGGCATGCCAAGATGCTGTGATCAAGGCTTCTGTTGCAAAGCAAAGTCTTGTGGATGATGATCAAAGCAAGGTCTACGTGGCCTGACTTTGTGTATTTCGTAGATTCGCGAGCCTCACACCCCGGTATGAGTTAAAAACGGGATACAGACCGCTGGGAGAGCACGACGTTTCTTTCTAGCTATGGTGGTGTCAGTGACTTACCAGCCCTGACATATATATCTACTTTTCACCTTTGTGGTTGTTGGAATGCGAGGCGCCTCGATTATAGGTCTGTAAGGACCGGGAAACGTGTGTTCATGCATAATTAATCCTCTAACGTAAGTGAGGACCGGCCCAGCCGCATCTAGGGGTAACCCAGAGTGCGTAGTCCCGAGGCATTTGCTAGAGTGTCTCGAAGCGGAGAGGAGCTTGCCCCTTGCCTCGACTCATGACGGAAATCCAATTTCCAATACGAAATAACGGACTTGATTGTAGAACTAGTATGGCGACATAGTAGATGGTAGCTATGCCGCCTATGATTGATATTTATGATGCTATACGTTTTTGAAACATATATGCACTAGTAATAATATCAAATGATTTTGCTTTATACGTATCAAGCATATTTGGCTATTATAAGGTAAAACTCTATCCTCCGGCTTGCGTTGCATTGTGTGATGGGACCTCAGTCTTATAATGGCTTCATTCTTTCAAAAAGCATTGCGTTGTTTTAAAAGAATTTACTTTGTTTTAAATGCACTAGCAATCACTGGAGTAAACCCGTTCCGCGAAAGTGGCGTGGTCCTATGATTTGCTATTTACTGTTGTTTAACTGTTAAATAGATTCCTCATACCAGTCCCCATGACTGACTCGTTGTTTGTTTCACTTTGCAAACGCGGGTGCCCTTATTTTCACGGCCAGCCTAGTACACAGGTGGCAGGTTGTTTTTGGCTCTACACTGCTGCATAGAGTGCATTTTTGGCTCATGGCGAGGCTGACTCCACAGAGATGACTTTGATATTTTCCGCCATTACTGTACTTATATTATGATCCTGCCACTGGCGATGCAGACTGATTTACTTTCCGTATTTCTTATTATATGTATATGTATTCCGCCTTCGGCGATGTAGACTGATACCCTTATTATGTCTCACTGCATGTATGTATTCCGCCTCTGGCGATGATGACTGATCACTTTCCTTTTATTTGCTAAGTTATATCCCACGTTATGCTACTCTGATATTCCTACATGTTGTGATTCCGCTGTCATACCCATGTAAAATTATTCTATTTATTGTTTCTGCTATTATCTGTACTCTGCTATGATGATTAATGTGTTATTTCCTAATGATTATCCTTAATACCGCCCCTCGGATTTTGGGATCGTCACAGTTGGTATCAGAGCTTTGGTTAACCTTATTTCCGGGATCTAACACATTAAACACCTCGTCAGAATAGAATCAGTAGTGTTCTAATGCGAGTAGCTCATTAGAGATAGGATTAGTAATGTCCTAGAATGAGCTAAGCAGATTAGCAAAACAATTTGATCAGTACATCATCATTATCTTTCCTTGTATTCCCTTGCTTTATCATTTATGAAAATTATCAAATCTGTGAGCTTGACTCTTTTCTTGCTTATACAGTATTCTCTTAGATGGCTACACGAGGAGTAGCAGCTAGAGGAGGCCGTGGAGGCCGAGGAGATGCAGCAGGAGGACGGGGGAATATCCCCGTAGTTGTGGAAGGCCCTATTGTTCAGCCACCAGCACCATAAGACTTTGAGCTAGATAAAGTAGCAAAGAGGTACAGAAATCTTGGGGGAAAACCTTTTACTGGCACTGGCACAGTGACCGAGGCAATAGCTTGGCTGAAAACCTGTGAGAAAATCTTTGAAGGCATGGGTATGGGAACCAACAACAAAGCCCGACTTGGCATTTGGCTCCTTCAGGAGGAAGCAGAGCTGTGGTGGGATGCCATTACCTCAGAGGATGCAGCTGGTACTGTCAGGACTTGGGAGCAATTCAAAGCTATGTACAATGAGAAGTTTGTACCTGAACAGGCTCTAGAGAGGATGCGAGAACAGTTTGCTAATCTCCAGCAAGGAGATCTCTCTATTCAGGATTATCTAAATAAGTTCACCCAATTGTCGCACTATGCTCCAGAGCTGATTACGACCAACAAAGCGAAGAACAAGAGATTCATATTTGGGCTGAAGCGCAAGTACCATGATAGAGCTATGAGCAACATCAAACTCTACTTTACAGAACTAGTAGAGATGGCTTGCAATTACGAAGACATGGATGAGAGGCACGCTAGCCAAGACCGCGCCAAAAGCCAAGCTGGAAATAAGCGCAAGGCTTCAACAGATCAACCCGAATCTAGCATTACCGCGGCCGCTACTCAGAAACCTGCAAAGATCCCGAAAGGAAATTGATACAACTACGGGAAGCCAGGTCACTTTTCTAATGTATACAAAGCTCCGAGGAAACCAAAGGCAAATGACTCAGCCGAATGCTACAACTGCCATAAGAAGGGGCACTATAGCAAGAATTGTCCTTTGAAGCAGAGCGCACAAGTGGCTCATGTCTATGACGGGAAGACCCCGCCAGCTACCACCGATGGATCAGGTAAACCCGATGTCTTGGGAGGTACCCTTACCATTAAAAATGTTCCTGTTTCTGTACTTTTTTATACCGGTGCATCACGTAGCTTCATTTCTGGTAGCATTGTTCATAAGTTAAAATTGAAACAAAGAATTCTAAAAGAACCGATTAAAGTTCAAAACCCGATAGGAGGTTCTGTTAGTCTCAGTTTATACTGCAGAGTGCCTATCTCTTATTCACGTTACAAGTTTCCCATCCACTTAATTGTTATGGATTTATCAGAATTCGATGTTATTCTCGGTTTGGAATGGTTAACCAAATATAAAGCCGAAGTTAGATGTGCCGAAAGAATCGTTAAAGTCGAAACGAAGCTTGGGCCTATATATATACCATGCCATGGCTCAGAAATTAATAAAACAGAATTTTGGACTTCTTTAGAAGTTATTCCCCCTTCGATAGAAAAGATACCGGTCGTTAAAAACTATGCGGATGTGTTTGAAGAAGTAGAAAACTTACCGCCGCAAAGAGAAATTAAATTTAGGATAGATCTAATTCCTAACGCCCGACCAGTAGTGCATCCAATTAGAAGAATGGCCCCGAAAGAAAAAGAAGAGTTAAGTAGTCAAACCCGAGAATTGCTTTGGAAAGGTCTAATCAGACCGAGCTTTTCAGCATGGGGAGCAGCAGTAGTATTTGTCCCGAAATCAGACGGTACTTTAAGACTTTGCGTTGATTACCGAGATCTCAATAAGCAAACACTGAAGAACAAATATCCCTTGCCCCGAATAGACGATCTGTTAGATCAATTAAATGGAGCAACAGTATTCTCCAGAATGGACCTAGCTACAGGTTTCCACCAATTACGTATAGCCGAAGACTGTGTTACTTTGACAGCCTTCAGGGGTCCCGATTTATTCTACGAATGGTTAGTAATGCCGTTCGGCTTGTGTAACGCTCCGGCATACTTCGTCGATCTTATGAACAGAGTGTTCCGTGGTGTATTGAATAAATTTGTTCTAGTCTTCATCGATGACATTTTAATCTACTCCAAGTCGGAAGATGAACATGCAAAACATTTAGAACAAGTGTTGAAAATTCTAAGGAGAAATGTCTTGAAAGCTAAATTTTCTAAATGTGTCTTCTGGCAGAATGAAGTTAAATTCCTAGGCCATGTCGTATCAAAAGAAGGAATTGCTGTAGACCCAAGCAAAATTACAGCGATTCAGAACTGGAAACAACCTACTACGCCCACCGAAGTTCGAAATTTCCTTGGATTGGCTAGTTACTATCGGAAATTCGTTCAGGATTTTTCAAAGATATCAGGAGTTTTGACAAAGCTTACAAAGAAGCATGAGAAATTCAAATGGACCCCCGAATGTGAAGAAGCTTTCCAGGAGCTGAAACTGAAGTTGACAACTGCGCCAGTATTGACCAATATAGAAGGTAACCAAGACTTGACTGTATGGACAGATGCTTCTATTAGAGGGCTAGGCGCAGTGTTAATGCAAAAAGGCCAAGTGATCGCTTATGCCAGCCGTCAACTAAAGCCGCATGAAAGAAACTATGCAACTCATGATCTTGAGTTATTAGCTATCGTGTTCGCTTTAGGAATCTGGAGGCATTATTTATTGGGCGAGAAGTTCGAACTATTTACCGATCATCAATCCTTGAAATACCTGTTCACCCAGAAAGATTTAAACCTGAGGCAACAACGTTGGTTAGAGTTCCTTGCAGCATACGATTTTGAAATTCTATACACTCCAGGGAAAGCCAATGTTGTAGCAGATGCACTCAACAGAAAGAATGAAATCATCGCCAGTTTTGTCATCACGTCTTCATTAATAGACAGGATCTCGACCCTTCAGAAAGACGATGAATTTATTCAAAGAATCAGTCAGAGAGTCAAAGGAGGTGAATCCACAAGTTTTCGACTCGATGACAAAGGAGTTCTAAGATTAAAGGGCAGAATTTGCATCCCAAACCTTCCCGAGCTCAGAAGAGAAATACTTGATGAGTGCCACAAATCCAAATTAAGTATCCATCCCGGTGTGAGCAAAATGTATAACGACATCAAACGCACATTCTGGTGGAGAGCTATGAAAAGAGATATCTCATTATATGTTAGCAGATGCCCCACTTGTCAGCTAGTTAAGAGTGATCAGCAGAAATTGGCGGGACTATTACAACCCTTAGAAATTCTAGGATGGAAGTGGGAACAAATTTCGATGGATTTCATCGATGGCTTGCCTCGAACTAAGAAAGGAAACGACAGTATATGGGTAATCGTAGATCGCTTCACGAAGACTGCCCATTTTATACCTGTCCGATCCAACAGAACAGCTCAAAGTCTAGCACAGATTTACTTCAGAGAAATAGTTAAACTACATGGAGTGCCGCTCAATATAGTCAGCGATAGAGATCCCCTGTTTACTAGCAAATTCTAGGAAGCATTCCAGGAAGAATTGGGAACCAAATTGAATCTAAGCACTGCTTATCACCCACAGACAGATGGCCAAACTGAGCGGGTGAATAGAATTTTAGAAGATTTGCTGCGGGCTTGCGTTATCGATTTTGGAGGCTCATGGGAAGATCACTTACATTTAGCAGAATTCTCTTACAACAATAGCTATCAAGCAAGTTTGGGAATGTCCCCATTTGAAGCATTATATGGTAGACCGTGCAGATCTCCCGCATGTTGGGTAGAACCTGGCAACAGACTTGTGTTAGGGCCCGATATGATTTAAGAAGCATCGGATAAAGTCGATTTCATTAAGAAGAGATTGAAAACAGCGCAGAGCCGACAGAAAAGTTATGCTGGTGCGAGAAGAAGGGATATATCGTTTGCCGTTGGCGATTATGTTTATTTAAGAGTTTCTCTGATGCGAGGAGTAATCAGATTTGGCAAGAGTGGCAAGTTGGCACCGAGGTTTATTGGTCCCTTTCCTATACTTGAACGGATTGGAACTCTTGCATATAGGGTTTCATTACCTAATTGGTTGCCTGGTATACATGATGTGTTCCACGTATCTCAACTCAGAAAACATGTTCATGATCCCGATCTTGTTGTGGAAGAAGCAGCGCAACATGATATTGACATAACTCCAGAATTAGCACTCAGTAGAGAGCCATTAAAGATAGTTGGCAAAGAAACTAGAGAGCTGAGGAGGAAAAAGATTCGTTTAGTCAAAGTGCAGTGGAGTAGTGATCCTAGAGACTGTACTTGGGAAACTGAGGAAAGCATTAAACAAGCTTATCCCAAATGCAGAGTGGACATCTCTGACTAACTCCGGTGCAAGGTACTTTTACAATACTTTGCATTTACATTTATTTCCTGCCTAGCTGTTATTTCCTTTTCGAGGACGAAAAGTTTTAAGTGGGGGAGATTGTAATAACCCGGAAAATGTGAACCAATTTAAAATTTTTAAATTAGGTTATTACCAAAGAATTTGAATAATTTAAATAGCCTATTTCCATAAAATATAGAATTTGGTATGGTATGGCAGTTTGAAATTTTGAATACAAATTTTGTCTGACTGTACCGGGTGGAAAATATAACGGATTTTAACGAAACTGAAAATATTTAAATCTGTTTATCAATACCTTTCTAACGAATCTGAAAAATCGAAGTTTCATAACGGAAATCAAAAGTTATGGCCAAATGAATTTTCAGAAAGGTCGCTATATAGTATATATAGCCCTTGGAAATTGAGATTTTGCATACGACCTCGGAATTCGACGAAACCACTTTTGTTGGGTCCGGGATGTCAAATTATTGCTAAGTTTCAAATTTCATAATTTTTGAAGCTAGTATGTGAGCGGGGCAAAAGATAATGTGTTTGGTCAAATTCTGTTAAAATGGGTCGACCTAAAAATGACCGTTTTTCAAACGAGCTCAGAATTCGACGAAACTGGTTTTGTTAGGACTGTATCGTCAAAACAAAGCTAGATTTATTTTTCTGGAATTTTTCTATTCAGTTTGTGGCCCTGGCAAATTGAAATGTACGTTTAAATTAAATATCGAATGTTTTATATTTTAATTTGAAAAATAACTGACTGTAACAGTCGAAATGGCCAACGAAACAAATCCCATTGTGTCCGGAATGGGGGTATTTAGCTAGGGGCGACAGTCGTTGGGTAAGATTTCGAGTTTGTCTGAGAAAGGGGGTATTTTAGGAATTAAATAAATTAAAAAATTAAAATAAAAGGAGCGGGCCAATCAGAATTCGTCTTCTACATCAAAACTCCCAGGCGCGACGCGGAAAAAGCTCCGAATCTTCTCTCTTCAATTTCTCCACAACCACTCAACGAAATCAAGCAAACTCAGATCCATTTTGAAGAGCGTTCAGAGATCGTCAAATCCATAGCAACTTCAAGAATTATCGTTGCGTATTTAAGGAGATATCGCGCCAGGAAGGTCCGAACTTTGCGCCGCCGCCGTGGGTGCTGGAGGCCACCGAACTGATCATCTCGGGTAGCTTTGGGAAGCTCTTTCCTTCCTCTTCGACGCAGCGCTGGCCGTTCGTCCTAAAACTTCGTGGTTTTGCCAAAAAGTTTAACCCTAGTTTTCGAAATCAAAAAGGGTATACGGCTGAAACCATTTTCAACTGATTTTTACACTATAAAGCGTTGCAAACTTGTAAAAATCGTAACTTTTTGCTATGTTAACGAAATTCGATGAAACAGGAGACACCGTGACCGCAAGGAGGCTCTCTACATTCTAGAAGAAGCCGCGGATTTTTCTGACCTTCCTACGATTTTTAGCACTGCAATAACCAATGTGAGGAATCTAAACTAATTGTGTGAATGAAATCGCGTTGTATAAATTATATAAGCGAAGTGTAAATTATATACGCATTGTATACCTCATTTACATGTGTTGTATAAGTTATATTAGCGATGTATAAATTATACAAGCGTTGAATGAAACATATATGCTTTGAATTGTGATGAAATGCAAGTGAATTATTATATTATATATATATATATATACTCCCCTCGTCCACAGACCATGGACGATATTTATTGCTTGTGTTTGACGTGATATTATATGGTATGACGAATGGTTGGAAATAATTGTTTGTGGTTGATATTATGGTTGAAAAATACCTTTATGGTTGAAAAATACCTTTGTGGTTGAAAAATACCCTCTTGTGGTTGAAACAAAATAGAATAGGATTGTGGAATTGAAAATAAAACATGCCGCCTGCGTGCGAACTAGATGCATGATCCCCATTGTCAAAACCGCGAGGTTTTAAGGTAGAGCGAGGAGCCGTACTAGGGACGGTCCCGGTTTTAACTACCCTGCCGTTATGCTGCCGAAATTTTCTGAAATATTTATGTGTTAGAATAATTTCCATTCGTTGAAATAAATTACATAAACTATATCGAATATTCATGTGTTGAGTTGAAATTCATTCATTGAGTTGAAACTCATGTGTTGAATATTATTTGAATTTAAACAAATGGCTTTAGCGATAAAAATCACATTTTTATATATATACAAACTATATCGAATATTCATGTGTTGAGTTGCAATTCATCCGTTGAGTTGAAATTCATGTGTTGAATATTATTTGAATTTAAACAAATGGCTTTAGCGATAAAAATCACATTTTTATATATATACAAACTATATCGAATATTCATGTGTTGAGTTGCAATTCATCCGTTGAGTTGAAATTCATGTATTGAATATTATTTGAATTTAAACAAATGGCTTTAGCAATAAAAATCACATTTTTATATATATACAAACTATATAGAATATTCATGTGTTGAATTGCAATTCATTCGTTGAGTTGAAGTTCATGTGTTGAATGTTATCATCTTTTAAAAATAAAATGAATCGACAATGAAAACTATATTTTTATTGTGAATATGAAGAGTTAAAAATACACATGTGTCGAATAAATATTTTTGATGATAAAAATATTCCTTTTATCATGTATACGCTTAGTTAAAAATACACATGGGTCGAATAAATATTTTTGATGATAAAAATATTCCTTTTATCATGTATACGCTTAGTTAAAAAATACACATGTGTCGAATAAATATTTTTGATGATAAAAATATTCCTTTTATCATGTATACGCTTAGTTAAAAATACACATGTGTCGAATAAATATTTTTGATGATAAAAATATTCCTTTTATCATGTATACGCTTAGTTAAAAATACACACGTGTCGAATAAGTATTTTTGATGATAAAAATATTCCTTTTATCATGTATAGGCTTAGTTAAAAATACATGTGTTGAACAGGAAAAATGGATTAGCTGTAGAGTAAAGAAATTATTTGCGTGCTCGACAAATAGGTAAACCTTGATGAGTTGGTTGCGCAATTTTATTTATATATCAACTCCTGTGAATGCCCTTGGATGCGGAGTGCTGGTTTTTCTGTGTGAAATAATAAATAACGCCATAGGATAGTAACAATTAATTTTGAACTACACTACATGGCATACTTCTTGACGATAGGCATACTTCATCATATTCCACATAAGCAATTGGAGCTTGTGTGACGAGGTGGAAGATTTACCATATAAGCAAGAGGCTTGTATGGCGATGACTATGTACTACAGGTTGAACTGATGACTGATATGGACTATATAAATTATAACGATAAATTGCCAGATTAATAAAAACCCCACACGGGTCTGGAGTTGACAATAATCACGTCGCTCTAGTTATTAGATACGGCACATGGACTATTTATTTCCACACGGAAACGGGGTGACGGGAATTTATTCTCTGGAGTGATTATCAGTACATGCTCCCCCGTAAACACCAGAATATATCACTATAAATATGTGAATGCTTTTTAGGATTTATTGGGTACCTAATACGGCCCAATAAATTTCCAAACCCCTCCCCGTACAAAGGAGGTTATGGCGAAATTTTTCGAAATATTAAGGCGTTAGTGAAATATTTGAAGTGAAAACGAAGTTGAAAATATAAAATGAACTATAGTTGAAATTATAGAATGAACTATATTTATATATATAAATATAAATATAATTAAAAGGAATAGAGGCCGTGAAGTTCGTGTTTCGGAATCGTAATTTGAAACGATTAGTACGAGAAATCCGACCATCGGATTTTTCCGAAACCGCAACCGTTGGGTTCGCCTTGGAAATATCTTTCCAACGGCACCAACCTTGTAAAAATCCAACGGTTGGATTGTCCGGAATGTTTAATTCAAACCTGAAGAAAAACAGCGCCAGAATCGTTTATATTTATATATAAATATAATTAAATTAAATCGAATAACGACGCTGCAGTTCGAATTTTGAAACCGTAACTTCAAACGACTAGTGTGGAAGATCCGACCGTCGGATTCTCACGAAACTGGAACCGTTGGGTTCGCTTTGGGAATATCTTCCCACTGATATAGACTTTGTAGAAATCCAACGGTTAGATTTTCTGATATGTGTAAAACAAATTAAGGGAAAAACAGCGCCAGTGCCACGGCACGACCTAAAACGTCGTTTAATTAAATATGGCCATTTTTAAATAAATAAAAATGGCGAAAAATCGTTATAAAATATTATAAGCAATATTGATTGAGATTAAACCAATTGGGCTTGAATTGTTTGATATTTGATGGTTGTATGTGTATGACATGAAAATAACACTAAAGAACCGAAAGATGGATGTCGAATAATATAACCATAAAATGAATCGATTTAAATTCTAATGACGTGAATTATTTGAAAAGGCCGAGCTAACCCTCATTTCAAATAATTTATCGAGCGATTCGAATTGGAAAATGCAAAGACGATTCAAGACCGACGATCTTCGTATCGGTTGGATGGGCGCTACTGAGGTTCCTAACCGGAGTAGCTACCGGAAAGGGACGGAAGTAGGAGCCGTCTGAACGTATGTGTTGATTGGACGGATATACGAGGAATTTGACGCCTCCGGTTTCGTTCAGACCCAGAACGGACTTGTAAATGGACTGTGTGTCTGACATTGGATTTTGTTCTATACTGATTGATCTCTGTTAATTATATATCTGTTTGGCGGCGGAGAATTTATTCTTTTGCTTAACGCCCTTCTCTGAGATGAACGAGCTCAAAGGTTATATATCGATGGAAATCAATCGTATGGAGTGGACTGCCTATGTGGCATGCCAAGATGCTGTGATCAAGGCTTCTGTTGCAAAGCAAAGTCTTGTGGACGATGATCAAAGTAAGGTCTACGTGGCCTGGCTTTGTGAATTTCGTAGATTCGCGAGCCTCACGCCCCGGTATGAGTTAAAAACAGGATACAGACCGCTGGGAGAGCACGACGTTTCTTTCTAGCTATGGTGGTGTCAGTGACTTACCAGCCCTGACATATATATCTACTTTTCACCTTTGTGGTTGTTGGAATGCGAGCGCCTCGATTATAGGTCTGTAAGGACCGGGAAACGTGTGTTCAGGCATAATTAATCCTCTAACGTAAGTGAGGACCGGCCCAGCCGCATCCAGGGGTTACCCAGAGTGCGTAGTCCCGAGGCATTTGCTAGAGTGTCTCGAAGCAGAGAGGAGCTTTCCCCTTGCCTCGACTCATGACGGAAATCCAATTTCCAATACGAAATAACGGACTTGATTGTAGAACTAGTATGGCGACATAGTAGATGGTAGCTATGCCGCCTATGATTGATATTTATGATGCTATTCGTTTTTGAAACATATATGCACTAGTAATAATATCAAATGATTTTGCTTTATACGTATCAAGCATATTTGGCTATTATAAGGTAAAACTCTATCCTCCGGCTTGCGTTGCATTGTGTGATGGGACCTGAGTCTTATAATGGCTTCATTCTTTCAAAAAGCATTGCGTTGTTTTAAAAGAATTTACATTGTTTTAAATGCACTAGCAATCACTGGAGTAAACCCGTTCCGCGAAAGTGGCGTGGTCCTATGATTTGCTATTTACTGTTGTTTAACTGTTAAATAGATTCCTCATACCAGTCCCCATGACTGACTCGTTGTTTGTTTCACTTTGCAAACGCGGGTGCCCTTATTTTCACGGGCAGCCTAGTACACAGGTGACAGGTTGTTTTTGGCTCTACACTGCTGCATAGAGTGCATTTTTGGCTCATGGCGAGGCTGACTCCACAGAGATGACTTTGATATTTTCCGCCAATACTGTACTTATATTATGATCCCGCCACTGGCGATGCAGACTGATTTACTTTCCGTGTTTCTTATTATATGTATATGTATTCCGCCTTCGGCGATGTAGACTGATACCCTTATTATGTCTCACTGCATGTATGTATTCCGCCTCTGGCGATGATGACTGATCACTTTCCTTTTATTTGCTAAGTTATATCCCACGTTATGCTATTCTGATATTCCTACATGTTGTGATTCCGCTGTCATACCCATGTAAAATTATTCTATTTATTGTTTCTGCTATTATCTGTACTCTGCTATGATGATTAATGTGTTATTTCCTAATGATTATCCTTAATACCGCCCCTCGGATTTTGGGATCGTCACAAAATATGAATACCATTCAACACATGAATTTCAATTCAACGAATGAATTTCGATTCAACACATGAAGGTTTTATATATTTTATATATATAGATAAAAAAGGTGATTTTTATTGTTAAAACAATTTATTCAAAACACGAATACCATTCAACACATGAATATGATTCAACGAATGAATTTCTATTCAACACATGAAGGTTTTCTATTCAACAGACGAATATAATTTCAACATAGGAAAATAATTCTAACACATGAATATTATTCAAAAATTCGGCAACATAACGACAGGGTAGTTAAAACCAGGACCGTCCCTAGTACGGCTCCTCGCTCTACCTTAAAGCCTCGCAGCTTTTGACAATGGGGAATCATGCATCTAGTTCGCACGCAGGCGGCATGTATATTTTTTTCCATTTCCACAAACTAATCCTATGTGGTTTCAAACAAAAATTTCTCAACCATAAACGGGTATTTTTCAAACACAATCAATCAATTTCAACCACAAACAATTTCAATCAACCATTCGCTATCAATCAATTTTCAAACTAATCACAACCAATAAATATCGTCCAGGGTTTGTGGACGAGGGGCATATATATATATATATATATATATATATATATATATAGCATTTCACTTCTATTTCAACACATATATAATTTTTACAACGCATATACAACTTATACATCGAACGTACAACTTATACAATGCTTATACAAGAGGTGTACAACGCTTATATAACTCATACATCGACTATATAATTTATACATCGTCGTTTTCCATATCGTTTATAATTTAGAAATCTCACATCGATTTTCACACAGAATACAACCAAACAAACAAGTCGTCCATGGTCTGTGGACGACGGGGAACAGTTCATATTTGCAGTTATGAAATAAATAACTGTACAGAAAATTTAAAGGGAGAGAATTCTCACATTGGGTTCCACTCCACCAAAAATAGCAGAAGGCTCAGAAAAGTATGCGGTCTCTTCTAAAATGTAGAAGACGTCCACACGAGTCCACTGTCTCTTGTTTCACTGAATTTCGTCTAGAAACGAAAATGATATGATTTTTATAGTGAAAACAAAAACCATAGCGCTTAGAACTGCTATAATATAGTTTATATAATTTTAAACCGTTACCTTTCCAAATCATTCAAATCTAGGTCTTCATTTAACTTCAAATCCGTAGATCGAGGTTTAGATCAGGTTATACGACGTCGAAGGCCTAGGAGCAGGCTACCCACGCTTGGTGGTAGCTTTGGGTTCGAACCACCCTGGAGAGTGAAAACGAGGCCGACGCGACGTGACTTCAAGGGGCTCGATCTCCTCGACTGCTCGACGATGGGGGCTGAGACCTGGTCGGATTTGAAGAGGAAGGAGAGCAGGATAAAAGCCCTAACTGGCGGAGGGGCTGAAAGTGGAGGAGGCGGTCGGAAATTGGGTTTGAAAGTTTGAACGGCAGCCGCCATTAATCGGAGGGAGAAAAAGGGGTTTTCGATTTTTTTATACTTTTAAAATTATGAAAGGAATAATTTGATTGGCCGGGGCTTTTAAAAGGGGGTTTTCTAACACGACCTCCAAGCCGAACCCAACGACTGTCGTCCCTAGCGCTTTACCCCCATTCCGAACACAATGGGATATGTTTCGTAGGCCCATTCGACTGTTTCAGTCAGTTTTCCTTCAATTAAAAATATATAACATTCAATATTCGATTTGAACGTACATTTCAATTTGCCAGGGCCACAAACTGATTCGAAAAATTCCAGAAAAATAAATCTAGCTATGTTTTGACAATACGGTCCCAACAAAACTAGTTTTGTCGAATTCTGAGACTGTTTGAAAAATGGCCCATTTCTGGTCGATCCAATTTGACTGTAATTGACCAAAACACATTTTCCTTTGCCACGCTCACATACTAGCTTCAAAAAGTATGAAATTTGAAACCCAGTAATAACTTCACATCCCGGATCCAACAAAAGTGGTTTCGTCAAATTCCGAGGTCGTTTGCAAAACGGCCATTTTCCACGGGCTATATAAATTCCATAGCGACCTTTCAGAAAATTCATTTGGCCATAACTTTTGCTTCACACTATGAAACTTCGATTTTTCAAATTTGCTAGAAAGGTATTCACTAAAAGATTTATATATTTTTGGTTTCACACAAATCCATTTTGTTTTGCACCAGGTACAGTCATTCAAAGTTTGAATTCAAATTTTGAAACTGCTGCGCCATTTCAGGCCTTGTTTATAATTAGAATTAATTATATTCATTTTCAAATGTCGATTCGAACTTACTTTTCATCGTTATTATTTAAAAATATTTATTTTAAATATTTAAAATCCACTATTTTAGCTAATTTAAAAATTTTAAATTGGTTCAGATTTTCCGGGTCGTTACAGTGGTTGAAGACCGGAGGTCTTCACATCGTTTGGATGATTACTGATGTCTTGATTGGGCTGTACACCCAAGACTAGGTAATAAGTGGTGATCATCCAGACATACTTGGAGATCGACGGATATGCGAGGACCTCTTTCCTGTATTGGACATATGGGAGAGGAATAAGGTGCCTCCGGTTTTGTTCAGACCTAGAACAGACTTATAAATGGATTATGTGTCTGACATTGGATTTTATTCTGTGTCGATTGATTTATATTAAATATATATCTGTTTGGCGGCGGAGAATTCATTCTCTTGCAAAACGCCCTTCTCTAAGACGTACGAGCTCAGAGGTTATATATCGATAGATATCAGTCGCATGGCATGAATTGCCTGTGTGGCATGCTGAGATGCAGTGATCAAGGCTTTTGTTGAAAAGCAGGGTCTTGTGGTTGATGATCAAAACACGGCTTTAATACAGCATAGCTTTGTGTATTGCATTAATTCGCTAGCCTCACACCTCGGTATGAGTTAAAAACGGGATAAGGACCGCTAGGAGAACATGACGTTTCCTTCTAGCTATGGGTGGTGTCGGCGTTTTACTAGCCCCGACATCATTGATTATTATACCTTTGTGGATGGAATGCGAGGCACCTCAGATATATCGGTCCCTTCGGAGCCGATGGATAGGTCCGATGGGACCGGGAAACATGTGTTCAGGAATTGCCAATCCACTAACGTTAGTATGGACCGGCCCAGCCGATTCCAAGGGTTCTCTACAGGGAATCCTGAGGCATTTGCTAGAGTGTCTCGAAGCCGGTGAGGAGCTTGCCCCTTGCCTCGACTCATGACAGAAATCCAATTTCCAATACGTGATATTTTGGGTTTGATTGTAGAGCCTAGTACGGCGACATAGTAGCATCAGATACTATGTCGTCTATGAGAGATACATTTATGTTTGAAGTTATTTTCATACACTTACACTATAATAGTATCAAAATGATTTGTTTTAAACGAACCAAGCATGTTTGACTATTATAAGGTAAAACTCTATCCTTCAGCTTGCGTTGCATTGTGTGATGGGACCTGAGTCTTATAATAGCTTCATTTTTACAAAAAGCATTGCGTTGTTGATTCTATGCATTGGTATTCTCGGGAGGAAACCCGTTCCCTGTTATATGGCGTGATCCCTTGAATTACTCTCTTTTAAAGTAAAGTTTTAAATAACTGTTTTAGTTCTCACACCAGTCTCATGACTGACCTGGAGTTTATTGTTTTAACCTAAACTCCGGGTGCCACTATTTTCCGCACGGGCAGCTAGTAGTTTTGGTTTTGCATATTTATATTCACAGGGCCCTGGTTTACAACTGGAATGATATTCAGAAAGCTCTATACCCGTATATTCTTTTAAGTTGTGTTTTGTATTATTTTTCCGCTGCACTGTAAGTTGTAAATCACTGATATTTAGAAAATGTGTAATATTTATTCATACTCTGTATATTCTTGTATTCTGATGAAATTATTGTAATAAGCAATGAAATGTTCTTCTGTTTGTGTTCTGATTTGTCGTGTTCTCAAAGCAATTCGTTCTTTCCTTCACGGGGAAGTTCGGGTCACCACATTTGGTATTAGAGCTTTGGTTTACAGAGCTCGAGAACAAGACACATTACAACCAAATGAAAGAATTCATTAGAGACTGGATTAGCAATATCCAATGAGAATGACTCGTTAGAGATAGGATTAGTAGTATCCTAGAACGAGTGTGAAGAGTATATTTTTCAAATGAAAACCACCTTTGTTTTGAAAATTTAAACCTTATACGTATTTGAATATTTTATTTGTATTGAATTTGGACAATCCAATATATAAAGATTTTACCTATATGCCTTGCAAACGTGTATTCAAAGTTTTAATATACTGGATAGATATAGAATCACGCTCTAGTCGCTCGGACATGATTCTGATGATGGCGCGCCATCATCAGTATTTATGCTCGAGTTTCAAAAGTGGATTTTTATGTATTTTCAATTGACTGGTGTGAGAACCAAAACTAGATAGGGTTTATTGATGTGAATTGGCATCAAAAACATGATTTTCTGTATATATATATATATATCAAAATTATGAATTTGAAACTTTAATTCACTAATAGATTGATGGTTGTGTTGTATGATTATTTGTTATCTAATAAAACCGTTATGTGAAAGAACGGTACATATAGCCAAATGTTACCAAATATTGAACTGTATTGAAAATTGTTTGAAATTGCATGCATATACATGTGTATCCATTGAACATGTCATTGCAAAGAGGCTAGAGCAGAGGAATACAATTGTTTGCCCGACAAATAGGTACATGTTTATTGTATTTCTTGGGGTTTTTGATGATTTTGTGAGCCGATTGGCTATTTCTTTTTCTTTTGGATTGGAGAGGCCTGTATGGCGATTTTGGGATTTTCCCGGTGCTCCCGTATAGGGGAGGTTATGGCGAAATTTTTCAAAAATTTAGGTGTTAGCCAAATTTTTGAAGAATTTGAAAGGTTCTTAGAAATTGAAAGGTTGAAGAACTTAAGCCATAATGAAAATAATGAAAGTTGAGTTGGTTTGTAAAACAACTTTCAGATCCGTTCCTTTTCGAGGACGAAAAGATCTTAAATGGGGGAGATTGTAACAACCCGGAAAATCCAAACCAATTTAAAATTTTTATTTTGGCAATTTTGATGAATTTTGGATATTTAAAATGGTTTATTTTAAATAATAATGATAAGAAATTTATTTTGAATAGAAATAGAACGGAAATATTTATTTGAATCGACGTTAGAATATAAATATTTATTTTTAATTATAAAAGGTATTGGAAATGGCGCGGTAGTTTGAAAATTCGATTTCAAATGAATGTACATGATTCAAAATAAACCGGATTTTAGCGAAACCAAAAATATTAGAATCTATTTGAAAATATCTTTCCAACGAATCCGAAAAATTGAAATTTCAAGTGGGAATAAAAAGTTATGCCCAGTTGAAAATTCATAATAGTCGCTATGGAAATATAGCCCTTAAAAATGAAAATTTTGCAAATGACCTCCGTTTTCGACGGAACCACTTTTGTTGGATCCGGGATGTCAAGTTATTGCTAGATTCCAAAATTCGTAATTTTTGAAATTAATATGTGAGCGAGGCGAATTAAAACGTGTTTTGACACTTTCAGTCAATTTGGATCGACTAGAAAATGGCCATTTTCAAATGGTCTCCAAATTTGACTAAACTAGTTTTGTTAGGACCGTATCGTCAATACGAAGCTAGAAATAATTTTTTTTGGAATTTTTAGAGTCCATATGTGGCCCCGGTAAATAGAAACAAGCGTTCAAATTCAATATATAGATATCCCACTGTGTCCGGAAAGGGGGTAATTAGCTATGGATGACAGTCGGTAGGTTCGATTTGGAGTTCAAAATAAAAGGTTACTTTTTGGATTTAAAATGAAATAAATAAATTAATATAAATTCTCACTTAACCCCCTCCCTTATTTTCTTCCCCGGTGTAACATCCCGAAAAAAGGCGATCTTGGTTATCCGATATACGACACATATTGAACATCCAAGGATTGAAAATAACCGAATAGTTAATGAAAGAAGTTAGAGGGTGAGGAAAGATGAGATAGAAACTTAGAATAGAAGAAGAAGAAGAACAAACCACATCAGAGTAACACGAATCTCACAGCGGAACGAACAACATATAATAGATAACATATCCTTGAAATAAAATCATTATATGTATACAATAACATTATCAGAGTACAACACTTACAACATAGTGGAAATAACTATACCGATATAATCCTGAAGCCTCCTGCTCCAAGCTCTTCCAGTATATCTGTAAAATCCTGACTACTTGACTGCCCTTACAAAATTAGGCACCCAAGAGTTTAGGGAAAACAAAACAAAATAAACTCCGGGTCAGTCATGGGACTGGTATGAGTAAAACAGTTTAAAACAGTTTGAACATGTAAACGATATCTCATAAGACCACGCCGTATATCGGAACGGGTTTTTCCCTTATGAGAATCCAAAATATCTTTATATCAAAAACCGTTTGATATTATAATAATGTCTATCAACCACAATATAATAATCATCTACCAGAAACGCTTTCATCTCACATTCTACATATATAGTATACAATCAAAACCGCAAGCACGTATTGGGTAATGGATTTTCAACTATGACAAGGTATGGAACCACCTTTCTCTAGTGTACCTCTAGAGAGGAATACACTGGGTTCAACAAGAACATCTTACAACCCGGCCGCACATGACCGACCACTCATTTTGCTTGAGTGTATCGAATGTATATCACCAACTTTTGGGACCATCAACCGTTTCATGAATAGGACAACATCAACAATAGATTTTTAGAAGTAAATGAAACTCTAGATCAGGTGATTATACACCCTAATAGGTGCGACCTACATAGCCATGCTACCTGCCCGATTTCTATCATTTCCCAGTTGTTAGGCTAGAGGCCACACTTATCTCTGACAGATCACATGTTTATTCACTTTGAATGTCACATCGTCATAACTGCCAAATCACAAATTGATTTCCCCAAAATACCACGGTTATACAGCTATGAGAAACGAATTCCTCCGCCACCAAACGTGAATATGTTTGAAGAGATCAACTTACGCGATCTATTAGATATACTCTGTCAGACCTTCTTCCATACAAGTTGTCCTGGGTCTGGACAAACCGAAGGCACTATTCAGTACATCCATCTTAGGCAATCTTTACCTAAGATTTATACAACATTCCTTGCACTTTACTCCGTCTTCAATTATCTTTGGCATATATGATTCGCAACGCTTATGCCAATACGGAGTGGTTCTTCGGATAATAATCCAATCGGTCTCTCCATATTAACAACATTAAAATGGTCAAAACTTTGATAGTCTGTGATTTAACTATCAAAGAAAAACAGGTGTGCAAACAACGATATTATTTCCAGATGGAAATTATATTGATCAATCATCATTTAACATTTATCTCTTTAGTTCATACATTTACTTACCTCCTGTTTCCATATATTCTAAATTCTTATTTTTCTATTATCAGAAAACATTTCCGATTCTTATTTGGAAAACATTTCCAAAACTCCTTCACGATCAAACCTTACCATTCCTTAGTTAAGAAGGAAGTCAATCAAGTTGGGGTATAATTACCTCTCAGACCTTAACTGAACAATGTTTTAACTTTGGAATAAACAAAGTTTATCTTTTAAACCTTTAACAAACTTCCTTATGTAACTCTCTTTCGAATAAACTATATTCGATAATTCCTTTAATTCTATTCGAATAAACTATATTCGATTAACTCCTTTTGATTTAAACTAACATCGATTAACTCGACTCGACGAACTTAACTTTTTTTAACTCAACTTGATTAACTCCTATCGAATAACTAATATTCAATTTAACTCCATTCGCTTGACTCTAGATCGCAGCGATCACAATGGTTACGCCTGATTCCCTCAGGAAACATCCGACCGCCGTGGACTATCTGCAGCCCTGCGAATTTCGCTAGCAGTCATGCTAAATGGCATCGCATTTGGATTAACTCTAATCGATTAACTCTAACTGGTTAACTCTAATTGGTTAACTCTTTTTCTTTATAAATATTTCCCTTTTTATAACGTTTATTAATTTAAAAAGATTTACTTTTAATAACGGTTCTTCACTTTAAAATTGATTTCCTTTTTATAACGTTTTCCTTTTTATAACGGTTTCCCTTTCTTAATATCCTATTCCGTTATAAATAAAATTCCCTTTTTAACTCTATTTATTTTCTATATATTTCCTTTTCAATTCTATTTGTAAATGGTTTACAAATATTTCCTTCTCTATTTATTCTATTGATTTTATAATTATTCCCTTTCTAAATATCTCCTATTTATAAATATTCCAATTTATAAAAATTTCTTATTTATAAATATTCCAATTTATAAATATCTCTTATTTATAAATATTCCATTTATAAATATTTTATTTTCAATATCACTTTGAAAATTCCCTTATCAGCATTCCGGTATGTTATGGTACTCAACATATCAAATCACGATGATCAATATCGTCCAAGCACATATAATCGACAACAGATTATATATCACATCATATATCACAATGTATATGGAAAAATAGTAAAATGAATGTTGAGGAATCCAGTTGGATTCCTCCAACTTGTTTCCCTGCATCACATATGTTAAACAACACGAATGTAAAATATTCTGATAATTAGAATCAACATTCGATTAACTCTTTATTTATATATATATCGTTATCGATCATTTCAAACAATACACAAACAATTCAACAAAACAGTTAACACACAGCAATCAGTCATCATTTATCAGTTCTACACAATCGTTATAAAAATAGAACTGTTCAGAGTTGGTGAGTTTTACTCACATTGGACGATCATCGTTGATAACGATAACCATCGCTCGATTTGATTCAGACGGACAATTTATTTTGCTATAAATTGTAACGGGCTCCAATCCACTCCCAGTCAGTTCCATTGGGTAGTGTCCGTCCATACGATCCTGTCGGATCCTGTTTCGCTGAAAATCAGTGTCGTATGATAAAGTTATGGCACTTCGAAGTTTATACATATAATTAAATAAATAAAACTTAAATTGAATTAACAAATGGGCCTTTACCCTTAAATTCCAGCCCACCCACGAATAAAACCCGACCCGCCTCATATTTAACCCGTCTCCCCCTTAATCCTTCTTCCCCCCTCCAGATAATCATCTTCGAACCCATCCTCGTGGCCGGTCATTCACCAACCACTTCGTTCCTCCACAAATTCCAATGCCGTCGCCACAGTTGAACTCCCCCCTTCGATCTCACCAACCCCAAACCCAAAAAGTCAAGCTCGACGCCCTCCAACAGCATTCCGTCGAGCAGCAGTGTCATACATCGATCGACACTTTTCTTCACAAAATCCACCCAAACTCCACAACAAGTTCCCATTCGATCCCCTGAACCTCAAAATAGTGTTCGATTAGTGAATTGATAACCCAAGTTCCTTAAAACATGAACCCTAGACGACACTGACAATTTCGAGCATCAGAAAGGACGCATCGCTCCACTTGAAACTGGTATCGGATTGAAGCTCCGACTCTGATGATCTCAACCCACCTTGTTTCCAGATTTTAGGCATTTTATTTTCTTTGTTTTTATTTTCTATGTTTTTTTCTGATTTGGTGTTATACGGTTTTTATATGCATGTTCTTGGTTGGTAACGTTTGCGGCTAAGAAGAGGGGATGTGCGGCTTCTCTTTTGACCATGGAAAAGAATTAGGATATTTTTATATGAAATTTTATTTTTAATTTAAGTAACCGCTAATGGTTATTGTCTTTAAAAATTCCTGCGGTCACACACGATACCCAAAAATCACGAAAATTGACACGCCACTAGAGTTTGACATTACGGACCCAACGAAACTGGTTTCATCGAATTCCGACTCTGGTTGCTCATACAGCGTATTTTAAATCATCAAAATACTGACTGTTTTTCACTCTAAAAATCCGTACGGCTACACAGTGACCCTAAAAATCACCAAACTTGGAATCTAACAATAATTTAACATTGTGGATCCAAAAAATTAGTTTCGTCGAATTATGACTTTGTTTGCACAAGTGACTATTTTTAAAGCTCCAAATAACCTATTTAAATATATAAATATATTTAAATATAATTGAATTAAATATTCAAAAATTAAATATTATCGTATATATTCACAGAGGAATACCATACAGCTTCAGAAAAATCTTATACGGATTTCTAACTTGATATTTCAAATCTGGGTCAACCCGATATTCGATTTATATTGAAATTCCTTTTTAAAACATAAATAATTCCTTTATAAATTATAAAGGAATTCCACAGCGACTTTTCTAAAATTTGATTTTGACATAAATCAAAATCTACACGATGAAATCCCGATTTTTCTCTTCCACTAGAAAAATATACTCCACCAGCTCCTAACGTTTCTTGTTTCACAGAAATCCGATTTAAAACGAACCATGTACATTCAGTTGAAGTTCAAATCGCCAAATGGCGAACTGCCGCACCATTTCGAGCTCGATTATGATTATATTATAATTTATACGTTCAACCATCGTTAATTAAATATATTCGTTATCGTAATTTAATTTTAAACTGAATTATATATTTTGAATTCCCCAATTCACACCTTATCGCCATTTTAGCCCAAATCTGATTATTTAAGAATTAAATATATTATTTAATTATTATTTCAATTAAATATTTCAAGTTATTTAATTAAACGACCATTAAATCCTTTTAATCAATAATTAAATAAATTAATTATTATATCAGTGAAAAATGCGGGTCATTACACCCGGTCAGAGTTTTAAAATAAAAAAAGAAAAAGAAAAGGAGATCGACGGGTGGGGGGAGGGGAGCCATCGCCAGGCACGGCGCCGAGCTCACCCAAGCTTCGCGCCTCCCTCCTTGAGCTCCCACCCTCTTCCCCGTCACCTCCTCCTCCTCGCGTCAGCCCCCCTTTTTCCTCCTTAAACCGCCGCACAAAACCCTAGCCCCCAAATTGAATGGAACCCGCCCACTGGCCCACCGCCATCGTCCCTGAAGCCTCCACCCCCACCTGAGGCTGCCTCCGCCCAGTACACCACCGCAGCCCTTCCCCATTAAGCAAAAATCTGAATTAAAGGTGTGTTTTTTCATATATTTACATTTATTTTATTTTATTTTCAGTTTATTATATTATAACCATGTTTAAGAATCTGATTTTTATGAGTACGATGTTATAATTTTTATTCGCATAATGACATGATTTTTCATTGCATAAACATGTGATTTTTACCACTAAAAATGTGTTTTTTAACACGGTAGAGATGTGATTTTTGTACATATGGTTTTGAAATGTTTTGCCATAAAAATATGATCTTTATATGAAGTGAAATAAAAATATGAACTTTATTTTTATATGAGGCGAAATAAAAATAGGATTTTTATCATGAAGTAGCGAGAATAAAGATTCGATTTTTATCATGCAAACAAAGTAAAAATATATTTTTTATTTATATATAATAATAAAAATATGATTTTTATTTAAGTAGAGATATAAAAGTATGATTTTTATAATTTAACGCTGTGATAAAAACGAGATTTTTATTACTTGAATATCGATGTTAAAATATGTTATAGTGAAAAGATTTGATTTTCTAGTTATATGAAAATTCGATTTTTATATGTGTAGTGGATTAAAAATAGAATTTTTATATAATAGAGAATATAAAAATATGATTTTTATTTATGTAGCGAAATAAAAATCTAATTTTTATTATATATATAGTGGGATGAAAACGTGATTTTTATAGCGTTGAAATAAAAATGTAATTTTTAAAGTGAACAGCGGGAAAAGATGGCGATGGTATCGACTGAAATCAAAACGAAACCCGAACAGTTCAGAAAGAAAGACTGACGGAGTGGAACCCAAAGGTAAGAAATTCGCACTTTGAATCTTAGTTTCTAGTTAAAATATATACTAGGATGCAGACGATGCTTAGCAGCACCAACACCTGTCGTCCACAGACCATGGACGACTTGTTTGTTTGATTGTGTTGTGAAAATTTATCGTGTGACGTGGAATGGAGAAAAATATTTTATAGTTAAAAATATAATTTTTAACGTTTATATGAATAAAATAAATATTCATTTACAAATCAGACGATTTGTTTATGAACACCCATTTTACTAATATGGATTGGGAGGATAAATTTTACACATCGCCCAAGTGCACAAATAAAATTCATTATTTGTTGATTGAAACCTCACACGGGTACTGAGATGATATATGACATACACTAGTCCCAGTAATTAGCTGTATGTCGATCAATTGATTGACAGGCTGTATAAGCATTGAATATTTATATTTGATGCTTATGCAGTGTAGAATGCACTTTGGATGATGGTTGACTGTGTTTGAACTTTGTGGTGTACATTTGTTGTGTGAAATCGATATAAATAACATTATATGGTAATTGACTGTGTCTGATTCCAGTTCAGAAAGAATAAATATTTTGAAATAATGATTATTTTAAAATAACGAATATTTTAAAGTAATATATAGTAAAAGATCAAAATTTGATTTTGATGGGGAGGGACACAAAAATATTTAAATATATAAAGCCGTGTTGATTAGATCAACGCCATTTTTTGACATGAACGATAGTTATATTGATTTTATTCATTTTTATAATGAATATCGAAAAGGAAATGATTTCGAAATATAATGTTTTGAAAATACTATCATTTATATATCGATGATATGGAATATTCAATTTTGATTTGAAATTTAATATGAAGTTGAAATTGTTTTGAAAACGAATTTAAAATGATTTATAAAATACGTTTTAAAAGGAAATCGACGATATATATATAATATATATATATATTATATATAGAATGGCCGGAATTGAACGCGCCGCGCCGTGGTAGTTCGCGAATTTCGACCACTGACTTCGAACGGACATTACGGGAGATTCGACCGTCGGATTCTCCTAAAACCGGAACCGTTGGGTTCGTATCGAAAAGAGCATTCTAACGAATATGAAAAATTTGAAATCTAATGGTTGGATTTGGAATCATGTCCAAATCAAATTTGGAAAAGGTCGTTGTAAGTGTAGTTCGATGGCCGTTTATGGAAATCGACTGTACGGGCCTTGATAAAATTATTAAAAATATCAATAATTTGTGTAAAATCATAATAAATG
The DNA here is from genome assembly GCA_030737875.1 of Allium sativum. Lineage (NCBI taxonomy): Eukaryota > Viridiplantae > Streptophyta > Magnoliopsida > Asparagales > Amaryllidaceae > Allium > Allium sativum. Next base: position 246,750,569 of record CM060923.1, read on the forward strand.
ATTTGGAAAGAATTAGGATGAAAAATTTCATATTTGAAAAGATAAAAATATATTTTTATCAAAATGAACTAGAATTATAATCCAATATTTTTAAATAGATAAATTGGATTTGAAATGGTTTTAAAAATAACGAGAATTTCCAATATATGAATTGGAATGGATTGGAATCGAAATTATCTTTAGTATATTTTGATATTGGATTTTGTTATTATACGGATATTGTGGAGGAATTTGTAAGATATATATCGTTATTCCAATACGATATTTGTTGGTTTCAGAATTTGATATTGAATATAAGCCGATATATTTTCTATTCAGAGCCTTGTGTTTTGATATCAAATTGGATTTTGAGTTTTCGTGAATGGTATCTTTAATAATGCTGTTCTTAAACCCAATGGGGTTAAGAAAAATTAGAATATGACTGGAGATTAGTTAAGTTGAATGGTTTCCTGGGTATTGATTTGATGTTGATTTCGGCCTTTGGAGTTAATACCTAGGGAATTGTTCTCTTACTAATTTACGGTTAGAGATTATGGGATTTTGGGTTTGTTGTGAACTGCGTTTTTAAAGATATTCGTTCTTCAACCCGATTTACAGTGAAATGTGATTTGGGTTTGTCGTGATTGGTATCTTTAATAATACTGTTCTTAAACCCAATGGAGTTAAGAAAATTAGAAACTAAATGGAGATTAGTTAAGTTGAATGGTTTCCTGGGTATTGATCTGATGTTGGTTTCGGCCGTCGGGGTTAATACTTAGGGAATTATTCACTTGCTAATTTACGGTTAGAGGCTGATGGAATGAAATGTGATTTTGGGTCTATCGTGAACCGTGTTTTAAATGACATTGGTTCTTTAACCCAGTTAAAGACAGGATATGGTTTCCCAAGTTGACATCCAAAGGAAGATTAAAGAATAAATTTAAAAGAATTTATCTTTGATAAAATTAATGGGAACAAATCCCTAAAGATGTGAATATTTGAATAAAGGAGTATTCAGAATTGGAATGAGGCATAAGTTGTGTTTTTATAACACTAGTTTATTATATACGCGAGTTATTCGGAAAGGCCAGGCATATACCCATTCTGAATAACTAATTCGACGATAAGTTGACGATGAAGACGGTGGTTGAAGACCAGAGGTCTTCACATCGTTTGGATAATTACTGATGTCTTGATTGGGCTATACACCCAAGACGAGGTAATAAGTGGTGATTGTCTAGATGTACTTGGAGATCGACGGATATGCGAGGACCTTTCTCCTGTATTGGACATACGGGAGAGGAATAAGGTGCCTCCAGTTTCGTTCTGACCCAGAACGGGCTTATAGATGGATTATGTGTCTAACATTGGATTTTATTCTGTGCTGATTGATTTCTATTAAATATATATTTGTTTGGCGGCGAATAATTTATTCTCTTTCGTAACGCCCTTCTGTGAGACGTTCGAGCTCAGAGGTTATATATCGATAGATATCAGTCGCATGGCATGTATTGCCTGTGTGGCATGCTGAGATGCAGTGATCAAGGCTTTTGTTGAAAAGCAGGGTCTTGTGGTTGATGATCAAAGCACGGCTTTAATACAGCGTAGCTTTGTGTATTGCGTTAATCCACGAGCCTCGCACCTAGGTATGAGTTAAAAAGGGGATAAGGACCGCTGGGAGAATACGATGTTTCCTTCTAGCTATGGGTGGTGTCAGCGTTTTACTAGCCCTGACGTTGTTGATTATTATACCTTTGTGGATGTTAGAATGTGAGGCGCCTCGGATATTTCGGTCTCTTCGGAGCCGATGGGTAGGTCTGATAGGATCGTGAAACATGTGTTCAGGAATTGCTAATGCACTAACGTAAGTGTGGACCGGCCCAGCCGATTCGAAGGGTTCTCTGCAGGGAATCCTGAGGCATTTGCTAGAGTGTCTCGAAGCCGGTGAGGATCTTGCCCCTTGCCTCGACTCATGATGGAATTCCAATTTCCAATACGTGATCTTTCGGGTTTGATTGTAGAGCCTAGTATGATGACATAGTAGCATGGGATACTATGCCGTCTATGATTGATACATTTATATTTGAAGTTGTTTTCATGCACTTTACACTATAATAGCATCAAAATGATTTGTTTTATACGTACCAAGCATTTTTGGCTATTATAAGGTAAAACTCTATCCTCCGGCTTGCGTTGCATTGTGTGATGGGACCTGAGTCTTATAATAGCTTCATTTTTACAAAAAGCTTTGCGTTGTTGATTCTATGCACTAGTGTTCTCGGGAGGAAACCCATTCTGTGTTATACGGCGTGGTCCCTTGAATTACTCTCTTTTAAAGTAATGTTTTAAATAACTGTTTTAGTTCTCACACCAGTCACATGACTGACCTGAAGTTTATTATTTTAACCTAAACTCTGGGTGCCCCTATTTTCCGCACGGCCAGCTAGTAGTTTTGGTTTTGCAGATTTATATTCATAGGGCCCTGGTTTACAGCTGGAATGATATTTAGAAAGCTTTGTATCCGTATATTCTTTTTAGTTGTGTTTTGTATTATTTTTCCGATGCATTGTAAGTTGTAAATCTCTGATATTTAGAAAATGTGTAATATTTATTCATACTCTGTAAATTCTTGTATTCTGATGTAATTGTTGTAATAAGCAATGAAATGTTCTTCTATTTGTGTTCTGATTTGTCGTGTTCTCAATGCAATTCGTTCTTTCCTTCACGGGGAAGTTCGGGTCGCCACATTTCCACTGACCCCTTTTATCTTATCTCCGTCCCTTATTTTAATTCTTCTATACTGTTCCCATTCGTTTTACTTCCAGACAATTTTATTCCCTAAAAATCAATGGCCACCGAATCAATTTAGCTCCTTTCCCCTGACATCGAATCGTTCTCCTCGTCAACGCCTACGCCCTTTGCAATGCCCCATGCCATCTTCAGTTTGCCACTGTTCACCTCATCGCATCCAAAGCCGTGCCTCTAACCAAGTTGCTCTACCCTGTAGCTCGCCCTTTTGAGGCCAGTGACCGCTCTTTGTATCTTCGCCTCCGTCTATCGTCTGCCAGTTTTCTTCGCCACTGCTAATATAAGGTGAGTATTTGCTGACGATTTTTCGTTGTTCGAATTCTTCAACCCCTATTCGAACTAAATCATAATAGCCAATTTTATTTGCTGCTATGAGTTAATACTTGATGTTAAACATGATTTCACCTGTTTAGTCGTACTTAGAATGCACTGCCTTGTATTGAAAGACCATATATTGCACATCCTCGAATTTTATACATGTATATACATACGTGAGTATGTGTATACATGTAAAAGGGTGTGTATTTCAGGCTTGCTAGTTGAATTCGTAGTGGCATTTGATACTCGTTGCTGGTTCTTTACTGGGTGTTGCACTTGTTAATATGCAGTTTGATTTTGTTAATATGCTGTTTGATTTAAATAACTATCATGTGGCTTCCTGAACAGTGGGTGGGTGAATTCTTGTTTCACACCAATATTGCAGTAATGTTCACTGTGGTTGTATACACATCCTTGTAACCATGTCTCGGTTGTTGAGGAGGGTTCCACTACTACACCTCTTATATTGCACGTGAACTCTCCCCCTGAATCTCATCCACTCATTCCTCCACTCATTCGCTCTCTTTCCATTTGAATATTCTTTCTTAGTGGGAAGATGGAGAATGAGTGGATGAGATTCAGGGGGAGAGTTCACATGCAATATAAGAGGTGTAGCGGAACCCTCCTCATATATATATATGTATATATTTATATATATTGAGGAAAATTATCATCTATAAACTTGAATGATTTAGTTGCACCATTATTTGTTCATTGACATAGTAGGCTTGCTGTAATTTATATATTGTCTTTACTTGTTTCAAAGTTGCATGCCCACCTTTATTATGACAATTTGCTTGCCATTCTATTGTTGCGTAAGCACCTTACACTTATGTTATGGAATTTGGCACATTGCAGTCCAATGTATATTGCATTAGAATTACGAATGGAACCTTTTTGATGTCATCATCTTTTTTTTTTCAATGCGTGGAATGGAAAGGCAATAACACTATTCATTCATTATTCACGATTTTCCTTCCTGGTAATGGAAAAGCCAAACATTATTTTGTGGCCACTTGCAAATCATCCTTTTTTTCCTTATTTTCTTCTATCTGAAAACAAAGCATGTTGGCATTTTAAAACAAACCAAGAAAGTGAACATATTTTTTTCTCTTGTATTCTTTCTTCCCTGGAATCCAATTTGTAACTCCCCCCATTTTTAATGAAATTAAAAATGTGGAAATATGTATACATATTATATACATAGATATATTTAAGAGAAAAAATAAGTATTGCAACAAAATATGAAAAAGAGGAATGAGAAAAGAATAATGTTTTGCCTTGTTCTAAGGTTTGTAAACAAAAGACTTAGTGGCTCATTTGGTTAGAACACGTGACTTGTATACAAGTGGTTCTGAGTTCAATCCCCGCCAGTGACATATTTTTGTTTTAAGGGAATGGCTAAAAATTGGCTTAGTGTGAACACAATTCAATTTAAAAAAAATGGTTTAGTGTGAAAAGGGTTAATTGGAAAGATAGTTAAAAAGAAATGTATATATATATATATATATTTATGGCATGTGGGTGTCAACACCCCTATTGCTGCGCATCATGTTGCATACATGGCGCATTTTTATTTGTTAATGACGATTTTTGAGTTTTAGGGCTGACGTGGCCTCTTCTGATTGGTTGGATGACGTGTCTTTGAGCTGTGTGGTTCTGATGATCTCCTAGCTAATCTGAAGGCTCTAACTAAGCTAATACATCTATATAAGCACATCAAATTTAATCCTAATCTAAACTAAATTCATTCAAAAGCCTTCATGCTGCTGCATCCAAAACTAAACTAATTTCTCTTTGTCAACGAATCAAAGCATAGGAATTGTGAAAAAGGGGAATGATTCTAGAACAACAACAAAAACTTAATTTATATCTATATTCTTTCTTCTTCTACCACTGTGAGTACAGTTACTTTCACAAGGTAATTAATTAAAAATAATAGTGATAAGTGTGAAATGGACTGTATGACTATGCCTGTATCATATGCTATTAGATCTATTATGTTGAGATATGCCAGTTCTGTTATCATATGTTGATTAGATCTATTCTATTATATGCAAGTTTATGTTAATTAGATCTATGCAAGTTTATGTTAATTAGATCTATGCAAGTTTATGTTGATTAGATCTATCCTATTCTATGCAAGTTTATGTTAATTAGATCTATGCAAGTTTATGTTAATTAGATCTATGCATGTTTATGTTGATTAGATCTATCCTATTCTATGCAAGTTTATGTCAATTAGATCTATGCAAGTTTATGTTGATTAGATCTATTCTATTCTATGCAAGTTTATGTTAATTAGATCTATGCAAGTTTATGTTAATTAGATCTATGCAAGTTTATGTTGATGAGATCTACCTTATTCTATGCAAGTTTATGTTAATTAGATCTATGCAAGTTTATGTTAATTAGATCTATGCAAGTTTATGTTGATTAGATCTATCCTATTCTATGCAAGTTTATGTTAATTAGATCTATGCATGTTTATGTTAATTAGATCTATGCAAGTTTATGTTAATTAGATCTATGCAAGTTTATGTTGATTAGATCAATCCTATTCTATGCAAGTTCATATTCCATATGATTATTGGATCTATACTATGTGTGGATGATGTCTCTTTCCCTCTTCTTTTCCTTTTTCTTATGAGTTAGGCTAACGACGAGCCTAACATATTATGTGAATTATACGTACGAATGACGTAGGAACTTTGTGGAAAAATTTGGGAAAAACATTGAATAATATGTAATTGGCATAAATTGGTTTGTAATCATGTAATTAACTTGGGGCATACATTGGTATAATTTATGTACATGGAATTATGGACATAATTAGAATGAGAATTATGAACATAGATTAAATTGGGAGTTATGGACAAATTGAAATATGGATATTAATTCAAATTGGGTTTTGAATAATAGAATGAGATAATGATGCCTTAGACACGAGGTTAGACTTGCTTTGCGGTATAAGCCTGCCCGGACCCGCCCTGCACATCCAGCAACCGCAAACGGCAATCTAATGTGAGAGGTCAAAGGCATAAACTAGATGCGTAATAAGGCAAAGGCACGAGGTTAGATTCAAATTGCGGTATAAGTATGTCCGGACCCGCTCGGCAAATCCAGCAACCGCAAAACGGAATCTAATGTGGGAGGTCTATGTAGTGGGACATAGGGTTAAGTGGGTGACATGGGTAACATGTGAAATATAATTGGAAACACTTAACAAAGTTGAAACATGTAAGAAGACATGAATAAGAAGGGGTTAAGTGGGACCAAGCATAGACGGGAAGCTTGTGTCAAGTGTGGGTACCCTTTTCAACCGGTAACCCATTTAGTATCTATGTGAGCTCGAACTAGGTCGAGGATGGGAAACACTTACTGGGATTGATTGTAAGAGATCAAACGGGTTGGCGGTGGCAACGCAAGTCCAACGGAGTTATGTGCGTGCATGGGTCCGGGCTGGTAGGTAAGATGTTGTTGCATTATGTAGGTATAAGCCGTGCATCCTTAGTAGTATCGAGTTGCCACTTTAGGGAGTGATACGCCTTACTATGGGACCAACACAGGTATCTATGAGTTAGGGAGTCGATCGAATGGGGAGGGTAGTGGGTACAACTAGTGGAGATAGGAGTAGGCGGCACCTATGACAACAACTAAGGGTAAGCGAAACTACCATTATCATTATTATTATAATTAGTAAGAGGGATCAACCTTCTGTATATCTAGTATTGGTGCGGTGTAGGAATTATCTTATAGTGATTAGAAGCGCAATCAACGTTTATCTTGTCCATCTTGCTTACCTTTTCATACCCGCTTACATTACGGTCATTTCTTATATCCAGTTTATGTTCTTATCCTGTTACTTTAATGATTATATTGTTAAGGTCACTGGACTCGCCAGACTTTATGTATAACCTCGTTTGTTTGCCTCTTTTTTTCCTTTCCCCCTCCAGGTTCTCAGGGTGGGACTAGTGGAGCTTGACTTGGATCTCTTTCTCTCTCTTTTGGAACTGCTTGGAGTTGCTGAAAGTAATGTTCAGCTTTATGTTCTTTTTTATTATGGCTATTTGGAATGGGATTATTCTTTTGGTTTTCATGTAATAATTTGACCAAGATGGATATTTTTGTACTTGGTTTTACAAGTTGGTTTTGATGTTGTAACCAAACTATGTTTTGTTTTCGCTGCAATGAAGTTATTTAAAATTTTGAAGTACCAATTTTGTATATCTGTCTTGTGATGTTCTGTTCTATACACTTATAATGCTCCATGAAAGTTGATGCATTCCCTTTGTGAGTGACATTAATGGACGTGGGGTGTTACACTTGGTATCAGAGCTGAAGGTTACCAGAACAGATAAAAGATTTTTGAAAAACCATTTTCAAAAGCAATTTTTTAAGAAGTATTTTCAAAAACATGTTTTAAAGAAGATGTTTTCAAGAGAAAAGTTTATTATGAAAAACGTAATCCCCAAGAGCCATATATCTTTCTTCCGATTCTCCGTTTCGAATCTCTTCCTTTTTCATTTCTGAATCTCCTCCTCCGTGTTTAGATGCTTTTCCTAAGATATGTAAGGACTTCAGTGCGATGGGCGGAAAACCCCTTCATGGGACTGAGACGTTTGTCGAGGCTAGAAATTGGCTCAAGGAAGTGGAGGACTTGTTTGGTATCTTTGAGATAGACGATGGAAGGAAGGTTCAGTTAGCTGCTTGGTTAATGAAGGATGAAGCTCCATCTTGGTGGGAGGTCACGAATGGAGAACATGTAGTGGAGGCATGGATATGACACAGGATAAGAAATTATAACCTAAGAAGGGTGGAAAGGATAATAAACTCCGTGACAAGAGGAAGACAGGTGGTTGTTTCCAGTATGGTGAAGCAAGGACAAGGATAGAGGGCAGAATCTCCTCGTGGTCAGTATATCGGAAAGAGATAGGAAGTTTCAGTTGAAGATTTGATTTCTTTTTCCTAGGACTCTTTTCGACTCTTGCGCTTCGCATTCGTTTATTTCTGCTTCATTAGGTGAAACACTGCACCTAAAATATTAGTCTAGTTACGTATCCCATTGTAGTCTCAAATCCAATTGGTGGTTCGACTCATTTATCTATGCTTTGTCGGGATTTGAGAGTGTCTATCTTGGGCGTTGGGTTTGAATGCAATGCCTACGTTCTTGGTTTCATGGGCTACGTCTTGATTCTGGGGATGGATTGGCTAGCCAGGCGTGGTGCCATCCTAGACTGCGAAAGGAGGGTAGTTAGATTGTTGACTCGTTGTGGAAGGACCCTTGATATTTCTTGTGACCCTAGAGGTTCGGTTATGCTTAGCTACCTAGAATCACTTGACACATCCATCGATGATTTGGTATATGTTCGTGTAGTCCGTGAGTATGGAGACGTCTTTGATGAGGTTCGGGGTTTACCCCCGAGACGCGAGATAGACTTCCGTATATACCTAGTAGATAATGCAAAGCCAGTTACATTACCAGTGTGCCACATGGCTCCAGGAGAACGGAGGGAGCTTAGTAGACAAGCGAAAGAGTTGCATGAGAAAGGATTCATAAGAAGAGGTATCTCACAGTGGGGTGCTCCAGTTGTTTTTGCTACGAAGGCTAATGGTTCGCTTAGATTGTGCGTGGACTATAGGGAGCTGAATAAGCTCACGAAGAAGAACAGACACCCATTGCCGAGGATAGATGACTTGTTCGATCATTTGGTTGGCGCTTCGGTTTTCTCTCAGTTGGATTTAGCTACAGGGTTTCATCAGCTAAGGGTGGCTGAGGACAGCATAGATAAGACTGCATTTAGGACTCCCGACGGTTTCTTCGAATGGCTCGTCATGCAGTTTGGTTTGTCGAATGCACCCGCATATTTTGTAGACTTGATGAGTAGGGTGTTTAGGGAGTTTCTAAACAAGTTCGTGGTAGTCTTTGTTGATGATATTTTGATTTTCTCTAGAAGCGAGGAAGAGCATGCCCTACATCTTAGGGAAGTCTTAGAGACCCTTCGAGCACATCAACTCAAAGCTAAGTTCTCCAAATGCCATTTTTGAAGGAAGGAAGTGAGGTTCTTAGGGCACGTGGTCTCTAAAGAAGGGATAGCAGTGGAACCCGCGTAGGTGGTGGCAATCCAAGATTGGAAGATTCCTAGAAACGCAACCGAAGTAAGAAGTTTTCTTGGGTTGGCGGGCTACTATAGGAAGTTCATTAAGGACTTCATGAAGATGTCAGCCCCACTTACACGATTGACGAAGAAGAACTTGACTTTTTCTTGGGATGTTGACTGTGACGGTGCTTTCCAACGTTTGAAGAGGGCTTTGATGAGAGCTCCAGTTTTAGTTTTGCCGGATGGGAGTAAGCCATTCACAGTTTATACCGAAGCTTGCGGGACAACGCTTGGCGCAGTTTTGATGCAAAAGGGAAGGGTGATCTGTTATGGTGGTAGGCAGCTTAAGGTCCCCCTACCCACGACTTAGAGTTAGCCGCTAAAGTTTTTGCGCTTAAGTCTTGGCGCCTTTATCTCCTTGGCGAGAAGTTTGAGTTGTATACAGACCATAAGTCTCTAAAGTACTTGTTCTCTCAAAAAGATCTAAACTTAAGGCAACAGAGGTGGATGGAATTTTTAGCATCATACGATTTTGAGATTGCATATACCCCTGGCAAGGGTAACGTTGTACCTGACGCCTTGAGTAGAGAGAGGTTGACTTTGAGTCCTTTGTTCTGTAGAACGGTAGAATTTGGAGTACATATCTACCTTTGACTTTAGACCCTCTATCGATTATGTACCCGGTTTGTTGGCATCACTGGAGGTGCGACCTGCGCTTTTAGGACGGGTTGGAGAGGCACAACGAGATGACCCACAGTTGGTTGAAATAGTAGACAAACTCATAAGAGGGGAGTCTTCGAGCCATCTTAGTAGGTATACTATAGATGACAAAGGTTGGTTGCGTAGGGATGGGGGACTTTGTGTACCTCGAGACGAAAGCTTGAGAAAGACGATTCTTGAAGAAGCACATTGTTCTAAGATGACCATATATCCCGGTGGTGACAAGATATATAGGGACATGAAGCGAGTTTTCTTTTGGGCTGGAATGAAGAAGGACGTGGCTGAGTTCGTTTCTAGATGCTTGGTGTGCTAGCAAGTCATGACGGAGCAAAAGAAGCCTGGTGGTTTGCTTCACCCCTTAGAGGTTCCACAGTGGAAATGGGAAAGTGTTTCCATGGATTTTGTCGACGGGTTGTCGAGATCAAGGAAGGGTAATACAGGATTTGGGTAGTAGTAGATAGGCTTACCAAGAGCGTCCATTTCATTCCCGCCAAGAGTAAAAGAACAGCGACATGGTTAGCATCTGTTTATCTTCAAGAGATAGTTCGTCCGCACGGCATACCTTCTAGTATCATGAGCGATCGAGATCCCATTTTCACCAGTGAGTTTTGGAAGAGCTTCCAAGAGGTGGTAGGAACACAATTGTGTTTGAGCACCGCTTATAACCCACAGATGGACGGCCAAACAGAAAGAGTGAATAGGATTCTAGAAGATCTTTTAAGATTATGCATCTTGGACTTTGGAGGGACGTGGGAGGAACATCTTCCATTAGTAGAGTTCTCCTACAACAACAGCTATCAGACTAGCATTGGCATGGCACCTTTTGAAGCTCTGTATGGACGACCTTACCAATCACCGACTTGTTGGTGGGAATCTACGGATAAGATTTTACTTGGGCCCGATATGGTGAGAGAAACTTTGGAAAAGATAGACTTGATTCGGAGACGTATGAAGATGGCACAGGACTGGCAAAAGTCTTATGTTGACAAGAGAAGGACCGATCTTGAGTTCAACGTTGGAGACATGGTCTTTACTAAAGTATCATCGTTGAGGAACGTAGTTCGCTTTGGGTTTGTAGGGAAGTTGGAACCAAGGTTTGTATGGCCATTCCCCATTACAGAAAGAATTGGACAAATGGCCTACAGAGTGAAGTTGCCTGAGAAGCTTAGTGGTGTTCATGACGTATTTCATGTGTCGCATTTGCGGAAATGTTTACATGATACCATGGAAGTAGTAGAGCCGAGCAAGCTTAGAGAAGTAGAAGCAGAGCGAGATGCCATGATTAGACGAGCTCCTACATGCATCCTTGGATCGGAGGTCAAGAAGTTATGCATTCGAGAGGTCAAGTTGGTTAAAGTCCAATGGGGAGATGATCAAGGGAACGCGACTTGGGAGACGGAAGACAAAATGCGTGCGTCGTACCCTTTCCTTTTTGAAGGTATGTTCTTAACTTCTCCTTTTTCTACCGCTTTGTTTATACTTGTTCTATCATTTAGTATATCCTCTCGATTACATCTTCGATCATTAGGTAGGAAAATCCTATAGTTGTAAACATGTGTTTGAGACATGTTATGTTTGGTGGATGCAAGTGGATACAAGTGTTTGCTAGTGGTTGCTCGTGGATGCGTTTACACACACGTTAGGCACTAGATCGGCTTAATCATTTTCATATTGCATATGAATGAGTGTGCATATTTAAATTAATGGATGTATATTGAATGCGTTATCATATGGATGTTGCATTTGAATGAATGGTTATGCACTCATATAGAAATGATATGTATCATTAGGATTCCTTTGCATACATGTTGGACTCATGGCACTGACATAATTTGCATTGAGGAGGTCAACTGAATCAGTAGACCGCCTGATCTTTGCATTAGATAAGGAACATATACACACACCTTTGCATATGTTCATGTAGAATTAGAAATCTTTTAAGGACAATGGATGCTTGTGGATGATGGATGAGTAGATGGATAACGGATGGTAGAATATATTCTTCTTAACTTGAAGATTTCGGGGACGAAATCCTTTGAATAGGGGAGAATGTAACACATCGCATTTTTAATGAAATTAAAAATGTGGAAATGTGTATATATATTATATACATAGATATATTTAAGAGAAAAATTAAATATTACAACAAAACATGAAAAAGAGGAAGGAGAAAAGAATAATGTTTAGCATTGTTCTAAGTTTGTAAACAAAAGACTTGGTGGCTCATTTGGTTAGAACATGTGACTTGTATACAAGATGTTCTAATTTCAATCCCCGCCAGCGCCATATTTTTGTTTTAGGGGAATGGATAAAAAGTGGCTTAGTGCGAACACAGTTCAATTAAAAAAACGGTTTAGTGTGAAAAAGGTTAATTGGAAAGATAGTTATATATATATATATATATATATATATATATGTGGCATATGGGGTGTCAACACCCCTGTTGCTACTCATCATGTTGCACACATGGCGCATTTTTATTTGTTAATGACGATTTTTGAGTATTAGGGATGACGTGGCCTCTTCTGATTGGCTGGATGATATGTCTTTGAGCTGTGTGGTTCTGATGATCTCCTAGTTAATCTAAAGGCTCTAACTAAGCTAATACATCTATAAAGAACATTTAATCTAACTCTAATCTAAACTAAATTCATTCAGAAGCCTCCATGCTGCTGCATCCAAAACTAAACTAGTTTCTCTTCTTCAACGAATCAAAGCATAGGAATTGTGAAAAAGGGGAACGATTCTAGAACAACAACAAATGCTTAATTCAGATCTATATTCTTTCTTCTTCTACCACTGTAAGTACAATTACTTTCACAAGATAATTAATTAAAAATAATAGTGATAAGTGTGAATTGGATTGTATGACTATGCCCATATCATATGCTATTAGATCTATTATGTTGAGATATGCCAGTTCTATTATCATATGCTGATTAGATCTGTTCTATTCTATGCAAGTTTATGTTAATTAGATCTATGCAAGTTTATGTTAATTAGATCTATGCAAGTTTATGTTAATTAGATCTATGCAAGTTTATGTTGATTAAATCTATCCTATTCTATGCAAGTTTATGTTAATTAGATCTATGCAAGTTTATGTTAATTAGATCTATGCAAGTTTATGTTGATTAGATCTATCCTATTCTATGCAAGTTTATGTTAATTAGATCCATGCAAGTTTATGTTGATTAGATCTATTCTATTATATGCAAGTTTATGTTAATTAGATCTATGCAAGTTTATGTTGATTAGATATATCCTATTCTATGCAAGTTTATGTTAATTATATCAATGTAAGTTTATGTTAATTAGATCTATGCAAGTTTATGTTGATTAGATCTATCCTATTCTATGCAAGTTTATGTTAATTACATCTATGCAAGTTTATGTTAATTAGATCTATGCAAGTTTATGTTGATTAGATCTATCCTATTCTATGCAAGTTCATATTCCATATGATTATTAGATCTATATTATGTATGGATGATGTCTCTTTCCCTCTTCTTTTCCTTTTTCTTATGAGTTAGGCTAACGACGTGCCTAACTATTATGTGAATTATACGTACGAATGACGTAGGAACGTTGGGGAAAGTTCGGGAAAAACATTGAATATTATGTAATTGGCATAAATTGGTTTGTAATCGTGTAATTAACTTGGGGCATAAATTGGTATAATTTACGTACATGGAATTATGGACATAATTAGAATGAGAATTATGAACATAGCCTAAATTGGGAATTATGGACAAATTGGAATATGGATATTAATTCAAATTGGGTTTTGAATAATAGAATGAGATAATGAACGCCTAAGACACAAGGTTAGACGTGGTTTGCGGTATAAGCCTGCCCGGACCCGCCCAGCACATCCAACAACCGCAATGGCAGTCGAATGTGAGAGGTCAAAGGCATAAACTAGATGCGTAATATGGCAAAGACACGAGGTTATATTCAGATTGCTATATAAGCCTTCCCGGACCCGCCCAGCAAATCCACCAACCGCAAAACGGAATCTAATGTGGGAGGTCATGCAAGATTACGGTTTTGATGAATTAAATAACACTTAACCAAGATAAGACATGTAGTGGGACATGGGGTTAAGTGGGTGACATGGGTGACATGTGAAATATAATTAGAAACACTTAACCAATTTGAAACATGTAAGAAGACATGAATAAGAAGTGGTTAAGTGGGAAATCCTATGGGGACCCAAGCATAGACGGGAAGCTTGTGTCAAGTGTGGGGACCCTTTTCAACCAGTAACCCATTTAGTATCTATGTGAGCTCGAATTAGGTCGAGGAAGGGACACGCTTACTGGGATTGATTGTAAGAGGTCAAACGTGTTAGCGGTGGCAACACAACTCCAACAGAGTCATGTGCGCGCATGGGTTCGGGCTGATAGGTGAGACGTTGTTGCATCATGTAGGTATAAGCCGTGCATCATTAGTAGTATCGGGTTGCCACTTTAGGGAGTGATACGCCCTAATGTGGGACCAACACGGGTATCTACGAGTTAGGAAGCCGATCGAATGGGGAGGGTAGTGGGTACAACTAGTGGAGATAGGAGCAGGCGGCATCTATGACAGCAACTAGAGGTACACAAAACTACCATTATCATTATCATTATCATTATCATTATAATTAGTAAGAGGGATCAACCTTATGTATAACTAGTATTGGTGCGGTGTAGGAATTATCTTATAGTGATTAGAAGCGCAATCAACGTTTATCTTGTCCATCTTGCTTACCTTGTCATACCCGTTTATGTTACAGTCATTTCTTATATCCAGTTTATGTTCTTATCCTATTACTTTAATGATTATATTGTTAAAGTCACTGGACTCGCCAGACTTTATGTTTGACCTCGTTTGTTTTGCCTCTTTTCTTTCCTTCCCCCCCTCCAGGTTCTCAGGGTGGGACTAGTGGAGCTTGACTTGGATCTCTTTCTCTCTCTTTTGGAACTGCTTGGAGTTGCTGAAAGTAATGTTCAGCTTTATCTTCTTTTTTATTATGGCTATTTGCAATGGGAATATCATTTTGGTTTTCATCTAATAATTTGACCAAGATGGATATTTGTGTACTTGGTTTTACAAGTTGGTTTTGATGTTGTAACCAAACTATGTTTCATTTTCGCTGCAATGAAGTTATTTTAAATTTTGAAGTACCATATTTATATATCTGTCTTGTGATGTTCTATTCTATACACTTATAATGCTCCATGAAAGTTGATGCATTCCCTTTGTGAGTGACATTAATGGACGTGGGGTGTTACACTATTGCAAATAAATTCACCTACTACTTTATTATTTGTGTCATACTTTTGCTTATAGCTAAATGTATGTAGACATAATAACAAATCTGAAAGTGATGGGTTGCATGCAATATTGATTATTGACCTACAAATATACACTTGAAATCCTTTTAGTTCAAAAGCTTTTTGCAACAGTTTGAGCAGTCCCTATATTTCAGCGACTTTAAAACTTATGTTAAGATTTATTATTTTGTTTTGTTCGTATTGAAGTTGATTTACTTGAACAATGATTAATCCTAACTCGAGTGTTTTGTGTTTTGCATGGAACGCTCGGGTCAGATCCTAAGTTTTCCAGATTTATAGTTTAGCTCGCAAAACTAGAGAGGATCGTGAAGATGCATATGTGCGCGCGAGGCTCGACATAACTGTAAAGCTTTATCTTTTTAAAATTCATGTATATATTTTAACTTTTCCGCTATATATAAATATTTTGTAAAACTCTAATAAAATTTTATATATAAAATTCGTTTGCGAGATACTGTTGTCTTCTATGTCTGTGATTTTTGTGTTTATTCTGTTTAGAGCCATAGGCTGAAATAACTACCCGTCGTTTTGAACGTTCTGAGTTGGTTTAAATACCGACTTGGAGCGATCAAAAAGGTAGGTCGTTACAATATAGGTTATGTAGTGTTTTATAACGTTATGTTTTATGTTTGGTGATGAACTTATATACACGAAATATGTATGTGAACATGTCATGTGGACTTGAGATCTTGGTTCGAACAAAAACAGTTTCTATTGAAGTTCGAAAAGGAAGTTTAAAGTACATAGTTGCATTTAAAATCAAAAACATCCCGTTTTCAACTCATGGCCGAGTCATGCAATCATATACGATGCTAAATGATGGTGGTAGAAACCATATGAGTACACTAGGTTAGTCTGAGGATGCGTTCTATGCTTTGAAGTGGTTGTTTTTATTATAATAGCTTGTTTTATTTAATTTGTTTTAGCTTTTTTTGAAATAGAAGTTTGAAACAAGATATGAATTTTATTTTAAAATTTGCATGTTTATTTTAGTTACTTACTCAAAAAACAAGTTCTACATCCATAGAGATAGTTGTTATGAATGCAGTTTAATGGTAGAACTGCGATCTTTTATAAAACCTAGTTTTTACACTTAAATGGTTCTAAAAATATCTTATAAACTTGTTAAAAATATTTAACTTATAAACGATGTTTTTTGTAATTTAATTAAGTTTTAATAATTAATTATAAAAGTAATTAATGATTAATTAACTAAATAATTAAGGTTTATCAAGTTGTTTTAATAAAATTAAATTACTAATTAATTATCATTTTAAACAAGATTAATTTTAATTAATTAGTAATTGTTTTACTAATTAATTATTTTAAGATTATTTAATTAGTAATTAAGAAAGTAACCAGTACTTCGGTTACTAAGTAGTAAATTATATTTTATTTTAATTAAAAGAGTTTTAATTACTTATTAAGAGTTAATTATATAGTTAAATTCATTTAATCAAGTTTATTGTTTGACTTTTACTTAATTATTAAATTTTATTATTAACTAGTCAATAATTAGTAAAGGTTTTGTTAATTATTTAAATCAATACTAAATCGTGATTAATAAAGGTTTAATCACGATTTGATTTTGATTTAATTATGGGGTTATTAACCATTTATTTTTCAACTGATTTATTTAATACGAGCGTTACAGCATGCACTTCACGCATGATTTATTTATTTAGGTATTATACGATTAACACATTTAAGAGAAAATAATTTATACAAATATTTAATTATGTTTTTATATTGAAAACATATGTAGTCAATTTAAATTTAAAATTTTAATTTTCATAACTTATTTTTTTATTGATTTGAATTATTTATACTCATAATTAATAAATGATGTTTATTTATGCGACGTTGATGGGTTAGATCTTAATTTTGTGTATGATGGAGATAGTTTAAAATTTTAAAGAAGTTTGAATATTATATTTAGATTCTATTGTTAAGGAGCATTGAGATTTGTTTATTCACGTCGTGGGGCATTTTCATTTATTTTATTAATCGATAAAAAATGATTTTTTTAATAAATATATGTGTTAGATCCTAGTTATAAGTGATATTATGATATACTAATATATATTGTGGGCATTTTGAACTAGAAAATGAAATTTATTCATTAGATCCTACTTTTTGGATTACTAAACTTAAAAATATATAGGGGCATTATCAGTGTTCACGTTAATACAAAAAGTGTGACACCAAAGCTGTTAGAATGATTAATAAAGATTAAGTTGATATTTACCAAGCAGAGTTTAACTTTAAACCTATTTTAGTTATGATTTCCAATTCAGCTTTCTTCCCTTAAGCAAATTTCCTTTCAACTAAGGATCTGTTTTCTGTACTATTAAGTAGCCATATAAATAAGGGTAGTTACTCAAAAAATTCTAACATGCTTTACTAGAAAACTAAGTCATCTTGTACATAACACAATGCTAAATGATGGAAAGGTGAAAAATACAAGAGAGTTAATTTTGATATATGGGTCAGGATAACTTAAGCATATAGAAGAAATTTCATATGTAAAATATGACACCTTAGATAATGAAGTTGTCCATTATCGAATAATTGACCCTTTTTAATTATCGAATGTTGTTTGGAGAAACTTAAATTGGGTATTCAACTGTTTGAAACTGCTTCAAACCAACATAACATTCGAATTAAATCAACCTAAGTGATAACCGAAGGAGGACTTTGATGTAAGGACTATATATCTGTAACTTTGAGAGCGATTTCAAAATAGGTATAATGAAGTATTTTTTCGGCTTGTTCAAACCTAACATGACTTCCATGGATGAATGTTTAGTGTTAGCCAAAAATATGGTTGACACCTCAAAATGGTGTAGTTCCTGTTGAATTCTTTACTTGCGAAAGGGTTAACTCAGATTACGCTACTCTTTTCATGATAAAATTCTTGTAGATTGCTTCCGCTAATTTCTGAAAGTAAGTTCCTGTAGAAAACATGAGATCCTGTTGAATTTTTTACTTGTGAAAGGGTTAACTTAGATTCGGCTACTCTTTCCATGATAAAATTCATGTAGATTACTTTCGGTAATTTCTGAAAGTAAGTTCATGTAGAAAACATGAGACAATGATCAGACGCCGGCAGATTGGAGTTCGAAAGACCATCTCGGAAGAAGCTTTGATCCATGGCATTTTAGTTTATATTGATAATTTCTTATATCTTTCATAGTAGGCCCTTCGGTCAAGCCGCTAAACTCTTTCATAAGGTTTTGGAACCTTTGAATTCCGTTAAGAATGATTATCATGTAGATCACTCATCACAAAAAGGGGAGCTTCAGCTGAATTGACGATTGACATATCAAATCTGTGAAAGTAACCTAGAATTCTAATTAGTTTGGGCCACCTTAAGGAACCATCGATAGGTTACAAGTCACGTAGTTTCAGATATTCTATTCTTAACATTTATATAATTAACCTTTTTCAACACTTAAGGCCTTTCAGAACTTTCAGAAGGTACTCTTGTTGAACTATTGCCTTTTGGATACTTCTGATGTTGGACATGCAAAGTTATAATATAATAATAATAAAATAATTAAGAAATTACCAATTCATTACCTCAATTGCATGAATAAATCTCGTTATCGATAAATTCTGAAATTATGATTTTTTCCCTAAATTGAATTTGAAATTAAGGTTTACAACTAAAACTTTTAGATACGAGATTAAGAATAAGAAATCTTGTTATAAGTCTGGACCCCAAGGGTCGTACTTATAGGTGTGGTTTGGCTCTTCCTTCACCATATGAGCTTCGTCCCAGTACTCGTATGGCGCATATAGAGACTTGATGAAGGAGCCTTACATTATCCTCGAGAAGATAACTTGAGTGTTGCAGTTGGGCTCTCTGAAAGTACTCTTTCGGAATTTAAAGCTTTGGTTATTTGTCAAAGAAATGAACTTATGGGTGCTTCTGGCTTTTGACGCCCTTTATTATATTGTCTACTTTAGTATACGATGACTCTTTATGATAATCATCTAATGGAGGCTGAAGCTTTTTGGCATGATTCCTTCGGGAAATCCGAAGATTTACCTAGCTTCATTCTGTGTGTTTTAAGATAATCACTTAGAAAATCATGCCTTTTGGTTTCACCGATAGGGGCCTTCCTTACGAAAAGAATTCTCTACTTCTTAGATTCCGGTTCTAAAAGCAAATATTGATGGAATGACTTAGACTATACCGAAGGCATAGTGTTTTTGACTCTCCTTTGTCCTAACTTTGGCTTTTGCTTTCTCCTAGGCTATTTTGATGCTACTAATTGCACCCTCAACGAGTGAAGGGGTATTATTGACTTTTCAAGTCATTTGCTCCAATTTTTGAGGTATGCGACATTCTTTGTAACGACCTGAACTTCCCCGGTCTCCGAAGAGAAGAGAAAGAACGGACTGTCTAAGAAAAAGACTAATCGGAACACAAACAGAAGAACATTTCATTGCTTATTACAACAATTTACATCAGAGTACAGGAATATACATAGTACGAACAAATAATATACATTTGATAAATATCATATATTTAAATTACAATAGCAGCGGAAAAATAATACATAACACAACTGAAAGAAATACACAGATACAGAGCTTTCCGAATATAGATCCAGCTGTAAACCAGGATCCTGTGAATATAAATCTGCAAAAACCCAACTACTAGCTGCCCGTGTGGAAAATTTGGGCACCCAGAGTTTAGGTTAAAACAATAAACTACAGGTCAGTCATGTGACTGGTATGAGAACTAAAACAGTTATTTAAAACTTTACTTTAAAAATAATGTAAATCAAATGACCATGCTGTATAGCACGGAACGGGTTTCCTCGCAAGAATACCAGTGCAGAAACAAAGAGCGCAATGCTAAAATAGAAAAATGAAGCTATATTAAGACCTAGGTCCCATCACACAATGCAACACAAGCCGGAGGATATGGTTTTACCTTATAATAGCCAAATAATGCTTGATACTTTAAAACATATCATTTTGATACTATTATAGTGTAAAGTGTATAAAACAACTTCAAATACTAATGTATCAATCATAGGCGGCATGGGTACCATCCATCATGGCACCAATACTAGGCTCTACAATCAAAACCGAAATGTCACGTATTGGAAATTGGACTTCCGTCATGCGTCGAGGCAAGGGATGTACTCCTCGCCGGCTTCGAGACACTCTAGAAAATGCCTCAGGGTCTCCCGTAGTAGACCCTTGGATCCTCCAAGGCCAGTCCACACTTACGTTAGTGGATTAGTATTCCTGAACATACGTTTCCCGGTCCTATAGGACCTATATCCATCGGCTCCCGCAGTAGCCGATATATCGGAGGCGCCTCGCATTCCAACAACCACATAGGTAAAAATATAAAAATGTCAGGGCTTGCAAAACCCCGACACCACCCATAGCTAGAAAGAAACATCATGTTCTCCTTAGGTCCCTTATCCCGTTTTTGACTCATATCGAGGTGTGAGGCCCGCGAATTAACGCTATACGCAAAGCGATGCTATATTAAAGCTATGATTATCAACCACAAGACTCTACTTTTCAACAGAAGCCTTGATCACTTGCATCTCAGCATACCACACAGGCAATTCATGCCATGCGACTGATATCTATCGATATATAACCTCTGAGCTCGTACTTCTCAGAGAAGGGCGTTAAGCAAGAGAATAAATTCTCCGCCGCCAAACAGATATATATTTAATAGAAATCAATCAACACAGAATAAAATCCAATGTCAGACACACATCCATTTACAAGTTCGTTCTGGCTCTGAACGTAACTGGAGGCACCTTATTCCTCGTCCCATATGTTCAATATAGGAGAGAGGTCCTCGCACATCCGTCGATCTCCAAGTACATCTGGACGATCACCACTTATTACCTCGTCTTGAGTGTACAGCACGATCAAGACATTAGTCATCATCCAAACGATGTGAAGACCTCCGGTTTTCAACCACCGTCTTCATCGTCGACTTATCGTCGGATCAGTTATTTAGAATGGGTATAAACCCGACCTTTCTGAATAAGTCGCCTATATAATAAACAAGTGTTACAAAAACACAACATACGCCTCATTCAAATTCTGAATATTCTTTTATTTAAATATTCATATCCTTTGGGAAAGGTACCCACTAATTTTATCAAAGATAAATTCTTTAATTTATTCTTTAATCTTCCTTTGGATATCATTCAAAACTTATTAAGGTTTTCCAAACTAGTCGGGATTAGCGATCCTTACTGAAGTAATCATATATTTAATTTTCCAATCCCAATCTATTCATCCCACAGAGCAAAACTGGTCATACTCCATATCTAACACCACGATGTTATTGGTAAATATTAATTACCATTTCACGTTCAAATCTAGTTAAAGATTTAACTATCGCTTGGAGCAAAACTGGTGATACTCCACTCTCGATCTTTTCCCAAATTTGATAATTTAAGTTATCAATTCACATTTCTATCGAATTAAAGATTCATTAAAACTCCACTTAGTTTTAATCTTCCTAAAAATCAATATTAATGATTATTTAACTTTGGAAACACAAACATGCCGCATCGACAATCTACACCGTACTATTAATTTCTACCTATATATAACCTCTGAGCTCATACGCCTCGAAGAAGGGTGTTAAGCAAGAGAATAAATTCTCCGCCACCAAATAGATATATATTTAGCAGAGATCAACCATACAGTTCGAAATACAATGACAAACATATAATCCTGCTTTAACTGGGTTAAAGAACTAATGTCATTTAAAACACAGTTCACGATAAACCCAAATCACATTCCATTAATTATGGAATCTTCACAGAAAAACAAATCAATATATAATCGATATCAATTTCCGTATCCAACCAACAATAAATGGAATAACGGCAAAGCCTTTTAAATTCCATATGTATTAACAGTCTTCCTCCATAGATGTTCACTTCGATTATTACCAAATCGAGTTCCATTCAATTCCAATTTAATATATTAAATTGGAAAACTTTACTTCGGAAAATTCCCGTTAAATCTTAATAAAAAGATATATAAATTCCAAATCACATTTCACTGTAAATCGGGTTAAAGAACGAATGTCGTTAAAAACACAGTTCACAACAAACCCAATTCACATTCCATTTCCAATTAAATGTTAATTAATTGGTAATTCTTCTTTAAATCTTAATTAAAAGATTTATTCTTTTCACACTGGGTTTAAGAACAGTGTTACTGAAAACCCCATCGCATCAGTGTCTAACCGTAAATTAGTAAGAGAACAATTCCCTAAGTATTAATCCCAAAGGCCAAAACCAACATCAGATCAATACCCAGGAAACCATTCAACTTAGCTAATTTCCAGTCAATATCTAATTTTCTTAACTCCATTGGGTTTAAGAATAGTATTATTAAAGATACCATTCAGGACAAACCCAAAATTCAATTCAATTCAATTTCAATTAAATATTAGTTAATTGGAAAACTTCATTAAATCTCAATAAAAAGATTTAATCTTTTCTCAATTGGGTTTAAGAACAGTGTTAGTGAAGACACCATTCACGGCAAACCCATTATCCCATTTGATATTAAATACAAGGTTCTGAATAGAAAATATATCGGCTTATATTAGATATCAAATCCTGAAATCAACAAAGATCGTATTGGAATAACAATATATATAACTTCCAAATTCCTCTACAATATCCGTATAATCACGGAATCCAATATCGAAATATTCCGAAGATAATTTCGATTCAAATCCATTCTAATTCATATATTGGAAATTCTGGTTATTTTTAATACCATTTCAAATCCAGTTTATTTATTTAAAAATGTTGGATTATAATTCTAGTTCATAACTAGTTCATTTCGATAAAAATATATTTTTATCTTTTCAAATATGGAACTTTTCATCGCAATTCTTTCCAAATCATTTATTATGATTTTACACAAATTATTGATATTTTTAATAATTTTATCAAGGCCTGTACAGTCGATTTTAAACGGTCATCGAACTGCACTTACAACGCCCTTTTCCAAATTTGATTTGGACATAATTCAAAATCCAACCATTAGATTTCAAATCCCTTATATTCGTCGGAAAGCTCTTTTCGATACAAATCCAACGGTTCCTGTTTTTGGAGAATCCGACGGTCAGATCTCCCGTAATGTCCATTCGAAGTCAATGGTCGAATTGGCGAACTGTAACGGCGCGGCACGTTCTATTCAGGCCATTAAATATATATAATATATATTTCGTCGATTTCCGTTTAAAACGTATTTTATAAATCGTTTTAAATTCATTTTCAAAACGATTTCAACTTCGTATTCAATTTCAAATCAAAATTGAATGTTCCATATCATAGATATATAAATGATAGTATTTTGAAAACATTAGATTTTGAAATCACTTCCTTTTCGATATTCATTATAAAAATGAACAAAATCGATATAAATATCGTTCACGTCAAAATGGCGTTAATCTAATCAACACGACTTTATATATTTAAATATTTTCGTGTCGATCCTAAATTGGATATCAAAATCAGAATTTTGATCTTTTACTGAATATTATTTTAAAATATTCATTATTTTAAAATATTCGTTATTTTAAAATATTCATTCTTTCTGAACTGGAATCAGACACAGTTAGTTACCATATAATGTGATTTATATGGATTTCATACACACATGTACACACCAATAATCGAACATAGTCAACCATCTTCCAGAGTGCATTAGAAAACTGTATAAGCGTTAAATATAAATAATCAACGCTTATAACAGCCTATCAACCAATCGATTGACATACAACTAAATATTGGGATTAGTGTATGTCCAATATCATCCCAATACCCTTGTGGGGTTTTCAAACAACAAACACTGATTATTATTTATGCAGTTGGGCGATGCGTAAAATTTATCGTCCCAATCAATATCAGATATATGCGTGTACATAAACAAATTGTCCGATTTATAAATGAATAATTATTTCCATCTATATATTCATTAAAAATTATATTCTTAATGATAAAATATTTATTTCAACACATGAATCTTTTATTTATCCCTTTCCACATCACAATCAATTATCACAACACAATCAAATCAAACAAGTCGTCCATGGTTTGTGAACGACGGGTGTCGGGTGCTGCTAGGCACCGTCTGCATCCTAGTATATATTTTAACTAGAAAATAAAATTAAAGTGAGAAGTTCTCACCTTAGGGTCCACTCCACCATCCTTTATTTATGAACGGTTTGGATTTGGACTTGCTCCAGCGCATTGTATTCTTCATAGATTCCAACGTAATATGTTTCACGTAGTTTATATTAAAAATCACATTTTTATGTCGCTACATACATTATAAAAATCAAATTTTTATACCGTTACTTATAGTGTAAAAATCATTATTTAACCCGCTCTCTCATATATAAAAATCTAATTTTTATATTGTTACTTCTAATATAAAAATCCAATTTATTCCGCTACTTCATAATAAAAATCATATTTTTATCGTCACTTCACATAGATAAAAATCATATTTTTATTATGCTACCATAAAAATAAAAATCATATTTTTATACACGATATTTATAATTAAAAATCACATTTTTACCTTGCTAATTCATATATAAAAATCATATTTTTATATTCGCTACTTCATTATAAAAAATCAAATCTTTATATTGTTAAAAATCAAATCTTTATGTTTTTAAAAATCAAATCTTTATGTTGTTAAAAATCAAATCTTTTTGCAAATAAAAACCAAAGCTTTTCATAAATAAAATCAAAGCTTTTTACTAAATAATACACATAAAAATCATATTCTTATTCCTAACTAAAAATTATATTTTTATATGACTAATACCCGCATTTTATTTTGTTAATATATAAACGAAGATCACATTTTTAAACATGGCTACATATCATAAAAATCAGATTTTTATATACGCTAATTATATAATAAAACTGATAATAATAAATAAAATAAAATAAAATAAATGTATATAAAAAAAATCATTGACAGAGATGAGGCTGAGGGGGGATGGTGGCACGACGCAGTGGGGCTGCGGCGCGGGGAAGCGCAGGTGGCAGTGGAGTGGATTTGCGTGCGGGGTCTTCTGTGGTGGTCGCAGTCAATTTGGAGCAGCGAGTTCGAGCTCTGGAGCTCGTGCAAGAGGGAGAGAGCAGGGGGGTCGGAGGTGGTCAGGGAAGGGGGCGCGACGGAGCTAAGGCCTGGTGGCGGCGGTGGCTGAGCGGTGGGGGGGAGCGACGGTTTTATTTTAAATATTTTTTTTAGATCTATTGAATTAACGGGGGAAGGTAGAGAGAAAGTATAGAGGGTGGGGATTAGTGTAAATTATATATTATATTATTAACTAATTAATTTCCAAATATACCCGTTTTCATTCGAATTCCAAACGAGATCCAATGACTGTCGCCCTAGCTATTTACCCCCATTCTGAACGCAATGGGATATGTCTCGTAAGCCAATTATATCGTTTCGATCAGTTTTGGTTTAAATTAAAATATAAATAAATATATATTTAATTAAACATACATTTCAATTTATTGGGACCACATACGGACTCCAAAAATTCTAGAAAAATTAATCTGGCTATGTTTTGACAATACGGTCCTAACAAAAAAAATCTCGTCGAATTTGAAGAACGTTTGAAAACGGTCATTTTCTAGTCGATTAAATTCAAACTGAAATTATGAAACACATTTAAATTCACCATGCTCACATATTGATTCCAAAGTTTATGAAAATTGGAATCCAGCAATAATTTGACATTCCGGATCCAGCAAAACTGGTCTCGTCGACAAACGGAGGTCGTTTGCAAAATCGCTATATTTAAGGGCAATATTTCCATAACGACTATTCTGAATTTTCAACTGGGCATAACTTTTAATTCCCACTATGAAATTTCAATTTTTCGGATTCGTTGGAAAGATATTTTCAAATAGATTCTAATATGTTTGGTTTCACTAAAATGCGGTTTATTTTGAATCCTGTACATTCATTTGAAATTTGAAATCGAATTTTCAAACTACCGCGCCATTTTCAATTCCTTTTATAATTAAAATAAATATTTATATTCTAACTTCAATTCAAATTAATTTATACGTTCTAATCCTATTAAAAATGAATTTCTATTTGTTATTATTTAAAATAAATCATTCTAAATATTCAAAATTCATCAAAATTGCCAAAATAAAAATTTTAAATTGGTTCGGATTTTCCGGGTTGTTACAATCTCCCCCACTTAAAATCTTTTCGTCCTCGAAAAGGAACGAAGCTGAAAGTTGTTTTACAAACCAACTCAACTTTCAGTTTGGCTTTCACTCTTCAACTTTTCAATTTCTAAGAATTTTCAAATTTTTCAAAAATTTGGCTAACACCCTAAATTTTTGAAATTTTTTGCCATAACCTCGTTTGTACGGGGAGCACCGGGAAAATCCCCAAACCGCCATACAGGCCATCTCATCTCAAAAACAAAAAGCCAAGCGGCTAGCCAATCGGCTCATAAAATCATCCAAACCTAATAAATTTGTAAACATGTAACTATTTGTCGGGCATACAATTTTATTGCTCTGCTCTAGCCTCCTTGCTATGACCTGTTCAATAAACATGTATGTACATGTATGAAATTTCAAACAATTTTCAATTCAGTTAAACATTTGATACGATTTAGCTAAATTTACCGTTCTTTCACATGTTGATTTAAATAAATAATCACATAACACAATAATAATCAATTAGTTGATTAGCTTTTCAAATTCATAACTTTGATATATAGTCAAAAATCATATTTTTGATGCCATTTCACAACAAATACCCTATCTAGTTTTAGTTCTCGCACCAGTTAATTGGAAATATATAGATATCCCACTATCGGCTCTCAAACATAGATACTGATGATAATGCATTAATCACCAGGATCATCTCCGGGTGACTAGAGTGTGATTCTATATTTATCTAGTATATTAAAACTTCGAATAAACGTTTACAAGGCGTATATGAAAAATCTTTATATACTCGATTGTCCAAATTCAATACAAAATAAATATTCAAATACATTGAATAAGGTTTAAATTTTCAAAACCAAAATTCGTTTTCGTTTTCATTTTCATTTTAAAACAAAACTCTTCACACTCGTTCTAGGATACTACTGATCCCATCTCTAACGAGTCATCCTTATTGGATATTACTAATCCAATCTCTGATGAATTCTTTCGTTTGGTTCTGAAGTGTATTGTTCTCGAGCTCTGTAAACCAAAGCTCTGATACCACGTGTAACGACCCGAACTTCCATAGTCTCCGAAGAGAAGAGAAAGAACGGATTGTATGAGAACAAGACTAATCAGAACAGAAATAGAAGAACATTTCATTGCTTATTACAATAGTTTACATCAGAGTATTGGAATATACAGAGTAAGAACAAATAATATACATTTGATAAATATCAGAGATTTAAATTACAATAGCAGCGGAAAAATAATACATAACACAACTGAAAGAAATACACGGATATAGAGCTTTCCGAATATAGTTCCAGCTGTAAACCAGGATCCTATGAATATAAATCTGCAAAAACCCAACTACTAGCTGCCCGTATGGAAAATTGGGGCACCCAGATTTTAGGTTAAAACAATAAACTCCAGGTTAGTCATGTGACTGGTATGAGAACTAAAACAGTTATTTAAAACTTTACTTTAAAAATAAGGTAAATCAAGGGACCACACCATATAACACGGAACGGGTTTCCTCCCAAGAATACCAGTGCAGAAACAAACAACGCAATGCTAAAAAAGGAAAATGAAGTTATTATAAGACCTATGTCCCATCACACAATGCAACGCAAGCCGGAGGATAGGGTTTTACCTTATAATAGCCAAATAATGCTTGATACGTTTAAAACAAATCATTTTGATACTATTGTAGTGTAAAGTGTATAAAACAACTTCAAATATAAATGTATCAATCATAGGCGGCATGGGTACCATCTATCATGTTGCCAATACTAGGCTCTAGAATCAAAACCAAATGTCACGTATTGGAAATTGGATTTCCGTCATGAGTCGAGGCAAGGGATGTACTCCTCGCTGGCCTCGAGACACTCTAGCAAATGCCTCAGGGTCTCCCGCAATAGACCCTTGGATCCTCCAAGGCCAGTGCACACTTACGTTAGTGGATTAGTATTCCTGAACACACATTTCCCGGTCCTATAGGACCTATATCCATCGGCTCCCGCAGTAGCCGATATATCCGAGGCGCCTCGCATTCAAACAACCACATAGGTAAAAATATAAAAATGTCAAGGCTTGCAAAACCCCAACACCACCCATAGCTAGAAAGAAACGTCATGTTCTCCTTGGGTCCCTTATCCCGTTTTTGACTCATACCGAGGTATGAGGCCCGTGATTTAACGCTATACATAAAGCGGCGATATATTAAAGCTATGCTTTGATCATCAACCACAAGACTCTACTTTTCAACAGAAGCCTTGATCATTTGCATCTAAGCATGCCACACATGCAATTCATGTCATGCGACTGATATCTATCAACATATAACGTCCGAGGTCGTACGTCTCAGAGAAGGGCGTTAAGCAAGAGAATAAATTCTTCGCTGCCAAACAGATATATATTAAATAGAAATCAATCAACATAGAATAAAATCCAATGTCAGACACACACATCCATTTACAAGTTCGTTCTGGGTCTGAACGAAACCGGAGGCACCATACTCTTCGTCCCATATGTCCAATACAGGGGAGAGGGCCTCGCATATCTGTCGATCTCCAAGTAAGTCTTGACTGTCACCACTTATTACCTCGTCTTGGGTGTACAGCCCAATCAAGATATCAGTCATCATCCAAACGATGTGAAGACCTCCGGTCTTCAACCACCATCTTCATCGTCGACTTATCGTCGGATCAGTTATTAAGAATGGGTATAAACCCGACCTTTCTGAATAACTCGCGTATATGACAAACAAGTGTTATGAAAACACAATATACACCTCATTCCAATTCTGAATATTGTTTTATTTAAATATTCATATCCTTTGGGAAAGGTTCCTATTAATTTTATCAAAGATAATTCTTTAATTTATTCTTTAATCTTCCTTTGGATATCATTCAAACCTTATTAAGGTTTTCCAAACTAGTCGGGATTAGCGATCCTTACCGAAGTAATCATTTATTTAATTTCCCAATCCCAACCTATTCATCCTATAATGACCCGAACTTCCCCGGTAAGGAAAGCACGGATTGAGTTGAGAACAAGCCACATCGGAACACAAACAGAAGAACATTTCATTGCTTATTACAACAATTCATCAGAATACACGAATATACAGAGTATAAACAAATAATATACGTTCGGTAAATATCAGAGATTACAATACATTACATAGCAGCGGAAAATAATACAAAACAAAACTGAAGGAGATATATGGATACAAAGCTTTCCGAATATCATTCCAGCTGTAATCCAGGATCTTGTGAATATAAATATGCAAAACCAAAACTACTAGCTCCCCGTGTCAAAAATACGGGCACCCAGAGTTTAGGTTAAAACAATAAACTCCAGGTCAGTTATGTGACTGGTGTGAGAACTAAAACAGTTATTAATCTTTATTTTTAAAGTTAGGTAAATCAAGGAACCACGCCGTATAGCATGGAACGGGTTTCCTCCCTAGAATACCGGTGCATAAAACAACAGCGCAATGCTAAATAAGGAACAATGAAGCTATTATAAGACCCAGGTCCCATCACACAATGCAACACAAGCCGGAGGATAGGGTTTTACCTTATAATAGCCAAAGAATGCTTAATACACTAAATCTGATCTTTTATTACTACTATATGTGCATAGTGTCAAAACAATTTCAATCATAAGCATCAATCATAGACGACATGAGTACCATATATCATGTCGCCATATATAGGTTTACAATCAAAACCGCAAAGTCACGTATTGGAAGTTGGATTTCCATCTGTGAACCGAGGCAAAAGATAGTCCTCACCGATTCGAGAGCATATAGCCTGTCCCTTAGGAACAGCCGCAACTGCCCCTTGGATCGTTAGAGCCGGTCCACCGATATATCCGAGACGCCTCGCAATCCAACAACCACACAGGTGAAAATAATATAAATGTCAAGGCTGGTAGGTCACTGACACCACCCTAGCTAGAAGGAAACGTATGCCCTCCCTGATGTCCTCTCCCATTTCTGGTTCACAACCGGGGTGTGAGGCTCACGAATTAATGCTACACAAAGCTATGCCACACAGGCCGTGCTTTGATCATCAACCACAAGACTCCGCTTTTCAACAGACGCCTTGATCATTTGCCACTTAGGCATGCCACACAGGCAATTCACACCATGCAACTGATGTCTATCGATATACAACCTCTGATCCCGTATGTCTCATAGAAGGGTGAAGTAAGGGAATGAATTCCCCTTCACCAGGCAGATGTATATTTAATAGAGATCAATCAACACAGAGAAAAATCCAATGTCAGACACATAGTCCATACAAGTTCGTTCTGGGTCTGAACGAAACCGGAGGAACCTTATTCCGCGCATTTCCATCGATCTCCAAGTACGTCTGGACGATCACCAACTGCTTGGGTGTTTAGCCCAATCAAGATCATCAGTAATTATCCAAACGATGTGAAGACCTCCGGTCTTCAACCACCGTCTTCATCCTCGACACATCGTTGATTCAGTTATTCAGAATGGGATAAACCCGACCTTTCGGAATAACTCGCGTATATATTAAACAACACAAACACAACATATGCCTCTTTCCAGTTCAGAATATTCATTTATTCAAATATTCTTATTCTTTGGGAAAGGTTCCCATTAATTTTATCAAAGATAAATTCCCTAAATTTATTCTTTAATCCTCCTTTGAATATCAATTCAAACCAAATTATGGTTTATCCTAACTAGTCGAAATTAACGAACCTTACCGAAGTAATCATTTTTTTAATTTCCCAATCCCAACCTATTTATCCCATGAAGTAAAACTGGTAAAACTTCATATCTAACACCATGGTGTTATCGGTAAATTCAATTTCCATTTCTCGTTCAAATCTAATTAAAAATTTAACTATCCCCTAGAGCAAAACTGGTGATACTCCATTCTCAATCATTTCAATCTAATTAAAGATTTATTAAAACCCCACTTGTTTTTAATCTTCCCAAAAATCCATATTAATTATTGTTTAACTTGGGAAAACATATCCTATCTTTAAATGGGTTGAAGAACCAATGTCATTTAAAACACGGTTCACGATAAACCCAAAATCACATTCTATTCCATCAGCCTTTAACCGTAAATTAGCAAGTGAACAATTCCCTAAGTATTAACCCCGAAGGCCGAAACCAACATCAGATCAATACCCAAGAAACCGTTCAACTTAACTAATCTCCAGTTAGTTGCTGATTTTCTTAACTCCGTTGGGTCTAAGAACAGTATTATTAAAGATACCCTTCACGACAACCCAAATCACATTCCACTAATTATCGGGTTAAAGAACAAATGTTATTTAAAACACCATTCACGATAAACCCAAAAATCAATTCCAGTTCAATTCCAATTAAACATTATTTAATTGGTACACTTCATTAAATCTAAATAAAAAGATTTAATCTTTTTTCTCAACTGGATTTAAGAACAGTGTTAATGAGGACACCATTCACGACAAACCCAAATCCCATTTGATATTAAATACAAGGCTCTGAACAGAAAATATATCGGCTTATATTCAATATCAAATTCTACGAACAACAAATATCGTATTGGAAATAACGATATAAATATATCTTTCAAATTTCCATAACAATATCTGTATAATCACGAAATCCAACATTGAAATATTCCAAAGACAATTTCGATTCAAATCCATTCCAATTCAATTATTAGAAATTCTGGTTACTATTCAAACCCTTTCTAATCCAATTTATTTATTTCAAAAATAAATGGATTATAATTCTAGTTCAAAACTAGTTCATTTCGATAAAAATCTATTTTTATATTTTCAAATATGGAATTTTTCATCCCAATTCTTTCCAAATCATTTCTTATGATTTTAGACTAATTATAACTATTTTTAATAATTTTATCAAGGCACGTACAATCGATTTCCATAAACGGCCATCGAACTGCACTTACAGCGACCTTTTCCTAATTTGATTTGGACATAATTCCAAATCTAGCCGTTATATTTCTAATCTCTAATATTCGTTAGAAATCTCTTTTCGATACGAACCCAACGGTTCCAATTTTAGGAGAATCCGACGGTCGGATCTCCTGTAATGTCCATTCGAAGTCAATGGTCGAAATTCGCGAACTATCGTGGCGCGATACGTTCTATTCAGGCCATTATATATATAATATATATTATATATGTAATAACCTGGAAAATACGAGCCAATTTAAAATTTTTAAATTGGTTATTTCAAAGGAATTTGAACAATTGAAATAGAATATTTCAATAAAATAGTGAATTAGGAATAGTGAGTCAGTTTGAAAATTTGAATTCAAACTTTGACCGACTATGCAGGGTGGAAAATATAACGGATTTTAGCGAAACCAAAAATATTTAAATCTGTTAGTCAATACCTTTCTAACTAATATGAAAAATCGAAGTTTCATAACGGGAATTAAAAGTTATGGCCGAATGAATTTTCAGAAGAGTCGGTATATAGAATATATAGCCCTGGAAAATTGATATTTTGCATACGACCTCGGAATTCGACGAAACCACTTTTGTTGGGTCCGGGATGTCAAACTATTGCTAGGTTTCAAATTTCATAATTTATTAAGCTAGTATGTGAGCGTGGCAAAAGAAAATGTGTTTGGTCGATTTCTGTTAAATTGGATCGACCAGAAAATGGCCATTTTTCAAACGACCTCAGAATTCGACGAAACTAGTTTTGTTGGGACCGTAGCATCAAAACATAGCTAGATTTATTTTTCTGGAATTTTTCGAATCAGTTTGTGGCCCTAGCAAATTGAAATGTGCGTTCAGAGTTAAAAATTAAATGTTTTATACTTTAATTTGAAAAATAACTGACTGTAATAGTCGAATTGGCCTACGAAACATATCCCATTGTGTCCGGAATGGGGGTATTTAGCTAGGGGCGACAGTCATTGGGTTTAAAAAGGAGTTCGTTTGAGAAAACACTATTTAAAAATTTAATATAATCCTCGGCCAATCAGAATTTTCCTTTCATAAATTTTAAAAATAAAAAAAAAGAAAACCCCCTCGATCAACGGCGAAACCGCTCCCTACCTTCTCTCCCAAATCGCCGCCGCCACAGGCGATTTCCGCCTGCGCCACCCCCCTACCTCGACGCGCCTCCTCCTCCTCCTCTTCAAATCCGACCACACCGCCGCCGCCACAGTCGCCTCCTCCGCCCGTATCGAAGCCAGGAAGTCGAGCACTTCCCGCCGCCGCCCTGAACGCCACCGACCACCGAACGCCACCAAACCACCACCGACTTGAAGCCCTCTCTTCCCTCTTCCACGTCCAACTCCACGATCGTCCCCACGTGCCACTGATTTCGCGAAAAATGTAAACCTAGTTTTGAAGCTTCGTGAAAGTGAGTTTATCTTTGATCTTTACACTTTGAAAAATCATATCTTTTTGGTGTGTTGACGAAATTCGATGAAACAGGAAACATCGAGACCGCAAGGAAGCTCTCTACCCGATAGAAGAAGCCGCAGATTTTTCTTACATCGTATCGATTTTTAGCGCTCAGAAAACCAAGGTGAGAAATCTAAATTAACGTGAAATTGAATGGAAAATGTCGTGTATAATTTATATAAGCGAAATATAAATTACATACGTGTTGTATACCTCATGTACATACGTAGTGTAAGCTATATAAGCGAAGTATGAATTTTTACATGCATAGAATAAGTGATATATGTGTTGAAATGCTAGTGAAATATAGCAAATATATATTATATTATATATATATATATACTCCCCTCGTCCACAAACCATGGACGATATTTATTGTGGTGAATTGGTGTGAAATGTTGGATGAAAAATACGAATGGT
The DNA here is from genome assembly GCA_030737875.1 of Allium sativum. Lineage (NCBI taxonomy): Eukaryota > Viridiplantae > Streptophyta > Magnoliopsida > Asparagales > Amaryllidaceae > Allium > Allium sativum. Next base: position 246,784,922 of record CM060923.1, read on the forward strand.
TGAATAATAGGTCGTGGTTGATATTGTTTGGTTGTGGTTGAAAAATACCCATTGGTGATTGAAATGAATTGGAAATATTTGTGGAAATAAAAATAAACATGCCGCCTGCGTGCGAATTAGATGCATGAATCCCTATTGTCAAAAACCGCTAGGTTTTAAGGTAGAGCGAGGAGCCGTACTAGGGACGGTGCCGGTTTTAACTACCCTGCCGTTATGCTGCCGAAATTTTGAATAATCTTTGTGTGTTAGAATTATTTTCATATGTTGAAATTATTTTCTTGCGTTGAAATTAAAGTCATATATTGAAACTATATCCATGTGAGGAAATATTCATGTGTTGAAAAGTGTTGTGTGAAAATTAAATTCATTTGTGAATTAGTGAAGTGTTTAAACAATAAAAATCACATTTTTATATGTATATGAAGTATGAAAAATATTCGCCTTATATAAATAATTTCAACAATAAAAATCCCATCTTTCTAATATGAACAACATAAATAAAATGTCCAGGTGTGGAGATGCTCATTTGTTGAGAAGTGTGCGTAGTGGAAAAGTTCATGTGTTGAATAAAAAGATCGAACGATAAAAATTACATTTTTATTGAAACTATGAAGTGCAGAAACATCTATTTGTCGAATAAATATTTTAAATGATAAAAATATCATTTTTATCATATGTGTGATATGCTAAAGATATGCGGACGTTGAAATAAATATTTGTGATAGAAATATTATTTTTAACATGCATAGGAACTAAATAAAATAGTCATGTGTTGAAATCTATTTTAGTTCGCCAAAATTATCATCTTTGAAATGTGAAGTGTTAAAAATAGCCACTTGTTCAAATAAACGTGCATGAGTTGAAATATACCTTAACTAGCTAATGATATGATTTTAGCCTATGCATGCAACACTAGAATGAATGGTGTTTTTAAACCAAAGCAAATCAAATATGAAATTGAATGGAAATTGATAAATGTTAGAAATTGTATATATGTACATGCATATCTATTGAACAGGTTAAAGCAAAAGGGGCTAGAGAAGAGAAATAAAATTTTGTGCCCGACAAATAGGTACACATTTACCGCTTTGTTTGGGTGATGATTTTATGAGCCTGTTGGCTAGCCGCTTGGCTTTTTCTTTTTCTTTTTGATATGAGACGCCCGTGTGGCTATTTGGGAATTTTCCCAGACCCTCCCGTACAAAGGAGGTTATGGCGAAATTTTCCAAAATTTAAAGGCGTTAGTGAAATAATTGAAGTGGAAACGATATAGGAATTTTTGAATGAACTATATTTATATAAATATATAAATATAAATAGAATTAAAACGAAACGTGGCCGTGCAGTTCATGTTTTGAAACCGTGATTTCAAACGACTAGTGCGGGAAATCCGACCATTGGATTTTCCCGAAACCGCAACCGTTGGGTTCGCCTTGGAAATATCTTTCCAACGGCACCAACTTTGTGAAGATCTGACGGTTGGATTGTCTGGAATGTTTAATTCAAAACTGAAGAAAAACAGCGCCAGAAACGATTATATTTATATTTATATATATATAAATATAATTAAATTAAATCGAATAACGACGCTACAGTTCGTAAATTGAAACCGTAACTTCAAATGGTTAGTGTGGAAGATCCGACCGTCGGATTTTCCCAAAACTGAAACCATTGGATTCGTTTTGAAATGACCTTCCTAATGATGTAAAATTTGTGAAGATCCAACGGTTAGATTTTCATATATGTGTAAAACAAAATTAATGAAAAGCAGCGCCAGTGCATCGACACGACCTGAAACGTCGTTTAATTAAATATGGCCGTTTTAAATTAAATAAAAATGGCGATATATCGTTATAAAGTACTATAGACGATATAAAGTGAAAATAAACCAATTTTGTTGTGTTTGCTTGATATGTGATGGTTGAATGTATTTGACATGAAAATTATAACTAAATAACTGAAATGTGAATGTTGAATAGTCCAACCATGTGATTAATTGATTTGAAAATCTAAATATACGTGGGTTATTTGAAAAGGCCGAGTTTATCTCATTTCAAATAATCGATCGACGTTGAGAAGTCGAAGAGTCGAAGACGACTGAAGTCCGACGATCTCCACATTGGATGGATGGGCGCTACTGATGCTCTGATTGGAGTAGCTACCATGAAGGAATTGAAGTAGTAGCCGTCCACACATACTGTTGATTGTACGGATATGCGAGGAATTGGTGCCTCCGGTTTCGTTCAGACCCAGAATGGACTTGTAAATGGACTGTGTGTCTGACATTGGATTTTGTTCTGTGTTGATTGATCTCTGTTAAATATATATCTGTTTGGCGGCGGAGAATTTATTCTCTTGCTTAACGCCCTTCTCTGAGACGTACGAGCTCAGAGGTTATGTATTGACAGAAATCAGTCGCATGGAGTGGATTGCCTGTGTGGCACGCCTAAGTGGCATATGATCAAGGCTTCTGTTGCAAAGCAAAGTCTTGTGGTTGATGATCAAAGCAAGGTCTGTGTGACGTAGCTTTGTGTATAACGTGAATTCGCGAGCCTCACACCCCGGTATGAGTCAAAAACGGGAGAAGGACCCAAGGAGTGCACGACGTTTCTTTCTAGCTATGGTGGTGTCAATGACCTCCCAGCCCTGACATTTATATCTACTTTTCACCTGTGTGGTTGTTGGAATACGAGGCGCCTCGATTATAGGTCTGTAAGGACCGGGAAACGTGTGTTCAGGAATTGCCAATCCTCAAAAGTAAGAGAGGACCGACCTTGGAGGATCCAGGGGATTGCTGTGTGCGGTCCCGAGGCATTTGCTAGAGTGTCTCGAACGGAGAGGAGCTTGCCCCTTGCCTCGACTCATGAAGGAATCCAATTTCCAATACGAAATATGCGGACGTGATTGTATTACTAGTATGGCGACATAGTGGTATGGGTCATTTATGCCGCCTATGATTGATATTTATGATTGAAATCGCTTTTGAAACATATATGCACTAGTAATAATATCAAATACCTTTGTTTTATTCGTATGAAGCATTTTTGGCCATTATAAGGGAAAACTGTATCCTCCGGCTTGCGTTGCATTGTGTGATGGGACCTGAGTCTTATAATGGCTTCATTTTATAAAAAGCATTGCGATGATTTAATCATTTACTTTATTTCATGCACTAGCACTCATTGGAGTAAACCCGTTCCGCGAAAGTGGCGTGGTCCTTTGATTTGCCTCATTATTGTTATTAATAAGTTGAGTAGATTTCTCATACCAGTCCCATGACTGACTCGTAGTTTGTTTCACCTTGCAAACTCGGGTGCCCTCATTTTCAAACGGGCAGCCTAGTTACAGGTTTCTGACGCACCTTTTGGCTCATGGCGAGGCTTGACTACACTGTGCTGACTTGGATTTTCTCCGCCATTATTGTATCTATATTATGATTCCGCCATTGGCGATGTAGACTGATATTCCTTTTGTGTACTCTTTATGTATGATTCCGCCTCAGGCGATGGCGACTGATTATGTATCATTATGCACTATGTTGTATCCTGTACTGTGCTTCTCTGATGTGATGATATCTATATGATTCCGCTGTCATATATGTGTAAATTATTCTATTTTCTGTTTATGCTATTATCTGTGATCTGCTAATGATGATTAATGTGTTATATTCCAATGATTATCCTTAACACCGTGTCACGGGGTTTTGGGATCGTCACAGCTGGTATCAGAGCCTTGGTTAACCTTAGTTCTAGAGTCTAACACATTAAACACTTCGTCAAAATAGAATTAGTAGTGTTCTAAGGCGAGTCGCTCATTAGAGATAGGACTAGTAAGGTCCTAGAATGAGCTGAGCAGAATAGCAAAAACAATTGATCAGTCCATCGTTATCTTTCCGTAAATTTTCTGCTTAACTATGCAATAGACTATCATTTCTGTTAGCTGACTTTTTTCGTTGCTTATACAGAATTTGAAAAATGGCTACCAGAGCAGCTGCCGCTAGAGGAGGCCGTGCCGGCCGAGGCCAAGGAAGGGGAGAAATCCCAGCTCAAGAAGGACCTTTGATACAACCTCCGGCAGCTCAATACTTCGAGCTTGACCGTGTAGCTAAGAGATATAAGAACTTAGGAGGCAAGACCTTCTCGGGAACTGGCACCGTAATAGAGGCCCTTGCATGGCTCAAAACATGCGAGAAAATTCTTGAAGGCCTAAGGCTAGGAGACGAAGACAAAGCTATTATGGGCGCCTGGCTTATGCAGGAACAAGCTGAATTATGGTGGGAATCTCTTACCGCCGGGAATAGAGAAGCTGGAAGAACATGGGATGGATTCAAAGAACTATTCAAGGAGAAATATGTCCCAGAGCAAGCCCTAGAAAGAATGCACGATGACTTCGCCAATCTCCAGCAAGGGGATCTTTCCGTGCAAGATTATCTAAACAAATTTACAATGTTGTCGCCCTATGCTCCAGAGCTCGTTGCTACCGCAAAATCCAAAAATAAGAGGTTTATCCTTGGACTAAGACGACAATATCATGATAGAGCCATGGCCCATGTCAAGCTGGAATTCAACGAGCTGGTGGAAATGACATGCAACTATGAAGATCTTGATCAAAGGCATTTGGATCAGGATCGCGCTAGAAGCCAAGCCGGAAACAAGCGCAAGCCTGCTGTAAATCAAGGCGAGTCAAGCCAAGCAGCATCTTCAAAGCCTCAGACAGGCAAGCCGCCAAGAGGAAATTGCTTTAACTGTGGTAAGCCGGGGCACTACTCAAACGTCTGCACAGCTCCGAAGAGGCAGAAAACGAATTCTCAAGGCTCGAGCCAAGGCTCTCAGAACCCTCGCTCGTGCTTCAATTGTCGCAAGACCGATCATCTGGTCAAAGACTGTCCTTTGCTGAAAAAAGCTACAGTTGCTCACGTCTATGACGGGTCTAGCCCGCCAGCTGCTTCCGATGGAGCAGGTAAACCTGATGTTTTGGGAGGTACCCTTACAATTAAAAATATTCCTGTTTCTGTATTGTTTGACACAGGTGCATCGCGTAGTTTTATTGCTAGACACACAATGCACAAATTAAAGTTAAAACAGCGAAAGCTTAAAGAATCGGTTGAAGTTCATAACCCGATAGGGGGTCCTGTTACTCTCGGTTCATATTGTAGAGTGTCGATCTCTTATTCTTTCTACAAGTTTCCTTTTGATTTAATCGTTATGGATTTTCCCGAATTCGATATTATTCTCGGGCTGGATTGGTTAACGAAATACGAAGCTGAGGTAAAGTGTGCGGAAAGGATTGTTAAGATCCGAACGGAGCTTGGACATATATATATACCCTGTCATGGTTCGAATCCGAATAGAGAAGAATTTTGGTCAGCATTAGAACTTATCCCCACTTCCATGGAAAAGATTCCGATTGTTAGCAACTATGCGGATGTGTTTGAAGAAGTTGAAAACTTACCTCCGTAAAGAGAAATAGAATTCCGAATCGATCTAATTCCTAATGCCAGACCAGTGGTGCATCCAATTCGCAGAATGACTCCGAAAGAAAAAGAAGAATTAGGCGATCAAACTCGTCAACTGTTGTGGAAAGGTCTAATCAGACCGAGTTTTTCTAATTGGGGTGCAGCTGTTGTGTTTGTCCCAAAGTCAGACGGTACTCTTCGATTATGTGTTGATTACCGAGACCTCAACAAACAAACGCTTAAAAATAAATATCCATTACCCCGCATTGATGATTTGCTAGACCAATTGAATGGGGCGAAAGTATTTTCCCGAATGGACCTAGCTACAGGTTTTCATCAATTGAGAATAGCAGAAGAGTGTGTTCCTTTGACAGCTTTCAGGGGTCCAGACATATTTTATGAATGGTTAGTAATGCCGTTTGGCCTATGCAACGCTCCAGCATACTTTGTCGATCTAATGAATAGAGTGTTCAGGGGAGTTCTGAATAAATTTGTCCTCGTATTTATCGATGATATTTTAATCTACTCCAAATCAAAACCCGAGCATGAAAAACACTTAGAACAAGTATTGGAGATTCTAAGGAAGAACGTCTTCAAAGCCAAATTCTCTAAATGTGTCTTCTGGCAAGAAGAAGTTAAATTTCTTGGCCATGTCGTGTCAGAGAAAGGAATTTCTATTGACCCAAGCAAAATAACAGCGATTCAAGACTGGAAACAACCCACCACTCCCACGGAAGTTAGAAGTTTCATGGGGTTGGCTAGTTATTATCGAAAGTTCGTTAAGGATTTTTCGAAGATATCCGGTCCGTTAACGAAGCTCACAAAGAAACACGAGAAGTTTAAGTGGACTTCCGACTGTGAAGTAGCTTTCCAGGAATTGAAATCGAAGCTGACCACCGCTCCAGTGTTAACTATTATTGATGGCAATCAGGATTTAACGGTTTGGACAGATGCTTCTATTAGAGGTCTTGGTGCAGTGTTAATGCAGAGAGGCCAAGTAGTCGCTTATGCAAGCCGCCAACTGAAACCGCATGAGAAGAATTATGTGACTCATGATCTTGAGTTGCTAGCCATCGTTTTTGCCTTGAAAATCTGGAGGCATTATTTATTGGGCGAGAAATTTATACTGTACACGGATCATCAATCATTGAAGTATTTATATACCCAGAAAGATCTGAATCTGAGATAACAGCGTTGGCTAGAATTTCTTGCAGCGTATGATCTTGATATCCTGTATACGCCGGGGAAGGCTAACGTTGTGGCGGATGCACTTAGTAGAAAAACCGCAATCATTGCCAATCTTATAATTACACCTAGATTGATTGATAGGATATCTGTTCTTCAGAAAAGTGACAATTTTGTGACAGAGATGGTAAAAAGGATTCAAAGGGGCGAAGGCTCCAGTTTCCTAGTGGATAGTGAGGGAGTTCTGAGGCTGAATAGAAGAATATGTGTTCCCGACATTCCCGAGCTTAAAAGAGAAGTGCTGGATGAATGCCATAAATCCAAATTTTGCATCCACCCTGGGGTGAGTAAAATGTACAACGATATCAAACGCACTTTCTGGTGGAAGGCAATGAAAAGAGATATTTCTTTGTATGTTAGTAGATGCCCTACTTGTCAATTGGTCAAGAGTGACCAACAGAAGCTAGCTGGACTGTTACAACCGTTGGAAGTCCCAGGCTGGAAATGGGAACAGATTTCCATGGATTTCATAGATGGTTTGCCGCGAACCAAGAAAGGTAATGACAACATTTGGGTAATCGTAGATCGCTTCACGAAGACTGCCCATTTTATACCTGTCAGATCCAATAGAACCGCTCAAAGTCTAGCACAGATATATTTCAGACAAATTGTTAAGCTGCATGGAATTCCCATCAGCATAGTCAGTGATAGAGATCCCCTATTTACTAGCAAGTTCTGGGAGGCTTTCCAGACAGAATTGGGAACAAAATTGAATATGAGCACTGCTTATCACCCACAAACAGATGGCCAAACCGAGCGGGTGAATAGAATTGTAGAAGATTTATTGCGGGCTTGTATAATCGATTTTGGTGGGTCATGGGAAGATCATTTGCATTTGGCAGAATTCTCATATAACAATAGCTATCAAGCAAGTTTGAGAATGTCACCATTTGAAGCATTATATGGTAGACCCTGCAGATCTCCAGCATGTTGGGTAGAACCTGGCAACAGACTTGTACTAGGACCCGATATGATTAGAGAAGCATCTGATAAAGTGGACTTCATCAAGAAGCGATTGAAAACCGCCCAAAGCCGACAGAAAAGTTATGCAGACTCTAGAAGGAGAGATTTGACATTTGCTGTTGGTGATCATGTTTATTTAAAGGTTTCTCCGATGAGAGGAGTAGTCAGATTTGGAAAGACTGGGAAGTTGGCTCCGAGATTTATTGGTCCCTTTCCTATACTTGAGCGAATTGGAACTCTTGCTTATAGGGTTCAATTACCAGATTGGTTGCCTGGAGTGCACAATGTATTTCACGTATCTCAACTTAGGAGACATGTGCATGATCCGGATCTTGTTGTAGAAGAAGCAGCGCAACGGGATGTGGAGATAACTCCAGAATTAGAACTCAGAAGAGAGCCATTAAAGATTGTTGGCAAAGAAACTAGAGAACTCAGAAGCAAAAAGGTTCATTTAGTTAAAGTGCAGGGGAGCAGTGATCCTAGAGACTGTACTTGGGAAACTGAGGAAAGCATTAAGCAAGCTTACCCCAAATGCAGAGTGGATATCTCTGACTAACTCCGGTGCAAGGTACCTTTACAATACTTCGCATTTACATTTTATTTCCTACTTTACTGTTGTTTCCTTTTCGAGGACGAAAAGTTTTAAGTAGGGGAGATTGTAATAACCCGGAAAATACGAGCCAATTTAAAATTTTTAAATTGGTTATTTCAAAGGAATTTGAACAATTGAAATAGAATATTTCAATAAAATAGTGAATTAGGAATAGTGAGTCAGTTTGAAATTTTGAATTCAAACTTTGACCGACTATGCAGGGTGGAAAATATAACAGATTTTAGCGAAACCAAAAATATTTAAATCTGTTAGTCAATACCTTTCTAACGAATCTGAAAAATCGAAGTTTCATAACGGGAATTAAAAGTTATGGCCGAATGAATTTTCAGAAGAGTCGGTATATAGAATATATAACCCTGGAAAATTGATATTTTGCATACGACCTCGGAATTCAACGAAACCACTTTTGTTGGGTCCGGGATGTCAAACTATTGCTAGGTTTCAAATTTCATAATATTTGAAGCTAGTATGTGAGCGTGGCAAAAGAAAATGTGTTTGGTCGATTTCTGTTAAATTGGATCGACCAGAAAATGGCCATTTTTCAAACGACCTCGGAATTCGACGAAACTAGTTTTGTTGGGACCGTAGCGTCAAAACATAGCTAGATTTATTTTTCTGGAATTTTTCGAATCAGTTTGTGGCCCTGGCAAATTGAAATGTGCGTTCAGAGTTAAAAATTAAATGTTTTATACTTTAATTTGAAAAATAACTGACTGTAACAGTCGTATTGGCCTACGAAACATATCCCATTGTGTCCGGAATGGGGGTATTTAGCTGGGGGCGACAGTCATTGGGTTTAAAAAGGAGTTCGTTTGAGAAAACACTATTTAAAAATTTAATATAATCCTCGGCCAATCAGAATTTTCCTTTCATAAATTTTTTTTTAAAAAAAAAAGAAAACCCCCCTATCAACGGCGAAACCGCTCCCTACCTTCTCTCCCAAATCGCCGCCGCCACAGGCGATTTCCGCCTGCGCCACCCCCTACCTCGACGCGCCTCCTCCTCCTCTTCAAATCCGACCCCACCGCCGCCGCCACAGTCGCCTCCTCCGCCCGTATCGATGCCAGGAAGTCGAGCACTTTCCGCCGCCGCCCTGAACGCCACCGACCACCGAACGCCACCAAACCACCACCGACTTGAAGCCCTCTCTTCCCTCTTCCACGTTCAACTCCCCGATCGTCCCCACGTGCCACTGATTTCGCGAAAACTGTAAACCTAGTTTTGAAGCTTCATGAAAGTGAGTTTTTCTTTGATCTTTACACTTTGAAAAATCATATCTTTTTGGTGTGTTGACGAAATTCGATGAAACAGGAAACATCGAGACCGCAAGGAAGCTCTCTACCCGATAGAAGAAGCCGCGGATTTTTCTGACATCGTATCGATTTTTAGCGCTCAGAAAACCAAGGTGAGAAATCTAAATTAACGTGAAATTGAATGGAAAATGTCGTGTATAATTTATATAAGCGAAATATAAATTACATACGTGTTGTATACCTCATGTACATACGTAGTGTAAGCTATATAAGCGAAGTATGAATTTTTACATGCATAGAATAAGTGATATATGTGTTGAAATGCTAGTGAAATATAACAAATATATATTATATTATATATATATACTCCCCTCGTGCACAAACCATGGACGATATTTATTGTGGTGAATTGGTGTGAAATATTGGATGAAAAATACGAATGGTTGAATAATTGGTCGTGGTTGATATTGTTTGGTTGTGGTTGAAAAATACCCATTGGTGATTGAAATGAATTGGAAATATTTGTGGAAATAAAAATAAACATGCCGCCTGCGTGCGAATTAGATGCATGAATCCCCATTGTCAAAAACCGCGAGGTTTTAAGGTAGAGCGAGGAGCCGTACTAGTGACGGTGCCGGTTTTAACTACCCTGCCGTTATGCTGCCGAAATTTTGAATAATCTTTGTGTGTTAGAATTATTTTCATATGTTGAAATTATTTTCTTGCGTTGAAATTAAAGTCATATATTGAAACTATATCCATGTGTGGAAATATTCATGTGTTGAAAAGTGTTGTGTGAAAATTAAATTCATTTGTGAATGAGTGAAGTGTTTAAACAATAAAAATTACATTTTTATATGTATATGAAGTATGAAAAATATTCGCCTTATATAAATAATTTCAACAATAAAAATCCCATCTTTCTAATATGAACAACATAAATAAAATGTCCAGGTGTGGAGATGCTCATTTGTTGAGAAGTGTGTGTGGTGGAAAAGTTCATGTGTTGAATAAAAAGATCGAACGATAAAAATTACATTTTTATTGAAACTATGAAGTGCAGAAACATCTATTTGTCGAATAAATATTTTAAATGAAAAAAATATCATTTTTATCATATGTGTGATATGCTAAAGATATGCGGACGTTGAAATAAATATTTGTGATTGAAATATTATTTTTAACATGCATAGGAACTACATAAAATAGTCATGTGTTGAAATCTATTTTAGTTCGCCAAAATTATCATCTTTGAAATGTGAAGTGTTAAAAATAGCCACTTGTTCAAATAAACGTGCATGAGTTGAAATATACATTAACTAGCTAATGATATGATTTTAGCCTATGCATGCAACACTAGAATGAATGGTGTTTTTAAACCAAAGCAAATCAAATATGAAATTGAATGGAAATTGATAAATGTTAGAAATTGTATATATGTACATGCATATCTATTGAACAGGTTAAAGCAAAAGGGGCTAGAGAAGAGAAATAAAATTTTGTGCCCGACAAATAGGTACACATTTACCGCTTTGTTTGGGTGATGATTTTATGAGCCTGTTGGCTAGCCGCTTGGCCATTTCTTTTTCTTTTTGATATGAGACATCCGTGTGGCTATTTGGGAATTTTCCCAGACCCCCCCGTACAAAGGAGGTTATGGCGAAATTTTCCAAAATTTAAAGGCGTTAGTGAAATAATTGAAGTGGAAACGATATAGGAATTTTTGAATGAACTATATTTATATAAATATATAAATATAAATAGAATTAAAACGAAACATGGCCGTGCAGTTCATGTTTTGAAACCGTGATTTCAAACGAATAGTGCGGGAAATCCGACCATTGGATTTTCCCGAAACCGCAACCGTTGGGTTCGCCTTGGAAATATCTTTCCAACGGCACCAACTTTGTGAAGATCCGACGGTTGGATTGTCTGGAATGTTTAATTCAAAACTGAAGAAAAACAGCGCCAGAAACGATTATATTTATATATATATAAATATAATTAAATTAAATCGAATAACGACGCTGCAGTTCGTAAATTGAAACCGTAACTTCAAATGGTTAGTGTGGAAGATCCGACCGTCGGATTTTCCCAAAACTGAAACCGTTGGATTCGTTTTGAAATGACCTTCCTAATGATGTAAAATTTGTGAAGATCCAACGGTTAGATTTTCATATATGTGTAAAACAAAATTAATGAAAAGCAGCGCCAGTGCATCGACACGACCTGAAACGTCGTTTAATTAAATATGGCCGTTTTAAATTAAATAAAAATGGCGATATATCGTTATAAAGTACTATAGACGATATAGAGTGAAAATAAACCAATTTTGTTGTGTTTGCTTAATATGTGATGGTTTAATGTATTTGACATGAAAATTATAACTAAATAACTGAAATGTGAATGTTGAATAGTCCAACCATGTGATTAATTGATTTGAAAATCTAAATATACGTGGGTTATTTGAAAAGGCCAAGTTTATCTCATTTCAAATAATCGATCGATGTTGAGAAGTCGAAGAGTCGAAGACGACTGAAGACCGACGATCTCCACATTGGATGGATGGGCGCTAGTGATGCTCTGATTGGAGTAGCTACCATGAAGGAATTGAAGTAGTAGCCGTCCACACATACTGTTGATTGTACGGATATGCGAGGAATTGGTGCCTCCGGTTTCGTTCAGACCCAGAACGGACTTGTAAATGGACGGTGTGTCTGACATTGGATTTTGTTCTGTGTTGATTGATCTCTGTTAAATATATATCTGTTTGGCGGCGGAGAATTTATTCTCTTGCTTAACGCCCTTCTCTGAGACGTACGAGCTCAGAGGTTATGTATTGACAGAAATCAGTCGCATGGAGTGGATTGCCTGTGTGGCACGCCTAAGTGGCATATGATCAAGGCTTCTGTTGCAAAGCAAAGTCTTGTGGTTGATGATCAAAGCATGGTCTGTGTGACGTAGCTTTGTGTATAACGTGAATTCGCGAGCCTCACACCCCGGTATGAGTCAAAAACGGGAGAAGGACCCAAGGAGTGCACGACGTTTCTTTCTAGCTATGGTGGTGTCAGTGACCTCCCAGCCCTGACATTTATATCTACTTTTCACCTGTGTGGTTGTTGGAATACGAGGCGCCTCGATTATAGGTCTGTAAGGACCGGGAAACGTGTGTTCAGGAATTGCCAATCCTCAAAAGTAAGAAAGGACCGGCCTTGGAGGATCCAGGGGATTGCTGTGTGCGGTCCCGAGGCATTTGCTAGAGTGTCTCGAACGGAGAGGAGCTTGCCCCTTGCCTCGACTCATGAAGGAATCCAATTTCCAATACGAAATATGCGGACGTGATTGTATTACTAGTATGGCGACATAGTGGTATGGGTCATTTATGCCGCCTATGATTGATATTTATGATTGAAATCGCTTTTGAAACATATATGCACTAGTAATAATATCAAATACCTTTGTTTTATTCGTATGAAGCATTTTTGGCCATTATAAGGGAAAACTCTATCCTCCGGCTTGCGTTGCATTGTGTGATGGGACCTGAGTCTTATAATGGCTTCATTTTATAAAAAGCATTGCGATGATTTAATCATTTACTTTATTTCATGCACCAGCACTCATTGGAGTAAACCCGTTCCGCGAAAGTGGCATGGTCCTTTGATTTGCCTCATTATTGTTATTAATAAGTTGAGTAGATTTCTCATACTAGTCCCATGACTGACTCGTAGTTTGTTTCACTTTGCAAACTCGGGTGCCCTCATTTTCACACGGGCAGCCTAGTTACAGGTTTCTGACGCACCTTTTGGCTCATGGCGAGGCTTGACTACACTGTGCTGACTTGGATTTTCTCCGCCATTATTGTATCTATATTATGATTCCGCCATTGGCGATGTTGACTGATATTCCTTTTGTGTACTCTTTATGTATGATTCCGCCTCAGGCGATGGTGACTGATTATGTATCATTATGCACTAAGTTGTATCCTGTACTGTGCTTCTCTGATGTGATGATATCTATATGATTCCGCTGTCATATATGTGTAAATTATTCTATTTTCTGTTTATGCTATTATCTGTGATCTGCTAATGATGATTAATGTGTTATATTCCAATGATTATCCTTAACACCGTGTCACGGGGTTTTGGGATCGTCACAATATATTTCGTCGATTTCCTTTCAAAACGTATTTTATAAATCGTTTTAAATTCGTTTTCAAAACAATTTCAACTTCATATTCAATTTCTGATCAAAACTGAATATTCCATATCATCGATATATAAATGATAATATTTTCAAAACATTATATTTTGAAATCAATTCCTTTTCGATATTCATTATAAAAATGAATAAAATCGATATAAATATCGTTCACGTCAAAATGGCGCCAATCTAATCAACACGGCTTTATATATTTCAATAACTTCGTTATTCTATTCAACAAATGAATATTTTCTTCAACACATGAATATATACTTTATTCAACACATGAATATTTATTAATTCTTACAATAAAAATGTGAATTTTATTGTATAAATATTTCGTTCAACACATGAATCGTTTCAACACATGAATATTCTCAACACAAGAGTTTTCTTTTATTCAACACATGAATATATATTTTATTCAACACATGAATTTATATTCTATTCAACACATGAATTTTCATTCTATTCAACACATGAATTTATATTTTATTCAACACATGAATTTTTATTCTATTCAATACATGAATTTTCATTCTATTCAACACATGAATTTTCATCCTATTCAACACATGAATTTTCATTTTATAATATTCGTTATTTTCCAAATTGGAATGAGGCCCAATCAATTACCATATAATGTTAATTATATGGATTCCATACAACACATATATATAATAGCAACGATAAATAATCAACCATCATCTAGAGTGCCCCACACAACTGCATAAGCGTTGAATATAAATAATCAACGCTTACAACAGTCTGTCAACCAATCGATCGACATACAACTAAACAATTGGGATTAGTGTGCATCAATATCATCCCAACACCCGTGTGGGGTTTCAATCAATCAAACACATATTTTATTTGTGCAGTTGGGCGATGTGTAAAATTTATCGTCCCAATCCGTATCAGTCAAATGGTTGTATATAAACAAATCATTTGATTTGTAAATGAATATTTATTTTATTTCAATACATGAACATAAATTTTATTTCAACACATGAATAATTTTTTTTCCAACACATGAATATATATTTTATATCACAATCAACAGTCAATTTTCACAACATAAACAATCACACAAGTCGCCCATGGTCTGTGGACGACGGTGAGCAGTTTGTATATGCAGTTATAAAATAAATAACTGAACAGAAAATTTTAGTGAGGAGTTCTCACCCACTAGCTAAACCAATTCACCGCGATTCTTCTAATGTAGCAAATCTTCGCCGCTCGACTTTTGTCAATTTTGTCGCCCGTATACGCTACATATATAAAAATCACATTTTTATTATGCTATGGTATAAATAACAATCATACCTTTACATAACTAAAAATCTAATTTTTTCTTATTTAAAAATATAATCTTTTCTATTATAAAAATTCAATCTTTTTTTATTATAAAAATTCGATCTTTTCTATTATAAAAACTATCTCTTTCCTTATATAAAAATCAAGTCTTGTCCACACGAATAAAAATCAAATCTTTCTATAAATAAAAACCAAAGCTTTCTTTAACAAAAATCAGTTTTTCCTATACATAAAAATCAAATCTTTTACACAATTAAAAACCATATTTTTATCGTGTTAAAAACTATATTTTCATCGTGTTAAAAACTATATTTTTATAGACAAAACAAAACAAAATCAAAGGAGCAACAAAGAGAACTCACAGCGCAGGGTCTGAGGAGGGGGCTGCTCGCGGTCGGGGTGTGTCGGAGGAGGGTTGCGGTGCGGCGTTGGCTGCTGTGGTGGTCGCGATGTGAGGGGGGATCGAATTGGGACTGGAGGGTTTGGGAAGTTGCGGTTTCGATTATAGGGAAGGGGGTGCTTCGATGTCGGAGGGGGTTCGCTGGAGGGGGGTGCCCTGGCGGCGGTCGCGGTGGAAGGGGGGAGGGGCTGGCGATGAGCGGCGGTTTTTTTCTCTTTTGATTTGAGTGATGGGGTTTAGCTTTGTGAGGGAGGGAATTAGGTTTGAGAGAATATATAATTATATTATTTATTTATTTATTTCTTTAATTCCATAAAGTAACTTTTTCATCCAAACTCTAAATCGAACTCGCCGAATGTCGCCCCTAGCTAATTACCCCCATTCCGAACACAATGGGATGTGTTTCGCAAGCCAATTCCATCATTTCGATCAGTTTTCCCTTAGATTAACATTTAAATCATTATATTGAATTTTAAACGTACATTTCAATTTATCGGGGTCACATACGGACTCTAAAAATTCCCGAAAAATATTTTCTAGCTTCGTATTGACGATACGGTTCTAAAAGACCAATTTCATCGAATTTGAAGACCGTTTGAAAAATGGTCATTTTTCAGTCGATCGAAATTGACTGAAACTGTCAAAACGCGTTTTCTTTCGCCACGCTCACATATTGATTCAGAAAATTATGAATTTTGAAATCTAGCAATAACTTGACATCACAGATCCAAAAAAAGTGGTTTAGTCGAAAACGAAGGTCATTTGCAAAATTTCCATTTTTAAGGGCTATATTTTCCATAGCGACTATTCTGAAATTTCAAGCGGGCATAACTTTTTATTCCGGCTATGAAATTTCAATTTTTCGGATTCGTTGGAAAGATATTCTCTAATATTTTGATTTTGCTAAAATCTGGTTTATTTTGAATGTTGTACATTCATTTGAACTTTGAAATCGAATTTTCGAACTACCGCGCCATTTTCAATTCCTTTTATGATTTAAAATAAATATTTATATTCTAACGTCGATCTATATAAATATATACATTCTAATTCTATTCAAAATAAATTTATCATCGTTATTATTTAAAATAATTCATTTTAAATATTCAAATTTCTTCAAAATTGCCAAAATAAAATTTTTAAATTGGCTCGGATTTCTGGGTTATTATAATCTCCCCCACTTAAAACTTTTCGTCCCCGAAAAGGAATGAAGCTGAAAGTTGTTTTACAAACCAACTCTACTTTCATTATTTTCATTATGGCTTAAGTTTTTTAACTTTTCAGTTTCTAAGAACTTTTCAGATTTTTCAAAAATTTGGCTAACACCCTAAATTTTCGAAAAATTTCGCCATAACCTCCTCTGCACGGGAGCACCGGGAAAATCCCGAAATTGCCATATAGGCCTCTCCAATCCAAAAAGAAAAAGAAACAGCCTATCGGCTCATAAAATCATCCAAAACCCAAGAAATACAATAAACATGTACCTATTTGTCGGGCAAACAATTTTATTCCTCTTCTCTAGCCTCCTTGCTATGACCTGTTCAATGTAAGTACATGTATATGTATGCAAATACGACAAATTTTCAATATAGTTCAATATTTGGTTCAATTTGGCTAAATGGTTCAAATTTTAATTAATCAACCAATAATCAAACAACACAATCAGCAATCAATTAGTTGATTAGCTTTTCAAATTCATAACTTCGATACATAGTCAAAAAATCACATTTTTGATGCAAAGTCACAACAATATATTCGAACTATATTTTGGTTCTCACACCAGTCAATTGGAAATATAAAGAAATCCCACTTTCAAAAATCGAACACAAATACAGATGATGTCCGGACATCACCAGAATTATCCCCGAGCGACTAGAGTGTGATTCTATATCTACCCAGTGTATTAAAACTTCGTATACACGTGGATCAGACGTATATGCAAAATCTTTATATATTGGACTGTCCAAATTCAATACAAATAAATATTCAAATACAAATAATTGAATTTAATTTTTTCAAAACAAAACTTGTTTTCACTTTTACTATTAAAACATCACTCTTTACACTCGTTCTAGGATACTACTGATCCCATCTCTAACGAGTCATTCCTATTGGATATTACTAATCCAATCTCTGATGAATTCTTTCGTATGGTTCTAATGTGTCTTGTTCTCTGAGCTCTGCAAACCAAAGCTCTGATACCAGCTATAACGACCCGAACTTCCCCGTTAAGGAAAGCACGGATTGAGTTGAGAACAAGCCACATCGGAACACAAACAGAAGAATATTTCATTGCTTATTACAACAATTCATCAGAATACACGAATATACAGAGTATTAACAAATAATATACATTCGGTAAATATCAGAGATTACAATACATTACCTAGCAGCGGAAAATAATACAAAACACAACTGAAGGAGATATACGGATACAAAGCTTTCCGAATATCATTCCAGCTGTAAACCAGGATCCTATGAATATAAATCTGCAAAACCAAAACTACTAGCTGCCCGTGTCAAAAATAAGGGCACCCAGAGTTTAGGTTAAAACAATAAACTCGAGGTCAGTCATGTGACTGGTGTGAGAACTAAAACAGTTATTAATCTTTATTTTTAAAGTTGGGTAAATCAAGGGATCATGCCGTATAACACGAAACAAGTTTCCTCCCAAGAATACCAGTGCATAAAACAACAGCGCAATGCTAAATAAGGAACAATGAAGCTATTATAAGACCCAGGTCCCATCATACAATGCAGCACAAGCCGGAGGATAGGGTTTTACCTTATAATAGCCAAAGAATGCTTGATACGCTAAATCTCATCTTTTATTATTACTATATGTGCATAGTGTCAAAACAATTTCAATCATAAGTATCAATCATAGACGGCATGGGTACCATATATCATGTCGCCATATATAGGTTTACAATCGAAACAACAAAGTCACGTATTGGAAGTTGGATTTCCATTTGTGAACTGAGGCAAAAGATAGTCCTCACCGATTCGAGAGCCTCTAGCCCGCCCCTCAGGAACAGCCGCAACTGCCCCTTGGATCGTCAGGGTCGGTCCACCGATGTTGATTAAAATGCTTGAACACTGCATTTCCCCGCATTTTGGGGCATAAATGAGTCTTATGACTCCATCGGCTCCACATAGTCACCGGTATATCCGAGGCGCCTCGCAATCCAACAACCACACAAGTGAAAATAATATAAATGTCAGGGCTGGTAGGTCACTGACACCACCCTAGCTAGAAGGAAACGCATGCCCTCCCTGATGTCCTATCCCGATTCTGGTTCACAACTGGGGTGTGAGGCTCGCGAATTAATGCTACACAAAGCTATGCCACACAGGCCGTGCTTTGATCATCAACCACAAGACTTTGCTTTTCAACAGGCGCCTTGATCATTTTCCACTTAGGCATGCCACGCAGGCAATTCACACCATGCAAATGATGTCTATCGATATACAACCTCCGATCCCGTACGTCTCAGAGAAGGGTAAAGTAAGGGAATGAATTACCCTTCACCAGGCAGATGTATATTTAATTGAGATCAATCAACATAGAGCAAAATCCAATGTCAGACATACACTCCATACAAGTTCGTTCTGGGTCTGAACGAAACCGGAGGAACCTTATTCCTCGCATATCCATCGATCTCCAAGTACGTCTGGACGATCACCAACTGATTCCCTCCTCTTGGGTGTACAACCCAATCAAGATCATCATTAATTATCCAAACGATGTGAAGACCTCCGGTCTTCAACCACCGTCTTCATCCTCGACACATCGTCGATTCAGTTATTCAGAATGGGATAAACCCGGCCTTTCCGAATAACTCGCGTATATATTAAACAAGTGTTACACAAACACAACATATGCCTCATTCCAATTCAGAATATCCTTTTATTCAAATATTCTTATACTTTGGGAATGGTTCCCATTAATTTTATCAAAGATAAATTCCTTAAATTTATTCTTTAATCTTCCTTTGAATATCAATTCAAACCAAATTATGGTTTATCCAAACTAGTCGGGATTAACGAACCTTACCGAAGTAATCATTTGTTTTAATTTCCCAGTCCCAACCTATTTATCCCATGAAGTAAAACTGGTAATACTTCATATCTAACACCACGGTGTTATCGGTAAATTCATTTTCCATTTCTCGTTCAAATCTAATTAAAGATTTAACTATCGCCTGGAGCAAAACTGGTGATACTCCATTCTCGATCATTTCAATCTAATTAAAGATTAATTAAAACCCCACTTGGTTTTAATCTTCCAAAAAATACATATTAATGATTGTTTAACTTGGGAAATCATATCCTGTCTTTAACTGGGTTAAAGAACCAATGTCATTTAAAACACGGTTCACGATAAACCCAAAATCACATTCTATTCCATCAGCCTTTAACCATAAATTAGCAAGTGAACAGTTCCCTAAGTATTAACCCCGAAGGCCGAAACCAACATCAGATCAATACCCAAGAAACCATTTAACTTAACTAATCTCCAGTTAGTTGCTGATTTTCTTAACTCCATTGGGTCTAAGAACAGTATTATTAAAGATACCCTTCACGACAACCCAAATCACATTCCATTAATTAGTGGGTTAAAGAACAAATGTTATTTAAAACACCGTTCATGATAAACCCAAAAATCAATTCCAATTCAATTCCAATTAAATATTATTTAATTGGTATAGTTCATTAAATCTAAATAAAAAGATTTTATCTTTTTTCTCAACTGGGTTTAAGAACAATGTTAATGAAGACACCATTCACAACAAACCCAAATCGCATTTGATATTAAATACAAGGCTCTGAATAGAAAATATATCGGCTTATATTCAATATAAAATTCTACGACCAACAAATATCGTATTGGAAATAACGATATAAATATATCTTTCAAATTTCCATAATAATATCTGTATAATCACGAAATCCAATATCGAAATATTCCAAAGACAATTTCGATTCAAATCCATTCCAATTCAAATATTGGAAATTCTGGTTACTTTTAAAACCCTTTCTAATCCTATTTATTTATTTCAAAAACAAATGGATTATACTTCTAGTTAAAAACTAGTTCATTTCGATAAAAATCAATTTTTATCTTTTCAAATATGGAATTTTTCATCCCAATTCTTTCCGAATCATTTCTTATGATTTTACACTAATTATTACTATTTTTAATAATTTTATCAAGGCCCGTACAATCGATTTCCATAAACGGCCATCGAATTGCACTTACAGCGACCTTTTCCTAATTTGATTTGGACATAATTCCAAATCCAACCGTTAGATTTCTAATCTCTAATATTCGTTAGAAAGCTCTTTTCGATATCAACCCAACGGTTCTGATTTTTAGGAGAATCCGATAGTCGGATCTCCCGTAATGTCCATTCGAAGTCAATGGTCGAAATTCGCGAACTGCCGCGGCGCGGCGCGTTCTATTCAGGCCATTATATATATAATATATATATTATATATTTCGTCGATTTCTTTTCAAAACGTATTTTATTAATCGTTTTAAATTCATTTTCAAAACGATTTCAACATCATATTCAATTTCTAATCAAAATTGAATATTCCATATCATCGATATATAAATGATAATATTTTCAAAACATTATATTTTGAAATCAATTCCTTTTCAATATTCATTATAAAAATGAATAAAATCGATATAAATATCGTTCACGTCAAAATGGCGCAAATCTAATCAACACGGTTTTATATATTTCAATAACTTCCTTATTCTATTCAACAAATGAATATTTTCTTCAACAAATGAATATATACTTTGTTCAACACATGAATATTTTTCTTACTAACAATAAAAATGTGAATTTTATTGTATAAATATTTCGTTCAACACATGAATCGTTTCAACACATGAATATTCTCAACACATGAGTTTTCTTTTATTCAACACATGAATATATATTTTATTCAACACATGAATTTTTATTCTATTCAACACATGAATTTTCATTCTATTCAACACATGAATTTTCATTCTATTCAACACATCAATTTTCATTTTATAATACTCTTCATTTTCAAAATTGGAATGAGGCCCAATCAGTTACCATATAATGTTAATTATAAGGATTCTATACAACACATGTATATAATAGCAATGATAAATAGTCAACCATCATCCAGAGTGCACCACACAACTGCAAAACATTGAATATAAATAATCAACGCTTACAACAGTATGTCAACCAATCGATCGACATACTAAACAATTGGGATTAGTGTGCGTCAATATCATCCCAACACCCGTGTGGGGTTTCAATCAATCAAACACATATTTTATTTGTGCAGTTGGGCGATGTATAAAATTTATCGTTCCAATCCATATCAGTCAAATGGGTGTACATAAACAAATCGTTTGATTTGTAAATGAATATTTATTTTATTTCAACACATGAACATATATTTTATTTCAACACATGAATATTTTTTTCCAACACATGAATATATATTTTATATCATAATCAACAGTCAATTTTTACAACACAAACAATCACACAAGTCGCCCATGGTCTGTGGACGACGGGGAGCAGTTTATATATGCAGTTATAAAACAAACCGAACAGAAAATTTTAGTGAGGAGTTCTCACCGACTAGCTAAACCAATTCACCGCGACCCTTCTAATGTAGAAAATCTTCGCCGCTCGCCTTTTGTCACTTTCGTTGCCCGTATACGCTACGTATATAAAAATCACATTTTTATTATGCTATGGTACAAATAACAATCATACCTTTACATAACTAAAAATCCAATCTTTTCTTATTTAAAAATATAATCTTTTCTATCATAAAAATTCGATCTTTTTTTATTATAAAAATTAGATCTTTTCTGTAACAACCCGGAAAATCCGAGCTAATTTAAAATATTTATTTTGGCAAATTTAATGAATTTTGATAATTTAAAATGATTCATTTTAAATAATGACGACGAGAAATTTATTTTGAATAGAAATAGAACGTATATATTTATATAGATCGTCGTTAGAATATAAATATTTATTTTTAATTATAAGAGGAATTAGAAATGGCGCGGTAGTTCGAAAATTCGATTTCAAATTTCAAATGAATGTACAAGATTCGAAATAAACTGGATTTTAGCAAAGCCAAAAATAAAAGTATATATTTGAAAATATCTTTCCAACGAATCCGAAAAATTGAAATTTCATAGCGGGAATCAAAAGTCATGCCCCAATTGAAAATTCAGAATAGTCGCTATGGAATTCTGGCCCTTAAAAATGGAAATTTTGCAAACGACCTCTGTTTACAACGAAACCACTTTTGTTGGAACCGGAATATCAAATTATTGCTAGATTCCTAAATTCATAATTTTCTGAATTAATATGTGAGCGTGGCGAAAGAAAACATGTTTTGACAGTTTCAGTCAATTTTGATCGACCAGAAAATGGCCATTTTTCAAACGGTCTTAGAATTCTACGAATCTAGTTTTGTTAGGACCGTATCGTCAATACGAAGCTAGAAAACATTTTTTGGGAATTTTTCGAGTCCGTATGTGGCCCCGGTAAATTGAAATGTGCGTTCAAATTCAATATATAGAGTTATATTTTGATTTTAATGGAAACTGATCGAAATAGTCGAACTGGCTTACAATACACATCCCATTGTGTTTGGAAGGGGGTATTACGCTAGGGACGATAGTCGGTGGGTTCAATTTTGAGTTCGAATGAAAAGGGTACTTTTCATGGAGAAATAAATAAAATATTAAATTAAAAATAAAGGTCAAACCCCCTCTCCCCTACTTTCTCTCTCCCTCCTCATACTCTAAATGAAACACCCCACCCTCCATTAAGGTCACTCACAAAGGGACTGCCTTAACTTTGGTGGAGGTTTGTAAGTAACAGTCAAAGATAAACACAAGACAGATATAAACACACACACACATACACACACACACACACACACACACACACACATATATATATATATATATAAGCAGCGAAAAACAATAGACTTTTAATTTCATAAAATACTTGTTGATACAAAACACTTCCATAGCTGCCACATAACACTTCCAAAACATTACATCATCATTTCTGTCTTGGTTATTAAATAAAGAAGCATAAAACATAATTAAAACTGCATAAATCCCCATGATTGTATCCAACAGCCATAGCCAAAGCAAGAGAGTCCAAACCGTACATCTACTATCTTGAAGCTTGTAAAGAGTCTGACTAAGCCGAGTTGTTTCCTCCCTGTGGACCTAGGGGGGACGGAAGAAAAGAAGATGAAAGAAAAATAGGGTCAGACATAAAGCCTGGTAAGTCTAGTGACTCTTCAGTATGTGAATAAGAATAAGGGCATGATAGGTATAAACTGGAAATAGGAAAGTATCATAAACCAAGATAAAGCAGTTTGAATCGAATATCCTATCGCATCCCACACTATATCTCTGCACCTACATGTATTAGTTCTGAACTGGAACCCCGTGCTGAGGGTAAAGTGATCCCCTTTTTCTAAAGATCGGCTCCTACTCGCATAATCATCTGTGTCTTACGACCCCCAATGATTGTAGATACCTATGCCGATCCCACCATGGGGTGTATCAAGACCCATGGTGGCGGCTCGACATAATCCTTAGAATACATAGGTTATACTACTGATGCGCCAGTGCCCTGTTTGTCTGCGCCGAAGTGTGTGCACGCCCGCACTCCATTAGAACCCACACTGTACACCGACCGCCGTCGCTTTTGACCGCTTACAATCAGCCCAGTAATCATGCCCCACCCTGCCTAGTTCCAGGGTACCATGATACCTAATTGGGTTACTGCTGAAATGGGTCCCCGTTACTAGGGTTTTCTAGTCAAACATGTTAAGTGGTTAAGTGTTTGTATTAACCTAGCCCCACCCATCAATTCTTGTTAACATGTTGAATTTGGTTAAGTGTTTTAGTTAACTTAACCCTACCATCTGTCCTTAGCCTCTTAAAGCACCGACCACTCACATTAGACAGATATTGTTACGGTTACTGGATGTGCCGGTCGGTTCCGGGCAGATTTACACCGTAACTCAGTCTAACCTCGGGTCTTTATTGGGCTCCATGCTTAACCACCCACATTGGATAGGTATTGTTGTGACTACTGGACAGCCGGGCGGGTCCAGGCAGGTTTACATCACAACTCAATCCAACCTCGCGTTAAGCATACTCGTATTTTCTAAATTTACATATTTGTCTTTCTTACTTGTTATATGTAAATTTGTCAACAATTAAATGTTATGGCCCGCGTTCCAAGTTTAACATTTTTTGTGTAAGAATTTATACCGTTTAATTGTCCCCAATTTTTGGCATGTCACAAACACGCCAATCTCATATATTTTTATGCCAAGTTTTCCTACCCATTTTACCCAACGTTACCCCGTCTAAATATTAGGCTAACAACTCTTAGCCTAATTTTCGTTCGCATGATATTAACATATGATATTAGGCTAAAAACTTAGCCTAATTTAGCGCACAGAGTTTGCATAAAGGAATCTATCTACATAACATGTCATAGGTGTAAACTTATACGTAATAGGGGTGAACTTGCAAAATGATCATCATGAATGTCATAGGTGTGAACTTGGCATTTTGGCATAGTCATTATGAACATAATAGGGGTGAACTTGCAAAATGACTAATCAACATACATGTGAATTTACAACATAGCCTAAATCACTTTCATATATGTGAACTTGCATTTAAATAGGGATCTAACCAAATAGGTGTCACATAAATTAACATATGATTTAGACTACATAAGCCTAAACATGTTTTGGATCTAGGCATAACATCGAACATCACTAGCATATGACAAGAATAAGACATTTTCATAAGCATGTATAATTTTATGACAAGGGTGCAAACTAAATCCAATTATATATCTAATTACAACATGGAACATGTATTAAAGCGGATCTTAGCATGGATCCAATTAACTTGCAAATTTCTTACAAACATACTAGCATGTATGTGAACATAAACGTTTAGGCATAAAGGTTATAACATATATATATATATATATATATATATATATATATATATACACATGACATCTTAACCACATACAACCTATATAATCACATAAACATATAGGTGTCGATTACAACATGAACTATACAACTTGCATGTGATTCTATATGTATAATAGGATCAATATCAATTCAACTATACCACAAACGTCACAGTACTACAATCATTTCAATACATAGATGTGAATTAATATCGTTGTTATACAATAACACAATTCCATTTCCATTTTACATCGAATCAAATCCTAACTTTTATTCACATCGGAAAAATCACTATACTTACAATAAACGACGGTCTTATTTTCTGATTTCTGAATTCTGAATTTGATATGCTTTCCTTTGGGTAGACTAACATTGATTTGATTCATGTTTTAACTCTAATTTGGCTCGTCTCTAAGCTTTTCTACAAGTGGAGGCTCCTCTCAATTTCCTACCGACAGCATGTGTAACAACCCGCAAATTCTGGACTAATTTAAAATTTTTATTTTAGAAAATTTTAATGAATTTTGAGGTCATAATATGATTTATTATAAATAATAATGGCTAGAATTTATTTTAATCGAAGTTAAAACGAATAATCATAAAAATATTCTTTATATAAAAGATTCTAAATGAGAAGTATTCTTTATATTACAAATATTTATCTTTTACAAATATTCTTTGTTTTAACATACACTTGATTAAAAAAATATTTTCTCTTTTATGAAAGAATATCCTTTATATAAAAAGAAAATTTCAAATGTAAAAATATTCTTATTTAAAAGAACACCCGAATCGAAATGCGACTCAAACATTTACCATATAATTTGGATTATATGGATTTCACAGACATCATGTATATGATAATAACAGTATAATCATCAAATCATCCATCTACATCCAAAGTGCAAATTCCACTGCATAAGCGTTAAAACTAAATAATAATGCTCATCGCAGCATGTCGATCTAACGATCCACATACAACTAAATATTGGGATTAGTGTATATAAATTTTCATCCCAACACCTTTGTGGGATTTCAACCAACAAACAAATAATAAACTAATTTGTGCACTTGGACGATGTCTGAAAATTATCGTCCCAATCACATACACAAGTCGGGTAACTTGTGAATGGAAGTGTAATACACAATATATATATAACCATGACAAGAAAATATCTCTATTGAAATGCATGAATAAGCATAATAACTTTGTCTCTATTGACAATTTTTATTTTGCTAATTTAAACTCTAAACAAAAATGGTTATTTTGTTTTGGCAATTCTAATGAGACGAAATGATAAATATTTTGATTTAACTAACCTATCTTGACAAGTATATATCTTGCCAAACATATATATATATATATATATATATCTATGTGAAATTTTTTTATTAAAGATTTAATTTTCTTCTTACTATTTTTCTTAGCTTAAAACCCCTATTTTCCTTTTAACTTAACTGAAAATTGACAATAAATTAGAAGAAGTAAAGAATAATAATAATAATAATAATAACTTACAGTATCTTTACCAAATGGGAGGGGGGGCCACAACTGGTGGAAGCGGTCGGAGGAGGGTACGGGGGGCTGCAGAGTCGGAGCGAGGAGGAAGAAGGAGGAGCGACAGACGTTTGGGAGGGGGGGGTCGCGTTGTTCGAGCGTGGCGGTCAGGGATTCGTGGAAGGGGAAGAGGGGTCGAGGGGGTGGACTGCTGCGCGGTGCGAGGAGGAGGAAGAAGATGAAGGAGCGGCGGAGGCAGACGTTGGTGGGGGGGTCGCGTTGTTCAATTTAGGGTTTTTTTTCTTCTAAATCTCGGTCTGAAGAGAGAGGAGAGGGAGAGGTGTATATATTATAAATATTTAATTTGTTTTAATCCATCGAAAAGTAACTTTTTATTTCGAACTCGAAACAGGACCCACCGCCTGTCGTCCATAACTAATTACCCCCATTCCGAATGTAATGGGATATGTATCCTAAGCTAATTTGATCATTTCGATCAGTTTTCATCAAAATCAACATATAACTCTATATATTGAATTTGAACGCGCATTTCAATTTACCGGGGCCACATACTAACCGGAAAAATTCCAGAAAAATATTTTCTCGCTTCGTATTGACGATACGGTCCTAACAAAACTAATTTCGTCAAATTCTGAGACCGTTTGAAAATGGCCATTTTCCAGTAAATTAAAATCAACTGAAACTGGTCAAACGCGTTTTCCTTTGCCACGCTCACATATTGATTCGAAAAATTATGAAATTTGAAAGCTAGCTATAACTAGACATCACGGATCCAACAAAAGTGGTTTCGTCGAAATCCGAGGTCGTTTGCAAAATGGCTATTTTAAGGGCCTGAATTCCATAGCGACTATTCAGAATTTTCAACTGGACATATCTTTTAATTCCCGCTATGAAATTTCGATTCTTTGGATTCGTTGGAAAGATACTCACAAATAGATTCTAATATTTTTGGTTTCACTAAAATCCGGTTTATTTTGCACCCGGTATGTTCAATTGAAGTTTGAAATCGAATTATCGAACTACCGCGCCATTTTCAATTACTTTTATAAATATAAATAAATATTTATATTCTATCGTCGATTCAAACGAATGTATACGTTCGAATTATATTCAAAATAAATCTCTCGTCGATATTATTTAAAATAATTCATTTTAAATAATCAAAATTCGCTAAAATTGCCAAAAATAAAATTTTTAAACTGGCCCAGATTTCCGGGTTATTACATCATAACAGCTCGTCGATGGCGATAGAAGCTCAAACCTTCCCCTTCCGATTTCTTCTTCCATGCGCATCAAAACAGGGTGCTCCTTTGGAGAATTTTGTCGTGCTCTCCTCCATCTTCAAATCCATATAGGATTCGTGATTTTTCATTGAGTATCCTTCGAGTTTTGAAGCCCCGAAGTTGCCACCTTCACAGCGCCACCCTGCCCTCCACCGTTGACCGAGTTCAACGCCTCCAACCAGGTCCGGCGCTGCCTTCGATGCCCTTCAACGTAGCACAGCTCGATTTCAACCTCGTGCAAAGGATTAGGCGCTAGATTGAAACCTAGTTTCGAATGATTTCAGAAAGGTAACGACTTTTACTTTATTTTATAGTTTATAGCACTTTAAAGCGCTACAGTTTATGATTTCACTGTAAAAATCATATCTTTCTCGTTTGTTGACGAAATCCAGTGAAACAAGAGACAATGGACTCGTGTGGAAGTCTTCTACATTCTAGAAGAGACCGTATATTTTTCTGAGCCTTCTGCAATTTTTGGTGGAGTGGAACCCAATGTGAGATTTCTAAATTATAAACGATATGGAAACGACGATGTACAAATTATATAGTCGATGTATGAGTTATATAAGCATTGTACACGTCATGTATAAGCATAGTATAAGTTGTATGTTCGATGTATAAGTTATATATGCATTGTAAAAATTATATATGCATTGAAATGATTGAAATAAAGTGAAATGGATTGAAATATATTTTTTATACGAATATATATATATATACACACAGTCCCCTCGTCCACAGACCATGGATGATATATGTTGGTTGTGATATTGTTTGGATTGGTTGATGTGAAATTTGGCGAATACCATGAATGGTTGACTGGAAATGATTTATTGTGCTTGAAAACCCAATAGGATTAGTATATGGGAAAATTCATCTGCGTACGAACTAGATATTGAAAATCCCCATTGTCAAAAGCTGCGAGGCTTTAAGGTAGAGCGAGGAGCCGTACTGGGGACGATGCCGGTTTTAACTACCCTCCCGTTATGCTGTAGAAATTTTCTGAAATATTTCTATGTATGATTTATTTTCATGTGTTGAAACTAAATTCTTGTGTTGAATAGAAATTCATGTGTTGAATGACATTCATGTATTGAATAAATTGTTTTAAAATAAAAATAACATTTTTATCATATATATGAACTATATAAAATAACCGTGTTTTGAAATAAATTGTTTTAAAATAAAAATAACATTTTTATCACCTATATGAACGATATGAAATAACCGTGTTTTGAAATAAATTCTTTGAAAGATAAAAATCACATTTTTATTATCTATATGAAGTATATAAAATCATTGTGTTTTGAAATGAATTGTTTTACAGTAAAAATCACATTTTTACCTTATGTATGAACTATAGAAAATAATTGTGTTTCTAAATAAATTGTTTGACAATAAAAATCACATTTTTATTATATATTTTAATTGTTAAAAATAGTGATGTGTTGAAATAAATACCTGTTGGATAAAAATATCACTTTTATCAAATCTATGAAATGAATATCAGAATATGGTTTTGAAATCGAAGAATCGATTATATTTAGATATATATATATAAAAATATAATTAAAATAAATCGAATAACGAAGCTGCAGTTTGTATTTTGAAACCGTGATTTCAAACGATTATTGTGGAAGATCCGACCATCGAATTCTCCTGAAACCGCAACCGTTGGGTTCGCTTTGGAAATATCTTTCCAATGGCACCAACTTTGTAAAGATCCAACGGTTGGTTTGTCTAGAGTGTTTATTTCAAATCTGAAGAATAACAGCGCCAGAATCGATTATATTTATATATACATATAAATATAATTAAATTAAATCGAATAACGACGCTGTAGTTCGTATTTTGAAATCGAAACTTCAAACGATTGTACCGGGAGATCCGACCGTCGGATTTTCCCAAAACCGAAACCAATGGATTCGTTTCAAAAAGATCTTTCTAATGATATAAAATTTGCAAAGATCCAACGGATAGATTTTCAAATATGTGTAAATCAAATCTGAAGAAAAACAGTGCCATGGCTGCGTTATGGCCTGAAGCGTCGTTCGAATGAATTGGCTATTTTTAAACGAATAAAAATAGCAATAAATCGTGATAAAATATTATAAACAATATGGAATGAAAATAAACTGAATTTAATCAATTTATTGGATATTTGATGGTTGAATGTGTTTGGCGTGAAAATTACAATAAAGAACAGAATTATTTAAGTCGAATAATTTAACCATTGAAATGAATTGATTTGAAACTCTAAATATACGTGAATTATTTGAAAAGACCGAGTTAATTCTCATTTCAAATAATTGATCGACGATTAAAAGTCGAAGATATGAAGACGGTGAAAGACCGATGATCTTCACGTCGAATGGAGGGGTGCTACTGATGCTCATGATAGGAGTAGCTACCTTGAAGTGGCTGAAGTGATAGCCGTCCGGACGTACATGTTGATTGTACGGATGTGAGAGGAATAAAGACCCTCCGGTTTCGTTCAGACCCAGAACGGACTTGTAAATAGACTTTGTGTCTGACATGGGTTTTCATTCTGTGTAATTGATAGACGTCAGTTGCATGGCGTGAATTGCCTGTGTGGCATGCTGAGATGCAGTGAACAAAGCTTTTGTTGAAAAGCAGAGCTTTGTGGTTGATGATCAAAGCAGGGCTTTGAATAGCTAGCTTTGTGTTTAGCGTTGTTTCGCGAGCCTCACACCCCGGTATGAACCAGAAACGGGAGAAGGATCCAGGGAGAACATGCGTTTTCTTCTAGCTAGGGTGGTGTCAGTGACCTACCAGCCCTGACATTTAGATTATTTTCATCTATGTGGTTGTAGCTGTTACGAGGCGCCTCGGATACATCGGTGACTATGTGAAGCCGATGGAGTCATAGGACTCATTTACGCCCCAAAGGGCGGGGAAACGTAGTGTTCAGGGATTTTTAATCCACATCGAGTGGACCGTCCCTGTGGCTCCCTCCTAAGGGTCGATCCGTTCTGATCCTGAGATACGGGCTAGAGCGTCTCGAAGCGGTAAGGACGATCCCTTGCCTTGGTTCATGACGGAAATACAATTTCCAAATACGACATCGTGCGGTTTTGATTGTGTATATATATATATATATGGCGACATGATATATGGTAACCATGCCGTCTATGATTGATAGTTATGATTGAAATTGATTTTGAAACGTATAAACACTAGCAATAGTATCAAATGATTTGTTTTGCTCGTATCAAGCATATTTTGGTCATTATAAGGTAAAACTCTATCCTCCGATTTGTGTTGCATTGTGTGATGGGAACTGAGTCTTATAATGGCTTCATTTTATGTAAAGCATTGCGATGTTTAAAAGATTTGTTTTAAAGCACTGGTAACCCAATGGAGTAAACCCGTTCCGCGTTAGCGGCGTGGTCCTGTGATTGGTCATATTATAAAACAAGTTAAAGTAGATTTCTCATACCAGTCCCATGACTGACTCGTAGTTTGTTTCACTTGCAAACTCGGGTGCCCCTTTTCTGCACGGGCAGCCTTGTATTCAGGTTTTAGCAGGCTCTTTCTAGATAGCTGGAGCTGAAGACGGATTCTATCATTTATCTCTTTTTATGCTATTCAGCTCCTGTTGTACATATTATGTTTTGTTTTCCGCTGTAGACATATTATGTAAAGCTGAACTGTATTTTGTACTTAGTATGATCCTGTGTACTATGTAACTCTGATGATTTTATTTATCCTGTGTATTCTGTTGTACAATATCTGGTGTATTTATTTATTTCTGTTCTGCTGTTATCTGTTTATGTGTTATATTACAAAGATTACCCTTGCCACCGTGGAACGGGGTTTGGGTTATCACAAACGAGCTTGAAATGGCATTGTAGTTCGTAATATTGAATTTTTGACTTCAACTGAATATACAGAATCCGGTATAAGTTAGAATTCTATCAAACAAGAAACATTTGGATCTTGTTGATTATATTTTTATTATGGAAGGGAAAATTTGAGATTTCATATTTTAAATGGTTAGTTATGGCTAATTCAAATTTTAAAATAGTCACAATTAAAAATTGTTAATAAACGATAAAGTTTATTTAATATAATTAAAAGGATTTTTTATATAATTCGAATATTGTTTAACTCGAAATTTTTAATACTAAGTTATAGTTCCATATTGGTTGTATTTGAAATTATATATTATTTCATTCGGATATATTTGATGATAATAAATTATTATTATTAAATATAACAGGTTCATAATTTCAAAATATTATAACGATACCATACAGGCCTTATAAATAGTTATTTTTCCAAATGACCTCCGTTTTCGATGAAACGAGTTTTATTGGAATACGTATAGTAAACTATTACAAGATTTCTAGTTTGGAGATAATTGGAATTGTTTTATCTGCACGTGAAATTTAAAGGTAAATGGTTATATGCGGTAGAATTAAATACTCTGAAAATAATAATAACTTCAATCCTAAGTAAAACGGCACATGCTTGTATACATGCAACAAAATATAATCCATGACAACCTATATATATTCATGTGGAGTATATAATAAAGCCTACCCTACACTAGCTGAATGGATAACATAAGCCATATTTTCACGCATACAATAATTGGATTGTGCAGATACCTACGTTTCAAATAAAATATAGCCTACATTGAAAAGAATTCCTACCAGCAACTTCAGTGTTAAGAAAACAAACCAAGCATGATAAGTACAAATGCTTACGCCTACCTACCCTAAAGCAACTAAGTTCTTCTGGGCCTATATCTTTTTCACTCACGTGTCTCCTCCTCTAAAAAAAACTGCAAGTCTACTTATTGTTTCAGCGGCCTATTTTGTGAAAAACAACGCCTACATTGTACCCGAAACTGTTATGCCAACGTAATTTTTCCCCTATAAATAATATCACATATTTCTTCGATCTTTCTTTGTTTCTCTCCAAAAATCTCCCAGTAAAATCCTTCATTTCTATTTTCGCTCCACTCTAGAAAAGAAAACCAACCGTTCCTCTTCAACAAATGAAAACTCAATATCTCCCTTCTCATTTAGTGTTTATATATCCGAAAACCTGGATACCGCATTTGGTTTTAAAACAAAGTAAAGCACGTATACACGAAAAATGAAGATCGCAAGCACTTTCTAGAGTAGATCGACCAGTTTTGGTCGTGTTCTATCTGCTGTAGTGTAGTCTGAGGCTGTGGGTTCGGCGCGGCTATCAGTGGTTGGTGGAGATCGACGTGTTCTGATGGGGAATGACTGGATGAGCTGACGTGGATGTAACAAACCGAATTTTAATAACATGTTGAAACTAGAAATCAAGGTATAATTAACTGTTAAAATGAGAATCAGGGGAAACAGGTTGCGCCGTTGCGTTCGTCTCGAAATTCTGCTTGGGAACGAGTCCGAGTTTGCGAGAATCGGAGTCCGTATGAGGGAGATATAACCCTCCGAAGTTTCAGGAATTTTCAGAATAAAAAAACAGCTCGAAATTCGAATTCAAAATTCGAATTCAAACTCCAGAATAGGTTGGGCGGTAAAATTCCCGCCCACGGACCAGGTCGACCTTGGGGTCGACCATAGTGTCGACCTCCCAGGGACCAGATCGACCATAGTGTCGACCTGGGGGTCGACCTGCCTCCCGAACCCATTTTCTGAACCTGATGCATCTGATGTATTTGACCTCGTTTTCTGTCCAGATTCATCTGTCTAATCCTATATAAACAGCCTCCTAGCCTCATTTTCTTTACACCATTCTTCTCTAACCTTATGCTGCTCAAACTCTTGATGATCATGGCTTCTTCTCCTCCCTCTAAATTAAATTAAATTAAAATAAAAACGCGAAGAATATTTCTTGAAGACTATGGCTAGGAATTGCGTATTTGGGGATTTGCTTCTTCAATCAAATCAAGATTCAACGATTCAACAATTCGATGACTATTTTATAGATTCAACTTCTGCATCTCAATTTCTTAGACCACGATCTGTAAGTTCAAGTTACTTCTAGATAAAAACTATAAACTTAATATGGACATGTTGTAAATTGGAAATGGATCTATGTATGATAATTGATTCATATCTATTCTTGTTCATCTTGGATCTTGACTTTTTGGGAATATTGCTTTGAAATTAGTTTGGGCCTATTCACATTGTAAATCAAACATTATCATTCCTATGACGTTGAAACTATTGTTAATGGCCTAAGACTATGACTGTGAACATAAGACTATGCCTATGCCTGTGACTGTGAACATAAGACTATGCCTACGCCTATGACTGTGAACATAAGACTATCCCTATGCCTATGACTGTGAACATAAGACTATTGCCTATGACTATGACAAGGACAATTGTGGCAAATCACCTATGACTCATGACTATGAATTATTGTCTATGATTATGAACATAAGACTATTGTCTATGACCATGACTTTGAAACTATTACAGTTAATTGCCTATGACTATTTAGGGTAGTTGCCTAGAACTATTTTGGATAATTATCCATGACTATTGTGACTCACTATGACTATGACTATTGTGGTTAACTGAGTATTGTAGTTGATTGTTCATGCCCATAACACTATAGTTGAAAAACATGTTGTACACCAAATTTGCATTTTGTTGGATCTCATACCTAGGGTGTGACTTGCTTAGTTTATTCGCTATTATGTACACCAAAACCATTGGATCCATTATCCTTGTATTTGGCTTGTTTTTGCATGCCTATTCTTTTATTTCAACTTTTATCATGACTATCGCCTTATTTTGCTATATGCCAGTGATGCTGTAACCAATTATCTCAAGCGATATCATGCTAGTCTTGTAATCCCTTTTATCGCTTTATGCTCGTCCCTTTTGCCTATCATAGTTTTGATGTTATTCCCTTTATTTCAGGATTTGGATTTACTTGTAGTATAGATCGTTTCAGGTTTACGTGCGATGGGAATATGATTTGGGTAGATTAGGCAAAACATGAATTGGTTATGAACATGAATCATGAACTTGATAATAGGCATAAATTGAAAAATGAACATTGTTATAACTTGAATCTGGATATGGATATTAAACTTTCCTTGAAACTTGACACGAATTTGATATGAAATTAGAACATGGACATGACACTAGAATGAACTTGAAAATGGCCAACTCGAGGTTGGGTTGCGTTTGCAGTGTAATTCTGCCCGGAACTGCCCGGCAAATCCAGTGACTGCAAACAATAGGATCCAATGTGGGTAGTTGGTCATATCGCGCTTGAAACCCGAGGTCAGACTGAGTTGTGTTGTAAATCTTCCCGGAACCGCCCGGCATATCCAGTGACCACAACAACAGGTCTGATGTGAGAGGTTGGGGTGCATTAATGAATTAATGCCACATGATAGGGTTAAGTCATGAACATGAAAGACAACACTTAACCAACTTGAAACATGATTGGTAGGGTTAGGTCATGAACTTGAACGACAACACCTAACCAACTTGACATGTGAATTGTAGGGTTAAGTCACGAACTTGAATGACAACACTTAACAAACTTGACATGCTAAACTGATAAGGGTTAATTCACGAACTTGAATGACCACACTTAACCAAATTGACATGCTAGACTGATAAGGGTTAAGTCACGAATTTTAAATGATAACACTTAACCTATTGGACGGAAAGCCTAGTTACGCGGTCCAATTCAGCAGTAACCCACTAGATGTATCACGGTACCCTAGAACTAGGCAGGGTGGGGCACAATTACTGGGCTGATTGTAAGCGACCAGAACGATGGCTGTGTTTGTGCGCCAGTGTAGGTTCAGGCGGGCTATGGTCGTGCACGTGGTACGGAGTTGAAAAAGCAGGCATTGGTCTTCAGTAGGATTACCTGTGCATTCTTGATTCGTGTCGGTGGTTGGCACCCTAGGGCTTGATACACCCTATGGTGGACCTAGCACAGGTGACTACATTCGTGATAGGGTCGTATGACACAAGCACACAACGAGCTAGAATTTGTAGGGAGCCGATCGATTAGTGGATCGTTCGTTGGACCTAGTAATGGCTATTTCATGATATTGGGCCAAGGGATCATTTCACGATTAATATAAGACATGGGTTTGGGATAACAATACAGTTGGTGCAGCGAACCTTTAACATGCGATGCTATACCTGACC
The DNA here is from genome assembly GCA_030737875.1 of Allium sativum. Classification (NCBI taxonomy): domain Eukaryota; kingdom Viridiplantae; phylum Streptophyta; class Magnoliopsida; order Asparagales; family Amaryllidaceae; genus Allium; species Allium sativum. The sequence continues at coordinate 246,821,385 of CM060923.1, forward strand.
TATACTTGAATTATCCTGTTATCTTAGTCTATCTTGCCCATCTTGACAGCATCCTAATGTTTACTTTCAGTTTATACATGTCATGTTACCTTTACCAGTTTTTATGCTGGAAGTCACTTGGACTTACCAGTCTTTATGACTGACCCGTTTTCTTTGGCCTCTTTTTCTTCTGTTCCCCCCTAAGGTTCTCAGGGAGGATACTCTAGCTCTTAGCTTGGATTTCGCTTGCTTTCGGTTCAGCTCATGTGCGGTTTGATCTTGAGCTTTGCTACGGCTGCATTTTTGCTACCTTTGGGGAATTAAGCTACTTTTGTTGTTTTAAGATTATGCTTCTTTGTTTGTGCAAGATAGAATTTGTTGTAATGGAAAATAATGACTTTGGCTATTCGGTACTTTGGATGTAAAAGGTTTTGACTCTTTTTGAAAGTAATGAAATTTAGCTTTTGATTCTTCCGCTGTTTTAGTTATGTTCTGTATTGTAATAATTCTATGATTGTTTACCTTGATAACGCTCCTCCAAAACTAGTGCATTCCCTTTGTGAGAGACCCGAGCGGAGGTGGGCTGTTACATTTGGTATTAGAGCAGAAGGTTAATAGATTGTGCAAATTTTTTTAGACAACCTTCTAAAACTATTTTCAAAACCGTTTACAAAGAAGCATTTTTCAAGAAAAGTCTTGTTTTATTTAAAGGTTATTCCCCAAAGGCCATCGGCACTATCCTTTGTTTCCTCGTTTGAATCTCTTCGTTTTCATTTCAACATGTCTGGGAATCTTAACTTTCCAGAGGGCATGCCAATCCCTGGCTGGTTCAGGAGGTATTTAGAGGCTAGAGCCAACGATGCAGGCCCAATAGATATTCCTCCCCCAGCTGCAGCGATTCCTCCTCCACCACCTCCTCGTGCAATTACTTTCTCGAAGATCTGTAAAGATTTTAGGGCCATGGGAGGAAAGGATTTCAAGGGAACTGAATCATTCGTAGAAGCGAGGAACTGGCTCAATGAAACTGAGGATCTGTTCGTTATCTCCGAGGTGGACGATAGGCAGAAGGTACAGTTGGCGGTATGGTTGCTCAAAGACGAAGCTTCCTATTGGTGGGAAGTCACTAGTGCCGAGAGGCCGGTCGAAACATGGATGGATTTCAGAATAAAGTTCGAGACGAAATTCCTCTCGCAAGCTGAATGAAGTTTACAGCTGGAAAGGTTCTTAGCTCTTAAGCAAGGTAGTATGACTGCCAAGGAGTACGTTAATCAATTTAATCAGCTAGCCCGATTTGGACTGGACTTAGTGAATACCCCTCATAAGAAGGCTCTCCATTTTGTCAAGGGATTGAATGAGCCACTTCATAGCTTGACTATGACCAACGTACCTATGGGGGCTACTTACGAAAAGTTAGTGGACATGGCGCTCTTAAATGAAGAAGACAAGAATGGCAAGAAGGAGATCAAGGCGAATGAGTCTCAAAACAAGAAGGTAAACTCCGAGAAAGGAGGCAAGAACAGCAACAAAAGTAATGATAACAAGTCACGTGAGAAAAGAAAATGCCACTTCTGTGGTATTGAGGGGCATATAGTCCAGGATTGTAGAAAGAAGAAGATGTAGATAGGAGCATGCTTTCAGTATGGTGATACTGGACATATCAGCAAGAACTGCCGTAAGAAGCAAGGGCAAGGCCCGCAGGCAGGAACTTCTGGGGGTACATCTTTAACTTCTTCTCCTAGATGCTTTGTTTTATCTTGCTTATCTTCTCAATCCTATCTTGGGAACCTTAGGTAGAACCCTTTTGGATGTAAACATGTGATTGAAACATGTTATGGTTGATGTTTGCTAATGGTTGCAAGTGGTCGCAAGTGGTTGCTCATGGTTGCATAACACACATTAGGCACTAGATCAGCTTAGACACATTTTCATATTGCATATGCATGAGTGTTTATACTTGTTTATGGATGAAATTGAATGTGTTATCATATGGATGTTGCATATGGATGGATGTTTGTGCACACATATAGTGTTTATGTGACTAGAACTATTTGCATACATGTTGGACTCATTGCACTAAACATATTTTGCATTAAGAAGATCAATCAGGCCTGATCATTTGCATTAGACAAGGAACATATACACACACTCTTGCATAAGTTCATACAGCATTAGAAGTCTTTTAAGGACAATGGTTGCTTGTGGATGATGGTTGAGTAGACGGATGTTGGATGGTAGGACACATTCTTCTTAACCTGAAGATTTCGAGGACGAAATCCTTTAAGGAGGGAAGAATGTAACAACCCGAATTTTAATAACATGTTGAAACTAGAAATCAAGGTATAATTAACTTTTAAATTGAGAATCAGGGGAAACGGGTTGCGCCATTGCATTCGTCTCAAAATTCTGCTTGGAAACGAGTCTGAGTTTGCGAGAATCGGAGTCTGTATGAGGGAGATATGACGCTCCGAAGTTTCAGGATTTTCAGAATCAAAAACATCTCGAAATTCAAATTCGAAATTCGAATTCAAACCCCAGAACAGGCTGGGCGGGAAAATTCCCGCCCATGGACCAGGTCGACCTGGGGGTCGACCATAGTGTCGACCTCCCAGGGACCAGGTCGACCATAGTGTCGACCTGGGGGTCGACCTGCCTCCCGAACCCATTTTCTGAACCTGATGCATTCTGATGTATATGACCTCGTTTTCTGTCCAGATTCGTCTGTCTAATCCTATATAAACAGCCTCCTAGCCTCATTTTCTTTACATCGTTTTTCTCTAACCTTATGCTGCTCAAACTCTTGATGATCATGGCTTCTTCTTCTCCCTCTAAATTAAATTAAAAACGCGAAGACTATTTCTTAAAGACTATGGCTAGGAATTGCATATTTGGGGATTTGCTTCTACAATTAAATCAAGATTCAACGATTCAACAATTCGACGACTAGTTTATAGATTCAACTTCTGCATCTCAATTTCGTAGACCACGATCTGTAAGTTCAAGTTACTTTTAGATAAAAATTATAAACTTAATATTGACATGTTGTAAATTGGAATTGGATCTATGTATGATAATTGATTCATATCTATTCTTGTTCATCTTGGATCTTGACTTTTTGGGAATATTGCTTTGAAATCAGTTGCCTATTCGTTGTTAATCAAACATAATCATGCCTATGTCGCTGAAACTATTGTTAGTGGCCTAAGACTATGACTGTGAACATAAGACTATGCCTATGCCTATGACTATGAACATAAGACTATGCCTATGCCTATGACTGTGAACATAAGACTATTGTCTATGACTATGACAAGGACAATTTTGGCAAATCACCTATGACTCATGACTATGAATTATTGTCTATGATTATGACCATAAGACTATTGTCTATGACCATGACTTTGAAACTATTACAGTTAATTGCCTATGACTATTTAGGGTAGTTGCCTAGAACTATTTTGGATAATTATCCATGACTATTGTGACTCACTATGACTATGACTATTGTGGTTAACTGACTATTGTAGTTGATTGTTCATGCCCATAACACTATAGTTGAAAACCATTTTGTACACCGAATTGGCATTTTGTTGGATCTCATACCTAGGGTCTGACTTGCTTAGTTTATTCGCTATTATGTATAGCAAAACCATTGGATCCATTATCCTTGTATTTGGCTTTTTTTGCATGCCTATTCTTTTACGTCAACTTTTATCACGACTGTCGCCTTATTTTGCTATATGCCACTGATGTTGTAACCAATTATCTCAAGTTATATCATGCTAGTCTTGTAATCCCTTTTATCACTTTATGCTTGTCCCTTTTGCCTATCATAGTTTTGATGCTATTCCCTTTATTTCGGGATTTTGATTTACTTGTAGTGTAGATCGATTCACGTTTACGTGCGATGGGAATACGATTTGGGTAGATTAGGCAAAACATGAATTGGTTATGAACATGAATCATGAACTTGATAATAGGCATATATTAAAACATGAACATTGTTATACCTTAAATCTGGATATGGATATAAAACAAACTTGACACGAACTTGATATGAAATTAGAACATGGACATGACACTAGAATGAACTTGAAAATGGCCAACTCGAGGTTGGGTTGAGTTTGCAGTGTAATTCTGCCCGGAACTGCCCGGCAAATCCAGTGACTGCAAACAATAGGATCCAATGTGGGTAGTTGGTCATATCGCGCTTGAAACCCGAGGTCAGACTGAGTTGTGGTGTAAATCTGCCTGGAACCGCCCAGCATATCCAGTGACCACAACAACAGGTTTGATGTGAGAGGTTGGGGTGCATTAATGAATTAATGCCACATGATAGGGTTAAGTCATGAACATGAAAGACAACACTTAACCAACTTGAAACATGATTGGTAGGGTTAGGTCATGAACTTGAATGACAACACCTAACCAACTTGACACATGAATTGTAGGGTTAAGTCACGAACTTGAATGACAACACTTAACCAACTTGACATGCTAGACTGATAAGGGTTAAGTCACGAACTTGAATGAGAACACTAAACCAACTTGACATGCTAGACTGATAAGGGTTAAGTCACGAATTTTAAATGACAACACTTAACCTATTGGACGGAAACCCTAGTTACGCGGTCCATTTCAGCAGTCACCCACTAGATGTATCATGGTACCCTGGAACTAGGCAGGGTGGGGCATGATTACTGGGCTGATTGTAAGCGACTAGAACGACGGCTGTGTTGGTGCGCCAGTGTAGGTTCAGGCGGGCTATGGTCATGCACGTGGTCCAGAGTTGAAAAAGCAGGCATTGGGCATCAGTAGGACTACCTGTGCATTCTTGATTCGTGTCGGTGGTTGGCACCCTAGGGCTTGATACACCCTATGGTGGACCTAGCACAGGTGACTACATTCGTGAAAGGGCCGTATGGCACAGACACACAACGAGCTAGAACTTGTAGGGAGCCGATCGATTAGTGGATCGTTCCGTTGGACCTAGTAATGGTCCATTTCATGATATTGGGCCAAGGGATCATTTCACGATTAATATAAGACATGGTTCTGGGATAATAGTACAGTTGGTGCAACGAACCTTGAACATGCAATGCTATACTTGACCTATACTTGAATTATCCTGCTATCTTAGTCTATCTTGCCCATCTTGACAACATCCTTATGTTTACTTTCAGTTTATACATGTCATGTTACCTTTACCTGTTTTTATGCTGAAAGTCACTTGGACTTACCAGTCTTTATGATTGACCCGTTTTCTTTCACCTCCTTTTCTTCCGTTTTCCCCCAGGTTCTCAGGGAGGAAACTCTAGCTCTTAGCTTGGATTTTGCTTGCTTTCGGTTCATCTCATGTACGGTTTGATCTTGAGCTATGATATGGCTGCATTTCTGCTACCTTTGGGGAATTAAGCTACTTTTGTAATTTTAAGATTATGCTTCTTTGTTTGTGCAAGATTGAATTTTTTGTAATGGAAAATAATGACTTTGGCTATTCGGTACTTCAGTTGTAAAAGGTTTTGACTCTTTTTGAAAGTAATGAAATTTAGCTTTTGATTCTTCCGCTGTTTTATTTATGTTCTGTCTTTTAATAATTCCGTGATTGTTTACCTTGATAATGCTCCTCCAAAACTAGTGCATTCTCTTTGTGAGTGACCCTAGCGGAGGTGGGGTGTTAAGTGGAGGTCAGTGTGTCGATCATGGACGAAGCAGGGCGTCGGTGTGGTGTGGAGTGTCGGATAACTGGTGATGGACTACCCGGACATGGCGATTGCGATGGATGGAGAACGGTGGCGCTCAAGTGTCAGTGGCAGCTGGGTAGACTGTAATAACCCGGAAATTCTGGGCCAGTTTGAAATTTTTATTTTAGCAATTTTAGCGAATTTTGTTTATTTAAAATAAAATATTTTAAATAATTATCGACGAGAAATTTATTTTGAATATATTAGAACGTATATATTATACGCGCCGTCGTTAGAATATAAATAATTATTTATAATTATAAAAGGAGTTGAAAATGGCGCGGTAGTTCGATAATTCGATTTCAAACTTCAATTGAATGTACCGGGTGCAAAACAATCCGGATTTTAGTGAAACCAAAAATAATGGGATCTAATTGGTAATATCTTTCCAACGAATCCGAAAGATCTAAATTTCATAGCGGGAATCAAAAGATATGTCCAGTTGAAAATTCTGAATAGTCGCTATGGAATTCAGGCCCTTAAAAATGGACATTTTGCAAACGACCTCGGATTTCGACGAAACCAATTTTGTTGGGTCCGTGATGTAAAGTTATTGCTAGGTTCCAAATTTCATAATTTTCTGAATCAATATGTGAGCGTGGCAAAGGAAAACGCGTTTGACCAGTTTCAGTTGATTTTAATCGACTGGAAATTGGCCATTTTTCAAGCGGTCTCAGAATTCGACGAAACTAGTTTTGTTAGGACCGTATCGTCAATACGAAGCTAGAAAATATTTTTCTGGAATTTTTCTAGTTAGTATGTGACCCCAGTAATTCGAAATGTACGGTTAAAATTCAATATAATGATTTAAATGAAAGTTCAACGGAAACTGATTCAAATGATCGAATCAACCTACGATACATATCCCATTGTGTTCGGAATGGGGGTGAAACGCTATGGACGACAGGCGGTGGGCCTCGTTTCGAGGTCGTATGTAAAAGTCAACCTTTTCAAATTAAATAATTAAAATAAATAAAAAAAATTAAATTATCTCTCCCTCCCTTATCTTTCCTTCTGGCCCCCCTATTCATTTATTCGGATCGAACAAAAAAAAAGAAAAAACCCCGCAACACTTAGCTGCTCCTCCCCGTCGCAGGTCGCGCCACCAACCCCCCCTACAGATGATCGATGATCCTCCTTGCTTCCACCATCTCCAAGCAGCGGCCGCCCCCTTCTCCATTTAAACCCCCCCCAATCCACTTCGATTTCCGCTTAAACCCTAGGCCTACCGCCCCTACCCACTGTCGCACACGACCTCCGCCTCTCGCCGCACCTCCCCTCCAACTCCGGCGAGCAGTAGTGTTTCCCCCCTCGTCCCTCTCTTCTTCTCCGTCCTCCTTCTGTCGTTCCCGTGAAGAGCGAAGGCCCGCAAACCCTAAATCGAAGACCATCGCCATCGTGAAGTTCGCAGGCCACCGGTAAGCTTTATAAGTCTGAAATCTATATGTTTTAAATTGGATTGTACATGTTTGTGAAATGAAACTTTGTTTTCATAGAAATAAAAACATTAGATTTTTATAAATGAAAACATAAGTTTTCGTAGTTATGAAATTATAGATTTTCTTAAATTGAAAAATGTGGATTTTTATATAAACAACATGATATGATAAAGATTTGAATTTTAATATAGAAAGGTTATCATTTTTAAGTAGATAAAAATATGATCTTTTATAGGTAGATAGGAAAGTAAAGATTTTTACAATAGAAAAGATTATATTTTTAATTTAGAAAAGATTATGTTTTTAATTTAGAAAGATCAGATTTTTAATATGTGAAAAGTCGGATTTTTTTTATTGTTGAAATGGCGAAGTAAAAATTCGATTTTTATATATTGAATAGCGAAGTAAAAATTCGATTTTTATATATTGAATAGCGAACTAAAAATTCGATTTTTATATATTGAATAGCGAACTAAAAATTCGATTTTTATATATTGAATAGCGAACTAAAAATTCGATTTTTATATATTGAATAGCGAACTAAAAATTCGATTTTTATATATTGAATAGCGAACTAAAAATTCGATTTTTATATATTGAATAACGAAGTCAAAATTCGATTTTTACATATGTAGAGGATCCGGGCAACGAAGATGACAAAGATGCGATAGCGATGAAGATTTCTATCAATGAAGTGCCGTGGAGCTAGGATAGCTATATGTGAGAATTTCTCACCTTTCAAATTTATTTTCTAGTTATATATATATACTAAGATGCAGACGGTGCTTAGTAGCACCCGACACAATCGTCCACAGACCATGGACTTGTTTGTTTGGTTGCATAGATTAGTTAGATGATTTGGTTTGAATTGCATTGTTTGGTGAAATGAATTGATTTGATTGATGTGTGAATGGCGTGGGCCTTCACTAGACCGGGGATAAGGCTAGGCCTCGTCCCGTTTCTAGTATCGTGCCGTTATGCCGCCGAAATTTTCTAAAATTAGTTAGAAAAATAAAAATATCATTTTATTTAAAGAATGAACTGAATAGAAATTCATATGTTAGAATAAAATGTTTTGTCGTTAAAAATATAATTTTTAACGTGCATGTGAATAAATAAATATTCATTTACAAACCAGACGGTTTGTTTATGTACACCTATTTGAAGGACATTGATTGGGTCGATAAATTTTACACATCGCCCAACTGCACAAATAAAATATGCGTTTGATTGTTTGAAACCCCACACGGGTGTTGGGATGAAATTTGAAGTTCACTCATCCTGATTGATTAAATATGTCGATCGATAGATTGACAGGCTGTTATAAGCGTTAGATATCTATATTGGATGCTTATACAGTGTGGTGCACTTTGGTTGATGGTTGATTATTTTTCAATGCTATTATATGTGTGTAATGCATGAAAATCCATATAATTAACTTTATATGGTAATTGATTGGGCCTCATTCTAATTCGAAAAATAAAGAATAATATAAAATAAAGGTTCATGTGTTGACAGTACTCATCCTTTGAGATTGGTCATGTGTTGAACGAAATATTTTGATAATAACAACTATTTTGAAAAAGAAATATTTGAAATAGAATATTTGAAAATAGAAATTTATGAAGCCGTGCTGATTAGATTGACGCCATTTTGACGTGAACGATATTTATATCGATTTTAAAACGATTTCGAAATGAATTGAATTGAAAACGATTTCGAAATGAATTGAATTGAAAACGATTTCGAAATGAAATGAATTGAAAACGATTTCGAAATGAATTGAATTGAAAACGATTTCGAAATGAATTGAATTGAAAACGATTTCGAAATGAATTGAATTGAAAACGATTTCGAAATGAATTGAATTGAAAACGATTTCGAAATGAATTGAATTGAAAACGATTTCGAAATGAATTGAATTGAAAACGATTTCGAAATGAATTGAATTGAAAACGATTTCGAAATGAATTGAATTGAAAACGATTTCGAAATGAATTGAATTGAGAACGAATTCAAATTGAATTGAAAGTGAATTGAAATGAATTCAAATTGAATTGAAATTTGAATTAGATAGAAATGAATTTTAAAACGAATTTATAAAGAAGAATTCAATTTTGATTTGAATTGAAATGGAAGTTGAAATTGCTTTTGAAACGAATTTTAAAACCATTTATATAATTCGTTTTAAATAGAAATCGACGAAGTATATATTATATATATTATATATATAATATAATGGCCTGAATAGAACGCGCCGCGCCGTGGCAGTTCGTGAATTTCGACCATTTATTTCAAGCGGACATTACGGGAGATCCGACCGTCGGATTCTCCTAAAACCGGAACCGTTGGGTTCGTATCGAAAAGAGCTTTCTAACGAATATTAGAAATTTGAAATCTAACGGTTAGATTTGGAATTATGTCCAAATCAAACTTGAAAAAGGTCGCTGTAAGTGCAGTTCGATGGCCATTGATGGAAATCGACTGTACGGGCCTTGACAAAATTATTAAAAATAGTAATAATTTGTGTAAAATCATAAGAAATGATTTAGAAAGATTTGGGATGAGAAACTCCATATTTGAAAAGATAAAAATATATTTTTATCGAAATGAACTAGTTTTGAACTAGAATTATAATTCTATTTATTTTTAAATAAATAAATTGAATTTGAAATGGTTTTGAAAATCACCAGAATTTCCAATGATTGCATTGGAATGGATTTGAATCGAAATTGTCTTCGGAATATTTCGATGTTAGAATTCGTGATTATACAGGTGTTGTTATGGAAATTTGAAAGATATATATATATATCGTTATTTCCAATGCGATATTTGTTAGTCGTAGAATTTGATATTGAATATAAGCCGGTATATTTTCTATTCAGAGCCTTGTATTGAATATCGAATGTGATTTGGGTTTGTCGTGAGTGGTGTCTTCACTAACACTGTTCTTGAACCCAGTTGAGAAAGGATTAAATCTTTTTATTTAGATTTAATGAAGTGTACCAATTAAATAATATTTAATTGGAATTGAATTGATATTGATGTTTGGGTTTATTGTGGACAGTGCTTTAAATAACACTTGTTCTTTAACCCGATAATTAATGAAGGTGATTTTGGGTTTACCGTGAACCGTGTTTTAAATGACACTGATTCTTTAACCCAGTCAAAGATTAAAACTAAGTGGAGTTTTAATGAATCTTTAATTAGATTGAAAAGATCGAGAATGGAGTATCACCAGTTTTGCTCCAGGCGATAGTTAAATCTTTAATTAGATTTGAACGTGAAATGGTAATTGAATTTACCGATAACACCGTGGTGTTAGATATGAAGTATGACCAGTTTTACTTCATGGGATGAATAGGTTGGGATTGGGAAATAAAATAAATGATTACTTCGGTGTGGTTCGCTAATCCCGACTAGTTTGAATTGATATTCAAAGGAGATTGAAGAATAAATTTAAATAATTTATCTTGGATAAAACTAATGGGAACTTTTCCCAAAGTATAGGAATATTTGAATAAAAGAATATTCTGAATTGGAATGAGGCGTATGTTGTGTTTGTGTAACACTTTTATAATATATACGCGAGTTATTCAGAAAGACCGGGTTATCCCATTCTGAATAACTGATTCGACGTGGTGTCGAAGATGAAGACGGTGGTCGAAGACCAGAAGTCTTCACGTCGTTTGGGTGATTACTGATGATCTTGATTGGGCTGTACACCCAAGAAGATGGAAACAGTTGGTGATCGTCCAGACGTGCTTGGAGATCGATGGATATGCGGGGTACTAGGTGCCCCCGGTTTCGTTCAGACCCAGAACGGACTTGTAAATGGACTGTGTGTCTGACATTGGATTTTAGTCCGTGTGATTGATCTCTATTAAATATATATCTGTTTGGCGGCGGAGAATCTATTCTCTTGCTTAACGCCCTTCTCTGAGACGTACGAGCTCAGGGGTTATATATTGATGGATATCAAACGCATGGAGTGAATTGCCTGTGTGGCATGCCAAAGTGGCAATTGATCGAGGCTTCTGTTGAAAAGCAAAGTCTTGTGGTGATGATCAAAGCACGGCCTTTGTGGCGTAGCTTTGTGTAACGTTTACTTCGCGAGTTTCACACCCGGTATGAACCAAAAACGGGAGACGGACCTCAGGGAGGGCATGCGTTTCTTTCTAGTTAGAAGTGGCGTCAGTGGTTTTACACGCCCTTACGAGTTTGACTTATGTGGTTGTTGCTGTTGCGAGGCGCCTCGGTTTGATCGGACGATCCGGGTCCGATGGAGTCATTCGTTGGCTCATTTACGCCTCATAGGGCGGGGGAACGCATGTTCAGGGTTTAAGTTTAATCCACATCGGTGGACCGGCCCTGACGATCCAAAGGCTTGACAGAGTACTTGCCTGAGGCTCGGACTAGACAGTCTCGAATCGGTTGAGGACTATCTTTTGCCTCGGTTCATAGATGGAAATCCAATTTCCAAATACGTGACATTTGCGGTTTTATTTGTAAACCTATATATGGCAACATGATATATGGTACCCATGCCGCCTATGATTGATACTTATGATTTGAAGTTGTTTTATACACTATGCACTTATAATAGTATCAAATGATTTGTTTTAAACGTATCAAACATTCTTTGGCTGTTATAAGGGAAAACCCTATCCCCCGGCTTGCGTTTGCATTGTGTGATAGGACCTGGGTCTTATAACAGCTTCATTTTTCTTTATTTAGCATTGCGCTGTTTGTTTTATGCACTGGTATTCTTGGGAGGAAACCCGTTCCGTGTTATATGGCGTGGTCCCTTGATTTACCTAATTTTAAAAATAAAAAGATCAATAACTGTTTTAGTTCTCACACCAGTCACATGACTGACCTGGAGTTTATTGTTTTAACCTAAACTCTGGGTGCCCTTGTTTCGACACGGGCAGCTAGTAGTTTTGGTTTTGCAGATTTATATTCACAGGATCCTGGTTTACAGCTGGAACGATATCCGGAAAGCTTTGTATCCGTATATCTCTTCTAGTTGTGTATTGTATTATTTTCCGCTGCTATGTATTTAAATGTAATTTAAATCTCTGATATTTCTGTGTAATATTTATTCATTTATACTCTGTATATTCTTGTAATCTGATGCATTGTTGTAATATACAATGAAATGTTCTTTTGTATGCGTTCTGTTGTGGCTTGTTCTCGAACTATCCGACGCTTTCCTTTACGGGGAAGTTGCGGGTTTTCACATAGACGGAGGGTGGTGCACTGAAACAGTGGTGGGCCTCCTGTATGAAAAATATATATAGAAGAAACGAAAAGAGTGGGGCGGAGAAATAGGAACTGGGGATGTTGTGTGTGGATTTTACAAGTTTAAATGAAGCACAGTAGATGGGAGAAGAACTGTATCTCAATTCTTTTTTCGAAAATAAGAAGATTGGGTAAGAATGGGTTTTAAAGTACCTATGCCTAATCCAAAGTATATTTAACCAAGTTATAAATTATACAAAGTTATATATTATATATTAAACATAGGTAATATTTTTATTAATAATATTTAATACACCTAATCTAGTTTTTATCGAAACTGTGTGAGTTATATTTGTGCTAAATCCTATACAAAAGTGCCTAATTCCCTTTTTGGAAATGTGCCAACCCAGTACGTGACCGACCATATAAATAACAGCAGGAAGTATATGATTGTAAATATGCCTCTTCGTGTTTAAAAATGTCTGGTGTATAAAGTGTGGCCGACAACTATATTTTCTTGTTACATGATTAGCGGTTTATATATACAATATTTATTTTAGAATGCCTATTTATATTTATGATCAACGTAGCCAATGTAATCTAACATCAGGTGGTAGAAACTAAAGTCCCTAATTGTTAAAGCATTGTGACCAATTAAAGATTTACGTGACTAAATACAATAATAATAAGTGTGTTTACCAATGTTTTAAAATATACCAAATACCTTTTACATACAGTTCGACTAATATAATTGTGTAATGTTCCTTGCTAACGTGGCCTTGGTAACTTTAACGTGATTTACATTAAAGAAGAGAACATGCTTATGCCTATAGAAGACGTGACCACTTAAATAATAGAAAAGGTAGAAGAGCATTAACAGTTGCCAAATCATGTATGTATGTAAGTAGCCGATTTATATAATGGAAAATTTACGTGCCTAGGTATATGTTTTACATGAGTCAGTTATTTTAATAATGAGATTAACGTTGTTATAATTTAATTAGGGTTTAATAAAATTAATTTAAACTGTGACAGTATAAATTTTGTAACATGCTCTTATGTGCCAGAATTCGGCAAGATCAGTCGCGTTGGATCCATCCCGGCGAACGCTTCATTTTGAAGCTTGTTTGGACGCATTTGGAATTAACTAAAACAAACCGTTTTAATGACGAATGGAAACCCAAGGTGATTTCAACTCACTCAGTTATCCCACTTATATTATATATAAGTCGGGTTTATTGTTTATGTGCTATGTTTGCTAATTGTTGGCTGATTGTTGATTGTTTGAATATAGGCCGAATATTTTTATATAACTGATTTAAGTTAAACATTCGTTTAATTTAAGCGACTGAATGAACCCAATCGTTATTTTTAACGATCATTTCCAAACAAGGTAGCTTACCTTGTTGGTTATGTTTATAATAATATAAATGTTTAAAATTAGATTGGATGTCTGAATTGTTGCTAGTTGATTGTTCCCAGTTGAATTGTTTATTCATGTTTATTATAAATTGTCGTATTGAATGCATGGAAGAACAGGTTGGAGGAATCCAACCAGATTCCTCAAATTTATTGTTTATTTTCATGTTATATCACATGTACTGTTTAACAAACCTGATTGGACGATGGATTGAATATTGATTGTTGAACCCTTTATGTTAACCAATGGACAATATTGGTTGAGAAACTAGCAGTAGATGGCCTAAATAACATATCGTTTATAAACATTGATTTACCGTCAGGTGAATCGATAGAACTGAATTTATGAAATTTATTTTATAGCCGAATATAGATTTTTCAATATATTATTTTAAGTGAAGTTTATAAAAACGAAATAAACCAACCATATATATATATATATATGTTGTTTTAACCACCAATCACCATTTTTGTACCGAAATCTGTCGTGTACGAAGAACGTGCCTCATCTTAATTACAAAATTATTTATAAAGCTTATTCTTATATTAATATTAAGAAGATTGATATGCTAATGAGCAATTATTTATGTAACGACTGATAACTGAGGTTAATTGTTTTTAAGAAATAATTAAACGAGATTATTTTGAATCGATTATTATTTATTTAATAATAATCAAAGTAAATGAGTTTTTTTAATTAATTTTATTATTAGTTAATTTAAATGGAGAGACGAGTTAGAGTTGATCAAAGAGATAATCATGTCAAATGTTTTAATAAAAATTGATTATTAAATGAAATTAGTTCGTGTCGATTAATCTAATGGGTTACTTAACGAATAGTTCTTAACTTAATAAGAACTTAAAAAGAAATTTAATATTTATCCCAGTTAATAATAATGTAAATTTATATAATTTAAAGAATTATTTCTAAATGAAGTTCATTTAAGTTGTCGAAGTTAATAACGAAATATAATTGAATTTCAAAGTGAGTTTATGAACGGGTTTATATTTAAATCAAATTTGGTAAATGTAACGATAGGAAATTCGATGCTCGAATTTTTGCACAATCACATCCCATGTCCAAACTCAAGTATCGAAAACCCAGATTGTTAATAGAAAGAAGTTAAAGGATGAGAAGTAAAAAGAAAGAAATAATAGAGTAGAAGAAAAAGAAGAACACATCAGAATCTCACAGCGGAACGTATAAATATAATATATCAAATCTCTTTAGAAAAAGAAACTTTATATACATACCAACCATCAGAGTACAATATATATCTGTCACAGCGGAAACTAACTCAAAGTAACTAACGGTGAAGCCTTCTGCTTCCAGCTCCTGGGACTCCATGCGAAACCTAACCTGAAAATATACTCAGTCTGACCCGAGCACGTTTGAATCAAAGAAAAATTCACCCAGATCAGCCTGGAATACATTCAATGATAAATTCATAGCACAAACAATTTGTTTAACTTTAGAAATCCTTTTGAAATAAAAGGATAATAGTAAGACCAACCCACACATAAACACAGACAATTTTTACCTTACTATAACCCAAAATATTTTTGAAATCAATATATTTTATGATGTTATAATAATGTCTATCAAACCATAAATAAATAATAATCTAGCAGAATGCTTGAATCTCGCACTCTACATAAATAGTATTCAATCAAAACCGCGGGCTCTTATTGAAAAATGGATTTCCTGGCAAGGTATGGGACCACCTTCCGACAATGTACCTCCGGAGATGAATACAATGGGGTTCAACAAGAACGTCTTGCCACCCGGCTACACAGGATCGGCCCCTCATTTCGCTTGAGAGTACCGAAAATATCATCACCACGGTTGGGGGCCAGCCAACCGAACCGATAGCATACGTATAAAAATAAAAAAGGAACAACCGAAGGCATTTGATTTCTCCAGATCAGGTAATGATATACCATTTTAATGGGTGCGACCCACATAGCCATGCTGCCTACCCGATTTTTTGTGCCATTTCCCGGTTGACGAGGCTTGAGGTCACGTTATCTTTTTGCACAACTCCATTCACTTTGAATGCCACATCGCCAAATCCGCCAGATCACTAACTGATGTCCATAAATATACTCTGGGTGTTAAGCAATAGAATTTCTCCGCCACCAAAATTGGGTTATTTGTAAAAATCAACATACATGATTCTTAAGGAAATACTCTGTCAGACACTCGTCCATATAACTCATCTAGGAACAGGATGAACCGAACGCACCCTCCTACCGCATCCTAAGAATAACCCTATAGATCAGTAGCGAGAAGTCCTTGCAATCCATAGATTCCAACCACGACAGAACCATAGTTTATCTCGGGGTGTGAACCCGAGATTATAAGTAGTTATTCCGTTTCATGAAGATCTAGGGTCAATTTGCTCCATCTTCATTTGATGCAAATTAATTTTGTACGTGATGTTGATTCGAAGTGGTTTTGAGTCTGGTTCTCATTCCGATCTCTTCGAAACAACAAGTCAAAAGGTTCAATAATATCTCCTATTGGTAGTCGGGTTTTTAACTATCAATATCAAATAGTAAGTTAAGTATATTGGCAGCTCAGACCTTACTTATTTAAACCATTAAAATCTCTTTACCGAATTATTTAAAATCATTTCATTGATTTAGAATCCGATTCCATTTGTTTATCTCAACAAAATCCTTGCTTCCGTTATTTGGAATTAACAACTATATTCATCAAACTCCGCTTTACTAATATCGCTATATTTATATAAGACTCTATTTATTTCCCTTCATTGGAAATATTATGTCATATTACAAAAACTCCTTTAGCCTCCCTTTTTTCCGAAAATAACGATATATATAATCAATTCAATATTCAATTATCATTTTTTATATGACCCAAAATAATGTCGAATGACATGTTATCATTATATAAACACCTTCAAATGATAAATTTGAAGATTCCTTTCAGTACAGGTAGTATATACAATTAAATCTCCACTATTTATTTCTACAACCAACTTTGGTATATCTCATTTACATTTTATGGGAAAAACATAGTTATTTACTTGTCACTTAGAATAAGTGAATTTCAACCCAAACTATTTTCATTTTCTAAGAGATAGTGCTATATAAAACAATCATGCTTAAGCTTGGTCCACAGCGTTCATTTATTGTTATAGTTAAAACTTGCAATACACTATAATATTTTCCTTTATAACAAATCTTGACATCTCTTTCTTTTGCAACCTAATACCATTCCTTGATGATAGTGAAGTCATTCAAGTTGGGGTATTTTATTTATCTCTCAGACCTTGATCGACAACGTTCTTATCTTAGAATAGATATTCGTCTGTAACTCTACCCCTTATTACTTATAATATCCATCAAACCATATTTCTTGTTTTATTTGAAATACTGTTTTATGGCACCATATCATTTCTCTGAAAACTTGGTTGTTTATAACTATTTATATTAAACATTAATTCTTCGATTCATCTTCTTCCTACAGTTCCATTTTTAACTTCTTTACCAAAATCCATTAATGTTCTTCGTCTTTTGACATTTTACTTTCCATTCGAATTATTATACTGAATTCAAATAAACATCTCATTACAAATGCAATATCATCTTTAACGAATTCCATTTAAGAAACAATTACTTTAATTAACATAATTACATAGTACATAACTTCATCATTACTGAAGTAAAATAGTTTACTCGATTATTAACTAAAAATAGATTGGTTGCTTAAAACAATCTTAATTATAATAGTTCCATATTCACTTAAACTTCATTAATTAAAAAGTTAATTAATAAGAATCTTATTAATCTTGATCGATTTACTGCTAAGCTATTGTCATTAGATTAATTGACAGCCAATTAATCAAATGATCAATTTCCAATAAACAGTTGATTTAGTCAACTTCAAACCCATCAGTTAATTCGTTAACTGATCTTAATTACTTCTTACCCTCAGATTAATATAATCAATCTACTAATATTGCTAGATTCTGTCTTAAATTAATTATTCAAAAAGATTAACTCGAAGGAAAATTACGGCTTCACTTGCTTATAAACTTATTTAAATGTCAAAAAAATCCTTTATATTTACTTTTAAATTAACTATAAAATATTAGTTTGTAATATAACTTCTATTATAATTTAAAACTTCACTTTAATTATAAAAATATAATTTTTATAATTTGACTTCGCTGATTTGCCTGACGGGAAATCAAGTTCTTAACAAAAAGACGGATTTGTGGTCGACTGCTGCCAATTTCTTAATCAATACCGCATATTGATTAAATCACACTAACATTGAATTTCCATTCAACATTTATACTCAAACGGGTTTTCAATGTTATTTGGGTTCAAACAGTGCATATTTATATAAATAATATAAACCAAACAGTACATGTAATATTTGAGGGAATCCGGTTGGATTCCTCCAACCTGTTTTGCCATACCCGACAGTTATTAATACATGAAATAGAGATTTCATCGAATGCAATTTAAATAAAATTAACGGCAACCAATATCAAACAACTAAAATTCATGGCATCCAAATCAATTAATTGATAATATCAGTTATAGATATATGAATTTGATTACATCAGGGAATTCCAGAAATCGTGAGAGTTAACTCACCAATTGAATTCGATGTCTGTTCAGAGTCGTTTCATATAATTCCAACTAGCTCTGAGTCCTTCCATACAGTTTAACATCGTAGTACCCTTCACTACGAATCCAATGGATCTCGTTTCACCTAAACTTGTTCATGAATGAACATGTTATTTAGTTCCGCTTTAATTTAAACGACATTTAATTCTCTGTAATTACGATAATTGCCAATTACCTCAATTACATTTGATCCCATAAGCTTCATTCAAATTATAATCTTCATTTCCTTTCAACGTTGAAGTGTGAAAGCAGCATGACTCCTTTTTCCAAACAAATGCTTGAATTCCATTTGTCCTCTAACTATTCTCTGGGTAAAAAGCACGCTTCAGCCCACCTATTCTTTCTGACCTTTCTTTTATTTTATTTCTAAAATATAAGACATCTTCTTCTACTACTTAATTTCCAAGAGCGCGCGTTCTTCTTATGTTATGCCTAATCACTGTTCCAGGAACAAGCTAACATTCCGATCTCTCTCAACCCCTTAGTTTTCACGCCAATCATTTCTCCTAGTTACGTCCATCGTCAACTCGCGGCAAACCCGCGATCGCCACTTTCAGCGCACCGCAGGAGAAAGACTGTGACTCCGCCTAGCTCCATTGTGACGCGGTTACAACAGCTCCGTCGCGTTAGCCTACCTTCCGTTTTTCTTTTTGATTTCATATGAGTTGTTAGAAATAAAAAACTCGGTGCTTGCTCTAGTACTATTCTTCCCATTTTGCAAATAACATACCCAAACAACTCTGCGCAAAACACTCTGAACTTAATCCCATCACTACTGTAACCATCATCTTAACTTCGCACCGACTGGCTCCCCTTTCTTCCTCAAACTGCTTTGCCACCATGTCCATCAGCAAAGACACCACGTGTCCTTTATTCTCCATGCAACCATTCCATGCTTCTACCCTATTTTACTGCTTCTTCACTTCCCTGCTCTTCTCTATTTCCCTTCCCTCAATGTTTCCATCCCACTTTGTGTGCTTAACCCAATGACATCTTCAACTTCACCTCCCACCAGTATTTAAAATTCCACACTTCAACAAGAAACCAACATAGTACAATATCGCATAAACAAGAACTGCTGCTGACAAGACCACCAGAGGTCACCCTCCTTCGACTGGACATTGCTTCTCAGACTAGACACCGCTTGGAAATGCAACATCCTGCCAGGCTAAATTGGAGATATATATATATATACACGTGCACGAAAACTGCTTTTTCATTCCTTTTTCCTTGGTTAAAAAAATAAATTGGTTATGGTTTGTATTGTGAACGGGGAATATAAAATGGCCATCATATCACTTAGGGGATCATCGGTCTGTTTAGGATTTCTTCGTGCAGAAAAAGGGAAAAGGAAAAGAGGACGTTTTTGTTTGCTAGAAGAGAGAAATGAAGGAAACATTGCATCGCTATTTATAAAGGAAAACAGAAGAGGATAACAACAATGTCTTTTCAATGAAGTACAACATAGTAGCTTAGGAATGACGCAAAATAAAGGGTCAGTGCATGCAACTATTTCATCTAATGAAAGAAAGAAATGATGGGTAGCTGAAAATTTGGTTCAGAAAGAATACGGTGGTAGCAAATAAGTTTGCTGTGATGTGTGATAATTCATAGGGTGGTATCTTCGTTTTAGCTTTGGTAGCTTACCGTAGCATGTGCGAATATGTTTAGGCAGTACTGTATTTGACAAAATGTCATTTCCGGTGGAACTACACCTAAAGCTGGCTCCTTTTCCATCTACAAAGCCATGTGCAAATTTAATTTATTATTTTACATAGTTAACTTCACCGCTATTGAACACCACTTTTTAATATTCATACCGCCAAATACCAGTATTCAAAATCGACGAAAATAAATACACTGCACTGACGTTTTAACCTAACCGTTATATTGATTACGTTGGAACTGACTTCAAGATTTAACTAAGCCACAGGGACAACGTATAGAATTATAATCAATGTTTTATAATAATTATAGTTAAATTATTTCAAATGGTTAATTTATGCGTGTACACCACGCACGGTCACTAAATAACTTCAAATAAATATTTAAATTAATAAAATAATTTAAATATCTGACTACAGAAATTACGGGACGTTACATTCCTTCCCCCTTAAAAGAATTTCGTCCCTGAAATTATTAAGGTAGAAAGAATGTATAATCCATTATCTTTACAAATAAAATTTCTGTTTCATTTCCAATACTGGCATGATTGGTTTTTAAAACCATTCTATTTTCAATAACATATTTTCCAAAAATCTTCATAAATTCTTTAACACCTTAAATTTTGGAAATTTTTTGGTAGAGTCTCCCCTGTACGTAGGACTTCTGCAATAATGCAGAAACAAAAATAAATCAATCAACCAACACGGTCATAATATCCAATTCAAAACCCAAATTAAAAACCAAAAATTTATATTTGCGTAGAAGTACCTTTTCGCGAGCGTTAATAAGCTACTAGAAATAGATTATACAAGAGTCTGCTCCGTTATTATGCTGCTCTAACCAAACTGGATTCAATCAGCTCCAAAACTCAACCAATATAGGCAAAATTGGTCTTGCACCTGTTCTTAACTCAAACGAGCTTCATTAGTTTCAAAACAATGTCAGTGAGGTTCAATATCCATATCTTCCATTCCAAAACAGTTTTCCATACAACTCAATCATTTCTATATAGGGTTCAGTTCTCATGGATTCCAGTTATAATCACTTCTTAACAATCCCTTTTGATACATCAATCAACTCCTTATATCTTGTTCAAATTCATTTTCTTGAATTCACTGAATTCCATTCAAATTAATTAACTTAGATTTATTTTAGTGGATTCAATTCATTTATTTAAGATTTTCTTCAAGTCAAGTTTATCCTATAATCATGCAACCAATTTCAACCATACACTTCACCTGATTTTTCAAACACTCCAATTGGATTATTTGCATGTATTTCAATTTTCCAATCCAAGTCAAGTTTTTCATTGACTTACGTTGAATTTTAATACTCGAGTCAAATTCCTTTGCTCACCCGATTCATTTAAATCAACACAAGTTAAATTAATTATCAATCTTTAATTCATACATTTCATATTAGGAATTCCAGTTTCACTCAGATTATGTTTGAATTCATCCTAACATGTCCAACTCATTCATTCCAGATTTGTTTCATTGAAGCTTAAATTTATATTCATGAAATCAATTTCAACCATTTCACTTAGATTTACTAATTTCAATTGATTTACATCAAATTTTATTTCAATATTTAACTTATAAAATTAAATTTAACTTAACATAAGTTAAATTCATATTTGGAGTACCATCTTGGTTAAATTTTTTCAATTCCACAATCAAATCTATTCAAATCAACCAATCAAGCCAATACAAGTTTCAAATAACCAATTAATAAATGAAGAGAATTATTTTCCTTTTTCTATACGAAAATATGTTTGGGAAAATTATTTCATTTAACCTCTTTTCAAAATAATTCAAAAATAATTTTATATTCAAATTACAAATGCGCGTACTCATATATATACACTCAAACTCAATCTAGGGTATTACTAACCCCATCTCTATTGAGTTACGCCACAGAGCCAAGGTTATTCCTAAACCATGGCTCTGATACCAACTGTAACGACCAGGAAATTCGATGCTCGAATCTTCGACATAATCACGTCCCGTGTCCAAACTCGAGTATCGAAAACCCAGACTGTTAATAGAAAGAAGTTAGAGGATGAGAAGTAGAAAGAAAGAAATATTAGAGTAGAAGAAAAAGAAAAAGAAGAACACATTACAATCTCACAGCGGAACGAATAAATATAATATATCAAATCTGTTTACAAAAAGAAACTGTATATACATACCAACCATCAGAGTACAATATATATCTGTCACAGCGGAAACTAACTCAAAGTAACTAATGGTGAAGCCTCCTGCTTCCAACTCCTGGGACTCCAAGTGAAACCTAACCTTAAAATATACTCGGTCTGACCCGAGCACATTTGAAGCAAAGTAAAATTCACGCGGATCAGTCTGGAATACTTTCAGAGATAAATTTATAGCACAGACAATTTGTTTAACTTTAGAAATCCTTTTGAAATAAAAGGATAATAGTAAGACCAGCCCACACATAAACATGAACGGTTTTTACCTTACTTTAACCCAAAAAAATTTTGAAATCAATATCTTTTCTGATATTATAATAATGTCCATCAAACCATAAATAAATAATAATCTAGCAGAACACTTGCATCTCACGCTCTACATAAATAGTATACAATCAAAACCGCGGGCTCTTATTGGAGAACGGATTTCCTGGCACTGTATAGGACCACCTTCTGACAATGTACCTCTAGAGATGAATACATTGGGATTCAATAAGAACGTCTTGCAACCCGGCTACACATGACCGGCCCCTCAGTTCGCTTGAGAGTACCGAATATATCATCACCATGGTTAGGGGATAGCCAACCGAACCAATAGCATACGTATAAAAATAAAAAGGAACAACCGAAGGCATTTGATTTCTCCAGATCAGGTAATGATATACCCTTTTAATGGGTGTGACCCACGTAGCTATGCTGCCTACCCGATTTTTTGTGCCATATCCCGGTTGATGAGGCTTGAGGTCACGTTATATTTTTGCACATCTCCATCCACTTTGAATGCCACATCGTCAAATCTGCCAGATCACTAATTGACGTCCACAAATACACTCTAGGTGTTAAGCAAGAGAATTTCTCCACCACCGAACTTGGTATATTTGTAAAAATCAACGTACATGATTCTTAAGGAAATACTCTGTCGGAAACTCATCCATACAAGTTATCCAGGAACAGGATGAACCGAAGGCACCCTCCTACTGCATCCTAGGAATCACCCAATAGATCAGTAGCGAGAAGTCCTTGCAATCCATAGATTCCAACCACGACAGAACCACAGTTTATCTCGCGGCGCAAACCCGAGATTATAAGTAGTTCTTCCATTTCATGAAGATCTAGGGTCATCAATTTGCTCCATCTTCATTTGATGCAAATTAGTTTCGTACACAACGTTGATTCGAAGTGGTTTTGAGTCTGGTTCTCATTCTGGTCTCTTCAAAACAACACGTCAAAAGGTTAAATTATATCTCCTATTGATAGTCGCGTTTTTAACAATCAATATCAAACAGAACGTTAAGTATATTGGCAGCTCAGACCTTATTTTTAATAACCCGGAAATCTGGGCGAGTTTAAAAATTTTATTTTGGCAATTTTAGCGAATTTTGATTATTTAAAATGAATTATTTTAAATAATATCGACGAAAAATTTATTTTGAATAGAATTTGAACGTATATATTATAGATCGTCGTTAGAATATAAATAATTATTTATTTATATAAAAGGAATTGAAAATGGCGCGATAGTTCGATAATTCGATTTCAAACTTCAAATGAATGTACCGGGTGCAAAATAAACCGGATTTTAGTGAAACCAAAAATATTTGAATCTAATTGATAATATCTTTCCAACGAATCTGGGAAATCGAAATTTCATAACGGGAATCAAAAGATATGTCCAGTTGAAAATTCTGAATAGTCGCTATAGAATTCAGGCCCTTAAAAATGGGAATTTTGCAAACGACCTCGGATTTCGACGAAACCACTTTTGTTAGGTCCGTGATGTCAAATTATTGCAAGATTTCAAATTTCGTAATTTTTGAATTCAATATGTGAGCGTGGCAAAGGAAAACGCGTTTGTCCAGTTTTAGTTGATTTTAATCAACAGGAAAATGGCCATTTTTCAAACGGTCTCAGAATTCGACGAAACTAGTTTTGTTAGGAATGTATCGTCAATACGAAGCTAGAAATTATTTTTCGGGAATTTTTCGAGTTAGTATGTGACCCCGGTAAATTGAAATGCGTGTTCAAATTCAATATATAGAGTTATATGATGATTTTGACGAAAACTGATTCAAACGATCGAATCAACTTACAATACATATCCCATTGTGTTCAGAATGGGGGTAATTAGCTATGGACGACAGGCAGTGGGTTTCGTTTCGAGGTCGAAATTAAAAGTTGCTTTTGGAAATTAAAATATAATTAAATTATATATATATATATATTTTTTCAGTAACCCCCCTATCTTCATTCTTTCAGTCAACCCCCCCCCCCCCCCCCCCCCGTTCTATTTTCTAAATCGAGAACCCTCCCCCCCCTCCGTTCATCGCGCTGCCGCGCCAAGCACACCTCCATCCCGCTCCGCCTCTCTCTCTCCTCCCCCTTGATCGCAACGCGCCAAGGCCCCATCTCGACGCAGTCGATCCCCTTCCCCAAATTCGAGCATCGCCCTGCTTCAAGCCGATGCCGCCACGTCAGGAGCACCCCACCGCGCCGCAGGCGACCAAGGCCGAGCAGCACCCCCTCCAGTCCCGCTCCTCTCCCTCCACTTCTTACTGACGACCACTGAAAACCCCCACCCTCGTTAATCGATGTAAATTTTCTTTGTTTGATAATGCACCCTATGTAAATCTGATTTTTTTTTAAATACATTAACATGGAAAAGAGAAAAAGATTGGATTTATTATTTATTTAAAAACTTTGATTTTTATTTATTTAAAAAGCTTTGATTTTCAGTGTAGAAAGGCGAGATTTTTAATGTAGGAAAGATTAGATTTTCCACTATATAAAAATATGATTTTTATATAGTAAGGATGATTTTTATATAGTAGGAAGGATAAAAATATGATTTTTATGTAGTAGGATAATAAAAATATAATCTTTGTCTACATAGTAGGATAATATAATCTTTTATATTGTAGATGTATAAAAATACAATTTTTATATAGGTAAGATAGTAAAAATATCAACTTTATATATGTAGTGAAATAAAAATTCAATCTTTATATTAGGAGTAGAAGTTAAAGGCGAATTCTTTATATTTGAAAAGGCGAAATCTTTATGTTAAGAATAGCGATATAAAAATAGAATTTTTATCTAAGAATAGCGATATAAATATAGAATTTTTATCTATAAATGTAGCAAAGTAAAAATTCGATTTTTATATATTGAATAGCAAGGTAAAAATTTGATTTTTATATATTGAATAGCGAAGTAAAAATTCGATTTTTATATATTGAATAGCGAAGTAAAAATTCGATTTTTATATTTCGAATAGCGAAGTAAAAATGTGATTTTTATATATGTAGTGAAAGCGGGCAGAGAAAGTGACAAGAGGCAAGAACGGCGAAGATTTCTACATAAGAAGAGTCGTGGATTTTGGATTAGCTATCAGTGAGAACTTATCACCTTTCAATTTAATTTTTCTAGTTATAAATATATACTAGGATGCAGACGGTGTTTAGCAGCACCCGACACCCGTCGTCCACAGACCATGGACGGCTTGTATGCTTGTTTGTTTGATTTTGATGTGTAGTTGATTGTGTGATGTGCTGTGAAATGAAATGAAATATTTATATAGTTAAAAATAGAATTTTTAACGTGTATATGAAATGAAATAAAAATAAACAAATCGGACGATTTGTTTATATACACACATTTGACTGATATAGATTGGGACGATAAATTTTACACATCGCCCAATTGCACAAATAAAATTTGTGTTTGATTGTTTGAAACCCCACGTGGGTATTGGGATGATATATGACATACACTAATCCCAATAATTAGTTGTATGTCGATTGATTGATTGACAGACTGTTATAGGCATTAAATATTTATATTCGATGCTTGTACAGTGTAGAATGCACTTTGGATGATGGTTGATTATTCATCGTTGTTATTGTATACATGTGTTGTAGAAAATCCATATAATTAACATTATATGGTAATTGATTGGGCCTCATTCCATATTTGAAAAAGAAATATTTGAAAAAGAAATATTTGAAATAGAAATATTTGAAATAGAATATTTGAAAATATGAATATATGAAGCCGTGTTGATTAGATTTACGCCATTTTGACGTGAACGATATTTATATCGATTTTGTTCATTTTATAACGAATATCGAAAGTGATTTCAAAATCTGAAATTTTGAAAAGAATTGAAATTCGAATTAAATTGAATAGAAATGAATTCAAATTGAATTGAAGTGAATTCGAATTGAAATTGAATAGAATTGAATTCGAATTGAAATCAAAAGGAATTGTATTCGAATTAAATTGAAATTGAATTGAAATCAATTTGAAATGAATTTAAAACGAATTTATATTGGAATATTCAATTTTGATTTGAAATTGAATATGAAGTTGAAACCGTTTTGAAAATGAATTTAAAATGATTTATAAAGCATGGTTTGAATTGAAATCGATGAAGTATATATTATATATATAATATATTGGCTTGAATAGAACGCGTCGCGCCGTGGCAGTTCGCGAATTTCGACCATTGACTTCGAATGGATATTACGGGAGATCCGACCGTCGGATTCTCCTAAAACCGGAACCATTGGGTTCATATCGAAAAGAGCTTTCCAATGAATATTAGAAATTTCAAATCTAATGGTTGGTTTGGAATTATGTCCAAATCAAATTTGGAAAAGGTCGCTGTAAGTGCAGTTCGATGGCCGTTGATGGAAATCGACTGTACGGGCCTTGATAAAATTATTAAAAATATCAATAATTGGTGTAAAATCATAAGAAATGATTTGGGAAAAATTGGGATGAAAAACTCCATATTTGAAAAGATAAAAATAGATTTTTATCGAAATGAACTAGTTTTAAACTAGAATTAAAATTCAATTTATTTTTAAATAAATAAATTGGATTTGAAATGGTTTTGAAATAAGCAGAATTTCCAATATTTGAATTGGAATGGATTTGAATCGAAATTGTCTTCGGAATATTTCGATGTTGGATTTTGTGATTATACAGATGTTGTTGTGGAAATTTGAAAGATATAGATATATATATATATATCGTTATTTCCAATACGATATTTGTTGGTCGTAGAATTTGATATTGAATATAAGTCGATATATTTTCTATTCAGAGCCTTGTATTTAATATCAAATGTGATTTGGGTTTGTCGTGAATGGTGTCTCCATTAACACTGTTCTTGAACCCAGTTGAGAAAAGATTAAATCTTTTTATTTAGATTTAATGAAGTGTACCAATTAAATAATATTTAATTGGGATTGAACTGATATTGATTTTTGGGTTTATCGTGAACAATGTTTTAAATAACACTTGTTCTTTAACCCGATAATTAATGGAATGGGATTTTGGGTTGTCGTGAACGGTATCTTCAACAATACTGTTCTTAGACCCAAAGGAGTTAAGAAAATCAGAAGCTAACTGGAGGTTAGTTAAGATGAATGGTTTCTTGGCTATTGATCTGATGTTGGTTTCGGCCTTAGGGGTAAATACTTAGGGAATTGCTCACTTGCTAATTTATGGTTAGGGACTGATTGAAATGTAATGTGATTTTGGGTTTATAGTGAACCGTGTTTTAAATGACACCGATTCTTTAACCCAGTTAAAGATTAAAACTAAGTGGAGTTTTAATGAATCTTTAATTAGATTGAAGTGATCAAGAATGGAGTATCACCAGTTTTGCTCCAGGCGATAGTTAAATCTTTAATTAGATTTAAACGTGAAATGGTAATTAAATTTACCGATAACACCGTGGTGTTAGATATGAAGTAAGACTCGTTTTACTTCATGGGATGAATAGGTTGGGATTGGGAAATTAAAACAAACGATTACTTCGGTAAGGTTCATTAATCCCGACTAGTTTGAATTGATATTCAAAAGCAGATTAAAGAATAAATTTAAAAGGATTTATCTTTGATAAAATTAATGGGAACCTTTCCCTAAGAATGTGAAATTTAGAAACTAGCTGTAGGTTGGCTAAGTAGAGTGATTTCCTGAGTATTGATCTGATGTTGGTTTCGGCCTTCGAGGTTAATATTTGGGGGATTATTCTCTTGATTAATTTACGGTTAGTGACTGATGAATTGAAATGAGGCGTATGTTGTGTTTGTGTAACACATGTTTATTATATACGCGAGTTATTCGGGAAGACCGGGTTCATCCCATTATGAATAACTGATACGACGATAAGTCGAAGATGAAGACGGTGGTCGAAGACCGGAGGTCTTCACGTCGTTTGGATAATTACTGATGATCTTGATTGGGATGTACACCCAAGAAGATGGAAACAGTTAGTGATCGTCCAGACGTACTTGGAGATCGATGGATATGCGGGGTACTAGGTGCCTCCGGTTTCGTTCAGACCCAGAACGGACTTGTAAATGGACTGTGTGTCTGACATCGGATTTCATTTTATGTGATTGATATCGATTGCATTGCGTGAATTGCCTGTGTGGCATGCCTAAGTGGCAAATGATCAAGGCTTCTGTTGAAAAGCAAAGTCTTGTGATTGATGATCGAAGCACGGCCTTTGTGGCGTAGCTTTGTGTAGCGTTTACTTCGCGAGTTTCACACCAGGTATGAACCAAAAACGGGAGAAGGACCTCAGGGAGGGCATGCGTTTCTTTCTAGCTAGAAGTGGCGTCAGTGGTTTTACACGCCCTGACGAGTTTGATTTATGTGGTTGTTGTTGTTGCGAGGCGCCTCGGTTTGATCGGACGATCCGGGTCCGATGGAGTCATTTATTGGCTCATTTACGCCCCATAAGGCGGAGAGACGTATTGTTCGGGCATAATAATCCACATCGGTGGACCGGCCCTGACGATCCAAGGCTTGTCTGCGCGCTTGCCTGAGACATGGGCTAGATTGTCTCGAATCGGTTGAGGACGATCCCTGGCCTTGGTTCATCGATGGAAATCCAATTTCCAAATACGTGATTTTGCGGTTTAATTGTAGAACTAGTATGGCGACATGATATATGGTACCCATGCCGCCTATGATTGATACTTATGATTTGAAGTTGTTTTATACACTATACACTGATAATAGTATCAAATGATTTGTTTTAAAACGTATCAAGCATTCTTTGGCTGTTATAAGGGAAAACCCTATCCCCCGGCTTGCGTTGCATTGTGTGATAGGACCTGGGTCTTATAACAGCTTCATTTTTCTTTATTTAGCATTGCGTTGTTTGTTTTATGCACTGGTATTCTTGGGAGGAAACCCGTTCCGTGTTATACGGCGTGGTCCCTTGATTTACCTAACTTTAAAAATAAAGATTAATAACTGTTTTAGTTCTCACACCAGTCCCATGACTGACCTGGAGTTTATTGTTTTAACCTAAACTCTGGGTGCCCTTATTTTGACACGGGCAGCTAGTAGTTTTGGTTTTGCAGATTTATATTCACAGGATCCTGGTTTACAGCTGGAATGATAGCCGGAAAGCTTTGTATCTGTATATCTCTTCTAGTTGTGTATTGTATTATTTTCCGCTGCGATGTATTTAAATGCTATTTAAATCTCTGATATTTCTGTGTAATATTCATTTATACTCTGTATATTCTTGTAATCTGATGGATTGTTGTAATATACAATGAAATGTTCTTCTGTCTGCATTCTATTTTGTCGTGTTCTCAAAACAATTCGCTCTTTCTCTTCTCTTCGGAGACCGGGGAAGTTCGGGTTGTTTCATTATTTATTTAAACCCTTAAAATCTCTTTAACGAATTATTTAAAATCATTTCATCGATTTAGAATCCGATTCCATTTGTTTATCTCAACAAAATCCTTGCTTTCGTTATTTGAAATAAACAACTATATTCACCAAATTCCGCTTTACTAATATCGCCATATTTATATAAGACTCTATTTATTTCCCTTTATTGGAAATATTACGTCATATTTCAAAAACCCCTTTAGCCTCTCTTTTTTCTGAAAATAACGATATATATAATCGATTCAATATTAAATTATCATTTCTTATATGACCCAGAATAATGTCGAATGACATGTTATCATTATACAAACTCCTTCAAATGATAAATTTGAAGACTCCTTTCAGTACATGTAGTATATACAATTAAATCTCCATTATTTATTCTACAACCAACTTTGCTATATCACATTTAAATTTTATTGGAAAATTATAGTTATTTACTTGTCACTTAGAATAAGTGAATTTCAACCCAAACTATTTTCATTTTCTAGGGGATAGTGCTATATATATCAATCACGCTTAAGCTTGGTCCACAACGTTTATTGATTGTTACAGATAAAACTTGCAATACGCTATAATATTTCCCTTTATAACAAATCTCGACATCTCTTTCTGTTACAAACTAATACCATTCCTCGATGATAGTGAAGTCGTTCAAGTTGGGGTATTTTATTTACCTCTCAGACCTTGATCGACAACGTTCTTATCTTAGAGTAGATATGTAACGACCCAGGATTTTGGTCCATTAGTTTTAATATTTAATTTTTATTTTAAATATTGTTTTGATAATATACTTGAATTTTTATATTAAGTTATTGATGTAATATTTGATTTAAATTTAATATCGAATATAAATAATAATCGTAATACGAAGTTAATTCAATTCGAAGTTAAAACTGAATTGAAAACAGTTTAGATAATCAGTGTCACTTCTGTTTGAATATAAAAGCGGTAATAATAAAAAAAATCGAAGAATTAATTTTTTTAAATTTAAAATATATCGATTTAAATTAATATATGTTTCAGATGATCAAATGGGGTTTCGATATCTGTCCTAGTGGATTCAGAATGGTGGTTTAACCCTAGGAAGGATGGTTGTTGGGTTCAAATAGGAGTTGAAATCAATGCGGTAATTTAATTTAAAGGATGCCGGTTTAAATAAAATAATCATAAATTCATTTTCCTTTTGGTGCACAGAAACAAAACACCAAGGCAAGAAATTTTGGCCTTGTTGTTCTAATTAAAACCGCGCCTTTCCATTATAATAGGTGATGACCCTTTTCATTTTTCACTCAGAAGAAAAATAAAGAGAAGAAGACCGAACTCCTCAAAAATCACTAAATCGAAATCAAAATCCTACTTATTTCCTAAATCAAAATAGGGGTTCCCATCATCATCGCAACTTCATTCTTGTTTGACACTGATAGGCATGGGTTTCTGAAAGCTCGACAGTTTCGAGCATCGTTCTAAGACTTCGGTCAAGGTCGGAGTTCGATAACCTTCAAATTGGGCTCGTTCGTTTTAAGATGGAGCACCGGCTCTGGAGAGCCAGAAAGGGGGGACCTCAAGCTATTCGACTATGGAAAGGTCAGTGATTAGATGACGTGAGTCCTGAGTGATCGAAGTTTTCAGGGAGGGTCGCATTCTGAAATTTGAAACCAGAGTTCGAAGTAGGGTCTGTGGTGAGGCGCCGCATGTTGAATGAAATTGATGACAGCGAGATGGGTTAGACGATGATGGTTGGGTTGACTAGCATTTGTTATGAGGTGGAATGGAGGACTTTATTGCGATTACAGGAGATAGAAGGACACGGCAGTGGTTGAATGAGGGAGTTCGAAGCCGTGGATTTGGATGAGTGATTTTGAGGTGCTCAATTGAATGAATGCGTGAAGAATAAGGGCTGTGAAGTTTATCTGAACAAGGGACAGTGAGTATTAAGGTATGACATTGGCAATACAAGGGCAATGGGATTACAAGTATTGGTCTGAAGGTAATGCAACAGTAGGAGCAACAGTTCGACAATGGTTTAAATGTTTAAAAATGGGAACAGTGGTAATTATTTAATTTAATAATTTTATTGCATTTAAAATCTATTCAATAGTTAAATAATAAATGTTATTTTTTAAATTTTATGCAAGATTTTAACAAATGGAGTTAATGGAAATTTCATAAGCTGTGGATTACGTGAACTGGAATCAAACTGGGAATCAGAATGGATCGAAATTAAATCACGGTGAGTAAATCTCACTAGTTAATTTATTTTTAGTAGTTAAAAATAAATTTGTTGATTGTATGTATGCATTGAAATACTACTGTGTCTGCTTAAATATATATTAGTTATTTTGGCTTAGCTATTATATATATATATATATATATTGGTTTGGTGGTTGGATGATTCTCGCAGTACCATTAGCGGATTCCCGCGGTATCATTAGCGGATGATTTCCCTATGCGCCCCACAAATAAATATTAGTGGATGACCTTCCATACTGCGATCTCCTGCCTCGAAGCAGGATGCTATTATTTATGTGCTAATGTCTGTGGATGCAGGAAAATAGGTTGGAGGGATCCAACTAGATTCCTGTGACGGCCGGCCCCGCATTAACCGACATTTCCTCCGAAAGTGCGCTGTACACATGTCTGCTAGCACGGGACGGCCGTCAAAGAAAGGATAGAAGATGAAAGACTAACAAAGAAACCTGTAGAATGTCTCACAGCGCATGGAATAAAATATAATAGTAACATACTTGACATAAAATAGGCGAGACAGTGCATAAGCTGAAAACTAAAACCATCATCATCATAGCAGCGGAAATCCAAAATACAGCTTATGGTCCAACATCATTATTACAACTTTAAAACTATCTCTAAAGAAAAAGAAAGTAAAAGAAGGAGGTACACTACAAATGCCCAAGCAGTGACCTTCAACAACACAGGGAGAATATCTATATATCATACGTGGGAGCCTCCTGCTCGTCTCCGGTACAGCTACTCGTGCATACCACCTAACCTGTATCTAGTCTGAACGTTTAGGAGCACCCAGAGTAATAAGAAGAGACATAAAAATCCGGGTCAGACAAAAGTCTGGTATGAGCGATAAGCAACAAAACAGAACAATAACAGGTATAATCCAATCATATCTAAACCTGAACCTGGACTTGCAACCAAAGAGTTAGCACTACACACCGTACAATACTCTAAGGTGCCACTAACATAAGGTATAAAGATACGGGGGTGTGAGTGTGCATGTCATAATGATGTCAAACAATCAAGCATAGCAATCATCCTCACATCTCTCACTCAGTGCGTAAAGCATACGATATCCACTACTTTGGTCACCTAATCCTTTGGCCATGATGGAGTCGAACCCCGTATAACTATCACTACAAGCCCTTAATCCGTCTCTCAGTGGTGAACCAAAATTATAGGTATCGATAACCCCTTTGCACACGTCCCACAGCAAAGTCCAACCATGAAGTTAACTCAATATTTCCCAACTTAATCCTG
Organism: Allium sativum; assembly: GCA_030737875.1. NCBI lineage: Eukaryota > Viridiplantae > Streptophyta > Magnoliopsida > Asparagales > Amaryllidaceae > Allium > Allium sativum. The sequence continues at coordinate 246,854,963 of CM060923.1, forward strand.
AGTACAAACTTCCCAATTGGACTACCTTTGCATCTCGGGTTTTGGTCGAATTGGAGTTGGTCTTCAGAAGAGTCATCATGCATATGTAGAAGCAAATCCGGCTCGGTTCGGTATAAGGTGTCTAAGTACATTTCTCTAATTCGGTTCAGTGCTCCACTTCGATTCGGTTCGGCTTCTTCCCCACGGTTCGGTTCGAATATATGATGCCCAAGTCCATCGTTCGGTTCGGTTCGGGTTCATCGCTTCGCGCCCAAGCTCCTTGGTTCAGCTCGTAGTATCTCCTCTAGTTCGGATCGGATCGTGATGTTCATCTGGTACGGGTCATGACGCACCTCCCTGATCGGATCGGAGGACTTCAGGTCGTGGCCCAAGCATCAGTTCGTGATTGGTAAGCGCGAGCGGTTCGGATCGTGCTCACCTAACGGATCGGGTCGGAGCTTCTGATTCGGATGGTGCAAGCAGCTCACGTGGAAGGCGGTTCGGATCTTAGTATCCAGCTCGTGTAACTTAAAGAGAATCACTTCGGATCGTGGAGAGGTGACCACGATCGGGTCGGGTCGTGGTAGGGAGGGGCAATCAGAATCGGGTCCTGCACATTTCCTGTAACTCTTCCAACGACTGTTTTAGGCCATACGACGTCGTTTTGGACCATTCTAACTTATCTAATCAATCACACAACATACCATATAGTCATAGCAACATGTAAAATCAATTACAAACACCAAAACAATAATTTGTTAGGTTAAAACAGATCAAACATAGGCAAAAAGCATGATTTTCACCTTAATCCCCTCAATCATGGTTTAACAATACAATTAGCAAAACATGTCCAAATCGACCCAAATTTTTATCAGAGCCCTAAAATAATATTTTAGAATTTTACAAATTTTTCCAGATTTTTCTGAGCCATAATTTCGCTGATTATCACTAATCACCCCTAATTGTCTAATTAGTGTAAAAAGATGCTAATCACTCACCTTTGCCATAAATTGAACTATAGATCTGAAATATCCTCTGTTTTGGGTCGAATCCGAATGCTTAGCAGCAACTCAAACTCTGATTTGACACTAATCTTCCTTGATTTGGTGTAGATCTTCTTAATTAGTGATTAGAAGGTGATTTGGGGTGTTTATAGAAAGTGGAGGCAATGGCTAGGGTTAGAGAAATGTTTTAGGCGGCTGAAAAATGAGATAAAATTCGTTTTCCTATTGTTCTCAGCCTCCCCATAACCCTAATCCCAAAATGGGTTGTGGCCCTCTTGCTAATCACCCTAATTAGGCTCGGTTAAGCTGTTTTTCACCTTCTAAACCTTAATTCAGCCATATCTCCCAAACGGTAAGTCCGTTTGGCTAATGTGACCACTATACGGAAAGCTAAACCATCATCCGGATCTAATAGAAGTGGTTTTAGGTCAAAATTCCTTACCAATCAAAAGTTATGGTCGAAACAAGATCAGTTAGGGGCAAAATGGTCATTTAAAAATCGGCAAAAATCATGAACATGGGAAATTACCCTAATAGTCGTTCCCCAAAGTTACATGACCATACGACTTCACAAGAAAAAGAAATAAATATTCTACGATCTTCCGATGCATAGAATGCGGGTTGTTACATTCCCCCCCCCCCCCCCCCCCCAAGAAATTTCATCCCCGAAATTCCTTGACCAAAACATACAAAGAATTCCACATGCCTATCAATCATTTTCAAACAATAAAACATAAAAACAACGCAACAAGCCTATCCTAGCATGCGGTTTACTAACAAGGGAAGAAACTACCAGTACCAAAATCTTACCGGGCAAAGAGTTCTGAATACTTCTTCCTTATGTTCTCCTCTGTTTCCCAAGCACAGTCTTCCTCATCACCACCCCCACTGAACTTTGACTAGTTTCACCACCCTCATTCGAAGCTGCTTCATATAGTTCCCAACAATACGCATAGGCTTGCGGTTCCCAACTGCCTCAGGTTCAGCCTCGATATCATCCAACTGATCTTTTGAAATAGCCACACTAGGGTCATGCACAAACTTTCTTAATTGGGAAGCATGAAATGCGTTGTGAACTCCAGCCATCTTGTCTGGTAACTCAAATTTATATGCCAAATTTCCAATTCGTTCGAGAACTAGAAATGGACCAACAAATCTTGAGCGACCTTCATTCGTTGTTGGATAATCTTTATCTTATCCGAAGTTTCTCTTATCATACCTGGCCCAAGCGTAAACTTCTCACCAGTCTCCAACCAACATGACGGTGAGTTGCACCGCCTTCCATACAAAGCTTCAAATGAACCATACCAATACTGGACCAATAACTATTGTTATATGCAAATTCAACCAAATGCAAATGGTCGTCTTATGACCCTCCAAAATCCAATATACAAATCCCCAAAAGATCCTCTAATAGACGGTCCACCCAAATACCATCATAACATGATCCAATCCTTGGTGAACCATCAATGAAATCCATTGAGACTTGTTTCCACTTCCATTCGGGAATTTCCAACGGTTGTGACAAACCACTAGGCTTCCTTTGCTCAGCTTTAACTAACTGGCAATTCATGCACTTGGAGACAAACTTCCCAACGTCTCTCTCCATCTCTCAATCCTTTTACGTTGGGTACAACCAGCCTTTCATTCTTTTGAGGCCATCCTTCTCGATCAAGTCCTTACTTGATCAATCTCTCGCCATCGATATCCATCTCTACCTTAGAGGTGGTTTCCAATAGGTTAGGATCGTTCCTCTAACTGGAACCAATCCACTCCATCAAAATCGATCTAATCGTCAAACTTGCTAACATTTCTGGATCCAATCTATACTTCGGTCTAAAATCATATCTCACGATATACTCTAGTTGCTTCCAACCCAGAAACATAACCTCTAGACTGGCATGCCTCCTACTCAATGCAAATGTTACTGCACCTAAATCCTTTGATACGTCCACTCTGCCCCATGAAGTCTTGACAACTTCACTGCACTGGCTCATAGCCTTGCTACGATCACTCTGCCCCATGGAGTAATGACTACCCCACTACACTGATACGTAGCCTAATGTCCGTCTATACTACCATCTCTTTGTTCCCCATCGCTAGAACCCTACAGGTGATAGTCTACTCCAGAGAAGAAAGATTGGGACAAACATAGCAACCATAACATCCATCAAACAAGTCCTACCTATCACATGCTAAAGCCATGAACACGTCGACACCTACATGACTGGTCTAACCAATCCCAATATGTCGATTCTTGTATGTCTGGTCCAACCAACATCAAGAACTAATGGAAGCCCAGCCTCCAAACGGACTACCGTACGTCCAACGCACGTTTATCCTCCAAGGATAACTAGATCACGTCCGATGGATCCAAGGTAACGGGCGTCCCCAGATACCCCTGCTTTAAGTCCGCCTAAAATACTTGAGTCCAACCCAAGTCTATCCATTATCTTACTTCCCTCTCGAGTCCAACTCGAGCCAAATCCAATTCCTTGCAGCCTTCTCGAGTCCAACTCGAGTCAATCTATAACTCAGACCCAGTCTTGAGTATCCATTACCGACAAACTCTAGTCCAACGTGAGTCGTCTCCGTATTCGTTGCATCTCAAAGATCAATGAACACCCATTTTCTTTTACGAGTTCAAGTCCAACTTGAATCGTCCTAATCTTCGTTGCATCTTCCATGATCAACGAACACATCCTATTTCTTCAAAGGTCTACAATCCAAAGAGAACATCAGCATAGGGTCCTAAACAATCCATTACTTTGCATCTTTCTCGACAATCTCTGGTAGAGTGGCCCTTCTTGCCATAACTAAAGCACTCGCCACCATTCTTATTCTTCTTATTCTGACCATCCTTGGTCGGGTTCTGCTTCCTTTTGTTCTGAGAATTCTTCATGCCTTCACCTCCTGCTTGCGGCTTTGGTTCCTCTGTAGATGCAATAGCAACTTCGGTCTTTGACATAGGGAAAAGGCACTCTGACCTTAATGCATTTCCATAATAGACTCGAACGTCTCACCGATATGGTTTATAAGTCTTTCCCCCAAGTACCCATCTAAACCAGTTATGAACTTTTCGTTCTTCTTTTCGACTGCATCGATAAGGGACAATCCATATTTCGATAAAGTGTCGAATTCAGCGATATATTCCGAGACTGCTATACCATTCTGCTTAAGCTCCAAGAACTTCTTGAACAATTCTGATTTAAGAGCAGTTGGAATAAACTTATCAAAAAAGCGAGTCTTAAACTGATTCCAAGTAATCTGATCCTCTGGGGTAGTTGCCTTAATAGCATTCCACCAATTCGTAGCTCGTTCTTGTAGTTGACGCGATGCTAGCTTCCTCTTCATTGCGTCTTCGATTCCCAAATCTTCGACGATGCGCTCACAACAATCTAGCCAATCTTGAACTTTTGTAGCCGACTCTGTTCCGTGGAACGATCTCCCCCCAAGACAAGTATAATCCTTGTTTAGCTTAGCAAAGTCGGCCCTAGGCGCCTGCACTACTGCACCATTACCATTCGCAGCATTAGGAACTACTCCCCGAGCATCCCTAAGCATCTCTCGCATGAAGCTAATAAACATCGTTCTCATATCAGGAACATTCCTATTGTTTGCTTCTGAACCCGTAATCCTCATATATCGGCTCATCGTTCAATCTGTAAGGAGAAAACGATTAACCATCTCCTTTGTGGTGCCTGTGCAATATGACTTCTTTCTTATATACTAATAGTATATATATAGCTTTTGAAAACCAGAATATCACAAATACGCGCTCTCACATACGTATACTATCTCTCCCTGATGACTTCCATAGGTTAACTACGCAACCTAGAGCTCTGATACCAAGTGTGATGGCCCGCCCCGCATTAACCGACATTTCCTTCGAAAGTGCATTGTACACATGTCCGCTAGCACGGGATGGTCGTCAAAGAAAGGAAAGAAGATGAAATACTAACAAAGAAACCTGTAGAATGTCTCATAGAGCATGGAATAAAATATAATAATAACATACTTGACATAAAACAGGCGAGATAATGCATAAGCTGAAAACTAAAACCATCATCATCATAGCAGCAGAAATCCAAAATACAGCTTATGGTCCAACATCATTATTACAACTTTAAAACTGTCTCTAAAGCAAAAGAAAGTAAAAGAAGGAGGTAGACTACTAATGCCCAAGCAGTGACCTTCAACAACACAGGGAGAATATCTATATATCATACGTGGGAGCCTCCTGCTCGTCTCTGGTACATCTACTCGTGCATACCACCTAACCTGTCTCTAGCCTGCTCGTTTAGTAGCACCCACAGTAATAAGAAGAGACATAAAACTCCAGGTCAGACAAAAGTCTGGTATGAGCGATAAGCAACAAAACAGAACAATAACAGGTATAATCCAATCATACCTGAACCTGAAACCAAAGAGTAAGCACTACACACCGTACAATACTCTAAGGTGCCACTAACATAAGGTATAAAGATATGGGGGTGGGGGTGTGCATGTCATAATGATGTCAAACAATCAAGCATAGCAACCATCCTCACATCTCTCACTGAATGCGTAAAGCATACGATATCCACTACTTTGGTCACCTAATCCTTTGGGCCATGACGGAGTCCAACCCCGTATAACTATCACTACAACCCCTAATCCGTCTCTCAGTGGTGAACCAAAATTATAGGTATCAATAACCCCTTTGAACACGTCCCGCAACAAAGTCCAACCATGAAGTTAACTCATTGGTTTCCAACTGAATCCTGAGTACAAACTTCCCATTTGGACTACCTTTGCATCTCGGGTTTTGGTCGAATTGGAGTTGGTCTTCAGAATAGTCATCATGCATACGTAGAAGCAAATCCGATTCGGTTCGGTATAAGGTGTCCAAGTCCATTTTTCTAATTCGGTTCAGTGCTCCACTTCGGTTCGGTTCGGCTTCCTCCCCACGGTTCGGTTCGAATATATGATGCCCATGTCCACCGTTCGGTTCGGTTCGGGTTCATCGCTTCACGCCCAAGCTCCTTGGTTCAGCTCGTAGTATCTCCTCTTGTTCGGATCGGATTGTGATGCTCATCTTGTACGGGTCGTGACGCGCCTCCCTGATCGGATCGAAGGACTTCAGGTCGTGCCCCAAACATCGGTTCGTGATTGGTAAGCGCGAGCGGTTCGGATCGTGCTCACCTATCGGATCGGGCCGGAGCTTCTGATTCGGATGGTGCAAGCAACTCACATGGAAGGCGGTTCGGATCAAAGTATCCAACTCGTGTAAGTTGAAGAGAAGAACTTCGGATCGTGGAGAGGTGGCCACGATCGGGTCGGGTCGTGGTAGGGAGGGGCGATCTGATCCGGGTCCTGCACATTTCCTGTAACACTTCCAGCGACTGTTTTACGCCATACGACGGTGTTTTCGACCATTCTAACTTTTCTAATCAATCACACAAAATACCATATAGTCATAGCAACGTGTACAATCAATCACAAACACCAAAACAATAATTTGATTGGTTAAAACGCATCAAACATAGCCAAAAAGCATGATTTTCCCCTTAATCCCCTTAATCATGGTTTAACAATACGATTAGCAAAACATGTCCAAATCAACCCAAATTTTTATTAGAGCCCTAAAATAATATTTTAGAATTTTACAAATTTTTCAAGATTTCTCTGAGCCATAATTTCGCTAATTATCACTAATCACCCCTAATTAGCCGTAATTAGTTTAAAAAGATGCTAATCACTCACCTTTGCCACTAATTAAACTATATATCTGAAATACCCTCTGTTTTAGGTCGAATCCCAATGCTTAGCAGCAGCTCCAACTTTGATTTGACATAATCTTCCTTGATTTGGTGTAGATCTTCTTAATTAGTGATTAGAAGGTGATTTGGGGTGTTATTAGAAAGTGGAGGCCATGGATAGGGTTAGAGAAATGTTTTAGACGGCTGAAAAATGAGATAAAATTCGTTTTCCTACTATTCTCAGCCTCCCCATAACCCTTATCCTGAAATGGGTTATGTGGGCCCTCTTGCTAATCACCCTAATTAGGCCCGGTTAAGCTGTTTTTCACCTTCTAAACCTTAATTCAGTCATATCTCCCAAACAGTAAGTCCGTTTGGCTAATGTGACCACTCTATGGAAAGCTAAACCATCATCCGGATCTAATGGAAGTGGTTTCAGGCCAAAACTCCTTACCAATCAAAAGTTATGGCCGAAACAAGATCAGCTAAGGGCAAAACGGTCATTTAAAAATCATGAACATGGGAAATTACCCCAATAGTCGTTCCCCAAAGTTACATGACCATACGACTTCAAAAGAAAAAGAAATAAATATTCTACGATCTTCCGATGCATAGAATGCGGGTCGTTACAATTCCTCAAAAATTTATTATCTGTTTGTTTGTTCGTTTTCACATATATATAAATTCATGTATGATGTGTTAGATAACCAATGAATGATAAATTGGATGTTTTTTTTTTTTTTAAATACCACTGGGCCTAAATGTTGATATTTAAAAATAACATAAAGGGAAATTATTAGATTTGAAAAGGAAATTCTATTTTTCTAAAATAGAATATGAAATTTGAATAGAACAAAAACACTAACTTGTTTTGAATAATTAAAACAAGTAGTTCATTTATAAATGAAGTTTATAAAGGAAGTAAAATGAATTATCATTAGATAATTCAGGAAATATAAATACAATTGTGAATTTAAAAAGGGAAATTTGTTTTTCTAAAGCAGAAATATTTATTTCAAATGAAATATGAAATCGAGACTTGTTTAAATATATAAACAAGTAAAATAAATTGTGTTTGTAAACAAAAAGGGAGAATCATAAATTGGATAACATGAATATGAACTCAAGTAAAGTATATGGATTTATTTGTGAAACAAAATCAGATATTTACTATTTAATAGGATTAACCAAGTTAAAGGATAATTTGTTAATCGAGTTATGAATCAAGTTTGATCATAGATAAATAAACTGGACTTGTAAATTTATATCCGAAATTGAATATGACACTTGAATTGAAAATGAAATTTAAATTAGTTTGTAAACAAGTTAAACTCATATTTGAACATGTTATATTCAAATAAAAAGGTGAAATAGGCAAAATAGTTAATTAGCATATCAACTAACGAGTTGAGTTAAAACGAGTCTATTAAGTTGAAATGAATTAGAAATGTATGGATATACATGAGACAGGTTTGAAATGAAGTGTTAGAAGAGATATAAATATAATGCTCAACAAAAAGGTACGTATTTAAATTGAATATGAGATTTTATGCGCCGTATCGGCAAGCCGCTTGGCTTTTCGTTTTTCTTTTTGATTGGAGAGGGCCTGTGTGGCAAGGTTTGAATTTTTCTGGTAACCCCATACAAAGGAGGTTAGGGCGAATTTTTCCGGAAATTTAAGGAGTTATAATATTTTTAAGAAGATTTGATAAACTAGCAATCGATAATCGATATATATAGAATTCGATAATGAAACGAACTTGAAATAAAATATTATAAACGAAAAGGAATTTTATAAATAAAATCCTGGGAGATATACATTTTAAAGTGAACGATGATTTAAAAGCAAATGATTTGCAAATTTAAAATGATCGTGTTGATAAGAAGTTAATCAAATGGAGTTAAAGAAATAGAGTTAAGCAGAATTAGAAACTAACAGGAAATTAGTTGAGTTGAACGACTTTTTGAGTATCGATCTGATGTTGGTTTCGGCCTTCGGGGTTTATACTTAGGAAGTTGCTCTCTTACTAGTCTACAGTTAGAGTCTGATAGATGTGGAAGAATAGTGATATGTAAATATGCAATGGGAATGTTTTCCAGATTTAATAACATATATTTTCTTAATATAGTAAATAAGGAAATATGAATATATATATATATATGTTTGATGATTTGATCGATAATTCTATTTGGAAATAAGATCATTGTGTGTACATGGACATTTTTCATTTGATAGTTAAATCACCGACTATCAAAGCTTTGATCATTTTAACATTGTTAATATGGAAGACTAGTTGGATTATTTTCTGGAGAACCACTCCTTATTGGCATAAGCGTTGCGAACCAAGTATGCAGAATATATTAAAGACGGAGTAAAGTGCAAGGGCTGTTGTATAAGTCCTAGGTAGAGATTGCCTAGGATGGATGTACTGAATAGTGCCTTCCGTTTCGTTCAGTCCCAGAACGAACGTATATGGACGAGTGTCTGACAGAGTATTTCCAATGACCTAATGGGTTGGTCTGTATAAATATAGATGGTTGCAACGGATTTATTCCCTTAGCATAATATCCAGAATATTTGTGCAGATCAATTAGTGATTAACGAAACTGATAATGTAGCATTCAAAGTGATCGTGTTATGAATGAATAGAAAGTAATTGTAGCCTCTGGCCTCAACAACCGGGAAATGAAAAAATCGGGCAGGCAGCATGGCTATGTGGTTAGCTCCCATTAGGGTGTATCATCACCTATCTAGAGATTCATTTAATTCCTTATTCTATTCAATGCTGTCCCATTCGGGAAACAGTTGCTGATCCCAACCGTTGGTGATATACATTCGATACACTCAAGTGAAATGAGTGGTCGGTCATGTGTGGCTGAGTTGCAAGATGTTCTTGTTGAACTCGGTGTATTCTCCTCTAGAGATACACCGGCGGCAGGTGGTTCCATACCTTGTCATAGTCAGAACCCAATATCCAATAAGTGCTTGCGGTTTTGGATTGTATATAACATATGTAAAACGTGAGATGCAAGCGTTCCACTAGATTTCTATTTATGTGATTTAGACACTATTATAATATCAAAAGAGTTTTGATATAAAGATCATTTTGGATTCTCATAAGGGAAAATCCCATTCCGTGTTATACGGCATGGTCTTATGAGTTATCGTTTATTTTGTCGAGCTATTTTAAAATTGTTTACTCATACCGGTCCCATGATTGACCTGGAGTTTATTTTGTTTTACCTAAACTCTTGGGTGCCTAAATTTGTACGGGCAGTCAAGTAGTTCAGGTGTTTATAGATAATTGGAGGAGCTTGGAGCAGGTGGCATCAACGTTAGTTATCTAGTGTTATTCCGCTGTATTGTAAGTGTTGTACTCCGATGATAATGTTATGTATATACAGTCAAAATTTGTATTTCAAAAGCTGTTATATATTATATTTTATTCCGCTGCGATGTGAGATTCTGTGTTGTGTTTCTGTTCTTCTTCTATTCTAATTTTTCTTTCTTTCTATTTCTCATCCTCTAACTTCTTTCTATTAATGATTAATATTTCTGTGCAATTTGGGTAGGACGTATGTGGTATTTAGTCAACTCAGATAGTGTGGATTTGCGGGCCGTTACAGTTGGTATCAGAGCTTAGGTTGAGTGAACACCTAGGCTTTGGTGGGATTGTGCTCATTAAAGATAGGGTCAGTAGTACCCTAAAATGAGTTGAGCATATATATACGAGAGTGCGTATTTGTTAATTGATATAAAAATGTTTTATATTGTGTTGGCTAGTCTGTTGAGTGGATTATAAATTTTGGTCGAATCGTGGGACGCCACGAAGTCGATAGGAATTTATAAACACTTGAACAGAGAATTTGACACGATATTTTTTTAAGTGGGTAAATGAAATAATTTTACCCAAAAATTCTATTTTTGATAGAAAAAAATAATAATTTTCTGAAATTACTATAATATGTGGATGTGTTGAATGTTAATATTATAATCAAATTAGATTATAAAATTGGAATGGTTATTATATATAACCAAATAAAATTTGTATATAAAAGAAATATACAAGTGAAACAAATTAAAATTTGATTCAGAACTAGAATTTGGAATTTAATCCTGGGAAGTTGGAAAATATTTTATGAAATAAATATATTGATTGTTCAAATAAAAAGAATGTAAACCAAAAGTTTTAGCAGAAATTAAATTTGTAGAAATATAAAATGTTGAGTTCAACATAAGTACGTTTTTGAAAGGATAATAGGTTAGTAACATTTTTCTACTTTACTAATTTCGGGGACGAAATTCTTTTAAGAGGGGAAGAATGTAACGACCCAGGATTTTGGTCGATTAGTTTTAATATTTAATATTTATTTTAAATATTGTTTTGATAATATGCTTGAATTTTTATATTAAGTTATTGATGTAATATTCGATTTAAACTTAATATCGAATATAAATAATAACCGTAATACGAAGTTAATTCAATTCGAAGTTAAAACTAAATTGAAAACAGTTCAGATAATCAGTGTCAGTTCTGTTTGAATATAAAAGCGATAATAATAAATTTTTTATTGAAGAATTTATTGTTTTAAATTTAAAATATATCAATTTAAATTAATATCTGTTCCAGACGATCAAATGGGGCTTCGATACCTGTCCCAGTGGATTCAGAATGGTGGTTTAACCCTAGGAAGGACGGTTGTTGGGTTCAAATAGGAGTTGAAATCAATGCGGTTATTTAAATTAAAGGATACCAGTTTAAATAAAATAAAATAATCATAAATTCCTTTTCCTTTTGGTGCACAGAAGAAAAAAAACACCAAGGCAAGAAATTTTGGCCTCGTTGTTCTAATTAAAACCGCGCCTTTCCATTATATTACGCGATGACCCTTTTCATTTTTCACTCAGAAGAAAAATAAAGAGAAGAAGACCGAACTCCTCAAAAATCACAAAATCGAACCCAAAATCCTACTTATTTCCTAAATCAAAATAGAGGTTCCCATCATCATCGCAACTTCATTCTTCTTCGACACTGATAGGCATGGGTTTCTGAAAGCTCGACGGTTTCGAGCATCGTTCTAAGTCTTCGATCAAGGTTGGAGTTCGATAACCTTCAAATTGGGCTCGTTCGTTTTAAGATGGAGCACCGGCTCTGGAGAGCCAGAAAGGGGGGAGCTCGAGCTCTTCGACGGTGGAAAGGTCAGTGGCAGTGATTAGATGACGCGAGTCCTGAGTGATCGAAGTTTTCAGGGAGGGTCGCATTCTGAAATTTGAGACCGGAGTTTGAAGTAGGGTCTGTGGTAAGGCGCCGCATGTTGAATTGAATTGACGATGGCGAGATGGGTTGGAAGATGATGGTTGGGTTGACTAGCATTTGTTATGAGGTGGAATGGAGGATTTTATTGTTATTCCAGGAGATAGAAGGACACGGCAGTGGTTGAATGGGGGAGTTCAAAGCTGTGGATTTGGACGAGTGATTTTGAGGTGCTCGGTTGAATGAAGGCATGAAGAATAAGGCCTGTGAAGTTTATCTGAACAAGGGACAGTGAGTATTAAGGTAGGACATTGGCAATATAAGGGCAATGGGATTACAAGTATTGGTCTGAAGGTAATGCAACAGTAGGAGCAACAGTTCGACAATGGTTTAAATGTTTAAAAATGGGAATAGAGATAATTATTTAATTTAATAATTTTATTGCATTTAAAATCTATTCAATAGTTAAATAATAAATGTTATATTTAAATTATATGCAAGATTTTAACAAATGGAGTTAATCGAAAATTCATAAGCTGTGGATTACATGAACTGGAATTAAACTGGGAATCAAAATGGATCGAAATTAAATCACGGTAAGTAAATCTCACTAGTTAATTTAATTTTAGCAGTTAAAAATAAATTTTTGATTGTATATACGCATTGAAATATTACTGTGTCTGTTTAAATATATATTAGTTATTTAGGCTTGGCTATTTTATATATATATTGGTTTGGTGGTTGGATGATTCCCGCAGTACCATTAGCGGATGCCCGCGGTATCATTAGCGGATGATTTCACTATGCGCCCCAAAAATATATATTAGTGGATGACCTTCTATACCGTGATATCCTACCTCGAAGCAGGATGGTATTATTTATGTGCTAACGTCTGTGGATGCAGGAAAACAGGTGGAGGGATCCAAGTGGATTTGTCAAAAATATATTATCTGTTTGTTTGTTCGTTTTCATATATATATATATATATTCATATATGATGTGTTAGATAACCAATGAATGATAAATTGGATGTTTTGGGTGTTTAAGTACCACTGGGCCTAAATGTTGATATTTAAAAATAACATGAAGGGAAATTATTAGACTTGAAAAGGAAACTCTATTTTTCTAAAATAGAATATGAAATTTGAATAGAACAAAAATATTAATTTGTTTTGAATAATTAAAACAAGCAGTTCATTTATAAATGAAGTTTATAAAGGAAGTGAAATGAATTATCATTGGATAATTCAGGAAATATAAATACAAGTGTGAATTTGAAAAGGGAAATTTGTTTTTCCAAAGAAGAAATATTTATTTCAAATGAAATCTGAAATCGAGACATGTTTAAATATATAAACAAGTAAAATAAATGGTGTTTGTATACAAAAAGGGAGAATCATAAATTGGATAACATGAATATGAACTCAAGTAAAGTATATGGATTTATTTATGAAACAAAATCAGATATTTACTATTTAATAGGATTAACCAAGTTAAAGGATAATTTGTTAATCGAGTTATGAATCATGTTCGATCATAGATAAATAAACTGGACTTGTAAATTTATATTCGAAATTGAATATGACACTTGAATTGAAAATGAAATTTCAATTAGTTTGTAAACAAGTTAAACTCATATTTGAACATGTTATGTTCAAATAAAAAGGTGAAATAGACAAAACAGTTAATTAGCAAATCAATTAACGAGTTGAGTTAAAACGAGTGTATTAAGTTGAAATGAATTAGAAATGTATGGATATACATGAGACACGTTTGAAATGAAGTGTTAGAAGAGATATAAATATAATGGTCGACAAAAAGGTACGTTTTTAAATTGAATATGAGATTTTATGCACCTTATCGGCAAGCCGCTTGGCTTTTCCTTTTTCTTTTTGATTGGAGAAGGCCTGTGTGGCAAGGTTTGAATTTTTCCGGTAACCCCGTATGAAGGAGGTTATGGCGAATTTTTCCAGAAATTTAAGGAGTTAGAATATTTTTAAGAAGATTTGATAAACTAGGAATCGAAATATCGATATATATAGAATTCGATAATGAGAAGAACGTAAAATAGAATATTATAAATGAAAAGGAATTTTATAAATAAAATACTAGGAGATATACATTTTAAAGTGAACGATGATTTAAAAGCAAATGATTTGCAGATTTAAAATGATCGTGTTGATAAGAAGTTAATCAAATGAAGTTAAAGAAATAGAGTTAAGCAGAATTAGAAACTGACTGGAAATTAGTTGAGTTGAACGACTTTTTGAGTATGATGTTGGTTTCGTCCTTCGGGGTTTATACTTAGGAAGTTGTTCTCTTACTAGCCTACAGTTAGAGTCTGATAGATGTGGAAGAATAGTGATATGTAAATATGCAATGGGAATGTTTTCCAGAGTTAACAACATATATTTTCTTAATATAGAAAATAAGGAAATATGAATATATATATATGTGTTTGATGATTTGATCGATAATTCCATTTGTAAATAAGATCGTTGTGTGTACACGGACATTTTCCATTTGATAGTTAAATCACCGACTATCAAAGTTTTGACCATTTTAACGTTGTTATATTGAGAGACCGGTTGGATTATTACCCGAAGAACCACTCTGTATTAGCATAAGCGTTGCGAACCAAGTATGCTGAATATATTGAAGACAGAGTAAAGTGCAAGGGCTGTTGTATAAGTCCTAGGTAGAGATTGCCTAGGATGGATGTACTGAATAGTGCCTTCGGTTTCGTTCAGTCCCAGAACGAATGTATATGGACGAGTGTCTGACAGAGTATTTCCAATGATCTAATGGGTTGGTCTGTATAAATATATATGGTTGCAACGGATTTATTCCCTTAGCATAATATCCAGAATATTTGTGCAAATCAATTAGTGATTAACGGATCTGATAATGTTGCATTCAACGTGATCGTGTTATCAATGAATAGAAAGTAATCGTAGCCTCTGGCCTCAACAACTGGGAAATGAAAAAATCGGGCAGGCAGCATGGCTATGTGGTTAGCTCCCATTAGGGTGTATCACCACCTATCTAGAGATTCATTTAATTCCTTATTCTATTCAATGCTGTCCCATTCGGGAAACCGTTGCTGATCCCAACGGTTGGTGATATACATTCGATACACTCAAGCGAAATGAGTGGTCGGTCATGTGCGGCTGAGTTGCAAGATATTCTTGTTGAACTCGGTGTATTCTCCTCTAGAGATACACCAGCGGCAGGTGGTTCCATACCTTGTCATAGTCAGAACCCAATATCCAGTAAGTGCTTGCGGTTTTGGATTGTATATAATATATGTGGAATGTGAGATGCAAGCGTTCCACTAGATTTTTATTTATTTGATTTAGACACTATTATAATATCAAAAGAGTTATGATATAAAGATCATTTTGGATTCTCATAGGGGAAAACCCCGTTTCGTGTTATACGGCGTGGTCTTATGAGTTATCGTTTATTTTCTCGAGCTATTTTAAAATTGTTTACTCATACCAGTCCCATGACTAACCCGAAGTTTATTTTGTTTTACCTAAACTCTTGGGTTCCTAAATTTGTACGGGCAGACAAGTAGTTTAGGTGTTTACAGATATTTGGAGGAGCCTGGAGCAGGAGGCTTCAACGTTAGTTATCTAGAGTTATTTCCGCTGTATTGTAAATGTTGTACTCTGATGATAATGTTATGTATATACAGTCAAATTTTATATTTCAAAAGTTGTTATATATTATATTTTATTCCGCTGCGATGTGAGATTCCGTGTTGTATTTCTATTCTTCTTCTTCTATTCTAATTTTTCTTTCTTTCAATTTCTCATCCTCTAACTTCTTTCTATTAATGATTTGTATTTCTGTGCAATTTGGTTTGGACGTATGTGGTATTTAGTCAACTCAGATAGTGCGGTTTGCGGGCCGTTACAAGATATACGTATGTAACTATACCCCTTATTACTTATAATATCCATCGAACCGTATTTCTTGTTTTATTTGAAATACGGTTTTATGACACCATATCATTTCTTTGAAAACTCAGTTGTTTGTAATTATTTATATTAAACATTAATTCTTCGATTCATCTTCGTTCTACAGTTCCATTTATAACTTCTTTACCCAAATCCATTAACGTTCTTCGTCTTTTGACATTTTAAATTTCATTCGAATTATTATACTCAATTCAAATAAACATCTCAATACAAATGCAATATCATCTTAAATGAATTTCGTTTAAGAAACAATTACTTTAATTAAAATAATTACATAGTACTTAACTTCATCATTGCTTAAGTAAAACAGTTTACTCGATTATTAACTCAAAACAGATTGGTTGCTTAAAACAATATGTAACATCCCATAGTTTCGGTATATTTAAATTCCGATTAACTTAACTAAATTAGAATAAAATTGGATAAAAATAAAATTTTTGCCAATTATAATAATGATGATTGGTTTAAATTGTGTTTAATGGATTTCAAATCTAGATTTATTAGAAATGTTGAAAATTTGGGATTTAATATATATATGATTTAATAAAAATTTGAGTTGTGGGTGAGAACTGCAATTCAAAAATCTAAATTCGAAATAATCGAATTTGAGAACTTTAAATAGCTGAAATCCATTTATAAATTTTATTATAGTTGAAATTTGATTTGAATAGAATTTTATTAATATTTAATTTGAATTTAAACAGTCAATTGAATTTTTAATGTCTTATTTATTAATTAACTGTGGAATTTAACTGTTTTGGCGACTATCTCGGAATTTGACGAAACTGGCACCATTGGATCCGTAAAGATGAATTATTATAGGATTTCAATTTGCATTACAATACGAATTACCGTTTGACCGTACGAGAGAAAATGTGAAAGAGATCAATGAATAGGATAATTGTGTGTTTCTCATTGTTGGGCCTATATTTATATATATAACTTAACCCCCATACCACCCATCAGCCATTCATTATACATTCATTTTCTCCATCAGCTCATTTTTCTCTAATGGCTGAAAATAAGCTCAAACCCTAGATCAGAAAAAAAAAATCAAACTTTGAAATCAAACTTCTTCAAAGCATGGCAAGTTATATATCAATTCGAAGCTCTCAACGATACGGAGCTGCTGGTATTATTTATTTCGACATGCAGTGCTCGAAGTTGACGGAATTCACGGTCAAAGCTCGCTGGAATCGAAACCCTTAAGCTATAATTGGGGATTTTTGATTTAAAGGTTAATCGAAGAATTCGTGATGTGGATTTTGTTGCTCTCGTCGAAACGAGGTTGTTGATGTTGGTCGGAGGGTTTATCGCTCAGGAAAAAGGGCTTCCGATCATGACAGTTGACGGCGAGAGGGGGCCACCGAAGTCAGTGGGTCCGATACGTGTAGGAGCGGCGTGAGGAGCAGGTTGAATTGGCGGTGGTCGGAGCCCTTCAGGTGGCCGGAGTCAACGGCAATGGACGGTCAAAGTTTGTGGAGTTGGGTTCAAAGGTCGGGTCCTGTAACGTGAAATGGAGCAGTGGGAAGAAGGGTATCGTGGTGCTGAGGTGTCAATTGGTGACTGGGTAAAGAATTATTTTAATAAATTTTATATATTTTAAAAATAAAATTGAAAAATGCTGATAACCTTCACATTTCAACTCGGATTTGGACGCGGTTTGTTGCGTTGGGATCGTGGCGGAATTTCGGACGTTTTGGCACTAACCTGGCTGCGTTTGGAGACTGTAAATTTTTGACCTTTAGTTGGACGTTCGATCCACTAAGGACCCAAAGGTGAGTGATTTTCTCACTTACGAAATACTGAATTATTCCCATATCTATTGAATTAAATTTTGAAATAAGTTTGGTTGCATGGTTGTGTTAGATATTGATGTGTTGTTTAAATTTGACATGCAAGTGTGTTAACATGCAAATTTAGGTAAAGGATTAGTTATTTAATTTAATTTAAACTTCTAGTTTGAAATTAAAACCCTTGCTAAATCCTGAAACAGTTTAATGTTGATTAGTTGAATGAAATGGTTGTGATGGAAGTTGGTTGAAATCTATTACTGAATTTATATTGACATTTCTAATGCTCCTTATTTCAGTATATTATAGTGCATGTTGATTTTGACGATAAATCCCATTTACCCTCGATGTTACGGTCATCTAATGAACCCGGGATTTATCGATAAAATAAATAAAGAACACAGAGTGAAATGATAAATCTCTGTGACCCTGATTTGTATTGAAATGATAGATCCATCCCTGAAATATCGAGAAATTAAAATTTATATCACTTGGCCATAGGATAGAAAATTCTATACAGACATCGGTTGGGTAAATGATTTTCAAATATTTGGAGATTTTATTTGACAGAATTTCATTTAAAGAAATGAACCGATACTCGATATACTTATTTTCTGTAAAGGATCTAGATCGCGAGTGTTATTTAAAGTGGTTAAGGAATCTTTCCAAATGAAGTGGAAATTCAAAAAAAATTGGGATTTGAATAAAATCTAATATTTTCAAATTTCGGGTTGGATTTGAATGAAATATTTTAGTTGAATTTAAACTTGAGAAGAAGAGAGGATCGAGGAATATGGGTTGAATTTCCCTAAATCGAAGATTTGGGTTGAATGGCGTTTGAAATAAGGTATTGAATTTTATAACTCCCTTGAGACTGGAGTATGGGTTCAAGTATTTGAAGTTCGGAAGAAAGGAGAAATTTTGATCAAAGAATTTTGTGTTATATATATATTTACAATGTTTGATTTCAAATAAGTTATTCTTTCCTTAAAATTTATTATTTAACTTTTACCTATAGACTATTTATTTAGCTAAAAAAAAAGAATTCTTATATTTTATTATTTAAAATAATTAGAAAATTTTCATTTATATATATATATGTATCCATAATGATATAAATTATCTTATTTCATTTTAACCGTTATTTCTATACTTATATGTTATATAAAGATTTTATTTAAAAGCTTATATTTTCAAGTTATGTCAAACGATCGTAAATTTCTTCCAAATGGAAAATGCTGAATTTAAACTCTAGTTCGAGATGGAGCCGAGATTTAAGCATTCAAATATGGAATCTACTTTAACCAATTTTGCATGGAAATGTAATTGATATTTATTCAAGTATATTGGATTCCATAGATGATATGAATGAGTGTTATGGAGATTTATACTCTATTGAATATGAATGGATTCAGAATTCAAATCGATTTGAGATAAGTATATCCTTTGAGGTAAAATGTATTCTGCTTGAAAATAAGTCGATTTTGAAATATTATATGATTATAATATAAGGATATGAAATATATTCTAATTTAGAATATAATCGATTTTGGGTATGATTATGATAGGTTGATATGAAAATTTTATTCTTTTGAATATAAATTGGGTTCGAAACAAAATATGATATTTTGATATGAAACAAACCTTTGTGAATGTAAAAGAACCAACCGATGTGAAATTTGTAAGCGTTAGTTGTCAAAGAGACCGAGTCGACATAAGGCATACTCTCAGTCAGTGTCGATACCACTTTGACAACTGTGAACGTTTTGACGTATCCAGAATGAGTATGATGACTTGGGGCGATTATTGAATCAAAGAAGATGAACGATTACGAAATAGCCCTGACCTTTGGGTCAGAATTGAAATGACTAAAACAGGAGCTATACCGTGACTAACTGAGGTAGCACCTTTGATCGGACACACTTCTTCGATACTATTTCTATGACTATGATGATAATGATGATTTGGGCCCATTTATGACTTTGGGAGTGTGTTCCGAGGTGGGCGGTAGTGGCTGCTATGCGTTACCACCGGTCCGGGAGTGCAATTGGTAGAATCCTACCCTGGGCATCGCCTCGAGTGCCTTGTCATATTTATCCTTATCGAGCCCCATACGATTTTGATTTGTATCGTACCTATGGAGTGCCCTCTGATGCCATCGTTTACGGTGGATTTATGGTACTGTATAGAATACGGTATTATAATCGGTGTAAGGGTAAAAATGTAATCCCGCTTACGCTATTTTCAGTATTTATTCCTTACTAAGTAGACACTATCATAATAGCGTATTATACTATCTATGTATTAGTTTAACGGATCCTTGAGAGATGGAAAAAAAATCCCGTAACGTCTCTTGAGTTACTACACCCATGACACTGATGTTATTTCGTATTTTGATTTGACTAATATGAGAATGATTTAGTGCCGATCCAAGTGTTTGTTGTGTTTCTTTTTTTTATGCAATACGCTCGTGTCAGCAGATGTTGCAGTTAGGGAAGATTTTCAACAGCTTGGAGGATGAAGACGAGTATTTGGTATATATATATATATCAAGTATAAGTAGTTCCGCTGCATTTATTTCCACTGCTTATTACGTACATTTGTATGGATATGTAACTCTGATAATCATCAATGTTATAACCAATGTATATATTTAAACTACTACTTGTTTATTATATGTTGTCCTTCCGCTGTGAGATTCTATGATTGGTTTTTCTCTTCCTTCTTTCTTTTTCTTCTTTTTCCCAATAACTACCTGCATTTGCGATTTGTTTGGGTCGACATGTGTGGATTATTGTCGATTTGAACGGTCAAAAATATGGGTCATTTCATTTTGGTATCAGAGCGATGGTTGGCGACAACCTTGGCTTTGTTTCGGAATTAACTCATTAGAGATGGGGTTAGAACGCCCTAGAATGGGTTTGAGTGATATGAGAGAGCGTACTTATATTTTTGATATAAATTGTTTTTATATTGTGCTGACTTGTTCTATTGAATATTTATGGATTCTGGTCAATATACGGGACGCCATAGAATCGACAAGAATTTCTAAATAATCTAAGAGAATGGATCGACATTATTTGGTTTCCAATTATATTTTTTAAATATATTATTATTGGTTTATTATATATGTAGTCGTAAATTGTAGGTAGCAATATTAAGTGATTTCCTATTATGGTCGGTTGAATAATCAATATAATAAGAGATAATTAATAGGTGTCAGAAATTTAAATGGTCTATGAAAATATTTGAAAATGAAATGATACCATTATGTTTAATTGGGAGAGAAAGGTTTGAGATTTGAAATAGAAATGAACTTGAAACTTGATCCCGGGGTACTTTTGAAATAGTTTTGTCAAAGTTTGAAATAATATTGTATTATAAGAAACAGTTATGGAAATAGTTTTCAAAAGGATTTTAAAGAAATAAGTGTGTAATCTCTTCTCGGACAGCAGACATGGCTTCGGTAATGAGTGCACGCATTATCGACGTTTATTATGAAGTGTCTAAGTGGGGGAGACCACCCGTACTTACATAACTTGTTGAAAAGAATTTTTATCTAATTTCCAATAATAGGTAGAGTTGAGTTTAAGATTTAACCATAACCAGAATTTCTATGTTCTTTGTTAATTTAGATTTAGATTTGGATTAAAAAAATTTACGACATGAATTTCTATAAAATAGTATAAATATATATGTTATTTTAAACTTGGTTATAAGAACCCAGAATCAGGCATTTAAGTTCATTTTAACTGAAAATATTGGTTTAGGTACTAAGGTAACTCGACTTATTGGAATTTTAGATTTTTGAATGTGGAAATGAACCTAAGAATTAAGAGGAAAGAAATGGTCGTAGAAATGCTTAGGTAGGAGCGATAATAAGGTTAAACTAATTCTAAGTTGGGTCAACAAAGGGGTTAGAGAAAGTTTGAATTTGATTTGGAAAATTTTCAACTTAAGTCGACCAAAATTTAATGGAAGATTTAGTGGGTAATAACAGTAGAAGAGGAAAAACTCATGACTTGGAACAATTAAAGGGTTATTAATGTAACAACTCGGAAATGCGAGCCAGTTTAAAATTTTTATTTTGGCAATTTTAGCGAATTTTGAACATTTAAAATGAATTATTTTAAATAATATAGACGAGAAATTTATTTTGAATATAAATAGAACGTATATATTTATATACGTCGCCGTTAGAATAAATAATTATATATATTTATAAAAGGAATTGAAAATGGGGCGGTAGTTCGATAATTCGATTTCAAACTTCAATTGAACGTACCGGGTGCAAAGTAAACCGGATTTAAGCGAAACCTAAAATAATAGGATCTATTTGAGAATATCTTTCCAACGAATCCGAAAAATTGAGATTCCATAGCGGGAATCAAAAGATATGTCCAGTTGAAAATTCTGAATAGTCGCTATGGAATTCAAGTCCTTAAAAATGGGAATTATGCAAACGACCTCGGATTTCGACGAAACCACTTTTGTTGGATCTGTGATGTCAAGTTATTGCTAGGTTTCAAATTTCATAATTTTTCGAATCAATATGTGAGCGTGGCAAAGGAAAACGTGTTTGACCAGTTTCAGTTGATTTTAGTCGACTGGAAAATGACCATTTTTCCAACGGTCTCAGAATTCGACGAAATTAGTTTCGTTAGGACTGTATCGTCAATACGAAGCTAGAAAATATTTTTCTGCAATTTTTCGAGTTAGTGTGTGACCCCAGTAAATTGAAATGCGCGTTCAAATTCAATGTATAGAGTTATATGTCGATTTTGACGAAAACTGATCGAAACGATCGAATCAGCCTACGATACATATCCCATTGTGTTTGGAATGAGGGTAATTAGCTATGGACGACAGGCGGTGGGCCTCGTTTCGAGGTCGAAATAAAAAGTCAACTTTTTGAAATTTAAAAAAAAAATCACCCTTTCCCTCTTCCCTTATCTTCTCATGCCCTCCCCCCCCCCCCCCCGGGTTAAAATTGATTTCAAATAAAAAAAAGAGAAAGAAAGGCAGAGCGCTGTCGCGCTCCAACCTCCATCACCGCCGCAGGTGGCGGAGCGGCGCTGATCCCCTCTCCATCCTCCGCTTCCTCCTCCCCTTCTTCTTCTCCTCCGCTGCCTCTTCTCCCCTTACCTCGCCCCCTTCGATTCCCACAACCGCGAGCACCCGCGCCTGAACCCAAACCCCCCTCCGATGCTCCCCCCTCCACCGCCTGCTAGAGGGCCCACCACCACCGCCAAGCTCTGAAACCCTCCCCACCTCAAAGATAAGGTAAATTTATTTAATTAAATCAGTTTCTAGATTAATTTCAGTTTTATTTTATATTGTAGAAGGATAAAAATATAATCTTTTATATTGTAGAAGGATAAAAATATAATCTTTTATATTGTAGAAGGATAAAAATATAATCTTTTATATTGTAGAAGGATAAAATATGACCTTTATATAGTAGAAGATATAAAAATTCTATTTCTATGTAAGTAGTGTATTGAAAATATAATTTCTGTAAAATATAAAAAAATAATCTTTATATTTGAAAAGGCGAAGTCTTTATATAAAGAATGACGTGATAAAAATATAATCTTTATTATATGAACACCGATGTAAAAATAGAATTTTTATCTATATAGCAGAGGTGTAAAAATAGAATTTTTATCTATATAGTAGGGATGTAAAAATAGAATTTTTATATATATAGTAGCGGTGTAAAAATAGAATTTTTGTCTATGTAGCAGTAGTATAAAAATATGATTTTTATATACATAGCAACAATATAAAAATGTGATTTTTATATATGTAGTGGCTACGGGCAACGAAAATGGCAAAAGGCGAGAACAGCGATGACTTCTACATAAGAAGAGTCGAGATGATTGGATTAGCTAGTTGGTGAGAACTTCTCACTTTAAATTCTCTTTTTCTAGTTATATATATATACAAGGATGCAGACGGTGCTTAGCAGCACCTGACACCCGTCGTCCACAGACCATGGACGGCTTGTTTGTTTGATCGATATGTTGTGAAAATTGTTTGTGAAGTTGATGGGGAATAGATAATGAAATATATTCATGTGTTGAAATAAATTAATTATCGTTAAAAATATAATTTTTAACGTGAAAGTGAATAAATAAATATTTATAAACAAATCGGCCGATTTGTTTATGTACACTGATTCGACTGATATTGATTGGGTCGATAAATTTTACACATCGCCCAACTACACAAATAAAAATCTGTGTTTGTTGATTTGAAACCCCACACGAGTGTTGGGATAATATTTGAGGTACACTAATCCCAATTATTTAATTGTATGTCGATCGATTGGTCGACAGGCTGTGTAAGCGTTGATTATTTATATTTGATGCTTACGCAG
The DNA here is from genome assembly GCA_030737875.1 of Allium sativum. Classification (NCBI taxonomy): domain Eukaryota; kingdom Viridiplantae; phylum Streptophyta; class Magnoliopsida; order Asparagales; family Amaryllidaceae; genus Allium; species Allium sativum. The sequence continues at coordinate 246,879,103 of CM060923.1, forward strand.
TTGTGTGGTGCACTTTGGATAATGGTTGATTGTTTATCATTGCTATTATATACATGTGTTGTATGGAACCCATATAATTAACGTTATATGGTAATTTATTGGGCCTCATTCCAATTGGGAAAATAATGAATATTATAAAAGAAAATTCATGTGTTGAATATAAAAATAGTCATGTGTTGACGATGTGCATGTGTTGAAGCTATTTATGTGTTGAGTGAAATATTTTAAATAATAAAATTTACATCTTTATCATATTTACAATTAGAATCTACTTTACGGTGGGAGTGTGATTGAAAATCAAACGATAGATACCAAAATTTTATAAAATATTTTACATAACAAAAATAGTCGTGTGTTGACAGTACTCATGTGTTGAGATTAGTCGTGTGTTGAAAGAAATATAGATTCATGTGTTGAATAGAATAAATATTCATTCGTTGAATAGAATAACGAATTTATTGAAATATATAAAGCCGTGTTGATTAGAGTTCGCTATTTTGATGTGAACGATATTTATATCGATTATATTCGTTTTTATAATGAATATAGAAAAAGAAGTGATTTCAAAATATAACGTTTTGAAAATATTATCATTTATATAGTAATAATATGAAATATTCAATTTTGATTTGAAATTGAATATAGAGTTGAAATGGTTTTGAAAATGAATTTAAAACGATTTATGAAATACGTTTTAAAAGGAAATCGACAAAATATATATAATATATATATATATATATAATGGCCTGAATAGAACGCGCCGCGCCGCGGCAGTTCGCGAATTTCGACCATTGACTTCGAATTGACGTTGCGGGAGATCCGACCGTCGGATTCTCCTAAAACCGGAACCATTGGGTTCGTATCGAAAAGAGCTTTCCAATAAATATTAGAAATTTGAAATCTAACGGTTGGATTTGGAATTATGTCCAAATAAAATTTGAAAAAGGTCGCTGTAAGTGCAGTTCGATGGCCGTTGATGGAAATCGACTGTATGGGCCTTGATAAAATTACTAAAAATATTAATAATTTGTGTAAAATCATAAGAAATGATTTGGGAAAAATTGGGCTGAAAAATCCCACATTTGAAAGGATAAAAATAGATTTTTGTCGAAATGAACTAGTTTTGAACTAGAACTAAAACCAATTTATTTTTGTAATAAATAAATTGAATTTGAATCGGTTTTGAAAATAACCAGAATTTCCAATATATATAAAGTGGAAGTGGATTTGAATCGAAATTGTCTTTGGAATATTTCGATGTTGGATTCCGTGATTATACAGATATTGTTATGGGAATTTGAAAGATATATTCATATTGTTATTTCCAGCACGATATTTGTTGGTTTCAGCATTTGATATTGAATATAAGCCGATATATTTTCTATTCAAAGCCTTGTATTTAATATCAAATGTGATTTGGGTTTGTCGTGAATCGTGTTTTAGATGACATTGGTTCTTTAACCCAGTTAAATACAGGATGTTGATTTTTGAGAAGATTAAAACTAAGTGGAGTTTTAATGAATCTTTAATTAGATTAAAATGTGAATTGATAATTTAAATTATCAAATCTGAAAAGTGATCGAGAATGGAGTATCACCAGTTTTGCTCCAAAGCGATAGTTAAATCTTTAATTAGATTTGAACGTGAAATGGTAATTAACTTTACCGATAACACCGTGGTGTTAGATATGGAGTATTACCAGTTTTGCTCCATGGGATGAATAGGTTGGGATTGGGAAATAAAATAAATAATTACTTCGGTGTGGTTCGCTAATCCCGACTAGTTTGGAAAACCATAACAAGGTTTGAAATGATATCCAAAAGAAGATTAAAGAATAAATTTAGAAGAATTTATCTCTGATAAAATTAATGGGAACCTTTCCCTAAGAATGTTATTTTGTGAATAAAAGAATATTCTGAATTGGAATGAGGCGTTTGTTGTGTTTGAGTAACATTTGTTTATCATATACGTGGGTTATTCAGAAAGGCCGGGTTTATAACCATTCTGAATAACCGATTCGATGATATTTCGAAGATGAAGACGGTGGTTGAAGACCGGAAGTCATCACATCGTTTGGGTGATTACTGATGATCTCGATTGGGATGTACACCCAAGATGAGGGAATCAGTTGGTGATCATCCAGACGTACTTGTAAATGGATGGATATGCGAGGAAAGTGCCTCCGGTTTCGTTCAGACCCAGGACGAACTTGTAAATTGATTGTGTGTCTGACATTGGATTTTATTATGTGTTGATTGATCTCTATTAAATATACATCTGTTTGGCGGTAGAGAATTTATTCTCTTGCTTAAAGCCCTTCTCTGAGACGTACGAGCTCAGAGGTTGTATATCGATGGACATCAGTCGCATGGAGTGAATGGCCTGTGTGGCATGCGTTAGTGGCAATTGATCAAGGCATCTGTTGAAAAGCAAAATCTTGTGGTTGATGATCAAAGCACGGCCTGTGTGGCGTAGCTTTGTGTATAACGTGAATTCGCGAGCCTCACACCTCGGTATGAGTCAAAAACGGGATACGGACCCAAGGAGTGCACGACGTTTCTTTCTAGCTATGGTGGTGTCAGTGACCTACCAGCCCTGACATTTATATACTTTTCACCTGTGTGGTTGTTGGATACGAGGCGCATCGGATATAGGTCTGTAAGGACCGGGAAACGTGTGTTCAGGAATAATTAATCCTCAAAAGTAAGAGAGGACCGGCCTCGGAGGTTCCAAAGGATCATAGTGGGGTCCTGGGACATTTGCTAGAGTGTCTCGAACGCGGAGAGGAGCTTGCCCCTTGCCTCGACTCATGACGGAAATCCAATTTCCAATACGTGTATTTCAGTTTTATTTGTAGAGCCTAGTATGGCGACATAGTGGGATGAGGCTCTCATGCCATCTATGATTTGTATTTATGATTGAAATTGTTTTGACACTATACACTTATTATAGTATCAAATAATGTGTTTTAAACGTATCAAGCATGCTTTGGCTATTATAAGGTAAAAACCCTATCCTCTGGCTTGCGTTGCATTGTGTGATGGGACCTGGGTCTTATAATAGCTTCATTTTTCTTTTATTAGCATTGCGCTGTTTGTTTTATGCACTAGTATTCTTGGGAGGAAACCCGTTCCGTGTTTAAAACCAATATTAATAAATGTTTTAGTTCTCACACCAGTCACATGACTGACCTGAAGTTTATTGTTTTAACCTAAACTCTGGGTGCCCCTATTTTCCACACGGGCAGCTAGTAGTTTTGGTTTTGCAGATTTATATCCACAGGATCCTGATTTACAGCTGGAACGATGCTCGGAAAGCTCTGTATCAGTGTATTATTTTCAGTTGTTTTTGTATTATTTTTCCGCTGCTATGTAATTTATTGTAATCTCTGATATTTATCGAATGTAATTTATTCATTTATACTCTGTATATTCTTGTATCTGATGGAATTGTTGTAATAATAATGAAATGTTCTTCTGTTTGTGTTCTACTTTGTCCTGTTCTCAAAGTATCCGCGCTTTCCTACACGGGGAAGTTACGGGTCCTTACAATTAAGCTAGTCGAGAAGAAATAAAAGAAATTCAAGCTGTTGGTAAAACATGAATGGTCGATAAGTTAAAAATAAAGGAATTATGTTGTTAATAACATGTGAACAGTCGATAAGTTAAAAATGAAAGGGGTGAACCTACATGTATAAGAAATGAAGTCATAGTGAGGTGAATCTCATTAGGCCAATATATCGATTGTAAACCTGAGTATGAAAGGAATGAAAACCATTTTGCCAAATTAAATATAACTTAATTCGTGTAGGGGATTCAAGTTAAATAAAGTTTAATCTAGGAAATCGAATTAAAATGGTTTGAGAACTAAGAATAAAAATTTGAGTTATGAACAACCCTTAATTTAATTCATTATTTATGAGCCAAATAAAAATTTGAGTTAATGGAATAAAATTAATTTAAAATGAAAATGGAATAAGTGAATAAGAAAGGGTTGAAGCTATGAATAGAAGAGCCAAAACAAAATAAATGAGATGCAAATGTGGAAAATTTGGCATATTTGGAATAAGAGAATGGAGTTAACCGAATTTTATTCAAAAATTGGAGATATCGAAATGAGATGTAAAAAATGAAGTTTGACCTGAGTTGGATAGATATAATGAAATGGAATCAACTTAGGAAAAATTAAATAAGTCGATATAGAATTTATATGTATTGTTGGATTAAGTAAGTGAAATGAAATTTTCAAAAACAAGGGAAATGAAATTGTTTATATAAAGGAAACCATCAAGGATCTTAACCCTTGATTTTGGATTTGGAAGTTGACTATATGGAACGACATTCTTGTTATTATATTTTATGTCAAGTATGGATGGAGTAAGAATAAGTAATGAAATTTGGAAATTGATGTAAATGAGTTTGGTAAACTGATTCATGTAAAATGAGTTAAGGATTTAATATAATTAAGTTTGTAGTAAAGGTTAGAACAAATCCAAGTTTGAACTAGAACTAATGCTTGAAAATGAAACAATAAACGAATAGAAATTATGTTAGATGAAGTAAGCGATTGAATGAAAAATCCAATTCTTGGATTATGAAGTAAATGTAAATGTAAATTATTTAATGAACGAATAAATAAGTTGGAAATAAACGTGAGTGTACTTAAGCAATAAAGGGTGAACCATATTCGAACATAATGAAATGAAATTACATTTAGATGGTTAAACTTGGCTTAAATCTTTGGAACCGGAAAGTTGAATTTGAAATGAAATAAGTCAATGTTTATGTAAAATCTGAAATAGCCGATAAGCTGAAATAAAATAGGCATAACGTTTGATGAGATGATCTGAATCTGACGATTCCGGACTTTTCGGAAACCTTAGAAACCAAGCTAAAACTTTCGTTTGTAAAGCCCTGTCGAATTACTATGTTTACTAAGCTGAAATGCAAGTTTTAGTCGTAGTTGTATGTGCAGAAAATTAAAAACTGAAGCGTATACCTATATTGTTTTGACCATAACTTCCTAACGGAACGTCAGATTTTAATGTGCGAGTACAATTCGAAAAGCCCAGGATCTGAACTAAAACTTTTGCTTAATATGCTAAGTGAAATTTTGCTGTTTAAAGGGTTAAAAACTGGGTTGAACAACTCAGACCTGCATTTCTTGGTGTACGGGCTGAGGGGTTCGCCTTCACTAAAACTACCATAACTTTTGAATGATTTATCCGAATTCGACGAATCCGGACAATTCGGAAAGCCTGAAATGAATGCAATAACTTTTACCTGCCTTAGTCAAATTCCAACATTTAATGTGTGATAAACTTCATTTTGTTTGCTGGCCTGTCATAGATACATTGATTATAGTCGAATTCGAGAACTTTAAATAGCTGAAATCCATTTATAAATTTTATTATAGTTGAAGTTTGATTTAAATAGAATTTTATTAATATTTAATTTGAATTTAAACAGTCAATTGAATTTTTAATGTTTTATTTATTAATTAACTGTGGAATTTAACTGTTTTGGCGACTCTCTCGGAATTCGACGAAACTGGCGCCATTGGATCCGTAACGATGAATTATTATCGGATTTCAATTTGGGTTACAATCTGAATTACTGTTTGACCGTACGAGAGAAAATGTGAAAGATATCAATGAATAGGATAATTGTGTGTTTCTCATTGTTGGGCCTATATTTATATATATAACTTAACCTCCATACCACCCATCAGCCATTCATTATACGTTCATTTTCTCCATCAGCTCATTTTTCTCTAATGGCTGAAAATAAGCTCAAACCCTAGATCAGAAAAAAAATTCAAACTTTGAAATCAAACTTCTTCAAAGCATGGCAAGTTATATATCAATTCGAAGCTCTCAACGATACAAAGCTGCTGGTATGATTTATTTCGACATGCAGTGCTCGTATTTGACAGAATTCACGGTCAAAGCTCGCTGGAATCGAAACCCTTAAGCTAGAATTGGGGATTTTTTATTTAAAGGTTAATCAAAGAATTCGTGATGTAGGTTTTGTTGTTCTCGTCTAAACGAGGTTGTTGATGTTGGTCGGAGGGTTTATCACTCAGTAATTCGCTGGAAATCGAGGTTTCAAATCGGAAAAAGGGCTTCCGATCATGACAGTTGACGGCGAGAGGGGGCCACCGAAGTCGGTGGGTCCGGTACGGGTAGGAGCGGCGTGAGGAGCAGGTTGGATCGGCGGTGGTTGGAGCTCTTCAAGTGGCCGGAGTCAACGGCAATGGACGGTCAAAGTTTGTGGAGTTGGGTTCAAAGGTCGGGTCCTGTAACGTGAAATGGAGGAGCGGGAAGAAGGGTATCGTGGTGCTGAGGTGTCAATTGGTGACTGGGTAAAGAATTATTTTAATAAATTGTATATATTTTAAAAATCAAACCGAAAAATGCTGATAACCTTCTCGTTTCAACTCGGATTTGGACGCGGTTTGTTGCGTTGGGATCGGGGCGGAATTTACGACGTTTTGGCACTAACCTGGCTGCGTTTAGAGACTGTAAATTTTTGACCTTTAGTTGGACGGTCGATCCACTAAGGACCCAAAGGTAAGTGATTTTCTCACTTACGAAATACTGAATTATTCCCATATTTATTGAATTAAATTTTGAAATAAGTTTGGTTGCATGGTTGTGTTAGATTGTGATGTGTTGTTTAAATTTGACATGCAAGTGTGTTAACATGCAAATTTAGGTAAAGGTTTAGTTATTTAATTTAATTTAAATTTCTAGTTTGAAATTAAAACACTTGCTAAATCCTGAAACAGTTTAATGCTGATCAGTTGAATGAAATGGTTGTGATGGATGTTGGTTGAAATCTATTACTGAATTTATATTGACATTTCTAATGCTCCTTATTTCAGTATATTGTAGTGCATGTTGATTTTGACGATAAATCCCATTTACCCTCGATGTTACGAGCATCTAATGAACCCGGGATTTATCGATAAAATAAATAAAGAACACAGAGTGAAATGATAAATCTCTGTGACCCTGATTTGGAATGAATTGATAGATCCATCCCTGAAATATCGAGAAATTAAAATTTATATCACTTGGCCATATGATAGAAAATTCTATACAGACATCGGTTGGGTAAATGATTTTCAAATATTTGGAGATTTTATTTGACAGAATTTCATTTAAAGAAATGAACCGATACTCGATATACTTATTTTCTGTAAAGGATCTAGATCGCGAGTGTTATTTAAAGTGGTTAAGGAAAAGATGATGTAGACAACTGAAACAATGTATATATCTGTCTAAGATTAGGTGAGGAATGAAGTAGCCTAACAAAAACTAGGCTGCAGTGGAAGTTTCAGACATAACTAGGCTGGGAGAGTTAATTCTACAATTATTATTTTTGCATGTATCAAGCATGGAAATACTGTACTTTTTTTTTGACTAAATCAAAGCATGCATGGATAAAAACTAAGCAATCCTTATGCAAAATGTAAAAGCATATATATAAGTAGCAACTAAGTTGGTACATTTCATGCAGGTTCCGGGCTAGACCAGCATATGATGTTCAATTGTGAGGTTTACTTAACATGCATAGTAATTGGCCAGGTGTGGTATAGAACAATGTCCCAGTATATTGAATTTAAGCTAGGCATAATCTAGCATTCCAAGACATGGTGCAACAGGTGTTTTTTACTACAAAAGCATGGTGCCACTAAGTAATGCATATGATTTGGAAGACAAAATGCTAACTTTTCAATCATGTCCAAAAATTATTAAGCATAAATTTAATATTGAAAAACATGCAGCAGTTCCAGTTCTGCCTAACAGGCTAAGCAAATACACGTTTTGGGTTTTGTACTGTTTCAAAAATAAATGTGCTTGTGTGCATACGCCTTTGCAACACTGGACAACATGAATATACATATGCAGTGGAACAACGATGCATATACGATCAAGTTCAAACTTGGCAAGTAACATATGTGAACCCAACAGTACCGATATAAGCATGGAAAATAAAACCAATATGCCAAGTTTTACAGGTAACTCTTTGCAGGCAGAACATGTACCCGAAATGATTAACATAAGAACATCCAAACTTCAAGTTATTGCACAAAACATATGTATGATTCAAAATAAATATGTGCATGTGCAATTTTCCCCACCTTTTTTTTAGTTATTATCAACCGAAAGCATGGCATGTACAAGTGCGAAAATGGACACAGGAAGTACAAATCATAGCATAGTATCCGTGTATGTTAAGAGAGAAAAGTTATTAATTTGGATTTGAAATAACTCCTGACTATGTTCAGGTATGTGCATTTCCAAGGCATGAAACGAAACACAAGGCATGACAACTTTTCCAAAGGCTATAGACTATCAAAGGACACGAGTTCTTAACATAAACAAAAAGAAGAATGTTCCTTTTTCTTTTTCTTTTTAAGGAGGAAAAAAGGAAAGACGCCAAAAAGAATAGTATAACTAGTTGATCGACAACAACAGAATGACAATAAGTGTACTTATTATTTTAAAATGATAAATATTGACTTGCATAGCATATATAATACCAGTGAAGTAAATAAAGTTAGAAAAGGTAAAGGAGTGTAGACCATATCTAAGAGCAACTGAACCAACTAAACGCATCATGATACAAATATTAAAGAACTTATAACAACTATAGTATAAAATATAACGGCTTTAAGTCCTAAAATGGTACAAGTTTACCTGTAAAAGCTCTTCCCATGATGCATGCTCATTGACGCCTAAAATCTTCTTAGCTTCTTGTTCTAAAATACCTCTTTTTCCGCTCTTTGAGTGTTACCCATAGCTTCATTGACCCCAAATATGTCTAGCAGCTGTTGCTAATGTAGTCAGCGCAGAAAAATGTGGTGGAGCCTGTCAGGTCGATGTGCGGTTCATGGTGACGACCAACGTCACTGAAATTGCGGAGGAGGGAAGCGGTGGGGCTAGGCGATGACTTGACAGGAAAGTGGGATTGTTTCTCCTGTGAAGGAGCTTCGAGCGGAGGGGTCAACTGAGGGATATTGGCTCCGGATAGCGGCGGTAGCCATGATATGAATTTGGGGCAAATTGATTTTGGTTTCAGGAGGAGGAGAACATATCGTCTCTTACTAAAATTAAAGGAACGAGTTCCCCCTCAAAAAGGGTTCCCCACCCTTAATTTAAACCCAAAAAGAAACCGACATTAGAGGAAAACAACGCGTGTTAATCCATCTCAGACAGGGAAGAATACGTGTTAGTTTATCAGTAAAATAATTTCAAGTGTCCAACCTTAATCTTAACCCAAGATTTTTTGAGATGGTGCTCGCACTAAACATTTTGCCGAACAAGGAGCATAGTTGAACATGCGTTAGGCTAGCAGACAGAAATCGACTGAATTAGACAACGTTGATTACTTATTTAAAGTTTTAAACACGTTATGAAATTCCAACAACCACAAACCCCAATATAAATTAAATTTAACGTTAACGCAATGATACACGGTCTTTATTTTATAGTTTATTTCTTTGTCTTGTTACATCAAAAGTATTCATACTTGACAACCTATTTTTTTTAAAGTAAACAGATTCAACTTATTCTTTGGATTAAATTTTCAACACAAAATAAATTAGATTTTCTTTCATCCAACAAAATTTCATGATTCATATTTCCAACGTTAAATCCCAGTTGTTCCAATAAAATCAAATTAGTAAATAACGTTTCTTTAACAATTGTTCAAATTAAGTATATCAAAAGAATTTTACGTTAATTAACCAAATTAGTAAATCACATTAAGTCGGCAAAATGTTCACATTAAAATAAATATACAAAACGAATTCTTATTTAACATGAACTCAAACATTATTCAAGTAGATAAAATTCCAAATTCTATGCTGAGAACAAATGTAAATATTTATTTTAATAACAAATCTTAGTTTAATTTATTTTTTAAATGCCAAAATTTTTCTGAGCTTTTATAACCCCCCTTTCAAAAATCCGGGTTATTACAGACTCCCCCCTTAAAGAAATTGCGTCCTCGCAATTTGCACGGATCAAAATACAACATTTCAACGCTGCGTCCTAATTTCTTCCCTGATTTATTTAGATTGTTCAACTGTAACACCCCGTAATTCTGCGACATTAAGATTCTCAAATTCAAGTATAATTAATTTTTAAAAGAAAAATTAAAAGAAAAAGATCCATGCAGTTTTTTAATTTAAGTATTGTAACTAACATGAAAAAGAGAAGTAGGGAGAGAACAATAATTATTATTGTTCTAAGACTTATTAACAAAAGCCTCTGTAGCTCAGTTGGTTAAGGCATTGGATTTGTAGCATGGAGGTTGGGGGTTCAAACCCCGGCGGCGGCATAATTTTTTATCTTTGTTTTAGGGAGGGCCAACTGAACATGCAAATATATGTACGTATACAAATTCAAAATTTGAAAGGATAAGAACGTACATATATGGAAATAAAGAATATATATATATACATATGAGAATATAAATATATATATATGCAAAAATATATGTATACGAAAGATAAAATTCAAGATAAGGCTACAGTCAATGAAATATGGCAACATCATTTGAATTTTGAAAATAAAATGAAAGTTGTGCGTATATATATACGCGTAAAATGGTCGTTAGAGGAATTGTATACATATAAGAATATTTCATGTGAATAAAACAGTTAAATAAATTCCAGAAATTCAAAAGTTTGAAAATCAAACTTTTACGCCAAAATAGCTTGTGGGACCCAATGCTGACTCAGCACTGCGTGTATGATAAGGTTTGGCTAGATTCATCTACGTACATGGACTATTTTCTTAACTAGGTTCAATGCTGACTCAGCGCTGCGTGTACGATAAGGTCTTGAGCAGCTATATAAACAGCCCTAGTCTTCATTCTCTTTGCACCAATTCTCTTCTATCCTTATGCTGCTAAGATTCATGGCTTCTTCCCCTCTTCTAAATTTTCTTAAATAAATAAAATAAAATATGATTCAAGACGAGGAGATGCTGCTAAAAGACTTTTAAGGAGGGATTCAAATCAAAGTTTCAAGTGAAGAATTCAAAGGCTAGCTCAAACAAGTTTCAAGCAACGACGCACGCTTTCCTTCTTTTCTAGATCTATTTTCTGTAAGTTGGTTATTTCTAGATCTGAATATTTTGTTTTTGTGACATGAAATTAAAGGAATAAAGGAATATGCCAAATCTCTCTCTCTCTCTCTTTGAATCTGTGTTTATACTCCTGGACTGAATTAAGAACTGTTATGATTCGAGGACAAATAAGACTGTAACCGTGACTATGACTATAGAACTGTGGCCTTTGAAAGCATATGCCTTTGGACTATGAACATCGCCTATATTGCCTATGACCATGGACATTACTTATGACTAAGAACATAAGCCTTTGAATTGGACATAAACTATTGCTTATGACATAATGAGGACAATTGTGATTTTGACACCCATGATTCATGATTAGGAAAATATTGCTTTAGTTTGGTGATTGTGAAATTGGGTCTAAACCCAATTATTTATTCTACCTGTTCCTTGGTTTTTTTCTTTGGTTTTAAGACAGTGGGAATTTACCTATTAAGTTAGGTCTACCCACGTTCTTGAACCTATTTTGCCCATTCTTTGGTTTTAAGACAGTGGGAATTTACCTATTTAGTTAGGTCTACCCATATTCTTGAACCTACATTGTTATCCAAACCTTTTTATGCCAATTATTCCTTCTTGTCATTTTGATTCATTCCCTTTTTATCTATGAATCTAGATTTATTTATAATCTAGGTTGAATCACGATTATTCGAACGGTGGGAATGCGATTTGGGGAAAAACATGGAAATGAATATGAACGTAATTGTAAACTGGGAAATTGGCATAATTTGGAATATGTATTATGACATGCATATTAAAATGAAGACAGGGAAAAGAGTAGTAATGAAATAAGTAAATTAGGAGTAATTTACTTATAGAATTCGTCATAAATGTTAAATTGTTCATTTACCACAAAATATGTAACTTGGTTAAGTTTTGGCCATAAATTATAAACTAGGATATTTAATCTAGTTTCGGCAATGAAATAGGAAATGGCCTAAACTGCATGTTGGGTTAGGACTTGGGCCTAGAATATAAGTATACTAGTAGGCTTGACAAATAAATATAGGCCAAATTTGTCTAAAAAGGGGAAATGGGCTTTTGAAATAAATTGTTAACAATTTATAAACAAAAGAAAAGTATTTTGATAACATCCCTTTTTATAACACATAGACCAGAAGGTTCTAGGGTGACAGAGAGGATAGTGTCTAGGCTTGGGTTTGGAAAATACAAGTTTCCTGCCCTCCCTGGCTATCCCTAACTGATCCGAAGGACGGGATGGTTGTTTTCAAAACCATATTTGGAAATTAATCAAAAACCCTTTGAACTTAGAAAACATGAATATGCCTAACCCGAGGTTAGAATGAGTTGCGGTGTAAACCTGCCCGGAACCGACCGGCACATCCAGTAACCTCAGCAATATCTGTCTAATGTGAGAGGTTGCGGCTTTAATTTATTAATTAAAGCTAGAACAAGAATGGGAGAGTTAAGTCCATAGGAACACTTAACCAACCTAACACGGTTAAGCTAGAATGGGAAGGTTAAGGAACACTTAACCAACTTAGCACAGTTAAAGCTAGAATGGGAGGGTTAAGTCCATGGGAATACTTAGCCAAATTAACATGTTGACTAGACTAGAAGGTGGGGTTAAGTAAAGTTAATACACTTAGCCAATTTAACATGTTAATTAGACTAGAGGTTGGGGTTAAGTAATACACTTAGCCAAATTAATATGTTAACTGGACTAGACCATAGGGTTAAGTAAACTTGAACGCTTAACCATCAGAATATGATAAATGAATAGGGTTAAGTAAAAAGCATGAAGGGATAACACTTAACCAGTGTAATAGGATAAGGGAAGAGGGTTAAGATAGCTTGAATCGACTAAATACACTTAACCAACCCAACCTGGCGAGAAAGAAAACTAAGTAGTAGACCTCAGTTGAAAAAGGGACTAAGTAGTAAAACTTAGTTAAGAAAACAAGGAATTTGGAAACTAAGTGGTAAACCTTAGTTAGTAGAACTAAGTAGTAATTCTTAGTATAACACGAAGGAGCAGACATCCATCTGGTTTTAAGAAGGCTCCAACGAATTGGGTTACGAAGCCCGAGGCTTCGAGGGGACGTGAGGGTACTCTTGGTATCCCTCTGTGAGGCTGCAGATGATCATCCTGGGCTCACAGAGGTTAAGGTCTGCGTTAGAAGAACCGAGGGTATGCCTTGGTTGCAATATATATGTGGCAACCTAAAGACTAGGATGGACCAGCGTGATTCGGCGAGAAGACGGTAGCCCTGTGATAGCAACTCGTCGTCTACCATCCATCTTGAGTCAATCGAGATACGTGAAGCGGAAAGGCGGAGAACTCCAAAAGACCATAATTGCTATCTAGTTATGGGTGAGGATGGCCATAGGATAGTGGGGCACCGGGGGCCGGCGTATAGTTCTCATTTTACAAGGTGTGCCTTTCATTAGTTGAGGGAGGGGTCAAGTGGGACCATAGCCACTGGAATAAAAACAGACCTTAGCTTCTGCATCGGCAGATATCTGAAAGCTCCCGACCGAGTTCTGTATTCCTTGATTTTCCCTGACACAGGACTCGGGTCGCACATTACAGGACATGTGCATCTAGATAAGCGATAACGATTCGCGATACAGGCGTGGGGAAGTATAGGAACATATACCACTCTAGGTAGTGTGTCCTAGACTTGGGGGCATCGTTCGACAGGTAGCATAATTCCTAGTTGAACTAGGTGGCATAAATCCTGAATCCAAGAAGCGTTCAGCGGATAGCGTAAACTCTAGTTAAATCTAGAAAGCACTTGATAGAAAACCCTAGATTTGATCCGGGTAACAAATAATGAATGTATGCCGGAAGGCAATGGAAAATACAGGGATTGGGATCACGTTATCGTTACTAGTTGGAACACTAGTTAGGTGGTGCAGGGATATAGTATAACAAGGAAATAGCGAAGCGGCGAAAGTACTAAAGCATTTTCCAGTTAGTCTTATCTTAGCATATCTTGTGATTACCTTATCTAATCTTGTTGACCTTATCATCATGGTGTAATCTTGTATTCAGTTAATTCATGTCGTTTTGTTTTTCCATGTTCACATGCTAGAAGTTACTGAACTTACTCAGGCTTTATGTCTGACTCTGTTTTTCTTTCGTCTTCTTTTCTTCCGTTCCCCCCCCCCAGGTAGTAGAGGAGGGAATAGTATAGCTCAGGTTATGTTGGAAGGTCACCCTTTCCCAGCTTGAAGATTTGTCGAAGTTTTGCTTGGATTCTCTTTTCAGATGCTATGGCTGGTTCTTGCCACATTGGGGAATATAAATGTATTTTTATGCTTCTTTATTTTGTAAGACAGATGACACTCTGATATTGTAAAGAAATCTTTGTGCAAACTATTTTTATCAATAAAGCAAAGTTTTATTTTCCGCTGTTTAAATTATGTCTGTCTTGTAATTTATCTGCATCTTTTACCCTAAATGCTCCACAGAACTTAGTGCATTCCCTTTGTGAGTGACACTAACGGACGTGGGGTGTTACATCAACAGGAAATTTACAACTTTGGTTACTCATTTTTTTTTTCAATATGATACTTATAATAAATTAAGTCAGAGTACATTAACTCAATAAAATCCTTATTGCATTTATCATATAAAACACTATGACAAAAGAAATCAAATTAGAGTATCATATATAAATCAATAAGATAGTCATAACACTCTTCATATATAAAACAATATGATCAATAAAGGGAGTACCTCACTCCAAAACATCTAAATCTTGAAATATGATGCTAGAAATCCAAATGCACTTTGCAAATGTACGATCATCCCAATCGAGTTAAAATCATCAAAGCCAACCCATAAAAGAAATCATAAGAAATGTGCATATGCCATAATAATAAAGCCCATCCCAAGCTATAATGTTGCTCATCCCGAGCAATAGCCATGTATTATCAAATGAAAATCATCAACATCATCATATAACTCGAATGCATCAAATATCACGGAAGGAGTGCCATACTCCAACATAGAAAATCACAAAATGTTTATGTAAATTTAAAACACAATAATCTTCAATGTATGATCGTATAGATCAAATCACAGAATATCATCATAATATGGATCCATTAGAAATAATCATGTATGTGAAACCACATGATAATATAGCTCCTCCCGAGCTTAGCTCAGTACTTATACGTATTCAAGTTAGGCAACGGTCACTGCAACCCCCCCGGTCGAATGTATCCTGACCCCCTCAGTCAAGTGAATACATGACTCCCCCCGAGTCTCGGCTTCCATTGCGACCCCCCCAGCCGAGTGTATCTTGACCTCCCCAGTTAGGTGAATATGTGACTACCCCCGAGTCTCGGCTTCCACTACGACCCCCCGGCCGAGTGTATTTTGACCCCCCCGGTCAAGTGAATACGTTTATGTGACCCCCCCCCCCCCCGAGCCTCGGCTTCTCCCCGAAGCAAAGTACTAGCTCAACAAACACAATATGCGTCTTTGACTCACAGTCAGTAACCCGAGTAGTGGTAACAGTGCGTCCCATAACACAGGTTCTCACTATGGTTCACTAGCTGCTTATCAATTTCGCAATGGAAAACATCGAAAACACTAAATCATCTTTAATAAAACATCATCTTTAATCTAACTATATTGGAATTAACCGACTTCGTATACTTTCGTGCCCCATACCACGGAGTGTACGATGTCGTTTAAAATCCAATATGTTATCTTAAAGGGTGCAGAAAATGCGGTTTATGTTTTGATGAAACAAGTTTATAAAACGATTACCCCAAAATTGATTGCTTCGTTTATGAAACAATATATTTACGAAAATAATTTTATATATAAAAGCAAAATTTGAAATTGTGTGCAAGCAATGGTTAATTCATAAGATATTCTTACACTATTGCTTGGTGACAATGAGTTAATAAAACAGAAATTACAAAACATTTCTGTCCCAAGCTTTATCTAAAATCGTACTTAAGTATGTATTGGAAAATTATAGGAAACACACTGGAAGAAATTACCAATCAAAATGAGTGAACAAACACCTTAGATTGATTCATGAAAATCACAAAAGAAGAATAAAGAGATTTACACAAATATTGCTTCAAATATGTGAACAACTCAACACGCAAAAAGTGATTTAAACAATAGCAAAAAGTGATTTTTTGGCAAAACACTATTTTCAACAAGTGGAACAGCCAACACGCAAGTTGAACAGTCCCATCACACATGCGTAACAACAATTGTAACAAGTAACCAAGCTAGTGCAAGAACTTGTCAGTCTATAAAAGGCAGAAGCCCTGAGAGCAATAACAAGTGGCAGCCAAATCTTAAAACCCATGCGGCTACAATTTAAACACCAAGCACAACTAAAGTAATGTATGAATCAATTCACTTCAAGCCATGCAATTCGAATGGCTACAGCCCAACATGGTTAAAACCATGAACACGTGTGCTACAACACAATTGGTTCAACACGCATCAGAAGAGCATGGCTTAAGGCAATGGAGCAATGGCCACTACTGAGACATGGCATAAACAATATTTGTCAGATCCATGATTTAAACTACATAAGAATAAATATATAGGCTAACGAGATACAGCCAACTATATAATTACTAAGATATGACATAACAAAAAGTAATGCCAAAGTACAAAACAGGAAAGATCATGGCAATACAAGTTTATATACAATAGGCAATGCACTAAAGTAAGGTTTCAAACCATGTATTGCAATCATTACCAATGTCAAGCTAACCAAAGTGTTCGAGTTCAGTTCCGTACGCAAGCACAAATGCATAGCAGCATGGAAAAATCAGAAGAATGAGAACAAGCCTCAAGGCAAACAGGCACAAAAGTATGTACCAGATTGGAACCATCAAACTCAGACTAAGTAACAAAAGTGTAAAAGCGACCAGTGCAAACAAGTGGGACACGGGTAGAAATGCCCACATGCTTCAGGCCTAGAACTTAAAACAAAGCACAATTTGTCACTGTCCCAATCTCGATGTATTTTTAACACGAATGAAAGATGAACGGAAGCATGTGACGAAGAGTTGAGATGAGCTATAAAGTAATCAACTATGTATGTACACTGCTCGAAATTGGTGTTTCATGCAAAGAACGTAAGGATGAACCAACACTGATGTAAGAGCAGTAGGAACTAGATTACACAGCAAGTCGAACAGGCTACAACTTCAAAGGAACAAAAGGTAGTTGTATACCTGAGATAGGAACGGGATGAGGGAACCCGAGATGGTGTAGAGCAGCAAGTACAACTCAAACTAACCTTTGAGGAGAAGTGCAACTCAACACGGTGTCCTAGACAGTATGGCAAAGCTCATTGATTGCAAAGCTAAGAGCAGGAGAACCCTTGCACAATTTTTTTTACATGTACATAACTAGACCTTGCAAAGGCATAGAACACATCGAATGCGTACATGGCGGCAGGAGGATAAACAAAGAGAAGCCCTTTGATTCAAGTAATATGGCAAGGAAACCGCGTGCAAGCTGCTGTGAATAAGAAGCGCATGCATGAAACTAGCATAGGCCACAAACAACGACAATGTCTATCGAACAGATGACATTCGGTTATCATACAAAAACAAAGAAAGTATTTTTCAAAACCCCCTACTTATTACCCATCTTAAATTTTTGTTCTAAATTTTATTAAAATATTTTATTTTTATTTTCCTAAAATGCGCTCTCTAGAGCAATTCTAGTATCAGTTCCGCTCATACTAGGGTATTTCCACCCAATCTCTAATGAGTTTCAAAACCCAATAAGCCAAGTTTTATATAAACCATAGCTATGATACCAACTGTAACAGCCCGCCATTTTGACCGCCCTAAGTCGGTGTTTAAACTAACTCGAAGCGTTCAAAATGACGGATTGTTATTGGCTTACAGGGTTTAAACAGAATTAAACATAGAACCTCAAACAGAATCAAATGTCAATATCTGATAGCAGAATTTATTTATACAAGAAATATCAGAGTTTACAAAACATTTTTCACAGCAGAATGATAAAATACATTTATAGATATAAAATAAAATTTACAGTTTAGTCGAGCTTTGTGCGCCTATGCGTCTTCACGTTCCTCTCCAATTTTGCGAGCTGAATATTTTTAAGCTTGACAGATCGAAGTACTGGGACGACTCAAACAATGTCGTGTGCAGAAGAAAGGAAAGGGCTCACATTCATGTTTAATAACATGTTCAATAATATTTGTATAAAACTTGATAGCCGCAAGTTAGCAAAATACATGTGCAAGTTATTCAACAATATAAAACTATTGTATTAGTCCAATGGCAGTCAAATGTGTGTATTCAAATATGGTCTGAGCAATGTAAAACCTGTTTTGAACTAAGATGCAACTATGTATACCACTAAAACTATGTATACAACTGTCTAAGATTAGGTGAGGAATGAAGAAGCCTAACAAAAACTAGGCTGGGGTTGATGTTTCACACATAACTAGGCTGGGAGAGTTAATTCTACAATTATTATTTTTGCATGTATCAAGCATGGAAATATTGTACTTTTTTTTGACTAAATCAAAGCATGCATGGATAAAAACTAAGCAATCCTTATACAAAATGTAAAAGCATGTATATAAGTAGCAACTAAGATGGTACATTTCACGCAGGTACCGGGCTAGACCAGTATATGATGTTCAATTGTCAGGTTTACTTAACATGCATAGTAATGGCCAGGTGTGGTATAGAACAATGTCCCAGTTTATTGAATTTAAGCTAGGCTTAAACTAGCATTCCAAGACATGGTGCAACAGGTGGTTTCTACTACAAAAGCATGGTGCGACTAAGTAATGCATATGATCCGGAAGACAAAATGCTAACTTTTCCAGCATGTCAAAAAATTATTAAGCATAAATTTAATATAGAACAACATGCAGCAGTTCCAATTCTGCCTAATAGGCTAAGCAAATACACGTTTTTGGTTTTTTACTGTTTCAAAAATAAATGTGCTTGTGTGCATACGCTTTTGCAACACGGGACAACATGAATATACATATGCAGCGGCACAACGATGCATATACGATCAAGTTCAAACTTGGCAAGTAACATATGTGAACCCAATAGTACCGATATAAGCATGGAAAATAAAACCAATATGCCAAGTTTTACAGGTAACTCTTGGCAGGCAGAACATGTACCTAAAATGATCAACATAAGAACATCCAAACTTCAAGTTATTGCACAAAACATATGTATGACTTAAAATAAATAAGTGCATATCTAATTTTTTTTCCCTTTTTTTTAGTTATTATCAACCGAAAGCATGGCATGTACAAGTGTGAAAATGGACACAGCAAGTACAAATCATAGCATAGTATCCATGTATTTTAAGAGAGAAAAGTTATTAATTTGGATTTGAAATAACTCTTAATTATGTTCAGGTATGTGCATTTCCAAGGCATGAAACGAAACACAAGGCATGACAACTTTTCCAAAAGCTATAGACAATCAAAGGACACGAGTCCTTAACATAAACAAAAAGAAGAATGTTCCTTTTCCTTTTTCTTTTTAAGGAGGAAAAAAAGGAAAGACACCAAAAAGAACAGTATAACTAGTTGATCGACAACAACAGAATGACAATAAGTGTACTTCTTATTTTAAAATGATAAATATTGACTTGCATTGCATACAAATACCAGTGAAGTAAATAAAGTTAGAAAAGGTAAAGGAATGTAGACCATATCTATTAGCAACTGAACCAACTAAACGCATCATGATACAAATATTAAAGAACTTATAACAACTATATCTGTCTATTTCATGCTCCAGTACTGTTCTTCCCATTCCGCAAATATTAAAGAACTTATAACAACTATACTATAAAATACAATGGCTTTTGTAATAACTCGGAATTTTGGAATGAATTTAAATTTTTTTTTTGAAAATGCGCCACAATTTAAAAATTCCATTTTTAAATTAAATTATTGAAATTAAAAAGAGCTCTAAATAAAATTATGAAAGTTAGGTATGTACCTATTTACTTCTTATTTGAATCGCATAATAATCCAAATTCATAATTTAAGACAATTGCAGTTATAGAAACCAATAGTAGTAAGATATACATTTTATTGGGAAGTGCGCAATACGGCTAAATCCCTATTTAATACTAGTCCATGCATTTATTTCTTTTTATGCTTGCGATTATGCATTCCATTTTTTTTTCTCACAAAGCAAACTATGAAAATATATTCCTTTTTGCCTAAATAACCAAACTAGGCTATTCCTACCTTCTAATTTTTATAGGCATATACAAATTCTTATTTCTTCCTTTTATTCCCCAAAATTTGATATTTTTCCTATAAGTTTGAATGCAATTAGTATTTTCCCTTATTTCCATTCCAATACATTTTGACATATATTCAAATGGATATAAAAAAAATGATGACGACGACTCAAAGAAGCTTATGAAACAAAAGTTTACTTGCATGTGTTGAAAACATTGCACCTTTATTCATAATTAAGTATGTAAATTTTCAATCAATAATTTCATTTATTAAGTATGCCAATTTTCAATCAATAATTTTATTTGTGCCAATATGTATTTATGAGTTTATGGTTTGACTTGATTGGGATACCATAAATTCTAAAAAGTTTTAAGTAGTAAAAATGCAATATATGGTTTATAGAATACAACAAGCTAAGGCATGCCAACTTTAACGGAGGGATGATTGCCAAAACAAATATGATATTATTGACACTTAATTAATTTTATTTTACCAATTTTGGTACAACCTCAAACTTTATGGTTCGTAGAACAATTATTTCAATGGACGTTATTTAAGAAAATATGTGACTATATATAGTAAATAAATAAAAATCATGCATACCTCTAACCATTTTCTCTCTTTTATTCTTGGTAGTCCAATTTAATATATTCCCTTAATTATGATATTGGATATTTATGTTTGAAATTTAAAAAGACACACACAAATATTCTAACCATTAGCGCTAAACAATTAATGACGTATTCATTTCTTTCCGCCATTTGCTTTTGAAATTTAAATGAGTAATAAGATGCCACCTCAGCCTTAGTCAACAATTTAATTTCTCTATAACATACCACATAAGGATAAATAATCCTTTTCTTTTTTCTTTTTTTTTTAAATAAAAGAATTAAAAAAATATATTATATTACAAATAACTCATTTACAAAACCCTAATTCATATCATGAGCCGCTGCCACTAACCTTCTTCAATGGCCATTGTCTTCCAAAACAAATCCAAAAATTCTTTCTCCCTGACGCAATATTTACAAACACAAATAACTGCAAAAATCTTTGTCTAAATGAGATGCTTCTAATTGACGATGGTGGATCGGGTTCAAGTGGCTCCGGTTGGCGTGCGTTCTGGGTACGGCAAGGTCGAAGTTGGGTTTGAAAAGGGGTCGATGTCTGGAGTAACGAACGATGTGGAAGATGAATTAACGTGAAGTAATGATGTAATTATTGAATTTAATTATCGTTTAGTTTTTTAATTAACGTAAAATGTTTGTAACATCATTACTATTTCATACGAGATCCAAATTCAACAAACTCAGTTGCGTTGGAATCAGGAAAATGAGGGCTTCGCGATGAAACAAACCAGATCCAAAAAGGAGCAATCTAGAATTTTGAATAATTCAAAACCCCGATGTGTGAAATTCTATTCCTTATTTTTATAAATATAATTTGTTAATCATAATTTTAGTCTTACACATGCGCTGTAATAATTTGCTGAATGTTCCTGATTGGATGTAAAATTGTTGATGATGCTTGTTGATCTGTTAACTTGATGAAATATTTTTGTCATATTAGAATTGACAAAATAGTCATGTCATTTATGTTAAATCAAAATTGACTAAATAAAACTATCATTTTGTCAGTATGCGTTGTGTTGAAATTAACATTTTTGTTAATTAGATTATGATTAAACAAAGATTAACATTTTGTTAATTAGATTATAGTTGAATCAAAGTTAACTTTTTGTTCATTAAATTAGTTGAATTAGAAATATGTCAATTTGTTATTATAAAATTGATGAAAACAAATATGTCACCTTTGTTACTAAATTTGTCGGAAACAAATATATCATTTTGTTGTGACGAAAAGATTGAAAACAAAAATCATCATTTTTGTTATTTGGAATAGAATAAGCAAAAGTGTCATTTTGTTAATTAGGTGAGTAGAAACAAAAGTTGGATTAATTTCATTTATTATAAATTTACATGTTAGTAAACAAAGGTTGGATTAATTTCATTTATTATAAATTTACATGTTAGTAAACAAAAGTTGGTTTAGTTTTAAGAAAAAGGAAAGTAAAGTTAGCATCATTTAATTTTGAGAAAAATGGAAGTAAAGTTAGCGTCATTTAATTTTGAGAAAAATGGAAGTAAAGTTAGTGTCATTTAATTTTGAGAAAAATGGAAGTAAAGTTAGTGTCATCTAATTTTAGGAAAAATGAAAATAAAAACTAGAGTATTCATGAAAGTTGGAAATAACTACATTTTAGTGTCGTTATAAAATATAGAAAATAAAATTATTTTTAGCATTTGTGTTGAAACTTGAAAATAATTATATTAATAGCGTTATTGAAAAATATGAAATGTAATCTTTTTTTAACGGTATTAAGAAAAGTGAATTAATATCATATTTTTTTAATGGTATTAAGAAAAGTGAATTATTATCATTTTTTTTAATGTTATTAAGAAAAGTGAATTATTATCATATATTTTTTAACGGTATTAAGAAAAGTGAATTATTATCATATTTTTAACGTTATTAAGAAAAGTGAATTATTATTTTATTTTTAGCGTTTTAGCAAAAGCATGAAAATATTTTTAGTGTTTGTGTAGTATTATGAAAATAAACTTGTTTTTAGCATTTATGTAGGGACATGAAGTAAAACCATATTTTAATGTCAAGTTAATGCATATGAGTCATAACCACATTTCAATGTCATGATAATGCACATGAAGTAAAACCATATTTTAATGTCAAATAAATGCATATGAATCATAATCACGTTTTAAATGTCATGATAATGCATATGAAATAGAACCGCCTATTTGGAACCGATAAAGTCAAATCTATGTGAGAACTCTTTTCTCACTCAATTTTTATTTTCGGTTATTATTTATTTTCATAAATGTATGTCTATGGTGAATGTTTGTGAATTATTTCTGTGGCATGCATGATATGTTGTGAATTGATGTTTGGATGTGATACAATGTTTGAATTTTGAAAATAGGTAGTGTAACAACCCGCATTCTACGCATCGGAGGATCGTAGAATATTTATTTCTTTCTCATATGAAGTCGTATAGTCATGTGGTTTTGGGAAACGACTATTGGGGTCATTTCCAATGTTCATGATTTTTGCCGATTTTTAAATAACCATTTTACCCCCAACTGATCTTGTTTCAGCCATAACTTTTGATTGGAAAAGAGTTTTGACCTGAAACCACTTCCATTGGCTTCGGATGATGGTTTACCTTTCCGTAGAGTGGTTACAAGTGAAAAACGGCTTACCGTTTGGGAGATATGGCTGAAATAAGGTTTGGAAGGTGAAAAACTGCTTAACCGGGCCAAATAGGGTGATTAGTGAGTGGGCCCATAACCCATTTCGGGATTAGGGTTAGGTGAGGGCTCAAATGAGTTAGGGTTTCATTTCATTTTCAGTTTTTAGCCTCCACTTACCTCTTAGAAACCCTAAAAATGGCCTCCAACCTCTAAATCACCTCCAAATCACTTTCTACTTGAAGATTGGGCTTAGCAACATCAAATCAAGAGAGATCAACACCAAATCAATGTTAAAGCTGCTGTTTAGCATTGAGATTCGCACCAAATCAGAGATTTATTTCAGATCTAAGGTTTATTTGTGGCTAAGGTGAGTGATTTGCATAGTTCCTCACTAATTATGGTTGATTAAGGGTAATTAGTGTTGATTAGCGAATTTATACATTAATAAATTCTGGAAAAATATTTATAAATTCTTAAATAATGTTTTAGACCTCTGATATGAATTTGGGTTAATTTGGTTAAGTTTTGCTAATCCTATCATTAGTTTTGCTTAAACACGCTTAAGGGAAAATATGGGGTTTTGCCTATGTTTGATCCATTTTAACCTATCATATTGATGTTTTGGTGTTTGAGGTCACTTCTACTTGTTGCTATGACTTTGTGTATGCTTTGTGATTGATTAGAATACTTAGAATGGTCGAAAACGTCGTCGAATGGCATAGAATACTTGCTGGAAAAGTTGCAGGAAAACGGTGCAGGCTTTCGGATCGGATCGGATGGATGGGCTCGGACCGGGCAAAGTATCACTGAACCGAACCGTATCTTAGCACAAGAAGAAGTATGGCAAAAAGGAAGGCCACCATGGTTGAACTGGGATCGGATTGGGTTAAGTAAGGGGAACCGGATCGGATCGAGATGAAGAGAAGGGGGATCGAAATGGTAGAGAAAGGGAAGCAGATCGGACCGTGACTAGAGAGGCCGAACCGAACCGATGCGACGAAGGTACACCGAACCGAACCGATGGAGACTGAACCACGAACCGAATGGGAGAAGGTACTTCGAACCGAACCAATGCGACGTGAAGGACCCGAACCGAACCGCGATGCATATACATGACCGAACCGATCCAGTATTGACCAATTACCCGAGACACAAAGGTAGTCCAAGTTGGAAGTTAGAGCTCAGGATCCAGTTGGGAACCAATGAGTTCACTTCATGATTGGGCTTTGCTGCGGGAAGTGTGCTAAGGAGTTGTTGACGTTCATAACTTCGATTCACCTTTGTGTATGATGCGATTAAAATTGAGAACAATTAGATATGCTTGGGTATGATGAAACAAGAATTTATGCATGAACTATATGTACATAAGAAAAGTTAGAATTGAAGATTTAGACATATAGGATTATAAGATGAATTGGGATTTATGCAACAAGAATGAGGGTTGGCATGAATTAATTGTTCTACGCAATAAGAATGAGGGTAGACATGACTTATTGATAACTTTAAAGAACAATTAATTTGGGTATAATTAAGTATAACTTAAAAGTTGGGCATAACATATAATAAGGATTAATGGCATAACTATGTACGAGATTATGTAATCATGGTAGAATTTATGTATCCAAATCAAATTGGAACCATAAACATGAAATTGGGTTTAGAAGCGTGAACATGAATTATTGGATTGGGATAAATAAGCATATAAAACCTAGATTGAAATTGTATAGGTCCGTTAAAAGATGAATATGCCTAACCCAAGGTTAGATTGAGTTGCGGTGTAAGACTGCCCGGAACCACCCGGCACATCCAGCAACCGCAACAACAGATCTAATGTGAGAGGTTAGCGCATCATGCCCAAGAAAAATCTGAAGTTTGAATGAGTTTGCGGTAGAAGTCTGCCCGGAACCGCCCGGCACATCCAGCAACCGCAAACAACAGTTCTAATGTGAGAGGTTGGTGCATTAATAAATCAATTAATGCTAATGAACAGACATGCTAAGAATGTTAAGGTTAAGTAAATGGAGGCGTATAGGCAACTTAACCAACATAATAATGGGGACTGATAGCAACCTATTATGAACATTTAGAGGAAATATGAAAGTCATATAATAGGTAGAATTGTAACAACCCGGAAAATCTGGGCCAGTTTAAAATTTTTATTTTTGCCATTTTAGCGAATTTTGATTATTTAAAATGAATTATTTTAAATAATATCGACGAGAAATTTATTTTGAATAGAATTCGAACGTATATATTATATACGTCGTCGTTAGAATATATAATAATTATATATAATTACAAAAGGAATAGAAAATGGCGCGGTAGTTCGAAAATTCGATTTCTAATTTCAAATGAATATACAGAATTCAATATAAGTCAGAATTGAACGAAACAAGAAATATTTGAATCTGTATAACTATATCTTTGTAACGAAGTTAACAAACTGAGATTTCATCTTAGAAATGATAAGATATGTCCAGTTTAAAATTAGAAATAGTCGCTGTGGAATTTATATATATTTTTATATATATAAGGCCCTTAAAAATGGACATTTTGCAAATGACCTCGGATTTCGACGAAACCAGTTTTGTTGGATCCGCAGTGTCAAATTATTGCTAGTTTCCAAATTTCATAATTTTTCGAATCAATATGTGAGCGTGGCAAAGGAAAACGCGTTTGACCAGTTTCAGTTGATTTTAATCGACTGGAAATTGGCCATTTTTCAAACGGTCTCAGAATTCGACGAAACTAGTTTTGTTAGGACCGTATCGTCAATACGAAACTAGAAAATATTTTTCTGGAATTTTTCTAGTTAGTATGTGACCCCGGTAATTTGAAATGTACGTTTAAAATTCAATAAAAGGATTTAAATGTAAATTCAACGAAAACTGATCGAAACAGTCGAATCAGCCTAAGATACATATCCCATTGTGTTCGGAATGGGGGTAATTAGCTATAGACGACAGGCGGTGGGTCTCGTTTCATGGTTAAAATAAAAAAGTACCTTTTTGAAGAAGAAAATAATTAAATAAATTAAATTTATATAAACCCCCTTCTTTCCCTCTTCCCACTCACTATCGAATTCAGATAAAAAAAAAAGCCCTAGAAACCCGACGCCCTCCTCCACGTCTAGGCCGCCGCCTTCGACCGCTCCTTCGCCGCCATTCACGATCTCCCCGCCTCCATTGATCGGAACCACGCCCTCCGACGCCATCGTTCAACAAGATCGCGACAGCCCTAGCCACCGTTCATCTCATCTCCGCCGCCCCCTAGAATCACGCGCCACCAGTTTCTTCCCCCCCCGACCCACTGATGAACGCACATACACCCCCCCCCTTTTCCATCTGTAAGTTTCCTTTTTAATTTTATTTTCCTTATTTATTTTGCTTTTGTTTTTGTTTTACAGTAAATATATAAACTGTTTTTTTTTTATATGATTTGAAAACGGTTTCTTTTTAGTTTTATAAACTGAAATTATAAAAGATCAAAAACTGATTTTTGTTTTAGGTTTTTAAAACAGAATTTTTAAAAGGGAAAATAAAAACTGATTTGTTAGAAAAAAAACTGAATCTTTTAAAAGATAAAAACTGTTTTGTTTTTAAAAGAGTTAAAACTGAATTTTAAAAGAAAAGTATAAAAACTGATTTAGTTTAAAAATAAAAAACCTGATTTTTAAATATTGAACTTTGAAGTAAAAACCTGATTTTTAAATATTGAACTTTGAAGTAAAAACCTGATTTTTAAATATTGAACTTTGAAGTAAAAACCTGATTTTTAAATATTGAACTTTGAAGTAAACCTGATTTTTATATATTGAACTTCGATAGAAAAATGGAATTTTTATATATTGAACTTCGATAGAAAAATGGAATTTTTATATATTGAACTTCGATAGAAAAATATGATTTTTATATATTGAACATCGAAGTAAAAATTCGATTTTTATATATTGAATAGCGAAGTAAAAATGT
Organism: Allium sativum; assembly: GCA_030737875.1. NCBI lineage: Eukaryota > Viridiplantae > Streptophyta > Magnoliopsida > Asparagales > Amaryllidaceae > Allium > Allium sativum. The sequence continues at coordinate 246,906,722 of CM060923.1, forward strand.
GATTTTTACGTATGTAGTGAAAGCAGCAACGAAGGTGACAAAAAAGGCGAAACGACGAAGACTTCTGCAAATGAAGAGCCGTGGAGCTAGGATAGCTATGTGTGAGAATTTCTCACCTTTCAATTTAAATTTTCTAGTTATATATATATACTAGGATGCAGACGGTGCTTAGTAGCACCTGACACCCGTCATCCACAGACCATGGATGACTTGTTTGTTAAATTGTTTGGTTGAATAGTTAGGTAGATTATTTGATTGAAATTGAATTGTTTGGTGAGATGAATGGATTTGATTGATGTGTGAATGGCGTGGGCCTTCACTAGACCGGGGATAAGGCTAGGCCTCGTCCCGTTTCTAGTATCGTGCCGTTATGCCGCCGAAATTTTCTAAAATATGTTAGAAAAATAAAAATATCATTTTATTTAAAGAATGAACTGAATAGAAATTCATATGTTGGAATAAAATGTTTTATCGTTAAAAATATAATTTTTAACGTGAATGTGAATAAATAAATATTCATTTACAAGCCGGACGGTTTGTTTATGTACACCTATTTGAAGGACATTGATTGGGTCGATAAATTTTACACATCGCCCAACTGCACAAATAAAATCTGTGTTTGATTGTTTGAAAACCCCACACGGGTGTTGGGATGAAATTTGAAGTTCACTCATCCTGATTGATTAAATATGTCGATCGATTGATTGACAGGCTGTTATAAGCGTTGAATATCTATATTTGGTGCTTATACAGTGTAGTGCACTTTGGTTGATGGTTGATTATTTTTCAATGCCATTATATACATGTGTTGTATGGAAATCCATATAATTAACTTTATATGGTAATTGATTGGGCCTCATTCCAGTTTTGAAAAAGAAATATTTGAAATAGAAATATTTGAAATAGAATATTTGAAATAGAATATTTGAAAATAGAAATTTATGAAGCCGTGTTGATTAGATTGACGCCATTTTGACGTGAACGATATTTATATCGATTTTAATCGATTTCGAAGTAAATTGAATTGAAAACGAATTCAAAGTGAATTGAATTGAAAACGATTTCGAAATGAATTGAATTGAAAACGAATTCAAAGTGAATTGAATTGAAAACGATTTCGAAGTGAATTGAATTGAAAACGATTTCGAAATGAATTGAATTGAAAACGAATTCGAATTGAATTGAAAGTGAATTGAAATGAATTCAAAGTGAATTGAAATTTGAATTGAATAGAAATGAATTTTAAAACGAATTTATAGAGAAGAATTCAATTTTGATTTGAATTGAAAGGGAAGTTGAAATTGCTTTTGAAACGAATTTAAAACTATTCATATAATTCGTTTTAAATAGAAATCGACGAAATATATATTATATATATATATAATATAATGGCCTGAATAGAACGCGCCGTGCCGCGGCAGTTCGCGAATTTCGACCATTTATTTCAAACGGACATTACGGGAGATCCGACCGTCGGATTCTCCTAAAACCGGAACCGTTGGGTTCGTATCGAAAAGAGCTTTCTAGTGAATGTTAGAAATTAGAAATCTAACGGTTGGATTTGGAATTATGTCCAAATCAAATTGGAAAAAGGTCGCTGTAAGTGCAGTTCGATGGCCATTGGTGGAAATCGACTGTACGGGCCTTGATAAAATTATTAAAAATAATAATAATTTGTGTAAAATCGTAAGAAATGATTTGTGAAGATTTGGGATGAAAAACTCCATATTTGAAAAGATAAAAATAGATTTTTATCGAAATGAACTAGTTTTGAACTAGAAATATAATTCTATTTATTTTTAAATAAATAAATTGAATTTGAAAAGGGTTTTGAAAATAACCAGAATTTCCAATGATTGCATTGGAGTGGATTTGAATCGAAATTGTCTTCGGAATATTTCGATGTTGGAATTCGTGATTATACAGATGTTGTTATGGAAATTTGAAAGATATATATTTATATCGTTATTTCCAATACGACATTTGTTAGTCGTAGAATTTGATATTGAATATAAGCCGGTATATTTTCTATTCAGAGCCTTGTATTGAATATCAAATGTGATTTGGGTTTGTCGTGAATGGTGTCTTCACTAACACTGTTCTTGAACCCAGTTGAGAAAAGATTAAATCTTTTTATTTAGATTTAATGAAGTGTACCAATTAAATGATATTTAATTGGAATTGAATTGGTATTGATTTTTGGGTTTACCGTGAACAGTGTTTTAAATAACACTTGTTCTTTAACCCGATAATTAATGGAATGTGATTTTGGGTTTATCGTGAATCGTGTTTTAAATGACACTGATTCTTTAACCCAGATAACGATTAAAACTAAGTGGAGTTTTAATGAATCTTTAATTAGATTGAAAAGATCGAGAATGGAGTATCACCAGTTTTACTCCAGGCGATAGTTAAATCTTTAATTAGATTTGAACGGGAAATGGTAATTGAATTACCGATAACACTGTGGTGTTAGATATGAAGTACTACCAGTTTTACTTCATGGGATGAATAGGTTGGGATTGGGAAATAAAATAAATGATTACTTCGGTGTGGTTCGCTAATCCCGACTAGTTTGAATTGATATTCAAAGGAGATTAAAGAATAAATTCAAAGAATTTATCTTGGATAAAATTAATGGGAACTTTTCCCAAAGTATAGGAATATTTGAATAAAAGAATATTCTGAATTGGAATGAGGCGTATGTTGTGTTTGTGTAACACTTTTATAATATATACGCGAGTTATTCAGAAAGACCGGGTTTATCCCATTCTGAATAACTGATTCGACGTGGTGTCGAAGATGAAGACGATGGTCGAAGACCGGAAGTCTTCACGTCGTTTGGGTGATTACTGATGATCTTGATTGGGCTGTACACCCAAGAAGATGGAAACAGTTTGTGATCGTCCAGACGTACTTGGAGATCGATGGATATGCGAGGTACTAGGTGCCTCCGGTTTCGTTCAGACCCAGAACGGACTTGTAAATGGACTGTGTGTCTGACATTGGATTTTAGTCTGTGTGATTGATCTCTATTAAATATATATCTGTTTGGCGGCGGAGAATTTATTCTCTTGCTTAACGCCCTTCTCTGAGACGTACGAGCTCAGGGGTTATATATTGATGGATATCAAACGCATGGAGTGAATTGCCTGTGTGGCATGCCTGAGTGGCAATTGATCGAGGCTTCTGTTGAAAAGCAAAGTCTCGTGGTGATGATCAAAGCACAGCCTGTGTGGCACAGCTTTGTGTAACGTGAATTCGCGAGTTTCACACCCGGTATGAACCAAAAACGGGAGACGGACCTCAGGGAGGGCATGCGTTTCTTTCTAGTTAGAAGTGGCGTCAGTGGTTTTACACGCCCTGACGAGTTTGACTTATGTGGTTGTTGCTGTTGCGAGGCGCCTCAGTTATATCGGTTTCGGCCGATGCATTCTGGTCGGCAGACGGACCAGACTTACACCCCATAGGGTGGGGAAACGTAGTGTTCAGGGTTTAAGTTTAATCCACATCGGTGGACCGGCCCTGTCGCTCCAAGGCTTGACTGAGTACTTGCCTGAGACATGGGCTAGATTGTCTCGAAGTCGGTGAGGACTATCTTTTGCCTCGGTTCATAGATGGAAATCCAATTTCCAAATACGTGACATTTGCGGTTTTAATTGTAGAACCTAGTATGGTGACATAGTGGGATGGGGCGCTCATGCCGCCTATGATTGATACTTATGATTTGAAGTTGTTTTATACACTATGCACTTATAATAGTATCAAACGATTTGTTTTAACCGTATCAAGCATTCTTTGGCTGTTATAAGGGAAAACCCTATCCTCGGCTGCGTTGCATTGTGTGATGGGACCTGGGTCTTATAACAGCTTCATTTTTCTTTATTTAGCATTGCGCTGTTTGTTTTATGCACTGGTATTCTTGGGAGGAAACCCGTTCCGTGTTATACGGCGTGGTCCCTTGATTTACCTAACTTTAAAATAAAGATTAACTGTTTTAGTTCTCACACCAGTCACATGACTGACCTGGAGTTTATTGTTTTAACCTAAACTCTGGGTGCCCTTATTTTGACACGGGCAGCTAGTAGTTTTGGTTTTGCAGATTTATATTCACAGGATCCTGGTTTACAGCTGGAACGATATCCGGAAAGCTTTGTATCCGTATATCTCTTCTAGTTGTGTATTGTATTATTTTCCGCTGCTGTGTATTTAAATGTAATTTAAATCTCTGATATTTCTGTGTAATATTCATTTATACTCTGTATATTCTTGTAATCTGGTGCATTGTTGTAATATACAGTGAAATGTTCTTTTATATGCGTTCTGTTGTGGCTTGTTCTCGAACTATCCGACGCTTTCCTTTACGGGGAAGTTACGGGTTTTCACAGTTGGTATCAGAGCTTTGGTTTACAAAGCTCAGAGAATAAGACACATTAGAACCATACGAAAGAATTCATCAGATATTGGATTAGTAATATCCAATTAGAATGACTCGTTAGAGATAGGATCAGTAGTATCCTAGAACGAGTGTGAAGAGTATATTTTTCAAATGAAAACAAATTTTGTTTTGAAAATTTAAATCAATTGTTCGTATTTGATTATCTATTTATATTGAGTTGGACAATCCAGTATATATAGGTTTTGCGTATACGTCTGATCCGCGTGTATTCAAAGTTTTAATATATTGGGTAGATATAGAATCACATTCTAGTCGCCCGGGGATGATTCTGATAATGCTGCAGCGTTACCAGTATTTATTTTCGAGTGACGAAGGTGTGATATCTATATATTTCCATTAGGCTGGTGTGAGAACCAAAATTAGATAGGGCTTATTGTTGTGATTTGGCATCAAAAATCTAATTTTTGACTATATATCAAAGTTATGGATTTGAAACTCTAATTCACTAATGGATTGATGGTTGTGTTGTTTGTTTATTTGTTTGCTAATTTTTAGCCATTTAGCCTAACAGAACCAAATATTGAACTGTATTGAAATTGGTCGCATTTACTTGCATATACATATATATCATTGAACAGGTCATAGCAAGGAGGCTAGAGCCAGAGGATAAAATTTGTTTGCCCGACAAATAGGTACATGTTTACTACATAATTTCCTGTTTCGTTTGGGTGATGATGATTTTGTGAGCCTATTGGCTAGCCGCTTGGCTTTTTCTTTTTCTTTTTGAGATCTGAAGGACCGAGGAAGCTATTTGAAATTCCCCGATGCTCCCGGTGCAGGGGAGGTTATGGCGAAATTTTTCAAAAATTTAGGGAGTTAGCCAAATTTTTGAAATTTTGAAAATTCTCAGAAACTAAAGAGTTGGAGAATGGAAGCCAGATCGAACGTAGTGTTGATTAATCAAACCACTATCGACTTTGTTCCTTTTCGGGGACGAAAAGTTTTAAGTGGGGGAGATTGTAACAACCCGGAAAATCTGGGCCAGTTTAAAATTTTTATTTTTGCCATTTTAGCGAATTTTGATTATTTAAAATGAATTATTTTAAATAATATCGACGAGAAATTTATTTTGAATAGAATTCGAACGTATATATTATATACGTCGTCGTTAGAATATATAATAATTATATATAATTATAAAAGGAATAGAAAATGGCGCGGTAGTTCGAAAATTCGATTTCTAATTTCAAATGAATATACAGAATTCAATATAAGTCAGAATTGAACGAAACAAGAAATATTTGAATCTGTATAACTATATCTTTGTAACGAAGTTAACAAACTGAGATTTCATCTTAGAAATGATAAGATATGTCCAGTTTAAAATTAGAAATAGTCGCTGTGGAATTTATATATATTTTTATATATATAAGGCCCTTAAAAATGGACATTTTGCAAATGACCTCGGATTTCGACGAAACTAGTTTTGTTGGATCCGCAGTGTCAAATTATTGCTAGATTCCAAATTTCATAATTTTTCGAATCAATATGTGAGCGTGGCAAAGGAAAACGCGTTTGACCAGTTTCAGTTGATTTTAATCGACTGGAAATTGGCCATTTTTCAAACGGTCTCAGAATTCGACGAAACTAGTTTTGTTAGGACCGTATCGTCAATACGAAACTAGAAAATATTTTTCTGGAATTTTTCTAGTTAGTATGTGACCCCGGTAATTTGAAATGTACGTTTAAAATTCAATAAAAGGATTTAAATGTAAATTCAACGAAAACTGATCGAAACAGTCGAATCAGCCTAAGATACATATCCCATTGTGTTCGGAATGGGGGTAATTAGCTATAGACGACAGGCGGTGGGTCTCGTTTCATGGTTAAAATAAAAAAGTACCTTTTTGAAGAAGAAAATAATTAAATAAATTAAATTTATATAAACCCCCTTCTTTCCCTCTTCCCACTCACTATCGAATTCAGATAAAAAAAAAAGCCCTAGAAACCCGACGCCCTCCTCCACGTCTAGGCCGCCGCCTTCGACCGCTCCTTCGCCGCCATTCACGATCTCCCCGCCTCCATTGATCGGAACCACGCCCTCCGACGCCATCGTTCAACAAGATCGCGACAGCCCTAGCCACCGTTCATCTCATCTCCGCCGCCCCCTAGAATCACGCGCCACCAGTTTCTTCCCCCCCCCCCCCCCCGACCCACTGATGAACGCACATACACCCCCCCCCCTTTTCCATCTGTAAGTTTCCTTTTTAATTTTATTTTCCTTATTTATTTTGCTTTTGTTTTTGTTTTACAGTAAATATATAAACTGTTTTTTTTTATATGATTTGAAAACTGTTTCTTTTTAGTTTTATAAACTGAAATTATAAAAGATCAAAAACTGATTTTTGTTTTAGGTTTTTAAAACAGAATTTTTAAAAGGGAAAATAAAAACTGATTTGTTAGAAAAAAAACTGAATCTTTTAAAAGATAAAAACTGTTTTGTTTTTAAAAGAGTTAAAACTGAATTTTAAAAGAAAAGTATAAAAACTGATTTAGTTTAAAAATAAAAAACCTGATTTTTAAATATTGAACTTTGAAGTAAAAACGTGATTTTTAAATATTGAACTTTGAAGTAAAAACCTGATTTTTAAATATTGAACTTTGAAGTAAAAACCTGATTTTTAAATATTGAACTTTGAAGTAAAAACCTGATTTTTAAATATTGAACTTTGAAGTAAACCTGATTTTTATATATTGAACTTCGATAGAAAAATGGAATTTTTATATATTGAACTTCGATAGAAAAATGGAATTTTTATATATTGAACTTCGATAGAAAAATATGATTTTTATATATTGAACATCGAAGTAAAAATTCGATTTTTATATATTGAATAGCGAAGTAAAAATGTGATTTTTACGTATGTAGTGAAAGCAGCAACGAAGGTGACAAAAAAGGCGAAACGACGAAGACTTCTGCAAATGAAGAGCCGTGGAGCTAGGATAGCTATGTGTGAGAATTTCTCACCTTTCAATTTAAATTTTCTAGTTATATATATATACTAGGATGCAGACGGTGCTTAGTAGCACCTGACACCCGTCATCCACAGACCATGGATGACTTGTTTGTTAAATTGTTTGGTTGAATAGTTAGGTAGATTATTTGATTGAAATTGAATTGTTTGGTGAGATGAATGGATTTGATTGATGTGTGAATGGCGTGGGCCTTCACTAGACCGGGGATAAGGCTAGGCCTCGTCCCGTTTCTAGTATCGTGTCGTTATGCCGCCGAAATTTTCTAAAATATGTTAGAAAAATAAAAATATCATTTTATTTAAAGAATGAACTGAATAGAAATTCATATGTTGGAATAAAATGTTTTATCGTTAAAAATATAATTTTTAACGTGAATGTGAATAAATAAATATTCATTTACAAGCCGGACGGTTTGTTTATGTACACCTATGTGAAGGACATTGATTGGGTCGATAAATTTTACACATCGCCCAACTGCACAAATAAAATCTGTGTTTGATTGTTTGAAAACCCCACACGGGTGTTGGGATGAAATTTGAAGTTCACTCATCCTGATTGATTAAATATGTCGATCGATTGATTGACAGGCTGTTATAAGCGTTGAATATCTATATTTGGTGCTTATACAGTGTAGTGCACTTTGGTTGATGGTTGATTATTTTTCAATGCCATTATATACATGTGTTGTATGGAAATCCATATAATTAACTTTATATGGTAATTGATTGGGCCTCATTCCAGTTTTGAAAAAGAAATATTTGAAATAGAAATATTTGAAATAGAATATTTGAAATAGAATATTTGAAAATAGAAATTTATGAAGCCGTGTTGATTAGATTGACGCCATTTTGACGTGAACGATATTTATATCGATTTTAATCGATTTCGAAGTAAATTGAATTGAAAACGAATTCAAAGTGAATTGAATTGAAAACGATTTCGAAATGAATTGAATTGAAAACGAATTCAAAGTGAATTGAATTGAAAACGATTTCGAAGTGAATTGAATTGAAAACGATTTCGAAATGAATTGAATTGAAAACGAATTCGAATTGAATTGAAAGTGAATTGAAATGAATTCAAAGTGAATTGAAATTTGAATTGAATAGAAATGAATTTTAAAACGAATTTATAGAGAAGAATTCAATTTTGATTTGAATTGAAAGGGAAGTTGAAATTGCTTTTGAAACGAATTTAAAACTATTCATATAATTCGTTTTAAATAGAAATCGACGAAATATATATTATATATATATAATATAATGGCCTGAATAGAACGCGCCGTGCCGCGGCAGTTCGCGAATTTCGACCATTTATTTCAAACGGACATTACGGGAGATCCGACCGTCGGATTCTCCTAAAACCGGAACCGTTGGGTTCGTATCGAAAAGAGCTTTCTAGTGAATGTTAGAAATTAGAAATCTAACGGTTGGATTTGGAATTATGTCCAAATCAAATTGGAAAAAGGTCGCTGTAAGTGCAGTTCGATGGCCATTGGTGGAAATCGACTGTACGGGCCTTGATAAAATTATTAAAAATAATAATAATTTGTGTAAAATCGTAAGAAATGATTTGTGAAGATTTGGGATGAAAAACTCCATATTTGAAAAGATAAAAATAGATTTTTATCGAAATGAACTAGTTTTGAACTAGAAATATAATTCTATTTATTTTTAAATAAATAAATTGAATTTGAAAAGGGTTTTGAAAATAACCAGAATTTCCAATGATTGCATTGGAGTGGATTTGAATCGAAATTGTCTTCGGAATATTTCGATGTTGGAATTCGTGATTATACAGATGTTGTTATGGAAATTTGAAAGATATATATTTATATCGTTATTTCCAATACGACATTTGTTAGTCGTAGAATTTGATATTGAATATAAGCCGGTATATTTTCTATTCAGAGCCTTGTATTGAATATCAAATGTGATTTGGGTTTGTCGTGAATGGTGTCTTCACTAACACTGTTCTTGAACCCAGTTGAGAAAAGATTAAATCTTTTTATTTAGATTTAATGAAGTGTACCAATTAAATGATATTTAATTGGAATTGAATTGGTATTGATTTTTGGGTTTATCGTGAACAGTGTTTTAAATAACACTTGTTCTTTAACCCGATAATTAATGGAATGTGATTTTGGGTTTATCGTGAATCGTGTTTTAAATGACACTGATTCTTTAACCCAGATAACGATTAAAACTAAGTGGAGTTTTAATGAATCTTTAATTAGATTGAAAAGATCGAGAATGGAGTATCACCAGTTTTACTCCAGGCGATAGTTAAATCTTTAATTAGATTTGAACGGGAAATGGTAATTGAATTACCGATAACACTGTGGTGTTAGATATGAAGTACTACCAGTTTTACTTCATGGGATGAATAGGTTGGGATTGGGAAATAAAATAAATGATTACTTCGGTGTGGTTCGCTAATCCCGACTAGTTTGAATTGATATTCAAAGGAGATTAAAGAATAAATTCAAAGAATTTATCTTGGATAAAATTAATGGGAACTTTTCCCAAAGTATAGGAATATTTGAATAAAAGAATATTCTGAATTGGAATGAGGCGTATGTTGTGTTTGTGTAACACTTTTATAATATATACGCGAGTTATTCAGAAAGACCGGGTTTATCCCATTCTGAATAACTGATTCGACGTGGTGTCGGAGATGAAGACGATGGTCGAAGACCGGAAGTCTTCACGTCGTTTGGGTGATTACTGATGATCTTGATTGGGCTGTACACCCAAGAAGATGGAAACAGTTTGTGATCGTCCAGACGTACTTGGAGATCGATGGATATGCGAGGTACTAGGTGCCTCCGGTTTCGTTCAGACCCAGAACGGACTTGTAAATGGACTGTGTGTCTGACATTGGATTTTAGTCTGTGTGATTGATCTCTATTAAATATATATCTGTTTGGCGGCGGAGAATTTATTCTCTTGCTTAACGCCCTTCTCTGAGACGTACGACCTCAGGGGTTATATATTGATGGATATCAAACGCATGGAGTGAATTGCCTGTGTGGCATGCCTGAGTGGCAATTGATCGAGGCTTCTGTTGAAAAGCAAAGTCTCGTGGTGATGATCAAAGCACAGCCTGTGTGGCACAGCTTTGTGTAACGTGAATTCGCGAGTTTCACACCCGGTATGAACCAAAAACGGGAGACGGACCTCAGGGAGGGCATGCGTTTCTTTCTAGTTAGAAGTGGCGTCAGTGGTTTTACACGCCCTGACGAGTTTGACTTATGTGGTTGTTGCTGTTGCGAGGCTCCTCGGTTATATCGGTTTCGGCCGATGCATTCTGGTCGGCAGACGGACCAGACTTACACCCCATAGGGTGGGGAAACGTAGTGTTCAGGGTTTAAGTTTAATCCACATCGGTGGACCGGCCCTGTCGCTCCAAGGCTTGACTGAGTACTTGCCTGAGACATGGGCTAGATTGTCTCGAAGTCGGTGAGGACTATCTTTTGCCTCGGTTCATAGATGGAAATCCAATTTCCAAATACGTGACATTTGCGGTTTTAATTGTAGAACCTAGTATGGTGACATAGTGGGATGGGGCGCTCATGCCGCCTATGATTGATACTTATGATTTGAAGTTGTTTTATACACTATGCACTTATAATAGTATCAAACGATTTGTTTTAACCGTATCAAGCATTCTTTGGCTGTTATAAGGGAAAACCCTATCCTCGGCTGCGTTGCATTGTGTGATGGGACCTGGGTCTTATAACAGCTTCATTTTTCTTTATTTAGCATTGCGCTGTTTGTTTTATGCACTGGTATTCTTGGGAGGAAACCCGTTCCGTGTTATACGGCGTGGTCCCTTGATTTACCTAACTTTAAAATAAAGATTAACTGTTTTAGTTCTCACACCAGTCACATGACTGACCTGGAGTTTATTGTTTTAACCTAAACTCTGGGTGCCCTTATTTTGACACGGGCAGCTAGTAGTTTTGGTTTTGCAGATTTATATTCATAGGATCCTGGTTTACAGCTGGAACGATATCCGGAAAGCTTTGTATCCGTATATCTCTTCTAGTTGTGTATTGTATTATTTTCCGCTGCTGTGTATTTAAATGTAATTTAAATCTCTGATATTTCTGTGTAATATTCATTTATACTCTGTATATTCTTGTAATCTGGTGCATTGTTGTAATATACAGTGAAATGTTCTTTTATATGCGTTCTGTTGTGGCTTGTTCTCGAACTATCCGACGCTTTCCTTTACGGGGAAGTTACGGGTTTTCACAAGAATTGTCCTAGGGACAAGGGAAGTTGATAATACGACTAGAGAATGGGACAACTTATATTATAAAATAAGTTGAATATAAGCTACAAAGCAATAATGAGAAATCTGTTGATAAACATAACATGAGTTATGATTAGAAAACCTTAATTAAGAGAACTAAGATAACTAAGTAGTAAATCTTAGTTAAAAGAACTAAGTAACAAACCTTAGTTAAGAAAACTAAGTAAATAATGATGGATTATGGCAACATCAACAGACACGAGTATAACTGAATGGGAAGATAATAGGTAAGCTTGTTACAAGACAAGTAAGAATTATAACGTAGGTTATAATGATGGATACAAAGATGAAATAACTTATGGAAGAATGCAAGCCGTACTTAATTGAAGATTAAGTAATCCGTGGGAAGGGGAAAACATAAGTTATATGAGTAAGGGGAAAACTTATTAGTAAAACTTAGTTAAGATGACTAAGTTAATGAGTAAACGATAAAGAGAATTTGTTAGTAAACCTTAGTTAAGAGAACTAAGTAAACAATCATGGAAATTCATGTTGGTAAACCTTAGTTAAGAGGACTAAGTAAACAGTTACAGAAAGTCGTGTTTAAGCTTATTAGTAAACCTTAGTTAAGAGAACTAAGTAAATAATTAAAAGATCGCGGCTACATAAGAAATAGGGAAAGACTTATGGAATAGAAACTTGGTAATTTAAAAACTAATATGGATGAGATAACCAAGTTAAAAAGAAAACCCAATGAGATAGAGCAAGCGCAAAATTAGAAGGTTAGACTTAAGGTCTAATAACACAAAAGGGTAAGGCACTTAAACAAGTCCTTGTTTGTCCGAGACAACGTGATAGGGGGTTCTCGCTCTTGGTTTCGTGGCGAGCGGGAGACTCTTACCTCTACGCATCCAAAGAGGGGTTGGTTAGGCAAGGGAGCCCGACAGCCGAAAGTCTGGCCGTAAAACAAGGTGTTGGTGTACCAATGTAATGCCACGGCGGAAGGTAGCCGTCTCCACTCGGGTTGTTACATCTGGTATCAGAGCTTTGGTTTAGTGTTCCTAGGGAAATAATGAGTGAGCGTATTTGAAACACCCCACCTCCGTTAAGGTCACTCACAAAGGGAATACCTTCACTTTGGTGGAGGGTTATAGGTACAAGACACAGAAAATTTTACAAGACAGATAAATATAAGCAGCGGAAATTACACATTTATTTCATGCGTGGTCCAATACAAAAGCTTATAGCAAATTGTCTCAAAATAACTTCCAAAACATTACATTTAATTTCTGTCTTGTTTATTTAATAAAGAAGCATAAACCATAAATAAAACTGCATAAATCCCCAAGTGTAGTGTCCAAAAGCCATAGCCAAGGTAAGAGAGTCCCACATACATCTACTTTCTTGAAGCTTGCAAAGAGTCCGACTAAGAAGGAGTATCCCCCCCCCCCCCCGGGACCTGGGGGTGAAACGGAAGAAAAGAGGACGAAAGAAAACGGATTAGACAATAAGTTTAGTAAGTTCAGTGATTACTAGTATTTAAACAAGGAAAGAGATCATGACAGTAATAACAGAACATAGGACAATACCCAAATATAAGATAAGATGAACGTCTGATCGCACCCATTACTATAGTCTCTGCACCTACTAACCATTGGTTCAACCAGCCCCACGTGTTCATAACAAACGATCCCCATAATGATCGACTCCTACTCGCATGTATTCACATCCTGTGTCATTCGGCCCCGCATGACTATAGATACCTGTGCTGGTCCCACCATGGGGTGTATCAGTCCCTCTGGTGGCAACCTGACACGATTCAAGATGCACAGTGTATACTACTGATGCCCAGTGCCTGCTTTTTCCACTCCGGAGTACGTGCACGCCCGTACTCCGTTGGAACCTGCACTAACGCACCAACCGCCGACGTTTTGACAGCTTATAATCAGCCCAGTAATCGTGCCCCACCCTTCCTAGTTCAGGGTACCATGATACATCTATGTGGGTTACTGCTGAAATGGGTCCCCGTTATTAGGGTTTCCTAATCAACATGTTTAATTGGTTAAGTGTCGAAGTTTACCTAACCCCACCCATCAGTTTAGTTAACATGTTGAATCGGTTAAGTGTTTCCTTAATTGACTTAAACCTACCAATCTTGAATAGCTTTAATTCATTATAGCACCAACCACTCCCATTAGACTGGTATTGTTGTGGTCACTGGATGTGTCGGTTCCGGGCAGTTTTACACCACAACTCAGTCTAACCTGGGGTCCTTTTTGGGCTTGATGCACTAACCACCAACATTAGACAGGTCTTGTTGTGGTCACTGGATGTGCCGGTCAGTTCCGGGCAGTTTTACACCACAACTTAGTCTAACCTCGGGTTAGGCATATTCGTCTTTTCTAAATTCACATATTTTCTTTATATGTCCAATTATATATGTAAATTAATCTTAATTTAATCATGCCATAATTATCCTTTTGATTATGCTCACAATAAATGGTATACCAAATATACCATTTCATGAACCAATCTATGCGATGAAATTTTCACGTTTTCCCAACGCTTCCCCCGTGGTAAATTCGCATAAATTACATATAATGTTTGGCTAGTAAATTAGCCCAAACCCATAAACAAAAAGGGTAACAAACAAGGGACATGAAATAAGCATACAATAACATACTTTTAACTTATCATGTTTAACTTGGCATAGAAGCATCACTAACTTAATTAAACAGGTAAGGGTGAACTTGTGACTATGTTGGTTCTAATTATCATGTAAACTTGATATAGGTCTAAAATGGAGGTTTAACACATAAACACAATTTTTAAACCACAACTTAGAATATTAACTTATGTATGTCAAAACATAGAAAAGCTATTATAAACATATTTAAATCACAACTTAGCATGTTAACTTATGTGTGTTAAAACATAAGAGGGCCACAAATCCAACTTGCAACATAAATAAATTCAACTTAACAAAGTTCTAAATATACATAAATGTTGATCTAAACATGTAGGCATGTGATTTAGATCAGAAACTTGCAAGTAACCACCAAATTATAACATGACATGTTCATCTCTAAGTTGGCACAATAAGTTCATTACCCAATCATAATAGATTCCAATAACATACAATATGGTATGTTCATCACCACAAACATATAAGCATGATCAATCGCAACGGTAATTTAAGATAAATGAGAATCAAACTTTATTTATCTTATACATAAGCATCATTCTATATTCGAGTTACAACATGTCACGATTTCATTTAAAAGAACGTTTAAATCTACGTAATAACCAACTTACAAACAAGAAGGAATTCCTGATTTCTGGAATCTGAATTCTAAAGTTGAAATGCTCGCCTTTGATGTAGATCTTTGAATTAGATTAGTTTTTCGTTTGATTTTGATGTAGGCTTTTATCTTGTCTTTGAATTGAAAGTGGTGACGGCTACTCCAAGTTCTCTATTGACGGCATGATAGTTCCAGGATTGTTTTTGGGTGATTTTAGGTTGAGTATTAGGTTGTTTATATAGAATTTCAATTTAATTAGAGCCGTCGGATGAACCTAGAGTTAACCACAACCATTCAGACCAGATTATAACTATCCAGAAACCCTAGTGACTCAGCAACCAGTCAAAAGTCGTCAAAATTCAGATCTGGCCTAGGGGGCAGGTCGACCTGTGGGGGGGAGGTCGACACTATGGTCGACCCCCCGGTCGACCTGGGTCCTGGGCGGGGATTTTCCCGCCCAGCCCGCTTCTGACTTTTGTTTTGAATTTTGAATCCGGTTTTGAGCAGTTTGAATTTATTTGAATTTCTGAAACTTCTGAAGGCCATAACTTCTTCATACGAAGTCCAATTCACGCAAACTCAGACTCTATCTCAAGCAGAATTCCGAGACGAACTCAATGGCGTAACCCATTTCCTTTAATTCTCAAATTTGAAATCAAGTATTGTTTAATTTGTTACTATAAATTTAACAGAAAATACGGGGTGTTACATTCTCCCCTCCTTTTAGGATTTCGTCCCCGAAATCTTCAAGTCGAGAAGAACTTCTATCCTACCATCCAATCACCCATCTACTCAACCATCAAACACAGGAATCCATTGTCCTTAAAAGACTTCTAATGCTTCATGATCATATGCATAGTGTGTGTACATGTCCTTATCTAATGCAAAACCAGGCGGTCTACTGATTAAATTGACATCCTTAATGCAAATTATGTCAGTGCCGTGAGTCCATTATGTATGCTATTTTTCCTACTCAAAATTTCCAACATGAGTGCACAACCATTCATACAAATGCAACGTCCATATGATAACACATTAAGTTTCAATCCATATACAAATACATATATGCATATGCAATATGAAAGTGACTGAGCTGATCTAATACCTAATGTGTGTATGTATGCACCCACGAGCAGCAACTAGCAATTCACTTGCAACCATCAACCATAACATGTTTCAATTACGTGTTTACATCCAAATGTGTTTCTACCTGAGGATAAAGGATAGGATCGAGGAGATATACCTAAAAAGATAGATACGAGCATAAACTTAAGGAAAAAGAGATCAAGGATGTACCCTCATAAAGAAGAGGGTAGGTTGCGCGTATTCTGCCCTCAGTTTCCCAAGTCGCATCTTCCTCGGTGTCGCTCCATTGAACTTTGACGAGGTTAACTTCACGGTTGCGTAGATTTTTGACTTATGTTCCCAAGATACGGGTTGGAACTCTCCTCACAGTTGCTTCTCGTTCAACTTCTACTTCCTCTAGCATGCTTGGTTCCACCACTTCTGCAGACTCATGTAAGCATTTTCGCAGGTGAGAAACATGAAAAACATTATGGACTCCAGCCAATCTTTCGGGCAACTGTACTTTATAAGCCATCTTCTCAATGATAGGAAACGGCCCCACAAGTTTTGGTGCTAACTTTCCCGCGGATCCAAAGTGAACAACGTTTCTCAAAGGAGATACTTTAAGGAACACCTTTTCTCCAACTTCGAACTCAAGGTCGGTTCTTCTTTTGTCTGCGCAGGACTTCTGTCTATCTTGGGCAGTCTTCATTCTTCTTCGTATCAAGTCCACTTTCTCTGAAGTTTCTCTAAACATGTCTGGTCCATGTATGAGCTTATCTGTAGACTCCCACCAACAAGTTGGTGACCGGCATGGTCTTCCATATAAAGCCTCGAAGGGTGCCATGCCTATGGTGGCTTGGTAACTATTGTTGTAAGCGAACTCTGCCAAAGGAAGATGATCCACCCATGTACCTCCAAAGTCAAGAATGCACAGTCTCAAGAGGTCTTCTACTACTCTGTTCACCCTTTTCGTCTGACCATTGATTTAGGGGTGATAGGCCGTGCTTAAACATAGCTGGGTGCCCACAGCCACTTGCAAACTTCTCCAGAACTCGCTCGTAAAGATAGGGTCTCGATCACTCACTATGCCGGAGGGTATCCCATGGAGTCGAACTATCTCTTTAAGATATATGGATGCTAGAGATGAGGCAGTCCTTCTACTCTTGACGGGTATAAAGTGGGCGCTTTTTGTGAGCCTGTCCACTATTACCCAAATACCGGTATTGCCCCTCCTTGACCTAGGCAACCCATTAACAAAGTCCATTGAAATGCTATCCCATTTCCACTATGGGACCTCTAGAGGATAAAGTAAACCTCCAAGCTTCTTTTTTTTCTCCTTGACTTGCTGGCATATCAAGCACTTGGAGACAAATTCAACTACATCTCTTTTCATGCCACTCCAAAAGAAACCCCTTATTATGTCTTTATACATTTTGTCTCCATCAGGGTGTATGGTCAACTTGGAATGGTGTGCCTCTTCGAGAACCTTCTTCACCAAATCCCTTGCTTGTGGGACGCATAATCTTCAATCCCGTCTCAACCATCCCTTATCATCGATGGATTATCTATTGAGGTGACTCGAAGTCTCACCCCTAATAAGCTTATCTATTATATCAACTAGCTTAGGGTCTTCACGCTGCGAGGTCCCTATTGACTCCAAAAGCGTAGGCCTCACTTCCAATGTTGCTAATAGGTCAGGTACAAATTCAGAGGAGGGTCTAAAGTCATTGTTGGCTCTGTACTCCAAGCTTTTCCTTTCTACAAAGAGAGGGCTTAAGGTCAGTTTCTTTCTACTCAAGGCGTCTGCTACTGCATTTCCCTTGCAAGGAGTGTAGGAAATCTCAAAATCATACGAGGCAAGAAACTCCATCCATCTTTGCTGCCTCAAGTTGAGATCTTTCTGCGAGAAAAGGTATTTTAATGATTTGTGGTCAGTAAACAATTCAAACTTCTCACGTAGGAGATAATGGCGCCAAGACTTAAGCGCAAAAACGATGGTTGCCAACTCTAGATCGTGGGTTGGGTAGTTTTTCTCATGTACTTTCAACTGCCTTCCACCATAAGCCACTACCTTCCCTTCTTGCATCAGAATAGCGCCTAGTCCCGTGCCGCATGCATCTGTGTACACTGTAAACATCTTGCTTCTATCAGGCAATGTCAGAACTGGGGCTGTTGTCAGAGCACTTTTCAAACGTTGGAAAGCAATATCGCAATCCAAATCCCAAGCAAAAACTAGGTTATTCCTTGTCAACCTTGTAAGTGGAGCTGAGATTTTCACAAAATCTTTGATGAATTTTCGATAAAAGCCTGCCAGCCCGAGAAAGCTTCGGACTTCGGTAATGTTCCACGGAATCTTCCAATCTTGCACAACAACCACTTTTGCGGGGTCCACAGCTAACCCCTCTTTGGACACCACATGTCCAAGGAACTTAACTTCTGCTCTCCAGAAATGGCATTTGGAGAATTTAGCTTTCAACTGATGTGCACGGAGAGTATCCATGACTTCCTTTAGATGTTGAGCATGCTCTTCCTCATTTTTTGAGAAGATCAAAATATCGTATATGAAGGCCACCACAAACTTATTGAGGAACTCTCGGAACACCCTGCTCATTAAATCAACGAAGTAAGCGGGTGCATTTGTCAAGCCGAAAGGCATGACAAGCCACTCGAAGAAACCATCTGGAGTTCTGAATGCGGTCTTATCAATGCTATCTTCAACCACTCTTAGGTAATGAAACCTGGTAGCTAGATCTAATTGGGAGAAAACCGATGCAACTACAAGCTGATATAACAAATCATCTATTCTTTGGAGTGGGTGCCTATTCTTCTTGGTCAGTTTGTTTAGCTCCCTATAATCAACGCACAGGCGAAGCAAACCATCCGCTTTAGTTGCGAACACTACTGGAGCACCCCTTTCAGAAATACTCCGCTTTATAAACCCCTTCTCAAGCAACTCTTTAACTTGCTTGCTGAGTTCTTTCCTCTCCCTTGGAGCCATGTGTCTAACGGGTAAAGCAACGGGTTTTGCAGTGACAACGAGGTATATGTGGAAGTCTATCTCCCGCTTCGGAGGTAAGCCCTTTACCTCTTCAAACACATCCAAGTATTCACGGACTACCTTTACAGACTGCAAGTTCTCAACAGACGCATCAAGAGATTCTAGATAACTAAGCATAACAGAGTTCATGGGATTACAAGAAATTTCGAAAGTGTTACCGAGGCGAGTCATGAGCCTAACCACTCTCTTTTCACAATCGAGGACGACACCATACTGGATAACCAGTCCATGCCTAGAATCAACCCATAGCCCGTGAAGCCGAAAACAAAGGCATTACATCTAAACCCAACGCTTAGTATAGATATTTTCAAATCAAAACAAACCATTGACAAATAAGCTGAGCCCCCAATTGGATTTGAAACAACCAAGGTATCCTCTACTATACTGGTGTCCAGGTGTAGAGATTCAACTAAAACAGTAGATATAAAAGAGTGCGATGCGCCAGAATCAAATAGTGTACGAACATGATGATCAAAAAGATAGACTAAGCTTTCGACATAAATATTTCTACCTCGTTCTTGCGGAGGTGCTGTGAGAGCGTGAACTTGTCCTCCAGAAGAAGGTCCCGCTCTCTGCCCTTGCTATCTTGGGCAGTCCTTAGCCATGTGTCCTGTCTTACCACAATGGAAACAGCCACCCATCTTCCTTTTCTTCTTCCTATAGTCTTTGACCAAATGTCCAGGAATGCCACAAAAATTACACTTCCTTTTGTCATGGGGTTTGTTGTTCTTCCCGCCCTTCTTGGAGTCTGTCTTCTTGCTCTGTGATCCTTCCCCTTTCTTATCTTGAGATGCTTCCGCCTTTGTGTCTTTCTTGCCAGCTTTATCTTCTTCCTATAGCAGTGCCATGTCCACCAGCCTCTCGTAAGTTGCTCCCATAGGTATGTGGCACATAGCTACACTGTGCAATGGCTCATTCAATCCTTTAACAAAACGGAGAGCCTTCTTATGAGGAGTGTTTACTAAATCCAATCCAAACCTAGCCAGCTGGTTGAATTGGTGGGCGTATTCCTTGACCGTCATACTTCCCCGTTTGAGAGCTAAGAATTTCTCCATCTGAAGGCTTCTTTCAGCTTGTGAGAGGAATTTCATTTCAAATCTCATTCTAAAATCCATCCAAGTTTCAACTGGTATTTTAGCGTTAGTAACATCCCACCAATAGGAAGCTTCGTCTTTGAGCAACCATACAACCAACTGTATCTTCTGCCTATTGTCCACTTCGAAGATATCGAACAAATCCTCAGTTTCTTTGAGCCAGTTTCTTGCTTCCACAAAAGATTTATCTCTATTGAAGTTCTTTCCACCCATGGCTCGAAAGTCCTTACATATTTTTGAGAAAGCATTTGCACGCGGAGGAGGAGGAGGAGGAACTGCAGCTGCTGGGGGAGGAGGAATGTCTGTTGGGCCCGCGTCGTTGGCCCTAGCCTCTAGGTACCTCCTGAACCAGCCAGGTATAGGTACACCCTCTGGAAGGTTAAGATTCCTAGACATGCTGAAACGAAAAAGGAAAGATTCAAAACAAAGGATAGAAAGATAGTGCATATAGCTTTGGGGGATTATGCCTTTTTTTTAAAAACAAAACACTTTTTCTTGAAAATTGCTTCTTTATACTTCTTTTTGAATATAGTTTTTCAAAAAAAATTATCTGGTCCGGTAAACCTTTGCTCTGATACCAAGTGAAACACCCCACCTCCGTTAAGGTCACTCACAAAGGGAATGCCTTAACTTTGGTGGAGGTTTATAGGTACAAGACACAGAAAAATTTACAAGACAGATAAATATAAGCAGCGGAAATCACACATTTATTTCATACGTGGTTCAATACAAAAGCATTACAGCAAATTGTCTCAAAATAACTTCCAAAACATTACATCATAATTTCTGTCTTGGTTATTTAATAAAGAAGCATAAACCATAAATAAAACTGCATAAATCCCCAAGTGTAGTGTCCAAAAGCCATAGCCAAGGTAAGAGAGTCCCAATCATACATCTACTTTCTTGAAGCTTGCAAAGAGTCTGACTAAGTTGGAGTATTCCCTCCCTGTGGACCTTGGGGGGGCGGGGGACGGAAGAAAAGAGGACGAAAGAAAACGAGTCAGACAATAAGTCTGGTAAGTTAAGTGATTACTAGTATTTAAACATGGAAAGGGATCATGACAGTAATAACAGAACATAGGACAATACCCAAATATAAGATAAGATGAACATGTGATCGCACCCATTACTATAGTCTCTGCACCTACTAACCATTGGTTCAACCAGCCCTACGTGTTCATAACGAACGATCCCTTTAATGATCTGCTCCTACTCGCATGCATTCACATCCTGTGTCATTCGGCCCCGCTTGACTGTAGATACATGTGCTGGTCCCACCATGGGGTGTATCAGTCCCTTTGGTGGCAACCCGACACGATTCAAGAGGCACAGTGTATACTACTGATGCCCAGTGCCTGCTTTTTCCACTCTCGAGTACGTGCACACCCGTACTCCGTCGGAACCTACACTGACGCACCAACCGCCGACGTTTTGACCGCTTATAATCAGCCCAGTAATCGTGCCCCACCCTGCCTAGTTCAGGGTACCATGATACATCTATGTGGTTTACTGCTGAAATGGGTCCCCATGACTAGGGTTTCCTAATCAAAATGTTTAATTGGTTAAGTGTTCAAGTTCACCTAACCCCACCCATCAGTTTAGTTAACATGTTGAATCAGTTAAGTGTTTCCTTAATTGACTTAACCCTACCAATCTTGACTTAGCTTTAATTCATTAAAGCACCAACCACTCACATTAGACAGGTATTGCTGTGGTCACTGGACGTGCCGGTCGGTTCCGGGCAGTTTTACACCACAACTCAGTCTAACCTCGGGTACTTTTTGGGCTTGATGCACTAACCACCCACATTAGACAGGTCTTGTTGTGGTCACTGGATGTGCCGGTCGGTTCCGGGCAGTTTTACACCACAACTCAGTCTATCCTCGGGTTAGGCACATTCTTCTTTTCTAAATTCACATATTCTCTATATATGTCCAATTATATATGTAAATTAATCTTAATTTAATCATGCCACAATTATCCTTTTGATTATGCTCACAATAAATGGTATACAAAATATACCATTTCATGAACCAATCTATGCCATGAAATTTGCACGTTTTCCCAATGCTACCCCCGTGGTAAATTCGCATAAATTACATAAAATGTTAGGATAGTAAATTAGCCTAAACCCATAAACAAAAAGGGTAACAAACAAGGGACATGAAATAATCATACAATAACATACTTTTAACTTATCATGTGTAACTTGGCATAGAAGCATCACTAACTTAATTAAACAGGTAAGGGTGAACTTGTGACTAAGTTGGATCAAATTATCATGTAAACTTGATATAGGTCTAACATGGAGGCTTAACATACATAAGCATCATTCTATATTCGAGTTACAACATGTCACGATTTTTTTTAAAAGAACGTTTAAATCTACGTAATAACCAACTTACAAACAAGAAGGACTTCTTGATTTCTGGAATCTGAATTTTGAAGCTGAAATGCTCGCCTTTGATATAGATCGTTGAATTAGATTAGTTTTTAATTTGATTTTGATGTAGGTTTTATCTTGTCTTTGAATTGAAAGCAGTGACGGCTACTCTAAGTTCTCTATTGACGGCATGACAGTTCCAGGATTATTTTTGTGTGATTTTAGGTTGACTATTAGGTTGTTTATATAGAATTTCAATTTAATTAGAGCCGTCGGATGAACCTAGAGTTAACCACGACCATTCGGACCAGATCAGAACTACCCAAAAACCCTAGTGACTCAGCAACCAGTCATAAGTCGTCAAAATTTAGATCTGGCCGAGGGGCAGGTCGACCCCTAGGTCGACCCCCAAGTCGACCTGTAGGGGGAGGTCGACACTAGGGTCGACCCCCTGGTCGACCTGGGTCCTGGGTGTAATAACCCGCAAAATCTGGGCCAGTTTAAAATTTTTATTCGGCAATTTTAGCGAATTTTGAATATTTAAAATAGATTATTTTAAATAATATCGACGAGAAATTTATTTTGAATATAATTCGAACGTATATATTATATACGTCGTCGTTAGAATATAAATAATTATTTATAATTATAAAAGGAATTGAAAATGGCGCGGTAGTTCGATAATTCGATTTCAAACTTCAATTGAATGTACCGGGTGCAAAACAATCCGGATTTTAGTGAAACCAAAAATAATGGAATCTAATTGTGAATATCTTTCTAACGAATCCGAAAAATCAAAATTTCGTAGCGAGAATCAAAAGATATGTCCAGTTGAAAATTCTGAATAGTCGCTATGGAATTCAGGCCCTTAAAAATGGACATTTTGCAAACGACCTCGGATTTCGACGAAACTGGTTTTGTTGGGTCCGGGGTGTGAAGTTATTGCTAGGTTTCAAATTTCATAATTTTTCGAATCAATATGTGAGCGTGGCAAAGGAAAACGCGTTTGACCAGTTTCAGTTGATTTTAATCGACTGGAAATTGGCCATTTTTCTAACGGTCTCAGAATTCTTCGAAACTAGTTTTGTTAGGACCGTATCATCAATACGAAGCTAGAAAATATTTTTCTGGAATTTTTAAAGTTAGTATGTGACCCCGGTAATTTGAAATGTACGTTTAAATTCAATATGTGGAGTTATATGTTGATTTTAACAGAAACTGATTCAAACAGTCGAACCAGCTTACAATGCATATCTCATTGTGTTCGAAGGGGGGGTGAAACGCTATGGACGACAGGCGGTGGGCCTCGTTTTGAGGTCGAAAATAAAAGTTGCTTTTTCGTGAAAATAAAATAATTAAATAAGAAAAAAAAAAAACCTTATCTCCTTTGCCCCCCCCCCCCGTCCAAATTCAATCAACAGAAATCAAAAAAAAAAAAAGAAGAAGGAAGGCGGACCTCGACCTCGCGCCTCCGAGGCGCGCTTGCATCGCCGTCGCCGCCTCCGGTGGCCGCCCTCCCCAACTCTGATCCTCCTCTCCCTCTCTCACCTCCCCCGTTGCCCCCTCTCGTTCCCTTCTCACTCCCCTTTAACTCGACGCATCCACCACCCTCGCCCTATTCCGCCGACGCCAGAGACCCCCCGACCACCAGACAGCCGCCATCTCTCCCCCCCCCCCGAGACCCAAGCCTGACGTGGAACTCCCCCTCCTTCCTCCAATTACTGTAAGCCTTTATGATTTTTATTTTTATATATATGAAATTCAATTTTTATTTATTTATTTACATATATGAAATTAGTATATTTTTATTAAGATAAAGATGATGTTTTTATTAAGGAAAAGTTTATATTTTTGTATAAAGTTTAGATCTTTATATAGGAATAGATTAGATTTATAGTCAAGTAAAAAAAATATGATTTTTATATTTTTAAAGAATTAAAAATATAGTCTTTACTATATAGAAGTATTAAAAATATGATTTTTATATTTTTAAAGTATTAAAAATATAGTCTTTACTATATAGATGAAGTCAAAATATGATTTTTGTTTATGTAGAGAGTTAAAAATATAATTTTTACATGATCGGGATATTAAAAATATCATCTTTATATAGAAAAATAAAAATGAGATTTTTATAAAGGCGAAATCTTTATATGGAAAATAGTGTGATAAAAATATAATTTTTATCTGTATAACATAGTAGTAAAAATTCGATTTTTATATATTGAACTTCGAAATAAAAATATGATTTTTATATATTGAATAGCGAAGTAAAAATTCGATTTTTACATAGGTAGTGAAGGCGGGCAACGAAGATGACGAAGATGCGATAGCAATGAGGACTTCTCTAAAATGAAGAGTCAAGATGATTGGATAGCTATCGGTGAGAATTTCTCACCTTTCAATTTCTTTTTCTAATTATATATATATACTAGGATGCAGACGGTGCTTAGTAGCACCCGACACAATCGTCCACAGACCATGGACTTGTTTGTTTGGTTGCATAGCTTAGTTATATGATTTGATTTGAATTTGGTTGTTTGGTGATTTTGATTGATGTGTGAATGGCGTGGGCCTTCACTAGACCGGGGATAAGGCTAGGCCTCGTCCCGTTTCTAGTATCGTGCCGTTATGCCGCCGAAATTTTCTAAAATATGTTAGTAAATAAAAATATCATTTTATTGTGTAAATGAATAATAGAAATTCATATGTTGGAATAAAATGTTTTATCGTTAAAAATATAATTTTTAACGTGAATATGAATATAGTGAAAGTGAATAAAATAAAATATTCATTTACAAACCGGACGGTTTGTTTGTGTACACCTATTTGAAAGACATTGATTGGGACGATAAATTTCACACATCGCCCAACTGCACAAATAAAATCGGTGTTTGATTGTTTGAAACCCCACACGGGTGTTGGGATGAAATTTGAAGTTCACTCATCCTAATTGATTAAATATGTCGATCGATTGATTGACAGGCTGTTATAAGCGTTAGATATCTATATTTGATGCTTATACAGTGTAGTGCACTTTGGTTGATGGTTGATTATTTTTCAAGGCTATTATACATGTGTTGTATGAAAATCCATATAATTAACTTTATATGGTAATTGATTGGGCCTCATTCCAGTTTTAAAATAGAAATATTTGAAATAGGAATATTCGAAATGGAATATTTGAAAATGTCAATATATGAAGCCGTGTTGACTAGATTGACGCCATTTTGACGTGAACGATATTTATATCGATTTTATTCATTTTAAAATGAATATTAAAAAGTAATTTTGAAATCGAATATTTCGAAATAAAGTAATTTTGAAATCGAATATTTCGAAATGAATTGAATTGAAAACGATTTCGAAATGAATTGAATTGAAAACGATTTCGAAATGAATTGAATTGAAAACGATTTCGAAATGAATTGAATTGAAAACGATTTCGAAATGAATTGAATTGAAAACGATTTCGAAATGAATTGAATTGAAAACGATTTCGAAATGAATTGAATTGAAAACGATTTCGAAAGGAATTGAATTGAATATGAATTCAAATTGAAATGAAATTTGAATTGAATAGAAATGAATTTTAAAACGAATTTATAAAGAAGAATTCAATTTTGAATTGAATTGAAATGGAAGTTGAAATTGCTTTTGAA
The DNA here is from genome assembly GCA_030737875.1 of Allium sativum. NCBI lineage: Eukaryota > Viridiplantae > Streptophyta > Magnoliopsida > Asparagales > Amaryllidaceae > Allium > Allium sativum. Next base: position 246,932,984 of record CM060923.1, read on the forward strand.
ACGAATTTAAAACTATTTATATAATTCGTTCTTAAATAGAAATCGACGAAATATATATTATATATATTATATATATAATATAATGGCCTGAATAGAACGCGCCGCGCCGCGGCAGTTCGTGAATTTCGACCATTTATTTCAAACGGACATTACGGGAGATCCGACCGTCGGATTCTCCTAAAACCGGAACCGTTGGGTTCGTATCGAAAAGAGCTTTCTAACGAATGTTAGAAATTTGAAATCTAACGGTTGGATTTGGAGATACGTCCAAATCAAATTCGAAAAAGGTCGCTGTAAGTGCAGTTCGATGGCCATTGGTGGAAATCGACTGTACGGGCCTTGATAAAATTATTAAAAATAGTAATAATTTGTGTAAAATCATAAGAAATGATTTAGAAAGGATTGGGATGAAAAACTCCATATTTGAAAAGATAAAAATAGATTTTTATCGAAATGAACTAGTTTGAGCTAGAAATATAATTCTATTTATTTTTAAATAAATAAATTGAATTTGAAAAGGGTTTTAAAAATAACCAGAATTTCCAATGATTGCATTGGAGTGGATTTGAATCGAAATTGTCTTCGGAATATTTCAATGTTGGAATTCGTGATTATACAGATGTTGTTATGGAAATTTGAAAGATATATATTGATATCGTTATTTCCAATACGACATTTGTTAATCGTAGAATTTGATATTGAATATAAGCCGATATATTTTCTATTCAGTGCCTTGTATTGAATATCAAATGTGATTTGGGTTTGTCGTGAATGGTGTCTTCACTAACACTGTTCTTGAACCCAGTTGAGAAAAGATTAAATCTCTTTATTTAGATTTAATGAAGTGTACCAATTAAATGATATTTAATTGGAATTGAATTGGTATTGATTTTTGGGTTTATCGTGAACCGTGTTTTAAATAACAATTGTTCTTTAACCCGATAATTAATGGAATGTGATTTTGGGTTTATCGTGAATCGTGTTTTAAATGACACTGATTCTTTAACCCAGATAACGATTAAAACTAAGTGGAGTTTTAATGAATCTTTAATTAGATTGAAAAGATCGAGAATGGAGTATCACCAGTTTTGCTCCAGGCGATAGTTAAATCTTTAATTAGATTTGAACGTGAAATGGTAATTGAATTTACCGATAACACCGTGGTGTTAAATATGAAGTATAACCAATTTTACTTCATGTGATAAATAGGTTGGGATTGGGAAATAAAATAAATGATTACTTCGGTGTGGTTCGCTAATCCCGACTAGTTTGAATTGATATTCAAAGGAGATTAAAGAATAAATTTAAAGAATTTATCTTGGATAAAATTAATGGGAACTTTTCCCAAAGTATAAGAATATTTGAATAAAAGAATATTCTGAATTGGAATGAGGCGTATGTTGTGTTTGTGTAACACTTTTATAATATATACGCGAGTTATTCAGAAAGACCGGGTTTATCCCATTCTGAATAACTGATTCGACGTGGTGTCGAAGATGAAGACGGTGGTCGAAGACCAGAAGTCTTCACGTCGTTTGGGTGATTGCTGATGATCTTGATTGGGCTGTACACCCAAGAAGATGGAAACAGTTGGTGATCGTCCAGACGTACTTGGAGATCGATGGATATGCGGGGTACTAGGTGCCTCCGGTTTCGTTCAGACCCAGAACGGACTTGTAAATGGACTGTGTGTCTGACATTGGATTTTAGTCTGTGTGGTTGATTTCTATTAAATATATATCTGTTTGGCGGCGGAGAATTTATTCTCTTGCTTAACGCCCTTCTCTGAGACGTACGAGCTCAGAGGTTATATACTGATGGATATCAAACGCATGGAGTGAATTGCCTGTGTGACATGCCTAAGTGGCAAATGATCGAGGCTTCTGTTGAAAAGCAAAGTCTTGTGGTGATGATCAAAGCAAGGCCTTTGTGGCGTAGCTTTGTGTAACGTTTGATTCGCGAGTTTCACACCCGGTATGAACCAAAAACGGGAGAGGACGTCAGGGAGGGCATGCGTTTCTTCCTAGCTAGAAGTGGCGTCAGTGGTTTTACACGCCCTGACGAGTTTGACTTATGTGGTTGTTGCTGTTGCGAGGCGCCTCGGATTGATCGGTCGTTCTCGAACCGATGGAGTCATTTAGTTGGCTCGTTTACGCCCCATAGGGCGGGGAAACGCATGTTCAGGGTTTAAGTTTAATCCACATCGGTGGACTGGCCCTGAGGATCCAAGGGTCACTCGAGCTCTGATCCTGAGGCTCGGGCTAGGCAGTCTCGAATCGGTTGAGGACTATCTTTTGCCTCGGTTCATAGATGGAAATCCAACTTCCAAATACGTGACATTTGCGGTTTTAATTGTAGAACTAGTATGGCGACATGATATATGGTACCCATGCCGCCTATGATTGATACTTATGATTTGAAGTTGTTTTATACACTATGCACTTATAATAGTATCAAACAATTGTTTTAACCGTATCAAGCATTCTTTGGCTGTTATAAGGGAAAACCCTATCCTCGGCTGCGTTGCATTGTGTGATGGGACCTGGGTCTTATAACAGCTTCATTTTTCTTTATTTAGCATTGCGCTGTTTGTTTTATGCACTGGTATTCTTGGGAGGAAACCCGTTCCGTGTTATACGGCGTGGTCCCTTGATTTACCGAACATTAAAAATAAAGATTAACTGTTTTAGTTCTCACACCAGTCACATGACTGACCTGGAGTTTATTGTTTTAACCTAAACTCTGGGTGCCCTTATTTTGACACGGGCAGCTAGTAGTTTTGGTTTTGCAGATTTATATTCACAGGATCCTGGTTTACAGCTGGAATGATATCCGGAAAGCTTGGTATCCGTATATCTCTTCTAGTTGAGTATTGTATTATTTTCCGCTGCTATGTATTTAAATGTAATTTAAATCTCTGATATTTCTGTGTAATATACGTTTATACTCTGTATATTCTTGTAATCTGATGCATTGTTGTAATATACAGTGAAATGTTCTTCTGTATGCGTTATGTTTTGTCCTGTTCTCAAACGATAGGGCGTTTCGAACGGCCTGGATCGGTTTAGCGACTGGTTCGGACCGAGCGAAATTCGTTCTCGTCACATTTGGTATCAGAGCTTTGGTTTACAAAGCTAGAGAACAAGACACCTTAGAACCGTACGAAAGAATTCATCAGATATTGGATTAGTAATATCCAATTAGAATGACTCGTTAGAGATGGGATCAGTAGTATCCTAGAACGAGTGTGAAGAGTATATTTTTAAAATGAAAACAAAGTTTTGTTTTGAAAATTTAAATCAATTATTCGTATTTGATTATCTATTTATATTGATATGGACAATCCAGTATATAAAGATTTTGCGTATACGTCTGATCCACGTGTATTTGAAATTTTAATATACTGGATAGATATAGAATTACACTCTAATCGCCCGGAGATGATTTTGATGATGGAGCTCCATCATTAGAATTAATGTTCGAGTGACGAAAGTGGGCTTTCTATATATTTCCTATTGACTGGTGTGAGAACCAAAATTAGATAGGGCTTATAGTTGTGATTTGGCATCGAAACATGATTTTTGTATATGTATCAAAATTATGAATTTGAAACTTTAATCCACTAATTGATTGATGTTTGAGTTGTTTGTTTATTTGTTTGCTAATTTTGAACCATTATGCCTAATTGAATCAAATATTGAATTGTATTGAAAATTGGTCGCATTTGCTTGCATATACGTGTACTTACATTGAACAGGTCATAGCAAGGAGGCTAGAGCAGAGAATAAAATTTGTTTGCCCGACAAATAGGTACATGTTTACTACATAATTTCCTGTTTTGTTTGGGTGATGATGATTTTGTGAGCCTATTGGCTAGCCTCTTGGCTTTTTCTTTTTCTTTTTGAGATCTGAAGGACCGGGGAAGCTATTTGAAATTCCCCGATGCTCCCGGTGCAAAGGAGGTTATGGCGAAATTTTTCGAAAATTTAGGGTGTTAGCCAAAATTTTGAAATTTTTGAAAATTCTCAGAAACTGAAAAGTTGGAGAATGGAAGCCAGATCGAACGTAGAGTTGATTAATCAAACCACTTTCGACTTTGTTCCTTTTCGGGGACGAAAAGTTTTAAGTGGGGGAGATTGTAATAACCCGCAAAATCTGGGCCAGTTTAAAAATTTTATTCGGCAATTTTAGCGAATTTTGAATATTTAAAATAGATTATTTTAAATAATATCGACGAGAAATTTATTTTGAATATAATTCGAACGTATATATTATATACGTCGTCGTTAGAATATAAATAATTATTTATAATTATAAAAGGAATTGAAAATGGCGCGGTAGTTCGATAATTCGATTTCAAACTTCAATTGAATGTACCGGGTGCAAAACAATCCGGATTTTAGTGAAACCAAAAATAATGGAATCTAATTGTGAATATCTTTCTAACGAATCCGAAAAATCAAAATTTCGTAGCGAGAATCAAAAGATATGTCCAGTTGAAAATTCTGAATAGTCGCTATGGAATTCAGGCCCTTAAAAATGGACATTTTGCAAACGACCTCGGATTTCGACGAAACCGGTTTTGTTGGGTCCGGGATGTGAAGTTATTGCTAGGTTTCAAATTTCATAATTTTTCGAATCAATATGTGAGCGTGGCAAAGGAAAACGCGTTTGACCAGTTTCAGTTGATTTTAATCGACTGGAAATTGGCCATTTTTCTAACGGTCTCAGAATTCGACGAAACTAGTTTTGTTAGGACCGTATCATCAATACGAAGCTAGAAAATATTTTTCTGGAATTTTTAAAGTTAGTATGTGACCCCGGTAATTTGAAATGTACGTTTAAATTCAATATGTGGAGTTATATGTTGATTTTAACAGAAACTGATTCAAACAGTCGAACCAGCTTACGATGCATATCTCATTGTGTTCGAAGGGGGGGTGAAACGCTATGGACGATAGGCGGTGGGCCTCGTTTTGAGGTCGAAAATAAAAGTTGCTTTTTCGTGAAAATAAAATAATTAAATAAGAAAAAAAAAACCTTATCTCCTTTGCCCCCCCCCCCCCCCCCGTCCAAATTCAATCGACAGAAATCAAAAAAAAAAAAAGAAGAAGGAAGGCGGACCTCGACCTCGTGCCTCCGAGGCGCGCTTGCATCGCCGTCGCCGCCTCCGGTGGCCGCCCTCCCCAACTCTGATCCTCCTCTCCCTCTCTCACCTCCCCCGTTGCCCCCTCTCGTTCCCTTCTCTCTCCCCTTTAACCCGACGCATCCACCACCCTCGCCCTATTCCGCCGACGCCAGAGACCCCCCGACCACCAGACAGCCGCCATCTCTCCCCCTCCCCCCCCCGAGACCCAAGCCTGACGTGGAACTCCCCCTCCTTCCTCCAATTACTGTAAGCCTTTATGATTTTTATTTTTATATATATGAAATTCAATTTTTATTTATTTATTTACATATATGAAATTAGTATATTTTTATTAAGATAAAGATGATGTTTTTATTAAGGAAAAGTTTATATTTTTGTATAAAGTTTAGATCTTTATATAGGAATAGATTAGATTTATAGTCAAGTAAAAAAAATATGATTTTTATATTTTTAAAGAATTAAAAATATAGTCTTTACTATATAGAAGTATTAAAAATATGATTTTTATATTTTTAAAGTATTAAAAATATAGTCTTTACTATATAGATGAAGTCAAAATATGATTTTTGTTTATGTAGAGCGTTAAAAATATAATTTTTACATGATCGGGATATTAAAAATATCATCTTTATATGTGTAGAAAAATAAAAATGAGATTTTTATAAAGGCGAAATCTTTATATGGAAAATAGCGTGATAAAAATATAATTTTTATCTGTATAACATAGTAGTAAAAATTCGATTTTTATATATTGAACTTCGAAATAAAAATATGATTTTTATATATTGAATAGCGAAGTAAAAATTCGATTTTTACATAGGTAGTGAAGGCGGGCAACGAAGATGACGAAGATGCGATAGCAATGAGGACTTCTCTAAAATGAAGAGTCAAGATGATTGGATAGCTATCGGTGAGAATTTCTCACCTTTCAATTTCTTTTTCTAATTATATATATATATTAGGATGCAGACGGTGCTTAGTAGCACCCGACACAATCGTCCACAGACCATGGACTTGTTTGTTTGGTTGCATAGCTTAGTTATATGATTTGATTTGAATTTGGTTGTTTGGTGATTTTGATTGATGTGTGAATGGCGTGGGCCTTCACTAGACCGGGGATAAGGCTAGGCCTCGTCCCGTTTCTAGTATCGTGCCGTTATGCCGCCGAAATTTTCTAAAATATGTTAGAAAATAAAAATATCATTTTATTGTGTTAATGAATAATAGAAATTCATATGTTGGAATAAAATGTTTTATCGTTAAAAATATAATTTTTAACGTGAATATGAATATAGTGAAAGTGAATAAAATAAAATATTCATTTACAAACCGGACGGTTTGTTTGTGTACACCTATTTGAAAGACATTGATTGGGACGATAAATTTCACACATCGCCCAACTGCACAAATAAAATCGGTGTTTGATTGTTTGAAACCCCACATGGGTGTTGGGATGATATTTGAAGTTCACTCATCCTGATTGATTAAATATGTCGATCGATTGATTGACAGGCTGTTATAAGCGTTAGATATCTATATTTGATGCTTATACAGTGTAGTGCACTTTGGTTGATGGTTGATTATTTTTCAAGGCTATTATACATGTGTTGTATGAAAATCCATATAATTAACTTTATATGGTAATTGATTGGGCCTCATTCCAGTTTTAAAATAGAAATATTTGAAATAGGAATATTCGAAATGGAATATTTGAAAATGTCAATATATGAAGCCGTGTTGATTAGATTGACGCCATTTTGACGTGAACGATATTTATATCGATTTTATTCATTTTAAAATGAATATTAAAAAGTAATTTTGAAATCGAATATTTCGAAATAAAGTAATTTTGAAATCGAATATTTCGAAATGAATTGAATTGAAAACGATTTCGAAATGAATTGAATTGAAAACGATTTCGAAATGAATTGAATTGAAAACGATTTCGAAATGAATTGAATTGAAAACGATTTCGAAATGAATTGAATTGAAAACGATTTCGAAATGAATTGAATTGAAAACGATTTCGAAAGGAATTGAATTGAATATGAATTCAAATTGAATTGAAATTTGAATTGAATAGAAATGAATTTTAAAACGAATTTACAAAGAAGAATTCAATTTTGAATTGAATTGAAATGGAAGTTGAAATTGCTTTTGAAACGAATTTAAAACTATTTATATAATTCGTTCTTAAATAGAAATCGACGAAATATATATTATATATATTATATATATAATATAATGGCCTGAATAGAACGCGCCGCGCCGCGGCAGTTCGTGAATTTCGACCATTTATTTCAAACGGACATTACGGGAGATCCGACCGTCGGATTCTCCTAAAACCGGAACCGTTGGGTTCGTATCGAAAAGAGCTTTCTAACGAATGTTAGAAATTTGAAATCTAACGGTTGGATTTGGAGATACGCCCAAATCAAATTCGAAAAAGGTCGCTGTAAGTGCAGTTCGATGGCCATTGGTGGAAATCGACTGTACGGGCCTTGATAAAATTATTAAAAATAGTAATAATTTGTGTAAAATCATAAGAAATGATTTAGAAAGGATTGGGATGAAAAACTCCATATTTGAAAAGATAAAAATAGATTTTTATCGAAATGAACTAGTTTGAGCTAGAAATATAATTCTATTTATTTTTAAATAAATAAATTGAATTTGTAAAGGGTTTTTAAAATAACCAGAATTTCCAATGATTGCATTGGAGTGGATTTGAATCGAAATTGTCTTCGGAATATTTCGATGTTGGAATTCGTGATTATACAGATGTTGTTATGGAAATTTGAAAGATATATATTGATATCGTTATTTCCAATACGACATTTGTTAATCGTAGAATTTGATATTGAATATAAGCCGATATATTTTCTATTCAGTGCCTTGTATTGAATATCAAATGTGATTTGGGTTTGTCGTGAATGGTGTCTTCACTAACACTGTTCTTGAACCCAGTTGAGAAAAGATTAAATCTCTTTATTTAGATTTAATGAAGTGTACCAATTAAATGATATTTAATTGGAATTGAATTGGTATTGATTTTTGGGTTTATCGTGAACAGTGTTTTAAATAACACTTGTTCTTTAACCCGATAATTAATGGAATGTGATTTTGGGTTTATCGTGAATCGTGTTTTAAATGACACTGATTCTTTAACCCAGATAACGATTAAAACTAAGTGGAGTTTTAATGAATCTTTAATTAGATTGAAAAGATCGAGAATGGAGTATCACCAGTTTTGCTCCAGGCGATAGTTAAATCTTTAATTAGATTTGAACGTGAAATGGTAATTGAATTTACCGATAACACCGTGGTGTTAAATATGAAGTATAACCAGTTTTACTTCATGTGATAAATAGGTTGGGATTGGGAAATAGAATAAATGATTACTTCGGTGTGGTTCGCTAATCCCGACTAGTTTGAATTGATATTCAAAGGAGATTAAAGAATAAATTTAAAGAATTTATCTTGGATAAAATTAATGGGAACTTTTCCCAAAGTATAAGAATATTTGAATAAAAGAATATTCTGAATTGGAATGAGGCGTATGTTGTGTTTGTGTAACACTTTTATAATATATACGCGAGTTATTCAGAAAGACCGGGTTTATCCCATTCTGAATAACTGATTCGACGTGGTGTCGAAGATGAAGACGGTGGTCGAAGACCAGAAGTCTTCACGTCATTTGGGTGATTGCTGATGATCTTGATTGGGCTGTACACCCAAGAAGATGGAAACAGTTGGTGATCGTCCAGACGTACTTGGAGATCGATGGATATGCGGGGTACTAGGTGCCTCCGGTTTCGTTCAGACCCAGAACGGACTTGTAAATGGACTGTGTGTCTGACATTGGATTTTAGTCTGTGTGGTTGATTTCTATTAAATATATATCTGTTTGGCGGCGGAGAATTTATTCTCTTGCTTAACGCCCTTCTCTGAGACGTACGAGCTCAGAGGTTATATACTGATGGATATCAAACGCATGGAGTGAATTGCCTGTGTGACATGCCTAAGTGGCAAATGATCGAGGCTTCTGTTGAAAAGCAAAGTCTTGTGGTGATGATCAAAGCAAGGCCTTTGTGGCGTAGCTTTGTGTAACGTTTGATTCGCGAGTTTCACACCCGGTATGAACCAAAAACGGGAGAGGACGTCAGGGAGGGCATGCGTTTCTTCCTAGCTAGAAGTGGCGTCAGTGGTTTTACACGCCCTGACGAGTTTGACTTATGTGGTTGTTGCTGTTGCGAGGCGCCTCGGATTGATCGGTCGTTCTCGAACCGATGGAGTCATTTAGTTGGCTCGTTTACGCCCCATAGGGCGGGGAAACGCATGTTCAGGGTTTAAGTTTAATCCACATCGGTGGACTGGCCCTGAGGATCCAAGGGTCACTCGAGCTCTGATCCTGAGGCTCGGGCTAGGCAGTCTCGAATCGGTTGAGGACTATCTTTTGCCTCGGTTCATAGATGGAAATCCAACTTCCAAATACGTGACATTTGCGGTTTTAATTGTAGAACTAGTATGGCGACATGATATATGGTACCCATGCCGCCTATGATTGATACTTATGATTTGAAGTTGTTTTATACACTATGCACTTATAATAGTATCAAACAATTTGTTTTAACCGTATCAAGCATTCTTTGGCTGTTATAAGGGAAAACCCTATCCTCGGCTGCGTTGCATTGTGTGATGGGACCTGGGTCTTATAACAGCTTCATTTTTCTTTATTTAGCATTGCGCTGTTTGTTTTATGCACTGGTATTCTTGGGAGGAAACCCGTTCCGTGTTATACGGCGTGGTCCCTTGATTTACCGAACATTAAAAATAAAGATTAACTGTTTTAGTTCTCACACCAGTCACATGACTGACCTGGAGTTTATTGTTTTAACCTAAACTCCGGGTGCCCTTATTTTGACACGGGCAGCTAGTAGTTTTGGTTTTGCAGATTTATATTCACAGGATCCTGGTTTACAGCTGGAATGATATCCGGAAAGCTTTGTATCCGTATATCTCTTCTAGTTGAGTATTGTATTATTTTCCGCTGCTATGTATTTAAATGGAATTTAAATCTCTGATATTTCTGTGTAATATACGTTTATACTCTGTATATTCTTGTAATCTGATGCATTGTTGTAATATACAGTGAAATGTTCTTCTGTATGCGTTCTGTTTTGTCCTGTTCCCAAACGATAGGGCGTTTCGAACGGCCTGGATCGGTTTATCGACTGGTTCGGACCGAGCGAAATTCTTTCTCGTCACACTGGGTGGGAATTTTCCCGCCCAGCCCGCTTCTGACTTTTGTTTTGAATTTTGAATCCGGTTTTGAGCTGTTTGAATTTATTTGAATTTCTGAAACTTCTGAAGGCCATAACTTCTTCATACGAAGTCCAATTCACGCAAACTCGGACTCTACCTCAAGCAGAATTTTGAGACGAACACAATGGCTTAACCCGTTTCCCTTAATTCTCACATTTGAAATCATGTATAATTTAATTTGTTACTATTAAGTTAACAAAAAATACAGGGTGTTACAGTATTTGTATTTTCAAAAATATAAATATAATATATATATAAACCTAAGTCCATAAAAGAGTCCACTAGTTAGAAAGAGTAAAATATGGATTGTGTTGGGATATTGGTTTGTACACTAAAGGAATGAATATAGAAATTTTAAGACCCTTAGGTGGTTTTGTTGGAAAGTGTACAATATGATTTGGTATTGGAAAAAGAAAGTATCACATAGGATGGAAACTGAAATGTTAGTATTTCAGAATAGTGGGTTTAAAAGTGAAACCTTATAAATTAGAAAAAAAGTTTGAATGTGGAAAAAGGATTAGGAATATATATATAGTTGAGAAGTGTCTAGGAAAGCCTAGTTGAGTTAAAGACCCACTTTGAGTCTAATCCAATGATTAACTTTTAAGAACTTGAATTTGTAAAAGTTTTTTCAAAAGAGTTTATGGTGTTTTCAAGTTTTAATCTTAAAAGTATTTTTGATGTTTGAGGAAAATATGTAAAGAACATAATTAGTGCATGTTGGGTTTTAAAGTAAAATGGGGTATATATTTTGTAAAACAATGATTACTTGTTTTAAAAAGAATTCTCTCATGAAAAAGTTGCATTTTGAAAAGGAAGTTTTAAAATATCTATTCTGTTAACAATAAATTTTGATTATTGATCTATAAAGAAATTTTGTTGGGAGGACAAAATAAGTTGTAGAGAGTAAGAATAGAGTAGATTTTTGCACCTTGTAGAAAGCAGCCAAAATTAACATAGGTAGAAACAATGTGAACCCGATTAAGTAGTTGACCTTGTCTACTCCAGTTTTGTGATTTGAAAAAAAAATGTGTTTTGCAATTTTATTTTGTGACATGTTTTTATGGTTTGGCAAAAGCAAGTTTTGGAGAAGAAAATAGAGTTTTAACACTTTTAATTTTTGGAAGAAAAATGTAATGAAAAGAAAGGAAGCCAAACCATGTTTTTTTTTAAAAAAGGAGTAGATAAGGATTAGTGCCTAGAAAGAACGAGAGAAATAAAAAAAGATCATCTTGGAATGGTATAAAATTCCCATAGAATGCATAAGCATTCAGAAACTTAGGTTTGTTGCTTTAGAAAAAGAAAAGTATAGGCTAGTAATACATAGCATGGACAAGTAGTAATTACTAGGTAGTGAAGGGCTAGTAAGTGTGTAGATCCTGTTGTTTGGACTTGTGACCTAGTCTGTGGCGACCTGAACTTCCCCGTGAAGGAAAGTACGAATTTCTTTGAGGGCAAGACAAATCAGAACACAAAAAGAAGAACATTTCATTGTTTATTACTATAATTCCATCAGAATACAAGAATATACAGAGTATGAATGAATATTATCCATCAGAGATTTAAATTCCATTGCATAGCAGTGGAAAATAATACAAAACACAACTAAAGAGATAAACGGATACAGAGCTTTCTGGATATCGTTCCAGCTGTAAACCAGGATCATGTGAATATAAATCTGCAAAACCAAAACTACTAGCTGCCCGTGTGGAAATAAAGGCACCCAGAGTTTAGGTTAAAACAATAAACTCCAGGTCAGTCATGTGACTGGTGTGAGAACTAAAACAGTTATTTAAAACTTTACTTTAAAAGAGAGTAATTCAAGGGACCACGCCATATGACACGGAACGGGTTTCCTCCCAAGAATACTAGTGCATAAAATAAACAACGCAATGCCTTTCGAAAAAATGAAGCTATTATAAGACCCAGGTCCCATCGCACAATGCAATGCAAGACGGAGGATAGGGTTTTACCTTATAATAGCCAAATAATGATTGATACGTTTAAAAAAAATCATTTGATACTATTATAAGTGTATAGTGTCAAAACAACTTCAAATCTAAATGTATCAATCCTAGACGGCATAGCATCCCATGCTACTATGTCAGCAATACTAGGCTCTGCAAATAAAACCGAAATGTCACGTATTGGAAATTGGATTTCCGTCATGAGTCGAGGCAAGGGGTAAGCTCCTCTCCGTTCGAGACACTCTAGCAAATGTCTCGGGACCACACAAGTGATCCTGGATCTTCAGGGCCAGTCCTCTCTTACTTTTGAGGATTGGCAATTCCTGAACACACGTTTCTCGGTCCTATCAGACCTATATCTGAGGTGCCTCGCATTCCAACAACCACACAGGTAAAAAGTATATAAATGTCAGGGCTGGTAGGTCACTGACATCACCCATAGCTAGAAAGAAACGTCGTGCTCTCCCTACACTCACTATCCCGTTTTTGACTCATACCCAGGTGTGAGGCTCACGAATTAACGCTATACACAAAGCTATGCCACATAGGCCGTGCTTTGATCATCAACCACAAGACTTTGCTTTTCAACAAGGGCCTTGATCATTTGCCACTTAGGCATGCCACATAGGCAATTCACTCCATGCGACTGATGTCCATCGATATACAACCTCTGAGCTCGTACGTATCAGTGAAGGGTGATAAGCAAGAGTATAAATTCTCCGCCCCCAAACAGATGTATATTTAATAGAGATCAATCAACACAGAATAAAATCCAGTGTCAGACACACAGTCCAATTACAAGTTCGTTCTGGGTCTGAGCGAAACCGGAGGAACCTTATTCCTCGCATATCCATCGATCTCCAAATACATCTGAACGATCACCAACTGATTCCCTCCTCTTGGGTGTACAACCCAATCAAGATCATCAGTAATCATCCAAACGATGTGAAGACCTCCAGTCTTCGACCACCGTCTTCATCTTCGTCTTATCGTCGAATCAGTTTTTCAGAATGGGTATAAACCCGACCTTTCCGAATAACTCGCATATATAATAAACAAGTGCTACACAAACACAACATACACCTCCTTCCAATTCAGAATATTCTTTTATTCAAATATTCACATTCTTAGGGAAAGGTTCCGATTAATTTTATCAAAGATAAATTTTTCTAAATTTATTCTTTAATCTTCCTTTGGATATCATTTCAAACTATGTTAAGGTTTTCCAAACTAGTCGGGATTAGCGAACCGCACCGAAGTAATTATTTATTTTATTTCCCAATCCCAACCTATTCATCCCATGGAGCAAAACTGGTAATACTCCATACCTAACACCACGGTGTTATCGGTAAATATTAATTACCATTTCATGTTCAAATCTAATTAAAGATTTAACTATCGCCTGGAGCAAAACTGGTGATACTCCATTGTCGATAACTTTAATCTAACTAAAGATTCATTAAAACTCCACTTAGTTTTAATCTTCCAAAAAATCAATATCCTTTCTATAACTGGGTTAAAGAACCAATGTCGTCTAAAACACGGTTCACGATAAACCCAAAATCACATTCCATTGTTAATCGGGTTAAAGAACAGGTGTTATTCAAAACACCGACCACGATAAACCCCAAAAACCAATTTAAATTCAATTCCAATTAAATACTAATTAACTGGACAATTTCAATAAATCTTAATTAAAAGATTTATTCTTTTCTAAACTGGGTTCAAGAACAGTGTTAATTAAAACAGCATTCACGACGAACCCAAAATCCCATTTGATATTAAATACAACGCTCTGAATAGAAAATATACCGGCTTATATTCAAAATCAAATTCTGAAACCAACAAATATCGCATTGGAAATAACGATATAAATATATCTTTCAAATTTCCATAGCCATATCTGTATAATCCCGAAATCCAACATCGAAATATTCTGAAGATAATTTCGATTCAAATCCATTCCAATTCGTATATTGGAAATTCTGATTATTTTAAAACCACTTCAAATCCAATTTATTTATTCAAAAACATTGGATTATAATTCTAGTTCATAACTAGTTCATTTCGATAAAAATATATTTTTATCCTTTTTAAATATGGGATTTTTCACCCCAATTCTTTCTAAATCATTTATTATGAATTTACACAAATTATTGATATTTTTAATAATTTTATCAAGGCCCGTACAGTTGATTTCCAATAACGGTCGTCGAACTGCACTTACAACGACTCTTTCCAAATTTGATTTGGACATAATTCCAAATCCAACAGTTAGATTTCAAATTTCTAATATTCATTGGAAAGCTCTTTTCGATACGAACCCAACGGTTCTGGTTTCAGGAGAATCCGACGGTCGGATCTCCCGTAACGTCAATTCGAAGTCAATGGTTGAAATTCGCGAACTGCAGCGGCGTGGCGCGTTCTATTCAGGCCATTTAATATATAATATATATATTATATATATTTCGTCGATTCCAATTCTAAACGTATTTTATAAATCGTTTAAATTTGTTTTCAAAACGATTTCAACTTCATATTCAATTTTAAATCAAAATTGAATATTCCATATCATTAATATATAAATGATAATATTTTCAAAACGTTATTTTTTGAAATCACTTCCTTTTCTATATTCATTATAAAAAAATGAATAAAATCGATATAAATATCGTTCGCGTCAAAATGGCGCATATCTAATTAACACGACTTTATTTATTTCAATAACTTCATTATTTTATTCAACAAATGAATATTTTCTTCAATACATGAATATATATTTTATTCAACACATTAATATTTATTTATTCTTACTTACAATAAAAATGTGAATTTTATCGTATAAATATTTTATTCAACACATGAATATTTATTCTGTTCAACACATGAATATTTATTAGTTCTTACTTGCAATAAAAATGTGAATTTTATTGTATAAATATTTTATTCAACACATGAATATTTTCAACACATGAATATTCTCAACACATGAGTATTGTCAACACATGACTATTTTGTTTATTTTATATATTTGAGGAAATTGTGATTTTATATCGTTTAATTCTTAATCAGACTCTAACTGTAAATTAGTAAGAGAATGATTCCTAAGTATTAACCCCGAAGGCCGGAACCAACATCAGATCAATACCCAGGAAACCACTCATCTTAACTAGTTTCCAGTTAGTTTCTAATTTTATATATGATAAAGATGTGAATTTTATCATTTAGAGATTTTTCTCAACACATGAATCTTCTTTTATTCAACACATGAATATATATTTTATTCAACACATGAATATTTTTTCTATTCAACATATGAATCTTTATTTTATAATATTCTTTAATTTTCCCAATTGGAATGAGACCCAATCAATTACCATATAATGCTAATTATATGGATTCCATATAACACAAGTATATAATAGCGATGACAAATAATCAACCATCATCCAAAGTGCACTACACAACTGTCTGTCAACCTATCGATTGACATACAACTAAACAATCGGGATTGGCGTACGTCAAATATCATCCCAATACCCGTGTTGGGTTTCAGTCAACAAACACAGATTTGTATTTGTGAAGTTGGGCAATGTGTAAAATTAATTGTTCCAATTGTTGGATCTAGATTAACCCTAGAGGGGGGGTGAATAAGGTTTATTGAAATTTATCGGTGAGTTCAAATATTACGAGATATTAAAAACTATTCATAGATCACAGAATAAAGCAAAAACAGAAATGCAGAAAGTAAATGACACAAGATATACCCAGCTTCGGCAAAATCCTGCCTACTACTGCATTCCTAAGGTTTCTACTAGGTGATAGAACAGATCCCGCATACAAGACCATGTACACTCGCAATCTCTGCTCCTATTCTAACCCTATGCTCAAAACCCTAGACTGACTGATATCCACTCGATCAGATTTCCCCTGATTACGACCCCATAACCAATAACCCAGATTTTACAGACTCTGTCAACTGTCAGTCAACACCCTGACTGATTCCCCTAGTTTTTACAGACCTAGAAACTGTTCAGATCGGTTTACAAAAGAAAAAGAAAATACAACCAAAAAGAATTAAAAACAAATAAACAAAACAACTAGAAACCCTAGTTATAAAAGAAAACTTCAAACTACCTTTAGACAAGATGTATGGGCCGGCCACTTTAGTTGTTAGTGAACCCTTGTTTCATTTTATCCGATCATTTTCCTTTCTCTCTGGAAAATTAAATGGCGGCGACGAATTTGGGAAATATTCTAGGGTTTCTCCGAGATCCTCTAAATCGAAATGATTGCTTGATGAATTGAGTAATCTTCTGAAGCTCGAACCGTTGGTGCTCTGTGATTCTTCGATTGATTCGGGAGTTGGGTTGATCGAAACACTAAAAAATTGTGAGTACTTCTCTGTTTAATCTCTTCGAATTTCTATTCAAATGTTTGTGGTTTTCGATTTGAAATGTTTGGTAGGTTTTCGATCTTTTTGGCCAGTGATGAATATGGTGCTTATATAGGGATTAAACAAAACCATAATACTCTGATTTCCCAAATGACTTGGATGATTTGTATGATTTGTGTTGCTTGATTTGAACTGATTTTTCGTGTTTCCCTTTTCGCAAAATCTTGGCAACGAAACAATTTATGTGAATATCCTCTTTTTTGTTGGCTGATTGAATTTCTCTGTAAATTCTTGCCAAGTTTGAGTCATTTTTTAAAAATGCCTTGATGAGTGATGAAAAACTGAAAAACAATTAATTTCTTTTCTTGCCAAAGAACACTGATTTCTAATAGCAATATATGCTGTAAATACACACATGATTTCTTGCCAGATATGATGTCATGACCCACATGATTTCTGGGAAGGATATTCTTTGCATGCCACATTTTTTCTTTAAACTTTATTTGTTCTGTAAATGGAAACTGGGAATATTTGAAATGGTTTTCAATTCTTGAAACACATCCCTGATTTCTTGTCCAAATATGGTTCACTGTATTTTCCCTTTTGCTCGAGACTTGAATGAAATTTAGCTTTGAAATCTTGCATGAAATCCCTGCGATTGATTACATGTCATATATGTGTTTGTGTGTGTGTGTGTGTGTGTGTGTATATATATATATATATATATATATGATCACATGTAAAACTGGAAACGATATGAAAATGCTCTTGCCCAAATGTCTTTGTTTAAAACTGGAATTATTTGAGCATGCCATAAGCCTGGAATTTCTGAAATTGATTTAAAAAAACATGAATACTCTTGCCCAAAACTGACCTGTGCACTTGTGCTCATGCCATGTCCACTGTTTTAAAAAAACTGCTGCACCGTGAAATATTGAACCACTTTGTAGAGACCATGAACTTGAGCATACTTTAAGTATGATGATCTTCTTGCTGTTTTGGTTTATGCTGGGTTCCTTCACACCTTGAATTGTGTTTATATATATAGCTGCACCTATTTTGTTTTCTCCAGTTTTTGACTCGTCTTTGAGTCTTTGAGTCAAGTGTTTCTGAATATATTTGTGCCATGACCATTGAAGAGCTGCTTGTTCTTATCGCTTTACTGTCTTGAATCATAATGCACTTGTTCACTTGAACCATATAATTTGTCCATTCATGTTGCTTGTGTTCACTAATATTGCTTTTGCTACATACATTATCTTGCCTTGTTGCTATATTTGATCACCATGGTGTTTGTGATCATACACTTGAATCTGCTGTATCACTTAGTCTGTAGCACACATATATTTGAGCTGCACCCATGTCCATGTTCATGTGTACACCAGTGAGCTTGATTAAATGTGCACATATAAGCACACATGTTGTCCATGTCCATGCTGCTCTATTATACTTTCTTGAAGCTGATTTGTGTCTTATTTTGAGCTGATCTGAAATGCTGCACATCATATGCTTTGGTCCGTCATGTTTATCACTTGATCTGAATGTGATCATGTTTGTTTGTCCATTCTTTTGTGCTGATTTGTGTTGATGCCTTGAACTTCATTTTGCTGGTTTGAATATGATCCATGCTGTACCATCTTTGACTTGACTTTGTACCTCAACCATTTATTTATTTTTGTTGCACTGAGTCGAGACAGTCCACGTGGCTACTCCTCAGTTGCGCGCTGATTAGTGAGGCAGTGCACACGTGTATATTTATACACGTGTGTATATGCAGCCATCAAAAGAGATTTCTTGTCCCCGCATTGATAGATATATGTTGTATGCCTTGTGGTATTTATAGCGTATCACTGTGAATATCACAAGCTGTCTAGACACAGTCGGATAAATCAGATCGAGTCAGAAAAATAATGAGAAACACACCAGAAAACCGAGGCAAATAAAATTTTATAAATAAAATTTATATTCACATGCATTTTGAAACTTATTTCTGTTCCACATACTGTGTGTGTTTCTGTATATGACTGGTATGAAGACTGGACTGACTGAGGTGTGAAGACAGAAGATTGAAGATGAAGACAATATGAAGACGTGTCAATGTGTCTGTAAATTGAAATGTAAACTGAGCGATTGTATATATATGAGATATATAGACAGAGTGTTAAAGTGAGGAGCTGTGTAACAACAGAATTGTACTAATGTTTGTATTAAACAAATTTGTCTGAAATAAAATATTATTTTTATCGTGTTCAAACAAATTTGTCTAACGTATTCAGTTTATATACAAGTACAATATCATGTGTAATATTTGTGAATGTGTACAAATAGTGGAGTCATATAATTTGTATTGTTTGAATGTTGAAATATTTATATTTAAATAAAATACTGTGTGAATATATGAAATTCTATACAGTCATATTCTATTTAAATATAAATATTATATTCCTGTCTGTGATGTTATATAACAGTACAATAACAAACACATTTAAAAATAAAATATATTTGTTGTCATCATCAAACAAAAATCATATAATTGTGTATACAACACCGTTATATTCAACATCAATCCATATCAGTAAAATGGGTGTACATGAACAAATCGTCTGATTTGTAAATGAATATTTATTTTTTCACATTCATGTTAAATTTATATTTTTAATGATAAATAATTTTTTTCAACACATGAATATATTTCCATCTATTCCACATCACAATCGATTTCCACAACACAACAAAATCAAATAAGTTGCACATGGTCTGCGGACGACGGGTGTCGGGTGCTGCTAAGCGCCATCTGCATCCTTGTATATAATTTTAACTAGAAAACAAGAATTAAAGTGAGAAGTTCTCTCCTAGGGTTCCACTCCGCCATTCTTTAATCCTGAACGGCTCGGATTTGCCCCAAATTCCAATGCGATCTTTTCCTGCTGTTCATATTAAAAATCGCATTTTTAATATGATGTTTATTTTAACAATCTCATTTTATAATGGCACTTCATATATAAAAATCATATATTTTTACAACACTTCCTTCTATATAAAAATTATATTTTTATATTCGTCACTTCATTATAAAAATCCTATCTTTTCAAATAAACAAAAACAAATGTTTTATATTTCACTTCATATAAAGGAAGATCACATTTCTAAATCACTTTCATATAAAGATTCAACCTTTTAACATATAAAAATCACTTCTTTATCTAAGCAAAAATCACATCGTTATTTAAACAAAGACCGCATTTTTATTCACAAAGACCGCATTTTTATTCACATATATGAATTAAAAATAAAAATAAAACTCACATGCGGTGTCCGAGTGGAGGAGGAGGCTCGGGGAAGCCACTGACGGTCGGCGGCAGTGGCGCCACATTGGCCAGAGCAGCGGAGAAACGTGGGTTTTAGGGGTTAATCACTTAAAAATCGAGTCTTTATTATGAAGGTGGGTCCATGGTCAAAGGTGGGGGGGTCAGGGGGCGGCGTTGGAGGTTGGGGAGGTGGCAGGGTGTCGGCGGTGGTCGAGGTGTGGGCCTAGGGAGGAGGCGCGGTGGTTTTACAACGGCGGAGGTAGGGGAGGTTGTGCGACGACCTGAGTAGAGAGGGGGCGATGGGGAGGTGCGGCATTGGGGGTATG
Source organism: Allium sativum (assembly GCA_030737875.1). Taxonomy (NCBI): domain Eukaryota; kingdom Viridiplantae; phylum Streptophyta; class Magnoliopsida; order Asparagales; family Amaryllidaceae; genus Allium; species Allium sativum. The sequence continues at coordinate 246,953,455 of CM060923.1, forward strand.
GTCGGAGGCACGCGGCGGAACGCGGTGGGGACGCGACGAGGTGGCGCGGTGGCTGCAAGGGAGGGCGGCGGGAAAAAGAAGAAGAAAGGGGATCAGTTTTTTTTTTATTTTGACTGGGGGGAGAGATAATGAGGGTTGACCAAGCTGTGACGGCCCGCCTCGCACCGGCCTGCATTTCCTCCAAAAGTGCGCTGTACACATGCCCGACTAGCACAAGACGGTCGTCATAAGAAAGGAAAGAAGGGAATGAACTAATCAAAGAACCTGTAGAATGTCTCACAGCGCATGGAATAAAATATAATAATAATGTACTTGACATAAAACAGGCGAGACAGTGCATAAGCTGATAACTAAAACCAACATCAATCTCAAAGCAGCGGAAATCCAAATACAGCTTATTACAATTTCCCAAATTTACTGTCTCTAAACAAAAGAAGGCTGAAGTAGAAGATACACCAACAATGCTCAAGCAGTGATCTTCAACAACACAGGGAGAATACTAAATATATATATCACGTGGAAGCCTCTTGCTCGTCTCCGGATCATCTACCCGTGCATCACCAGCTAACATGTCTCTAGTCTGCTCGCGTGAGCACCCAGAGTAATAAGAGGAGACATAAAACTCTGGGTCAGACATAAAGCCTGGTATGAGCGATAAACATCTAAACAGAATAATAACAGGTATACTAAACCATACCTGAACCTGGACCTGCAACCAAAGAGTTAGTACCACATACCGTACAATACTCCAAGGTGCCATAATAAATAGTGTAAGAATACGGGGGTGGGGTGTGCATGTCAAAATGATAGCAAGCAAATCATCCATAGCAACCATCCTCACATCTCTCACTCAGTGCGTAAAGCGTACGGCATCTACCACTTTGGAACACTAGACAAACTGAGGCAACGACGAATCCCGACTTGTAGAAACCCTGCTGTGACCAAGACAACACTTGGAGTCATGACCAAACATTTCAATGACCCACTTCATTGGTCGTAGCCCTTGGTTCTACCGATGCCATAATGGCCCTGAATCCGCCTTCGTACCTCCTACCATAGTGGTCCAAAGCTATAGACGTCGATAACTCCTTAACACGCGTCCCGCAGCAAAGCCCAACCATGAGGCGAACTCGTTGATTCCCATCTAAATCCTCGAGCTCTAACCTCTCATTTGGACTTCCTTTGCATCTCGGGTTTGGTCGAATTGGAGTGGGTCTTCAGAAAAGTTGTCGTGCAGTAGCAGCTCTAGAATTCGGTTCGGTTCGGTCACCCATGCTCGGTTCGGTTCGGAGTGCCACCTTCCTCTGGGTTCGGGTCCTTCTCCTTGTCTTCTTCCATTCGATTCGGGTCGGGTACTTCGCTCCGGGTCGGGTCGGGGTCCTCCTCCGGCTCGGGTCGGGTGTCCTTCCTTCCAGCGCTCCGATCCGCCCCCTTATTTCTTCACATGTTCCGATCCGATCCCTCCTTACCATCCGATCCGCGTGGCTTTCCCTCTTGCTAGTTCTCCCGAGTGTTTGCTTCTGATCCGAGCCCTACATCTCCAAGTCGATCCGATCTGGCCTCCAATCACTCTTCCGATCCGATCCCCTTGTCCACTCCAACTCTAAGCAAAAGGCCTTCCTTCCTGCCGAGCCTCCTCCAGTGACAAGTTCCAATCCAGTTCGAATCCCCTTGGTCAGTTCACAATCCGATCCGACCCCCTTTCTCCGATCCGAACCGGTTCGGAACCTGCACACTTCTGCAACTTTCCAGCAAGCTTTCTACGCCATTCGACGACGTTTTCGAGCAATTTAACTATTCTAATCAATCATGAAACATACCATAGAGTCATAGCAACATGTAATAGCAACCACAAACAGCAACCGACAATTCAAATGAATCAAAATGGATCAAAAGTAGCTAAAACTTCATATTTTCCCTTAAGCACTCTTAATCATGCCTAAGCATACAATTAGCAAAACACATCGAAATTATCTCAAATTTCTAACAGAGCCTTAAAACATTATTTTAGAATTTTAAGAATTTTTCCAGAATTTATTTACGTATAAATTCGCTAATCTTCACTAATTACCCTTAATTAACCGTGATTAGTGTCAAAATGATGCTATCACTCACCTTGGCCACAAATAAAATTCTCAGAACTGAAACTCCTTTGGTTTGGGGCGAATACTGATGTCTAACAGCAGCTCTAACCTTGCTTTGGTGCTTTTTCTCCTTAATTTGGTGTTGCTAAGCCTAATCTTCAATTAGAGAGTGATTTGGGGTGTTTTAGATGTAGGAAGCCATTACTAAGGTCTCAAGGAGGTTTGTGGCGGCTCAAAACTGAAATGAAAGTGATAACCTAACCCTAATCAGTCCTCCTATACCTCTAAACCCGAAATTCCCCTTGGGCCTAACTGTTAATCACCCGGTTAAGCCCAATTAAGCTGTCTTTCACCATCTGAAACTTGTTTCAGCCATATCTCCCAAACGGTGAGTCCGTTTGGCTAATGTGACCACTCTACGGAAAGAGAAACTATCATTCAAAGCCAATGGAAGTGGTTTCAGGTCAAAATTCATTTCCAGTCAAAAGTTATGGCCAAAACAGTGCCAACTAGGGGTAAAATGGTCATTTAAAAATCGGGAAAAATCATGAACATGGGAAATGACCACAATAGTCGTCTCCCAAAGTTACATGACCATACGACTTCGTATGTGAAAGAAATAAATATCCTACGATCCTATGATGCGTAGAATGCGGGTCGTTACACTCTCCCCCCTTAAGAAATTTCGTCCCCGAAATTCCTTAACCCAAAACATACACAGGATCCCGCATGCCTAACACCCACATACAACAATCAAACATGCAAAGAAAGCAAACAAGTCTATCCTAGCATGCGGAAAACTAAATCGCTAATAAAATCTTACCAGACAAAGAGTTCTGGATACTTCTTCCTTATGTCCTCCTCTGTTTCCCAAGTACAATCATTCTCGTCTTCGCTCCACTGTACCTTAACTAGCTTCACCGACTTCCTTCGAAGTTGCTTCATGTCGTGTGCGACAATACGGGCCGGCTTGCGGTTTCCAACCGCCTCGGGTTCTACTTCGAAGTCCTCCAACTGATCAGGTGAGATAGTCATATCTGAGTCGTGAACGAACTTCCTTAGTTGGGAAACATGAAATACGTTGTGAACTCCCGCCATCTTCTCTGGTAAGTCAATTCTATATGCCAAATTCCCGACTAGTTCAAGAACAGGGAACGGGCCAACAAACCTTGGTGTCAATTTGCCTCTCCTGCCAAATCGTATTACGCTCTTCAACGGAGAAATCTTGACAAACACCAAGTCACCCACGGAGAATTTTAGGTCTCTTCTTCTCTTATCAGCATAACTCTTCTGCCTATCTTGGGCTGCCTTCATTCGTTGCTGAATGATCTTGATTTTATCTGAAGTTTCCCTCACCACATCTGGTCCAAGCATATACTTCTCGCCAGTCTCTATCCAACATGATGGTGAGTTACACGGTCTTCCGTACAAAGCTTCAAATGGAGCCATACCGATACTGGATTGGTAACTATTATTATATGCAAACTCTACTAGATGCAAATGGTCATCCCATGATCCACCAAAATCCAATATACATGCTCTCAAGAGATCTTCTAAAATACGATTCACCCTTTCCGTCTGACCGTCGGTCTGAGGATGATATGCGGTACTGAGATGTAACTCTGACCCTAGCGCCTCTTGCAAGCTCCTCCAAAACCCACTAGTGAACAACGGGTCTCGGTCGCTCACAATGCTTTTAGGTACTCCATGAAATCTCACTACCCACTTCATATACAATTCTGCTAACTTAGCTGCCGTTCTAGTCGATTTGACTGGTATAAACTTTGCACTCTTAGTCAGTCGATCTACAATTACCCAAATGCTGTCATATCCCGATCTAGTCCTTGGTAACCCATCGATGAAATCCATCGAGACTTGCTCCCATTTCCATTCGGGAATTTCTAAGGGCTGTAACAACCCACTAGGCTTCTTTTCCTCGGCTTTAACTAGCTGGCAATTCATGCACTTGGATATAAACTTCCCAACGTCTCTTTTCATCCCTTCCCAGTAGTAGGTCTGCTTCATATCTCGATACATCTTATTACCACCGGGGTGTATAGTTAGTTTTGAGTGATGACATTCTCTAAGCACTTCATCCCTCAATCCATTGACATTGGGTACAACAAGCTTTCCATTCTTTCTAAGCCATCTATCTCGATCAAGCCCATACTTGTTCACCTCCTCATCGATACCCATCTCTAACTTGGAGATGATTTCCAATAGGTTAGGATCGTCCCTCTGACTAGAGCCGATCCGCTCAATCAAAGTGGGTCTGATCGTCAAACTTGCTAACATTTCTGGATCCAATTCGCACTTTGGTCTGAAATCAAAACTCGCGATAAACTCCAGTTGCTTCCATTCAAGGAACATAGCCCCTAAGCTGGCATGTCTTCTACTCAATGCATCAGCCACCGCATTGCCCTTTCCTGGTGTGTATGCGATGTCAAAATCATAGGAAGCTAAGAACTCTAACCATCTCTGCTGACGGAGATTTAAATCCTTCTGGGAGAATAGATACTTTAACGACTTATGATCTGTAAATAGCTCAAATCTTTCTCCCAAGAGATAGTGTCTCCACATCTTTAACGCGAACACGATTGCTGCCAATTCTAAATCATGGGTAGGGTATCTTCTCTCGTGCGGTTTCAATTGCCGACTTGCGTAAGCTACAACCCTACCGCCTTGCATCAATACAGCACCCAGTCCGGTACCACAGGCATCCGTGTATACCGTCATCTCTTCATCCCCCTTAGGAATGACTAACACTGGTGCGCTTGTCAACTTGTCCTTTAGGCTTTTAAATGCATTCTCGCACCTTTCATCCCAGACAAAAGCTTGATTCTTCTTGGTCAACTGGGTTAATGGTGCTGCTATCTTGGAGAAACCTTGGATAAACTTACGATAATATCCCGCTAACCCCAAGAAACTTCTTACATCTGTTGCATTCTTGGGCGTAGGCCAATCTTGTACCGTAGCCACCTTTGCTGGGTCCACGGCAATACCATTCTCTGATACAACATGGCCCAAGAACCTCACTTCCCTCTTCCAGAAGTGACACTTAGAAAACTTTGCTTTCAATTGGTGTTTTCTCAACACCTCCATCGCTACTCTTAAATGTTCCTTGTGTTCTTCCTCTGTCCTCGAATAGACCAAAATATCATCAACGAACACAAGGACAGACTTATTCAACTGATCTCTGAATACCCTATTCATAAGATCCACAAAATATGTCGGGGCATTAGTCAGCCCAAATGGCATAACCAACCATTCATAAAACCCAGACGGCGTTCGAAATGCCGTTTTAGCTATACTCTCAGCTTCCACTCTAAGCTGATGAAAACCTGTCGCGAGATCCAACTGAGAAAATACTCTCGCGCCACTCAACTGATCAAACAAATCATCTATCCGCGGTAGAGGATACTTATTCTTCCTCGTCACTTTATTCAATTCGCGGTAGTCTACACACAAACGAAGGGAACCATCCGCCTTGGTAGCAAACACAACTGGTGCTCCCCATTCAGAAACACTCCTTCTGATAAATCCCTTCTTCAAAAGATCGCTGACTTGCACCTCGAGCTCCCGCTGCTCCCTTGGTGCCATACGACGAAGTGGCATCACTATAGGTCTGGCATCTTTTACCAAATCAATACGAAACTCAATCTCTCGGTGTGGTGGAAGTCCGGTCACTTCTTCGAAAACATCCGGATACTGGCCAACCACGGGCAAACCTGACAACTCACTATGCGGAATGTCGAGGGAGTTTAGAAAACTAGCCAATACCCCCTTACTGGGTAGACCACCAAACACTATCCTCCGCCCATCATCCGCTCTAGCTGTCACCAAAAAGCCCTCACAGTCTACCACCACCCCGTATCTTTGGAGCCAATCTACTCCCAAAATAATGCCGAACCCAGTAAAGCCCAAAACAAAGCAATCACAAACAAACATGCATCCATGACTCGATAGAACCACATTACGACAAATCATGCTAAGACTAGTCGAACCACCAATCGGGTTCGTCACTACTAAAGGTCTATCGACAATCTCGGGCTCCAATCCCAACCTATCTACCAGGTCACTAGATATGAAAGAACTGGAAGCTCCGGTATCAAACAAAACTCTAACAGGAACATCATAAACAGAAAGCATACCTTGAATGACGACATTCTTTCCCTTCTCCGCCGCAGTTGGGGCATTCGACGAAGAAGGAATAGCATTAAGAGCATATGCTTTCACCATTTGCTTTTCCTTAGGGGGCTGGGGACACTTGTCCTTGTGATGTCCCATTTGGCCACAGTTGAAGCACTTCCTATCTGCTGGCTTGGCCCGACAATTACTAGCATAATGGCCCTTCTTACCACAGCTGAAGCACTCCACATCTTGCTTATTCTTTTTCTTCTGGCCATCCTTAGCCTGATTCTGCTTTCTCTTATTCTGGGAACCACCTTTGCCTCCACCACTAGCTTGTGGCTTTGGCTCCTCTGCGGATGCAACCTCAGTCTTTGGCTTAGGGTAGAGACTTTCTGACCTTAACGCTTTCCCCACAATCGATTCAAACGTCTCATCGATGTGGTTAATAAGTTTTTCCCCCAAGTACTGATCCAATCCAGTTATGAATTTCTCATTCTTTTTCTCGGCAGTATCTATAAGAGATAACCCATATTTTGACAAGGTGTCAAATTCAGCAATATACTCCGAGACAGCCCTGCCATTCTGCTTGAGCTCCAAGAATTTCTTAAATAACATTGACTTCTGAGCAGCTGGGATGAACTTCTCACTAAAGCGAGCCTTAAACTGCTCCCAAGTAATCTGATCTTCGGGAGTAGCTGCCTTTATAGCATTCCACCAATTCATTGCCCGCCCTTGCAGCTGACGGGACGCCAACTTTCTCTTCATCGCATCCTCGATACCCAAATCCTCGAAGATACGTTCGCAACTATCCACCCAATCCTGAACATCTGTAGCCGACTCCGTTCCATGGAACGGCTTCCCACCAAGGCTAGTATAATCCTTATTCAGCTTGGCGAAGTCAACTCTTGGCGCCTGCACCATTGGACCTCCACCATTTCCACCATTGGGAGCTGCCCCCTGCACATCTCTAAGCATCTCTCTCATGAGGTCAGTAAACATCGTCCTCATGTCAGTAGCATTCCCATTATTGGCCCCTCTACCGGTACCTCTAACATATCGGCTCATCGTCAATCTGAAAAAGGAAATGATTAACGACTCCATAGTGGTGTTAGTGCAGTACGACTTCATCCTTATACTACTAATAGTATATACATATATGGCTTTTGAAAACCAAAATAATCACAAATACGCTCTCTCGTATACGTATACTATCTCTCCCTGATAACTTCCCTAGGTTAACTACGCAACCTAGAGCTCTGATACCAAGTGTGACGGCCCGCCTCGCACCGGCCTGCATTTCCTCCAAAAGTGCGCTGTACACATGCCCGACTAGCACAAGACGGTCGTCATAAGAAAGGAAAGAAGGGAATGAACTAATCAAAGAACCTGTAGAATGTCTCACAGCGCATGGAATAAAATATAATAATAATGTACTTGACATAAAACAGGCGAGACAGTGCATAAGCTGATAACTAAAACCAACATCAATCTCAAAGCAGCGGAAATCCAAATACAGCTTATTACAATTTCCCAAATTTACTGTCTCTAAACAAAAGAAGGCTGAAGTAGAAGATACACCAACAATGCTCAAGCAGTGATCTTCAACAACACAGGGAGAATACTAAATATATATATCACGTGGAAGCCTCTTGCTCGTCTCCGGATCATCTACCCGTGCATCACCAGCTAACATGTCTCTAGTCTGCTCGCGTGAGCACCCAGAGTAATAAGAGGAGACATAAAACTCTGGGTCAGACATAAAGCCTGGTATGAGCGATAAACATCTAAACAGAATAATAACAGGTATACTAAACCATACCTGAACCTGGACCTGCAACCAAAGAGTTAGTACCACATACCGTACAATACTCCAAGGTGCCATAATAAATAGTGTAAGAATACGGGGGTGGGGTGTGCATGTCAAAATGATAGCAAGCAAATCATCCATAGCAACCATCCTCACATCTCTCACTCAGTGCGTAAAGCGTACGGCATCTACCACTTTGGAACACTAGACAAACTGAGGCAACGACGAATCCCGACTTGTAGAAACCCTGCTGTGACCAAGACAACACTTGGAGTCATGACCAAACATTTCAATGACCCACTTCATTGGTCGTAGCCCTTGGTTCTACCGATGCCATAATGGCCCTGAATCCGCCTTCGTACCTCCTACCATAGTGGTCCAAAGCTATAGACGTCGATAACTCCTTAACACGCGTCCCGCAGCAAAGCCCAACCATGAGGCGAACTCGTTGATTCCCATCTAAATCCTCGAGCTCTAACCTCTCATTTGGACTTCCTTTGCATCTCGGGTTTGGTCGAATTGGAGTGGGTCTTCAGAAAAGTTGTCGTGCAGTAGCAGCTCTATAATTCGGTTCGGTTCGGTCACCCATGCTCGGTTCGGTTCGGAGTGCCACCTTCCTCTGGGTTCGGGTCCTTCTCCTTGTCTTCTTCCATTCGATTCGGGTCGGGTACTTCGCTCCGGGTCGGGTCGGGGTCCTCCTCCGGCTCGGGTCGGGTGTCCTTCCTTCCAGCGCTCCGATCCGCCCCCTTATTTCTTCACATGTTCCGATCCGATCCCTCCTTACCATCCGATCCGCGTGGCTTTCCCTCTTGCTAGTTCTCCCGAGTGTTTGCTTCTGATCCGAGCCCTACATCTCCAAGTCGATCCGATCTGGCCTCCAATCACTCTTCCGATCCGATCCCCTTGTCCACTCCAACTCTAAGCAAAAGGCCTTCCTTCCTGCCGAGCCTCCTCCAGTGACAAGTTCCAATCCAGTTCGAATCCCCTTGGTCAGTTCACAATCCGATCCGACCCCCTTTCTCCGATCCGAACCGGTTCGGAACCTGCACACTTCTGCAACTTTCCAGCAAGCTTTCTACGCCATTCGACGACGTTTTCGAGCAATTTAACTATTCTAATCAATCATGAAACATACCATAGAGTCATAGCAACATGTAATAGCAACCACAAACAGCAACCGACAATTCAAATGAATCAAAATCGATCAAAAGTAGCTAAAACTTCATATTTTCCCTTAAGCACTCTTAATCATGCCTAAGCATACAATTAGCAAAACACATCGAAATTATCTCAAATTTCTAACAGAGCCTTAAAACATTATTTTAGAATTTTAAGAATTTTTCCAAAATTTATTTACGTATAAATTCGCTAATCTTCACTAATTACCCTTAATTAACCGTGATTAGTGTCAAAATGATGCTATCACTCACCTTGGCCACAAATAAAATTCTCAGAACTGAAACTCCTCTGGTTTGGGGCGAATACTGATGTCTAACAGCAGCTCTAACCTTGCTTTGGTGCTTTTTCTCCTTAATTTGGTGTTGCTAAGCCTAATCTTCAATTAGAGAGTGATTTGGGGTGTTTTAGATGTAGGAAGCCATTACTAAGGTCTCAAGGAGGTTTGTGGCGGCTCAAAACTGAAATGAAAGTGATAACCTAACCCTAATCAGTCCTCCTATACCTCTAAACCCGAAATTCCCCTTGGGCCTAACTGTTAATCACCCGGTTAAGCCCAATTAAGCTGTCTTTCACCATCTGAAACTTGTTTCAGCCATATCTCCCAAACGGTGAGTCCGTTTGGCTAATGTGACCACTCTACGGAAAGAGAAACTATCATTCAAAGCCAATGGAAGTGGTTTCAGGTCAAAATTCATTTCCAGTCAAAAGTTATGGCCAAAACAGTGCCAACTAGGGGTAAAATGGTCATTTAAAAATCGGGAAAAATCATGAACATGGGAAATGACCACAATAGTCGTCTCCCAAAGTTACATGACCATACGACTTCGTATGTGAAAGAAATAAATATCCTACGATCCTATGATGCGTAGAATGCGGGTCGTTACACAAGCCTAGGAATATATATATATTTAATTATTCTATTATTTTATCCCTTTAAAAAGTAACTTTTTATTTTGAACTCGAAATCAAACCCAATGACTATCGTCTCTAGCTAATTACCCCCATTCATAACACAATGGGATATGTTTCGTAACCCCATTCGGCTGTTACGATCAGTTTTGCTTTAAATTGAATTATAAATCAGTATATATTCAATTTGAATGCACATTTCAATTTACTAGGGCCACGTACGGGCTCTAAAAATTCCCGAAAATAAATCTGGCTATGTTTTGACGATACGGGCCTAACAAAAGTAATTTCGTCAAATTCTGAGACCGTTTGAAAAATGGCCAATTTATGGTCGATCGAAACTGATTGAAACTGTCAAAACATGTTTAACCTCGCCACGCTCACACATTGATTCAGAAAATTACAAATTTTGGAATCTAGCAATAACTTGACATCCTGGATCCAAAAAAAGTGGTTTCGTCGAAAACCAAGGTCGTCTGCAAAATTTCCATTTTTAAGAGCCAAATTCCATAGCGACTATTCTAAATTTTCAAATGGACGTAACTTTTGATTCATGTTATTAAATTTTGATTTTTCGGATTCATTGGAAAGATATTTTCAAATAGATTCTAATGTTTTTGGTTTCTCTAAAATTCGGTTTATTTTGAATCCTGCACATTCACTTGAAATTTGAAATCGAATTTTCAAACTACCGCGCCATTTTCAATTCCTTTTATAATTAAAAATAAATTTTTATATTCTAATGATGATTCAAATACATATATACATTCTAATTCTATTCAAAACAAATTTCTCGTCGTTATTATTTAAAATAATTCATTTTAAATATTCAAAATCCATTAAAATCGCCAAAATAAAAATTTTAAATTGGCTCAGAATTTCCGGGTTGTTACATAGTCCTAAGATTCTTGGCCCATAATAGTAGTTGTGTAGAAAAATGGGAAGGCTTATTTGAAAAATAATAAACTTAAGTAATTGGACTAAGACAAATAAGCTAAGGAAGAGAATAGCCTAACTAAAAGAGAAAACAACAAATTCAGTAAAGCAACAAACGTGATGGGAAAAGAAAATGAAAATCTTAAGAAAAAGATGAATAAAAATGAAATTTTTCCAAGATAAGTTGAAAAAGAAAAGAATTTTTTTCTTATGTGGTTGTACTTGGATAGGTAAATAGGAAATCTTTATAGAATAGTTATGTAAAAATCCAAGTACAATTAGAAAAGATACATAAAAGAAAAACGGAAGAAGTGAATTTTTCCGTTTTATACTTTTTTGTAACATAAGAATTGAATTTAGAAATTTAGATTTTTCTAAATTTTTAAATTATGATTGGTAGGATTTTGGATGCAACAATTGGATGAACTATGCTCTTATTCTGTAAGAGTGTAGGAAAATTTGGTTGAAAAATGTTTTAATTTTTCAAAAACATTGCATTCATAAAGAACTGCAAGTATATTTAGGATGTGAGCATCATGTTTTGAAAAGAGTTTTTAAAAGTTTGCATACATATAGGTGGTACTAATTAGGCATACATACATTGCTATGATGTATTTCACTATTCACATGCGCACAAGGTTTGCAAAAATTGGATGCACACTTGATGGTTTGATATTATGCGAGTGACTATATGTTTCCCCTATCGACTTTCGGGGACGAAATTTTTTAAGGGTGGGAGAATGTAACACCCCGCATTTTTTTAATATAATTAAAAATGAAATATATGTATATATGCATAGATAGGTAAACAATGGTGATGTACAATGAAAATTAATTAATACATGAAAGAGAAGGAAAAATTAATACGATAACAATGCAAAGGAATATATTAATGTCAATGTTAAAAATTAATGTGCAATAGAATTTACAATTAAAATATTAGTGCATGAAAGAAAATTCAATACATTAAAATAAACAATGTGTCAGTGCAATGCATGCAATAGAAAGAAATAGATTTCATGCAAAGGTATTAGGTTGCATGCAATGAATATTTTGGCATTAAAAGGTATCATAATAAGTGCATATATATATATATATATATATATATATATATTAAAATGCAAATGGAAGAAAGAGGTGAATTAATAACATGCAATTGATTATGTGCATGTGAATATATGTATAAGTTAATATATTGAAAGTTATATTTAATGCATAGAATAATAAGAAAAGCATTGAGCGCATAAAAGCAGAAGACATTAATTACAATGAATTAATAAGTAAATGCATTAAAGGTAAATTTATTGATTGTAAAATAAGGATGTACAATCAGAAATAAAATGAAAGTTAAATGCATGAAGGAAAATTAATTGATTGGAGAAAGAATGATATATGCAATGCAGTGTGAAACGGTTAAAAAGATGGTTTAATTAAAAAGATGGTGTGAAAGGGGTTATGTAGAGAGGAGGTTAAAAAGAGAAATAAATAATCTAATTTATTAGGGGAAGAATAAACCATATAATTGTTCACATACAATTACTTAGTTTACGCACAGTGGTGAATTATAAATGAAGACAAGCTAAAACTAGCGCTACGCGTGAACAAAGGAATAACAAAACAAAGAAAGAAAAGACTGTCTTGAAATTTTATGTGCAATGAATAAAAATTTCAAATCAAAGCAAGAAAAAAAAGTATATATATAAATATATATAATAATAATAGCACATGCCCCTGCGCATGGTCTATGGGTGCAACGCACCCTGGTTGTGTTGGCTGGGTTCTGGAATGTTCTTTTCTACGGTGAGGTGGACGGTTTAGATGAGTTTTTATTTAATCCTAAGGGCTAAGTTCTTCTAACCCACCTATGAATAAAACCTTAAACCCACTGATTTATTCACACAAACTAATGGTGACGCCATGGCCTCCTCCTCCTTCTTCTTCCCTAAGCAATTCTTAAATCTAATCTCTTTTCTTCCTTTCCAAATCTCTTAATAAAATAAAAGATTAGATTTATAATTTCTTCTATTTCAAAATAAAAGGTATTTTGATCTACAATCTACGCCGTAAGAAAGAGATTTTGATCTACAATCTACGTCGCAAGAAAAGGGAAGAACTTCGGATGCTAATCTAAATCAGACCTAGGAAAGCAAAAATCAATGTGAGTGGATTTAAATTACCCTTGTTGAATAATAGTAGATGTATCGTTTAGTAATTCTCCAAGTTAATTTGTTTAATTCAATTGAAATAATTTTATTTTATGCGTATTTTGTTCTTGTTCTTCCCCTTTCCTTTTTATTTTTAAGATTAGGCTAACTTCGAGCCTAATCCAAATCTCACTGAAAAGCATGCGTATGAACAAAGATTGGAATAGTGAAAATGATGTTTGGGAATGTGGGAGTAATTTGTAATTGGGGAATTGTGGAATAACATATAACATAACCTGAGATTGGGAAATTGGGGGAAATTGGCACATATATTAACCTAGAACATAAAAGAAAATATGTGCGACTAAAATTGAGAACAATTAGATATGCTTGGGTATGATGAAACAAGAATTTATGCATGAACTATATGTACATAAGAAAAGTTAGAATTGAAGATTTAGACATATGGGATTATAAGTTGAATTGGGATTTATGCAACAAGAATGAGGGTTGGCATAATTAACTATTCTACACAGTAAGAATGAGGGTTGACATGAATTATTGATAACTTTAAAGAACAATTAATTTGGGTATAATTAAGTATAACTTAAAAGTTGGGCATAACATATAATAAGGATTATTGGCATAACTATGTACGAGATTATGAAATCATGGTAGAATTTATGTATCCAAATCAAATTGGAACCATAAACATGAAATTGGGTTTAGAAGCGTGAACATGAATTATTGGGTTGGGCATATAAAGCCTATATTGAAATTGTATAGGTCCGTTAAAAGATGAGTATGCCTAACCCGAGGTTAGATTGAGTTGCGGTGTAAGACTACTCGGAACCGCCAGGCACATCTAGCAACCGCAACAACAGATCTAATGTGAGAGGTTAGCGCATCATGCCCACGAAAAACCCAAGGTTAGAATGAGTTTGCGGTAGAAGTCTGCCCGGAACCGCCCGGCACATCCAGCAACCGCAAACAACAGTTCTAATGTGAGAGGTTGGTGCATTAATAAATCAATTAATGCCAATGAACAGACATGCTAAGAATGTTAAGGTTAAGTAAATGGAGGCGCATAGGAAAACTTAACCAACGTAATAATGGGGAATGATAGCAACCTATTATGAACATTTAGGGGAAATATGAAAGTCATATAATAGGTAGACTTGTCCTAGGGACAAGGGAAGATGATAATAAGACTAGAGAATGGGACAACTTATGTTATAACATAAGTTGAATATAAGCTACAAAGCAATAATGAGAAATCTGTTGATAAACATAACATGAGTTATGATTAGAAAACCTTAGTTAAGAGAACTAAGATAACTAAGTAGTAAATCTTAGTTAAGAGAACTAATTAACAAACCTTAGTTAAGAAAACTAAGTAAATAACGATGGATTATGGCAACATCAACAGATACGAGTATAACTGAATGGGAAGATAATAGGTAAGCTTGTTACAAGACAAGTAAGAATTATAACGTAGGTTATAATGATCGATACAAAGATGAATTAACTTATGAAAGAATGCAAGCCGTACTTAATTGAAGATTAAGTAATCCGTGGGAACGGGTGAAACACCCCACCTCCGTTAGGGTCACTCTCAAAGGGAATGCCCTAATTTTGGTGGAGGTTTATAAGTATAAGTCACAGATATACAAGACATATATAAGAACACATATTTTTGAACAGCGGAAAACAACAACAACTTTTATTTCAACAAAATGCGTGTTACACAAACCATGTCATAATTTGTCTTACAATACTTCCAAAATCATAACATCTTCATAACTGTCTTGATTACATTATTTAAAGAAGCATAAAGAAAACATAAATAAACTGCATAAGTCCCATAATTGCTGTCCAAAGCCATAGTCCAAAACGAAAAAGATCCAAGCAATACATTCTTTCTCTTCAAGCTGGATGTGAAAACTGGTCAAGCTGCGGTATTCCCTCCCTGTGGACCTGGTGGGGGGAGGGGAAACGAAAGAAAAGAAGACGAAAGAAAAGTAGAGTCAGACATAAAGCCTGAGTAAGTCTATGACTATTCAGTCTATGAATAAAGAACTGGGTATGATAAGTATAAACTGGAAATGGGAAAGCACCATAAACTAAGTTAAGTTGGTTAGAGTCGAATATACTATCGTACCCCATATTAATCTCTGTACCCATATAAACTAGTTCCCAACAGGCACCCCAAAATCAGGGTGAAGTGATCCATTTCTGATGATCGGCTCCTACTCGCATAGTTACATGTGTCTTACGAACCCCGTTGTTGTAGTTACCTATGTTGGTCCCACCATGGGGTGTATCAAGTCCCATGGTGGTGGCCCGACACAATTCTAGAATGCATAGGTATACTACTGATGCCCAGTTCCTTATTTTTCTGCGCCGGAGTGTGTGCACGCCCGCACCCCGTTAGAACCTACACTGCTGCACCACCGCCGTCGATTTGACCTCTTACAGTCAGCCCAGTAATCGTGCCCCACCCTGCCTAGTTCAAGGTATCGTCATACACCTTGTAGGGTTACTGCTGAAAAGGGTCCCCCACTACTAGGTTTTCTATTTCTAGCCAACATGCTAAGTTGGTTAAGTGTTTTATAAACCTAACCCCCCAACCAGTCTGTATAGTTTAGCATGTTCCATTTTGATTAAGTATTAATTTAATTTACTTAATCCTATCAATCCTGACTCAGCCTTAATTGTCTTATTAAAGCCTTGACCTCTCACATTAGACAGGTATTGTTGTGGCTGCCTGTTGCTGGTTGGGTCCGGGAAGTCTTACGCCACAACTCAGTCTAACCTCGGGTCCTTATCGGGCTCCGTGTTTAACCACCCACATTGGATAGGTATTGTTGTGACTACTGGACAGCCGGGCGGTTCCGGGCAGGTTTACATCACAACTCAATCCAACCTCGGGTTAAACACATCGTATTTTCTAAATTTACATATTTTGTCTCTTTCCTTTTTATATGTAAATATTTGCGGCCCATTATTCAAATTCATCTTTATTGGGTAAAATTTATTTATGCCACTTAATTGTTTTTTTTCATGGTTGTTGGCATGTGTCCAACATGCCAACACTTATGTTCTATGTTTTAACCCCATCGTCATTACCCCCGTTTTATACGTTCACTAAAATATAACATATGTTGGGTTTAACATTAAACCCAACTTAGCCACATGAAAAAAAAGAGGCTTATAACATGGTGTTTATAAGGTAACATAAAAAAAGGGGAGTGTGAACGCATGAACTTGCAACATGACGATCTAATTAACATGAATTAGGCACATGTGAACTTGCATTGTAATAGCACATAATCATGGTATAAACAATACTTAAACATGAATCATTCTATTCATATAATCATGGCATACACATACCTAAACATGAACCATTCTATTCATATAATCATGGCATAAACATACCTAAACATGAAATCATGTTTTTAGTCTATTCATGTAAACTTGCAATTGGAGTGTAAATCTAACTTAATTATGTGTCACATATATCACCATATGATTTTGATAACAACTTAGGCCTAAAACATGTTTTCAACTAGGCATAACACCAAACATAGTTTAGTCATGTTCATAAAAATGCTTACTTTTGTTTCTAATACAAAAGCATGATTTGCCAATTCCATGATAGATTCATATAAACCATAGTAGTTAGTCGAGTCCAATTACACACTAAAAGTGATCATAAAAGTATGTACATCATATTGGCATAATAGTAAATCATATACTTGCATGAATCCCAAATAAAATACCACAACGTATGGTTGTTAACATGAATCATATACTTGTATGAATCCCTAAATAAAATACCACAACATATGGTTGTTAACATGAATCATGTACTTGTATGAATCCCAAATAAAATACCACAACATGTGGTTGTTAACTTCCAACATAAATCACATACTTGCAAATATCCAATCGTATACCATAACATTTCCAAATCGTTTAGAATTAAAATAACATACAAATATAGATTATTATCGCCACAATTCCATTTCTCACTTTACACAAATCAAAACACAATTATTTATTCACATCGGAATAGCACTCTACTTACAACGTATGACGAATCGCCAATTCAGGAATCTGAATTCTGAATTTGGAGATGCTATCCTTTGTTGTAGGCATTGTTTTGATTTAATTGACGTTGCTTTAAGCTTTCGAATTATCTCCTAATTGTCTCTCAATTTCTGACGGCTATTCCTAGTCTCTCCTCAGCAGCATGACGGTCTCATCTCCATTTTTGTTTGTGTGAATTAGGGTGAGTCTTAAGTCCTTTTTATAGAGTTTGTGAGTTGATTAGGACCGTCGATGGAGCTAGGTTTAATAATAACCGTTCGTTTGAAGGAGAGACCAACCAGGAGCTGACACCTAGCCCTAGTGACAAGGCAAGGCTTAGAAAATCGACCAAACACAGACCAGACCAGCCGGGGGGGCTGGGTTCGACCTGGCTCAGGGGCCAGGTCGACACGCCAGTCGATACCATGCCGACTTGGCAGTCAACACGGTTGACCCAGGTCGACTACCGAGTCGACCTGGGTGCCTTGAGCGGGAAAATTCCCGCCCTGGCCTATCCGGCCCGATTTTGAATTTTAAATTGGTTTTTCTGAGCTGTTTTGGTCTGTTTGAATTTTAAACTGAATTCTGAAACTTCCGGAGGCCATATCTTCTTCATACGGAGTCCGTTTTACGCAAACTTGGACTCTATCCCAAGCAGAATTCCGAGACGAACGCAATGGCAAATCCCGTTTCCCTTAATTCTTTGTTTTGAAATTAGTTATACTCTAATTTGTGAATTTCACTGTTATAAAATACACGGGGTGTTACAACGGGAAAACATAAGTTATATGAGTAAGGGGAAAACTTATTAGTAAAACTTAGTTAAGATGACTAAGTTAATGAGTAAACGATAAAGAGAATTTGTTAGTAAACCTTAGTTAAGAGAACTAAGTAAACAATCATGCAAATTCATGTTGGTAAACCTTAGTTAAGAGGACTAAGTAAACAGTTATAAAAGGTCGTGTTTGAGCTTGTTAGTAAACCTTAGTTAAGAGAACTAAGTAAATAATTAAAAGATCGCTACTACATAAGAAATAGGGAAAGACTTATGAAAAAGAAACTTGGTAATTTAAAAACTAATATGGATGAGATAACCAAGTTAAAAAGAAAACCTGATGAGATAGAGAAAGCGCAAAATTAGAAGATTAGACTTAAGGTCTAATAACACGAAAGGGTAAGGCACTTGGAACAGTCCATACGATAGGGGATGAATAACCAAACACGGTAGACCATCACGATGCCCTAGGGCGCAAGGGGTAGCGAACGTCCATCTGATCATGCAGAAGGCTCCAAGGGACTGGGTTACGAAGCATGCGGCTTCTGTGGACGTGAGGGTACTCTTGGTATCCCTCTGTGAGTGGCAGATGATACGCCTGTTCTCACAGAGGTTAGATCTGCGTTTGAAGAACCAATGAGTATGCCTTGATTGCAAAATAAGAGGCAATCAAAAGACTAAGATGGACCAGCGTGATTCAGCGAGACCAGTTGGTGCCCTGTGATAGCAACTCGTCGTCTACCTACCATCTTCAGGCAGTACGTGAAGCGGAAAGGCGGAGAACTCCAAAAGACCATATACTTTGCTATCTAGTTATGGGTGAGGTTGGCCAATAGGACTGAAGGGCATAGGGGGCCGGGGTTACAGTTCTCATTCTTGATATTCTTGGGTGCCTTTCTTTAGTTGAGGGAGGGGCCTAGTGGGACCATAGCCACTATAAAAGCAGACCGTAGCATCTGCATCGACATATATCTGAAAGCTCCCGACCGAGTTCCATGTTCGTTGATTAGCCCTGCCACGGGACTCGGGCACACATGTAGAGAACATGTGCAAATAGAACATCGAGTACGATTGATGATACGTATGTGGGAAAAGTCTAGGTACACTCATGTCGCTCTGGGTGGTGTACCATAGACTAGAGGGCACTATTCGATGACAGAATCTAGTAGGATCTAGAATGGCAGTCCAAACACTTACGTAACACAGTGATGACAGTTTTATGCAAATGTAGCGTTGATATACATACGACATGCGACATTGGATAAGGGACTGCGTACATACGGTGGAGACCATGCGAGCAGAGTATACCTTAATTGGGGGTAGCTAATACACTATATTAGGTTAATCTACTAGAGAGTATATTGGTGCGACGTGTGTGTAAGCCTTGAGTGCAAATAACACAAATAAACTAATAAATAAGAAAATATAATTGAATAGTATATGTAGGATTATCAAAGAAGTGTAATTTAAATTCATTCACACAGAACTTATGTTCTGACCCCTCCTCATAATATTCACAAGTTAGGTTCATGACAGAGACTGTATTGCTTTGGATACTGGTTTAGTATTATTATTATTAAGGTAAAGCTATGTTTCAACTACATTATATTTATTCGTTCCGCTGTGATATATTTTCCGAACTCTGACATGTTTTATGTCTTTGTCTTTCCTGCAGGATACTAGAGCAAACCAACTCGGGTTTCGACGGATTGGGTTTTTGAAAAAAATTCGGTCCGTCGGAATCCGGGTTGTTACAAAATCCATATAACTGAAATTATATGGAAATTGATTGAGTCTGATTCCAATTCAGAAATAAAGAATATTTTAAAATAATATTCAGTGAAGAATCAAATGATTTTGATGTCCGATTTTGGAAGGACACGAAAATATGGAAATATACGAAGCCTAGTTAAGTAGAAGTGCACCATTTTTACTAGAACGGATTTTTATATCGATTTATTCATTTTATAATGAATATCGAAAAGATTTGATTTCAAAATCTGATATTTTGAAAATATTATCATTTTAATATTATAATGATATGGAATATTCAATTTAGATTTAAAATTGAAAAATGAAGTTGAAATCATTTTAAAATAAATTTATAAATGATTTATAAAACTTGTTTTAAATGGAAATCGACGATAAATATATTATATATATTTAATGGCTTGAATAGAACGCGTTGCGCAGCGACCGTTCGCGAATTTCAACCATTAACTTCAAATTGATGTAACGAGAGATCTGACCATTGGATTCTCCTAAAACCCGAACTTTTGGGTTCGTATCGAAAAGATCTTTTCAATGAATATAATATATTTAAATTCGAATGGTTAGATTGTAAAATATTTCAAAATCAATTTTGGAAAAGATCGCTATGGATGCAGTCCGGTGGCCGATATTGGAAACCGAGTGTAAGGGCCTTATTAAAATCATTAAAAATCTAAATAAATTATGTACAATAATAATAAATAATATGGAATGAATTTGGACAAAGTATTCCACATCTGTAAAGATAAAATATATTTTTATCTTAATAAATTTTTTAACAACTAGAATGAAGATCGGAAAGGAATTGAAATGGTTTTGATATAACCAGCATATGAATTGGAAAGGATTTAAATGGAAATAATCTTCGGAATATTTCGATATTGGATTCCGTGATTATACAGATACTGTTGAGGAATTCAGAAGATATAGAGATCATTATTCCCAATATGATATTTGTTGGTTTCAGAATTTGATATTGAATATAAGCTGATATTATTTCTATTCAGAGCCTTGTATTTAATATCAAAATGGATTTTGGGATTTGCCATGAATGGTGTCTTCAATAACACCCTTCTTAAACCCTATTGAGAAAAGAATAAATCTTTTTATTAAGGTAAATGAAGTTTTCTAATTTATAATTATAAATTGGAATTAAATGGAATATGATTTTGCGTTCATTGTGAACGATGTTTTAAATAACATTTGTTCTTAAAACCCAATTAACAATGAACATATGATTTGGAAGTTATAAATCTTTTATTAAGATTAAATGGAAATTTTCCAAAGTAAAGTTTTCAAATTTAATATATTCAATTGGAATTGAATGGAATTCGATTTGATGATAATCGAGATGTTCTTCTGTAAAGGAAGACCATTACTATATATGCAATTCAGAAAGCTTTTTCGTTATTCCATTTATATTATTAGTCTGATACGGAAATTTATATCGATTATATATTGATCTATTTTACTTGAAGATTCCATAGTAATGGAAGATGATTTGGGTTTATCGTGAACTGTGTTTTAAATGACATTGGTTCGTCAACCCGTTAAAGACAAGATTAATTTCTTAAAGTAAAATAATCATAAAGTAATGATTTTTGGAGATTAAAACCAAGTTGGAGTTTTAATAAATCTTTAATTAGATTGGGATGTGAATGAGGTAATTAAATTTACCAAATTCAAGAAATGTTTCAAGATTGAGTACTGCTAGTTTTACTCCATGCGATAGTTAAATCTTTAATTAGATTTGAACGTGAAATGGTAATTAAATTTACCGATAACATGGTGGGTGTTAGATATGGAGTACTACCAGTTTTGCTCCATGGGATGAATAGGTTGGGATTGGAAAAATAAAATAAATGATTTCTTCGTTAAGGATCGATAATCCCGACTAGTTTTATAAACCTTAATTTGATTTAGAATTGTTAAAGAATAAAATCTTTTGAAATTGATATCCAAAGGAAGATTAAAGAATAAGTTTGAAAGAATTTATCTTTGATAAAATTAATGGGAACCTTTCCCTAAAAAAATGTGAATATTTGAATAAAAGAATATTCTGAATTGGAATGAGGCGTATGATGTGTTTTTACAGCACTTGATTGTTGATTATAAAATACGTGAGTGATTCGGAAGGATCGGGTTTAACCCATTCGAAATAACTATAAGATGACTAAAAGACAACAATGAAGACGGTGGTTGAAGACCGGCGATCTTCACATCGTTTGGATGATTACTGATGCCTTGATTGGGCTATACACCCAAGACAATGTAATTAGTGGTGATCGTCCAGACGTACTTGGAGATCGACCGGATATGCGAGGACCTCTCTCCTGTATTTGGACATATGAGACGAGGAATAAGGTGTCTCCGGTTTCGTTTAGACCCAAAACGGACTTGTAAATGGATGTGTGTCTGACATTGGGTTTTATTCTGTGCCGATTGATTTCTATTAAATATATATATGTTTGGTGGTGGAGAATTTATTCTCTTGCTTAACACCCTTCTTTGAGACGTACGAGCTTAGAGGTTACATGTTGATAGACATCAGTTGTATGGCGTGAATTGTTAGTGTGGCATTCTGAGATGCAAATAACGTAGCTTTGTGTATAGCGTTAATTCGCGAGCCTCACACCCAGTATGAGACAAAAACGGGATCGTGACTGTAGGGAGTGCATGATATTTCTTTCTATCTAGGGGTGGTGTCAGGGTATGGAGCCCAGACATTTTTACTTATGTGGATGATGGAATGAGACTCCTCGGATATGAGTCCCTAGTTGCTCAGAGATATGTTCGACAGGATCAAGAAACGTGTGTTCAGGAATAACCAATCCACTAAAGTAAGTGTGGACTGGCCCTAAATATCCAAGGGTTGCTCGTAGGTGTGATCCCGAGGCATTTGCTGGTGCTCGAATCGAGATGAGCCATCCCTTGCCTCGACTCATAGATGGAATCCAATTTCCATACGCGACTTTTCGGTTTTAGTTGTAAACCTATATGGCGACATAGTAGGATGGGGTATTATGGCATCTATGATCTATACATTTATATTTGAAGTTAATTTCTTCACTTATAGTAATAATAAAAGATAATTTCGCATACCAAGCATATTTGGCCATTATAAGGCAAAACTCTATCCTCCAGCTTTCGTTGCATTATGTGATGGCACATGAGTCTTATAATGGCTTCATTTTTCCTTTTTAGCATTGCGTTGTTGTTTATGGTATTCTTAGGTGTAAACCCGTTCTGTGTTATACGGCATGGTCCCTTGATTTACCCAACTTAAAAAATAAAGCTAATAACCGTTTTAGTTCTCATACCTGTCCAATAACTGACTCGGAGTTTATTGTTTCTACCTAAAATCTGGGTGCCCATATTTTCCACATGGGCAGCTAGTAGTTTTGGTTTTTCGTGGATATTTCTTTTCACATGATCCTGGATTATGGCTGGAGCTATATTCGAAAAGCTTTGTATCCGTGTATTTCCATCAGTTGTGGTAGTTGATATTTTCCGCTGCACATTATATTCATGTATTATATTTTACGCGGCTTTGCAATTTAAACTCTATTATTTTCCACTATAAATTATTTATTCAAACTCTGGTATATTCTTGTACTCTAATGTAATTGTTGTAATAACAATGAATTGTTCTCGTGCTTGCATTCATTCTGATATGTTGTTTTCTCAAAGCAATCTGGGCTCCTCTATCTCTTCGGGGAAGTTTAGGTCATCTACAGTTGGTATTAGAGCTTTGGTTTACAAAGGTAGACAACAAGACACATAAGAAGAACCAAACAAAAGAATTCATCAAAGATAGAATTAGTAACATCCTATAAGAATGACTCGTTAGAGATGGGGTTAGTGATGCCCTAGAATGAGTTAGAAGAGTGTTATTTATAAAAATGAATTTAATTTTGAAAATTATATCGTACTATACGTATTTGAGTATTTTATTCGATATTGATTTTGGACTATCGAGTATAAGAAGATATTGCAGATACGTCTTACAAATGTATATTTGAAGCCTCAAATATACTGGATAGATATAGAATCATGCTCTAGTCACACAAGATGATTCTGATGATGAAGACCTCATCATCAGTGTTTATGTTCGGGTTTCGAAAGTAGGATATCTATATATTTCCAATTGACTGGTGTGAGAACCAAAACTTAGATAGGGTTTATTGTTTGTGATTTGGTCTTGAAATTGGGGTTTTGAGTATATATAAAAGTTATATATTGGAAAGGCTAATTAATTGATTGATTACTAGTTGTGATGTGTGATTATTAGTTTAATTAATAAAAATGTTGGAATGATAAAACCAATAAAAGAATTAATGATAAGGGAAGCCAAATAAAATATAATATAGAGCTGAATAAAAAAAATTAGTTTGAATTAGATTTATATATTAGATAGATATGTACATATATATATATATATATATATATATGTCTGTGTGTGTATATGTGTGTGTGTGTTGAGAAGGTTAATGGCTTCGAGTTGAGTAAAGAAATAAATTTTGTGCCCGACAAACAGGTGCAACTTAATGAGTTGGTAGTGCAATTTTATTAGTATACCAACTTCTGTGAGTGTTTTGGATGCGTTGTGATGGTTGTTCTGTATGTGATAAAAAACCTATGCCATAGGATAGCAACAAATAAATTATGAAATACACCACATGGCATACTACATGAAGACAGCATATCATATCATATTACATATAAGCATTTGGCGCTTATATGACGAGGTTTGGATTTCCATAGGAGCGGGACGCTTATATGTCGATGACTGAATTACTGGCCT
This sequence comes from Allium sativum, assembly GCA_030737875.1. Taxonomy (NCBI): domain Eukaryota; kingdom Viridiplantae; phylum Streptophyta; class Magnoliopsida; order Asparagales; family Amaryllidaceae; genus Allium; species Allium sativum. The sequence continues at coordinate 246,978,089 of CM060923.1, forward strand.
AACAGAAGACTGATTATGGACTTAATAAATACATGTAACGTTGCTTGGGGCAGGATTTAATAAAAACCCTACACAGGTATAGAGATGACAAAAATTCATGACTCTCTTGTTTTTAATTAAGGCACATGGATTATTTTATTTCCAACACTGGGGCAAGGTATGAGATTTTGACATTTTTACACGTCTTCCATGAGCATAGATGGGTAACAAAAATTGTATATGCTTTTTATTGATTTATTGGGTACCTAATATGGACCAATAAATTTTTCAAACCCTCCCCATACAAAGGAGGTTATGGAGAATTTTTTTGAAAATTTAGGATCTTAGCCAAATTTCTGAGAAATTAGAAAGTTCTTAGAAATTGAAAATTTGAAGAACTCAAGCCAGAATGAAAGATGAGTTGGTTTGTTAAATAACTTTCAGCTCCGTTCCTTTTCGAGGATGAAAAGACTTTAAGTGGGGGAGATTGTAACAACCAGAATTTCTGAACCAATTTAAAATTTCAATTTTAGCTATTTTAATGGGTTTTGAATATTTTAAATGATTTATTTTAAATAATAACGACTAAAAATTATTAAAATCGAAGTTAGAGCGTATATATTTATATTAATTATAAAACAAGCTTGAAATGGCGCGGTAGTTTAAAAAATTCGTTTTTAAACTTTAAATGAATGTACAGAAAGAAAAATAAATTGGATTTCAGTGTAACCATAAATGTTAGAATCTGCTTAATTATATCTTTAAAATGAATGTGAAAAAATTCAGATTTCATAATATAAATTGAAAGTTATGTCCAGTTGAAAATTTAGAATAGTCGCAATGGAATTTATTTATATTTCAATATAATACATAACCCTTAAAAATAGCCATTTTGCAAAAGACCTCCATTTTCGACGAAACCACTTTTGTTGGATCTAGAATGTCAAATTATTGTCAAGTTTAAAATTTCATAATTTATGGAATTGATACGTGAGCGCAGAAAATTTTAACGTGATTTCAATTTTAGTTTGAATTTAATCAACCAGTTAAAATGGCCATTTTTTCAAACAGTATCCAAATTCGACGAAATTAATTTTGTTAGGACCGTATCATCAAAATATAGCTAGATTTCAAAATTCGCAATTTTTGGAGTTAGTATGTGGCCTCGGTAAATTAAAATGTACGTTGGAATTCAATATTGACCGTTATATTAATTTATATTTTAATTTTGATAAAACCTGTAACAACCCGGATTTTCAGAACCAATTTAAAATTTTATTTTAGCTATTTTTATGAATTTTGAATATTTAAAATGATTTATTTTAAATAATAACGACTACAAATTTATTTAAATCGAAGTTAGAACATATAAATTTATTTTAATTATAAAACGAGCCTGAAATGGCGTGGCAGTTCGAAAAATCGATTTTAAATTTCAAATGAATGTACATAATTCAAAATAAGTCAGAATTGGACGAAGCAAGAAATATTTGAATCTGTTTAATGATATCTTTTTAAGAAATGTAAGAAATTGAGATTTCACCATACAAATTGAAAGTTATCTCCAGTTTAAAATTCAAAATAGACACTATGGAATTTATATATATTTTAATATATAAATAGCCCTTAAAAATAGGCATTTTGCAAACGATCTCTGTTTTCGACGAAACCACTTTTGTTGGATCCAGAATGTCAAATTATTGCTATATTCCAATTTTCATAATTTTTGAAATTAATATGTGAGCGTGGCAAAAGAAAACATGTTTTGTAAATTTCAGTTGAATTGGATCAACCAGAAAATGGCCATTTTTCAAATGGTCTCCAAATTCGACGAAATTAGTTTTGTTAGGATCATATCATCAAAACGTAGCTAGATTTATTTTTTGGGAATTTTTGGAGTCGGTATGTGGCCCTAGTAAATTGAAATGTACGTTGAAATTAATTTTGAACATTATATTAATTTATATTTTAATTTAAAGAAAATTTGATCGAAACAGTCAAATTGGCTTATGAGACATATCCCATTGTGTCCGGAATGGGGGTATTTAGCTGGGAACGACAGTTGTTGAGTCTCGTTTGGGGTTCAGACGAAAAAGAACTAATTAGAGAATTAAATGGAATTAAATATTATTTAAAAATATATATGAAAGGGGTAAAATACCCTAACCCTAATTCACAAAATCTGGCCGTCGTCATTTATTAAAATGAAGGCCAAGAATGCTCCAAATTTCTCTTCCAATTCTCTCCCAATCCGCTTCAAATCCGATCAAATTTATAAAGAAAAACTGAAGAGGGATGAGAGAGCTATGAATCTACGTTGGTCTGATGAATTATCGTGGTGAGTTGGTTGGGAATTTCGAGATCAAAGGGCTTCCGTTCGAGCTCAGTTTCACGGGGCGTGGGCCCACCGTGTTGAACGTCGGTCACGTTAGAGGGAGAGGGGACGACGGCGATTCGAATGGCAGGTGGCAATGGAGCTCTAGTCGGATATAGGGTGGGCGGTGGTCGGTTTTCACTTGCGAAGTATGAGTTATGGTTTTTCCTGTAACAATGAAGAAGGAGGATGTAATTAGTCTGATTATTAATTAATTAAAATTTTAATTATCTCCATAATGTAATTAGTCTTTAAAAATCCATATCTTCTTCATACAAGGTCCAAATCCGACGATTTCAGTTGCGTTGGATTCACAAAATTACTACGCAATGGAACTGACTTGAATCAAAAAGGAGCGAATCAGACTTTTAGGCAAATTCAAATCCGAACAGAAATAAAGTCACCAATAAAAGAATGGCGGAGTGGAAGAACTCCTTCTCACTCTGATTACTTACAGTTAAATATATACTAGGATGTAGACGATGCTTAGCAGCACCCGACACGATTTATTGTACAAACCCTGATTGTTTGTTTGGATTGAATGGACTGTATTGTGGTTGATGATTGTATGTGTTGAATAGAAAGTTAGAACAGTAAAAATATCATTTTTATTGTATAAATGAACAGTATAAAATGTTCATGTGTTGAATAAAATATTTTATCGCTAAAAATATAATTTTTAACGTATATATGAATGGCATAAAATTCTCCTATAAAGAAAATAAATATTCATTAACAAATCAAACGATTTGTTCATGTACACCCATTTATCTGATATTGATTGGGACGATAAATTTTACACATCGCCCAGCTGCACAAATAATAACCAGTATTTGTTGTTTGAAAATTCCACACGGGTATTGGGATGATATTCGACATACACTGATCCCAATAATTAGTGGTATGTCAATCGATGGCTTGACAAGTTGTGATGAGCGTTAATTATTTATTTTTAACGCTTATACAATTGTAAATTGCACTCTGGATGATGGTTGATTGTATATCATTGTTATTATATATGTTGTATGGAATCCATATAAATAACATTATATGGTAATTGATTGGGTCTCATTCTAATTTGGAAAATAACGGATATTTTAAAATAATATTTAGAAAAAGGATTAAAAATATTCATGTATTGAATAAAAATATTCATGTGTTGAATAAAATAAAATAATGAATATTTTAAAATAATATTTAATAATGGATTAAAATCTGATTTTAATATCTGACTTTGGATGGACACGAAAATATTGAAATAAGTGAAGCCGTATTGATTACATATTTGCCATTTTGACACAAACGAAATTTATATCGATTTTATTCCTTTTTATAATGAATATCGAAAGAGAAGTGATTTCAAAATATGATATTTTGACAATATTATCATTTTAATATTTTGATGACATGGAATATTCAATTTTGATTTAAAATTGAAAATGAAGTTGAAATTGTTTTGAAATGAGTTTACAAACGATTTATAAAATACATTTTAAATGGAAATCGAAGAAATATAATATATATATATATATAATTTTAATGGCCTGAATAGAATGCGCGGTGCCGCGACAGTTCGCGAATTTCGACCATTGACTTCGAATTGATATTATGGGATATCCGCCGACGAATTCTCCTAAACTTGAAACTGTTGGGTTCGTATCGAAAAGAGCTTTTCAACGAATATAAGAGATTTGAAACCTAATGGTTGGATTTGGAATTGTGTTCAAATCAAATTTGGAAAAGTCGGTGTAAGTGTAGTTCGACGACCGTTTATGGAAATCGACTTGAAGGGCCTTAATAAAATTATTAAAGTTATTAATAATTTTTGTAAAATCATAATAAATGATTTGGAAAGATTTGGGATGAAAAATTCCATGTTTGTAAAGATAAAAATATATTTTTATCAAAATGAACTAGTTATCAACTAGATTTTAAATCCAATAATTTTTAAATAAATAAATTGGAGTTCTGAATGGTTTTTAAAATAACCAGAATTTTTCCAATATATAAACCGGAATGAATTTGAATCAAAATTATCTTTGGAATATTTTGATATTGGATTCCATAATTATACGGATATTATGGAGGAATTTGGAAGATATATATGTCGTTATTCCCTATACGATATTTGTTAATTTTAGAATTTGATATTGAATATAAGCTGATATAATTTCTATTCAGATACTTGTATTTGATAGTAATATGATTTTGGGTTTGTCGTGAATGATGTCTTTATTAACACTGTTCTTAAACCCAGTTGAGAAAAGAATAATATTTGAATTAAGATTTAGAGAAGTTTACCAATTAATTAATATTTAATTGGAATTGAATAGAAATTGGATTTTTGGGTTTATCGTGAACGGTGTTTTAAATAACACTTGTTCTTTAACCCGATTAACAGTAAAGAGATAATTTGGAATTTATACATCTTATTATTGAGATTTAATGGAAATTTTCCAAAGTAAAGTTTCCAATTTAATGAAATAAATTGGAATGGATCTGAATTCGATTTGGTAATAATCGAAGTGAGCTTCTATGGAGGAAGGTTATTACTATATATGGAATTTAAAAGGCTTTGCCATTATTCCATTTATATTATTAGTCGGATAAGGAAATTGATATCGATTATATATTGATCTGTTTTTCGTGAAAATTCCATGATTAATGGAATGTGGTTTTCATTTTATCGTGAACTGTGTTTTTAACAATACTTGTTCTTTAACCCGATTAACAGCGAAGAGATGATTTGGAATTTATAATTTATAATTGTAACGACCCGGAAAATCTAAAGCAATTTAAAAAATTTAAATTAGCTATTTTAGTGGATTTTAAATATTTTAAATAATAACAATGAAAAGTAAGTTTGAATCAACATTTAAAAATGAATATAATTATTTGTAATTATAAACAAGGCCTGAAATGGCGCGGCAGTTTCAAATTTTCATTTCAAACTTTGACTGACTGTACCGGGTGCAAAACAAAACGGATTTGAGTGAAACCAAAAAATATTTAAATCTGTTAGTGAATATCTTTCTAACGAATCTGAAAAATCGAAGTTTTATAGCGGAAAGCAAAAGTTATGGCCAAATGAATTTTCAGAAAGGTCGCTATAGAATTTATATAGCCCGTGAAATTGGCCATTTTGCAAATGACCTCGGAATTCGACGAAACCACTTTTGTTGGATCCGGGATGTCAAATTATTGCTAGGTTTCAAGTTTCATAATTTTTGAAGCTAGCATGTGAGCGCGGCAAAGAAAAACGTGTTTTGTTCAATTACAGTCAAATTGGATCGACCAGAAATGGGCCATTTCTCAAACGGTCTCAGAATTCGACGAAACTAGTTTTGTTGGGACCGTATCATCAAAACATAGCTAAATATATTTTTCTGGAATTTTTCGAATCAGTATGTGGCCCCGGCAAATTGAAATGTACGTTCAAATCGAATATTGAATGTTATATATTTTAAATTGAAGGAAAACTGGCTGAAACAGTCGAATGGGCCTACGAAATATCTCATTGTGTTCGGAATAGGGGTATTTAGCTAGGGGCGACAGTCGTTGGGTTTGAATTGGTGTTAGAGTGGACTAGAGGGTACTTTTGGGATTTTAAAATAAATAAATATAAAAAAATTCCTTGGCTAATCATATTCTTCCACTCCTTTCTCTCTCCCCGTAAACCTCTGGACCAACAACGGCTGCTTCTTCTTCCTTCTCTCCTCCGTTCTGGCCAATCCCTTCGCCAAACCACCTCGCTCCAGTGGGTTTTTTTGATGATCTCCACGACCTCTTCCAATCCATACCAGCCATGATCTCCAACACCTCGTAAATCGCGAGAATCAAGGCCGTAAAATCCCTCCGTTTGCGCCCAATTTCCTCCTACAACCCGAGTTCGAACCGGCGGCGGTTGGTGCCTCCTAGGCGCGACTCCGAGCTCTTCAAGGTGGCGCGGCCTGATCTCGATCTAGTGCATCGGATTTTGTGCAAAGTGCAAACCTAATTTGGAATCTTCAGCAGAGGGTAATGACCTTTGTTTATAAAACTGTTTTACAACACTTTCAAGCGCTACGAAATTTGTTTAACTTCTAAAAATCATATGTTTTTCCTGTGTTTACGAAATTCAGTGAAACAAGAGACGCCGGGACCGTGAGCACGTCTTCTACATTCTAGAAGAGACCGGATATTTTTCTGAGCCTTCTACAATTTTTGGCAACGCGAAAAGCAATGTGATATTTCTAAATTATAAATGATGGAAAACGACGATGTATAAATTATATAGTCGAAGTATGAGTTATATAAGCATTGTACACCTCATGTATAAGCGTTGTATAAGTTGTACGTTCGATCTATAAGTTATATATGCGTTATAAAAATTATATATGTGTTGAATGGAAGTGAAATATACTTATATATATATACACACACCCCTCGTCCACAAACCATGGACAATATTTATTGGTTGTGATTGGTGTGAAAATTGATTGATAGCGAATAGTTGATTAGAATTGTTTGTGGTTGAAATTGATTTGTGGTGGTTGAAAAATACCCGTTTGTGGTTGAGAATTATTTGGTTGAAACCACATAGGATTAGTTTGTGAAAATGAAAAAAATATACATGCCGCCTGCGTGCGAACCAGATGCATGAAATCCCCATTGTCAAAAGCTGCGAGGCTTTAAGGTAGAGTGAGGAGCCGTACTAGGGATGGCCCCAGTTTTAACTACCCTGTCGTTATGCTGCCGAAATTTTGAATAATATTCATGTGTTAGAATTATTTTCATGTGTTGAAACTATATTCGTGTGTTGAATAGAAAACCTTCATGTGTTGAATAGAAATTCATTCGTTGAATAGAAATTCATGTGTTGAATGGTATTCGTGTTTTAAAATAAATTATTTTAAAATAAAATTCATATTTTTAACATCTATATGAACTATATAAAATAGTCGTGTTTTGAAATGAATTGTTTTACAATAAAAATCACATTTTACTATATATATACAAACTATAGAGAACCTTCATGTGTTGAATAGAAATTCATTCGATGAATAGAAATTCATGTGTTGAATGGTATTCGTGTTTTAAAATAAATTGTTTTATAATAAAAATCACATTTTTAACATCTGTATGAACTATATAAAATAATCGTGTTTTGAAATGAATTGTTTTACAATAAAAATCACATTTTTACTATAAACATGAATAGTTAAAAAAAGTGAAGTGTTGATATAATTATCGGTTGGATAAAAATATCATTTTTATCAAATGTATGAAAAGAATATAGTTTTGAAATCGAAGAATCGATATATATATATATAGAATTGAAATATATCGAATAACGAAGCAGCAGTTCGTGTTTTGAAACCGTGATTTCAAACGATTAGTGCGGGAGATCTGACAATCGGATTTTCCCGAAACCGAAACCGTTGGGTTCGCTTGGGAAATATCTTTCCAACGACACCAACTTTGTGAAGATCCAACGGTTGGATTCTCTGGAATGTTTAATTCAAATCTGAAGAAAAACAGCGCCAGAATTGATTATATATATATATATATATAATTATATTAAATCGAATAACGACGCTGCAGTTCGTATTTTGAAATCGAAACTTCAAACGATTATACCGGGAGATCCGACCGTCGTATTTTCCAAAAACTGGAACCTTGGATTCGTTTTGAAAAGATCTTTCTAATGATGTAAATTTTGTGAAGATCCAACAGTTAGATTTTCAGATATGTGTAAATCAAATCTGAAGAAAAACAGCGCCACGGCCGCGTTATGGCCCGAAGCGTTGTTTGAATGAATTGGCTATTTTAAAAATAAATAAAAATAGTGATAAATCATTATAAAATATTATAAACGATATGGATGTGAAATTTAGAAACTAACTGAAGGTTGGCTAAGTCGAATGGTTTCCTGGGTTTTGATCTGACGTTGGTTTCGGCCTTCGGGATTAATATTTGGAAAATCGTTCTCTTACTGATTTACGGTTAGTGACTAATGAATTGGAATAAAGCGTGTGTCGTGTTTGTGTAGCAATTGTTAATTACATACGCGAGTTGCTCAGAAATATCGGGTTTATCCCATTCTGAATAACTGAATCGACGATAAAAAATCGAAGATGAAGACGGTGGTTGAAGACCGGAGATCTTCACCTCGTTTGGATGGTAACTGATGTCCTGATTGGGAGGCATCCCGAAATATGGATAATGAGTGGTGATCGTCCAGACGTACGTGGATATCGATGGGTTTGCGAGGTATATAGTGCCTCCGGTTTCGTTCAGACCCAGAACGGACTTGCAAATGGACTGTGTCTGACATTGGAATTCAGTCTGTGTGATTGATATCCATCAGTTGCATGGTGTGGATTGCTTGTGTGGCATGCTAAGATGCAGTGATCAGGGCTTCTGTTGAAAAGCAAAGTCTTGTAATTGATGATCAAAGCATCGCCTGTGTGGCGTAGCTTTGTGTATAACGTGAATTCGCGAGCCTCACACCCCGGTATGAACAAGAAACGGGAGAAGGACATCAGGGAGGGCATGAGTTTCTTTCTAGTTAGAGGTGGTGTTGGTGCTTAAACTGGCTGACATTTATATTATTTTCACCTATGTGGTTGTTGTTGCGAGGCGCCTCGGTTATATCGGTTGATCCGGGACCGATGGAGTCATTCGTTGGCTGACTTACGCCCCAAAGGGCGGGGAAACGCAGTGTTCAGGAATTTTAATCCACATCAGTGGACCGGCCCTGACGATCCAAGGGTCACTCGAGCTCCGATCCTGAGGGGCGGGCTAGAGCGTCTCGAATTCGGTAAGGACTATCTTTTGCCTTGGTTCATGACGGAAATCCAATTTCCAAATACGTGACTGTGCGGTTTTGATTGTATACCTATATATGGCGACATAGTGGTATGGGGCATTAATGACGTCTATGATTGATACTTATGATTTGAAATTGTTTTTGAAACGTATAAACACTAGTAATAATATCAATTTGTTTTATTCGTATCAAGCATATTTTTGCCATTATAAGGTAAAAACTCTATCCTCCGGTTTGCGTTGCATTGTGTGATGGGAACCGATATTATAATGGCTTCATTTTTATAAAAAACATTGCGATGTTTAAAAGAATGATTTGTTTTAAAGCACCGGCAATCAAATGGAGTAAACCCATTCCACGAAAGTGGCGTGGTCCTGTGATTAGCCGTAGTATAAAATGTGTTAAGTAGATTTCTCTTACCAGTCCCATGACCGACTCGTAGTTTGTTTCACTTGCAAACTCGGGTGCCCCTTTTTCTACATGGGCAGCCTTGTATTCAGGTATTAACAGGCTCTTTCTGGATAGCTGGAGCTGAAGATGGGTCCTATCATTTATCTATTTTATGCTGTTCAGCTCCTATTGTACATATTATGTTTGTTTTCCGCTGTAGACATTTATGTATAGCTGAACTGTATTTGAACTAAGTATGATCCTGTATACTGTGTAACTCTGATGATTATCGTTATCCAGTCGATTATTTGTGTATTATCTGATGTATTTATTTAATTCTGTTCTGCTATTATCTGTTTATGTGTTATATTCAAAGATTACCATTGACACCGTCCGTACGGGGTTTGGGGTCATCACAATAAATATCACTATTGAGATTTAATGGAAGTTTTCCAAAGTATAGTTTTCCAATTTAATGAAATAAATTGGAATGGAACAGAATTCAATTTGGTAATAATCGAAGAGAGCTTCTGTGGAGGAAGACTGTTACTATATATGGAATTTAAAAGGCTTTGCCGTTATTCCATTTATATTATTGGTTGGATATGGGAGTATATATCGATTATATATATTGATCCGTTTTCCATAAAGACTCCATAATTAATGGAATATGATTTTGGGTTTATCGTGAACTGTGTATTAAATGACATTAGTTCTTTAACCCAGTTAAAGATAAGATTAATTTCTTAACTTTGATTAATCATTAAGTAATGATTTTTGAGATTAAAACTAAATTAGAGTTTTAATGAATCTTTAATTAGATTGAAACGTGAATCCAATAATTTTAATTATCAAATTTGGGAAAGTGATCGAGAATGGAGTATCATCAGTTTTGCTCCAGGCGATAGTTAAATCTTTAATTTTATTTGAACGTGAAATGGTAATTAATTTTACCGATAACACCGTGGTGTTAGATATGGAGTATTACTAGTATTGCTCCATAGGATGAATAGGTTGGATTGGGAAATAAAATAAATGATTTCTTCGGTAAGGTTCGCTAATCCCGACTAGTTTGGAAAACCTTAATTTGGTTTAAATTATGAAAAGAGTTTTTGAATAAAATAGTATTCTGGATTGGAATGAGGCATATGTTGTGTGTTTATATCACTTGATTATAATATATGCGGGTTATTCGGAAAGGCCGAGTTTATACCCATTCTGAATAACTGGTACGACGATAAGTCGACGATGAAGATGGTGGTTGAAGACCGGAGGTCTTCACATAGTTTGGATGATTACTGATGTCTTGATTGGGTTGTACACCCAAGACGAGGTAATAAGTGGTGATCGTCCAGACGTACTTGGAGATTGATGGATATGCGAGGACTCCTCTCCTGTATTGGACATATGGGACGAGGAATAAGGTGCCTCCAGTTTCGTTCATACCTAAAACGAACTTGTAAGTGGATGTGTGTCTAACATTGGATTTTATTCTGTTTTGATTGATCACTATTAAATATATATCTGTTTGGTGGCGGAGAATTTATTCTCTTGCTTAACACCCTTCTCTGAGAGGTACGAGCTCATAGGTTATATACCGATAGACATCAGTCGCATGACATGAGTTGTCAGTGTGGCATGCTGAGATGCAAATGATCAAGGATTTCATTGAAAAGTAGAGTCTTGTTGTTGATGATCAAAGCATGGCTTTAAATAGCATAGCTTTGTGTATAGCATTAATTCGCGAGCTTAACACCAGGTATGAACCAGAAACGGGTTGAAGGACGGCAGGGAGGATATGCATTTCTTTCTAGCTAGGACTGGTTTCATGATATGCAGCCCAGACATTTTTACTTTTGTGGATGTAGGAAAGTGAGGTACCACGGATATAACGGTCACTACGGTGCCGATGGATGATATGGTCGACATGCTGACCAGCCTTACGCCCCATAGGGCGGGGAAACTTATTGTTTAGGAATAACCAATCCTCAAACGTAAGAGAGGACTGGCCCTGCATTCTCCTAGGTGCAGTTGCGGCCATATCCTGAGGCTCGGGCTAGAGAGTCTCGAATTCGGTAAAGATGATCCCTTGCCTTGGTTCATGATGGAAATCCAACTTCCAATATGACACTGTGCGGTTTTAATTGTAGAACTAGTATGGCGACATGATATATGGTACCCATGTCATCTATGATTGATACATTTATATTTGAAGTTGATTTCTTCAATTATAGTAATAATAAAAGATGAAATTTCATGTATCAAGCATTATTTGGCTATTATAAGGTAAAACTCTATCCACCGGCGTGCGTTGCATTGTGTGATGGGACTTGAGTCTTATAATAACTTCATTTTCTTTAATTAGCGTTGCGTTGTTTGTTTTACACAGTGGTATTCTTGGGAGGAAACTCGTTCTGTGTTATACGGCGTGGTCCCTTGATTTACTTAACTTTAAAATAAAGTTTTAAATAACTGTTTTAGTTCTCACACTAGTCCCATGACTGACCTGGAGTTTATTGTTTTAACCTAAATTCTGGATGCCCTTATTTTCCATATGGGCAGCTAGTAGCTTCGGTTTTTGCAGATATTATTTTCACAGGATCCTGGATTTACAACTGGAACTATATTCGTAAAGCTCTGTACCCGTGTATTTCTTTCAGTTGTGTTATGTATTATTTTTCCGCTGCTATGAATTTAAATGTAATTTAAATATCTGATATTTTTCAATGTGTAATATTTATTCATACTCTGTTATATTCTTATACTCTGATGTAAATTATTATAATAGCAATGAAATGTTCTGTCGTTTGCATTCTGATTTGTCGTGTTCTCAACTCAATCCGGCCTTTTCCGTCTCTTCGGAGATCGGGAGATTTCGGATCGCTTCAGTTGGTATCAGAGCTTTAGTTTATAGAGCCCGAGAACAAGGCACATTAGAACCAAACGAAAGAATTCATGAGAGATTGGATTAGTAATATACAATGAGAATGACTCATTAGAGATGGGATCACTAGTATCCTAGAATGAGTTTCAAAGAGGGTTATTTTTAAAATTAAAATTAAAATCGATTTTTTTTGAAAATTTATACCTTATTATATGTATTTGAGTATTTTATTTTAAATTGGTTTTGGACTATCACGTATATAGAGATTTTAACATATGTCTGATGCACGTATAGACGAAGACTCAAATAAACTGGATGGGTATAGTATCACACTCTAGTCACTCAGGGATAATTCTGATGACGTCCGGACATCATCAGTATTTAGATTCGAGTTTCGAAAGTGGGATATCTTTATATTTCCAACTGACTGGTGTGAGAACCAAAACTTAAATAGGGTTATTTGTTGTGAATTGGCATTAAAAACATGATTTTTGAGTATATAAAAATTATGAATTTGAAACATTAGCCAACTAATTGATTGATGGTTGTATTGTATGATAATTGGTGCAACTAAATGAAAAATTGGACTAAAAAAACCAATAGGAAAATATAAGGCAAATTTAGCCAAATCAAGCAAATATTAAATTGAATTGAAAATTGTTTGAAGTTGCATACACGTAAATATATATGTGTAAGCAGGTCATAACATGGACACTGAGAAGAGGAACAAAATTGTATCCCCAACAAATAGGTACATATTTATTGTTTTGTTTGGGTTTGATGGTTTTATGAGCCGATTGGTTAACCGCTTGGCTTTTTCTTTTTCTTTTGGATTGATGAGGGCCCTGTGAGGCTAGTTGCAGTTTTAATGGTCTCCCCGTACAAAGGAGGTTATGGCAAAAAAATTCGAAAATTTAGGGTGTTAGCCAAATTTTTGAAGAATTAGAAAATTCTTAGAAACTGAACATTTAAAGAATGAACGCCAGAATGAAAGTTGAGTTGGTTAGTTAAACAACTTTCAGCTTCGTTCCTTTTCGAGGATGAAAAGATTTTAAGTAGGGGATATTGTAACAACCCGGATTTTCAGAACCAATTTAAAATTTTTATTTTAGCTATTTTTTATGAATTTTGAATATTTAAAATGATTTATTTTAAATAATAACGACTAAAAATTTATTTAAATCAAAGTTAGAAGGAATAAATTTATTTTAATTATAAAATTAGACTGAAATGGCACGATAGTTCAAAAATTCGATTTAAATTTCAAATGAATGTATACAATTACAATAAGTCAGAATTGGAAGAAACAAGAAATAATTGAATCTGATTAATTATATCTTTCTAACGAATGTATGAAACTGAGATTTCACTATATATATTGAAAGTTATGTTCAGTTTAAAATTCAAAATAGTCGATGTGGAATTTATATATATTTTAATATACAAATAGCCCTTAAAAATAGGCATTTTGCAAACGACCTTCGTTTTCGATGAAACCACTATTGTTGGATCTGAAATGTCAAATTATGCTATATTCCAATTTTCGTAATTTTTGGAATTAATAAATGAGCACGGCAAAAGAAAACGTGTTTTGCCGATTTTAGTTTAATTGGATCGACCAGAAAATGGCCATTTTTCAAACGGTCTCCAAATTCGATGAAATTAGTTTTGTTAGGGTCATATCGTCAAAACATAGTTAGATTTATTTTTCGAGAATTTTTGGAGTCGGTATGTGGCCCCGGTAAGTTGAAATGTACGTTGAAATCAATTTTGAATGTTATATTAATTTACATTTTAATTTAAAGAATATATGATCGAAACAGTCGAATTGGCTTTCGGAACATATCCCATTATGTCCGTAATTGGGGTATTTAGCTAGAAGCGATAGTCGTTGAGTCTCGTTTGGGGTTCAGACGAAAAAGAACTAATTAGAGAATTAAATAGAATTAAATATTATTTAAAAATATATATAAAAGGGGCAAAATACCCATACCTTAATTCACAAAATCTGGCCGCCGTCGTTTATTAAAATCGAAGGCCAAGAATGCTCCAAATTTCTCGTCCAATTCTCTCCCAATCCGCTTCAAATTTGATCAAACTTATAAAGCGAAAACTGAAGAGGGATGAGAGAGCTTTGAATCTACACTGGTTTGATGAATTATCGCGGTGAGTTGGTTGAGAATTTCGAGCCTAAAGGGCTCCCGTTCAAGCTCAGTTTCACGGGGCATGGGTCCCACCGTGTTGAAAGGCATGGTAGAGGGAGAGGGGACGATCGCGATTCGAATGGGGGTGGCGATGGAGCTCCGGTCGGCTACAGGTTGGGCGGTGGTCGGTTTTCACTTGCGAAGTATGGGTTACGTTTTTGCTTAATTAAATTTTAATTATCTCCATAATGTAATTAGTCTTTAAAAATCCATATCTTCTTCATACGAGGTCCAAATCCGACGATTTCAGTTGCGTTGGATTCACAACACCAAACACTACGCAATGGAACTGACTAGAACCAAAAAGGAGCAAATCAGAATTTTAGGCAAATTCAAATCCGAATAGAAATAAAGTCATCAATAAAAGAATGACGGAGTGGAACCCTAATTGAGAACTTCTTCTCACTCTAATTACTTTACAATTAAATATATACTAGGATGCAGATGGTTCTTAGCAGCACCTAACACCATTTATTGTACAAACCCTGATTGTTTGTTTGGATTGAATGGACCGCATTGTGGTTGATGATTGTATGTGTTGAATAAAAAGTTAGAACTATAAAAATATCATTTTGTTTGTACAAATGAACTGTATAAAATGTTCATGTGTTGAATAAAATATTTTATTATTAAAAATATAATTTTTAACGTATATATGAACGACATAAAATTCTCCTATAAAGAAATTAAATATTCATTTGAAAATCGGACAATTTGTTCATGTACGCCCATTTATCTGATATTGATTGGGACGATAAATTTTACACATCGCCCAACTGCACAAATAATAACCAGTATTTGTTGTTTGAAATCCCCACATCGGTATTGAGATGATAATCGACATACACTGATCCCAATAATTAGTGGTATGTCAATCGACGGGTTGACAGGCTGTGATGAGTGTTAATTATTTATTCTTAACGCTTATACAATTGTAAATTGCACTCTAGATGATGGTTGATTGTGTATCATTGTTATTATATACATGTGTTGTATGGAATCCATATAAAAAACATTATATGTTAATTACTTGGGTCTCATTCCAATTTGGAAAATAACTAATATTTTAAAATAATATTCAGAAAAAGGATTAAAAATATTCATGTGTTGAATAAAAATATTAATGTGTTGAATAAAATAAAATAATGAATATTTTAAAATAATATTCAATAAAGGATTAAAATCTATTTTAATGTCCGATTTTGGATGAACACGAAAATATTAAAATAATGAAGCCGTATTGATTAGATATATGCTGTTTTGACGCGAACGATATTTATATCGATTTTATTCCTTTTTATAATGAATATCGAAGGAGAAGTGATTTCAATATCTAATATTTTGAAAATATTATCATTTTAATATTATGATGATACGGAATATTCAATTTTGAATTAAAATTGAAAATGTTGTTGAAATCATTTTGAAATGAGTTTATAAATGATTTATAAAATACGTTTTAAATGGAAATCGATGAAATATATAATATATATATATTATATATATTTAATGGCTTGAATAGAATGCGTCGTGCCGCGACCGTTCGCGAGTTTCGACCATTGACTTCGAATTGATATTACGGGAGATCCGACTGTTGGATTCTCCTAAAACTGGAACTGTTGGGTTCGTATCGAAAAGAGCTTTCGAACGAATGTAAGAGATTTGAAATATAATGGTTGGATTTGGAATTATGTCCAAATAAAATCTAGAAAAGTTCGTTGTAAGTGCAGTTCGACGACCATTTATGGAAATCGACTGAAAGATCCTTAATAAAATTATTAAAAACATTAATAATTTGTGTAAAATCATAATAAATGATTTGGAAAGAATTCGAATGAAAATTCCACGTTTGTAAAGATAAAAATATATTTTTATCAAAATGAACTAGTTATTAACTAGATTTTAAATCCAATAATTTTTAAGAGTTGTGAATGGTTTTTAAAATAACCAGAATTTTTCAAATATATATATCTATATTCCCAATACTGTAATAACCCGGAAATCTGAGCTAATTTAAAATTTTAATTTGGTAATTTTATTGAATTTTGAATATTTAAAATGAATTAATTTAAATAATATCGACGAAAAATTTATTTTGAATAGAATTAGAACGTATATATTTACTTGAATCGTCGTTAGAATATAAATAATTATTTATAATTATAAAAGGAATTGAAATTGGCGCAGTAGTTCGAAAATTCAATTTCAAACTTCAAATGAATGTATAGGATTCAAAATAAAACCGGAACCGTTGGGTTTGTATCGAAAAGAGCTTTCTAACGAATACAAGTGATTTGAAATCTAACGGTTGAATTTGGAATTATGTCCAAATAAAATTTGGAAAAGGTCGCTATAAGTGCATCGATAGCCGTTGATGGAAATCGACTGTATGGGCCTTGATAAAATTATTAAAAATAGTAATAATTTGTGTAAAATCATAAGAAATGATTTGGGAAGAATTGGGATGAAAAATTCCATATTTGAAATGATAAAAATAGATTTTTATCGAAATGAACTAGTTTTCAACTAGAATTAAAATCCTTTTATTTTTGAAATAAATGAATTGAATTTGAAAAGGGGTTTTAAAAGTAACCAGAATTTCCAATAATTGAATTGGAATGGATTTGAATCGAAATTGTATTTGGAATATTTCGATGTCTGATTTCGTGGTTATACAGATATTGTTATGGAAATTTGAAAGATATATTTATATCATTATTTCCAATACGGTATCTGTTGGTCGTAGAATTTGGTATTGAATATAAGCCGATATATTTTCTATTCAGAGCCTTGTATTTAATATCAAATGGGATTTGGGTTTGTTGTGAATGGTGTCTTCATTAACACTATTCTTAAACCCAGTTGAGAGAAAGATTGAATCTTTTTATTTAGATTTAATGAAGTATACCAATTAAATGAAGTTTAATTGGAATTGAATAGGAATGTGATTTTGGGTTTATCGTGAACCGTGTTTTAAATGACATTGGTTCTTTAACCCAGTTAAAGACAAGATATGATTTCCCAAGTTAAATAATCACTGATAATGATTTTTGGGAAGATTAAAACTAAGTGGAGTTTTAATGAATCTTTAATTAGATTGAAATAATCGAGAATGGAGTATCACCAGTTTTGCCCCAGGCGATAGTTAAATCTTTAATTAGATTTGAACGTGAAATGGTAATTGAATTTACCGATAACACTGTGGTGTTAGATATGAAGTATGACCAGTCTTACTTCATGGGATGAATAGGTTGGGATTGGGAAATAAAATAAATGATTACTTCGGTGTGGTTCGCTAATCCCGACTAGTTTTGAATTGATATTCAAAAGAAGATTAAAGAATAAATTTAAAGGATTTATCTTTGATAAAATTAATGGGAACCTTTCCCAAAATATAAAAATATTTGAATAAAAGAATATTCTGAATTGGAATGAGGCGTATGTTGTGTTTGTGTAACACTTATTTATTATATACGCAAGTTATTCAAAAAGACCAGGTTTATCCCATTCTGAATAACTGATTCGACGTGGTGTCGAGGATAAAGACGGTGGTCGAAGACCGGAGGTCTTCACATCGTTTGGGTGATTAATGATGATCTTGATTGGGCTGTACACCCAAGAGGAGGGAATCAGTTGGTGATCGTCCAGACGTACTTGGAGATCGATGGATATGTGAGGTACAAGGTGCCTCCGGTTTCGTTCAGACCCAGAACGGACTTGTATGGATTGTGTGTCTGACATTGGATTTTTCTCTATGTTGATTGATCTCTATTAAATATACATCTGCCTAGTGAAGGGGAATTTATTCTCTTACTTCACCGTTCTCTGAGACGTACGGGATCAGAGGGTGTATATCGATATACATCAGTTGCATGGTGTGAATTGCCTGTGTGGCATGCCTATGTGGCAAATGATCAAGGCTTTTGTTGAAAAGCAAAGTCTTGTGGTTGATGATCAAAGCACTGCCTGTGTGGCATAGCTTTGTGTAACGTGAATTCACGAGCCTCACACCCCGGTTGTGAAACAGAAACGGGAGAGGACCTCAAGGAGGGCATGCGTTTCCTTCTAGCTAGGGTGGTGTCAGTGCTTAAACTGGCTGACATTTATATACTTTTCACATGTGTGGTTATTGCTGTTGCGAGGCACCTCGGTTAGATCGGACGATCCGGGTCCGATGGAGTCATTCGTTGGCTCATTTACGCCCCAAAGGGCAGGGAAATGCAGTGTTCAGGCATTTTAATCCACATCCGTGGACCAGCCCTGTCGCTCCAAAGGCTTGACTGAGTACTTGCCTGAGACATGGGCTAGATTGTCTCGAATCGGTAGAGGACGATCCCTGGCCTTGGTTCACAGATGGAAATCCAACTTCCAATATGTGACATTG
The DNA here is from genome assembly GCA_030737875.1 of Allium sativum. Classification (NCBI taxonomy): domain Eukaryota; kingdom Viridiplantae; phylum Streptophyta; class Magnoliopsida; order Asparagales; family Amaryllidaceae; genus Allium; species Allium sativum. Next base: position 246,997,115 of record CM060923.1, read on the forward strand.
CGGTTTTGATTGTATAACCTATATATGGCGACATAGTGGTATGGGGCACTTATGCCGTCTATGATTGATACTTATGACTTGAAATTGTTGTGACACTATACACTTATAGTAATAATAAAACACGAAATATAGCGTATCAAGCATGCTTTGGCTATTATAAGGTAAAAACCCTATCCTCCGGCTTGCGTTGCATTGTGTGATGGGACTTGGGTCTTATAATAGTTTCATTTTTCTTTATTTAGCATTGCGCTGTTGTTTTACGCATTGGTATTCTTGGGAGGAAACCCGTTCCGTGTTATACGGCGTGGTCCCTTGATTTACCGAACTTTAAAGAATAATAACTATTTTAGTTCTCACACCAGTCCCATGACTGACCTGAAGTTTATTGTTTTAACCTAAACTCTAGGTGCCCTTATTTTGACATGGGCAGCCATTAGTTTTGGTTGTGTAGATTTATGTCCATAGGAACCTGGTTTACAACTGGAACGATACTGGGAAAGCTCTGTATCCGTGTATTGCTTTCAGTTGTGTATTATATTATTTTTTCGCTGCAGTAATGTATTGTAATCTCTGATATTTTATGATGTGTAATATTTATTTATACTCTGTATATTCTGATGGAATTGTTGTAGTTAACAATGAAATGTTCTTCTGTTTGTGTTCCGATGTGGCTTGTACTCAACTCAATCCGGGCTTTCCTTACCGGGGAAGTTCTGGTCGTTTCAAATACGATATTCGTTAATTTCATAATTTGATATGGAATATAAGCGAATATAATTTCTATTCAGAGCCTTGTATTTAATATTAAATATGATTTTCGGTTTGTCGTGAATGATGTCTTTATTAACAGTGTTCTTAAACCAAGTCGATAAAAGAATAATCTTTGAATTAAGATTTAGAGAAGTTTACCAATTAATTAATATTTAATTGGAATTGAATTGAAATTGGATTTTTGGGTTTATCGTGAATGGTGTTTTAAATAACACTTGTTCTTGAACCCCATTAATAATGAAAAGATGATTTGGAATTTATAAATCTTATTATTGATATTTAATGGAAATTTTCCAAAGTAAAGTTTTCCAATTTAACGAAATAAATAGGAACGGAATGGTGGTAATAATCGAAGTAAGCTTCTGTGGAGGAAGACTGTTACTATATATGGAATTTAAAAGGCTTTGTCGTTATTCCATTTATATTATTAGTCGGATACGGAAATTGATATCGATTATATATTGATCTGTTTTCTATCAAAATTCCATAATTAATGGAATGTGGTTTTAGATTTATCATGAACTGTGTTTTTAACAATACTTGTTCTTTAACTCGATTAACAGTGAAGAGATGATTTGGAATTTATAAATCTTATTATTGAAATTTAATGGAAATTTTCCAAAGTAAAGATTTCCAATTTAATGAAATAAATTGGAATAGAATGGAATTCGATTTGGTAATAATCGAAGTGAGCTTCTATGGAGGAAGACTATTACTATATATGGAATTTAAAAGGCTTTGTCGTTCATTCCATTTATATTATTGGTTTGATATGGGAGTTTATATCGATTATATATATTGATCCATTTTTCGTAAAGATTCCATAATTAATTGAATATGATTTTGGGTTTATCTTGAACTGTGTTTTAATTGACATTAGTTCTTTAACCCAATTAAAGATAAGATTAATTTCTTAACTTTGAATAATCATTAAGTAATGATTTTTGAGATTAAAACTGAAATAGAGTTTTAATGAGTCTATAATTAGATTGAAATTTGAATCCGATAATTTGAATTATCAAATTTGGGAAAATGATCGAGAATGGAGTATCACTAGTTTTGCTGCAGACGATAGTTAAATCTTTAATTAGATTTGAACGTTAAATGGTAATTGATTTTACCAACAACACAATGGTGTTAGATATGGAGTATTTCCTGTTTTACTCCATGGGATGAAGAGGTTAGGATTGGGAAATAAAATAAATCATTTCTTCGGTAAGGTTCGCTAATCCCGACTAGTTTGGAAAACTTTAATTTGGTTTATATTGTGAAAAGAATATTTGAATAAAATAATATTATGGATTGGAACGAGGAGTATGTTGTGTGTTTATATCACTTGATTATAATATACGCGGGTTATTCAGGAAGGCTGGGTTTATACCTATTTTGAATAACTGATATGACGATAAGTCGATGATGAAGACGGTGGTTGAAGATCGGAGGTCTTCACATCATTTGGATGATTACTGATGTCTTGATTGGGTTGTACACCCAAGACGAGGTAATAAGTGGTGATCGTCGAGACGTACTTGAATATCTACGGATATGCCAGGACCTCTCTCCTACACTGGACATATGGGACGAGGAATAAGGTGCCACCGGTTTCGTTCAGACCCAGAACGAACTTGTAAATGGATGTGTGTCTGATATTGGATTTTATTCTGTAACGACCCGCATTCTACGCATCGCAGGATCGTAGAATATTTCTTTCTTTCACATACGAAGTCGTATGGTCATGTAACTTTGGGAGACGACTATTGGGGTCATTTCCCATGTTCATGATTTTTGCCAATTTTTAAATGACCGTTTTACCCCTAGCTGATATTGTTTTGGCCATAACTTTTGACTGGAAATTAGTTTTGACCTGAAACCACTTCCATTAGATTCGTTTGATGGTTTACCTTTCCGTAGAGTGGTCACATTAGCCAACCGGACTCACCGTTTGGGAGATATGGCTGAAACAAGTTTCAGATGGTGAAAAATAGCTTAATTGGGCTTAACCCGGTGATTAGCAGCTAGGCCCAATGGGGGATTTCGGGATTAGAGGTATTTGAGGGCTGCTAGGGTTAGGATTTCGGTTTTTTACTCATTTTCCAGCCGCCACAAACTATCTCTTCAATCTAATAATGGCCTCCATCATTTAAATACACCTCTAATCACCTCTTAATCAAGTTTTGGCTTAAACTACATCAAATCAAGGCGGATTAGCACGAGAATCGAGGTAGATCTGCTGTGTAAGATTGGGAACAGAGCCAAATCGAAGAATATTTCTGTTTTGGGGTTTTATTTGTGACTAAGGTGAGTGACTTGCATAGTTTTGCACTAATTACGATTAATTAAGGATAATTAGTGAAGATTAGCGAATTTATACACTAATAAATTCTGGAAAAATATTTATAAATTCTTAAATAATGTTTTAGACCTTTGTTAGAAACTTAGGTTAATTTGATTAAGTTTTACTAATCATACCATTAGTTTTGCCTAAACATGCTTAAGGGAAAATACGGGTTTTTGGGTATATTTCATCCGTTTTGACATGTTAATTCATTGTTTTGGTGTTTGTGGTTAGTTTTCTATGTTGCTATGACTGTATGATATGCTTTGTGATTATTAGAAGAGTTAGAGTGGTCGAAAACGCCGTCGTATGGCGTAAAACAGTTGCTGGAAAAGTTGCAGGAAGTTATGCACGGTTTCGGATCGGATCGGGTTAGGGGAGCTCGGGTCGGACCGGGGAGCTGAGCAGAGTACCGAACCGGATCGGAACCTAGTACAAGAATGAGGGCATGGTAAGAAGGAAGGCCTCATGCAAAGGGTGGGAGTTGGGTTGAGGATCGGATCGGATCAGAATGGAACGTAGGATCGGATCAGAGTAAACAAGCTGGAGCAAGAGGAACCAAGGACCAAAGCACTGAACCGAACCGCATGGAGGAGGTGGACCTGAACGGAACCACATAGAGGAGGTGGACCCGAACCGAACCATCATGAAGTGGAGCACCGAACCGAACGGGAAGCCTGGGGATGATGTAGCCGAACTGAACCGACTGAAGTAGATTGGACCGAACCGAATTGAACTTCCATCTCTACTACGCGACGATTATCGTGACAACTCTTTTGAAGACCAACTCCAATTCGACCAAAACCCGAGATGCAAAGGTAGTCCAAATGATAAGTAGAACTCAGGATCAGGATGGGAATCAATGAGTTCACTTCATGAGTTGGGCTTTGCTGCGGGACGTGTGCTAAGGGGTTATCGATGTCTATAACTTTGGATCACTATGTGTAGGGGGTACGTGAATGAATTCAGGGCCACAGTGGCCTAGGTATGACTAAAAGGGCTATAGACCAATGAAGTGGAGTCATTTGTAAAGATTTGGTCATGACTCCATGAGGTAAGCTTGGTGGTGGTAGTAGTTGTACAAGCCGAACTCCGTCACTACTTCGATGTGTCTAGTGATTGACAGTGGCGGACATCTTATGCTTTACGCACTGAGTGAGAGATGTGAGGATGGTTGCTATGCTTGATTGTTTTCCATCACTATGACATGCACACCCCCACCCCCGTATTCTTTACACCATCTATTTAGTTGCACCTTAGAGTATTGTACGGTATGTAGTGCTAACTCTTTGGTTGCAGGTTCAGGTTCAGGTATGGTTTAGTATACTTGTTATTGTTCTGTTTAGCTGCTTATCGCTCATACCAAACTTTTTGTCTGACCCAGAGTTTTATGTCTCTTCTTATTACTCTAGGTGCTCTCACGAGCAGACTAGAGACAGGTTAGCTGGGTATGCACGAGTAGCTGATCTGGAGACGAGCAGGAGGCTTCCACGTATGATATATATCGATATTCTCCCTGTGTTGCTGCGGTCACTACTTTGGGCATTAGTGGTGTACCCTTTTTCTTTTGTTTAGAGACAATAATTTGGAAAGTTATAATAAGCTGTATTTGGATTTCCGCTACTCTGATGATGATGTTGGTTTTAGTTATCAGCTTATGCACACTCTCGCTTGTTTATGTCAAGTGTATTATTATTATTATATTTTGTTCCATGCACTGTAAGACATTCTATAGATTTTCAATTAGTTCATTCTCTTCTTTCCTTTCTTTGGCGAACGTTCTGTGCTAGTTGGGCATGGGTACAACGCACCTTCGGAGGAAATGCCGGCTGGTGCGGGGCGGACCGTCACACTTGGTATCAGAGCTCTAGGTTGCGTAGTTAACCTAGAGAAGTTACCTGGGAGAGATAATACGTATATGAGAGCACGTATTTGTGATTATTTTGGTTTCCAAAAGCTATATATATATAATATTAGTATATCTAAGGATGAAGTCGCACTGCACTGGCACCACTATGGAGATGGTTAATCGTTTTCTCTATGCAGATTGAACGTGAGCCGATACGTAAGGGGTACCGGTAAAGGAGCCAATGATGGGAATGCTGCGGAGATGAGGACAATATTTACTGACCTCATGAAAGAGATGCTTAGGGATGTGCAGAGGGCAGCTCCCAACGCTGGAAATGGTGGTGGTCCAGTAGTGCAGGCGCCTAGGGCTGATTTCGCTAAGCTGAATAAGGATTATACTAGTCTTGGTGGGAAGCCGTTCCACGGAACGGAGTCGGCTACGGACGTTCAGGATTGGCTGGATAGCTGTGAGTGTATCTTCGAAGACTTTGGTATCGAGGATGCGATGAAGAGAAGGCTAGCATCCCATCAGTTGTAAGGACAGGCAATGAATTGGTGGAATGCTATAAAGGTAGCTACTCCCGAGGATCAGATTACTTGGGACCAGTTTAAGGTTCGCTTTAGCGATAAGTTCATTCCAACTGCTCAGAAGTCAGTGTTGTCTAAGAGATTCTTGGAACTCAAGCAGAATGGCAGAGCTGTCTCGGAGTATATTGCCAAATTCGACACTTTGTCGAAATATGGGTTATCCCTAATAGATACTGCCGAGAAGAAGAACGAGAACTTCATAACTGGATTGGATGGATACTTGGGGGAAAGGCTTATTAACCACATCGATGAGACATTTGAATCAATTGCGGGGAAAGCTTTAAGATCAAAGAGTCTTTACCCTAAGTCGAAGGCTGAGGTTGCATCTACAGAGGAGCCAAAGCCGCAAGCAAGCGGTGGAGGCAAGAATGGTTCTCAGAATAAGAGAAAGCAGGATCAGACTAAGGATGGCCAGAAGAAAATGAATAAGAAGGATGTTGAGTGCTTCAGCTGTGGTAAGAAGGGCCATTATGCTAGTAATTGTCGGGCCAAGCCAGCAGACACAAAGTGCTTCAACTGTGTCCAAGTGGGACATCACAAGGATCCGCAACCCCCTAAAGAAAAGTAAATGGTGAAAGCATATGCCCTTAATGCTATTCCTTCTTCGTCGAATGCCCCAACTGCGGCGGAGAAGGGAAAGAATGTCGTTGTCCAAGGTATGCTTTATGTTTATGATGTTCCTGTTAGAGTTTTGTTTGATACCGGAGCTTCCAGTTCTTTCATATCTAGTTACCTGGTAGATAGGTTGGGATTGGAGACCGAGATTGTCGATAGACCTTTAGTAGTGACGAACCCAATTGGTGGTTCGACTAGCCTTAGCGTGATTTGTTGTAATGTGGTCTTATCGAGTTATGGATGTATGTTTGTTTGTGATTACTTTGTTTTGGTCTTTACCGGGTTTGGCATTATTTTGGGAGTTTATTGGCTCCAAAGATATGGGGTGGTGGTAGACTGTGAGGGCTTTTTGGTGACAGCTTGAGTGGATGATGGGCAGAGGGTAGTGTTTGGTGGTCTACCTAGTGATGGGGTAACGACTAGTTTTCTAAATTCCCTCGACATCCCGCAAGGTGAGTTGTCAGGTTTGCCCGTGGTTGGCCAGTATCCGGACGTCTTCGAGGAAGTGACCGGGATTCCACCACATCGAGAGATTGAGTTCCGTATTGATTTGTTGAAAGATGCCAGACCTACAGTGATGCCACTTCGTCGTATGGCACCAAGGGAGAAGCGAGAGCTCGGGGTGCAAGTCAGCGATCTTTTGAAGAAGGGATTTATCAGAAGGAGTGTTTCTAAATGGGGAGCACCAGTTGTGTTTGCTACCAAGGCAGATGGTTCCCTTCGATTGTGTGTAGACTACCGCGAATTGAATAAAGTGACGAGGAAGAATAAGTATCCTCTACCGCAGATAGATGATTTGTTTGATTAGTTGAGTGGCGCGAGAGTATTCTCCCAGTTGGATCTCGCGATAGGTTTTCATCAGCTTAGAGTGGAAACTGAGAGTATAGCTAAAATGGCATTTCGGACGCCGTCTGGATTTTATGAGTGGTTGGTCATGCCATTTGGGTTGACCAATGCGCCAGCATATTTTGTGGATCTTATGAATAGGGTATTCAGAGATCAGTTGAATAAGTTTGTTCTTGTGTTCGTGGACGATATACTTGTCTATTCGAGGACAGAGGGAGAACACAAGGAACATTTCAGGTTAGTGATGGAGGTGTTGAGAAAACACCAATTGAAAGCAAAGTTTTCTAAGTGTCACTTCTGGAGATGGGAAGTGAGATTCTTGGGCCATGTTGTTTCAGAGAATGGTATTGCCGTGGATCCTACGAAGGTGGCTATGGTACAGGATTGGTCTACGCCCGAGAATGCAACTGACATAAGAAGTTTCTTGGGATTAGCTAGATATTATCGTAAGTTTATCCAAGACTTCTCCAAAATAGCAGCACCGTTGACTCAGTTGTAAAGACCCGCAAATCCCCACCCTTTGAATCGACCATAAACCACACAGGTCTAACCCAAAAAGTGAAAATCTACGAATACTTTAACTTTGGGCATACAACACATTACAATAGATAACAGAAGACTTTTATAACACTATAATAAATGTTACATCAGAGTACAAAATATACATATCAGAGTACATTGGAATATAATTACAGCGGAAGATAAATACAAAAAATGTAATATACCGCAACGGAAGAACACAGCGGAAGACTCTCTATCTCTGGACACAGCTTTAAGCTTCAACCCAGAATCCTGCTTAATATAGCTGCGAAAATAGCTACTCGACTGCCCGTGTGGAAAATATGGGCACCCGAGTTTGGCAGTGGACAAACTACAGGTCAGTCATGGGACTGGTGCGAGAATTCTACTTAACCTATATAATATAATAAGGCTAATCACAGGACCACGCCACTTTCGCGGAACGGGTTTTCTCCTATAGATTGCCAGTGCATAAAGTAAAGTAAATCGTCAAAATAACGCAATGCTTTTTAGAAAAATGAAACCATTATAAGACCCAAGTCCCATCACACAATGCAACGCAAACCGGAGGATAGGGTTTTACCTTATAATGATCAAAAGATGCTTAATACGATAAACACGGTATTATATAATAATAGTGTGCAAACAATTTGAAATACATCAAAGTAAATGTATTAATCCTAGACGGGATGAGTGCCCCATCCCACTATGTCGCCATATATAGGTATACAATCAAAACCGCGTGATGTCGTATTGGAAATTTGGGTTTCCATCTGAGTCAAGGCTAGGGAGGAGATCCTTACCGATTCGAGACACTCTAGCAAATGCCCCAGGATTGGTACTCTGTCAAACCCTTGGATCCTGCAGGGCCGGTCCATACGTTAACGCTTAATGGATTGGCAATTCCTGAACACACGCTTCCCGGTCCTTTTTGGACCTATAATACGGCCAGTAGCGACCGCATAAACCGAGGCCTCAAAAAATCCAACAACCACAATGAATAAATGCCAGCGCTGGTAGGTCCCTGGCACCACTCTAGCTAGAGAGAAAACGTGTGCACTCCCTGCGTTCCCTTCTCCTGTTTTAGACTCTACCGGGCTGTGAGGCTCGCGAAGTCACGTTACACAAAGCTATGCCTAAATAGACTATGCTTTGATCATCCCACAAGGCTCTGCTTTGCAACAATAAGCCTTGATCAAGTGCAACTTGGCATACCACATCAACAACTCATATCATGCGATCGGTAATTATTTAACATACAAAAGGGTGTGAAGCAAGAGAATAAATCCTCTGCCACCATGCATTTATATATTAAATAAAAACTAATTTAATTACATGGAATAAATTTCAATGTCAGGCATGCTATCCATTTACAAGTCCGTTCTGGGTCTGAACGAAACAACGTATCCGTCGATCTCCAGTACGTCTGGAAGATCATCACTTTTTACCTTGCCTTGGGGGATCCGTCCCAATTCAAGATATCAGTCACCATCAACCAAACGATGTGAAGTTCTCAGGTCTTCAGTCACCATCTTCATCTTCGACTCTTGATTGTCGTGATGATTATTCAGAATGGGTTAGACCCGGTCTTTCTGAATAACTCGCGTATTTGTAATTAAAATCAACCATACGCCACATTCCAACTCTGAACATTCTTTTAAATAAAAATTATTATTTATATTAAAAGATTCTTATTAATTTTATCAAAAAATAAATAAATTACATTTTAATCTTTCTAAAAAGATTTATTAATATTCCAATTTTGATTTTTTAATACAAGAATCATTATTACAAGATTATTAATTTTAATAAGCCAATCTTGTCTTAAATTAGGTTAAAGAACTAGTGTCATTAAAACACAGTTCACGATAAACCCAAAACGAATTTTTCAAAATATGGAATTTCTACAGAAATCAAATCAACAAATAATCATTATAAATTTCTGTATCTTTTAAATTTATAAAATAGATTTACAAATTTCAAATAGTAATTTCAGTGTAAATTGGATTAAAGGATAAATGTTATTTAAAACATCGTCCACTACAAATCCAATCTACATATCAATCACCAAACATAAATGTCAAATTCTAATAATCTTAAATAAAAGATTTCTCTTTAAATATTTATTATTATAAGAAAAACGTATTTTAGAGATAATCATTAAAAATATTCTTTATATAAAAGATTTTTACCTTTTACAAATATTCTTTGTTTAACGTATACTTAATTAAAATATATTTATTTAAATAAAAAGAATTTCTAATGTAAAAATATTTTTATTTAAAAGAACATCTGAATCGAAATGCGACTCAACCATTTACCATATAATTTGGATTATATGGATTTAACACACATCATATATAACAATAAAAATGTAATTATCAAGTCATCCATTTACATCCAAAGTGTAAATTCCAACTGTGTAAGCGTTAAAATTAAATAATAACGCTCATCACAGCCTGTCGATCTAACGATCAACATACAACTAAATATTGGGATTAGTGTATGTTAATTTTCATCCCAACACCCGTGTGGGGTTTCATCCAACAAACAAATAATTAATTCATTTGTGCACTTGGGCGATGTGTGAAAATTATCGACCCAATCACATAAACAAGTCAGGTAACTTGTTTATGGCAGTGTAATACACAATATATAACACGACGATAAAACTGTCTCTTTTTATTTCTATTCTTTTTATTGCATGTAAAATGTCAATAAAGATGAATTCTTTATTTCTATTCTTTTATCGCATCTAAAATGACGATAAAAATAAAATCTTTATTTCAATTCCTTTCATTGTAAATAAATGAAAAGGAAAATGTAATCTTTTAATTCCATTGTAATAGGGAATACAATTAATAACAAAAATATAACTTTTCATTTCATGCTTTATTCGCACTAGAGAATGCAAATAAAGATTCAGCTTTTTGATTTGAGGTTTATTTACAACGAGGAATGTAAATAAAAATTTTAACTTTTCATTTCATAATTTATTTGCAATAAGGATTGCAAATGAAAATGGATCTTTTATTCTCATGTTGTATTTGCGTTGAGTAATGCAAATAAAAATGTAATACTTAATTTTTTACATCAAGAAATGTAAATAAAAGAACAACTTTTTATTTTATGTCTATTTACATCAAGTGAAGTAAATAAATAAAAATTTAACCTTATTTTAATGCTTTGTTCGCATTTAAAAACATGCCAAAAAATGTAACGTTTGTTTTTACTAAATTTGTTTGCATCTAAATTTGCAACAAAATGTAATTTTTTATCTTCTTGTTTGTTTACGACTAAGGTTGCAAACAACAATGTAATTTTTCTTATCTTCTGGTTTTATTTGCATGATAGAATGCAAATAAAAATGTATATTCTATTTTCTACAAATCATTTGCATTGTAGAATACAAACAAAAAATATAATTTTTTATTTTATGTATTGTTTACATTGTGGAATGCAACAAAATGTATTTTTTATGGTTTGTTCACATTGTGAATGCGAACCAAAATGTAAATCTTACTTTTAATGTTTTGTTCGCATTGTGAATGCGAGCAAAAATATAAATCTCATTTTAAAAAGTTTTGTTCGCATTGTGAATGCGAACAAAAATGTAAATCTTTTTTTGTAATAACCCGAAAATCTGGGCCAGTTTCAAATTTTTATTTCAGCAATTTTAGCGAATTTTGATTATTTAAAATGGATTATTTTAAATAAAATCGACGAGAAATTTATTTTGAATATAATTTGAACGTATATATTATATGCGTCGTCGTTAGAATATAAATAATTATATATATAATTATAAATAGAATTGAAAATGGCGCGGTAGTTCGATAATTCGATTTCAAACTTCAATTGAATGTACCGGGTGCAAAACAATCCGGATTTTAGTGAAACCAAAAACATTGGGATCTAATTGTGAATATCTTTCCAACGAATCCGAATAATCGAAATTTCATAGCGGGAATCAAAAGATATGTCCAGTTGAAAATTCTGAATAGTCGCTATGGAATTCAGGCCCTTAAAAATGGACATTTTGCAAATGACCTTGGATTTTGACGAAACCAGTTTTGTTGGGTCCGTGGTGTCAAGATATTGCTAGGTTTCAAATTTCATAATTTTTCGAATCAATATGTGAGCGTGGCAAAGGAAAACGCGTTTGACCGGTTTCAGTTGATTTTAATCGACTGGAAATTGGCCATTTTTCAAACGGTGTCAGAATTCAACGAAACTAGTTTTGTTAGGACCGTATCGTCAATACGAAGCTAGAAAATATTTTTCGAGAATTTTTAGAGTTAGTATGCGACCCCGGTAATTTGAAATGTACGTTTAAAATTCAATATAGCAATTTAAATGTAAAATTCAACGGAAACAGATCGTAACGATTGAATTAGCCTACGATACATATCCCATGGTGTTCGGAATGGGGGTAATTAGCTAAGGGCGACGGTCGTTGGAGTTTGTTTGGAGTTCGTATCGTTAATCAAGAAAAATCGAAATAAAATAATATTATAAAATATATAAAATAAATAAACCCCCCCTTTCCCTTCCTTTCAAAGTCAACCCCTCCCCTTAATTCGTTCAAACCGAAAAACAGAAAAAATCCCCGATCCCAAACGGATCGCTCCCCGTTCAGCAACCACCGTCGCTGCCCCATGCCTCCGCGCCAGTCGCGACCCCCCCTCCCTATTCCGGCGATGGCGCCTCCCCCAAACACCCCTCCTCTCGCCCCCTTTACAGTCCAAGTCCGCGCGTTTCCTCTAATTTTTCGAGACGTCCAAGCCACCGAGTTGCGGGGCGTTGCTGGCACATGAGGGTGACATCGACGGCTTCCAGGTGCCACCTCGAGATCAAAGTCCGGCGTCCCATTTTGAGCGCGGACCTGAACCCTAAATATGAGTGTGGGATTCGGCAGTCTCTGGGTGTCAAAGCAAGGAAGAACGAGTTCTTGTGGCCCATGCTGAAATCAATAATAAGTGAGTTTTTATTTTATTTTATTTTTAATTTAGAGATTGAGTAGAAATTTGATTTTTATATATAATCCATTAAAAAAAAAATCAATCAATTCTTGTTTTAGACATAAAAATCAATTCTTGTTTTAGAAAAACATACTTTGTTTTGAAAATCGAAAAAACATACTTTGTTTTGAAAATCGAAAAAACATACTTTGTTTTGAAAATCGAAAAAACATACTTTGTTTTGAAAATCGAAGAAACATACTTTGTTTTGAAAATAGAAAGTGAAAAAGATTTATGATAATGAAAAGGCGAGATTTTTAATAATGAAAGGGGCGTGATTTTTATATATTGAACTTCGAAATAAAAAATATGGTTTTTATATATTGAACTTCGAAATAAGAATATGGTTTTTATATATTGAACTTCGAAATAAAAATATGGTTTTTATATATTGAACTTCGAAGTAAAAACTCGATTTTTACATAGGTAGTGAAAGCGGGCGACGAAGGTAACAAAAAGGCGAGAACGAAGAAGATCTATATCAAAGAAGAGTCAAGATGTTTGGATAGCTTTCGGTGAGAACTTCTCACCTCTCAATTTAATTTTTCTAGTTATATATATACTAGGATGCAGACGGTGCTTAGTAGCACCCGACACAATCGTCCACAGACCATGGACTTGTTTGTTTGGTTGCGTAAATTAGTTAGATGCTTTGGTTTGAATTGAATTGTTTGGTGGAATAGAATTGATTTGATTGATGTGTGAATGGCGTGGGCCTTCACTAGACCGGGGATAAGGCTAGGCCTTGTCCCGTTTCTAGTATCGTGCCGTTATGCCGCCGAAATTTTCTAAAATAATTTAGAAAAATAAAAATATCATTTTATCTATAGAATGAACTGAATAGAAATTCATAAGTTAAAAAAAAATGTTTTATCGTTAAAAATATAATTTTTAACGTGAATGTGAATAAATCAATATTCATTTACAAACCAGACGGTTTGTTTATATACACCTATTTGAAGGACGTTAATTGGGTCGACAAATTTTACACATCGCCCAACTGCACAAATAAAATCTGTGTTTGTTTGTTTGAAACCCCACACGGGTGTTGGGATGAAATTTGAAGTTCACTCATCCTGATTGATTAAATATGTCGATCGATGGATTGACAGGCTGTTATAAGCGTTAGATATCTATATTTGATGCTTATACAGTGTAGTGCACTTTGGTTGATGGTTGATTATTTTGCAATGCTATTATATGGGTGTAATGTATGAAAATCCATATAATTAACATTATATGGAAATTGATTGGGCCTCATTCCAGTTTTAAAATAGAAATATTTGAAATAGAAATATTCGAAATGGAATATTTGAAAATATCAATATATGAAGCCGTGTTGATTAGATTGACGCCATTTTGACGTGAACGATATTTATATCGATTTTATTCATTTTATAATGAATATCGAAAGTGATTTCAAAATCTGATATTTTGAAAAGAATTGATTGTAAATGAATTCGAATTGGAATTGAAATTGAATAGATTTGAAATTCGAACTATTTCGAAATGAATTGAATTGAAAACGATTTCGAAATGAATTGAATTGAAAACGATTTCGAAATGAATTGAATTGAAAACGATTTCGAAATGAATTGAATTGAAAACGATTTCGAAATGAATTGAATTGAAAACGATTTCGAAATGAATTGAATTGAAAACGATTTCGAAATGAATTGAATTGAAAACGATTTCGAAATGAATTGAATTGAAAACGATTTCGAAATGAATTGAATTGAAAACGATTTCGAAATGAATTGAATTGAAAACGATTTCGAAATGAATTGAAATGAATTCAAATTGAATTGAAAACGAATTGAAATGAATTCAAATTGAATTGAAATTTGAATTGAATAGAAATGAATTTTAAACCGAATTTATAAAGAAGAATTCAATTTTGATTTGAATTGAAATGGAAGTTGAAATTGCTTTTGAAACGAATTTTAAAACTATTTATATAATTCCTTTTAAATAGAAATCGACGAAATATATATTATATATATTATATATATAATATAATGGCCTGAATAGAACGCGCCGCGGCAGTTCGTGAATTTCGACCATTTATTTCAAACGGACATTACGGGATATCCGACCGTCGGATTCTCCTAAAACCGGAACCGTTGGGTTCGTATCGAAAAGAGCTTTCTAATGAATATTAGAAATTTGACATCTAACGGTTGGATTTGGAATTATGTCCAAATCAAATTTGAAAAAGGTCGTTGTAAGTGCAGTTCGATGGCCATTGATGGAAATCGACTGTACGGGCCTTGATAAAATTATTAAAAATAGTAATAATTTGTGTAAAATCATAAGAAATGATTGGGGAAAAATTGGGATGAAAAACTCCATATTTGAAAAGATAAAAATAGATTTTTATCGAAATGAACTAGTTTTGAACTAGAAATATAATTCTATTTATTTTTAAATAAATAAATTGAATTTGAAAGAGGGTTTTAAAAATAACCAGAATTTCCAATGATTGCATTGGAGTTGATTTGAATCGAAATTGTCTTCGGAATATTTCGATGTTGGAATTCGGGATTATACGGATGTTGTTATGGAAATTTGAAAGATATATATTTATATCGTTATTTCCAATACGACATTTGTTAATCGTAGAATTTGATATTGAATATAAGCCGATATATTTTCTATTCAGAGCCTTGTGTTTAATATCAAATGTGATTTGGGTTTGTCGTGAATGGTGTCTTCACTAACACTGTTCTTGAACCCAGTTGAGAAAAGATTAAATCTTTTTATATAGATTTAATGAAGTGTATCAATTAAATGATATTTAATTGGAATTGAATTGGTATTGATTTTTGGGTTTATCGTGAACAATGTTTTAAATAACACTTGTTCTTTAACCCGATAATTAATGGAATGTGATTTTGGGTTTATCGTGAACCGTGTTTTTTAAATGACACTGATTCTTTAACCCAGTTAAAGATTAAAACTAAGTGGAGTTTTAATGAATCTTTAATTAGATTGAAATGATCGAAAATGGAGTATCACCAGTTTTTCTCCAGGCGATGGTTAAATCTTTAATTAGATTTGAACGTGAAATGGTAATTGAATTTACCGATAACACTGTGGTGTTAGATATGAAGTATTACCAGTTTTACTTCATGAGATGAATAGGTTGGGATTGGGAAATAAAATAAATGATTACTTCGGTGTGGTTCGCTAATCCCGACTAGTTTGAATTGATATTCAAAGGAGATTAAAGAATAAATTTAAAGAATTTATCTTGGATAAAATTAATGGGAACTTTTCCCAAAGTATAGGAATATTTGAATAAAAGAATATTCTGAATTGGAATGAGGCATGTTGTGTTTGTGTAACACTTTTATAATATATACGCGAGTTATTCAGAAAGACCGGGTTTATCCCATTCTGAATAACTGATTCGACGTGGTGTCGAAGATGAAGACGGTGGTCGAAGACCGGAAGTCTTCACGTCGTTTGGGTGATTACTGATGATCTTGATTGGGCTGTACACCCAAGAAGATGGAAACAGTTAGGGATCGTCCAGACGTACTTGGAGATCGATGGATATGCGGGGTACTAGGTGCCTCCGGTTTCGTTCAGACCCAGAACGGACTTGTAAATGGACTGTGTGTCTGACATTGGATTTTAGTCCGTGTGATTGATCTCTATTAAATATATATCTGTTTGGCGGCGGAGAATTTATTCTCTTGCTTAACGCCCTTCTCTGGGACGTACGAGCTCAGGGGTTATATATTGATGGATATCAAACGCATGGAGTGAATTGCCTGTGTGGCATGCCTAAGTGGCAATTGATCGAGGCTTCTGTTGAAAAGCAAAGTCTTGTGGTGATGATCGAAGCAAGGCCTTTGTGGCGTAGCTTTGTGTAACGTTTGCTTCGCGAGTTTCACACCCGGTATGAACCAAAAACGGGAGAGGACGTCAGGGAGGGCATGCGTTTCTTTCTAGCTAGAAGTGGCGTTAGTGGTTTTACACGCCCTGACGAGTTTGACTTATGTGGTTGTTGCTGTTGCGAGGCGCCTCGGTTATATCGGTTTCGGCCGATGCATTCTGGTCGGCTGACGGACCAGACTTACACCCCATAGGGTGGGGAGACGTAGTGTTCAGGCATAATAATCCACATCGGTGGACCGGCCCTGAGGAACTAAAGGCTTGCCTGCGCGCTTGCCTGTGGCTCGGGCTAGAGAGTCACGAATCGGTAGAGGACGATCCCTTGCCTCGGTTCATAGATGGAAATCCAACTTCCAAATACGTGACATTTGCGGTTTTAATTGTAGAACTAGTACGGCGACATGATATATGGTACCCATGCCGCCTATGATTGATACTTATGATTTGAAGTTGTTTTATACACTATGCACTTATAATAGTATCAAATGATTTGTTTTAAACGTATCAAGCATTCTTTGGCTGTTATAAGGGAAAACCCTATCCCCCGGCTTGCGTTGCATTGTGTGATAGGACCTGGGTCTTATAACAGCTTCATTTTTCTTTATTTAGCATTGCGCTGTTTGTTTTATGCACTGGTATTCTTGGGAGGAAACCCGTTCCGTGTTATACGGCGTGGTCCCTTGATTTACCTAATGATTTAAAATAAAGATTAATAACTGTTTTAGTTCTCACACCAGTCACATGACTGACCTGGAGTTTATTGTTTTAACCTAAACTCTGGGTGCCCTTATTTTGACACGGGCAGCTAGTAGTTTTGGTTTTGCAGATTTATATTCACAGGATCCTGGTTTACAGCTGGAACGATATCCGGAAAGCTTTGTATCAGTATATCTCCTTCTAGTTGTGTATTGTTTTATTTTCCGCTGCTATGTATTTAAATGTAATTTAAATCTCTGATATTTCTGTGTAATATTCATTTATACTCTGTATATTCTTGTAATCTGATGCATTGTTGTAATATACAATGAAATGTTCTTTTGTATGCATTCTGTTTTGTCGTGTTCTCAAACGATAGGGCGTTTCGAACGGTCTGGGTCGGTTTAGCGACTGGTTCGGACCGAGCGAAATTCCTGCTCGTCACATTTTTTTTTTGTTTGCATTGAAGAAAACAAATAAGAAGTTAACTTATTTTCCTGTGTTATATTTGCATTAGTGAATGAAAATAAAAGAACAAATTTTGTTTTTAATGTATATTTGCATTAGTGTATGCAAATAAAAGAACCAATTATATTTCAATGAATATTTGCATTCAAGGATGTAGATAAAAGAACATATTTTATTCTCAATATATATTTGTATTGGTGAAGACAAATAAAAGAACAATTTTTGTTTCAAAATATATTTGCATTAAAATAAAAGGACAAATTATATTTTTAAAGTATATTTGTATTTTTAAATGCAAATAAAAGAATAAATTTTATTTTCAATGATCTTGTTTGACACAATGTTACTTTCATTTTAGCAATCAATTTTGATAAAACTATTATTTTCACAAATCAAGTTTTTAAAAATGATATGATTTTTATTTCACTAATCAAGTTTAAATAAAAAAATGTTACCTTTATTTCTAACACCAATGTTTTAACAAAAATGAATATTCTATTCTAATAATCATGTTTTAACAAAATCAATATTCCATTCTAATGATCATGTTTTGGTTTGAGTTAAAAACACAAATAAAAGAATGAACTTATTTCTAGGTCATATTTTTGTGTTGGAAACAAAAATGGAAAGATAGTTCATTTTCTACGTTTATATTTATGTTAAGAACACAAATAAAAAAAAGATCATTCAATTTAATGTGTATATTGTGTTAAGGACACAAATAAAAGGAGGATTCATTTTTCTATGTTTATATTTTTGTTAAGAACACAAATATAAAGATAATTCAATTGTAATCTTATTTTCTATGCACTATTTGCATTGTAAATGCAAATAAAAAGGGTGATCTTATTTTCTATGTAATATTTGCATTGTAAATGCAAATAAAAAGAGTGATTTTATTTCCTATGTATTTTTGCATTGAAAAATGCATATAAATAGATAATTCATTTTCTAAGTTATATTTGTGTTGAAAAAACAAATAAAAAGAATACTTTATTTTACATATAAACTGTAAACAAAAGTGTAATTCTTTAAATGGGTTTTTATTAACATATGAAATGTTGACAAAAATAAAATTTTCAAAAATGAAATCTTATACAAAAACGTAAACAAAATAGATTTCTTAAATATGTCTTTTTATTTATACATAAGATGTAAATAAAAATGTGTTATTCAAATATGGTTTTTTATTTCCAAATAAAATGTAAACAAAAAAAAGTGTTTACCAATTATGTCTTTTTATTTACAAATAAAATGTAAATAAAAAGTGAACCCAAGATATGCTCTTTAATTTATAAGCAAAATATGAATACATATGTGTTTACTAAATATGTCCTTAAATTTAACCATAAAAGGTAAGTATAAGTATGTTAACCAATTTTTATTTACACATGAAATGTAAGTAAAAATGTATAAAAATATTGCCCTTTATTCACACATGAAATGTGAATAAAATATTTTTTCTTTCAAACTTGTCTTTTTATTTGCAAATAAATTGCAAATAAAAATGTATTTCTGAATATTGTCTTTTTATTTACACATGCAATGTAAATAAAAATATAATACAATCTTGATGTTCCTAAACAAATATGATAATAAAATAATTTGTCTTGGTTTGACAAATTAATTTAATACAATAAAATTTTATTTTATTTCAAACACGATGATTTTTAACAGATTAATACAAATCTAAATTTATACATACAGGTCTATACAATACAATGCAATACAACTCAATATAATCCATCAGAACAACCAGCACAATACATCACAACACAGATCTGATTAAATAACATACAGATAAATATTTAGTAGAATAAAATAATTAATTAAATTAATTAGATTGTAAAAATTAGAGATTCTCAAGTTTACACAAATGTTCATTTCAAATAAACAAAATAATAATTTGGTTTCAATCCTATTCTCTAATTAACATCAACGTCAATTTCAATAATCTAAAAGACAGGTTTTAAACTTTCTAGTTTGTCCATAATGACAATTTTTGTCTAACCATTCTTTTCCACAAATTTGTATTTTTTTTTAATAGTTTTGTTCAGCACAAATATCACCAAATTTATCAATTTACATAACAACCCAATCGTAGATCAAATCACGCAAAAAAAGAATTTAGTAGCGTATAATTTCACAACACAAATTCTAGAATAGATCACATATCATGATTTAGTAATTATAATTATATATGAAAAATAAAAAGAAAAATAAGATTTCTCGCCTTGATTCGACTAAGGAAGAAGAAGCCAGTGACAATGCTGCGAGGACGGACGAAGGCGAAGATTGTTGATGAGGACGGTGGAGAGAATTCATTTCATTTGGAAAATTTTGCTTTTCAGTTGGCTATAAATTGGAGAGGAAGAAACAGATCTAATGGCAGCCAACCACTGATTTGAGCAGGGAGAAATGTATGAAGACTTGAAGAAAATGGGTGATTTAAATATATATTTTTTTTGATAGAGGCCGCCATTAAAATGAAAAGAAGGAGCCTTGGTTTCTCTTGGGGAAATATCCTTTAGGATGACAATAGAAGTAAAAGGGAAGAAGGAAATTTAGGGAATGCACAACAGGTAAGGAAATAAATAAAGGGAAGGGAATGGTACATGCGCTCGAATTTTGAATGTGTTCGTAAATCTAAATAAAAAAACGGTCAATGTACTTTATTGATTCACAAGGCAATAAATTTTCAGACTTCAATTTTTTTTTCACCGTTCCATATGCATTTATACCAAATGCATGGCAAGAGGAAAATATTTATGCATGCATGCAAATAAAATAAAAGGTTTCATTTTTCTTTAAATATATATATATATATATATATATATATACACACACACACATATATGTTACAAGAATGGTTTCAAGGAGGGAATGGCCATAAAGACCCAACATAGATAACGTTATTTATTTATATAATTGAATGCTTACACGTTAATGAAGGAGAGAGATTAGTGAGGTTGGAGAAGGCAAAGCATAGGTTACAAGGGATTAAATTAGCTGACTAGACATGATGGGACCATATTTTTTCCATTCAAATTTCTGAAGTAAATAACAATGAGAGAGAGAGAGAATAAATGGAAAGAAATGAATGCATGTCTTATTGTTTAATGGTGACTATAAGAAAGTTATGTGATTTTTTTTTTTTAAATTTCAAAACACATAACATTAAATAACATAGTGACACTACATACTTACCCAACATAATGACATGTTGTCATAATCTATTTAGAATCTACCTATTTTTTTAAATCAACATATTCAATGCTCATGCAAGAATAAATAAAATATATAAATGTACATACATGGAGCTGATTTTTTTTAAGGAGAGATAATTAAGGAGGAAAAAAACAAGGAAAAATAAAGGGATGTAAGTTTAAAAAATAAGAATACACATGTGAATTGATAGAATGAAGAGTAATAAATTACTAGACAAAGAAAAGATACGAATGCATAATTAATGGAGAGTGATGAGAAAAGAGGTAGTGAATTTGACAAAATTGGAAAAAGAAAAGAAAGCTACATAAACATGCATGAAATGTGAATAAGAAAAGAAATTAATTGTATTTATTTTTAGTTGTCATAGAACTCCTATACTAATGTCTTTAACAAAACAATGACTCAACTACCGTTTTCTTTTATTATCAATTGCTTGAGGTTAATTATTACAAATACACATACAATGAATTATACATATAAATATATAATATAAAAAAAAAATTGTGGTGGTTCTTTAGATGTTGTACTTACATAAAAAAAATATACTGCATTTTATTTCAAGCACTTTGCAGACCAAAATAGCATATTGGTGTTAATTTCCGAGTCATATGTAAATCACTATTTATCTAATTACAAACAATTGTTTATTAGAAATAAATTTGAAATCATATATAAATAACCTCATAATGTAATTAAAAAGTTTTTTTTTCTTCCGTCGTTATTATTTAAAATAAATTATTTTAAATACTAAAATCCATTAAAATTTCTAAAATAAAAATTTTAAATTGGCCCCAAAATTCTTTGTTGTTACATCAGTTGACCAAGAAGAATCAAGCTTTCGTCTGGGACGAAAAGTGCGAGGATGCATTCAAGAGTCTAAAGGAAAAGTTGACGCGCGCACCAGTGTTAGTCATTCTTAAGGGGAATGAAGAGATGACGGTATACACAGATGCATGTGGTACCGGACTAGGTGTTGTATTGATGCAAGGAGGTAGGGTTGTAGCTTAGGCAAGTCGACAACTGAAAGCGCACGAGAGAAGAAACCCTACCCATGATTTGGAATTAGCAGTGATCGTATTCGCATTAAAGATGTGGAGACATTATCTCTTCGGAGAAAGATTCGAGTTGTTTACTGATCATAAGTCATTAAAGTATCTTCTCTCTCAAAAGGATCTAAATCTCCGACAACAAAGATGGTTAGAATTCTTGGCTTCCTATGATTTCGATATCACATATACACCAGGAAAGGGCAATGCGGTAGCTGATGCATTGAGTAAAAGACATGCCAGTTTAGGGGTTATGTTTCTGGAATGGAAGCAACTGGAGTACATCGCTGGGTATGATTTCGGACCAAAGTGCGAATTGGATCCAGAAATATAAGCAAGTTTGACGATCAGACCCACTTTGATTGAGCAGATTGGTTCCAGTCAGAGGAACGATCCTAATCTGTTGGAAATCATCTCAAAGTTAGAAATGGGAATCGATGGAGAGATGAACATGTATGGGCTTGATCGAGATGGATGGTACAGAAAAAATGGAAGACTAGTTGTACCCAATGTCAATGGATTGAGAGATGAAGTGCTTAGAGAATGCCATCACTCAAAACTGATTATACATTCCGGTGGTAACAAGACGTACCGAGATATGAAGCAAACCTACTACTGGGAAGGGGTGAAAAGAGACATTGGGAAATTTATATCCAAAAGCATGAATTGCCAGCTAGTAAAGCTGAGCAAAAGAAGCCTAGTGGTTTGTTACAACCATTAGAAATTCCAGAATGGAAATGGGAACAAGTCTTAATGGATTTCATTGATGGGTTACCAAGGACTAGGTCGGGCCATGATAGCATTTGGGTGATTGTGGACCGATTAACCAAGAGTGCAAGATTTATACCCGTCAAGTCGAATAGAACGACAACTAAGTTAGCTGAGCTATATGAGAAATGGGTAGTAAGATTTCATGGAATACCCAAAGGCATTGTGAGTGACCGAGATCCGTTGTTCACTAGTGGATTTTGGAGGAGCTTACAAGAGGCGTTAGGATCAGAATTACATCTCAGTACCGCATATCATCCTCAAACCGATGGTCAAACAGAGAGGGTGAATCGTGTATTAGAAGATCTCTTGAGAGCTTATGTACTGGATTTTAGTGGGTCATGCGATGACCATTTGCATCTAGTAGAGTTTGCATATAACAATAGCTGTCAGTCCAGTATTGGTATGGCTCCATTTGAAGCTTTGTAAGGAAGACCGTGCAACTCACCGTCATGTTGGGTAGAAACTAGTGAAAAGTTTGTACTTGGACCCGATGTGATAAGAGAAACTTCACCTAAGATTAAGATTATCCAACAGCGAGTGAAGGCCGCTGATGTGCACGTAAAATTGCACATTTATATTCACATGTTTATTCTTGTTAAATAAATAAATGAACATTTTTGGGTGTTTTATACGATCAAACCATATTTTAAATATTTTCAAAATCATCACTCATTTTGGGAAAAAATGATCACTTGTGCATGTTTTAATTTGTGAAATCTTTTACTCGTTCCTTGTTATTTACTCTCGTAGGAATTTAGGAGCTAAAATGATCCATACACATGAAGAGATGAAGGAAAGCATGCACATACACAAGAGAAGGCAAAGAATTAATACATCTTATGGATAGTGGAGGGCCCATCTTTCAACTAGCCCACTTGCTTCATATTATTGATTGGGACAAAAGGCCTCATGCATTCTACATGACATATTAGTGGCTAAGATCAATTAGAAGCTTCATGAAGGGCCATTTTGGGGAATTCCCAAGAAAAGTGATTAGGGTTTTAGGGTTTGAGATCATGTATATATACCCCTTTGTTTCATGTATTTGGGATCTTCTTTTTAGGATATGAAAGTGTAAGTGATCAAATAAATAAAAAATTGCTTCCAAGCCTATCTCTTTTATGTTTATCTTATGTCTATTTTAATTTCTATGCTTTACTTTCATGTTCATAGTTTAGATTTACATTCATGTTCATTTACTTTATGTTCATAGCCTAGATTTACTTTATGTTCTTAGTTTAGTTTTCTTCTTGTTCTACTTAGTTTTCTTTCATTTTGCTTAATTTTCTAATGTTGAAACTTACATGTGTTGATATGACAACACATATGAGTGGCTAATCCCTTGATTTAGGGGTAATGATGCTCTCTAACTTTGTGTAAGTTCAACAAGTGTATGATTTGTGATCTTTAATATGTTCTTAATGTTAGTGAATATGGATGTAAGTTTATACAATTGGGTTTGATAGGTCATGTTGCATTTGCAAATGATCTATGCTTATTCAATATAAACACAAGTTACATCAATATTTGCTAAGTGATTATTGATTTTGAAATGAAAGTATGAACAAAATTTGATGGTCTATAGTTCTAGCCAATAGTTCATAGACCAAACTTAGAATAGTTTTGCTTTAGTTTCATTTTCATGAGAATCATAAGTGGTGTAAATATTGCATTTATATCACTTGTTGAGATCATACATTGTATGTTTGACAACTTACATAAAGGTGAGAGTGGATTTATGTAACAACCCGAAAATCTGGGCCAGTTTAAAATTTTTATTTTTGCAATTTTAGCGAAGTTTGAACATTTAAAATGAATTATTTTAAATAATATCGACGAGAAATTTATTTTGAATGGAATTCGACATATATATTTATACGCGTCGTCGTTAGAATATAAATAATTATATATATAATTATAAATAGAATTGAAAATGGCGCGGTAGTTCGATAATTCGATTTCAAACTTCAATTGAACATACCGGGTGTAAAACAATCCGGATTTTAGTGAAACCAAAAATAATGGGATCTAATTGTGACTATCTTTCCAACGAATCCGAAAAATCAAAATTTCATAGCGGGGATCAAAAGATATGTCCAGTTGAAAATTCTGAATAGTCGCTATGGAATTCAAGCCCTTAAAAATGGATATTTTGCAAACGACCTCGGATTTCGACGAAACCAGTTTTGTTGGGTCCATGGTGTCAAATTATTGCTAGATTCCAAATTTCATAATTTTTTGAATCAATATGTGAGCGTGGCAAAGGAAAACGCGTTTGACCAGTTTTAGTTGATTTTAATCGACTGGAAATTGGCCATTTTTCAAACGGTCTCGGAATTCGACGAAACTAGTTTTGTTAGGACCGTATCGTCAATACGAAGCTAGAAAATATTTTTCTAGAATTTTTAAAGTTCGTATGTGGCCCCGGTAAATTGAAATGCGCGTTCAAATTCAATATATAGAGTTATATGTTGATTTTAACGGAAACTGATCGAAATGGTCGAAACAGCTTGCGATACCTATCTCATTGTGTTCGGAATGGGGGTGAAACACTATGGACGACAGGCGGTGGGCCTCATTTCGAGGTCGTATGTAAAAGTACCTTTTTAGAAAATAAATAAAATAATATAAACATTTACAAAAACCCCCCTTCCTTCTTTCTCTTCCCCGATTCAGTTGAAAAAAAAAGAAAAAAAGAAAAAAAAAAACGCGTTGACCTCGACGATCGTTCCCTCTCCCCCCGTTCATCGCGCCGCCCAACGCGCTTTGCTCCGGCCCCCTCCTCTTCCCGTCGATCTGCTCTCCTCCTCCCCTCTATCTCTCCTCCCTCCGCACGAACGAGAACCGCTTCCCCCATCTTCAAACAGCCCGAAGCCCTAGCCTGAAAGCCTACCGCCGAGACCCACGAGCCGCCACCTCCTCCTCGATCCGCACCTCCCCTGAGCCCCTCGCTACCTCAGCGCAGCAAACCCTTCTCCCCCTCTACAAGAAAAAAAAGGTAAATAACATTTTGAAAATTCAGTTTATTTGTAAATGAATTTTCAATTTATTTATAGATGAATTTTCAGTTTATTTTTATAAATGAATTTTCAGATTTTTACAAAGGAAAGAGTATATTTTTATATAATAGAAAATATAAAAACATTATTTTTATATAAGAAGTGAAGTATACTCCTTTACATGTATGTACCGAGATGAAAAGACATAATTTTTAATTTCGTAAAGATATGATTTTTCTTATGAAGTTAGGGGATAAAAATTCGATTTTTCTATATTGAATAGCGAAGTAAAAATATGATTTTTATATATTGAACATCGAAGTAAAAGTATGATTTTTATATATTGAACATCGAAGTAAAAATATGATTTTTATATATTGAACATCGAAATAAAAATTCAATTTTTCTATATTGAATAGCGAAGTAAAAATATGATTTTTATATATTGAACATCGAAGTAAAAATATGATTTTTATATATTGAACATCGAAATAAAAATTCGATTTTTATATATTGAATAGCAAAGTAAAAATTCGATTTTTACATATGTAGTGGCTACGGGCGAAGAAAGTGATAAGAGACGAGAACAGTGAAGATTTCCTGCATTTGAAGTGCCGTGGAGTTAGGATAGCTATCAGTGAGAATTTCTCACTCTTCAATTTCTATTTCTAGTTATATATATATACTAGGATGCAGACGGTGTTTAGTAGCACCTGACACAATCGTCCACAGACCATGGACTTGTTTGTTTGATTGCAAAAATTAGTTAGATCATTTGATTGAAATTGAACTGTGTGGTGAAATGAATGGATTTGATTGATATGTGAATGGCGTGGGCCTTCACTAGACCGGGGATAAGGCTAGGCCTTGTCCCGTTTCTAGTATCGTGCCGTTATGCCGCCGAAATTTTCTAAAATAAGTTAGAAAAATAAAAATATTATTTTATTGAATAAAAGAATTGAATAGAAATTCATATGTTGAAATAAAATGTTTTATCGTTAAAAATATAATTTTTAACGTGAATGTGAATAAATAAAATATTCATTTACAAACCGGACGGTTTGTTTATGTACACCTATTTGAAGGACATTGATTGGGTCGATAAATTTTACACATCGCCCAACTACACAATTAAAATCTGTGTTTGTTGATTTGAAACCCCACACGGGTGTTGGGATGAAATTTGAAGTTCACTCATCCTGATTGATTGAATATGTCGATCGATTGATTGACAGGCTGTTATAAGCATTAGATGTCTATATTTGATGCTTATACAGTGTAGTGCACTTTGGTTGATGGTTGATTATTCTTCAATGCTATTATATACGTGTGATGTATGAAAATCCATATAATTAACTTTATATGGTGATTGATTGGGCCTCATCCCAATTTAGAAAATAAAGAACAATATAAAGTAAAGGTTCATGTGTTGACTGTACTCATCCGTTGAGATTAGTCATGTGTTGAACGAAATATTTTAACAATAAAATTTATATCTTTATCACTATAAAGTAAAGGTTCATGTGTTGACTGTACTCATCCGTTGAGATTAGTCATGTGTTGAACAAAATATTTTAATAATAAAAATATTTGAAAGGGAAATATTTGAAAAAGAAATATTTGAAATAGAATATTTGAAAATAGAAATATGAAGCCGTGTTGATTAGATTGACGCCATTTTGATGTGAACAATACTTATATCGATTTTATTCATTTTAAAATGAATATTGAAAACGATTTCGAAATGAATTGAATTGAAAACGATTTCGAAATGAATTGAATATATAACGATTTCGAAATGAATTGAATTGAAAACGATTTCGAAATGAATTGAATATATAACGATTTCGAAATGAATTGAATATATAACGATTTCGAAATGAATTGAATATATAACGATTTCGAAATGAATTGAATTGAAAACGATTTCGAAATGAATTGAATTGAAAACGATTTCAAAATGAATTGAATAGATAACGAATTTGAATTGAATTGAATATAAAACCAATTTGAATTGAATTGAAAACGAATTCGAATTGAATTGGAAACAATTTGAAATGAATTCAAATTGAATTGAATAGAAATGAATTTTAAAACGAATTTATAAGGAAAGATTCAATTTTGATTTAAGTTGAGATGGAAGTTGAAATTGTTTTTGAAACGAATTCAAAACTATTTATAAAATTCGTTTTAAATAGTAATCGACGAAATATATATTATATATATTATATATATATATAATATAATGGCCTGAATAGAACGCGCCACGCCGCGGCAGTTCGCGAATTTCGACCATTTACTTCAAATGGATATTACGGGAGATCCGACCGTCGGATTCTCCTAAAACCGGAACCGTTGGGTTCGTATCGAAAAGAGCTTTCTAACGAATATTAGAAATTAGAAATCTAATGGTTGGATTTGGAATTATGTCCAAATCAAATTTGAAAAAGGTCGCTGTAAGTGCAGTTCGATGGCCATTGATGGAAATCGACTGTACGGGCCTTGATAAAATCGTTAAAAATTTCAATAATTTGTGTAAAATCATAAGAAATGATTTAGAAAGAATTGGGATGAAAAACTCCATATTTGAAAAGATAAAAATAGATTTTTATCGAAATGAACTAGTTTTGAACTAGGATTATAATTCTATTTATTTTTAAATAAATAAATTGAATTTGAAAAGGGTTTTAAAAATAACCAGAATTTCCAATGATAGCATTAGAGTGGATTTGAATCGAAATTGTCTTCGGAATATTTCGATGTTGGAATTCGTGATTATACAGATGTTGTTATGAAAATTTGAAAGATATATATTTATATCGTTATTTCCAATACGACATTTGTTAGTCGTAGAATTTGATATTGAATATAAGCCGATATATTTTCTATTCAGAGCCTTGTATTTAATATCAAATGTGATTTGGGGTTTGTCGTGAATGGTGTCTTCATTAACACTGTTCTTGAACCCAGTTGAGAAAAGATTAAATCTTTTTATTTAGATTTAATGAAGTGTACCAATTAAATAATATTTAATTGGAATTGAATTGATATTGATTTTTGGGTTTATCGTGAACAGTGTTTTAAATAACACTCGTTCTTTAACCCGATAATTAATGGAATGTGACTTTGGGTTTATCGTGAACCGTGTTTTAAATGACACTGATTCTTTAACCCAGTTAACGATTAAATCTAAGTGGAGTTTTAATGAATCTTTAATTAGATTGAAAAGATCGAGAATGGAGTATCACCACTTTTACTCCAGGCGATAGTTAAATCTTTAATTAGATTTGAACGTGAAATGGTAATTGAATTTACCGATAACACCGTGGTGTTAGATATGAAGTATAACCAGTTTTACTTCATGGGATGAATAGGTTGGGATTGGGAAATAAAATAAATGATTACTTCGGTGTGGTTCGCTAATCCCGACTAGTTTGAATTGATATTCAAAGGAGATTAAAGAATAAATTTAAAGAATTTATCTTGGATAAAATTAATGGGAACTCTTCCCAAAGTATAGGAATATTTGAATAAAAGAATATTCTGAATTGGAATGAGGCGTATGTTGTGTTTGTGTAACACTTTCGTAATATATACGCGAGTTATTCAGAAAGATCGGGTTTATCCCATTCTGAATAACTGATACGACGATAAGTCGAAGATGAAGACGGCGGTTGAAGACCGGAAGTCTTCACATCGTTTGGGTGATTACTGATGATCTTGATTGGGCTGTACACCCAAGAAGATGGAAACAGTTGGTGATCGTCCAGACGTATTTGGAGATCGATGGATATGCGGGGTACTAGGTGCCTCCGGTTTCGTTCAGACCCAGAACGGACTTGTAAATGGACTGTGTGTCTGACATTGGATTTTAGTCCGTGTGATTGATCTCTATTAAATATATATCTGTTTGGCGGCGGAGAATTTATTCTCTTGCTTAACGCCCTTCTCTGAGACGTACGGGCTCAGGGGTTATATATTGATGGATATCAAACGAATGGAGTGAATTGCCTATGTGGCATGCCTAAGTGGCAATTGATCGAGGCTTCTGTTGAAAAGCAAAGTCTTGTGGTGATGATCAAAGCACGGCCTTTGTGGCGTAGCTTTGTGTAACGTTTACTTCGCGAGTTTCACACCCGGTATGAACCAAAAACGGGAGACGGACCTCAGGGAGGGCATGCGTTTCTTTCTAGTTAGAAGTGGCGTCAGTGGTTTTACACGCCCTGACGAGTTTGACTTATGTGGTTGTTGCTGTTGTGTAAAAACCCGCAACTTCCCCATAAAGGAAAGTGTCGGATAGTTCGAGAACAAACCACAGCAGAACGCATACAGAAGAACATTTCACCGTATATTACAACAATGCATCAGATTACAAGAATATACAGAGTATAAACGAATATTACACAGAAATATCAGAGATTTAAATTACATTTAAATACATCGCAGCGGAAAATAATACAATACACAACTAGAATGAGATATACGGATACAAAGCTTTCCGGATATCGTTCCAGCTGTAAACCAGGATCCTGTGAATATAAATCTGCAAAACCAAAACTACTAGCTGCCCATGTCAAAATAAGGGCACCCAGAGTTTAGGTTAAAACAATAAACTCCAGGTCAGTCATGTGACTGGTGTGAGAACTAAAACAGTTAATCTTTATTTCAAAGTTTGGTAAATCAAGGGACCACGCCGTATAACACGGAACGGGTTTCCTCCCAAGAATACCAGTGCCTAAAACAAACAGCGCAATGCTAAATAAAGAAAAATGAAGCTGTTATAAGACCCAGGTCCCATCACACAATGCAACGCAGCCGAGGATAGGGTTTTCCCTTATAACAGCCAAAGAATGCTTGATACGTTTAAAACAAATCATTTGATACTAGTATAAGTGCATAGTGTATAAAACAACTTCAAATCATAAGTATCAATCATAGGCGGCATGAGCGCCCCATCCCACTATGTCGCCATACTAGGCTCTACAAATAAAACCGCAAAGTCACGTATTTGGAAATTGTATTTCCGTCTATGAACCGAGGCAAAAGATAGTCCTCAACCGATTCGAGACTGCCTAGCCCGAGTCTCAGTGAAACGACCCGCAAATCCGTGCTATCTGAGTTGACTAAAAACACCACACGTCCAACTCAAATAACACAGAAATACGACTCATTATTAGAAAGAAGTTAGAAGATGAGAAAAAGGAAGGAAGAAATATTAGAATAGAAGAAAAACGAAGATCACAACTCACAGCGGAACGAATAAAATATATTATATAACATAAGCTTCGAAATACAAATCTGTTTTGTACATACATACATACCATCATCAGAGTACACATAACATTTGATCCAGCGGAAGTAACTCCAAATAACTAACGTTGAGGCCTCCTGCTTCAAGCTCCTCCAAGTGTATCTGTAAAAGCCTGAAACACTTGACTGCCCGTACAAATTTGGGCACCCAAGAGTTTAGGGAAAAACAAAACAAAATAAACTCTGGGTCAGTCATGGGACTGGTGTGAGTAAACTCCAACCACTTGTTTAACTTTCAAAACCCTTTCGAAAGAAAAGATAATAGTAAGACCAGCCCACACATAAACATGGACGGTTTTTATCTTACTATAATCCAAAATACTTTGATACGAAAATCCAGTGATATTATGATAATGTCTACATCAAGTAAATAACCAAATAGCAGAACGCTTGCATCTCACGCTCCACATATATATTATAAAATCAAAAACCGCATGGCGCTTATTGGAGATTGGATTTCCAACATGACAAGGTATGGGACCACCTTCCGATGATGTATCTCTAGAGGCTAATACACCTGGGTTCAACAAGAACGTCTTGCAACCCGGCCCACACATGACCGACCACTCATTTCACTTGAGTGTATCGAATGTATATCACCAACGGTTGGACTCAAACCACCGTTTCCCGAATGGGCAGAATCGATAGATTTAGAAACAAAAGGAATTTCTCTAGATAGGTGATTATACACCCTAATGGGTGCGACCCACATAGCCATGCTGCCTGCCCGATTTTTGTCCTTTCCTGGTTGTTGAGGCCTGAGGCTACGAATACTTACCATTCATTGATAGCACAATCACTTTGAATGCCACATCGTCAGATCCGTTAATCACTAGTTGAGTTTGCACAAATATTCTGGATATTATGCTAAGGGATAAATCCGTTGCAACCATATATATCCATACAGACCAACCCATTTGATCATTGGAAATACTCTGTCAGACATTCGTCCATTTACGTTCGTTCTGGGATTGAACGACACCGAAGGCACTATTTCTATTACTAGAAAAGCCCTTGCACTTTACTCCGTCTTCAATATATTCAGCATACTTGGTTCGCAACGCTTATGCCGATACAGAGTGGTTCTTCGGATAATAATCCAACCGGTCTCTCCATATTGACAACGATGGTCAAAAACTTCGATAGTCTGTGATTTAACTATCGAATAAAAACAAGTGTTCATCCAAACATATCAAACAAATCACTGGGCTCTTTAATTAATATTTCATTAATTAAATCACTTTTCTATTTCCTCTATCAATATTTGTTAACCAAATATTTCAATAATCAATCTTAGCCCTTATGCCATTTTTGATTTCGTTTCTTTATCGACTTCTATATATATATATATCGATATATAGATTTCTATTTGTCAAATTTCTTAAAAATATTCTAACTCCTTAAATTCCCGGAAAAATTCGCCATAACCTCCCCTGTATCGGGAGCATCGGGAAATTTCAAATAGCATCCCGGTATCTTCCAATCTCAAAAAGAAAAAGGAAAAGCCAAGCGGCTTGCCGATACGGCGCATAAAATCTCATATACGAATTAAACATGTACCTTTTTGTCGAGCACTACATTTATAACTTCATATACTTCATCCCATACCTGTCTAACACCTGTTCACCTGTTTTCAATTCAATTCAACACTATCTAATCGTTTGAATTCAGTTTCGCCCATTTATTCTTTAATTCGCCATTTTGCCTATTTCACTTCTTTGTTTGAACATAGCATTTCAAACAAAATATTTAACTCGTTCATAACTAAATTGAACTTCGATTTCAATTCTATTTTCCCTTTTTTTATTTCGAATATAAATTTCAAATCGAATTTTCTTATTTAAAGTTCAATATCCATTCAAAATCTCATTCAACTAATTTCCGTTCAAATTAGTAAATTCTATTCAATAAATCAAAATCTGGTTTCTGTTTCAAAAATCATATTTATTTACACAACTTGAATTCGCATATATTTTACAACTCAACTCTGAAATTTTCTAAATCGAACTTCGGATTTTATTTGCTTAAAAATCCTTTTATAATATTACATAAACCATTATGGTTTTAAAACGATTCTGGCGCTGCTTTTCTAAAAATTTGATTTTGACATAACTCAAAATCTATACGACGAAATTCATATTTTTCTCTTTCATTAGAAAACTATTATCAAACCGGTCCTGACGTTTCTTGTTTCGAAGAATTCCGACTTCAATTGAGTTCTGTATATTCAATTGAAGTTCGAATCGCTATTTTACGAACTGCAGCGCTGCGGCGAGTTCGTTTTAATTATAATTATATATATAAACTTTTAAAATTTCGTTTATATAAATTCAACTCCATTCTGATATATTTTAAATATATATCAAACCATTTTTCCCAACTCAACAAATATCTCTGATATTCTATTTCATTTTTTTTTTATTTGAAATCTATATTCAAATTCCAATTCGATTATAATTCAAATTCTATATTCAAATTCTATTTCAACTATTTGAATTCAAATTCCATTTTTAATCTATTTGAACTTCAACTATTTAAACTCATTTTTACTTTGAACTTCAAATATCACATTTTAATTTCTTTGAATCCAAATACCATGTTTCAAATCTCTTTGAATTCCTCTTATTCAAATTCTTTCTATTTAAACTCCATTTGAGTTTTGTTTGAACTCTTATATTTAATACCATTTGAGTTCTATTCAAATTCTTTATATTTAATTCCTCTTCGGTAAAACCCATTATTTAAATCTCATTTGAATTTCCCTTATTTCAAATCCAGTTGAACTCCTTTGAATTCAAATTCCCTTTCATAACTATTTGTATTTCATATTTTGAAATCCTATTTCAATCCTACTTTGAAATCCTATTTTCAAAGTTTATTTCAAATTCTATTTTGAAATTCAATATTCAAATCTCCATTTGAATTTCTATATTCAATCCCATGTTCAAATTCAATACTTGAATTTCTATTCAAATCTTTATTCAAATTTCATATTTGAATTTCATTTCAAATCTCTAGTCAAATTTCATATTTCAATTCTTCTTTTGAAATTCTATATTTCAAATCTTATTCGATTTTTCTTTGAAATTCTATATTTCAAAGTCTGTTCAATTCTTCTTTGAAATTCTATATTTCAAATCTATTTGAAAATTCTTTATTCGAATTCCTTTGAATTCAAGTTTTATTTTAATCTCCCGAATTCAAATTCTATTTTCCAATCTAATTTCGTCTATTCAAATTCTATTTGAACTTCGATTTGAATTTCTAATATTCAATCTCCTTTTCCTTTTAAAATTCAAATATTTAAACTCCCTTTAAAAATTCAAATGTTATACTCAAATTTCATTTGAGTTATATATTTAAAAATTTCCTTTCACATCCTGTTTTGAAATTCCATTTCAAAATTTCAATTTCACGCTTGTATTTCTATTTCTGAATTATCGAATGATAATCCTTTTCCCTTCATTTATAACTTCGTTATAAAAGAACTATTTATAACTTCGTTTAAAAAGAAACTACTTGTTTTATTTTTCAAAAACAAGTTTATATTTTTATTCCCATTCAAAATTCAAATTCTATTTAAAAATAGAATTTTTCCTTTTTAAATTTCAAATGTCCTTTTAATTGGCCCAGTGATATTTAAACACACAAAGCAACGAATGATTTATTTTTCTAACACATCATATATAACAATATATATGCAAACAAATAAACAAACAGATAATATATTTTTGAGGAATCCAGTTGGATTCCTCCAACCTGTTTTCCTGCATCCACAGATGTTAGCACATAAATAATACCCATTCTGCTTCGTGGCAGAATATCGCGGTATAGAAGGTCATCCACTAATCATAGCGTGGGGCGTATAGGGTAATCATCCGCTATGAAACTGCGGGCATCCGCTAATGAGACTGCGGGAATCCAACCAATCAATCAACCCAATATATATATATATTAGCCTAAATAACTAATATATATAAAGCAACCAGAAATCATTCACACAAGCAACAGACAATTATTTTTAATAAAATAAAAATAATTCTAAAGGTGAGTGAGATTTACTCACCGAGATTTTCCCTTTGCTGAACATCCAATTTAATCCCAATCAACGCTGATCGACTCCAAATGAATTCCATATTTAGATCTGTAATATAAATTCTATTTTTATGATTTTATAATCTTGTATAAATTAAATACTGTGTTTACATATGGGCGAATTATACGAGCTATATATAGACAGGTATGTATATATTAACCAAACATCATATTTTTATTGAAAATATATTTTATACCTTAATTAATTAATTTAACCCAATTAAATATATAGATGCATGCTCAACTATTAGCCTACAGATTTTATACCACTTAATTTCTTTATATAACTGATTATATAAACTCGTTTACTTTAAATAAAATTACCAATTATATAAATAAATTCCCTTGTAAATTCTGAGTTTGAAATTTTTGAAATAAAATAAAATAAAATTACCTTAATATCTTTTCTCTCTAATACTTCTCTTTCCATGTAAGGTCATCGCCTTATTGTTTTTGCTGCAGCAACGCACAGCTCCGGGTCGAGCTTTAAACCCCCTTCCACTCCTTTACGGCATTCCATCAAGCATCTTCTGGTTGCCTTAACTTCCCCTAATCGCAACCTTAGGTTGCTGCTCCAACCCCTAGTGCTACCAAGATGATGCTGCGCACCCATCAGTCTGCTGTCACCCCCCCCAATTTCGTGAGCGCATCCTCTAACATCACCCACCAGAACTTAAAACTGGAATCGCACCCTACCTATCGGCCCCTACTGACATCGCAGGTCCTCAACATCCATCTCCAAACTCCTCCGCAACTCCGTAGAAACCCATACCCAAATCCATCTTCAAGTTCGTCGTCGTTCCCTCCCACGCGACCTCTCGGGCGCCGGCTTAAGGAAGGTATCGTGATTACAGATCTCGATTTCCCTTTCTCTTCTTTTTTCTTCTCGTTAGGAGTATCGTCTTGAGTCAAGAAGGGAAAGAACTAAAAGACGGAATTGTTCGGGTTTGAGAATGGAAAGTATACGAAGGCTTTGGGTTTATTTATAACTGCGAACAAGGGAACAAAAGGGTACGAGGCCATTAAAACTGTTGTCTTGCTTTGCTATGAAGAACGGAAACAAATTTTCCTGCTCGATGCAAAAATAGGTCTGCGTTATTAATTGAGATAGGTTGGCTGATAAAAATCCTAGGACGACTCTCTTTAATTTGATTTGATTTAATTCCAATTAAATAACTAAAATATCTCGCGGTCTCTCACTCGAAATTCCCGAACTGCCATTTAATTGTAACGATCAACTTCCCCTACGTCATTTGCAACTCTGAACTCGACGGAACAAGTTCTGAAATTTTAATTCGATTGTATGGAGGAAATAACAATTTAAATTGACAGTTTAAATTGAACTTGATTAAAAATATAATTCGATTTCAAACAATTAAATTTATCGAAAATAAATTATTATTGTCGTTCTAATTCAAATAGAATTTATATCAGTCGACTGAACTGTTTTGATTCAGTGTTACACTGGTAATTCAATTGTTACTATGATAATTAAATATATTCGATATTAAATCATATATCGATAATTAAATTGACAAATCTAATATAAAATTCATCTATATTATGAATTCAATATTTAAAACCATACTAAATATTTAAAATAAACTGTTCAAAAATCTGGGTCGTTACATTCTTCCCCCCTTAAAATAATTTCGTCCTCGAAATTGCTAAGGTAGAAAAATGGTACAAATCCATTACTTTTCACAACTTCTTTATGTTGAAACTCATCTCTTCATACTTCAACAATTTTAGTTCTACCAAAACATTTGGTTTCTCATTCACATGCATTCTAATTCATATTCATTTCAGTTTATTTCAAATTGATTCTAGTCAATTGATTCACCCTGAACTATTTAACTTGCTTAAGTTAAATTTTAATTCCAGAATCCAAATCCCTGGGTTTTCTTTTCAAATTCTTTTGAAATCACTTAAATGTATACTTATATTTATTTTCATTTCAAACTTAAAACATTTGAATTTTCAAACCACTTGTTTTCTTTCAAACAAATTTCCCTCAAAACTTTTTCTAAGGTAGCAATTCATCACTTAGAAACTCGGAAATGAACACTGATGATGTTGCAATCACCATCAGAATAATTTCCCAGCCACTGAAGTGAGTTCAGTGCTTTATCAATTCAAAATGATTTCATTCAAAACCCTTTTAAAATAAAACTATATTTAATTACTTTGAAAAATATTTTTCAACTTCCCAGGATTTTGAATTCCAAATTC
Source organism: Allium sativum (assembly GCA_030737875.1). NCBI lineage: Eukaryota > Viridiplantae > Streptophyta > Magnoliopsida > Asparagales > Amaryllidaceae > Allium > Allium sativum. Next base: position 247,034,406 of record CM060923.1, read on the forward strand.
TGGTTTGAATTTAATTCTAATTCATCTCATTTGTATATTAAATTCCTATACAAATCCTATTCTGGTTATAAATAACCATTCTAATTTTATAATCTCATTTGATTATAAAATCAACATCCAACACATCCATATAATAATAATTCTAGAAAATTACTCTTTCTATATCAAAGTAAATTTCGGGTAAAATTATTTCATCTACCCACTTTAAAACAATATTGTGTTCAATCTCCTGTTCAAGTATTTAGAAATTCCTATCGACGTCGTGGCGTCCCACGATTCGATCAGAATTCATAAACCACTCAACAGACTAGCCAACACAATATAAAATAGCTTTTATATCAAATAACAAATACGCTCTCTCGTATCTATATACACTCAACTCATCCTAGGGTACTACTGACCCTATCTCTAATGAGCACATGCCACACAAGCCTAGGTGTTCACTCAACCTCGCTCTGATACCAACTGAAACGACCCGCAAATCCGTGCTATCTGAGTTGACTAAAAACACCACACGTCCAACTCAAATAACACAGAAATACGACTCATTATTAGAAAGAAGTTAGAAGATGAGAAATAGGAAGGAAGAAATATTAGAATAGAAGAAAAACGAAGATCACAACTCACAGCGGAACGAATAAAATATATTATATAACATAAGCTTCGAAATACAAATCTGTTTTGTACATACATACATACCATCATCAGAGTACACATAACATTTGATCCAGCGGAAGTAACTCCAAATAACTAACGTTGAGGCCTCCTGCTTCAAGCTCCTCCAAGTGTATCTGTAAAAGCCTGAAACACTTGACTGCCCGTACAAATTTGGGCACCCAAGAGTTTAGGGAAAAACAAAATAAACTCTGGGTCAGTCATGGGACTGGTGTGAGTAAACTCCAACCACTTGTTTAACTTTCAAAACCCTTTCGAAAGAAAAGATAATAGTAAGACCAGCCCACACATAAACATGGACGGTTTTTATCTTACTATAATCCAAAATACTTTGATACGAAAATCCAGTGATATTATGATAATGTCTACATCAAGTAAATAACCAAATAGCAGAACGCTTGCATCTCACGCTCCACATATATATTATAAAATCAAAAACCGCATGGCGCTTATTGGAGATTGGATTTCCAACATGACAAGGTATGGGACCACCTTCCGATGATGTATCTCTAGAGGCTAATACACCTGGGTTCAACAAGAACGTCTTGCAACCCGGCCCACACATGACCGACCACTCATTTCACTTGAGTGTATCGAATGTATATCACCAACGGTTGGACTCAAACCACCGTTTCCCGAATGGGCAGAATCGATAGATTTAGAAACAAAAGGAATTTCTCTAGATAGGTGATTATACACCCTAATGGGTGCGACCCACATAGCCATGCTGCCTGCCCGATTTTTGTCCTTTCCTGGTTGTTGAGGCCTGAGGCTACGAATACTTACCATTCATTGATAGCACAATCACTTTGAATGCCACATCGTCAGATCCGTTAATCACTAGTTGAGTTTGCACAAATATTCTGGATATTATGCTAAGGGATAAATCCGTTGCAACCATATATATCCATACAGACCAACCCATTTGATCATTGGAAATACTCTGTCAGACATTCGTCCATTTACGTTCGTTCTGGGATTGAACGACACCGAAGGCACTATTTCTATTACTAGAAAAGCCCTTGCACTTTACTCCGTCTTCAATATATTCAGCATACTTGGTTCGCAACGCTTATGCCGATACAGAGTGGTTCTTCGGATAATAATCCAACCGGTCTCTCCATATTGACAACGATGGTCAAAAACTTCGATAGTCTGTGATTTAACTATCGAATAAAAACAAGTGTTCATCCAAACATATCAAACAAATCACTGGGCTCTTTAATTAATATTTCATTAATTAAATCACTTTTCTATTTCCTCTATCAATATTTGTTAACCAAATATTTCAATAATCAATCTTGGCCCTTATGCCATTTTTGATTTCGTTTCTTTATCGACTTCTATATATATATATCGATATATAGATTTCTATTTGTCAAATTTCTTAAAAATATTCTAACTCCTTAAATTCCCGGAAAAATTCGCCATAACCTCCCCTGTATCGGGAGCATCGGGAAATTTCAAATAGCATCCCGGTATCTTCCAATCTCAAAAAGAAAAAGGAAAAGCCAAGCGGCTTGCCGATACGGCGCATAAAATCTCATATACGAATTAAACATGTACCTTTTTGTCGAGCACTACATTTATAACTTCATATACTTCATCCCATACCTGTCTAACACCTGTTCACCTGTTTTCAATTCAATTCAACACTATCTAATCGTTTGAATTCAGTTTCGCCCATTTATTCTTTAATTCGCCATTTTGCCTATTTCACTTCTTTGTTTGAACATAGCATTTCAAACAAAATATTTAACTCGTTCATAACTAAATTGAACTTCGATTTCAATTCTATTTTCCCTTTTTTTATTTCGAATATAAATTTCAAATCGAATTTTCTTATTTAAAGTTCAATATCCATTCAAAATCTCATTCAACTAATTTCCGTTCAAATTAGTAAATTCTATTCAATAAATCAAAATCTGGTTTCTGTTTCAAAAATCATATTTATTTACACAACTTGAATTCGCATATATTTTACAACTCAACTCTGAAATTTTCTAAATCGAACTTCGGATTTTATTTGCTTAAAAATCCTTTTATAATATTACATAAACCATTATGGTTTTAAAACGATTCTGGCGCTGCTTTTCTAAAAATTTGATTTTGACATAACTCAAAATCTATACGACGAAATTCATATTTTTCTCTTTCATTAGAAAACTATTATCAAACCGGTCCTGACGTTTCTTGTTTCGAAGAATTCCGACTTCAATTGAGTTCTGTATATTCAATTGAAGTTCGAATCGCTATTTTACGAACTGCAGCGCTGCGGCGAGTTCGTTTTAATTATAATTATATATATAAACTTTTAAAATTTCGTTTATATAAATTCAACTCCATTCTGATATATTTTAAATATATATCAAACCATTTTTCCCAACTCAACAAATATCTCTGATATTCTATTTCATTTTTTTTTTATTTGAAATCTATATTCAAATTCCAATTCGATTATAATTCAAATTCTATATTCAAATTCTATTTCAACTATTTGAATTCAAATTCCATTTTTAATCTATTTGAACTTCAACTATTTAAACTCATTTTTACTTTGAACTTCAAATATCACATTTTAATTTCTTTGAATCCAAATACCATGTTTCAAATCTCTTTGAATTCCTCTTATTCAAATTCTTTCTATTTAAACTCCATTTGAGTTTTGTTTGAACTCTTATATTTAATACCATTTGAGTTCTATTCAAATTCTTTATATTTAATTCCTCTTCGGTAAAACCCATTATTTAAATCTCATTTGAATTTCCCTTATTTCAAATCCAGTTGAACTCCTTTGAATTCAAATTCCCTTTCAAAACTATTTGTATTTCTTATTTTGAAATCCTATTTCAATCCTACTTTGAAATCCTATTTTCAAAGTTTATTTCAAATTCTATTTTGAAATTCAATATTCAAATCTCCATTTGAATTTCTATATTCAATCCCATGTTCAAATTCAATACTTGAATTTCTATTCAAATCTTTATTCAAATTTCATATTTGAATTTCATTTCAAATCTCTAGTCAAATTTCATATTTCAATTCTTCTTTTGAAATTCTATATTTCAAATCTTATTCGATTTTTCTTTGAAATTCTATATTTCAAAGTCTGTTCAATTCTTCTTTGAAATTCTATATTTCAAATCTATTTGAAAATTCTTTATTCGAATTCCTTTGAATTCAAGTTTTATTTTAATCTCCCGAATTCAAATTCTATTTTCCAATCTAATTTCGTCTATTCAAATTCTATTTGAACTTCGATTTGAATTTCTAATATTCAATCTCCTTTTCCTTTTAAAATTCAAATATTTAAACTCCCTTTAAAAATTCAAATGTTATACTCAAATTTCATTTGAGTTATATATTTAAAAATTTCCTTTCACATCCTGTTTTGAAATTCCATTTCAAAATTTCAATTTCACGCTTGTATTTCTATTTCTGAATTATCGAATGATAATCCTTTTCCCTTCATTTATAACTTCGTTATAAAAGAACTATTTATAACTTCGTTTAAAAAGAAACTACTTGTTTTATTTTTCAAAAACAAGTTTATATTTTTATTCCCATTCAAAATTCAAATTCTATTTAAAAATAGAATTTTTCCTTTTTAAATTTCAAATGTCCTTTTAATTGGCCCAGTGATATTTAAACACACAAAGCAACGAATGATTTATTTTTCTAACACATCATATATAACAATATATATGCAAACAAATAAACAAACAGATAATATATTTTTGAGGAATCCAGTTGGATTCCTCCAACCTGTTTTCCTGCATCCACAGATGTTAGCACATAAATAATACCCATTCTGCTTCGTGGCAGAATATCGCGGTATAGAAGGTCATCCACTAATCATAGCGTGGGGCGTATAGGGTAATCATCCGCTATGAAACTGCGGGCATCCGCTAATGAGACTGCGGGAATCCAACCAATCAATCAACCCAATATATATATATATTAGCCTAAATAACTAATATATATAAAGCAACCAGAAATCATTCACACAAGCAACAGACAATTATTTTTAATAAAATAAAAATAATTCTAAAGGTGAGTGAGATTTACTCACCGAGATTTTCCCTTTGCTGAACATCCAATTTAATCCCAATCAACGCTGATCGACTCCAAATGAATTCCATATTTAGATCTGTAATATAAATTCTATTTTTATGATTTTATAATCTTGTATAAATTAAATACTGTGTTTACATATGGGCGAATTATACGAGCTATATATAGACAGGTATGTATATATTAACCAAACATCATATTTTTATTGAAAATATATTTTATACCTTAATTAATTAATTTAACCCAATTAAATATATAGATGCATGCTCAACTATTAGCCTACAGATTTTATACCACTTAATTTCTTTATATAACTGATTATATAAACTCGTTTACATTAAATAAAATTACCAATTATATAAATAAATTCCCTTGTAAATTCTGAGTTTGAAATTTTTGAAATAAAATAAAATAAAATTACCTTAATATCTTTTCTCTCTAATACTTCTCTTTCCATGTAAGGTCATCGCCTTATTGTTTTTGCTGCAGCAACGCACAGCTCCAGGTCGAGCTTTAAACCCCCTTCCACTCCTTTACGGCATTCCATCAAGCATCTTCTGGTTGCCTTAACTTCCCCTAATCGCAACCTTAGGTTGCTGCTCCAACCCCTAGTGCTACCAAGATGATGCTGCGCACCCATCAGTCTGCTGTCACCCCCCCAATTTCGTGAGCGCATCCTCTAACATCACCCACCAGAACTTAAAACTGGAATCGCACCCTACCTATCGGCCCCTACTGACATCGCAGGTCCTCAACATCCATCTCCAAACTCCTCCGCAACTCCGTAGAAACCCAAACCCAAATCCATCTTCAAGTTCGTCGTCGTTCCCTCCCACGCGACCTCTCGGGCGCCGGCTTAAGGAAGGTATCGTGATTACAGATCTCGATTTCCCTTTCTCTTCTTTTTTCTTCTCGTTAGGAGTATCGTCTTGAGTCAAGAAGGGAAAGAACTAAAAGACGGAATTGTTCGGGTTTGAGAATGGAAAGTATACGAAGGCTTTGGGTTTATTTATAACTGCGAACAAGGGAACAAAAGGGTACGAGGCCATTAAAACTGTTGTCTTGCTTTGCTATGAAGAACGGAAACAAATTTTCCTGCTCGATGCAAAAATAGGTCTGCGTTATTAATTGAGATAGGTTGGCTGATAAAAATCCTAGGACGACTCTCTTTAATTTGATTTGATTTAATTCCAATTAAATAACTAAAATATCTCGCGGTCTCTCACTCGAAATTCCCGAACTGCCATTTAATTGTAACGATCAACTTCCCCTACGTCATTTGCAACTCTGAACTCGACGGAACAAGTTCTGAAATTTTAATTCGATTGTATGGAGGAAATAACAATTTAAATTGACAGTTTAAATTGAACTTGATTAAAAATATAATTCGATTTCAAACAATTAAATTTATCGAAAATAAATTATTATTGTCGTTCTAATTCAAATAGAATTTATATCAGTCGACTGAACTGTTTTGATTCAGTGTTACACTGGTAATTCAATTGTTACTATGATAATTAAATATATTCGATATTAAATCATATATCGATAATTAAATTGACAAATCTAATATAAAATTCATCTATATTATGAATTCAATATTTAAAACCATACTAAATATTTAAAATAAACTGTTCAAAAATCTGGGTCGTTACACTCAGGATCAGAGCTCGAGTGACCCTTGGATCGTCAGGGCCGGTCCACCGATGTGGATTAAACTTAAACCCTGAACATGCGTTTCCCCGCCCTATGGGGCGTAAATGAGCCAACTAAATGACTCCATCGGTTCGAGAACGACCGATCAATCCGAGGTGCCTCGCAACAGCAACAACCACATAAGTCAAACTCGTCAGGGCATGTAAAACCACTTACGCCACTTCTAACTAGGAAGAAACGCATGCCCTCCCTGAGGTCCTCTCCCGTTTTTGGTTCATACCGGGTGTGAAACACGCGAGGTAAACGTTACACAAAGCTACGCCACAAAGGCCGTGCTTCGATCATCACCACAAGACTTTGCTTTTCAACAGAAGCCTCGATCAATTGCCACTTAGGCATGCCACACAGGCAATTCACTCCATGCGTTTGATATCCATCAATATATAACCCCTGAGCTCGTACGTCTCAGAGAAGGGCGTTAAGCAAGAGAATAAATTCTCCGCCGCCAAACAGATATATATTTAATAGAGATCAATCACACGGACTAAAATCCAATGTCAGACACACAGTCCATTTACAAGTCCGTTCTGGGTCTGAACGAAACCGGAGGCACCTAGTACCCCGCATATCCATCGATCTCCAAGTACGTCTGGACGATCACCAACTGTTTCCATCTTCTTGGGTGTACAGCCCAATCAAGATCATCAGTTATCACCCAAACGACGTGAAGACCTCCGGTCTTCGACCATCGTCTTCATCTTCGACTTGTCGTCGTATCAGTTATTCAGAATGGGATAAACCCGGTCTTTCCGAATAACTCGCGTATATTTTAAATAAGTGTTACACAAACACAACATACGCCTCATTCCAATTCATTAGTCACTAACCGTAAATTAATCAAGAGAATAATTCCCCAAATATTAACCCCGAAGGCCGAAACCAACATCAGATCAATATCCAGAAAACCATTCTGTTTGGCTAACCGACAGTCAATTTCTAAATTTCACATTCATAGGGAAAGGTTCCCATTAATTTTATCCAAGATAAATTTCTTGAATTTATTCTATAATCTATTTTTGAATATCAATTCAAACTAGTCGGGATTAACGAACCTTACCGAAGTAATCATTTGTTTTAATTTCCCAATCCCAACCTATTCATCCCATGAGGTAAAACTGGTTATACTTCATATCTAACACCACGGTGTTATCGGTAAATTCAATTACCATTTCACGTTCAAATCTAATTAAAGATTTAACTATCGCCTGGAGCAAAACTGGTGATACTCCATTTTCGATCATTTCAATCTAATTAAAGATTCATTAAAACTCCACTTAGTTTTAATCTTCGACTGGGTTAAAGAATCAGTGTCATTTAAAACACGGTTCACGATAAACCCAAAATCACATTCCATTAATTATCGGGTCAAAGAACAAGTGTTATTTAAAACACTGTTCACGATAAACCCAAAAATCAATATCGATTCAATTTCAATTAAATATTATTTAATTGGTACACTTCATTAAATCTAAACAAAAAGATTTAATCTTTTCTCAACTGGGTTCAAGAACAGTGTTAGTGAAGACACCATTCACGACAAACCCAAATCACATTTGATATTCAATATAAGGCTCTGAATAGAAAATATATCGGCTTATATTCAATATCAAATTCTACGATTAACAAATGTCGTATTGGAACTAACGATATAAATATCTACATCTTTCAAATTTCCATAACAACATATGTATAATCCCGAATTCCAACAACGAAATATTCCGAAGACAATTTCGATTCAAATCCACTCCAATGCAATCATTGGAAATTTTGGTTATTTTTAAAACCCTTTTCGAATTCAATTTATTTATTTAAAAATAAATAGAATTATAATTCTAGTTCAAAACTAGTTCATTTCGATAAAAATCTATTTTTATCTTTTCAAATATGGAGTTTTTCATCCAAATTTTCCCCAAATCATTTCTTATGATTTTACACAAATTATTACTATTTTTAATAATTTTATCAAGGCCCGTACAGTCGATTTCCATCAATGGCCATCGAACTGCACTTACAGCGACCTTTTTCGAATTTGATTTGGACGTATCTCCAAATCCAACCGTTAGATTTCAAATTTCTAATATTCTTTAGAAAGCTCTTTTCGATACGAACCCAACGGTTCCGGTTTTAGGAGAATCCGACGGTCGGATCTCCCGTAATGTCCCTTTGAAATAAATGGTCGAAATTCACGAACTGCCGCGGCGCGGCGCGTTCTATTCAGGCCATTATATTATATATATAATATATATAATATATACTTCGTCGATTTCTATTTTAAAACGAATTATATAAATGGTTTTGAATTCGTTTCAAAAACATTTTCAACTTCCATTTCAATTCAAATCAAAAATTGAATTCTTCTTTACAATTTCGTTTTAAAATTCATTTCTATTCAATTCAAATTTTAATTCAATTTGAATTCATTTCAATTCGTTTTCAATTCAATTTGAATTCATTTCAATTCATTTCGAAATCGTTTTCAATTCATTTCATTTCGAAATCGTTTTATATTCAATTCATTTCGAAATCGTTTTCAATTCAATTCATTTCGAAATCGTTTTATATTCAATTCGAAATGAATAAAATCGATATAAATATCGTTCACGTCAAAATGGCGTCAATCTAATCAACACGGCTTCATAAATTTCTATTTTCAAATATTCTATTTCAAATATTACTTTTTCAAAATAGTTGTTATTATCAAAATATTTCGTTCAACACATGACCAATCTCAATGGATGAGTACTGTCAACACATGAACTTTTATTTTATAATATTCTTTATTTTCTAAATTGGAATGAGGCCCAATCAATCACCATATAAAGTTAATTATATGAAATTTCATACAACACATGTATATAATAACATTGAAAAAGGATCAACCATCAACCAAAGTGCACTACACTGTATAAGCATCAAATATAGATATCTAACGCTTATAACAGCCTGTCAATCGATCGATCGACATATTTAATCAATCAGGATGAGTGAACTTCAAATTTCATCCTAACACCCGTGTGGGGTTTCAAACAATCAAACACAGATTTTATTTGTGCAGTTGGGCGATGTGTAAAATTTCTCGACCCAATCAATGTCCTTCAAATAGGTGTACATAAACAAACCGTCTGGTTTGTAAATAAATATTTATTTATTCACATTCACGTTAAAAATTATATTTTTAACGACAAAACATTTTATTCCAACATATGAATTTCTATTCAGTTCATTCTTTAAATAAAATGATATTTTTATTTTTCTAACATATTTTAGAAAATTTCGGCGGCATAACGGCACGATACTAGAAACGGGACGAGGCCTAGCCTTATCCCCGGTCTAGTGAAGGCCCACGCCATTCACACATCAATCATATCAATTTCATTTCACCAAACAATTCAAATCAACTCAAACAATCTAACTAACAACACAGCCAAAACAAACAAGTCCATGGTCTGTGGACGATTGTGTCGGGTGCTACTAAGCACCGTCTACATCCTAGTATATATATATATAACTAGAAAAATAAATTGAAAGGTGAGAAATTCTCACATAAAGCTATCCAAACATCTTGACTCTTCTTGGATATAAATCTTCTCCGTTCTCGCCTTTTTGGCGCTTTCGCCCGCATTCACTACATATGTAAAAATCAAATTTTTACTTTGCTATTTAATAAATAAAAATCATATTTTTATGCCGAAGTTCAATATATAAAAATCATATTTTTATGCCGAAGTTCAATATATAAAAATCATATTTTTATGCCGAAGTTCAATATATAAAAATCATATTTTTATGCCGAAGTTCAATATATAAAAATCATATTTTTATGCCGAAGTTCAATATATAAAAATCATATTTTTATGCCGAAGTTCAATATATAAAAATCATATTTTTATGCCGAAGTTCAATATATAAAAATCATATTTTTATGCCGAAGTTCAATATATAAAAATCATATTTTTCTTTGACATTCAAATAAAAATCGAATTTTTACTATGCTTTGTTATAAAAATTATATTTTTATCTCGATGCCTTATAGACAAAAATTCCCTTTCACAAAAATATAGATTTCGCCTTTTCTAAAAATATAGTTTTGCCTTTCTAAAAATATAGTTTTGCCTTTCTAAAAATATAGTTTTTATTTTATAAAACCAACGTTATTTTTAATTTTAAAACAAAGTATGTTTATATTTTCAAAAACAAAACCTATTCTTTTTCGAAATAAAAATCACTTCTTTTTCTATTCAAAAATCTCAACTTTACTATTGTAAAAATCTGATTTTTTCGCTAACAAAATAAAATTCAGTTTTTTAAACAAAATAAAATTCAGTTTTTAAACAAAATAAAATTCACAGATAAAAGAAAATAAATAACCAAAACTTACAGTCAGTGGTCTACAGAGGATAGGGAGAGGGAAACGAGCATCGGAGGTCGGCGGTTCCAGGTGGTCGCGGCTTCAGGGGAGGCGCTGCTCGCGGTCTACGGTGGTCAGGTGGGGGTCCACAATGACAGGCGCGGTGGGTTTCGTGTATGGGAGTTAGGGTTTCACTTCAGATGGAGGGGAGAGGGGTGGGGGCGGCGATCGGTCGTTGGGGGTCCGACATGGCGGTGGCTGGCGGCAGGAGTCGGCGGCGCAAGTGTGGTGGCCGGGTGAAAGTGGTGGTTGATCGCGATTTAGGTTTCTTCCTTTTTTTTTTTTAAAATGAACGGGGCTAAGAAGAAAGAAAGGAGTAAGGGGGGTAAGGGCTTTAATAATAATAAATTTTTTTTTTATTTTTTTTTATTAAAAAGTTGACTTTCACATACGACCTCTAAACGAGGTCCACCGCCTGTCGCCCATAGCGTTTCACCCCTATTCCGAACACAATGGGATATGTACCGCAAGCTGAATCGACCGTTTCGATCAGTTTCCGTTGCATTTACATTTAAATCATTATATTGAATTTTAAACGTACATTTCAATTTACCGGGGTCACATACTAACTCTATAAATCCCATAAAAATATTTTCTAGCTTCGTACTGACGATACGGTCCTAACAAAACTAGTTTCGTCGAATTCTGAGGCCGTTTGAAAAATGGCCAATTTCCAGTCGATTTAAAATCAACTGAAACTGGTCAAACGCGTTTTCCTTTGCCACGCTCACATATTGATTCGAAAAATTATGAAATTTGAAACCTAGCAATAATTCGACATCACGGACCCAACAAAAGTGGTTTCATCGAAATCCGAGGTCGTTTGCAAAATGTCCATTTTTAAGGGCCTGAATTCCATAGCGACTATTCAGAATTTTCAACTGGACATATCTTATCATTCCCGCTACGAAATTTCGATTATTCGGATTCGTTAGAAAGATATTCACTATTAGATTCCATTATTTTTGGTTTCACTAAAATCCGGATTATTTTGCACCCGGTACATTCAATTGAAGTTTGAAATCGAATTATCGAACTACCGCGCCATTTTCAATTCTATTTATAATTATATATAAATATTTATATTCTAACGACGATGCGTATAATATATACGTTCGAATTATATTCAAAATAAATTTCTCGTCGATGTTATTTAAAATAATCCATTTTAAATATTCAAAATTCGCTAAAATTGCCAATTTAAAAATTTTAAACTGGCCCAGATTTTCGGGTTATTACATGTTGCGAGGCGCCTCGGTTTGATCGGACGATCCGGGTCCGATGGAGTCGTTCGTTGGCTCATTTACGTCCCATAGGGCGGGGGAACGCATGTTTAGGGTTTAAGTTTAATCCACATCGGTGGACCGGCCCTGTCGCTCCAAGGCTTGACTGAGTACTTGCCTGAGGCTCGGGCTAGAGAGTCTCGAATCGGTTGAGGACTATCTTTTGCCTCGGTTCATAGATGGAAATCCAATTTCCAAATACGTGACATTTGCGGTTTTAATTGTAGAACTAGTATGGCGACATGATATATGGTACCCATGCCGCCTATGATTGATACTTATGATTTGAAGTTGTTTTACACACTATGCACTTATAATAGTATCAAATGATTTGTTTTAAACGTATCAAGCATTCTTTGGCTGTTATAAGGGAAAACCCTATCCCCCGGCTTGCGTTGCATTGTGTGATAGGACCTGGGTCTTATAACAGCTTCATTTTCCTTTATTTAGCATTGCGATGTTTGTTTTATGCACTGGTATTCTTGGGAGGAAACCCGTTCCGTGTTGTACGGCGTGGTCCCTTGATTTACCTAACTTTAAAATAAAGATTAATAACTGTTTTAGTTCTCACACCAGTCCCATGACTGACCTGGAGTTTATTGTTTTAACCTAAACTCTGGGTGCCCTTATTTTCGACACGGGCAGCTAGTAGTTTTGGTTTTGCAGATTTATATTCACAGGATCCTGGTTTACAGCTGGAATGATATCCGGAAAGCTTTGTATCCGTATATCTCTTCTAGTTGTGTATTGTATTATTTTCCGCTGCGATGTATTTAAATGTAATTTGAATCTCTGATATTTTTGTGTAATATTTATTTTTTTATACTCTGTATATTCTTGTAATCTGATGCATTGTTGTAAAATATAGTGAAATGTTCTTCCGTCTGCGTTCTATTTTGGCTTGTTCTCGAACTATCCGACACTTTCCTTTACGGGGAAGTTACGGGTTTTTACAGTTGGTATCAGAGCTTTGGTTTACAAAGCTCAGAGAACAAGACACATTAGAACCATACGGAAGAATTCATCAGATATTGGATTAGTAATATCCAACGGGAATGACTCGTTAGAGATGGGATCAGTAGTATCCTAGAACGAGTGTGAAGAGTATATTTTTAAAGTAAAAGCAAATTTAGTTTTGAAAATCTAAATCAAATATTCGTATTTGATTATTTATTTGTATTGATTTGGACAGTCCAGTATATAAAGAATTTGCTTATACGCCTTGCAAATGTATATTCGAAGTTTTAATATACTGGATAGATATAGAGTCACATTCTAGACACCCGGGGATAATTCTGATGATGTGGCCACATCATCAGTATTTATATTCGTGTTTCGAAGGTGTGACTTCTATATATTTCCATTAGACTGGTGTGAGAACCAAAATATAGCTAGAATACATTGTTGTGAATTGGCATCAAAAACATGATTTTTGTATATATATCAAATTATGAATTTGAAACTCTAATTCACTAATAGATTGATGTTTGTGTTGTTTGCCTATTTGTTTGCTAATTTTGAACCATTATGCCTAATAGCATCAAATATTGAATTGTATTGAAAATTGGTCGCATTTGCTTGCATATACCTATACTAACATTGAACAGGTCATAGCAAAGAGGCTAGAGCCGAAGAATAAAATTTGTTTGCCCGACAAATAGGTACATATTTACTATATAATTTACTGTTTTGTTTGGGTGATGATGATTTTATGAGCCTATTGGCTAGCCGCTTGGCGTTTTCTTTTTCTTTTTGAGATTAGAAGGACCGGGGAAGCTATTTGAAATTCCCCGATGCTCCCGTTGCAGGGGAGGTTATGGCGAAATTTTTCGAAAATTTAGGGTGTTAGCCAAATTTTTGAAATTTTAGAAAATTCTCAGAAACTGAAAAGTTGGAGAATGGAAGCCTGATCGAACGAAGAGTTGATTAATCAAACCACTTTAGACTTTGTTCCTTTTCGGGGATGAAAAGTTTTAAGTGGGGGAGATTGTAACAACCCGAAAATCTGGGCCAGTTTAAAATTTTTATTTTTGCAATTTTAGCGAAGTTTGAACATTTAAAATGAATTATTTTAAATAATATCGACGAGAAATTTATTTTGAATGGAATTCGACGTATATATTTATACGCGTCGTCGTTAGAATATAAATAATTATATATATATAATTATAAATAGAATTGAAAATGGCGCGGTAGTTCGATAATTCGATTTCAAACTTCAATTGAACATACCGGGTGTAAAACAATCCGGATTTTAGTGAAACCAAAAATAATGGGATCTAATTGTGACTATCTTTCCAACGAATCCGAAAAATCAAAATTTCATAGCGGGGATCAAAAGATATGTCCAGTTGAAAATTATGAATAGTCGCTATGGAATTCAGGCCCTTAAAAATGGAAATTTTGCAAACGACCTCGGATTTCGACGAAACCAGTTTTGTTGGGTCCGTGGTGTCAAATTATTGCTAGATTCCAAATTTCATAATTTTTTGAATCAATATGTGAGCGTGGCAAAGGAAAACGCGTTTGACCAGTTTCAGTTGATTTTAATCGACTGGAAATTGGCCATTTTTCAAACGGTCTCGGAAATCGACAAAACTAGTTTTGTTAGGACCGTATCGTCAATACGAAGCTAGAAAATATTTTTCTAGAATTTTTAAAGTTCGTATGTGGCCCCGGTAAATTGAAATGCGCGTTCAAATTCAATATATAGAGTTATATGTTGATTTTAACGGAAACTGATCGAAATGGTCGAAACAGCTTGCGATACCTATCTCATTGTGTTCGGAATGGGGGTGAAACGCTATGGACGACAGGCGGTGGGCCTCATTTCGAGGTCGTATGTAAAAGTACCTTTTTAGAAAATAAATAAAATAATATAAACATTTACAAAACCCCCCCTTCCTTCTTTCTCTTCCCCGATTCAGTTGAAAAAAAAAGAAAATAAGAAAAAAAAAACGCGTTGACCTCGACGATCGTTCCCCCTCCCCCCGTTCATCGCGCCGCCCAACGCGCTGTGCTCCGCCCCCTCCTCTTCCCGTCGATCTGCTCTCCTCCTCCCCACTATCTCTCCTCCCTCCGCACGAACGAGAACCGCTTCCCCCATCTTCAAACAGCCCGAAGCCCTAGCCTGAAAGCCTACCGCCGAGACCCACGAGCCGCCACCTCCTCCTCGATCCGCACCTCCCCTGAGCCCCTCGCTACCTCAGCGCAGCAAACCCTTCTCCCCCTCTGCAAGAAAAAAAAGGTAAATAACATTTTGAAATTTCAGTTTATTTGTAAATGAATTTTCAATTTATTTATAGATGAATTTTCAGTTTATTTTTATAAATGAATTTTCAGATTTTTACAAAGGAAAGAGTATATTTTTATATAATAGAAAATATAAAAACATTATTTTTATATAAGAAGTGAAGTATACTCCTTTACATGTATGTACCGAGATGAAAAGACATAATTTTTAATTTCGTAAAGATATGATTTTTCTTATGAAGTTAGGGGATAAAAATTCGATTTTTCTATATTGAATAGCGAAGTAAAAATATGATTTTTATATATTGAACATCGAAATAAAAATTCAATTTTTCTATATTGAATAGCGAAGTAAAAATATGATTTTTATATATTGAACATCGAAGTAAAAATATGATTTTTATATGTTGAACATCGAAATAAAAATTCGATTTTTATATATTGAATAGCAAAGTAAAAATTCGATTTTTATATATGTAGTGGCTACGGGCGAAGAAAGTGATAAGAGACGAGAACAGTGAAGATTTCCTGCATTTGAAGTGCCGTGGAGTTAGGATAGCTATCAGTGAGAATTTCTCACTCTTCAATTTCTATTTCTAGTTATATATATATATACTAGGATGCAGACGGTGTTTAGTAGCACCTGACACAATCGTCCAAAGACCATGGACTTGTTTGTTTGATTGCAAAAATTAGTTAGATCATTTGATTGAAATTGAACTGTGTGGTGAAATGAATGGATTTGATTGATGTGTGAATGGCGTGGGCCTTCACTAGACCGGGGATAAGGCTAGGCCTTGTCCCGTTTCTATTATCGTGCCGTTATGCCGCCGAAATTTTCTAAAATAAGTTAGAAAAATAAAAATATCATTTTATTGAATAAATGAATTGAATAGAAATTCATATGTTGAAATAAAATGTTTTATCGTTAAAAATATAATTTTTAACGTGAATGTGAATAAATAAAATATTCATTTACAAACCGGACGGTTTGTTTATGTACACCTATTTGAAGGACATTGATTGGGTCGATAAATTTTACACATCGCCCAACTGCACAATTAAAATCTGTGTTTGTTGATTTGAAACCCCACACGGGTGTTGGGATGAAATTTGAAGTTCACTCATCCTGATTGATTGAATATGTCGATCGATTGATTGACAGGCTGTTATAAGCGTTAGATGTCTATATTTGATGCTTATACAGTGTAGTGCACTTTGGTTGATGGTTGATTATTCTTCAATGCTATTATATACGTGTGATGTATGAAAATCCATATAATTAACTTTATATGGTGATTGATTGGGCCTCATCCCAATTTAGA
Source organism: Allium sativum (assembly GCA_030737875.1). Taxonomy (NCBI): domain Eukaryota; kingdom Viridiplantae; phylum Streptophyta; class Magnoliopsida; order Asparagales; family Amaryllidaceae; genus Allium; species Allium sativum. The sequence goes on from CM060923.1 coordinate 247,051,139, forward strand.
AAATAAAGAACAATATAAAGTAAAGGTTCATGTGTTGACTGTACTCATCCGTTGAGATTAGTCATGTGTTGAACGAAATATTTTAACAATAAAATTTATATCTTTATCACTATAAAGTAAAGGTTCATGTGTTGACTGTACTCATCCGTTGAGATTAGTCATGTGTTGAACAAAATATTTTAATAATAAAAATATTTGAAAGGGAAATATTTGAAAAAGAAATATTTGAAAAAGAAATATTTGAAAAAGAATATTTGAAAATAGAAATATGAAGCCGTGTTGATTAGATTGACGCCATTTTGATGTGAACGATACTTATATCGATTTTATTCATTTTAAAATGAATATTGAAAACGATTTCGAAATGAATTGAATTGAAAACGATTTCGAAATGAATTGAATATATAACGATTTCGAAATGAATTGAATATATAACGATTTCGAAATGAATTGAATATATAACGATTTTGAAATGAATTGAATTGAAAACGATTTCGAAATGAATTGAATTGAAAACGATTTCGAAATGAATTGAATAGATAACGAATTTGAATTGAATTGAATATAAAACCAATTCGAATTGAATTGAAAACGAATTCGAATTGAATTGGAAACAATTTGAAATGAATTCAAATTGAATTGAATAGAAATGAATTTTAAAACGAATTTATAAGGAAAGATTCAATTTTGATTTGAGTTGAGATGGAAGTTGAAATTGTTTTTGAAACGAATTCAAAACTATTTATAAAATTCGTTTTAAATAGTAATCGACGAAATATATATTATATATATATAATATAATGGCCTGAACAGAACGCGCCGCGCCGCGGCAGTTCGCGAATTTCGACCATTGACTTCAAATGGATATTACGGGAGATCCGACCGTCGGATTCTCCTAAAACCGGAACCGTTGGGTTCGTATCGAAAAGAGCTTTCTAACGAATATTAGAAATTAGAAATCTAATGGTTGTATTTGGAATTATGTCCAAATCAAATTTGAAAAAGGTCGCTGTAAGTGCAGTTCGATGGCCATTAATGGAAATCGACTGTACGGGCCTTGATAAAATCGTTAAAAATTTCAATAATTTGTGTAAAATCATAAGAAATGATTTAGAAAGAATTGGGATGAAAAACTCCATATTTGAAAAGATAAAAATAGATTTTTATCGAAATGAACTAGTTTTGAACTAGGATTATAATTCTATTTATTTTTAAATAAATAAATTGAATTTGAAAAGGGTTTTAAAAATAACCAGAATTTCCAATGATAGCATTAGAGTGGATTTGAATCGAAATTGTCTTCGGAATATTTCGATGTTGGAATTCGTGATTATACAGATGTTGTTATGAAAATTTGAAAGATATATATTTATATCGTTATTTCCAATACGACATTTGTTAGTCGTAGAATTTGATATTGAATATAAGCCGATATATTTTCTATTCAGAGCCTTGTATTTAATATCAAATGTGATTTGGGGTTTGTCGTGAATGGTGTCTTCATTAACACTGTTCTTGAACCCAGTTGAGAAAAGATTAAATCTTTTTATTTAGATTTAATGAAGTGTACCAATTAAATAATATTTAATTGGAATTGAATTGATATTGATTTTTGGGTTTATCGTGAACAGTGTTTTAAATAACACTCGTTCTTTAACCCGATAATTAATGGAATGTGACTTTGGGTTTATCGTGAACCGTGTTTTAAATGACACTGATTCATTAACCCAGTTAACGATTAAAACAAGTGGAGTTTTAATGAATCTTTAATTAGATTGAAAAGATCGAGAATGGAGTATCACCACTTTTACTCCAGGCGATAGTTAAATCTTTAATTAGATTTGAACGTGAAATGGTAATTGAATTTACCGATAACACCGTGGTGTTAGATATGAAGTATAACCAGTTTTACTTCATGGGATGAATAGGTTGGGATTGGGAAATAAAATAAATGATTACTTCGGTGTGGTTCGCTAATCCCGACTAGTTTGAATTGATATTCAAAGGAGATTAAAGAATAAATTTAAAGAATTTATCTTGGATAAAATTAATGGGAACTCTTCCCAAAGTATAGGAATATTTGAATAAAAGAATATTCTGAATTGGAATGAGGCGTATGTTGTGTTTGTGTAACACTTTCGTAATATATACGCGAGTTATTCAGAAAGACCGGGTTTATCCCATTCTGAATAACTGATACGACGATAAGTCGAAGATGAAGACGGCGGTTGAAGACCGGAAGTCTTCACATCGTTTGGGTGATTACTGATGATCTTGATTGGGCTGTACACCCAAGAAGATGGAAACAGTTGGTGATCGTCCAGACGTATTTGGAGATCGATGGATATGCGGGGTACTAGGTGCCTCCGGTTTCGTTCAGACCCAGAACAGACTTGTAAATGGACTGTGTGTCTGACATTGGATTTTAGTCCGTGTGATTGATCTCTATTAAATATATATCTGTTTGGCGGCGGAGAATTTATTCTCTTGCTTAACGCCCTTCTCTGAGACGTACGAGCTCAGGGGTTATATATTGATGGATATCAAACGCATGGAGTGAATTGCCTATGTGGCATGCCTAAGTGGCAATTGATCGAGGCTTCTGTTGAAAAGCAAAGTCTTGTGGTGATGATCAAAGCACGGCCTTTGTGGCGTAGCTTTGTGTAACGTTTACTTCGCGAGTTTCACACCCGGTATGAACCAAAAACGGGAGACGGACCTCAGGGAGGGCATGCGTTTCTTTCTAGTTAGAAGTGGCGTCAGTGGTTTTACACGCCCTGACGAGTTTGACTTATGTGGTTGTTGTTGTTGCGAGGTGCCTCGGTTTGATCGGACGATCCGGGTCCGATGGAGTCATTCGTTGGCTCATTTACGCCCCATAGGGCGGGGGAACGCATGTTTAGGGTTTAAGTTTAATCCACATCGGTGGACCGGCCCTGTCGCTCCAAGGCTTGACTGAGTACTTGCCTGAGGCTCGGGCTAGAGAGTCTCGAATCGGTTGAGGACTATATTTTGCCTCGGTTCGTAGATGGAAATCCAATTTCCAAATCGTGACATTTGCGGTTTTAATTGTAGAACTAGTATGGCGACATGATATATGGTACCCATGCCGCCTATGATTGATACTTATGATTTGAAGTTGTTTTACACACTATGCACTTATAATAGTATCAAATGATTTGTTTTAAACGTATCAAGCATTCTTTGGCTGCTATAAGGGAAAACCCTATCCCCCGGCTTGCATTGCATTGTGTGATAGGACCTGGGTCTTATAACAACTTCATTTTCCTTTATTTAGCATTGCGATGTTTGTTTTATGCACTGGTATTCTTGGGAGGAAACCCGTTCCGTGTTGTACGGCGTGGTCCCTTGATTTACCTAACTTTAAAATAAATATTAATAACTGTTTTAGTTCTCACACCAGTCCCATGACTGACCTGGAGTTTATTGTTTTAACCTAAACTCTGGGTGCCCTTATTTTCGACACGGGCAGCTAGTAGTTTTGGTTTTGCAGATTTATATTCACAGGATCCTGGTTTACAGCTGGAATGATATCCGGAAAGCTTTGTATCCGTATATCTCTTCTAGTTGTGTATTGTATTATTTTCCGCTGCGATGTATTTAAATGTAATTTGAATCTCTGATATTTCTGTGTAATATTTATTTGTTTATACTCTGTATATTCTTGTAATCTGATGCATTGTTGTAAAATATAGTGAAATGTTCTTCCGTCTGCGTTCTGTTGTGGCTTGTTCTCGAACTATCTGACACTTTCCTTTACGGGGAAGTTACGGGTTTTTACAGTTGGTATCAGAGCTTTGGTTTACAAAGCTCAGAGAACAAGACACATTAGAACCATACGGAAGAATTCATCAGATATTGGATTAGTAATATCCAACGGGAATGACTCGTTAGAGATGGGATCAGTAGTATCCTAGAAAGAGTGTGAAGAGTATATTTTTAAAGTAAAAGCAAATTTAGTTTTGAAAATCTAAATCAAATATTCGTATTTGATTATTTATTTGTATTGATTTGGACAGTCCAGTATATAAAGAATTTGCATATACGCCTTGCAAACGTATATTCGAAGTTTTACTATACTGGATAGATATAGAGTAACATTCTAGACACCCGGGGATAATTCTGATGATGTGGCCACATCATCAGTATTTATATTCGTGTTTCGAAGGTGTGACTTCTATATATTTCCATTAGACTGGTGTGAGAACCAAAATATAGCTAGAATACATTGTTGTGAATTGGCATCAAAAACATGATTTTTGTATATATATCAAATTATGAATTTGAAACTCTAATTCACTAATAGATTGATGTTTGTGTTGTTTGCCTATTTGTTTGCTAATTTTGAACCATTATGCCTAATAGCATCAAATATTGAATTGTATTGAAAATTGGTCGCATTTGCTTGCATATACCTATACTTACATTGAACAGGTCATAGCAAAGAGGCTAGAGCCGAAGAATAAAATTTGTTTGCCCGACAAATAGGTACATATTTACTATATAATTTACTGTTTTGTTTGGGTGATGATGATTTTATGAGCCTATTGGCTAGCCGCTTGGCGTTTTCTTTTTCTTTTTGAGATTAGAAGGACCGGGGAAGCTATTTGAAATTCCCCGATGCTCCCGTTGCAGGGGAGGTTATGGCCAAATTTTTCGAAAATTTAGGGTGTTAGCCAAATTTTTGAAATTTTAGAAAATTCTCAGAAACTGAAAAGTTGGAGAATGGAAGCCTGATCGAACGAAGAGTTGATTAATCAAACCACTTTAGACTTTGTTCCTTTTCAGGGGCGAAAAGTTTTAAGTGGGGGAGATTGTAACAACCCGAAAATCTGGGCCAGTTTAAAATTTTTATTTTTGCAATTTTAGCGAAGTTTGAACATTTAAAATGAATTATTTTAAATAATATCGACGAGAAATTTATTTTGAATGGAATTCGACGTATATATTTATACACGTCGTCGTTAGAATATAAATAATTATATATATAATTATAAATAGAATTGAAAATGGCGCGGTAGTTCGATAATTCGATTTCAAACTTCAATTGAACATACCGGGTGTAAAACAATCCGGATTTTAGTGAAACCAAAAATAATGGGATCTAATTGTGACTATCTTTCCAACGAATCCGAAAAATCAAAATTTCATAGCGGGGATCAAAAGATATGTCCAGTTGAAAATTCTGAATAGTCGCTATGGAATTCAGGCCCTTAAAAATGGAAATTTTGCAAACGACCTCGGATTTCGACGAAACCAGTTTTGTTGGGTCCGTGGTGTCAAATTATTGCTAGATTCCAAATTTCATAATTTTTTGAATCAATATGTGAGCGTGGCAAAGGAAAACGCGTTCGACCAGTTTTAGTTGATTTTAATCGACTGGAAATTGGCCATTTTTCAAACGGTCTCGGAATTCGACGAAACTAGTTTTGTTAGGACCGTATCGTCAATACGAAGCTAGAAAATATTTTTCTAGAATTTTTAAAGTTCGTATGTGGCCCCGGTAAATTGAAATGCGCGTTCAAATTCAATATATAGAGTTATATGTTGATTTTAACGGAAACTGATCGAAATGGTCGAAACAGCTTGCGATACCTATCTCATTGTGTTCGGAATGGGGGTGAAACGCTATGGACGACAGGCGGTGGGCCTCATTTCTAGGTCGTATGTAAAAGTACCTTTTTAGAAAATAAATAAAATAATATAAACATTTACAAAACCCCCCTTCCTTCTTTCTCTTCCCCGATTCAGTTGAAAAAAAAAGAAAATAAGAAGAAGAAAAAACGCGTTGACCTCGACGATCGTTCCCCCTCCCCCCGTTAATCGCGCCGCCCAACGCGCTGTGCTCCGCCCCCTCCTCTTCCCGTCGATCTGCTCTCCTCCTCCCCTCTATCTCTCCTCCCTCCGCACGAACGAGAACCGCTTCCCCCATCTTCAAACAGCCCGAAGCCCTAGCCTGAAAGCCTACAGCCGAGACCCACGAGCCGCCACCTCCTCCTCGATCCGCACCTCCCTTGAGCCCCTCGCTACCTCAGCGCAGCAAACCCTTCTCCCCCTCTGCAAGAAAAAAAAGGTAAATAACATTTTGAAATTTCAGTTTATTTGTAAATGAATTTTCAATTTATTTATAGATGAATTTTCAGTTTATTTTTATAAATGAATTTTCAGATTTTTACAAAGGAAAGAGTATATTTTTATATAATAGAAAATATAAAAACATTATTTTTATATAAGAAGTGAAGTATACTCCTTTACATCTATGTACCGAGATGAAAAGACATAATTTTTAATTTCGTAAAGATATGATTTTTCTTATGAAGTTAGGGGATAAAAATTCGATTTTTCTATATTGAATAGCGAAGTAAAAATATGATTTTTATATATTGAACATCGAAGTAAAAGTATGATTTTTATATATTGAACATCGAAGTAAAAATATGATTTTTATATATTGAACATCGAAATAAAAATTCAATTTTTCTATATTGAATAGCGAAGTAAAAATATGATTTTTATATATTGAACATCGAAGTAAAAATATGATTTTTATATATTGAACATCGAAATAAAAATTCGATTTTTATATATTGAATAGCGAAGTAAAAATACGATTTTTACATATGTAGTGGCTACGGGCGAAGAAAGTGATAAGAGACGAGAACAGTGAAGATTTCCTGCATTTGAAGTGCCGTGGAGTTAGGATAGCTATCGGTGAGAATTTCTCACTCTTCAATTTCTATTTCTAGTTATATATATATACTAGGATGCAGACGGTGTTTAGTAGCACCTGACACAATCGTCCACAGACCATGGACTTGTTTGTTTGATTGCAAAAATTAGTTAGATCATTTGATTGAAATTGAACTGTGTGGTGAAATGAATGGATTTGATTGATGTGTGAATGGCGTGGGCCTTCACTAGACCGGGGATAAGGCTAGGCCTTGTCCCGTTTCTAGTATCGTGCCGTTATGCCGCCGAAATTTTCTAAAATAAGTTAGAAAAATAAAAATATCATTTTATTGAATAAATGAATTGAATAGAAATTCATATGTTGAAATAAAATGTTTTATCGTTAAAAATATAATTTTTAACGTGAATGTGAATAAATAAAATATTCATTTACAAACCGGACGGTTTGTTTATGTACACCTATTTGAAGGACATTGATTGGGTCGATAAATTTTACACATCGCCCAACTGCACAATTAAAATCTGTGTTTGTTGATTTGAAACCCCACACGGGTGTTGGGATGAAATTTGAAGTTCACTCATCCTGATTGATTGAATATGTCGATCGATTGATTGACAGGCTGTTATAAGCGTTAGATGTCTATATTTGATGCTTATACAGTGTAGTGCACTTTGGTTGATGGTTGATTATTCTTCAATGCTATTATATACGTGTGATGTATGAAAATCCATATAATTAACTTTATATGGTGATTGATTGGACCTCATCCCAATTTAGAAAATAAAGAACAATATAAAGTAAAGGTTCATGTGTTGACTGTACTCATCCGTTGAGATTAGTCATGTGTTGAACGAAATATTTTAACAATAAAATTTATATCTTTATCACTATAAAGTAAAGGTTCATGTGTTGACTGTACTCATCCGTTGAGATTAGTCATGTGTTGAACAAAATATTTTAATAATAAAAATATTTGAAAGGAAAATATTTGAAAAAGAAATATTTGGAAAAGAAATATTTGAAATAGAATATTTGAAAATAGAAATATGAAGCCGTGTTGATTAGATTGACGCCATTTTGATGTGAACGATACTTATATCGATTTTATTCATTTTAAAATGAATATTGAAAACGATTTCGAAATGAATTGAATTGAAAACGATTTCGAAATGAATTGAATATATAACGATTGCGAAATGAATTGAATATATAACGATTTCGAAATGAATTGAATATATAACGATTTCGAAATGAATTGAATATATAACGATTTCGAAATGAATTGAATTGAAAACGATTTCGAAATGAATTGAATTGAAAACGATTTCGAAATGAATTGAATAGATAACGAATTTGAATTGAATTGAATACAAAACCAATTCGAATTGAATTGAAAACGAATTCGAATTGAATTGGAAACAATTTGAAATGAATTCAAATTGAATTGAATAGAAATGAATTTTAAAACGAATTTATAAGGAAAGATTCAATTTTGATTTGAGTTGAGATGGAAGTTGAAATTGTTTTTGAAACGAATTCAAAACTATTTATAAAATTCGTTTTAAATAGTAATCGACGAAATATATAATATATATATTATATATATATATAATATAATGGCCTGAATAGAACGCGCCGCGCCGCGGCAGTTCGCGAATTTCGACCATTGACTTCAAATGGATATTACGGGAGATCCGACCGTCGGATTCTCCTAAACCCGGAACCGTTGGGTTCGTATCGAAAAGAGCTTTCTAACGAATATTAGAAATTAGAAATCTAACGGTTGGATTTGGAATTATGTCCAAATCAAATTTGAAAAAGGTCGCTGTAAGTGCAGTTCGATGGCCATTGATGGAAATCGACTGTACGGGCCTTGATAAAATCGTTAAAAATTTCAATAATTTGTGTAAAATCATAAGAAATGATTTAGAAAGAATTGGGATGAAAAACTACATATTTGAAAAGATAAAAATAGATTTTTATCGAAATGAACTAGTTTTGAACTAGGATTATAATTCTATTTATTTTTAAATAAATAAATTGAATTTGAAAAGGGTTTTAAAAATAACCAGAATTTCCAATGATAGCATTAGAGTGGATTTGAATCGAAATTGTCTTCGGAATATTTCGATGTTGGAATTCGTGATTATACAGATGTTGTTATGAAAATTTGAAAGATATATATTTATATCGTTATTTCCAATACGACATTTGTTAGTCGTAGAATTTGATATTGAATATAAGCCGATATATTTTCTATTCAGAGCCTTGTATTTAATATCAAATGTGATTTGGGGTTTGTCGTGAATGGTGTCTTCATTAACACTGTTCTTGAACCCAGTTGAGAAAAGATTAAATCTTTTTATTTAGATTTAATGAAGTGTACCAATTAAATAATATTTAATTGGAATTGAATTGATATTGTTTTTTGGGTTTATCGTGAACAGTGTTTTAAATAACACTCGTTCTTTAACCCGATAATTAATGGAATGTGACTATGGGTTTATCGTGAACCGTGTTTTAAATGACACTGATTCTTTAACCCAGTTAACAATTAAAACTAAGTGGAGTTTTAATGAATCTTTAATTAGATTGAAAAGATCGAGAATGGAGTATCACCACTTTTACTCCAGGCGATAGTTAAATCTTTAATTAGATTTGAACGTGAAATGGTAATTGAATTTACCGATAACACCGTGGTGTTAGATATGAAGTATAACCAGTTTTACTTCATGGGATGAATAGGTTGGGATTGGGAAATAAAATAAATGATTACTTCGGTGTGGTTCGCTAATCCCGACTAGTTTGAATTGATATTCAAAGGAGATTAAAGAATAAATTTAAAGAATTTATCTTGGATAAAATTAATGGGAACTCTTCCCAAAGTATAGGAATATTTGAATAAAAGAATATTCTGAATTGGAATGAGGCAATGTTGTGTTTGTGTAACACTTTCGTAATATATACGCGAGTTATTCAGAAAGACCGGGTTTATCCCATTCTGAATAACTGATACGACGATAAGTCGAAGATGAAGACGGCGGTTGAAGACCGGAAGTCTTCACATCGTTTGGGTGATTACTGATGATCTTGATTGGGCTGTACACCCAAGAAGATGGAAACAGTTGGTGATCGTCCAGACGTATTTGGAGATCGATGGATATGCGGGGTACTAGGTGCCTCCGGTTTCGTTCAGACCCAGAACGGACTTGTAAATGGACTGTGTGTCTGACATTGGATTTTAGTCCGTGTGATTGATCTCTATTAAATATATATCTGTTTGGCGGCGGAGAATTTATTCTCTTGCTTAACGCCCTTCTCTGAGACGTACGAGCTCAGGGGTTATATATTGATGGATATCAAACGCATGGAGTGAATTGCCTATGTGGCATGCCTAAGTGGCAATTGATCGAGGCTTCTGTTGAAAAGCAAAGTCTTGTGGTGATGATCAAAGCACGGCCTTTGTGGCGTAGCTTTGTGTAACGTTTACTTCGCGAGTTTCACACCCGGTATGAACCAAAAACGGGAGACGGACCTCAGGGAGGGCATGCGTTTCTTTCTAGTTAGAAGTGGCGTCAGTGGTTTTACACGCCCTGACGAGTTTGACTTATGTGGTTGTTGCTGTTGCGAGGCGCCTCGGTTTGATCGGACGATCCGGGTCTGATGGAGTCATTCGTTGGCTCATTTACGCCCCATAGGGCGGGGGAACGCATGTTTAGGGTTTAAGTTTAATCCACATCGGTGGACCGGCCCTGTCGCTCCAAGGCTTGACTGAGTACTTGCCTGAGGCTCGGGCTAGAGAGTCTCGAATCGGTTGAGGACTATCTTTTGCCTCGGTTCATAGATGGAAATCCAATTTCCAAATACGTGACATTTGCGGTTTTAATTGTAGAACTAGTATGGCGACATGATATATGGTACCCATGCCGCCTATGATTGATACTTATGATTTGAAGTTGTTTTACACACCATGCACTTATAATAGTATCAAATGATTTGTTTTAAACGTATCAAGCATTCTTTGGCTGTTATAAGGGAAAACCCTATCCCCCGGCTTGCGTTGCATTGTGTGATAGGACCTGGGTCTTATAACAGCTTCATTTTCCTTTATTTAGCATTGCGATGTTTGTTTTATGCACTGGTATTCTTGGGAGGAAACCCGTTCCGTGTTGTACGGCGTGGTCCCTTGATTTACCTAACTTTAAAATAAAGATTAATAACTGTTTTAGTTCTCACACCAGTCCCATGACTGACCTGGAGTTTATTGTTTTAACCTAAACTCTGGGTGCCCTTATTTTCGACACGGGCAGCTAGTAGTTTTGGTTTTGTAGATTTATATTCATAGGATCCTGGTTTATAGCTGGAATGATATCCGGAAAGCTTTGTATCCGTATATCTCTTCTAGTTGTGTATTGTATTATTTTCCGCTGCGATGTATTTAAATGTAATTTGAATCTCTGATATTTCTGTGTAATATTTATTTGTTTATACTCTGTATATTCTTGTAATCTGATGCATTGTTGTAAAATATAGTGAAATGTTCTTCCGTCTGCGTTCTGTTCTGGCTTGTTCTCGAACTATCCGACACTTTCCTTTACGGGGAAGTTACGGGTTTTTACAATTTACCTCTAAATTACTCTCTAATTTCATTTTTAGCTCTCAACTTCGTTTCTAGTTCATTAGTTTTTATTAGTTAGAACAATTCAAAGTTTGGTTTAATTTGAGTGAATAAAATTGAAATTACTTCTTTCCCTGTGGATCGACTCGCACTCACTACTTATTACAATAGTACGCCGTGCACTTGCGGTTATTTTAATATTCGTGACGATTTTCTAATTCAATAGAAATATCGTTTTACGAACAAGTTTTTGGCGCCGTTGCCGGGGAAGGAATTTAATTTTGATTTTATTTTTCGAATTAATTTTCATTTGTTTAAGTTTTTGTTATAATTTAAAAAAAAATGTAGTGTGTGTTTGTGTTTCACTTGTTTTGTGGTTGTTTTTGTTTGCGTGTTTAATTTTGCATCTTGCTTCTCTTTAAAAAAAAAAAAAAACTTTGTGCGTTTGTTGTGTGCATTTTAGTATTTCGATATCCATTCTCTTATTGTATTTGTCGTGTTTGTTGTGTTTGTTAACTTGTTTCTTTGTTTTTTCTTCTTATTTCAAAATAAAATAAAAAATCAATTGTTGATCACTGTTTTTCTGTTTACTGTTTTGAGTTTTTTCCCCTTATGTTCTTGTGAATCTTCTGTTTTCCCTTCTGTTCTTATAAAAAAAAAAGAACTGTGCATTCCTGTGCTTGGCCATTTCACACTGTTTTATAGTGCTTGCTGGGAATTCAGTTAATACATTTGCTTGCCTCTTTCTTGATTTTGCTGTGATTCACATAAAAAAAACAGTGCATTTGCAGCAACTTTATTATAACTTTCATTTCCTTTTACATCATTTTTCTTTACATTTACTCATCTCTCTCATTTACCTTCCTACACACAGCAGCAAACTTCACTTCCTGCTCTCTTCTGAACCACTTAGCCATCCATAATTCATCAACAAACCAACCGTCATCCACTACTTGCCCAGTTCCACCACTTCATTGCCTTTTCTCAAACACCACTACACTGTCTTGCAATAAGCACTCCAATACAAAACCTCTTGTCGCTGCCAAAACCCCTAACTCAAGCAGTAAATACATCAACCATTCAACTTCATAACCAACCCATTGCCCCATTCACATTTCCACATTAACACTACTCCTTTTCACTTCATAACCTCTTTCGTCAACTGCTCTTCCATCAGTTACCCCCGACCACCCACCGAAAAAACAATCACCGCAACCTCTTAATATCCCCACGCAACCCTGCTGCCTTCACTCCTCAATTACACCAAATCAAATTGCCATCGTCACCCCATACACCCAAAGCAATTCGCTGCATCCCAACATCAAAAAACTGCCTTCAAATCGAATTGCCATCGAACACGAATCAATTCGTGAAACTCCAATTTCACATACCCCTCACCACCAAAAAAAACCCAATCGTAACCACCGAAACCACTCACCTGACTTCGAAAACCAAAACGCAGTTTCCTCCACGTCCTAACCGCGAAACCCCAAATCGAAGATTCTCAAACCCGATCACCTCACACCGAACTCGCAACTTTGAACCACATAAGAACCGCTTCATCATTTTCAGCGATTTTTTTTTGAGTTTGATTGTTTTGAGTTTGATTTCAGCGAATTGTTTAATTTTGGATATACGGTGTTCTTGATTGAGAAATTTGGGAGATGAGAATTTAACGAACTAAGTTTTGAGAAGTTAGAATTGGCTCGGGTCTTAAGTAACCTGGATTCAATTTTTTATTCTTTTGGACTGCGTGGGAATTGGGTTTGTGGGCTGGTAATATTTGATTAACACCAAAAGAAAAGGAATTAAAAGATAATTTGTGGTTGTTTTTCCTCAGAAGTCTTGTTTCTTATTAACTGAGGGATTTCGATTTTAAAAGTGAGATGAAATTTTGGGATATTGGGCTATATCTTTGGATCTTGGGCTTCCTTGTGTGTTATTGGGCTAAGTTTGAGTAGGCTTGTTTTAAGTTTTATTTTATTTCATTCTCCCTCAAACCCTTTTTAAGTTTCTTTTTCATTTATTTTTCTTGAAAAAAAAAATCCAATTTGTTGTGCTTCATTTTCTTTTTTCCTCTGAGTTTTTTTTAACTCACCTTGGGCTTTTGTATATATATCGTTTTCAGCTTCTTTTCAGGTTGCAGAATTTAAAAACGAGAATTTCTCACTTGGAAACGCACACCGCTTTGCTTGCTTGCTTACTTGATTTGCTTGCGTGCTACAAAATTTACCGCTTAAAAAAAATTGTTAATAAATTCAGACCCTCTGGTATTGTTCTCTTCTCCCTTGTTTTTATTTGATTGCATTGTTGTTTGCTTGCATTAAAAAAAATTCCAAAAACAAAATAAAAATTCATTCGTAGTTGCATTGTTAATTCACGTTTATTTTCTGTTTTGCATTCATCTAATTTTCTTTCTAAGGACATTATTATATAATGTCAAATTGGTTTCTTTTCAACGAATTTTTTCTCGGTGTCTAGACTACGGCAGAGTAATAACCATTTATAAATATTACGGTGATTCGTAAATATTATAGCGGTTGTTCCTCTGAAGGTACTTAAACCTTCGGTTGCATTGCTAGGGTGATTCCTGGTGCACCGATAACTCCTGTCCGTTAAGTGGCTGAGAAATCTTTTGTTGAAATTAATCTAACCGTCATTATATAATTTAGACAATTTGTAAATAGGTAATTTGCATTCATATAGTTGCATTAGGTTCATGCATTCATAAAAAAAAAACTAAAAAAAAAATCCAAAATCCAAAAAAAAAAAAAACTTTCTCTTTTGTGAATATTTTCTTTTCTCTTTTAAAATTTCAAAAACCAGAAAAATCAAAAAAAAAAATCTTTAAAATGTCCCAATTTCCTTATTCCCATGAATTTTACGATAGTTTTGAAAATCAATATAATCCATATAATTTTGCACCAAATTCATATGGATATTTCAATAACAACTTTTGTCCGAACACTTTGGATTTTACACCATCAAATTTTCAAAATTATCAAAATAACTCTGACTTTGCACCACATAATTTTCAAACTAATGATCAACCTTCAACTCTTGAAACACAAATTGAATCTTTACTTGCAATGAGCACACAACAAAATCAAAGAATAAATGAATGGTGTAATTCATATTTATGCAACAATTCAAGTCAAAGTTTTCAAAATAATCAAAATTTGAATTCACTTCCAAATTCAAATAATTTTGATTATAATCCTTGCCAATTCAATTTCGAACTTCAAAATGAATTTCAAAGTCAAAATGGAAATGTGAATCACTTTACAAATGATTTTGGCAATGGGAATAATTTCAATGATGGTGCGATTAACGATTTTTGCGCTCAACAACTTCAAACTACTCAAGTTAATAATTATAAGTTTGATTTTGTCGAGCAAATGAACGAAATTTTTGATAATCACACGGATTCGGTATTTGAAACATACTTGAAACGACGTGACCAACAAAATCAAGTTTCAACATGTGGCGATTTGAACGATAATCCACCTTTGCCACAATTGATGATTTTGAAATAACAACTTTCGAAATGGAAAATGATAATCTTAACGAAGTTGTTAATAACACGGTAATTGAGTTGGATTTCAATTCTTATGAGAAGGTGGAACAAAATTTAGAATTCGATCTTCCTTTTTCTGAAAACTTGAAAATAACAACTTTGGACTTTAAAAATGATATAAATAATGAAGTTGTTAATAATTTAAAGGAAGATGAACTAAATGAAAACAAAAATTTTGGACTTTTCGAAGAAGAGTTGAATTATGAAAGAGTAGATTTGAATCACCAATTGGATTTTGAAATCGTTATTTTTGAACAAATTTTCAATGATAAATTTGAAGTTCAAATTGGTGAAATTAAAAATGAATTTCAACCATTTATTCAATCTACCCCAAGAATCATCGAAAATAAACCAACTCATTCGATTTTTAATAAAACAACATTTGTTTTTCCGAATCTACGCCTAACTTCCAAAGCTTTTACGATTTGGTTTTTCGACCTTAAGCTGTGTCTCTCACAATTGAAGAGACAAATGAATCGGTCTTTAGAAGACCGTTTCATTTACTTCTTGTCAATATATTTTCTGATATACTTTAATTATCATTTTTTTTCTTTTTTGTAAATATAGGGCATATTTTCAAAATTTTCTTTTTCTTTTCTCTTGCCACTTGGGTTGACTGTGGGGACACAGTCAAAATCAAGTGTGGGGGGAGTTTTATATTTATTTGTTTTGCATAGATTTCAAATTTCTTTTCCTTTTTCATCCCAAAACAAAATTTCAAAAAAAAATTGCATTTTAATTTACTTTTAAATGGGCACGATGAAGTGGATATACGGTTTTGGTCGTACGATTAAAATATTTGGAATTTTACTTCTCTTAACGGATAACGAAAGAAAAGTTTGAATTATGAGCAAATTTAGTGTAACCGGTATATAGGGAAATTCATGGGTGATGAGTATGAAATGTTTTCTAAATTGTAATCTGATTGAATGAACGGTTGATTTAGATTACTTACGTTAACATTTTAGATCGTTTAAGTGAAGTTGTGCTAAGATATTCTCGCTAAACTCTCTCTCTTAAATTAAAAAAAAAAAGGAATGTATATAGATATAATAATCCAAGGGTATCCAACATTGCTGGTACATCTGGCGTTGGTGTGCAAACCCGCCAAGCTCTATCCGGCACCTTGTTGACAAAGTCAGCGTCGGTATATCTTGGTCTCATTTTATGAGTTGGTCACCTTAGGATTACTGACCCTCACGTAAGTCGTAGTGCAGTGTAGGGGTGGTATACCTAAGTATTTGTAAATAATAATAATAATGTAAATATTTTGTAATAAAGAGAGAGTTAGCACTTGAAATCCAAGCACACTCTTCACTTATTTGACCTAACTTGCTAACCAAAAGTAATTAAAGATGTTATCTTATGATTGTTGATATCGATTACAGAATTCATTTCATATTTGCACTATATTTTTACCAAAACAACTGGCCATGCTAGAGGAGTTTGTAGCGATAACTGACTTTTGTTTGAAGTTTTGATTAGTAACGGACTTAAATTTCATAGTGACGACCCAAACTGGTGTTAACTCCTTTGTGTAAAATTTAAAAGTAAATTACCCATTTGTAAATAATCTTACATTCATCTTGTACATGTTTTCTAATCTTGCAAATATTTTTTGCATTTAACTTTTTGGATTTTGTGGGTAGTATCCGCTGAAAACCCTCACGAGACAACACTCGTCCTACTGGGGACACCCAGAGGTTTAACGGCTTGTTGCATACGCTCAATGCAATCGTGCTCCCTACGAAAGTGGATTTATCTTAGTTTTTTTACTTTATTCGAGGACGAATAAAAAGATAAGTGTGGGGGTATTTGATGTGCACGTAAAATTGCACATTTATATTCACATGTTTATTCTTGTTAAATAAATAAATGAACATTTTTGGGTGTTTTATACGATCAAACCATATTTTAAATATTTTCAAAATCATCACTCATTTTGGGAAAAAATGATCACTTGTGCATGTTTTAATTTGTGAAATCTTTTACTCGTTCCTTGTTATTTACTCTCGTAGGAATTTAGGAGCTAAAATGATCCATACACATGAAGAGATGAAGGAAAGCATGCACATACACAAGAGAAGGCAAAGAATTAATACATCTTATGGATAGTGGAGGGCCCATCTTTCAACTAGCCCACTTGCTTCATATTATTGATTGGGACAAAAGGCCTCATGCATTCTACATGACATATTAGTGGCTAAGATCAATTAGAAGCTTCATGAAGGGCCATTTTGGGGAATTCCCAAGAAAAGTGATTAGGGTTTTAGGGTTTGAGATCATGTATATATACCCCTTTGTTTCATGTATTTGGGATCTTCTTTTTAGGATATGAAAGTGTAAGTGATCAAATAAATAAAAAATGGCTTCCAAGCCTATCTCTTTTATGTCTATCTTATGTCTATTTTAATTTCTATGCTTTACTTTCATGTTCATAGTTTAGATTTACATTCATGTTCATTTACTTTATGTTCATAGCCTAGATTTACTTTATGTTCTTAGTTTAGTTTTCTTCTTGTTCTACTTAGTTTTCTTTCATTTTGCTTAATTTTCTAATATTGAAACTTACATGTGTTGATATGACAACACATATGAGTGGCTAATCCCTTGATTTAGGGGTAATGATGCTCTCTAACTTTGTGTAAGTTCAACAAGTGTATGATTTGTGATCTTTAATATGTTCTTAATGTTAGTGAATATGGATGTAAGTTTATACAATTGGGTTTGATAGGTCATGTTGCATTTGCAAATGATCTATGCTTATTCAATATAAACACAAGTTACATCAATATTTGCTAAGTGATTATTGATTTTGAAATGAAAGTATGAACAAAATTTGATGGTCTATAGTTCTAGCCAATAGTTCATAGACCATACTTAGAATAGTTTTGCTTTAGTTTCATTTTCATGAGAATCATAAGTGGTGTAAATATTGCATTTATATCACTTGTTGAGATCATACATTGTATGTTTGACAACTTACATAAAGGTGAGAGTGGATTTACCTCTAAATTACTCTCTAATTTCATTTTTAGCTCTCAACTTCGTTTCTAGTTCATTAGTTTTTATTAGTTAGAACAATTCAAAGTTTGGTTTAACTTGAGTGAATAAAATTGAAATTACTTCTTTCCCTGTGGATCGACTCGCACTCACTACGTATTACAATAGTACGCCGTGCACTTGCGTGTATTTTAATATTCGTGACGATTTTCTAATTCAATAGAAATATCGTTTTACGAACAGCCGCCCAATAAAGGTAGAAGAGTTATGCCGATAGAAGGAGAAGAGATTTAAAGTTCTCCATTGGCGACTAGGTGTTTGTCAAGATTTCTCCGTTGAAGAGCGTGATATGATTTGGCAGGAGAGGCAAGTTGGCACCAAGATTTGTTGGCCCATTCCCAGTTCTCAAACAAGTTGGGAATTTGGCATATAGAGTTGAATTACCAGAGAAGATGGCAGGAGTTCACAACGTATTTCATGTTTCCCAGTTAAGGAAATTCGTACACGACCCAGATGTGACTATTTCACCTGATCAGTTGGATGATATCGAAGTTGAACCCGAGGCGGTTGGGAACCGCAAGCCGATTCGTATTGTCGAGTACGATATGAAGCAACTTCGAAGGAAGGAGGTGAAGTTAGTCAAGGTTCAGTTGGGCGAGAACGAGAATGACTGTACTTGGGAGGCAGAGGAGAGCATTAGGAAGACGTATCCAGAACTCTTTGCCTGGTAAGATTTTCTTTACGATTTAGTTATTCCGCATGCTAGGATAGACTTGTTATGCTTGTTTTGCATGCTCGATTGTTGTTTTATGGCTGATAGGCATGCGAGACCCTTTTTGTGTTTTGGTTAAGGAATTTCGGGGGCGAAATTTCTTGGGGGGGGGGGGGGGATGTAACGACCCGCATTCTACGCATCGCAGGATCATAGAATATTTATTTCATTCACATACGAAGTCGTATGGTCATGTAACTTTGGAAGACGACTATTGGGGTCATTTCCCATGTTCATGATTTTTGCCAATTTTTAAATGACTGTTTTGCCCCTAGCTGATACTGTTTTGGCCATAACTTTTGACTAGAAAGGAGTTTTGACCTGAAACCATTTCCATTAAATTCGTTTGATGGTTTACCTTTCCGTAGAGTGGTCACATTAGCCAACCGGACACACCGTTTGGGAGATATGGCTGAAACAATTTTCAGATGGTGAAAAACAGCTTAATTGGGCTTAACCGGGTGATTAACAGCTAGGCCCAATGGGGGATTTCGAGATTAGAGGTATTTGAGGGCTGCTAGGGTTAGGATTTCGGTTTTCCACTCATTTTCCAACCGCCACAAACTCTCTCTTCAATCTAACAATGGCCTCCGTCATCTAAATACACCTCTAATCACCTCTTAATCAAGTTTTGGCTTAAACTACATCAAATCAAGGCGGATTAGCACGAGAATCGAGGTAGAGCTGCTGTGTAAGATTGGGAACAGCGCCAAATCGAAGAATATTTCAGTTTTGGGGTTTTATTTGTGACTAAGGTGAGTGATTTGCATAGTTTTGCACTAATTACGGTTAATTAAGGGTAATTAGTGAAGATTAGCGAATTTATACACTAATAAATTCTGGAAAAATATATATAAATTCTTAAATAATGTTTTAGACCTCTGTTAGAAACTTGGGTTAATATGATTAAGTTTTACTAATCATACCATTAGTTTTGCCTAAACATGTTTAAGGGAAAATATGGGTTTTTGGGTATATATGATCGTTTTGACATGTTAATTCATTGTTTTGGTGTTTGTGGTTAGTTTGCTATGTTGCTTTGACTGTATGATATGCTTTGTGATTGATTAGAAGAGTTAGAGTGGTCGAAAACGCCGTCGTATGGCGTAAAACAATTGCTAGAAAAGTTGCAGGAAGTTGTGCAAGGTTTCGGATGGGATCGGGTTAGGGGGGCTCGGGTCGGACCGGGGAGCTGAGCAGAGTACCGAACCGGATCGGAACCTAGTACAAGAATGAGGGGTTGGCAAGAAGGAAGGCCTCGTGCAAAGGGTGGGAGTTGGGTTGAGGATCGGATCGGAATGGAACGTGGGATCGGATAGGAGTAAACAAGCTGGAGCAAGAGGAACCAAGGAGCAAAGCACCGAACCGAACCGCATGGGGGAGGTGGACCCGAACCGAACCGCATAGAGGAGGTGGACCCTAACCGAACCATCATGAAATGATGCACCGAACCGAACAGGAAGCCTGGGGATGACGTAGCCGAACCGAACCGACTGAAGTAGATTGGACCGAACCGAATTGAACTTCCATCTCTACTATGCGACGACTATCGTGACAACTCTTTTGAAGACCAACTCCAATTCGACCAAAACCTGAGATGCAAAGGTAGTCCAAATGAGAAGTAGAACTCAGGATCCGGATGGGAATCAATGAGTTCACTTCATGAGTTGGGCTTTGCTGCGGGACGTGTGCTAAGGGGTTGTCAATGTCTATAACTTTGGATCACTATGTGTAGGGGGTACGTGAACGGATTCAGGGCCACAGTGGCCTAGGTACGACTAAAAGGGCTATAGACCAATGAAGTGGGGTCATTTTTAAAGATTTGGTCATGACTCCATAAGGTAAGCTTGGTGGTAGCAGTAGTTGTACAAGTCGAACTCCGTCACTACTTCGATGAGTCTAGTGATTGACAGTGGCGGACATCGTATGCTTTACGCACTGAGTGAGAGATGTGAGGATGGTTGCTATGCTTGATTGTTTTCCATCACTATGACATGCACACCCCCACCCCAGTATTTTTTACACCATCTGTTTAGTTGCACCTTAGAGTATTGTACGGTATGTAGTGCTAACTCTTTGGTTGCAGGTCCAGGTTCAGGTATGGTTTAGTATACCTGTTATTGTTCTGTTTAGCTGCTTATCGCTCATACCAGACTTTTTGTCTGACCCAGAGTTTTATGTCTCTTCTTTTTACTCTGGGTACTCTCACGAGCAGACTAGAGACATGTTAGTTGGGTATGCACGAGTAGCTGATCCGGAGACGAGCAGGAGGCTTCCACGTATGATATATATAGATATTCTCCGTGTTGCTGCGGTCACTACTTTGGGCATTAGTGGTGTACCCTTTTTCTTTTGTTTAGAGACAGTAATTTGGAAAGTTGTAATAAGCTGTATTTGGATTTCCGCTACTCTGATGATGATGTTGATGTTGGTTTTAGTTATCAGCTTATGCACTGTCTCGCTTGTTTATGTCAAGTATATTATTATAATATTTTGTTCCATGCGCTATGAGACATTCTATAGGTTTTCTATTAGTTCATTCTCTTCTTTCCTTTCTTTGGCGACCGTTCTGTGCTAGTTGGGCATGGGTACAGCGCACCTTCGGAGGAAAAGCCGGCAGGTGCGGGGCGGGCCGTCACATATTCTGTGTTGATTGATCTCTATTAAATATAAATCTGTTTGGTGGCAGAGATTTATTCTCTTGCTTAACACCCTTCTCTGATACGTACGAGCTCAGAGGTTATATATCGATAGACATCAGTCGCATGGCATGAATTGTCAGTGTGGCATGCTGAGATGCAAATGATCAAGGCTTTTGTTGAAAAGCAGAGTCTTGTGGTTGATGATCAAAGCACGACTTTAAATAGCATAGCTTTGTGTATAGTGTTAATTCGCGAGCTTCACACCTCGGTATGAACCAGAAACGGGTTGAAGGACGGCAGGGTGGACATGCGTTTCTTTCTAGCTAGGACTGGCGTCATGGTATAGAACCTAGACATTTTTACTTATGTGGATGTTGGAAAGCAAGGTACCTCGGGTATATTGGTCACTACGGGATCAATAAACAGATAATATGGGAATTATATTATATATATATATATATATGTTATAAAACCTAAGAAAATAGAAAAACTAATCTATTTCTCAGACCCGCCACTCAAACAAAAGCCGATGGCCACCAGCGTTCGATTCTTTCCCCTCAAAATTAATGAACTCCATTCAAAAATTCAAGATGAATATTAAACAAAAATTGTGGAGATTTGTTAGCTCTTCGACTCCATACAAACGTGATCATTTTTCGTGGAGTCTAGTGCTTGATTTTTGTGCTCAAAGAGCACCGGTTTGAAGCCGATTTCATGGTGCTGGGGGTCGTCGAGCCGACCGCCATGACTGGCGATGGGGGAGCTCGCAGAGGCGCTCCACGTAGTCATCTCCGACCAGGTGCTGGAGCTTCGTGTGGCGTGCAAATTCGAGCCCTAATGGCGACGTGGGGTTCAAACGATGTCGGTCTGAAGAAAACAAATAACAGGGAAAGGTTGAAAGGAAATTAAAATAATATAATTATTTAATTATAGTAATTATGTAATTAATGTTTAAAATGCAATATCTTTTTCATATGAGGTCGAAATCAAACGATTTCAGTTGTGTTGCGATCGTGACAACTAATACTACACAAGGGAACTGACTGGAATAGAAATGGAGAAATTTAGAATTTATGGTAGATTTAAATTCAAACAGTACCAAAATCGTCAATTAAAGACAAACGGTGTGGAAAACCAAAGTGAGAATTCTCTCACAATAATATTTGTACAATTATTTATTTATACTTCAATTGAAAATATATAAATTGGCGTTGTTGAATTTTATTTGTTGTATGTGACATTGCTTGAGTTCAAAACATGAACTATTCACGACTCATTTGCATAAGAAGCGTTGTTTGAATATACGACAGTGTTATTTCAAACAATGTGGATAGACACTTTATGGTTGTTGAAATGAGATATAAATACCTATTTATAATTTAAACAGTGAAAATTCATTAAGTAGAAAATTTGTTAAGTAGAAAATAATTCAAACCGAATTTGAATTGCTTAAATTTATTAAACAATGATTTATTTAATTTGACAGCTGTTGTTTGAAAACCCCACATGAGTACTGGGATGAGATTTGACATACACGAATCCTAATATTTAGTTGTATGTTAATCGATTGATTGACAGACTATTGTGAGCGTTATATATTTATTTTAATGCTTATACAGTTATAGAATGCACTCTGGGTGATTTTCGAATGTTTAATGATTATTTATCATTATAGTTGAATACATGCGATGTATGAAATCCATATAACTGAAATTGTACGGAAATTGATTGTGTCTGATTCCAATTCAGAAATTAAGAATACCTTAAAATAATATTCAGTGAATAATCAAAATATGATTTTGATGTCCGATTTTGGATGGATACGAAAATATGGAAATATATGAAGCCGAGTTAAGTAGAAGTGTGCCATTTTTACTAGAATGGATTTTTATATCGATTTATTCAATATATAATGAATATCGAAAAGATTTGATTTCAAAATCTGATATTTTGAAAATATTATCATTTTAATATTATAATGATATGAAATATTCAATTTTGATTTAAAATTGAAAAATAAAGTTGAAATCGTTTTAAAATAAAATTATAAATGATTTATAAAATATTTTTTAAATGGAAATCGACGATAAATATATTATATATATTTAATGGCTTGAATAGAACACGCTGCGCAGCGATCGTTCGCGAATTTCAACCATTAACTTAAAATTGATGTAATGAGAGATTCGATCGTCGGATTCTCCTAATACCGGAACCGTTGGGTTCGTATCAAAAAGATCATTCCAATGAATATAAGAGATTTAAATTTGAATGGTTAGATTTTAAAATATTTCCAAATCAATTTCGGAAAAGGTCGTTATGGATGATGTTCGGTGTCCGACATTGGAAACTGACTATAAGTGCCTTATTAAAATCATTAAAAATATAAATAAATTATGTAAAATAATAATAAATGATTTGGAAACAATTCAGATGAAATATTCCACGTTTGTAAAGATAAAATATATTTTTATCTGAATAAGCTGTTTAGCAACTAGAACGAAGATCAGAAAGGAATTGGAATGGTTTTGATATAACCAGAATTTCACAACGTATGAATAAGAAAAGATTTAAATGGAATTAATTTTTGGAATATTTCGATATTGGATTCCGTGATTACATGGATACTGTTGAGGAATTTGGAAGATATAGATATCTTTATTCCTAATACGATATTTGTTGGTTTCAGAATTTGATATTAAATATAAGCCGACATTATTTTTATTCAAAGCCTTGCATTTAATATCAAATTGGATTTTAGGGTTTATCACGAATGGTGTTTTCAATAACACCGTTCTTAAACCCCGTTGAGAAAAGAATAAATCTTTTAATTAAGGTAAATTAAATTTTCCAATTTATAATTATAAATTGGAATTAAATGGAAGATGATTTTGGGTTCATTATGAATGATGTTTTAAATAACATTTGTTCTTAAAACCCAATTAACAGTGAAGATATGATTTGGAATTTATAAATCTTTTATTAAGATTTAATGGAAATTTTCCAAAGTAAAGTTTTCCAATTTAATATATTAAATTGGAATTTAATGGAATTCGATTTGATGATAATCGAGTTGAGCTTCTGTAAAGGAAGACCGTTACTATATATGGAATTTAGAAAGCTTTGCCGTTATTCCATTTATATTATTAGTCTGATACGGAAATTTATATCGATCATATATTGATTTGTTTTCTGTGAAGATTCCAAAGTAATGGAAGATGATTTGGGTTTATCGTGAATTGTGTTTTAAATGACATTGGTTCTTCAACCCCGTTGAAGAAAAGATTAATTTCTTAAAGTTAAATAATAAAAAGGTAATTTTTTTGGTGATTAAAACCAAGTTGGAGTTCTAATAAATCTTTAAATAGATTGGGATGTGAATGAGGTAACTAAATTCAAGAAATGTTCGAGATGGAGTACCGCCAGTTTTACTCCATGCGATAGTTAAATCTTTAATTAGATTTGAACCTGAAATGGTAATTAAATTTACCGATAACACCGTGGGTGTTAGATATGGAGTACTACCAGTTTTGCTCCATGGGATGAATAGGTTGGGAATGGAAAAATAAAGAAAATGATTACTTCGGTAAGGCTCGATAATCCTGACTAGTTTTATAAACCTTAATTTGATTTAGAATTGTTAAAGAATAAAATCTTTTAAAAATTGATATCCAAAGGAAGATTAAAGAACAAGTTTAAAAGAATTTATCTTTGACAAAATTAATAGGAACCTTTCTAAAAAAAAGTGAATATCTTAATAAAAGAATATTCTGAATTGGAATGAGGTGCGTGATGTGTTTTTACAACACTTGATTATTGATTATAAATTACGCGAGTAATTCAGAAGGATGGGGTTTAACTCATTCTGAATAACTAATACGATGACTAAAAGTCGACGATGAAAGGGTGGTTGAAGACCGGAGATCTTCACATCATTTGGATTATTACTGATGCCATGATTGGGCTGTACACCCAAGACAATGTAATTAGTGGTGATCGACCAGACATACTTGGAGATTGACCGGATATGCGAGGACATCTCTCATGTATTGGACATATGGGACGAGGAATAAGGTGGCTCCGGTTTCGTTCTGACCCAGAACTGACTTTTAATGGATGTGTGCCTGACATTGGGTTTCATTCTATGCTGATTGATTTCTATTAAATATACATCTGTTTGGTGGCGGAGAATTTATTCTCTTGCTTAACACCCTTCTCTGAGGCGTACGAGCTTAGAGGTTATATATTGATAGACATCAGTTGTATGGCGTGAATTGTCATTGTGGCATGCTGAGAAGCAAATGATCAAGGCTTTTGTTGAAAAGCAGATCTTATGGTTAATGATCAAAGCACGACTTTAAATAGCTTAATTTTTTGTATAGCATTAATTCGTGAGCCTCACACCCTAGTATGAGTCAAAAACGGGATCGTGACTGTAGGGAGTGCATGACGTTTCTTTCTAACTAGAAGTGGTGTCATGGTATGGAGCCCAGACATTTTTACTTATGTGGATGATGGAATGAGGCGCCATAGATATTGGTCGCTACTGGCCAAGTGATATGACCGGGAAACATGTGTTCAGGAATAACTAATCCACTAAAGTAAGTGTGGACCGAACCTGAAGATCCAAGGTTTCACTACGAGGGATTCTGAGGCATTTGCTAGAGTGTCTCGAATCGGGAGGAGCCATCCCTTGCCATAACTCATAAATGGAATCCAATTTCCAATACGTGACTTTTTGGTTTTAGTTGTAAACCTATATGGCGACATAGTAGGATGGGGTACTATGCCGTCTATGATTGATACATTTATATTTGAAGTGGATTTCTTCACTTATTATAATAATAAAAGATAAATTTCGCGTACCAAGCATATTTTGCCATTATTAGGTAAAAACCTATCCTCCGGCTTGCGTTGCATTGTGTGATGGGTCCTGAGTCTTATAATGGCTTCATTTTTCCTTTTTAGCATTGCGTTGTTGTTTATGGTATTCTTGGGAGGAAACTCGTTCCGTGTTATACGGCGTGGTCCCTCAATTTACCCAACTTTAAAAATAAAGTTAATACCTATTTTTGTTCTCACACCAGTCCCATGACTGACTCGGAGTTTATTGTTTCTACCTAAACTCTGGGTGCCCGTATTTTCAACACGGGCAGCTAGTAGTTTTGGTTTTTTGTAGATATTTCTTTTCACATGATCCTAGATTATGATTGGAGCTATATTCGAAAAGCTTTGTATCTGTGTATTTCCTTCAGTTGTGGCAGTTGATATTTTCCGCTGCACATTATATTCATGTATTATATTTTCCGCTGCTTTGTAATTTAAAACTCTGTTATTTTCCGCTGTAAATTATTTATTAGTACTCTGATATATTCTTGTACTCTTATGTAATTGTTGTTATAGCAATGAAATGTTCTCGTGTTTGTGTTATGATGTGTCGTGTTCTCAAAGCAATCCGGGCTCCTTCGCCTTTTCGGGGAAGTTTGGGTCGTCTACAGAATAATTGTTCTCTTTCAATATCTTATTAGAATACTAACAAATTTTATTAATAAATAACTCAATAATTGTCTTTAAATATCGTTAATTAAACGAAAATTAACTTTAAGAAGTATCATTACGTTTTAAGAAATCATTTGTCAAACTTATTTCTGTTAAGCTAAATTATAAAAAATTAATCTAACACCCAGTTCCAGTCAAAATCATTGACTCAACCTACCTAAAAATGTCAGTAGACTTGTTAACTGATTTCATTTGTCCTCCCTCTTAAATTAATTAATAATATAATTAATTTAAAAATATCGCTTAATTGTTTCATAGAAACAATCATTTTATATTATTAAACTATAGGCTATTTGCTGACTTATACGCTTATAAAATGTACTAAAACATAAGAATTTGCATTAAAAAATATTTATAATATAAACATCGACTTAGTTATAATCATATATTTATGTATAACTTATAAAATACAGCTGAAAAGTCCTGCTTCACTTATAAAAATAAATTTTAGAACTTAAACTTTGTCGATTCGCCTAATGGCAATCAACGTCTCAAAAGATATAAATCTGGAAACATTTCAGACTCGATTTGAAATCGATTCCAATAATTTCTTATTTTATCGACGGTATTAAAGGGCCAAACAACTACTAAGTACAAAATTGTGAAATAAGAGTTTATTTCATCCAATTTTCACTCAATTAAATATGTCAACATATATGATAACCATTATCAATATAAGTGAGGAATCCTAATTAATTCCTGTTGATCTCATAATTTGAGTCAACACCAAGAGTACAAGATGCACTTCAAAATGTTGATCTCAAAATTTGAGTCAGCACCAAGAGTACAAGATGCACTTCACAATATGCACAAAAAATAAGAGAAGCGGAGCCACAAACTAGAAAAATGCAAGAAAAGAGAGACACAAAGCTTTATAGTTGTTCAATCAAGCTTGATCTACATCCACTTTGAAGAATGATTCCATTATTACATTTGGAGTTACAAAGCAAGTATACTCTCTCAATACATCCATCATTATCCTCACAATTCTCACTCTTTGACCTAATGAATGTTCTTAGGAGAAATCGATTAGACCCTACAATTATAGCAAATGTGTTGAACAAACCTTAGCTTTTTTGCAAGTTTTGATGAATCTTCATGTCTTCATGGTGAATTCAGAGTTAGATCTTCAATTGGAGATAGTTATGATGATCAAGTTACTTAGAAAAGATCGAAGATTGGATTTAGCAGCCCTTCAGGGCCATCAAACCCCCCCCCCTCTTGGAAATGGGATCAACCCCCTATTTATACGGATGAGGGAGACCTGAAATTCCCTCCTTTTGCCACCGGTCGGTCGTAGTTATATTTACAGAGATTGCCACTGGCCAGCCTGTCTACAGCTATCCAGATGCCAGCCTGCCAATACCTGTTGGAGGATCGATCGGTCAGAATTAGGACCGATGGTCGGTATGTTCCTTCTTCTTCCTTGCATGAATGATCTGCTGTGAGTTTTACGTTACGACCGGTCGGTTGTTTGTATTTCTGTCCGATCGCTATGGCGTCGCTTGAGTTTGGTTCTTTGTTTCAGGGATCACCGGTCAGTGCATGTTTCCTTTCTATTAAATCGGTCGACCACGTATCTTTTAACTGGCCAGTATGGTAGAGCTTTTCCCAGAGAGATGTTTCCAGCATGACCAGTCGGTTATATTTCTTTTTGACTGACCAGTGGGTTTGTGTCATGTCTTCGCCAGTTGACTGTTCTAGAATATGACCAATCGGTATTCTATGTTGCTGGCCGGTCAGCGCATTACAATGATTTAACTCAGTACCCATCCTTGGGACTAACCGATCAGTATTATTGCCTCCGACCGGTCAACTATAAATGGAATCAAAGGGTTTTCTTTCCTTTTATTGTGTAATGATCTATCAATGTCTATACGATATTTGAGGAGTAAACATTTGCCCCTCGGAGCTCGTAATTTTTATGTTTGGAAAAATTATGGGCTTCGAAATGAGCGTCTTAAGTCACAAAATTGATTGATCGTTCACACAATCTTTACTTCTGGCCAGTGTGCACAATTATTTGTTTTATTAAACTAAGTGATCGGTCAGCATGGTTGGGATATTCCTAAGGACGACCGACCGGCGGATTGGACTGGGCTTCTGCAGATCGACCGGCCCACTATCGAATTATATATAGCGCTGCCATCCTTTTCCCTCCTCCTTATCTCATTTCTTCCAAAACCGACCAACCATACCCATTAATGGCGGAAATCGCCTCGATCCAACACTGATCCAACCAGCTTTAATTCCACTTTGACTACTGTGATTTGAAATCATTCAGAGCACCTTCAACTTTTGATTCAATCGTTGCAATCCAAGACCGACAAGACCACTCCAAATTTCAACTTGATTCGCTCCAACGCATTTGGATTAAACTAAGATATCACATCGAAACTCCATGTGCATGTTATGACATTACACTTGGGTTGCATTTGAGTTGAATTGGACTTGGGCTTTCAGGGTTTTGAATCGAATCGGTTTAAGGTTGAAGTAGATCGATTTTTCTTTTTGGGGTTGGATTTGTTTTGAGGTTAGCTTTAGGATATTGGTATAGTGTAGGATAGGATTGTAAGTAATTGTAGCAATTTTAAGATGGTGTATGAGGCGTATCAAAATGTACATTTCCTTCTATGGCCTTGGTTTTGACTTGTTGCCCCTAAAGTGTTTGTTGAATTGCTTGATTGGTTTTGGACACCGACCAGCCTGTATTTAACATCTGAGGAATTGGGAACATCGGTCGGTGTGTCATTAAGTACCGATCGGTGAGCCTTAATTTCCTGGGGAATCAATGGCACCGATCGGTTCCTCTCAGGAACCAGTCGGATACTACTGTTCTCCTAGGAGATTGAGCACACTGCTTGACCGATCGGTTAGCCCTAACTTCTAGGAAAATTGGAGATACCGATCGGTCTGGATTGGAATCAGTACTGATCGATCAGTATTAACTTCTTGGTGAATTGGAGGTACCGATCGGTCTGGATTGGAATCGGTACTGACCGATCGGTATTAACTTCTTGGTGAATTGGAGGTACCGATCGGTCTGGATTGGAATCAGTACTGACAGGTCGGCTTTAATCCTTTAAAGATGTTTAACACCGATCAGCCAGTGCCTAATACTAACCGATCGCCTGTGTTTCTTGCCAATTAACAGTTCTTTAATGACTTTGCTCTATTATCAACTCATCTTGTGATAAAATAGTTAAACATTCCGGGCTACCATACTCTGCTACCGACTTCCCGTGTCGTCAGCAAGTTAATTAAATATTTCTAGAGAATTATACATAGCATTTCATAACTTATATTTGAATGACATATTTATGCTGAAGTGTTCTCAAAGATTATTTTAGTTTAAATGCACACTTCTCACACAAATGAATCATTTCACTATAAGTTTGTATTAGATCTTAAAATTGATTGACCAGTTGCAGATTTCATGTTCTATTTTCATGTTGCTATGTGTAATACTTCTTATTTTAGGAATAGCACACTTATCTGTGTAAAATGATATCTCGAAACCAATCGCACGAACACCCTGAGAAAACATTCGTATCTTCTCAAGTTTGAACCTCCGCCGCTACCAAAATGGTCAACACCCCAGGATCGGAGGCTACCCATGAATTTCCTTAGCCAAAACCCCTTACCATACCATCCAATGAAAGGAAAGCAACAAAACTCAATCAGCGGGCCTACGAAAATTTGTGTGCTAAATTTAGGATCCCGGAAGATGATGCTAAACTCCCAAAGGATAATGAATTTATTGATTCTCCATCATTAGGGTTTGTTTCTATTAACCAACAAATGCTAAATTTAGGAGCCGTTCCACCCTTTAATCATTTCCTTAAAATGGTTCTTAAGCACCTGGCCATTGCCCCCATGCAACTACACCTGAATGGCTATGCCGTCTTACTCGGCTTATGTGTACTTTTTGAAAGGGTCAAGAAACATCTGCGCATTTTCCAAGAAATCTACTTCCTTTACTCCTTTACAAAGAGTTCGGGAGCAATTTTATTTATGGAAGTGAGGCACTACAAGATCATTGCTGAATTGCCGGACAGTATCAAGGGATTCAAAGAGAATTATTACTTCGTCCGATGCCCCGACAAATTCTACGGCAGATGGATGGAAGGAGGTAAAGATTAATTTGTTTAAAACTTTTCCGTTCCTTCTTACATTCACGTTTTGAATCTCATGTTCCTTATTGTTATACAGAAATCCCACCTATAAACCCAAACTTTGCTATGGAGGAGGGCCTATTGGACGCTTTGAGGAATGTCGAGGAAAAATAGAGAAGTAAGAGGTTTTTAATCACAAAGAGATTTCTCCGTCAATAACAACTACTTGATCCTTCTCGTAACCTTGACCTAGACCTGATGTCTACAGGAAAAGTTTCCACTAAATCACCCATTTCTAAGGCTTCTCTAAAAAGTTGCTCAGATATTGTGGGCAGTAGTGAAATACCCCCAAAGCCTAAGTTAACCATCGTTGGGGAAGATGAACCTCGACCGGGTGAGGATACCAATATGCAGGTTGAAAAGGAAGCGGAGCGATTTCGAAAGGAAAAGGCTTTATTAGCAAATCCTCCTAATTTGTTGGATATACAAACCTAGATCACCGAGCTTCCTTCTAAGAATGCTGCAGATAAGACTAACAAGAGTCCTCTCGTTCAGGTGACTCAAGGTGAGAGTTCTTCAGATACCTTTGTGAACTTAAGTGATCTTAGTTCAGCCAAGGATATTGTTCCTGGTGAAATTGTCATTGATCCCTTCAAACGTCAAACTATGAGTCCAGGAAGTATTGTTGGATCTTCTACCGCTTAGTCAGCCTTAGAACAAACTACGAAAACTGGTTTGTTGTTGGCCACACATTGACAAACGTTTACCCTTATTATTGCTTATAGTCCTTCGTCTTTTGTTTTTACTTTGCCAACATGATTCAATTTTCATTGATGCGATCATTAAGTTCTTGTCACCACCCTTTTTCTTAGGTGATGGGGCAATGCCGAAGTCTTCGTTCTTAAGGGATTTCAATGAAAAGCGAAGCCAGCAAGACCCAAAGCATCTTTTAAACAAATCTCGTCCCTCACGATATTCTAATCGTCCCGATCCCCCTCAGCACTTACAATCAGCTCATCGGTCTCGACCACTTCCAGAACTTCTCGAAACTGACGAACAAAGGCGATGGAGGGAGGATGATGAAGCTCAACGGGAGGAAAAGGAGAGGAAAGAAATTGAGAAAAAGAAGAAGAAATCCAAGGGAAAAGACAATACAGGTGATTGGAGCAAGAGTGACCTTCGAAAACGCCACAGGTCGGATGATCTTCCTATGCCAGACACTCATGTTACTCTCAGAGAAGTATCCTTAGCCTCTCCATCGGTCACTCCCGCTCCTGCCGACCTAGAGACAATTATGAATAGGCCTTGCTACATTCCTGGTCCAGCTGATTTTTGCCTTGCTGACTGGTTCACAAACTGGAATCTTAGAGGCACGTGCCTCAACCTGGACCTTTATCCCAATGACAAGCGGGATTTACTTGAAGAGTTTGAAGACTTGCAGGGTAGTACATCCACACAGTTTGTCGTGGCTCAGAATCAGTTGGAAGTGGCTAAGGGTAAATTTGATGTAAAGCTGGGCAACCTCAAAAGTCAGGCCGAGAAGCAATTGGGACTGTGGTCGTCCTTTGCTCGTGAACTTCAAGGGTTAACGGAATCACTCTTGATTGTATCGCTACCTTAGATAGTGATAAAGCTGAACTGATTAAGGTCATAAAATAACAGGAGAAAACCATTGCTTCCCACTCCTAGAAAGATTTAGAGCTGTCAAACTTAGAGTTGGAAAACAAAAAATTCATGGAGGAGCTTGCTGCTATGAAGTTGAATGAATCTACTCTAGCAGCGCAACTACAAGGAGCTCAAGCTGCTCGACAGGTCACCGAATCCCAACTAGCTATGGAAAAGAACTCGTCTGCCGCCCACCAACAAGAGAATTCCAATCTCCATGAGAGGATTTCTTTACTTAATACAGCCCTTAAGGGAGAAAAACTTAAAGTTGCTACTGATCTTGAGAGGGTTCGCTTGGAGGACGAAGCTTCCTTTTTCTACTTTTATGTCTACAGCGTTATGAACAAGGGAAGCTTGCGTTCCTTGGAAGAAAAATTTGAGATCACTTGGCTCTTGTTTGGGAGAGGATTCTATAAATTAACGGGGGCGATCGCAGTGAAGACGATCTCGTTGAGGATCTCCTTGACCCAGAGTCTCGTGATGCATTGGTCATTGGGAAGGCCATGTTGGCAGAGACTAGAGGTTTTATTAAGGACACAGTTGGATCTTTAGGAGGACCCATTCAAGATGTAAATATTGAGCTTATGCCCTCGTTGCCGACGTAGAGGCTTCTGGTTCACAGATTTCCGTTGATCTTATTGCTTCTCAAAAGGACAAAGGTGGAGATAGCGATGACGATGGAACCTTTTGATATAAGCGGGTTTGATATTGAAGCACGCAGGAATATTGAAACGAGTCTTATAGCTGCATGTAAAACCGAGGTTGCTCGAATCATACTGAACTTAGACTATGTATTCTCTTCTCCTGGTACCATCGCATTAACTCAATGTTTGTCTGCCTTAGGTTTGATTTCACCAAGGCTTCCTTCTGGTGGGTTTACCGCTATGATGACTGAAGCCATAACTACTGATTCAGCCCTGATATCGACACCTCCTGCCCCAGCTCATACTCCTCATCTGGGTGATGAATCTTTGCTTAATGCTAAGACCACAGGGTCACAGGATATGAAGATTTGTGCCATTGCTGACTTGGAAAAGGATGAAGACTATTTCCCAAGCGAAGAATACTCCGAGCAGACTGGCGAAACTTCGACGCAAGACATTGAGACCCAAGCAAAGAGGGGAGCAACATCAAGCTGCAAAGGAAAGAAGGCCATTTCCATGCATAAGAAAAAGAAAGGAAAATTCATTGCTATATCCTCCCAAGAGAGTCCCAGTGTTCCGATGAACAAAGGTAGGGACCAACCAAATAGACCAACTCTGAGATCAGGGGACCCAAAGAATGGAAAGGAAAAGTGAAGTCTACCTACCGCCAGTTTCCTTTATTTCCTATCATTTCCTTTATGCACTGTATTCAGACCGGTTGTATATGCAAGTGCCGACCCTCGCTTGCTACTGTTATGCTTGTTACTTTATGCACTTTTGTGTCCGATACTTGACTGGTAACTTTATGCTTTAATTCAATGTTGTTGAAATGCAAATGTGCTCTGTTTATTGTACTTGAGCTTTATCGTACTTTGCTGCTTTGCATTCTGCATTTATTATATTTTCTTGTCTACAACATAGAAATTTTATTCTGCAAGTCATTTTTAATGCAATACTTGGAATAAATGATCTAATGGTGCTTTGGGTAAATAATTTTCCCAATTGTAACCACGAATCACTATTAATTGGACCTTATTTGACCAACTTCACTGGATTTATTTGATTTTGACTATTAGCAATACTTTGGGATTTTTTGTGAGTAACCACTTTTACGCTTATCATAATGTCGGGGTTATCGATTTTGCTTTAGTCATTTCAAAATTCAGCTTTGTCAGTCAAGTCGGGACATGCAAATGGTAAACGTTTAACATTAGAGTTGTGATGAGTTTATGGTGTGTCTTGAGCATTGTTGAATTTACTTAATGCGGTGGTAATGCCCTCATACAAAAATTGGTCACTACTCCAAAGGTTAAGAGCATCACTGTATGACCGACTTTATTCGGAATTTTCCGATCATATGACATGATCATGATCGGGGGTTTCGAGTCGAGTTGATCTTTCTTATTTCTTTTTGTGAAGAAGGACTCCTGTTTTCATGCCCCTACTTGAGAGGTCTTATATTTCGTTCCTCGGGAGAGGTATTTATAAACACGTTATCTGTTGTGACTGAATGGCTCAGCCACTTATAGAATTTATAGGGCATCTCCGAGGAGATCTTTTGGTTCGTCACTAACCGGAGTTGGAAGATCCGGCATATGATCGGATGCCTCGATGAGGGGTCTTTTATGATCCGTTAGTAACTGGGTTTGAAAGGCCCAAAATTGATAGCTGGATTTGGAAGATCCACATCTTATCGGATGCTCTTGAAGAGGTCTTTTTAAAACCCTGTGTTTGTATCATTATCCAGCCATGTATTAATGGCATTGACGATCAACCGAGTGCCCCTGGGGGAGATCTTTGGTTTAGAAACCAAATGTTTGTCGCAATCCGACCATGTGTTAATGGTGTTGGCGATCGACTGGGTGCCCTTTGGAGAGGTCTTTGATTTATTATTATGTGGTTTCTCAGGACAAACACAAGCTCATTAATCAGTTTTTATTTTGATTTACTAGAGCTAGGGTTTTGCAACCTTGCAATTAAGAAGGCATCCCTTTGGCAAAACTCACAACTTCGTTTGTAACTTGAATGCTACACCATTTGACAAATCAATACTTAGCATCTTGTCCTTACACTGTTGTGCTTCCACATCTCCGAGTTGATTGCAAATGATGTTTCAAGCATTAACTAGCGGACATTTGAGCTATCCTAATCAGGATGTGCTGCAACGGTTGCTAGGACTCATTAAGTCACAATGGTGTCAGCGCTCCTTTTTGAGGGCCTGCCGTCAAAATCGAATCTTAGCGATTTTTTTTGCAAACGTACAATTTAGGCAGACAAAGCAATTCCTTTCATTTATATTTACAAAGTTTGTAATAGTTTTGCTTGGTATTTACAATGCATTATACCTATAACTTTTTCAGAATATATGAAAGAAACATTAAGTGAAGTAGCGAAAGAGATGTATAGCATTCCATGCTCTTGGAAGTCGGATTCCGTCTGTTGTCTTCAAATCAAATGTGCCATTAGAGAATTTTTGGTTAACCATATATGGCCCCTCCTAGTTAGGTCGAAGTACCCCAGTTCCTGTCATAATCCTTTTCAAGACAAGGTCTCCAACGTGGAAGGTTCTATGTTTTACTTTAGCGTTGAAATGATGAGCTATTCTTCTATGGTGTGCCATGACTCTAAGCTCTGGCTCCATTCTTCTTTCCTCGAGCAAATCAAGTGCTTCGAGCTGGAGTTTCTCGTTCTCTGATTGGTTGAAGTAGATTTGTCTATGAGTTGGAGCTTCTAGCTCGATTGGAATCATAGCTTCGGATCCGAACGCCAATGAGAACGGAGTATGCCCTGCCGCAGTTGTGTGGGTGGTACGAAATGCCCATAGTGCAAGTGGAAGCCCGTCTACCCAACCACCCTTGGCTTTCTCAAGCCTCTTCTTGATGGTTGACTTTAAGATTTTGTTGACTGCTTCAACTTGCCTGTTGGCCTGCGGATGAGCAACAGCTGAAAAACTCTTTTCAATCTTGTACTTGGCACAAAAGTCCAAAAACTCATTGCTCTCAGATTGTGTTCCGTTGTCGGTTATTATTTTTTGCGGCACACCAAACCTGTAGATAATGCTCTTCAAGATGAAGTTGATCACCTTCTTTGAAGTAATATTAGCTAGTGGTTCCGCCTCGGCCCATTGGTGAAATAGTCGACTACCACTATCGCGTACTTCATACTTGACTTTGCAATGGGAAATGCCTCAATCAAATCTATGCCCCAGACAGCAAATGGCCATGAGCTAACCATTTGAGTCAATTTGGTAGGAGGTGCTCTCGGAATTTTTGCCGATCTTTGGCACTTATCACACTTTTTGACGTAAGTCATCGCATCCAGGTTCACATCGGGCCAAAAATAGCCATATCGTAGAACTTTCTTGGCCAGCGTTTGACCGCCGACGGGACCACCGCAATCTCCCTCGTGTAACTATGCCAAAATTGTTTTCGATTCCTGCTTTGACACACACCGTAGGAGTGGCATAGAGAACCCTTGCCTATATAACTTCATATCCTGGATAAGGTATAACGGGGCTTTGTGTGACAACAAGAAATTTCGCTCGATCCGAATCAATCGCTAAACCGAACTAGACCGTTCGAAACGCCTGATTGTTTTGAGAACACGACAAAATAGAACGCAGACGGAAGAACATTTCATTGCATTTTACAACAATTCCATCAGAATACAAGAATATATAGAGTATAAATGAATAAATATTACACAGAAATATCAGATATTACAATAAATTACATAGCAGCGGAAAATAATACAAAATACAACTGAAGAAAATATACGGATACAAAGATTTCCGGATATCATTCCAGCTGTAAACCAGGATCCTGTGAATATAAATCTGCAAAACCAAAACTACTAGCTGCCCATGCGGAAAATAGGGGCACCCAGAGTTTAGGTTAAAACAATAAACTACAGGTCAGTCATGGGACTGGTGTGAGAACTAAAACAGTTATTAATCTTTATTTTTAAAGTTAGGTAAATAAAGGGACCACGCCGTATAACACGGAACGGGTTTCCTCCCAAGAACACCAGTGCATAAAACAACAGCGCAATGCTAAATAAAGAAAAATGAAGCTATTATAAGACCCAGTTCCCATCACACAATGCAACGCAAGCCGGAGGATAGGGTTTTTACCTTATAATAGCCAAGAATGCTTGATACGTTTAAAACAAATCATTTGATACTATTATAAGTGCATAGTGTATAAAACAACTACAAATCATAAGTATCAATCATAGACGGCATAAGCGTCCCATCCCACTATGTCGCCATACTAGGCTCTACAATCAAAACCGCAAATGTCACGTATTTGGAAATTGGATTTCCATCTATGAACCGAGGCCAGGGATCGTCCTCTACCGATTCGAGACTGTCTAGCCCGAGTCTCTAGGACAGAACGCATCAACCCTTGGAGCGACAGGGCCGGTCCACCGATGTGGATTAGACGAAATCCTGAACACTACATCTCTCCGCCCTATGGGGCGTAAATGAGCCAACTAAATGATTCCGTCGGTTCGAGAACGACCGATATATCCGAGGCGTCTCGCAACAGCAACAACCACATAAGTCAAACTCGTCAGGGTGTGTAAAACCACTGACGCCACTTCTAGCTAGAAAGAAAGGCATGTCCTCCCTGAGGTCCTCTCCCGTTTTTGGTTCATACCGGGTGTGAAACTCGCGAAGTAAACGTTACACAAAGCTACGCCACAAAGGCCGTGCTTCGATCATCAACCACAAGACTCTGCTTTTCAACAGAAGCCTTGATCATTTGCATCTTAGCATGCCACACAGGCAAACCATTCTATGCAACCGATATCAGTCACACAGAATGAAATCCGATGTCAGACACACAGTCCATTTACAAGTCCGTTCTGGGTCTGAACGAAACCGGAGGCACCTAGTACCCCGCATATCCATCGATCTCCAAGTACGTTTGGACGATCACCAACTGTTTCCATCTTCTTGGGTGTACATCCCAATCAAGATCATCAGTAATCACCCAAACGACGTGAAGACCTCCGGTCTTCGACCACCATCTTCATCTTCAACTTATGATCGCATCAGTTATTCAGAATGGGATAAACCCGGTCTTCCCGAATAACTCGCGTATATAATGAACATGTGTTACACAAACACAACATACGCCTCATTTGTTTTAATTTCCCAACCCCAACCTGTTCATCCCATGAAGTAAAACTGGTAATACTTCATATCTAACACCACGGTGTTATCGGTAAATTTAATTACCATTTCACGTTCAAATCTAATTAAAGATTCATTAAAACTCCACTTAGTTTTAATCTTTGATTGGGTTAAAGAATCAGTGTCATTTAAAACAAGGTTCACGATAAACCTAAAATCATATCAAATTTCAATTAGTCCCTAACCGTAAATTAGCAAGTGAGCAATTCCCTAAGTATTAACCCCGAAGGCCGAAACCAACATCAGATCAATACCCCAGAAACCATTCAACTTAACTAATCTCCAGTTAGTTTCTGATTTTCTTAACTCCTTTGGGTCTAAGAACAGTATTATTGAAGATACCGTTCACGACAACCCAAAATCATGTTCCATTAATTATCGGGTTAAAGAACAAGTGTTACTTAAAACACTGTTCACGATAAACCCAAAAACCAATACCAATTCAATTCCAATTAAATCTTATTTAATTGGTAAACTTCATTAAATCTAAATAAAAGATTTAATCTTTTTCTCAACTGGGTTCAAGAACAGTGTTAATACAGACACCATTCACGACAAACCCAAATCACATTTGATATTAAATACAAGGCTCTGAATAGAAAATATACCGGCTTATATCCAATATCAAATTCTACGACCAACAAATATCGTATTGGAAATAACGATATATATATCTATATCTTTCAAATTCCCATAACAATATCTGTATCATCACGAAATCCCATATCGAAATATTCTGAAGACAATTTCGATTCAAATCCATTCCAATATAATTATTGGAAATTCTGGTTATTTTCAAAACCATTTCAAATCCAATTTATTTATTTAAAAATAAATAGAATTATAATTCTAGTTCAGAACTAGTTCATTTCGATAAAAATCTATTTTTATCTTTTCAAACATGGAGTTTTTCAACCCAATTCTTCCCAAATCATTTCTTATGATTTTACACCAATTATTACTATTTTTAATAATTTTATCAAGGCCCGTACAGTCGATTTCCATCAATGGCCATCGTACTGCACTTACAGCGACCTTTTCCAAATTTGATTTGGACATAATTCCAAATCCAACCGTTAGATTTCTAATTTCTAATATTCTTTAGAAAGCCCTTTTCGATACGAACCCAACGGTTCCGGTTTTAGGAGAATTCGATGGTCGGATCTCCCGAAATATCCGTTCGAAGTCAATGGTAGAAATTCGCCAACTGCCGCAGCGCGGCATGTTCTATTCAGGCCATTATATTATATATATAATTTATATAATATATACTTCGCCGATTTCCTTTCGAAACGAATTTTATAAATCGTTTTAAATTCGTTTTCGAAACGATTTCATCTTCTATTTCAAATTCAAATCAAAATTGAATTTTTCCTTATAAATTCATTTTAAATTTATTTCAAATTGATTTCAATTCAAATTGATTTTAATTCGATTTGAATTCATTTTCTTTTCAATTCAATTCAATTCGAATTCATTTTATATTCAATTCAATTCGAATTCGTTTTACATTCAATTCAATTCGAATTCATTTTACATTCAATTCAATTCGAATTCGTTTTATATTCAATTCAATTCGAATTCATTTATATTCAATTTCAATTCGAATTCATTTATATTCAATTTCAATTCGAATTTCAATTCTTTTCAAAATATCAAATTTTGAAATCACTTTCGATATTCATTATAAAATGAATAAAATCGATCTAAATATCGTTCACGTCAAAATGGCGTCAATCTAATCAACAGGGCTTCATATATTTCTATTTTCAAATATTCTATTTCAAATATTTCTTTTTCAAAACTGGAATGAGGCCTAATCAATTATCATATAATGTTAATTATATGGATTTTCTACAACACATGTATACAATAATAACGATGAATAATCAACCATCATCCAAAGTGCATTCTACAATGTATAAGCATCGAATATAAATATTTAACGCTTATAACAATCTGTCAATCAATCGATCGACATACAACTAAACAATCGGGATTAGTGTATGTCAAATATCATCCCAATACCTGTGTGGGGTTTCAAACAATCAAACACATATTTTGTTTTTGTAGTTGGGTGATGTGTAAAATTTATCGTCCCAATCAATATCAGTCAAATGTGTGTATACAAACAAATCGTCCGATTTGTTTATTTTTATTTAATTTCATATACACGTTAAAAATTCTATTTTTAACTATAAAATATTTCTAGCTATATAATATTTTATTTCATTTCACATCACATCACACAATCAACTACACATCAAAATCAAACAACCAAGCATACAAGCCGTCCATGGTCTATGGACGATGGGTGTCGGGTGCTACTAAACACCGTCTGCATCCTAGTATGTATTTTAACAAGAAAAATAA
The DNA here is from genome assembly GCA_030737875.1 of Allium sativum. Classification (NCBI taxonomy): domain Eukaryota; kingdom Viridiplantae; phylum Streptophyta; class Magnoliopsida; order Asparagales; family Amaryllidaceae; genus Allium; species Allium sativum. The sequence goes on from CM060923.1 coordinate 247,092,019, forward strand.
ATAAAAGGTGAGGAGTTCTCACAGAGGGTTCCACTCTGCCGTGCTTTGCTGTTGAACTTCTGAACTGTCTGGATTCCTTTGAAATTCCAATGCAGTTCCATCTCATTTCTTTTCACGTTGTTCAAGTAAAAATCATATTTTTATTTCTTCATTTCAATAAATAAAAATTCCATTTTTATTTCGAATTCATATATATTTGTACAACGCTTAATCTATATAAAAATTATATTTTTATATTTCTGCTTCTTATATAAAGATCGAATTTTTCTTTCATCGCTATAAAAATCTCATTTTTACTTCACTATATATATAATAAAAATCAGATTTTTTTTCGCTACATATATAAAGATAATATTTTTATATTCTCTATTGTATAGAAATTCTATTTTCAATACACTACTTATATAAAAATAGTATTTTTATATCTTCTATTATATAAAGATCATATTTTTAATATGCCACTAGTATAAAAACTATATTTTTAACCTTTTTATATTATAAAAATTATATTTTTACTCCTTCTATATTATAAAAATTATATTTTTACTCCTTCTATATTATAAAAATCATATTTTTATTCTTTGTAGATAAAAATCCTTTTATCAAATAAAAACCAAACCTTTATATTCACTCAAAATCGAACCTTTATACTCATTCAAAATCGAACCTTTATATTTACCATACATTATATATCACAAATCTCGGATTTTAAAACTATTCTAATTTTTAAAACAATACTGAATAAGTTAAATATTAAAGTCTAAATGAAATAAAATAAAATAAATAAAGGCAAAAGACTTACTGTTCTTCACTGTTATCTCACACCGGAGGGCTTGGAATCGGCTGGGTTCCGGGGGGACGCTGACCGTTAGCGGGGGCCGGGATCTAGGCGAGGTGGTGGAGGCTACGTTGATTTGGGGGTCTCGACGTGGGGGAGTGCAGACGGTTTTGAGAAGGGGAGGGAGAATCGAGGGGGGTGAGGCTGCGGAGGGGGTGCGGACGTAGATCGACGGAGGGGGCGGCGTTCTTGGTGGCGTGGAAATCGCCTAGGGGGCGCGACTTTCCTTTCTTTCTCTTTTTTTTCTTTGATTTGAAAAAATGAGTTAACGTGGGGGGGGGGGGGCTGAGAGGTTAAGGGGGATGAAAGGGGGAATTTTATTTTATTATTTATTTAATTGTTTAATTTCAAAAAGCAACTTTTGCTTTCGACCTCGAAATCGAACCCACCGACTGTCGACTGCAGCTAATTACCCCCATTCCGAACGCAATGGGATATGTATCGTAGGCTGGTTCGACCGTTTCTATCAGTTTTCGTCAAAATCAACATATAACTCCATACATTGAATTTGAACGCGCATTTCAATTTACCGGGGCCACATATGGACTCTAAAAATTCCCGAAAAATATTTTCTAACTTCGTATTAACGATACGGTCCTAACAAAACTAGTTTCGTCAAATTCTGAGACCGTTTGAAAAATGGCCATTTTCCAGTCGATTAAAATCAACTTAAACTGGTCAAACGCGTTTTCCTTTGCCACGCTCACATATTGATTCGAAAAATTACAAAAATAGGAATCTAGCAATAACTAGACATCACGGATCCAACAAAAGTGGTTTCGTCGAAATCCGAGGTCGTTTGCAAAATTTCCATTTTAAGGGCCAGAATTCCATAGCGACTATTCTGAATTTTCACTTGGGCATATCTTTTGATTCCCGCTATGAAATTTCGATTTTTCGGATTCGTTGGAAAGATATTCTCGATTAGATTCAAATATTTTTGGTTTCACTAAAATCCGGTTTATTTTGAATCTTGTACATTCATTTGAGCTTTGAAATCGAATTATCGAACTACCGCGCCATTTTCAATTCCTTTTATAATTTAAAATAAATATTTATATTCTAACGACTATCTATATAAATATATACGTTCTACTTCTATTCAAAATAAATTTTTCGTTGTTACTATTTAAAATAATTCATTTTAAATATTCAAAATTCGCTAAAATTGCCAAAATAAAAATTTTAAATTAGCTCGGATTTCCGTGTTATTACAATCTCCCCCACTTAAAACTTTTCGTCCCCGAAAAGGAACAAAGCCGAAAGTTGTTTTACAAATTAACTCAACTTCCAGTATTTTCACTACGGCTTAAGTTCTTCAACTTTTCAGTTTCTAAGAACTTTTCAATTTTTTCAAAAAATTTGGCTAACACCCTAAATTTTCGAAAAATTTCGCCTTAACCTCCTCTGCACCGGGAGCACCGGGAAAATCCCGAAATTGCCATACAGGCCCTCTGATCTCAAAAAGAAAAAGAAAAAGCCAAGCGGCTAGCCAATCGGCTCATAAAACCATCATCACCCGAACAAAACAGTAAATTATGGTAAACATGTACCTATTTGTCGGGCAAACAATTTTATTCTTCTGCTCTAGCCTCTTTGCTATGACCTGTTCAGTATGTATACATGTATATGCATGCAAATTTCAAGCAATTTTCAATACAGTTCAATTGGGCTATATGGTACAAATTTTAATAAATCAACCAATAATCAACAACACAACCATCAATCAATTAGTTGATTATCTTTTCAAATTCATAACTTTGATCTATAGTCAAAAAATCACATTTTTGATGCTAAATCATAACAATAAGCCCTATCTAGTTTCGGTTCTCACACTAGTCAATTGGAAATGTATAGAAATCTCACTTTTGAAACTCGAAAATAAATACTGGCGATGGTGCCCCGTCACCAGAATTATCCCCGGGCACTAGAGTGTGATTCTATAACTATCCAGTACATTAAAACTTCGAATACACGTTTGCAAGACATATATGCAAAATCTTTATATATTAGATTGTCCAAATTCGTATAAATAAATAATCAAATACAAATAATTGATTTAAATTTTCAAAACAAAACTTGTTTTCATTTTTAAAAATATACTCTTCACACTCGTTCTGGGATACTACTGATCCTATCTCTAACGAGTCATTCTAATTAGATATTACTAATCCAATATCTGATGAATTCTTTCGTATGGTTCTACTGTGTCCTGTTCTCTGAGATTTGCAAACCAAAGCTCTGATACCAACTGTGACAACAAGGAATTTCGCTCGATCCGAATCAGTGGCTAAACCTATCTAGACCGTTCGAAACGCCTGATTTTTTCGAGAACACGACAAAATAGAACGCAGACGGAAGAACATTTCATTGCATTTTACAACAATTCCATCAGAATACAAGAATATAAAGAGTATAAATGAATAAATATTACACAGAAATATCAGAGATTACAATTAATTACATAGCAGCGGAAAATAATACAAAATACAACTGAAGAAGATATACGGATACAAAGCTTTCCGGATATCATTCCAGCTGTAAACAAGGATCCTGCGAATATAAATCTGCAAAACCAAAACTACTAGCTGCCCGTGCGGAAAATACGGGCACCCAGAGTTTAGGTTAAAACAATAAACTCCAGGTCAGTCATGGGACTGGTGTGAGAACTAAAACAGTTATTAATCTTTATTTTTAAAGTTAGGTAAATCAAGGGACCACGCCGTATAACACGGAACGGGTTTCCTCCCAAGAACACCAGTGCATAAAACAAAAGCGCAATGCTAAATAAAGAAAAATGAAGCTATTATAAGACCCAGTTCCCATCACACAATGCAACGCAAGCCGGAGGATAGGGTTTTTACCTTATAATAACCAAGAATGCTTGATACGTTTAAAACAAATCATTTGATACTATTATAAGTGCATAGTGTATAAAACAACTTCAAATCATAAGTATCAATCATAGACAGCATAAGCGCCCCATCCCACTATGTCGCCATACTAGGCTTTACAATCAAAACCGCAAATGTCACGTATTTGGAAATTGGATTTCCATCTATGAACCGAGGCCAGGGATCGTCCTCTACCGATTCGAGACTGTCTAGCCCGAGTCTTAGGGACAGAACGCATCGACCCTTGGAGCGACAGGGCCGGTCCACCGATGTGGATTAGACGAAATCCTGAACGCTACGTCTCTCCGCCCTATGGGGTGTAAATGAGCCAACTAAATGACTCCATCGGTTCGAGAATGACCGATATATCCGAGGTGCCTCGCAACAGCAACAACCACATAAGTCAAACTCGTCAGGGCGTGAAAAACCACTGACGCCACTTCTAGCTAGAAAGAAACGCATGTCCTCCCTGAGGTCCTCTCCCGGTTTTGGTTCATACCGGGTGTGAAACTCGTGAAGTAAACATTACACAAAGCTACGCCACAAAGGCCGTGCTTCGATCATCAACCACAAGACTCTGCTTTTCAACAGAAGCCTTGATCATTTGCATCTAAGCATGCCACACAGGCAAACCATTCTATGCAACCGGTATCAGTCACACAGAATGAAATCCGATGTCAGAGACATAGTCCATTTACAAGTCCGTTCTGGGTCTGAACGAAACCGGAGGCACCTAGTACCCCGCATATCCATCGATCTCCAACTACGTCTGGACGATCACCAACTGTTTCCATCTTCTTGGGTGTACATCCTAATCAAGATCATCAGTAGTCACCCAAACGACGTGAAGACCTCCAGTCTTCGACCACCGTCTTCATCTTCAACTTATCGTCGTATAAGTTATTCAGAATGGGATAAACCCGGTCTTCCCGAATAACTCGCGTATATAATGAACATGTGTTACACAAACACAACATACGCCTCATTTGTTTTAATTTCCCAACCCCAACGTATTCATCCCATGAAGTAAAACTGGTAATACTTCATATCTAACACCACGGTGTTATCGGTAAATTTACTTACCATTTCACGTTCAAATCTAATTAAAGATTCATTAAAACTCCACTTAGTTTTAATCTTTGACTGGGTTAAAGAATTAGTGTCATTTAAAACATGGTTCACGATAAACCCAAAATCACATCAAATTTCGATCAGTCCCTAACCGTAAATTAGCAAGTGAGCAATTCCCTAAGTATTAACCCCGAAGGCCGAAACCAACATCAGATCAATACCCCAAAAACCATTCAACTTAACTAATCTCCAGTTAGTTTCTGATTTTCTTAACTCCTTTGGGTCTAAGAACAGTATTATTGAAGATACCGTTCACGACAACCCAAAATCATGTTCCATTAATTATCGGGTTAAAGAACAAGTGTTATTTAAAACACTGTTCACGATAAACCGAAAAATCAATACCAATTCAATTCCAATTAAATCTTATTTAATTGGTACACTTCATTAAATCTAAATAAAAGATTTAATCTTTTTCTCAACTGGGTTCAAGAACAGTGTTAATAAAGACACCATTCACGACAAACCCAAATCACATTTGATATTAAATACAAGGCTCTGAATAGAAAATATACCGGCTTATATCCAATATCAAATTCTACGACCAAAAAATATCGTATTGGAAATAACGATATATATATCTATATCTTTCAAATTCCCATAACAATATCTTTATCATCACGAAATCCCGTATCGAAATATTCCGAAGACAATTTCGATTCAAATCCATTCCAATATAATTATTGGAAATTCTGGTTATTTTCAAAACCATTTCAAATCCAATTTATTTATTTAAAAATAAATAGAATTATAATTCTAGTTCAAAACTAGTTCATTTCGATAAAAATCTATTTTTATCTTTTCAAATATGGAGTTTTTCATCCCAATTCTTCCCAAATCATTTCTTATGATTTTACACCAATTATTACTATTTTTAATAATTTTATCAAGGCCCGTACAGTCGATTTCCATCAATGGCCATCGAACTGCACTTACAGCGACCTTTTCCAAATTTGATTTGGACATAATTCCAAATCCAACTAGTAGATTTCTAATTTCTAATATTCGTTAGAAAGCTCATTTCGATACGAACCCAACGGTTCCGTTTTTAGGAGAATCCGACGGTCGGATCTCCCGAAATATCCGTTCGAAGTCAATGGTCGAAATTCGCGAATTGCCGCGGCGCGGCGCGTTCTATTCAGGCTATTATATTATATATATAATATATATAATATATACTTCGTCGATTTCCTTTCGAAACGAATTTTATAAATCGTTTTAAATTCGTTTTCGAAATGATTTCATCTTCTATTTCAAATTCAAATCAAAATTGAATTTTTCCTTATAAATTCGTTTTAAATTCATTTCAAATTGATTTCAATTCAAATCAATTTTAATTCGACTTGAAATCATTTTCTTTTCAATTCAATTCAATTCGAATCCGTTTTATATTCAATTCAATTCGAATTTGTTTAACATTCAATTCGAATTCGTTTTACATTCAATTCAATTCGAATTCGTTTTATATTCAATTCAATTCGAATTCATTTATATTCAATTTCAATTCGAATTCATTTATATTCAATTTCAATTCGAATTTTAGTTCTTTTCAAAATATCAGATTTTGAAATCACTTTCGATATTCATTATAAAATGAATAAAATCGATATAAATATCGTTCACGTCAAAATGACGTTAATCTAATCAACACGGCTTCAAATATTTCTATTTTCAAATATTCTATTTCAAATATTTCTTTTTCAAAACTAGAATGAGGCCCAATCAATTACCATATAATGTTAATTATATGGATTTTCTACAACACATGTATACAATAACAACGATGAATAATCAACCATCATCCAAAGTGCATTCTACACTGTATAAGCATCGAATATAAATATTTAACGCTTATAACAGTCTGTCAATCAATCGATCGACATACAACTAAACAATCGGGATTATTGTACGTCAAATATCATCCCAATACCCGTGTGGGGTTTCAAACAATCAAACACAAATTTTATTTGTGTAGTTGGGCGATGTGTAAAATTTATCGTCCCAATCAATATTAGTCAAATTGTGTATACAAACAAATCGTTCGATTTGTTTATTTTTATTTCATTTCATATACACGTTAAAAATTCTATTTTTAACTATAAAATATTTCTAACTATATAATATTTTATTTCATTTCACATCACATCACACAATCAACTACACATCAAAATCAAACAACCAAGCATACAAGTCATCCATGGTCTGTGGACAACGGGTGTCGGGTGCTACTAAACACCGTCTGCATCCTAGTATGTATTTTAACTAGAAACATAAATAAAAGGTGAGGAGTTCTCAAAGAGGGTTCCACTCCGCCGTGCTTTGCTGTTGAACTTCTGAATTGTATGGATTCCTTTGAAATTCCAATGCAGTTCCATTTCATTTCATCGCTATAAAAATCTCATTTTTATTTCACTATATATATAATAAAAATCAGATTTTTATTTCGATACATATATAAAGATAATATTTTTATATTCTCTATTATATAGAAATTCTATTTTCAATACAGTACTTATATAAAAATAGTATTTTTATGTCTTCTATTATATAAAGATCATATTTTTAATATGCCACTAGTATAAAAATTATATTTTTAACCTTTCAATATTATAAAAATTATATTTTTACTCCTTCTATATTATAAAAATTATATTTTTACTCCTTCTATATTATAAAAATCATATTTTTATTCTTTCTACATAAAAATCCTTTTATCAAATAAACACCAAACCTTTATATTCACTCAAAATCGAACCTTTATACTCATTCAAAATCGAACCTTTATATTTACCATACATTATTTATACTTCAAACATTATATATATCACAAATCTCAGATTTTAAAACTATTCTAATTTTTAAAACAATACTGAATAAGTTAAATATTAAAGTCTAAATGAAATAAAATAAAATAAATAAAGGCAAAAGACTTACTGTTCTTCACTGTTATCTCACACCGGAGGGCTTGGAGTCGGCTGCGTTCCGGGGGGGACGCTGACCGTCAGCGGCGGTCGGGATATAGGCGAGGTGGTGGCGGCTGCGTTGATTTGGGGGTCTCGACATGGGGGGGGGGGGGGGGGGCGGACGGTCTTGAGAAGGGGAGAGAGAATCGAGGGGGGTGAGGCTGCGGAGGGGGTGCGGACGCAGATCGACGGAGGGGGCGGCCTTCTTGGTGGCATGGAAATCGCCTGGGGGTGCGCGACTTTCCTTTCTTTCTCTTTTTTTTATTTGATTTGACAAAATGAGTTAACGGGGGGGGGGGGGGGGGCTGAGAGGTTAAAGGGGATGAAAGGGGGGATTTTATTTAATTATTTAATTTCAAAAAGCAACTTTTGCTTTCGACCTCGAAATCGAACCCACCGACTGTCGACTGTAGCTAATTACCCCCATTCCGAACGCAATGGGATATGTATCGTAGGCTGGTCGACAGTTTCGATCAGTTTTCGTCAAAATCAACATATAACTCCATATATTGAATTTGAACACGCATTTCAATTTACCGGGGCCACATATGGACTCTAAAAATTCCCGAAAAATATTTTCTAACTTCGTATTGACGATACAGTCCTAACAAAACTAGTTTCGTCGAATTCTGAGACCGTTTGAAAAATGGCCATTTTCCAGTCGATTAAAATCAACTTAAACTGGTCAAACGCGTTTTCCTTTGCCATGCTCACATATTGATTCGAAAAATTACAAAAATTGGAATCTAGCAATAACTATACATCACAGATCCAACAAAAGCGGTTTCGTCGAAATCCGAGGTCGTTTGAAAAATTTTCATTTTTAAGGGCCAGAATTCCAGAGCAACTATTCTGAATTTTCACTTGGGCATATCTTTTGATTCCCGCTATGAAATTTCGATTTTTCGGATTCGTTGGAAAGATATTCTCGATTAGATTCAAATATTTTTGGTTTCACTAAAATCCAGTTTATTTTGAATCTTGTACATTCATTTGAACTTTGAAATCGAATTATCGAACTACCACGCCATTTTCAATTCCTTTTATAATTTAAAATAAATATTTATATTCTAACGACGATCTATATAAATATATACATTCTAATTCTATTCTAAATAAATTTTTCGTCGTTACTATTTAAAATAATTCATTTTAAATATTCAAAATTCGCTAAAATTGCCAAAATAAAAATTTTAAATTGGCTCGGATTTCCGGGTTATTACACTTTGCGTAGTACTTTTCTTCGCCCTTTTTACTCCTCTGGAAGCATTCCGTTGCGAATATATTCCTTGATTGGTGTCATCCAAGACACAGGCTCTTCAACTTTTTCCATGGTCCAATCGACATCCACTTCTTCAATAGCAAGGGTAGTGAGGATTTCAACTGGTATTATTGCCAGTAATTGTGCATCTGAAGAACTTGCATATTTAGCAAGAGAATCTGCCTTTGAATTTTCTTCCCATAGAATATGGGATATAGTATAATGGTCAAGGTCGTTGAGAAGTTCCATGGCTCTTCTAAGGTAAGAAGGGAGGTTCCTAACTTTAGTCTGGAATTCTCCAATGACCTAGTACACTACTAGTTGAGAATCACTAAAGATTTGCAAGGTTTTCAAATTCAGCTCCTTTGCCAACTTCAGTCCTGTTATTAATGTTTTGTATTCGGCTTCGTTATTTGTCGATGGGAACTGCAATCTCAAGGCATAACATAAAGAATGGCCATCCGGAGTTTCTAAGACGACTCCGGCTCCTGAACTGTAATCATTCCTAGAACCATCGAAGTATAGTTTCCAGCTAGCAACCGTCTCTACTGATCCTTAAGTTTCTTCTCCCCTGTCCATGAACTCGGTAATGAAATATGCTAAGGCTTGCCCATTAATAGCTCTTCGAGGGTGATAAGTGATGTCATATTTACTAAGCTCAATGTTCCACTTCAATAACCTTCCCGAAGTTTCTGGGCGAAATAGAACTTGCCTTAGTGGTTGATCGTTGAGAACTTTTATTGGATGGGATTGGAAGTATGGTCTTAACTTTTTCGAGGAAACGAGCATACAGTATGCTAGTTTTTCCAACCTTTGGTAGTTTAATTCTGCCCCGACGAGTCGCTTGCTTATATAATAGACTATCCACTGGACCTTGGAATCCTCCCGAACAAATGCAGCGTTTAGAGCATGTGATCAAACGGCTGAATATAGGAATAGCTCTTCTCCATCTTTGGGTTTTGGAAAGCATCGGTGGAGACTCCATGTGCTTAATCAATTCTTCGAAAGTTGTTTGACATTGAGGGGTCCATTGGAAGTCTTTCTTTCCCTTTTTTGAAGCGTCAAAAAGTGGGACGCATCGATCCGTTACTTTAGAGATGAATCGGTTGAGAGGAGCAATTTTCCCATTCAAACTTTGAAGCTCTTTCTTTGTTCTTGGAGCTCACATTTCTTGTAATGCCGTGATTTGTGAAGGATTCGCCTCAATGCCCCTGGCATTGACTATGAACCCGAGGAATTTTCCCGATGAAACTCCAAATGTGCATTTCAGAGGATTTAATTTCGTACCATACTTTCTAAGGATATGAAATATTTCGACCAAGTTTTCCAGTTGATTCTCTACCTTCTTCGATTTAACCAGCATATCATCTACATAGACCTCCATAGTGTTCTCGATTTGGGATTTGAACATGGAATTTACGAGGCGTTAGTAGGTTGCTCCCGCATTCTTCAATCCAAACGGCATAACTTTATAGCAGTATAAACCCCTGTCGATTATAAAACTCATATTTTCCTCGTCTGGTTTATGAATCAGATCTAATTATACCTAGAGTATGCATCCATGAATGACAATAGCTCATGTCCCACCGTCGCGTCGACAAGTTGGCTAATTCTTGGTAACGGAAAACTGTCTTTGGGACATGCTTTGTTAAGGTCCGAATAATCTATGCACACTCTCCATTTACCATTGGATTTTTTAATAAGGACGGGATTGGAAACCCAAGTAGGATACGTTGATTCTCTTATAAAATTGTTTTTAAACAATCTCTACTTCTTCTTTAATTCCAAAGATCTTTCAAGTCCTTGCATTCGTCTTTTTTGTTTTACAGGAGTCAAACTAGGGTTAGTATTCAACTTATGAACAATTACATCTGGTGATATTACGCACATGTCAGAGTGCTTCCATGCAAATACATTTAAGTTTGCTTTTAAAAACAGTATCAAATCATTCTGCAATTTAAGGCCCAACTGAGAACCTATGTAACACCCCATATTTTTCTATGAATATTAATAGACGAATTAAAAGAATAATTAATTTTAAAGTGAGAAATAAGTAAAGCAGTCTATATCACTGCGTTCTCTCAAAATTCCGGTCAAGATGGACCCAAATTTTGCATTAAATGGATAATGTATGAGAAAGTTATCGACCTTGGAAGTTTGTATACATATAAGGGGAATATACGTATATATATAAATTAATAAAATAAAAATCAACCTAAAATTCGAGAAAAAATTCAAAACAGCAGAAGCGGGAAGGCAAAACGCCAAACCGACCTATTTTATGGGTCGACCCGAGTCCCGCTGGGTCGATCCCTAGATCAACTCAGGGTGTTTGGAATCGACCCCGTCGGCCAAGAATGGTTTGTGACGAAATTTTGTGTTTTAGGGCTTATGTGTCGCACTATGGTTGGCTGGATGACATGTCTCTTTGGTTTAGACGGCTCTGATGAATCCTATGCTAATCTAAAGGCCATTGTTTGCCTAACACACCTATAAATACATATCCAAACCTAAACCCTAATTCTATTATTCAATCTCATGGCGCCTCCATGCCGCCAAACTCTCATCTAAACCTAGCCGCCACTAAAACCTAAATCAAATCAAAAAGTTCTTCATCAACCTAGAGTATTAATCAATATCAAGTTAGAGTTCTTCAACAACAACAACCGATTCAATTATCTTTTCTAATCCAAACGCTGTAAGTTCATTTATTTTTAGATTTGAACACCTAAATCTAGTCTTGACATGTAATAAGTTGAAATTGAGACTATGCCTAATTCTAAGTTGTTCTTTTGCTTCTATTCTTATTCTCATGATGCTATTATCATCAGTTTATCTTGTTGTACATCAGTTTTTCATGTTCATGATGATGTTCTTATCAAGTCTTAGCCTTCATGCCTGTGATGATATTTTCATGCCTATTTTCTCTCTGTTCTTATTTTATGCAACTTCTATCTCCCCCTATTTATTTTCTTTTATTGAACCAGGGTTAACTTCGAACCTAGGCTAAAATCGCGAAATACGAACGTTTGGAATACGGGGAATATTGGGTATTGCCAATTTGGGTTAATTTATGGGCATAACATGTTTGGTGGTATTATTAGGCATAGTTTGTGATGGATATGGGGTATTATTATTAATATAATTGCAAGTTTGGGTAAATTGGCATGTAAACCAATATTTGGGCATATGTAAATTGGCATGTAAATAAATATTTTGGCATATGTGTAACAACCCATATTTTTATAACGTATTATAACCATAAATCTAGGCAGAATTAAATTTTAAAATAAGAATCAAGAGAAACAGGTTGCGCCGTTGCGTTCGTCTCGGAATTCTGGTTGGAAACGAGTCCGAAATTTCGTAAATCGGAGTCCGTATGACCGAGATATGGCCTCTAGAAGTTTCACGAAAAATCAGAAAACGAAAACAGATTTTTAAATTTCGAATTTAGCCCCAAACAGACTGGGCGGGAAAATTTCCCGCCCAGCCCCAGGTCGACTGGGGAGTCGACTGGGGAGTCGACCCCCCAGGACCAGGTCGACTGGGGAGTCGACCTGGGTGTCGACCTGGGCATCGGCCTCCTTGGTCGGGCCAGGTTGGCCTGGTGCACCTGGTTGCTCCTTTGGGTCTGTTCTGTTGACCTGTGACGAGATTGGATGGTTCAGATCTAAACTAGGGTTTATCCTATGGCCTAAACTAGTTGTTGCAACTATAAAAACACCCTAAGACCTAGGCTAATCCACAACAAATCTTTCTAACACAATTATGCTGCTAAGTCTCCTCTTGAACCATGGCCGCCGCCTCCAACTTGAAGCTTAAACATTCAAACTAGATCCAAATCGAAGGCCAACGTTTCTACAACAATTCAAGGGAATAGATTAATATCTCAACAACGATCCTACGACAATTTCTGTTCTTAGTTCTCAAAAACCACGATCTGTAAGCCCCTGTTACTCTTAGATCTAAACTCTAAACTTAATATGGACAGTGTAAATTGAAGTTGAACATAAACATGATAACTACTTGAGACCTACTCTTGTACATCTTTGATCTACGACTATTCCTTTTTGATCTATTATTTTAGATCTACTCTTGTTCACCGTAGATCTATTCACCTTGAACCTAGTACCGTTCATATTGAACCTTGATTTGTGGAATACTGATAAGAACTTGATTTAGGGGCCTGTTCATGTCATAACCTAAACCCTATCATTATTTTAACATGCCTGTGATGTTGTGATGTTGAAACTATCGCTAGTCACAAGTTTAGGATTATCATGTTATGTCATTTATTGCTATGTTTATCACCCTATTTCATATGCCAGTGATGTTATGATCATATCTCAAGTTACACCATGCTTGCCTTGAAATCACATTTGCCACTTTATACCCATCCTTGTTTTGTTATTCCCTAGTTACATCTATTGCCTTGATTCGAATTCACGAGCGTTGGGGATGCGATTTGGGTAGTTTAGGAAAACCTGAATTTAGTATGAACTTGAAAACATGAATATCGTTATAACTTGAGCTTGGATAGGAACATGAACTTGACATGAAATTATACTTGAAAATATGAATTTGGGACATGACACTTAGATAACTTGAACGTGGCCAACTCGAGGTTGGGTTGAGTTTGCAGTATAAATCTGCCCGGAACCGCCCGGCGAATCCAGTAACTGCAAACAATAGGACCCAATGTGAGTAGTTGGTCATATCGCACTCGAAACCCAAGGTTAAACTAGGTTATGGTGTAAAACTGCCCGGACCCGCCCGGCACATCCAGTAACCATAACCAAGTCTAATGTGAGAGGTTATGGTTGCATTAAGTAAATTAATGCCACTGGATAGGGTTAAGTCATGAACTGCTTGAACACACTTAACCAACCTGACACATGATTCGTAGGACTAAGTCTTGAATTAGAACGACACACTTAGTCAATTTGACATGACACGTAGATGGGGTTAAGTCTCGATTTTAAATGACAACTTAACCTGCTAAACGAAACCCTAGTTACGCGGTCCTTTTCAGCAGTAACCCACTAGATGTATCACGGTACCCTGGGACTAGGCAGGGTGGGGCACGATTACTGGGCTGATTGTAAGCGACCAGAACGAAGGCTGAGTTGGTGCACCATTGTAGGTTCAAGCGGACTAGGGTCGTGCACTTAGTCCGGAGTTGAAAAAGCAGGCATTGGGCATCAGTAGGATTATCTGTGCATTCTTGATTCGTGTCGTTGGTTGGCACCCTAGGGCTTGATACACCCTATGGTGGACCTAGCACAGGTGACTACATTCGTGATAGGGCCGTATGACACAGACACTCGACGAGCTAGACTTGTAGGGAGCCGATCGATTAGATCATACCGTTGGACCCCGAATTGGGTCACTTCACGATATTGGGTCAAGGGATTATTTCTTGATTTATAGTTGACACGGGATTAGTAGACCAGTATAGTTGGTATGGCGAACCTTGAATACGCAATGTTAGACCTGAGTTATCTTGTTAGCTTAGTTATCATGTTAGACTTATTGTCATTCCTATGTTTAATTCTAGTTTATTCATGTCTTGTTAACTTTACTAGTTTCTATGCTGATAGTCACTAGGGCTTACCAGTCTTTTTGACTGACCCGTTTTCTTTCACCTCTTTGTCTTTCGTTTCCCCCTGGTTCTCAGGGAGGAAACTCTAGCTCTTAGCTTGGACTTTGCTTGCTTTCTGACAGCTCATGTACGGTTTGGTCTTGAGCTATGCTATGGCTGCACTCATGCACTTTTTGGGGAATAATATTTTACTTATGTTGTTTTAAGTACTTTGCTTCTTTAGAACTTGATGTAATGAAATAATGACTTGGCATTTTGATGTAAGAGGTTTTGACTCTATTTTTCAGTAATGAGATTTGGTTTTAAAGTTTATATCCACTACTTTATATACTCTATTTTATCTATGTTCTGTCTTGTGTTATCTCTGTGCATGTTTACTAGATAATACCCCTCCAAAACTAGGGCATTCCCTTTGTGAGTGACCCCAGTGGAGGTGGGGTGTTACATTTGGTATCAGAGCAGAAGGTTACCAGACTGGGCAAAAGTTTTAAAAACCTTCTGAAACTATTTTCAAACCGTTTATAAAGAAGCATTTTTCAAGAAAAGTTTTATTTTTAAGAAAAGGCTATTCCCCAAAAGCTATTAGCACTTTCCTTTATTTCCTCGTTTGAATCTCTTTCCTTTTCGCTTTTCAGCATGTCTGATCTTAACCTTCCTGAGGGAGTACCCATACCTGGCTGGTTCCGAAGATACTTGGAAGCTAGGGACAACGGCGCGGGCCCGACAGATATCCCTCCTCCTCCTCCCCCGGTGGCCACGGTTCCTCCTCCTCCTCCTCCGGGTACCTCCTACGCCAAAATATGCAAGGACTTTATAGGAATGGGCGGCAAGAACTTCGTTGGAACTGAAACCTTCGTTAAGGCACAAAACTGGCTAAAAGAGACTAAAGACTTGTTTGTTATTTTCGATATGGAGGATCATAGGAAAGTTCAGTTGGCAGCATGGTTGTTGAAAGAGGAAGCTGTATTTTGGTGGGAAGTCACCAATGCTACCAGGCCAATTGAGACTTGGGCAGACTTTAGAGAGAGGTTTGGGCTTAAGTTTTTATCATCCGCCGAAGCGAGCCTTCAGATGGAGAGGTTCCTAGCACTCAAGCAAGGGGACATGTCAGTTAGGGAATACGTGAATAAGTTTAATCAGCTTGCTCGGTTTGGACTTAGTCAACACGGCTGAGAAGAAGGCTCTACGCTTTGCTCGAGGATTGAGCGAGCCACTCCACACTATGGCCATGAATCATGTACCCATGGGGGGCGACCTTTGAAAGCTTGGTGAATATGGCCCTACTTCATGAAGAAGACGAGAATGGCAAGAAGAAGGTCAAGTCGAATGAGTCTCAAGACAAGAAGGTAGACTCCGAGAAAGGAGTCAAGAACAGCAACAACAAGAATGACAAGTCACGTGAGAAAAGAAAATGCAACTTCTGTGGTATTGACGGGCATATAGTCCAGGACTGTAGGAAGAAGAAGATGAAGATAGGAGCATGTTTTCAATGCGGCGAAACTGGACACATCAACAAGAACTGCCCTAAGAAGCAAGGGCAAGCCCCGCAAGAAGGACCTTCTAGGGGTACATCTTTAACTTCTTTTCCCTAGATAGTCTGTTTTATCTTGGATATCCTTTCGATCCTATCTTGAGAACCTTATGTAGAATCCTATGAATGTAAACTTGTATTTGAAACATGTTATGCTTGATGTTTGCGAATGGTTGCAAGTGGTTGCAAGTGATTGCTCGTGGTTGCATAACACATATTAGGCACTAGATCGGCTCAAACACATTTTCATATTGCATATGCATTAGTGTTTATACTTATTTATGGATGAAATTGAATGTGTTATCATATGAATGTTGCATATGGATGAATGTTTGTGCACACATATAGTGCTTACGTGACTAGGATTTAATTGCATACATGTTGGATTCATGAGACTAAACATATTTTGCATTAGAAAGATCAATCGGGCCTGATCATTTGCATTAGATAAGGAACATATACACACACTTATGTTCATACAGCATTAGAAATCTCTTAAGGACAATGTTTGCTTGTGGATGATGTTTTGAGTAGATGGATGATGGATGGTTGGATACGTTCTCCCTAACTTAGAGATTTCGGGGACGAAATCCTTTAAGGAGGGGAGAATGTAACAACCCGTATTTTTATAACGTATTATAACCATAAATCTAGGCAGAATTAAATTTAAAAATAAGAATCAAGAGAAACGGGTTACGCCATTGCGTTCGTCTTGGAATTCTGGTTGAAAACGAGTCCGAAATTTCGTAAATCGAAGTCCGTATGACCGAGATATGGCCTCTAGAAGTTTCACGAAAAATCAGAAAACGAAAACAGATTTTCAAATTTCGAATTTAGCCCCAAACAGACTGGGCGGGAAAATTTCCAGCCCAGCCTCGGGTCGACTGGGGAGTCGACCCCCCAGGACCAGGTCGACTGGGGAGTCGACCCCCTAGGACCAGGTCGACTGGGGAGTCGACCTGGGTGTCGACCTGGGGGTCGACCTCCATGGTCGGGCCAAGTTGGCCTGGTGCACCTGCTTGCTCCTTTGGGTCTATTCTGTTGGCCTGTGACGAGATTGGATGGTTCAAATCTAAACTAGGGTTTATCCTATGGCCTAAACTAGTTGTTGCAACTATAAAAACACCCTAAGACCTAGGCTAATCCACAACAAATCTTTCTAACACCATTATGCTGCTAAGTCTCCTCTTGAACCATGGCCGCCGCCTCCAACTTGAAGCTTAAACATTCAAACTAGATCCAAATCGAAGGCCAACGTTTCTACAACAATTCAAGGGAATAGATCAACATCTCAACAGCGATCCTACGACAATTTCTATTCTTAGTTCTCAAAAACCACGATCTGTAAGCCCCAGTTACTCTTAGATCTAAACTCTAAACTTAATATGGACATGTGTAAATTGAAGTTGAACATAAACATGATAACTACTTGAGACCTACTCTTGTATATCTTTGATCTATGACTATTCCTTTTTGATCTATTATTTTAGATCTACTCTTGTTCACCGTAGATCTATTCACCTTGAACCTAGTACCGTTCATATTAAACCTTGATTTGTGGAATACTGATAAGAACTTGATTTAGGGGCCTGTTCATGTCATAACCTAAACCCTATCATTATTTTAACATGCCTGTGATGTTGTGATGTTGAAACTATCGCTAGTCACAAGTTTAGGATTATCATCTTATGTCATTTATTGCTATGTTTATCACCCTATTTCATATGCCAGTGATGTTATGATCATATCTCAAGTTACACCATGCTTGCCTTGAAATCACATTTGCCACTTTATACCCATCCTTGTTTTGTTATTCCCTAGTTACATCTATTGCCTTGATTCGAATTCACGAGCGTTGGGGATGCGATTTGGGTAGTTTAGGAAAACCTGAATTTAGTATGAACTTGAAAACATGAATATCGTTATAACTTGAGCTTGGATAGGAACATGAACTTGACATGAAATTATACTTGAAAATATGAATTTGGGACATGACACTTAGATAACTTGAACGTGGCCAACTCGAGGTTGGGTTGAGTTTGCAGTATAAATCTGCCCGGAACCGCCCGGCGAATCCAGTAACTGCAAACAATAGGACCCAATGTGAGTAGTTGGTCATATCGCACTCGAAACCCGAGGTTAAACTAGGTTATGGTGTAAAACTGCCCGGACCCGCCCGGCACATCCAGTAATCATAACCAAGTCTAATGTGAGAGGTTAGGGGTGCATTAAGTAAAGTAATGCCACAGGATAGGGTTAAGTCATGAACCGCTTGAACACACTTAACCAACCTGACACATGATTCGTAGGACTAAGTCTTGAACTAGAACGACACACTTAGTCAATTTGACATGACACGTAGATGGGGTTAAGTCTCGATTTTAAATGACAACTTAACCTGCTAAACGAAACCCTAGTTACGCGGTCCTTTTCAGCAGTAACCCACTAGATGTATCACGGTACCCTGGGACTAGGCAGGGTGGGGCACGATTGCTGGGCTGATTGTAAGCGACCAGAACGATGCCTGAGTTGGTGCACCATTGTAGGTTCAAGCGGACTAGGGTCGTGCACTTAGTCCGGAGTTGAAAAAGCAGGCATTGGGCATCAGTAGGATTATCTGTGCATTCTTGATTCGTGTCGTTGGTTGGCACCCTAGGGCTTGATACACCCTATGGTGGACATAGCACAGGTGACTACATTCGTGATAGGGCCGTATGACACAGACACACGACGAGCTAGAGTTGTAGGGAGCCGATCGATTAGATCATACCGTTGGACCCCGAATTGGGTCACTTCACGATATTGGGCCAAGGGATTATTTCTTGATTTATAGTTGACACGGGATTAGTACACCAGTATAGTTGGTATGGCGAACCTTGAATACGCAATGTTAGACCTGAGTTATCTTGTTAGCTTAGTTATCATATCAGACTTATCATCATTCCTATGTTTAATTCCAGTTTATTCATGTCTTGTTAACTTTACTAGTTTCTATGCTGATAGTCACTAGGGCTTACCAGTCTTTTTGACTGACCCGTTTTCTTTCGCCTCTTTGTCTTTCGTTTCCCCCGGGTTCTCAGGGAGGAAACTCTAGCTCTTAGCTTGGACTTTGCTTACTTTCTGGAAGCTCATGTACGGTTTGGTCTTGAGCTATGCTATGGCTGCACTCATGCACTTTTTGGGGAATAATATGTTACTTATGTTGTTTTAAGTACTTTGCTTCTTTAGAACTTGATGTAATGAAATAATGACTTGGCATTTTGATGTAAGAGGTTTTGACTCTATTTTTCAGTAATGAGATTTGGTTTTAAAGTTTATATTCGCTGCTTTATATACTCTATTTTATCTATGTTCTGTCTTGTGTTACCTCTGTGCCTGTTTACTAGATAATACCCCTCCAAAACTAGGGCATTCCCTTTGTGAGTGACCCTAGCGAATGTGGGGTGTTACAATATGTAAATTGGCATGTAAATCAATAATTGGGCATATGATAATTGGCATATGATAATTGGCATGTAAAAATTGGAATTTGGACATAATTGGCAAGTATATTATTTAATTAAATTAATGGCCGCCTAAGACACGAGGTTAGATTTGAATTGTGGTGTAAGGCTGCCCGGAACCACCCGGCACATCCAGCAACCGCAACGACAACAATCTAATGTGAGAGGTCAAAGGCAAAGATTATATGAGTAATACTGCCTAACACGAGGTTAGATTGAGTTTGTGGTGTAAGACTACCCGGAACCGCCCGCACATCCAGCAACCGCAAACAACAAGTCTAATGTGAGAGGTTAGCGCGTTGAATGCTTGATCCCGATGTTGGAATGGGTTTGCGGTGTAAGACTGCCCGGAACCGCCCGGCACAATCCAACTACCGCAAATAAGTCCAATGTGAGAGGTTGATGCATTAATAAATAATTAATGCTAAACAAACACGTTAAGTATGGTAGGGTTAAGTCAACTTACAACACTTAACCAAAATGACATGACAAGTGGGTGGGTTAAGTAACTTGACTGGATTAATGACATTAACCAATATACCATGATGAATGGGTGGGTTAAGTAAACTTGAATTGATTGATTGATGACACTTAACCAATATGGGGGTATACGATAGACCCTAAGAAAACCCTAGTAGCGGGACCCTTTTCAGTAGTAACCCACATTAGGTATCAATGGCACCCTGAGCTAGGCAGGGTGGGGCACGATCACTGGGCTGATTATAAGTGGTCAAAATAGCGGTAGGTGGTACAGCAGTGCAGGTTCCGACGGATTACGGGCATGCACATAATTCTGGCATGGGAAAATTTAGACACTGAGTACCAAGTAGGTATAAAGCTGTGCACTCTAGAACTGTATCGGGTTGCCACCCTAGGAAATGATAAACCCTATGGTGGGACCAGCATAGGTATCTACAAGTAGGGGTCGGGTTGATACAAACACATGCGGAACGTTATGAGTAGGAGCCGATCAATTAAGATAGGTACGGTGGGGACAGGTAAACTGTCAATATGAGGTGGGAGCCTGATCATGAGATATGTACCTATAAAACTATCATGTGGGAAATGGGGATCACTTATCTTGTTTTGTAACAAATGGCATTATTTGAACACTAGTTAGGTGGTGCAGAGAAATTAGGATTTAGTACGATGCCTTATCATGTTCTAGTCTTATCTTATGCTTATCTCGTTATCTTGCGATAATTATCATCATGTTTATGTCTTGTATCCAGTTTATTCATGTCATGATACCTTTACTTGTTTACATGCTGAAAGTCACTGGACTTACCAGGCTTTATGTCTGACTCTGTTTTTGTTTCGCCTTCTTTCTTTCACCCCCCCCCCCAGGTCCACAGGGAGGGAATACCACCTCTTAGTTCAGATTCTTTTCAAGCTTGAAGATTGTGATGTATTACTTTGGATTCTTTCCTTTACTGCTATGGTTGTCTACTGCTTAATTGGGTAATTATGTTATGTTATTTTGTATTATACTTCTTTTGAGAAATAAGACAGATATTTGATGTAATGGGTTTTGATGTTTTGGTGTTCATGTTTGAAACAACCCTTATGAAAGTTTATCCTATTATGCTACTATGGAATAAAAGTTCTAATTGTTTTCCGCTGCTTAAATTTGTCTGTTTTGTAATTCTATCTGTTCTATACTCTTATGATCGTCACTAAAGTTAATGCGTTCCCCTTGTGAGTGACCTTAATAGAGGTGGGGTGTTGCAACCTATCTTGAGGACTCGATCAAGATCTTTATCATGTACTGGAATAGAGATAGTGTCCTCAGCCGGTGCCGCTGTGTTTCCCCCAAACTGGTTTTTCTTGGATCGATTTCCTTCTGGGCTCCACTTTGTTCACCAGTATGGGGGGCCCCACCTTAATTGCTATAAGGGGAAGTCGTGGATGCAGGGCGGAAGCCCTACATCCTTTTTCACTTCTATCTTTCTTGCCTCTGCAAGCTCAGCCAGATAACATTCTCTCGCCGCCTGTTGGTCGCCTTTCACCATGACAATTCCGTTTTTAGTGGGAAATTTAATTGTCAAACACCACGGAGGCATCGTTTTCCTGAATGCTGCAAGGGCTGGTCTGCCAAGGAAAGCGTTATAAGCGGACAACTCATCGATTACAACAAAATCCTGCTTTTGTGCAGCTTTCTGCTCCCCTTTTGTAACGTCCCATAATTTATAGCAATTTAATAGTTAATTTATTTAATTATATATATATACATATATATATATAATACTGGTTTGATAATTCAAAATGGTTTGAATTCAAATATTTGAATATCTAAAATTAATATATAATAAATGAAGTTCTTAGTACTGATACACTTTAACAAATATATATATATATATATATATATATATATATCTCACAAACATGTCCAAAACTAAGCCTATATTTTCAAAAAATACATCCAAAGCTTTGCACAAAAAATGAAAGAGCAATGTGTATCATCTAGACCGTATGATTCATAAACCCTTATTACCAAAATCTCACTATCAGTGCTATATAAACAAGACGGGCATGCATTGCCGAGTAAACCGCATGCATATGGACTAGAAGAACAGATTTATTTCTCCCCTATGTTTCACATAGCTATATAAGGAGATAAAAAGCATATAGCATTGTAAACAAACCATTCATTTCGGTGAATAATATATTGTGTGAATCATTTTTAACAAGGAGATTATGCGGGAGTACTTGTTACTGTCCAAATCCAATAGACTCATGAGTATATTCTGTCTGGACGAGCACCTATGTACAGTATATTGCCAAACGTCTAAACCAAAAACTAAGCAAAACAATTATATACGCACGCCATCCTTATCTCGACTATTGCACATGCCACGTTCACTTTATAAAGACTTAGCTATTAAGAAATTTGTACTTCATCTACAATCTATTCATGTCCTTTTCATCTGACTAGTTGAAGTGGCGTGACATGTGGACTGGTCTGTACCATGTTTCTTAGCTGCTAAGCTTCTTCCCTCTTGTATATATAACCACATGAGCATCTTCGTCTTTTGGCTTCAGCACTAAGAAATTCCAAGCTAAAACTTTTAAGTACGAGAAAAAAAGAAGGAACCAAAACAAACTTTAAAACACGGCGGAAACAAAACCCAATGTACATGTATACGCAACAACACAGGAAGTCATTTGTTCCTTGGCTAACTCACCATTTCTTCTCAAGACAGCAAGCCTTCTTTCCTTTTTCCATGGCAAACCGTAAGAAGTAGTTCAGTTTATATACACGTTCAGGGCCTACAGTCCATTCTAGGGGATGGTGTTAGTCAGGATTGAAGACAGGAGGAAGGGGGTCGTCACAGTGGGTGCTGGGTGGACTATGTTCAATGATGGAGACTGCGGCGCGGAGATGAACGGAGGGGCCATTGTGTGTTTTTCTTTTCGAAGTCACTCGATCTTTGGGGGTGTTGGAACGTGAGCTTGATCAAAATGACTGTGAAAGGGTAATACTTTGGTGTGGGTTGCCATGAGGCGGGACAGCTGTTTGGGGAAGATGAACTCGTGAGAATGATGGTTGGTTTTACTGGAGCGGGAATCATTGTAAAAGATGAAGACATGAAATAGGTCAGTGGAAATGAATGGTGAGGCCAGGTTTCGGGTAAGGCAATTTTGTTTACTGGAAGAGGATGTGGTGTTTGGAGAAGATGTAATGTTGGGGCGGGTATTGAGGAAGGATGTGGTTCAAGCTTTTAACAGTGGGTTGAGGTTTTTTTCATGGGTCAGTTTCAAAAGTGTAAGGCCTAACTAACTTTATCTTATATTTGTCTGCTCTCATTTTTTCGTTAGTATAGTAACAAGGAATCTACTCCGTTCCTTTTTATATTCAATCAGTGTGATTGTCAGCAGATGTGGAAATAACTTCCACCACTAAGCATGTGCTACACTTAAAAATCGAGATGAAATTTTCTTTTTTTCAGCTTCCTAGAGTTAAACTATGTAGATCCTTCCTTTTAGCCTTGTATTTTTCTATGACACACCATTAAGGGTTAATGTACACTTTTTTTTAGACAAGGAAAAATAAAGTCTTACAGATTATAGTGTAGTTCATTCATGATGAAAACCCATAATATGACAATGAAATGTTAAAGTGAGTCCATCACATAAACTTCCCATATTTATGACGTTTTCTCCCAAAGACAAATATGGCTATTATTGGCATCTTTATATATGTTGAGTGCATTTAAATTTCAAGTTTTAGAGTTATCTTCTTCAATTACAAAGAAAGAAAAAATTATGATCAAGCGCCTAGAAATTGGATCATCAGTTATTTCATTGTCTGTATATAAGCAACAGCATATAAGCTACTTATTTTGTAACTTGAGATAGTAGGTCACAATTGTCCGATTAAACTAAAATCATTTGAACTGGAAATTTAATTAAATTTTAAATAGTGTATTATCTTAAAATTTTTGTATTGGGCTCTCACGTTATCGAAATTCAAAAGAACAGGATCCATTGGGATCATTTTCACGTGCACTATGCGATGAAGCTTATCTAGAACCATTTGGAGCTAATTTAAATATATGGTAAAATTTAACGTCTAAATGGATCAACCGACCGTTATTCGTTATTTAACGATTAACGACCAATATGAGTAATCTCACTAACTCTGTTCGAGTTTTATAATTTTATAAATGTTATTTAATATTGATAAAAATGATTGAATGCTGTATGTGATGATTGTTTGGATGATTTGCTAATTTATTAGTTGAAATAATATATATAGTTATACATACATCGTTAAATGAATACTGATTCCATTTATAAAAATATTTCATATTTATATGAAATAAATGTTGACTAACATATGTGGATGCAGGGAAACAGGTTGGAGGGATCCAACTGGATTCCTCAATATTTATAATACTGTTTGTTTTCATATATTGTGATATACGATGTGATATAAAACCTGTGATTGATTACGATGACACTGGAATGTTTAATTGGTATTTTAAATACCATAAGAAATATTGGAATATAAAAAGGGAATTTTCAAAGTGTATTTTGAAAATGAAATATTTATAGGAAATAAATATGATATTATAAATGAAATATTTATAGAAAATAAATAGGTTATTGTACAAGAAATATTTATTTGGAAAATAAATACAATTATAAAAGAAATGTTTATTTGGAAAGTAAATAGAATTATAAATGGAAATATTTGGAAAATGAATAGAATTTTACATTAGGAAGGTTTAGACCTGTGCTTCGGACACCGGTGTAACATGATATTGATTTAAAGTAAATATTTAATACAAAATCTGCTTTAACAGATAAATCGAGGAGAATAATTCATAAATGATGTTTATAAATTAAGGAAATATTTATCATTTGATAAATTGGATATATAAATTTGAATTTATATAGAGAAGTAAAATTGATTTTAACACCGATAATCGAAATGGAATGTGAACGTAGTAGTTATAAAGGAAAATTGCAACGAAATTATAAGTGTTGGAAATGAAATAAGATTTATACGTAAAATTCTGCAAATAAAAATATAAATAGAATTTGGGTTTGAGATATTGTTTTTAAATACGAATCAAACTATTTTGATTATATAAAGAAATATTTTTCATATTCTATGTGAAAAATTAGATTAAAGTAAATATTTTGCAAATAAAATATTATAAAGGAATTTGGGGTTTGAATTAGGAATTTAAATGGAATTACTGAAATTAGAAACTGACTGGAAATTAGTTGAGTTGAATGGCTTTCTGGGTATTGATCTGATGTTGGTTTCGGCCTTTGGGGTTTATACTTGGGAAGTTGTTCTCTTACTAGTTTACAGTTAGAGACTAATAGAGGTGGGAAGATATTGATGCGTGAATCAGAAATGGAAACGGTTTCCAAAGTTAATAAAATATATTTCTAATTTTAGAAAATAAGGAATTTATGAATATATAGAAACGATAAATGGGAAATTGAGAAATGAAATGATGATTGATCGGTAAGATTTCCATTTGGAAATACGACATTTGTTTATGCACATGTTTTTCTTTGATAGTTAAATCACTGACTATCAAAGTTTTTGACCATTTCCGTTGTCAATACGAAGAGACCGGGATCATATTTATTAACTGAAAACCACTTCGTATGGGCATTATCGTTTTGAATCAAATATATTGGAGACAATTGAAGATGGAGTTTATGCAAGGTTTATTCTTGTGATCCTAGGTAGAAATTGCCTAAGACGGATTTACAGAATAATTCCTTTGGATTGTCTAATCCCAGGACAACTTGAATGGATGAATGTCTGACAGAGTATATCTGGTAGATTGCGTAAGTTGATTGTTTCAAACGTATTTACGTTGGTGGCTAGGAATTCATTTCTCTTAGCTTATACCCATGGTATTTTTGGGAAAAACAAATTTGTGATTTGACGGGTATGACGATGTGGCATTCAAAGTAAATGAAATATGATTTGTTAAAGATACGTTATGACCTCAAGCCTCATCATCCGAGAAATGAGAGAAATCGGGCAGGCAACATGGCTAAGTGGGCCGCACCCAATTAGGGTATATTCTCACCATCTAGAGAATATTCGTATTTGTTACTTCTTTCAATTCTGTATCTCCCGGGAATGTTTATGTTGGTATACCAACCGTAAGGTGACAATATATTTGGAACATTCAAGCGAAATGAACGACCGGTAATGTGTGGCTGAGTTACAAGATGTTCTTGTTGAACTCTAGTGTATCTCTTCTAGAGTACACTGATCAGAAGGTGGAACTATACCTTATCATAGATGAAAATCCATTACCCAATAATAGTCCGTGGTTTTTGATTGTATATTATATATGTGGAGCATGAGATGAAAGTGTTCTACTAGGTTGATATTTACTTATATTAGACATTATTATAATATCAGAAAATAATTGATTTTAAAAGAATGTTTTGGATTGTCATAAGGTAAAAACCATCCGTGTTTATGTGTGGATCGGTCTTACGATTATCCTTTCTTCTAAAGGTATTTTAAAAATTAAACAAATGGTTGGAGTTTACTCACACCAGTCACATGACTAACCTAGAATTTATGTTGTTTTGTTTTCCCTAAACTCTTGGGTGCCCAATTTTGTACGGGCAATCAAGTAGTCGGGATTTTACAGATGTACGTGTAGAGCTAGAGCAGGAGGCTTCAGGATTATATAGCTATTATTATGTCCACTATGTTGTAAGTCTTGTACTTTGATATGATATGTATATTCAAGAACAGATTTGTATTTCAAAGTTATGTTATATAGTATATTTTATTTGTTCCGCTGTGAGGTTCGTGCTACTTTGATGTTGTAGTTGTCTTCTTCTTCTTCTATTCTGATTTTCTATCTTATCTATTCTCACCCTCTAACTTCTTTCTTTTAACTATCCAGTATTTCCGATGCTTGGATAGTCGACATTTAGTTTATGTCGATTACCAAGGTCGTATAATCATTGGGTCGTTACAGTGGTATCAAAGCTGAAGGTTAAGTAATTACCTTGGCTCTGTGGCGTGACTCAGCAGAGATGGGGTTAGTAATGCCCTAAATTGGGTTTGAGTGTATATATACCAGTGAACATATTTGTAGATTTTATAAAAATTGTTTTATATTGTGGTGATTTATTGGTTGAGTTGTTTAAGAGTTCTGGTCGATCTGTTTGATCCACTATATCGGTAGAAGTTTCTAAACACTCGGATACGATGAACCGACACTGTATGTTATGAAAATGAGGGTAAATGAAATAATTTTATCCAAATTATATTTTGTTATAAAGAAGTATATATATTGAATTTATTATATAGGATGTGTTGGTTGTAATTATAATCAAATGAGATTATAAAAGTAAAATGATTATAAATAACCAATTAGGATTCATATAAGTGCAATATATGAAATCAAATGAATTAATTCTAATATTAAAATCAGAATTGGAATTAAAAAAATTCTAAAAGTGGAGAAGTGTTTGTAAATGGATTGGATTAAAAATATGACAATTTCATAATCTTGGGAGATTTTAAAATGCTTTACAAGCATTGTGAATGGTATTTTGAAATCAATTTCAAAATGGGAAATGTTTAAATATGGTTTTGAAAAGTGATATAGTATTGAACTCACTTCGATCGCTGGGAAATAATTCTGATGATGCTGGCCCATCGTCAGTGTTGATTTTTGATTTCTAAGTGACGGATTACTACCAAAGATATAATTTTTGGAATTTTTTTGAAAAAACAAGTTGTTTTGATTCCAAGAGGGAATATTTGATTTTTGATTGGGTAAACTATTTAAAAACTCCTAAGAAAGACTATTGAATTAAAACCAAATTGAATTGAAATTTGGGAAAGCAAAGTGAAATTGAATTGAAATTTGGGAAAGCAAAGTGAAAATGAATTGAAATAAAATGTTATCGAGTAAAATTGGACTTGTGAGACAGGAATTTGTATAGAGTTGGATTGTTGAGTAAGAGTGAGATCAAGAATGAAACTTGAGTCTGAAATGGAATTTGGCTTGGGTATAAGAGGGTGTTTTGGGTTTGAGAATAAGAACTGATTGGAGTTTAATTGGGATGAAATTGGTATATGCAGAACTAGTAGCAGATGGAAAGAATATGATGGTATGCCCGACAAAAAGGTACAAGTTTGGGTATGAGTTTTTATGAGCTAAATTGGCAAGTCACTTGGCTGCTTGATTTTCTTTTGGGTTGGAGAAGGCCTAGAGAGACGAGTTGTAGTTGTACCGAATGAGCCAAACAAAGGAACGCTGGCCAAATTTTTCTGAAATTTAATGTGTTATAGAATTTTTGAAAATATTCATTAGTAAAGATGAATTTATATTTTAATTGAAATTAATTGATTCAGTTGAAACTAGAGATAAGAAGTAAAACAAAAGATTTTTAATCTAGTATATAGGGTTAGTGTCATTTTTTCTACCTCAGTAATTTCGGGGACGAAATTCTTTTAAGGGGGAAAGAATGTAACATCCCGTAGTTAATTTATTTAATTATATATATATATATATATATATATATATATTGGTTTGATAATTCAAAATGGTTTCAATTCAAATATTTGAGTATCTAAAATTAATATATAATAAATGGAATTCTTAGCACTGATACACTTTAACAATATATATATATATATATATATATATATATATCACAAACATGTCCAAAACTAAACCTATATTTTTGAAACATACATCCAAAGCTTTGCACGAAAAATGGAAGAGCAATGTATATCATCCAGACCATATGATTCATAAACCCTTATTACCAAAATCTCACTATCAATGTTATATAAAAAGACGGACATGCATTGCCGAGTAAACCGCATGCATATGGATTAGAAGAACAGATTTATTTTTTTCCCCATGTTTCACGCAACTATATAAGGAGGTAAAAAGCATATAGCATTGTAAACAAACCATTCATTTAGGCGAACAATATGTTGTGTGCATCATTTTTAACAAGGAGATTATGCGGGAGTACTTGTTACTGTCCATATCCAATAGACTCGTGAGTATATTTTGTCTGGATGAGCACCTATGTACAATATATTGCCAAACCTCTAAACCAAAAACTAAGCAAAAAAATTATATACGCACGCCATCCTTATCTTGGCTATTACACATGCCACGTTCACTTTTTAAAGACTTAGCTATTAAGAAATTTGTACTTCTTGTATAATCTATTCATGTCCTTTTCATCTGACTAGTTGAAGTGGCGTGAGATGTGGACTGGTTTGTACCCTGTTTCTTACTGCTAAGCTTCTTCTGTCTTGTATATATAACCACATGAGCATCTTCGTCTTTTGGCTTCAGCACTAAGAAATTCAGAGCCAAAACTTCTAATGATGAGAAAAAAAGAAGGAACCAAAACATACTTTAAAACACCGCGGAAACAAAACCCAATGTACATGTATGCGCAACAACACAGGATGTCATTTGTTCCCTGGCTAACTCAACATTTCTTCTCTAGATAGCAAGCCTTCTTTCCTTTTTCCATGGCAAACCGTAAGAAGTAGTTCGATTTATATACTCGTTCAGGGCCTACAGTTCATTGTAGGGGACGGTGTCAGTCAGGATTGAAGACAGGAGGATAGGGGTCATCGTAGTGGGTGCTGGGTGGACTACGTTCAAAGATGGAGACTGCGGCGCGGAGATGAAACGGAGGGGCCATTGTGTGTTGTTCTTTTCGAAGTCACTCGATCTTTTGGGGTATTGGAACGTGAGCTTGATCAAAATGACTGTGAAAGGGTGATACTTTGGTGTGGGCCGGCATGAGGCAGGACTGTTGTTTGGGGAAGGTAAACTCACGAGAATGATGGTTGGTTTTACTGGAGTGGGAATCATTGTAGAAGATGAAGACATGAAACGGGTCAGTGGAAATGAATGATGAGGCTAGGTTTCGAGTTTGGTAGTTTTGTTTACTGGAAGCGGATATGGTGTTTGGAGAAGATGTAATGTTGGGGCGGGTATTGGGGAAGGATGCGGTTCAAGCTTTTAACTGTGGGTTGAGGTTTATTTTCGTGGGTAAGTTTCAAAAGTGTAAGGGCTAACTAACTTTATGAAACGACCCGCAAATCCGTGCTATCTGAGTTGACTAAATACAACACACGTCCCACCCAAATAACACAGAAATACGACTCATTATTAGAAAGAAGTTAGAGGATGAGAAATAGAAAGAAAGAAATATTAGAATAGAAGAAAAACGAAGATCACAAACTCACAGCGGAATGAACAAAATATATTATATAACATAAGCTTCGAAATACAAATCTGTTTGTACATATATACATACCATCATCAGAGTACACATAACATTTGATCCAGCGGAAGTAACTCTAAATAACTAACGTTGAAGCCTCCTGCTTCGAGCTCCTCCAAGTGTATCTGTAAAAGCCTGAAACACTTGACTGCCCGTACAAATTTGGGCACCCAAGAGTTTAGGGAAAACAAAACAAAATAAACTCTGGGTCAGTCATGGGACTGGTGTGAGTAAACTCCAACCACTTGTTTAACTTTCAAAACCCTTTCAAAAGAAAAGATAATAGTAAGACCAGCCCACACATAAACACGGACGGTTTTTACCTTACTATAACCCAAAACACTTTGATATCAAATCCAATGATATTATAATAATGTCTACATCAAGTAAATAACCAAATAGCAGAACGCTTGCATCTCACGCTCCACATATATAGTATAAAATCAAAAACCGCATGGCGCTTATTGGAGATTGGATTTCCAACATGACAAGGTATGGGACCACCTTCCGATGATGTATCTCTAGAGGCAAATACACCTGGGTTCAACAAGAACGTCTTGCAACCCGGCCCACACATGACCGACCACTCATTTCGCTTGAGTGTATCGAATGTATATCACCAACGGTTGGACTCAAACCACCGTTCCCGAATGGGCAGAATCGATAGAATAAGAAACAAAAGGAATTTCTCTAGATAGGTGATTATACACCCTAATGGGTGCGACCCACATAGCCATGCTGCCTGCCCGATTTTTGTCCTTTCCCGGTTGTTGAGGCCTGAGGCTACGCATACTTACCATTCATTGATAGCACAATCACTTTGAATGCCACATTGTCAGATCCGTTAATCACTAGTTGAGTTTGCACAAATATTCTGGATATTATGCTAAGGGATAAATCCGTTGCAACCATATATATTCATACAGACCAACCCATTTGATCATTGGAAATACTCTGTCAGACATTCGTCCATATACGTTCGTTCTGGGATTGAACGAAACCGAAGGCACCATTTCTATAAATAGAAAAGCCCTTGTACTTTACTCCGTCTTCAATATATTCAGCATACTTGGTTCGCAACGCTTATGCCAATACGGAGTGGTTCTTCGGATAATAATCCAACCGGTCTCTCCATATTGACAACGATGGTCAAAACTTCGATAGTCTGTGATTTAACTATCGAATAAAAACAAGTGTTCATCCAAACATATCAAACAAATCACTGGGCTCTTTAATTAATATTTCATTAATTAAATCTCTTCTCCATTTCCTTATCAATATTTGTTAACCAAATATTTTCAATAATCACTCGGCCTCTTACGCCATTTGGAAAACGTTTCCAAATATCAACTTCTTTTATTTTCTATATATTAGAAAATATCTTTATTTGCAATTGAAAACAATTTCAATCACTTATCTCTATCTCTTTTACAACATTCGATTTTTCCATTCACTTTACTATCGAATATTCAATACGTCGATACAGTGATTTCTAATTATCAAAATATCTTAAAAATATTCTAACTCCTTAAATTTCCGGAAAATTTCGCCATAACCTCCCCTGTATCGGGAGCATCGGGAAATTTCAAATAGCTTCCCGGTATCTTCTAATCTCAAAAAGAAAAAGGAAAAGCCAAGCGGCTTGCCGATACGGCGCATAAAACCCATATATGAATTTAAACATGTACCTTTTTGTCGGGCATTACGCTTACAAACTTCATATACCTCATCCCATACCTGTCTAACACCTGTTCACCTGTTTTCAATTCAACACTATCTAATCGTTTGAATTCAGTTCACCCATTTATTCTTTAAATCGGCCATTTTGCCTATTTTACTCCTTTGTTTGAACATAGCATTTTCAAACAAAATATTTAGCTTGCTCATAACCAAATTGCGTTTCAATTTCAATTCTAGTTTCCTTTTTTATTTCGAATATAAATTTCCAATCGAATTTACTTATTCAAACCCCAATATTCATTCGAAATCTCATTAACTAATTTCTATTTAATTTAGTTAATTCTATACAATAAATCAAAATCTGGTTTCTGTTTCAAAAATCATATTCATTTACACAACTTGAATTCGCATATATTTTACAACTCAACTCTGAAATTTTCTAAATAGAAAATTCGGATTTTTATTTGCTTAAAATCCTTTTATGGTTTTAAAACGATTCTGGCGCTGTTTTTCTGAAAATTTGATTTTGACATATCTCAAAATCTATACGACGAAATTCATATTTTTCTCTTTCATTAGAAAACTATTATCAAACCGGTCCTGACGTTTCTTGTTTTGAAGAATTCCGGCTTCAATTGAGTTCTGTATATTCAATTGAAGTTCGAATTGCTATTTTACGAACTGCAGCGCTGCGGCGAGTTCGTTTTAATTATATTTATAAATATAAACGTTAAACTTCGTTGAAATGAATTCAACTCCACTCAAACTTCATTTTCACTTTTATTTGAACTCTATATTCAAATTCAAATTTCACTTCTATTGAATCCTATATTCAAATTCCATATTTCAAATTCCGTTTGAATTATATAGTTAAATCCCATAGTTTAAAATTCCATTTGAATTCAATATTCAAATTTAATTCTCTTGAATTCACATTTCATCCTTTTATTTCCTTGATTTCAAATACCACATTTTTATCTCCTTGAATTCAAATACCAGATTAATTTCAATAATCAACTCCCCTTGAATTGTTATATTTGAAATTCATACTTGAATTTAAATAATCAAACTCCAATTTGAATTTCTATTTTAATTCAAACATCCAAAACTCCATTCTAATACTATTTGAATTCTTATATTTGAATCCTCTTTATTTAAAACCCATTATTTAAATCCCATTTGAATTTCTTCACTCAAATCCATTTGAATTCCCTCGAATTCAAATTCTATTTCAAAACCATTTGGATTTTCTATTTTGAAATCCTATTTGAAATTCAAAATTTCAATTCTACTTTGAAACCCTATTTTTCAAAGTTTATTTCAAATTCTATTTTGAAATCCAATATTCAAATCTCTATTTGAATTTACTATTTTCAATTTCCCATTTCAAACTCCATTTGAATTTTCATATTCAAATCTCTATTTGCATTCCAATTCTATATTTCATGCTAATTTCGCATATTCAAATTCTATTTGAACTTCTATTTGAATTTTAATATTCAATCTCCTCTTAAAATTCAAACATTTAAACTCCCTTTTAAATTCAAATGTTATACTCAAATTTCATTTGAGTTATATATTTAAAAATTTCCTTTTTACATCTTATTTTGAAATGCCATTTCAAATCCCAATTTCACGCTTGTATTTCTATTTCTGAATTATCAAATGATAATTCTTTTTACTTCATTTATAACTTCGTTATAAAAAAACTATTTATAAACTTCGTTTATAAAGGAACTACTTGTTTTATTTTTATTCCCATTTAAAATCCAAATTCTATTTAAAAATAGAATTTTCTTTTTTTAAATCTCCAATATCCTTTTTACGATATTTTTAAATATCATTACTTAAGCCCAGTGATAAAACACACAAAGCAACCAATTGTTTATTTTCCTAACACATCATATATAACAATATATATGCAAACAAATAAACAAACAGATAATATATTTTTGAGGAATCCAGTTGGATTCCTCCAACCTGTTTTCCTGCATCCACAGATGTTAGCACATAAATAATACCCATTCTGCTTCGTGGCAGAATATCGCGGTATAGAAGGTCATCCACTAATCATAGCGTGGGGCGTATAGGGTAATCATCCGCTATGAAACTGCGGGCATCCGCTAATGAGACTGCGGGGATCCAACCAATCAATCAACCCAATATATATATATATAGCCTAAATAACTAATATATATAAAGCAAACCAGAAATCATTCACACAAGCAACAGACAATTATTTTTAATGAAATAAAAATATTTTAAAGGTGAGTGAGATTTACTCACCTGATTTTCCTTTGCCAAATATCCAATTTGATTCAACTCGTCCCAGCCACAAATCATCTCGAATTGTCTTGAATGAATTTATTCCTACGATATTTTATTTTATCTGACGATTAAATGATTATTAATTTAAATCAACCACAATCATAATTAAATTATTTATGTTGTGTATTCCTAAAATTTCCAGTAAAAAGTATACCTTAATATCACATTCTCAGTTAGCATGTATTTACAAACTTGGTACCATTTTTAAAAAAAAATGTCATTATATAATTTAAAATACTAAATTAAATTAGTAAATTACCTTACTTTGATTCCCGACCATTTTCAGCAAATCCTTTTTCCCCCAAAATAGCCTGAAACCACCGCGAGCCATCTGCTATCCTCACCACAATCCGCCATCTTCCCAAACTTCCCAATGCCCAATATCGCACCCATCACCTGGCTCATTATCATGATGTTCGAACTATTTCAATGCATCGCACCAGAATTTCAACTCCACCTCAATCGCCCCTTTTTGCACCATGGATTTCCGAGCCTCCAAATGTCGCTCGACCTCTTATAACCCGAATCGAGACACCTTAACTCAACTCGAACAACCCAAATCAATAACCGAGCTTCAAAAATCACCCACTGTCGAACCCTGCTTGACTCAGACAACAACACCTCGTTATCGCCAGCATCGTTCGCAACGACCCTCCATGTTGAGCGCGGTCCTCAAACACCTCACGATGACGCCAGCCCTTACTCGATGTCGCGCTGCCACGCTTGCCGACGAATCTCGGCTCAGGGTTCGAACTCGATCCGCTTGAATGAGGATGGAAGGATATCGGCTTTGATTTTGATTTTGAAGAGGATTAACAAGGGGCAGAGGAATTAGAATGGATTTGGTCGGTTTGGGAATGGCAAAACAAAGGCAATGGGTAACGTATTTATACATGCGATGGGAAACAGTAAGGTACAGGCCATTAAAATGTTGTTTGCCTGATATTGAAGCTTGGAGACAAAGGTGTTGGCTCGAGATGAATAAGTCTGCGCTGATGACAATTTTTAGGGTGGCGTTTAGTTTTTAGGTCGGCTGATAAGAGTTTTGATTTGATTTTTCTTTAATTAAAAACTAAACTATATCGCGGACCTTAAATTTGAATCCCAAACCACTATTTAGTCGCAACGACTGATATTTCCAACATTATACGATATTCTGAACTCAACGGGACCAGTTTTAAAATTTAATTCAACTGTACAGAACAAATCATAGTTTAGATTAACGATTTAAATTAAACTTGAATTTAAAATATAAATTGATTTCAGACAATTAAATTCGCCGATAATAAATTACTATTATCGTTTTTAATTCAAATAAAATTCATATACATCATTTTGACTCCAGTTTAACTTTTGAATTTAATCAAATTCAGATTCTCGTATTATTATAATTATTTCAGATTAAATAAATATATATGTATATTCAAAATAAAATCATATATCGATTGATATTATCAACCACAATATTTAAAACCATATTAAATATTAAAATTAATCGTTCAAAAATCTGGGTCGTTACATTCTTTCCCCCTTAAAATAATTTCGTCCTCGAAATTGCTAAGATAGGAAAATGGTACAAACCTATTATCTTTCAAACCCCTTTATGTTGAAACCCACCTCCTTATATTTCAACATATTTAATTTCACCAAAACTTTTGGTTTCCATTCATATGCATTCTAATTCATATTCATTTCAATTTATTTCAAATTGATTCTAGTCAATTTAATTCACCCTGAACCATTTAACTTGCTTCAGTTAAATTTTAATTCCAGAATCCAAATCCCAGGGTTATCATTTCAAATCCTTTTTGAATCCCATAATTATACATGTATATTTATTTCCATTTCAAATTCAAAACATTTGAATTTTCAAACTACTTGTTTTCTTTCAAATCAATTTCGACCAAGAACTTTTCTAAGGTAGCAATTCATCACTTAGAAACTCGAAAATGAACA
Organism: Allium sativum; assembly: GCA_030737875.1. NCBI lineage: Eukaryota > Viridiplantae > Streptophyta > Magnoliopsida > Asparagales > Amaryllidaceae > Allium > Allium sativum. The sequence continues at coordinate 247,128,485 of CM060923.1, forward strand.
CTGATGATGTTGCAATCATCATCAGAATTATTTCCCAGCGACTGAAGTGAGTTCAATGCTTTATCATTTTTAAAAATCAATTCAAAATGATTTTCATTCAAAAACCCTTTCAAAATAAAACTATGTTACTTTGAAAAATATTTTTCAACTTCCCAGGATTTTGAATTCATAATTCTGGTTTGAATTTAATTCTAATTCATCTCATTTGTATATATTTCATTCATATACAAATTCTATTTTGGTTATAAATAACCATTTCAATTTTATAATCTTGTTGGATTATAATCCTAGCAATCAACACATCCATATATAATAATTTCAGAAAATTATTCCTTCTATATAAAAATAGAAATTTGGGTAAAATTATTTCCTTTACCCTCTTTAAAACAATACTGTGTCGAATTTCTCTGTTCAAGTGTTTAGAAACTCCTATCGACGTCGTGGCGTCCCACGATTCGACCAGAATTCATAAACCACTCAACAGAGAAGCCAACACAATATAAAACAACTTTTATATCAACTAACAAATACGCTCTCTCGTATATATACGCTCAACTCATTCTAGGGTACTACTGACCCTATCTCTAATGAGCACATGCCACACAAGCCTAGGTGTTTGCTCAACCTAAGCTCTGATACCAACTGAAACGACCCGCAAATCCGTGCTATCTGAGTTGACTAAATACAACACACGTCCCACCCAAATAACACAGAAATACGACTCATTATTAGAAAGAAGTTAGAGGATGAGAAATAGAAAGAAAGAAATATTAGAATAGAAGAAAAACGAAGATCACAAACTCACAGCGGAATGAACAAAATATATTATATAACATAAGCTTCGAAATACAAATCTGTTTGTACATATATACATACCATCATCAGAGTACACATAACATTTGATCCAGCGGAAGTAACTCTAAATAACTAACGTTGAAGCCTCCTGCTTCGAGCTCCTCCAAGTGTATCTGTAAAAGCCTGAAACACTTGACTGCCCGTACAAATTTGGGCACCCAAGAGTTTAGGGAAAACAAAACAAAATAAACTCTGGGTCAGTCATGGGACTGGTGTGAGTAAACTCCAACCACTTGTTTAACTTTCAAAACCCTTTCAAAAGAAAAGATAATAGTAAGACCAGCCCACACATAAACACGGACGGTTTTTACCTTACTATAACCCAAAACACTTTGATATCAAATCCAATGATATTATAATAATGTCTACATCAAGTAAATAACCAAATAGCAGAACGCTTGCATCTCACGCTCCACATATATAGTATAAAATCAAAAACCGCATGGCGCTTATTGGAGATTGGATTTCCAACATGACAAGGTATGGGACCACCTTCCGATGATGTATCTCTAGAGGCAAATACACCTGGGTTCAACAAGAACGTCTTGCAACCCGGCCCACACATGACCGACCACTCATTTCGCTTGAGTGTATCGAATGTATATCACCAACGGTTGGACTCAAACCACCGTTCCCGAATGGGCAGAATCGATAGAATAAGAAACAAAAGGAATTTCTCTAGATAGGTGATTATACACCCTAATGGGTGCGACCCACATAGCCATGCTGCCTGCCCGATTTTTGTCCTTTCCCGGTTGTTGAGGCCTGAGGCTACGCATACTTACCATTCATTGATAGCACAATCACTTTGAATGCCACATTGTCAGATCCGTTAATCACTAGTTGAGTTTGCACAAATATTCTGGATATTATGCTAAGGGATAAATCCGTTGCAACCATATATATTCATACAGACCAACCCATTTGATCATTGGAAATACTCTGTCAGACATTCGTCCATATACGTTCGTTCTGGGATTGAACGAAACCGAAGGCACCATTTCTATAAATAGAAAAGCCCTTGTACTTTACTCCGTCTTCAATATATTCAGCATACTTGGTTCGCAACGCTTATGCCAATACGGAGTGGTTCTTCGGATAATAATCCAACCGGTCTCTCCATATTGACAACGATGGTCAAAACTTCGATAGTCTGTGATTTAACTATCGAATAAAAACAAGTGTTCATCCAAACATATCAAACAAATCACTGGGCTCTTTAATTAATATTTCATTAATTAAATCTCTTCTCCATTTCCTTATCAATATTTGTTAACCAAATATTTTCAATAATCACTCGGCCTCTTACGCCATTTGGAAAACGTTTCCAAATATCAACTTCTTTTATTTTCTATATATTAGAAAATATCTTTATTTGCAATTGAAAACAATTTCAATCACTTATCTCTATCTCTTTTACAACATTCGATTTTTCCATTCACTTTACTATCGAATATTCAATACGTCGATACAGTGATTTCTAATTATCAAAATATCTTAAAAATATTCTAACTCCTTAAATTTCCGGAAAATTTCGCCATAACCTCCCCTGTATCGGGAGCATCGGGAAATTTCAAATAGCTTCCCGGTATCTTCTAATCTCAAAAAGAAAAAGGAAAAGCCAAGCGGCTTGCCGATACGGCGCATAAAACCCATATATGAATTTAAACATGTACCTTTTTGTCGGGCAGTACGCTTACAAACTTCATATACCTCATCCCATACCTGTCTAACACCTGTTCACCTGTTTTCAATTCAACACTATCTAATCGTTTGAATTCAGTTCACCCATTTATTCTTTAAATCGGCCATTTTGCCTATTTTACTCCTTTGTTTGAACATAGCATTTTCAAACAAAATATTTAGCTTGCTCATAACCAAATTGCGTTTCAATTTCAATTCTAGTTTCCTTTTTGATTTCGAATATAAATTTCCAATCGAATTTACTTATTCAAACCCCAATATTCATTCGAAATCTCATTAACTAATTTCTATTTAATTTAGTTAATTCTATACAATAAATCAAAATCTGGTTTCTGTTTCAAAAATCATATTCATTTACACAACTTGAATTCGCATATATTTTACAACTCAACTCTGAAATTTTCTAAATAGAAAATTCGGATTTTTATTTGCTTAAAATCCTTTTATGGTTTTAAAACGATTCTGGCGCTGTTTTTCTGAAAATTTGATTTTGACATATCTCAAAATCTATACGACGAAATTCATATTTTTCTCTTTCATTAGAAAACTATTATCAAACCGGTCCTGACGTTTCTTGTTTTGAAGAATTCCGGCTTCAATTGAGTTCTGTATATTCAATTGAAGTTCGAATTGCTATTTTACGAACTGCAGCGCTGCGGCGAGTTCGTTTTAATTATATTTATAAATATAAACGTTAAACTTCGTTGAAATGAATTCAACTCCACTCAAACTTCATTTTCACTTTTATTTGAACTCTATATTCAAATTCAAATTTCACTTCTATTGAATCCTATATTCAAATTCCATATTTCAAATTCCGTTTGAATTATATAGTTAAATCCCATAGTTTAAAATTCCATTTGAATTCAATATTCAAATTTAATTCTCTTGAATTCACATTTCATCCTTTTATTTCCTTGATTTCAAATACCACATTTTTATCTCCTTGAATTCAAATACCAGATTAATTTCAATAATCAACTCCCCTTGAATTGTTATATTTGAAATTCATACTTGAATTTAAATAATCAAACTCCAATTTGAATTTCTATTTTAATTCAAACATCCAAAACTCCATTCTAATACTATTTGAATTCTTATATTTGAATCCTCTTTATTTAAAACCCATTATTTAAATCCCATTTGAATTTCTTCACTCAAATCCATTTGAATTCCCTCGAATTCAAATTCTATTTCAAAACCATTTGGATTTTCTATTTTGAAATCCTATTTGAAATTCAAAATTTCAATTCTACTTTGAAACCCTATTTTTCAAAGTTTATTTCAAATTCTATTTTGAAATCCAATATTCAAATCTCTATTTGAATTTACTATTTTCAATTTCCCATTTCAAACTCCATTTGAATTTTCATATTCAAATCTCTATTTGCATTCCAATTCTATATTTCATGCTAATTTCGCATATTCAAATTCTATTTGAACTTCTATTTGAATTTTAATATTCAATCTCCTCTTAAAATTCAAACATTTAAACTCCCTTTTAAATTCAAATGTTATACTCAAATTTCATTTGAGTTATATATTTAAAAATTTCCTTTTTACATCTTATTTTGAAATGCCATTTCAAATCCCAATTTCACGCTTGTATTTCTATTTCTGAATTATCAAATGATAATTCTTTTTACTTCATTTATAACTTCGTTATAAAAAAACTATTTATAAACTTCGTTTATAAAGGAACTACTTGTTTTATTTTTATTCCCATTTAAAATCCAAATTCTATTTAAAAATAGAATTTTCTTTTTTTAAATCTCCAATATCCTTTTTACGATATTTTTAAATATCATTACTTAAGCCCAGTGATAAAACACACAAAGCAACCAATTGTTTATTTTCCTAACACATCATATATAACAATATATATGCAAACAAATAAACAAACAGATAATATATTTTTGAGGAATCCAGTTGGATTCCTCCAACCTGTTTTCCTGCATCCACAGATGTTAGCACATAAATAATACCCATTCTGCTTCGTGGCAGAATATCGCGGTATAGAAGGTCATCCACTAATCATAGCGTGGGGCGTATAGGGTAATCATCCGCTATGAAACTGCGGGCATCCGCTAATGAGACTGCGGGAATCCAACCAATCAATCAACCCAATATATATATATATATAGCCTAAATAACTAATATATATAAAGCAAACCAGAAATCATTCACACAAGCAACAGACAATTATTTTTAATGAAATAAAAATATTTTAAAGGTGAGTGAGATTTACTCACCTGATTTTCCTTTGCCAAATATCCAATTTGATTCAACTCGTCCCAGCCACAAATCATCTCGAATTGTCTTGAATGAATTTATTCCTACGATATTTTATTTTATCTGACGATTAAATGATTATTAATTTAAATCAACCACAATCATAATTAAATTATTTATGTTGTGTATTCCTAAAATTTCCAGTAAAAAGTATACCTTAATATCACATTCTCAGTTAGCATGTATTTACAAACTTGGTACCATTTTTAAAAAAAATGTCATTATATAATTTAAAATACTAAATTAAATTAGTAAATTACCTTACTTTGATTCCCGACCATTTTCAGCAAATCCTTTTTCCCCCAAAATAGCCTGAAACCACCGCGAGCCATCTGCTATCCTCACCACAATCCGCCATCTTCCCAAACTTCCCAATGCCCAATATCGCACCCATCACCTGGCTCATTATCATGATGTTCGAACTATTTCAATGCATCGCACCAGAATTTCAACTCCACCTCAATCGCCCCTTTTTGCACCATGGATTTCCGAGCCTCCAAATGTCGCTCGACCTCTTATAACCCGAATCGAGACACCTTAACTCAACTCGAACAACCCAAATCAATAACCGAGCTTCAAAAATCACCCACTGTCGAACCCTGCTTGACTCAGACAACAACACCTCGTTATCGCCAGCATCGTTCGCAACGACCCTCCATGTTGAGCGCGGTCCTCAAACACCTCACGATGACGCCAGCCCTTACTCGATGTCGCGCTGCCACGCTTGCCGACGAATCTCGGCTCAGGGTTCGAACTCGATCCGCTTGAATGAGGATGGAAGGATATCGGCTTTGATTTTGATTTTGAAGAGGATTAACAAGGGGCAGAGGAATTAGAATGGATTTGGTCGGTTTGGGAATGGCAAAACAAAGGCAATGGGTAACGTATTTATACATGCGATGGGAAACAGTAAGGTACAGGCCATTAAAATGTTGTTTGCCTGATATTGAAGCTTGGAGACAAAGGTGTTGGCTCGAGATGAATAAGTCTGCGCTGATGACAATTTTTAGGGTGGCGTTTAGTTTTTAGGTCGGCTGATAAGAGTTTTGATTTGATTTTTCTTTAATTAAAAACTAAACTATATCGCGGACCTTAAATTTGAATCCCAAACCACTATTTAGTCGCAACGACTGATATTTCCAACATTATACGATATTCTGAACTCAACGGGACCAGTTTTAAAATTTAATTCAACTGTACAGAACAAATCATAGTTTAGATTAACGATTTAAATTAAACTTGAATTTAAAATATAAATTGATTTCAGACAATTAAATTCGCCGATAATAAATTACTATTATCGTTTTTAATTCAAATAAAATTCATATACATCATTTTGACTCCAGTTTAACTTTTGAATTTAATCAAATTCAGATTCTCGTATTATTATAATTATTTCAGATTAAATAAATATATATGTATATTCAAAATAAAATCATATATCGATTGATATTATCAACCACAATATTTAAAACCATATTAAATATTAAAATTAATCGTTCAAAAATCTGGGTCGTTACACTTTATCTTATATTTGTCTGAACTTTTTCCGTTATTATAGTAAATAGGAATCTACTCCGTTCCTTTTTACATATAATCAGTGTGATTGTCAGCAGATGTGGAAATAACTTCCACCTCTAAGCGTGTGCTACATGTAAAAATCGAGATGATATTTTCTTTTTTTCAGCTTCCTAGAAGCAAACTATGTTGACCCTCCCTTTTAGCCTTGTATTTTTTTATGACACAGCATTAAGGGTTACATTACACTTTTTTTAATGACCCGGATTTTTCGCTGTTAATTTTAAAAACATTTAAATTAATTTTAAATGTTTTATTGGTTATGTAAAATGATTTTTACAAGGAATATGTTTATTAAAAACGAAGTTGAACGGATAATTTATAATTGAATTAAAAACGATCCTTATTTTCAACGAAATGAATTTTATAAAATCCATAATTTTTAATTATTTTAGCATTTTCAGTTTAGGGTCGCTCTCATAAAGTCTAAAACAAAATCTTATTCCGAACTCTTCTTATCAATACATGCAAAGTAACATATATATATATATATATATATATATACACACTTTTCAAATACTGAAATGTTTGATTGGTCATTCTTCACGTGTTATAACAAAAATAATACCATGGAAAAGGAGAAATTTCAGTCACTTATTTCTAAGCTAAACAGTAAGCCTTAGCAACCGATGAGAGAAATCATTGCCTTACGATGTAAGCTTCGTACACCATGGGTATCAAGGCATTCAAAAGTGTGCGTAGCAAGGCATTTCAACACCGTGTGGACCACGCTTTTCAAATATATAAAAAACAAGCCCCACTCGTTTCATTCTCCATCGCTAAGCCAATTCCTCTTTCTCATTCTTATTTCAGCAAATTCTTTTCCCTTAAAAAGAAAGAAAAAAAATCTCGAACAAATCAAAATCAAAACAAAGACATATGATTATTGATCCTATGGCCTTGTGTGGTTAGTTGTTCCTCTCGGGGACCCTCAATGATGGATGCTATCTTCATCTCCGGCGTTCGTTTTAAGCAGCGAATTAAGGGTACGAATTTTGGGGCAAATTGGATAACTTTGTGGGTTTGTGAATTCGAAGTTGGGTTCATGACATCAGGAGACTTCGATTTGCATTTTTTTCTGGAGTTTGGTGATTACTTTCATCTATGGGTTTGCTGTTTCCAGTACAGCGGTCGGTGTCAGATTTTGGGGAGGTGTTGGCTTGAACGTGGAGGTTGGTCAAAGGCGCGGAGACGGGGTGCCGATTCAAGTAGAGCTCCAGCAGTAGAAAGAGGTAAGATCAACTTAAAAAAATGATTTAAGGGAAGTTTGTATGGTCCAATAGAGCTTGGGAAGAACACGGTGTTGTTGCCACTTCAATTGGTTGAAGAGAACTCCTGGTTCTTGTGAGCTCCAACAAGGAGGAGCATGATGTTTTTTACAGTTTGGGAGTAATGGAGTGGGAGCTGTTAAGATTCGAAGTTTTGGTGCTTACAGTGTTGAACGCAGGTGGAAGGAAGAAATTAGTTTGGTTGTGTTGCTTTATGGTGTAGTTGGATTAATTTGGAAAGCAGTGCCAAGTTTGGTGTGAAAAGGAGGAGAAATGGTACGTTGGAACTTACAGCAGTGGGTTGGAAACAAATGCGTGCAGGTAAGGAACATTCAATGTGCGGTAATGATGATGTTCATTTACAGGAGGGTGCGGCCATTGATTCAAATGGTGCGTTGCTTCTTTTCGGGGGAAAAGAGCAAGTATGCGCCTCTTTTTTTTTTTTTGGTTAAAAGTGAGTAAGTTATTAGTTAATCTTAACTTAAAACTAATGACGACCAAACCGATTTTAGGCTTTTGCATGAGAATGAAGTGGGAATTGAGCAGTTACACGCAAAAGACGGAAAACGTATTGGCCATATATCCTTAACAAGTAATTAGTATTAAGTTAACAACTTAATTACATTTAATCAAATTGTATGGTTTTAATGGACTATAGCCTTGTCATATGTTAATAGAATCCGGCGAAACTGGTCACTTTGGAATCATAACAAGGAAATTTACATTTTGAAACTGATGTGGCTGAGAACAAGAGCTACTGAAATTTTGTAATAAAATCAAACGCTGTTTGATTTTAACGGGAACGAAAGTAGAATCGTCCACTGTAAACAAGGAAAGTAAACTCAATAACTCTGTCTCATTTATATTTTTATATAAACGAGCTTTAAATTTATTTATAGTAATCTTATACTGTGCAATGGTTGATTGGTTGAATAGTTGATAAAATTGGTTGAAATGGTTGATATGATTACGTCGTTGATCGATTATCAGTTATGACATTTTATATTGATGTGAAATTAATATTATTTATGTTGATTATCATCTGTGGATGTAGGGGAACAGGTTGGAGGGATCCAACTGGATTCCTCAACATTTATGTTGTTGTGTTTGCATTAGTTGTGACCTATGCTTTGATAGATTAACTTTGATTGATCTTGTTGCGTTTAAATATCACTGGCCGTAGAATTTGGTATTTAAATACCATAAGATATTTTCGAATATAGGAAATGAAATTCGAGTTCTAAAAAGGGGATTTATTTCAAAAATAGAAATGTAATTTCGAACAAAGTTGAAACTAAAAACATGTAAATGGAGAAAATAAGAATTTGTATATAAACGAGAGTATCAATTAACTGAACTATTTATCATTGAATAAATTGAAATAGAAATTCAAATTTGAATTTATATGGAAAATGGAAAATGGTTTTGAAACCAATATTTGAAATTAATTTGAATTTAACGAAGGGTGTTAAATATTAGTTAATCTTCGATTAACTATAATTAAAGTAATTATCGAATTGGTTAGTGTTAATAAAGTTAATTATTATTTAATAAGCTTTTAAAAGCGATAATTATACTATTTTTAGTTAGTAGCAAAGTCAACTATTTTAATATAGTTAATAATAAAATTAATTGTTATTTTGATTAATAATAATTAAAACGATGATGTTAATTGGAGATTAAATTAAGAAATGATTTAGTGGCATTACAGTTTGATCAAGGAGGTGATAAGAGTTTCATAAAGGGATTTGTAATCCAAGTTTTAAATGAGATTTGTAAACGGGATTTGTCGGTAAATGTAGAGATTTAAATAAGGCTTTTTCTTAATTTTTAAATTAAGTAAACAAAATTCAATGGAATGGAACTTTTAAGGAAGATGGTTAATAGGGTTATAACAGACTAAAATGTGTTAATGGTTTTAGAATGAAATCTAAGCTAAGTGGTGGAAAGATGGTAAACGGATTAGTATAAGTGATTAATCCAAACAAGTTTTAAATGGATTTTTTTAAAACTAAAGTGATGACTTTAATTGAATTAAGCAAAGCACTTTAATTGAAATAAAAAATTTAAATGCAAAGGAAAACATATATGATAGTTTTGTGTTAAACATTGATAAATGGATTTTTGAAATAAAATACAAGGAAATAGGTTTTGTTGTAAAGAAGGTGGAAAGCGGATTTTTATCCTTATATAACCTCAATCTTATGGGTTTCGACAAACAGAATGGTATATGTCTGCATTGTTTAAATCCAGACACCTTGACTATCTCTTAAAAATGAACAACAGAAGCGTGTGCGTCGCACACGGCACTTTATTCAAAACAACGGTTATAACGCTACTGTTATAATAGATGTTTGTAAATCTAAACAGCAATTTTAACGCTGCTATTATAAAAAATGTTATATAAAGCTAAACAGCAATTGTAACGCTATCGTTGAAATAAATGTTTTATAAATTAAATAGTTGGAAACAACAATTATAACGCTACCATTATAATCAATGTTTTTCCATAAAAAAAAAAGTGGACTCTTAGATTGAATCTAAGAGTCGCTTAAGCGATATTCTGTTTGAAGTTGTGAGCATTGACTATTTCAAAGTTGAGAATGTTGTTCAATTAAGGTCTGAGAGGTAATTATACCCCAACTTGAATGACTTCATGATTGATGGAGAAATGGTAGTAAAGATTGTTTAGCAATATGGTTAGTTAATAAACGATTAATGGTTTGAGTTATAATAACGATGTTTTATAACAACACGCAAATTTAAAGGATTTTGAAATGTTTCCCCAAATAAAATAAGAAATATTTTCTATGCGTAGAAAATGAAATGAATTGGCTAACCAAGAGTTGAGAAATGGAATATGGAAGTATTTTCGGATATTAATAAAGTATATTTTCTGAATATAGAAAATAAGGAATCGTGAATATATAGAATTGTTTTTCTAACTGGAATAAGAGATATTTTCGTGAATAAAGAATTAGGATATTGAAAATGTTTTACAAGAATCGAGAGAGAAAATCGAGCTTTGAAAAGATAGGAAAGTTGGAAATTTGGAATTGATAACAAAATGAGGAATTTATATAAATAGGGGCTAGTGTTGTTTGATGGTTGATCAGTAGAATTTCAATTTGGAAATAGGGTCGTTGGTTGAATGGATGTTCCTTTGATAGTTAAATCACCGACTATCAAAGGTTTGATTTATTTTATACCTCTGTTGTCAATTCAGAGAGACCGGGATAAGATTTAATATCTTAAAACCACTCCGTATTAGCATAAGCGTTACGAATCTACTTATGTTGAAGAGATTATGAAGACGGAGTAAAGTGCAAGGGCTCTTCTGTTAATCCTAGGTAGAAATTGCCTAAGATGGATTAATAGAACGGTGACTTCGGTTTGTCCAGACCCAGGACAACTTGTAAGGACGAGTGTCTGACAGAGTATTTCCGAAGGGATTACGTACGTTGATTCCTTCAAACATATGAAGTTGGTGGCAAAGAAGGGAAACTTCTTTAGCCTAACAATCTGAGTATTTTTGTGAGAATCAATTAGTGATTTCCGATGGATCTGACAATGTGGCATTCAAAGTGAATGGTGGCCAGATGTTCTGGAAGATAATTCAAACCTCAAGCCTCACAACCAGGAATTGAAAAAAATGAGGCAGGCAACATGGCTAGGTGGGTCGCTCCCATTAGGATGTATAATCACCTATCCAGAGAAATTCCATTTGCTTCTTTAATCTATCGATGCTGTCCCTTTCGGGAAACGGTTGCTGATCCTAACCGTTGGTGATATACATTCGACACATTCAAGCGAAATGAGTGGTCGGTCATGTGTGGGCTGGGTTGCAAGATGTTCTTGTTGAACCCAGTGTATTCCCCTCTAGAGATACACTATCAGATGGTGGTTCCATACCTTGTCATGTTGGAAATCCAATCTCTAATAAGCGCCCTGCGGTTTTTGATTTTATATTATATATGGAGTGAGATGCAAGCGTTCAGCTAGATTCTATTTATTTAGAATCTATTTGTTTGATGTAGACATTATTATAATATCATTGGATTTGATATCAAAATATTTTTGGTTATCGTAAGGTAAAAATGATCCGTGTTTATGTGTGGATCGGTCTTACGATTATCATTTCTTTTGAAAGGATTTTGAAAGTTAAACAAATGGTTGGAGTTTATTCGCACCAGTCCCATGACTGACCCAAAGTTTATTTTATTTTATTTTACCCTAACTCTTGGGTGCCCAAATTTGTACGGGCAGTCAAGTAGTCGGGATTTTACAGATTCACTTGGAGGAGCTTGAAGCAGGAGGCTTCATCAATTAGCTATAGACTATCATATTTTCCGCTATGTACGATGTTGTATCTGGAAACAGGAGTTTATAACTGTTCCAGGAATAATTGTTGTGCTCTGATAATGGTATGTATATACAGTTACTGATTTGTATTTCAAAAGTTATGCTATATAATATATTTTATTCCTTCCGCTATGAGATTTGTGTTCTTCGTTTTTCTTCTTTTCTAATTTCTCTTTCTTTCTATTTCTCATCCTCTAACTTCTTTCTAATAATGATTCGTGTTTCTATGCAATTTAGGTTAGACGTGTAGTCTAAGTAGTCAGCTCAAAGGGTACGGAAATTCAGGCGGTTACAGTTGGTATCAGAGCTGAAGGTTGAGTTGTAACCTTGGCTCTGTGGCGTGATTCAATAGAGATGGGGTTAGTAATACCCTAGATTGAATTTGAGTGTATATATATGAGCGCGTATTTGTAGATTTGATAGAAAGTTGTTTTATATTGTGTTGACTAGTTTGTTGAGTGGTTTATAGATTCTGGTCGATACAGAATGTACAACTGTATCGATAGGTGTTTCTAAACTCTCGAACAAATCAATTCGATACAGTATTGTTTTAAAATGGAAATGAAATAATTTTACCCAAAAGATTATTTTGATATAAAGGGAATAGTTTCTGAATTATTATATATGGATGTGTTGATTGTTATTGCAATCAAATGGAATTATGAAATATTGAAATGGTTATATAATTTGTATACGAATAATGTATACAAATAAGATAAACCAAGATTAAGTTCAAAGCAGAATTGGAATTTAAACTCTGGGTGTTTAGAAAATATTTTCTGAAATATTATAAACTAATATAACATTACTTTAAAGTAATTTTGAATAAGAATGGTTTAAATGGGTTTTTAAAGGGATTAAGCACGGAAATCACTTCAGTGACAAAAAAATAATTTTGATAATGGATCACGACATTATCAGTGTTCATTTTCGAGTTTCTAAGTAATGGATTGCTACCAAAACAGATTTATTAACAGAAATTGTTTAAGAAAAATAAAGTGGTTTTCGAAATTCAAATGTTTTGAATTGAGTTGGTTATAAATATATGTATATATAAATTTGATTTCAAATTAATTTGAAACAAAACCCGGAAAATTGAATTCTGAAATTGAAATTTAACTTGTATAAGTTAAATAGATTAAAATGGTAAAAATATATCAAATAAATTGAAATTTAATTTAAGATTAGACAAAATTGGATTGAATTAGAAATAATTCCGAATGAAATTAAATAAAGAGAAATGTTGAGATTCGAATTATTAATATGAATTCGACTCATGGATAAGCAAGTTGAATATACATTGGATGTTGTTAATTGAAATTTAATTGTGATAAATTTGGATTTAAGTATAATAAGTGGATTGACTTAAATAGAAATCAGATTTGAATTGATATAATGGAAGTGAACTAACCAAAAGTTGATTAGAGAGTTAAAAACGATTGGAAGCTGGATTGATTTGAAATCAATTAGAAATGGATATATGTATACTGAGCAGATAATGAGTGGAAGCAAATGCAGGAGATGGAATTATGCCTGACAAAAAGGTACACGTTTACAATATTACATGGGTTTGATGGTTTACACTGAAAAAATTAATTATAATTACATTTTAATTCTAAAAATTACCATAAAATCATTTTTAGCTTTGTTTTGATGATACAAATCCAACAAAATTTATTTCGTTGAATTCTGAGACATTTTGAAAAATGGTTATTTTTCAGTCAATTAATTTTGACCGAAACTGACTAAATACTGTTTCTTTTGCCACGCTCACGTACTAGCTTGGAAAATTCTAAAATTTGAAACCTAGCAATAATTTAATATTCCGAATCCAACAAAAGTGGTTTCGTCAGAAACGGTCACTGTTTGAAAAATCACAATTTTCTATGGCTATATATTTTATATTAAAAATACATTTTTAAACAAATAATTTTCGAAACTCCAAATATATAAGTGTTTACTATTTTTCAATGCAGAAACATCATTTCGAACTCAATGGAAGTGGTTTCGAGTCAAAATTCCTTCATATGTAAAAAGTAGCATTTTTGACCTATGCAAATTACCTAGCGACCTTTCTAAAATTGAATTGGCCATAACTTTTGATTTCCGCTATGAAATTTCGATTTTTCGGATTCGTTGGAAAGATAATTTTAAATAGATTCCAATATTTTTGGTTTCACTAAAATCCGTTAAATTTTGCGTCCTATACGGTCAGTCAAAGTTCAAGTTTGACTTTTCAAACTACCGCGCTATTTCTAACTCTTTTTATAATTAAAATTAATTTATTCATTCTAACTTCGATTTGAACCAAATTTGTGATCATTATTATTTAAAATAGATTATTCAAAATAGTCAAAACCCATTAAAATCACTTAAAATAAATTTTAAATTGGCCCCAAAATTCAGGGTTGTTACAGTCTCCCCCACTTAAAAACTTTTCGTCCTCGAAAAGGAAAAGAGAAATAGAAGAGTAGGAGCTAACCTAGAGAACGTAGAATGTTTTAATTTCTAACTTCTTAACCGTGTCGCTGGAAATAAAGCTCCTCAGTTCCAGTAGCGTTTTGCCTCCTTGCTCCAGCTCTACTAGTTCTAGCGGCCCGAGTACCCATTTTTAGTTAGTTCTGTACGATCAAGGGAAGAGTCAGAACAACTGTAATGGTGGTTCTAAGAGATAGAAAAGATCGAAGGATGAATGAAAAGATGACGAAAGTGACTGGCTATTATGTATCACATGAAATGTTCGCCATAGAATATTGTGATTCTATGTAAACGAATTTGCTATAAATATGTTATATTCCAAAGCTAAGTTTAACCAAAGCTCTGATACCAACTGTGATGGCCCGCCATGAGGCAGTGGGCTAAACTCCCACCGTGGCTCACAGAGGTACCCCAGTACACCTTGTTTTACGGCGACCCTTTCGAGCCTCCAGGCTAACGCCTAACCAACCCTAATAAATAAGGGACATGTAGGGGTAAGAGTCCACTGCTCGCCACCAAACACCAAGGCGAGAACCCCCTATCATGCGTAACCAGCTCCATAACCAGCTCCATAGTAAGTTAGTAAGGATTTCGCTCCTAGCCTTGACTCAGTATGGGAACCCCACTTTCCAATATGACCCTTACGGACTTGATTGTATTACTAGTACGGAGGCATAATATATGGGTACCTATGCTTCCTAGGATTGATACAATATGATTGAAATGTTTTATTAAAACATATACACACTAATAATAATATCGTTTCATACGTATTTATCATCTTTTAATCACCATAAGGTAAAACTCTATCCTCTGGTGTGCGTTGCATTGTGTGATGGGACCTGAGTCTTATGGTGATTCCATTTTTCCAAAAGCATTGCGTTATTTCACGATTTACTTTAAGTTATGCATGTCAATCCATTGGAGTAAACCCGTTCCGCTAACGCGGCGTGGTCCTTGGATTTGCTTTATTACTATTAGTTAAGTTAGTTAAGAATTCTCACACCAGTCCCATGACTGACCCGTTGTTTGTTTCCACCTTTGCAAACTCGGGTGCCCTCTTCTCCACACGGGCAGTCGAGTAGTTTGTCTACAGGTTTATCTCTCGAGCAGGATTCTGTATTGAAGTTTAAAGCTGTGTCCAGAGCTTAGTTATTTTATTTCCGCTGCACTGTGATGTATTATAATTTTTGTAAATTTAATCTTCCGCTGTAATATAATTAGATGTACTCTGATGTTCTGTACTCTGATGTTCTGTACTCTGATGTAAACATTTTGTACTGTTTATAAAAGTCGGCTGCTATTTGTTCTAATGTTGTTGTATTCCCAAAGTTAACGTATGCGGGATTTGAACGGTCTTGGTCAATTTTGCGATCGATTAAGGGCGGGCAAAATCCGTGTCGTTACAGTTGGTATCAGAGCTCAGGTTAGCTCAAATCTTTGGGATACAACTCATTAGAACTGAACAAAAGACTCATCAGAGATTGGATTAGCAATATCCAATAAGAATACTCATTAGAGATAGGATCAGCAGTATCCTAGAATGAGAAAACTCATTAGAGATGGGGTTAGTAATGCCCTAGAATGAGTTCAGAGTGAAAAGCTTATGATATACGTATTTGCAATTATAATCCATTTTAGAAAATATGATTTTTGTGTATGTAAAAGTTATATATACTTGAAAGTTAATCAACAAATAAAATTATAGAAATGTATAGAAAAGAATTTGAGTAGGATAATTAATACACTTTTAACTTCGTTCCTTTTCGAGGACGAAAAATTCTTAAGTGGGGAGACTGTAATAACCAGGAATTTTGGGACCAGTTTAAAAATTTTATTTTAGAAATTTTAATGAATTTAAAAGATTTAAAATAATTTATTTTAAATAATAACGATAAAAAATTTATTCTAATTGAAGTTAAAACGAATAAGTTTAATTTAAATATAAAAGGAGTTTAAAATAGCGCTGTAGTTTGAAATTTTGATTTTTAACTATAACTGAATGTACAGGATTCAAAATAAATCAGAATTGAACTGTGTATATTCTTGTTAGGCCATATTTGTGCATACAATAAAATCCATATTTTTATTGTTTATATATATAACTAAGATGTTTCATGTTAAAAAAATCATATTTTTATCGTTTATGTACAAAAAGGATGTTCATGTTAGGAATAAATAAAAAAAATAACATTTTTATTGTTTAAAGAATAAAAGAGTGGTATGCTAAGAAAATAAAAGAATTGTCATTTTTATGTTAATATATTAAAAAATTTCATTATAATGTTATCATAAAAGGGATTTCATTAAGGTTAGGAATGTATTGTCTAAATAAAAGCATCATTTATGTTAAAATTGCCAAGTTAGACAACATAGACATTCTAGTTATAATTTGTCATTGTAGACAAAATAAACATTTTTCATTGTTAGACAAAATAAACATTTTAATTTTAATTTGTCATGTTAGAATTAAAAGGGAACATTTATGTTAGAATTCAAAAATGTCATTTATGTTAGAATTAAAAATGTCACTTTATTTAGAATCAGGTATGTTAATTAAAATGTCATTTATGTAGAGTAATGTTCGTTCATATTTAAAATGTCATTTTTGTTTGAAATGCTATAGTAAGTTAGTAATGTCATTTAATTATATTCAATTAAAATTTGTCATATAAAGATGTTACATTTCTTATGTTAGAAAAAAAAATGTTATTTCATGTTTGTCCATATACAATAAACATACAATAAACATATAACCATATTTGGATTGCTAATTATTATTATTTTAAAATCTTGTAACTCATTGACATAATTAAATCAAACCAAATTTAGTGGAATTAAATATATATATATATATATATATATACTTAAAGAAATTTAATTACAATTGAAACCAAACACCGTAAATCGGTGTAATACCTAACTTGAATTTTGGTATGTGAATTTGTTTTAAAAATATCGTAAATGTTTGGAAATTATTTAGGTAATCAAAATGATATATATAGAATGTAGCATTTTGAAATAAACTTATATGGTTAAGATGATGACTGCAAATTATGAATGTAACATGTGTAAATACTAATTGTTCATATGATATTTATGGTGTGGTAAAATCAAAGTACAACAATTCATTAGAAATTTAATTATAGTCAAATGGGGATTGTTTCTAATGTGAATGTTAAATTTAAGGTAACATATAATTAATGAGATGAACATAAATATAATTTAATGTAAATTGAGTAACAAAAGTGGTTAAAAAAAATTTGAAATAATGGAACTGTAATAAATGTTGAATCAATACAAGAATACAAAACATTTAATTTTATGATTGAAATATAATGTTGGAATTTAGTATAATGAAATTTTTGAATAGTTTAATTCGAGTATAAAAAGAAATTTGAAATGAGGCATTATGATAACTTTGTCATATTATATTTGGAAGGAATAATTAATGAATTGATTGCTCAATTAAAATTGTTAGAAAATTGAATTTGAGATATATAACATAGGTAATTTATTCCTATGTTGAATTAGGATTAGATGGGTAATGTTTTGAAATAGAATTAAGGACGAATAAATGAAATTAAATATTGCATTTGAAATCCTTTCCTAAACTCTAACCTAAATCAACCCTTTGTCTATTCACTTCCTTTTTCCTATAGATATAGAGATTAACAAAATCCTAATCTCATTCTCTTTTCTAAAAGCCGCCGCCTCCATCTTCTTCTTTTCAATGGCAGTAACCGTTCTTCCTCTCTAAATGGCTCAATCCTTCCTCCTCTTTCTTCCAATTCCTTCATCAATTGAAAGCCCTTCCAACGCAAAAATGGTTCAACTCTTCATAACACACGGTGGCCAGGGCGGTAGCATGAAGTGGCAAGGTTCGGGGTTGGTTTTTGAGGGTGGACACAGCGACGAGTTGGCCGAGACCTGGGCGGCGGGTTAGCAAGTCGAAGGCGGTCGATGTGAGGTGCGCCATGATCGTGAGAACCGTGACTTTAAATACGACTTTTTTTAAAAAAAAGGAAAGAAAGCTATTGGGACAAATTCTTATCCAATCAAGGTGAGAATTCTAATTTTTAAATTATTAAATTATTGATTAATTATTTTTCTCTCTTAAAAATGATTATGTATATGCTATCGGTTCAGATCTGAAATATCTGTGATTTATATGATGTTGTTTGTTGGTTGTGTTGCGATCTGTTGTTCATGTTGTATGAGATATGTGATGAAACACCATATGTGATGAAATTTTGTCTTGGGAGTGAAATTGGATCTGAACTTCTATTTATTTAAGATCCATTTGTTTTGATTTATTTTATAATATAGAATATCATTTTTATATAAAAAAAATGAAGAAACAGTAAAGAATTGATTTACAAATAAAAACGTCATTTTTTTTGTTGCCTTAACAATGGAATTTGAATGATAAATAAAGCTTATTTTTATTTGTTAACCTTAAACGATGGAATTTGATGAGAAGTTGTAACGACAACGGATTTCGCCCGGACCTAATCGATCGCTAAACCGACCAAGACCGTTCGATTCCCGCATACGCTAACTCTGGGTATACAACACATCAGAACAAATAACAGAAGACTTCTATAAACATCATAATAATGTTACATCAGAGTACAGAATATCAGAGTATATCGAAATATAATACACAGCGGAAGATAAATTTTCATAAATGTAATACAGTGCATAACGGAAATATAAACTACACAGCGGAAGACTATCAATACTCTGGACACAGCTTAAAGCTTCAATCCAGAATCCTGCTCAATACATCTGCAAAATAAAACTACTCGACTGCCCGTGTGGAAAATAGGGGCACCCGAGTTCGCAAGGGAAAAGCAAACTACAGGTCAGTCATGGGACTGGTGTGAGAAACTCTAACAGGTATAATTAACTTATTTGATAATATGGTATATCACGGGACCACGCCGGTAACGCGGAACGGGTTTACCCCCATGAATACCAGTGTATAAACAACAATCAATATAGATATATGGATCTACTATGCATCAATCAACATGCAATATCCCAATCTACCCACTTAGATTAATCACTACACTTAGATTTTCTAAATCCAATTTAATTTACAGAAATTATTCCTTTGGATTTTATTCCCGATTTCTTATTTCAAATCATTTGAAATATATATCTAACTTTCTATATCAAAGTAGATTTCACTTCGGGATCTCAAATCAAATCGTTTGGAAATGTGAATTCCAAAACATAACAATGCATACAAACAAGTATGCAACCAAATATCGTGCTCCCCATCGACAAGGCAAAGGGTACGCACCTCGCAACTCGATATATAAATGTGCACCTACCCCACATAGGAGTAGGCTACACCGACGATGCACCTCCCACACATGGAGAGCATACACCGCCCTCTCACCAATACTTTTAGTCTCAGGGTTACCCGACTCTTTAGCCACATACTAAATCATTTCATATCCCGAAGTAGGGAAAATCATTTCACAACGTAATAATCACAAGTACTTTCGAAATATAGTACTTCACATCAGTAATTCACGCATATGATCAGTCACTATTAATCACATAACCTTTGAGCTCGTACGTTCAAAGAAGGGTGTTAAGCAAGAGAATAAATTCTCCGCCACCAAACAGATACATCATTAATAGCAACTAATCAGTACGCGATGAAATACAATGTAAAACCATAATACATTTCTAAATCATTTTAAAAATCATCGGGTTTTAGGCCTCGAAATCCTTTCTGTTTTATAAAACATTTTTTTATAAAACATTTTTATAAAACATTCCCTGTCCAAAATCGGGAATACATTTCTTTTCACTTAAGAAAAATATCATTTCACAATCATTCATTAAATTTGAAATGAACACAACATCGCTAAACACCTTATCGTCAAATCGTGAAGTGTTTCACAAGGCGTTAGCACATAGATATTTTTAACCCAACCCAATGCTAAATGTAAAAGCATAATCTGCTCATAAACTGGTCGAGCACAATCCAAACGATCAATCAATCAAATTTGACATTAAATATAAGGTTTTGAATAGAGATAGTACCGACTTATATTCAAAATCAAATCCTGAAACCAACAGATATCATATCGGGAATAACGATATCGATATCTTCCAAATTCCCATCACGATATATGTATAATCACGGAATCCAATATCGAAAATATCCCAAGATAATTTCAATTCAATTCCAATCCAATTTATTTATTTATAACCATTTGATTATTTTTCTAGTTAATAACTAGTTCGTTTCGATAAAAATATATTTTTAACCTTTCAAATGTGGAATTTTTCATCCCAATTCTTCACAAATCATTTCTTATGATTTTACACAAATTATCGATATTTTTAATAATTTTATCAAGGCCCGTACAGTCGATTTCCAACAACGGCCATCAAATTGCACTTACAGCGACCTTTTCCAATTTTGATTTGGACGTATCTCCAAATCCAACCGTTAGATTTCAAATTTCTAATATTCGTTAGAAAGCTCTTTTCGATACGAACCCAACGGTTCCGGTTTTAGGAGAATCCGACGGTCGGATCTCGCGTAATGTACGTTTGAAATAAATGGTCGAGATTCACGAACTACCGCGGCGCGGCGCGTTTATTCAGGCCATTATATTATATATATAATATATATAATATATATTACGTCGATTTCTATTTAAAACGAATTTTATAAATCGTTTTAAATTCGTTTCAAAAACAATTTCAACTTTCATTTCAAATTCTAATCCAAATTAAATTTTCCCTTATAAATTCTTTTTACATTCATTCCTATTTGATTTCAATTCAAATCGATTTTAATTCTATTTCAGTTCGTTTTCAATTGAATTCAATTCAATTCGAATTTGTTTCCTATTCAATTCAATTCGAATTCGTTTTCTGTTCAATTTAATTCGAATTCGTTTTCTGTTCAATTTAATTCGAATTCGTTTTCTATTCAGTTCAATTCGAATTCATTCATATACATCGTTTTCAATTCGAATATTTCATATACATCATTTTCATTTCATATATATATATATATATATATATTTTCACTTTTCAATATATACGATATTTTCACTTTCAATATATACGATATTTTCACTTTCAATATATACGATATTTTCACTTTCAATATATATGATATTTTCATTTTCAATATATGTGATATTTTCATTTTCCAATATATACGATATTCTCATTTTTCAATATATACGATATTTTCACTTTCAATATATATGATATTTTCACTTTCACATCAATCAAACAAACAAGCCATCCTTGGTCTGTGGATGACGGGTGTCGGGTGCTACTAAACACCGTCTGCATCCTAGCATATGTATAACTAGAAAAAGAAATTTAGAGTAAGGAGTTCTCACCGATAGCTATTCCATCTTCACAACACTTCATTTATAAAAATCTTCGCCGCTCTCGCCTTTCGTCACTTTCGTTGCCCGTAGCCACTACATATAAAAATCACATTTTTATATTGTTATTCAATATGTAAAAATCGAATTTTCACTTTGCTATTCAATATATAAAAATCCCATTTTTACCATGATATTCAATATATAAAAATCCCATTAATTTTATCGCTTCATATATAATAAAAATCATATTTTGAAAACGATGTTTTCTATATAAAGATCATATTTTCATAACGCTAATTTCTATATGAAGATTATATTTTTACATTGCTATTTTATATTTTCAAATCCCATATCTTTATAACCAGTCTATTTTTATTATTAAAACAATTCAAATTTATATTTTTAAAACAATTCAAATTTATATTTTTAAAACAATTCAAATTTATATTTTTAAAACAATTCAAATTTATATTTTTAAAACAATTCAAATTTATATTTTTAAAACAATTTAAGCTTATACTATTTAATTATTATTATATATATAACAATAACTTTCCTTAATCACTAGTTTAACAAGTTAATTACATTAAGAAAATCGGCATGTTACCTTCATCTTCTTCGTATTGTTCTGAACCGTAAAAACCCATGAGCTCCATTCTTTATCCCAAAACTGCACCTCCATCGGCCACCCTGACGTCGATCAGCAACCACCATTGGAAAGCCCTTCCCATGAGACACCACCACCAGCAACGGCGCAGGACCCGATGGCCCACCGTGGCCAGACAACGTGTGCGAGCGGTCCTCCTTCAGTCCCAGAAATCGAGCGAACCAAAATATGAAATACGATCTCAGGGGTATCAATTTAAAGCTCCCAAAGAGATCTTTAATTTCGCTTTGGAGTTGGGAATCAATTCGAAGTGGATTAGGAATTATTGTGGCATGAATTTCGAACGATTTCAGCCGTGGTTTTCATAGGAGGCGGCGGAATCTGTAGTTAGGAAGAGAAATAGGGTTTTGCCCTTTTTATATAAATTATTTAATTAATATTTAATTCCATTTGTTTCTTAAAAGTGAATTGCACGTTTAAACAACAAGTCGAACCCAATGACTGTCGCCCCTAGCTAAATACCCCTATTCCGAACACAACGGGATAGGTATCGCAGGCTGATTCGATCGTTTCGATCAGTTTTCGTCAAAATCAAAATATAACTCTATATATTGAATTTGAACGCACATTTCAATTTACCGGGGCCACATACGGACTTTAAAAATTCCCGAAAAATATTTTCTAGCTTCGTATTGACGACACAGTCCTAACAAAACTTTTTTCGTCAAATTCTGAGACCGTTTGAAAAATGACCATTTTCCAGTCGATTAAAATCAACTAAAACTGGTCAAACGCATTTTCCTTTGCCACGCTCACATATTGATTCGAAAAATTATGAAATTTGGAATCTAACAATAATTTAACATCACGGTTCCAACAAAAGTGGTTTCGTCGAAATCCGAGGCCGTTTGCAAAATTCCTATTTTTAAGGGCCTGAAATCCATAGCGACTATTCAGAATTTTCAACTGGACATATCTTTTGATTCCCGCTATGAAATTTCGATTTTTTGGATTCGTTGGAAGATACTATCAATTAGATCCTAATGTTTTCAGTTTCACTAAAATCCGGATTGTTTTGCACCCGGTGCATTCAATTGAAGTTTGAAATCGAATTATCGAACTACCGCGCCATTTTCAATTCTATTTATAATTATATATAATTATTTATATTCTAACGACGGCGTATATAAATATATTCGTTCGAATTATATTCAAAATAAATTTTCTTGTCGATATTATTTAAAATAATCTATTTTAAATATTCAAAATTCGCTAAAATTGCCAAAATAAAAATTTTAAACTGGCCCAGATTTTCGGGTTGTTACAATCTCCCCCACTTAAAACTTTTCGTCCCCGAAAAGGAACAAAGCCGAAAGTGGTTTGATCAATCAACTCTACGTTCGATCTGGCTTCCATTCTCCAACTTTTCAGTTTCTGAGAATTTTCAAATTCTTCAAAAATTTGGCTAACACCCTAAATTTTCGAAAAATTTCGCCATAACCTCCCCTGTACCGGGAGCCACGGGAAAATCCCGAAATTGCCATACAGGCCTTCTTATCTCAAAAAGAAAAAGAAAAAGCCAAGCGGCTAGCCAATAGGCTCATAAAATCATCGTCACCCAAACAAAACAGTAAATTATAGTAAACATGTACCTATTTGTCGGGCAAACAAATTTTATTCTTTGGCTCTAGCCTCATTGCTATGACCTGTTCAATGTAAGTATATGTATATGCATGCATTTACAACCAAATTTCCAATACAAGTCAATATTTGATCAAATTGGCTATATAATGCAAATTTTAATTAATCAACCAATAATCAACAACACAACCATCAATCAATTAGTTGATTAGCTTTTCAAATTCATAACTTTGATACATAGTCAAAAATCAGATTTTTGATGCCAAATCACAACAATAGGCCCTATCTAGTTTCGGTTCTCACACCAGTCTAATGGAAATATATAGATATCACACCTTCGACACTCGAATATAAATGCTGATGATGATGTACCATCATCAATATCGTCTTCGGGCGACTAGAGTGTGATGCTATATCTATCCAATATATTAAAACTCTGAATATACGTTTGCAAGGCGTATATGCAAATTCTTTATATACTGGACTGTCCAAATCAATACAAATAAATAATCAAATACGAATAGTTGATTTAAATTTTCAAAACCAAACTTGTTTTCACTTTAAAAATTTACTCTTCACACTCGTTCTAGGATACTACTGATCCCATCTCTAACGAGTCATTCTCATTGGATATTACTAATCCAATATCTGATGAATTCTTTTGTATGGTTCTAATGTGTCTTGTTCTCTGAGCTTTGTAAACCAAAGCTCTGATACCATATGTAACGACAACGGATTTCGCCCGGACCTAATCGATCGCTAAACCGACCAAGACCGTTTGATTCCCGCATACGCTAACTCTGGGTATACAACACATCAGAACAAATAACAGAAGACTTCTATAAACATCATAATAATGTTACATCAGAGTACAGAATATCAGAGTATATTGAAATATAATACACAGCGGAAGATAAATTTTCATAAATGTAATACAGTGCATAACGGAAATATAAACTACACAGCGGAAGACTATCAATACTCTGGACACAGCTTAAAGCTTCAATCCAGAATCCTGCTCAATACATCTGCAAAATAAAACTACTCGACTGCCCGTGTGGAAAATAGGGGCACCCGAGTTCGCAAGGGAAAAGCAAACTACAGGTCAGTCATGGGACTGGTGTGAGAAACTCTAACAGTTATAATTAACTTATTTGATAATATGGTATATCACGGGACCACGCCGCTAACGCGGAACGGGTTTACCCCCATGAATACCAGTGTATAAACAACAATCAATATAGATATATGGATCTACTATGCATCAATCAACATGCAATATCCCAATCTACCCACTTAGATTAATCACTACACTTAGATTTCCTAAATCCAATTTAATTTACAGAAATTATTCCTTTGGATTTTATTCCCGATTTCTTATTTCAAATCATTTGAAATATATATCTAACTTTCTATATCAAAGTAGATTTCACTTCGGGATCTCAAATCAAATCATTTGGAAATGTGAATTCCAAAACATAACAATGCATACAAACAAGTATGCAGCCAAATATCGTGCTCCCCATCGACAAGGCAAAGGGTACGCACCTCGCAACTCGATATATAAATGTGCACCTACCCCACATAGGAGTAGGCTACACCGACGATGCACCTCCCACACATGGAGAGCATACACCGCCCTCTCACCCATACTTTTAGTCTCAGGGTTACCCGACTCTTTAGCCACATACTAAATCATTTCATATCCCGAAGTAGGGAAAATCATTTCACAACGTAATAATCACAAGTACTTTCGAAATATAGTACTTCACATCAGTAATTCACGCATATGATCAGTCACTATTAATCACATAACCTTTGAGCTCGTACGTCTCAAAGAAGGGTGTTAAGCAAGAGAATAAATTCTCCGCCACCAAACAGATACATCATTAATAGCAACTAATCAGTACGCGATGAAATACAATGTAAAACCATAATACATTTCTAAATCATTTTAAAAATCATCGGGTTTTAGGCCTCGAAATCCTTTCTGTTTTATAAAACATTTTTTTATAAAACATTTTTATAAAACATTCCCTGTCCAAAATCGGGAATACATTTCTTTTCACTTAAGAAAAATATCATTTCACAATCATTCATTAAATTTGAAATGAACACAACATCGCTAAACACCTTATCGTCAAATCGTGAAGTGTTTCACAAGGCGTTAGCACACAAATATTTTTAACCCAACCCAATGCTAAATGTAAAAGCATAATCTGCTCATAAACTGGTCGAGCACAATCCAAACGATCAATCAATCAAATTTGACATTAAATATAAGGTTTTGAATAGAGATAGTACCGACTTATATTCAACATCAAATCCTGAAACCAACAGATATCATATTGGGAATAACGATATCGATATCTTCCAAATTCCCATCACGATATATGTATAATCACGGAATCCAATATCGAAAATATCCCAAGATAATTTCAATTCAATTCCAATCCAATTTATTTATTTATAACCATTTGATTATTTTTCTAGTTAATAACTAGTTCGTTTCGATAAAAATATATTTTTAACCTTTCAAATGTGGAATTTTTCATCCCAATTCTTCACAAATCATTTCTTATGATTTTACACAAATTATCGATATTTTTAATAATTTTATCAAGGCCCGTACAGTCGATTTCCAACAACGGCCATCGAATTGCACTTACAACGACCTTTTCCAATTTTTATTTGGACGTATCTCCAAATCCAACCGTTAGATTTCAAATTTCTAATATTCGTTAGAAAGCTCTTTTCGATACGAACCCAACGGTTCTGGTTTTAGGAGAATCCGACGGTCGGATCTCCCGTAATGTCCGCTTGAAATAAATGGTCGAGATTCACGAACTGCCGCGGCGCGGTGCGTTCTATTCAGGCCATTATATTATATATATAATATATATAATATATATTACGTCGATTTCTATTTAAAACGAATTTTATAAATCGTTTTAAATTCGTTTCAAAAACAATTTCAACTTTCATTTCAAATTCTAATCCAAATTAAATTTTCCCTTATAAATTCTTTTTACATTCATTCCTATTTGATTTCAATTCAAATCGATTTTAATTCTATTTCAGTTCGTTTTCAATTGAATTCAATTCAATTCGAATTCGTTTCCTATTCAATTCAATTCGAATTCGTTTTCTGTTCAATTTAATTCGAATTCGTTTTCTGTTCAATTTAATTCGAATTCGTTTTCTATTCAGTTCAATTCGAATTCATTCATATACATCGTTTTCAATTCGAATATTTCATATACATCATTTTCATTTCATATATATATATATATATATATATATATATATATTGTAACGACCCAGATTTTTCGAATGGTTATTTTAAATATTTAATATCGCTTAAATATTGAATTGATAATATAAAAGAATTTTTATATTGAATTATCGATTTATAATCGATAAACGATTTATTATCAGAATACGAGAACTGAAATAATTCAATTCGAAGATAAAACTGAATCGAAATGGTTTAGATGATCAATATATATTCTGTTTGAATATAAACGACGATAATAGTGATTTACTGTTGGAAAATTTATTTGTTTTTGAATTTAAATTACATTATATTAATCTATTCTGGTTATTTATATTTACGTTCGAATTAAATCTCAAAATATATTCAGTTAGTTCAGAATGGTGTTACACTATTGAAATAACAGTAGTTGCGTTAAAATAGCGGTTAGTGGTTTAAATTAATGAACCCCAAAATATCTGATTTGTGAATAGATTTGAAATCAAATCGATATCTGTTTAAGAGAAATAAAAATCTCTTTAAAATCGAATCGAAATCAAATCCAATTAAAAATGTCTGTACTTTGCCCGACCTTCATTTAAAGCTCTTGTACGTATGGTTCCTTGTCTTTCTCTATATATTTCGCAACTTCTTTTCCTTCTGTTCCTTTTTACTCAGCAATTTTAAATGGAGAATCACTCCTCTTGTTCACAATCCACTCAAACGAATAAAGCCACCTCCATGAAAACCACGGTTTCCTTCTTTCCAAAATCAGAAGCTTCATTCGATCCATTCCCTTTCCCGATTTTTGAGTAATCAAATAAAAATGGAAGCTGCTGTTTCCATCTCAAAATCAATCGCGCGATACCTCCAGGAGTCAGAAGGATGATCGACGCGGTTCCTTGCCTTTACAAATGCGAGCAACGCAACCTCAAGTTGAAATTTTTGGGGCCAGCGATCGTTGTCTAGTAGTGGGGTGGGTGACCGGAGGGTAATTGGGGGTGTTTGATTTGGGAACATCGTCAATTAGGGATTTCGTTTTAGGGCTTCAGGTGGATGTCGCGATTTCTACAGGGTAGGGTATCGGTGTCAGAAACGGAAAGGGGGTGGCGTGCGTGGAAGCTGACAAAGGCTAAGGGTTGAACAAGGTGGATTTGGAGACCATCGCGATTTCGAAGCTGCGGAAATAATGAAGATCAACTTCAGTACTCGCGGATTTGGGTGCGACAGTTTAGGAAGGGAGTTCGGACCTTGTTTTGGTACTACAATGGAGAAGTTGGGGTACTGTTGAGGAGCGAGGTCAGAATGATGAGCACAGATTTTTGAGTATTGGTAGGAAGAATTTAAACAGGGACTAAGGTAAATTAATTTTATTTAAATTAGTAAAGGTCTTTATTTAAATTAGAGTTGTTGAATTTATTTTATTTAAAATTTATAATAGTTAATCGATAATTTAAAATTTAATAATCTTAGGTGATAGATTCAGTTGAAATGGTTCGAGATGATTCATGGCACAACGATATGGAAATTTAGAGAATAATCGACGAATTAAAAATCACGGTGAGTAAATCTCACTCACCTTTAGAATTATTTTTGTTTCATTAAAAATAATTGTTTGTTGCTTGTGTGCATGCTTTCTGGTTGCTTTATATATATTAGTTATTTAGGATATATATATATATATATATATATATTGGGTTGATTGATTGGTTGGATTCCCGCAGTCTCATTAGCGGATGCCCGCAGTTTCATAGCGGATGATTACCCTATACGCCCCACGCTATGATTAGTGGATGACCTTCTATACCGCGATATTCTGTCACGAAGCAGAATTGGTATTATTTATGTGCTAACATCTGTGGATGCAGGAAAACAGGTTGGAGGAATCCAACTGGATTCCTCAAAAATATATTATCTATTTGTTTGTTTGTTCTGTTTGATTTCATATTCACATATGATGTGTTAAAATCAAATGATTGGAAATTGATTGATTTGGTTGTTTAAACTATCACTGGGCCGAAGTGTAAATTTATATAAATATCATGAAAGGATCGTGGAGATTTAAAAA
Organism: Allium sativum; assembly: GCA_030737875.1. Lineage (NCBI taxonomy): Eukaryota > Viridiplantae > Streptophyta > Magnoliopsida > Asparagales > Amaryllidaceae > Allium > Allium sativum. Next base: position 247,157,973 of record CM060923.1, read on the forward strand.
GGAAAAATTCTATTTTTAAATAGAATTTGAATTTTTAATGAATTAAAATATAAACTTGTTTTTGAAAAATAAAACAAGTAGTTCTTTATAAACGAAGTTTATAAATAGTTCTTTTATAACGAAGTTATAAATGAAGTGAAAAGAATTATCATTTGATAATTCAGAAATAGAAATACAAGCGTGAAATTTGGATTTGAAATGAAATTTCAAAATAGGTTTTGAAATGAAATTTTTAAAAATATAACTCAAATGAAATTTGAGTATAACATTTGAATTTTTAAAAGGGAATTTAAATATTTGAATTTTAAGAGGAGATGGAATTTTAGAAATTCAAATGGAAGTTCAAATAGAATTTGAATAGACGAAATTAGAATAGAATTTGAATTCAAGGAATTAAATAAGATTTGAATTCAAAGGAATTCGAATAAAGAAATTCAAATGGAGATTTGAATGTAGAATTTCAAAATAGAGTTTGAAATATAAAATTTCAAAGAAGAATTTAAATAGAATTTGAAATATAGTATTTCAAAGAAGAATTCAAATATGAAATTTGAATAGAGATTTCAAAGAAGAATTCAAATATGAAATTTGAATAGAGATTTGAAATAGAAATACAAGTATTGAGTTTGAACTTGGAATTGAGTATAGAAATTCAAGTAGAAATTTGAATATGAGATTTCAAAATAGAATTTGAAATAAACTTTGAAAATAAGATTTCAAAGTAGAATTGGAAATAGAATTTCAAATAGGGTTTCAAAATAGGAAATCCAAATGATTTTGAAATGGAATTTGAATTCAAGGGAATTTAAATGGATTTGAAATGATGAAATTCAAATGGGGTTGGAGATGAATTTGAATACTAGAATTCAAATGGAAACGGAAAATGGAATTTGAATATAAGAAATTCAAATTGAATTCAAATAAGATTTAATCTATGGGATTTGAATATGAAATTCAAATGGAATTTTAAAACTATGGAATTTTGAATATAGAATTTAAAAAGGAGTTTGAATATTTGAATTTCAATAGAATTCAAATATAGAAATTTGAATATAGAAGTTCCAATGGAATTTAAGTATAAAGTTTGAATAAAAGAATTCAAATGAATTCAAGTATCGAATTTGAATATAGGGAATTCAAATAGAAATTCAAATATTGAATTTGAATATCAAATAGAAAAGGAATTGAAATTTGAATATGGAATTCAAAGTGAGATGGGAATTTGAATCAAGGAATTCAAATGGAGTTAAATGAAGTTGAATTCATTTTAAAGAAGTCTAACGTTTATATTTATAAATATAATTAAAAACGAACTCGCCGCAGCGCTGCAGTTCGTAAAATAGCGATTCGAACTTCAATTGAATATACAGAACTCAATTGAAGTCGGAATTCTTCGAAACAAGAAACGTCAGGACTGGTTTGATAATAGTTTTCTAATGAAGGAGAAAAATCTGGATTTCGTCGTATAGATTTTGAGTTATGTCAAAATCAAATTTTCAGAAAAACAGCGCCAGAATCGTTTTAAAACCATAATGGTTTATTTAATATTATAAAAGGATTTTTAAGCAAATAAAATCCGAAGTTTGATTTAGAAAATTTCAGAGTGAGTTGTAAAATATATGCGAATTCAAGTTGTGTAAATGAATATGATTTTTGAAACAGAAATCAGATTTTGACTTTGAATAGAATTAACTAATTCGAATAGTAATTAGTAAAGGAGATGTTGAATTGACATTAGGCCTTAATAAGTGAATTCGATTTGAGAATTTATATTCGAAATGGAAAAGAGAACTAGAATTAAAATCGAAGTTCAATTTAGTTATGAACGAGTTAAATATTTTGTTTGAACGTGTTATGTTCAACAAAGAAGTGAAATAGGCAAAATGGCGAATTAAAGAATAAATGGGCGAAACGGAATTCAAACGATTAGATGGTATTGAATTGAATTGAAAACAGGTGAACAGGTGTTAGACAGGTATGGGATGAGATATATGAAGTTATAAATGAAATGCTCGACAAAAAGGTACGTGCTTAATTCATATCTGAGATTTTATGCGCCGTATCGGCAAGCCGTTTGGCTTTTTCTTTTTCTTTTTGAGATTGGAAGATACCGGGATGCTATTTGAAATTTCCCGATGCTCCCGATACAGGGGAGGTTATGGCGAATTTTTCCGGGAATTTAGGGAGTTAGAATATTTTTAAGGAATTTGACAATTAGAAATCTATATATAGCGATATATAGAATTCGATAAGGAAACGAAATCAAAAATAGCGTAAAGGGCCAATATGGCTATTGAAAATATTTGGTTAACAAATATTGATAAGGAAATGGAGAAGAGATTTAATTAATGAAATATTAGTTAAAGAGCCCAGTGATTTGTTTGCTATGTTGGATGAACACTTGTTTTTATTCGATAGTTAAATCACAGACTATCGAAGTTTTTGACCATCGTTGTCAATATGGAGAGACCGGTTGGATTATTATCCGAAGAACCACTCCGTATTGGCATAAGCGTTGCGAACCAAGTATGCTGAATATATTGAAGACGGAGTAAAGTGCAAGGGCTTTTCTAGAAATAGAAATAGTGCCTTCGGTGTCGTTCAATCCCAGAACGAACGTATATGGACGAATGTCTGACAAAGTATTTCCAATGATCAAATGGGTTGGTCTGTATGAATATATATGGTTGCAACGGATTTATCCCTTAGCATAATATCCAGAATATTTGTGCAAACTCAACTAGTGATTAACGGATCTGACGATGTGGCATTCAAAGTGATTGTGTTATCGATGAATGGTAAGAAATCGTAGCCTCAGGCCTCAACAACCGGGAAAGGACAAAAATCGGGCAGGCAGCATGGCTATGTGGGTCGCACCCATTAGGGTGTATAATCACCTATCTAGAGAAATTCCTTTTGTTTCTAAATCTATCGATTCTGCCCATTCGGGAACGGTGGTTTGAGTCCAACCGTTGGTGATATACACTCGATACACTCAAGCGAAATGAGTGGTCGGTCATGTGTGGGCCGGGTTGCAAGACGTTCTTGTTGAACCCAGGTGTATTTGCCTCTAGAGATACATCATCGGAAGGTGGTCCCATACCTTGTCATGTTGGAAATCCAATCTCCAATAAGCGCCATGCGGTTTTTGATTATATACTATAAATGTGGAGCGTGAGATGCAAGCGTTCTGCTATTTGATTATTTATTTGATGTAGACATTATTATAATATCACTGGATTTTTGTATCAAAGTGTTTTGGGTTATAGTAAGGTAAAAACCGTCCGTGTTTATGTGTGGGCTGGTCTTACTATTATCTTTTCTTTTGAAAGGATTTTTAAAGTTAAACAAGTGGTTGGAGTTTACTCACACCAGTCCCATGACTGACCCAGAGTTTGTTTTGTTTTGTTTTCCTAAACTCTTGGGTGCCCAAATTTGTACGGGCAGTCAAGTGTTTCAGGCTTTTACAGATACACTTGGAGGAGTTTGAAGCAGGAGGCTTCAACGTTAGTTATTTAGAGTTACTTCCGCTGAATCAAATGTTATGTGTACTCTGATGATGGTATGTATTTATGTACAAAACTGATTTGTATTTCAAGAGTTATATTATATAAAATATTTTATTCGTTCCGCTGTGAGTTGTGATCTTCGTTTTTCTTCTATTCTAATATTTCTTTCTTTCTATTTCTCATCCTCTAACTTCTTTCTAATAATGAGTCGTATTTCTGTGTTATTTGGGTTGGACTTATAGTGTATTTAGTCAACTCAGGTAGCTCGGATTTGCGGGCCATTACAGGTGGTATCAGAGCTTAGGTTGAGCGAACACCTAGGCTTGTGTGGCATATGCTCATTAGAGATAGGGTCAGTAGTATCCTAGAATGAGTTGAGAGTATATATATACGAGAGAGCGTACTTGTAAATTTATATAAAAATTGTTTTATATTGTGTTGGCTAGTCTGTTGGGTAGTTTATGAATTCTGGTCGAATCGTGGGACGCCACGACATCGATAGGAGTTTCTAAATACTTGAACAGAAGATTGAACACGATATAGTTTTAAAATGGGTAGATGAAATAATTTTACCCAAAATTATATTTTGATATAAAAAGAATAATTTTCTGAAATTATTATAAGGATGTGTTGATTGTTAGGATTATAATCAAATACGATTATAGAAATGAAATGGTTATATAGAACCAAATAGAACTTGTATATGAATAAGATATACAAATTGAGATGAATTAAAATTTGATTTCAAAGCAGATTTTGGAATTTAAATCCTGGGAAGTTGAAACATAATTTTCAAAGTAATTATAATAATATAGTTTTATTTTGAAAAGGTTTTGAATGAAAATCATTTTGAATTGATTTTTAAAATGATAAAGCACTGAACTCACTTCAGTGGCTGGGAAATAATTCTGATGATGATTGCAACATCATCAGTGTTCATTTCCGAGTTTCTAAGTGATGGATTGCTACCTTAGAAAAAGTTTTGATGGAAATTTGTTTGAAAGAAAACAAGTTTAATTGAAAAATTCAAATGTTTTGAATTTGAAATGAAAATAAATATATGTATATATTTATGGGATTTCAAAAGGATTTGAAAAGAAAAACCCAAGGATTTTAATTCTGTAATTTAAATTTAACTCAAGAAAGTTAAAATGGATCGAAGTGAATACATTGATTAGAATCAATGTGATTAAATTTGAATTCATATGAATGGGGATATGAAATTGGATACGAATATATTAGTTGTGAACCATTCAAATAGAATGAATGGAAGCAAAGGTGAGGTGCAATATGAATTAAAACCAAAAGTTTTGGTAGAACTAAAATTGTTGAAATATAAAGTGTAGAGTTTCAACATAAGTGAGTTTTGAAAAAAGTACATAGATTTGTACCATTTTTCCTACCTTAGCAATTTCGAGGACGAAATTTTTTTAAGGGGGGAAGAATGTAACGACCCAGATTTTTCGAACGGTTATTTTAAATATTTAATATCGCTTAAATATTGAATTGATAATATAAAAGAATTTTTATATTGAATTATCGATTTATAATCGATAAACGATTTATTATCAGAATACGAGAACTGAAATAATTCAATTCGAAGATAAAACTGAATCGAAATGGTTTAGATGATCAATATATATTCTGTTTGAATATAAACGACGATAATAGTGATTTACTGTTGGAAAATTTATTTGTTTTTGAATTTAAATTACATTATATTAATCTATTCTGGTTATTTATATTTACGTTCGAATTAAATCTCAAAATATATTCAGTTAGTTCAGAATGGTGTTACACTATTGAAATAACAGTAGTTGCGTTAAAATAGCGGTTAGTGGTTTAAATTAATGAACCCCAAAATATCTGATTTGTGAATAGATTTGAAATCAAATCGATATCTGTTTAAGAGAAATAAAAATCTCTTTAAAATCGAATCGAAATCAAATCCAATTAAAAATGTCTGTACTTTGCCCGACCTTCATTTAAAGCTCTTGTACGTATGGTTCCTTGTCTTTCTCTATATATTTCGCAACTTCTTTTCCTTCTGTTCCTTTTTACTCAGCAATTTTAAATGGAGAATCACTCCTCTTGTTCACAATCCACTCAAACGAATAAAGCCACCTCCATGAAAACCACGGTTTCCTTCTTTCCAAAATCAGAAGCTTCATTCGATCCATTCCCTTTCCCGATTTTTGAGTAATCAAATAAAAATGGAAGCTGCTGTTTCCATCTCAAAATCAATCGCGCGATACCTCCAGGAGTCAGAAGGATGATCGACGCGGTTCCTTGCCTTTACAAATGCGAGCAACGCAACCTCAAGTTGAAATTTTTGGGGCCAGCGATCGTTGTCTAGTAGTGGGGTGGGTGACCGGAGGGTAATTGGGGGTGTTTGATTTGGGAACATCGTCAATTAGGGATTTCGTTTTAGGGCTTCAGGTGGATGTCGCGATTTCTACAGGGTAGGGTATCGGTGTCAGAAACGGAAAGGGGGTGGCGTGCGTGGAAGCTGACAAAGGCTAAGGGTTGAACAAGGTGGATTTGGAGACCATCGCGATTTCGAAGCTGCGGAAATAATGAAGATCAACTTCAGTACTCGCGGATTTGGGTGCGACAGTTTAGGAAGGGAGTTCGGACCTTGTTTTGGTACTACAATGGAGAAGTTGGGGTACTGTTGAGGAGCGAGGTCAGAATGATGAGCACAGATTTTTGAGTATTGGTAGGAAGAATTTAAACAGGGACTAAGGTAAATTAATTTTATTTAAATTAGTTAAGGTCTTTATTTAAATTAGAGTTGTTGAATTTATTTTATTTAAAATTTATAATAGTTAATCGATAATTTAAAATTTAATAATCTTAGGTGATAGATTCAGTTGAAATGGTTCGAGATGATTCATGGCACAACGATATGGAAATTTAGAGAATAATCGACGAATTAAAAATCACGGTGAGTAAATCTCACTCACCTTTAGAATTATTTTTATTTCATTAAAAATAATTGTTTGTTGCTTGTGTGCATGCTTTCTGGTTGCTTTATATATATTAGTTATTTAGGATATATATATATATATATTGGGTTGATTGATTGGTTGGATTCCCGCAGTCTCATTAGCGGATGCCCGCAGTTTCATAGCGGATGATTACCCTATACGCCCCACGCTATGATTAGTGGATGACCTTCTATACCGCGATATTCTGTCACGAAGCAGAATTGGTATTATTTATGTGCTAACATCTGTGGATGCAGGAAAACAGGTTGGAGGAATCCAACTGGATTCCTCAAAAATATATTATCTATTTGTTTGTTTGTTCTGTTTGATTTCATATTCACATATGATGTGTTAAAATCAAATGATTGGAAATTGATTGATTTGGTTGTTTAAACTATCACTGGGCCGAAGTGTAAATTTATATAAATATCATGAAAGGATCGTGGAGATTTAAAAAGGAAAAATTCTATTTTTAAATAGAATTTGAATTTTTAATGAATTAAAATATAAACTTGTTTTTGAAAAATAAAACAAGTAGTTCTTTATAAACGAAGTTTATAAATAGTTCTTTTATAACGAAGTTATAAATGAAGTGAAAAGAATTATCATTTGATAATTCAGAAATAGAAATACAAGCGTGAAATTTGGATTTGAAATGAAATTTCAAAATAGGTTTTGAAATGAAATTTTTAAAAATATAACTCAAATGAAATTTGAGTATAACATTTGAATTTTTAAAAGGGAATTTAAATATTTGAATTTTAAGAGGAGATGGAATTTTAGAAATTCAAATGGAAGTTCAAATAGAATTTGAATAGACGAAATTAGAATAGAATTTGAATTCAAGGAATTAAATAAGATTTGAATTCAAAGGAATTCGAATAAAGAAATTCAAATGGAGATTTGAATGTAGAATTTCAAAATAGAGTTTGAAATATAAAATTTCAAAGAAGAATTTAAATAGAATTTGAAATATAGTATTTCAAAGAAGAATTCAAATATGAAATTTGAATAGAGATTTCAAAGAAGAATTCAAATATGAAATTTGAATAGAGATTTGAAATAGAAATACAAGTATTGAGTTTGAACTTGGAATTGAGTATAGAAATTCAAGTAGAAATTTGAATATGAGATTTCAAAATAGAATTTGAAATAAACTTTGAAAATAAGATTTCAAAGTAGAATTGGAAATAGAATTTCAAATAGGGTTTCAAAATAGGAAATCCAAATGATTTTGAAATGGAATTTGAATTCAAGGGAATTTAAATGGATTTGAAATGATGAAATTCAAATGGGGTTGGAGATGAATTTGAATACTAGAATTCAAATGGAAACGGAAAATGGAATTTGAATATAAGAAATTCAAATTGAATTCAAATAAGATTTAATCTATGGGATTTGAATATGAAATTCAAATGGAATTTTAAAACTATGGAATTTTGAATATAGAATTTAAAAAGGAGTTTGAATATTTGAATTTCAATAGAATTCAAATATAGAAATTTGAATATAGAAGTTCCAATGGAATTTAAGTATAAAGTTTGAATAAAAGAATTCAAATGAATTCAAGTATCGAATTTGAATATAGGGAATTCAAATAGAAATTCAAATATTGAATTTGAATATCAAATAGAAAAGGAATTGAAATTTGAATATGGAATTCAAAGTGAGATGGGAATTTGAATCAAGGAATTCAAATGGAGTTAAATGAAGTTGAATTCATTTTAAAGAAGTCTAACGTTTATATTTATAAATATAATTAAAAACGAACTCGCCGCAGCGCTGCAGTTCGTAAAATAGCGATTCGAACTTCAATTGAATATACAGAACTCAATTGAAGTCGGAATTCTTCGAAACAAGAAACGTCAGGACTGGTTTGATAATAGTTTTCTAATGAAGGAGAAAAATCTGGATTTCGTCGTATAGATTTTGAGTTATGTCAAAATCAAATTTTCAGAAAAACAGCGCCAGAATCGTTTTAAAACCATAATATTATAAAAGGATTTTTAAGCAAATAAAATCCGAAGTTTGATTTAGAAAATTTCAGAGTGAGTTGTAAAATATATGCGAATTCAAGTTGTGTAAATGAATATGATTTTTGAAACAGAAATCAGATTTTGACTTTGAATAGAATTAACTAATTCGAATAGTAATTAGTAAAGGAGATGTTGAATTGACATTAGGCCTTAATAAGTGAATTCGATTTGAGAATTTATATTCGAAATGGAAAAGAGAACTAGAATTAAAATCGAAGTTCAATTTAGTTATGAACGAGTTAAATATTTTGTTTGAACGTGTTATGTTCAACAAAGAAGTGAAATAGGCAAAATGGCGAATTAAAGAATAAATGGGCGAAACGGAATTCAAACGATTAGATGGTATTGAATTGAATTGAAAACAGGTGAACAGGTGTTAGACAGGTATGGGATGAGATATATGAAGTTATAAATGAAATGCTCGACAAAAAGGTACGTGCTTAATTCATATCTGAGATTTTATGCGCCGTATCGGCAAGCCGTTTGGCTTTTTCTTTTTCTTTTTGAGATTGGAAGATACCGGGATGCTATTTGAAATTTCCCGATGCTCCCGATACAGGGGAGGTTATGGCGAATTTTTCCGGGAATTTAGGGAGTTAGAATATTTTTAAGGAATTTGACAATTAGAAATCTATATATAGCGATATATAGAATTCGATAAGGAAACGAAATCAAAAATAGCGTAAAGGGCCAATATGGCTATTGAAAATATTTGGTTAACAAATATTGATAAGGAAATGGAGAAGAGATTTAATTAATGAAATATTAGTTAAAGAGCCCAGTGATTTGTTTGCTATGTTGGATGAACACTTGTTTTTATTCGATAGTTAAATCACAGACTATCGAAGTTTTTGACCATCGTTGTCAATATGGAGAGACCGGTTGGATTATTATCCGAAGAACCACTCCGTATTGGCATAAGCGTTGCGAACCAAGTATGCTGAATATATTGAAGACGGAGTAAAGTGCAAGGGCTTTTCTAGAAATAGAAATAGTGCCTTCGGTGTCGTTCAATCCCAGAACGAACGTATATGGACGAATGTCTGACAAAGTATTTCCAATGATCAAATGGGTTGGTCTGTATGAATATATATGGTTGCAACGGATTTATCCCTTAGCATAATATCCAGAATATTTGTGCAAACTCAACTAGTGATTAACGGATCTGACGATGTGGCATTCAAAGTGATTGTGTTATCGATGAATGGTAAGAAATCGTAGCCTCAGGCCTCAACAACCGGGAAAGGACAAAAATCGGGCAGGCAGCATGGCTATGTGGGTCGCACCCATTAGGGTGTATAATCACCTATCTAGAGAAATTCCTTTTGTTTCTAAATCTATCGATTCTGCCCATTCGGGAACGGTGGTTTGAGTCCAACCGTTGGTGATATACACTCGATACACTCAAGCGAAATGAGTGGTCGGTCATGTGTGGGCCGGGTTGCAAGACGTTCTTGTTGAACCCAGGTGTATTTGCCTCTAGAGATACATCATCGGAAGGTGGTCCCATACCTTGTCATGTTGGAAATCCAATCTCCAATAAGCGCCATGCGGTTTTTGATTATATACTATAAATGTGGAGCGTGAGATGCAAGCGTTCTGCTATTTGATTATTTATTTGATGTAGACATTATTATAATATCACTGGATTTTTGTATCAAAGTGTTTTGGGTTATAGTAAGGTAAAAACCGTCCGTGTTTATGTGTGGGCTGGTCTTACTATTATCTTTTCTTTTGAAAGGATTTTTAAAGTTAAACAAGTGGTTGGAGTTTACTCACACCAGTCCCATGACTGACCCAGAGTTTGTTTTGTTTTGTTTTCCTAAACTCTTGGGTGCCCAAATTTGTACGGGCAGTCAAGTGTTTCAGGCTTTTACAGATACACTTGGAGGAGTTTGAAGCAGGAGGCTTCAACGTTAGTTATTTAGAGTTACTTCCGCTGAATCAAATGTTATGTGTACTCTGATGATGGTATGTATTTATGTACAAAACTGATTTGTATTTCAAGAGTTATATTATATAAAATATTTTATTCGTTCCGCTGTGAGTTGTGATCTTCGTTTTTCTTCTATTCTAATATTTCTTTCTTTCTATTTCTCATCCTCTAACTTCTTTCTAATAATGAGTCGTATTTCTGTGTTATTTGGGTTGGACTTATAGTGTATTTAGTCAACTCAGGTAGCTCGGATTTGCGGGCCATTACATATATTTTCACTTTTCAATATATACGATATTTTCACTTTCAATATATACGATATTTTCACTTTCAATATATATGATATTTTCATTTTCAATATATATGATATTTTCATTTTCCAATATATACGATATTCTCATTTTTCAATATATACGATATTTTCACTTTCAATATATATGATATTTTCACTTTCACATCAATCAAACAAACAAGCCATCCATGGTCTGTGGATGACGGGTGTCAGGTGCTACTAAACACCGTCTGCATCCTAGCATATGTATAACTAGAAAAAGAAATTTAGAGTGAGGAGTTCTCACCGATAGCTATTCCATCTTCACAACACTTCATTTATAAAAAACTTCGCCGCTCTCGCCTTTCGTCACTTTCGTTGCCCGTAGCCACTACATATAAAAATCACATTTTTATATTGTTATTCAATATGTAAAAATCGAATTTTCACTTTGCTATTCAATATATAAAAATCCCATTTTTACCATGATATTCAATATATAAAAATCCCATTAATTTTATCGCTTCATATATAATAAAAATCATATTTTGAAAACGATGTTTTCTATATAAAGATCATATTTTCATAACGCTAATTTCTATATGAAGATTATATTTTTACATTGCTATTTTATATTTTCAAATCCCATATCTTTATAACTAGACTATTTTTATTATTAAAACAATTCAAATTTATATTTTTAAAACAATTCAAATTTATATTTTTAAAACAATTTAAGCTTATACTATTTAATTATTATTATATATATATAACAATAACTTTCCTTAATCACTAGTTTAACAAGTTAATTACATTAAGAAAATCGGCATGTTACCTTCATCTTCTTCGTATTGTTCTGAACCGTAAAAACCCATGAGCTCCATTCTTTATCCCAAAACCGCACCTCCATCGGCCACCCTGACGTCGATCAGCAACCACCATTGGAAAGCCCTTCCCATGAGACACCACCACCAGCAACGGCGCAGGACCCGATGGCCCACCGTGGCCAGACAACGTGTGCGAGCGGTCCTCCTTCAGTCCCAGAAATCGAGCGAACCAAAATATGAAATACGATCTCAGGGGTATCAATTTAAAGCTCCCAAAGAGATCTTTAATTTCTCTTTGGAGTTGGGAATCAATTCGAAGTGGATTAGGAATTATTGTGGCATGAATTTCGAATGATTTCAGCCGTGATTTTCATAGGAGGCGGCGGAATCTGTAGTTATGAAGAGAAATAGGGTTTTGCCCTTTTTAAATAAATTATTTAATTAATATTTAATTCCATTTGTTTCTTAAAAGTGAATTGCACATTTAAACAACAAATCGAACCCAACGACTGTCGCTACTAGCTAAATACCCCTATTCCGAACACAACGAGATAGGTATCGCAGGCTGATTCGATCGTTTCGATCAGTTTTCGTCAAAATCAAAATATAACTCTATATATTGAATTTGAACGCACATTTCAATTTACCGGGGCCACATACGGACTTTAAAAATTCCCGAAAAATATTTTCTAGCTTCGTATTGACGATACAGTCCTAACAAAACTAGTTTCGTCAAATTCTGAGACCGTTTGAAAAATGACCATTTTCCAGTCGATTAAAATCAACTAAAACTGGTCAAACGCATTTTCCTTTGCCACGCTCACATATTGATTCGAAAAATTATGAAATTTGGAATCTAACAATAATTTAACATCACGGTTCCAACAAAAGTGGTTTCGTCGAAATCCGAGGCCGTTTGCAAAATTCCTATTTTTAAGGGCCTGAAATCCATAGCGACTATTCAGAATTTTCAACTGGGCATATCTTTTGATTCCCGCTATGAAATTTCGATTTTTCGGATTCGTTGGAAAGATACTATCAATTAGATCCTAATGTTTCCAGTTTCACTAAAATCCGGATTGTTTTGCACCCGGTGCATTCAATTGAAGTTTGAAATCGAATTATCGAACTACCGCGCCATTTTCAATTCTATTTATAATTATATATAATTATTTATATTCTAACGACGGCATATATAAATATATTCGTTCGAATTATATTCAAAATAATTTTTCTCGTCGATATTATTTAAAATAATCTATTTTAAATATTCAAAATTCGCTAAAATTGCCAAAATAATTATGAGATAAATGAATGAAATCCGTATAATTGAATTATATGGAAATGGTGTGGGCCTCATTCCAATTTCGAATGAAAAAAAAATTCATTTATTGTTCAATTAATGGAATTGATTGACGTTTGAATTAAGGAAACTAAATTTCTATTATTTAGGAGGTTTTAATGAAATATTAAGTTAGTAAAATTACATTCCAAATATAACAAGAAGATTTGAATTGAAAAGCTTTCGTTTTAATGTTAACACTAAATTTTAAAAGATGTGATTTCAAAATTTAACATAAATGGATTGATGGGAAAAGATTACGTTTGATGTTGGAATGGTAGGTTTTGATATCGTAATTAAAACCATTTTTGAAGTAATTATTATTATAATATTATTATAATATGGAAAGGTCGATATTTAGTGAAAATTGGAAAGGCAATATAAAGAATATTTCAATGTAAAGTTATACTTTGGAACATATGACATTTTAGAAGTTAGATATTTTTAAAATATGTAATATTTTAAAATAATTTTTTAAAAAAAATTTATAATTATAATTATAATTGTTCTTGGACACGAGGTTAGGTCACGTTTATGGCGGAAGTCTGCCCGGAACCAACCGGCATATCCAGCAGCCATAAATGTTGGGCCTAATGTGAGAGGTCCAAGTACACGAATACAAATTGGGTTTTGACTCGAGGTTAAGCCCAACTGTGGAATAAGTCTGCCCGGACCCAACCGGCATATCCAGCATCCACAAGTTGTAGGCCTAATGTGAGAAGTCTGGCCCATTATAAAACATAAATGGATAATATAACGAATTGGATTATTTAATCCATTTTAAATAGAAACATCATTTTAACCTGAATAAGTTTATTAACTTATATTATCCATTTTATAATGAATATTAAAAGAGTTAATTTCAAAATTAATATTTTGAAAATAACATTTTAATATGAGAAATGATATTTTGATCAGAATAAATGGTTTATTTATTTTAGAATAAATAATAGGAATTAAAAATGGTTTTATTATAACCACGAATTTGCAATGAAATTTGAATTTGGGTTTATCGTGAATTATGTTTTAAATAACATTTATTCTTTAACCCGGATTAATGAAGGGATTAATTTCCTAATTTTTGATTAATTATTTATTAATGACTTTGGAAGGTTAAAACGAAATAAGGTTTTAATTAAAACTTTAATTAGATTGGAGAGGAATTAAGTAAGTAAAATTACTGAATTAAGGATCGAAAATGGAGTTCCACCAGTTTAACTCCATGCGTTAATTAAATCTTTAATTAGATTTAAATGGGTAATGGAAATTAAGTACCTGAACCAATTGGGATAAAAGATCGGGATGGGGATTAATTAATTTATAATTATTTCGATAAGGCGTAAATTCCGATTAGATTGGATAAACCATAATTTGGTTTAATATGGATAAATAAAGATTTAAGATTAAATTAAAAAGATTTATCTTTGATAAAATTAATGAGAATCTTTTAATACAAATATCTTATTAAAAGAATATCCGGAGTTGGAATGTGGCGTTGGTGTGATTTATAGCATTTGATTTTTAATCACAAAATACGTGAGTTACTCAGAATGACCGGGTTTAACCCATTCTGAGTAATCATCACGACAATCAAGAGTCGAAGATGAAGGTGATGGTTGAAGACCGAAGGTTTTCATATCATTGGGATGATGATGACTGGTAGCTTGAACTGGAACTGGCCTCCCAAGGCAAGATATTTAGTAATGATCGTCCAAACGCATTTGGAGATCGACGGATTTGGCTTTCGCTCAGACCCAGAGAGGACTTGTAAATGGATTGTGTGTCCGACATCGTACTCCGTTAAATATCTTGTTATTGATTTTCTGTTAATGTATAAATGTCGGTGGTGAAGAATTTATTCTTTACTTAACACCCATTTATATGTTGATGGATGATCAATGGTACGGTATGGATTGACAATGTGGCACTCTAAGATGAAGATGATCAAGGCTTTGTTGAAAAGCAGGCCTTGTGGTTATAACGTTACTTCGCGAGCCTCACACCCCGGTGGAGTCTAAAACGGAGCAAGGGAACGCAGGGAGTGCGCACGTTTCTTTCTAGCTAAAAGTGGTGTCAGTGACCTACCAGCACTGATATTTACTAAGTGGTTGTTGGATTGAGGTACCTCGGTTATATTGGTCGCGACTGGCCAATTTAGAGATCCGTTAGGATCGGGAAACGTGTGTTCAGGCATTTCTAATCCACAAAAGTAAGTGTGGACCGGCCCTGTAGGATCCAAGGGTTGGACAGAGTACCAATCCTGGGGCATTGCTAGAGTGTCTCGAATCGGTAAGGATTTCGCTCCTAGCCTTGACTCAGTATAGGAACCCAACTTTCCAATACGACCCTTACGGACTTGATTGTATTAATAGTACGGAGGCATAATATATGGGTACCTATGCTTCCTAGGATTGATACATTATGATTGAAATGTTTTATTAAAACATATACACACTAATAATAATATCGTTTCATACGTATTTATCATCTTTTAATCACCATAAGGTAAAACTCTATCCTCTGGTGTGCGTTGCATTATGTGATGGGACCTGAGTCTTATGGTGATTCCATTTTTCCAAAAGCATTGCGTTATTTCACGATTTACTTTAAGTTATGCACGTCAATCCATTGGAGTAAACCCGTTCCGCTAACGCGGCGTGGTCCTTGGATTTGCTTTATTACTATTAGTTAAGTTAGTTAAGAATTCTCACACCAGTCCCATGACTGACCCGTTGTTTGTTTCCACCTTTGCAAACTCAGGTGCCCTCTTCTCCACACGGGCAGTCGAGTAGTTTGTCTACAGGTTTATCTCTCGAGCAGGATTCTGGATTGAAGTTTAAAGCTGTGTCCAGAGCTTAGTTATTTTATTTCCGCTGCACTATGATGTATTATAATTTTTGTAAATTTAATCTTCTGCTGTAATATAATTAGATGTACTCTGATGTTCGACCCGCAAATTCCCGCCCTTTGAATCGACCATAAACCACACAGGTCTGACCCAAAAAGTGAAAATCTACTAATACATTAACTTTGGGCATACAACACATTACAACAGATAACAGAAGACTTTTATAACACTATAATAAATGTTACATCAGAGTACAGAATATACATATCAGAGTACATTGGAATATAATTACAGCGGAAGATAAGTACAAAAAATGTAATATACTGCAACGGAAGTACACAGCGGAAGGCTCTCTATCTCTGGACACCGCTTTAAGCTTCAACCCAGAATCCTGTTTAATATATCTGCAAAAATAGCTACTCGATTGCCCGTGTGGAAAATATGGGCACCCAAGTTTGCCAGTGGACAAACTACAGGTCAGTCATGGGAGTGGTGTGAGAATTCTACTTAACCTATATAATATAATAAGGCTAATCACAGGACCACGCCACTTTCGCGGAACGGGTTTTCTCCTATGGATTGCCAGTGCATGACTAAAGTAAATCGTCAAAATAACGCAATGCTTTTTAGAAAAATGAAACCATTATAAGACCCAAGTCCCATCACACAATGCAACGCAAACCGGAGGATAGGGTTTTACCTTATAATGATCAAAAGATGCTTGATACGATAAACACGGTATTATATAATAATAATGTGCAACCAATTTGAAATACATCAAAGTAAATGTATCAATCCTAGACGGCATGAGTGCCCCATCCCACTATGTCGCCATATATAGGTATACAATCAAAACCGCGTGATGTCGTATTGGAAATTTGGGTTTCCATCTGAGTCAAGGCTAGGGAGGAGATCCTTACCGATTCGAGACATTCTAGCAATGCCCCAGGATTGGTACTCTGTCCAACCCTTAGATCCTGCAGGGCCGGTCCATACGTTAACGCTTAATGGATTGGCAATTCCTGAACACACGCTTCCCGGTCCTTTTGGACCTATAATACGGCCAGTGGCGACCGCATAAACCGAGGCCTCGAAAAATCCAACAACCACAATGAATAAATGCCAGCGCTGGTAGGTCCCTGGCACCACTCTAGCTAGAAAGCAACGTGTGCACTCCCTGCGTTCCCTTCTCCCGTTTTAGACTCTATCGGGCTGTGAGGCTCGCGAAGTCACGATATACACAAAGCTATGCCTAAATAGACTGTGCTTTGATCAACAACCACAAGGCCTGCTTTTCAACAAAAGCCTTGATTAATGCATCTTAGTATGCCACATTGTCAGTCCATACTATACCATTGATTTCTACCAATATATAACCTCTAAGCTCGTACGTCTCAGAGAAGGGTGTTAACCACCAAACAGATATATATTAAGAGAGATCAACGAATGTAGTATAAATAAATAAGAAAAGAAGTAGAGAAATATTTATTTACATTTAGGTAAATAAATTAGAAAGAGAATAGAAAAACATTTATTTACATTTAGGTAAATAAATAGGGAAAAGAATGCAATTTATTCACACATAGTGTAAGTAAAATAAAAGAATAGATAAAGTATAATTTATTTACAGTTAGTGTAAATAGAACATAAAAGATAGAAAAATAAAACGAGTGATAATAAAAGTGATATTTTTATCGTCATTTTAGATGCGATAAAAGAATAAACGATAATAGTTGAAATCGCCAAACGATTTATATTTATTATATATGTATATATATATATATAAATTATAAATTAAACGAAACGCGCGCGGCAGTTCGCGTATCGGCAATCGTAAATAAGAACGACTTTTCTATGCAAATAAATTTTTAAATAAATTTTGAAGCGGAATTAATTTGCGCTGAAAGGGTGGTTAGAATCAAAACCAAATTTGGCGATATTATCACTATTCCTTGCCATGGTTCTGCCACCGACAGAAAAGAATTTTGGTCTTCTTTAGAAGTCACCCCGGCCTCTATTGAAGATATTCCTATTGTAAGAGATTATGTTGATGTTTTTGAAGAGGTGGATAGCTTGCCTCCTCCGCGAGAAATTGACTTCAAAATCGAATTAGTTCCTAATGCTAGACCAGTTGTTCATGCTATACGGAGGATGTCTCCAAAAGAGAAAGAAGAGCTGAGCAACCAAACCAAACAGCTTTTATTGAAGGGTCTAATCAGACCAAGCTTTTCTAGTTGGGGCGCAGCAGTGGTGTTTGTGCCTAAATCTGACGGTACCCTCAGGCTTTGCGTGGACTATCGTGATCTTAATAAACAGACATTAAAGAACAAATACCCTCTGCCCCGCATTGATGATCTTCTTGATAGATTGCATGGAGCTCGTGTATTCTCTAAGATGGATCTAGCCACAGGTTTCCATCAACTGCGTATCGCAGAAGAGTGTATTCCTCTCACTTCTTTTAGAGGGCCTGACACATTTTATGAATGGCTAGTAATGCCTTTTGGACTGTGCAATGCTCCAGCTTATTTTGTTGACCTGATGAATCGCGTTTTTAGAAATGTCCTTAATAAATTCGTGCTTGTATTCATTGACGATATTCTTATCTTTTCAAAATCTGTTGAGGAGCATGAAAAACATTTGAGAGAAGTCTTAGAAATTCTTCGTAGAAATTTACTGAAAGCCAAATTCTCTAAGTGTATGTTTTGGCAAGAAGAGGTGAAATTCCTCGGCCACGTAGTTTCCAAAGAAGGTATTTCAGTTGATCCTGGAAAAATCTCAGCCATCCAGGAATGGAAGCAGCCTACTACCCCCACTGAAGTACGAAGTTTCTTGGGTTTGGCTGGCTACTATCGTAAATTCGTGAGAGATTTCTCTAAATTATCTGGTCCATTGACTGAGCTGACTAAAAAGCATAAGAAGTTCATTTGGACACCAAAATGCGAGGCATCCTTCCAAGAGCTTAAGAAGAGGCTGACCACTGCTCCTGTCTTGACCATCATCGATGGCAATCAGGATTTGAAGGTTTGGACCGACGCTTCCAAAGAAGGTTGTCTCTATTTTTTTTTAAATAAACATGTTTGAGGTGGCATTTTCCTTTTTGTCAAAACTCATTTTAACATGTTATGCTTCATCTTTAATTTAAGGTATTGGTGCGGTGCTTATGCAAAGAGGCAAAGTTGTCGCTTATGCTAGTCGCCAACTGAAAGTCCATGAGAAGAAGTACCCCACCCACGATCTTGAAGTTATGGCTATTGCCTTTGCTCTGAAAATTTGGAGACATTATTTATTGGGGGAAAAATTCGAGCTTTACACCGACCATCAGTCTCTGAAATATCTCTTCACTCAAAAAGATCTAAATTTGAGACAGCAGAGATGGGTGGAATTCCTTGCAGCCTATGACTTGGATATTCTATATACGCCTGGAAAGGCGAATGTTGTAGCGGATGTGCTCAGTCGAAAGAATGCCGCCGACACTAATCTCATTCTCGCCCATCTCATTATCACTCCTTCTCTGATAGACAAGATTGCCGCTCTTCAGAGGGATGACAAATTTATTCAAATGATTGCTGGGCGTGTTCATAAAGGTGAAGCATCAAGCTTTTCTATTGATGACAAAGGAATTCTCAGAATGCAAGGGCGTATTTGTGTGCCTGATATCCCAGAGCTAAAAAGGGAAGTCATGGATGAGAATCACAAGTCAAAAATCAGTGTTCATCCTGGTGTTAGCAAGATGTACAAGGATCTAAAGCGTACATTTTGGTGGAAATCCATGAAGCGAGACATTTCTATGTATGTTGCTAGATGTCCCACCTGCCAGCTAGTAAAGAGTGATCAGCAGAAGCTAGCGGGATTATTACAGTTGGAAATTGGACTAGGTCTCCATGGACTTTATAGATGGCTTACCCCGCTCGAGAAAGGGGAATGACAGCATCTGGGTGATTGTTGACCGTCTTACAAAAACTGCTCATTTTATTCCGGTCAAATCCAACCGTACAGCTAGAAGTTTGGCGCAGTTGTATGTGAAAGAGATTGTCAGATTGCATGGTGTCCCTAGTAGCATCGTCAGTGATCGCGACCCAATTTTCAATAGCAAATTTTGGGAAGCCTTTCAAGAAGAATTGGGAACCAAGCTGAATTTTAGTACGGCATATCACCCTCAGACAGACGGGCAGACTGAGAGGGTAAACCGCATCCTAGAAGATTTGTTACGAGCTTGCATTTTAGATTTTGGTGGCTCGTGGGAGGATCATATACACTTGGTCGAGTTTTCTTATAACAACAGTTACCAAGCAAGTATAGGGATGCCGCCTTTTGAAGCTCTTTATGGCAGACCCTGCAGATCCCCCGCATGTTGGGTAGAATCCGGTGATCGTTTAGTGTTGGGGCCTGACATGATTCGAGAGGCTGCAGATAAAGTTGATTTTATTAAGAAGAAGTTATTAGCTGCCCAAAGCCGACAGAAAAGTTATGCTGACACTAGGAGGAGAGACTTACAATTTTCTGTTGGTGATATGGTATATCTTAGAGTTTCCCCACTACGTGGTGTAATACGATTTGGGAAGACTGGCAAGCTGGCACCTAGGTTCATTGGCCCATTCCCCATTACTGAAAGGATTGGCACACTTGCTTACAAATTACAGTTGCCTAATTGGTTGCTAGGCGTACACGATGTCTTTCATGTATCCCAACTGCGTAGGCATGTCCATGATCCAGATCTTGTTGTGGAGGAAGCGGCACAGCAGAATTTGGAAATTACACCGACCTTGCAAGTGAGAAGAGAACCAATAAAAATAGTCGGTAGAGAAACTCGTGAGCTAAGAAATAAAAGAATCAATCTGGTGAAGGTGCAATGGAGTGGAGACCCTAGAGACTGCACCTGGGAAACAGAGGAGAGTATCAAGCAAACCTACCCCTCATGTAGAATGGATATCTCTGGCTGATGGTTGTGTGAGGTACATTTTCAATACTTCACATTTTCCCGTTTATGTTTCCTACTTTACTTTTCCTTTTCGAGGACGAAAAGATTTTAAGTGGGGGCGATTGTAACAACCTGAAAATCAGACCCAATTTAAATTTTTTATTTTTAAGTATTTTATAAGAAAAATCTGCCAGAATTTGAAATTTCCATTTTTAAATAATATTTTAATTATGGAAAAATAGACATTTTGCAAACGAACCCCGTTTTCGACGAAACCACTTTGGTTGGAACCGGAATGTCATATTATTGCTAGGGTTCAATTTTCATAATTTTCAGAATCAGTATATGAGCGTGGCAGAAGAAACTGTGTTTGGGTCAATATAGTCAAAATTGAACGACTTAAAAATGGCCATTTTTCAAACATCCTCAGAATTCGACGAAAATAATTTTGTTGGGTTCGTATCGTCAAGACATAGCCAAAAATATTTTTTTGGGATTTTTTCAGAGCCCGTATGTGGCTCCGGCGGATTTTTGATTGTGTCAGAATTAAAAATATAAAAGGATTTATTTTTAATTTCGAAATTTGGGGGTCAAGATGACCTTTTGGGCCTGCGAGACATGGCTAGACGGATCCGGAATGGGGGTTATTGGGTAGGGTAGCTTTTTGTTGGACCGGATTCTGAATGTTTTAGGAGAATTGGTTTTTTTTGAAAAATCAACAATTACATAATATAAAAAAGAGGAGAACCCTAACTAAATCATTATCCATCTTCTTCAATTTGTAGCCGCCGCCCCTATACTCCATCATGGCCGAAAATTCTTGTGCCCCTATATCCCTCTTCTCTTCAAATTAAATCCTAACTCTTATACCAAATAAAAGAGCATCTTCTCCTCTCCATTCTCATAAAGTTAGATCTTCTCTGGAGCCACCATCTTCTCCTCTCCATTCTCATAAGCTACGGCCGATTCTATTTGGGGAAGAAGAAGGGTAATTACCCAATTAACCAATAAATTAAATAATTTAATTTATTTTATGATTTGTTTTGATCATATCTAATTCATTCTTAATTGAAATTCGATGATTTCAGCGACGTTGTAATAGTGTGACTGAGATCTACGCATCTAAACCGACTAGAGTTGATTCAGGACACTTTGAATTTTGGGAAAAGTTCACAACGACTGTGAGATCTCTTGAATTTAAATTTAATTAGTTGATTAATTAATTTATTTATTTTTACAATATTCGTTTAGATCTGGTTTTGTATGAATGTGTTGTGATGCTTTTCCGTTGGATGTATGAATCATTATATTGTTTGTTGTGCGTATGAGAACATGATTATTGTAGATTGAGTTCCCATTGAATCGTTTTATATAACCAATTCAATATTCATTTTGCGATGAAAATTTGGTAGATCTACATAAATAGCAATAAATCAAAGGAAATAAAAATCATTTTTTTTTCTTTTCTTCCTTTCTTGAATAGATCGGATTTAATAGGGAAAAACAAATCCTTTTTTTTTAGAATGAAATGAGTTTGACAAAGAAAAATAAAATTTTCTTTATTTGAATGAATTGTATACAAAATGGAAGATTAAATTTTCCTCTTATTTAAATTGATTTGATTTTTATTTTTGTGTCCAATACAAAAATATACATGAGAAAGAAAAAAAAATGTTTACTCTTTTTTTTTTGTTCCAACACAAAAATATACATGCATGAAAAAAAAAGAGATTGTTTATTTTATTTTTGTGTTCCAACACAAAATATACAGGAGAAGAAAAAGGGGTTTATTTTATTTTGTGTTTCAACACAAAAAAATCTACATGAGGAAAAAAAAATGTATAAATCTTTTTGTTTGCAATTTCAATGTAAAGAAAAAAAGAGAAAAACATTGAAATCATTTTGTTTACAATTTCAATGTAAAGAAAAAAAGAACAAAACATTGAAATCTTTTTGTTTGCAATTTCAATGTAAAGAGAAAAAGAACAAAACATTGAAATCATTTTATTTGCAAGTTCAATATAAAGAACAAAAGAGAACAAAATTTGTGAAGTGTCTTTACTTATATTTTCTAATGTATAAGAAGAGGGAAATGCAAAAGTATGTGAATCATTTTATTTTGCGTTTTCTATTATAAAATAAAAAAATAAAACATGTACATCATTTTGTATGTAAAACAAAAGAGAACAAAAATGTGTAAATCATTTTGTCGCATTTTGTATGTAAAACAAAAGAGAACAAAATTTGTGAAGTGTCTTTACTTATATTTTCTAATGTATAAGAAGAGGGAAATGCAAAAGTATGTGAATCATTTTATTTTGCATTTTCTATTAAAAAATAAAAAAATAAAACATGTACATCATTTTGTATGTAAAACAAAAGAGAACAAAAATGTGTAAATCATTTTGTCGCATTTTGTATGTAAAACAAAAGAGAACAAAATTTATGAAGTGTCTTTATTGATATTTTCTCATGTAAAGAAAAAGAACAAATATGTGGATTGTTTTCTTTTATTCACATTTTCTAGAGCGAACAAAAAGTGTAAATTTTTGTGAACCTCTTGTATTTATATTTTTAGTGTAAATGGAAGATACAAACTATGTGAATCACATTATTTGCAAATTTCTATTGTAAATAAAAGATATAAGATTGGTAATGTACTTTATTTAATATTATGATTATTAATAAAAGGACAAGATAAAAATTTACATTTTTTTTATTTTACATTTTCATACATAAATGAACCGATAAAGTTATGAAATACAATTTTATATACAAATAAAGTGGTGTTGAACTGAAAATGTCATTTTATCAAAAATCTACTTATGATAAAAAAAAAGAAAAAAAAAACAAACAGAATCATGTTATGATCGACTGCACTTGCTTGTTTGTATTGAATGACTTGTGTGAATCGCCAAATGGACTTATATGTATTTTTAAATATAAAGATTAATTAAATTAAAACGAATCGTGTACGGTAGTTCACGTTTCGAAAACATAACTTTAAATGATCTTACAGGAAAATCCAACCGTCGGATTGTTCCAAAGCCGGACCCGTTAGGACCGTCTTGGGAAAATCTTTCTAACGGTATAGATTTAGTCAAAATATAACGGTCAGATCTTGAGTTAGGTGTAAATCAACGTTTGGGAAAAACAGCGCCACGGCCATCTATTGACCTGAAGCTCCATTAAGAAATTATAAAACTATTTTAACTAAATAGAAATGGTGGAAGGCATTATAAAGCATTTCTAGCGATACAAAATTGGTTTTGTAATTTATATAACTACGAAAATTATTTGAAAAACCGAGTTTAATGTAATAACCCGAAAATCTGGGCCAGTTTAAAATTTTTATTTTGGCAATTTTAGCGAATTTTGAATATTTAAAATGAATTATTTTAAATAATATCGACGAAAACTTTATTTTGAATAGAATTCGACGTATATATTATATACGTCGTCATTAGAATATAAATAATTATATATAATTATAAATAGAATTGAAAATGGCGCGGTAGTTCGATAATTCGATTTCAAACTTCAATTGAATGTACCGGGTGCAAAACAATCCGGATTTTAGTGAAACCAAAAACGTTAGGATCTAATTGTGAATATCTTTCCAATGAATCCGAAAAACCAGAATTTCATAGCGGGGGTCAAAAGATATGTCCAGTTGAAAATTCTGAATAGTCGCTATGAAATTCGGGCCCTTAAAATGGGAATTTTGCAAACGACCTCGGATTTCGACGAAACAACTTTTGTTGGATCCGTGATGTCGAATTATTGCTAGGTTTCAAATTTCATAATTTTTCGAATCAATATGTGAGCGTGGCAAAGGAAAACGCGTTTGGCTAGTTTCAGTTGATTTTAATCGACTGGAAGATGGCCATTTTTCAAATGGTCTCAGAATTCGATGAAATTAGTTTTGTTAGGACCGTATCGTCAATACGAAGCTAGAAAATATTTTTCTAGAATTTTTAAAGTTCGTATGTGGCCCTGGTAAATTGAAATATACGTTTAAAATTCAATATAGTGATTTAAATGTAAATTTCAACGGAAACTGATCGAAACAGTCGAATCAGCTTATGATACATATCCAATTGGGTTCGGAATAGGGGTAATTACCTAGGGGCGACAGTCGGTGGGACTAGTTTTGAGATCGAATTAAAAAGTTACCTTTTTGGGAATTAAAAATTAAATTAAATAATTAAATAAAGTCAACTCTCCCACTTTATCTCCCCCCCCCCCGTCATTCGTAGATCTGAGAAAAAAAAAGGGAAAAAAAAAGAGAAAGAGGGCTTCGTGCCCTAACTCCAGTCGCGTGCCGCCAAGGGGGGCACCGCGCGCCACCAACGCCCTCCCTCCGGTCAGCTGCTCCGCCCTCTCCTCCGACTCCGCGTCTTCCTCCTCGAAAACCCTTCTGTCGTTCAACCCCCAAACGCGCGCCCACCTTCCACCGGAGAACCGCCGCCGTCATCCCCAAGTCCCACCACCACCTGCGAACCCTCCAGCCACCCTCAGCAACATCCACCGCCCCTCCTTAGTCCCATTTCCGACCTCATGAGCCCCTCTAACCAAATTTAAATTCTACAGAAGAAAGGTGCGTTCTTTTGTTTTGATTAATTTAAATATGAAAGCATTGTTTTTATCCTATTTTATTTATATATAGGAATGAATTTTATTCATATATGAAAGATTATAAATTTATATATATGAAAAGTTATACTTTTTGTCTATGAAAATATATGATTTTTGTTAGTAAAATGATTAGATGTTTAATGAGGATAAAAAAATTAGATTTTTAATTTAATAAAGGTTGGATTTTTATTAACGATATAAAGAGTAGATTTTTCTATGGTAAAAGAATAGAGATTAGTATAAAAATATAATTTTTATATAATGTAGAAGAATAAAAATATAATTTTCATATAGCAGGGATAATAAAAATATAATTTTTATATAGTAGTGAAATAAAAATGTGATCTTTACTATGAAGTGGACAAAATAAAAATGTGATTTTTATTATTTGAGTAGCGACATAAAAACGTGATTTTTATATATGAAGTAGCACTGTAAAAAAATATGATTTTTTATATATTGGATAGCGAAATAAAAATGTGGCTTTTATTTTAAAGACATCAAAATATAAAAATGTGATTTTTATATATATAGTGACTACGGGCAACGAAGATGGCGAAGATGGGATAACGATGAAGATTTCTATCAATGAAGTGTCGTGAAGTTGGATAGCTTTAGGTGAGAACTTCTCACTCAAAATCTCTTTTTCTAGTTATATATATATACTAGGATGCAGACGGTGCTTAGTAGCACCCGACACAATCGTCCACAGACCATGGACTTGTTTGATTGGTTGTGTAGTTGATTAGATTATTTGGTTTGAATTGAATTGTTTGGTGAAATAGAATTGATTTGATTGATGTGTGAATGGCGTGGGCCTTCACTAGACCGGGGATAAGGCTAGGTCTCGTCCCGTTTCTAGTATCGTGCCGTCATGCCGCCGAAATTTTCTAAAATAAGTTAGAAAAATAAAAATATCATTTTATTTTGTAAATGAACTGAATAAAAATTCATGAGTTAAAATAAAATATTTTATCGTTAAAAATATAATTTTTAACGCGAATGTGAATAAATGAATAGTTATAAACAAATCGGCCGATTTGTTTATGTATACACTGATTTGACTGATATTGATTGGGTCGATAAATTTTACACATCGCCCAACTGCACAAATAAAATCTGTGTTTGATTGTTGAAACCCCACACGGGTGTTGGGATGAGAATTGGCGTACACTAATCCCAATAAATTAATTGTATGTTGATCGATTGGTCGACAGACTGTGTAAGCGTTGATTATATATATTCGATGCTTATGCAGTTGTGTTGTGCACTTTGGATGATGGTTGATTATTTATGGTTGCTATTATATACATGTGTTGTATGGAATCCATATAATTAACATTATATGGTAATTGATTGGGCCTCATTCCAATTGTGAAAATAAAGAATATTTTAAAAATAAAGATTAACGTGTTGACGGTACTCATTTGTTGAGATTAGTCATGTGGTGAAATGAATATAGATTCATGTGTTGAATAGAATGAATATTCATTTGTTGAAAAGAATAACGAAGTTATTGAAAATATAAAGCCGTGTTGATTAGAGATGCGCTATTTTGACGCGAACGATATTGATATCGATTATATTCGTTTTTGAATAGAAAGTGAATTCGAATAGAAATTGAATAGAAATTGAATTCGAATAGAAATTGAATAGAAATTGAATTCGAATGGAAATTGAATAGAAAGTGAATTCGAATAGAAATTGAATAGAAATTGAATTCGAATAGAATTGAATAGAAATTGAATTCGAATAGAATTGAATAGAAATTGAATTCGAATAGAATTGAATAGAAATTGAATTCGAATAGAATTGAATAGAAAGTGAATTCGAATAGAATTGAATAGAAATTGAATTCGAGTAGAATAGAAATGAAATTGAATTCGAGTAGAATAGAAATGAAATTGAATTCGAATAGAATTGAATTGAAATCGAATTAAAATTGATTTGGATTGAAAAGGAAGTTGAAACAGTTTTTGAAACGAATTCAAAACTATTTATATAATTCGTTTTAAATAGAAATCGACGAAGTATATATTATATATATATTATATATATAATATAATGGCCTGAATAGAACGCGCCGCGCCGCGGCAGTTCGTGAATTTCGACCATTTATTTCAAACGGACATTACGGGAGATCCGACCGTCGGATTCTCCTAAAACCGGAACCGTTGGGTTCGTATCGAAAAGAGCTTTCTAACGAATATTAGAAATTTGAAATCTAACGGTTGGATTTGGAGTTACGTCCAAATCAAAATTGAAAAAGGTCGCTGTAAGTGCAGTTCGATGGCCATTGTTGGAAATCGATTGTACGGGCCTTGATAAAATTATTAAAAATAGTAATAATTTGTGTAAAATCATAAGAAATGATTTGGGAAAAATTGGGATGAAAAACTCCATATTTGAAAAGATAAAAATAGATTTTTATCGAAATGAACTAGTTTTAAGTAATCGGAATTTCTAATATATTTGATTGGATTTGAAATGGGTTTATCGTGAACGGTGTTTTAAATAACACTAGTTCTTTAACCCGATAATAAATAGAATGTGATATGGGTTTGTCGTGAACTGTGTTTTAAATAACACCTAGTTCTTTAACCCAGTAAAAGGAGTTTTAATGAATCTGCAATTAAATTGAAATGTGAATTGATAATCTGAATCATCAAATTTAGAAATTGAGCGAGAATGGAGTATTACCAGTTTTGCTCCAAAGCGATAGTTAAATCTTTAATTAGATTTGAACGCGAAATGGTAATTAAATTTACCGATAACATCGTGGTGTTAGTTATGGGGTAATAACAGTTTTGCTCTATGGGATAAATAGGTTGGGATTGGGAAATAAAATAAATAATTACTTCAGTGTGGTTCGCTAATCCCGACTAGTTTGGAAAACCATAATATGGTTTGAAATGATATCCAAAGGAAGATTAAAGAATAAATTTAAAAGAATTTATCTTTGATAAAATTAATGGGAACCTTTCCCTAGGAGTGTGAATATCTGAATTGGAATGAGGCGTATGTTGTGTTTGTATAAGAATTGTTTTTTTTATACGTGGGTTATTCAGAAAGGCCGGGTCTATACCCATTCTGAATAACCGATTCGACGATAAGTCGAAGAGATTGAAGACGGTGCAAGACCGACGATCTTCACATCGAATGGATGGGTGCTACTGACGCTCACGATGGGAGTAGCTACCTTGAAGGGGGCTGAAGTGGTAGTCGTCCGGACGTGCTTGGAGGTCGACGGATATGCGAGGAAAGTGCCTCCGGTTTCGTTCAGACCCAGAACGGACTTGTAAATGGATGGTGTGTCTGACATTGTATTCCTTTATATTGTATTCGTTGATCTCTGCTAAATATATATCTATTTGGCGGCGGAGAATTTATTCTCTTGCTTAACGCCCTTCTCTGAGACATACGAGCTTAGAGGTTATATATTGGCAGAAATCAGTGGTACGATATGGATTGATAGTGTGGCATGCTGAGATGCAGTGATCCAGACTTTTGTTGAAAAGCAAAGTTTGGTGGATGATGATCAAAGCGCAGCTTTGATATAGCACGGCTTTGTGTATAGCGTTGATTCGCGAGCCTCACACCCCGGTATGGTGGTAAACTGATGGTTTGATCAGTATGCTTTTTCGTGGATGGGCACCTTCGTGGTGTCGTGGATTCGGTCGACCGAGATTGAGCTTAGTGCTCAGAGGGATAGGGTAAGCGGTGTTTTCTCTCGCCGGGACGTAAGCCGCAGTGATACTCGATTTCCCAAAAGTGCGGATGTGCATTATGGTGTTTTCTCTAGCCGAGACGTAAGCCGTTGAGATGGCACTACGCGATCGATCTTTCGAATCAGGAGCCACCATGATGGAAATCCAATTTCCAAATATGACATTTTGCGGTTTTGATTGTAGAGCCTAGTATTGGCGACATGATATATGGTACCCATGCCGTCTATGATTAATATATTTATATTTGAAGTTGTTTTCTTCACTTATAGTAATAATATAAGATGAAATTTCGCGTATCAAGCATATTTGGCTATTATAAGGGAAAACCCTATCCTCCGGCTTGCGTTGCATTGTGTGATGGGACCTGGGTCTTATAATAGCTTCATTGTTCTTTATTTAGCATTGCGTTGTTTGTTTTCTGCACTGGTATTCTTGGGAGGAAACCCGTTCCGTGTTATACGGCGTGGTCCCTTGATTTACCTAACTTTAAAAACAAAGATTAATAACTGTTTTAGTTCTCACACCAGTCACATGACTGACCTGGAGTTTATTGTTTTAACCTAAACTCTGGGTGCCCCTATTTTCCACACGGGCACCTAGTAGTTTTGGTTTTGCAGACTTATATTCACAGGATCCTGATGTACAGCTGGAACGATGTTCGGAAAGCTCTGTATCCGTGCATTATTTTCAGTTGTGATTTATATTGTTTTTCCGCTGCGATGTATTTAAATGTAATTTAAATCTCTGATATTTTCTGTGTAATATTAATTCATACTCTGTATATTCTTGTATTCTGATGGAATTGTTGTAATATACAATGAAATGTTCTTCTGTTTGGGTTCTATTTTGTCGTGTTCTCAAACAATCAGGTGTTTCGAAAGGTCTAGATCAGTTTAGCGACTGATTCGGATCGAGCGAAATTCCTTGTTGTCACAGTTGGTATCAGAGCTTTGGTTTACAGAGCTCGAGAACAAGACACATTAGAACCATACGAAAGAATTCATCAGATATTGGATTAGTAATATCCAATTAGAATGACTCGTTAGAGATAGGATCAGTAGTATCCTAGAACGAGTGTGAAGAGTATATTTTTCAAATAAAAACAATTTTGTTTTGAAAATTAAAATCGAGTATACGTATTTGAATATTTATTTTGAATTTGGACAATCTAGTATATAAAGATTTTGCATATACGCGTCATGAACGTATATTCGAAGTTTTAATATACTGGATAGATATAGAATCATATTCTAGTCGCCCGGGGATGGTTCTGATGATCGCTATATGGTACGTACATCATCAGAATTTATATTCGAGTTTCGAAAGTGTGATATCTATATATTTCCATTAGGC
Source organism: Allium sativum (assembly GCA_030737875.1). Classification (NCBI taxonomy): domain Eukaryota; kingdom Viridiplantae; phylum Streptophyta; class Magnoliopsida; order Asparagales; family Amaryllidaceae; genus Allium; species Allium sativum. Next base: position 247,188,369 of record CM060923.1, read on the forward strand.
TAGTGTGAGAACCAAAACTATATAGAATTATTGTCGTGATTTGGCATCAAAAACATGATTTTCTGTATAGGTAGTAAAATTATGATTTTGAAACGTTAATCCACTAATTGATTGATGTTTGTGTTGATTGTTTATTTGTTTGATAATTTCGAACCATTTTGCCTAATTGAACCAAATATTGAATTGTATTGAAAATTAGTCGCATTTGCTTGCATACATATACTTACATTGATCAGGTCATAGCAAGGAGGCTAGAGCCGAAGAATAAAATTTGTTTGCCCGACAAATAGGTACATGTTTACAACATAATTTACTGTTTTGTGTGGGTGATGATGATTTTATGAGCCTATTGGCTAGCCGCTTGGCTTTTTCTTTTTCTTTTTGAGATCTGAAGGACCGGGGAAGAGATTTGAAATTCCCCGATGCTCCCGGTGCAGGGGAGGTTATGGCGAAATTTTTCAAAAATTTAGGGTGTTAGCCAAATTTTTGAAATTTTTGAAAATTCTCAGAAACTGAAAAGTTGGAGAATGGAAGCCAGATCGAACGTAGAGTTGATTAATCAAACCACTTTCGACTTTATTCCTTTTCGGGGACGAAAAGTTTTAAGTGGGGGAGACTGTAATAACCCGAAAATCTGGGCCAGTTTAAAATTTTTATTTTGGCAATTTTAGCGAATTTTGAATATTTAAAATGAATTATTTTAAATAATATCGACGAAAACTTTATTTTGAATAGAATTCGACGTATATATTATATACGTCGTCATTAGAATATAAATAATTATATATAATTATAAATAGAATTGAAAATGGCGCGGTAGTTCGATAATTCGATTTCAAACTTCAATTGAATGTACCGGGTGCAAAACAATCCGGATTTTAGTGAAACCAAAAACGTTAGGATCTAATTGTGAATATCTTTCCAATGAATCCGAAAAACCAGAATTTCATAGCGGGGGTCAAAAGATATGTCCAGTTGAAAATTCTGAATAGTCGCTATGAAATTCGGGCCCTTAAAAATGGGAATTTTGCAAACGACCTCGGATTTCGACGAAACAACTTTTGTTGGATCCGTGATGTCGAATTATTGCTAGGTTTCAAATTTCATAATTTTTCGAATCAATATGTGAGCGTGGCAAAGGAAAACGCGTTTGGCTAGTTTCAGTTGATTTTAATCGACTGGAAGATGGCCATTTTTCAAATGGTCTCAGAATTCGATGAAATTAGTTTTGTTAGGACCGTATCGTCAATACGAAGCTAGAAAATATTTTTCTAGAATTTTTAAAGTTCGTATGTGGCCCTGGTAAATTGAAATATACGTTTAAAATTCAATATAGTGATTTAAATGTAAATTTCAACGGAAACCGATCGAAACAGTCGAATCAGCTTATGATACATATCCCATTGGGTTCGGAATAGGGGTAATTAGCTAGGGGCGACAGTCGGTGGGACTAGTTTTGAGATCGAATTAAAAAGTTACCTTTTTGGGAATTAAAAATTAAATTAAATAATTAAATAAAGTCAACTCTCCCACTTTATCTCCCCCCCCCCCGTCATTCGTAGATCTGAGAAAAAAAAGGGAAAAAAAAAGAGAAAGAGGGCTTCGTGCCCTAACTCCAGTCGCGTGCCGCCAAGGGTGGCACCGCGCGCCACCAACGCCCTCCCTCCGGTCAGCTGCTCCGCCCTCTCCTCCGACTCCGCGTCTTCCTCCTCGAAAACCCTTCTGTCGTTCAACCCCCAAACGCGCGCCCACCTTCCACCGGAGAACCGCCGCCGTCATCCCCAAGTCCCACCACCACCTGCGAACCCTCCAGCCACCCTCAGCAACATCCACCGCCCCTCCTTAGTCCCATTTCCGACCTCATGAGCCCCTCTAACCAAATTTAAATTCTACAGAAGAAAGGTGCGTTCTTTTGTTTTGATTAATTTAAATATGAAAGCATTGTTTTTATCCTATTTTATTTATATATAGGAATGAATTTTATTCATATATGAAAGATTATAAATTTATATATATGAAAAGTTATACTTTTTGTCTATGAAAATATATGATTTTTGTTAGTAAAATGATTAGATGTTTAATGAGGATAAAAAAATTAGATTTTTAATTTAATAAAGGTTGGATTTTTATTAACGATATAAAGAGTAGATTTTTCTATGGTAAAAGAATAGAGATTAGTATAAAAATATAATTTTTATATAATGTAGAAGAATAAAAATATAATTTTCATATAGCAGGGATAATAAAAATATAATTTTTATATAGTAGTGAAATAAAAATGTGATCTTTACTATGAAGTGGACAAAATAAAAATGTGATTTTTATTATTTGAGTAGCGACATAAAAACGTGATTTTTATATATGAAGTAGCACTGTAAAAAAATATGATTTTTTATATATTGGATAGCGAAATAAAAATGTGGCTTTTATTTTAAAGACATCAAAATATAAAAATGTGATTTTTATATATATAGTGACTACGGGCAACGAAGATGGCGAAGATGGGATAACGATGAAGATTTCTATCAATGAAGTGTCGTGAAGTTGGATAGCTTTAGGTGAGAACTTCTCACTCAAAATCTCTTTTTCTAGTTATATATATATACTAGGATGCAGACGGTGCTTAGTAGCACCCGACACAATCGTCCACAGACCATGGACTTGTTTGATTGGTTGTGTAGTTGATTAGATTATTTGGTTTGAATTGAATTGTTTGGTGAAATAGAATTGATTTGATTGATGTGTGAATGGCGTGGGCCTTCACTAGACCGGGGATAAGGCTAGGTCTCGTCCCGTTTCTAGTATCGTGCCGTCATGCCGCCGAAATTTTCTAAAATAAGTTAGAAAAATAAAAATATCATTTTATTTTGTAAATGAACTGAATAAAAATTCATGAGTTAAAATAAAATATTTTATCGTTAAAAATATAATTTTTAACGCGAATGTGAATAAATGAATAGTTATAAACAAATCGGCCGATTTGTTTATGTATACACTGATTTGACTGATATTGATTGGGTCGATAAATTTTACACATCGCCCAACTGCACAAATAAAATCTGTGTTTGATTGTTGAAACCCCACACGGGTGTTGGGATGAGAATTGGCGTACACTAATCCCAATAAATTAATTGTATGTTGATCGATTGGTCGACAGACTGTGTAAGCGTTGATTATATATATTCGATGCTTATGCAGTTGTGTTGTGCACTTTGGATGATGGTTGATTATTTATGGTTGCTATTATATACATGTGTTGTATGGAATCCATATAATTAACATTATATGGTAATTGATTGGGCCTCATTCCAATTGTGAAAATAAAGAATATTTTAAAAATAAAGATTAACGTGTTGACGGTACTCATTTGTTGAGATTAGTCATGTGGTGAAATGAATATAGATTCATGTGTTGAATAGAATGAATATTCATTTGTTGAAAAGAATAACGAAGTTATTGAAAATATAAAGCCGTGTTGATTAGAGATGCGCTATTTTGACGCGAACGATATTGATATCGATTATATTCGTTTTTGAATAGAAAGTGAATTCGAATAGAAATTGAATAGAAATTGAATTCGAATAGAAATTGAATAGAAATTGAATTCGAATAGAAATTGAATAGAAAGTGAATTCGAATAGAAATTGAATAGAAATTGAATTCGAATAGAAATTGAATAGAAATTGAATTCGAATAGAATTGAATAGAAATTGAATTCGAATAGAATTGAATAGAAATTGAATTCGAATAGAATTGAATAGAAAGTGAATTCGAATAGAATTGAATAGAAATTGAATTCGAGTAGAATAGAAATGAAATTGAATTCGAGTAGAATAGAAATGAAATTGAATTCGAATAGAATTGAATTGAAATCGAATTGAAATTGATTTGGATTGAAAAGGAAGTTGAAACAGTTTTTGAAACGAATTCAAAACTATTTATATAATTCATTTTAAATAGAAATCGACGAAGTATATATTATATATATATTATATATATAATATAATGGCCTGAATAGAACGCGCCGCGGCAGTTCGTGAATTTCGACCATTTATTTCAAACGGACATTACGGGAGATCCGACCGTCGGATTCTCCTAAAACCGGAACCGTTGGGTTCGTATCGAAAAGAGCTTTCTAACGAATATTAGAAATTTGAAATCTAACGGTTGGATTTGGAGTTACGTCCAAATCAAATTTGAAAAAGGTCGCTGTAAGTGCAGTTCGATGGCCATTGTTGGAAATCGATTGTACGGGCCTTGATAAAATTATTAAAAATAGTAATAATTTGTGTAAAATCATAAGAAATGATTTGGGAAAAATTGGGATGAAAAACTCCATATTTGAAAAGATAAAAATAGATTTTTATCGAAATGAACTAGTTTTAAGTAATCGGAATTTCTAATATATTTGATTGGATTTGAAATGGGTTTATCGTGAACGGTGTTTTAAATAACACTAGTTCTTTAACCCGATAATAAATAGAATGTGATATGGGTTTGTCGTGAACTGTGTTTTAAATAACACCTAGTTCTTTAACCCAGTAAAAGGAGTTTTAATGAATCTGCAATTAAATTGAAATGTGAATTGATAATCTGAATCATCAAATTTTGAAATTGAGCGAGAATGGAGTATTACCAGTTTTGCTCCAAAGCGATAGTTAAATCTTTAATTAGATTTGAACGCGAAATGGTAATTAAATTTACCGATAACATCGTGGTGTTAGTTATGGGGTAATAACAGTTTTGCTCTATGGGATAAATAGGTTGGGATTGGGAAATAAAATAAATAATTACTTCAGTGTGGTTCGCTAATCCCGACTAGTTTGGAAAACCATAATATGGTTTGAAATGATATCCAAAGGAAGATTAAAGAATAAATTTAAAAGAATTTATCTTTGATAAAATTAATGGGAACCTTTCCCTAGGAGTGTGAATATCTGAATTGGAATGAGGCGTATGTTGTGTTTGTATAAGAATTGTTTTTTTTATACGTGGGTTATTCAGAAAGGCCGGGTCTATACCCATTCTGAATAACCGATTCGACGATAAGTCGAAGAGATTGAAGACGGTGCAAGACCGACGATCTTCACATCGAATGGATGGGTGCTACTGACGCTCACGATGGGAGTAGCTACCTTGAAGGGGGCTGAAGTGGTAGTCGTCCGGACGTGCTTGGAGGTCGACGGATATGCGAGGAAAGTGCCTCCGGTTTCGTTCAGACCCAGAACGGACTTGTAAATGGATGGTGTGTCTGACATTGTATTCCTTTATATTGTATTCGTTGATCTCTGCTAAATATATATCTGTTTGGCGGCGGAGAATTTATTCTCTTGCTTAACGCCCTTCTCTGAGACATACGAGCTTAGAGGTTATATATTGGCAGAAATCAGTGGTACGATATGGATTGATAGTGTGGCATGCTGAGATGCAGTGATCCAGACTTTTGTTGAAAAGCAAAGTTTGGTGGATGATGATCAAAGCGCAGCTTTGATATAGCACGGCTTTGTGTATAGCGTTGATTCGCGAGCCTCACACCCCGGTATGGTGGTAAACTGATGGTTTGATCAGTATGCTTTTTCGTGGATGGGCACCTTCGTGGTGTCGTGGATTCGGTCGACCGAGATTGAGCTTAGTGCTCAGAGGGATAGGGTAAGCGGTGTTTTCTCTCGCCGGGACGTAAGCCGCAGTGATACTCGATTTCCCAAAAGTGCGGATGTGCATTATGGTGTTTTCTCTAGCCGAGACGTAAGCCGTTGAGATGGCACTACGCGATCGATCTTTCGAATCAGGAGCCACCATGATGGAAATCCAATTTCCAAATATGACATTTTGCGGTTTTGATTGTAGAGCCTAGTATTGGCGACATGATATATGGTACCCATGCCGTCTATGATTAATATATTTATATTTGAAGTTGTTTTCTTCACTTATAGTAATAATATAAGATGAAATTTCGCGTATCAAGCATATTTGGCTATTATAAGGGAAAACCCTATCCTCCGGCTTGCGTTGCATTGTGTGATGGGACCTGGGTCTTATAATAGCTTCATTGTTCTTTATTTAGCATTGCGTTGTTTGTTTTCTGCACTGGTATTCTTGGGAGGAAACCCGTTCCGTGTTATACGGCGTGGTCCCTTGATTTACCTAACTTTAAAAACAAAGATTAATAACTGTTTTAGTTCTCACACCAGTCACATGACTGACCTGGAGTTTATTGTTTTAACCTAAACTCTGGGTGCCCCTATTTTCCACACGGGCAGCTAGTAGTTTTGGTTTTGCAGATTTATATTCACAGGATCCTGATGTACAGCTGGAACGATGTTCGGAAAGCTCTGTATCCGTGCATTATTTTCAGTTGTGATTTATATTGTATTTCCGCTGAGATGTATTTAAATGTAATTTAAATCTCTGATATTTTCTGTGTAATATTAATTCATACTCTATATATTCTTGTATTCTGATGGAATTGTTGTAATATACAATGAAATGTTCTTCTGTTTGGGTTCTATTTTGTCGTGTTCTCAAACAATCAGGTGTTTCGAAAGGTCTAGATCAGTTTAGCGACTGATTCAGATCGAGCGAAATTCCTTGTTGTCACATTTAATCTCATTTCAAATAATTATACGGCGACATTAAATTGAAGAGTTGAAGACGACGATTGAAGACCGACGATCTTCAAGGCGGATGGTTGTATTGCTATTGTTGGCCTTAATGGGAGTAGTTACCTTGATGGGTCGATGGTGGTGATCGTACGGACGTTCTTGTTGATGGTTCGGATTTGCGAGTGTCTTTATTTCTTTATTTCCCACGAAATAAGACGACTCTGGTTTCGTTCTGTCCCAGGACGGACTTGTAAATGGATCGCATGCCTGACGTCGAAATTTATTTCATGTAATAAAATTAGTTTTATTTGATGTATGAAGGCTTGGTGGCGGAGGATTTATCCTCTTGCTTAACACCCCTTTGTATGTTAAATAATTCTCGATCGCGTGATATGAGTTGTCGATGTGACATGCCAAGTTGCACTCGAACAAGGCTTATTGTTGCAAAGCAGAGCCTTGTAGAATGATCAAAGCATGGTCCAGTATGGACACAGCTTTGTGTATACGTTACTTCGCGAGCCTCACACCCCGGTGGAGTCCAAAACGGAGCAAGGGAACGCAGGGAGTGCGCACGTCTCTTTCTAGCTAAAAGTGGTGTCAGTGACCTACCAGCACTGATATTTACTAAGTGGTTGTTGGATTTGAGGTACCTCGGTATATTGGTCGCTACTGGCCAATTTAAAGGTCCGTTAGGATCGGGAGGCGTGTGTTCAGGAATTGCCAATCCATTAAGCGTTAACGTATGGACCGGCCCTGCAGGATCCAAGGGTTGGACAGAGTACCAATCCTGGGGCATTGCTAGAGTGTCTCGAATCGGTAAGGATTTCGCTCCTAGCCTTGACTCAGTATGGAAACCCAACTTTCCAATACGAGATAACGGACTTGATTGTATACTTATTATGGCGACATAGTAGGATGGGGTACTATGTCGTCTAGGATTAATACATTTATTTTGAAGTATTTTAAATCATATTACACACTTATAATATAAAAATAGTATTTGATTCGTACTCTGCATTTTTGATCATTATAAGGTAAAACTCTATCCTCTGGTGTGCGTTGCATTGTGTGATAGGACCTGAGTCTTATAATGATTTCATTTTTACCAAAGCATTGCGTTATTCTTTTTATTTAATAAATTTATGCACAGACAATCTATTGGAGTAAACCCGTTCCATGAAACTGGCGTGGTCCTTAGATTTGTCATATCCAGTAGTTAGTATAGATTTCTCATACCAGTCCCATGACTGACTCGTGTTTGTTTCACTTTGCAAACTCGGGTGCCCTCTCTCTACACGGGCAGCCAATTGACAGGTTCCTATTTAGCTTGCTTGGAGTTCTTGCTTGGAGATTCTATTGTTGAGGTGACTTAGAGTATGAAGACTTGCTATCTTTCCTTCTCTTCATTTCATTTTCTGTTAGACATTTTCTGAGTTTCTTGAGACATTCAGACTTATTCCAGTTTAATTCTGTACTTTGTAGTTTTGAGACATGTTACATTCTATTTGGTTTTGATGTAATAATTAGAACTTCTGTGACTGTGGGATTCTATATTTTGATGACATCTATTTCCGCTGCCATGATGTTGTTATGATGTAGTTTTCTTATATTTATGTTGTTATCTGTGTTATGTATTGCTCTATTTATGTTGTATTCCAATGATCATCCTTGCTTTCTTTGTATATATATACGACCCGCAAATTCCCGCCCTTTGAATTAAAGATAAAAGTTGGTGTTTTATGTTGTATATACATTAAAAATGTAAAATTTCATGTCAATACATTTCTTTTTCACATATGTTTATTTTTAATGTTGCATTAAGAAAATAACGATGAGGGGAAGGCATTGAAAATGAATGCAACTATTCGTAAAGAATTTATTAATTGATGAACGTTACACTTTGAATAGGCAAGGAAAGTATTAAAGCGGACATCTCAACATATTATTAATAAATCTCATTAATAACGTCTTAATTTTATTTAAAAACTTTTTTTTATTATTATTATTTAATAATGGAATTTTTTTCTAATAATTTTTCTGAAATAAAATTTTTAAATTGGTTCCAAAATTCCGGGTTGTTACAATCTCCCCCACTTAAAATCTTTTCGTCCTCGAAAAGGAAATGAGATGAAAGTTGTTTATTTTACTAACTGCCCATATTTTCTTTGTATTCAAATATTAGAATAGACTTATATTTATATATACAAAGAAACATAACCCACAAATTTTTCTGATACCAACTGTAACGACCTGCAAATTCCCGCCCTTTGAATCGACCATAAACCACACAGGTCTGACCCAAAAAGTGAAAATCTACGAATACATTAACTTTGGGCATACAACACATTACAACAGATAACAGAAGACTTTTATAACACTATAATAAATGTTACATCAGAGTACAGAATATACATATCAAAGTACATTGGAATATAATTACAGCGGAAGATAAGTACAAAAAAGGTAATATACTGCCACGGAGGAACACAGCGGAAGGCTCTCTATCTCTGGACACCGCTTTAAGCTTCAACCTAGAATCCTATTTAATATATCTGCAAAAATAGCTACTCGACTGCCCGTATAGAAAATATGGGCACCGGAGTTTGCCAGTGGACAAACTACAGGTCAGTCATGGGACTAGTGTGAGAATTATACCTAACCTATAAAATATAATAAGGCTAATCACAGGACCACGCCACTTTCGCGGAACAGGTTTTCTCCTATGGATTGCCAGTGCATGACTAAAGTAAATCGTCAAAATAACGCAATTCTTTTTAGAAAAATGAAACCATTATAAGACCCAAGTCCCATCACACAATGCAACGCAAACCGGAGGATAGGGTTTTACCTAGTAATGATCAAAAGATGCTTGATACGATAAACATGGTATTATATAATAATAGTGTGCAACCAATTTGAAATACATCAAAGTAAATGTATCAATCCTAGACGGCATGAGTGCCCCATCCCACTATGTCGCCATATATAGGTATACAATCAAAACCGCGTGATGTCGTATTGGAAATTTGGGTTTCCATCTGAGTCAAGGCTAGGGAGGAAATCCTTACCGATTCGAGACACTCTAGCAAATGCCCCAGGATTGGTACTCTGTCCAACCCTTGGATCCTGCAGGGCCGGTCTACACTTACTTTTATGGATTAGAAGTGCCTGAACACACGTTCCCCGGTCCTTTTGGACCTATAATACGGCCAGTGGCGACCGCATAAACCGAGGCCTCGAAAAATCCAACAACCACAATGAATAAATGCCAGCGCTGGTAGGTCCCTGGCACCACTCTAGCTAGAAAACAACGTGTGCACTCCCTGCGTTCCCTTCTCCCGTTTTAGACTCTACCGGGCTGTGAGGCTCGCGAAGTCACGATATACACAAAGCTATGCCTAAATAGACTGTGCTTTGATCATCAACCACAAGGCCTGTTTTCAACCAAAGCCTTGATTAATGCATCTAAGTATGCCACATTGTCAGTCCATACTATACCATTGATTTCTACCAATATATAACCTCTAAGCTCGTACGTCTCAGAGAAGGGTGTTATCCACCAAACAGATATATATTAAGAGAGATCAACGAATGTAGTATAAAGGACTACAACGTCAGACATACATTCCATTTATAAACTTATGCCCTGGGTCTGAGCGAAAGTCAAATCCGTACAAATCAACACTTCGTCCGAACGGCCACCACTGAAGCCCTTTCAAGGTAGCTACTCCTCTCATGGGTCTCAGTGGCAACACATCCATTCGATGTGAAGATCGTCGGTCTTCAATCACCGTCTTTAAATCTTCGACTTAGAACGTCGTATAATCATTTGAAATGAGATTGAACTCGGTCTTTTCAAATGATTCTCGCATATATATATAATTTGAAATCCTTTTGTATCGTTATTGGTATTTAATAACGACCTATCGCTACTTTTATTTATATAAAAATAGCTTAAATTAATTTAACGACGCTTCGGGTTAATGGGCGACCCTGGCGCTAGTTTTCAACCAAATTTGATTAACACATATCTTGAAATCTAACCGTTGGATTTTGACGAAGCCTATATCGTTGGAAAGATCTTCCCAAAGTGGTCCTAACGGTTCCAGTTTTGGGAAAATCCGACGGTCGGATCTTTCGGTATAACTGTTTAAAGTTACGATTGCCAATACGCGAACTGCCGCGCGCGTTTCGTTTAATTTATAATATATATATATATATATATATATATATATATATATGTATGTATGTATGTATACACACATATATAATAAATATAAACCGTTTGGCGATTTCAACTATTATCGTCTATTCTTTTATCGCATCTAAAATGACGATAAAAATATCACTTTTATTATCACTCGTTTTATTTTCCTATCTTTTCTGTTTTATTTACACTAACTGTAAATAAATTATACTTTATCTATTCTTTTATTTTATTTACACTATGTGTGAATAAATTGCATTCTTTTCCCTATTTATTTACCTAAATGTAAATAAATGTTTTTCTATTCTCTTTCTAATTTATTTACCTAAATGTAAATAAATATTTCTCTACTTCTTTTCTTATTTATTTATACTACTTGTAAATAAATGACTTCAATTACTTTTTCTTATTTATTTACACTATTTGTAAATAAATGTTTTTAAATTCTTTTTCTTATTTATCTTAACATTTATTACTAAACTGTAATTTTAATTTATCTTAACACTTTATCACTAAAATGGTATTTTAATTTAGTCTTTTTATTTACATAAGGAAATGTAAACAAATTCTATTCACAAAATTGGTTCTTATTATTTACACAAGAAAATGTAAATAATCCTTATTCACATATTTTACATTGAATCCTTGCTAACATTTTATCCTAACATAAATAGAATAATTTATGTTTAATCTTTCATAACCTTTCCTTTTAACATAAAAGAATGTTTTATGTTAAATCTTTTCTAACCTTTCTTTTAACAAAATGTGCACTTTGTTTTTCACTCTTTTCTATTTGACAAAATGTATATTTTGTTTAATCCCTTTTTAAATTAACAAAATGTGAAAATTCTGTTCTTTCTCTTTATATTAATAAAATGTGAAAATTTTGTTCTTTTATTTACATACATAAAAAAAATTTGTAAATAAAGCTTATCACTAAAATTTTTTCTTTTATTCTTTTTATTTACATAGAAAAATGTAAATAAAGGTGTTATTTTTATTCCATATTTTATTTGCACTAAAAATAAAAATAAAACAAAATCTTTATTCTAATTTCATTTGCATCTCAAAATACAAATGAAAAATGAAATCTTATTCTTATAATCTTAATTACATAGGTATGTAATTTTATTTAATCTTTTATTTATCTAATGTAAATAAATGTCTTTTTTTCTATGTTTTATTTTATTTACTCTAAATATTTGTAGTAATTTACATATATAAAATGTAAATTTAGAAAATTTTAATATGCTTTAACCTCCCACATTGGATAGGTATTGTTGTGATTACTGGACAGCCGGGCGGGTCCGGGCAGGTTTACATCACAACTCAATCCAACCTCGGGTTAAGCATTATTTTTCTTATTTAACAAAATGCATATTTGTTTCCCACTAATTCCCTATTAACCAAAGGTATTTATTTGTTTTTCACCAATTCCCTATTTAACAAAATATGTTTTTCTTTCACTATTTCTATTTAACATTTTCTAACGAAATGTACCTTTACTCTAATTAACATTTTCTGACAAAAATGTATCTTTTATTGTAATTAACCTTTTCTAACAAAAATGTATCTTTATTTCTAACTAACATTTTCTAACACCACATTTTAAAATAGAAATGTTATTTCTTTTACTAATGTCACACCTTATACTGAAGTTGTAATTTCTATTCTAATGTAACATTTTATGCGAAAAATGTGATTTATATTCTAATGTAATGTTCTCTAACAATTTTTTTTTTTTACTTTACATAGAAAATATGATGTTTTCTTTTTATTTTTCTTCAATGTAAATCTTTGATTTATTCCCACTATAATAACATAACGATGAAATTTTATGTCATTTTTCTATATCCACATCACGATGTAATTTTGGTGTCATCTTCCTATGTTAACATCATGATGTAAGTTTTGGTGTCATCTCAACTATATTATCACAACGGTGTAAATTGTGTCATCGCAACTATTTTAACACAACGACGTAAGTTTTTGGTGTCATCTCAACTATATCAACACAACGGTGTGAATTGTGTCATTATTCATGTCAACCCACGATAATATGGTTTTTGTCTAACCATTTCAATCATTTACTCAACGTCGTGATTTCAAAATTTACACTAACAATATAATATATGATTTGGTGTGCTTTGGATGAACCACAATAAAGGTCTCATTTTTATTTTTATTTGTAAATGAAAATAAAGATTAAAAACTTACATGTTGATATATAAATAGAAATAAAGATTTAACTTACAATTGTACATATGATAAAAATTTTGTATGTGATGAAATTTGTTGTTAAGTGTGAGATTTCTATTTTAAAATTTAAAGTTAATTATTTATTTTGATGCGGAATGTATATTTATCTCATATTGATGTTGTATGTATATTGTTGCAATGACTGATTTGTTTTGTGATTGGATGGATCTTTGATTTAAATTGTGTGAATTCATGTTTGTTAAAATAAGGTAGTTGAAATTAAAATTATCATTTTGCTAGTTAGATTGTCAAAATTTTCATGGAATTATTCACAAATAAAAACATTGATTTTTATTTGTAAAAATTTAACATTGGATTGTTCGCAAATAAAATAGTCATTTTTATTTGTTATATGAAGGATAAATATTTGTATGTGAATATATTTACATTTTTAATTTGTCATTTTTGACAAATTTAAGCAGTTGAATTTCGATAGTCATTTCTGACAAAATTGAGAAAATATATCAACATTTTTGTTTATAAATGATACATTAGAAAAATCAACATTTTTGGTCACCTTTTTATAATGAAATAAAAAGCAAATAAACAAAGTGCTTTATTTTCTATGCAAATGTTCGCATAGTGAATGCAAATAAAAAGGATGTTTTTATTATCTATGCATACATTTGTGTTGAAACACAAATAAAAAGAACGACTTTATTTTCCTACGCAATACTTGCATTATACATGCGAGTAAAAAGAATGATTTTTATTTTCTTATGCAATACTTGCATTGTAAATGCAAGTATAAAAGATGATTTCTTTTCTTATGCAATACTTGCAATGTAAATGCAAGTATAAAAGATGATTTCTTTTCTTATGCAATACTTGCAATGTAAATGCAAGTATAAAAGATGATTTCTTTTCTTATGCAATACTTGCAATGTAAATGCAAGTATAAAAGATGATTTTTTTTCTTATGCAATACTTGCAATGTAAATGCAAGTATAAAAGATGATTTCTTTTCTTATGCAATACTTGCAATGTAAATGCAAGTATAAAAGATTAACTTCTTTTAAATGTGAATATTTGTGTTAAAAACACAAATAAAAAGTATGACTTAATTTGCTATGTAAATGTTTGTATAGTAAATGCAAACAAAAAGATTAACTTCTTAATCGAAAAGTGAAAATGATACTTTTACACCCTTTTCAAATTATATTTGTTTGCAAGAGAAAATGCAAACAAAATGTGTATTCTTTATAAATCGTGATTTATTCGCATTATGAATGCGGATAAAAAGAAGTAAGTTTTAATTTCAATTCATATCCATATCATGAAGGGAAAATAAAAAGTAAATCTTTGTTTCAAGTTTCATTTACATTCTGAAAATGTAAATAAAGCAAAAGTAAATTTTGTTTCAAGTGTCATTTATATGATGAAAATGTAAATAAATTAAAAAGTTAACAAAATTAAAACACCAAAATTCTAATATATACTAAAATCCGCAGCGGAAGCGTGGTGGGCCCATAACCCACAGGTCCGAGGATCGTAACCTCGCTCTGATACCAACTGTAACCATACGGATTTTGCCCGGACTTAATCGACCGCTAAATCGACCAAGACCGTTCAATTCCCGCATACGTTAACAGAACAGTAACAACAGACTTTTATTAACATTATAATAACGTTACATCAGAGTACAGAATATCAGAGTACGAATAAATATATTACAGCGGAAGATAAAATTACAATACTTTTTAATACAATGCAGCGGAAGAATTTTCTAAGCTTTGGACACAGCTTTAAGCTTCGATCCAGGATCCTGCTAACAAGATAAATATCTGCAAAACAAGCTACTCGACTGCCCGTGTGGAAAAGAGGGCACCCGAGTTTGCCAGTGAACAAACTACAGGTCAGTCAGGGGACTGGTATGAGAAATCTAAATTAGCCTATTAATTAAAATGGCTAATCACAGGACCACGCCGCTAACGCGGAACGGGTTTACTCCATTGGATTGCCAGTGTATAAACAAACAATCAAAAATGCAACAATCAACATGCAGTTCCAATCTACCCATTTAGGATTAATCCCTAAATTAAGATTTCAAAATCCAATTCAATTTACAGAAATTATTTCTTTGGACTTTATTTCCCGATTTCTTTTATTTCAAATCGTTTGGAATATATATCTAGCTTTTGTAATATCAAAGTAGATTTCACTTCGGGATTTGAAAACAAAACATTTGGAAATATGAATTCCAAAACATAATAATGCATAAAAACAAATATGCAACCAAATATCGGGTTTCCCTTAGACAAGGCAAAGGGCACGCACCTAAGCAACTCGATATATATATATATATATATATATATATATATATATATATATATATGTGTGTGTGCACCTCTCACTATGGAGCAGGCTACACTAACCACTGACCAGTACAGTCGGTCAGGGTCATTCAACCAACCCATACTTTTAGTCGTTCGGGTCACCAGAATCTTTAGCCACATACTAAATCATTTTTATATCCCGAAGTGGAAAAATCATTTCACAACATAATAATCACAAGTATAATCAAATCTATATAGGTTTCTGCTTTCAAATCATTTTGAAATTATTGGGTTTAGTCCTCGAAATTCTTTCTGTTTTATAAAACATTTTATAAAACATTCCCTGTCCAAAATCGGGAATAATTCTTCTTTTACTTAAGAAAATCACTTTTTAAAATCATTCATTAATTTTGAAATAAACAATCGCTAAACACCTTATAGTCAAATCGTGAAGTGTTTCACAAGGTGTTAGCATACATATAATTCTTTGGAAACTCTTCCTTATCGTTATTTCTAATTTATAACGATAATTTCCTATTCTATTTAGTTGAAAATAATTAAATCTTTAATCAGCGACGATTCAGGTCAATGGCGATTCTGGTGCTATTTTCAATCAATTTTGATTTTCACATATCTCAAAATCTAACCGTTGGATTTTGACGTATTATATATCGTTGGAAAGATTTTTCCAAGACGGTCCTAGCGGTTTCAGTTTCAAGAAAATCCGACGGTTGGATCTTCTTGTATAGTCATTTAAAGATATAATTTTTAAATGCGAAATACCGTTCTCGATTCGTTTAATTTTAATTATATTTATATATAAATATATGAACGTAACCCGTTTAACTCTTTATTCTTAAGTATATTTTCCTTCTTCATCCTTTTATCCCTTCATTTATAGAGAAATGTAAATCATGCTTGAATGATGAATTCTTCCTTCTTGATTCTTTTAATTTCTTTAACTTACGGTAAAATGTAAATTATATTTCATCGTCCAATTCCTTCTTTTAATTCCATCCTTACATGTAAAATGAAATATATAATTCATCGTTCTTAAGTACATATAAAAATACAAATTTTATTTACAATGTGAATCCTACTTCTTGTGTAATAACCCGGAAAATACGAGCCAATTTAAAATTTTTTAAATTGATTATTTCAAAGGAATTTGAACAATTGAAATAGAATATTTCAATAAAATAGTGAATTAGGAATAGTGAGTCAGTTTGAAAATTTGAATTCAAACTTTGACCGACTATGCAGGATGGAAAATATAACGGATTTTAGCGAAACCAAAAATATTTAAATCTGTTAGTCAATACCTTTCTAACGAATCTGAAAAATCGAAGTTTCATAACGGGAATCAAAAGTTATGGCCGAATGAATTTTCAGAAGAGTCGGTATATATAATATATAGCCCTGGAAAATTGATATTTTGCATACGACCTCGGAATTCGACGAAACCACTTTTTTTGGGTCCGGGATGTTAAACTATTGCTAGGTTTCAAATTTCATAATTTTTGAAGCTAGTATGTGAGCGTGGCAAAAGAAAATGTGTTTGGTCGATTTCTGTTAAATTGAATCGACCAGAAAATGGCCATTTTTCAAACGACCTCAGAATTCGACGAAACTAGTTTTGTTGGGACCGTAGCGTCAAAACATAGCTAGATTTATTTTTCTGGAATTTTTCGAATCAGTTTGTGGCCCTGGCAAATTGAAATGTGCGTTCAGAGTTAAAAATTAAATGTTTTATACTTTAATTTGAAAAATAGCTGACTGTAACAGTCGAATTGGCCTACGAAACATATCCCATTGTGTCCGGAATGGGGGTATTTAGCTAGGGGCGACAGTCGTTGGGTTTAAAAAGGAGTTCGTTTGAGAAAACACTATTTAAAAATTTATTAAAATTATGGGCCAATCAAAAATTTCCATTCATAATTTTAAAAATAAAAAAAAAGAAACCCCCCCCCCCGTTCAACGGCGACCCGAGCTCCCTACCTTCTCTCCTCCATCGCCGCCGCCTCAGGCGATTCCAGCCTGCACCACCCCCCTACCTCGACGCGCCTCCTCCTCCTCTTCAAATCCGACCCCACCGCCGCCAGCCTCGTCGCCTCCTCCGCCCGTATCGACGCCAGGAAGTCGAACACTTCCCGCCGCCGCCCTGAACGCCACCGACCACCGAACGCCACCAAACCACCACCGATTTAAAGCCCTCTCTTCCCTCTTCCACGTCAGCACCCCCGATCGTCCCCACGTGCCACTGATTTCGCGAAAACTGTAAACCTAGTTTTGAAGCTTCGTGAAAGTGAGTTTTTCTTTGATCTTTACACTTTGAAAAATCATATCTTTTTGGTGTGTTGACGAAATTCGATGAAACAGGAAACATCGAGACCGCAAGGAAGCTCTCTACCCAATAGAGAAACTGCGGATTTTTCTGACATCGTATCGATTTTTAGCGCTCAGAAAACCAAGGTGAGAAATCTAAATTAACGTGAAATTGAATGGAAAATGTCGTGTATAATTTATATAAGCGAAATATAAATTACATACGTGTTGTATACCTCATGTACATGCGTAGTGTAAGCTATATAAGCGAAGTATGAATTTTACATGCATAGAATAATTGATATATGTGTTGAAATGCAAGTGAAATATAGCAATTATATATATATATATATATATATATATATATATATATATATATACTCCCCTCGTCCACAAACCATGGATGATATTTATTGTGGTGAATTGGTGTGAAATATTGGATGAAAAATTCGAATGGTTGAATAATTGTTTGTGGTTGATATTGTTTGGTTGTGGTTGAAAAATACCCATTGGTGATTGAAATGAATTGGAAATATTTGTGGAAATAAAAATAAACATGCCGCCTGCGTGCGAATTAGATGCATGAATCCCCATTGTCAAAAACCGCGAGGTTTTAAGGTAGAGCGAGGAGCCATACTAGGGACGGTGCCGGTTTTAACTACCCTGCCGTTATGCTGCCGAAATTTTGAATAATCTTTGTGTGTTAGAATTATTTTCATATGTTGAAATTATTTTCATGCGTTGAAATTAAAGCCATATGTTGAAACTATATCCATGTGTGGAAATGTTTGTGTGTTGAAAAGTGTGGTGTGAAAATTGAATTCGTTTGTGAATCAACGAAGTGTTTAAACAATAAAAATCACATTTTTATTATATATGAAGTATGAAAAATATTCGCCTTATATAAATAATTTCAAAAATAAAAATCCCATCTTTCTAATATAAACAACATAAATAAAATGTCCATGTGTGGAGATGCTCATTTGTTGAGAAGTGTGTGTAGTGGAAAAGTTCATGTGTTGAATAAAAAGATCGAACGATAAAAATTACATTTTTATTGAAACTATGAAGTGCTGAAACATCTATTTGTCGAATAAATATTTTAAGTGATAAAAATATCATTTTTATCATATGTGTGATATGCTAAAGATATGCGGACGTTGAAATAAATATTTGTGATAGAAATATTATTTTTTTAACATGCATAGGAACTAAATAAAATAGTCATGTGTTGAAATCTATTTTAGTTCGCCAAAATTATCATCTTTGAAATGTGAAGTGTTAAAAATAGCCACTTGTTCAAATAAACGTGCATGAGTTGAAATATACATTAACTAGCTAATGATATGATTTTAGCCTATGCATGCAACATTAGAATGAATGGTGTTTTTAAACCAAAGCAAATCAAATATGAAATTGAATGGAAAATGATGAATGTTAGAAATTGTATATATGTACATGCATATCTATTGAACAGGTTAAAGCAAAAAGGGGCTAGAGAAGAGAAATAGAATTTTGTGCCCGACAAATAGGTACACATTTACCGCTTTGTTTGGGTGATGATTTTATGAGCCTGTTGGCTAGCCGCTTGGCTTTTTCTTTTTCTTTTTGATATGAGACGCCCGTGTGGCTATTTGGGAATTTTCCCAGACCCTCCCGTACAAAGGAGGTTATGGCGAAATTTTCCAAAATTTAAAGGCGTTAGTGAAATAATTGAAGTGGAAACGATATAGGAATTTTTGAATGAACTATATTTATATAAATATATAAATATAAGTAGAATTAAAACGAAACGTGGCCGTGCAGTTCATGTTTTGAAACCGTGATTTCAAACGACTAGTGCGGAAGATTCAACCATTGGATTTTCCCGAAACCTCAACCGTTGGGTTCGCCTTGGAAATATCTTTCCAACGGCACCGACTTTGTGAAGATCCGACGGTTGGATTGTCTGGAATGTTTAATTCAAAACTGAATAAAAACAGCGCCAGAAACGATTATATTTATATATATATATATAAATATAATTAAATTAAATCGAATAACGACGCTGCAGTTCGTAAATTGAAATCGTAACTTCAAATGGTTAGTGTGGAAGATCCGACCGTCGGATTTTCCCAAAACTGAAACCGTTGGATTCGTTTTGAAATGACCTTCCTAATGATTTAAAATTTGTGAAGATCCAACGGTTAGATTTTCATATATGTGTAAAACAAAATTAATGAAAAGCAGCGCCAGTGCATCGACACGACCTGAAACGTCGTTTAATTAAATATGGCCGTTTTTAATCAAATAAAAATGGCGATATATCGTTATAAAATACTATAGGCGATATAGAGTGGAAATGAACCAATTTTGTTGTGTTTGCTTGATATGTGATGGTTGAATGTATTTGACATGAAAATTATAACTAAATAACTGAAGTGTGAATGTTGAATAGTCCAACCATGTGAATAGTTGATTTGGAAATCTAAATATACGTGGGTTATTTGAAAAGGCCGAGTTTAACTCATTTCAAATAATCGATCGACGTTGAGAAGTCGAAGAGTCGAAGACGACTGAAGACCGACGATCTCCACATTGGATGGATGGGCGCTACTGATGCTCGTGATTGGAGTAGCTACCATGAAGGAATTGAAGTAGTAGCCGTCCACACATACTGTTGATTGTACGGATATGCGAGGAATTGGTGCCTCCGGTTTCGTTCAGACCCAGAACGGACTTGTAAATGGACTGTGTGTCTGACATTGGATTTTGTTCTGTGTTGATTGATCTCTGTTAAATATATATCTGTTTGGCAGCGGAGAATTTATTCTCTTGCTTAACGCCCTTCTCTGAGACGTACGAGCTCAGAGGTTATGTATTGACAGAAATCAGTCACATGGAGTAGATTGCCTGTGTGGCACGCCTAAGTGGCATATGATCAAGGCTTCTGTTGCAAAGCAAAGTCTTGTGGTTGATGATCAAAGCATGGTCTGTGTGACGTAGCTTTGTGTATAACGTGAATTCGCGAGCCTCACACCCCGGTATGAGTCAAAAACGGGAGAAGGACCCAAGGAATGCATGACGTTTCTTTCTAGCTATGGTGGTGTCAGTGACCTCCCAGCCCTGACATTTATATCTACTTTTCACCTGTGTGGTTGTTGGAATACGAGGCGCCTCGATTATAGGTCTGTAAGGACCGGGAAACGTGTGTTCAGGAATTGCCAATCCTCAAAAGTAAGAGAGGACCGGCCTTGGAGGATCCAGGGGATTGCTGTGTGCGGTCCCGAGGCATTTGCTAGAGTGTCTCGAATCGGAGAGGAGCTTGCCCCTTGCCTCGACTCATGAAGGAATCCAATTTCCAATACGAAATATGCGGATGTGATTGTATTACTAGTATGGCGACATGATATATGGTACCCATGCCGTCTAGGATTGATATTTATGATTGAATTTGCTTTTGAAACATATATGCACTAGTAATAATATCAAACACTTTTGTTTTATACGTATGAAGCATTTTTGGCCATTATAAGGGAAAACTCTATCCTTCGGCTTGCGTTGCATTGTGTGATGGGACCTGAGTCTTATAATGGCTTCATTTTATAAAAAGCATTGCGTTGATTTAATCATTTATTTTATTTCATGCACTAGCACTCATTGGAGTAAACCCGTTCCACGAAAGTGGCGTGGTCCTTTGATTTGCCTTATTATTGTTGTTAATAAGTTGAGTAGATTTCTCATACCAGTCCCATGACTGACTCGTAGTTTGTTTCACCTTGCAAACTCGGGTGCCCTCATTTTCACACGGGCAGCCTAGTTACAGGTTTCTGACGCACCTTTTGGCTCATGGCGAGGCTTGACTACACTGTGCTGACTTGGATTTTCTCCGCCATTATTGTATCTATATTATGATTCCGCCACTGGCGATGTAGACTGATATTCCTTTTGTGTACTCTTTATGTATGATTCCGCCTCAGGCGATGGTGACTGATTATGTATCATTATGCACTAAGTTGTATCCTGTACTGTGCTTCTCTGATGTGATGATATCTATATGATTCCGCTGTCATATGTGTGTAAATTATTCTGTTTTCTGTTTATGCTATTATCTGTGATCTGCTAATGATGATTAATGTGTTATATTCCAATGATTATCCTTAACACTGTGTCACGGGGTTTTGGGATCGTCACATCTTGTTTACATTATAAAAATGTAATCTTTATTTACAAAGTAAATCTATACATTCATTTCATAGAATAAAATGAAATTTCACTCATGCGGGTTAAATTCATTCATAATTTACATAATAATATGTAATTTATGTCATACGATGAAAATTCATTCATATATTACATATAAAAATGTAATTTACTTTATGCGGACTAATTTCATTTATAAATTATAAAATAAAATGTAATTTATTTCATGCAATCTTAACTCATTCAAAAAATGCATATACAAAAGTATTTTATTTCATGCGATGTTAATTCATTCATAAAATACACATAAAAATGTATTTTATATTATGCGGCTTCATTTATTCATAAATTACATAAATAAATGTAATTTATGTCATGTGGTCTAATTTCCTTTACAAATTACATAAATAAATGTAATTCATGTCATGCGGTCTAATTTCATTTATAAATTACATAAATAAATGTAATTCATGTCATGCGGTCTAATTTCTTTTATAAATTACATAAATAAATGTAATTCATGTCATGCGGTCTAATTTCTTTTATAAATTACACAAATAAATGTAATTCATGTCATGCGGTCTAATTTCTTTTATAAATTACATAAATAAATGTAATTCATGTCATGCGGTCTAATTTCTTTTATAAATTACATGAATAAATGTAATTCATGTCATGCGGTCTAATTTCATTGATAAATTACATAAATAAATGTAATTCATGTCTGAAACGGCCCGTAACTTCCCCGTAAAGGAGAGTGTCGGATAGTTCGAGAACAAGCCACAACAGAACGCATACAGAAGAACATTTCATTATTAATTAAAAACAATGCATCAGATTTCAAGAATATACAGAGTATATGAATGAATATTACACAGAAATATCAGAGATTTAAATTACATTTAAATACATAGCAGCGGAAAGTAATACAATACACAACTAGAAGAGATATACGGATACAAAGCTTTCCGGATATCATTCCAGCTGTAAACCAGGATCCTGTGAATATAAATCTGCAAAACCAAAACTACTAGCTGCCCGTGTCAAAATAGGGGCACCCAGAGTTTAGGTTAAAACAATAAACTCCAGGTCAGTCATGTGACTGGTGTGAGAACTAAAA
The DNA here is from genome assembly GCA_030737875.1 of Allium sativum. Classification (NCBI taxonomy): domain Eukaryota; kingdom Viridiplantae; phylum Streptophyta; class Magnoliopsida; order Asparagales; family Amaryllidaceae; genus Allium; species Allium sativum. The sequence continues at coordinate 247,211,340 of CM060923.1, forward strand.
CAGTTATTATCTTTATTTTCAAAGTTAGGTAAATCAAGGGACCACGCCGTATAACACGGAACGGGTTTCCTCCCAAGAATACCAGTGCATAAAACAACAGCGCAATGCTAAATAAAGAAGAATGAAGCTGTTATAAGACCCAGGTCCCATCACACAATGCAACGCAGCCGAGGATAGGGTTTTCCCTTATAACAGCCAAAGGATGCTTGATACGTTTAAAACAAATCGTTTGATACTATTATAAGTGCATAGTGTATAAAACAACTTCAAATCATAAGTATCAATCATAGGCGGCATGGGTACCATATATCATGTCGCCATACTAGTTCTACAATTAAAACCGCACATGTCACGTATTTGGAAATTGGGTTTCCATCTATGAACCGAGGCAAAAGATAGTCCTCACCGACTTCGAGACTCTCTAGCCCGAGCCTCAGGCAAGTACTCAGTCAAGCCTTGGATCCTCAGGGCCAGTCCACCGATGTGGATTAAACTTAAACCCTGAACATGCATCTCCCCACCCTATGGGGTGTAAGTCTGGTCCGTCTGCCGACCAGAATGCATCGGCCGAAACATATATAACCGAGGCGCCTCGCAACAGCAACAACCACATAAGTCAAACTCGTCAGGGCGTGTAAAACCACTGACGCCACTTCTAGCTAGAAAGAAACACATGCCCTCCCTGACGTCCTCCCCCGTTTTTGGTTCATACCGGGTGTGATACTCGCGAATCAACGTTACACAAAGCTACGCCACACAGGCCTTGCTTTGATCATCACCACAAGACTTTGCTTTTCAACAGAAGCCTCGATCAATTGCCACTTAGGCATGCCACACAGGCAATTCACTCCAGGCGTTTGATATCCATCAATATATAACCTCTGAGCTCGTACGTCTCAGAGAAGGGCGTTAAGCAAGAAAATAAATTCTCCGCCGCCAAACAGATATATATTTAATAGAGATCAATCACACGGACTAACATCCAATGTCAGACACACAGTCCATTTACAAGTCCGTTCTGGGTCTGAACGAAACCGGAGGCACCTAGTACCCCGCATATCCATCGATCTCCAAGTACGTCTGGACGATCACTAACTGTTTCCATCTTCTTGGGTGTACAGCCCAATCAAGATCATCAGTTATCACCCAAACGACGTGAAGACTTCCGGCCTTCGACCATCGTCTTCATCTTCGACCCCACGTCGAATCAGTTATTCAGAATGGGATTAACCCGGTCTTTCTGAATAACTCGCGTATATATTATAAAAGTGTTACACAAACACAACATACGCCTCATTCCAATCCAGAATATTCTTTTATTCAAATATTCCTATACTTTGGGAAAAGTTCCCATTAATTTTATCCAAGATAAATTCTTTGAATTTATTCTTTATTCTATTTTTGAATCTCAATTCAAACTAGTCGGGATTAGCGAACCACACCGAAGTAATCATTTATTTTATTTCCCAATCCCAACCTATTCATCCCATGAAGTAAAACTGGTAGTACTTCATATCTAACACCACAGTGTTATCGGTAAATTCAATTACCATTTCACGTTCAAATCTAATTAAAGATTTAACTATCGCCTGGAGCAAAACTGGTGATACTCCATTCTCGATCTTTTCAATCCAATTAAAGATTCATTAAAACTCCACTTAGTTTTAATCGTTATCTGGGTTAAAGAATCAGTGTCTGTTAAGACCCGCAACTTCCCCGTAAAGGAAAGCGTCGGATAGTTCGAGAACAAGCCACAACAGAACGCATACAGAAGAACATTTCACTATTATTACAACAATGCATCAGATTACAAGAATATACAGAGTATAACGAATCAATATTACACAGAAATATCAGAGATTTAAATTACATTTAAATACATCGCAGCGGAAAATAATACAATACACAACTAGAAGGGATATACGGATACAAAGCTTTCCGGATATCATTCCAGCTGTAAACCAGGATCCTGTGAATATAAATCTGCAAAACCAAAACTACTAGCTGCCCGTGTCAAAAATAGGGGCACCCAGAGTTTAGGTTAAAACAATAAACTCCAGGTCAGTCATGTGACTGGTGTGAGAACTAAAACAGTTTTTAATCTTTATTTTCAAAGGTAAATCAAGGGACCACGCCGTATAACACGGAACGGGTTTCCTCCCAAGAATACCAGTGCATAAAACAAACAGCGCAATGCTAAATAAAGAAAAATGAAGCTGTTATAAGACCCAGGTCCCATCACACAATGCAACGCAGCCGAGGATAGGGTTTTCCCTTATAACAGCCAAAGAATGCTTGATACGTTTAAAACAAATCATTTGATACTATTATAAGTGCATAATGTATAAAACACTTCAAATCATAAGTATCAATCATAGGCGGCATGAGCGCCCCATCCCACTATGTCACCATATATAGGTTTACAAATAAAACCGCAAAGTCACGTATTTGGAAATTGGATTTCCGTCTATGAACCGAGGCTAGGGGCAAGATCCTCAACCGATTTCGTGACTCTCTAGCCCGAGCCACAGGGTCAGAGCGCATCGACCCTTTAGATCGTCAGGGCCGGTCCACCGATGTGGATTAAAATGCCTGAACACTACGTCTCCCCACCCTATGGGGTGTAAGTCTGGTCCGTCAGCCGACCAGAATGCATTCGGCCGAAACCGATATAACCGAGGCGCCTCGCAACAGCAACAACCACATAAGTCAAACTCGTCAGGGCGTGTAAAACCACTGACGCCACTTCTAGCTAGAAAGAAACGCAAGTCCTCCCTGAGGTCCGTCTCCCGTTTTTGGTTCATACCTGGTGTGAAACACGCGAGGTAAACGTTACACAAAGCTACGCCACAAAGGCCGTGCTTTGATCATCACCACAAGACTTTGCTTTTCAACAGAAGCCTTGATCATTTGCATCTTAGCATGCCACATAGGCAAACCATCCTATGCAACCGATATCAGTCACACAGAATGAAATCCGATGTCAGACACACAGTCCATTTACAAGTCCGTTCTGGGTCTGAACGAAACCGGAGGCACCTAGTACCCCGCATATCCATCGATCTCCAAGTACGTCTGGACGATCCCTAACTGTTTCCATCTTCTTGGGTGTACAGCCCAATCAAGATCATCAGTTATCACCCAAACGACGTGAAGACCTCCGGTCTTCGACCATCGTCTTCATCTTCGACTTATCGTCGTATCAGTTATTCAGAATGGGATAAACCCGGTCTTTCCGAATAACTCGCGTATATATTATAAAAGTGTTACACAAACACAACATACGCCTCATTCCAATTCATTAGTCACTAACCGTAAATTAATCAAGAGAATAATTCCCCAAATATTAACCCCGAAGGCCGAAACCAACATCAGATCAATATCCAGAAAACCATTCTGCTTGGCTAACCGCCAGTTAGTTTCTAAATTTCACATTCAAATCTAATTAAAGATTTAACTATCGCCTGGAGCAAAACTGGTGATACTCCATTCTCGATCTTTTCAATCTAATTAAAGATTCATTAAAACTCCACTTAGTTTTAATCTGTGACTGGGTTAAAGAATCAGTGTCATTTAAAACACGGTTCACGATAAACCCAAAGTCACATCCCATTAATTATCGGGTTAAAGAACAAGTGTTATTTAAAACATTGTTCACGATAAACCCAAAAATCAATATCGATTCAATTCCAATTAAATATTATTTAATTGGTACACTTCATTAAATCTAAATAAAAAGATTTAATCTTTTCTCAACTGGGTTCAAGAACAGTGTTAGTGAAGACACCATTCACGACAAACCCAAATCCCATTTGATATTCAATATAAGGCTCTGAATAGAAAATATATCGGCTTATATTCAATATCAAATTCTACGATTAACAAATGTCGTATTGGAAATAACGATATAAATATATATCTTTCAAATTTCCGTAACAACATCCGTATAATCACAAATTCCAACATCGAAATATTCCGAAGACAATTTCGATTCAAATCCACTCCAATGCAATCATTGGAAATTTTGGTTATTTTCAAAACCCTTTTCGAATTCAATTTATTTATTTAAAAATAAATAGAATTATAATTCTAGTTCAAAACTAGTTCATTTCGATAAAAATCTATTTTTATCTTTTCAAATAGGGAGTTTTTCATCCCAATTCTTCCTAAATCATTTCTTATGATTTTACACAAATTATTACTATTTTTAATAATTTTATCAAGGCCCGTACAGTCGATTTCCATCAATGGCCATCGAACTGCACTTACAGCGACCTTTTTCGAATTTGATTTGGACATAATTCCAAATCCAACCGTTAGATTTCTAATTTCTAATATTCGTTAGAAAGCTCTTTTCGATACGAACCCAACGGTTCCGGTTTTAGGAGAATCCGACGGTCGGATCTCCCGTAATGTCCGTTTGAAATAAATGGTCGAAATTCGCGAACTGCCGCGGCGCGGCGCGTTCTATTCAGGCCATTATATTATATATATAATATATATAATATATATTTCGTCGATTTCTATTTAAAACGAATTATATAAATAGTTTTAAAATCGTTTCAAAAGCTATTTCAACTTCCATTTCAATTCAAAGCAAAATTGAATTCTTCTTTATAAATTCGTTTCAAGATTCATTTCTATTCAATTCAAATTTCAATTCAATTTGAATTCATTTCAATTCGCTTTCTATTCCATTTGAATTCGTTTTCAATTCAATTCATTTCAAAATATTCGATTTCGAAATCACTTTTCAATATTCATTTTAAAATGAATAAAATCGATATAAATATCGTTTACGTCAAAATGGCGTCAATCTAATCAACACGGCTTCATAAATTTCTATTTTCAAATATTCTATTTCAAATATTTCCTATTATCAAAATATTTGTTATTATCAAAATATTTGTTATTATCAAAATATTTGTTATTATCAAAATATTCTTTATTTTCACAATTGGAATGAGGCCCAATCAATTACCATATAAAGTTAATTATATGGATTTTCATACAACACATGTATATCATAGCATTGAAAAATAATCAACCATCAACCAAAGTGCACTACACTGTATAAGCATCAAATATAGATATTCAACGCTCGTAACAGCCTGTCAATCAATCGATCGACATATTTAATCAATCAGGATGAGTGAAATTCATATTTCATCCTAACACCCGTGTGGGGTTTCAAACAATCAAACACATATTTTATTTGTGCAGTTAGGCGATGTGTAAAATTTATCGACCCAATCAACGTCATTCAAATAGGTGTACATAAACAAACCGTCTGGTTTGTAAATGAATATTTATTTATTCACATTCACGTTAAAAATTATATTTTTAACGATAACACATTTTATTTTAACATATGAATTTCTATTCAGTTCATTCGTTAAATAAAATGCTATTTTTATTTTTCTAACTTATTTTAGAAAATTTCGGCGGCATAACGGCACGATACTAGAAACGGGACGAGGCCTAGCCTTATCCCCGGTCTAGTGAAGGCCCACGCCATTCACACATCAATCAAATCAATTCGTTATGCAAACCACAAAATTTGAAGTAAGAATCTAACCTAGCCTTACTCCTTCGCCTTATAACGGCGCACGTCTAATCCTAACCAATTTGTCGATTCGATTTTTCACACCACAAACCACATTCAAACCAATATCACAATCAATAACCAAACAGCCAAACAAACAAGTCCATGGTCTGTGGACGATTGTGTCGGGTGCTACTAAGCACCGTCTGCATCCTAGTATATATATATAACTAGAAAAAGAATTTTGAGTGAGAAGTTCTCACCTTTAGCTATCCTAGCTCCACGGCTCTTCTAATGCAGGAAACCTTCGCCAACTCGCCTTTTGTCGCTTTCGTTGTCCGCTTTCACTACATATGTAAAAATCGAATTTTACTTCGCTATTCCATATATAAAAATCGAATTTTTTAGTTCAAAGTTCAATATATAAAAATCGAATTTTTATTTCAAAGTTCAATAAATAAAAATCGAATTTTTATTTCAAAGTTCAATAAATAAAAATCGAATTTTTATTTCAAAGTTCAATAGATAAAAATCGAATTTTTATTTCAAAGTTCAATAGATAAAAATCGAATTTTTATTTCAAAGTTCAATAGATAAAAATCGAATTTTTATTTCAAAGTTCAATATATAAAAATCGAATTTTATCTCAAAGTTCAATAAATAAAAATCATATTTTTATTTCAAAGTTCAATAAATAAAAATCATATTTTACTACTATGTTATATAGATAAAAATTATATTTTTATTTCGAAGTTCAACATATAAAAATCATATTTTTCCTATGAAGTTCAATATATAAAAATCATATTTTTCCTATGAAGTTCAATATATAAAAATCATATTTTTCCTATGAAGTTCAATATATAAAAATCATATTTTTATTTCGATATTCAATATATAAAAATCGAATTTTTATCCCTTTAAATATTGCCTTTTCATATATAAAATTCCCATCTTAGCTTTTAAAATAAATTTTCAGTTTTAACATTATATATAAATCAGTTTTAACATTATATATCAAATCAGTTAATCATTATATAAAAATCAGTTTTACTTTATATAAAATCAGTTTTTGAAATTATAAAAAAAATCAGTTTTTGAAATTATAAAAAATCAGTTTTTGAAATTATAAAAAATCAGTTTTAAAAATGCTTATTCAAATCAGTTTTAATTTTCTTGTAAAATCAGTTTTAATTTTCTTATTAAATATAAAATAAAAATAAAACAAATAAAATAAAAAAAAAAACGACTTACAGGGGGGCGTCGGCGGTTTCCTCGCTGGAGGGAGGGGGTGGCTTCGGCGCAGGCGAGGGCTCGGTTGTGTTGGTGTCGAGGGAGGCAAGGGAGAAGGAAGGGGGGAGGGGGATTCGTCAATCGGAGGGCGACGCTCCTCCTGTGGCTGCGCGGTGGCGGAAGATGGGGGGGGGGGGGGGGGCGATCCTCGACGGCGGCCGTCGATCTTGGAGCGGCGTTCTCTTTTTTTTTTTTTTTTTTTTTTAATTGATCTGAAATGAAAAGAGATCGGGGGGGGGGCCTGGTTAAGGGAGGAGATAAATTTTTTTTTTTTTTTTTATTATTAATTATTTATTTATTCAAAAAGGTTGACTTTTATCCATGACCTCGAAACGAGGCCCACCGCCTGTCGTCCATAGCGTTTCACCCCCATTCTGAACACAATGGGTTATGTATCGTAGGTTGATTCGGACGTTTGAATCAGTTTCCGTTTAATTTACATTTAAATCACTATATTGAATTTTAAACGTACATTTCAAATTACCGGGGTCACATACTAACTAGAAAAATTCCAGAAAAATATTTTCTAGCTTCGTATTGATGATACGGTCCTAACAAAACTAGTTTCGTCGAATTCTGAGACCGTTAGAAAAATGGCCAATTTCCAGTCGATTAAAATACACTGAAAATGGTCAAACGCATTTTCCTTTGCCACGCTCACATATTGATTCGAAAAATTATGAAATTTTAAACCTAACAATAACCTGACATCACGGACCCAACAAAACTGGTTTCGTCGAAATCCGAGGTCGTTTGCAAAATGTCCATTTTTAAGGGCCTGAATTCCATAGCGACTATTCAGAATTTTCAACTGGACATATCTTTTGATTCCCGATATGAAATCTTGATTTTTCGGATTCGTTGGAAAGATATTCACTATTAGATTCCATTATTTTTGGTTTCACTAAAATCCGGATTGTTTTGCACCCGGTACATTCAATTGAAGTTTGAAATCGAATTATCGAACTACCGCGCCATTTTCAATTCTATTTATAATTATATATAAATATTTATATTCTAACGACGACGTATATAAATATATTCGTTCGAATTATATTCAAAATAAATTTCTCGTCGTTTTTATTTAAAATAATTCATTTTAAATAATCAAAATTCGCTAAAATTGCCAAAATAAAAATTTCAAACTGGCTCGCATTTTACGGGTTGTTACAATCTCCCCCACTTAAAACTTTTCGTCCCCGAAAAGGAACAAAGTCGAAAGTGGTTTGATTAATCAACTCTACGCTCGATCTGGCTTCCATTCTCCAACTCTTTAGTTTCTGAGAATTTCCAAAATTTCAAAAATTTGGCTAACACCCTAAATTTTCGAAAAATTTCGCCATAACCTCCCCTGCACCGGGAGCATCGGGGAATTTCAAATAGCTTCCCCGGTCCTTCAGATCTCAAAAAGAAAAAGAAAAAGCCAAGCGGCTAGCCAATAGGCTCACAAAATCATCATCACCCAAACAAAACAGGAAATTATGTAATAAACATGTACCTATTTGTCGGGCAAACAAATTTTATTCTCTGCTCTAGCCTCCTTGCTATGACCTGTTCAATGATATATATGTATATGCAAGCAAATGCAACCAATTTTCAATATAATTCAATATGTGATTCTGTTAGGCTAAATGGCTAAAAATTAGCAAACAAATAAACAAACATCAATCAATTAGTGAATTAGAGTTTCAAATTCATAATTTTGATACATATACAAAAATCATGTTTTTGATGCCAATCCACAACAATGTATTCTAGCTATATATAAGTTTTGGTTCTCACACCAGTCAATAGGAAATATATAGAAAATCACACCTTCGAAACACGAACATAAATACTGATGATGTCATGACAATCATCAGTACCATCTTCGGGCGACTAGAGTGTGATGCTATATCTATCCAATATATTAAAATTTCGAATACACGCGGATCAGACGTATACGCAAAATCTATATATACTGGATTGTCCACATCAATATAAATAAATAATCAACTACGAATAATTGATTTAAATTTTCAAAACAAAATTGGTTTTCATTTGAAAAACATACTCTTCACACTCGTTCTAGGATACTACTGATCCCATCTCTAACGAGTCATTCTAATTGGATATTACTAACCCAATATCTGATGAATTCTTTCGTACGGTTCTAATGTGTCTTGTTCTCTGCTTTGTAAACCAAAGCTCTGATACCAACTGTTAAGACCCGCAACTTCCCCGTAAAGGAAAGCGTCGGATAGTTCGAGAACAAGCCACAACAGAACGCATACAGAAGAACATTTCACTATTATTACAACAATGCATCAGATTACAAGAATATACAGAGTATAACGAATCAATATTACACAGAAATATCAGAGATTTAAATTACATTTAAATACATCGCAGCGGAAAATAATACAATACACAACTAGAAGGGATATACGGATACAAAGCTTTCCGGATATCATTCCAGCTGTAAACCAGGATCCTGTGAATATAAATCTGCAAAACCAAAACTACTAGCTGCCCGTGTCAAAAATAGGGGCACCCAGAGTTTAGGTTAAAACAATAAACTCCAGGTCAGTCATGTGACTGGTGTGAGAACTAAAACAGTTTTTAATCTTTATTTTCAAAGGTAAATCAAGGGACCACGCCGTATAACACGGAACGGGTTTCCTCCCAAGAATACCAGTGCATAAAACAAACAGCGCAATGCTAAATAAAGAAAAATGAAGCTGTTATAAGACCCAGGTCCCATCACACAATGCAACGCAGCCGAGGATAGGGTTTTCCCTTATAACAGCCAAAGAATGCTTGATACGTTTAAAACAAATCATTTGATACTATTATAAGTGCATAATGTATAAAACACTTCAAATCATAAGTATCAATCATAGGCGGCATGAGCGCCCCATCCCACTATGTCACCATATATAGGTTTACAAATAAAACCGCAAAGTCACGTATTTGGAAATTGGATTTCCGTCTATGAACCGAGGCTAGGGGCAAGATCCTCAACCGATTTCGTGACTCTCTAGCCCGAGCCACAGGGTCAGAGCGCATCGACCCTTTAGATCGTCAGGGCCGGTCCACCGATGTGGATTAAAATGCCTGAACACTACGTCTCCCCACCCTATGGGGTGTAAGTCTGGTCCGTCAGCCGACCAGAATGCATTCGGCCGAAACCGATATAACCGAGGCGCCTCGCAACAGCAACAACCACATAAGTCAAACTCGTCAGGGCGTGTAAAACCACTGACGCCACTTCTAGCTAGAAAGAAACGCAAGTCCTCCCTGAGGTCCGTCTCCCGTTTTTGGTTCATACCTGGTGTGAAACACGCGAGGTAAACGTTACACAAAGCTACGCCACAAAGGCCGTGCTTTGATCATCACCACAAGACTTTGCTTTTCAACAGAAGCCTTGATCATTTGCATCTTAGCATGCCACATAGGCAAACCATCCTATGCAACCGATATCAGTCACACAGAATGAAATCCGATGTCAGACACACAGTCCATTTACAAGTCCGTTCTGGGTCTGAACGAAACCGGAGGCACCTAGTACCCCGCATATCCATCGATCTCCAAGTACGTCTGGACGATCCCTAACTGTTTCCATCTTCTTGGGTGTACAGCCCAATCAAGATCATCAGTTATCACCCAAACGACGTGAAGACCTCCGGTCTTCGACCATCGTCTTCATCTTCGACTTATCGTCGTATCAGTTATTCAGAATGGGATAAACCCGGTCTTTCCGAATAACTCGCGTATATATTATAAAAGTGTTACACAAACACAACATACGCCTCATTCCAATTCATTAGTCACTAACCGTAAATTAATCAAGAGAATAATTCCCCAAATATTAACCCCGAAGGCCGAAACCAACATCAGATCAATATCCAGAAAACCATTCTGCTTGGCTAACCGCCAGTTAGTTTCTAAATTTCACATTCAAATCTAATTAAAGATTTAACTATCGCCTGGAGCAAAACTGGTGATACTCCATTCTCGATCTTTTCAATCTAATTAAAGATTCATTAAAACTCCACTTAGTTTTAATCTGTGACTGGGTTAAAGAATCAGTGTCATTTAAAACACGGTTCACGATAAACCCAAAGTCACATCCCATTAATTATCGGGTTAAAGAACAAGTGTTATTTAAAACACTGTTCACGATAAACCCAAAAATCAATATCGATTCAATTCCAATTAAATATTATTTAATTGGTACACTTCATTAAATCTAAATAAAAAGATTTAATCTTTTCTCAACTGGGTTCAAGAACAGTGTTAGTGAAGACACCATTCACGACAAACCCAAATCCCATTTGATATTCAATATAAGGCTCTGAATAGAAAATATATCGGCTTATATTCAATATCAAATTCTACGATTAACAAATGTCGTATTGGAAATAACGATATAAATATATATCTTTCAAATTTCCGTAACAACATCCGTATAATCACAAATTCCAACATCGAAATATTCCGAAGACAATTTCGATTCAAATCCACTCCAATGCAATCATTGGAAATTTTGGTTATTTTCAAAACCCTTTTCGAATTCAATTTATTTATTTAAAAATAAATAGAATTATAATTCTAGTTCAAAACTAGTTCATTTCGATAAAAATCTATTTTTATCTTTTCAAATAGGGAGTTTTTCATCCCAATTCTTCCTAAATCATTTCTTATGATTTTACACAAATTATTACTATTTTTAATAATTTTATCAAGGCCCGTACAGTCGATTTCCATCAATGGCCATCGAACTGCACTTACAGCGACCTTTTTCGAATTTGATTTGGACATAATTCCAAATCCAACCGTTAGATTTCTAATTTCTAATATTCGTTAGAAAGCTCTTTTCGATACGAACCCAACGGTTCCGGTTTTAGGAGAATCCGACGGTCGGATCTCCCGTAATGTCCGTTTGAAATAAATGGTCGAAATTCGCGAACTGCCGCGGCGCGGCGCGTTCTATTCAGGCCATTATATTATATATATAATATATATAATATATATTTCGTCGATTTCTATTTAAAACGAATTATATAAATAGTTTTAAAATCGTTTCAAAAGCTATTTCAACTTCCATTTCAATTCAAAGCAAAATTGAATTCTTCTTTATAAATTCGTTTCAAGATTCATTTCTATTCAATTCAAATTTCAATTCAATTTGAATTCATTTCAATTCGCTTTCTATTCCATTTGAATTCGTTTTCAATTCAATTCATTTCAAAATATTCGATTTCGAAATCACTTTTCAATATTCATTTTAAAATGAATAAAATCGATATAAATATCGTTTACGTCAAAATGGCGTCAATCTAATCAACACGGCTTCATAAATTTCTATTTTCAAATATTCTATTTCAAATATTTCCTATTATCAAAATATTTGTTATTATCAAAATATTTGTTATTATCAAAATATTTGTTATTATCAAAATATTCTTTATTTTCACAATTGGAATGAGGCCCAATCAATTACCATATAAAGTTAATTATATGGATTTTCATACAACACATGTATATCATAGCATTGAAAAATAATCAACCATCAACCAAAGTGCACTACACTGTATAAGCATCAAATATAGATATTCAACGCTCGTAACAGCCTGTCAATCAATCGATCGACATATTTAATCAATCAGGATGAGTGAAATTCATATTTCATCCTAACACCCGTGTGGGGTTTCAAACAATCAAACACATATTTTATTTGTGCAGTTAGGCGATGTGTAAAATTTATCGACCCAATCAACGTCATTCAAATAGGTGTACATAAACAAACCGTCTGGTTTGTAAATGAATATTTATTTATTCACATTCACGTTAAAAATTATATTTTTAACGATAACACATTTTATTTTAACATATGAATTTCTATTCAGTTCATTCGTTAAATAAAATGCTATTTTTATTTTTCTAACTTATTTTAGAAAATTTCGGCGGCATAACGGCACGATACTAGAAACGGGACGAGGCCTAGCCTTATCCCCGGTCTAGTGAAGGCCCACGCCATTCACACATCAATCAAATCAATTCGTTATGCAAACCACAAAATTTGAAGTAAGAATCTAACCTAGCCTTACTCCTTCGCCTTATAACGGCGCACGTCTAATCCTAACCAATTTGTCGATTCGATTTTTCACACCACAAACCACATTCAAACCAATATCACAATCAATAACCAAACAGCCAAACAAACAAGTCCATGGTCTGTGGACGATTGTGTCGGGTGCTACTAAGCACCGTCTGCATCCTAGTATATATATATAACTAGAAAAAGAATTTTGAGTGAGAAGTTCTCACCTTTAGCTATCCTAGCTCCACGGCTCTTCTAATGCAGGAAACCTTCGCCAACTCGCCTTTTGTCGCTTTCGTTGTCCGCTTTCACTACATATGTAAAAATCGAATTTTACTTCGCTATTCCATATATAAAAATCGAATTTTTTAGTTCAAAGTTCAATATATAAAAATCGAATTTTTATTTCAAAGTTCAATAAATAAAAATCGAATTTTTATTTCAAAGTTCAATAAATAAAAATCGAATTTTTATTTCAAAGTTCAATAGATAAAAATCGAATTTTTATTTCAAAGTTCAATAGATAAAAATCGAATTTTTATTTCAAAGTTCAATAGATAAAAATCGAATTTTTATTTCAAAGTTCAATATATAAAAATCGAATTTTATCTCAAAGTTCAATAAATAAAAATCATATTTTTATTTCAAAGTTCAATAAATAAAAATCATATTTTACTACTATGTTATATAGATAAAAATTATATTTTTATTTCGAAGTTCAACATATAAAAATCATATTTTTTCTATGAAGTTCAATATATAAAAATCATATTTTTCCTATGAAGTTCAATATATAAAAATCATATTTTTCCTATGAAGTTCAATATATAAAAATCATATTTTTATTTCGATATTCAATATATAAAAATCGAATTTTTATCCCTTTAAATATTGCCTTTTCATATATAAAATTCCCATCTTAGCTTTTAAAATAAATTTTCAGTTTTAACATTATATATAAATCAGTTTTAACATTATATATCAAATCAGTTAATCATTATATAAAAATCAGTTTTACTTTATATAAAATCAGTTTTTGAAATTATAAAAAAAATCAGTTTTTGAAATTATAAAAAATCAGTTTTTGAAATTATAAAAAATCAGTTTTAAAAATGCTTATTCAAATCAGTTTTAATTTTCTTGTAAAATCAGTTTTAATTTTCTTATTAAATATAAAATAAAAATAAAACAAATAAAATAAAAAAAAAAACGACTTACAGGGGGGCGTCGGCGGTTTCCTCGCTGGAGGGAGGGGGTGGCTTCGGCGCAGGCGAGGGCTCGGTTGTGTTGGTGTCGAGGGAGGCAAGGGAGAAGGAAGGGGGGAGGGGGATTCGTCAATCGGAGGGCGACGCTCCTCCTGTGGCTGCGCGGTGGCGGAAGATGGGGGGGGGGGGGGGGCGATCCTCGACGGCGGCCGTCGATCTGGGAGCGGCGTTCTCTTTTTTTTTTTTTTTTTTTTTTAATTGATCTGAAATGAAAAGAGATCGGGGGGGGCCTGGTTAAGGGAGGAGATAAATTTTTTTTTTTTTTTATTATTAATTATTTATTTATTCAAAAAGGTTGACTTTTATCCATGACCTCGAAACGAGGCCCACCGCCTGTCGTCCATAGCGTTTCACCCCCATTCTGAACACAATGGGTTATGTATCGTAGGTTGATTCGGACGTTTGAATCAGTTTCCGTTTAATTTACATTTAAATCACTATATTGAATTTTAAACGTACATTTCAAATTACCGAGGTCACATACTAACTAGAAAAATTCCAGAAAAATATTTTCTAGCTTCGTATTGATGATACGGTCCTAACAAAACTAGTTTCGTCGAATTCTGAGACCGTTAGAAAAATGGCCAATTTCCAGTCGATTAAAATACACTGAAAATGGTCAAACGCATTTTCCTTTGCCACGCTCACATATTGATTCGAAAAATTATGAAATTTTAAACCTAACAATAACCTGACATCACGGACCCAACAAAACTGGTTTCGTCGAAATCCGAGGTCGTTTGCAAAATGTCCATTTTTAAGGGCCTGAATTCCATAGCGACTATTCAGAATTTTCAACTGGACATATCTTTTGATTCCCGATATGAAATCTTGATTTTTCGGATTCGTTGGAAAGATATTCACTATTAGATTCCATTATTTTTGGTTTCACTAAAATCCGGATTGTTTTGCACCCGGTACATTCAATTGAAGTTTGAAATCGAATTATCGAACTACCGCGCCATTTTCAATTCTATTTATAATTATATATAAATATTTATATTCTAACGACGACGTATATAAATATATTCGTTCGAATTATATTCAAAATAAATTTCTCGTCGTTTTTATTTAAAATAATTCATTTTAAATAATCAAAATTCGCTAAAATTGCCAAAATAAAAATTTCAAACTGGCTCGCATTTTACGGGTTGTTACAAGTGTCATTTAAAACATGATTCACGATAAACCCAAAATCACATTCCATTAATTATCGGGTTAAAGAACAAGTGTTATTTAAAACACTGTTCACGATAAACCCAAAAATCAATACCAATTCAATTCCAATTAAATATCATTTAATTGGTACACTTCATTAAATCTAAATAAAAAGATTTAATCTTTTCTCAACTGGGTTCAAGAACAGTGTTAGTGAAGACACCATTCACGACAAACCCAAATCACATTCGATATTCAATACAAGGCTCTGAATAGAAAATATATCGGCTTATATTCAATATCGAATTCTACGACTAACAAATGTCGTATTGGAAATAACGATACAAATGTATATCTTTCAAATTTCCATAACAACACCTGTAATATCACGAATTCCAACATCGAAATATTCCGAAGACAATTTCGATTCAAATCCACTCCAATGCAATCATTGGAAATTTTGGTTATTTTCAAAACCATTTCAAATTCAATTTATTTATTTAAAAATAAATAGAATTATAATTCTAGTTCAAAACTAGTTCATTTCGATAAAAATCTATTTTTATCTTTTCAAATATGGAGTTTTTCATCCCAATTCTTCTCAAATCACTTCTTATGATTTTACACAAATTATTACTATTTTTAATAATTTTATCAAGGCCCGTACAGTCGATTTCCAACAACGGCCATCGAACTGCACTTACAGCGACCTTTTTCAAATTTGATTTGGACGTATCTCCAAATCCAACCGTTAGATTTCAAATTTCTAACATTCGCTAGAAAGCTCTTTTCGATACGAACCCAACGGTTCCGGTTTTAGGAGAATCCGACGGTCGGATCTCCCGCAATGTCCGTTTGAAATAAATGGTCGAAATTCACGAACTGCCGCGGCGCGGCGCGTTCTATTCAGGCCATTATATTATATATATAATATATATAATATATTATTCGTCGATTTTCTATTCAAAACGAATTATATAAATAGTTTTAAAATTCGTTTCAAAATCTATTTCAACTTCCATTTCAATTCAAAGCAAAATTGAATTCTTCTTTATAAATTCGTTTCAAAGTTCATTTCTATTCAATTCAAATTTCAATTCAATTTGAATTCATTTCAATCTACTTTCAATTCAATTTGAAATCGTTTTCAATTCAATTCATTTCGAAATCGTTTTCAATTCAATTCATTTCGAAATCGTTTTCAATTCAATTCATTTCGAAATCGTTTTCAATTCAATTCATTTCGAAATCGTTTTCAATTCAATTCATTTCGAAATCGTTTTCAATTCAATTCATTTCGAAATCGTTTTCAATTCAATTCATTTCGAAATCGTTTTCAATTCAATTCATTTCGAAATCGTTTAAAATATATATAAATATCGTTCACGTCAAAATGGCGTCAAACTAATCAACACGACTTCATAAATTTCTATTTTCAAATATTTTATTTCAAATATTTCTATTTCAAATATTTCCATTTCTAAACTGGAATGAGGCCCAATCAATTACCATATAAAGTTAATTACATGGATTTTCATACAACACATGTATAATAACATTGAAAAATAATCAACCATCAACCAAAGTGCACTACACTGTATAAGCATCAAATATAGATATCTAACGCTTATAACAGCCTGTCAATCAATCGATCGACATATTTAATCAATCAGGATGAGTGAACTTCAAATTTCATCCCAACTCCCGTGTGGGGTTTTCAAACAATCAAACACAGATTTTAGTTGTGCAGTTGGGCGATGTGTAAAATTTATCGTCCCAATCAATGTCAGTCAAATCAGTTTACATAAACAAACCGTCCGGTTTGTAAATGTATATTTTTTTGTTCACTTCACTATTTTCATATTCACGTTAAAAATTATATTTTTAACGATAAAACATTTTATTTCAACATATGAATTTCTATTCAATTCATTTATTCAATAAAATGATATTTTTATTTTTCTAACATATTTTAGAAAATTTCGGCGGCATAACGGCACGATACTAGAAACGGGACAAGGCCTAGCCTAATCCCCGGTCTAGTGAAGGCCCACGCCATTCACACATCAATCATATCAATTTCAATTTCACCAAAACAATCAAATCCAAATCAAATAATCTAACCAACTACACAACCAATCAAACAAGTCCATGGTCTGTGGACGGGTGTCGGGTGCTACTAAGCACCGTCTGCATCCTAGTATATATATATAACTAGAAAATAAAGTGAAAGGTGAGAAATTCTCACCGATAGCTATCCAATCATCTTGACTCTTCTTCTCGCCTTTTTATCATCTTCTTGTGCCCGTAGTCACTATATATAAAAATCACACATTTTTATATTTCGATGTCTTTAAATAAAAATCACATTTTTATTTATTCACTTTCAATTTAAAAATCATATTTTTATAATCTCTTCATATATTTAAAAATCGAATTTTTACTATGCTATTCAATATATAAAAATCCTATTTTTCTATCGAAGTTCAATATATAAAAATTCTATTTTTCTATCGAAGTTCAATATATAAAAATTCTATTTTTCTATCGAAGTTCAATATATAAAAATTCTATTTTTCTATCGAAGTTCAATATATAAAAATTCTATTTTTAAATTCGAAGTTCAATATATAAAAATCACCTTTTTCTATCGAAGTTCAATATATAAAAATTCTATTTTTCTATCGAAGTTCAATATATAAAAATTCTATTTTTCTATCGAAGTTCAATATATAAAAATTCTATTTTTCTATCGAAGTTCAATATATAAAAATTCTATTTTTAAATTTTTACGTCATATAAAAATTATATCTTTATATCGCTTTCTTCTTGATAAAAATCCGATCTTTTTATAACTAAAAATTCTAGCTTTTCTTAAACAAAGATCCTAGCTAAAAATATAATCTTTATACGATAAAAACATAATCTTTATATGGTTAAAAATATTAACTTTATACTGTTAAAGCAAAAACTGATGATTTTTTTTATACATAAAACCTAATTTCAGAAAATAAACAAAATTAAATGAACTAAAATAAAAAGGAGAACGCTCACAGTTCGGAGGGCTGAAGAGCACCATTCTTCAGAGGGGCACAGGCCGTCGGGAGGACTGTTGGTGGTGGTGGGGCGCGACAATGAAAAGGAGGGGGCCGCGAATTGAGATTGGGAGAGAGGGGGTTTGCGCTGCGGTGTACTAGAGGGGGGGGCTCGAGGTCAAACGGCGTCGTCGATGGTAGGGGGCGGGTGCGCCTCAGGCGACGGTTCGATTTAGGGTTCAGGGGGCGATGTCGATCTTCGATGGAGGCGGCAGCTTTTTGGAGGTTGGGTGGGGGATCGCCGATCATCGGGGGGGGGAGATCGCAGTGCGTCGGTGAGGCGCAGGGGGCGGCGGGTTCGTGGGTTCGATCTCCCTTTTTTTTTTATTATCGCTGACAGTTATGAGGGGAGAGAGAGTGAGAGAGAAAGGTTTTATAATATTTATTATATTATTTTATTTTCTAAAAAGCAAGTTTTATTTTTGACCTCGAAACGAGACCCACCGCCTGTCGTCCTTAGCTAATTACCCCTATTCCGAACACAATGGTATATGTATCGTAGGCTGGTTCGGCTGTTTGAATCAGTTTCCGTTAAATTTACATTTAAATCACTATATTGAATTTTAAACGTACATTTCAAATTACCGGGTTCACATACTAACTAGAAAAATTCCAGAAAAATATTTTCTAGCTTCGTATTGACGATACGGTCCTAACAAAACTAACTTCGTCGAATTCTGAGACCGTTTGAAAAATGGCCATTTTCCAGTCGATTAAAATCAACTGAAACTGGTCAAACGCGTTTTCCTTTGCCACGCTTACATAGTGATTCGAAAAATTATGAAATTTGAAACCTAGCAATAACTTCACATCCCGGACCCAACAAAACTGGTTTCGTCGAAATCCGAGGTCGTTTGCAAAATGTCCATTTTTAAGGGCCTTATATATATAAAATATATATAAATTCCACAGCGACTATTTCTAATTTTAAACTGGACATATCTTATCATTTCTAAGATGAAATCTCAGTTTGTTAACTTCGTTACAAAGATATAGTTATACAGATTCAAATATTTCTTGTTTCGTTCAATTCTGACTTATATTGAATTCTGTATATTCATTTGAAATTAGAAATCGAATTTTCGAACTACCGCGCCATTTTCAGGCTCGTTATATAATTAAAATAAATTTATTCATTTTAACTTCGTCGAAAATAAATTTTTCGTCGTTATTATTTAAAATAATTCATTTTAAATAATCAAAATTCGCTAAAATCGCCAAAATAAAAATTTTAAACTGGCCCAGATTTTCGGGTTGTTACAATGTCATGCGGTCTAATTTCTTTTATAAATTACATAAATAAATGTAATTCATGTCATGCGGTCTAATTTCTTTGATAAATTACATAAATAAATGTAATTCATGTCATGCGGTCTAATTTCATTGATAAATTACATAAATAAATGTAATTCATGTCATGCGGTCTAATTTCATTGATAAATTACATAAATAAATGTAATTCATGTCATGCGGTCTAATTTCATTGATAAATTACATAAATAAATGTAATTCATGTCATGCGGTCTAATTTCATTGATAAATTACATAAATAAATGTAATTCATGTCATGCGGTCTAATTTCTTTTATAAATTACATAAATAAATGTAATTCATCATACAGTCAATTTTCTTTTTATTAACATCATAACTAACGTCACTTATCCTACGGTAAATTTTCTTTTTATTAATATCAGAAATAATGTCACTTACACTACGGTCAATTCTCTTTTTATTAACATTATAAAAAATGTCAATTCATCCTACGATATCATTCTTTTATCTTAACATTATAACTAATGTTAATTTCCTACATTGTAAATCCCCTTTTTATTTACATTATAAAATAATGCAAAATTATCCTACGTTGTGATTACTATATAATTTACATTAAAAATAATGTAAAATGGACATACGGTAAAATTCATGTATATTTACATTAAGAAAGATGTAAATTTTACATACGGTGAAATTTCTATATATTTACATTAAGGAAAATGTAAATTCTCATTCTTGTCACATTTTCTCGAATTTGCATTCAACAAAATGTAAACTTCTATTCTCAAGTTACAACATAAAATCTATTCTTCTTTACAATATAAAATTTACTCTTTAAAACACAATGCAAAGTCCATTCTTTTTATTACATTAAAATTTATGTAAATCTTCCTATGGTGAGATTTTACATATATTAGCATTAGGAATAATGTTAACAAATCCTACGGTTAAATTTACATAATCATACGGTTAAATTTACATATATTAACATTAAAAATAATGTTAACAAATCCTACGGTTAAATTTACATATATTAACATTATAAATAATGTTAACAAATCCTACGGTTAAATATTCTCTTTAATTTACCTTAATAATTATGTACATTTTCATACGGTAAAAATTTCTTTTATCTATTGTAACAACCCGGAAAATCTGGGCCAGTTTAAAATTTTTATTTTGGCAATTTTAGCGAATTTTGATTATTTAAAATGAATTATTTTAAATAATATTGACGAGAAATTTGTTTTGAATATAATTCGAACGTTTATATTATATACGTCGTCGTTAGAATATAAATATTTATATATAATTATAAATGGAATTGAAAATGGCGCGGTAGTTCGATAATTCGATTTCTAATTTCAAATGAATATACAGAATTCAATATAAGTCAGAATTGAACGAAACAAGAAATATTTGAATCTGTATAACTATATCTTTGTAACGAAGTTAACAAACTGAGATTTCATCTTAGAAATGATAAGATATGTCCAGTTTAAAATTAGAAATAGTCGCTGTGGAATTTATATATATTTTTATATATATAAGGCCCTTAAAAATGGACATTTTGCAAACGACCTCGGATTTCGACGAAACCAGTTTTGTTGGGTCCGTGATGTCGAGTTATTGCTAGATTCCAAATTTCATAATTTTTCGAATCAATATGTAAGCGTGGCAAAGGAAAACGCGTTTGACCAGTTTCAGTTGATTTTAATCGACTGGAAATTGGCCATTTTTCAAACGGTCTCAGAATTCGACGAAACTAGTTTTGTTAGGACCGTATCGTCAATACGAAGCTAGAAAATATTTTTCTGGAATTTTTAGAGTTAGTATGTGACCCCGATAAATTGAAATGTGCGTTTAAAATTCAATATAGCGATTTAAATGTAAATTCAACGGAAACTTGTCGAGACGATCGAATCAGCTTGCGGTACATATCCCATTGTGTTCGGAATGGGGGTAAAACGCTATGGACGACGGGCGGTGGGCCTCGTTTCGAGGTCGTACGTGAAAGTCAACTTTTTATGAAAAAAAAAATAATAATAATAATAAATAAAAGAATTCTCTCTCCTCCCCATACCTTTTCCCAGGCCCCCCGTTCACTTCCTTTTTACAGAATCAAAAGAAAAAAAAAAGAGAAAAACGAAATGGATCGCCGCGCCCCATCGCCTGACGTCGGAGGCCGACCACGCGAGCCCCAAATCGAAGAACGGCATCGTCGTGGACCCCCATGGCCTCGTCTCCGCCAGCCAACCCTGGCCACCCACCACCTGCGACGACACCGCACCACCCCCCCTCGCTCGCGAAGCTGAAGCCGACCGCCACCAGAGGAATCCCCCCCTTCTTCTAAATACTGTAAGTATTTTATGGTATTTTATTTTTATTTTAATTCATTAAAAATAATTTCGATTTTGGGTTAAAAAAAAAACAGATCTTTTTAAAGGGTTTAAAACAGATTTTAAAAGAACTTTAAACTGATTTTATTTTTATACATTTATAAACTGATTTTAAAATATATAAAACTGTTTTTTTTTTTACATATATATAAACTGTTTTTTTTTAAATATATAAACTGTTTTTTTTTTTAAATATATAAACTGAATTTATTTTTATTTTTTTATAAGAAGATTTTAAAACTGATTTTTAGAAAAGGTAAAAACTGATTTTAAAAGATTAAAACCTTTTTTAAAAAAGATTAAAACTTTTTTTTTGAAAGATTAAAACTTTTTTTTAGAAAGGTTAAAACTGTTTTTAAAGAAAGGTTAAAACTGATTTTTCGAAAAAGGATTTGAACTTTAAAAGGTAAAAATCATATTTTTATATATCGAAAGTCGTAGTAAAAATCATATTTTTATATATCGAAAGTCGTAGTAAAAATCATATTTTTATATATCGAAAGTCGTAGTAAAAATCATATTTTTATATATCGAAAGTCGTAGTAAAAATCATATTTTTATATATTGAAAGTCGAAGTAAAAATCAGATTTTTATATATTGAATAGCATAGTAAAAATTCGATTTTTACATATGTAGTGAAAGCGGACAACGAAAGCGACAAAAGGCGAGTTGGCGAAGATTTCCTGCATTAGAAGTGCCGTGGAGCTAGGATAGCTATATGTGAGAATTTCTCACCTTTCAATTTACTTTTCTAGTTATATATATATATACTAGGATGCAGACGGTGCTTATTAGAAGCACCCGACACCCGTCCACATACCATGGACTTGTTTGTTTGGTTGTGTAGTTGGTTAGATTATTTGATTTGGATTTGATTGATTGGTTGAATTGGAAATTGATTAAAATTGATATGTGAATGGCGTGGGCCTTCACTAGACCGGGGATAAGGCTAGGCCTTGTCCCGTTTCTAGTATCGTGCCGTTATGCCGCCGAAATTTTCTAAAATGTGTTGGAAAATAAAAATATCATTTTATTGTGTAAATGAATTGAATAGAAATTCATAGGTTGAAATAAAATGTTTTGTCGTTAAAAATATAATTTTTAACGTGAATGTGAGTAAATAAATATTCATTTATAAACCGGACGGTTTGTTTATGTACACTTATTTGAATGACATTGATTGGGACGATAAATTTTACACATCGCCCAACTGCACAACTAAAATCAGTGTTTGATTGTTTGAAACCCCACACGGGTGTTGGGATGAAATTTGAAGTTCACTCATCCTGATTGATTAAATATGTCGATCGATTGATTGACAGGCTGTTATAAGCGTTAGATATCTATATTTGATGCTTATACAGTGCAGTGCACTTTGGTTGATGGTTGATTATTCTTCAATGCTATTACAGGTGTGTAATGTATGAAAATCCATATAATTAATTTTATATGGTAATTGATTGGGCCTCATTCCAATTTGAAAAATAAAGAATATTATAAAATAAAAGTTCATGTGTTGACAGTACTCATTCATTGAGATTGGTCATGTGTTGAACGAAATATTTTAGTAATAAAATTTGCACCTTTATTGATATAAAATAAAAGTTCATGTGTTGACAGTACTCATCCTTTGAGATTGGTCATGTGTTGAACAAAATATTTTGATAATAACAACTATTTTGGGAAAAGAAATATTTGAAATAGAATATTTGAAAATAGAAATTTATGAAGCCGTGTTGATTAGATTGACGCCATTTTGACGTGAACGATATTTATATCGATTGAAAACGATTTCGAAATGAATTGAATTGAAAACGATTTCGAAATGAATTGAATTGAAAACGATTTCGAAATGAATTGAATTGAAAACGATTTCGAAATGAATTGAATTGAAAACGATTTCGAAATGAATTGAATTGAAAACGAATTCGAATTGAATTTAAAACAAATTGAAATGAATTCAAATTGAATTGAAATTTGAATTGAATAGAAATGAATTTTAAAACGAATTTATAAAGAAGAATTCAATTTTGATTTGAATTGAAAAGAAAGTTGAAATAGCTTTTGAAACGATTTTAAAACTATTTATATGATTCGTTTTAAATAGGAATCGACGAAATATATATTATATATATTATATATAATATAATGGCCTGAATAGAACGCGCCGCGCCGCGGCAGTTCGTAAATTTCGACCATTTATTTCAAACGGACATTACGGGAGATCCGACCGTCGGATTCTCCTAAAACCGGAACCGTTGGGTTCGTATCGAAAAGAGCTTTCTAGCGAATGTTAGAAATTTGAAATCTAATGGTTGGATTTGGAATTATGTCCAAATCAAATTTGAAAAAGGTCGCTGTAAGTGCAGTTCGATGGCCGTTGATGGAAATCGACTGTACAGGCCTTGATAAAATTTTTAAAAATAGTAATAATTTGTGTAAAATCATAAGAAATGATTTAGAAAGAATTGGGATGAAAAACTCCATATTTGAAAAGATAAAAATAGATTTTTATCGAAATGAACTAGTTTTGAACTAGAATTATAATTCTATTTATTTTTAAATAAATAAATTGAATTCGAAAAGGGTTTTAAAAGTAACCAAAATTCCAATGATTGCATTGGAGTGGATTTGAATCGAAATTGTCTTCGGAATATTTCGATGTTGGAATTCGTGATTATACAGGTATTGTTATGGAAATTTGAAAGATATATATTTATATCGTTATTTCCAATACGACATTTGTTAATCGTAGAATTTGATATTGAATATAGGCCGATATATTTTCTATTCAGAGCCTTGTATTGAATATCGAATGTGATTTGGGTTTGTCGTGAATGGTGTCTTCACTAACACTGTTCTTGAACCCAGTTGAGAAAAGATTAAATCTTTTTATTTAGATTTAATGAAGTGTACCAATTAAATAATATTTAATTGGAATTGAATGGATATTGATTTTTGGGTTTATCGTGAACAGTGTTTTAAATAACACTTGTTCTTTAACCCGATAATTAATGGAATGTGATTTTGGGTTTATCGCGAACCGTGTTTTAAATGACACTGATTCTTTAACCCAGTCAAAGATTAAAACTAAGTGGAGTTTTAATGAATATTTAATTAGATTAAAATGATCGAAAATGGAGTATCACCAGTTTTGCTCCAGGCGATAGTTAAATCTTTAATTAGATTTGAACGTGAAATGGTAATTGAATTTACCGACAACACTGTGGTGTTAGATATGAAGTATTACCAGTTTTACTTCATGGGATGAATAGGTTGGGATTGGGAAATTAAAACAAATGATTACTTCGGTAAGGTTCGCTAATCCCGACTAGTTTGAATTGATATTCAAAAATGGATTAAAGAATAAATTCAAGAAATTTATCTTGGATAAAATTAATGGGAATCATTCCCTGTGAATGTGAAATTTAGAAACTAACTGTCGGTTGGCCAAGCAGAAGGGTTTTCTGGATATTGATCTGATGTTGGTTTCGGCCTTCGGGGTTAATATTTGGGGAATTATTCTCTTGATTAATTTACGGTTAGTGACTAATGAATTGGAATGAGGCGTATGTTGTGTTTGTGTAACACTTATTTAAAATATACGCGAGTTATTCGGAAAGACCGGGTTCATCCCATTCTGAATAACTGATACGACGATAAGTCGAAGATGAAGACGATGGTCGAAGACCGGAGGTCTTCACGTCGTTTGGGTAATTACTGATGATCTTGATTGGGCTGTACACCCAAGAAGATGGAAACAGTTAGTGATCGTCCAGACGTACTTGGAGATCGATGGATATGCGGGGTACTAGGTGCCTCCGGTTTCGTTCAGACCCAGGACGGACTTGTAAATGGACTGTGTGTCTGACATCGGATTTCATTCTGTGTGACTGATATCGGTTGCATAGGATGGTTTGCCTGTGTGGCATGCTAAGATGCAAATGATCAAGGCTTCTGTTGAAAAGCAAAGTCTTGTGGTGATGATCAAAGCACGGCCTTTGTGGCGTAGCTTTGTGTAACGTTTACCTCGCGTGTTTCACACCAGGTATGAACCAAAAACGGGAGACGGACCTCAGGGAGGACTTGCGTTTCTTTCTAGTTAGAAGTGGCGTCAGTGGTTTTACACGCCCTGACGAGTTTGACTTATGTGGTTGTTGCTGTTGCGAGGCGCCTCGGTTATATCGGTTTCGGCCGATGCATTCTGGTCGGCTGACGGACCAGACTTACACCCCATAGGGTGGGGAAACGTAGTGTTCAGGCATAATAATCCACATCGGTGGACCGGCCCTGACGATCTAAAGGCTTGCCTGCGCGCTTGCCTGTGGCTCGGGCTAGAGAGTCACGAATCGGTAGAGGACGATCCCTGGCCTCGGTTCATAGAAGGAAATCCAATTTCCAAATACGTGACTTTGCGGTTTTATTTGTAAACCTATATATGGCGACATAGTGGCATGGGACGCTCATGCCGCCTATGATTGATACTTATGATTTGAAGTTGTTTTATACACTATGAACTTATTATAGTATCAAATGATTTGTTTTAAACGTATCAAGCATTCTTTGGCTGTTATAAGGGAAAACCCTATCCTCGGCTGCGTTGCATTGTGTGATGGGACCTGGGTCTTATAACAGCTTCATTTTTCTTTATTTAGCATTGCGCTGTTTGTTTTATGCACTGGTATTCTTGGGAGGAAACCCGTTCCGTGTTATACGGCGTGGTCCCTTGATTTACCTAATGATTTAAAATAAAGATTAACTGTTTTAGTTCTCACACCAGTCACATGACTGACCTGGAGTTTATTGTTTTAACCTAAACTCTGGGTGCCCTTATTTTGACACGGGCAGCTAGTAGTTTTGGTTTTGCAGATTTATATTCACAGGATCCTGGTTTACAGCTGGAACGATATCCGGAAAGCTTTGTATCCGTATATCTCTTCTAGTTGTGTATTGTATTATTTTCCGCTGCTATGTATTTAAATGTAATTTAAATCTCTGATATTTCTGTGTAATATTTATATTCATCTATACTCTGTATATTCTTGTATTCTGATGCATTGTTGTAATATACAATGAAATGTTCTTTTATATGAGTTCTGTTGTGGCTTGTTCTCAAACGATAGGGCGTTTCGAATGGTCTGGGTCGGTTTAGCGACTGGTTCAGACCGAGCGAAATTCCTTGCCGTCACAGTTGGTATCAGAGCTTTGGTTTACAAAGCAGAGAACAAGGCACATTAGAACCATATGAAAGAATTCATCAGATATTGGGTTAGTAATATCCAATTAGAATGACTCGTTAGAGATAGGATCAGTAGTATCCTAGAACGAGTGTGAAGAGTATATTTTTCAAATGAAAACAAATTTTGTTTTGAAAATTTAAATCAATTATTCGTATTTGATTATTTATATTGAATGTGGACAATCCAGTATATATAGATTTTTCGTATACGTCTGATCCGCGTGTATTCGAAATTTTAATATATTGGATAGATATAGAATCACACTCTAGTCGCTCGGCCATGATTCTAATGATTGACGCGTCATCATTATAATTTATTTTCGTGTTTCGAAGGTGAGATTTCTATATATTTCCATTAGACTGGTGTGAGAACCAAAATTAGATAGGGCCTATTGTTGTGATTTGGCATCAAAAACATGACTTATGTGTATGTATCAAAATTATGAATTTCAAATGATAATTCACTAATTGATTGATGTTTGTGTTGTTTGTTCATTTGTTTGCTAATTTTGAACCATTATGCCTAATTTGATCGAATGATGAATTGTATTGAAATTGGTCGCATTTGCATGCATATACATATACTTACATTGAACAGGTCATAACAAGGAGGCTAGAGCAGAGAATAAAATTTGTTTGCCCGACAAATAGGTAAATGTTTACTACATAATTTCCTGTTTCGTTTGGGTGATGATGATTTTGTGAGCCTATTGGCTAGCCGCTTGGCTTTTTCTTTTTCTTTTTGACATCTGAAGGACCGGGGAAGCTATTTGAAATTCCCCGATGCTCCCGGTGCAGGGGAGGTTATGGCAAAAATTTTCAAAAATTTAGGGTGTTAGCCAAATTTTTGAAATTTTGAAAATTCTCAAAAACTAAAGAGTTGGAGAATGGAAGCCAGATCGAACGTAGTGTTGATTAATCAAACCACTATCGACTTTGTTCCTTTTCGGGGACGAAAAGTTTTAAGTGGGGGAGATTGTAACAACCCGGAAAATCTGGGCCAGTTTAAAATTTTTATTTTGGCAATTTTAGCGAATTTTGATTATTTAAAATGAATTATTTTAAATAATATTGACGAGAAATTTGTTTTGAATATAATTCGAACGTTTATATTATATACGTCGTCGTTAGAATATAAATATTTATATATAATTATAAATGGAATTGAAAATGGCGCGGTAGTTCGATAATTCGATTTCTAATTTCAAATGAATATACAGAATTCAATATAAGTCAGAATTGAACGAAACAAGAAATATTTGAATCTGTATAACTATATCTTTGTAACGAAGTTAACAAACTGAGATTTCATCTTAGAAATGATAAGATATGTCCAGTTTAAAATTAGAAATAGTCGCTGTGGAATTTATATATATTTTTATATATATAAGGCCCTTAAAAATGGACATTTTGCAAACGACCTCGGATTTCGACGAAACTAGTTTTGTTGGGTCCGTGATGTCGAGTTATTGCTAGATTCCAAATTTCATAATTTTTCGAATCAATATGTAAGCGTGGCAAAGGAAAACGCGTTTGACCAGTTTCAGTTGATTTTAATCGACTGGAAATTGGCCATTTTTCAAACGGTCTCAGAATTCGACGAAACTAGTTTTGTTAGGACCGTATCGTCAATACGAAGCTAGAAAATATTTTTCTGGAATTTTTAGAGTTAGTATGTGACCCCGATAAATTGAAATGTGCGTTTAAAATTCAATATAGCGATTTAAATGTAAATTCAACGGAAACTTGTCGAGACGATCGAATCAGCTTGCGGTACATATCCCATTGTGTTCGGAATGGGGGTAAAACGCTATGGACGACGGGCGGTGGGCCTCGTTTCGAGGTCGTACGTGAAAGTCAACTTTTTATGAAAAAAAAAATAAAAAAAAAAATAAATAATAAATAAAAGAATTCTCTCTCCTCCCCATACCTTTTCCCAGGCCCCCCGTTCACTTCCTTTTTACAGAATCAAAAGAAAAAAAAAAGAGAAAAACGAAATGGATCGCCGCGCCCCATCGCCTGACGTCGGAGGCCGACCACGCGAGCCCCAAATCGAAGAACGGCATCGTCGTGGACCCCCATGGCCTCGTCTCCGCCAGCCAACCCTGGCCACCCACCACCTGCGACGACACCGCACCACCCCCCCTCGCTCGCGAAGCTGAAGCCGACCGCCACCAGAGGAATCCCC
This sequence comes from Allium sativum, assembly GCA_030737875.1. Taxonomy (NCBI): domain Eukaryota; kingdom Viridiplantae; phylum Streptophyta; class Magnoliopsida; order Asparagales; family Amaryllidaceae; genus Allium; species Allium sativum. Next base: position 247,240,883 of record CM060923.1, read on the forward strand.
CCCCTTTTTCTAAATACTGTAAGTATTTTATGGTATTTTATTTTTATTTTAATTCATTAAAAATAATTTCGATTTTGGGTTAAAAAAAAAAACAGATCTTTTTAAAGGGTTTAAAACAGATTTTAAAAGAACTTTAAACTGATTTTATTTTTATACATTTATAAACTGATTTTAAAATATATAAAACTGTTTTTTTTTACATATATATAAACTGTTTTTTTTAAAATATATAAACTGTTTTTTTTTTAAATATATAAACTGAATTTATTTTTATTTTTTTATAAGAAGATTTTAAAACTGATTTTTAGAAAAGGTAAAAACTGATTTTAAAAGATTAAAACCTTTTTTTAAAAAGATTAAAACTTTTTTTTTTGAAAGATTAAAACTTTTTTTTAGAAAGGTTAAAACTGTTTTTAAAGAAAGGTTAAAACTGATTTTTCGAAAAAGGATTTGAACTTTAAAAGGTAAAAATCATATTTTTATATATCGAAAGTCGTAGTAAAAATCATATTTTTATATATCGAAAGTCGTAGTAAAAATCATATTTTTATATATCGAAAGTCGTAGTAAAAATCATATTTTTATATATTGAAAGTCGAAGTAAAAATCAGATTTTTATATATTGAATAGCATAGTAAAAATTCGATTTTTACATATGTAGTGAAAGCGGACAACGAAAGCGACAAAAGGCGAGTTGGCGAAGATTTCCTGCATTAGAAGTGCCGTGGAGCTAGGATAGCTATATGTGAGAATTTCTCACCTTTCAATTTACTTTTCTAGTTATATATATATACTAGGATGCAGACGGTGCTTATTAGAAGCACCCGACACCCGTCCACATACCATGGACTTGTTTGTTTGGTTGTGTAGTTGGTTAGATTATTTGATTTGGATTTGATTGATTGGTTGAATTGGAAATTGATTAAAATTGATATGTGAATGGCGTGGGCCTTCACTAGACCGGGGATAAGGCTAGGCCTTGTCCCGTTTCTAGTATCGTGCCGTTATGCCGCCGAAATTTTCTAAAATGTGTTGGAAAATAAAAATATCATTTTATTGTGTAAATGAATTGAATAGAAATTCATAGGTTGAAATAAAATGTTTTGTCGTTAAAAATATAATTTTTAACGTGAATGTGAGTAAATAAATATTCATTTATAAACCGGACGGTTTGTTTATGTACACTTATTTGAATGACATTGATTGGGACGATAAATTTTACACATCGCCCAACTGCACAACTAAAATCAGTGTTTGATTGTTTGAAACCCCACACGGGTGTTGGGATGAAATTTGAAGTTCACTCATCCTGATTGATTAAATATGTCGATCGATTGATTGACAGGCTGTTATAAGCGTTAGATATCTATATTTGATGCTTATACAGTGCAGTGCACTTTGGTTGATGGTTGATTATTCTTCAATGCTATTACAGGTGTGTAATGTATGAAAATCCATATAATTAATTTTATATGGTAATTGATTGGGCCTCATTCCAATTTGAAAAATAAAGAATATTATAAAATAAAAGTTCATGTGTTGACAGTACTCATTCATTGAGATTGGTCATGTGTTGAACGAAATATTTTAGTAATAAAATTTGCACCTTTATTGATATAAAATAAAAGTTCATGTGTTGACAGTACTCATCCTTTGAGATTGGTCATGTGTTGAACAAAATATTTTGATAATAACAACTATTTTGGGAAAAGAAATATTTGAAATAGAATATTTGAAAATAGAAATTTATGAAGCCGTGTTGATTAGATTGACGCCATTTTGACGTGAACGATATTTATATCGATTGAAAACGATTTCGAAATGAATTGAATTGAAAACGATTTCGAAATGAATTGAATTGAAAACGATTTCGAAATGAATTGAATTGAAAACGATTTCGAAATGAATTGAATTGAAAACGATTTCGAAATGAATTGAATTGAAAACGAATTTGAATTGAATTGAAAACAAATTGAAATGAATTCAAATTGAATTGAAATTTGAATTGAATAGAAATGAATTTTAAAACGAATTTATAAAGAAGAATTCAATTTTGATTTGAATTGAAAAGAAAGTTGAAATAGCTTTTGAAACGATTTTAAAACTATTTATATGATTCGTTTTAAATAGGAATCGACGAAATATATATTATATATATTATATATATAATATAATGGCCTGAATAGAACGCGCCGCGCCGCGGCAGTTCGTAAATTTCGACCATTTATTTCAAACGGACATTACGGGAGATCCGACCGTCGGATTCTCCTAAAACCGGAACCGTTGGGTTCGTATCGAAAAGAGCTTTCTAGCGAATGTTAGAAATTTGAAATCTAACGGTTGGATTTGGAATTATGTCCAAATCAAATTTGAAAAAGGTCGCTGTAAGTGCAGTTCGATGGCCGTTGATGGAAATCGACTGTACAGGCCTTGATAAAATTTTTAAAAATAGTAATAATTTGTGTAAAATCATAAGAAATGATTTAGAAAGAATTGGGATGAAAAACTCCATATTTGAAAAGATAAAAATAGATTTTTATCGAAATGAACTAGTTTTGAACTAGAATTATAATTCTATTTATTTTTAAATAAATAAATTGAATTCGAAAAGGGTTTTAAAAGTAACCAAAATTCCAATGATTGCATTGGAGTGGATTTGAATCGAAATTGTCTTCGGAATATTTCGATGTTGGAATTCGTGATTATACAGGTGTTGTTATGGAAATTTGAAAGATATATATTTATATCGTTATTTCCAATACGACATTTGTTAATCGTAGAATTTGATATTGAATATAGGCCGATATATTTTCTATTCAGAGCCTTGTATTGAATATCGAATGTGATTTGGGTTTGTCGTGAATGGTGTCTTCACTAACACTGTTCTTGAACCCAGTTGAGAAAAGATTAAATCTTTTTATTTAGATTTAATGAAGTGTACCAATTAAATAATATTTAATTGGAATTGAATGGATATTGATTTTTGGGTTTATCGTGAACAGTGTTTTAAATAACACTTGTTCTTTAACCCGATAATTAATGGAATGTGATTTTGGGTTTATCGCGAACCGTGTTTTAAATGACACTGATTCTTTAACCCAGTCAAAGATTAAAACTAAGTGGAGTTTTAATGAATCTTTAATTAGATTAAAATGATCGAAAATGGAGTATCACCAGTTTTGCTCCAGGCGATAGTTAAATCTTTAATTAGATTTGAACGTGAAATGGTAATTGAATTTACCGACAACACTGTGGTGTTAGATATGAAGTATTACCAGTTTTACTTCATGGGATGAATAGGTTGGGATTGGGAAATTAAAACAAATGATTACTTCGGTAAGGTTCGCTAATCCCGACTAGTTTGAATTGATATTCAAAAATGGATTAAAGAATAAATTCAAGAAATTTATCTTGGATAAAATTAATGGGAATCATTCCCTGTGAATGTGAAATTTAGAAACTAACTGTCGGTTGGCCAAGCAGAAGGGTTTTCTGGATATTGATCTGATGTTGGTTTCGGCCTTCGGGGTTAATATTTGGGGAATTATTCTCTTGATTAATTTACGGTTAGTGACTAATGAATTGGAATGAGGCGTATGTTGTGTTTGTGTAACACTTATTTAAAATATACGCGAGTTATTCGGAAAGACCGGGTTCATCCCATTCTGAATAACTGATACGACGATAAGTCGAAGATGAAGACGATGGTCGAAGACCGGAGGTCTTCACGTCGTTTGGGTAATTACTGATGATCTTGATTGGGCTGTACACCCAAGAAGATGGAAACAGTTAGTGATCATCCAGACGTACTTGGAGATCGATGGATATGCGGGGTACTAGGTGCCTCCGGTTTCGTTCAGACCCAGGACGGACTTGTAAATGGACTGTGTGTCTGACATCGGATTTCATTCTGTGTGACTGATATCGGTTGCATAGGATGGTTTGCCTGTGTGGCATGCTAAGATGCAAATGATCAAGGCTTCTGTTGAAAAGCAAAGTCTTGTGGTGATGATCAAAGCACGGCCTTTGTGGCGTAGCTTTGTGTAACGTTTACCTCGCGTGTTTCACACCAGGTATGAACCAAAAACGGGAGACGGACCTCAGGGAGGACTTGCGTTTCTTTCTAGTTAGAAGTGGCGTCAGTGGTTTTACACGCCCTGACGAGTTTGACTTATGTGGTTGTTGCTGTTGCGAGGCGCCTCGGTTATATCGGTTTCGGCCGATGCATTCTGGTCGGCTGACGGACCAGACTTACACCCCATAGGGTGGGGAAACGTAGTGTTCAGGCATAATAATCCACATCGGTGGACCGGCCCTGACGATCTAAAGGCTTGCCTGCGCGCTTGCCTGTGGCTCGGGCTAGAGAGTCACGAATCGGTAGAGGACGATCCCTGGCCTCGGTTCATAGAAGGAAATCCAATTTCCAAATACGTGACTTTGCGGTTTTATTTGTAAACCTATATATGGCGACATAGTGGCATGGGACGCTCATGCCGCCTATGATTGATACTTATGATTTGAAGTTGTTTTATACACTATGAACTTATTATAGTATCAAATGATTTGTTTTAAACGTATCAAGCATTCTTTGGCTGTTATAAGGGAAAACCCTATCCTCGGCTGCGTTGCATTGTGTGATGGGACCTGGGTCTTATAACAGCTTCATTTTTCTTTATTTAGCATTGCGCTGTTTGTTTTATGCACTGGTATTCTTGGGAGGAAACCCGTTCCGTGTTATACGGCGTGGTCCCTTGATTTACCTAATGATTTAAAATAAAGATTAACTGTTTTAGTTCTCACACCAGTCACATGACTGACCTGGAGTTTATTGTTTTAACCTAAACTCTGGGTGCCCTTATTTTGACACGGGCAGCTAGTAGTTTTGGTTTTGCAGATTTATATTCACAGGATCCTGGTTTACAGCTGGAACGATATCCGGAAAGCTTTGTATCCGTATATCTCTTCTAGTTGTGTATTGTATTATTTTCCGCTGCTATGTATTTAAATGTAATTTAAATCTCTGATATTTCTGTGTAATATTTATATTCATCTATACTCTGTATATTCTTGTATTCTGATGCATTGTTGTAATATACAATGAAATGTTCTTTTATATGAGTTCTGTTGTGGCTTGTTCTCAAACGATAGGGCGTTTCGAATGGTCTGGGTCGGTTTAGCGACTGGTTCAGACCGAGCGAAATTCCTTGCCGTCACACTACATAAATAAAAATGTAAACTTCTCCTACGGTGAATGTTCATATATATTAACATTAATAAAAATGTAAACTTTTCATACGGTGAAATTCTAACGTTAATTTACATAATAAAATGTAAAATTTATGTCATCACCAAATTTCAATATTTTATTTACATAATAAGATGTAAATTTTATGTCATCGTAAATTCTAATATTAAATTTACATAATAAAATGTAAATTTATGTCAACGCAAAATTCTAACATTAAATTTACATAATAAGATGTAAATTTTGTTACAACGCCAAATTCTAATGTTAATCTACATAATAAAATGTAAATTTTTGTATCAACGAAAAATTCTAGCTTTAATTTACATAAGAAAATGTAAATTTTATATCACGCAAAATTCTAGCTTTAATTTACAAATAAAAATGTAAATTTGATGTCAACGCACAATTCTAACTTTTATTTTCATAATAAAATGTAAAATTTGTAACATCGCCAATTCTAATATTGAATTTACAAAATAAAAATGTAAATTCATGTCAACGCAAAATTCTAACTTTTATTTACATAATAAAATGTAAAATTTGTGTCGTCACAAAGTTTTAATATTGAATTTACAAAATAAAATATAAATTCATGTCATTGCCAAATTTTAATATTGATTTTACACAATAAAATGTAAATTCATGTCAACGCAAAATTCTAATATTAAATTTACAAAATAAACTGTCAATTCATGTCAACGCTAATTTTTAACTTTTAATTTGCATACTAAAATGTATATCATCGCAATTTCTAAAATTTTGATTTACATACTAAATTGTAAATCATCGTAAATTCCAAAATTTTGGTTTACATAATAAAAATGTAAATCATCGCAAATTCTATAATTTTTTTTTACAACATAAGATGTAAATTTATATAATCCAATCAACAACCACATCCAAATATCCAAACAAGTATACATCTAACAATTCATATCAAGATAATATTCAGGTGGTGTATATTTTGGCATATGACAAATCGGCGAAGTATGATTCAATATCATTAACAAATAATCTCTATTAATTAGCCAATAGTTTCAGATCTAATATTTAGATTCGCGGATCTAACAACATACGGTCATAAACAACCTAGAACCGTATTTCAAATATCACTACATAGCATATCAATCAATCAATATTCTTTAATAATAAAGAATTAATAATTAAATAAATTAAATTTAATTAAAAGTAAATTCTCACCTTTCTTGTTTCTGAAATGAATCAAGTTTGATCAGATTTGGTGTTCGAATTCAAGACGGTTGCGGATCTGAAACATTTAGCATTCAAATTCATATGAAAAATTAGAAATCAGCCTTTAACAACTGACTCTGCGACGTTTAAAAGCGTGACAAAATCTGAAGCTATTACCTTTAGGAAAGTGTTCAAATCTTTGTTTTCAATTTGCCGGAGCTACGGTTGATGAAATGACGAACCGTTTGTTGGAGGTGGAAGAGCTTGGAGAGGGGTATCTTCACCAGGAATTGGAGGAGGTGCGGCTCAACATGGGTGGCGCGGTGGGGGCGCAAAGGCCGCGGCTTTGGAGGGGTATGGTGGCTTCGACAGGGCACGGTTTGAGGTGATTCTTGTCGGAGAAGAAAGAGCTCGGGAAGAGCTTCGAAATGAGTACTCACACGCTAAATTTCGTTGAGAAATGAGAGAGAAATCGAAGTTTGAAAATTTGAAGACTCATGGGTTATGGTGCGGCTGAAAATGACGGGTTTGGGAGACGATGAACAGTGATTCGGGTTTAAATAATGTTATATTAGGTTTTCCTAATCATTAGTTAATAATTTAATTAGCCCGTTAAAGCCCGTTTTGGTCCGAACTCCGATTTAGGCCTGCTTACTGTCGTTCTTAAGGTTTTGAGGCCTTCTGAACGCAATGGAACATGTTACAGGACCCAATTCCGAAATTTATTATGATTTTTGGAATAATTATATTATTTTATTAATATTTTAATGTATACCGTACATGAAAATTCACCGAGGTCACAAATTAACTTCAAAAATTCTCGAAAATATATTTAGCTATGTTTTGATGCTGTGGAGCTATGAAAATTAATTTCGTTCAATTCTGAGCCCGTATGAATTTTTAATGAATTTTTAAAGTAAAAAATTTGCCCGTTTACATTGAAAAATCAATTATAATTATATTTTAATTCTAAAAATTACCAAAAAATCATTTTTAGCTTTGTTTTGATGATACGAATCCAACAAAATTTATTTCGTTGAATTCTGAGACATTTTGAAAAATGGCTATTTTTCAGTCAATTAATTTTGACCGAAACTGACTAAATACTGTTTCTTTTGCCACACTCACGTACTAGCTTGGAAAATTCTAAAATTTGAAACCTAGCAATAATTTAATATTCCGAATCCAACAAAAGTAGTTTCGTCAGAAACGGACACTGTTTGAAAAATCACCATTTCCTATGGCTATATATTTTATATTAAAAATACATTTTTAAACAAATAATTTTCGAAACTCCAAATATATAAGTGTTTACTGTTTTTCAATGCAGAAACATCATTTCGAACTCAATGGAAGTGGTTTCGAGTCGAAATTCCTTTATACGCAAAAAGTAGCATCATTGACCTATGCAAATTACCTAGCGACCTTCTAAAAATTGAATTGGCCATAACTTTTGATTTCCGCTATGAAATTTCGATTTTTCGGATTCGTTGGAAAGATATTTTTAAATAGATTCTAATATTTTTAAATAGACATCTATTTATGTTTTTATTTGTTATGATATTTTTGGATTCCAATACGACCCGCAAATTCCCGCCCTTTGAATCGACCATAAACCACACAGGTCTAACCCAAAAAGTGAAAATCTACGAATACATTAACTTTGGGCATACAACACATTACAAAAGATAACAGAAGACTTTTATAACACTATAATAAATGTTACATCAGAGTACAGAATATACATATCAGAGTACATTGGAATATAATTACAGCGGAAGATAAGTACAAAAAAATGTAATATACTGCAACGGAAGAACACAGCGGAAGGCTCTCTATCTCTGGACACCGCTTTAAGCTTCAACCTAGAATCCTGATTAATATATCTGCAAAAATAGCTACTCGACTGCCCGTGTGGAAAATATGGGCACCCGAGTTTGCCAGTGGACAAACTACAGGTCAGTCATGGGACTGGTGTGAGAATTCTACTTAACCTATATAATATAATAAGGCTAATCACAGGACCACGCCACTTTCGCGGAACGGGTTTTCTCCTATGGATTGCCAGTGCATGACTAAAGTAAATCGTCAAAATAACGCAATGCTTTTTAGAAAAATGAAATGATACGACCCGAACTTCCCCGTGAAGGAAAGCACGGATAGAATTGAGTACAAGACAAAATAGAACGCATACGGAAGAACATTTCATTGTTATTACAACAATTCCATCAGATACAAGAATATACAGAGTATAAATGAATAAATTACATTCGACAAATATCAGAGATTACAATAAATTACATAGCAGCGGAAAAATATCCAAAACGCAACTAGAAGTGATACACGGATACAGAGCTTTCCGAGCATCGTTCCAGCTGTAAATCAGGACCCTGTGAATATAAATCTGCAAAACCAAAACTACTAGCTGCCCGTGTGGAAAATAGGGGCACCCAGAGTTTAGGTTAAAACAATAAACTCCAGGTCAGTCATGTGACTGGTGTGAGAACTAAAGCAGTTATAATTCTTTATTTTAAAGTTCGGTAAATCAAGGGACCTCGCCGTATAACACGGAACGGGTTTCCTCCCAAGAATACCAGTGCATAAAACAAACAGCGCAATGCTAAATAAAGAAAAATGAAGCTGTTATAAGACCCAGGTCCCATCACACAATGCAACGCAAGCCGGAGGATAGGGTTTTTACCTTATAACAGCCAAAGCATGCTTGATACGTTTAAAAACACATTATTTTGATATTATAATAAGTGTATGGTGTCAAAACATTTCAATCATAAATATAAATCATAGACGGCATGAGTGCCCCATCCCACTATGTCGCCATACTAGGCTCTACAAATAAAGCCGAAATACACGTATTGGAAATTGGATTCCGTCATGAGTCGAGGCAAGGGGCAAGCTCCTCTCCGCGTTCGAGACACTCTAGCAAATGCCTCGGGACCGCACACAGCAATCCCCTGGATCCTCCAAGGCCGGTCCTCTCTTACTTTTGAGGATTGGCAATTCCTGAACACACGTTTCCCGGTCCTTACAGACCTATATCCGAGGCGCCTCGTATCCAACAACCACACAGGTGAAAAGTATATAAATGTCAGGGCTGGTAGGTCACTGACACCACCCTAGCTAGAAAGAAACGTCGTGCACTCCTTGGGTCCGTATCCCGTTTTTGACTCATACCGAGGTGTGAGGCTCGCGAATTCACGTTATACACAAAGCTATGCCACACAGGCCGTGCTTTGATCATCAACCACAAGACTTTGCTTTTCAACAGAAGCCTTGATCAATTGCCACTTACGCATGCCACATTGGCAATTCACTCCATGCGACTGATGTCCATCGATATACAACCTCTGAGCTCGTACGTCTCAGAGAAGGGCGTTAAGCAAGAGAATAAATTCTCCGCCGCCAAACAGATGTATATTTAATAGAGATCAATCAATCACAGAATAAAATCCAATGTCAGACACACAATCCATTTACAAGTTCTTTCTGGGTCTGAACGAAACCGGAGGCACTTTCCTCGCATATCCATCGATCTCCAAGTACGTCTGGACGATCACCAACTGATTCCCTCATCCTGGGTGTACAGCCCAATCAAGATCATCAGTAATCACCCAAACGATGTGAAGACTTCCGGTCTTCAACCACCGCCTTCATCTTCGACATCTCGTCGAATCGGTTATTCAGAATGGGTATAACCCGGCCTTTCTGGATAACCCACGTATATAATTAACAAATGTTACACAAACACAACGAACGCCTCATTCCAATTCAGAATATTCTTTTATTCACAAAAACACATTCTTAGGGAAATGTTCCCATTAATTTTATCCAAGATAAATTCTTCTAAATTTATCCTATAATCTTCCTTTGGATATCATTTCAAACTAGTCGGGATTAGCGAACCACACCGAAGTAATTATTTGTTTTATTTCCCAATCCCAACCTATATATCCCATGGAGCAAAACTGGTGATACTCCATATCTAACACCACGGTGTTATCGGTAAAATTAATTACCATTTCACGTTCAAATCTAATTAAAGATTTAACTATCGCTTCGGAGCAAAACTGGTGATACTCCACTCTCGATCACTTTTCAGATTTGATAATTTAATTTATCAATTCACATTTTAATCTAATTAAAGATTCATTAAAACTCCACTTAGTTTTAATCTTTTCAAAAATCAACATCTTGCCTTTAACTGGGTTAAAGAACCAATGTCTTCTAAAACACGATTCACGATAAACCCAAATCACATTTGATATTAAATACAAGGCTCTGAATAGAAAATATATCGGCTTATATTCAATATCAAATTCTGAAACCAACATATATCGTATTGGAAATAACGATATAAAATATATCTTTCAAATTCCCATAACAATATCTGTATAGTCACGAAATCCAACATCGAAATATCCCGAAGATAATTTCGATTCAACTCCAGTCCAATTCACGTATTGGGAATATTGCTTATTTTTAAAATCACTTTCAAATTCAATTTATTTATTTCACAAATAAATTGATTTTAATTCTAGTTCAAAACTAGTTAATTTCGACAAAAATCTATTTTTATCTTTTCAAATATGGAATTCTCCCGCTCAATTCTTCCCAAATCATTTCTTATGATTTTACACAAATTATAGATATTTTTAATAATTTTATCAAGGCCCGTACAGTCGATTTCCATCAACGGCCATCGAACTGCACTTACAGCGACCTTTTTCGAATTTGACTTGGACATAACTCCAAATCCAACCGTTAGATTTCAAATTTCTAATATTCATTGGAAAGCTCTTTTCGATACGAACCTAACGGTTCCGGTTTTAGGAGAATCCGACGGTCGGATCTCCCGCAATGTCCGTTTGAAATAAATGGTCGAAATTCACGAACTGCCGCGGCGCGGTGCGTTCTATTCAGGCCATTATATATATAATATATATATATTATATATATTTCGTCGATTACCCTTTAAAACGTATTTTATAAATCGTTTTAAATTCGTTTTTAAAACCATTCCAACACTACATTCAATTTCAAATCGATTTGATTTCAATTCAATTTAAATTCTAATTCGTTTCAATTCAATTCAATTTGAATTCATTTTTATTCAATTCGAATTCAAATTCACTTTCTATTCAATTCGAATCGAATTCATTTACTATTCGATTCGAATTCATTTCAAATTGATTCAATAAAATTTCAATTTGAATGTTTAATCTAATTTAATTTGAATTTCATTTCAAAATATTAAGTTTTGAAATCACTTTTCAATATTCATTATAAAACGAATAAAATCGATATATAAATGTCGTTCACGTCAAAATAGCGCATCTCTAATCCACACGGCTTTATATATTTCAATAAATTCGTTATTCTATTCAACAAATGAATATTTATCCCATTCAACACATGAATCTATATTTCTTTCAACACACGACTAATCTCAACACATGAGTACTGTCAACACATCACTATTTTTGTTATGTAAAATATTTTATAAAACTATGGTATCTATCGTTTGATTTTCAATTAGACTCCACCGTGAGGTAGTTCTAATTTTAAATATGATAAAGATGTAAATTTCATTGTATAAAATATTTCACTCGACACATGAACATCGTCAACACATGACTATTTTTATATTCAACACATGAATTTTCTTTTATAACATTCATTATTTTCCCGATTGGAATGAGGCCCAATCAATCACCATATAATGTTAATTATATGGATTTCCATACATCACACGTATATAATAGCAATGATAAACAATCAACCATCATCCAAAGTGCACCACACTACTGCATAAGCATCAAATATAAATAATTAACGCTTACACAGCCTGTCGACCAATCGATCGACATATAATGAAATAATTGGGATTAGTGTACGCCAAATTTCATCCCAACACCCGTGTGGGGTTTCAATCCACAAACACAGATTTTTATTTGTGCAGTTGGGCGATGTGTAAAATTTATCGACCCAATCAATATCAGTCAAATCAGTGTATATAAACAAATCGGCCGATTTGTTTATAAATATTTATTTATTCACTTTCACGTTAAAAATTATATTTTTAACGATAAAACATTTTATTTCAACACATGAATTTCTATTCAGTTCATTTATTCAACAAAATGATATTTTTATTTTTCTAACATATTTTAGAAAATTTCGGCGGCATAACGGCACGATACTAGAAACGGGACAAGGCCTAGCCTTATCCCCGGTCTAGTGAAGGCCCACGCCATTCACACATCAATCAAATCAATTTATTTCACCAAACAATTCAATTTCAAATCAAATCATCTAATCAACTACACAACCAAACAATTTAACAAACAAGCCATCCATGGTCTGTGGATGACGGGTGTCGGGTGCTACTAAACACCCTCTGCATCCTAGTATATATATATATAACTAGAAAAAGAAGTTTAGAGTGAGAAGTTCTCACCAATAGCTATCCAAACACCTTGACTCTTCTTTGATAGAAATCTTCTTCGTTATCCCATCTTCGTCATCTTCGTTACTCGTAGTCACTATATATATAAAAATCACACATTTTTATATTTCGATGTCTTTAAAATAAAAATCACATTTTTATTTATTCACTTTCAATTTAAAAGTCATATTTTTATAATCACTTCATATATTTAAAAATCGAATTTTTACTTCGCTATTCGATATATAAAAATCGAATTTTTACTACGATGTTCAATATATAAAAATCATATTTTTACTTCGATGTTCAATATATAAAAATCATATTTTTACTTCGATGTTCAATATATAGAAATCATATTTTTACTTCGATGTTCAATATATAAAAATCAAATCTCCATTCACTATAAATAATTAAAACTGAAAATCAAATTCCTACTCTTTCATCTCATAAAAATTTAAGTACGGTTTACTTACTAATTTAAATCCACTAGTTACCTAATATTAAATTAATAAAAGGAAAGAAAAAAAAAGGGGAAAGAAAGAAGGCTTACAGCTAATTTGATTTCGTTGGAGGAGGGGTCGTTTTGGGAGGCGGTGGAGACAAGGGGAGGTGCGGCGAGGTCATGCAGTCGGAGGCGGGGCCCCTCGTGTTGGCGCGGTGGTCTTCTTCAATGAAGAGAAGGGATGGAGCTGGCGCTGGTACGCGACGGAAAGGAGGGGTGGAGTCACCATCGCATGGAGGATGGAGGAGGAAGGCGGTGAGGCGCGTGTCAGGCGGCGCGATGGCCAGCCGGGGGAGGAGGCGCACGATTTGGATCTGAACGAGAAGCATCCTTTTTTTTTATTTGATTAGAAATGAACTGACTGGGGGGGGGGGTTAGAAAGAATTTATATATAATTATATATTTTAATATTTTAATTTCTCAGCAAAAAGCAACCTTTATTTTTCGACCTCTAAACGAGGCCCACCGCCTGTCGTCCATAGCATTTTACCCCCATTCCGGACACAATGGGATATGTTTCGTAGGTTGATTTGATCGTTTGAATCAGTTTCCGTTGAATTTACATTTAAATCACTATATTGAATTTTAAACGTACATTTCAAATTACCGGGGTCACATACTAACTCGAAAAATTCCAGAAAAATATTTTCTAGCTTCGTATTGACGATACGGTCCTAACAAAACTAGTTTCGTCGAATTCTGAGAACGTTGGAAAAATGGCCAATTTCCAGTCGATTAAAATCAACTGAAATGGTCAAAACACGTTTTCCTTTGCCACGCTCACATTTTGATTCGAAAAATTATGAAATTTAAAACCTAGCAATAACTTTACATCACGGACCCAACAAAACTGGTTTCGTCGAAATCCGAGGTCATTTGCAAAATGTCCATTTTTTTAGGGCCTGAATTCCATAGCGACTATTCAGAATTTTCAACTGGACATATCTTTTGATTCCCGCTATGAAATTTTGATTATTCGGATTCGTTGGAAAGATATTATCAATTAGATCCTAATGTTTTTGGTTTCACTAAAATCCGGATTGTTTTGCACCCGGTACATTCAATTGAAGTTTGAAATCGAATTATCGAACTACCGCGCCATTTTCAATTCTATTTATAATTATATATAAATATTCATATTCTAACGACGACGTATATAATATATACGTCGAATTCCATTCAAAATAAATTTCTCGTCGATTTTATTTAAAATAATCTATTTTAAATAATCAAAATTCGCTAGAATTGCCAAAATAAAAATTTTAAACTGGCCCAGATTTTCCGGGTTATTACAATCTCCCCCACTTAAAACTTTTCGTCCCCGAAAAGGAACAAAGTCGAAAGTGGTTTGATTATTCAGCTCTACGTTCGATCCGGCTTCCATTCTCCAACTTTTCAGTTTCTGAGAATTTTCCAATTCTTCAAAAATTTGGCTAACACCCTAAATTTCGCCATAACCTCCCCTGCACCGGGAGCATCGGGGAATTTCAAATAGCTTCCCCGGTCCTTCTAATCTCAAAAAGAAAAAGAAAAAGCCAAGCGGCTAGCCAATAGGCTCATAAAATCATCATCACCCAAACAAAACAGTAAATTATGTAGTAAACATGTACCTATTTGTCGGGCAAACAAATTTTATTCTCTGCTCTAGCCTCCTTGCTATGACCTGTTGAATGTAAGTATATGTATATGCAAGCAAATGCGATCAATTTTCAATACCGTTCAATATTTGGTTCTATTAGGCATAATGGTTCAAAATTAGCAAACAAATAAACAAACAACACAAACATCAATCAATTAGTGAATTAGAGTTTCAAATTCATAATTTTGATACATATACAGAAAATCATGTTTTTGATGCCAATTCACAACAAAATGAATCTATCTATATAAGTTTTGGTTCTCACACCAGTCTAATGGAAATATATAGATATCACACCTTCGAAACACGAATATGAATACTGATGATGATGCACCATCATCAGAATTATCCCCGGGTGTCTAGAATGTGACTCTATATCTATCCAATATATTAAAACTTCGACTATATGTTCATGACGCGTATACGCGAAATCTTTATATACTCGATTGTCCATATTCAAAATAAATAAATATTCAAATACGTATAAAACGATTTAAATTTTCTAAACAAAATTTGTTTTCATTTGAAGAATATACTCTTCACACTCGTTCTAGGATACTACTGATCCTATCTCTAACGAGTCACTCTAATTGGATTTTACTAATCCAATATCTGATGAATTCTTTCGTATGGTTCTAATGTGTCTTGTTCTCGAGCTCTGTAAACCAAAGCTCTGATACCAAACTGATACGACCCGAACTTCCCCGTGAAGGAAAGCACGGATAGAATTGAGTACAAGACAAAATAGAACGCATACGGAAGAACATTTCATTGTTATTACAACAATTCCATCAGATACAAGAATATACAGAGTATAAATGAATAAATTACATTCGACAAATATCAGAGATTACAATAAATTACATAGCAGCGGAAAAATATCCAAAACGCAACTAGAAGTGATACACGGATACAGAGCTTTCCGAGCATCGTTCCAGCTGTAAATCAGGACCCTGTGAATATAAATCTGCAAAACCAAAACTACTAGCTGCCCGTGTGGAAAATAGGGGCACCCAGAGTTTAGGTTAAAACAATAAACTCCAGGTCAGTCATGTGACTGGTGTGAGAACTAAAGCAGTTATAATTCTTTATTTTAAAGTTCGGTAAATCAAGGGACCTCGCCGTATAACACGGAACGGGTTTCCTCCCAAGAATACCAGTGCATAAAACAAACAGCGCAATGCTAAATAAAGAAAAATGAAGCTGTTATAAGACCCAGGTCCCATCACACAATGCAACGCAAGCCGGAGGATGGGGTTTTTACCTTATAACAGCCAAAGCATGCTTGATACGTTTAAAAACACATTATTTTGATATTATAATAAGTGTATGGTGTCAAAACATTTCAATCATAAATATAAATCATAGACGGCATGAGTGCCCCATCCCACTATGTCGCCATACTAGGCTCTACAAATAAAGCCGAAATACACGTATTGGAAATTGGATTCCGTCATGAGTCGAGGCAAGGGGCAAGCTCCTCTCCGCGTTCGAGACACTCTAGCAAATGCCTCGGGACCGCACACAGCAATCCCCTGGATCCTCCAAGGCCGGTCCTCTCTTACTTTTGAGGATTGGCAATTCCTGAACACACGTTTCCCGGTCCTTACAGACCTATATCCGAGGCGCCTCGTATCCAACAACCACACAGGTGAAAAGTATATAAATGTCAGGGCTGGTAGGTCACTGACACCACCCTAGCTAGAAAGAAACGTCGTGCACTCCTTGGGTCCGTATCCCGTTTTTGACTCATACCGAGGTGTGAGGCTCGCGAATTCACGTTATACACAAAGCTATGCCACACAGGCCGTGCTTTGATCATCAACCACAAGACTTTGCTTTTCAACAGAAGCCTTGATCAATTGCCACTTACGCATGCCACATTGGCAATTCACTCCATGCGACTGATGTCCATCGATATACAACCTCTGAGCTCGTACGTCTCAGAGAAGGGCGTTAAGCAAGAGAATAAATTCTCCGCCGACAAACAGATGTATATTTAATAGAGATCAATCAATCACAGAATAAAATCCAATGTCAGACACACAATCCATTTACAAGTTCGTTCTGGGTCTGAACGAAACCGGAGGCACTTTCCTCGCATATCCATCGATCTCCAAGTACGTCTGGACGATCACCAACTGATTCCCTCATCCTGGGTGTACAGCCCAATCAAGATCATAAGTAATCACCCAAACGATGTGAAGACTTCCGGTCTTCAACCACCGCCTTCATCTTCGACATCTCGTCGAATCGGTTATTCAGAATGGGTATAACCCGGCCTTTCTGGATAACCCACGTATATAATTAACAAATGTTACACAAACACAACGAACGCCTCATTCCAATTCAGAATATTCTTTTATTCACAAAAACACATTCTTAGGGAAATGTTCCCATTAATTTTATCCAAGATAAATTCTTCTAAATTTATCCTATAATCTTCCTTTGGATATCATTTCAAACTAGTCGGGATTAGCGAACCACACCGAAGTAATTATTTGTTTTATTTCCCAATCCCAACCTATATATCCCATGGAGCAAAACTGGTGATACTCCATATCTAACACCACGGTGTTATCGGTAAAATTAATTACCATTTCACGTTCAAATCTAATTAAAGATTTAACTATCGCTTCGGAGAAAAACTGGTGATACTCCACTCTCGATCACTTTTCAGATTTGATAATTTAATTTATCAATTCACATTTTAATCTAATTAAAGATTCATTAAAACTCCACTTAGTTTTAATCTTTTCAAAAATCAACATCGTGCCTTTAACTGGGTTAAAGAACCAATGTCTTCTAAAACACGATTCACGATAAACCCAAATCACATTTGATATTAAATACAAGGCTCTGAATAGAAAATATATCGGCTTATATTCAATATCAAATTCTGAAACCAACATATATCGTATTGGAAATAACGATATAAAATATATCTTTCAAATTTCCATAACAATATCTGTATAGTCACGAAATCCAACATCGAAATATCCCGAAGATAATTTCGATTCAACTCCAGTCCAATTCACGTATTGAGAATATTGCTTATTTTTAAAATCACTTTCAAATTCAATTTATTTATTTCACAAATAAATTGATTTTAATTCTAGTTCAAAACTAGTTAATTTCGACAAAAATCTATTTTTATCTTTTCAAATATGGAATTCTCCCGCTCAATTCTTCCCAAATCATTTCTTATGATTTTACACAAATTATAGATATTTTTAATAATTTTATCAAGGCCCGTACAGTCGATTTCCAACAACGGCCATCGAACTGCACTTACAGCGACCTTTTTCGAATTTGACTTGGACATAACTCCAAATCCAACCGTTAGATTTCAAATTTCTAATATTCATTGGAAAGCTCTTTTTGATACGAACCTAACGGTTCCGGTTTTAGGAGAATCCGACGGTCGGATCTCCCGCAATGTCCGTTTGAAATAAATGGTCGAAATTCACGAACTGCCGCGGCACGGCGCGTTCTATTCAGGCCATTATATATATAATATATATATATTATATATATTTCGTCGATTACCCTTTAAAACGTATTTTATAAATCGTTTTAAATTCGTTTTTAAAACCATTCCAACACTACATTCAATTTCAAATCGATTTGATTTCAATTCAATTCAAATTCAAATTCGTTTCAATTCAATTCAATTTGAATTCATTTTTATTCAATTCGAATTCAAATTCACTTTCTATTCAATTCGAATCGAATTCATTTACTATTCGATTCGAATTCATTTCAAATTGATTCAATAAAATTTCAATTTGAATGTTTAATCTAATTTAATTTGAATTTCATTTCAAAATATTAAGTTTTGAAATCACTTTTCAATATTCATTATAAAACGAATAAAATTGATATATAAATGTCGTTCACGTCAAAATAGCGCATCTCTAATCCACACGGCTTTATATATTTCAATAAATTCGTTATTCTATTCAACAAATGAATATTTATCCCATTCAACACATGAATCTATATTTCTTTCAACACACGACTAATCTCAACACATGAGTACTGTCAACACATCACTATTTTTGTTATGTAAAATATTTTATAAAACTATGGTATCTATCGTTTGATTTTCAATTAGACTCCACCGTGAGGTAGTTC
Source organism: Allium sativum (assembly GCA_030737875.1). Classification (NCBI taxonomy): domain Eukaryota; kingdom Viridiplantae; phylum Streptophyta; class Magnoliopsida; order Asparagales; family Amaryllidaceae; genus Allium; species Allium sativum. The sequence goes on from CM060923.1 coordinate 247,260,066, forward strand.
TAATTTTAAATATGATAAAGATGTAAATTTCATTGTATAAAATATTTCACTCGACACATGAACATCGTCAACACATGACTATTTTTATATTCAACACATGAATTTTCTTTTATAACATTCATTATTTTCCCGATTGGAATGAGGCCCAACCAATCACCATATAATGTTAATTATATGGATTTCCATACATCACACATATATAATAGCAATGATAAACAATCAACCATCATCCAAAGTGCACCACACTACTGCATAAGCATCAAATATAAATAATTAACGCTTACACAGCCTGTCGACCAATCGATCGACATATAATGAAATAATTGGGATTAGTGTACGCCAAATTTCATCCCAACACTCGTGTGGGGTTTCAATCCACAAACACAGATTTTTATTTGTGCAGTTGGGCGATGTGTAAAATTTATCGACCCAATCAATATCAGTCAAATCAGTGTATATAAACAAATCGGCCGATTTGTTTATAAATATTTATTTATTCACTTTCACGTTAAAAATTATATTTTTAACGATAAAACATTTTATTTCAACACATGAATTTCTATTCAGTTCATTTATTCAACAAAATGATATTTTTATTTTTCTAACATATTTTAGAAAATTTCGGCGGCATAACGGCACGATACTAGAAACGGGACAAGGCCTAGCCTTATCCCCGGTCTAGTGAAGGCCCACGCCATTCACACATCAATCAAATCAATTTATTTCACCAAACAATTCAATTTCAAATCAAATCATCTAATCAACTACACAACCAAACAATTTAACAAACAAGCCATCCATGGTCTGTGGATGACGGGTGTTGGGTGCTACTAAACACCGTCTGCATCCTAGTATATATATATATAACTAGAAAAAGAAGTTTAGAGTGAGAAGTTCTCACCAATAGCTATCCAAACACCTTGACTCTTCTTTGATAGAAATCTTCTTCGTTATCCCATCTTCGTTATCTTCGTTGCCCGTAGTCACTATATATATAAAAATCACACATTTTTATATTTCGATGTCTTTAAAATAAAAATCACATTTTTATTTATTCACTTTCAATTTAAAAGTCATATTTTTATAATCACTTCATATATTTAAAAATCGAATTTTTACTTCGCTATTCGATATATAAAAATCGATTTTTTACTACGATGTTCAATACATAAAAATCATATTTTTACTTCGATGTTCAATATATAAAAATCATATTTTTACTTCGATGTTCAATATATAAAAATCATATTTTTACTTCGATGTTCAATATATAAAAATCAAATCTCCATTCACTATAAATAATTAAAACTGAAAATCAAATTCCTACTCTTTCATCTCATAAAAATTTAAGTACGGTTTACTTACTAATTTAAATCCACTAGTTACCTAATATTAAATTAATAAAAGGAAAGAAAAAAAAAGGGGAAAGAAAGAAGGCTTACAGCTAATTTGATTTCGTTGGAGGAGGGGTCGTTTTGGGAGGCGGTGGAGACAAGGGGAGGTGCGGCGAGGTCATGCAGTCGGAGGCGGGGCCCCTCGTGGTGGCGCGGTGGTCTTCTTCAACGAAGAGAAGGGATGGAGCTGGCGCTGGTACGCGACGGAAAGGAGGGGTGGAGTCACCATCGCATGGAGGATGGAGGAGGAAGGCGGTGAGGTGCGTGTCAGGCGGCGCGATGGCCAGCCGGGGGAGGAGGCGCACGATTTGGATCTGAACGAGAAGCATCCTTTTTTTTTCATTTGATTAGAAATGAACTGACTGGGGGGGGGTTTAGAAAGAATTTATATATAATTATATATTTTAATATTTTAATTTCTCAGCAAAAAGCAACCTTTATTTTTCGACCTCTAAACGAGGCCCACCGCCTGTCGTCCATAGCATTTTACCCCCATTCCGGACACAATGGGATATGTTTCGTAGGTTGATTTGATCGTTTGAATCAGTTTCCGTTGAATTTACATTTAAATCACTATATTGAATTTTAAACGTACATTTCAAATTACCGGGGTCACATACTAACTCGAAAAATTCCAGAAAAATATTTTCTAGCTTCGTATTGACGATACGGTCCTAACAAAACTAGTTTCGTCGAATTCTGAGAACGTTGGAAAAATGGCCAATTTCCAGTCGATTAAAATCAACTGAAATGGTCAAAACACGTTTTCCTTTGCCACGCTCACATTTTGATTCGAAAAATTATGAAATTTAAAACCTAGCAATAACTTTACATTACGGACCCAACAAAACTGGTTTCGTCGAAATCCGAGGTCATTTGCAAAATGTCCATTTTTTTAGGGCCTGAATTCCATAGCGACTATTCAGAATTTTCAACTGGACATATCTTTTGATTCCCGCTATGAAATTTTGATTATTCGGATTCGTTGGAAAGATATTATCAATTAGATCCTAATGTTTTTGGTTTCACTAAAATCCGGATTGTTTTGCACCCGGTACATTCAATTGAAGTTTGAAATCGAATTATCGAACTACCGCGCCATTTTCAATTCTATTTATAATTATATATAAATATTCATATTCTAACGACGACGTATATAATATATACGTCGAATTCCATTCAAAATAAATTTCTCATCGATTTTATTTAAAATAATCTATTTTAAATAATCAAAATTCGCTAGAATTGCCAAAATAAAAATTTTAAACTGGCCCAGATTTTCCGGGTTATTACATGAAACCATTATAAGACCCAAGTCCCATCACACAATGCAACGCAAACCGGAGGATAGGGTTTTACCTTATAATGATCAAAAGATGCTTGATACGATAGACACGGTATTATATAATAATAGTGTGCAACCAATTAGAAATACATCAAAGTAAATGTATCAATCCTAGACGGCATGAGTGCCCCATCCCACTATGTCGCCATATATAGATATACAATCAAAACCGCGTGATGTCGTATTGGAAATTTGGGTTTCCATCTGAGTCAAGGCTAGGGAGGAGATCCTTACCGATTCGAGACACTCTAGCAAATTGAGACGACCTGAAATCCCGTTCTCACGGAAACAAGGGTTATCTTTGGAATATAACACAGAAACAGATAATAGCAGAACAGAATTTTATAATACACCAGATAATGAACAATAAAATATACTGGATAAAAGTAATCATCAGAGTTACACAGTATACAGGATCTTACTTAGTACAAATACAGTTCAGCTATACATAAATGTCTACAGCGGAAATAAACAAAATATGTACAATAGGAGCTGAACAGCATAAAAAGAGATAAATGATAGAATCCATCTTCAGCTCCAGCTATCCTGAAAGAACCAGCTAAACCTGAATACAAGGCTGCCCGTGTAGAAAAAGGGGCACCCGAGTTTGAATGTGAAACAAACTACGAGTCAGTCATGGGACTGGTATGAGAAATCTACTCAACACATATATAATATGGCTAATCACAGGACTACGCCACTTTCGTGGAACGGGTTTACTCCATTGGATTGCCAGTGCTTTAAAAACAAATCTTTCTTTTAAACATCGATATGCTTTTTATAAAAATGAAGCCGTTATAAGACTCAGTTCCCATCACACAATGCAACGCAAATCGGAGGATAGAGTTTTTACCTTATAACGGCCAAATATGCTTGATACGAATAAAACAAAGGCATTTGATATTATTGCTAGTGTTTATATGTTTTGAAAACAATTTCAAATCATAACTATCAATCATAGACGGCATTAATGCCCCATACCACTATGTCGCCATATATAGATATACAATCAAAACCGCACGATGTCGTATTTGGAAATTGGATTTCCGTCATGAACCAAGGCAAAAGATAGTCCTTACCGAATTCGAGACAATCTAGCCTACCATGTCTCAGGATCAGAGCTCGAGTGACCCTAGGAGCGACAGGGCCGGTCCACCGATGTGGATTAAAATGCCTGAGCAATACGTTTCCCCGCCCTTTGGGGCGCAAACGAGCCAACGAATGACTCCATCGGACCCGGATCGTCCGATAAACCGAGGCGCCTCGCAACAGCAACAACCACATAGGTGAAAAGTATATAAATGTCAGGGCTGGTAGGTCACTGACACCACCCTAGCTAGAAAGAAACGCATGCCCTCCCTGAGGACCTTCCTCCCGTTTCTGGTTCATACCTGGGTGTGAGGCTCGCGAATTCACGTTATACACAAAGCTATGCCACACAGGCGGTGCTTTGATCATCTCCACAAGGCTTTGCTTTTCAACAGAAGCCCTGATCACTGCATCTTAGCATGCCACACAGGCAATTCATGCTATGCGACTGATGTCCATCGATATACAACCTCTGAGCTCATGCGTCTCAGAGAAGGGCGTTAAGCAAAAGAATAAATTCTCCGCCGCCAAAACAGATGTATATTTAATAGAGATCAATCAACATAGAATAAAATCCAATGTCAGACACACCGTCCATTTACAAATCTGTTCTGGGTCTGAACGAAACCGGAGGCACTAAATGCCTCGCAAACCCATCGATCACCACGTACGTCTGGATGATCACCACTCATTATCCATATTTCGGGATGCCTCCCAATCAGGACCTCGGTTACCATCCAGACGAGGTGAAGATCTCCGGTCTTCGACCATCGTCTTCATCTTCGACTTTCAATCGTCGGTCAATTATTTGAAATGAGAATTAACTCGGCCTTTTCAAATAATTCACGTATATTTAGAATTTCAAATCAATTTATTTCAATGGTTAAATTATTCGATAACACCAACTTCGTTCTTTAATGTAATTTTCACACCAAACACATTCAACTATCAAATACCACATAAATCGAGAAAATTCAGATTATTTCCATTCCATATCGTTTATGATATTTTATAACGATTTGTCGCTATTTTATTTATTTTAAAATAGCCAATTTATTCAAAACGACGCTTCGGGCCATAACGCGGCCGTGGCGCTGTTTTTCTTCAGATTTGATTTACACATATCTGAAAATCTAACCGTTGGATCTTCACAAAATTTACATCATTAGAGAGGTCTTTTCAAAACGAATCCAACGGTTCCAGTTTCGGGAAAATCCGACGGTCGGATCTCCCGGTACAATCGTTTGAAATTTCGATTTCAAAATACGAACTGCAGCGTCGTTATTCGATTAAATATATATAATTATATTTATATATATATATAAATATAATCGCTTCTGGCGCTGTTTTTCTTCAGATTTGAATTAAACATTCCAGACAATCCAACCGTTGGATTTTTACAAGGTTGGTGCCGTTGGGAAGATATTTCCAAGGCGAACCCGGCGGTTGAGGTTTCGGGAAAATCCAATGGTCGGATTTCCCGTACTAGTTGTTTGAAAACACGGTTTCAAAATATGAACTGCACGACTACGTTTCGTTTTAATTTTATTTATATTTATATAAATATAGTTCATTCAATATCGTTTTCACTTCAAATATTTCACTAACGCCTTAAAATTTTGGAAAATTTCGCCATAACCTCCCCTGCACCGGGAGCATCGGGAAATCGCAAATAGCTTTCCCGGTCCTTCTAATCTCAAAAAGAAAAAGAAAAAGCCAAGCGGCTAGCCAACAGGCTCATAAAATCATCACCCAAACAAAACAGTAAATGTGTACCTATTTGTCGGGCACAAATTTTATTCCTCTTCTCTAGCCCCTTTGCTATAACCTGTTCAATGAATATGCATGTACATATATATATAGTTCGTATCATTTATCATTTTCTATTCGACTTCATATTTGGTTTCTATTTGGTTTAAAAACACCATTCATTCTAATGTTACATACATAGGTGCAAATCATTTCATTAGCTAATTAATGAATATTTCAACTCATCTATGTTTATTTTGAACAAGTGGCTATTTTTAACACTTCACATTTCAACGATTCATGCATACAATAAAAATGTGATTTTTATTGTAAAACAATTCATTTCAAAACACTATTTTTCTATATAGTTCATATAAGTGACAAAAATAGGATTTTTATCATAAAACAATTTCTTTTAAAACGAGATTATTTTACACAGTTCATATAGTCGATAAAAGGTGATTTTTTTTTATTATCAAACAATTTATTTCAAAATATGAATACCATTCAACACATGAATTTCTAATCAACGAATGAATATCGATTCAACACATGATGGTTTTCTATTGTTTGTATATATATATATAAAGGTGATTTTTATATTTAAAACGCGAATACCATTCAACACATGAATTTCTAATCAACGAATGAATATCAATTCAACACATGAATGTTTTCTATTGTTTGTATATATATATATATAAAGGTGATTTTTATATTTAAAACGCGAATACCATTCAACACATGAATTTCTAATCAACGAATGAATATCAATTCAACACATGAAGGTTTTCTATTCAATGAATAAATATAGTTTAAGCAAATGAAAATAATTCAAACACATGAATATTATTCAAAATTTCGGCAGCATAACGGCAGGGTAGTTAAAACCGGGACCGTCCCTAGTACGGCTCCTCGCTCTACCTTAAAACCTCGCGGTTTTTGACAATGGGGATCATGCATCTAGTTCGCACGCAGGCGGCATGTATATATTTATTTCATTTCCACAAACTAATCCTATGTGGTTTCAATCAAATATTTCTCAATCACCAATGGGTATTTTTCAACCACAATCAACCAATATCAACCACAAACAATCCCAAACAATCATTCGCTATCAATCAGTTTTCACAACAATTTCAATCAATAAATATCGTCCATGGTTTGTGGACGAGGGGGCGTATATATACATATATATATATATTTATTTATATATAGCAATTCACTTTTATTTCAACACATATATAATTTTTAAATCAGAAATCTCACCGAATAGCTAATTCAATCCCACGACTCTTCTTTGCATAAATCTTCACCGATCTTGCCTTTTGTCGCTTTCGTTGCCCGTATTCTCTACATATGTAAAAATCGAATTTTTACTATGTTATTCAATATATAAAAATCGAATTTTTACTTCGCTATTCAATATATAAAAATCGAATTTTTACCTCCTTATTCAATATATAAAAATCATCGAATTTTCACTTCGCTATTCTATATATAAAAAATCATATTTTTACTTCGATGTTCAATATATAAAAATCGAATTTTTACCTCCTTATTCAATATATAAAAATCATCGAATTTTCACTTCGCTATTCTATATATAAAAATCAAATTTTCACTTCGCTATTCTATATATAAAAATCGAATTTTTACTTCGATGTTCTATATATAAAAATCATATTTTTACTTCGATGTTCAATATATAAAAATCATATATTTACATTTTTACAACTATGTTATTTATTTTAAAAACAAAACCATTTATATTTTTAAAACAAAGTTGTTTATATTATAAAAACAACATTTTCAAAACAAAGTACATTTTCCTTTTCTATAACAAAGTATATTTACTTTTTCTATAATGAATTATATTTTCTTTCATTAAAAATTAAACTTTTTCGATGTTAAAAATCATCACTTTTCGATGTTAAAAATCATCACTTAATTTTTCAGTTTTATATAAAATAATTAATTAAAAGAAACTGAAATAAACAAAATAAAACAATTAAACTTTACCTTTGCTGTCGCCTGAAGGGGGGGGGTGTTTTTGGTTCACGGATCGAGGAAGGGGGGGGGTTTATGCGCTGGTGGTGGCTGGCCTTGTGGAGGAGGGCGGTTTCCGTCTTAAGGGGGCTTTGGGGGTATCGGGTTCGGGTATGGGGAGGTAGGGCTTCGCGGTTTAAGGGGAGGGGGTCGCCGAGGTTGGTGATCGACGGCGCCTGGGGGAGCGCGTCCGGCGGCGTGGAGGATGGGAGGGAGTTCGATTTGAGCAGTTCGGTTTTTTTTTCTCTTTTTTTTTCGAGTCTGAACGAATTGAATGAGGGAGAGAGAGGAAAAAAGGGTGTGGGGGTTATTATATTATATATATTTAATTATTTAAATTATCAAAAAGGTTGACTTTTTATTTGACCTCGAAACGAGAGCCAACGACTGTCGTCCCTAGCGTTCTACCCCCATTCCGAACACAATGGGATATGTATCGTAAGCTGATTCGATTATTTCGAATAGTTTCCGTCAAATTTTAAAGTGCAATTCTTTATATATTCAATTTAAACGCACATTTCAATTTAGTGGGGCCACATACGAACTCGAAAAATTCCAGAAAATATTTTCTAGCTTCGTATTGACGATACGGTCCTAACAAAACTAGTTTCGTCAAATTCTGAGACCGTTAGAAAAATGGCCATTTTCCAGTCGATTAAAATCAACCGAAACTGGTCAAACGCGTTTTCCTTTGCCACGCTCACATATTGAATCGAAAAATTATGAAATTTGGAATCTAGCAATAACTTTACATCACAGACCCAACAGAAGCGGTTTCATCGAAATCCGAGGTCGTTTGCAAAATTTCCATTTTTAAGGGCCTGAATTCCATAGCGCCTATTCAGAATTTTCAACAGGACATATCTTTTGATTCCCGTTATGAAATCTTGATTTTTCGGATTCGTTGGAAAGATATTACCAATTAGATCCTAATGTTTTTGGTTTCGCTAAAATCCGGATTGTTCTGCACTCGGTACAGTCCGACAAAGTTTGAATTCCATTTTTGAAACTGCAGCGCCTTTTCAAGCCCTGTTTATAATTATAATTAATTATATTCGTTTTCAATTGTCGATTCAAACTCAGTTTTCATCGCCATTATTTAAAATATTTATTTAAAATATTTAAAATCCATTATTTTAGCCAATTAAAAAAAAATTAAATTGGTTCAGATTTTCTGGGTCGTTACAATCTCCCCCACTTAAAACTTTTCGTCCCCGAAAAGGAACAAAGTCGAAAGTGGTTTGATAAATCTACAATCACACAACACAACAACCAATTTGTTTTTAACCTTCCAAAAATGTACTAATCAAATCCTATATCCTTGAAAAATCCTTCAGACTATATAATTAAAAGTGCACATCTATGAAAAGAAAATAACAATAGAGTAGAGAATTGAATGGTAGTGCAAAGTAGGGTAAATGTACCTTGCACCAGAGTCAATCAGAGATATCTACTCGGCATCTAGGATAAGCCTTCTGAATGCTCTCCTCAGTTTCCCAAGTACAATCTCGCGGATCTCCACTCCATTGCACTTTGACTAAGCGAACCTTCTTGTTCCTCAGCTCTTTGGTTTCTTTGCCTATTATCTTTAGCGGCTCTCTTCTCACAGCTAATTCTGGGGTTATTTCAATGTCATGTTGAGCTGCTTCTTCCACGATCAAGTCTGGATCATGAATGTGCTTTCGGAGTTGAGATATGTGAAATACATAATGAATTTCAGGCAACCAATTAGGCAGTTTGACCCTATAAGCGAGAGTTCCGATCCGTTCCAGAATAGGAAACGGACCTATGAATTTGGGCGCTAACTTTCCAGTTTTACCGAACCGGATAACTCCTCTCATCGGCGATACTTTCAAATATACATAGTCGCCAACTTCAAAGGATATATCTCTTCTTCTTCTATCGGCATAGCTCTTTTGTCGGCTTTGAGCGGCGAGTAATCGCTTCTTAATAAAATCGACTTTGTCGGCAGCTTCTCGAATCATATCGGGACCCAACACAAGTCTATTTCCAGGCTCGACCCAACAAGCAGGAGATCGGCACGGTCTACCATACAATGCTTTGAATGGCGACATTGTCAGACTCGCCTGGTAGCTGTTGTTATAAGAGAATTCAGCCAAATGCAGATGGTCTTCCCATGATCCACCGAAATCTAGAACACAAGCCCGCAATAGATCTTCTAAAATGCGATTCACCCTCTCAGTCTGACCGTCTGTCTGAGGATGATAAGCGGTGCTCAAGTTCAACTTCGTTCCTAGCTCGACTTGAAATACTTCCCAGAATTTGCTAGTGAATATCGTATCTCTATCACTGACTATGCTGAGCGGCACTCCATGTAGTCTAACTATTTCCCTGAAGTATATCTGCGCCAGACTCTGAGCAGTTCTGTTTGATCTGACAGGTATGAAATGGGCGGTCTTCGTGAAGCGATCTACGATCACCCAAATACTGTCATTCCCTTTTCTGGTTCTGGGCAGACCATCAATGAAATCCATAGAAATATGTTCCCACTTCCAACCAGGAACTTCTAGTGGTTGTAACAGTCCAGCTAGTTTCTGTTGGTCGCTCTTGACTAGTTGGCAAGTAGGGCATCGGCTAACATATATTGAAACGTCCCTCTTCATAGCCTTCCACCAGATTGTTCTTTTGAGATCGTTATACATTTTGGCCACGCCAGGATGGATACTCAGCTTGGACTTGTGACACTCGTCTAACACTTCCCTTTTTAACTCTGGGACGTCGGGAACACAAATCCTTCCTTTCAATCTCAAGGTCTCGTCGTTATCTATTTGGAAACACGAGGGTTCGCCTTTCTGAATCCTTTTGATCATATCCTTAATAAAATTATCCTCCTTCTGAAGAATAGATATTTTGTCAATCAAGGATGTCGTGATAATAAAGCTGGCGATCATTACATTCTTTCGGCTCAGCGCATCGGCCACGACATTGGCTTTCCCGGGAGTATATATAATTTCAAAGTCATATGCTGCAAGAAACTCCAGCCAACGCTGCTGCCTCAAATTTATGTCCTTCTGAGTGAACAGATACTTTAACGACTGGTGATCTGTAAATAGTTCAAATCTCTCGCCCAGAAGATAGTGTCTCCAGATTTTCAAAGCGAATACTATAGCCAATAACTCAAGATCATGAGTTACGTAGTTCTTCTCGTGCGGCTTCAGTTGACGGCTAGCATAAGCAATCACTTGGCCCCTTTGCATTAACACGGCGCCAAGGCCTTATCTAGAAGCATCAGTCTAGACCTTTAAATCCTGGTTGCCATCTATGATGGTTAACACTGGAGCAGTCGTTAGTCTTAACTTTAGCTCTTCGAAAGCTTCCTCACTTTCTGGAATCCATTTGAATTTAGAATGCTTCTTTGTAAGCTTCGTTAAGTGACCAGATATCTTCGAAAAGTCTTTAACGAACTTTCGGTAATAGCTAGCCAATCCGAGAAAACTGCGGACTTCAGTGGGGGTGCTGGGCTGCTTCCAGTTCTGAATAGCTGTGATTTTACTGGGATCCACAGTGATTCCTTCTTTCGATACGACATGGCCCAGAAATTTTACTTCATCTTGCCAGAAGATACATTTGGAAAATTTGGCCTTTAATACATTCTGTCTCAGAATTTCTAGAACCTGTTCCAGATGCTTTTCATGTTCGGCCTTTGATTTAGAGAAGATTAGAATATCATCAATAAAAACCAGAACAAATTTATTCAATACCCCTCTGAATACCCTGTTCATTAGATCGACGAAGTAAGCTGGAGCGTTACATAAGCCGAACGGCATTACTAACCACTCGTAGAATAAGTCGGGACCTCTGAACGCTGTCATTGGAACACACTCTTTGGCAATTCGAAGTTGATGGAAGCCTGTAGCTAGGTCCATTCGTGAGAATACTTGTGCTCCATTTAATCGATCCAACATCAATCCGTGGCAATGGATATTTGTTCTTTATTGTCTATTTGTTCAAATCACGATAATCCACACATAGACGTAGAGTACCGTCATATTTTGGGACAAACACCACTGCTGCACCCCAATCAGAGAAACTAGGCCTGATCAGACCTTTCCATACTAGCTGTCGTGTTTGATTGTCTAATTCCTCCTTCTCTTTCAAGGACATTCTTCGAATAGCGTGAACTACCGGCCTTGCATTGGGAATCAAAGCAATCTTGAAATCTATTTCTCTCTGCGGAGGTAAGCGAACAACTTCTTCGAACACATCCGCATAGTTTTTGACGACGGGAATGTCTTTGATGAGGTCAGGAATATTCTCTGCGACCTCAGGGATATTTTCTATTTGAGCTGGAGAAACATCGAGAGCTGACCAGAAATCTTTTCTATTTGAAGTCGGGCCTTCACATGGTATGGTTATATAATTCCCAGATTGGGCCTTTGCTTTAACCACTCTCTCGGCGCATTTAACTTCAGCTTCATATCTAGTTAGCCAGTCCAATCCCAAAATAAGATCGAATTCATTAAAATTCATGACGATAGAGATAATAGGGAATTTATAGCAAGAAAAAGAGACAGGTACTACACAAATCCAACTAAGATCAATGGAACCCCCAACTGGATTTTGGACTATCATTGGTTCTTTGAGCTTCTTCAATCTCAAATCCAACTTCTTGACTGCACTCTTTGCAATAAAGCTTCGTGACGCGCCTGTGTCAAACAGTACTTTAACTGGAATGTTTTTGACATTGAGCGTGCCTTCCAAAACATCAGACCTTTCCTGAGCAGACGAAGATTTAGGCACTTCTGCCACTTCATTTACATGTACTGCTTCAGGTTTTCGGAATAGCGGGCAGGCCTTTGAAAGATGACCGGATTGATGGCATTGACTGCACTTCCTATTCTCTAGGAAATTCATCCCGGATTTAGACCCTCCATCCTTTCGTCTGTTCGAAGATCTGCAGTTTCTCATCGAATGCCCTTGCTGATCACACTTAAGGCATACGATTGGCTTTACCTTTTTCTGATGGATCTTTGGCCTCTTCATGACTTCAGCCTTCGTGCTGACCTCAGGCTGCATATTTGCCTCTAGGCTATCAGCTTCAAATTTTCTTTTGCTGCTAGAACTGATTTCTGCTTCGTCTCGCAACATACCTTTCATATGGAGGTCTTCAAACTGATAATCCATGTATATCATTTCAGAAAAAGGAAGCTTCACATTCCTCATTACACCATTCTGATATCTCCTTTGCAGGCCATGAATAAATCTCTGATTTTTCCTCCTTGGATCTTGAATCAGACGAGGAGCAAAGTGAGCAAGTTCGTTGAATTTCTTATGATATTCTGGGATGGTCATATCACCTTGTATTAGATAAGAAAATTCATCACATAATCGCTCCGTCGCTTCGGGAGGAGTAAATCTTTCTAGGAAAATCACTTTGAATCTGTCCCAGGTGATATCACCTTCTGGATTATCTTTGATGATCGTTTCCCACCAGATTAAAGCTTCTTCTTTGAGCGCCCAAGATGCTACTAACCGTTTCTGGTCATCTCTAAGCTGGATATGCTCAAAGATTATTTCGACGGAACTCATCCAAGCTTGAGATTGAATTATAGATTCATTGCCCGAGAACTATGCTCCGCCCAGATTTCGATATCTCTTAAATAGAGCCTCTAGATCGGGTTCTGCATTTCCCCTGTTTCTGACACTCATTTTCTAGTACTTCTGCAAATAGCAGATCAAGTGTCAAGTCACAGAAAAGATATTTTAAAATATAGAGACAAATACTTCAAATGTAAATGTGTCTATCGAGGTGTAATTTCATTCTGCTTTACTCATACTAGGATATTGCTGATCCTATCTGTATAGAGTTACCCGTCCTAGAACACTACTGGTTCTATTTCTGACAAGTTCGTTCAAATGTTATATTCCAGAACTAAGCTTAACCAAAGCTCTGATACCACGTTGAGACGACCCGAAATCCCGTTCTCACGGAAACAAGGGTTATCTTTGGAATATAACACAGAAACAGATAATAGCAGAACATAATTTTATAATACACCAGATAATGAACAATAAAATATACTGGAAAAAGTAATCATCAGAGTTACACAGTATACAGGATCTTACTTAGTACAAATACAGTTCAGCTATACATAAATGTCTACAGCGGAAATAAACAAAATATGTACAATAGGAGCTAAACAACATAAAAAGAGATAAATGATAGAATCCATCTTCAGCTCCAGCTATCCAGAAAGAACCAGCTAAACCTGAATACAAGGCTGCCCGTGTAGAAAAAGGGGCACCCGAGTTTGAAAGTGAAACAAACTACGAGTCAGTCATGGGACTGGTATGAGAAATCTACTCAACACATATATAATATGGCTAATGACAAGACCACGCCACTTTCGTGGAACGGGTTTACTCCATTGGATTGCCAGTGCTTTAAAAACAAATCTTTCTTTTAAACATCGATATGCTTTTTATAAAAATGAAGCCGTTATAAGACTCAGTTCCCATCACACAATGCAACGCAAACCGGAGGATAGATTTTTTACCTTATAACGGCCAAATATGCTTGATACGAATAAAACAAAGGCATTTGATATTATTGCTAGTGTTTATATGTTTTGAAAACAATTTCAAATCATAACTATCAATCATAGACGGCATTAATGCCCCATACCACTATGTCGCCATATATAGATATACAATCAAAACCGCAAGATGTCGTATTTGGAAATTGGATTTCCGTCATGAACCAAGGCAAAAGATAGTCCTTACCGAATTCGAGACAATCTAGCCTACCATGTCTCAGGATCAGAGCTCGAGTGACCCTAGGAGCGACAGGGCCGGTCCACCGATGTGGATTAAAATGCCTGAGCAATACGTTTCCCCGCTTTTTGGGGCGCAAACGAGCCAACGAATGACTCCATCGGACCCGGATCGTCCGATAAACCGAGGCGCCTCGCAACAGCAACAACCACATAGGTGAAAAGTATATAAATGTCAGGGCTGGTAGGTCACTGACACCACCCTAGCTAGAAAGAAACGCATGCCCTCCCTGAGGTCCTTCCTCCCGTTTCTGGTTCATACCTGGGTGTGAGGCTCGCGAATTCACGTTATACACAAAGCTATGCCACACAGGCGGTGCTTTGATCATCTCCACAAGGCTTTGCTTTTCAACAGAAGCCCTGATCACTGCATCTTAGCATGCCACACAGGCAATTCATGCTATGCGACTGATGTCCATCGATATACAACCTCTGAGCTCATGCGTCTCAGAGAAGGGCGTTAAGCAAAAGAATAAATTCTCCGCCGCCAAACAGATGTATATTTAATAGAGATCAATCAACATAGAATAAAATCCAATGTCAGACACACCATCCATTTACAAGTCCGTTCTGGGTTTGAACGAAACCGGAGGCACTAAATGCCTCGCAAACCCATCGATCACCACGTACGTCTGGACGATCACCACTCATTATCCATATTTCGGGATGCCTCCCAATCAGGACCTCGGTTACCATCCAGACGAGGTGAAGATCTCCGGTCTTCGACCATCGTCTTCATCTTCGACTTTCAATCGTCGGTCAATTATTTGAAATGAGAATTAACTCGGCCTTTTCAAATAATTCACGTATATTTAGAATTTCAAATCAATTTATTTCAATGGTTAAATTATTCGATAACACCAACTTCGTTCTTTAATGTAATTTTCACACCAAACACATTCAACCATCAAATACCACATAAATCGAGCAAATTCAGATTATTTCCATTCCATATCGTTTATGATATTTTATAACGATTTATCGCTATTTTATTTATTTTAAAATAGCCAACTTATTCAAAATGACGCTTCGGGCCATAACGCGGCCGTGGCGCTGTTTTTCTTCAGATTTGATTTACATATATCTGAAAATCTAACCGTTGGATCTTCACAAAATTTACATCATTAGAGAGGTCTTTTCAAAACGAATCCAACGGTTCCAGTTTCGGGAAAATCCGACGGTCGGATCTCCCGGTACAATCGTTTGAAATTTCGATTTCAAAATACGATCTACAGCGTCGTTATTCGATTAAATATATATAATTATATTTATATATATATAAATATAATCGCTTCTGGCGCTGTTTTTCTTCAGATTTGAACTAAACATTCCAGACAATCCAACCGTTGGATTTTTACAAGGTTGGTGCCGTTGGGAAGATATTTCCAAGGCGAACCCGACGGTTGAGGTTTCGGGAAAATCCAATGGTCGGATTTCCCGTACTAGTTGTTTGAAAACACGGTTTCAAAATATGAACTGCACGACTACGTTTCGTTTTAATTTTATTTATATTTATATATTTATATAAATATAGTTCATTCAATATCGTTTTCACTTCAAATATTTCACTAACGCCTTAAAATTTTGGAAAATTTCGCCATAACCTCCCCTGCACCGGGAGCATCGGGAAATCGCAAATAGCTTTCCCGGTCCTTCTAATCTCAAAAAGAAAAAGAAAAAGCCAAGCGGCTAGCCAACAGGCCCATAAAATCATCACCTAAACAAAACAGTAAATGTGTACCTATTTGTCGGGCACAAATTTTATTCCTCTTCTCTAGCCCCTTTGCTATAACCTGTTCAATGAATATGCATGTACATATATATATATAGTTCTTATCATTTATCATTTTCTATTCGACTTCATATTTGGTTTCTATTTGGTTTAAAAACACCATTCATTCTAATGTTACATACATAGGTGCAAATCATTTCATTAGCTAATTAATGAATATTGCAACTCATCTATGTTTATTTTGAACAAGTGGCTATTTTTAACACTTCACATTTCAACGATTCATGCATACAATAAAAATGTGATTTTTATTGTAAAACAATTCATTTCAAAACACTATTTTTCTATATAGTTCATATAGGTGACAAAAATAGGATTTTTATCATAAAACAATTTCTTTCAAAACGAGATTATTTTACACAGTTCATATAGTCAATAAAAGGTGATTTTTTTTATTATCAAACAATTTATTTCAAAATATGAATACCATTCAACACATGAATTTCTAATCAACGAATGAATATCGATTCAACACATGAAGGTTTTCTATTGTTTGTATATATATATAAAAAGGTGATTTTTATATTTAAAACGTGAATACCATTCAACACATGAATTTCTAATCAACGAATGAATATCAATTCAACACATGAATGTTTTCTATTGTTTGTATATATATATAAAAAGGTGATTTTTATATTTAAAACGCGAATACCATTCAACACATGAATTTCTAATCAACGAATGAATATCAATTCAACACATGAAGGTTTTCTATTCAATGAATAAATATAGTTTAAGCAAATGAAAATAATTCAAACACACGAATATTATTCAAAATTTCGGCAGCATAACGGCAGGGTAGTTAAAACCGGGACCGTCCCTAGTACGGCTCCTCGCTCTACCTTAAAACCTCGCGGTTTTTGACAATGGGGATCATGCATCTAGTCCGCACGCAGGCGGCATGTATATATTTATTTCATTTCCACAAACTAATCCTATGTGGTTTCAATCAAATATTTCTCAATCACCAATGGGTATTTTTCAACCACAATCAACCAATATCAACCACAAACAATCCCAAACAATCATTCGCTATCAATCAATTTTCACAACAATTTCAATCAATAAATATCGTCCATGGTTTGTGGACGAGGGGGCGTATATATACATATACATATATATATATATTTATATATAGCAATTCACTTTTATTTCAACACATATATAATTTTTAAATCAGAAATCTCACCGAATAGCTAATTCAATCCCACGACTCTTCTTTGCATAAATCTTCACCGATCTTGCCTTTTGTCGCTTTCGTTGCCCGTATTCTCTACATATGTAAAAATCGAATTTTTACTATATTATTCAATATATAAAAATCGAATTTTTACTTCGCTATTCAATATATAAAAATCGAATTTTTACCTCCTTATTCAATATATAAAAATCATCAAATTTTCACTTCGCTATTCTATATATAAAAAATCATATTTTTACTTCGATGTTCAATATATAAAAATCGAATTTTTACTTCCTTATTCAATATATAAAAATCATCGAATTTTCACTTCGCTATTCTATATATAAAAATCGAATTTTTACTTCGATGTTCTATATATAAAAATCATATTTTTACTTCGATGTTCAATATATAAAAATCATGTATTTACATTTTTACAAATATGTTATTTATTTTAAAAACAAAACCATTTATATTTTTAAAACAAAGTTGTTTATATTATAAAAACAACATTTTCGAAACAAAGTACATTTTCCTTTTCTATAACAAAGTATATTTACTTTTTCTATAATGAATTATATTTTCTTTCATTAAAAATTAAACTTTTTCGATGTTAAAAATCATCACTTTTCGATGTTAAAAATCATCACTTAATTTTTCAGTTTTATATAAAATAATTAATTAAAAGAAACTGAAATAAACAAAATAAAATAATTAAACTTTACCTTTGCTGTCGCCTGAAGGGGGGGGGGTGCTTCAGGTTCACGGATCGAGGAAAGGGGGGGGTTTATGCGCTGGTGGTGGCGGGGCTTGTGGAGGAGGGCGGTTTCCGTCTTAAGGGGGCTTTGGGGGTATCGGGTTCGGGTATGGGGAGGTAGGGCTTCGCGGTTTAGGGGGAGGGGGTCGCCGAGGTTGGTGATCGACGGCGCCTGGGGGAGCGCGTCCGGCGGCGTGGAGGATGGGAGGGAGTTCGATTTGAGCAGTTCGGTTTTTTTTTTTTTTCGAGTCTGAACGAATTGAATGACTGAGAGAGAGGAAAAAAGGGTGTGGGGGTTATTATATTATATATATTTAATTATTTAAATTATCAAAAAGGTTGACTTTTTATTTGACCTCGAAACGAGAGCCAACGACTATCGTCCCTAGCGTTCTACCCCCATTCCGAACACAATGGGATGTGTATCGTAAGCTGATTCGATTATTTCGAATAGTTTCCGTCAAATTTTAAAGTGCAATTCTTTATATATTCAATTTAAACGCACATTTCAATTTAGTGGGGCCACATACGAACTCGAAAAGTTCCAGAAAATATTTTCTAGCTTCGTATTGACGATACGGTCCTAACAAAACTAGTTTCGTCAAATTCTGAGACCGTTAGAAAAATGGCCATTTTCCAGTCGATTAAAATCAACCGAAACTGGTCAAACGCGTTTTCCATTCCCACGCTCACATATTGAATCGAAAAATTATGAAATTTGGAATCTAGCAATAACTTTACATCACGGACCTAACAAAAGTGGTTTCATCGAAATCCGAGGTCGTTTGCAAAATTTCCATTTTTAAGGGCCTGAATTCCATAGCGCCTATTCAGAATTTTCAACAGGACATATCTTTTGATTCCCGTTATGAAATCTTGATTTTTCAGATTCGTTGGAAAGATATTACCAATTAGATCCTAATGTTTTTGGTTTCGCTAAAATCCGGATTGTTCTGCACCCGGTACAGTCCGACAAAGTTTGAATTCCATTTTTGAAACTGCAGCGCCTTTTCAAGCCCTGTTTATAATTATAATTAATTATATTCGTTTTCAATTGTCGATTCAAACTCAGTTTTCATCGCCATTATTTAAATATTTATTTTAAATATTTAAAATCCATTATTTTAGCCAATTAAAAAAAATTTAAATTGGTTCAGATTTTCTGGGTCGTTACACAAATGCCCCAGGATTGGTACTCTGTCCAACCCTTGGATCCTGCAGGGCCGGTCCATACGTTAACGCTTAATGGATTGGTAATTCCTGAACACACGCTTCCCAGTCCTTTTGGACCTATAATACGGCCAGTGGCGACCGCATAAACTGAGGCCTCGAAAAATCCAACAACCACAATGAATAAATGCCAGCGCTGGTAGGTCCCTGGCACCACTCTAGCTAGAGAGAAACGTGTGCACTCCCTGCGTTCCGTTCTCCCTTTTTAGACTCTACCGGGCTGTGAGGCTCGCGAAGTCACGTTACACAAAGCTATGCCTAAATAGACTATGCTTTGATCATCCCACAAGGCTCTGCTTTGCAACAAAGCCTTGATCATTTGCATCTTGGCGTGCCACGTTGACATTTCACGCCATGCCATTCATAACTATTAATACACAACCTCTAAGGGTGTTAAGTAAGAGAATAAATTCTCCTCCACCAACGGTTGTATATTAATAGAAATCAATTTACATAAAATGAAATTCAACGTCAGACATGCATCCATTTATAAGCTTATGCTCTGGGTCTGAGCGAAAGCCAAACCCGTACAATCAACAAGAACGTCCGGATGAACTACCATCAACCCATCAAGGTAGCTACTCCCATCAAGGCCAATAATAGCAATACAACCATCCGCCTTGAAGATCGTCGGTCTTCGACCGTCGTCTTCAACTCTTCTATTTGGATATCGCCTTATAATCATTTGAAATGAGATGGACTCGGTCTTTTCAAATGATTATCGTATATATATAAAGTTTTAAACCATTTCATATCATTAATAGTATTGAATAATGATTTGTCGCAATTCTTATTTATATTTGTGAATATAAATCATTTGGCGATAATATTAACATGGGTAACATGTCCCGTAAAGAATGAACTGTCTACCTAACACACACATTCATGTTTAATGTCTAATAAAATGTGTTTTACCAATCATAGAAATATCATTCTTAATTTCATATTTTATTGCCAAATCTTATTTGTGTTGTGGAACGCAAATAAAAATTGTACTTTTCTTTCATGTTTATTTACATCGAGGGATGTAAATAAAAATACGTAACTTTTATTTCTAAGTTTTCATTTACAATAGAGTGTACAAATAGAAGACGCACATTTATTTCTGTGACCTATTTGTATCGGAGAATACAAAAAAAAAGGATGAATTCTATTGTCATATTTGTATTGGAAATACAAATATAAAGATGAACCTAAATCCTATGTTAATATTTGCGTTAAAGGACAACGTTAAAAGGCATTCATTTTCCTATATGTATTTGTGTTAAGAACACAAATATAGAGGTGATTTATTTCTATGTAATATTTTTATGTTAAGAATACACATGAAGAATGACTTCATTTTCTATGCAAATGTTTGTGGTAAAAACACAAATAAAAAGAGTGCTTTATTTTCTATGCAAATGTTCGTATAGTGAATGCAAATAAAAAGGATGTTTTTATTATCTATGCATACATTTGTGTTGAAACAGAAATAAAAAGAACGACTTTATTTTCCTACGCAATACTTGCATTATACATGCGAGTAAAAAGAATGATTTTTATTTTCTTATGCAATACTTGCATTGTAAATGCAAGTATAAAAGATGATTTCTTTTCTTATGCAATACTTGCAATGTAAATGCAAGTATAAAAGATGATTTCTTTTCTTATGCAATACTTGCAATGTAAATGCAAGTATAAAAGATGATTTCTTTTCTTATGTAATACTTGCAATGTAAATGCAAGTATAAAAGATGATTTCTTTTCTTATGCAATACTTGCAATAAAAATGCAAGTATAAAAGATTAACTTCTTTTAAATGTGAATATTTGTGTTAAAAACACAAATAAAAAGTATGACTTAATTTGCTATGTAAATGTTTGTATAGTAAATGCAAACAAAAAGATTAACTTCTTAATCGAAAAGTGAAAATGATACTTTTACACCCTTTTCAAATTATATTTGTTTGCAAGAGAAAATGCAAACAAAATGTGTATTCTTTATATATCGTGATTTATTCGCATTATGAATGCGGATAAAAAGAAGTTTTATTTCTAACATCTTATTCGCATTGTGAATGCGAACAAAAAGGTGAATTTTTAAATCTTTATCACTTGTTCGCATTTGTGGATGCAAACAAAAAGTGAATTTTTAATCTTTATAATTTGTTCGCAATTGTGGATGCGAACAAAAAGTAATTTTCTTAATTTTTTTTTAAATTTGTTTGCACTTGTTCCTGCAAAACCAAAAAACAAGTTTTATTCTCTCATTGTAAATTATAAATAGAAAGGTAAATTTTATTATCAAGTTTTATTTGCATTATAAGACGTAAATAAAAATGTAAATTTTAGTTTCAAGTCATATTTGTGTTTTAAGAATACAAATGAAAATGTAAGTTTTTATTTCCATTCATGTTCACATTTTAAAGTGAAAATAAAAAGTAAAATTTTTTGTTTCAAGGTTTATTTGTGTTTTAAGAACACAAAATAAAATGTAAGTTTTGACTTCAATACACATTTCCACATTATAAAGTGTAAACAAAAGAAAATTTTTGTTTTCAAGTTTTATTTGTGTTTTAAGACACAAATGAAAATATAAGTTTTAAGTGTTAATTACATTATACAAATGTGAACACAATAAAAAGTAATCTTTGTTTACAATGTTATTTATATTATGCAAATGTAAATAAAATAAAAAGAGGATTTTTTTTCAATTCATATTTACATCATATAAGTGTAAATAAAATAAAAAGTAAACTTTATTTCCAATGCTATTTACAATATAAAATGGAAAACAAAAGTAAACTTTGTTTTCAGGTGACATATACATTACAATGAAAAAGGAAAAAATGAGTTTTATTTCAAGTCCAGCTTACGATATACAAAGTAAAATAAAAAGTGAGTTTTATTTTCAAGTCTTATTTATAAGGTACAAGGTAAAACAAAAGGTGAATTCCATTTTTCAAGTCCTATTTACAATTTACAATATACATTATAAAGTGAATATAGAAAGGTGAATCTCTGTTTCTAGTTTTATTTACATTCTGAAAATGTAAATAAAACAAAAGTAAATTTTTGTTTCCAATGTTACTTACATTTTGGAAATGTAAACAAAAATAAAAAGTAGATTTTGTTCCAAGTGTTATTTAGATTGTGACAATGTAAATAAAAAGTGAGTTTTTCTTAAAGTGTTACTCACATTATGAAGTGGAAAAAAAGAAAAAAGTAAGTTTTTGTCTCAATTCATAATGTGAGTAACACTTTAAGAAAAACTCACTTTTTATTTACATTGTCACAATCTAAATAACACTTGGAACAAAATCTACTTTTTATTTTTGTTTACATTTCCAAAATGTAAGTAACATTGGAAACAAAAATTTACTTTTGTTTTATTTACATTTTCAGAATGTAAATAAAACTAGAAACAGAGATTCACCTTTCTATATTCACTTTATAATGTATATTGTAAATTGTAAATAGGACTTGAAAAATGGAATTCACCTTTTGTTTTACCTTGTACCTTATAAATAAGACTTGAAAATAAAACTCACTTTTTATTTTACTTTGTATATCGTAAGTAGGACTTGAAATAAAACTCATTTTTTCCTTTTTCATTGTAATGTATTGTCACCTAAAAACAAAGTTTACTTTTGTTTTCCATTTTATATTGTAAATAGCATTGGAAATAAAGTTTACTTTTTATTTTATTTACACTCATATGATGTAAATATGAATTGAAACAAAAATCCCCTTTTTATTTTATTTACATTTAAATAATATAAATAACATTGTAAACAAAGTTTACTTTTTATTTTGTTCACATTTGTTTAATGTAATTAACACTTAAAACTTATATTTTCATTTGTGTCTTAAAACACAAATAAAACTTGAAAACAAAAATTTACTTTTGTTTACACTTTATAATGTGGAAATGTGTATTGAAGTCAAAACTTACATTTTATTTTGTGTTCTTAAAACACA
This sequence comes from Allium sativum, assembly GCA_030737875.1. Taxonomy (NCBI): domain Eukaryota; kingdom Viridiplantae; phylum Streptophyta; class Magnoliopsida; order Asparagales; family Amaryllidaceae; genus Allium; species Allium sativum. The sequence goes on from CM060923.1 coordinate 247,283,413, forward strand.
AATAAAACTTGAAACAAAAAATTTTACTTTTTATTTTCACTTTAAAATGTGAACATGAATGGAAATAAAAACTTACATTTTCATTTGTATTATTAAAACACAAATATGACTTGAAACTAAAATTTACATTTTTATTTACGTCTTATAATGCAAATAAAACTTGATAATAAAATTTACCTTTCTATTTATAATTTACAATGAGAGAATAATTTTTTTTTGTTTTGCAGGCACAAGTGCAAACAAATTTAAAAAAAAAAATAAGAAAATTACTTTTTGTTCGCATCCACAATTGCGAACAAATTATAAAGATTAAAAATTCACTTTTTTGTTTGCATCCACAAATGCGAACAAGTGATAAAGATTTAAAAATTCACCTTTTTGTTCGCATTCACAATGCGAATAAGATGTTAGAAATAAAACTTACTTCTTTTTATCCGCATTCATAATGCGAATAAATCACGATTTATAAAGAATACACATTTTGTTTGCATTTTCTCTTGCAAACAAATATAATTTGAAAAGGGTGTAAAAGTATCATTTTCACTTTTCGATTAAGAAGTTAATCTTTTTGTTTGCATTTACTATACAAACATTTACATAGCAAATTAAGTCATACTTTTTATTTGTGTTTTTAACACAAATATTCAAATTTAAAAGAAGTTAATCTTTTATACTTGCATTTTTATTGCAAGTATTGCATAAGAAAAGAAATCATCTTTTATACTTGCATTTACATTGCAAGTATTGCATAAGAAAAGAAATCATCTTTTATACTTGCATTTACATTGCAAGTATTGCATAAGAAAAGAAATCATCTTTTATACTTGCATTTACATTGCAAGTATTGCATAAGAAAAGAAATCATCTTTTATACTTGCATTTACATTGCAAGTATTGCATAAGAAAAGAAATCATCTTTTATACTTGCATTTACAATGCAAGTATTGCATAAGAAAATAAAAATCATTCTTTTTACTCGCATGTATAATGCAAGTATTGCGTAGGAAAATAAAGTCGTTCTTTTTATTTGTGTTTCAACACAAATGTATGCATAGATAATAAAAACATCCTTTTTATTTGCATTCACTATGCGAACATTTACTTAGAAAATAAAGCACTCTTTTTATTTGTGTTTTTACCACAAACATTTGCATAGAAAATGAAGTCATTCTTCATGTGTATTCTTAACATAAAAATATTACATAGGAATAAATCACCTCTATATTTGTGTTCTTAACAAAAATACATATAGGAAAATGAATGTCTTTTAACGTTGTCCTTTAACGCAAATATTAACATAGGATTTAGGTTCATCTTTATATTTGTATTTCCAATAAAAATATGACAATAGAATTCATCCTTTTTTTTTGTATTCTCCGATACAAATAGGTCACAGAAATAAAAGTGCGTCTTCTATTTGTACACTCTATTGTAAATGAAAACTTAGAAATAAAAGTTACGTATTTTTATTTACATCCCTCGATGTAAATAAACATGAAAGAAAAGTACAATTTTTATTTGCGTTCCACAACACAAATAAGATTTGGCAATAAAATATGAAATTAAGAATGATATTTCTATGATTGGTAAAACACATTTTAATAGACATTAAACATGAATGTGTGTGTTAGGTAGACAGTTCATTCTTTACGGGACATGTTACCCATGTTAATATTATCGCCAAATGATTTATATTCACAAATATAAACAAGAATAGCGACAAATCATTATTCAATACTATTAATGATATGAAATGGTTTAAAACTTTATATATATACGATAATCATTTGAAAAGACCGAGTCCATCTCATTTCAAATGATTATAAGGCGATATCCAAATAGAAGAGTTGAAGACGACGGTCGAAGACCGACGATCTTCAAGGCGGATGGTTGTATTGCTATTATTGGCCTTGATGGGAGTAGCTACCTTGATGGGTTGATGGTAGTGATCATCCGGACGTTCTTGTTGATTGTACGGGTTTGGCTTTCGCTCAGACCCAGAGCGTAAGCTTATAAATGGATATGTCTGACGTTGAATTTCATTTTATGTAAATTGATTTCTATTAATATACAACCGTTGGTGGAGGAGAATTTATTCTCTTACTTAACACCCTTAGAGGTTGTGTATTAATAGTTATGAATGGCATGGCGTGAAATGTCAACGTGGCACGCCAAGATGCAAATGATCAAGGCTTTGTTGCAAAGCAGAGCCTTGTGGGATGATCAAAGCATAGTCTATTTAGGCATAGCTTTGTGTAACGTGACTTCGCGGGCCTCACAGCCCAGTAGATTCTAAAACGGGAGAAGGGAACGCAGGGAGTGCACACGTTTCTCTCTAGCTAGAGTCGTGCCAGGGACCTATCAGCGCTGGCATTTATTCATTGTGGTTGTTGGATTTTTCGAGGCCTCGGTTTATGTGGTCGCCACTGGCCGTATTATAGGTCCAAAAGGACCGGAAGCGTGTGTTCAGGAATTGCCAATCCATTAAGCGTTAACGTATGGACCGGCCCTGCAGGATCCAAGGGTTGGACAAAGTACCAATCCTGGGGCATTTGCTAGAGTGTCTCGAATCGGTAAGGATCTCCTCCCTAGCCTTGACTCAGATGGAAACCCAAATTTCCAATACGACATCACGCGGTTTTGATTGTATACCTATATATGGCGACATAGTGGGATGGGGCACTCATGCCATCTAGGATTGATACATTTACTTTGATGTATTTCTAATTGGTTGCACACTATAATTATATAATACCGTGTCTATCGTATCAAGCATCTTTTGATCATTATAAGGTAAAACCCTATCCTCCGGTTTGCGTTGCATTGTGTGATGGGACTTGGGTCTTATAATGGTTTCATTTTTCTAAAAAGCATTGCGTTATTTTGACGATTTACTTTAGTCATGCACTGGCAATCCATAGGAGAAAACCCGTTCCGCGAAAGTGGCGTGGTCCTGTGATTAGCCTTATTATATTATATAGGTTAAGTAGAATTCTCACACCAGTCCCATGACTGACCTGTAGTTTGTCCACTGGCAAACTCGAGTGCCCATATTTTCCACACGGGCAGTCGAGTAGCTATTTTTGCAGATATATTAAACAGGATTCTGGGTTGAAGCTTAATGCGGTGTCCAGAGATAGAGAGCCTTCCGCTGTGTTCTTCCGTTGCAGTATATTACATTTTTTTGTACTTATCTTCCACTGTAATTATATTCCAATGTACTCTGATATGTATATTCTGTACTCTGATGTAACATTTAATATAGTGTTATAAAAGTCTTCTGTTATCTGTTGTAATGTGTTGTATGCCCAAAGTTAATGTATTCGTAGATTTTCACTTTTTGGGTCAGACCTGTGTGGTTTATAGTCGATTCAAAGGGCGGGGATTTGCGGGTATTCTCTAAAATTCATTAAAATTTTACAAAATTTATCAAAGCGATAGGTTTTAGTGATGGAATCAATGGATTTTTTTTCCTATTATAAAACGGAAATTGTCATCAATCAAGACAACTATCATCATTAAATGCTCTAATTTAAAGGGTACAGGGTTGTTTTTCCCTCATAAAATTAGGGTTGATTTTAATCAAAATGATAAATTATATGAGTAATAATAAAGAGTTTACAATTTTAATGTTAGAAAATAATGTCAATTATGATTATTTATTTTAAGGCCATGCTTTTATGTTTGCATATAAGTTTAATGTCAGAACAAGGAAAGAAAATGATGATGAGAACAAGGTTAATCTTGTAAAATAATAGTATGTATAAAGTAGTTTTAGGTGTATAATTTACTTATATAATGTGTGGTGTGTGCTAACTAATTAGTGGTGTACAAATAGAACCACCCAATAATAATTACAGCATGCGTTTCATTCATTTCTTTTATGATCCTCTCTCTTTCTTTCATATGAATATATGCCACACTTTATGCTTTTTAATAAATAAAAATATAAAAAGAGAAAGACACATTATGGGTTTATTTGTAAAATTAGAAACTAAATATTATGTTAAATACACAAACAAAGAATTGTGCATGCATAGGAAGAAATAAAGAGAAAATTTAATATAAATATGTTTAGGTATAAATTGCAAAAGTAATGCACAAAATAAACGTGCGTCATAGATGGTATAAAACCATGCAATAAAAGAAAGTTGAAATAACTTATAATTTTGTGCGTATATTAACAATACGCGGTTGGAACTAAAAATAAAATGCGCGTTAAAATGGTAAACGAAGAAGTTAAAAATAACCTTCACATGATTAAATAGGTAAGAATATAAAAATGAAGAAATTATTAATACGGACATCAATTTTGATTTTGAATTTTAAAATAAACATTAATTAAACCATTTACCTTATGCCCAGTCAGCTGACTAAATTACTGTGTAACATACTATATGTGGGAGACACATTAATGGTTTATTTTGCAAAATTAAAATATATATATATAATGTTATAACATAAAGACTATTACTAAAATTGATTAACATGGACAAGCTAGAATAAAAATCGTAGACCTCTACAAAATATCTCATACCTTCTCAATACCAAACACAAATCATAATTTCATTGGCTGCCACCCCTTCCAAACTTCTCTCCTCCAATTCTCCCTCCTCACTTCGAGTTAGAACCCATACCATACACCGTTTTGAAGCCCCTTCCCTCCTCTTTCACCTTCGACCAAAAGCACCTCCTCTCGTGGCCCGTAGCTCGAGGGCCGAGCCACCAAAGTCAGCGCCTTGCGCACGCCGCTGGCCCCACCAGGCACCACTGCACCCCCCTTGTCGCCGGCACACCTCGACCTCTCCGAGCCCGTTCTCCTCCAACTGACGGCGCCTTAAACCATTCACTAAATCGCCGGAAATTTGAATCCAAAGTTTTGAACAAATTAGAAAAGTCATGGCCGAGTTTTACAGAGAGGGAAGAAAGGTTAAGGAACTTAATCCCTTTGATTAATTTAATTTTAAATTTAATTACTAACTTGCTTTACCCATAACTTGGTCATACAAATTCAGAAGCGTTGGACTCGTACGATCCTGAACTACAATTCTAGACAGAAACGGGGAATTTCTGAGCTGTTGAAAAAATTGGGCTAATCACGAACGACGGTGAGAATTCCTATTTACAAAATTAATTTTTAGATTAATTATTTTCTCGCTGATTAATTCTGTGTATGTATGTAATGATCCAGTTCTGCGATGAAAATCTATTATTTATTCCAGATCTGTTATTCTAGATCTGATTCTGCGACGAAATTCTGCTCTTTGTTTCGGTGATAATAATAATTTACTAAACGTTGAATTAATTATTGGTAATCGAAATCCATGAATTTATGATTATAATTATAATTGCAATGTCTTGTGCTTGGATTTTTGTATGAATTGCGGTGTTTTGGAATATCCATGATGGTTTAGATCTACGTCATACAAATAAAAGTTCCTATTTATTTAGATATGTAAACACCGATTATATTAGATCTTGTTTTAAATAAATGAATAAAAAGATTCAATTTTTAATGTTGTTATTTTGCATAAAAAGGTGTACATTAGAAAGATTCAATTTTTAATATCATTATATTACAATAAAAGTTACAAATGAGAAGAGGCATTTTTATTGTCCTTTATATTACAATAAAAATTCAATTTTTATTTCATGTATTAATATGAAACGTTACATGAATGTTGACACCAAAGGTTTAGTTATAACCTGTAACGACCCAGAAAATCTGAACCAATTTAAATTTTTTAAATTGGCTAAAATAATGGATTTTAAATATTTAAAATAAATATTTTAAATAAAGGTGATGAAAACTGAGTTTGAATCGACATTTGAAAACGAATATAATTAATTATAATTATATATAGAATTGAAAATAGCGCGGTAGTTCGATAATTAGATTTCAAACTTCAATTGAATATACCGGATGCAAAGCAATCCGGATTTTAGTGAAACCAAAAATAATGGAATCTAATTGATGATATCTTTCCAATGAATCTGACCAATCGAAATTTGATAGCGGGAATCAAAAGATATGTCCAGTTGAAAATTCTGAATAGTCGCTATGGAATTCAGGCCCTTAAAAATGGACATTTTGCAAATGACCTCGGATTTCGACGAAACCACTTTTGTTGGATCCGCAGGGTCAAGTTATTGTTAGGTTTCAAATTTCATAATTTTTCGAATCAATATGTGAGCGTGGCAAAGGAAAACGCGTTTGACCAGTTTCAGTTGATTTTAATCGACTGGAAATTGGCCATTTTTCCAACGGTCTCAGAATTCGACGAAACTAGTTTTGTTAGGACCGTATCGTGAATACGAAGCTAGAAAAATATTTTTCTGGAATTTTTCTAGTTAGTATGTGACCCCGGTAATTTGAAATGTGCGTTTAAAATTCAATATAGTGATTTAAATGAAAATTCAAAAGGAAACTGATTGTAACGATCAAATCAGCTTGCGATACATATCCCATTGTGTTCAGAATGGGGGTGAAACGCTATGGGCGACAGGCGGTGGGCCTCGTTTCGAGGTCGTATGTAAAAGTCAACCTTTTTTGAAAAATTAAATAATTAAATAATAAAAAGGGAAAAAATATTATTATAATTCCCTCCTATACCTTGCCCCCCCCCCCCCCCGTAATTCATTACCGAAGTTCACTAATCAAAAAAAATAAAAAATAAAAAATAAAAAAGACGGACGGAGAAGCATCGACGCCACCGCCTTCAGACGTCGACCAGACCCCCACCACGCGCCGATCTTCTTCCCCCCCCCCTCTTCCTTGCACTCGCTCCCTCCTCCTCCTTCAATCCGACCCCCCCGAAGCCGTTCGAAACCCTAGCGCCGCCCCTCTCGAAACCCGAGCGCCGCCCTCGAGAAGCCCTCCGTCGATCTGCGAAACCCCCCCCCCCCTCTGTAAGTTTTTTTTTGTTTTGTTAATTTATTTTTATGTATTTAAAACCTGATTTTTAAAAAGAAAAAAAAGGGTTTAAAAACTGATTTTGTTTAAAAGAAAAAAACTGATTTTAAAAAGAAGTTAAAACTGATTTTTTTTATATACATTTAAAAAAACTGATTTTGAAAAGGATTTTTTTTTAACTGATTTTGAAAAGGATTTTTTTTTAACTGATTTTGAAAAGGATTTTTAAACTGATTTTTAAAGAATTTTAAACTGAATTTTAAAAGAACTTTAAACTGATTTGATTTTAAAACTTTAAATAGAAAAAGGTTTAATCTTTTTAAAGAAAAAGATTTGATCTTTTAAAAAAAAGGTTTGAATTTTAAAAGGAAAAAGTTTTAAACTTTAAATAGAAAAAGATCAGAACTTTAGAATAGAAAAAGATCAGAACTTTAGAAAAAAATAAAGATCATATTTTTTTTTAATAGAAAAGATCAGATTTTTAGAATGGAAAAGATCATATTTTTAAAATAGAAAAGACGGAATTTTTATGGAGTAGAAGAAGTAAGGTATGATTTTTATATTTTTAAAGCAATAAAAATATAATTTTTACATCATAGGAATATTAAAAATATAATCTTTATATTAAAAATATAATTTTTATATATTGAATAGCCTCGTAAAAACTCGATTTTTACATATGTAGAGATACGGGCAACAAAGCGACAAAAGGCGAGATTGGCGAAGATTTCTATAAAGGAAGAGTAGTGGTATTGGATAGCTATTGGTGAGATTTCTGATTTAAATATATATATATATATATATATGTGTGAAATGAAAGTGAATTGCTATATATAAATATATATCTATATATATATACGCCCCTCGTCCACAAACCATGGACGATATTTATTGGTTGAAATGGTTGTGAAAATTGATTGATAGCGAATGATTGTTTGGGGATTGTTTGTGATTGATATTGGTTGATTGTGGTTGAAAAATACCCGTTTGTGATTGGAAAATATTTGGTTGAAACCACATAGGATTAGTTTGTGGAAATGAAATAAATATATACATGCCGCCTGCGTGCGAACTAGATGCATGAACCCCATTGTCAAAAACCGCGAGGTTTTAAGGTAGAGCGAGGAGTCGTACTAGGGACGGTCCCGGTTTTAACTACCCTGCCGTTATGCTGCCGAAATTTTGAATAATATTCGTGTGTTTGAATTATTTTCATATGCTTAAACTATATTTATTCATTGAATAGAAAACATTCATGTGTTGAATTGATATTCATTCGTTGATTAGAAATTCATGTGTTGAATGGTATTCATATTTTGAAATAAATCGTTTGATAATAAAAATCACCTTTTATCGACTATATGAACTGTGTAAAATAACCTCGTTTTAAAAGAAATTGTTTTATGATAAAAATCCTATTTTTATCACCTATATGAACTATATAGGAAAATAGTGTTTTGAAATGAATTGTTTTACAATAAAAATCACATTTTTATTGTATGCATAAATCGTTGAAATGTGAAGTGTTAAAAATAGCCACTTGTTCAAAATAAACATATATGAGTTGAAATATTCATTAATTAGCTAATGAAATGATTTGCACCTATTTATGTAACATTAGAATGAATGGTGTTTTTAAACCAAATAGAAATCAAATATGAAGTTGAATAGAAAATGAAAAATGATAAGAACTGTATATATATGTACATGCATATTCATTGAACAGGTTATAGCAAAGGGGCTAGAGAAGAGGAATAAAATTTTGTGCCCGACAAATAGGTACACATTTACTGTTTTGTTTGGGTGATGATTTTATGAGCCTATTGGCTAGCCGCTTGGCTTTTTCTTTTTCTTTTTGAGATTAGAAGGACCGGGAAAGCTATTTGCGATTTCCCGATGCTCCCGGTGCAGGGGAGGTTATGGCGAAATTTTCCAAAATATTAAGGTGTTAGAAAAATATTTGAAGTGAAACGATATGGAAATCTTTGAATGAACTATATTTATATAAATATATAAATATAAATATAAATAAAATTAAAACGAAACGAAGCCGTGCAGTTCGTATTTTGAAACCGTGATTTCAAACAACTAATGCGGGAAATCCGACCATTGGATTTTCCCGAAACCTCAACCGTCGGGTTCGCCTTGGAAATATCTTCCCAACGGCACCAACCTTGTAAAAATCCAACAGTTGGATTGTCTGGAATGTTTAGTTCAAATCTGAAGAAAAACAGCGCCAGAAACGATTATATTTATATATATATATATATAAATATAATTATATTTAATCGAATAACGACGCTGCAGTTCGTATTTTGAAATCGAAACTTCAAACGATTGTACCGGGAGATCCGACCATCGGATTTTCCCGAAACTGGAACCTTTGGATTCGTTTTGAAAAGACCTTTCTAATGATGTAAATTTTGTGAAGATCCAACGGTTAGATTTTCAGATATGTGTAAATCAAATCTGAAGAAAAACAGCGCCACGGCCGCGTTATGGCCCGAAGCGTCGTTTTGAATGAATTGGCGATTTTAAAATAAATAAAAATAGCGATAAATCGTTATAAAATATTATAAACGATATGGAAGGGAAATAAACTGAATTTGCTTGATTTATGTGGCTTTTGATGGTTGAATGTGTTTGGTGTGAAAATTACATTAAAGAACACAATTGGTGTTGTCGAATAATTTAACCATTGAAATAAATCGATTTGAAATTCTAAATATACGTGAATTGTTTGAAAAGGCCGAGTTAATTCTCATTTCAAATGATTGACCGACGATTGAAATTTGAAGATGAAGACGACGGTCGAAGACCGGAGATCTTCGCCTCGTTTGGATGGTAACCGAGGTCCTGATTGGGAGGCATCCCGAAATATGGATAATGAGTGGTGATCGTCCAGACGTACGTGGTGGTCGAAGGGTTTGCGAGGTATTTAGTGCCTCCGGTTTCGTTCAGACCCAGAACGGACTTGTAAATGGACTGTGTGTCTGACATTGGAGTTTATTCTGTGTTGATTGATTTCTGTTAAATATACATCTGTTTGGCGGCGGAGAATTTATTCTTTTGCTTAACGCCCTTCTCTGAGACATACGAGCTCAGAGGTTGTATATCGATGGACATCAATCGCATGGCGTGAATTGCCTGTGTGGCATGCTAAGATGCAGTGATCAGGGCTTCTGTTGAAAAGCAAAGTCTTGTGGTGATGATCAAAGCACCGCCTGTGTGGCGTAGCTTTGTGTATAACGTGAATTCGCGAGCCTCACACCCCGGTATGAACCTAAAACGGGAGAAGGACCTCAGGGAGGGCATGCGTTTCTTTCTAGCTAGGGTGGTGTCAGTGACCTACCAGCCCTGACATTTATATACTTTTCACCTATGTGGTTGTTGCTGTTGCGAGGCGCCTCGGTTAGATCGGACGATCCGGGTCCGATGGAGTCATTCGTTGGCTCACTTACGCCCCAAAGGGCGGAGAGACGTATTGTTCAGGCATAATAATCCACATCGGTGGACCGGCCCTGACGATCCAAGGCTTGCCTGCGCGCTTGCCTGAGACATGGGCTAGATTGTCTCGAATTCGGTAAGGACTATCTTTTGCCTTGGTTCATGACGGAAATCCAATTTCCAGATACGACATCGTGCGGTTTTGATTGTATACCTATATATGGCGACATAGTGGTATGGGGCATTAATGCCGTCTATGATTGATAGTTATGATTTGAAATTGTTTTCAAAACATATAAACACTAGCAATAATATCAAATGCCTTTGTTTTATTCGTATCAAGCATATTTGGCCGTTATAAGGTAAAAACTCTATCCTCCGGTTTGCGTTGCATTGTGTGATGGGAACTGAGTCTTATAACGGCTTCATTTTTATAAAAAGCATAGCGATGTTTAAAAGAAAGATTTGTTTTAAAGCACTGGCAATCCAATGGAGTAAACCCGTTCCACGAAAGTGGCGTGGTCCTGTGATTAGCCAATTATATATGTGTTGAGTGGATTTCTCATACCAGTCCCATGACTGACTCGTAGTTTGTTTCACTTTCAAACTCGGGTGCCCCCTTTTCTACACGGGCAGCCTTGTATTCAGGTTTAGCTGGTTCTTTCTGGATAGCTGGAGCTGAAGATGGATTCTATCATTTATTTCTTTTTATGCTGTTCAGCTCCTATTGTACATATTTTGTTTATTTCCGCTGTAGACATTTATGTATAGCTGAACTGTACTTGTACTAAGTAAGATCCTGTATACTGTGTAACTCTGATGATTACTTTTATCCAGTATATTTTATTGTTCATCATCTGGTGTATTTTATTTAATTCTGTTCTGCTATTATCTGTTTCTGTGTTATATTCCAAAAGATAACCCTGCTTCCGTGAGAACGGGAAATCGGGTCGTCTCATCGTGGTATCAGAGCTTTGGTTAAGCTTAGTTCTGGAATATAACATTTGAACGAACTCGTCAGAAATAGAACCAGTAGTGTTCTAGGACGGGTAACTCTATACAGATAGGATCAGCAATATCCTAGTATGAGTAAAGCAGAATGAAATTACACCTGGATAGACCCATTTACACTTGAAGTATATGTTTCTATGTTTGAAAATTACCTTTTCTGTGACCTGACACTTGATCTGCTAATTGCAGAAGTACTAGAAAAATGAGTGCCAGAAACAGAAGGGATACATAACCCGATCTAGAGGCTCTATTTAAGAAATATCGAAATCTGAACGGAGCGCAGTTCTCGGGCAATGAATCTATAATTCAGACTCAAGCTTGGGTGAGCTCTGCAGAAAGAATTTTTGAGCGTATCCAGCTGAGGGATGACCAGAAACGGTTAGTAGCATCTTGGGCGCTCAAAGAAGAAGCTTTAATCTGGTGGGAATCAATCATCAAAGGTAATCTAGAAAGTGATATCACCTGGGACAGATTCAAAGTGATTTTCCTAGAAAGATTTACTCCTCCCGAAGCAACCGAGAGATTATGTGATGAATTTTCTTATCTAATACAAGGTGACATGACCGTTCCCGAATATCATAAGAAATTCAATGAACTTTCTCACTTTGCCCCTTATCTAATTCAAAATCCGAGGAGGAAGAATCTGAGATTTATTCATGGGCTTCAAAGGAAATACCAGAATAAAGTATTGGGGCATGTGAAGCTTCCTTTTCCAGAAATGATTTACATGGCTTATCAGTATGAAAACCTCCATAAGAAAGGAATGTTGCGCGACGAAGAAGAAGTCTGTTCTAGTGACAAAGCAGAGTCGGAAACAGATATTCCTGAAGCCAGTGCGAGGTCAGAGGTCGGTAAAGAGCCTAAAGTAAATCGAAAAAGGGCTAGGTCTGAAAAAGAACCTGCCACGACCGCCATATGCAAAAACTGCAATCAGAAGGGGCATTTGTCCAGAAAATGTAAATCTGTAAACAAACGAGGGAAGAGTGGATTTGGACCCAGTAAGAAGGTTCCTGAGGGCAGAGGATGCCATAAGTGCCATGAGGCTGGACATATTGCGAAAAACTGCCCGCTATCTCAGAAATCTGAAACGATACAAGTGAATGAAGTGGCAGAAATACTTGCATCCTCGTCTACTCAGGAAAGGTCTGATGTTTTAGAAGGCACGCTCAATGTCAAAAACATTCCAGTTAAAGTACTGTTTGACACAGGCGCGTCACGAAGCTTTATCGCAAAGAGTGTAGTCAAGAAGTTGGATCTGAGGTTGAAAAAGCTCAAAGAACCAATGACGGTGCAAAATCCAGTTGGGGGTTCCATCAATCTCAGTTGGGTTTGTGCAGTACCAGTCTCTTTTGCTTGCTATAAATTCCCTATTATCTGTATCGTCATGAATTTTAATGAATTCGATCTTATTCTGGGATTGGATTGGCTAACCAAATATGAAGCGGAGGTCAGATGCGCCGAGAGGGTTGTTAAGGCAAAAGCACAATTGGGAAATTATATAACCATACCATGTGAAGGCCCAACATCGAATAGAAAGGATTTCTGGGCAGCTTTGGATGTTTCTCCAGCTCAAGTAGAAAATACCCCAGAAGCCTCAGAAAATATTCCTGACCTCATCAAAGACATTCCTGTCGTCAAGAACTATGCGGATGTGTTCGAGGAAGTCGTTCGTTTACCTCCGCAAAGAGAAATAGATTTCAAGATTGCTTTGATTCCCAATGCAAGGCCGGTAGTTCACGCTATTCGAAGAATGTCCTTGAAAGAGAAGGAAGAATTAGACAATCAAACACGACAGCTAGTATGGAAGGGTCTAATCAGACCTAGTTTCTCTGATTGGGGTGCAGCAGTGGTATTTGTCCCAAAATCTGACGGTACTCTACGACTATGTGTGGATTATCGTGATCTGAACAAACAGACAATAAAGAACAAGTATCCATTGCCGCGGATTGATGATTTGTTAGATCGATTAAATGGCGCACAAGTATTTTCAAGGATGGACCTAGCTACAGGTTTCCATCAACTTCGAATTGCCGAAGAGTGTGTTCCAATGACAGCGTTCAGAGGCCCCGACTTATTCTACGAGTGGTTAGTAATGCCGTTCGGCTTATGTAACGCTCCAGCTTACTTCGTCGATCTGATGAATAGAGTATTCAGAGGAGTACTGAATAAATTTGTTCTGGTTTTTATTGATGATATTCTAATCTTCTCTAAATCAAAGGCCGAACATGAGAAACATTTGGAACAAGTGTTAGAAATTCTCAGAAGGAATGTATTGAAAGCCAAGTTTTCCAAATGTATATTCTGGCAAGATGAAGTGAAATTTCTGGGCCACGTCGTATCGAAAGAAGGAATTGCTGTGGATCCAAGTAAAATCACAGCCATTCAGAATTGGAAACAGCCCAGTACTCCCACTGAAGTCCGCAGTTTTCTCGGATTGGCCAGCTATTATCGGAAGTTCGTTAAAGACTTTTCGAAGATATCTGGTCACTTAACGAAGCTTACAAAGAAGCATTCTAAATTCAAATGGACTCAAGAGAGTAAGGAGGCTTTCGAAGAGCTGAAGTTGAGATTAACCACAGCTCCAGTGTTAACCATCATCAATGGCAACCAAGATTTAAAAGTCTGGACTGATGCGTCTAGAGAGGGCCTTGGCGCAGTGTTAATGCAAAGAGGCCAAGTAATTGCTTATGCTAGCCGTCAACTGAAGCCGCACGAGAAAAACTATGTAACTCATGATCTTGAGTTATTGGCTATCATATTCTCTTTGAAAATCTGGAGACACTATCTTCTGGGCGAGAGATTTGAACTGTTTACAGATCACCAGTCGTTAAAGTATCTGTTCACTCAGAAGGACTTAAATTTGAGGCAGCAACGTTGGCTGGAGTTTCTTGCAGCATATGACTTTGAAATTATATATACTCCAGGAAAAGCCAACGTCGTGGCCGATGCTCTGAGCCGAAAGAATGTAATGATTGCCAGCTTTATTATCACGACTTCCTTGATTGACAAAATATCTATTCTTCAGAAGGAGGATAACTTTATTAAGGATATGATTAAAAGGATTCGGAAAGGTGAACCCTCGTGTTTTCAAATAGATAACGACGAGACCCTGAGATTGAAAGGAAGGATTTGTGTTCCTGACATCCCCGAACTCAAAAGGGAAGTGTTAGACGAGTGTCACAAGTCCAAGCTGAGTATCCATCCTGGTGTGGCCAAAATGTATAACGATCTCAAAAGAACATTCTGGTGGAAGGCTATGAAGAGAGACGTTTCAATATATGTTAGCCGATGCCCTACTTGCCAGCTAGTCAAAAGTGATCAACAGAAATTGGCTGGATTATTACAACCGCTAGAAGTTCCTGGCTGGAAGTGGGAACATATTTCTATGGATTTCATTGATGGTTTGCCCAGAACCAGAAAGGGAAATGACAGTATTTGGGTGATCGTAGATCGCTTCACGAAGACCGCCCATTTTATACCTGTCAAATCAAATAGAACCGCTCAGAGTCTGGCGCAGATATACTTCAGGGAAATAGTTTGACTACATGGAGTGCCACTCAGTATAGTCAGTGATAGGGATACAATATTCACTAGCAAATTCTGGGAAGCATTTCAAGTCGAGCTGGGAACGAAGTTAAACTTGAGCACCGCTTATCATCCTCAGACAGACGGTCAGACTGAGAGGGTGAATCGCATTTTAGAAGATCTATTGCGGGCTTGTGTTATAGATTTCGGTGGATCATGGGAAGACAATCTGCATTTGGCTGAATTCTC
Source organism: Allium sativum (assembly GCA_030737875.1). NCBI lineage: Eukaryota > Viridiplantae > Streptophyta > Magnoliopsida > Asparagales > Amaryllidaceae > Allium > Allium sativum. The sequence goes on from CM060923.1 coordinate 247,298,558, forward strand.
TTATAACAACAGCTACCAGGCGAGTCTGACAATGTCGCCATTCGAAGCATTGTATGGTAGACCGTGCCGATCTCCTGCTTGTTGGGTCGAGCCTGGAAATAGACTTGTGTTGGGTCCTGATATGATTCGAGAAGCCGCCGACAAAGTCGATTTTATTAAGAAGCGATTACTCGCCGCTCAAAGCCGACAAAAGAGCTATGCCGATAGAAGGAGAAGAGATATATCCTTTGAAGTTGGCGACTATGTATATTTGAAAGTATCGCCGATGAGAGGAGTTATCCGGTTCGGTAAAACTGGAAAGTTAGCGCCCAAATTCATTGGTCCGTTTCCTATTCTGGAACGGATTGGGACTCTCGCATATAAAGTTAAATTGCCAGACTGGTTGCCTGGAGTGCATGATGTATTTCATATATCTCAACTTCGAAAGCACGTTCATGATCCAGACTTGATCGTGGAAGAAGCAGCTCAACAGGATATCGAAATTACTCCAGAATTAGCCGTGAGGCGTGAGCCGCTAAAGATTATCGGCAAAGAAACCAAAGAGCTGAGAAACAAGAAGGTTCACTTAGTCAAAGTGCAATGGAGTGGAGATCCGCGAGATTGTACTTGGGAAACTGAGGAGAGCATTCAGAAAGCTTATCCTAGGTGCCGAGTAGATATCTCTGATTGACTCCGGTGCAAGGTACATTTACCATACTTTGCATTACCATTTAATTCTCTAATCTGTTGAAATTTTCTTTTCATGGATGTGCACTTTTAATTATATAGTCTGAATGATTTCTAAGGAGTATGAAAATAGATTAGTATATTTTTGAAAGGTTAAAAACAATTGGATTGGTTGTTGTATTGTGGGATTGTAGATTTATCAAACCACTTTCGACTTTATTCCTTTTCGGGGACGAAAAGTTTTAAGTGGGGGAGATTGTAACGACCCAGAAAATCTGAACCAATTTAAAATTTTTAAATTGGCTAAAATAATGGATTTTAAATATTTAAAATAAATATTTTAAATAAAGGCGATGAAAACTGAGTTTGAATCGACATTTGAAAACGAATATAATTAATTATAATTATATATAGAATTGAAAATAGCGCGGTAGTTCGATAATTCGATTTCAAACTTCAATTGAATATACCGGATGCAAAGCAATCCGGATTTTAGTGAAACCAAAAATAATGGAATCTAATTGATGATATCTTTCCAATGAATCTGACCAATCGAAATTTGATAGCGGGAATCAAAAGATATGTCCAGTTGAAAATTCTGAATAGTCGCTATGGAATTCAGGCCCTTAAAAATGGACATTTTGCAAATGACCTCGGATTTCGACGAAATCACTTTTTTTGGATCCGCAGGGTCAAGTTATTGTTATGTTTCAAATTTCATAATTTTTCGAATCAATATGTGAGCGTGGCAAAGGAAAACGCGTTTGGCCAGTTTCAGTTGATTTTAATCGACTGGAAATTGGCCATTTTTCCAACGGTCTCAGAATTCGACGAAACTAGTTTTGTTAGGACCGTATCGTCAATACGAAGCTAGAAAATATTTTTCTGGAATTTTTCTAGTTAGTATGTGACCCCGGTAATTTGAAATGTGCGTTTAAAATTCAATATAGTGATTTAAATGAAAATTCAAAAGGAAACTGATTGTAACGATCAAATCAGCTTGCGATACATATCCCATTGTGTTCGGAATGGGGGTGAAACGCTATGGGCGACAGGCGGTGGGCCTCGTTTCGAGGTCGTATGTAAAAGTCAACCTTTTTTGAAAAATAAAATAATTAAATAATAAAAAGGAAAAAAAATATTATTATAATTCCCTCCTATACCTTGCCCCCCCCCCCCCCCCCCCCGTAATTCATTACCGAAGTTCACTAATCAAAAAAAAAAAAGACGGACGGAGAAGCATCGACGCCACCGCCTTCAGACGTCGACCAGACCCCCACCACGCGCCGATCTTCTTCCCCCCCCCCCCTCTTCCTTGCACTCGCTCCCTCCTCCTCCTTCAATCCGACCCCCCCCCCCCCCGAAGCCGTTCGAAACCCTAGCGCCGCCCCTCTCGAAACCCGAGCGCCGCCCTCGAGAAGCCCTCCGTCGATCTGCGAAACCCCCCCCCCTCTGTAAGTTTTTTTTTGTTTTGTTAATTTATTTTTATGTATTTAAAACCTGATTTTTAAAAAGAAAAAAAAGGGTATAAAAACTGATTTTGTTTAAAAGAAAAAAAAACTGATTTTAAAAAGAAGTTAAAATTGAATTTTTTTATATACATTTAAAAAAACTGATTTTGAAAAGGATTTTTTTAACTGATTTTGAAAAGGATTTTTTTTAACTGATTTTGAAAAGGATTTTTAAACTGATTTTTAAAGAATTTTAAACTGAATTTTAAAAGAACTTTAAACTGATTTGATTTTAAAACTTTAAATAGAAAAAGGTTTAATCTTTTTAAAGAAAAAGATTTGATCTTTCAAAAAAAAAGGTTTGAATTTTAAAAGGAAAAAGTTTTAAACTTTAAATAGAAAAAGATCAGAACTTTAGAATAGAAAAAGATCAGAACTTTAGAAAAAAATAAAGATCATATTTTTTTTTAATAGAAAAGATCAGATTTTTAGAATGGAAAAGATCATATTTTTAAAATAGAAAAGACGGAATTTTTATGGAGTAGAAGAAGTAAGGTATGATTTTTATATTTTTAAAGCAATAAAAATATAATTTTTACATCATAGGAATATTAAAAATATAATCTTTATATTAAAAATATAATTTTTATATATTGAATAGCCTCGTAAAAACTCGATTTTTACATATGTAGAGATACGGGCAACAAAGCGACAAAAGGCGAGATTGGCGAAGATTTCTATAAAGGAAGAGTAGTGGTATTGGATAGCTATTGGTGAGATTTCTGATTTAAAAATATATATATATATATATGTGTGTGAAATGAAAGTGAATTGCTATATATAAATATATATCTATATATATATATACGCCCCTCGTCCACAAACCATGGACGATATTTATTGGTTGAAATGGTTGTGAAAATTGATTGATAGCGAATGATTGTTTGGGGATTGTTTGTGATTGATATTGGTTGATTGTGGTTGAAAAATACCCGTTTGTGATTGGAAAATATTTGGTTGAAACCACATAGGATTAGTTTGTGGAAATGAAATAAATATATACATGCCGCCTACGTGCGAACTAGATGCATGAACCCCATTGTCAAAAACCGCGAGGTTTTAAGGTAGAGCGAGGAGCCGTACTAGGGACGGTCCCGGTTTTAACTACCCTGCCGTTATGCTGCCGAAATTTTGAATAATATTCGTGTGTTTGAATTATTTTCATATGCTTAAACTATATTTATTCATTGAATAGAAAACATTCATGTGTTGAATTGATATTCATTCGTTGATTAGAAATTCATGTGTTGAATGGTATTCATATTTTGAAATAAATCGTTTGATAATAAAAATCACCTTTTATCGACTATATGAACTGTGTAAAATAACCTCGTTTTAAAAGAAATTGTTTTATGATAAAAATCCTATTTTTATCACCTATATGAACTATATAGGAAAATAGTGTTTTGAAATGAATTGTTTTACAATAAAAATCACATTTTTATTGTATGCATAAATCGTTGAAATGTGAAGTGTTAAAAATAGCCACTTGTTCAAAATAAACATATATGAGTTGAAATATTCATTAATTAGCTAATGAAATGATTTGCACCTATTTATGTAACATTAGAATGAATGGTGTTTTTAAACCAAATAGAAATCAAATATGAAGTTGAATAGAAAATGAAAAATGATAAGAACTGTATATATATGTACATGCATATTCATTGAACAGGTTATAGCAAAGGGGCTAGAGAAGAGGAATAAAATTTTGTGCCTGACAAATAGGTACACATTTACTGTTTTGTTTGGGTGATGATTTTATGAGCCTATTGGCTAGCGGCTTGGCTTTTTCTTTTTCTTTTTGAGATTAGAAGGACCGGGAAAGCTATTTGCGATTTCCCGATGCTCCCGGTGCAGGGGAGGTTATGGCGAAATTTTCCAAAATATTAAGGTGTTAGAAAAATATTTGAAGTGAAACGATATGGAAATCTTTGAATGAACTATATTTATATAAATATATAAATATAAATAAAATTAAAACGAAACGAAGCCGTGCAGTTCGTATTTTGAAACCGTGATTTCAAACAACTAATGCGGGAAATCCGACCATTGGATTTTCCCGAAACCTCAACCGTCGGGTTCGCCTTGGAAATATCTTCCCAACGGCACCAACCTTGTAAAAATCCAACGGTTGGATTGTCTGGAATGTTTAGTTCAAATCTGAAGAAAAACAGCGCCAGAAACGATTATATTTTTATATATATATAAATATAATTATATTTAATCGAATAACGACGCTGCAGTTCGTATTTTGAAATCGAAACTTCAAACGATTGTACCGGGAGATCCGACCATCGGATTTTCCCGAAACTGGAACCGTTGGATTCGTTTTGAAAAGACCTTTCTAATGATGTAAATTTTGTGAAGATCCAACGGTTAGATTTTCAGATATGTGTAAATCAAATCTAAAGAAAAACAGCGCCACGGCCGCGTTATGGCCCGAAGCGTCGTTTTGAATGAATTGGCGATTTTAAAATAAATAAAAATAGCGATAAATCGTTATAAAATATTATAAACGATATGGAAGGGAAATAAACTGAATTTGCTTGATTTATGTGGCTTTTGATGGTTGAATGTGTTTGGTGTGAAAATAACATTAAAGAACACAATTGGTGTTGTCGAATAATTTAACCATTGAAATAAATCGATTTGAAATTCTAAATATACGTGAATTGTTTGAAAAGGCCGAGTTAATTCTCATTTCAAATGATTGACCGACGATTGAAATTTGAAGATGAAGACGACGGTCGAAGACCGGAGATCTTCGCCTCGTTTGGATGGTAACCGAGGTCCTGATTGGGAGGCATCCCGAAATATGGATAATGAGTGGTGATCGTCCAGACGTACGTGGTGGTCGAAGGGTTTGCGAGGTATTTAGTGCCTCCGGTTTCGTTCAGACCCAGAACGGACTTGTAAATGGACTGTGTGTCTGACATTGGAGTTTATTCTGTGTTGATTGATTTCTGTTAAATATACATCTGTTTGGCGGCGGAGAATTTATTCTTTTGCTTAACGCCCTTCTCTGAGACATACGAGCTCAGAGGTTGTATATCGATGGACATCAATCGCATGGCGTGAATTGCCTGTGTGGCATGCTAAGATGCAGTGATCAGGGCTTCTGTTGAAAAGCAAAGTCTTGTGGTGATGATCAAAGCACCGCCTGTGTGGCGTAGCTTTGTGTATAACGTGAATTCGCGAGCCTCACACCCCGGTATGAACCTAAAACGGGAGAAGGACCTCAGGGAGGGCATGCGTTTCTTTCTAGCTAGGGTGGTGTCAGTGACCTACCAGCCCTGACATTTATATACTTTTCACCTATGTGGTTGTTGCTGTTGCGAGGCGCCTCGGTTAGATCGGACGATCCGGGTCCGATGGAGTCATTCGTTGGCTCACTTACGCCCCAAAGGGCGGAGAGACGTATTGTTCAGGCATAATAATCCACATCGGTGGACCGGCCCTGACGATCCAAGGCTTCCCTGCGCGCTTGCCTGAGACATGGGCTAGATTGTCTCGAATTCGGTAAGGACTATCTTTTGCCTTGGTTCATGACGGAAATCCAATTTCCAGATACGACATCGTGCGGTTTTGATTGTATACCTATATATGGCGACATAGTGGTATGGGGCATTAATGCCGTCTATGATTGATAGTTATGATTTGAAATTGTTTTCAAAACATATAAACACTAGCAATAATATCAAATGCCTTTGTTTTATTCGTATCAAGCATATTTGGCCGTTATAAGGTAAAAACTCTATCCTCCGGTTTGCGTTGCATTGTGTGATGGGAACTGAGTCTTATAACGGCTTCATTTTTATAAAAAGCATAGCGATGTTTAAAAGAAAGATTTGTTTTAAAGCACTGGCAATCCAATGGAGTAAACCCGTTCCACGAAAGTGGCGTGGTCCTGTGATTAGCCAATTATATATGTGTTGAGTGGATTTCTCATACCAGTCCCATGACTGACTCGTAGTTTGTTTCACTTTCAAACTCGGGTGCCCCCTTTTCTACACGGGCAGCCTTGTATTCAGGTTTAGCTGGTTCTTTCTGGATAGCTGGAGCTGAAGATGGATTCTATCATTTATTTCTTTTTATGCTGTTCAGCTCCTATTGTACATATTTTGTTTATTTCCGCTGTAGACATTTATGTATAGCTGAACTGTACTTGTACTAAGTAAGATCCTGTATACTGTGTAACTCTGATGATTACTTTTATCCAGTATATTTTATTGTTCATCATCTGGTGTATTTTATTTAATTCTGTTCTGCTATTATCTGTTTCTGTGTTATATTCCAAAAGATAACCCTGCTTCCGTGAGAACGGGAAATCGGGTCGTCTCATAACCACATGTATTAATATGGAAATTGACACTATATGTTGACATCTAAAATTTAATGTTGTTACATGTAATACTATGGAAATTGACATCATATGTTAACACCAAAGTTAATATGATTACATGTATTAATATGAGAAATGGACATCCTAATTGATACCAAAATATTAGTTGCGGTCATATGTAGTAATATGGAATTATCATGAAAACATTGACACCAAAATATTAGTTGTTGCCATATGTAGGAATTGTTATGGAAACATTGACACCAAAATATTAGTTGATATCATACGTAGAAATATGAAGGTGATATGAAATTGACATAAAAATAAACATATTTTTAGCATCGTTGAGATTTACATAAGATAAACATATTTTTTTTAGCGTCGTTAAGATTTATATAAAATAAACATATTTTTAGCATCGTTAAGTTTTATATAAAATAAACATATTTTTAGCGTCGTTAAGTTTCATGAAAATGAGCATAATTTTAATGTCATTAAGTTTCACCAAAAATGAAACATTATTTTTAGTGTCAAGTTATGTCATTAAAAATGAAACATAAATTTAGTGTTATGTAGAATCATTAAAAATGAATATATTTTTAGTGTCATGTTGAAATATTAAAACGAACATATTTTTAGTGTCATGTGGATTCAACTAAAAAAAAAAAAATATTCTTAGCGCCATTTTGTTGCAATTTGAAATAACATATTTTTGTTGTCATTTGTATTACAATAAAAGATGTATTTGAGAATTTTACTTTTATTTACATTTTGTATGTAAATAAAAATACATGTTATAGAATTGAACTTTTATTTATATTTTATATGCAAGTAAAAGTACCCATGTTTTTGTGTTATTTCTTATTATAATTCATTACAATAAAAAAGAATAGTCATGTAAGATTTTAATTTTGATTTTTATTTTGTTGAAGCAAAAAGTTACAATTTTTGTCATTTAAAAAGAATAGTTATAAAAGTTCATATTTTATTGTCGATTTGTTACAATAAAAAGATTAGAATCTAGAAATACGCTTATTTACATTTTCTCATGTAAATAAAAAGAATAGAATTTAGAAATACATTTATTTACATCTTCTATAGTAAGTAAAAATACAAATTATGTGAATCACTTTTATTTACATTTTCTATTGTAAATTAAAAGATCAAATTATGTGAACCCTTTTTATTTACATTTCCTATTATAAGTAAAAAGAAGTAATTATGTGAGTTTACTATTTTGTTTAAATAAGAATATGACATATTTTTGTTTGCATTTTTGGATGCAAACAAAATATAGGAAAAAGAATCACATAGTTGTTTCCTTTTTTTTAATGTAAACAAAACACAAGAAAAAGAAGGGAGTTATATTTCTTATTTGCATTTTTAGATGCAAATAAAGCATAGAAAGATTTAAAGAGGCATTTTATTTATCATGGTTTTGTTAATTAAAAGTAAAAGATTTAAAGAGACATTTTATTTTCCATTGTTTTGTTAAATAAAAGGACAAGATTTAAAGGAACATTTATTTAACATTGTTTTGTCAAATAAAAAGACAAATACATGAAATGCATTTTATTTGTATTTTATGTACAAATAAAAGTACAAGATTAGAAATACACTTTTATCTACATTGTATTTGTTGAAATAGAATTGCCAACAAAATGAGTATATCACTTTTACACATCTTTGTTGAAACAGAATTTGTTTGCATAATATACAGTAGAATTTATGTGCAAATGGAAAAATCCATTTTTATTTTGCAAACTTACATTAGAGTTTATGTTATAACATAGGAATCATTATGTGGGAAAAAAATATACACTGAATTGTATTGTCAAGAAATTCCACACGAATGAAGTGTAATAAAATTTATATTTTATTTGTCATTCGCAATAAAGCTATATAAGTAAATTACTGTTTATGTAACTTTAGGGATGTATATATAGAGAGAGAAATCATACGAGAAAAATACATTTTTACACGATATAAGTGACATGTTTGATTTATTAACATCAACTTGTTAGTGAAATTGAAATTGGTTAAATCTATTAACCAATTATTTATTTATTTATTTATATGAACTGTTGTTGGCTGAAAACCCCACATGGGTATTGGGACGATACTTGACTGACACAAATCCCAATCTTTAATTATTTGTCTATCGATTGATCGACAGGCTGCGATGAGCGTTAAAATCTCATCTTAATGCTCACACAGTTGACATTGTCACTCTGGTTGTTAATGGATGGTTTGAGGATTATTTCCTGTTTATTACCCTATACATGAAATGTATGAAACCCATATGACCCAAATTTTATGGTGCATGGTTGAGTCACGTTCCAATGCAGAATTTCTTTTTAAATAAAAGATTTTTTTTAAAATAAAGAGTTTTGTAATATAAAGAATATATTGAATTGAAAATATCTTACAAACGGACTAGATGAAGTTTTCAATTAGATTATATTTAATTAGAATTTAGTTCAAGTAATGGATTTTGGGTTGTCGTGGATGGTGTCTTAAATAACATTGTCCTTAAGCCCGATGAAAGAGTTAATCTTTTAATTAAGATTATTTACAATTATATTTTGTGATTGAAAATAAATTGATATGTGAATTGGATTTATCGTGAACTTTGTTTTTAAACGACATTGGTTCTTTAATCCAATTTACATTGATATTGTTATTTGGAACTTTATAAATCTATTTTATAGATTTAAAAGGAATATAAATAAATCTTTTTAGAAAGATTAAAATGTAATTTATTTTATCTTTGATATAATTAATGAGAATCTTTTAACATAAATAATAATTTTTATTTAAAAGAATGTTCAGAGTTGGAATGTGGCGTATGGTTGATTTTAATTACAAATACGCGAGTTATTCAGAAAGACCGGGTCTAACCCATTCTGAATAATCATCACGACGATCAAGAGTCGAAGATGAAGACGGTGACTGAAGACCGGAGAGCTTCACATCGTTTGGTTGATGGTGACTGATATCTTGAATTGGGACTGATCCCCCAAGGCAAGGTAAAAAGTGATGATCTTCCAGACGTACTGGAGATCGACGGATACGTTGTTTCGTTCAGACCCAGAACGGACCTGTAAATGGATAGCATGCCTGACATTGAAATTTATTTCATGTAATTAAATTGATTTTTATTTAATATATAAATGCATGGTGGCGGAGGATTTATTCTCTTGCTTAACACCCTTTTGTATGTTAAATAACTACCGATCGCATGATATGAGTTGTTGATGTGGTATGCCAAGTTGCACTTGAACAAGGCTTATTGTTGCAAAGCAGAGCCTTGTGGGATGATCAAAGCATAGTCTATTTAGGCATAGCTTTGTGTAACGTGACTTCGCGAGCCTCACAGCCCGGTAGAGTCTAAAACGGGAGAAGGGGACGCAGGGAGTGCACACGTTTCTTTCTAGCTAGAGTGGTGCCAGGGACCTACCAGCGCTGGCATTTATTCATTGTGGTTGTTGGATTTTTCGAGGCCTCGGTTTATGCAGTCGCCACTGGCCATATTATAGGTCCAAAAGGACCGGGAAGCGTGTGTTCAGGAATTGCCAATCCATTAAGCGTTAACGTATGGACCGGCCCTGCAGGATCCAAGGGTTGGACAGAGTACCAATCCTGGGGCATTTGCTAGAGTGTCTCGAATCGGTAAGGATCTCCTCCCTAGCCTTGACTCAGATGGAAACCCAAATTTCCAATACGACATCACGCGGTTTTGATTGTATACCTATATATGGCGACATAGTGGGATGGGGCACTCATGCCGTCTAGGATTGATACATTTACTTTGATGTATTTCAAATTGGTTGCACACTATTATTATATAATACCGTGTTTATCGTATCAAGCGTCTCTTGATCATTATAAGGTAAATCCCTATCCTCCGGTTTGCGTTGCATTGTGTGATGGGACTTGGGTCTTATAATGGTTTCATTTTTCTAAAAAGCATTGCGTTATTTTGACGATTTACTTTAGTCATGCACTGGCAATTCATAGGAGAAAACCCATTCCGTGAAAGTGGCGTGGTCCTGTGATTAGCCTAATTATATTATATAGGTTAAGTAGAATTCTCACACCAGTCCCATGACTGACCAGTAGTTTGTCCACTGGCAAACTCGGGTGCCCATATTTTCCACACGGGCAGTCGAGTAACTATTTTTGCAGATATATTAAACAGGATTCTGGGTTGAAGCTTAAAGCTGTGTCCAGAGATAGAGAGTCTTCCGCTGTGTTCTTCCATTGCAGTATATTACATTTTTTTGTATTTATCTTCCGCTGTAATTATATTCCAATGTACTCTGATATGTATATTCTGTACTCTGATGTAACATTTATTATAGTGTTATAAAAGTCTTCTGTTGTTGTTGTTTTAATATGTTGTATTCCCAAAGTTAAAGTATTCGTAGATTTTCACTTTTTGGGTCAGACCTGTGTGGTTTATGGTCGATTCAAAAGTATATATTCGGATTTTGGTGAGCTTTGATCGGCGTCACGGTGGTTGTGGGCGGAGCGGCGATGGAGGATTTCTGATGAAGCGTGGGTTCGATTATTTACAGTATCCAAGAAGAAGGTTTAAGATCTAGTTAAGGGATAATCAAATGTTAATTTTATTATTTAATTGTAAAATGTAAAAAACTTCATATCTCGTGCAAATTGAAACAAATGAAACAACCCAAACTTCCCAGTGAAGGAAAGCGTGGATTGTTTGAGAGCAACACACATCAGAACATAGAACCGAAGAACATTTTATTATTGATTACAACAATTACATCAGAGTACAAGAATATTCCAGAGTATGAATAAATAATATATATTGGAAATACAATATCAGAGATTTAAATTACATTTAAATAGCAGCGGAAAAATAATACAAATATACAACCGGAAGGAATACACAGATACAGAGCTTTCTGAATATCGCTTCAGCTGTAGACCAGGATCCTGTAAATATGATATCTGCAAAAACAAGCTACTCGACTGCCCGTGTGGAAAATATGGGCACCCGAGTTTGCCAGTGAAACAAACTACCGGTCAGTCATGGGACTGGTATGAGAAATCTTAAATAACCTATCTAATAATAAGGCTAATCACAGGACCACGCCGCTAACGCGGAACGGGTTTACTCCATTGGATTGCCAGTGCATAACTAAAGTAAATCGTCAAATAACGCAATGCTTTTTAGAAAAATGAAACCATTATAAGACCCAAGTCCCATCACACAATGCAACGCACGCCGGAGGATAGGGTTTTACCTTATAATGGTCAAAAGATGCTTGATACGATAAAACACGATATTAGTGTGTATATATATATATTTAAAACATTTCAAAGTAAATGTATCAATCCTAGACGGCATAGTACCCCATCCTACTATGTCGCCATACTAGTTATACAATCAAAACCGTAAAAGGGCGTATTGGAAATTTGGGTTTCCATCATGAGTCAAGGCTAGGGAGGAGATCCTTACCGATTCGAGACACTCTAGCAATGCCCCAGGATTGGTACTCTGTCCAACCCTTGGATCCTGCAGGGCCGGTCCCCCAATAGTGCAATGGGTAGGATTGGCAATTCCTGAACACACGCTTCCTGGTTCTAGTGAACCAACAATACGGCCGAGAGCGACCGCATAAATCCGAGGCCTCGCAAAAATCCAACAACCACATAAGTAAATGTCTGGGCTCCATACCATGACACCACTTCTAGCTAGAAAGAAACGTGTGCACTCCCTGCGTTCCCTTCTCCCGTTTTAGACTCTACCGGGCTGTGAGGCTCGCGAAGTCACGATATACACAAAGCTATGCCTAAATAGACTGTGCTTTGATCATCAACCACAAGGCCTGCTTTTCAACAAAGCCTTGATCATCTGCATCTTAGCATGCCACATTGTCAGACTCTACCATATCATTGATCATCTACCAATATATATATAACCTCTAAGCTCATACGTCTTAGAGAAGGATGTTAAGTGAAGAATAAATTCTCCACCACCAAACAGAAATATATAATCAGTAGCGTTCAACAAATACAGTAGAAAAGAATACAATGTCAGACACACAATCCATTTACAAGTCCGTTCTGGGTCTGAACGGAACAGGAGAAACCTGGGTGGTTCTCGTATATTCGGACAATTAACCCATACGTCTAGACGACTACCACAGAAATCCCTTCAGGGTAGCTACTCCTATCGAGGACCTCCGTAGCAATACATCCATCGATGTGAAAACCGTCGGTCTTCAACACTGCCTTCATCTTCGACTCTTCATCGTCGTAATGATTATTCGGAATGGGTTAAACTCGGTCTTTCCGAATAACTAGCGTAATTTATAAAAAATCAAGTGCTATAAAACATCCAACGCCTCATTCCATTTCAGAATATTCTTTTAAATAGAATATTCATATGATTAGGGGAAAGGTTCCCATAAATTTTATCAAAGATAAATTCCTTTAAAATAATCTTTAATCTTCATTTTAAAGATTTATTAAAATTGGGTTTTAACATCAAAATCATTATTAAATGATTATTCCAATTTAAGAAATAAATCTAATCTTTAATCGGGTTAGAGAATCAATGTCATTTAAAACATTGTTCACGATAAACCCAAAATCATGTTCCATTAATTATGGAATTTTCACAGAAATCAAGTCAATAAATAATCGGTATAAATTTCTGTATCGGACCAATAATATAAATGGAATAACGGCCAAGACTTTTAAATTCCATATATAGTAACAGTCTTCTTTTACATAATCCTATCTCGATTATTATCGAATCGAATTTCTATTCAATTCCAATTCAATATATATTAAATTGGAAAACATGACTTTAGAAAATTCTTTTTAAATCTTAATAAAAAGATTTATAAATTCTAAATCACTTTAAAATGTTAATTTGAGTCAAAGAACAAATGTCGTTTAAGAAACATAGTTCACAAAATCAATTTATTTAAGCAATTCCAAATAAATATTTTTCAAATGGAAAATTCTATTAAATCTTAATTTAATAAATTCATTCTAGTTACTAACCAGTTTATTCAAAGGAATATCCTTTATCTTTTGTTACATATTCTTTAAAATATTCATTATAAAATATTCTTTGTATGAAAAGATTTTCCATATAAAATATTCTTTATAAAACAGCATTCTTTATTTTAAAAGTTATTTGTACTATAATATTCTTTATTCCAAATATTCTTTATTTAAAAAAAATATTCTTTATATAAAAGAAATCCTTTATTGGAATGCGACTCAATCAGTCACCATATAACTTTAGTTATATGGATTTCATACATTGAATGTATATAACAAGGAAAATAAATGATTATCAAACATCCATCCACATCCAGAGTGCAATATACAACTGTGTGAGCATTAAAAATGAAATAATAACGCTCATCGCAGTCTGTCGATCTATCAATAGACGTACAATTAAATATTGGGATTAGTGTATGTCAATTTCCATCCCAACACCCGTGTGGGGTTTCATCCAATCAAACAAATAATAAATCATCTGTGCACTTGGGCGATGTGTGAAAATTATCGTCCCAATCACATAAACAAGTCCGGTAACTTGTAAATGGAAGTGTACTATTCAGTTTTGAATATACTCAATATTATAATTAAACACACCAACCTCACAGACATATATTTCAATTCTTTTTAAAGTGACAAAAATTGCCTCTTTATTCTAATTCTTTTCAAGTGACAAAAATGTCTCTTTATTCTAATTTTTTCCAAGTGACAAAAATGTCTCTTTATCCTACTTCATACTTTTTAATGTATAAAAAGTATACATTTTCAATTCTTCCTTTTTAATGTATAAAACATACATTTTCATTTCTTCTTTTTGTAAACAAAATGTGATAATTTGTCTAATTCTTCTTTTGTAAACAAAATGTGATATTGTCGAGTCCTTTTTATGTAAACCAAACATGATAATGTTTCTTAACTTGTAATACAAACAAAATGAGATTTTGTTTATACTTTCTTAATGCAAACAGAAATACGATTTTTGGTTATTCTTTCTTAATGCAAACAAAGATATTATTTTTATTTCTTTTTAAGTTAAAATAAATTGATTTAACATAAAGTTATTCTTTTTGTGTGAAACAACATGTTAAAGGATTTTAACATGAAGTTTTTCTTTTTATGTTGAAACTTAAGAAGGATATTTTTAGCATTGTTTGTTTAATTAAAGTACAAGGTCCAAAAATACATTAATTTGTTAATAAATATAAAGAGAAAAAGTGAAAGTAAATTTTATTTGGCATTTTATTTATTAAATAAAAGTATAAAATTTAAACTGTAACGACCCGCAAATTCCCGCCCTTTGAATCGACCATAAACCACACAGGTCTGACCCAAAAAGTGAAAATCTACGAATACATTAACTTTGGGCATACAACACATTACAACAGATAACAGAAGACTTTTATAACACTATAATAAATGTTACATCAGAGTACAGAATATACATATCAGAGTACATTGGAATATAATTACAGCGGAAGATAAGTACAAAAAATGTAATATACTGCAACGGAAGAACACAGCGGAAGGCTCTCTATCTCTGGACACCGCTTTAAGCTTCAACCCAGAATCCTGTTTAATATATCTGCAAAAATAGCTACTCGACTGCCCGTGTGGAAAATATGGGCACCCGAGTTTGGCAGTGGACAAACTACAGGTCAGTCATGGGACTGGTGTGAGAATTCTACTTAACCTATATAATATAATAAGGCTAATCACAGGACCACGCCACTTTCGTGGAACGGGTTTTCTCCTATGGATTGCCAGTGCATGACTAAAGTAAATCGTCAAAATAACGCAATGCTTTTTAGAAAAATGAAACCATTATAAGACCCAAGTCCCATAACACAATGCGACGTAAACCGGAGGATAGGGTTTTACCTTATAATGATCAAAAGATGCTTGATACGATAGACACGGTATTATATAATAATAGTGTGCAACCAATTAGAAATACATCAAAGTAAATGTATCAATCCTAGACGGCATGAGTGCCCCATCCCACTATGTCGCCATATATAGGTATACAATCAAAACTGCGTGATGTCGTATTGGAAATTTGGGTTTCCATCTGAGTCAAGGCTAGGGAGGAGATCCTTACCGATTCGAGACACTCTAGCAAATGCCCCAGGATTGGTACTCTGTCCAACCCTTGGATCCTGCAGGGCCGGTCCATACGTTAACGCTTAATGGATTGGCAATTCCTGAACACACGCTTCCCGGTCCTTTTGGACCTATAATACGGCCAGTGGCGACCGCATAAACCGAGGCCTCGAAAAATCCAACAACCACAATGAATAAATGCCAGCGCTGGTAGGTCCCTGGCACCACTCTAGCTAGAGAGAAACGTGTGCACTCCCTGCGTTCCCTTCTCCCGTTTTAGACTCTACCAGGCTGTGAGGCTCGCGAAGTCACGTTACACAAAGCTATGCATAAATAGACTATGCTTTGATCATCCAACAAGGCTCTGCTTTGCAACAAAGCCTTGATCATTTGCATCTTGGCATGCCACATTGACATTTCACGCCATGCCATTCATAACTATTAATACACAACCTCTAAGGGTGTTAAGTAAGAGAATAAATTCTCCTCCACCAACGGTTGTATACTAATAGAAATCAATTTACATAAAATGAAATTCAACGTCAGACATGCATCCATTTATAAGCTTATGCTCTGGGTCTGAGCGAAAGCCAAACCCGTACAATCAACAAGAACGTCCGGATGATCACTACCATCAACCCATCAAGGTAGCTACTCCCATCAAGGCCAATAATAGCAATACAACCATCCGCCTTGAAGATCGTCGGTCTTCGACCGTCGTCTTCAATTCTTCTATTTGGATATCGCCTTATAATCATTTGAAATGAGATGGACTCGGTCTTTTCAAATGATTATCGTATATATATAAAGTTTTAAACCATTTCATATCATTAATAGTATTGATAATGATTTGTCGCTATTCTTATTTATATTTGTGAATATAAATCATTTGGCGATAATATTAACATGGGTAACATGTCCCGTAAAGAATGAACTGTCTACCTAACACACACATTCATGTTTAATGTCTAATAAAATGTGTTTTACCAATCATAGAAATATCATTCTTAATTTCATATTTTATTGCCAAATCTTATTTGTGTTGTGGAACGCAAATAAAAATTGTACTTTTCTTTCATGTTTATTTACATCGAGGGATGTAAATAAAAATACGTAACTTTTATTTCTAAGTTTTCATTTACAATAGAGTGTACAAATAGAAGACACACTTTTATTTCTATGACCTATTTGTATCGGAGAATACAAAAAAAAGGATGAATTCTATTGTCATATTTGTATTGGAAATACAAATATAAAGATGAACCTAAATCCTATGTTAATATTTGCGTTAAAGGACAACGTTAAAAGGCATTCATTTTCCTATATGTATTTGTATTAAGAACACAAATATAGAGGTGATTTATTCCTATGTAATATTTTTATGTTAAGAATACACATGAAGAATGACTTCATTTTCTATGCAAATGTTTGTGGTAAAAACACAAATAAAAAGAGTGCTTTATTTTCTATGCAAATGTTCGCATAGTGAATGCAAATAAAAAGGATGTTTTTATTATCTATGCATACATTTGTGTTGAAACACAAATAAAAAGAACGACTTTATTTTCCTACGCAATACTTGCATTATACATGTGAGTAAAAAGAATGATTTTTATTTTCTTATGCAGTACTTGCATTGTAAATGCAAGTATAAAAGATGATTTCTTTTCTTATGCAATACTTGCAATGTAAATGCAAGTATAAAAGATGATTTCTTTTCTTATGCAATACTTGCAATGTAAATGCAAGTATAAAAGATGATTTCTTTTCTTATGCAATACTTGCAATAAAAATGCAAGTATAAAAGATGATTTCTTTTCTTATGCAATACTTGCAATGTAAATGCAAGTATAAAAGATGATTTCTTTTCTTATGCAATACTTGCAATAAAAATGCAAGTATAAAAGATGATTTCTTTTCTTATGCAATACTTGCAATGTAAATGCAAGTATAAAAGATGATTTCTTTTCTTATGCAATACTTGCAATAAAAATGCAAGTATAAAAGATTAACTTCTTTTAAATGTGAATATTTGTGTTAAAAACACAAATAAAAAGTATGACTTAATTTGCTATGTAAATGTTTGTATAGTAAATTCAAACAAAAAGATTAACTTCTTAATCGAAAAGTGAAAATGATACCTTTTCACCCTTTTCAAATTATATTTGTTTGCAAGAGAAAATGCAAACAAAATGTGTATTCTTTATAAATCGTGATTTATTCGCATTATGAATGCGGATAAAAAGAAGTAAGTTTTATTTCTAACATCTTATTCGCATTGTGAATGCGAACAAAAAGGTGAATTTTTAAATCTTTATCACTTGTTCGCATTTGTGGATGCAAACAAAAAGTGAATTTTTAATCTTTATAATTTGTTCGCAATTGTGGATGCGAACAAAAAGTAATTTTTTTTTTTAAAAAATTTGTTTGCACTTGTGCCTGCAAAACCAAAAAACAAGTTTTATTCTCTCATTGTAAATTATAAATAGAAAGGTAAATTTTATTATCAAGTTTTATTTACATTATAAGACGTAAATAAAAATGTAAATTTTAGTTTCAAGTCATATTTGTGTTTTAAGAACACAAATGAAAATGTAAGTTTTTATTCCCATTCATGTCCACATTTTAAAGTGAAAATAAAAAGTAAAATTTCTGTTTCAAGTTTTATTTGTGTTTTAAGACACAAATGAAAATATAAGTTTTAAGTGTTAATTACATTATACAAATGTGAACAAAATAAAAAGTAAACTTTGTTTACAATGTTATTTATATTATGCAAATGTAAATAAAATAAAAAGAGGATTTTTGTTTCAATTCATATTAACATCATATAAGTGTAAATAAAATAAAAAGTAAACTTTATTTCCAATGCTATTTACAATATAAAATGGAAAACAAAAGTAAACTTTGTTTTCAGGTGACATATACATTACAATGAAAAAGGAAAAAATGAGTTTTATTTCAAGTCCTACTTACGATATACAAAGTAAAATAAAAAGTGAGTTTTATTTTCAAGTCTTATTTATAAGGTACAAGGTAAAACAAAAGGTGAATTCCATTTTTCAAGTCCTATTTACAATTTACAATATACATTATAAAGTGAATATAGAAAGGTTCTAGAAAAGCTAGAATTTTGAGTATAGAAATATACGTTGTGAAACCATCATTTTGTCGCATTAGAGTTGGCGAGCAAAATATGAATTTAAAAGTATATCTTTATTTGTAATTTAGTTACAAATAAGAAACAACGTTAATAAAAGTACATTTTTGCGTCGTAGTCTTTCTAGAATAAGAAGAATGAACTTTGGTAGCTGAAAGCGTCAAACGATTTATATTTATATATATGTTTATATATAAATATAAAATTAAACGAAACACGCGTTGTAGTTCGCGTTTCGACAATCGTACCTTTAAACGATTATACCGAAAGATCCGACCGTCGGATTTCCTCGAAACTAAAACCGCTAGGACCGTCTTGGAAAAATCTTTCCAACGATATATAGTACGTTAGAACCCAACGGTTAGATTTTGAGATATGTGAATCAAAATTGGTTGAAACAGTGCCAGAATCGCCATTGACCTGAATCGTCGTTGATTAAAGATGTAATTTTTTTTAATTAAATAAAATTGGGAATAATTGTTATAAATTAGAAATAAAGATAAGGAAGAGTTTTCGATATATATATATATATATATATATATATATACGAAGGTTATTTTGAAAGGCCGAGTTAATCTCATTCCAAATAATCAAACGACGATGAGAATTGAAGAAGAAGACGACTAATGAAGACCGTCAATCTTCCCCTCAGGAAGACAGCGATTGAGGCTTTGAATTGATTTGCTCCCAATTCGAGGTCATGATCGTCGTCCGAACGAACATGTTGATTGAACGGATTTGGCTTTCGTTCAGACCCAGAGCATAAGCGTATAAATGGATTGCATGTCTGACGTGGTATTCCTTTACACTGTATCTATAGATCTCTGCTAAATATATATCTGTTTGGTGTTTTACACCCTTCTCTGAGACGTACGAGCTCAGAGGTTATATGTTGGCGGAAATCAATGATATGGTATGGATTGACGATGTGGCATGCCAAGATGCATGAGATCAAGGCTTTTTTGAAAAGCAGGCCTTGTGGGATGATCAAAGCATAGCCTGTTTAGGCATAGCTTTGTGTATGACATGACTTCACGAGCCTCACACACCGGCAGAGTCTAAAATGGGAGAAGGGAAAGCAGGGAGTGCACACGTTTTTTTCTAGCTAGAGTGGTGCCAGGGACCTACCAGCGCTGGCATTTATTCATTGTGGTTGTTGGATTTTTCGAGGCCTCGATTTATGCGGTCGCCACTGGCCGTATTATAGGTCCAAAAGGACTGGGAAACGTGTGTTCAGGAATTGCCAATCCATTAAGCGTTAACGTATGGACCGGCCCTGCAGGATCCAAGGGTTGGACAGAGTACCAATCCTGGGGCATTGCTAGAGTGTCTCGAATCGGTAAGGAGCTCCTCCCTAGCCTTGACTCAGATGGAAATCCAAATTCCAAATACGACCCTATGGTTTTGATCGTATTACTAGTATGGAGATATAGTAGGATGGGGTACTATGTTTCCTAGGATTGATACATTTATTTTGAAATGTTTTTATTATACACTAATAATAATATTAAACTCGTATTTGCCGTATTTAGCATGTTTAATCACCATAAGGGAAAACTCTATCCTCTGGTGTGCGTTGCATTGTGTGATGGGACTTGAGTCTTATGGTGATTCCATTTTTCTAAAAAGCATTGCGATGTTGTACGTTCTGACACTTTAAATTATGCACGACAATCCATTGAGTAAACCCGTTCCGCATTAGTGGCGTGGTCTTTGGATTTGTCATATTATTATTACTAAACTAGTTATAAATTCTCATACCAGTCCCACGACTGACCCGTAGTTTGTTTCACCTTTTTGCAAACTCGGGTGCCCTCTTTTCTACACGGGCAGCCAAGTAAACAGGTTCATTCTTTGCTTGGAGTCTTCTTGGAGTTGCTCATTATCTTTGCTTGGATTTGCTTTTGCGGAGAGGTGATGACTACAACAATAATATTTAGAACTGTAGGGTTAGATCTAATTTCTAGACAATTAGCATTCATCTAGCATTCATTTCTTTCTGTTTATGCTCTCTCCCTCTCTCATTATTAATTATTTTTGAAATTTGAATAAAAAAGGAGATAAGTGTGGTCCCATCATGCCTAGTCAGCTGATTAAATTACTTTGTAACCTACTAGATGTGAACAGACACATTAGGGAAAATGAAATTAAAGAAATTAAATAATATTAAAACATATATAAACAACACATAGGAAATTCCAAAAAAAAAACTCTAATTCTAAAACCTATTCTACAGCCGCCATCTCTTTCTTCTATGGCTGAAATAATTTGAATTTCTTTCTCTCTTTTCTCTAAATCCATCAAGAATTAGAAGATGACTTCTGCATGGAAGAGGTAGAGATTCACATACTCTACAAATTCATACGGTTAAGATCATGTTTTGGGTAGTATTTTTCGCAAATCTCAGGCCTCAAGGGCCGCGGTTTGGCTGCAAATTCATGGCCATTGGGAAGCTTAAATTCAAAGCTATTCATGGTAAAGTTGGAGAAGAAGAAGGCTTAGCAAAGGTTAAGGGAAATCATTAAATTAATTATTTAAACTATTATTTTAATTTAAGAAATCAAATCTTCAAACAATCATATCTTTGCAATCGAATTCAGAAAATTGCAAACTGTGATGCGTTGGGCTCACATCGTCGACCACTACGTGATGGAACGAACATGGACTGAAACAGAAACAAATTTGGCAAAGTGGAAAGCTATTGGTGAGAAATCTTAATTTATTTTTATTATTATTTATTTTAAATAATATGAATAAATCATAAATGTTTTCTCCTCCATTCATTGTATACGCCATGCTTTGTGATTTGATTTGAACCGTGATTTGTGTGTTATGTGGATCTGGAAAAAATTAACATGTTTGTTAATTAGAACCGTGTTTAACAAAAATGATCAGTTTGCCAATTAGTGAGAATTCTGATTTATTTTAATTAATTATAAATTAATGATCATTACGTGTGACGGCAAAGAATTTCGCTCGGTCCGAACCAGTCGCTAAACCGACCCAGACCGCTCGAAACGCCCTATCGTTTTGAGAACACGACAAAATAGAACGCATACAAAAGAACGTTTCATTGTATATTACAACAATGCATCAGATTACAAGAATATACAGAGTAAAAATGAATAAATATTACATAGAAATATCAGAGATTTAAATTACATTTAAATACATAGCAGCGGAAAATAATACAATACACAACTAGAAGTAGATATACGGATACAAAGCTTTCTGGATATCATTCCAGCTGTAAACCAGGATCCTGTGAATAAAAATCTGCAAAACCAAAACTACTAGCTGCCCGTGTCGAAAATAGGGGCACACAGAGTTTAGGTTAAAACAATAAACTCCAGGTCAGTCATGTGACTGGTGTGAGAACTAAAACAGTTATTAGTCTTTATTTTAAATCATTAGGTAAATCAAGGGACCACGCCGTATAACACGGAACGGGTTTTCTCCCAAGAATACCAGTGCATAAAACAAACAGCGCCATGCTAAATAAAGAAAAATGAAGCTGTTATAAGACCCAGGTCCCATCACACAATGCAACGCAGCCGAGGATAGGGTTTTCCCTTATAACAGCCAAAGAATGCTTGATACGGTTAAAACAAATCGTTTGATACTATTATAAGTGCATAGTGTATAAAACAACTTCAAATCATAAGTATCAATCATAGGCGGCATGAGCGCCCCATCCCACTATGTCACCATATATAGGTTTACAAATAAAACCGCAAAGTCACGTATTTGGAAATTGGATTTCCGTCTATGAACCGAGGCCAGGGATCGTCCTCTACCGATTCGAGACAATCTAGCCTACCATGTCTCAGGAACAGCCGCAACTGCCCCCTGGATCGTCAGGGCCGGTCCACCGATGTGGATTATTATGCCTGAACAATACGTCTCCCCGCCCTTTGGGGCGCAAACGAGCCAACGAATGACTCCATCGGACCCGGATCGTCCGATCAAACCGAGGCGCCTCGCAACAGCAACAACCACATAAGTCAAACTCGTCAGGGCGTGTAAAACCACTGACGCCACTTTTAGCTAGAAAGAAACGCAAGTCCTCCCTGATGTCCGTCTCCCGTTTTTAGTTCATACCGGGTGTGAAACTCGCGAAGTAAACGTTACACAAAGCTACGCCACAAAGGCCGTGCTTTGATCATCACCACAAGACTTTGCTTTTCAACAGAAGCCTCGATCAATTGCCACTTAGGCCTGCCACACAGGCAATTCACTCCATGCGTTTGATATCCATCAATATATAACCCCTGAGCTCGTACGTCTCAGAGAAGGGCGTTAAGCAAGAGAATAAATCCTCCGCCGCCAAACAGATATATATTTAATAGAAATCAATCACACAGACTAAAATCCAATGTCAGACACATAGTCCATTTACAAGTCCGTTCTGGGTCTGAACGAAACCGGAGGCACCTAGTACCCCGCATATCCATCGATCTCCAAGTACGTCTGGACGATCACCAACTGTTTCCATCTTCTTGGGTGTACAGCCCAATCAAGATCATCAGTAAGCACCCAAACGACGTGAAGACCTCCGGTCTTCGACCATCGTCTTCATCTTTGACTTATCGTCGTATCAGTTATTCAGAATGGGATAAACCCGGTCTTTCCGAATAACTCGCGTATATTTTAAATAAGTGTTACACAAACACAACATACGCCTCATTCCAATTCATTAGTCACTAACCGTAAATTAATCAAGAGAATAATTCCCCAAATATTAACCCCGAAGGCCGAAACCAACATCAGATCAATATTCAGAAAACCATTCTGCTTGGCTAACCGACAGTTAGTTTCTAAATTTCACATTCATAGGGAAAGGTTCCCATTAATTTTATCCAAGATAAATTCCTTGAATTTATTCTTTATTCTATTTTTGAATCTCAATTCAAACTAGTCAGGATTAGCGAACCTTACCGAAGTAATTATTTATTTTAATTTCCCCATCCCAACCTATTCATCCCATGAAGTAAAACTGGTAATACTTCATATCTAACACCACAGTGTTATCGGTAAATTCAATTACCATTTCACGTTCAAATCTAATTAAAGATTTAACTATCGCCTGGAGCAAAACTGGTGATACTCCCTTTTCGATCATTTCAATCTAATTAAAGATTCATTAAAACTCCACTTAGTTTTAATCTTCGACTGGGTTAAAGAATCAGTGTCATTTAAAACACGGTTCACGATAAACCCAAAATCACATTCCATTAATTATCGGGTTAAAGAACGAGTGTTATTTAAAAACACTTTCCACGATAAACCCAAAAATCAATATCAATTCCATTCCAATTAAATATTATTTAATTGGTACACTTCATTAAATCTAAATAAAAAGATTTAATCTTTTCTCAACTGGGTTCAAGAACAGTGTTAGTGAAGACACCATTCACGACAAACCCAAATCTCATTCGATATTCAATACAAGGCTCTGAATAGAAAATATATCGGCTTATATTCAATATCAAATTCTACGACTAACAAAGGTCGTATTGGAAATAACGATATAAATATATATCTTTCAAATTTCCATAACAACACCTGTATAATCACGAATTCCAACATCGAAATATTCCGAAGACAATTTCGATTCAAATCCACTCCAATGCAATCATTGGATATTCTGGTTATTTTTAAAACCCCTTTTAAATTCAATTTATTTATTTAAAAATAAATAGAATTATAATCCTAGTTCAAAACCAGTTCATTTCGATAAAAATCTATTTTTATCTTTTCAAATATGGAGTTTTTCATCCCAATTTTTCCCAAATCATTTCTTATGATTTTACACAAATTATTACTATTTTTAATAATTTTATCAAGGCCCGTACAGTCGATTTCCATCAATGGCCATCGAACTGCACTTACAGCGACCTTTTTCAAATTTGATTTGGACGTAACTCCAAATCCAACCGTTAGATTTCAAATTTCTAATATTCGTTAGAAATCTCTTTTCGATACGAACCCAACGGTTCCGGTTTTAGGAGAATCCGACGGTCGGATCTCCCGTAATGTCCGTTTGAAATAAATGGTCGAAATTCACGAACTGCCGCGGCGCGGCGCGTTCTATTCAGGCCATTATATTATATATATAATATATATAATATATATTTCGTCGATTTATATTTAAAACGAATTATATAAATAGTTTTAAAATTCGTTTCAAAAGCAATTTCAACTTCCATTTCAATTCAAATCAAAATTGAATTCTTCTTTATAAATTCGTTTTAAAATTCATTTCTATTCAATTCAAATTTCAATTCAATTTGAATTCATTTCAATTCTCTTTTAATTCAATTTGAAATCGTTTTCAATTCAATTCATTTCGAAATCGTTTTCAATTCAATTCATTCCGAAATCGTTTTCAATTCAATTCATTTCGAAATCGTTTTCAATTCAATTCATTCCGAAATCGTTTTCAATTCAATTCATTTCAAAATCATTTTCAATTCAATTCATTTCGAATTCATTTTGTATTCAATTCAAATTTCATTTCAAAATATGCGATTTCGAAATATGCGATTTCGAAATCACTTTTCAATATTCATTTTAAAATGAATAAAATCGATATAAATATCGTTCACGTCAAAATGGCGTCAATCTATTCAACACGGCTTCATATATTCCTTTATTTTATTCAACAAATGAATATTTATTTTTGTCAACACACGACTAATCTCAACGAATGAGTACTGTCCACGTGTGACTATTTTTGTTAAATTATTTCGTTCAACACATGACTAATCTCAACGGATGAGTACAGTCAACACATGAACCTTTATTCAATATTGTTCTTTATTTTTCAAATTGGAATGAGGCCCAATCAATTACCATATAAAGTTAATTATATGGATTCCATACAACACATGTATATAATAGCATTGAAAAATAATCAACCATCAACCAAAGTGCACTACACTGTATAAGCATCAAATATAGATATCTAACGCTTATAACAGTCTGTCAATCAATCGATCCACATATTTAATAAATCAGGATGAGTGAACTTCAAATTTCATCCCAACACCCGTGTGGGGTTTCAAACAATCAAACACAGATTTTATTCGTGCAGTTGGGCGATGTGTAAAATTTATCGACCCAATCAATGTCCTTCAAATAGGTGTACATAAACAAACCGTCCGGTTTGTAAATGAATATTTTATTTACTTCCACGTTAAAAATTATATTTTTAACGATAAAATATTTTATTTCAACACATGAATTTCTATTCAGTTCATTCTTTAAATAAAATGATATTTTTATTTTTCTAACTTATTTTAGAAAATTTCGGCGGCATAACGGCACAATACTAGAAACGGGACGAGGCCTAGCCTTATCCCCGGTCTAGTGAAGGCCCACGCCATTCACACATCAATCAAATCAATTTCATTTCACCAACCAATTCAATTTCAATCAAATAATCTAACTAATTTTTGCAATCAAACAAACAAGTCCATGGTCTGTGGACGATTGTGTCGGGTGCTACTAAGCACCGTCTGCATCCTAGTATATATACATATAACTAGAAAAAGAAATTGAAAGGTGAGAAATTCTCACATATAGCTATCCAATCATCTTCACTCTTCTTCTGATAGAAATCTTCATCGTTTTCGCATTTTTGTTACCTTCGTCGCCCGCTTTCACTACCTACGTAAAAATCGAGTTTTTACTTCGCTATTCAATATATAAAAATCATATTTTTATTTCGAAGTTCAATATATAAAAATCATATTTTTCTTTCGAAGTTCAATATATAAAAATTGAATTTTTCTTTCGAAGTTCAATATATAAAAATCATATTTTTCTTTCGAAGTTCAATATATAAAAATCATATTTTTCTTTCGAAGTGCAATATATAAAAATCATATTTTTCTTTCGAAGTTCAATATATAAAAATCATATTTTTCTTTCGAAGTTCAATATATAAAAATCATATTTTTCTTTCGAAGTTCAATATATAAAAATCGAATTTTTCTTTCGAAGTTCAATATATAAAAATCATATTTTTCTTTCGAAGTTCAATATATAAAAATCGAATTTTCACTATGCGATTCAATATATAAAAATCCCATTTCAAAAATATAGATTTCGCCTTTATAAAAATAAAGATTTCACCTTTTCAAATATATAATTTTCGCCTTTTCATGATATAAAAATTATATTTTTATCCTTTGTATAATATAAAAATTATATTATTATTATCTCCGCTCTATAAAAATTATATAAAAATTTCGTCTTTCTATGCTAAAAAAACTAGTCTTTCTATATTTAAAAATCTAGTTTTTCTATATTTAAAAATCTAGTTTTTAATAATATGAATACCCTACAAAGATCAAACTTTTATTCATGCCATATGCAAATTAAAAAAAATCACATTTTTAAAATAAACTATCATATGTAAAAATTGGTTTTAAAAATCGAAAATTACCTTTCATCGCTGAGAGGGGGGGGGTTTACTGTCGAAGGTCTGGGGGGGGGGGGGTTCCTTCTCGTGGAGGTCGGCGGAGGAGGATGCGGTTTGGGGGGGGGGGGCTGTCGCCATCTTCGATTTCCGGGGGGGGCTGCGACGTAGTCGAGGAAGAGAAGGGGAGGAAGAAGAAGAAGGGAGGGCGGCGCAGCAGGAGGTAGTGGAGGGGGGGGGGGGAACGTCGGTGGCGGCGGCTCCGTCGAAGGGCTAGGGCAGCGTTTTTTTTTTCTTTTTTCTTTTTTTCCTTTCGTTTTGAAATGAACGGGGGGGGGGGGGTCGGCTGATAAAAGGAGAATTATATTTTTTTTCTTATTTTTTTTTCTTTATCACTAAAAAGCAACTTTTATTTTTGACCTCTAAACGAGGCCCACCGCCTGTCGTCCACAGTGTTTTACCCCCATTCCGAACACAATGGGATATGTATCGTAGGCTGATTCGACTGTTTGAATCAGTTTCCGTTAAATTTACATTTAAATCACTATATTGAATTTTAAACGTACATTTCAATTTACCGGGGTCACATAACAACTCTATAAATTTCATAAAAATATTTCCTAGCTTCGTATTGACGATACGGTCCTAACAAAACTAGTTTCGTCGAATTCTGAGACCGTTAGAAAAATGGCCAATTTCCAGTCGATTAAAATCAACTGAAACCGGTCAAACGCGTTTTCCTTTGCCACGCTCACATATTGATTCAGAAAATTATGAATTTTGGAACCTAGCAATAACTTTACATCACGGACCCAACAAAAGTGGTTTCGTCGAAATCCGAGGTCGTTTGCAAAATTTCCATTTTTAAGGGCCGAAATTTTATAGCGACTATTCAGAATTTTCAACTGGACTTGTCTTTTGATTCCCGCTATGAAACTTCGATCTTTCGGATTCGTTGGAAAGATATTACCAATTAGATCCTAAGGTTTTTGGTTTAACTAAAATCCGGATTGTTTTGCACCCGGTACATTCAATTGAAGTTTGAAATCGAATTATCGAACTACCGCGCCATTTTCAATTCCTTTTATAATTATATATAAATATTTATATTCTAACGACGACGCGTATAATATATACGTTCGAATTCTATTCAAAATAAATTCCTCGACAATATTATTTAAAATAATCTATTTTAAATATTCAAAATTCACTAAAATTGCCAAAATAAAAATTTTAAACTGGCCCAGATTTTCGGGTTATTACAATCTCCCCCACTTAAAACTTTTCGTCCCCGAAAAGGAACTAAGTCGAAAGTGGTTTGATTAATCAACACCACGCTCGATCTGGCTTCCATTCTCCAACTCTTTAGTTTCTGAGAATTTTCAAAATTTCAAAAATTTGGCTAACACCTTAAATTTTTGAAAAATTTCGCCATAACCTCCCCTGCACCGGGAGCATCGGGGAATTTCAAATAGCTTCCCCGGTCCTTCAGATCTCAAAAAGAAAAAGAAAAAGCCAAGCGGCTAGCCAATAGGCTCATAAAATCATCATCACCCAAACAAAACAGTAAATTATGTAGTAAACATGTACCTATTTGTCGGGCAAACAAATTTTATTCTCTGCTCTAGCCTCCTTGCTATGACCTGTTCAATGTAAGTACAAGTATATGCAAGCAAATGCGACTAATTTTCAATATCGTTCAATATTTTATACAATTAGGCTAAATGGTTCAAAATTATCAAACAATTAAACAAGCAACACAAACATCAATCAATTAGTGAATTAGAGTTTCAAATTCATAATTTTGATACATATACAAAAATCAAATTTTTGATGCCAAATCACAACAATAGGCCCTATCTAATTTTGGTTCTCACACCAGTCAATAGGAAATATATAGATATCACACCTTCGAAACACGAATACCAATTCTGATGATGTTCGTACTATCATCAGAATCATCTTCGGGCGACTAGAGTGTGATTCTATATCTATCCAGTATATTAAAATTTCAAATACACGTGGATCAGACGTATACGCAAAATCTTTATATACTGGACTGTCCAACTCAATATAAATAGATAATCAAATACGAATAGTTGATTTCAAAACAAAATTTGTTTTCATTTTCAAAAATATACTCTTCACACTCGTTCTAGGATACTACTGATCCCATCTCTAACGAGTCGTTCCATTGGATATTACTAATCCAATATCTGATGAATTCTTTCGCATGGTTCTAATATGTTTTGTTCTCTGAGCTTCGTAAACCAAAGCTCTGATACCAAATGTGACGGCAAAGAATTTTGCTCGGTCCGAACCAGTCGCTAAACCGACCCAGACCGCTCGAAACGCCCTATCGTTTTGAGAACACGACAAAATAGAACGCATACAAAAGAACATTTCATTGTATATTACAACAATGCATCAGATTACAAGAATATACAGAGTAAAAATGAATAAATATTACACAGAAATATCAGAGATTTAAATTACATTTAAATACATAGCAGCGGAAAATAATACAATACACAACTAGAAGTAGATATACGGATACAAAGCTTTCTGGATATCATTCCAGCTGTAAACCAGGATCCTGTGAATAAAAATCTGCAAAACCAAAACTACTAGCTGCCCGTGTCGAAAATAGGGGCACACAGAGTTTAGGTTAAAACAATAAACTCCAGGTCAGTCATGTGACTGGTGTGAGAACTAAAACAGTTATTAGTCTTTATTTTAAATCATTAGGTAAATCAAAGGACCACGCCGTATAACACGGAACGGGTTTTCTCCCAAGAATACCAGTGCATAAAACAAACAGCGCCATGCTAAATAAAGAAAAATGAAGCTGTTATAAGACCCAGGTCCCATCACACAATGCAACGCAGCCGAGGATAGGGTTTTCCCTTATAACAGCCAAAGAATGCTTGATACGGTTAAAACAAATCGTTTGATACTATTATAAGTGCATAGTGTATAAAACAACTTCAAATCATAAGTATCAATCATAGGCGGCATGAGCGCCCCATCCCACTATGTCACCATATATAGGTTTACAAATAAAACCGCAAAGTCACGTATTTGGAAATTGGATTTCCGTCTATGAACCGAGGCCAGGGATCGTCCTCTACCGATTCGAGACAATCTAGCCTACCATGTCTCAGGAACAGCCGCAACTGCCCCCTGGATCGTCAGGGCCGGTCCACCGATGTGGATTATTATGCCTGAACAATACGTCTCCCCGCCCTTTGGGGCGCAAACGAGCCAACGAATGACTCCATCGGACCCGGATCGTCCGATCAAACCGAGGCGCCTCGCAACAGCAACAACCACATAAGTCAAACTCGTCAGGGCGTGTAAAACCACTGACGCCACTTTTAGCTAGAAAGAAACGCAAGTCCTCCCTGATGTCCGTCTCCCGTTTTTAGTTCATACCGGGTGTGAAACTCGCGAAGTAAACGTTACACAAAGCTACGCCACAAAGGCCGTGCTTTGATCATCACCACAAGACTTTGCTTTTCAACAGAAGCCTCGATCAATTGCCACTTAGGCCTGCCACACAGGCAATTCACTCCATGCGTTTGATATCCATCAATATATAACCCCTGAGCTCGTACGTCTCAGAGAAGGGCGTTAAGCAAGAGAATAAATCCTCCGCCGCCAAACAGATATATATTTAATAGAAATCAATCACACAGACTAAAATCCAATGTCAGACACACAGTCCATTTACAAGTCCGTTCTGGGTCTGAACGAAACCGGAGGCACCTAGTACCCCGCATATCCATCGATCTCCAAGTACGTCTGGACAATCACCAACTGTTTCCATCTTCTTGGGTGTACAGCCCAATCAAGATCATCAGTAAGCACCCAAACGACGTGAAGACCTCCGGTCTTCGACCATCGTCTTCATCTTTGACTTATCGTCGTATCAGTTATTCAGAATGGGATAAACCCGGTCTTTCCGAATAACTCGCGTATATTTTAAATAAGTGTTACACAAACACAACATACGCCTCATTCCAATTCATTAGTCACTAACCGTAAATTAATCAAGAGAATAATTCCCCAAATATTAACCCCGAAGGCCGAAACCAACATCAGATCAATATTCAGAAAACCATTCTGCTTGGCTAACCGACAGTTAGTTTCTAAATTTCACATTCATAGGGAAAGGTTCCCATTAATTTTATCCAAGATAAATTCCTTGAATTTATTCTTTATTCTATTTTTGAATCTCAATTCAAACTAGTCGGGATTAGCGAACCTTACCGAAGTAATTATTTATTTTAATTTCCCCATCCCAACCTATTCATCCCATGAAGTAAAACTGGTAATACTTCATATCTAACACCACAGTGTTATCGGTAAATTCAATTACCATTTCACGTTCAAATCTAATTAAAGATTTAACTATCGCCTGGAGCAAAACTGGTGATACTCCCTTTTCGATCATTTCAATCTAATTAAAGATTCATTAAAACTCCACTTAGTTTTAATCTTCGACTGGGTTAAAGAATCAGTGTCATTTAAAACACGGTTCACGATAAACCCAAAATCACATTCCATTAATTATCGGGTTAAAGAACGAGTGTTATTTAAAAACACTGTCCACGATAAACCCAAAAATCAATATCAATTCCATTCCAATTAAATATTATTTAATTGGTACACTTCATTAAATCTAAATAAAAAGATTTAATCTTTACTCAACTGGGTTCAATAACAGTGTTAGTGAAGACACCATTCACGACAAACCCAAATCTCATTCGATATTCAATACAAGGCTCTGAATAGAAAATATATCGGCTTATATTCAATATCAAATTCTACGACTAACAAAGGTCGTATTGGAAATAACGATATAAATATATATCTTTCAAATTTCCATAACAACACCTGTATAATCACGAATTCCAACATCGAAATATTCCGAAGACAATTTCGATTCAAATCCACTCCAATGCAATCATTGGATATTCTGGTTATTTTTAAAACCCCTTTTAAATTCAATTTATTTATTTAAAAATAAATAGAATTATAATCCTAGTTCAAAACCAGTTCATTTCGATAAAAATCTATTTTTATCTTTTCAAATATGGAGTTTTTCATCCCAATTTTTCCCAAATCATTTCTTATGATTTTACACAAATTATTACTATTTTTAATAATTTTATCAAGGCCCGTACAGTCGATTTCCATCAATGGCCATCGAACTGCACTTACAGCGACCTTTTTCAAATTTGATTTGGACGTAACTCCAAATCCAACCGTTAGATTTCAAATTTCTAATATTCGTTAGAAAGCTCTTTTCGATACGAACCCAACGGTTCCGGTTTTAGGAGAATCCGACGGTCGGATCTCCCGTAATGTTCGTTTGAAATAAATGGTCGAAATTCACGAACTGCCGCGGCGCGGCGCGTTCTATTCAGGCCATTATATTATATATATAATATATATAATATATTTCGTCGATTTATATTTAAAACGAATTATATAAATAGTTTTAAAATTCGTTTCAAAAGCAATTTCAACTTCCATTTCAATTCAAATCAAAATTGAATTCTTCTTTATAAATTCGTTTTAAAATTCATTTCTATTCAATTCAAATTTCAATTCAATTTGAATTCATTTCAATTCGCTTTTAATTCAATTTGAAATCGTTTTCAATTCAATTCATTTCGAAATCGTTTTCAATTCAATTCATTTCGAAATCGTTTTCAATTCAATTCATTTCGAAATCGTTTTCAATTCAATTCATTTCGAAATCGTTTTCAATTCAATTCATTTCGAAATCGTTTTGTACTCAATTCAAATTTCATTTCAAAATATGCGATTTCGAAATATGCGATTTCGAAATCACTTTTCAATATTCATTTTAAAATGAATAAAATCGATATAAATATCGTTCACGTCAAAATGGCGTCAATCTATTCAACACGGCTTCATATATTCCTTTATTTTATTCAACAAATGAATATTTATTTTTGTCAACACACGACTAATCTCAACGAATGAGTACTGTCCACGTGTGACTATTTTTGTTAAATTATTTCGTTCAACACATGACTAATCTCAACGGATGAGTACAGTCAACACATGAACCTTTATTCAATATTGTTCTTTATTTTTCAAACTGGAATGAGGCCCAATCAATTACCATATAAAGTTAATTATATGGATTCCATACAACACATGTATATAATAGCATTGAAAAATAATCAACCATCAACCAAAGTGCACTACACTGTATAAGCATCAAATATAGATATCTAACGCTTATAACAGCCTGTCAATCAATCGATCCACATATTTAATAAATCAGGATGAGTGAACTTCAAATTTCATCCCAACACCCGTGTGGGGTTTCAAACAATCAAACACAGATTTTATTCGTGCAGTTGGGCGATGTGTAAAATTTATCGACCCAATCAATGTCCTTCAAATAGGTGTACATAAACAAACCGTCCGGTTTGTAAATGAATATTTTATTTACTTCCACGTTAAAAATTATATTTTTAACGATAAAATATTTTATTTCAACACATGAATTTCTATTCAATTCATTCTTTAAATAAAATGATATTTTTATTTTTCTAACTTATTTTAGAAAATTTCGGCGGCATAACGGCACAATACTAGAAACGGGACGAGGCCTAGCCTTATCCCCGGTCTAGTGAAGGCCCACGCCATTCACACATCAATCAAATCAATTTCATTTCACCAACCAATTCAATTTCAATCAAATAATCTAACTAATTTTTGCAATCAAACAAACAAGTCCATGGTCTGTGGACGATTGTGTCGGGTGCTACTAAGCACCGTCTGCATCCTAGTATATATATATATATATATAACTAGAAAAAGAAATTGAAAGGTGAGAAATTCTCACATATAGCTATCCAATCATCTTCACTCTTCTTCTGATAGAAATCTTCATCGTTTTCGCATTTTTGTTACCTTCGTCGCCCGCTTTCACTAACCAATGTAAAAATCGAGTTTTTACTTCGCTATTCAATATACAAAAATCATATTTTTATTTCGAAGTTCAATATATAAAAATCATATTTTTCTTTCGAAGTTCAATATATAAAAATCGAATTTTTCTTTCGAAGTTCAATATATAAAAATCATATTTTTCTTTCGAAGTTCAATATATAAAAATCATATTTTTCTTTCGAAGTTCAATATAAATAAATCATATTTTTCTTTCGAAGTTCAATATATAAAAATCATATTTTTCTTTCGAAGTTCAATATATAAAAATCGAATTTTTCTTTCGAAGTTCAATATATAAAAATCATATTTTTCTTTCGAAGTTCAATATATAAAAATCGAATTTTTACTATGCGATTCAATATATAAAAATCCCATTTCAAAAATATAGATTTCGCCTTTATAAAAATAAAGATTTCACCTTTTCAAATATATAATTTTCGCCTTTTCATGATATAAAAATTATATTTTTATCCTTTGTATAATATAAAAATTATATTATTATTATCTCCGCTCTAGAAAAATTATATAAAAATTTCGTCTTTCTATGCTAAAAAAACTAGTCTTTCTATATTTAAAAATCTAGTTTTTCTATATTTAAAAATCTAGTTTTTACTAATATGAATACCCTACAAAGATCAAACTTTTATTCATGCCATATGCAAATTAAAAAAAATCACATTTTTAAAATAAACTATCATATGTAAAAATTGGTTTTAAAAATCGAAAATTACCTTTCATCGCTGAGAGGGGGGGGGGGGTTTACTGTCGAAGGTCTGAGGGGGGGGTTCCTTCTCGTGGAGGTCGGCGGAGGAGGATGCGGTTTGGGGGGGATGTCGCCATCTTCGATTTCCGGGGGGGGGCTGCGACGTAGTCGAGGAAGAGAAGGGGAGGAAGAAGAAGAAGGGAGGGCGGCGCAGCAGGAGGTAGTGGAGGGGGGGAACGTCGGTGGCGGCGGCTCCGTCGAAGGGCTAGGGCAGCGTTTTTTTTTTCCTTTCGTTTTGAAATGAACGGGGGTGGGGGGGGGGGGGGGTCGGCTGATAAAAGGAGAATTATATATATATTTTTTTTTTCTTTATCACTAAAAAGCAACTTTTATTTTTGACCTCTAAACGAGGCCCACCGCCTGTCGTCCACAGCGTTTTACCCCCATTCCGAACACAATGGGATATGTATCGTAGGCTGATTCGACTGTTTGAATCAGTTTCCGTTAAATTTACATTTAAATCACTATATTGAATTTTAAACGTACATTTCAATTTACCGGGGTCACATAACAACTCTATAAATTTCATAAAAATATTTCCTAGCTTCGTATTGACGATACGGTCCTAACAAAACTAGTTTCGTCGAATTCTGAGTCCGTTAGAAAAATGGCCAATTTCCAGTCGATTAAAATCAACTAAAACCGGTCAAACGCGTTTTCCTTTGCCACGCTCACATATTGATTCAGAAAATTATAAAATTTGGAACCTAGCAATAACTTTACATCACGGACCCAACAAAAGTGGTTTCATCGAAATCCGAGGTCGTTTGCAAAATTTCCATTTTTAAGGGCCGAAATTTTATAGCGACTATTCAGAATTTTCAACTGGACTTATCTTTTGATTCCCGCTATGAAACTTCGATCTTTCGGATTCGTTGGAAAGATATTACCAATTAGATCCTAAGGTTTTTGGTTTAACTAAAATCCGGATTGTTTTGCACCCGGTACATTCAATTGAAGTTTGAAATCGAATTATCGAACTACCGCGCCATTTTCAATTCCTTTTATAATTATATATAAATGTTTATATTCTAACGACGACGCGTATAATATATACGTTCGAATTCTATTCAAAATAAATTCCTTGACAATATTATTTAAAATAATCTATTTTAAATATTCAAAATTCGCTAAAATTGCCAAAATAAAAATTTTAAACTGGCCCAGATTTTCGGGTTATTACATTACGAAATCATGATTGTATATTATTGATTATAATCTGCGTTGTTGTGATATTGTATTGTTATTGAGATATGTTGTGATGTTATGATGTAACCATGTTAGTGTAGATCTGTAAATTCTGATGAATCTCAATAAATTCTCATCTTTATTACCTTTATTATTATTTTTATTTTATTTCTATTTTCATTTTTATTTCTCTCTAAAAATCAAAAGAAAGTTGAATCTTTTATTTTTGATTTTACATAATAAAAGAGAGTTGAATCCTTTATTGTTGATTTACATAATAAGAACAAGAGTTGAATCTTTTATGTTGATTCACAAAAGAAGATTGAATCTTTGTTTTGTTTTTACAAAATAAAATGGAAATTAAATCTTTAAATTTTGATTTACATAATGAAAGGAAAGTTAGTATCTTTTATTTTTGATTTACATAAAAGATAAATAAAGTTTTAATATTTTATTTTGATTCACAAAATAAAATAAAGATGAGACCTTCACATTGATTCATGAGAATTTTACACCAAACCATATGTTGTTGATGTATGTGTGGACATGAAACTTGACACCAAATTATAAGTTGCCATCGTTATGTATAGTTTGTTGAAACGAATCAAAATTTCATCGTCATGTTATTATAGTTGAAATGAATCAAATATTGACGTTAGAAACATGATATTAGAAAACTTGACATTTATTGTATGTACATTCCCTTGTAAATAAATGATAAAAGAAACGTAATCATGACGCTATGTTTTATTTGCATTTATTTGTAGATGAAATAAAAGAGACAAATTTGGTTTTAGGATTTTGTTCACATTCATATGTGAAATAAAAGAAAAATACAGAACTTGCAATTAGTTGATATTTTATTTACACTTCTTGTAAATAAAAGTGAAAGTACCTAATAAGATTAGCGAACGTTAGTTGATATTTTATTTACACTTCTTGTAAATAAAAGTGAAAGTACCTAATTAGATTAGCGAACGTTAGTTGATATTTTATTTACACTTCTTGTAAATAAAAGTGAAAGTACCTAATTAGATTAGCGAACGTTAGTTGATATTTTATTTACACTTCTTGTAAATAAAAGTGAAAGTACCAAATTTGATTAGCGAACACAAGATAATAATTTAATT
This sequence comes from Allium sativum, assembly GCA_030737875.1. NCBI lineage: Eukaryota > Viridiplantae > Streptophyta > Magnoliopsida > Asparagales > Amaryllidaceae > Allium > Allium sativum. Next base: position 247,335,898 of record CM060923.1, read on the forward strand.
TACTTTTGTAGATAATGATTTATTTACATTACTTTTGTAAATAAAAAGATTAAAACATGAAATGTAAATATTAGGATCTTGCTTACATTACTTTTGTAAAAAAAGTAAAAAAAAAAGAGAAAAATAAAAAAGGATAAAATGTGACATTTAGTAGGATTTACATTTCTGATGTAAAGAAAAATAGAACTTACATTTCTAATGTAAAGAAAAATAGAAATTTACATTTTCTAATGTAAAGAAATGGAAAATAGAAATTTACCTTTTCCAAATACAAAGAAAGTAGAAGACAGAGAATTTACATTTTCTAAAGTAAATAAAAGTAGTAGAAAACTTGCATTTTCCAATGCAAAGGAAAAGTTCATTTTTTATGTTTTTTTAAAAATGAATAAAAGAAAAAGGTTCATTTTTTTATGTTTTTATAAAAATGAATAAAAGAAAAAGTTCATTTTTATGTTTTATGAAAATGAATAAAAGAAAAAGAACATTTTTTTATGTTATAAAGTAAATAAAAGGAAGATGTATTTTTATGTAAATAAAAATGAGTTAGATAAATAAGTACAAAAACTAGAAAACATGAAAATGGTTCTTTTATTTGCAATTTCCTTTGTAAATAAAAAGTACAAAACTAGAAAACATGAAAATGGTTCTTTTATTTGCAATTTCCTTTGTAAATAAAAAGTACAAAACTAGAAAACATGAAAATGGTTCTTTATTTGCAATCCCCTTTGTAAGTAAAAAATAAAATAAAAAAAGTACAATACTTGAAAACATGAAAAGTGATTATTTACATTTTTCTTTGTAAATAGGAAATGAGCAAGACTTGATATTAGATTATATTTACATTTTTCTTTGTAAATAATAAAAAGGAGAACAAAATTGACATTAGAATTTCATTTACGACTTCCTTTGTAAATAAAAAGTTACAAACTTGAGAATTAGCTTTTATTTACACTTTTATGTAAACGAAAAGAACAGACTTTGAAACCATTTTATCCATAGTCCTTATGTGAATAAAATGATCAAAGTTAGCAATGAAACCTTGTTCACATTTTTATGTTTTAAAAATGAATTAGTAGAAAAAGTAATTTTTTTTTTTACGTGAGGAAAATAAGTTAGAGAAAAAGTACATGTTTATGTATTAAGAATGAATTAGATAAAAAGGATATTTATTTACATTTGGTGTAAATAAACAAGAGGAACTAAAGAGAAATAAAAAGAATTTACTTTATCTACAATTTCTTATGTAAATAAAAGAACACACTGTTGAAATCAATATTTTTGTCGCATTAGAATTGGCAGACAAAAATATCGTTTTATTAAAATATACATTGTTGGAAATCAATATTTTTGACGCATTAGAATGGGCGGGCAAAAATAATATTTTTATTGAATATAGAATATACAGCGTTGAAACTATTATTTTTGTCGCACTAGAATTGGCGGACAAAATAATATTATTATTGAGTATAGAAATATACGTTGTGAAACCATCATTTTGTCGCATTAGAGTTGGCGAGCAAAATATGAATTTAAAAGTATATCTTTATTTGTAATTTAGTTACAAATAAGAAACAACGTTAATAAAAGTACATTTTTGCGTCGTAGTCTTTCTAGAATAAGAAGAATGAACTTTGGTAGCTGAAAGCGTCAAACGATTTATATTTATATATATGTTTATATATAAATATAAAATTAAACGAAACACGCGCTGTAGTTCGCGTTTCGACAATCGTACCTTTAAACGATTATACCGAAAGATCCGACCGTCGGATTTCCTCGAAACTGAAACCGCTAGGACCGTCTTGGAAAAATCTTTCCAACGATATATAATACGTTAGAACCCAACGGTTAGATTTTGAGATATGTGAAAATCAAAATTGGTTGAAACAGTGCCAGAATCGCCATTGACCTGAATCGTCGTTGATTAAAGATGTAATTATTTTTAATTAAATAAAATTGGGAATAATTGTTATAAATTAGAAATAACGATAAGGAAGAGTTTTCGATATATATATATATATATATATATATATATATATATATATATATATATATATATATATACGAAGGTTATTTGGAAAGGCCGAGTTAATCTCATTCCAAATAATCAAACGACGATGAGAATTGAAGAAGAAGACGACTAATGAAGACCGTCAATCTTCCCCTCAGGAAGACAGCGATTGAGGCTTTGAATTGATTTGCTCCCAATTCGAGGTCATGATCGTCGTCCGAACGAACATGTTGATTGAACGGATTTGGCTTTCGTTCAGACCCAGAGCATAAGCGTATAAATGGATTGCATGTCTGACGTGGTATTCCTATATACTGTATCTATTGATCTCTGCTAAACATATATCTGTTTGGTGTTTTACACCCTTCTCTGAGACGTACGAGCTCAGAGGTTATATGTTGGCAGAAATCAATGATATGGTATGGATTGACGATGTGGCATGCCAAGATGCATGAGATCAAGGCTTTTTTGAAAAGCAGGCCTTGTGGGATGATCAAAGCATAGCTTGTTTAGGCATAGCTTTATGTATGACGTGACTTCACGAGCCTCACACACCGGAGGAGTCTAAAACGGGAGAAGGGAACGCAGGTAGTGCACACGTTTTTTCTAGCTAGAGTGGTGCCAGGGAACCAGCGCTGGCATTTATTCATTGTGGTTGTTGGATTTTTCGAGGCCTCGATTTATGCGGTCGCCACTGGCCGTATTATAGGTCCAAAAGGACTGGGAAGCGTGTGTTCAGGAATTGCCAATCCATTAAGCGTTAACGTATGGACCGGCCCTGTAGGATCCAAGGGTTGGACAGAGTACCAATCCTGGGGCATTGCTAGAGTGTCTCGAATCGGTAAGGAGCTCCTCCCTAGCCTTGACTCAGATGGAAATCCAAATTCCAAATACGACCCTACGGTTTTGATTGTATTACTAGTATGGAGATATAGTAGGATGGGGTACTATGTTTCCTAGGATTGATACATTTATTTTGAAATGTTTTTATTATACACTAATAATAATATTAAACTCGTATTTGCCGTATTTAGCATGTTTAATCACCATAAGGGAAAACTCTATCCTCTGGTGTGCGTTGCATTGTGTGATGGGACTTGAGTCTTATGGTGATTCCATTTTTCTAAAAAGCATTGCGATGTTGTACGTTCTGACACTTTAAATTATGCACGAAAATCCATTGAGTAAACCCGTTCCGCATTAGTGGCGTGGTCTTTGGATTTGTCATATTATTATTACTAAACTAGTTATAAATTCTCATACCAGCCCCACGACTGACCCGTAGTTTGTTTCACCTTTTTGCAAACTCGGGTGCCCTCTTTTCTACACGGACAACCAAGTAAACAGGTTCATTCTTTGCTTGGAGTCTTCTTGGAGTTGCTCATTATCTTTGCTTGGATTTGCTTTTGCGGAGAGGTGATGACTTGGAGCTTTGAGGACAGCTATCATTTACTTCTATTGCATTTTTCTATCTTTAAGTTCAGTCATTAGACTTGTTTCATTTCGTATTGCTTATTTTGGGAGTTGGAACTTATTTTCATTTCTGCAAACTTGGTGTAATAATTTGGATTCTGTGACTGTTGGGATTCTGTGGTGCATGACATTATATTTCCGCTGCTATGATGTTATTATGCTATGGTTTTCCTCTGTTATATTGTATCAGTGATATGTATTGTTATATTTATGTTGTATTCTATATGATTATTCCTTACTTTCCCCCAGTGGAAGTTTGGGGTCATCACAGTCAGAAAATGACGGGAAGGAGACGATGAACAGTGAATTCGGGTTTAAATAATATTATATTAGGTTTTCCTAATCATTAGTTAATAATTTAATTAGCCCGTTAAAGCCCGTTTTGGTCCGAACTCCGATTTAGGCCTGCTTACTGTCGTTCTTAAGGTTTTGAGGCCTTCTGAACGCAATGGAACATGTTACAGGACCCAATTCCGAAATTTATTATGAGTTTTGGAATAATTATATTATTTTATTAATATTTTAATGTATACCGTACATGAAAATTCACCGAGGTCACAAATTAACTTCAAAAATTCTCGAAAAATATATTTAGCTATGTTTTGATGCTGTGGACCTATGAAAATTAATTTTGTTCAATTCTGAGCCCGTATGAATTTTTAATGAATTTTTAAAGTCAAAAATTTGCCCGTTTACACTGAAAAATCAATTATAATTATATCTTAATTCTAAAAATTACCAAAAAATCATTTTTAGCTTTGTTTTGATGATACGAATCCAACAAAATTTATTTCGTTGAATTCTGAGACATTTTGAAAAATGACTATTTTTAAGGCCAGTATATTTAATATTAAAAATACATTTTTAAACAAATAATTTTCGAAACTCCAAATATATAAGTGTTTACTGTTTTTCAATGCAGAAACATCATTTCGAACTCAATGGAAGTGGTTTCGAGTCAAAATTCCTTTATATGTAAAAAGTAGCATTTTTGACCTATGCAAATTACCTAGCGACCTTTCTAAAAATGACGATAATAGTTGAAGTTTGGGTCGTTTCATTTGAAAATAAAGTTCCATTTATATTCTATTAAAGCGGACATCTCAACATATTATTAATAAATCTCATTAATAACGTCTTAATTTTATTTAAAAACTTTTTATTATTATTATTATTATTATTATTTAATAATGGAATTTTTTTCTAATAATTTTTCTGAAATAAATTTTTTAAATTGGTTCATTAAATACTGAAACGTTAATATTATACATTTCGAAAATTGAAAAGTAATATAGATGTGTATCTTAGCAATGTTGGTTGCAGTAATAATGATATATGTATTTAATTGAAATTTCATACCTATTGTTTATATATCGTAGTAAAAAAATAATATGAATTGGTATAATTAGATGACAACCCTTTATTTTCTTCCTAGAAATAGAAATTTAGAATTTAATGTTTAGACGAATTGGAATTCCTAAATAATAATAAAAAAAATGTGTAATCAATGGTTTTTGAAAGAGAACCATATGTACAAATGAGTTTAAAATTTGTGCATGGTAGTTAAAGATATTAAGGGTGGGTCCCTCCTTTGATTTATATCATAGTTATCTTTTGTCCCCATTTCATGTATCATCCCTTTTAAAAGTTCCACCTACCACTACTTTCTCATTTCTACCTACCATCTCATATGGTTGTTTTCCCTTACCATTTATAACCTGCCATTATCTTTAGTCTATATTCCAATTATCTCATTTTCTCAATCAATTACTTTTGAATTTTGAATATGAGATAAATACGCCACCTCATCTAATTTATTTCTTTTGTATCGTACAACATGTGAAGGGACACAAATGAGAAATAAATAATGCATCTTTCTTAATTTCCTTTCTCATTATTTTTCTTCTTCTCTACTATTGCCTTCTGTAAATTTTAGATCTTCTTCCTCCTTTCTACATAAAATGCCTTTCTACTTTTATCAGCCTCCTCTTCCCTAAACTTCATGGTATCCTCTTCTTCTTAAAATTTTGTCCAGCCTCCTTCCCAAAAATAAAGGTTTTTCAATTTCAAATTCACTGCTTAAGATGGTCGCTTATTTCTTGTCTTCATCAATCCAGACAAGGTGAGATTTTCAAATAAAAAGAGTTTTAAATTTATTAATTAATTAAAATATGTAATTAATCATCGTATCTTTTTCCATACGAGCACGGGATCGCGTGATTCCGGATCTGTTGGAATCGTAAAATTGAAATCTAGGCGATGGAGTAAACTTGAACAGAAAAGGAATCGTATGACGAAGCTCTACAATCATAGACTGCAAAAGGGACAATTCTAAGCAGTTGAGATTTTGACAAATTCGCAACGAATGTGAGATATTGTAACAACCCGAAAATCTGGGCCAGTTTAAAATTTTTATTTTGGCAATTTTAGCGAATTTTGATTATTTAAAATGAATTATTTTAAATAATATCGACGAGAAATTTATTTTGAATATAATTCGAATCGTATATATTATATTCATCGATGTTAGAATATAAATATTTATATATATTTATATATAATTATAAAAGGAATTGAAAATGGCGCGGAAGTTCGATAATTCGATTTCAAACTTCAATTGAATGTACCGGGTGCAAAACAAACCGGATTTTAGTGAAACCAAAAATAATGGGATTTAATTGATGATATCTTTCTAACGAATCCGACCAATCGAAATTTCATAGCGGGAATCAAAAGATATGTCCAGTTGAAAATTCTGAATAGTCGCTATGGAATTCAGGCCCTTAAAAATGGACATTTTGCAAACGACCTCGGATTTCGACGAAACCAGTTTTGTTGGGTCCGGGATGTCAAGTCATTGCTAGGTTTCAAATTTCATAATTTTTCGAATCAATATGTGAGCGTGGCAAAGGAAAACGCGTTTGACCAGTTTGAGTTGATTTTAATCGACTGGAAATTGGCCATTTTTCAAGCGGTCTCAGAATTCGACGAAACTAGTTTTGTTAGGACCGTATCGTCAATACGAAGCTAGAAAATATTTTTCTGGAATTTTTCTAGTTAGTATGTGACCCCAGTAATTCGAAATGTACGGTTAAAATTCAATATAATGATTTAAATGAAAGTTCAACGGAAACTGATTCAAATGATCGAATCAACTTGCGATATATATTCCATTGTGTTCGGAATGGGGGTAAAACGCTATGGGCGACAGTCGGTGGGCCTCGTTTAGAGGTCGTATGTAAAAGTCAGCACTTTGCAAAATAAAATAATTAAATAAATTAAAAAGTAAAATTTCTCTCTCCCTCCCCTTATTTCTCTCTGGCCCCCCCCCATTCGTTTCATTTCAAAACAAAATAGAAAAAAAAAGGAGAACGCTGCTCCAGATCGACGGCCGCCTCCCACCGCCCTTCCCTCCACCGCATTAGCCGCCACCCTCCCTGATTTCGCCGTCGACCTCTCCAGCAAGTCCGACCCCACCTCGCGGCTCCTCCCTTCTTTCCCCATCTCCTCTCGGTCCCCGCAACTGCAAGCCCTAGCCTCCGTTCGCCTCACCTCCGCCGCCCCCTTGAATCACGCGCCACCAGTTTCCCCCCCCGACCCACTGATGAACGCACATACACCCCCCCTTCCTTCCATCTGTAAGTTTTCTTTTTAATTTTATTTTCCTTATTTATTTTGCTTTATTTGTTTTAATTTTATTTATTCATTTATTTCTTTTATAGGTAGGAAAGTTAATATTTTTAACCTTGTAAAGTTTGAATTTTTAACCTTGTAGAAGCGAGATTTTTAAATTGTAAAAGAGCAAGATTTTTGAAATTAGAAAACGAGATATATATAATCAAAAAGATTGGATTTTAATGGTATAAAAATTGGATTTTTAAGTTAGAAAGTTTATGTTTCTATAGTTAGAAAATATAGGTTTTTATAGTAGGAAGATCGGATTTTGATATAGTGGTGATGATAAAAATATGATTTTTATATTTTTAAAGTATTAAAAATATGATCTTTACTATATAGAAGATGTAAAAATATGATTTTTGCTTAATTAGGAAAAAGTATATTTTTAGGCGAAAACTTCATATTAGAAAAGGCGAAAACTTCATTTTTATAAAGGCGAAATCTATATTTTTGAAATGGAATTTTTATCTATATAGTAGCAATGTAAAAATAGAATTTTTATCCATATGGCGTGAAAGTAAAAATTCGATTTTTATATATTGAATAGCGAAGTAAAAATTCGATTTTTACATATGTAGTGGCTACGGCAACGAAGATGATAAAAAGGCAAGAACGATGAAGATTTCTATCAAAGAAGAGTCAAGATGATTGGATAGCTATCTGTGAGAATTTCTCACCTTTCAATTTCTTTTTCTATTTATATATATATACTAGGATGCAGACGGTGCTTAGTAGCACCCGACACAATCGTCCACAGACCATGGACTTGTTTGTTTGGTTGCATAGATTAGTTGGATATTTGATTTGAATTTGGTTGTTTGGTGAATTTGATTGATGTGTGAATGGCGTGGGCCTTCACTAGACCGGGGATAAGGCTAGGCCTCGTCCCGTTTATAGTATCGTGCCGTTATGCCGCCGAAATTTTCTAAAATAAGTTAGAAAAATAAAAATATCATTTTATTGAATAAATGAACCGAATAGAATATTCATAGGTTGAATAAAATGTTTTATCGTTAAAAATATAATTTTTAACGTGAATGTATATAAATAAATATTCATTTACAAACCGGACGGTTTGTTTATGTACACCTATTTGAAGGACATTGATTGGGTCGATAAATTTTACACATCGCCCAACTGCACAAATAAAATCTGTGTTTGATTGTTTGAAACCCCACACGGGTGTTGGGATGAAATTTGAAGTTCACTCATCCTGATTGATTAAATATGTCGATCGATCGATTGACAGGCTGTTATAAGCGTTAGATATCTATATTTGATGCTTATACAGTGTAGTGCACTTTGGTTGATGGTTGATTATTTTTCAATGCTATTATATACATGTGTTGTATGGAATCCATATAATTAACTTTATATGGTAATTGATTGGGCCTCATTCTAATTTGAAAAATAAAGAACAATATAAAATAAAGGTTCATGTGTTGACAGCACTCATCCATTGAGATTGGTCATGTGTTGAACGAAATATTTTAGTAATAAAATTTACATCTTTATCGATATAAAATAAAGGTTCATGTGTTGACAGTACTCATCCATTGAGATTGGTCATGTGTTGAACGAAATATTTTAGTAATAAAATTTACATCTTTATCGATATAAAATAAAGGTTCATGTGTTGACAGTACTCATCCATTGAGATTGGTCATGTGTTGAACGAAATATTTTAGTAATAAAATTTACATCTTTATCGATATAAAATAAAGGTTCATGTGTTGACAGTACTCATCCATTGAGATTAGTCATGTGTTGAACGAAATATTTTGATAATAACAACTATTTTGAAAAAGAAATATTTGAAATAGAATATTTGAAAATAGAAATTTATGAAGCCGTGTTGATTAGATTGACGCCATTTTGACGTGAACGATATTTATAATGAAATGAATTGAAAACGATTTCGAAATGAATTGAATTGAAAACGATTTCGAAATGAAACGAATTGAAAACGATTTCGAAATGAAACGAATTGAAAACGATTTCGAAATGAAATGAATTGAAAACGATTTCGAAATGAAATGAATTGAAAACGATTTCGAAATGAAATGAATTGAAAACGATTTCGAAATGAATTGAATTGAAAACGATTTCGAAATGAAATGAATTGAAAACGATTTCGAAATGAATTGAATTGAAAACGATTTCGAAATGAATTGAATTGAAAACGATTTCGAAATGAATTGAATTGAAAACGATTTCGAAATGAATTGAATTGAAAACGATTTCGAAATGAATTGAATTGAAAACGATTTCGAAATGAATTGAATTGAAAACGAATTCAAATTGAATTGAAAGCAAATTGAAATGAATTCAAATTGAATTGAAATTTGAATTTAATAGAAATGAATTTTAAAACGAATTTATAAAGAAGAATTCAATTTTGATTTGAATTGAAAAGGAAGTTGAAATTTCTTTTGAAACGAATTTAAAACTATTTATATAATTCGTTTTAAATAGAAATCGACGAAGTATATATTATATATATTATATATATATAATATAATGGCCTGAATAGAACGCGCCGCGCCGCCGCAGTTCGCGAATTTCGACCATTGATTTCAAATGGACATTACGGGAGATCCGACCGTCGGATTCTCCTAAAACCGGAACCGTTGGGTTCGTATCGAAAAGAGCTTTCTAACGAATGTTTAAAATTTGAAATCTAACGGTTGGATTTGGAGATACGTCCAAATCAAATTCGAAAAAGGTCGCTAGAAGTGCAGTTCGATGGCCGTTGATGGAAATCGACTGTACGGGCCTTGATAAAATTATTAAAAATAGTAATAATTTGTGTAAAATCATAAGAAATGATTTGAGAAGATTTGGGATGAAAAACTCCATATTTGAAAAGATAAAAATAGATTTTTATCGAAATGAACTAGTTTTGAACTAGAAATATAATTCTATTTATTTTTAAATAAATGAATTGAATTTGAAAAGGGTTTTAAAAATAACCAGAATTTCCAATGATTGCATTGGAGTGGATTTGAATCGAAATTGTCTTCGGAATATTTCGATGTTGGAATTCGTGATTATACAGATGTTGTTATGGAAATTTGAAAGATATATATTTATATCGTTATTTCCAATATGACATTTGTTAATCGTAGAATTTGATATTGAATATAAGCCGATATATTTTCTATTCAGAGCCTTATATTGAATATCAAATGTGATTTGGGTTTGTCGTGAATGGTGTCTTCACTAACACTGTTCTTGAACCCAGTTGAGAAAAGATTAAATCTTTTTATTTAGATTTAATGAAGTGTACCAATTAAATAATATTTAATTGGAATTGAATTGATATTGATTTTTGGGTTTATCGTGAACAGTGTTTTAAATAACACTCGTTCTTTAACCCGATAATTAATGAATGTGACTTTGGGTTTATCGTGAACCGTGTTTTAAATGACACGGATTCTTTAACCCAGTTAACGATTAAAACTAAGTGGAGTTTTAATGAATCTTTAATTAGATTGAAATGATCGAAAATGGAGTATCACCAGTTTTGCTCCAGGCGATAGTAAAATCTTTAATTAGATTTGAACGTGAAATGGTAATTAAATTTACCGATAACACTGTGGTGTTAGATATGAAGTATTACCAGTTTTACTTCATGGGATGAATAGGTTGGGATGGGGAAATTAAAATAAATGATTACTTCGGTAAGGTTCGCTAATCCCGACTAGTTTGAATTGAGATTCAAAAATAGAATAAAGAATAAATTCAAGGAATTTATCTTGGATAAAATTAATGGGAACCTTTCCCTATGGATGTGAAATTTAGAAACTAACTGTCGGTTAGCCAAGCAGAATGGTTTCCTGGATATTGATCTGATGTTGGTTTTGGCCTTCGGGGTTAATATTTGGGAAATTATTCTCTTGCTTAATTTACGGTTAGTGACTAATGAATTGGAATGAGGCGTATGTTGTGTTTGTGTAACACTTATTTAAAATATACGCGAGTTATTCGGAAAGACCGGGTTTATCCCATTCTGAATAACTGATACGACGATAAGTCGAAGATGAAGATGATGGTCGAAGACCGGAAGTCTTCACGTCGTTTGGGTGATTACTGATGATCTTGATTGGGCTGTACACCCAAGAAGATGGAAACAGTTGGTGATCGTCCAGACGTACTTGGAGATCGATGGATATGCGAGGTACTAGGTGCCTCCGGTTTCGTTCAGACCCAGAACGGACTTGTAAATGGACTGTGTGTCTGACATTGGATTTTAGTCTGTGTGATTGATCTCTATTAAATATATATCTGTTTGGCGGCGGAGAATTTATTCTCTTGCTTAACGCCCTTCTCTGAGACGTACGAGCTCAGGGGTTATATATTGATGGATATCAAACGCATGGAGTGAATTGCCTGTGTGGCATACCTAAGTGGCAATTGATCAAGGCTTCTGTTGAAAAGCAAAGTCTTGTGGTTGATGATCGAAGCACGGCCTTTGTGGCGTAGCTTTGTGTAACGTTTACTTCGCGAGTTTCACACCCGGTATGAACCAAAAACGGGAGACGGACCTCAGGGAGGGCATGCGTTTCCTTCTAGCTAAAAAGTGGCGTCAGTGGTTTTACACGCCCTGACGAGTTTGACTTATGTGGTTGTTGCTGTTGCGAGGCGCCTCGGATTGATCGGTCGTTCTCGAACCGATGGAGTCATTTAGTTGGCTCACTTACACCCCATAGGGTAGGGAAACGTAGTGTTCAGGCATAATAATCCACATCGGTGGACCGGCCCTGTCGCTCCATGGGGCAGTTGCGGCTGTTCCTGAGACACGGGCTAGAGCGTCTCGAATCGGTTGAGGACTATCTTTTGCCTCGGTTCATAGATGGAAACCCAATTTCCAAATACGTGACATTTGCGGTTTTAATTGTAGAACTAGTATGGCGACATGATATATGGTACCCATGCCGCCTATGATTGATACTTATGATTTGAAGTTGTTTTATACACTATGCACTTATTATAGTATCAAATAATCTGTTTTAAACGTATCAAGCATTCTTTGGCTGTTATAAGGGAAAACCCTATCCCCCGGCTTGCGTTGCATTGTGTGATAGGACCTGGGTCTTATAACAGCTTCATTTTTCTTTATTTAGCATTGCGCTGTTTGTTTTATGCACTGGTATTCTTGGGAGGAAACCCGTTCCGTGTTATACGGCGTGGTCCCTTGATTTACCTAAATTTAAAAATAAAGATTAATAACTGTTTTAGTTCTCACACCAGTCACATGACTGACCTGGAGTTTATTGTTTTAACCTAAACTCTGGGTGCCCCTATTTTGACACGGGCAGCTAGTAGTTTTGGTTTTTGCAGATTTATATTCACAGGATCCTGGTTTACAGCTGGAACGATATCCGGAAAGCTTTGTATCCGTATATCTCTTCTAGTTGTGTATTGTATTATTTTCCGCTGCGATGTATTTAAATGTAATTTAAATCTCTGATATTTCTGTGTAATATTCATTTATACTCTGTATATTCTTGTAATCTGATGCATTGTTGTAATATACAATGAAATGTTCTTCTGTATGCGTTCTATTTTGTCCTGTTCTCAAAACAATTCGTTCTTTCTCTTCTCTTCGGAGACCGGGGAAGTTCGGGTCGTTTCAGTTGGTATCAGAGCTTTGGTTTACAAAGCTAGAGAACAAGGCACATTAGAACCGTATGAAAGGATTCATCAGATATTGGATTAGTAATATCCAGTTAGAATGAATCGTTAGAGATGGGATCAGTAGTATCCTAGAACGAGTGTGAAGAGTATATTTTTAAAATGAAAACAAATTTTGTTTTGAAAATTTAAATCAACTATTCGTATTTGATTATTTATTCTATATTGATCGGGACAATCCGATATATAAAGATTTTGCATATATGTCTTGCAAACGTGTATTCGAAGTTTTAATATACTGGATAGTTATAGAATCATACTCTAGTTGCCCGGGGATAATTCTGGTGATGGGGCACCGTCGCCAGTATTTATTTTCGAGTAACGAAAGTGAGATTTCTATATTTCCTATTGACTGGTGTGAGAACCAAAACTAGATAGGGCTTATTGTTGTGATTTGGCATCAAAAATCTGATTTTTGACTATGTATCAAAGTTATGCATTTGAAAAGCTAATCAACAAATTGATTGATGTTTGTGTTGATTGTTTATTTGTTTGCTAATTTTTAGCCATTTAGCCTAATTGAATCAAATATTGAATAGTATTGAAAATTGGTCGCATTTGCTTGCATATACCTATACTTACATTGAACAGGTCATAGCAAGGAGGCTAGAGCAGAGAATAAAATTTGTTTGCCCGACAAATAGGTACATGTTTACTACATAATTTACTGTTTGTTTGGGTGATGATGATTTTATGAGCCTATTGGCTAGCCGCTTGGCTTTTTCTTTTTCTTTTTGAGATCTGAAGGACCGGGGAAGCTATTTGAAATTCCCCGATGCTCCCGGTGCAGGGGAGGTTATGGCGAATTTTTTCGAAAATTTAGGGTGTTAGCCAAATTTTTGAAATTTTGAAAATTCTCAGAAACTAAAGAGTTGGAGAATGGAAGTCAGATCGAGCGTAGAATGGATTAATCAAACCACTTTCGACTTTGTTCCTTTTCGGGGACGAAAAGTTTTAAGTGGGGGAGATTGTAACAACCCGAAAATCTGGGCCAGTTTAAAAATTTTATTTTGGCAATTTTAGCGAATTTTGATTATTTAAAATGAATTATTTTAAGTAATATCGACGAGAAATTTATTTTGAATATAATTCGAATCGTATATATTATATTCATCGACGTTTGAATATAAATATTTATATATATTTATATATAATTATAAAAGGAATTGAAAATGGCGCGGTAGTTCGATAATTCGATTTCAAACTTCAATTGAATGTACCGGGTGCAAAACAAACCGGATTTTAGTGAAACCAAAAATAATGGGATTTAATTGATGATATCTTTCTAACGAATCCGACCAATCGAAATTTCATAGCGGGAATCAAAAGATATGTCCAGTTGAAAATTCTGAATAGTCGCTATGGAATTCAGGCCCTTAAAAATGGACATTTTGCAAACGACCTCGGATTTCGACGAAACCAGTTTTGTTGGGTCCGGGATGTCAAGTTATTGCTAGGTTTCAAATTTCATAATTTTTCGAATCAATATGTGAGCGTGGCAAAGGAAAACGCGTTTGACCAGTTTCAGTTGATTTTAATCGACTGGAAATTGGCCATTTTTCAAGCGGTATCAGAATTCGACGAAACTAGTTTTGTTAGGACCGTATCGTCAATACGAAGCTAGAAAATATTTTTCTGGAATTTTTCTAGTTAGTATGTGACCCCAGTAATTCGAAATGTACGGTTAAAATTCAATATAATGATTTAAATGAAAGTTCAACGGAAACTAATTCAAATGATCGAATCAACTTGCGATATATATTCCATTGTGTTCGGAATGGGGGTAAAACGCTATGGGCGACAGTCGGTGGGCCTCGTTTAGAGATCGTATGTAAAAGTCAGCACTTTGCAAAATAAAATAATTAAATAAATTAAAAAGTAAAATTTCTCTCTCCCTCCCCTTATTTCTCTCTGCCCCCCCCCCCCCCCCCCCGTTCATTTCATTTCAAAACAAAATAGAAAAAAAAGGAGAACGCTGCTCCAGATCGACGGCCGCCTCCCACCGCCCTTCCCTCCACCGCGTTAGCCGCCACCCTCCCTGATTTCGCCGTCGACCTCTCCAGCAAGTCCGACCCCACCTCGCGGCTCCTCCCTTCTTCCGCCATCTCCTCTCGGTCCCCGCAACTGCAAGCCCTAGCCGCCGTTCGCCTCACCTCCGCCGCCCCCTTGAATCACGCGCCACCAGTTCCCCCCCCCGACCCACTGATGAACGCACATACACCCCCCCCCCCTTCCTTCCATCTGTAAGTTTTCTTTTTAATTTTATTTTCCTTATTTATTTTGCTTTATTTGTTTTAATTTTATTTATTCATTTATTTCTTTTATAGGTAGGAAAGTTAATATTTTTAACCTTGTAAAGTTTGAATTTTTAACCTTGTAGAAGCGAGATTTTTAAATTGTAAAAGAGCAAGATTTTTGAAATTAGAAAACGAGATATATATAATCAAAAAGATTGGATTTTAATGGTATAAAAATCGGATTTTTAAGTTAGAAAGTTTATGTTTCTATAGTTAGAAAATATAGGTTTTTATAGTAGGAAGATCGGATTTTGATATAGTGGTGATGATAAAAATATGATTTTTATATTTTTAAAGTATTAAAAATATGATCTTTACTATATAGAAGATGTAAAAATATGATTTTTGCTTAATTAGGAAAAAGTATATTTTTAGGCGAAAACTTCATATTAGAAAAGGCGAAAACTTCATTTTTATAAAGGCGAAATCTATATTTTTGAGGAATTTTTATCTATATAGTAGCAATGTAAAAATAGAATTTTTATCCATATGGCGTGAAAGTAAAAATTCGATTTTTATATATTGAATAGCGAAGTAAAAATTCGATTTTTACATATGTAGTGGCTACGGCAACGAAGATGATAAAAAGGCAAGAACGATGAAGATTTCTATCAAAGAAGAGTCAAGATGATTGGATAGCTATCTGTGAGAATTTCTCACCTTTCAATTTCTTTTTCTATTTATATATATATACTAGGATGCAGACGGTGCTTAGTAGCACCCGACACAATCGTCCACAGACCATGGACTTGTTTGTTTGGTTGCATAGATTAGTTGGATATTTGATTTGAATTTGGTTGTTTGGTGAATTTGATTGATGTGTGAATGGCGTGGGCCTTCACTAGACCGGGGATAAGGCTAGGCCTCGTCCCGTTTCTAGTATCGTGCCGTTATGCCGCCGAAATTTTCTAAAATAAGTTAGAAAAATAAAAATATCATTTTATTGAATAAATGAACCGAATAGAATATTCATAGGTTGAATAAAATGTATTATCGTTAAAAATATAATTTTTAACGTGAATGTAAATAAATAAATATTCATTTACAAACCGGACGGTTTGTTTATGTACACCTATTTGAAGGACATTGATTGGGTCGATAAATTTTACACATCGCCCAACTGCACAAATAAAATCTGTGTTTGATTGTTTGAAACCCCACACGGGTGTTGGGATGAAATTTGAAGTTCACTCATCCTGATTGATTAAATATGTCGATCGATCGATTGACAGGCTGTTATAAGCGTTAGATATCTATATTTGATGCTTATACAGTGTAGTGCACTTTGGTTGATGGTTGATTATTTTTCAATGCTATTATATACATGTGTTGTATGGAATCCATATAATTAACTTTATATGGTAATTGATTGGGCCTCATTCTAATTTGAAAAATAAAGAACAATATAAAATAAAGGTTCATGTGTTGACAGTACTCATCCATTGAGATTGGTCATGTGTTGAACGAAATATTTTAGTAATAAAATTTACATCTTTATCGATATAAAATAAAGGTTCATGTGTTGACAGTACTCATCCATTGAGATTGGTCATGTGTTGAACGAAATATTTTAGTAATAAAATTTACATCTTTATCGATATAAAATAAAGGTTCATGTGTTGACGGTACTCATCCATTGAGATTGGTCATGTGTTGAACGAAATATTTTAGTAATAAAATTTACATCTTTATCGATATAAAATAAAGGTTCATGTATTGACAGTACTCATCCATTGAGATTAGTCATGTGTTGAATGAAATATTTTGATAATAACAACTATTTTGAAAAAGAAATATTTGAAATAGAATATTTGAAAATAGAAATTTATGAAGCCGTGTTGATTAGATTGACGCCATTTTGACGTGAACGATATTTATACTGAAATGAATTGAAAACGATTTCGAAATGAATTGAATTGAAAACGATTTCGAAATGAAATGAATTGAAAACGATTTCGAAATGAAATGAATTGAAAACGATTTCGAAATGAAATGAATTGAAAACGATTTCGAAATGAAATGAATTGAAAACGATTTCGAAATGAAATGAATTGAAAACGATTTCGAAATGAAATGAATTGAAAACGATTTCGAAATGAATTGAATTGAAAACGATTTCGAAATGAAATGAATTGAAAATGATTTCGAAATGAAATGAATTGAAAACGATTTCGAAATGAATTGAATTGAAAACGATTTCGAAATGAATTGAATTGAAAACGATTTCGAAATGAATTGAATTGAAAACGATTTCGAAATGAATTGAATTGAAAACGAATTCAAATTGAATTGAAAGCAAATTGAAATGAATTCAAATTGAATTGAAATTTGAATTTAATAGAAATGAATTTTAAAACGAATTTATAAAGAAGAATTCAATTTTGATTTGAATTGAAAAGGAAGTTGAAATTGCTTTTGAAATGAATTTAAAACTATTTATATAATTCATTTTAAATAGAAATCGACGAAGTATATATTATATATATTATATATATATATAATATAATGGCCTGAATAGAACGCGCCGCGCCGCGGCAGTTCGCGAATTTCGACCATTGATTTCAAATGGACATTACGGGAGATCCGACCGTCGGATTCTCCTAAAACCGGAACCGTTGGGTTCGTATCGAAAAGAGCTTTCTAACGAATGTTTGAAATTTGAAATCTAACGGTTGGATTTGGAGATACGTCCAAATCAAATTCGAAAAAGGTCGCTAGAAGTGCAGTTCGATGGCCGTTGATGGAAATCGACTGTACGGGCCTTGATAAAATTATTAAAAATAGTAATAATTTGTGTAAAATCATAAGAAATGATTTGAGAAGATTTGGGATGAAAAACTCCATATTTGAAAAGATAAAAATAGATTTTTATCGAAATGAACTAGTTTTGAACTAGAAATATAATTCTATTTATTTTTAAATAAATGAATTGAATTTGAAAAGGGTTTTAAAAATAACCAGAATTTCCAATGATTGCATTGGAGTGGATTTGAATCGAAATTGTCTTCGGAATATTTCGATGTTGGAATTCGTGATTATACAGATGTTGTTATGGAAATTTGAAAGATATATATTTATATCGTTATTTCCAATATGACATTTGTTAATCGTAGAATTTGATATTGAATATAAGCCGATATATTTTCTATTCAGAGCCTTATATTGAATATCAAATGTGATTTGGGTTTGTCGTGAATGGTGTCTTCACTAACACTGTTCTTGAACCCAGTTGAGAAAAGATTAAATCTTTTTATTTAGATTTAATGAAGTGTACCAATTAAATAATATTTAATTGGAATTGAATTGATATTGATTTTTGGGTTTATCGTGAACAGTGTTTTAAATAACACTCGTTCTTTAACCCGATAATTAATGAATGTGACTTTGGGTTTATCGTGAACCGTGTTTTAAATGACACGGATTCTTTAACCCAGTTAACGATTAAAACTAAGTGGAGTTTTAATGAATCTTTAATTAGATTGAAATGATCGAAAATGGAGTATCACCAGTTTTGCTCCAGGCGATAGTAAAATCTTTAATTAGATTTGAACGTGAAATGGTAATTAAATTTACCGATAACACTGTGGTGTTAGATATGAAGTATTACCAGTTTTACTTCACGGGATGAATAGGTTGGGATGGGGAAATTAAAATAAATGATTACTTCGGTAAGGTTCGCTAATCCCGACTAGTTTGAATTGAGATTCAAAAATAGAATAAAGAATAAATTCAAGGAATTTATCTTGGATAAAATTAATGGGAACCTTTCCCTATGGATGTGAAATTTAGAAACTAACTGTCGGTTAGCCAAGCAGAACGGTTTCCTGGATATTGATCTGATGTTGGTTTTGGCCTTCGGGGTTAATATTTGGGAAATTATTCTCTTGCTTAATTTACGGTTAGTGACTAATGAATTGGAATGAGGCGTATGTTGTGTTTGTGTAACACTTATTTAAAATATACGCGAGTTATTCGGAAAGACCGGGTTTATCCCATTCTGAATAACTGATACGACGATAAGTCGAAGATGAAGACGATGGTCGAAGACCGGAAGTCTTCACGTCGTTTGGGTGATTACTGATGATCTTGATTGGGCTGTACACCCAAGAAGATGGAAACATTTGGTGATCGTCCAGACGTAGTTGGAGATCGATGGATATGCGAGGTACTAGGTGCCTCCGGTTTCGTTCAGACCCAGAACGGACTTGTAAATGGACTGTGTGTCTGACATTGGATTTTAGTCTGTGTGATTGATCTCTATTAAATATATATCTGTTTGGCGGCGGAGAATTTATTCTCTTGCTTAACGCCCTTCTCTGAGACGTACGAGCTCAGGGGTTATATATTGATGGATATCAAACGCATGGAGTGAATTGCCTGTGTGGCATACCTAAGTGGCAATTGATCAAGGCTTCTGTTGAAAAGCAAAGTCTTGTGGTTGATGATCGAAGTATGGCCTTTGTGGCGTAGCTTTGTGTAACGTTTACTTCGCGAGTTTCACACCCGGTATGAACCAAAAACGGGAGACGGACCTCAGGGAGGGCATGCGTTTCCTTCTAGCTAAAAAGTGGCGTCAGTGGTTTTACACGCCCTGACGAGTTTGACTTATGTGGTTGTTGCTGTTGCGAGGCGCCTCGGATTGATCGGTCGTTCTCGAACCGATGGAGTCATTTAGTTGGCTCACTTACACCCCATAGGGTGGGGAAACGTAGTGTTCAGGCATAATAATCCACATCGGTGGACCGGCCCTGTCGCTCCATGGGGCAGTTGCGGCTGTTCCTGAGACACGGGCTAGAGCGTCTCGAATCGGTTGAGGACTATCTTTTGCCTCGGTTCATAGATGGAAACCCAATTTCCAAATACGTGACATTTGCGGTTTTAATTGTAGAACTAGTATGGCGACATGATATATGGTACCCATGCCGCCTATGATTGATACTTATGATTTGAAGTTGTTTTATACACTATGCACTTATTATAGTATCAAATAATCTGTTTTAAACGTATCAAGCATTCTTTGGCTGTTATAAGGGAAAACCCTATCCCCCGGCTTGCGTTGCATTGTGTGATAGGACCTGGGTCTTATAACAGCTTCATTTTTCTTTATTTAGCATTGCGCTGTTTGTTTTATGCACTGGTATTCTTGGGAGGAAACCCGTTCCGTGTTATACGGCGTGGTCCCTTGATTTACCTAACTTTAAAAATAAAGATTAATAACTGTTTTAGTTCTCACACCAGTCACATGACTGACCTGGAGTTTATTGTTTTAACCTAAACTCTGGGTGCCCCTATTTTGACACGGGCAGCTAGTAGTTTTGGTTTTTGCAGATTTATATTCACAGGATCCTGGTTTACAGCTGGAACGATATCCAGAAAGCTTTGTATCCGTATATCTCTTCTAGTTGTGTATTGTATTATTTTTCGCTGCGATGTATTTAAATGTAATTTAAATCTCTGATATTTCTGTGTAATATTCATTTATACTCTGTATATTCTTGTAATCTGATGCATTGTTGTAATATACAATGAAATGTTCTTCTGTATGCGTTCTATTTTGTCCTGTTCTCAAAACAATTCGTTCTTTCTCTTCTCTTCGGAGACCGGGGAAGTTCGGGTCGTTTCAGATATCTCTAATTTTAAAATAATTAATAAATTTATTTATTTCTATTTATTTATATTTGTATACTTTAGATCTGTTTTGTGTGATCATATTTGTGATGGTTGATTCTGTGTTTGCAATGAATAGTCTAGATCCGTGTGATTGTCACTTATTCTATGTTATACACCTTATTTTGAATTGAATGGACAAATTTCCAATTCAAATAAAAGAAAATGTTTGATATTATTTATACATCTAGTTTAGAATTGAATTGACAAATTCTCAATTCAAAATAGAAAATGTTTGTCACCATTTGCATGTCAAAACCTTGCTTAGATCTGAATTGATTTACTTTTCAATTCAAAATAAAAGAATATGTTGACACCAAAGTTTACAATCTTGTGATGATTTAATTATAAACAAAATTCCTATTTTTGTTTATATGCTTACATGATGCCAAATTTTACCTTTCATGATGTTAGAAATTAATTAGAACAAAAATCTCTATTTTTGTGTATTTATTCAAATGACACCGAATTGGACATTCTGCGTAATTAGAAATGGTTAAGACAAAAATCTCTATTCTTGTTATTAGTTTCGTGACGCCAAATTTGTCACTTGTGATATTAGTCAATGGTTAAACAAAAACCGTTGTAATTGAACGTTGAGTATGTGACGTGAAACTTGATATTTGTAAATTGTGAAATTAGATTACAAAAATCAACTCTTCTATTTGGATATCGCCTTATAATCATTTGAAATGAGATGGACTCGGTCTTTTCAAATGATTATCATATATATAAAAAGTTTTAAACCATTTCATATCATTAATAGTATTGAATAATGATTTGTCGCTATTCTTATTTATATTTGTGAATATAAATCATTTGGCGATAATATTAACATGGGTAACATGTCCCGTAAAGAATGAACTGTCTACCTAACACACACATTCATGTTTAATGCCTAATAAAATGTGTTTTGCCAATCATAGAAATATCATTCTTAATTTCATATTTTATTGCCAAATCTTATTTGTGTTGTGGATCGCAAATAAAAATTGTACTTTTCTTTCATGTTTATTTACATCGAGGGATGTAAATAAAAATACGTAACTTTTATTTCTAAGTTTTCATTTACAATAGAGTGTACAAATAGAAGACACACTTTTATTTCTGTGACCTATTTGTATCGGAGAATACAAAAAAAAGGATGAATTCTATTGTCATATTTGTATTGGAAATACAAATATAAAGATGAACCTAAATCCTATGTTAATATTTGCGTTAAAGGACAACGTTAAAAGGCATTCATTTTCCTATATGTATTTGTGTTAAGAACACAAATATAGAGGTGATTTATTCCTGTGTAATATTTTTATGTTAAGAATACAAATGAAGAATGACTTCATTTTCTATGCAAATGTTTGTGGTAAAAACACAAATAAAAAAAATGCTTTATTTTCTATGCAAATGTTCGCATAGTGAATGCAAATAAAAAGGATGTTTTTATTATCTATGCATACATTTGTGTTGAAAAACAAATAAAAAGAACGACTTTATTTTCCTACGCAATACTTGCATTATACATGCGAGTAAAAAGAATGATTTTTATTTTCTTATGCAATACTTGCATTGTAAATGCAAGTATAAAAGATGATTTCTTTTCTTATGCAATACTTGCAATGTGAATGCAAGTATAAAAGATGATTTCTTTTCTTATGCAATACTTGCAATGTGAATGCAAGTATAAAAGATGATTTCTTTTCTTATGCAATAATTGCAATGTAAATGCAAGTATAAAAGATTAACTTCTTTTAAATGTGAATATTTGTGTTAAAAACACAATTAAAAAGTATGACTTAATTTGCTATGTAAATGTTTGTATAGTAAATGCAAACAAAAAGATTAACTTCTTAATCGAAAAGTGAAAATGATACTTTTACACCCTTTTCAAATTATATTTGTTTGCAAGAGAAAATGCAAACAAAATGTGTATTCTTTATAAATCGTGATTTATTCGCATTATGAATGCGGATAAAAAGAAGTAAGTTTTATTTCTAACATCTTATTCGCATTGTGAATGCGAACAAAAAGGTGAATTTTTAAATCTTTATCACTTGTTCGCATTTGTGGATGCAAACAAAAAGTGAAATTTTAATCTTTATAATTTGTTCGCAATTGTGGATGCGAACAAAAAGTAATTTTCTTATTTTTTTTAAAATTTGTTTGCACTTGTGCCTGCAAAACCAAAAACAAGTTTTATTCCTGAAACGACCCGAACTTCCCCGGTCTCCGAAGAGAAGAGAAAGAATGAATTGTTTTGAGAACACGACAAAATAGAACGCATATAAAAGAACATTTCACTGTATATTACAACAATGCATCAGATTACAAGAATATACAGAGTATAGATGAATATTACACAGAAATATCAGAGGTTTAAATTACATTTAAATACATAGCAGCGGAAAATAATACAATACACAACTAGAAGAAGATATACGGATACAAAGCTTTCCGGATATCGTTCCAGCTGTAAACCAGGATCCTGTGAATATAAATCTGCAAAACCGAAACTACTAGCTGCCCGTGTCAAAATAAGGGCACCCAGAGTTTAGGTTAAAACAATAAACTCCAGGTCAGTCATGTGACTGGTGTGAGAACTAAAACAGTTAATCTTTATTTTTAAAGTTAGGTAAATCAAGGGACCACGCCGTATAACACGGAACGGGTTTCCTCCCAAGAATACCAGTGCATAAAACAAACAGCGCAATGCTAAATAAAGAAAAATGAAGCTGTTATAAGACCCAGGTCCCATCACACAATGCAACGCAGCCGAGGATAGGGTTTTCCCTTATAACAGCCAAAGAATGCTTGATACGGTTAAAACAAATCGTTTGATACTATTATAAGTGCATAGTGTATAAAACAACTTCAAATCATAAGTATCAATCATAGACGGCATAAGTGCCCCATCCCACTATGTCGCCATACTAGGCTCTACAAATAAAACCGCAGAATCACGTATTTGGAAATTGGGTTTCCATCTATGAACCGAGGCAAAAGATAGTCCTCACCGAATTCGAGACGCTCTAGCCCGCCCCTCAGGACCCAGACTCAGGTGGGCCCTTGGATCCTCAGGGCCAGTCCACCGATGTGGATTAAACTTAAACCCTGAACATGCATTTCCCCGCCCTATGGGGCGTAAACGAGCCAACTAAATGACTCCATCGGTTCGAGAACGACCGATCAATCCGAGGCGCCTCGCAACAGCAACAACCACATAAGTCAAACTCGTCAGGGCGTGTAAAACCACTGACGCCACTTTTTAGCTAGAAAGAAACGCATGCCCTCCCTGACGTCCTCTCCCGTTTTTGGTTCATACCGGGTGTGAAACACGCGAAGTAAACGTTACACAAAGCTACGCCACAAAGGCCTTGCTTTGATCATCACCACAAGACTTTGCTTTTCAACAGAAGCCTCGATCAATTGCCACTTAGGCATGCCACACAGGCAATTCACTCCATGCGTTTGATATCCATCAATATATAACCCCTGAGCTCGTACGTCTCAGAGAAGGGCGTTAAGCAAGAGAATAAATTCTCCGCCGCCAAACAGATATATATTTAATAGAGATCAATCACATGGACTAAAATCCAATGTCAGACACACAGTCCATTTACAAGTCCGTTCTGGGTCTGAACGAAACCGGAGGCACCTAGTACCCCGCATATCCATCGATCTCCAAGTACGTCTGGACGATCACTAACTGTTTCCATCTTCTTGGGTGTACAGCCCAATCAAGATCATCAGTAATCACCCAAACGACGTGAAGACTTCCGGTCTTCGACCACCGTCTTCATCTTCGACACCACGTCGAATCAGTTATTCAGAATGGGATAAACCCGGTCTTTCTGAATAACTCGCGTATATATTATAAAAGTGTTACACAAACACAACATACGCCTCATTCCAATTCAGAATATTCTTTTATTCAAATATTCCTATACTTTCGGAACAGTTCCCATTAATTTTATCCAAGATAAATTCTTTAAATTTATTCTTTAATCTCCTTTGAATATCAATTCAAACTAGTCGGGATTAGCGAACCACACCGAAGAAATCATTTATTTTATTTCCCAATCCCAACCTATTCATCCCATGAAGTAAAACTGGTAATACTTCATATCTAACACCACAGTGTTATCGGTAAATTCAATTACCATTTCACGTTCAAATCTAATTAAAGATTTAACTATCGCCTGGAGCAAAACTGGTGATACTCCATTTTCGATCATTTCAATCTAATTAAAGATTCATTAAAACTCCACTTAGTTTTAATCTTTAACTGGGTTAAAGAATCAGTGTCATTTAAAACACGGTTCACGATAAACCCAAAATCACATTCCATTAATTATCGGGTTAAAGAACAAGTGTTATTTAAAACACTGTTCACGATAAACCCAAAAATCAATACCAATTCAATTCCAATTAAATATCGTTTAATTGGTACACTTCATTAAATCTAAATAAAAAGATTTAATTTCTTTTTTCTCAACTGGGTTCAAGAACAGTGTTAGTGAAGACACCATTCACGACAAACCCAAATCACATTTGATATTCAATACAAGGCTCTGAATAGAAAATATATCGGCTTATATTCAATATCAAATTCTACGACTAACAAATGTCGTATTGGAAATAACGATATAAATATATATCTTTCAAATTTCCATAACAACATCTGTATAATCACGAATTCCAACATCGAAATATTCCGAAGACAATTTCGATTCAAATCCACTCCAATGCAATCATTGGAAATTCTGGTTATTTTTAAAACCCTTTTCAAATTCAATTTATTTATTTAAAAATAAATAGAATTATAATTCTAGTTCAAAACTAGTTCATTTCGATAAAAATCTATTTTATCCTTTCAAATATGGAGTTTTTCATCCCAATCCTTTCTAAATCATTTCTTATGATTTTACACAAATTATTACTATTTTTAATAATTTTATCAAGGCCCGTATAGTCGATTTCCATCAATGGCCATCGAACTGCACTTACAGCGACCTTTTTCAAATTTGATTTGGACGTAACTCCAAATCCAACCGTTAGATTTCAAATTTCTAATATTCGTTAGAAAGCTCTTTTCGATACGAACCCAACGGTTCCGGTTTTAGGAGAATCCGACGGTCGGATCTCCCGTAATGTCCGTTTGAAATAAATGGTCGAAATTCACGAACTGCCGCGGCGCGGCGCGTTCTATTCAGGCCATTATATTATATATATAATATATATAATATATACTTCGTCGATTTCTATTTAAAACGAATTATATGAATAGTTTTAAAATTCGCTTCAAAAGCAATTTCAACTTCCATTTCAATTCAAATCAAAATTGAATTCTTCTTTATAAATTCGTTTTAAAATTCATTTTTATTCAATTCAAATTTCAATTCAATTTGAATTCATTTCACTTCGCTTTCAATTCAATTTGAATTCGTTTTCAATTCAATTCATTTCGAAATCGTTTTCAATTCAATTCATTTCGAAATCGTTTTCAATTCAATTCCAATTCGAAATCGTTTTCTATTCAATTCATTTCGAAATCGTTTTCAATTCAATTCATTTCGAAATCGTTTTCAATTCAATTCCAATTCGAAATCGTTTTCAATTCAATTCATTTCGAAATCGTTTTCAATTCAATTCCAATTCGAATTCATTTATATTCAATTTCAATTCGAATTCATTTCTATTCAATTTCAATTCGAATTCATTTCTATTCAAAATTTCAGATTTTGAAATCACTTTCGATATTCATTATAAAATGAATAAAATCGATATATATATCGTTCACGTCAAAATGGCGTCAATCTAATCAATACGGCTTCATATATTCCTATTTTCAAATATTCCCTTTTCAAAACTGGAATGAGGCCCAATCAATTACCATATAATGTTAATTATATGGATTTTCTACAACACATGTATATAATAGCATTGAAAAATAATCAACCATCAACCAAAGTGCACTACACTGTATAAGCATCAAATATAAATATCTAACGCTTATAACAGCCTGTCAATCAATCGATCGACATATTTAATCAATCAGGATGAGTGAACTTCAAATTTCATCCTAACACCCGTGTGGGGTTTCAGACAATCAAACACAGATTTTATTTGTGCAGTTGGGCGATGTGTAAAATTTATCGTCCCAATCAATGTCATTCAAATAGGTGTACATAAACAAACCGTCCGGTTTGTAAATGAATATTTTATTTTATTCACTTTCACTATATTCATATTCACGTTAAAAATTATATTTTTAACGATAAAACATTTTATTCCAACATATGAATTTCTATTATTCATTTACACAATAAAATGATATTTTTATTTTCTAACATATTTTAGAAAATTTCGGCGGCATAACGGCACGATACTAGAAACGGGACAAGGCCTAGCCTTATCCCCGGTCTAGTGAAGGCCCACGCCATTCACACATCAATCAAATCAATTTCATCTCACCAAACAATTCAATTCAAACAAATAATTCAACTAATCTATGCAACCAAACAAACAAGTCCATGGTCTGTGGACGATTGTGTCGGGTGCTACTAAGCACCGTCTGCATCCTAGTATATATATATAACTAGAAAAGAAATTGAAAGGTGAGAAATTCTCACTGATAGCTATCCTAGCTCCACGGCACTTCATTGATAGAAATCTTCATCGCTATCGCATCTTCGTCACCTTCGTTGCCCGTATTATCTACATATGTAAAAATCATATTTTTATATTGTTGCTATGTATATAAAAATCATGTTTTTATAATCACTGCATATGGATAAAAATTCTATTTTTACAACGCTTCTTTATAGATAAAAATTCTATTTTTACAACGCTTCTTTCTATATACAAATTATATTTTTATATTTCTACTTTAACAAAAACCATATTTTTAATACTCTACCTAAGTAAAAATCATATTTTTATTATGCCACTAGTATAAAAATTATATTTTGAACTTCTACATATAATAAAAATTATATTTTGAGCTTCTACATATGATAAAAATTATATTTTTAATGCTCTACTATAATAAAAATATCGTCTTTCATAGATTAAAAATCACTTCTTTCTTTGATTAAAAATACGTTCTTTCTTTGATTAAAAATACGTTCTTTCTTTAATTAAAAATACGTTCTTTCTTTAATTAAAAATACGTTCTTTCTTTAATTAAAAATACGTTCTTTCTTTAATTAAAAATCAATGCTTTACCTTGTTTAAAAATATAACCTTTCTTTGTTATTCATAATATATAAAAATCGTGTTTTTAATTTAAATCTATATACATAAAAATCAAATTTTTATGCTCTAACCCATACTATAAAAAAAATCAGAGTTTTAATCTCGGTAAAAACTGAAAAGAAAATCGAATAAAAACTCACTTTGCATTTTTCAGAGGGGGGTTTCACTTTGCTGCGAAGGGGGAGGAGTTTGGACGTCGGAGTGGTTGTGCCACAGGTGGTTGGAGGGTCTGGGCGCGGCCATCAGGGGTCGGTGGGCGGAGCGGTTCAGCGTCGGGTCTGATTCGAGGCTAGGGTAGCGGTTTGGACAAGAAGGGGGAAGAGGAGGATGCGTCGGTGGAGGGGAGAGAGGGGGCTTGCGGTGGTTGACCGTCGGAGCGGGGCTGGACGGCGGTCTGGGGAGCGATGGCGGCGGCGTTGAGCTCCTCCAGTCGGAGGCGCTTCCTCCGATCTCTTCCTTTTTTCTTTTTTCTTTTTTTTTCTTTTTTTATTTTTTTTATTTCATTCGATCGAATAAGTAAACGGGGGGGGGGGGGGGGGTGCTGAAGGCATATAGGAGAAGGGAGATATTTTTAGTTATTTTAATTATTTAATTCACAAAAAGTTGACTTTTTCATTTGACCTCTAAACGAGGCCCACCGCCTGTCGTCCATAGCGTTTTACCCCCATTCCGAACACAATGGGATATGCACTGCAAGCTGATTCGATCGTTACAATCAGTTTCTGCTGAATTTACATTTAAATCATTATATTGGATTTTAAACGTACATTTCAAATTACCGGGGTCACATACTACCTCGAAAAATTCCAGAAAAATATTTTCTAGCTTCGTATTGACGATACGGTCCTAACAAAACTAGTTTCGTCGAATTCCGAGATCGTTGGAAAAATGACCATTTTCCAGTCGATTAAAATCAACTGAAACTGGTCAAACGCGTTTTCCTTTGCCACGCTCACATATTGAATCGAAAAATTATGAAATTTGAAACCTAGCAATAACTTGACACCACGGACCCAACAAAACTGGTTTCGTCGAAATCCGAGGTCATTTGCAAAATGTCCATTTTTAAGGGCCTGAATTCCATAGCGACTATTCAGAATTTTCAACTGGACATATCTTATCATTTCTAAGATGAAATCTCAGTTTGTTAACTTCGTTACAAAGATATAGTTATACAGATTCAAATATTTCTTGTTTCGTTCAATTCTGACTTATATTGAATTCTGTATATTCATTTGAAATTAGAAATCGAATTTTCGAACTACCGCGCCATTTTCAATTCCTTTTATAATTATATATAATTATTATATTCTAACGACGACGTATATAATATATACGTTCTAATTATATTCAAAATAAATTTCTCGTCGATATTATTTAAAATAATTCATTTTAAATATTCAAAATTCGCTAAAATTGCCAAAATAAAAAATTTAAACTGGCCCAGATTTTCCGGGTTGTTACAATCTCCCCCACTTAAAACTTTTCATCCCCGAAAAGGAACAAAGTCGAAAGTGGTTTGATTAATCAACTCTACGTTCGATCGGGCTTCCATTCTCCAACCTATCAGTTTCTGAGAATTTTCAAATTCTTCAAAAATTTGGCTAACACCCTAAGTTTTCGAAAAATTTCGCCATAACCTCCCCTGCACCGGGAGCATCGGGGAATTTCAAATAGCTTCCCCGGTCCTTCAGATCTCAAAAAGAAAAAGAAAAAGCCAAGCGGCTAGCCAATAGGCTCATAAAATCATCATCACCCAAACGAAATAGTAAATTATGTAGTAAACATGTACCTATTTGTCGGGCAAACAAATTTTATTCTCTGCTCTAGCCTCCTTACTATGACCTGTTCAATGTAAGTACAAGTATATGCAAGCAAACGCAACCAAATTCCAATACAATTCAATATTTGGTTCAATTAGGCAAAATGGTTAAAATTTAGCAAACAAATAAACACACAACACAAACATCAATCAATTAGTGAATTAGAGTTTCAAATTCATAATTTTGATACATATACAAAAATCATGTTTTTGATGCCAATTCACAACAATGTATTCTAGCTATATTAGTTTTGGTTCTCACACCAGTCTAATGGAAATATATAGAAAATCACACCTTCGAAACTCGAACATAAATGTTGATGATGCGATCGCTATCATCAATATCATCTTCGGGCGATTAGAGTGTGATGCTATATCTATCCAATATATTAAAACTTTGAATACACGCGGATCAGACGTATACGCAAAATCTATATATGCTGGATTGTCCACATCAATATAAATAAATAACCAAATACGAATAATTGATTTATATTTCCAAAACAAAAATTTGTTTTCATTTTAAAAATATACTCTTCACACTCGTTCTAGGATACTACTGATCCCATCTTTAACGAGTCATTCTCGTTGGATATTACTAATCCAATCTCCGATGAATTCTTTCGTATGGTCCTAATGTGTCTTGTTCTCTGAGCTTTGTAAACCAAAGCTCTGATACCAACTGAAACGACCCGAACTTCCCCGGTCTCCGAAGAGAAGAGAAAGAACGAATTGTTTTGAGAACACGACAAAATAGAACGCATATAAAAGAACATTTCACTGTATATTACAACAATGCATCAGATTACAAGAATATACAGAGTATAGATGAATATTACACAGAAATATCAGAGGTTTAAATTACATTTAAATACATAGCAGCGGAAAATAATACAATACACAACTAGAAGAAGATATACGGATACAAAGCTTTCCGGATATCGTTCCAGCTGTAAACCAGGATCCTGTGAATATAAATCTGCAAAACCGAAACTACTAGCTGCCCGTGTCAAAATAAGGGCACC
Source organism: Allium sativum (assembly GCA_030737875.1). Classification (NCBI taxonomy): domain Eukaryota; kingdom Viridiplantae; phylum Streptophyta; class Magnoliopsida; order Asparagales; family Amaryllidaceae; genus Allium; species Allium sativum. The sequence continues at coordinate 247,366,822 of CM060923.1, forward strand.
CAGAGTTTAGGTTAAAACAATAAACTCCAGGTCAGTCATGTGACTGGTGTGAGAACTAAAACAGTTAATCTTTATTTTTAAAGTTAGGTAAATCAAGGGACCACGCCGTATAACACGGAACGGGTTTCCTCCCAAGAATACCAGTGCATAAAACAAACAGCGTAATGCTAAATAAAGAAAAATGAAGCTGTTATAAGACCCAGGTCCCATCACACAATGCAACGCAGCCGAGGATAGGGTTTTCCCTTATAACAGCCAAAGAATGCTTGATACGGTTAAAACAAATCGTTTGATACTATTATAAGTGCATAGTGTATAAAACAACTTCAAATCATAAGTATCAATCATAGACGGCATAAGTGCCCCATCCCACTATGTCGCCATACTAGGCTCTACAAATAAAACCGCAGAATCACGTATTTGGAAATTGGGTTTCCATCTATGAACCGAGGCAAAAGATAGTCCTCACCGAATTCGAGACGCTCTAGCCCGCCCCTCAGGACCCAGACTCAGGTGGGCCCTTGGATCCTCAGGGCCAGTCCACCGATGTGGATTAAACTTAAACCCTGAACATGCATTTCCCCGCCCTATGGGGCGTAAACGAGCCAACTAAATGACTCCATCGGTTCGAGAACGACCGATCAATCCGAGGCGCCTCGCAACAGCAACAACCACATAAGTCAAACTCGTCAGGGCGTGTAAAACCACTGACGCCACTTTTTAGCTAGAAAGAAACGCATGCCCTCCCTGACGTCCTCTCCCGTTTTTGGTTCATACCGGGTGTGAAACACGCGAAGTAAACGTTACACAAAGCTACGCCACAAAGGCCTTGCTTTGATCATCACCACAAGACTTTGCTTTTCAACAGAAGCCTCGATCAATTGCCACTTAGGCATGCCACACAGGCAATTCACTCCATGCGTTTGATATCCATCAATATATAACCCCTGAGCTCGTACGTCTCAGAGAAGGGCGTTAAGCAAGAGAATAAATTCTCCGCCGCCAAACAGATATATATTTAATAGAGATCAATCACACGGACTAAAATCCAATGTCAGACACACAGTCCATTTACAAGTCCGTTCTGGGTCTGAACGAAACCGGAGGCACCTAGTACCCCGCATATCCATCGATCTCCAAGTACGTCTGGACGATCACTAACTGTTTCCATCTTCTTGGGTGTACAGCCCAATCAAGATCATCAGTAATCACCCAAACGACGTGAAGACTTCCGGTCTTCGACCACCGTCTTCATCTTCGACACCACGTCGAATCAGTTATTCAGAATGGGATAAACCCGGTCTTTCTGAATAACTCGCGTATATATTATAAAAGTGTTACACAAACACAACATACGCCTCATTCCAATTCAGAATATTCTTTTATTCAAATATTCCTATACTTTCGGAACAGTTCCCATTAATTTTATCCAAGATAAATTCTTTAAATTTATTCTTTAATCTCCTTTGAATATCAATTCAAACTAGTCGGGATTAGCGAACCACACCGAAGAAATCATTTATTTTATTTCCCAATCCCAACCTATTCATCCCATGAAGTAAAACTGGTAATACTTCATATCTAACACCACAGTGTTATCGGTAAATTCAATTACCATTTCACGTTCAAATCTAATTAAAGATTTAACTATCGCCTGTAGCAAAACTGGTGATACTCCATTTTCGATCATTTCAATCTAATTAAAGATTCATTAAAACTCCACTTAGTTTTAATCTTTAACTGGGTTAAAGAATCAGTGTCATTTAAAACACGGTTCACGATAAACCCAAAATCACATTCCATTAATTATCGGGTTAAAGAACAAGTGTTATTTAAAACACTGTTCACGATAAACCCAAAAATCAATACCAATTCAATTCCAATTAAATATCGTTTAATTGGTACACTTCATTAAATCTAAATAAAAAGATTTAATTTCTTTTTTCTCAACTGGGTTCAAGAACAGTGTTAGTGAAGACACCATTCACGACAAACCCAAATCACATTTGATATTCAATACAAGGCTCTGAATAGAAAATATATCGGCTTATATTCAATATCAAATTCTACGACTAACAAATGTCGTATTGGAAATAACGATATAAATATATATCTTTCAAATTTCCATAACAACATCTGTATAATCACGAATTCCAACATCGAAATATTCCGAAGACAATTTCGATTCAAATCCACTCCAATGCAATCATTGGAAATTCTGGTTATTTTTAAAACCCTTTTCAAATTCAATTTATTTATTTAAAAATAAATAGAATTATAATTCTAGTTCAAAACTAGTTCATTTCGATAAAAATCTATTTTATCCTTTCAAATATGGAGTTTTTCATCCCAATCCTTTCTAAATCATTTCTTATGATTTTACACAAATTATTACTATTTTTAATAATTTTATCAAGGCCCGTATAGTCGATTTCCATCAATGGCCATCGAACTGCACTTACAGCGACCTTTTTCAAATTTGATTTGGACGTAACTCCAAATCCAACCGTTAGATTTCAAATTTCTAATATTCGTTAGAAAGCTCTTTTCGATACGAACCCAACGGTTCCGGTTTTAGGAGAATCCGACGGTCGGATCTCCCGTAATGTCCGTTTGAAATAAATGGTCGAAATTCACGAACTGCCGCGGCGCGGCGCGTTCTATTCAGGCCATTATATTATATATATAATATATATAATATATACTTCGTCGATTTCTATTTAAAACGAATTATATGAATAGTTTTAAAATTCGCTTCAAAAGCAATTTCAACTTCCATTTCAATTCAAATCAAAATTGAATTCTTCTTTATAAATTCGTTTTAAAATTCATTTCTATTCAATTCAAATTTCAATTCAATTTGAATTCATTTCACTTCGCTTTCAATTCAATTTGAATTCGTTTTCAATTCAATTCATTTCGAAATCGTTTTCAATTCAATTCATTTCGAAATCGTTTTCAATTCAATTCCAATTCGAAATCGTTTTCTATTCAATTCATTTCGAAATCGTTTTCAATTCAATTCATTTCGAAATCGTTTTCAATTCAATTCCAATTCGAAATCGTTTTCAATTCAATTCATTTCGAAATCGTTTTCAATTCAATTCCAATTCGAATTCATTTATATTCAATTTCAATTCGAATTCATTTCTATTCAATTTCAATTCGAATTCATTTCTATTCAAAATTTCAGATTTTGAAATCACTTTCGATATTCATTATAAAATGAATAAAATCGATATATATATCGTTCACGTCAAAATGATGTCAATCTAATCAATACGGCTTCATATATTCCTATTTTCAAATATTCCCTTTTCAAAACTGGAATGAGGCTCAATCAATTACCATATAATGTTAATTATATGGATTTTCTACAACACATGTATATAATAGCATTGAAAAATAATCAACCATCAACCAAAGTGCACTACACTGTATAAGCATCAAATATAAATATCTAACGCTTATAACAGCCTGTCAATCAATCGATCGACATATTTAATCAATCAGGATGAGTGAACTTCAAATTTCATCCTAACACCCGTGTGGGGTTTCAGACAATCAAACACAGATTTTATTTGTGCAGTTGGGCGATGTGTAAAATTTATCGTCCCAATCAATGTCATTCAAATAGGTGTACATAAACAAACCGTCCGGTTTGTAAATGAATATTTTATTTTATTCACTTTCACTATATTCATATTCACGTTAAAAATTATATTTTTAACGATAAAACATTTTATTCCAACATATGAATTTCTATTATTCATTTACACAATAAAATGATATTTTTATTTTCTAACATATTTTAGAAAATTTCGGCGGCATAACGGCACGATACTAGAAACGGGACAAGGCCTAGCCTTATCCCCGGTCTAGTGAAGGCCCACGCCATTCACACATCAATCAAATCAATTTCATCTCACCAAACAATTCAATTCAAACAAATAATTCAACTAATCTATGCAACCAAACAAACAAGTCCATGGTCTGTGGACGATTGTGTCGGGTGCTACTAAGCACCGTCTGCATCCTAGTATATATATATAACTAGAAAAGAAATTGAAAGGTGAGAAATTCTCACTGATAGCTATCCTAGCTCCACGGCACTTCATTGATAGAAATCTTCATCGCTATCGCATCTTCGTCACCTTCGTTGCCCGTATTATCTACATATGTAAAAATCATATTTTTATATTGTTGCTATGTATATAAAAATCATGTTTTTATAATCACTGCATATGGATAAAAATTCTATTTTTACAACGCTTCTTTATAGATAAAAATTCTATTTTTACAACGCTTCTTTCTATATACAAATTATATTTTTATATTTCTACTTTAACAAAAACCATATTTTTAATACTCTACCTAAGTAAAAATCATATTTTTATTATGCCACTAGTATAAAAATTATATTTTGAACTTCTACATATAATAAAAATTATATTTTGAGCTTCTACATATGATAAAAATTATATTTTTAATGCTCTACTATAATAAAAATATCGTCTTTCATAGATTAAAAATCACTTCTTTCTTTGATTAAAAATACGTTCTTTCTTTGATTAAAAATACGTTCTTTCTTTAATTAAAAATACGTTCTTTCTTTAATTAAAAATACGTTCTTTCTTTAATTAAAAATACGTTCTTTCTTTAATTAAAAATCAATGCTTTACCTTGTTTAAAAATATAACCTTTCTTTGTTATTCATAATATATAAAAATCGTGTTTTTAATTTAAATCTATATACATAAAAATCAAATTTTTATGCTCTAACCCATACTATAAAAAAAATCAGAGTTTTAATCTCGGTAAAAACTGAAAAGAAAATCGAATAAAAACTCACTTTGCATTTTTCAGAGGGGGGTTTCACTTTGCTGCGAAGGGGGAGGAGTTTGGACGTCGGAGTGGTTGTGCCACAGGTGGTTGGAGGGTCTGGGCGCGGCCATCAGGGGTCGGTGGGCGGAGCGGTTCAGCGTCGGGTCTGATTCGAGGCTAGGGTAGCGGTTTGGACAAGAAGGGGGAAGAGGAGGATGCGTCGGTGGAGGGGAGAAAGGGGGCTTGCGGTGGTTGACCGTCGGAGCGGGGCTGGACGGCGGTCTGGGGAGCGATGGCGGCGGCGTTGAGCTCCTCCAGTCGGAGGCGCTTCCTCCGATCTCTTCCTTTTTTCTTTTTTCTTTCTTTTTTTTATTTCATTCGATCGAATAAGTAAACGGGGGGGGGGGGGGGGGTGCTGAAGGCATATAGGAGAAGGGAGATATTTTTAGTTATTTTAATTATTTAATTCACAAAAAGTTGACTTTTTCATTTGACCTCTAAACGAGGCCCACCGCCTGTCGTCCATAGCGTTTTACCCCCATTCCGAACACAATGGGATATGCACTGCAAGCTGATTCGATCGTTACAATCAGTTTCTGCTGAATTCACATTTAAATCATTATATTGGATTTTAAACGTACATTTCAAATTACCGGGGTCACATACTACCTCGAAAAATTCCAGAAAAATATTTTCTAGCTTCGTATTGACGATACGGTCCTAACAAAACTAGTTTCGTCGAATTCCGAGACCGTTGGAAAAATGACCATTTTCCAGTCGATTAAAATCAACTGAAACTGGTCAAACGCGTTTTCCTTTGCCACGCTCACATATTGAATCGAAAAATTATGAAATTTGAAACCTAGCAATAACTTGACACCACGGACCCAACAAAACTGGTTTCGTCGAAATCCGAGGTCATTTGCAAAATGTCCATTTTTAAGGGCCTGAATTCCATAGCGACTATTCAGAATTTTCAACTGGACATATCTTATCATTTCTAAGATGAAATCTCAGTTTGTTAACTTCGTTACAAAGATATAGTTATACAGATTCAAATATTTCTTGTTTCGTTCAATTCTGACTTATATTGAATTCTGTATATTCATTTGAAATTAGAAATCGAATTTTCGAACTACCGCGCCATTTTCAATTCCTTTTATAATTATATATAATTATTATATTCTAACGACGACGTATATAATATATACGTTCTAATTATATTCAAAATAAATTTCTCGTCGATATTATTTAAAATAATTCATTTTAAATATTCAAAATTCGCTAAAATTGCCAAAATAAAAATTTTAAACTGGCCCAGATTTTCCGGGTTGTTACAATTCCCTCATTGTAGAATATAAATAGAAAGGTAAATTTTATTCTCAAGTTTTATTTGCATTATAAGACGTAAATAAAAAGGTAAATTTTAGTTTCAAGTCATATTTGTGTTTTAAGAACACAAATGAAAATGTAAGTTTTTATTCCCATTCATGTCCTCATTTTAAAGTGAAAATAAAAAGTAAAATTTCTGTTTCAAGTTTTATTTGTGTTTTAAGACACAAATGAAAATATAAGTTTTAAGTGTTAATTACATTATACAAATGTGAAGAAAATATTAAATAAATAAAGTAAAAAAAAAAGTTTACTTTGAAAAAAAAATGTCAAAAATAGAAATTAACAAAATTTACTTTTTAATTTATTTACATTTTCATCATATAAATGACACTTGAAACAAAATTTACTTTTGCTTTATTTACATTTTCAGAATGTAAATGAAACTTGAAACAAAGATTTACTTTTGCTTTATTTTCAATGTTTATTTTATTTTTGTGTTCCAACACAAAATATACATGAGAAGAAAAAGGGGTTTATTTTATTTTGTGTTTCAATACAAAAAAATCTACATGAGGAAAAAAAAAGTATAAATCTTTTTGTTTGCAATTTCAATGTAAAGAAAAAAAGAACAAAACATTGAAATCATTTTGTTTGCAATTTCAATGTAAAGAAAAAAAGAACAAAACATTGAAATCTTTTTGTTTGCAATTTCAATGTAAAGTAAAAAAGAAGAAAACATTGAAATCATTTTGTTTGCAATTTCAATGTAAAGAAAAAAAGAACAAAACATTGAAATCATTAATCATTTTGTTTGCAATTTCAATGTAAAGAAAAAGAACAAAACATTGAAATCATTTTGTTTGCAATTTCAATGTAAAGAGAAAAAGAACAAAACATTGAAATCATTTTATTTGCAAGTTCAATATAAAGAACAAAAGAGAACAAATTTTGTGAAGTGTCTTTACTTATATTTTCTAATGTATAAGAAGAGGGAAATGCAAAAGTATGTGAATCATTTTATTTTGCATTTTCTATAAAAAAATAATAAAATAAAACATGTACATCATTTTGTATGTAAAACAAAAGAGAACAAAAATGTGTAAATCATTTTGTCGCATTTTCTTTGTAAAACAAAAGAGAACAAAAATGTGAAAATCATTTTGTCGCATTTTCTTTGTAAAACAAAAGAGAACAAAAATGTGTAAATCATTTTGTCGCATTTTGTATGTAAAACAAAAGAGAACAAAATTTATGAAGTGTCTTTATTGATATTTTCTCATGTAAAGAAAAAGAACAAATATGTGGATTGTTTTCTTTTATTCACATTTTCTAGAGCGAATAAAAAGTGTAAATTTTGTGAACCTCTTGTATTTACATTTTTAGTGTAAATGAAAGATACAAACTATGCGAATCACATTATTTGCAAATTTCTATTGTAAATAAAGGATATAAGATTGGTAATGTACTTTATTTAATATTATGATTATTAATAAAAGGACAAGATAAAAATTTACATTTTTTTATTTTACATTTTCATACATAAATGAACCGATAAAGTTATGAAATACAATTTTATATACAAATAAAGAGGTGTTGAACTGAAAATGTCATTTTATCAAAAATCTACTTATGATAAAAATAAAAAACAGAATCATGTTATGATCGACTGCACTTGCTTGTTTGTATTGAATGACTTGTGTGAATCGCCAAATGGACTTATATGTATTTTTAAATATAAAGATTAATTAAATTAAAACGAATCGTGTACGGTAGTTCACGTTTCGAAAACATAACTTTAAATGATCTTACAGAAAAATCCAACCGTCGGATTGTTCCAAAGTCGGACCCGTTAGGACCGTCTTGGGAAAATCTTTCTAACGGTATAGATTTAGTCAAAATCCAACGGTCAGATCTTGAGTTAGTTGTAAATCAACGTTTGGGAAAAACAGCGCCACGGCGATCTATTGACCTAAAGCGTCATTAAGAAATTATAAAACTATTTTAACTAAATTGAAATAGTGGAAGGCATTATAAAGCATTTCTAGCGATACAAAATTGGTTTTGTAATTTATATAACTACGAAAATTATTTGGAAAACCGAGTTTAATCTCATTTCAAATAATTATATGTAATAACCCGGAAAATACAAGCAAAATTGAAAAAAAAATTATTGATTATTTCAAAGGAATTTGAACAATTGAAATAGAATATTTCAATAAAATAGTGAATTAGGAATAGTGAGTCAGTTTGAAAATTTGAATTCAAATTTTGACCAACTATGCAGGGTGGAAAATATAACGGATTTTAGCGAAACCAAAAATATTTAAATCTGTTAGTCAATACCTTTCTAACGAATCTGAAAAATCGAAGTTTCATAACGGGAATCAAAAGTTATGGCCGAATGAATTTTCAGAAGGGTCGGTATATGGAATATATAGGCCTGGAAAATTGATATTTTGCATACGACCTCGGAATTCGACGAAACCACTTTTGTTGGGTCCGGGATGTCAAACTATTGCTAGGTTTCAAATTTCATAAATTTTGAAGCTAGTATGTGAGCGTGGTAAAAGAAAATGTGTTTGGTCGATTTCTGTTAAATTGGATCGACCAGAAAATGGCCGTTTTTCAAACGAGCTCAGAATTCGACGAAACTGGTTTTGTTAGGACCGTATCGTCAAAACAAAGCTAGATATATTTTTCTGGAATTTTTCGATTCAGTTTGTGGCCCTGGCAAATTGAAATGTACGTTTAAATTAAATATCGAATGTTTTATATTTTAATTTGAAAAATAACTGGCTGTAACAGTCGAAATGGCCAACGAAACATATCCCATTGTGTTCGGAATGGGGGTATTTAGCTAGGGGCGACAGTCGTTGGGTTTAAAAAGGAGTCCGTTTGCAAAAACACTATTTAAAAATTTTCTATAAATTCTGGCCAATAGGAAATTTTCTTTCAAAAAAAAAAAAAAAACCCAAAAACCATCCGCCGTTCAAAAGAATCGACGATTCACGTCGTTCATTTCTTTCCGCCCACGCCGCCGCTGCTACAGCCCATTCCAGACCTTGCCACCACCGCCGTTCGCTCCGCCTCTTCCCCCTCTACAAATCCGACCCATCGCCGACCCCCATCGCCTCCGCCATCGTCGGAATCGCCGCCACGAAGCTCCGAACTTCCCATCGCTAGATCTGCTCCGATCTGCCACCATCTCCGACCCAACCACCATCGACCTGACGCCCTCGACCTCCTCTACGACGCCATCACCTCCGATCAGACCCACGACGCACAGATTTCGCGAAAACAGCGAATCCCCTTTTGAACGAAAAATAAAGGTAATTCCTTTATACGTTTTTAACACTTTAAAGCGTTGCAAAGCTTTGAAAAATAATATCTTTTTCATTCTTTAACGAAATTCGATGAAACAGGAAACATCGAGACCGCAAGGAAGCTCTCTACCCAATAGAAGAAGCCGCGGATTTTTCTGACATCGTATCGATTTTTAGCGCTCAGAAAACCAAGGTGAGAAATCTAAATTAACGTGAAATTGAATGGAAAATGTCGTGTATAATTTATATAAGCAAAATATAAATTACATACGTGTTGTATACCTCATGTACATGCGTAGTGTAAGCTATATAAGCGAAGTATGAATTTTACATGCATAGAATAAGTGATATATGTGTTGAAATGCAAGTGAAATATAGCAAATATATATTATATTATATATATATATATATATATATACTCCCCTCGTCCCCAAACCATGGACGATATTTATTGTTGTGAATTGGTGTGAAATATTGGATGAAAAATACGAATGGTTGAATAATTGTTTGTGGTTGATATTGTTTGGTTGTGGTTGAAAAATACCCATTGGTGATTGAAATGAATTGGAAATATTTGTGGAAATAAAAATAAACATGCCGCCTGCGTGCGAATTAGATGCATGAATCCCCATTGTCAAAAACCGCGAGGTTTTAAGGTAGAGCGAGGAGCCGTACTAGGGACGGTGCCAGTTTTAACTACCCTGCCGTTATGCTGCCGAAATTTTGAATAATCTTTTTGTGTTAGAATTATTTTCATATGTTGAAATTATTTTCATGCGTTGAAATTAAAGTCATATATTGAAACTATGTCCATGTGTGGAAATATTCATGTGTTGAAAAGTGTTGTATGAAAATTAAATTCATTTGTGAATGAATGAAGTGTTTAAACAATAAAAATCACATTTTTATTATATATGAAGTATGAAAAATATTCGCCTTATATAAATAGTTTCAACAATAAAATTCTCATCTTTCCAATATGAACAACTTAAATAAAATGTCCATGTGTGGAAATGCTCATTTGTTGAGAAGTGTGTGTAGTGGAAAAGTTCATGTGTTGAATAAAAAGATCGAACAATAAAAATTACATTTTTATTGAAACTATGAAGTGTTGAAACCATCCATTGGTTGAATAAATATTTTGAATGATAAAAATATCATTTTTATGATATGTGTGATATGCTAAAGATATGCGAACGTTGAAATAAATATTTGTGATTGAAATATTATTTTTAACATGCATAGGAACTAAATAAAATAGTCATGTGTTGAAATCTATTTTAGTTCGCCAAAATTATCATCTTTGAAATGTGAAGTGTTAAAAATAGCCACTTGTTCAAATAAACGTGCATGAGTTGAAATATACATTAACTAGCTAATGATATGATTTTAGCCTATGCATGCAACATTAGAATGAATGGTGTTTTTAAACCAAAGCAAATCAAATATGAAATTGAATGGAAATTGATGAATGTTAGAAATTGTATATATGTACATGCATATCTATTGAACAGGTTAAAGCAAAAAGGGGCTAGAGAAGAGAAATAGAATTTTGTGCCCGACAAATAGGTACACATTTACCGCTTTGTTTGGGTGATGATTTTATGAGCCTGTTGGCTAGCCGCTTGGCTTTTTCTTTTTCTTTTTGATATGAGACGCCCATGTGGCTATTTGGGAATTTTCCCAGACCCTCCCGTACAAAGGAGGTTATGGCGAAATTTTCCGAAATTTAAAGGCGTTAGTGAAATAATTGAAGTGGAAACGATATAGGAATTTTTGAATGAACTATATTTATATAAATATATAAATATAAATAGAATAAAAACGAAACGTGGCCGTGCAGTTCATGTTTTGAAACCGTGATTTCAAACGACTAGTGCGGGAAATCCGACCATTGGATTTTCCCGAAACCTCAACCGTTGGGTTCGCCTTGGAAATATCTTTCCAATGGAACCAACTTTGTGAAGATCCGACGGTTGGATTGTCTGGAATGTTTAATTCAAAACTGAAGAAAAACAGCACCAGAAACGATTATATTTATATATATATATATATAAATATAATTAAATTAAATCGAATAACGACGCTGCAGTTCGTAAATTGAAATCGTAACTTCAAATGGTTAGTGTGGAAGATCCGACCGTCGGATTTTCCCAAAACTTAAACCGTTGGATTCATTTTGAAACGACCTTCCTAATGATGTAAAATTTGTGAAGATCCAACGGTTAGATTTTTATATATGTGTAAAACAAATTTAGTGAAAAGCAGCGCCAGTGCATCGACACGTCCTGAAACGTCGTTTAATTAAATATGGCCGTTTTGAATCAAATAAAAATGGCGATATATCGTTATAAAATATTATGGACGATATAGAGTGGAAATAAACCAATTTCGTTGTGTTTGCTTGATATGTGATGGTTGAATGTATTTGACATGAAAATTATAACTAAATAACTGAAATGTGAATGTTGAATAGTCCAACCACGTGGTTAATTGACTTGAAAATCTAAATATACGTGGGTTATTTGAAAAGGCCGAGTTTATCTCATTTCAAATAATCGATCGACGTTGAGAAGTCAAAGAGTCAAGGACGGTTGAAGACCGACGATCTCCACATTGGATGGATGGGCGCTACTGATGCTCATGATTGGAGTAGCTACCATGAAGGAATTGAAGAAGTAGCCGTCCAAACATACTGTTGATTGTACGGATATGCGAGGAATTGATGCCTCCGGTTTCGTTCAGACCCAGAACGGACTTGTAAATGGACTGTGTGTCTGACATTGGATTTTATTCTGTGTTGATTGATCTCTGTTAAATATATATCTGTTTGGCGGCGGGGAATTTATTCTCTTGCTTAACGCCCTTCTCTGAGACGTACGAGCTCAGAGGTTATACATTGACAGAAATCAGTCGCACGGAGTGGATTGCCTGTGTGGCACGCCTAAGTGGCATATGATCAAGGCTTCTGTTGCAAAGCAAAGTCTTGTGGTTGATGATCAAAGCATGGTCTGTGTGACGTAGCTTTGTGTGTAATGTGAATTTGCGAGCCTCACACCCCGGTATGAGTCAAAAACGGGAGACGGACCGCTGGGAGTGCACGACGTTTCTTTCTAGCTATGGTGGTGTCAGTGACCTACCAGCCCTGACATTATATATACTTTTCACCTGTGTGGTTGTTGGAATGCGAGGAGCCTCGATTATAGGTCTATAAGGACCGGGAAACGTGTGTTCAGGAATTGCCAATCCTCAAAAGTAAGAGAGGACCGGCCCAGCCGATTCCAAGGATCATAGTGGGGTCCTGGGACATTTGCTAGAGTGTCTCGAACGGAGAGGAGCTTGCCCCTTGCCTCGACTCATGAAGGAATCCAATTTCCAATACGAAATATGCGGATGTGATTGTATTACAAGTATGGTGACATGATATATGGTACCCATGCCGTCTAGGATTGATATTTATGATTGAATTTGCTTTTGAAACATATATGCACTAGTAATAATATCAAACACTTTTGTTTTATACGTATGAAGCATTTTTGGCCATTATAAGGGAAAACTCTATCCTCCGGCTTGCGTTGCATTGTGTGATGGGACCTGAGTCTTATAATGGCTTCATTTTATAAAAAGCATTGCGTTGATTTAATCATTTATTTTATTTCATGCACTAGCACTCATTGGAGTAAACCCGTTCCGCGAAAGTGGCGTGGTCCTTTGATTTGCCTTATTATTGTTGTTAATAAGTTGAGTAGATTTCTCATACCAGTCCCATGACTGACTCGTAGTTTGTTTCACCTTGCAAACTTGGGTGCCCTCATTTTCACACGGGCAGCCTAGTTACAGGTTTCTGACGCACCTTTTGGCTCATGGCGAGGCTTGACTACACTGTGCTGACTTGGATTTTTTCCGCCATTATTGTATCTATATTATGATTCCGCCATTGGTGATGTAGACTGATATTCCTTTTGTGTACTCTTTATGTATGATTCCGCCTCAGGCGATGGTGACTGATTATGTATCATTATGCACTAAGTTGTATCCTGTACTGTGCTTCTCTGATGTGATGATATCTATATGATTCCGCTGTCATATGTGTGTAAATTATTCTATTTTCTGTTTATGCTATTATCTGTGATCTGCTAATGATGATTAATGTGTTATATTCCAATGATTATCCTTAACACCGTGTCACGGGGTTTTGGGATCGTCACAGCTGGTATCAGAGCTTTGGTTAACCTTAGTTCTGGAGTCTAACACATTAAACACTTCGTCAAAATAGAATCAGTAGTATTCTAAGGCGAGTCGCTCATTAGAGAAAGGACTAGTAAAGTCCCAGAATGAGCCGAGCAGAATAGCAAAAACAATTGATCAGTCCATCGTTATCTTTCCGTAGAAATTTCTGCTTAACTATGCAATAGACTATCATTTCTGTTAGCTGACTTTTTCATTGCTTATACAGAATTTGACAAATGGCTACCAGAGCAGCCGCCGCTAGAGGAGGCCGTGCCGGTCGAGGACGAGGAAGGGGAGAAATCCCAGCTCAAGAAGGACCTTTGATACAACCTCCGGCAGCTCAATACTTCGAGCTTGACCGTGTAGCTAAGAGATATAAGAACTTAGGAGGCAAGACCTTCTCGGGAACTGGCACCGTAATAGAGGCCCTTGCATGGCTCAAAACATGCGAGAAAATTCTTGAAGGCCTAAGGCTTGGAGACGAAGACAAAGCTATTATGGGCGCCTGGCTTATGCAGGAACAAGCTGAATTATGGTGGGAATCTCTTACCGCCGGGAATAGAGAAGCTGGAAGAACATGGGATGGATTTAAAGAACTCTTCATGGAGAAATATGTCCCAGAACAAGCTCTAGAAAGAATGCACGATGACTTCGCCAATCTCCAGCAAGGGGATCTTTCCGTGCAAGATTATCTGAACAAATTTACAATGTTGTCGCCCTATGCTCCAGAGCTCGTTGCTACCGCAAAATCCAAAAATAAGAGGTTTATCCTTGGACTAAGACAACAATATCATGATAGAGCCATGGCCCATGTCAAGCTGGAATTCAACGAGCTAGTGGAAATGACATGCAACTATGAAGACCTTGATCAAAGGCATCTGGATCAGGATCGCGCTAGGAGCCAAGCCGGAAACAAGCGCAAGCCTGCTGTAAATCAGGGCGAGTCAAGCCAAGCAGCATCTTCAAAGCCTCAGACTGGCAAACCGCCAAGAGGAAATTGCTTTAACTGCGGTAAGCCGGGGCACTACTCAAACGTCTGCACAGCTCCGAAGAGACAGAAGACGAATTCTCAAGGCTCGAGCCAAGGCTCTCAGAACCCTCGCTCGTGCTTCAATTGTCGAAAGACCGATCATCTAGTCAAAGACTGTCCTTTGCTGAAGAAAGCTACAGTAGCTCATGTCTATGACGGGTCTAGCCCGCCAGCTGCTTCCGATGGAGCAGGTAAACCCGATGTTTTGGGAGGTACCCTTACAATTAAAAATATTCCTGTTTCTGTATTGTTTGACACAGGTGCATCGCGTAGTTTTATTGCTAGAAACACAGTGCACAAATTAAAGTTAAAACAACGAAAGCTCAAAGAATCGGTTGAAGTTCATAACCCGATAGGGGGTCCTATTACTCTAGGTTCATATTGTAAAGTTCCTACTTCTTTTTCTCGATACAAGTTTCCTTTTGATTTAATCGTTATGGATTTTCCCGAATTCGATATTATTCTCGGGCTGGATTGGTTAACGAAATACGAAGCCGAAGTGAATTGTGCGGAAAGAATCGTTAAAATTCGTACGAAGCTTGGATATATTACGGTTCCCTGTCATGGTTCGAATCCGAATAGAGAAGAATTTTGGTCAGCATTAGAACTTATCCCCACTTCCATGGAAAAGATTCCGATTGTTAGCAATTATGCGGATGTGTTTGAAGAAGTTGAAAACTTACCTCCGCAAAGAGAAATAGAATTCCGAATCGATCTAATTCCCAATGCCAGACCAGTGGTGCATCCAATTCGCAGAATGACTCCGAAAGAAAAAGAAGAATTAGGCGATCAAACTCGTCAACTGTTGTGGACGGTTCTAATCAGATCTAGTTTTTCTAATTGGGGTGCAGCTGTTGTGTTTGTCCCGAAGTCAGACGGTACTCTTAGATTATGTGTTGATTACCGAGACCTCAACAAACAGACGCTTAAAAATAAATATCCATTACCCCGCATTGATGATTTGCTAGACCAATTGAATGGGGCGAAAGTATTTTCCCGAATGGACCTAGCTACAGGTTTTCATCAATTGAGAATAGCAGAAGAGTGTGTTCCTTTGACCGCTTTCAGAGGTCCAGACATATTTTATGAATGGTTAGTAATGCCGTTTGGCCTATACAACGCTCCAGCATACTTTGTCGATCTAATGAATAGAGTGTTCAGGGGAGTTCTGAATAAATTTGTCCTCGTATTCATCGATGATATTTTAATCTACTCCAAATCAAAACCCGAGCATGAAAAACACTTAGAACAAGTATTGGAGATTCTAAGGAAGAACGTCTTCAAAGCCAAATTCTCTAAATGTGTCTTCTGGCAAGAAGAAGTCAAATTTCTTGGCCATGTCGTGTCAGAGAAAGGAATTTCTGTTGACCCAAGCAAAATAACAGCGATTCAAGACTGGAAACAACCCACTACTCCCACAGAAGTTAGAAGTTTTATGGGGTTGGCTAGTTATTATCGAAAGTTCGTTAAGGATTTTTCGAAGATATCCGGTCCGTTAACGAAGCTCACAAAGAAACACGAGAAGTTTAAGTGGACTTCCGACTGTGAAGAGGCTTTCCAGGAATTGAAATCGAAGCTGACCACCGCTCCAGTGTTAACAATTATTGATGGCAATCAGGATTTAACGGTTTGGACAGATGCTTCTATTAGAGGTCTTGGTGCAGTGTTAATGCAGAGAGGCCAAGTAGTCGCTTATGCAAGCCGCCAACTGAAACCGCATGAGAAGAATTATGTGACTCATGATCTTGAGTTGCTAGCCATCGTTTTTGCATTGAAAATCTGGAGGCATTATTTATTGGGCGAGAAATTTATACTGTACACAGATCATCAATCGTTGAAGTATTTATATACCCAGAAAGATCTGAATCTGAGACAGCAGCGTTGGCTAGAATTTCTTGCAGCGTATGATCTTGATATCCTGTATACGCCGGGGAAGGCTAACGTTGTAGCGGATGCACTTAGTAGAAAAACCGCAATTGTTTCCCATCTTATAATTACACCTAGCTTGATCGATAAGATATGTGCTCTCCAGAAGAATGATTATTTCATTCAAAAGATCAAGGAAAGAATCCAGAAAGGAGAACCCTCAAGCTTTCAAGTAGATAAAGAAGGAGTTCTGAGGCTGAATGGGAGAATTTGTGTTCCCAACCTTCCTGAGCTCAAAAGAGAAGTGCTGGATGAATGCCAAAAATCCAAATTTTGCATTCATCCTGGGGTGAGTAAAATGTACAACGATATCAAACGCACTTTCTGGTGGAAGGCAATGAAAAGAGATATTTCTTTGTATGTTAGCAGATGCCCTACTTGTCAATTGGTCAAGAGTGACCAACAGAAGCTAGCTGGACTGTTACAACCGTTGGAAGTCCCAGGCTGGAAATGGGAACAGATTTCCATGGATTTCATAGATGGTTTGCCGCGAACCAAGAAAGGTAATGACAGCATTTGGGTAATCGTAGATCGCTTCACGAAGACTGCCCATTTTATACCTGTCAGGTCCAATAGAACCGCTCAAAGTCTAGCGCAAATATACTTCAAAGAAATTGTTAAGCTGCATGGAATTCCCATCAGCATTGTCAGTGATAGAGATCCCCTATTTACTAGCAAGTTCTGGGAGGCTTTCCAGACAGAATTGGGAACAAAACTGAATATGAGCACCGCTTATCACCCACAAACAGATGGCCAAACTGAGCGGGTG
This sequence comes from Allium sativum, assembly GCA_030737875.1. NCBI lineage: Eukaryota > Viridiplantae > Streptophyta > Magnoliopsida > Asparagales > Amaryllidaceae > Allium > Allium sativum. The sequence continues at coordinate 247,384,259 of CM060923.1, forward strand.
AATAGGATTCTAGAAGATTTATTGCGGGCTTGTATAATCGATTTTGGTGGGTCATGGGAAGATCATTTTCATTTGGCCGAATTCTCATATAACAATGGCTATCAAGCAAGTTTGAGAATGTCACCATTTGAAGCATTATATGGCAGACCCTACAGATCTCTAGCATGTTGGGTAGAACCTGGCAACAGACTTGTACTAGGACCCGATATGATTAGGGAAGCATCTGATAAAGTGGACTTCATCAAGAAGCGATTGAAAACCGCTCAAAGCCGACAGAAAAGTTATGCAGACTCTAGAAGGAGAGATTTGACATTTACTGTTGGTGATCATGTTTATTTAAAGGTTTCTCCGATTAGGGGAGTAATCAGATTTGGAAAGACTGGGAAGTCGGCTCCGAGATTTATTGGTCATTTTCCTATACTTGAGCGAATTGGAACTCTTGCTTATAGTGTTCAATTACCAGATTGGTTGCCTGGAGTGCACAATGTATTTCACGTATCTCAACTTAGGAGACATGTGCATGATCCGGATCTTGTTGTAGAAGAAGCAGCGCAACGGGATGTGGAGATAACTCCAGAATTAGCACTCAAAAGAGAGCCATTAAAGATTGTTGGCAAAGAAACTAGAGAACTCAGAAGCAAAAAGGTTCATTTAGTTAAAGTGCAGTGGAGCAGTGATCCTAGAGACTGTACTTGGGAAACTGAGGAAAGCATTAAGCAAGCTTACCCCAAATGCAGAGTGGATATCTCTGACTAACTCCGGTGCAAGGTACCTTTACAATACTTTGCATTTACATTTTATTTCCTACTTTACTGTTGTTTCCTTTTCGAGGACGAAAAGTTTTAAGTAGGGGAGATTGTAATAACCCGAAAAATACAAGCCAATTAATTTTTTTTTTATTGATTATTTCAAAGGAATTTGAACAATTGAAATAGAATATTTCAATAAAATAGTGAATTAGGAATAGTGAGTCAGTTTGAAAATTTGAATTCAAATTTTGACCGACTATGCAGGGTGGAAAATATAACGGATTTTAGCGAAACCAAAAATATTTAAATCTGTTAGTCAATACCTTTCTAACGAATCTGAAAAATCGAAGTTTCATAACGGGAATCAAATGTTATGGCCGAATGAATTTTCACAAGGGTCGGTATATGGAATATATAGGCCTGGAAAATTGATATTTTGCATACGACCTCGGAATTCGACGAAACCACTTTTGTTGGGTCCGGGATGTAAAACTATTGCTAGGTTTCAAATTTCATAAATTTTGAAGCTAGTATGTGAGCGTGGCAAAAGAAAATGTGTTTGGTCGATTTCTGTTAAATTGGATCGACCAGAAAATGGCCGTTTTTCAAACGAGCTCAGAATTCGACGAAACTGGTTTTGTTAGGACCGTATCGTCAAAACAAAGCTAGATATATTTTTTTGGAATTTTTCGATTCAGTTTGTGGCCCTGGCAAATTGAAATGTACGTTTAAATTAAATATCGAATGTTTTATATTTTAATTTGAAAAATAACTGGCTGTAACAGTCGAAATGGCCAACGAAACATATCCCATTGTGTTCGGAATGGGGGTATTTAGCTAGGGGCGACAGTCGTTGGGTTTAAAAAGGAGTCCGTTTGCAAAAACACTATTTAAAAATTTTCTATAAATTCTGGCCAATAGGAAATTTTCTTTCAAAAAAAAAAAAAAAAAAAAACCCCAAAAACCCTCCGCCGTTCAAAAGAATCGACGATCCACGTCGTTCATTTCTTTCCGCCCACGCCGCCGCCGCTACAGGCCATTCCAGACCTTGCCACCACCGCCGTTCGCTCCGCCTCTTCCCCCTCTACAAATCCGACCCATCGCCGACCCCCATCGCCTCCGCCATCGTCGGAATCGCCGCCACGAAGCTCCGAACTTCCCATCACCAGATCTGCTCCGATCTGCCACCATCTCCGACCCCACCACCATCGACCTGACGCCCTCGACCTCCTCTATGACGCCATCACCTCCGATCAGACCCACGACGCACAGATTTCGCGAAAACAGCGAATCCCCTTTTGAACGAAAAATAAAGGTAATTCCTTTATACATTTTTAACACTTTAAAGCGTTGCAAAGCTTTGAAAAATAAAATCTTTTTCGTTCTTTAACGAAATTCGATGAGACAGGAAACATCGAGACCGCAAGGAAGCTCTCTACCCAATAGAAGAAGCCGCGGATTTTTCTGACATCGTATCGATTTTTAGCGCTCAGAAAACCAAGGTGAGAAATCTAAATTAACGTGAAATTGAATGGAAAATGTCGTGTATAATTTATATAAGCAAAATATAAATTACATACGTGTTGTATACCTCATGTACATGCGTAGTGTAAGCTATATAAGCGAAGTATGAATTTTACATGCATAGAATAAGTGATATATGTGTTGAAATGCAAGTGAAATATAGCAAATATATATTATATTATATATATATACTCCCCTCGTCCACAAACCATGGACGATATTTATTGTTGTGAATTGGTGTGAAATATTGGATGAAAAATACGAATGGTTGAATAATTGTTTGTGGTTGATATTGTTTGGTTGTGGTTGAAAAATACCCATTGCTGATTGAAATGAATTGGAAATATTTGTGGAAATAAAAATAAACATGCCGCCTGCGTGCGAATTAGATGCATGAATCCCCATTGTCAAAAACCGCGAGGTTTTAAGGTAGAGCGAGGAGCCGTACTAGGGACGGTGCCGGTTTTAACTACCCTGCCGTTATGCTGCCGAAATTTTGAATAATCTTTGTGTGTTAGAATTATTTTCATATGTTGAAATTATTTTCATGCGTTGAAATTAAAGTCATATATTGAAACTATGTCCATGTGTGGAAATATTCATGTGTTGAAAAGTGTTGTATGAAAATTAAATTCATTTGTGAATGAATGAAGTGTTTAAACAATAAAAATCACATTTTTATTATATATGAAGTATGAAAAATATTCGCCTTATATAAATAGTTTCAACAATAAAAATCTCATCTTTCCAATATGAACAACATAAATAAAATGTCCATGTGTGGAAATGCTCATTTGTTGAGAAGTGTGTGTAGTGGAAAAGTTCATGTGTTGAATAAAAAGATCGAACAATAAAAATTACATTTTTATTGAAACTATGAAGTGTTGAAACCATCCATTGGTTGAATAAATATTTTGAATGATAAAAATATCATTTTTATCATATGTGTGATATGCTAAAGATATGCGAACGTTGAAATAAATATTTGTGATAGAAATATTATTTTTAACATGCATAGGAACTAAATAAAATAGTCATGTGTTGAAATCTATTTTAGTTCGCCAAAATTATCATCTTTGAAATGTGAAGTGTTAAAAATAACCACTTGTTCAAATAAACGTGCATGAGTTGAAATATACATTAACTAGCTAATGATATGATTTTATCCTATGCATGCAACATTAGAATGAATGGTGTTTTTAAACCAAAGCAAATCAAATATGAAATTGAATGGAAATTGATGAATGTTAGAAATTGTATATATGTACATGCATATCTATTGAACAGGTTAAAGCAAAAAGGGGCTAGAGAAGAGAAATAGAATTTTGTGCCCGACAAATAGGTACACATTTACCGCTTTGTTTGGGTGATGATTTTATGAGCCTGTTGGCTAGCCGCTTGGCTTTTTCTTTTTCTTTTTGATATGAGACGCCCGTGTGGCTATTTGGGAATTTTCCCAGACCCTCCCGTACAAAGGAGGTTATGGCGAAATTTTCCGAAATTTAAAGGCGTTAGTGAAATAATTGAAGTGGAAACGATATAGGAATTTTTGAATGAACTATATTTATATAAATATATAAATATAAATAGAATAAAAACGAAACGTGGCCGTGCAGTTCATGTTTTGAAACCGTGATTTCAAACGACTAGTGCAGGAAATCCGACCATTGGATTTTCCCGAAACCTCAACCGTTGGGTTCGCCTTGGAAATATCATTCCAACGGCACCAACTTTGTGAAGATCCGACGGTTGGATTGTCTGGAATGTTTAATTCAAAACTGAAGAAAAACAGCGCCAGAAACGATTATATTTATATACATATATATATAAATATAATTAAATTAAATCGAATAACGACGCTGCAGTTCGTAAATTGAAATCGTAACTTCAAATGGTTAGTGTGGAAGATCCGACCGTCGGATTTTCCCAAAACTGAAACTGTTGGATTCATTTTGAAATGACCTTCCTAATGATGTAAAATTTGTGAAGATCCAACGGTTAGATTTTTATATATGTGTAAAACAAATTTAGTGAAAAGCAACGCCAGTGCATCGACACGTCCTGAAACGTCGTTTAATTAAATATGGCCGTTTTGAATCAAATAAAAATGGCGATATATCGTTATAAAATATTATGGACGATATAGAGTGGAAATAAACCAATTTCGTTGTGTTTGCTTGATATGTGATGGTTGAATGTATTTGACATGAAAATTATAACTAAATAACTGAAATGTGAATGTTGAATAGTCTAACCACGTGGTTAATTGATTTGAAAATCTAAATATACGTGGGTTATTTGAAAAGGCCGAGTTTATCTCATTTCAAATAATCGATCGACGTTGAGAAGTCGAAGAGTCAAGGACGGTTGAAGACTGACGATCTCCACATTGGATGGATGGGCGCTACTGATGCTCGTGATTGGAGTAGCTACCATGAAGGAATTGAAGTAGTAACCGTCCAAACATACTGTTGATTGTACGGATATGCGAGGAATTGATGCCTCTGGTTTCGTTCAGACCCAGAACGGACTTGTAAATGGAATGTGTGTCTGACATTGGATTTTATTCTGTGTTGATTGATCTCTGTTAAATATATATCTGTTTGGCGGCGGGGAATTTATTCTCTTGCTTAACGCCCTTCTCTGAGACGTACGAGCTCAGAGGTTATACATTGATAGAAATCAGTAGCACGGAGTGGATTGCCTGTGTGGCACGCCTAAGTGGCATATGATCAAGGCTTCTGTTGCAAAGCAAAGTCTTGTGGTTGATGATCAAAGCATGGTCTGTGTGACGTAGCTTTGTGTGTAACTGTAACAACCCGTAAAATCTGGGCCAGTTTAAAATTTTTATTTTGGCTATTTTAGCGAATTTTGATTATTTAAAATGAATTATTTTAAATAATATCGACGTGAAATTTATTTTGAATATAAATCGAACGTATATATTATATACGTCGTCGTTAGAATATAAATATTTATATATAATTATAAATAGAATTGAAAATGGCGCGGTAGTTCGATAATTCGATTTCAAACTTCAATTGAATGTACCGGGTGCAAAACAATCCGGATTTTTGTGAAACCAAAAATAATGGAATCTAGTAGTGAATATCTTTCCAGCGAATCTGAAAAATTAAAAGTTCGTAGCGGGAGTCAAAAGATATGTCCAGTTGAAAAATCTGAATAGTCGCTATGGAATTCAGGCCCTTAAAAATAGTCATTTTGCAAATGACTTCGGATTTCGACGAAACCAGTTTTGTTGGATCCGTAGTGTCAAGTTATTGCTAGGTTTCAAATTTCATAATTTTCTGAATCAATATGTGAGCGTGGCGCAGTTAAACGCGTTTGACCAGTTTCAGTTGATTTTAATCGACTGGAAATTGGCCATTTTTCCAACGGTCTCAGAATTCGACGAAACTAGTTTTGTTAGGACCGTATCGTCAATACGAAGCTAGAAAATATTTTTCGAGAATTTTTAGAGTTAGTATGTGACCCCGGTAATTTGAAATGTATGTTTAAAATTCAATATAGTGATTTAAATGTAAATTAAACGGAAACTGATTCAAATGGTCAAATCAACCTACGATACATATCCCATTGTATTCGGAATGGGGGTAATACGCTATGGGCGGCAGGCGGTAGGCCTCGTTTCGAGGTCGTATGTAAAAGTCAACTTTATAATAATTAAATAAAAAAAAAAAAATATAACTTCTCCCCGTTAACCCGCTTAGGCCCCCCCCCCCTTATTTTCAAAATCAATTCAGAATATAAAAAAAAAGAAGAAAGGGGCGACGAAGGACGGAGCCCTCCATCGGACCGCCGCCCTCCATCGTGGGGCCCCCATCCTGGCGCGCCACCGCGGTACATCACCCCAACCTCCCCCTCTCCCACCGCGACGACGACGAGGCCCCCTCCCCGATTCGAGACCGCCGCCAGAGAAGCCCCCCCCCATCGCAATAGCGCAGGAAGACCCCCCCCACCACCATCCTCCGACGAAGCCGACGCCCCCCCCATCTTCGCATACAGTAAGTGTTTTTTTTATTTTATTATTATTTTATTTTATTTTTATTTACAATTCCGATTTTTTTTATTATTTTATTTATTTTGAAAACTGACTTGATTTTTTTTAAAGGAACTGACTTGTTTTTTTTTAAAAAGAAGAGTAAAAACTGATTTTGATTTTTAAAAGGTATTGAAAACTGATTTCTTTAAAAAGAAAAATCATATCTTTATGTATTGAAAGTCGATAGAAAAATCATATCTTTATGTATTGAAAGTCGATAGAAAAATCATATCTTTATGTATTGAAAGTCGATAGAAAAATCATATCTTTATGTATTGAAAGTCGATAGAAAAATCATATCTTTATGTATTGAAAGTCGATAGAAAAATCATATCTTTATGTATTGAAAGTCGATAGAAAAATAGAATTTTTATATGTTGAACTTCGAAAGTAAAAATATGATTTTTATATATTGAATAGCGAACTAAAAATTCGATTTTTATATATTGAATAGCGAACTAAAAATTCGATTTTTATATATTGAATAGCATAGTAAAAATTCGATTTTTATATATTGAATAGCAAAGTAAAAATTCGATTTTTACATATGTAGAGAATACGGGCGAAAGCGACAAAAAGGCGAGTTGGCGGAGATTTCCTGCATTAGAAGTGCCGTGAAGCTAGGATAGCTATATGTGAGAACTTCTCACCTTTCAATTTAATTTTTCTAGTTATATATATATACTAGGATGCAGACGGTGCTTAGTAGCACCCGACACAATCGTCCACAGACCATGGACTTGTTTGTTTGGCTGTGTTGTTAGTTAGATTGTTTGGGTTGATTTGAATTGTTTGGTGGAATAAAATTGATATGATTGATGTGTGAATGGCGTGGGCCTTCACTAGACCGGGGATAAGGCTAGACCTCGTCCCGTTTCTAGTATCGTGCCGTTATGCCGCCGAAATTTTCTAAAATATGTTAGAAAAATAAAAATATCATTTTATAGAATAAATGAATTGAAGAGAAATTCATATGTTGAAATAAAATGTTTTATCGTTAAAAATATAATTTTTAACGTGAATGTGAATAAATAAATATTCATTTACAAGCCGGATGGTTTGTTTATGTACACCTATTTGAAGGACATTGATTGGGTCGATAAATTTTACACATCGCCCAACTGCACGAATAAAATCTGTGTTGGATTGTTTGAAACCCCACACGGGTGTTGGGATGAAATTTGAAGTTCACTCATCCTGATTGATTAAATATGTCGATCGATTGATTGACAGGCTGTTATAAGCGTTGAATATCTATATTTGGTGCTTATACAGTGTAGTGCACTTTGGTTGATGGTTGATTATTTTCAATGCTATTATACATGTGTTGTATGAAAATCCATATAATTAATTTTATATGGTAATTGATTGGGCCTCATTCCAGTTTTGAAAAAGAAATATTTGAAATAGAAATATTTGAAATAGAATATTTGAAATAGAATATTTGAAAATAAAGGAATATATGAAGCCGTGTTGATTAGATTGACGCCATTTTGACGTGAACGATATTTATATCGATTTTATTCATTTTATAATGAATATCGAAAGTGATTTCAAAATCTGAGATTTCGAAATGAATTGAATTGAAAACGATTTCGAAATGAATTGAATTGAAAACGATTTCGAAATGAATTGAATTGAAAACGATTTCGAAATGAATTGAATTGAAAACGATTTCGAAATGAATTGAATTGAAAACGATTTCGAAATGAATTAAATTGAAAACGATTTCGAAATGAATTGAATTGAAAACGATTTCAAATTGAATTGAAAGCGAATTGAAATGAATTCAAATTGAATTGAAATTTGAATTGAATGGAAATGAATTTTAAAACGAATTTATAAAGAAGAATTCAATCTTGATTTGAATTGAAAAGAAAGTTGAAATAGCTTTAGAAACGATTTCAAAACTATTTATATAATTCGTTTTTAAATAGAAATCGACGAAGTATATATTATATATATAATATAATGGCCTGAATAGAACGCGCCGCGCCGCGGCAGTTCGTGAATTTCGACCATTTATTTCAAACGGACATTGCGGGAGATCCGACCGTCGGATTCTCCTAAAACCAGAACCGTTGGGTTCGTATCGAAAAGAGCTTTCTAACGAATGTTAGGAATTTGAAATCTAACGGTTGGATTTGGAGATACGTCCAAATCAAATTCGAAAAAGGTCGCTGTAAGTGCAGTTCGATGGCCATTGTTGGAAATCGACTGTACAGGCCTTGATAAAATTATTAAAAATAGTAATAATTTGTGTAAAATCATAAGAAATGATTTGGGAAGAATTGGGATGAAAAACTCCATATTTGAAAAGATAAAAATAGATTTTTATCGAATTGAACTAGTTTTGAACTAGAATTATAATTCTATTTATTTTTAAATAAATAAACTGAATTAGAAAGGGTTTTAAAAATAACCAGAATATCCAATGATTGCATTGGAGTGGATTTGAATCGAAATTGTCTTCGGAATATTTCGATGTTGGAATTCGGGATTATGCAGATGTTGTTATGGAAATTTGAAAGATATATATTTTTATATCGTTATTTCCAATACGACATTTGTTAATCGTAGAATTTGATATTGAATATAAGCCGGGATATTTTCTATTCAGAGCCTTGCATTTAATATCAAATGTGATTTGGGTTTGTCGTGAATGGTGTCTTCACTAACACTGTTTTTGAACCCAGTTGAGAAAAGATTAAATCTTTATATTTAGATTTAATGAAGTGTACCAATTAAATAATATTTAATTGGAATTGAATTGATCTTGATTTTTGGGTTTATCGTGAACAGTGTTTTAAATAACACTTGTTCTTTAACCCGATAATTAATGAATGTGATTTGGGTTTGTCGTGAATGGTGTCTTCACTAACATTGTTCTTGAACCCAGTTGAGAAATGATTAAATCTTTTTATTTAGATTTAATGAAGTGTACCAATTAAATAATATTTAATTGGAATTGAATTGATATTGATTTTTGGGTTTATCGTGAACAGTGTTTTAAATAACACTTGTTCTTTAACCCGATAATTAATGGAATGTGATTTTGGGTTTATCGTGAACCGTGTTTTAAATGACACTGATTCTTTAACCCAGTTAACGATTAAAACTAAGTGGAGTTTTAATGAATCTTTAATTAGATTGAAATAATCGAAATGGAGTATCACCAGTTTTGCTCCAGGCGTTAGTTAAATCTTTAATTAGATTTGAACGCGAAGTGGTAATTGAATTTACCGATAACACCGTGGTGTTAGATATGAAGTATTACCAGTTTTACTTCATGGGATGAATAGGTTGGGATTGGGAAATTAAAATAAATGATTACTTCGGTAAGGTTCGCTAATCCCGACTAGTTTGAATTGAGATTCAAAAATAGAATAAAGAATAAATTCAAGGGATTTATCTTTGATAAAATTTATGGGAAATCATTTCCCTATGAATGTGAAATTTAGAAACTAACTGTCGGTTGGCCAAGCAGAATGGTTTTCTGGATATTGATCTGATGTTGGTTTCGGCCTTCGGGGTTAATATTTGGGAAATTATTCTCTTGATTAATTTACGGTTAGTGACTAATGAATTGGAATGAGGCGTATGTTGTGTTTGTGTAACACTTATTTAAAATATACGCGAGTTATTCGGAAAGACCGGGTTTATCCCATTCTGAATAACTGATACGACGATAAGTCGAAGATGAAGACGATGGTCGAAGACCGGAGGTCTTCACGTCGTTTGGGTAATTACTGATGATCTTGATTGGGCTGTACACCCAAGAAGATGGAAACAGTTAGTGATCGTCCAGACGTACTTGGAGATCGATGGATATGCGGGGTACTAGGTGCCTCCGGTTTCGTTCAGGCCCAGAACGGACTTGTAAATGGACTGTGTGTCTGACATCGGATTTCATTCTGTGTGACTGATATCGGTTGCATAGGATGGTTTGCCTGTGTGGCATGCTAAGATGCAAATGATCAAGGCTTCTGTTGAAAAGCAAAGTCTTGTGGTGATGATCAAAGCACGGCCTTTGTGGCGTAGCTTTGTGTAACGTTTACCTCGCGTGTTTCACACCCGGTATGAACCAAAAACGGGAGACGGACCTCAGGAAGGACTTGCGTTTCTTTCTAGCTAGAAGTGGCGTCAGTGGTTTTACACGCCCTGACGAGTTTGACTTATGTTGTTGTTGCTGTTGCGAGGCGCCTCGGATTGATCGGTCGTTCTCGAACCGATGGAGTCATTCGTTGGCTCATTTACGCCCCATAGGGCGGAGAGACGTATTGTTCAGGCACTATAATCCACTCCGTGTGGACTGGCCCTGACGATCCAAGGGGCAGTTGCGGCTGTTCCGGAGACATGGGCTAGATTGTCTCGAATCGGAAGAGGACTATCTTTTGCCTCGGTTCATAGATGGAAATCCAATTTCCAAATACGTGACTTTGCGGTTTTAGTTGTAATCCTATATATGGCGACATAGTGGGATGGGGCGCTTATGCCGCCTATGATTGATACTTATGATTTGAAGTTGTTTTATACACTATGCACTGACTATAGTATCAAATGATTTGTTTTAAACGTACTAAGCATTCTTTGGCTGTCATAAGGGAAAACCCTATCCTCGACTGCGTTGCATTGTGTGATGGGACCTGGGTCTTATAACAGCTTCATTTTTCTTTATTTAGCATTGCGCTGTTGTTTTATGCACTGGTATTCTTGGGAGGAAACCCGTTCCGTGTTATACGACGTGGTCCCTTGATTTACCTATCTTTAAAATAAAGATTAACTGTTTTAGTTCTCACACCAGTCACATGACTGACCTGGAGTTTATTGTTTTAACCTAAACTCTGGGTGCCCTTATTTTGACACGGGCAGCTAGTAGTTTTGGGTTTTGCAGATTTATATTCACAGGATCCTGGTTTACAGCTGGAACGATATCCGGAAAGCTTTGTATCCGTATATCTCTTCTAGTTGTGTATTGTATTATTTTCCGCTGCGATGTATTTAAATGTAATTTAAATCTCTGATATTTCTGTGTAATATTCGTTTATACTCTGTATATTCTTGTAATCTGATGCATTGTGGTTATATACAATGAAATGTTCTTCTGTATGCGTTCTGTTTTGTCCTGTTCTCAAACGATAGGGCGTTTCGAACGGTCTGGGTCGGTTTAGCGACTGGTTCGGACTGAGCGAAATTCTTTGCCGTCACATTTGGTATCAGAGCTTTGGTTTACAAAGCTAGAGAACAAGACACATTAGAACCCTACGAAAGAATTCATCAGATATTGGGTTAGTAATATCCAATGGGAATGACTCGTTAGAGATGGGATCAGTAGTATCCTAGAACGAGTGAGAAGAGTATATTTTTGAAAGTGAAAACAAATTTTTGTTTTGAAAATTTAAATCAATTATTCGTATTTGATTATCTATTTATATTGAGTTGGACAGTCCAGTATATAAAGATTTTGCTTATACGTCTGATCCACGTGTATTTGAAATTTCAATATACTGGATAGATATAGAATCACACTCTAGTCGCCCGAAGATGATTCTGATGATAGTTCGAACATCATCAGAATTGGTATTCGTGTTTCGAAGGTGTGATATCTATATATTTCCTATTGACTGGTGTGAGAACCAAAATTAGATAGGGCCTATTGTTGTGATTTGGCATCAAAAACATGATTTTTGTATATGTATCAAAATTATGAATTCGAAACTTTAATCCACTAATTGATTGATGTTTGTGTTGCTTGTTTAATTGTTTGATAGTTTTGAACCATTTGGCCTAATTGAATCAAAAATTGAATTGTATTGAAAATTGGTCGCATCTGCTTGCATATACATGTATATCATTGAACAGGTCATAGCAAGGAGGCTAGAGCCAGAGAATAAAATTTGTTTGCCCGACAAATAGGTACATGTTTACTACATAATTTCCTGTTTTGTTTGGGTGATGATGATTTTGTGAGCCTATTGGCTAGCCGCTTGGCTTTTTCTTTTTCTTTTTGAGATCTGAAGGACCGGGGAAGCTATTTGAAATTCCCCGATGCTCCCGGTGCAGGGGAGGTTATGGCGAAATTTTTCAAAAATTTAGGGTGTTAGCCAAATTTTTGAAATTTTGAAAATTCTCAGAAACTGAAAAGTTGGAGAACGGAAGCCTGACCGATCGTAGAGTTGAATAATCAAACCACTTTCGACTTTGTTCCTTTTCGGGGACGAAAAGTTTTAAGTGGGGGAGATTGTAACAACCCGTAAAATCTGGGCCAGTTTAAAATTTTTATTTTGGCTATTTTAGCGAATTTTGATTATTTAAAATGAATTATTTTAAATAATATCGACGTGAAATTTATTTTGAATATAAATCGAACGTATATATTATATACGTCGTCGTTAGAATATAAATATTTATATATAATTATAAATAGAATTGAAAATGGCGCGGTAGTTCGATAATTCGATTTCAAACTTCAATTGAATGTACCGGGTGCAAAACAATCCGGATTTTTGTGAAACCAAAAATAATGGAATCTAGTAGTGAATATCTTTCCAGCGAATCCGAAAAATTAAAAGTTCGTAGCGGGAGTCAAAAGATATGTCCAGTTGAAAAATCTGAATAGTCGCTATGGAATTCAGGCCCTTAAAAATAGTCATTTTGCAAATGACTTCGGATTTCGACGAAACCAGTTTTGTTGGATCCGTAGTGTCAAGTTATTGCTAGGTTTCAAATTTCATAATTTTCTGAATCAATATGTGAGCGTGGCGCAGTTAAACGCGTTTGACCAGTTTCAGTTGATTTTAATCGACTGGAAATTGGCCATTTTTCCAACGGTCTCAGAATTCGACGAAACTAGTTTTGTTAGGACCGTATCGTCAATACGAAGCTAGAAAATATTTTTCGAGAATTTTTAGAGTTAGTATGTGACCCCGGTAATTTGAAATGTATGTTTAAAATTCAATATAGTGATTTAAATGTAAATTAAACGGAAACTGATTCAAATGGTCAAATCAACCTACGATACATATCCCATTGTATTCGGAATGGGGGTAATACGCTATGGGCGGCAGGCGGTAGGCCTCGTTTCGAGGTCGTATGTAAAAGTCAACTTTATAATAATTAAATAAAAAAAAAAATATAACTTCTCCCCGTTAACCCGCTTAGGCCCCTCCCCCTTATTTTCAAAATCAATTCAGAATTAAAAAAAAAAAAAGAAGAAAGGGGCGACGAAGGACGGAGCCCTCCATCGGACCGCCGCCCTCCATCGTGGGGCCCCCAGCCTGGCGCGCCACCGCGGTACATCACCCCGACCTCCCCCTCTCCCACCGCGACGACGACGAGGCCCCCTCCCCGATTCGAGACCGCCGCCAGAGAAGCCCCCCCCATCGCAATAGCGCAGGAAGACCCCCCCCACCACCATCCTCCGACGAAGCCGACGCCCCCCCCATCTTCGCATACAGTAAGTGTTTTTTTTATTTTATTATTATTTTATTTTATTTTTATTTACAATTCCGATTTTTTTTTTTTTTTTATTTATTTTGAAAACTGACTTGATTTTTTTTAAAGGAACTGACTTGTTTTTTTTTAAAAAGAAGAGTAAAAACTGATTTTGATTTTTAAAAGGTATTGAAAACTGATTTTTTTAAAAAGAAAAATCATATCTTTATGTATTGAAAGTCGATAGAAAAATCATATCTTTATGTATTGAAAGTCGATAGAAAAATCATATCTTTATGTATTGAAAGTCGATAGAAAAATCATATCTTTATGTATTGAAAGTCGATAGAAAAATCATATCTTTATGTATTGAAAGTCGATAGAAAAATCATATCTTTATGTATTGAAAGTCGATAGAAAAATAGAATTTTTATATGTTGAACTTCGAAAGTAAAAATATGATTTTTATATATTGAATAGCGAACTAAAAATTCGATTTTTATATATTGAATAGCGAACTAAAAATTCGATTTTTATATATTGAATAGCATAGTAAAAATTCGATTTTTATATATTGAATAGCAAAGTAAAAATTCGATTTTTACATATGTAGAGAATACGGGCGAAAGCGACAAAAAGGCGAGTTGGCGGAGATTTCCTGCATTAGAAGTGCCGTGGAGCTAGGATAGCTATATGTGAGAACTTCTCACCTTTCAATTTAATTTTTCTAGTTATATATATATACTAGGATGCAGACGGTGCTTAGTAGCACCCGACACAATCGTCCACAGACCATGGACTTGTTTGTTTGGCTGTGTTGTTAGTTAGATTGTTTGGGTTGATTTGAATTGTTTGTTGGAATAAAATTGATATGATTGATGTGTGAATGGCGTGGGCCTTCACTAGACCGGGGATAAGGCTAGACCTCGTCCCGTTTCTAGTATCGTGCCGTTATGCCGCCGAAATTTTCTAAAATATGTTAGAAAAATAAAAATATCATTTTATAGAATAAATGAATTGAAGAGAAATTCATATGTTGAAATAAAATGTTTTATCGTTAAAAATATAATTTTTAACGTGAATGTGAATAAATAAATATTCATTTACAAGCCGGATGGTTTGTTTATGTACACCTATTTGAAGGACATTGATTGGGTCGATAAATTTTACACATCGCCCAACTGCACGAATAAAATCTGTGTTGGATTGTTTGAAACCCCACACGGGTGTTGGGATGAAATTTGAAGTTCACTCATCCTGATTGATTAAATATGTCGATCGATTGATTGACAGGCTGTTATAAGCGTTGAATATCTATATTTGGTGCTTATACAGTGTAGTGCACTTTGGTTGATGGTTGATTATTTTCAATGCTATTATACATGTGTTGTATGAAAATCCATATAATTAATTTTATATGGTAATTGATTGGGCCTCATTCCAGTTTTGAAAAAGAAATATTTGAAATAGAAATATTTGAAATAGAATATTTGAAATAGAATATTTGAAAATAAAGGAATATATGAAGCCGTGTTGATTAGATTGACGCCATTTTGACGTGAACGATATTTATATCGATTTTATTCATTTTATAATGAATATCGAAAGTGATTTCAAAATCTGAGATTTCGAAATGAATTGAATTGAAAACGATTTCGAAATGAATTGAATTGAAAACGATTTCGAAATGAATTGAATTGAAAACGATTTCGAAATGAATTGAATTGAAAACGATTTCGAAATGAATTGAATTGAAAACGATTTCGAAATGAATTAAATTGAAAACGATTTCGAAATGAATTGAATTGAAAACGATTTCAAATTGAATTGAAAGCGAATTGAAATGAATTCAAATTGAATTGAAATTTGAATTGAATGGAAATGAATTTTAAAACGAATTTATAAAGAAGAATTCAATCTTGATTTGAATTGAAAAGAAAGTTGAAATAGCTTTAGAAACGATTTCAAAACTATTTATATAATTCGTTTTTAAATAGAAATCGACGAAGTATATATTATATATATTATATATATAATATAATGGCCTGAATAGAACGCGCCGCGCCGCGGCAGTTCGTGAATTTCGACCATTTATTTCAAACGGACATTGCGGGAGATCCGACCGTCGGATTCTCCTAAAACCAGAACCGTTGGGTTCGTATCGAAAAGAGCTTTCTAACGAATGTTAGGAATTTGAAATCTAACGGTTGGATTTGGAGATACGTCCAAATCAAATTCGAAAAAGGTCGGTGTAAGTGCAGTTCGATGGCCATTGTTGGAAATCGACTGTACAGGCCTTGATAAAATTATTAAAAATAGTAATAATTTGTGTAAAATCATAAGAAATGATTTGGGAAGAATTGGGATGAAAAACTCCATATTTGAAAAGATAAAAATAGATTTTTATCGAATTGAACTAGTTTTGAACTAGAATTATAATTCTATTTATTTTTAAATAAATAAACTGAATTAGAAAGGGTTTTAAAAATAACCAGAATATCCAATGATTGCATTGGAGTGGATTTGAATCGAAATTGTCTTCGGAATATTTCGATGTTGGAATTCGGGATTATGCAGATGTTGTTATGGAAATTTGAAAGATATATATTTTTATATCGTTATTTCCAATACGACATTTGTTAATCGTAGAATTTGATATTGAATATAAGCCGGGATATTTTCTATTCAGAGCCTTGCATTTAATATCAAATGTGATTTGGGTTTGTCGTGAATGGTGTCTTCACTAACACTATTTTTGAACCCAGTTGAGAAAAGATTAAATCTTTATATTTAGATTTAATGAAGTGTACCAATTAAATAATATTTAATTGGAATTGAATTGATCTTGATTTTTGGGTTTATCGTGAACAGTGTTTTAAATAACACTTGTTCTTTAACCCGATAATTAATGAATGTGATTTGGGTTTGTCGTGAATGGTGTCTTCACTAACATTGTTCTTGAACCCAGTTGAGAAATGATTAAATCTTTTTATTTAGATTTAATGAAGTGTACCAATTAAATAATATTTAATTGGAATTGAATTGATATTGATTTTTGGGTTTATCGTGAACAGTGTTTTAAATAACACTTGTTCTTTAACCCGATAATTAATGGAATGTGATTTTGGGTTTATCGTGAACCGTGTTTTAAATGACACTGATTCTTTAACCCAGTTAACGATTAAAACTAAGTGGAGTTTTAATGAATCTTTAATTAGATTGAAATAATCGAAATGGAGTATCACCAGTTTTGCTCCAGGCGTTAGTTAAATCTTTAATTAGATTTGAACGCGAAGTGGTAATTGAATTTACCGATAACACCGTGGTGTTAGATATGAAGTATTACCAGTTTTACTTCATGGGATGAATAGGTTGGGATTGGGAAATTAAAATAAATGATTACTTCGGTAAGGTTCGCTAATCCCGACTAGTTTGAATTGAGATTCAAAAATAGAATAAAGAATAAATTCAAGGGATTTATCTTTGATAAAATTTATGGGAAATCATTTCCCTATGAATGTGAAATTTAGAAACTAACTGTCGGTTGGCCAAGCAGAATGGTTTTCTGGATATTGATCTGATGTTGGTTTCGGCCTTCGGGGTTAATATTTGGGAAATTATTCTCTTGATTAATTTACGGTTAGTGACTAATGAATTGGAATGAGGCGTATGTTGTGTTTGTGTAACACTTATTTAAAATATACGCGAGTTATTCGGAAAGACCGGGTTTATCCCATTCTGAATAACTGATACGACGATAAGTCGAAGATGAAGACGATGGTCGAAGACCGGAGGTCTTCACGTCGTTTGGGTAATTACTGATGATCTTGATTGGGCTGTACACCCAAGAAGATGGAAACAGTTAGTGATCGTCCAGACGTACTTGGAGATCGATGGATATGCGGGGTACTAGGTGCCTCCGGTTTCGTTCAGGCCCAGAACGGACTTGTAAATGGACTGTGTGTCTGACATCGGATTTCATTCTGTGTGACTGATATCGGTTGCATAGGATGGTTTGCCTGTGTGGCATGCTAAGATGCAAATGATCAAGGCTTCTGTTGAAAAGCAAAGTCTTGTGGTGATGATCAAAGCACGGCCTTTGTGGCGTAGCTTTGTGTAACGTTTACCTCGCGTGTTTCACACCCGGTATGAACCAAAAACGGGAGACGGACCTCAGGGAGGACTTGCGTTTCTTTCTAGCTAGAAGTGGCGTCAGTGGTTTTACACGCCCTGACGAGTTTGACTTATGTTGTTGTTGCTGTTGCGAGGCGCCTCGGATTGATCGGTCGTTCTCGAACCGATGGAGTCATTCGTTGGCTCATTTACGCCCCATAGGGCGGAGAGACGTATTGTTCAGGCACTATAATCCACTCTGTGTGGACCGGCCCTGACGATCCAAGGGGCAGTTGCGGCTGTTCCGGAGACATGGGCTAGATTGTCTCGAATCAGAAGAGGACTATCTTTTGCCTCGGTTCATAGATGGAAATCCAATTTCCAAATACGTGACTTTGCGGTTTTAGTTGTAATCCTATATATGGCGACATAGTGGGATGGGGCGCTTATGCCGCCTATGATTGATACTTATGATTTGAAGTTGTTTTATACACTATGCACTGACTATAGTATCAAATGATTTGTTTTAAACGTACTAAGCATTCTTTGGCTGTCATAAGGGAAAACCCTATCCTCGACTGCGTTGCATTGTGTTGGGACCTGGGTCTTATAACAGCTTCATTTTTCTTTATTTAGCATTGCGCTGTTGTTTTATGCACTGGTATTCTTGGGAGGAAACCCGTTCCGTGTTATACGGCGTGGTCCCTTGATTTACCTATCTTTAAAATAAAGATTAACTGTTTTAGTTCTCACACCAGTCACATGACTGACCTGGAGTTTATTGTTTTAACCTAAACTCTGGGTGCCCTTATTTTGACACGGGCAGCTAGTAGTTTTGGGTTTTGCAGATTTATATTCACAGGATCCTGGTTTACAGCTGGAACGATATCCGGAAAGCTTTGTATCCGTATATCTCTTCTAGTTGTGTATTGTATTATTTTCCGCTGCGATGTATTTAAATGTAATTTAAATCTCTGATATTTCTGTGTAATATTCGTTTATACTCTGTATATTCTTGTAATCTGATGCATTGTGGTTATATACAATGAAATGTTCTTCTGTATGCGTTCTATTTTGTCCTGTTCTCAAACGATAGGGCGTTTCGAACGGTCTGGGTCGGTTTAGCGACTGGTTCGGACTGAGCGAAATTCTTTGCCGTCACAGTAACGTGAATTCGCGAGCCTCACACCCCGGTATGAGTCAAAAACGGGAGACGGACCGCTGGGAGTGCACGACGTTTCTTTCTAGCTATGGTGGTGTCAGTGACCTACCAGCCCTGACATTATATATACTTTTCACCTGTGTGGTTGTTGGAATGCGAGGCGCCTCGATTATAGGTCTATAAGGACCGGGAACCGTGTGTTCAGGAATTGCCAATCCTCAAAAGTAAGAGAGGACCGGCCCAGCCGATTCCAAGGATCATAGTGGGGTCCTGGGACATTTGCTAGAGTGTCTCGAACGGAGAGGAGCTTGCCCCTTGCCTCGACTCATGAAGGAATCCAATTTCCAATACGAAATATGCGGATGTGATTGTATTACTAGTATGGCGACATGATATATGGTACCCATGCCGTCTAGGATTGATATTTATGATTGAATTTGCTTTTGAAACATATATGCACTAGTAATAATATCAAACACTTTTGTTTTATACGTATGAAGCATTTTTGGCCATTATAAGGGAAAACTCTATCCTCCGGCTTGCGTTGCATTGTGTGATGGGACCTGAGTCTTATAATGGCTTCATTTTATAAAAAGCATTGCGTTGATTTAATCATTTATTTTATTTCATGCACTAGCACTCATTGGAGTAAACCTGTTCCGCGAAAGTGGCGTGGTCCTTTGATTTGCCTTATTATTGTTGTTAATAAGTTGAGTAGATTTCTCATACCAGTCCCATGACTGACTCGTAGTTTGTTTCACCTTGCAAACTCGGGTGCCCTCATTTTCACACGGGCAGCCTAGTTACAGGTTTCTGACGCACCTTTTGGCTCATGGCGAGGCTTGACTACACTGTGCTGACTTGGATTTTTTCCGCCATTATTGTATCTATATTATGATTCCGCCATTGGCGATGTAGACTGATATTCCTTTTGTGTACTCTTTATGTATGATTCCGCCTCAGGCGATGGTGACTGATTATGTATCATTATGCACTAAGTTGTATCCTGTACTGTGCTTCTCTGATGTGATGATATCTATATGATTCCGCTGTCATATGTGTGTAAATTATTCTATTTTCTGTTTATGCTATTATCTGTGATCTGCTAATGATGATTAATGTGTTATATTCCAATGATTATCCTTAACACCGTGTCACGGGGTTTTGGGATCGTCACATTATACGGCGACATTAAATTGAAGAGTTGAAGATGACGGTTGAAGACCGACGATCTTCAAGGCGGATGGTTGTATTGCTATTGTTGGCCTTAATGGGAGTAGCTACCTTGATGGGTCGATGGTGGTGATCGTCCGGACGTTCTTGTTGATGGTTCGGATTTGCGAGTGTCTTTATTTCCCACGAAATAAGACGACTCCGGTTTCGTTCAGACCTAGGACGGACTTGTAAATGGATCGCATGCCTGACGTCGAAATTTATTTCGTGTAATAAAATTGGTTTTATTTGATGTATGAAGGCTTGGTGGCGGAGGATTTATCCTCTTGCTTAACACCCCTTTGTATGTTAAATAATTCTCGATCGCGTTATATGAGTTGTCGATGTGACATGCCAAGTTGCACTCGAACAAGGCTTATTGTTGCAAAGCAGAGCCTTGTAGAATGATCAAAGCATGGTCCAGTATGGACACAGCTTTGTGTATACGTTACTTTGCGAGCCTCACACCCCGGTGGAGTCCAAAACGGAGCAAGGGAACGCAGGGAGTGCGCACGTCTCTTTCTAGCTAAAAGTGGTGTCAGTGACCTACTACTACTGATAATTACTAAGTGGTTGTTGGATTTGAGGTACCTCGGTATATTGGTCGCTACTGGCCAATTTAAAGGTCCGTTAGGATCGGGAGGCGTGTGTTCAGGAATTGCCAATCCATTAAGCGTTAACGTATGGACCGGCCCTGCAGGATCCAAGGGTTGGACAGAGTACCAATCCTGGGGCATTGCTAGAGTGTCTCGAATCGGTAAGGATTTCGCTCCTAGCCTTGACTCAGTATGGAAACCCAACTTTCCAATACGAGATAACGGACTTGATTGTATACTTATTATGGCGACATAGTAGGATGGGGTACTATGTCGTCTAGGATTAATACATTTATTTTGAAGTATTTTAAATCATATTACACACTTATAATATAAAAATAGTATTTGATTCGTACTCTGCATTTTTGATCATTATAAGGTAAAACTCTATCCTCTGGTGTGCGTTGCATTGTGTGATAGGACCTGAGTCTTATAATGATTTCATTTTTACAAAAGCATTGCGTTATTCTTTTTATTTAATAAATATATGCACAGACAATCTATTGGAGTAAACCCGTTCCATGAAAGTGGCGTGGTCCTTAGATTTGTCATATCCAGTAGTTAGTATAGATTTCTCATACCAGTCCCATGACTGACTCGTGTTTGTTTCACTTTGCAAACTCGGGTGCCCTCTCTCTACACGGGCAGCCAATTGACAGGTTCCTATTTAGTTTGCTTGGAATTCTTGCTTGGAGATTCTATTGTTGAGGTGACTTGGAGTATGAAGACTTGCTATCTTTCCTTCTCTTCATTTCATTTTCTGTTAGACATTTTCTGAGTTTCTTGAGACATTCAGACTTATTCCAGTTTAATTCTGTACTTTGGAGTTTTGAGACATGTTACATTCTATTTGGTTTTGATGTAATAATTAGAACTTCTGTGACTGTGGGATTCTATATTTTGATGACATCTATTTCCGCTGCCATGATGTTGTTATGATGTAGTTTTCTTATATTTATGTTGTTATCTGTGTTATGTATTGCTCTATTTATGTTGTATTCCAATGATCATCCTTGCTTTCGTTATACGGAAGTTTGGGGTTATCACAGTTGGTATCAGAGCTTTGGTTTTAACCTTAGATTTGGAATATAACATATTTATAGCAATACGCCTCATTAGAGATGGGATTATTCAGTCCTAGAATGAGTATGACAGTTTAGCGCATATTTTACAGTCATTTATCCATTTCCATCTTTTCTACCTTTTCCTTTGAATTTTCATTCCACTTGGTCTGACACCTTTTCCTTGAACGTACAGACTAAGTCAAATGGCAACTCGAGCTAGAGTTAGAGCTAGAGGTGGAGCAGCTAGAGTGAGGGAGAATACTGCTTCAGTGGCCCCCAACCAACCAGATAGAGAGGAGGAAGTACGACCACCACCTCCACCTGCTTTCGATCTTGATAAAGTTAAGAAGAAAATAAATAATTTGGGGGGAGTCCATTTCACGGGCCAAGAATCTGTCATGGAGGCCCAAGCTTGGTTAAAGACTATGGAGAGGATTCTGGACGGTTTGGAGCTAGAGGATCACCGCAAGCGATTCATGGCGGTATGGTTTTTGCAAGGACAAGCCCAAATTTGGTGGGAGCTCAGTATGATAGGAGTTGTGGAAGCTGAAGTTACATGGGCCAAATTCAAGGAGTTATTTAATGCCAAGTATGTCCCACCTCATGAGGTGGAAAAATTACATGATGTGTTTGCCAACCTCCAACAAGGAGGAATGACAGTTCCTGAATATGTAAAGAAATTTGAAGAGCTCTCAAGGTATGCTCCGGAGTTGGTGCAGGATGCAACTCAGAAGAATAAAAGGTTTATCAATGGCTTGGCAAGGAAGTATCACAACCGTGTCACTAACCATATAGAGCGTCCCTTTGCTAAGATTATAGAGATGGCTTGTCGCTTTGAAGAGATTGACCAGAAAGCAAGCCAACAGGATAAGGAGAAGAAGCAAGCCAATACAAAGAAGAAGGAGGCAGATAAAAAGCCAGAAGCAGTGAGTTCCTCTTCAGCTAAGCCACAGGGGCAAAAGAGAGACAAGTCAAAGATCAAGTGCTGTAACTGTGGGAAGATGGGCCATTATGATAGGGAGTGCTGGGCCAACAAGGCGCCAAAGAGAAACGAGTCCGGACCCAGCAAAGGCTCACATGACAAGAGGGAGTGTTTCAACT
The DNA here is from genome assembly GCA_030737875.1 of Allium sativum. Classification (NCBI taxonomy): domain Eukaryota; kingdom Viridiplantae; phylum Streptophyta; class Magnoliopsida; order Asparagales; family Amaryllidaceae; genus Allium; species Allium sativum. Next base: position 247,407,277 of record CM060923.1, read on the forward strand.
GTCACAAGCCTGGACACATTGCCAGAGACTGCCCGTTGCTTAAGAAATCAGAGGTGGCTCACGTCTATGGTGAACCTGCTGCACCAGCTTCTAATTCTGAAGGTACAGGTAAACATGATGTTCTCAGCGGTTCCATTAATGTTAAGAATATCCCCGTTACTATCCCTTTTGACACTGGTGCTTCTAGAAGTTTTATTTCTGTCGACACAATTAAGAAGTTGAAATTAAAACCAAGAAAATTTAAAGTACCATTCAATGCACATAGTCCGATAGGTGGTACACTCTATCTAGATCAGTATTGTCGAGTACCCATTTCTTACTCCTATTTCCAATTCCCATTTGACTTGATTATCATGAGTTTTTCTGGGTATGATATTATTCTTGGACTCGATTGGCTTGAAAATTTTGAAGCGGAATTAATTTGCGCTGAAAGGGTGGTTAGAATCAAAACCAAATTTGGTGATATTATCACTATTCCTTGCCATGGTTCTGCCACCGACAGAAAAGAATTTTGGTCTTCTTTAGAAGTCACCCCGGCCTCTATTGAAGATATTCCTATTGTAAGAGATTATGCTGATGTTTTTGAAGAGGTGGATAGCTTGCCTCCTCCGCGAGAAATTGACTTCAAAATCGAATTAGTTCCTGATGCTAGACCAGTTGTTCATGCAATACGGAGGATGTCTCCAAAAGAGAAAGAAGAGCTGAGCAACCAAACCAAACAGCTTTTATGGAAGGGTCTAATCTGACCAAGCTTTTCTAGTTGGGGCGCAGTAGTGGTGTTTCATTTGTAAATTATAGTTAGAATTTTGCGTTGACACAATTTTTTTTTTCTTATGCAAATTAAAGCTAGAATTTTGCGTGATATAAAATTTACATTTTCTTATGTAAATTAAAGTTAGAATTTTGCGTTGATACACAAATTTACATTTTATTATGTAAATTAAGGCTAGAATTTTGCGTTGATATAAAATTTACATTTTATCATGTTAATTAAAGTTAGAATTTGGCGATATCGTAAAGTTTACGTTTTATTTGTAAATTTAAAGTTAGACTTTGCGATGACATTAAAATTACTTTTTGTTTTGTAAATTTAAAATTAGAATTTTGCAATGTCATGAAGATGTACATTTTATTATGTAAGTTAAAATTAGAATTTGTGATGACATGAAATTTTACATGTTATTATGTAAATAAAGTATTTTCACCATATGCATAAATTTACATTATTTCCAATGTAAATTAAATAGTAAATTTAACCGTAGGATGTTACTAACATTTTTAACGTTAATATAACACTATGGGTTGTCATTAACATTTTTTGTTAATATTTAAAAGGAATTTAACATTTTTGTTAATGATAATAATAAGAGAATTTACATCGTATGAGAATTTAACATTTTTGTTAATGTTAAAAATTAGAATTTACATCGTATGAGAATTTAACATTTTTGTTAATTTTAAAAATTAGAATTTACATCGTATGAGAATTTAACATTTTTGTTAATGTTAAAAATTAGAATTTACATCGTATGAGAATTTAACATTTTTGTTAATGTTAAAAATAAGAAATTTCATCGTATGACAAATTTAACATTTTCGTTAATGTTAAAAATAAGAAAATACACTGTGTGTTAATTAACATTATTTTTAGTGTTAATTTAAAAGAAAATTCATCGTATGTTAATTAACATTATTTTAATGTTAATATCAGAATAATTCCACCGTAGGAAAATTTCACATTTTTATTAAAGTTAATATAAGGGAAATGGCACTGTATGTACATTTTACATTATTTTATAATGTAATTATAAAAAGGATTTACACCGTAGGATATAGTTACATACTTTTAATGTATATTAAAATGAATATTTTCACCGTAGGATAAATGTACATTATTTTTACTGTACATAAAAAGAGGAATTTCACCACATGATAAAAATTACATTTCTCTTTGTAATTAAAAAGGGAATTTCACCGTATGATTGGAATTACATTTTTCTTTGTAATTAAAGATGTGAATTTCACTGCATGAAAAAAAAAGTTTCATTTTTCTATGTAAATGAAATATGAGTTTGCATTATATGTAAAGTTACATTATTCTAAATGTAAATGAAATAGAAACCTCACCCGTATGTAAAATTTGACATTATTTTACATGTAAATATAGAGTAGAGTTTGCATGTAGATTAAAGATTACTTTTATTATAAAGAAGTAGAATGTACATGGTGAAATAAAATTTACATTTTATTTTATAAGGTAAGATATATAGAAATCCATCGTATGTTAAAATTTACATGTTTATAAATGTAAATAAAAAGGAATTTAACTGTAGGAAGATTTACATTATTTTTTTTATGAAATTAAAAGAATGGACTTTACATTGTAATTAAAAAGTCAATTTTACATTGTAAAGAAAGAACGGATTTCACATTGTAATTAGAGAATGAAAATTTACATTTCCTTTAATGTAAATATACATGAGTTTCACCGTATGCCCATTTTACATTATTTTTAATGTAAAATTTTTAGTAATTACAACGTAGGATGATTTTGCATTATTTTATAATGTATGTAAAAGGGGATTTACATTGTAGAAAAATAACATTATTTATAATGTTAATAGAAAAGAATGACATCGTAGGATAAATTGACATTACTTATGATGTTAATAAAAAGAAATTGACCATAGGGTAAGTTACATTATTTTATAATGTAATTTAAAGGAAGTACATCGCATGAAATAAAATACATTTTTTTATGTATTTTATGAATGAATTAAAGTCGCATGAAATAAAGTACATTTTTTTATGTATTTTATGAATGAATTAAAGTCGCATGAAATAAAATACATTTTTATATGTATTTTATGAATGAATTAAGACCTCATAAAATAAATTACATTTTTATATGTATTTTATGAATGAATTACATCGCATGAAATAAAGTACATTTTTATATGTATTTTATGAATGAATTTAGACCGCAAGAAATGAAATACACTTTTACATGTATTTTATGAATGAATTTTCATCGTATGAAATAAATTACATATTATTATGTAATTTATGAATGAATTTAACCCACATGAATGAATTTCATTTTATTCTATGAAATGAATGTATGGATTTACTTTGTAAATAAAGATTACATTTTTATAGTGTAAATAAGAAATAGGATTTACATTGTAAATAAAATTTATACTTTTATATGTAATTAAGAACAATGAATTAGAAATTACATTTTACATGTAAAGGTGAGATTAAAAGAAGGAATTGGACGATGAAATATAATTTACATTTTACCGTAAATTAAAGAAATTAAAAAAAAAGGGGAAGGATTCATCATTCAATTATGATTTACATTTTCCTGTAAATAAAGGGATGAAAGGATAAAGAAGGAAAATAAACTTAAGAATAAAGAGTTAAACGGGTTACGTTTATATATTTATATATAAATATAATTAAAATTAAACGAATCGAGCGCAGTAGTTCGCGTTTTAAAATTATATCTTTAAATGACAATACAAGAAGATCCGACCGTCGGATTTTCTTGAGACTGAAACCGCTAGGACCGTCTTGGAAAAATCTTTCCAACGATATATAATACGTCAAAATCCAACGGTTAGATTTTGAGATATGTGAAAATCAAAATTGATTGAAATAGCAACAAAATCGACATTGACCTGAATCGTCGTTGATTAAAGATTTAATTATTTTTAATTAAATAAAATAGAAAATAATCGTTATAAATTAGAAATAACGATAAGGAAGAGTTTTCAATATATATATATACATACATATATATACGAAGATTATTTGGAAAAGCCGAGTTAATCTCATTCCAAATAATCAAAACGACGATGAAAAATTGAAGAAGAAGACGACTAATGAAGACCATCAATCTTCCCCTCAGGAAGACGGTGATTGAGGCTTTGAATTGATTTGCTCCCAATTCGAGGTCATGATCGTCGTTCGAACGAACATGTTGATTGAACGGATTTGGCTTTCGTTCAGACCCAGAACATAAGCATATAAATGGATTGCATGTCTGACATGGTATTCCTTTACACTGTATCTATTAATCTCTGCTAAACATATATCTTCTTGGTGTTTTACACCCTTCTCTGAGACGTACGAGCTCAGAGGTTATATGTTGGCAGAAATCAATGATATGGTATGGATTGACAATGTGGCATGCCAAGATGCATGTGATCAAGGCTTTGTTGAAAAGCAGGCCTTGTGGGATGATCAAAGCATAGCCTGTTTAGGCATAGCTTTGAGTATGACGTGACTTCACGAGCCTCACACACCGGCGGAGTCTAAAACGGGAGAAGGGAACGCAGGGAGTGCACACATTTCTTTCTAGCTAGAGTGGTGCCAGGGACCTACCAGCGCTGGTATTTATTCATTGTGGTTGTTGGATTTTTCGAGGCCTCGGTTTTATGCGGTCGCCACTGGTCGTATTATAGGTCCAAAAGGACTGGGAAGCGTGTGTTCAAGAATTGCCAATCCATTAAGCGTTAACGTATGGACCGGCCCTGCAGGATCCAAGGGTTGGACAGAGTACCAATCCTGGGGCATTGCTAGAGTGTCTCGAGTCGGTAAGGAGCTCCTCCCTAGCCTTGACTCAGATGGAAATCCAAATTCCGAATATGACCCTGCGGTTTTGATTGTATTACTAGTATGGAGATATAGTAGGATGGGGTACTATGTTTCCTAGGATTGATACATTTATTTTGAAATGTTTTCATTATACACTAATAATAATATTAAACTCGTATTTGCCGTATTTAGCATGTTTAATCACCATAAGGGAAAACTCTATCCTCTGGTGTGCGTTGCATTGTGTGATGGGACTTGAGTCTTATGGTGATTCCATTTTTCTAAAAAGCATTGCGATGTTGTACGTTCTGACACTTTAAATTATGCACGACAATCCATTGAGTAAACCCGTTCCGCATTAGCGGCGTGGTCTTTGGATTTGTCATATTATTATTACTAAACTAGTTATGAATTCTCATACCAGTCCCACGATTGACCCGTAGTTTGTTTCACCTTTTTGCAAACTCGGGTACCCTCTTTTCTACACGGGCAGCCAAGTAAACAGGTTCATTCTTTGCTTGGAGTCTTCTTGGAGTTGCTCATTATCTTTGCTTGGATTTGCTTTTGCGGAGAGGTGATGACTTGGAGCTTTGAGGACAGCTATCATTTACTTCTATTGCATTTTTCTATCTTTAAGTTCAGTCATTAGACTTGTTTCATTTCGTATTGCTTATTTTGGGAGTTGGAACTTATTTTCATTTCTGCAAACTTGATGTAATAATTTGGATTCTGTGACTGTTGGGATTCCGTGGTTTATGACATTATATTTCCGCTGCTATGATGTTATTATGCTATGGTTTTCCTCTGCTATATTGTATCAGTGATATGTATTGTTATATTTATGTTGTATTCCATATGATTATTCCTTACTTTCACCCAGTGGAAGTTTGGGGTTATCACAGTATCTGTAACAGCCCGTACCTCCGTTCACGCAAGATATTGTCCCCAGCTTAGCCACCGTATAGGTGTGGGGTTTTGTTTCTCAAAAGGCCTCGGCGTTAGTAAGAGATGGGCTTTACTATATAAGTATCCACTTCACACAGGCTTCCACGATGTGGGACTTAGGGGTGTTACATTCTCCCCTTCTACAGAGCCCAACGTCCCCGTTGGCTCACAAACACCTCACCCAGGCGCTGTGGTTCACACAGGAGCCACAATTCCGACTGGGTATTGGCTCTGATACCACTGTAACAGCCCGTACCTCCGTTCACGCAAGATATTGTCCCCAGCTTAGCCACCGTATAGGTGTGGGGTTTTGTTTCTCAAAAGGCCTCGGCGTTAGTAAGAGATGGGCTTTACTATATAAGTATCCACTTCACACAGGCTTCCACGATGTGGGACTTAGGGGTGTTACATAAGCCAATTCCTCTTTCTCATTCTTATTTCAGTAAATTCTTTTCCCTTCAAAAGAAATAAAAAAATCCCGAACAAATCGAAATCAAAACAAAGAAGTATGATTGTTGATCCTATGGCCTTGCGTGGTTAGCTTCTCCTCTCGGGTACCCTCAATGATGGATGTGATCTTCACTCTGGCGTTCGTTTTAAGCGGCGAATTTAGGGTAGGAATTTTGGGGCAAATTGGTTAACTATGTGGGTTTGTGAATTCGAAGTTGGGTTCATGACATCAGGAGACTGCGATTTGCATTATTTTTGTGGAGTTTGGTGATTATTTTCGTCGGTGGGTTCGCTGTTTCCAGTACAGCGTGGAAGAGGTCGGTGTTGGCTTGGACGTGGAGGCTGGTCAAAGGCGAGGAGACGGGGTGCCGATTCAGGCGGAGCTCCAGCAGTAGAAAGAGGTAAGATCAACTTAAAAAAATGATTTAAGGGAAGTTTGTATGGTACAATAGAGCTTGGGAAGAGCATGGTGTTGTTGCCACTTTAATTGGTTGAAGAGATCTCCTGATTCTTGTGAACTCCAACAAGGAGGAGCACGATGTTTTACAATTTGGGAATAATGGAGTGGGAGCTATTAAGATTCGAAATTTTGGTGCTTACAGTGTTGAACACAGGTGGAAAGAAGAAATCAGTTTGGCTGTGTTGCTTCATGGTGTAGTTGGATTAATTTGGAAAGCAGTGTCAAGTTTGGTGTGAAAAGGAGGAGAAATGGTGCGTTGGAACTTATGACAGTTGGTTGGAAACAAATGCGTGGAGGTAAGGAACAATCAATGTGTGGTAATGATGATGTTCATTTACATGGGGGTGTGGCCATTGATTCGAATGGTGCGTTACTGCTTTTTGGGGGAAAAGAGCAAGTATGCGCCTCATTTTTTTTTGGTTAAAAGTAAGTAAGTTATTAAGTTAATTTTAACTTAAAACTAATGACGACTAAACCGATTTCAGGCTTTTGCATAAGAATGAAGTGAGAATTGAGCAGTTACACGCGAAAGATGGAAAATATATTGGCCATATATCCTTAATAAGTAATTAGTATTAAGTTAATAACTTAATTACGAAATTAATTATTTAATCAAATTGTATGGTTTTAATGGACTATAGCCTCGTCATATGTTAATAGAATCCCGCGAAACTAGTCACTTTGGAATCATAGCAAGGAAATTTACATTTTGAAACTGATGTGGCTGAGAACAAGAGCTACAGAAATTTTGTAATAAAATCAAACGCTGTTTGATTTTAATGGAAACGAAAGCAGAATCGTCAACTGCAAAAAAGATGAGTAAACTCACTAACTCTGTCTCAGTTATATTTTTATATAAACGAGCTTTAAATTTATTTATAGTAATTTTATATTGTGCAATGGTAGATTGTTTGAATAGTTGAAAAAATTGGTTGATATGATTACATCATTGATCGATTATCATTTCTGACATTTTATATTGATGTGAAATTAATATTATTGATGTTGATTAACATCTGTGGATGCAGGGAAACAGGTTGAAGGGATCCAACTTGATTCCTCAACATTTATGTTATTGTGTTTGCATTAGTTGTGACCTATGCTTTGATATATTAACTGTGATTGATCTTGTTGTGTTTAAATATCACTAGCCCTAGAATTTGGTATTTAAATACCATAAGATATTTTCGAATAAAGGAAATGAAATTTGAGTTTTAAAAAGGGGATTTATTTCCAAAAATAGAAATGTAATTTCGAACAGAGTTGATACTAAAAACATGTAAATGGGGAAAATAAGAATTTGTATATAAACGAGAGTATAAATTAAGTGAACTGTTTATCATTGAATAAATTGAAATAGAAATTCAAATTTGAATTTATATGGAAAAATGGAAAATGGTTTTGAAACCAATATTTGAAATTAATTTGAATTTAACGAAGGGTGTTAAATATTAGTTAATCTTCGATTAACTATAACTAAAGTAATTATCGAATTGGTTAGTGTTAATAAAGTTAATTATTATTTAATAAGCTTTTAAAAGTGATAATTATACTATATTTAGTTAATAGAAAAGTCAACTATTTTTAATATAGTTAATAATAAAATTAATTGTTATTTTAATTAATAATAATTAAAACGATGATGTTAATTGGAGATTCAATTAAGAAATGATTTAGTGGCATTATAGTTTGATCAAGGAGGTGATAAGAGTTTCAAAAAGGGATTTGTAATCCAAGTTTTTAATGAGATTTGTAAACGGGATTTGTCGGTAAACGTAGAGATTTAAATAAGGCTTTTTCTTAATTTTTAAATTAAGTAAACAAAATTCAGTGGAATGAAACTTTTAAGGAAGATCGTTAATATGGTAATAATAGACTAAAATGGGTTAATGGTTTTATAATGAAATCTAAGCTAAGTGGTGAAAAGATGTAAACGGATTAGTATAAGTGATTAATCCAAACAAGGTTTAAATGAGTTTTTTTAAAACCAAAGTGATGCCTTTAATTGAATTAAGCAAAGCACTTTAATAGAAATAAAAAATTTAAACGCAAAGGAAAACACATAAGATAGTTTTGTGTTAAACATTGATAAATGGATTTTTGAAATAAAATCCAAGGAAAGAGGTTTCGTTGTAAAGAAGGTGGAAAGCGGATTTTTATCCTTATATAACCTTTATCTTATGGGTTTCGACTAACATAACGGTATATGTCTGCATTGTTTAAATCTAGAAACTTTGACTATCTTTTAAAAATGAACAACGGAAGCGTGTGCGTCGCACACGGTACTTTATTCAAAATAGCGATTATAACGCTACTGTTATAATAGATGTTTTATAAATCTAAATAGCGATTTTAACGCTGCTATTATAATAAATGTTCTATAAAGCTAAACAGTGATTGTAACGCTATCATTGAAATAAATGTTTTATAAATTAAATAGTTGGAAACAACGATTATAACACTACCATTATAATCAATGTTTTCCATAAAAAAAAGTGGATTCTTAGATTGAATCTGAGAGTCGCGTAAGCGATATTCTGTTTGAAGTTGTGAGCTTTGACTATTTCAAAGTTGAGAATGTTGTTCAATTAAGGTCTGAGAGGTAATTATACCACAACTTGATTGACTTCATGATTGATGGAGAAATGGTTAAGGTTTAATAGTGAAGATTGTTTAGCAATAAGGTTAGTTAATAAATGATTAATGGTTTGAGTTATAATAACGATGTTTTATAACATCGCGCTAATTTAAAGGATTTTGAAATGTTTCCCCAAATAAAATAAGAAATATTTTCTACGCGTAGAAAATGAAATGAATTGGCTAACCAGGAATTAAGAAATGGAATATGGAAGTATTTTCGGATATTAATAAAGTATATTTTCTGAATATAGAAAATAAAGCATCGTGAATATATAGAATTGTTTTTCTAACTGGAATAAGAGATATTTTCTCGAATAAAGAATCAGGATATTGAAAATGTTTTACAAGAATCGAGAGAGAAAATCGAGCTTTGAAAAGATAGGAAAGATGGAAATTTGGAATTGATAACAAAATAAGGAATTTATATAAATAGGGGCCAGTATTATTTGATGGTTGATCAGCAGAATTTCCATTTGGAAATAGGGTCGTTGGTTGAATGGATGTTCCTTTGATAGTTAAATCACCGACTATCAAAGTTTTGAATTATTTTATACCTCCGTTGTCAATAAGGAGAGACCGGGATCTGATTTAATATCTGAAAACCACTCCGTATTGGCATAAGCGTTACGAATCTACTTATGTTGAAGAGATTATGAAGGCGGAGTAAAGTGCAAGGGTTGTTCTGTTAATCCTAGGTAGAAATTTCCTAAGATGGATTAATAGAACAGTGCCTTCGGTTTGTCCAGACCTAGGACAACTTGTAAGGACGAGTGTCTGACAGAGTATTTCTAAAGGGATTCCATACGTTGATTCCTTCAAACGTACGAAGTTGGTGGCAAAGAAGGGAAACTTCTTTAGCCTAACAATCTGAGTATTTTTGTGGGAATAAATTAGTGATTTCCGATGGATCTGACGATGTGGCATTCAAAGTGAATGGTGGCCAGATGTTCTGGAAGATAATTCAAACCTCAAGCTCACAGCTGGGAATTGACAAAAATTGGGCTGGCAGCATGGCTAGGTGGGTCTCTCCCATTAGGATGTATAATCACCTATCTAGAGAAATTACATTTGCATCTTTAATCTATCGATGCTGTCCCTTTCGGGAAACGGTTGCCGATCACAATCGTTGGTGATATACATTTGATACACTCAAGCGAAATGAGTGGTCGGTCATGTGTGGGCCAGGTTGCAAGATGTTCTTGTTGAATCCAGTGTATTCCCCTCTAGAGATACACTATTGGAAGGTGGTTCCATACCTTGTCATGTTGGAAATCCAATCTCCAATAAGCGCCCTACGGTTTTTGATTTTATATTATATATGGAGCGTGAGATATAAGCGTTCCACTATATTCTATTTATTTGATGTAGACATTATTATAATATCACTGGATTTGATATCAAAAATATTTTTCGTTATCGTAAGGTAAATACCATCCATGTTTATGTGTGGATCGGTCTTACGATTATCATTTCTTTTGAAATGATTTTGAAAGTTAAACAAATGGTTGGAGTTTACTCACACCAGTCCCATGACTGGCCCAGAGTTTATTTTGTTTTATTTTACCCTATCCTCTTGGGTGCCCAAATTTTTACGATAGTCAAGTAGTCGAGATTTTACAGATTCACTTGGAGTAGCTTGAAGCAGGAGGCTTCATCAGTTAGCTATAGACTATCATATTTTCCGCTGTGTACGATGTTGTATCTGGAAATAGGAGTTTATAACTGTTCCAGGAATAACAGTTGTGCTCTGATAATGGTATGTATATACAGTTACTGATTTGTATTTCAAAAGTTATGTTATATAATATATTTTATTCGTTCAGCTGTGAGATTTGTGTTCTTCGTTTTTCTTCTTTTCTAATTTCTCTTTCTTTCTATTTCTCATCCCCTAACTTCTTTCTAACAATGATTCGTGTTTCTGTGCAATTTGGGTTGAACGTGTGGTCTAAGTTATTAGCTCAAAGGGTGCGGAAATTTAGACCGTTACACTTTTTTTTGGATAATGAAAAATAGAGTGTTACAGATTATAGTGTAGTTCATTCATGATGAAAATCCATAATACGACAATGAAATGTTAAAGTGAGTCCATCACATAAACTTCCCATATTTATGACATTTTCTCCCAAAGACAAATATGGCTATTATTGGCATCTTTGTATATGTTGAGCGTGTTTAAATCTTAAGTTTTAGAGTTATCTTCGTTAATTACAAAGAAAGAAAAAATTATGATCAAGCGCCTAGAAATTTGATCATTAGTTATTGCATTGTCTGTATATAAGCAACAGCAGATAAGCTACTTATTTTGTAACTTGAGATAGTAGGTCACAATTGTCCAATTAAACTAAAATCATTTGAACTGGAAATTTAATTAAATTTTAAATAGTGTATTATCTTAAAAAATTTGTATCGGGCTCTCACGTTATCGAAATTCAAAAGAACATGATCCATTGGGATCGTTTTCACGTAGACTATGCGACGAAGCTGATATGGAACCTTTTGGAGCTCGTTTAAATATATGTCAAAATTTAACGTCTAAATGGATCAACCGACCGTTATTCGTTATTTAACGATTAACGACGAATGTGAGTAATCTCACTAACTTTGTTCCAGTTTTATAATTTTACAAATGTTATTTAATATTGATAAAAAATGATTGAATGATGTATGTGATGGTTGTTTGGATGATTTGCTACTTTATTGGTTGAAATAATATATATAGTTATACATACATCGTTAATTGAATATTGATTCCATTTATAAAAATATTTCATATTTATATGAAATAAACGTTGACTAACATCTTTGGATGCAGGGAAACAGGTTGGAGGGATTCAACTGGATTCCTCAATATTTATAATATTATTTGTTTTGATATATTTTGATATATGATTGATATAAAACCTTTGATTGATTACGATGACACTGTTCTGTTTAATTGGTATTTTAAATACCATAAGAAATACTGGAATATAAAAAGGGAATTTTTGAAGTGTATTTTGAAAATGAAATATTTATAAGAAATAAATATGATATTATAAATGAAATATTTATAGGAAATAAATAGGATATTATACAAGAAATATTTATTTGGAAAATAATTACAATTATAAAAGGAATATTTACTGGGAAAGTAAATAGAATTATAAAAGGAAATATTTGGAAAATGAATAGAATTTTACATTAGGAAGGTTTAGACTCGTGCTTCGCATACAGGTATAACATGATACTGATTTAAAGTAAATATTTAATAGAAATTTGTTTTAATAGATAAATTGAGGATAATAATTTATAAATGATGTTTATAAATTAAGGAAATATTTATCATTTGATAAATAAGATATATAAATTTGAATTTATATAGAGAAGTAAAATAGGTTTTAACACCGATAATTGAAATGGAATGTGAACGTAGTAGTTATAAAGGAAATTTACTATGAGACTATAAATGTTGGAAATTAAATAAGATTTATATGAAAAATTCTGCAAATAAAAATATAAATACAATTTGGGTTTGAGATATTGTTTTTAAATATGAATCAAACTGTTTTGATTATATAAAGAAATATTTTTCACATTCTATGGGAAAAATTAGATTAAAGTAAATATTTTGCAAATAAAATATTATAAAGGAATTTGGGGTTTGAATTACGAAATTAAATGGAATTACTGAAATTAGAAACAGATTTGAGTTGAATGGCATTCTTGGTATCGATCTGATGTTGGTTTCGACCTTCAGGGTTTGTACTTGGGAAGTTGTTCTCTTACTAGTTTACAATTAGAAACTGATAGAGGAGGGAAGATATTGATGCGCGAATCAGAAATGGAAATATTTTCCAAAGTTAATAACGTATATTTGTAATTTTAGAAAATAAGGAATTTATGAATATATAGAAACGATAAACGAGAAATTGGGAAATGAAATGATGATTGATTGGTAAGATTTCCATTTGGAAATATGACCGTTGTTTGTACACATGTTCTTCTTTGATAGTTAAATAACCGACTATCAAAGTTTTTGACCATTTCCGTTGTCAATACGGAGAGACCGGGATCAGGTTTATTATCTGAAAACCACTCCATATGGGCATTATCGTTTCAAATCAAATATATCAAAGACAATTGAAGATGGAATTTATGCAAGGTTTATTCTGGCGATCCTAAGTAGAAATTGCCTAAGATGGATTTACATAATAAATCCTTTGGATTATCCAGTCCCAGGACAACTTGATTGGACGAATGTGCGACAGAGTATATCTGGTAGATCGCGTAAGTTGATCGTTTCAAACATATTTACGTTGGTGGCGGAGGAATAAGTTTCTCTTAGCTTATACCTGTGGTATTTTTGGGAAAATCAAATTTGTGATTTGACAGGTATGACAATGTGGCATTCAAAGTAAATGAAATATGATTTATTAAAGATACGTTATGACCTCAAGCCTCATCAACAGAGAAATGACAGAAATCGGGCAGGAAGCATGGCTAAGTTGGTCGCACCCAATTAGGGTATATTGTCACCATCTAGAGAATATTCATATTTGTTACTTCTTTAAATTGTATATCTCCCAGGAACGGTTATGTTGGTATACCAACCGTAAGGTGACCATATATTCAGAACATTCAAGTTTAATGAATGGCCGGTCATGTGTTGCTGAGTTACAAGATATTCTTGTTGAACTCCAGTGTATCGCTTCTAGAGTACACTGATCGGAAGGTGGTTCCATACCTTGTCATAGTTGGAAATCCATTACCCAATAAGAGTTCGCGGTTTTTGATTGTATATTATATATGTGGAGCGTGAGATGAAAGCGTTCTAGTAGATTGATATTTACTTATATTAGACATTATTATAATATCAGAAGATTATTGATTTTAAAAGAATGTTTTGGATTATCGTAAGGTAAAAACCATCCGTGTTTATGTGGGGATCGGTTTTACGATTATCATTTCTTTTAAAGGGATTTTAAAAGTTAAACAAATTGTTGGACTTTACTCACACCAGTCGCATGGCTGACCCAGAGTTTATTTTGTTTTGTTTTCCCTAAACTCTTGGGTGCCCAATTTTGCACGGGCAGTCAAGTAGTCGGGATGTGACGGCACGCCTGCACGAGACGGCATTTCCTCCGAATGTGCGCTGTACACATGCCCGGCTAGCACGGAACGGTCGTCAAAGAAAGGAAAGAAGAGAATGAACTAATCAAGAACCTATAGAATGTCTCACAGCGCATGGAATAAAATATAATAACAACATACTTGACATAAAACAGGCGAGACAGTGCATAAGCTGAAAACTAAAACTAAACATCATAGCAGTGGAAATCCAAATACAGCTTATGTTCCATATCATCATTATTACAACTTTTCAAACTGTCTCTAAAGCAAAGCGAAGGAAAAGGTACACTACTAATGCCCAAAGTAGTGACCCGCAATGAAACAGGGAGAATATCTATATATGTCATACGTGGAAGCCTCCTGCTCATCTTCGGTACAGCTACTCGTGCATCACCAGCTAACCTGTCTCTAGTCTGCTCTTGAGAGCACCCAGAGTAATAAGAAGAGACATAAAACTCTGGTCAGACAAAAGTCTGGTATGAGCGATAAGCAGCAAACAGAACTATAACAGGTATACTAAACCATACCTGAACCTGGACATGCAACCAAAGAGATAACACTACATTGTCATACTGTACAATACTCTAAGGTGCCACTAAACATAGTGTAAAGAATACGGGGGTGGGGGTGTGCATGTCATAGTGATGGCAAACAAATCAAGCATAGCAACCATCCTCACATCTCTCACCCAGTGCGTAAAGTATACGATGTCCACCACTTCGATCACTAGACCCATCGAGGTAATGACGGAGTTCGACTTGTACAACTACTGCTACCACCAAGCTTATCCCATGGAATAATGACCAAACCTTTTCAAAATGATCCCACTTCATTGGTTTATAGCCCACTAGTCGTACCGAGGCCACTGTGGCCCTGAATCCGTCCACGTACCTCCCATACATAGTGATCCAAAGTCATAGACATCGACAACCCCTTAGCACACGTCCCGCAGCAAATCCCAACTCATGAAGTTAAATCGTTGGTTCCCAACTGGATCCTGAGTACAAACTTCCTACTTGGACTGCCTTTGCATCTCGGGTTTTTAGTCTCTTCCTTCCCGAATCGGTTCGGCTTCTGTTCTTCACTCCAACTCGTACTTCTAGTCCGGATCGTGGTTCACGCCTCAAATCCAAGCACTTTGGTTCAGATCGGAATGCCCATACGGGTCGAATCGTGACTCCTACTTCGGATTGGTTCTGGCCATCTCCAAAGCATCAGATCGTCTTTAGGCGAGCGGTTCATAATGGAGCTTCGGATCGGGTCGGGTCTTCATCACCAGTTCGAGCTCGACTCCTGGTCGGATCGGGATCTCCAAGCGGTTCGGGTCGGATGGCTCTCTAAGTGAGCGGTTCGGTTTGAATAAGGTACTCCGATTTGGGATCCTCCTTGGCCATCAGTTCACGAGCTTCCAGGCGGTTCGGATCGTGGATATCATCTGCGAGCGGGTCGGTTCGTGCTCCCATCCGATCAGATCCGGTTTGGGTACTTTTCTGCACATTTCCTGCAACTTCCATCGACCGTTTATATGCCACTCGATGGAGTTTTCGACCACTCTAACTATTTTAGACAATCACAAAGCATACCATGCAGTCATAGCATCAAATAGAAGTGACCACAAACACCAAAACAACAACTTGATAGGTTAAAATGGATCAAACATAGCCAAAACCCCATATTTCCCCTCAAGCATGTATAAGCATTTATTAATGTATAAATTCGATAATTATCACTAATTACCCTTAATTACCCATAATTAGTGAGGAACCTTGCAAATCACTCACCTTAGCCACAAATAAAATACCAAATCTGAAACTCCCCTGATTTGGGTGCGAATACCAATACAACACAGCAGCTCTACCTCGATTTTTGTGCTAAACCGCCTTGATTTGATGTTGATTAAGCCAAAACTTGATTAGAAGTTGATTTGGGTGTTGGAGGCCATTGTTAGGGCTCCAAGAATGAAAGCGGCAGCTGGAAATGTGTGAAACACCGAAATCCTAACCCTAGCAGCCCTTAAATAACTCTAATCCCATAATTCCCCATTGGGCCTAGCTGCTAATTACCCAATTAAGCCCAGTTAAGCAGTTTTTCACCTTCCGAACCTTGTTTCAGCCATATCTCCCAAACGGTGAGCCCGTTTGGCTAATGTGACCACTCTACGAAATTGTAAACCATCATCCGAATCAAATGGAAGTTGTTTTAGGTCAAAATTCCTTTCTAGTCAAAATTTATGGCCGTAACAAGATCAGCTAGGGGCAAAACGGTCATTTAAAAATCGGGAAAAATCATGAACATGGGAAATGACCCCAATAGTCGTCTCCCAAAGTTACCTGACCACACGACTTCGTATGTAAAAGAAATAAATATTCTGCGATCCTTCAATGTGTAGAATGCGGGTCGTTACACTCTCCCGCACTTAAGAAATTTTGTCCCCGATATTCCTTAACCCAAAACATACAAAGGATCCCGCATGTCTACCAATCATATACAACAATCAAGCATGCAAAACAAATAAAACAAACCTATCCTAGCATGCGAAAATACTAAATCGAAACTAAAATCTTACCAGCGAAGAGTTCTGGGTACGTCTTCCTAATGCTCTCCTCTGTCTCCCAAGTATAGTCATTCTCATTCTCGCCCCACTGAACTTTGACTAGATTCACCGCTTTCCATTGAAGTTGCTTCGTATCGTTCCCAACAATACGCATAGGCTTGCGGTTCCCAACCGCCTCGGGTTCAACCTCGATATCATCCAACTGATCAGGTGAAACAGCCATATCGGGGTCGTGTACGAACTTCCTTAACTGGGAAACATGAAATACATTGTGAACTCCTACCATCTTGTCTGGTAACTCTACTTTATATGCCAAATTCCCAATTTCCTTAAGAACTGGGAACGGACCAACAAATCTTGGTTCTAAATTGCCTCTCCTGCCAAATCGTATCACGCTCTTCAACGGAGAAATCTTGACAACACCAAGTCGCGAATGGAGAACTTTAAATCTCTTCTCCTCTTATCAGCACAACTCTTCAACCTATCTTGGACAGCCTTCATTCGCTGTTGGATAACCTTAATCTTAGCTGAAATTTCTCTTATCACACCTTGTCCAAGCACGAACTTCTCACCAGTTTCTAACCAACATGACGGTGAGTTGCACGGTCTTCCGTACAAAGCTTCAAATGGAGCCATACCAATACTGGACTGATAACTATTATTATATGCGAACTCCACTAGATGTAGATGGTCATCCCATGATCCACCAAAATCCAATACACAAGCTCTTAAGAGATCTTCTAATACACGATTCACCCTCTCTATTTGACCGTCATTTTGAGGATGATACATGGTACTGAGATGTAATTCTAATCCTATCGCCTCTTGTAAGCTCTTCCAAAATCCACTAGTGAACAACGGATCTCGGTCACTCACAATGCCTTTGGGTATTCCATGAAATCTCACTACCCACTTTATATATAGTTCTGCTAACTTAGCTGCAGTCCTATTCGACTTGACGGGTATAAATCTTGCACTCTTGGTCAATCGGTCCACAATCACCCAAATCCTATCATGGCCCGATCTAGTCCTTTGTAACCCATCAATGAAATCCATTAAAACTTGTTCCCATTTCCATTCTAGAATTTCTAATGGTTGTAACAAGCCACTAGGCTTCTTTTGCTCAGCTTTAACTTGCTGGCAATTCATGCACTTGGATATAAACTTCCCAACGTCTCTTTTCATCCCTTCCCAGTAGTAGGTCTGCTTCATGTCTCGATACATCTTGTTACCACTGGGATGTATAGTCAGTTTTCAGTGATGACATTCTCTAAGCTCTTCATCTCTCAATCCATTGACATTGGGCACAACAAGTCTTCCATTCTTTCTATGCAATCCATCTCGATCAAACCCATACTTGTTCATCTCCTCATCGATACTCATCTCTAACTTGGAGATGACTTCCAATAAGTTAGGATCGTTCTTCTGACTGGAACTAATCCGCTCAATCAAAGTGGGTCTGATCGTCAAATTTGCTAACATTTCTGGATCCAATTCGCACCTTGGTCTGAAATCATACCCAGCGATGTACTCTAGCTGCTTCCATTCTAGAAACATAGCCCCTAAACTGGCATGTCTTCTACTCAATGCATCAGCTACCGCATTGCCCTTTCCTAGTGTATATGTGATGTTGAAATCATAGGAAGCCAAGAATTCTAACCATCTATGTTGTCGGAGATTTAGATCCTTTTGGGAGAAGAGATACTTTAATGACTTATGATCAGTAAACAACTCGAATCTTTCTCCCAAGTGATAATGTCTCCACATCTTCAATGCGAATATGATCGCTGCCAATTCCAAATCATGGGTAAGGTACCTTTTCTTGTGCGGTTTCAATTACCGACTTTAATAAGCTACAACCCTACCTCCTTGCATCAATACAACACCTAGTCCGGTACCACATGCATCTGTGTATACCATCATCTCTTCATTCCTCTTAGGAATGACTAACACTGGTGCATATGTCGACTTGTCCTTTAGACTCTTGAATGCATTTTCACACTTTTCATCCCAGACAAAAGCTTGATTCTTCTTGGTCAACTGAGTCAACGGTGCTGCTATCTTGGAGAAGTTTTGGATAAACTTACGATAATATCCAGCTAATCCCAAGAAAATTCTTATGTCCGTTGCATTCTTGGGCGTAGACCATTCTTGTACTGTAGCCACCTTCGCCGGATCCACGGCAATACCATTCTCTAAAACGACATGGCCCAAGAATCTCACTTCCCTTCTCCAGAAGTGACACCTAGAAAACTTTGCTTTCAATTGGTGTTTTCTCAACACCTCCATCACTATCCTCAAATGTTCCTTGTGTTATTCCTCTGTCCTTGAATAAACAAGTATATTGTCCACGAACACAAGAACAAACTTATTCAACTGGTCTCTAAATACTCTATTCATAAGATCCACAAAATATGCTAGTGCATTGGTCAGCCCGAATGGCATGACCAACCACTCATAAAATCCAGACGGTGTCTGAAATGTCGTTTGAGCTATACTCTCAGCTTCCACTCTAAGCTGATGAAAACCTGTCGCGAGATCCAACTGGGAGAATACTCTCACGCCACTAGACTGATCAAACAAATCATCTATCCGCGGTAGAGGATGCTTATTCTTCCTCGTCACATTATTCAATTCGCGGTAGTCCACACACAATCGAAGGGAACCATCTGCCTTGGTAGCAAACAAAACTGGTGCTCCGCACTCAGAAACGCTTCTTCTGATAAATCCCTTCTTCCAAAGATCGCTTACTTGAACCCCGAGCACTCACTGCTCCCTTGGTGCCATACGACAAAGTGGCATCACTATAGGTCTGGCATCTTTCACTAAATCATTACGGAACTCAATCTCTCGGTGTGGTGGAAGCCTGGTCACTTCCTCGAAGACGTCCGGATACTGGCCAACCACGGGCAAACCTGACAACTCATCATGCGGGATGTCAAGGGAATTTAGAAAACTAGCCATTACCCCATCACTAGGTAGACCACCAAACACTACCCTCCGCCCATCATTCGCTCTAGCTGTCACCAAAAAGCCCTCACAGTCTACCACCGCCCCGTATCTTTAGAGCCAATCGACTCCTAGAATAATGCCAAACCCAATAAAGCCCAAAACAAAGCAATCACAAACAAACATACATCCATGACTCGATAAGACCACATTACAGCAAATTATGCTAAGGCTAGTCGAACCACCAATCGGGTTCATCACTACTAAAGGTCTAACGACAATCTCGGGTTCCAATCCCAACCTATCTACCAGGTCACTAGAATGAAAGAACTAGAAGCACCGGTATCAAATAAACCTCTAACAGGAACATCATAAACAGAAAGCATACCTTGAATAACGACATTCTTTCCCTTCTCCGCCGCAGTTGGGGCATTCGACGAAGAAGGAATAGCTTTAAGGGCATATGCTTTCACCATCTTCTTTTCTTTAGGGAGTTGCGGACACTTGTCCTTGTGATGTCCCACTTGGCCACAGTTGAAGCACTTCCTGTCTACTGGCTTTGCTTGACAATTACTAGCATAGTGGCCCTTCTTGCCACAGCTAAAGCACTCAACATCTTTCTTCTTCTTTTGGCCATCCTTATTCTGGTTCTGCTTCCTCTTATTCTGAGAGCCACTCTTGCCTCCACCGCTTGCTTGCGGCTTTGGCTCCTCTGCAGATGTAACTTCAGTCTTCAACTTAGGGTAAAGACTTTCCAATCTTAGAGCTTTCCCCACAATCGATTCAAACGTCTCGTCGATGTGGTTAATAAGTCTTTCCCCCAAGTATCCATCCAAGCCAGTTATGAACTTCTCGTTCTTCTTCTCGGCAGTATCTATTAGGGATAACCCATATTTTGACAAAGTGTAGAATTCAGCTATGTACTCTGAGACAGCTCTACCATTCTGCTTGAGTTCCAAGAATTTCTTAAACAACACCAACTTCTGAGTAGTTGGAATGAACTTATCGCTAAAGCAAGCCTTAAACTGATCCCAAGTAATCTTATCCTCGCGAGTAGCTGCCTTTATAGCATTCTACCAATTCATTGCCCGTCCTTGCAGCTGACGGGATGCTAGCCTCCTCTTCATTGCATCCTCGATACCCAAGTCTTCGAAGATACGCTCGCAGCTGTCTAACCAGTCCTGAACATCCGTAGCCGACTCCGTTCCATCGAACGGCTTCCCACCAAGACTAGTATAATCTTTGTTCAGCTTGGCGAAATCGGCCCTAGGCGCCTACACTACTGAACCACCTCCATTACCTGCATTGGGAGCTGCCCTTTGAACATCCCTAAGCATCTCTCTCGTGAGGTCAGTAAACATCGTTCTCATCTCAGAAGCATTCCCATTATTGGCTCCTCTACCGGTACCCCTTACGTATCGGCTCATCGTTCGATCTGCACAGAGAAAACGATTAACCATCTCCATAGTGGTGCCAGTGCAGTGCGACTTCATCCTTATATATATACTAATAGTATATATATATATAGCTTTTAAAAACCAAAATAATCACAAATACACGCTCTCATATACGTATACTATCTCTCCCTGATAACTTCTCTAGGTTAACTACGCAACCTAGAGCTCTGATACCAAGTGTGACGGCCCACCCTGCACCAGCCGGCATTTCCTCCGAAAGTGCGCTGTACACATGCCTGACTAGCACGGAACGGTCTCCAAAGAAAGGAAAGAAGATAATGAACTAATCAAGAACTTGTAGAATGTCTCACAGCGCATGGAATAAAATATAATAACAACATACTTGACATAAAATAGGCGAGACAGTGCATAAGCTGAAAACTAAAACTAAACATCATAGCAGCGGAAATCCAAATACAGCTTATGTTCCATATCATCATTATTACAACTTATCAAACTGTCTCTAAAGCAAAGAAAAGGAAAAGGTACACTACTAATGCCCAATGTAGTGACCCGCAACAACACAGGGAGAATATCTATATATGTCATACGTGGAAGCCTCCTGCTCGTCTCCGGTACAGCTACTCGTGCATCACCAGCTAACGTGTCTCTAGTCCGCTCGTGAGAGCACCCAGAGTAATAAGAAGAGAAATAAAACTCTGGGTCAGAAAAAAGTCTGGTATGAGCGATAAGCAACAAACAGAACTATAACAGGTATATTAAACCATACCTGAACCTGGACCTGCAACCAAAGAGTTAGCACTACATACTGTACAATACTCTAAGGTGCCACTAAACATGGTGTAAAGAATACGGGGGTGGGGGTGTGCATGTCATAGTGATGGAAAACAAATCAAGCGTAGCAACCATCCTCTCATCTCTCACTCAGTGCGTAAAGTATACGATGTCCACCACTTCGATCACTAGACCCATCGAGGTAATAGCGGAGTTCGACTTGTACAACTACTGCTACCACCAAGCTTATCCTATGGGATCATGACCAAACCTTTTCAAATGACCCCACTTCATTGGTCTATAGCCCACTAGTCGTACCGAGGCCACTGTGGCCCTGAATCCGTCCACGAACCTCCCATACATAGTGATCCAAAGTCATAGACATCGACAACCCCTTAGCACACGTCCCCCAACAAAGCCCAACTCATGAAGTTAACTCGTTGGTTCCCAACTGGGTCCTGAGTACAAACTTCCTACTTGGACTATCTTTGCATCTCGGGTTTTTGGTCTCTTCCTTCCCGGATCGGTTCTGCTTCTGTTCTTCACTCCAACTCGTACTTCTACTCTGGATCGTGGTTCACGCCTCAAATCCAAGCACTTCGGTTCAGATCGAAATACTTATACGGGTCGGATCGTGACTACTTTGGATCGGTTCGTGGCCATCTCCGAAGCATCAGATCGTCTTCAGGTGAGCGGTTCATAATGGAGCTTCGGATCGGGTCGGGTCTTCATCACCAGTTCGAACTCGACTCCTGGTCGGATCGGGATCTCCAAGTGGTTCGGGTCGGATGGCTCTCTAAGTGAGCGGTTCGGTTCGAATAGAGTACTCCGATTTGGGATCCTCCTTGGCAATCAGTTCACGAGCTTCCAGGCGGCTCGGATCGTGGATATCTTCTGCGAGCGGGTCGGTTCGTGCTCCCATCCGATCCGATCCGGTTTGAGTACTATTCTGCACTTTTCCTGCAACTTCCAACGACTGTTTATACGCCACTCGACGGCATTTTCGACCACTCTAACTATTTTAGACAATCACAAAGCATCCTGTAATGACCCAAATTTCCATAACATCAGAGTTGACTATATACATCATACGTCCAACCCAAATATCACGAAAATACGAAACAATTTTTTTTTAGAAGAAAGAGATAGAAGAAGAACAGAAACAACAATACAGAATCTCACATCGCAGCGGAACAAAATATAATATATCATAACTTTTGAAATACAAAATCTTAACTGTATAAAATACACTTATCAGAGTACAACACTTACAACACAGCGGAACAAAACTCTATGTAACTAACGTTGAAGCCTCCTGCTCCAAGCTCCTTTAGATAGATCTGTAAAATCCTGAACTACTTGACTGCCCGTACAAATTTAGGCACCCAAGAGTTTAGGTAGAACAAAACAAAATAAACTCTGGGTCAGTCATGGGACTGGTATGAGTAAACAGTTTAAAACAGTTTCAGAAAACTAAATGATATCTCATAAGACCACGCCGTATAACACGGAACGAGTTTTTCCCTTATGAGAATCCAAACACTTGGTTTAACTTTCAAAATCCTTTTGAAAGGAACGATAGCTTTATATCAAAACTCCTTTGATATTATAATAATGTCTAAATCAAGTAGATAACAATCTAGTGGAACGTTTGCATCTCACGTTCCACATATGTATACAAATCATAAACCGCAAGCACGTATTGGGTATTGGATTTCCAACTATGACAAGGTATGGAACCACCCTCCGCTGGTATATCTCTAGAGGAGAATACACCGAGTTCAACAAGAACATTTTGCAACTCAGCCACACATGACCGACCACTCATTTGGCTTGAGTGTATCGAATGTATATCACCAACGGTTGGGATCAGCAACCGTTTCCCGAATGGGACAGCATCGACAATAGATTTTTAGAAGTAAATGATACTCTAGATCAGGTGAATCTACACCCTAATAGGTGCGACCTACATAGCCATGCTACGTGCCCGATTTCTGTCATTTACCGGTTGATGAGGCTAGAAGCTACGATTTCTCATCACATCAGATTCACTTCGAATGCCACATCGTCAAATCCATCAAATCACCGATTGACGTCCTCAACAGTACATTACATGTTAGCTAAAAGAAGTTTCCTTCTCCGCTTCCACTCTTGGTACAGTTGAAAAAATCAATGTACGTGACCTTTCTGGAAATACTCTGTCAGACATTCATCCATACAAGTCACCCAGGAACAGGATGAACTGAAGGCACTATTTCTATTAATAGAAAAAGTCCTTGCACTCTACTCCGTCTTCGATTATCTTTATATAAATCTGATTCGCACGCTACTGCCAATACGGAGTGGTTCTTCGGATAATAATCCAACCGGTCTCTCCATATTGACAACGATGGTCAAAACTTCGATAGTCTGTGATTTAACTATCGAATAAAAACAAGTGTTTCGATAGTCGATGATTTAACTATCGAAGAAAACAAGTGTTCATCCAAACATCCAACAATCACTGAGCCTTTAATTAATATTCCATTAATTAAATCACTTCTCTATTTCTTATATCAATATTTGTTAACCAAATATTTTCAATAACCATATTGGCCCTTTTACGTTATTTGGAAAACATTCCCGAATATCGCCTTCCTTTATTTTCTAAACTTAGAAAATATATGATAGTTATAATTGGAAAATATTCCAATTACTTATCTTTTCTCCGATCTCGTTTATTTCTATACTTACACTTACTTGGGTCAAAACAGATGTTGTGTAAAACATCGTTACGACAACCCAAATACTATATTCAACTAACTCTTATCCACATTGATCTTCGAGCCTGAAATCTTACTATTTATTTGTTAATAATGAAATCAATCAAGTTGGGGTATAACTACCTCTCAGACCTTGACTGAATAACATTTATAACGTCAAAACAGATAAAACTACTTACTCGAATAATCAATACCATACAACTACTGATTCACTTTTGAACACGTATACACTTCCTCTTTCTATTCTTACTAGATTTTATTCTTATACTTCCTTTTTGATTATACTATTCTATTTCTAAGTTCGTTTCCTTATCGACTTCTATATATATCGATACATTGATTTCTAACTATCAAATTATCTTAAAAATATTCTATCTCCTTAAATTCCCGGAAAAATTCGCCATAACCTCCTTTGTACCGGGAGCTTCGGGAAAATCCCCAAACTGCCACACAGGCCTTCTCCATTCAAAAAGAAAAAGAAAAGCCAAGCGGCTAGCCGATACGGCGCATAAAATCTCATATGGAAATTAAATACGTACCTTTTTGTCGGGCATCTATTTATATACCTTCTAACACTTTATTCCAAACCTGTCTCTTGTATATTTGTACCTGTCCAATCTATTTTAACTATACCAATAGTTTTAACTAAATTTGTTAAATAAATTTGTTACTTAACCCTTCAGTCTATTCCACCTTCATATTTGAACATGACATGTTCAAATATATTTTAACTTGCATATTAACAAATTCTAATTATACTCATACGCTCATTTCCTTATCGACTTCTCTATTCAAATTCCAATTCAATTCTATTTGAATTCTCTGCATTATTTATAAACAACGTTTATAACTTTAGTTAAAATTCCCCATTATATATTTATAAACAATGTTTATAAATTCAAATCCCATATTTTCCTTTATAAACAGAGTTTATAAATTCCATTCAAATCCCACATTTTCATTTATAAACAGAGTTTATAAATTCCTTCCTTGTTTTATATATTCAAAACAAGTTAATATTTTCCCTAGTTCATTAAAAATTCAAATTCTATTTATAAAAATAGAATTTCCTTTTTAAAATCTGAAATACCCTTTTCGATATTTTTATAGATCAATATTCAAGCCCCAGTGATATTTTAAAAAAATCAAATCAACCAATTTTCAATCACTTGATTTTTAACACGTCATATATGAATATATATGAAATCAAACAAACAACAAACAGATAATATATTTTTGAGGAATCCAGTTGGATTCCTCCAACCTGTTTTCCTGCATCCACCGATGTTAGTCAACATAGTAATACCCATCCTGCTTTGAGGCAGGATATCGCGGTATAGAAGGTCATCCACTAATCATAGCGTGGGGCGTATAGGGTAATCATCCGCTAATGAAACTGCGGGCATCCGCTAATGATACTGCGGGAATCCAACCAATCATCAACCCAATATATATATATATATATATATATATATCCAAAATAACTAATATATATCAATCAACTATAACACATTCAAACAAGCATAACGATTATTTTTAACGATATAAAAATAATTCTAAACAAACAGGTGAGATTTACTCACCAGGGTTTTTATTTGCGCTCGTATCAATTTCGATTTCCTTTTATCGATTTCCGAGTCTCCGAACTCCACACAGATGATTTCATTTGATTTCTCCTTGCCTAGGAAAAATCCAAGCTTTATAAATTAACTACTGAATATTCTTAACAAGGTTTTATACAAAAAATTAAATTATAACCAAGATACTAATTTAATTCTAACCATTTATACAAATTTAATTCTAACAAATCATACTAAATAAAAATCCAACTGATCTACTGGTTTAATCCTAACCGATAAAATGATTTAATTATAACTCATATATTAATTAAATCCTAACCGAAAAAATGATTTAATTCTACTGATTAACATTTATTTATTTTAAATGAATAAATGAATTCCCTAAATATTTATATTTTAAATGAATAAAAAGGTTTTCCCTAAATATATATATATATTTTCCATATTATAAGGTTAACAACTTATATATGATTTTGAATAATTAAATTAACCTAATTTAATTAACTAATATATTACCTTTAATTATTGCTAATTTATTTAAATTAAATAAATAAATTTACCTTAACTTATTTCCTAGCCTTCTTCCTTCTCACATGAGCCACCTGTAGCTGAATCATCCAACCAGCGTTGACCACCACCGAAGTCCTCAGCTATATCTCGTTCACCCAAAACCGAGTATCAGTTCGCAACCAGAATTCGTCCAGACCAGATTCGCTTCTCCGGAAGACTTCGATCTCAGCAACAGTGGTTGCGACATTCAACTTGGTTCCAGATTTTTGACATCGCACCCATCTAGACCTGTTCGCACCATCGCGGATCCCTCTCACGAGAAGATTTTCTACCCAAATGAACTCAGAAAGCAAAAGCGCAAATTTTTGTTCGAATTAGAACATCGAATGTCACAGCATCGCACCCTTCTGAATCCCTCTCATTCCTTCTATACCTAACGACGATCAAATCTTAGGGTGGCGGATGTCGAGCACCCAGAAATCCACCTCGCGCCGAACTGAAACAGACAGGGTTGAAGCTTTTGCTCCCCTAAGTCTCATGAATTCGATTTAAAGGATAAGGGGATTTCGGTTTATCAAAGAATGACAGTAAAAGGAATTGAGGAGTGATTTTATATTGGAGAGTCGGCTATTTTAGTTTGTGGAGACAAAGGAGCCACCCTTCTGCTTTGGCTTGTGGAGTTAAGGAAGCCACGGGTTTGTTTGGTTTGTGGAGTAAGGAGGAACACGGGTTTGGTTTTCGTCCACCCACCCTGATTATTTTATTTTAAATTTAATTTAATTAAAAATCTATCCTTAAAATTAAAATACCCATGATGCCGAACTCCTTTCTGAACCCAAAACTGTCAATCCTAGGGTAATACCCCTATTTCGAACACACTGGGATAGGTCACGAAGTTCAATTCGATCGTCTGTGGAAGATATTTATTTAAATTGATATAAATCAAATTTCAAACCATTTAAATTCTTCGATAATAATTTAATATTATTATTCTAACTCAACTGAATTTTATACTGATCATCTGAACTGATTCGATTTAGTTATATATTTTTAAATTAAATTATTACTGCATTACGATAATTAAATTTATTCGACATTAAATCGAAATCGATTATTAAACCAATAACTTAATATAAAATTCCACTTATATTATCCACCCAATATTTAAATTGAATATTTAATATTCAAAATTAACCCATAAGAAATCCGGGTCATTACAATCTTCCCCACTTAAAATAATTTCTTCCTCGAAATTGCTAAGGTAGAAAAAGTGCTACAAACCCATTTATCTTTTCAAAACTTATTTATGTTGATACTCAACATTCCATATTCCATTCATAACTCTCTTTCGAATAAATCCCTATTCGATAACTCCTCCCTTCGAATAACTATATTCGATAATCTCTTTAACTCTATTTGAATAAATTATATTCGATAATCTCTTTAACTCTATTCGAATAAACTATATTTGGTTTAACTCCATTCGCTTGACTCTAGATCGCAGCGATCACAATGGTTATGCCTGATTCCCTCAGGAAACATCCGACCGCCCTATGCTATCTGCAGCCCTGCGAAGTACGCTAACAGTCGTACGAAATGGCAACTTATCCTGAGTAATTATGTTTGACTAATTCTATCTCAATACTATATTCGATCAACTTTAATTGAATAACTAACATTCAATTTAATCCTAATTCGATTAACTATGTTCAATTAACTCTATCTGGTTAACTCTAACTTGAATAACAAATATTTGATAAATTCTAATTGAATTACTAACTGATTAACTCTAACTGGTTAATTCATACTCAAATCAATTTATTCTAACACTAATCGACTTCTCCTATTCGAATAACTCCTATTGGATAAAGTTTATTCATTTATAAAGATTTACTTTCAGTAACGGTTCTTCACTTTATAAATGTTCTCTTTAATAATGTTACTTCACTTATACAAGTGTTGTGTACCCCTTCTATTTAAAACTATCGGTGCTAAAAACCAATATCTCTTCTCTATATAAGTTCAGACTTATATATTCCATTTATCTAATGATAAATATTTGATTTAATTTATAAACTGTTATTTATAAATTAATCTTTTCTATTCATCTGTTAAAACATATTTTCATTTTCTCTTCATCTTCTAAATATTCCTTTGATTAAATTTTATTTATTTAACAAATAAATATCTCATTTATAACATTCTATTTATTTCTATAAATAAATATTTCCATTGAATCTATTTGTAAATGTTTTACAAATATTTCCTTTTAAATTCTATTTGTAAATGTTTTTACAAATATTTCTCCTTCTATTTGTTTGCACATAACTTCCTTTGTATTTGTTTTACAAATATATTTCCTTTATTCACACCCAATTCATATTTCATTCACATTGATTTTACTCAATTTATTCATTTCGATCAATTTAACTTACTTAAGTTAAATTTAATTTCAATCATTCAAATTCCCATTAACTAGTTGCTAATTAACCGTTTTGCCTATTTCACCCTTTTTATTTGAATATAACTTGTTCAAATATATGTCAACTTAATTATAAACTAATCTAATTATATTTTCAACTCGAGTTATATATTCGATTTCGAATATAAATTCTCAATCTCTTTCACTTATCCGAAAACCCAATTTCGATTCAAATTTCCTTTAACTAATTATTCTCCAATTTAGTTAATTCTATTTAACCATTTAAAATATGATTTTTGTCTTAAAAATCATTTCACTTACTTCACTGGAGTTCATATTTATTTTATATCTCCAGTCTGGATTTTTCTAATGCCAATTCGGATTTTATTTCCTAAAAATCCTTTTATTTATTTAATTAAACCGTTATGGTTTTATAATGGTTCTGGCGTTGCTTTTCTAAAAATTTGATTTTGACATAACTCAAAATCTATATGACGAAATCCAGATTTTTCTCTTTCATTAGAAAACTATTGTTCAACCGGTCCCAACGATTCTTGTTTCAAAGAATTCCGACTTCAATTGAGTTCTGTATACTAAATTGAAGTTTGAATCGCCAATTTACGAACTGCAGCGCTATGGCGAGCTCGTTTTAATTATATTTATAAATATAAACGTTTTAACATTGTTTATAATAAATTCCACTCTATTCTGATATATTTTTAATATATATCAAATCCGTTTTTCCATTTCAACATAATATTTCCGATTTATTTCACTTCTATTATTCAAATCCTATATATTTACAATATTCAAATTCCATTTGAATTTCTTATCTTAAATTTCTATTTGAAATCCTTTATTCAAAACCCATTTCAAATCCCTTATTCAAATTCCATTTGAAATCCTTTGTTCAATTTCTATTTGAAATCCTTTGTATTTAAATTCTATTTTAACTCCTTTGAATTCAATTCTATTTCAAACTTTATATTTTCTTTGAATTCTAATATTCAACCTCCACTTTATATTCTCTTTGAAATTCTATTTAACCAAATTCCATTTGAATTTCTAGTATTCAAATCTCTATTTGACTTTTCTTTATTCAAATCCATTTGAATTCCTTTGAATTCAAATTCCATTTCAATTTTTCTTATACAATTTCTATTTGAATTTTCTTTATTCAAATCCTATTTAAATTTCTATGTTCAAATTCTATATTTGAATCCCCTTATAATTTACTTCTATTTGAAATCTATATTCCAAATCCCATTTCACTTCTATTTGAAATCTATATTCCAATTCCCATTTCAAAATTCCTTTGAAGTTATATAAATATATACATATATTTATATCTATCTCAAATTCAAACATCTGAATTTTCAAACAACTTGTTTCTTTTTAAACAAATTTCCATCAAAACTTTTCTAAGGCAGCAATTCATCACTTAGAAACTCGAAAATGAACACTGAAGATGTTGCGACCATCATCAGAAATATTTCCCAGCTACTGAATGAGTTCAGTACTATATTTCTTTCAAACTCCATTTAGAAAAATATTTTCCAAACTCCCAGGATTTTAAATTCTGAATTCTGGTTGGAATTCAATTTTAATTCATCTCATTTGTATATCTTATTTATATACAAATTCCATTGGTTATATATATAACTATTTTAGTTTTTATAATCTAATTCGATTATAATCCTAACAATCAACTCAACTATTTAAAAACAATATCGTGTCCAATCTTCTGTTCAAGTGTTTATAAACGCCTATCGACATCGTGGCGTCCCATGATTCGATCAGAATTCATAAGCCACTCAACAGACTAGTCAACACAATATAAAACAGTTTTTATATCAAATAACAAATACGCTCTCTCGTATATATATACACTCAACTCATTCTGGGGTACTACTGATCCTATCTCTAATGAGCACATTCCAACAAGCCTAGGTATTCGCTCAACCTAAGCTCTGATACCACTGTAATAATCCGACGAATTCCAGTAGGCTTTGCAACCATCCCTTCATCCCCCCAGATAGCGGGTTAATATCCTACCGTGACTTACATTGGTACCCCAGTACCATATTTTACGGCCAGCCTTTCGACTTCACAAACAACCCTCATTTTCGAGACATGTAGGGGTAAGAGTCTCCCGTTCGCCACATAACGAAAAGCGAGAACCCCCTATCATGCGACACATGCACCAAGCTTGCAACATGGACTGGTATGAGTAAATAGTTTAAAACAGTTTCAGAAAACTAAATGATATCTCATAAGACCACGCCGTATAACACGGAACGAGTTTTTCCCTTATGAGAATCCAAACACTTGGTTTAACTTTCAAAATCCTTTTGAAAGGAACGATAGCTTTATATCAAAACTCCTTTGATATTATAATAATGTCTAAATCAAGTAGATAACAATCTAGTGGAACGTTTGCATCTCACGTTCCACATATGTATACAAATCATAAACCGCAAGCACGTATTGGGTAATGGATTTCCAACTATGACAAGGTATGGAACCACCTTCCGCTGGTATATCTCTAGAGGAGAATACACCGAGTTCAACAAGAACATCTTGCAACTCAGCCACACATGACCGACCACTCATTTGGCTTGAGTGTATTGAATGTATATCACCAACGGTTGGGATCAGCAACCGTTTCCCGAATGGGACAGCATCGACAATAGATTTTTAGAAGTAAATGATACTCTAGATCAGGTGAATCTACACCCTAATAGGTGCGACCTACATAGCCATGCTACGTGCCCGATTTCTGTCATTTACCGGTTGATGAGGCTAGAAGCTACGATTTCTCATCACATCAGATTCACTTCGAATGCCACATCGTCAAATCCATCAAATCACCGATTGACGTCCTCAACAGTACATTACATGTTAGCTAAAAGAAGTTTCCTTCTCCGCTTCCACTCTTGGTACAGTTGAAAAAATCAATGTACGTGACCTTTCTGGAAATACTCTGTCAGACATTCATCCATACAAGTCACCCAGGAACAGGATGAACTGAAGGCACTATTTCTATTAATAGAAAAAGTCCTTGCACTCTACTCCGTCTTTGATTATCTTTATATAAATCTGATTCACACACTACTGCCAATACGGAGTGGTTCTTCGGATAATAATCCAACCGGTCTCTCCATATTGACAACGATGGTCAAAACTTCGATAGTTGTGATTTAACTATCGAATAAAAACAAGTGTTTCGATAGTCGATGATTTAACTATCGAAGAAAACAAGTGTTCATCCAAACATCCAACAATCACTGAGCCTTTAATTAATATTCCATTAATTAAATCACTTCTCTATTTCTTATATCAATATTTGTTAACCAAATATTTTCAATAACCATATTGGCCCTTTTATGTTATTTGGAAAACATTCCCGAATATCGCCTTCCTTTATTTTATAAACTTAGAAAATATATGATAGTTATAATTGGAAAATATTCCAATTACTTATCTCTTCTCCGATCTCGTTTATTTCTATACTTACACTTATTTGGGTCAAAACAGATGTTGTGTAAAACATCGTTACGACAACCCAAATACTATATTCAACTAACTCTTATCCAACATTGATCTTCGAGCCTGAAATCTTACTATTTACTTGTTAATAATGAAATCAATCAAGTTGGGGTATAACTACCTCTCATACCTTGACTGAATAACATTTATAACGTCAAAACAGATAAAACTACTTACTCGAATAATCAATACCATACAACTACTGATTCACTTTTGAACACGTATACACTTCCTCTTTCTATTCTTACTAGATTTTATTCTTATACTTCCTTTTTGATTATACTTTTCTATTTCTAAGTTCGTTTCCTTATCGACTTCTATATATATCGATACATTGATTTCTAACTATCAAATTATCTTATAAATATTCTATCTCCTTAAATTCCCGGAAAAATTCGCCATAACCTCCTTTGTATCGGGAGCTTCGGGAAAATCCCCAAACTGCCACACAGGCCTTCTCTAATCAAAAAGAAAAAGAAAAGCCAAGCGGCTAGCCGATACGGCGCATAAAATCTCATATGGAAATTAAATACGTACCTTTTTGTCGGGCATTCTATTTATATACCTTCTAACACTTTATTCCAAACTTGTCTCCTGTATATTTATACCTGTCCAATCTATTTTAACTATACCAATCGTTTTAACTAAATTTGTTAAATAAATTTGTTACTTAACCCTTTAGTCTATTCCATCTTCATATTTGAACATGACATGTTCAAATATATTTTAACTTGCATATTAAAAAATTCTAATTATACTCATACTCTCGATTCCTTATCGACTTCTCTATTCAAATTCCAATTCAATTTTATTTGAATTCTCTGCATTATTTATAAACAACGTTTATAACTTTACTTAAAATTCCCCATTATATATATATATAAACAAAGTTTATAAATTCAATTCAAATCCCATATTTTCCTTTATAAACAGAGTTTATAAATTCCATTCAAATCCCACCTTTTCATTTATAAACAGAGTTTATAAATTCCTTCCTTGTTTTATATATTCAAAACAAGTTAATATTTTCCCTAGTTCATTAAAAATTCAAATTCTATTTATAAAAATAGAATTTCCTTTTTAAAATATCAAATACCCTTTTTGATATTTTTATAGATCAATATTGAAGCCCCAGTGATATTTTAAAAAAATCAAATCAACCAATTTTCAATCATTTGATTTTTAACACATCATATATGAATATATATGAAATCAAACAAACAACAAACAGATAATATATTTTTGAGGATTCCAGTTGGATTCCTCCAACCTGTTTTCTTGCATCCACAGATGTTAGTCAACATAGTAATACCTATCCTGCTTCGAGGCAGGACATTGCGGTATAGAAGGTCATCCACTAATCATAGCGTGAGGCGTATAGGGTAATCATCCGCTAATGAAACTGCGGGCATCCGCTAATGATACTGCGGGAATCCAACCAATCATCAACCCAATATATATATATATACATATCCTAAATAACTAATATATATCAATCAACTATAACACATTTAAACAAGCATAACGAATATTTTTAACGATATAAAAATAATTCTAAACAAACAGGTGAGATTTACTCACCAGGGTTTTTATTTGCGCTCGTATCAATTTCAATTTCCTTTTATCGATTTCCGAGTCTTCGAACTCCACACAGATGATTTCATTTTATTTCTCCTTGCCTAGGAAAAATCCGAGCTTTATAAATTAACTACTGAATATTCTTAACAAGGTTTTATAAAAAAAAATTAAATTATAACCAAGATACTAATTTAATTCTAACCATTTATACAAATTTAATTCTAACCAATCATACTAAATAAAAATCCAACTGATCTACTGATTTAATCCTAACCGATAAAATGATTTAATTATAATTCATATATTAATTAAATCCTAACCGAAAAAAATGATTTAATTCTACTGATTAACATTTATTTATTTTAAACGAATAAATAAATTCCCTAAATATGTATATTTTAAATGAATAAAAAGGTTTTCCCTAAATATATATATATATATATATTTTCCATATTATAAGGTTAATAACTTATATATGATTTTGAATAATTAAATTAACCTAATTTAATTAACTAATATATTACCTTTAGTTATTGCTAATTTATTTAAATTAAATAAATAAATTTACCTTAACTTATTTCCTAGCCTTCTTCCTTCTCACATAAGCCGCCTGTAGCTGAATCATCCAACAAGCGTTGACTACTACCGAACTCCTCAGCTATATCTCGTTCACCAAAAACTGAGTATTAGTTCGCAACCAGAATTCGTCCAGACCAGATTCGCATCTCAGGAAGACTACGATATCAGCAACAGTGGTTGCGGCATTCAACTTGGTTCCAGATTTTTGACATCGCACCCATCCAGACCTGTTCGCACCATCGCGGTTCCCTCTCACGAGAAAATTTTCTACCCAAATGAACTCAGAAAGCAAAAGCGCAAATTTTTGTTCGAATTAGAACATCGAATGTCACAGCATCGCACCCTTCTGAATCCCTCTCATTCCTTCTATACCTGACGCCGATCAAATCTTAGGGTGGCGGATGTCGAGCACCTAGTAATCCACCTCGCGCCGAACTGAAACAGACAGGGTTGAAGCTTTTGCTCCCCTAAGTCTCATGAATTCGATTTAAAGGATAAGGAGATTTCGGTTTATCAAAGAATGACAGTAAAAGGAATTGATGAGTGATTTTATATTGGAGAGTCGGCTATTTTAGTTTGTGGAGACAAAGGAGCCACCCTTCTGCTTTGGCTTGTGGAGTTAAGGAAGCCACAAGTTTATGTGGTTTGTGGAGTAAGGAAGAACACGGGTTTGGTTTTGGTCCACCCACCCTAATTATTTTATTTTAAATTTAATTTAATTAAAAACCGTATCCTTAAAATTAAAATACCCATGATGCCGAACTCCTTTCTGAACCCAACAACTGTCAATCTTAGGGTAATACCCCTATTTCGAACACACTGGGATAGGTCACGAAGTTCAATTCGATCGTCTGTGAAAGATATTTATTTAAATTGATATAAATCAAATTTCAAACCATTTAAATTCTTCGATAATAATTTAATATTATTATTCTAACTCAACTGAATTTTATACTGATCATCTGAACTGATTCGATTTAGTTATATATTTTTAAATTAAATTATTACTGCATTTCGATAATTAAGTTTATTCGACATTAAATCGAAATCGATTATTAAACTAATAACTTAATATAAAATTCCACTTATATTATCCACCCAATATTTAAATTAAATATTTAATATTCAAAATTAACCCATAAGAAATCCGGGTCATTACACATCCATACAGTGATAGCAACAAATAGAAGTGACCACAAACACCAAAACAACAACTTGATATGTTAAAATGTATCAAACATAGCCAAAACCCCATATTTCCCTTAAGCATGTTTAAGCAAAACTAATGATAGGATTAGCAAAACTTTACCAAACTAACCAAATTTTCTAACAGAGGCCTAAAACAATATTTCGAAATTTATAAATATTTTTCCAGAATTTATTAATGTATAAATTCGCTAATTATCACTAATTACCCTTAATTACCCATAATTAGTGAGGAACCTTGCAAATCACTCGTCTTAGCCACAAATAAAATACCAAATCTGAAACTCCACTGATTTGGGCGCGAATACCAATACAACACAGCAGCTCTACCTCAAATTGTGTGCTAAACCGCCTTGATTTGATGTTGATTAAGCCAAAACTTGATTAGAAGTTGATTTGGGTGTTGGAGGCCATTGCTAGGGTTCCAAGAATGAAAGTGGCGACTGGAAAATGAGTGAAAAAACGAAATCCTAACCCTAGCAGCCCTTAAATACCTCTAATCCCGAAATCCCCCATTCGGGCTAGCTGTTTATTACCCAATTAAGCCCAGTTAAGCAGTTTTTCACCTTCGAACCTTGTTTCAGCCATATCTCCCAAACGGTTAGCCCATTTGGCTAATACGACCACTCCACGGAATTGTAAACCATCATCTGAATTCAACGGAAGTGGTTTTAGGTCAAAATTCCTTTCCAGTCATAAGTTATGGCCAAAACAGTATCAGCTAGGGGCAAAATGGTCATTTAAAAATCAGGAAAAATCATGCACATGGGAAATGACCCCATCAGTCGTCTCCCAAAGTTACATGACCGTACGACTTCGTTTGTGAAAGAAAGAAATATTCTATGATCCTTCGATGCGTAGAATGAGGGTCGTTACACGGGAATTTACAGATGTACGTGGAGAGCTAGAGTAGGAGGCTTCAGGATTATATAGCTATTATTATTTCCACTATGCTGTAAGTGCTATACTTTGATAATGATATGTATATTCAAGAACAAATTTGTATTTCAAAGTTATGTTATATAGTATATTTTATTCGTTTGGCTGTGAGGTTCTTGTTACTCTGACGTTGTAGTTGTCTTCTTCTTCTTCTATTCTAATTTTCTATCTTATTTATTCTCACCTTCTAACTTCTTTCTATTAACTATCTGGTATTTTCGATGCTTGGATAGTCGACATAGAGTTTATATCGATTACCAACATCACAAAATCCCCAGGTCGTTACACCTTCCCAGAGCTCAACGAGCAAGTTGATGACTCCAACTGGCTGAATGGCTTGCCCTATGAATCCATGGATTTTGTTTTGTCATGCTTTCACATCTTCCGTGGAGAGCTTCATCCTATGAAAAGCATTGATGAAAAGAACATTGATAGACGCTCCGCAGTCAACCAAAACTCTTTTGACAAAAGCAGGATCCAGGCCTATAGTTATCACCATTGGATCTACGGTTGGAGTTATCAATCCTTCTACGTCTCAATCTTTGAACACAATGTCATCCCAGGGATATCTTGGTATCTTTGATGTTAAAGCTTTGTCCATAATCATGAGTTCTTCTCCTTTTGGGAGGTTCCTCATTTCATTGGCATATTTCACAATGTCCACCCAGTTTCTTCCGGCCGGGTGTTGACCTCCTGAAATGGTGTTGATTATCAACCTTGGCATGACGACATTTGCAGCATCCTCAGCTTGCCTCGGTTGTCCAGCGAACGTTCCCTGGCTTTGAGGAACTTGGGTATTTTGCGGATTCTTTGTGTACTGCTGAAGCATGCACTTCCTTATCTGTTCCTCAATTAGGCTCTTTAGATGCCTACACTCATTTGTGCTATGCCCTGGTTGGTTATGAAATCGACAGAACCTTCTAGATTTTATGGCAACATCGCTAACCTTTATTTGCTTCAGTGCTGGGTACTCCTCAGTTTCCTTGGTAGCCATGAAAATGTTTTGCACGGTACGGTTTAAGGGGGTCAACTCCGAGTTCTTGAAGAAGCGAAACTTTTTATTGGCTCGATTGTCTTTCCCGTCATTACCCCGTTTCCGACCTCCAGGGTTTTTCTGATTGCTTTCTGCATCATTATTCTTCTTTTCAGGTTTTGCTTTCTGGAATGTCCATCATATAGGCTGGGTCTTCATCCACGCCTATATATTCTTCTGCTTTATCAAACAACTCCTCGAATGTACTTGGCTTCTTCTTTTTGATCCACTGCCCAAGCTTAGTCTTTTTTCTTATAGCTCCCTTAAAGGCCATCAAGGCCAGGCGAGGCTCATAATTGCCTAACTCGGAAGCAACAGTATTGAAGCGAGTGAGAAATACCCTGATTGGTTCCCCTAACCTTTGCTCAAGCTCATTCAACTCCATAACATCTTGCACTTTTTTTTTGCTTAAAGCCTGAATTTCCATCGAAATAATTTGGCCAAGGTAGTAAAGTCATCAATAGATCTGGGTGGTAGCTTTATGAACCAAAGCAATGCAATGCCTTCGAGATAGGTCGGAAAGTGTAAGCACTTCAACTCATCAGTGGCCCGTGCCTCGTCCATATGCTGATCGTATTTGAACAGAAACATGTTGGGATCACTTGTTCCATTGTAAGCTTGGACTGCTGGCGGTTTAATTTTTTGGGTATGGTGCCATCTTTATTCTTTCTGTAATTAGGGTTCTGGTGGGAGCAAATACCCAATCTTTTTTGTTATCCTGCTTCTTCTGGCTCCTTTCTATGATTCTATGGAACATTTCCGTTATACGCTCCTCCTCATTGTGTCTGCCCGCGGGACGGACGTCGTCTTCCTTACCAGATGTCCGCCTAGGCAGACGGTTGTGGCTTGGATTTCGGGGCCCTGAACCTCCTGCTTGGGGAGGTACCCTTTTGGCGGAACCGAGCACTTGTTGAGAAGTTGGCTTATCGGATTGGTTAAGAGCGGAGGGTTTTGCTACCTTCAAAGCTCGATCTGCTATTTCCTAAATAGAATTCTCTTGGTTTGTACTTGTAGAAGAGGAACTTGCATTTTCCGTTCATGGAGTTTGAACGGATTTGGCGCGGGCGGATTTCATGGTGACTTTTGCCATAGCATCTTGCATGGCGAGCATTGTTTCAAGTCTTTTCATCATGGCCTCATTTGCAATATTCATTTGGCTATTTAAAGTTGCGGAAACTTCATCCAAATCTCCTCTTGTTACGGCGGCTCCGGCCTTAGAACTTTCCCCAACTTCAAATTGATTGGTAGGAGGAGTAGTTTCATGATTGGTGATATTATCATGATTCTCGGTATTTTGATTAGTGGCTTTCTTTGATGGTCTACCCGGTTTACCCATAGTTTCAAGCAAGGACTTCAATTAGACCGTTGTAGATAGGATTAGATTCTTAATGCAAGTTTTTGAAACTTGTGGGAGAGTGTGAGAGAATGGAGGACTGAATCGGCACCACGGTGGGCGCTAAATGTTGATCTCAAAATTTGAGTCAACACCAAGAGTACAAGATGCACTTCAAAATGTTGATCTCAAAATTTGAGTCAACACTAAGAGTACAAGATGCACTTCACAATATGCAGAAAAAATAAGAGAACCACAGCCATAAACTAGAAAAATGCAAGTAAAGAGGGACACAAAGCTTTATAGTGGTTCGATCAAGCTTGATCTTCATCCACTTTGAAGAATGATTCCATTATTACATTTGGAGTTATAAAGCTAGTATACTCTCTCAATACATCCATCATTATCCTAACAATTCTCACTCTTTGACCTAATCAACGTTCTTAGGAGAAATCGATTAGATCTTTCAAATATAGCAAATGTTTTGAACAAATCTTAGCTTTGTTGCAAATTCCGATGAATCTTCATGTCTTCATGGTGAATTCGGAGTTAGAACTTCAACTGGAGATGGTTATGATGATCAAGTTATTAAGAAAAGATTGGATTTAGCAGCCCTTCGGGGTCATCAAAAATCCCACCCTTTGAAGTGGGATCAGCTCTCTATTTATAAGGATGAGGGAGACCTGAAATTCCCTCCTTTTTCCACCGGTCAGACATGGTTATATTTATAGAGATTTCCACTGGCCAGCCTGTCGACAACTGTCCAGATGCCAGCCTTCCAATCGCTAGCTATCTAGAGGACCGATCAATCAGAATTAGGACCGACCGGTCTGTAATAACCCGGAAAATGTGAACCAATTTAAATTTTTTAAATTTGGTTATTACCAAAGAATTTGAATAGTTGAAATAGCCTATTTCAATAAAATAAAGAATAGGGTTTGGTATTGCAGTTTGAAATTTTGAATACAAACTTTGTCTGACTGTACCGGGTGGAAAATATAACGGATTTTAGCGAAACAAAAAATATTAAAATCTGTTTATGAATACCTTTCTAACGAATCTGAAAAATCGAAGTTTCATAGCGGGAATCAAAAGTTATGGCCAATTGAATTTTCAGAAAGGTCGCTATATAGCACATATAGCCCTTGAAAATTGATATTTTGCATACGACCTCGGAATTCGACGAAACCACTTTTGTTGGGTCCGGGATGTCAAACAATTGCTAAGTTTCAAATTTCATAATTTTTGAAGCTAGTATGTGGGCGGGGCAAAAGAAAATGTGATTGGTCAATTTCTATTAAAATGGGTCGACCTAAAAATGGCCGTTTTTCAAACGAGCTCATAATTCGACGAAACTGGTTTTGTTAGGACCGTATCGTCAAAACAAAGCTAGATTTATTTTTATGGAATTTTTCGATTCAGTTTGTGGCCCTGGCAAATTGAAATGTACGTTCAAATTAAATATCGAATGTTTTATATTTTAATTTGAAAAATAACTGACTGTAACAGTCGAATTGGCCAACGAAACATATCCCATTGTGTCCGGAATGGGGGTATTTAGCTAGGGGCGACAGTCGTTGGGTTTGATTTCGAGTCCGTTTGTGAAAACACTATTTAAAATTTCCTATATAGCTTCGACCAATAGGAAATTTTCTTTTATAAAAAAAAAATCGAAAAAAACCTAGCCGCCATCGATTTGAACGAAGCTCGAAGCTTCCCATCGATATAAATCCGACCAAGCCTCGCCTCAAACCATCGACTGTACGCGTCGAATTTCGAGGAGGAAGTCGCCCCCTTTGGAGTGCCGCCGCGACTCGCAGGAGCCACCGAGTTCATCGCCACCACCGTCGATCGGAAGGTGGTTCGTAGCCCTTCGACGCCGTGTAGTCTGATCGGAGCAACAAGGTACGGTTTTGATTTAAAATCAAAACCTAGTTTTGAAGCTTTGAAAACCTTTCTGATTTAAATTTCTGAAATGAAAATAAAACTATAAAGCATTGCAAAACTTTGAAAAATAATATCTTTTTCGTTCTTTAAAGAAATTCGATGAAACAGGAGACACCGTGACCGCAAGGAGGCTCTCTACATTCTAGAAGAAGCCGCGGATTTTTCTGACCTTCCTACGATTTTAGCACTGCCATGACCAATGTGAGGAATCTAAACTATTTGTGTGAATGAAATCGCGTTGTATAAATTATATAAGCGAAGTGTAAATTATATACGCATTGTATACCTCATGTACATGTGTTGTATAAGTAATATTAGCGATGTATAAATTATACAAGCGTTGAATGAAACATATATGCTTTGAATTGAGATGAAATGCAAGTGAATTATTATATTATATTATGTTATATATATATATATATATATATATATATATATATATATACTCCCCTCGTCCACGGACCATGGACGATATTTATTGCTTGTGATTGACGTAATATTATATGGTATGGCGAATGGTTGGAAATAATTGTTTGTGGTTGAAAAATACCCTCTTGTGGTTGAAACAAATTAGAATAGGATTGTGGAATTGAAAATAAAACATGCCGCCTGCGTGCGAACTAGATGCATGATCCCCATTGTCAAAAACCGCGAGGTTTTAAGGTAGAGCGAGGAGCCGTACTAGGGACGGTCCCGGTTTTAACTACCCTGCCGTTATGCTGCCGAAATTTTCTGAAATATTCATGTATTAGAATAATTTTCATTCGTTGAAATAAATTACATATGTTGTAGCGAATATTCATGTGTTGAGTTGCAATTCATTCGTTGAGTTGAAATTCATGTGTTGAATATTATTTGAATTTAAACAAATAGCTTTAGCGATAAAAATCACATTTTTATATATATACAAACTGTATCGAATATTCATGTGTTGAGTTGCAATTCATTCGTTGAGTTGAAATTCATGTGTTGAATATTATTTGAATTTAAACAAATAGCTTTAGCGATAAAAATCACATTTTTATATATATACAGACTATATCGAATATTCATGTGTTGAGTTGCAATTCATTCGTTGAGTTGAAATTCATGTGTTGAATATTATTTGAATTTAAACAAATAGCTTTAGCGATAAAAATCACATTTTTATATATATACAAACTATATCGAATATTCATGTGTTGAGTTGCAATTCATTCGTTGAGTTGAAATTCATGTGTTGAATATTATTTGAATTTAAACAAATAGCTTTAGCGATAAAAATCACATTTTTATAAATATACAAACTATATCAAATGTTCATGTGTTGAGTTGAAATTCATTAGTTGAGTTGAAATTCATGTGTTGAATATTATTTGAATTTAAACAAATAGCTTTAGCGATAAAAATCACATTTTTATATATATACAAACTATATCGAATGTTCATGTGTTGAGTTGAAATTCATTCGTTGAGTTGAAATTCATGTGTTGAATATTATTTGAATTTAAACAAATAGCTTTAGCGATAAAAATCACATTTTTATATATATATACAAACTATATAGAATATTCATGTGTTGAGTTGCAATTCGTTCGTCGATTTGAAATTCATGTGTTGAATGTTATCGTATTTTAAAATAAAATGAATCGACAATAAAAACTATATTTTTATTGTGAATATGGAGTGCTGAAAACATTCACGTGTTGAATAAATATTTTTGACGATAAAAATATTCCTTTTATCATGAATATGCTTCGATAAAAATACACATGTGTTGAAATAAATAATAGTTTGCTAGAAATATTATTATTAGCTTTGTTCTGCATATATATACATGTGTTGAACAGGAAAAATGGATTAGCTGTAGAGTAAAGAAATTATTTGCGTGCCCGACAAA
Organism: Allium sativum; assembly: GCA_030737875.1. NCBI lineage: Eukaryota > Viridiplantae > Streptophyta > Magnoliopsida > Asparagales > Amaryllidaceae > Allium > Allium sativum. Next base: position 247,450,495 of record CM060923.1, read on the forward strand.
TAGGTAAACCTTGATGAGTTGGCTGCGCAATTTTATTTATATATCAACTCCTGTGAATGCCATTGGATGCAGAGTGCTGGTTATTCTACGTGAAATAATAAACATCGCCATAGGATAGTAACAATTAATTTTGAACTACACTACATGGCATACTTCTTGACGATAGGCATACTTCATCATATTCCACATAAGCAATTGGAGCTTGTGTGACGAGGTGGAAGTTTTACCATACGAGCGAGGGGCTTGTATGGCGATGACTGTATACTACAGGTTGAACTGATGACTGATATGGACTATATAAAATATAACGATAAATTGCCAGATTAATAAAAACCCCACACGGGTCTGGGGTTGACAATAATCACGTCGCTCTAGTTATTAGATACGACACATGGACTATTTATTTCCACACGGAAACGGGGTGACGAGAATTTATTCTCTGGAGTGATTATCTATACATGCTCCCCCGTAAACACCAGAATATATCACTATAAATATGTGAATGCTTTTTAGGGTTTATTGGATACCTAACACGGCCCAATAAATTTCCAAACCCCTCCCCGTACAAAGGAGGTTATGGTGAAATTTTTCGAAATATTAAGGCGTTAGTGAAATATTTGAAGTGAAAACGAAGTTGAAAATATAGAATGAACTATAGTCGGAATTATAGAATGAACTATATTTATATATATAAATAAAATAAAAGGGAAGCGAAGCCGTGCAGTTCGTGTTTCGGAATCGTAATTTGAAACGATTAGTACGAGAAATCCGACCATCGGATTTTCCCGAAACCGCAACCGCTGGGTTCGCCTTGGAAATATCTTCCAAACGGCACCAACCTTGTAAGAATCCAACGGTTGGATTGTCCGGAATGTTTAATTCAAATCCGAAGAAAAACTGCGCCAAAATCGTTTATATTTATATATAAATATAAATATAATTAAATAAAATCGAATAACGACGCTGCAGTTCGAATTTTGAAACCGTAACTTCAAACGACTAGTGTGGAAGATCCGACCGTTGGATTTTCACGAAACTGGAACCGTTGGGTTCGCTTTGGGAATATCTTCCCACTGGTATAGACTTTGTCGAAATTCAACGGTTAGATTTTCCGATATGTGTAAAACAAATTAGGGGAAAAACAGCGCCAGTGCCACGGCACGAACTGAAACGTCGTTTAATTAAATATGGCCATTTTTAAATAAAAAAATGGCGAAAAATCGTTATAAAATATTATAATCAACATAGATTGCAAATAAACCAATTGGGCTTGAATTGTTTGATATTTGATGGTTGTATGTGTTTGACACGAAAATAATACTAAAGAACTGAAATATGGATGTCGAATAATATAACCATAGAAAGAATCGATTTAAATTCTAATGATGTGAATTATTTGAAAAGGCCGAGCTAACCTCATTTCAAATAGTTTGTCGAGCTATTCGAATTGGAAAATGAAAAGACGATTCAAGACCGACGATCTTCGTATCGGTTGGATGGGCGCTGCTGAGGTTCCTGACCGGAGTAGCTACCGGAAGGGGACGGAAGTAGTAGCCATCTGAACGTATGTGTTGATTGTACGAATATACGAGGAATTGACGCCTCCGGTTTCGTTCAGACCCAGAACGGACTTGTAAATGGAATGTGTGTCTGACATTAGATTTTGTTCTATACTGATTGATCTCCGTTAAATATATATCTGTTTGGCGGCGGAGAATTTATTCTTTTGCTTAACGCCCTTCTCTGAGACGTACGAGCTCAGGGGTTATATATCGATGGAAATCAATCGTATGGAGTGGACTGCCTATGTGGCATGCCAAGATGTTGTGATCAAGGCTTCTGTTGCAAAGCAAAGTCTCGTGGAAGATGATCAAAGCACGGTCTACGTGGCCTAGCTTTGTGTATTTCGTAGATTCGCAAGACTCACACCCCGGTATGAGTTAAAAACGGGATACAGACTGCAGGGAGAGCACGACGTTTCTTTCTAGCTATGGTGGTGTCAGTGACTTACCAGCCCTGACATATATATCTACTTTTCACCTTTGTGGTTGTTGGAATGCAAGGCGCCTCGATTATAGGTCTGTAAGGAGCGGGAAACGTGTGTTCAGGAATTGCCAATCCTCAAACGTAAGAGAGGACCGACCCTGAAGCATCCAGGGGTTACCCAGAGTGTGTAGTCCTGAGGCATTTGCTAGGGTGTCTCGAAGCGGAGAGGAGCTTGCCTCTTGCCTCGACTCATGACGGAAATCCAACTTCCAATACGAAATAACGGATTCGATTGTAACTTATATATGGCGACATAGTGGCATGGGACGCTCATGTCGCCTATGATTGATATTTATGATGCTATTCGCTTTTGAAACATATATGCACTAGTAATAATATCAATTGATTTTGCTTTATACGTATCAAGCATATTTGGCCATTATAAGGTAAAACTCTATCCTCCGGCTTGCGTTGCATTGTATGATGGGACCTGAGTCTTATAATGGCTTCATTCTTTTTAAAAGCCTTGCGTCGTTTTAAAAGAATTTACTTTGTTTTAAATGCACTAGCAGTCACTGGAGTAAACCCGTTCCGCGAAAGTGGCGTGGTCCTATGATTTGCTTATTACTGTTGTTTAACTGTTAAATAGATTCCTCATACCAGTCCCCATGACTGACTCGTTGTTTGTTTCACTTTGCAAACGCGGGTGCCCTTATTTTCACACGGGCAGCCTAGTTCACAGGTGGCAGGTTGTTTTTGGCTCTACACTGTTGCATAGAGTGCATTTTTGGCTCATGGCGAGGCTGACTTCACCGGGATGACTTTGACATTTTCCGCCATTACTATACTTATATTATGATCCCGCCACGGGCGATGCAGACTGATTTACTATCAGTACTTCTTATTGTATGTATATGTACCGCCTTCGGCGATGTAGACTGATACCCTTATTATGTCTCACTGCATGTATGTATTCCGCCTCTGGCGATGATGACTGATCACTTTCCTTTTATTTACTAAGTTATATCCTACGCTATGCTATTCTGATGTTATTACATGTTGTGATTCCGCTGTCATATCCATGTAAAATTATTCTATTTATTGTTTCTGCCATTATCTGTACTCTGATATGATGATTAATGTGTTATATTCCAATGATTATCTTTAATACCGCCCCTCGGATTTTGGGATTGTCACAGTTGGTATCAGAGCTTAGGTTAATCTTAGCTTCGGGATCTAACACATTAAACACCTCGTCAGAATAGAATCAGTAGTGTTCTAATGCGAGTAGCTCATTAGAGATAGGATTAGCAATGTCCTAAAATGAGCTAAGCAGATTAGAAAAACAATTTGATCAGTACATCATTTCCTTTCCTTATATTCCCCTGCTTTATCATATATGAAAATTATCAAATCTGTGAGCTTGACTCTTTTCTTGCTTATACAGTATTCTCTTAGATGGCTACATGAGCAGCAGCAGCTAGAGGAGGCCGTGGAGGCCGAGCAGGAGCAGTAGGAGGACGGGGGATTATCCCTGTAGTTGTGGAAGGCCCTATTGTTCAGCCACCAACACCTGAGGACTTTGAGCTAGACAAAGTAGCGAAGAGGTATAGGAACCTTGGGGGAAAACCCTTTACTGGCACTGGTACAGTGACCGAGGCTATAGCTTGGTTGAAGACTTGTGAGAAAATCTTTGAAGGCATGGGTATGGGAACCAACAACAAAGCACGACTAGGTATTTGGCTCCTACAGGAGGAAGCAGAGCTGTGGTGGGATGCCATTACCTCAGAGGATGCAGCAGGTACTGTCAGAACCTGGGAGCAATTCAAAACTATGTTCAATGAGAAGTTTGTTCCTGAACAGGCTCTAGAGAGGATGCGAGAGCAGTTTGCTAATCTCCAGCAAGGAGATCTCTCTATTCAAGATTACCTGAATAAATTCACCCAGTTGTCGCGCTATGCTCCAGAGCTTATTATGACCAACAAAGCAAAGAACAAGAGATTCATATTTGGGCTAAAGCGCAAGTACCATGACAGAGCTATGAGCAACATCAAACTCTCCTTTTCAGAATTAGTAGAAATGGCTTGCAGTTATGAAGATATGGATGAAAGGCACGCTAGCCAAGACCGCGCCAAAAGCCAAGCTGGAAATAAGCGCAAGGCTTCAGCAGATCAACCCGAGTCTAGCACTACAGCGGCCGCTACTCAGAAACCTGGAAAGATCCCCAAAGGAAATTGCTACAACTGCGGGAAGCCAGGTCATTTTTCTAATGTATGCAAAGCCCCGAGGAAACCAAAGGCAAATGACTCAGCCGAATGCTACAAATGCCATAAGAAGGGGCACTATAGCAGGAAATGTCCTCTGAAGCAGAATGCACAAGTGGCTCATGTGTCTGACGGGGAGACCCCGCCAGCTACCACCGATGGATCAGGTAAACCCGACGTCTTGGGAGGTACCCTTATCATTAAAAATATTCCTGTTTCTGTACTTTTTGATACTGGTGCATCACGTAGCTTCATTTCGGGTAACATTGTTCATAAGTTAAAATTGAAACGAAGAAAACTTAAAGAACCAATTAAAGTTCAAAACCCGATAGGGGGTTCTGTTAGTCTCAGTTTATACTGTAGAGTGCCTATCTCGTATTCTTGCTACAAGTTCTCTTTTGATTCGATTGTCATGGACCTTTCCGAATTTGATATCATACTGGGACTGGACTGGTTGAAAAAATATAAGGCCGAAGTTAGATGTGCCGAGAGAATCGTTAAGGTCGAAACGAAGCTTGGACCTATATATATACCATGCCATGGCTCAGAAATTAATAGAACAGAATTTTGGTCTTCTTTAGAAGTTACTCCCCCTTCACTAGAAAAGATACCGGTCGTGAAAAACTATGCGGATGTGTTTGAAGAAGTAGAAAACTTACCGCCGCAAAGAGAGATTGAATTTAGAATAGATCTAATTCCTAACGCCCGACCTGTAGTACATCCAATTAGAAGAATGGCCCCGAAAGAAAAAGAAGAGTTAGGTAGTCAAACCCGGGAATTGCTTTGGAAAGGTCTGATCAAACCGGGCTTTTCAGCTTGGGGAGCAGCAGTAGTATTTGTCCCGAAATCAGACGGTACTCTAAGACTTTGCGTTGATTACCGAGATCTCAATAAGCAGACACTGAAGAACAAATATCCCTTGCCCCGAATAGACGATCTGCTAGATCAATTAAATGGAGCAACAGTATTCTCCAGAATGGACCTAGCTACAGGTTTCCACCAATTACGTATAGCCGAAGACTGTGTTCCTTTAACAGCCTTCAGGGGTCCCGACTTATTCTACGAATGGTTAGTAATGCCGTTCGGTTTGTGTAACGCTCCGGCATACTTCGTCGATCTTATGAACAGAGTGTTCCATGGTGTATTGAATAAATTTGTTCTAGTCTTCATCGATGACATTTTAATCTACTCCAAGTCGGAAGGCGAGCATGCAAAACATTTAGAACAAGTGTTGAAAATTCTAAGGAGAAATGTCTTGAAAGCTAAATTTTCTAAGTGTGTCTTCTGGCAGGATGAAGTTAAGTTCCTAGGCCATGTCGTATCAAAAGAAGGAATTGCTGTAGACCCAAGCAAAATTACAGCGATTCAGAGCTGGAAACAAACTACTACCCCCACCGAAGTTGAAAGTTTCCTTGGATTGGCTAGTTACTATCGGAAATTCGTTCAGGATTTTTCAAAGATATCTGGTGTATTGACAAAGCTTACAAAGAAGCATGAGAAATTCAAATGGACTCCCGAATGTGAAGAAGCTTTCCAGGAGCTGAAACTGAAGTTGACAACCGCTCCAGTATTGACAATTATAGAAGGCAACCAAGACTTGACAGTATGGACAGACGCTTCTATTAGAGGGCTAGGCGCAGTATTAATGCAAAAAGGCCAAGTGGTCACTTATGCCAGCCGTCAGCTGAAGCCGCATGAAAGAAACTATGCAACTCATGATCTTGAGTTATTAGCTATCGTGTTCGCTTTAAGAATCTGGAGGCATTATTTACTGGGTGAGAAGTTCGAACTATTTACTGATCATCAATCCTTAAAATATCTATTCACTCAGAAGGATCTGAATTTGAGACAACAGCGTTGGTTAGAATTCCTTGCAGCATACGATTTTGAAATTCTGTACACTCCAGGGAAAGCCAATGTTGTAGCCGATGCGCTCAGCAGAAAGAATGAAATCATCGCCAGTTTTGTCATCACGTCTTCATTAATAGACAGGATCTCAACCCTTCAGAAAGACGATGAATTTATTCAAAGAGTCGGTCGGAGAGTCAAGGGAGGTGAATCCACAAGTTTCCGACTCGATGACAAAGGAGTTCTTAGATTAAAGGGCAGAATTTGCATCCCAAATCTTCCAGAGCTCAGAAGAGAAATACTTGATGAGTGCCACAAGTCCAAACTAAGTATCCATCCCGGTGTGAGCAAGATGTATAACGATATCAAACGCACATTCTGGTGGAGGTCAATGAAAAGAGATATTTCATTATATGTTAGTAGATGCCCCACTTGTCAGCTAGTCAAGAGTGATCAGCAGAAATTGGCTGGATTATTACAACCCTTAGAAATTCCAGGATGGAAGTGGGAGCAAATCTCGATGGACTTCATCGATGGCTTGCCTCGAACCAGAAAAGGAAACGACAGTATATGGGTAATCGTAGATCGCTTCACGAAGACTGCCCATTTCATACCTGTCCGATCCAATAGAACGGCTCAAAGTCTAGCACAGATTTACTTCAAGGAAATAGTTAAACTACATGGAGTGCCGCTCAATATAGTCAGTGATAGAGATCCCCTGTTTACTAGCAAATTCTGGGAAGCATTCCAGACAGAATTGGGATCCAAATTGAATCTAAGCACCGCTTACCACCCACAGACATATGGCCAAACTGAGCGGGTGAATAGAATTCTAGAAGATTTACTGCGGGCTTGCGTTATTGATTTTGGAGGCTCATGGGAAGATCACTTGCATTTAGCCGAATTCTCTTACAACAATAGCTATCAGGCAAGTTTGGGAATGTCCCCATTTGAAGAATTATACGGTAGACCGTGCAGATCTCCCGCATGCTGGCAACAGACTTGTGTTAGGGCCCGATATGATTCAAGAAGCGTCGGATAAAGTCGATTTCATTAAGAAGCGATTGAAAACCGCGCAAAGCCGACAGAAAAGTTATGCTGATGCGAGAAGAAGGGATATATCGTTTGACGTTGGCGATTATGTTTATTTAAGAGTTTCTCCAATGCGGGGAGTAATCAGATTTGGCAAGACTGGGAAGTTGGCACCGAGATTTATTGGTCCCTTTCCTATACTTGAACGGATTGGAACTCTTGCATATAGGGTTTCATTACCTGATTGGTTGCCTGGTGTACATGATGTGTTCCACGTGTCTCAACTCAGAAAACATGTTCATGATCCAGATCTTATTGTGGAAGAAGCAGCGCAACATGATATTGACATAACTCCAGAATTAGCACTCAGAAGAGAGCCATTAAAGATAGTTGGCAAGGAAACTAGAGAGCTGAGGAGGAAAAAGATTCATCTAGTCAAAGTGCAGTGGAGTAGTGATCCTAGAGACTGTACTTGGGAGACCGAGGAAAGCATTAAACAAGCCTACCCCAAATGCAGAGTGGACATCACTGACTAACTCCGGTGCAAGGTACCTTTACAATACTTTGCATTTACATTTTATTTCCCACTTAGCTGTTATTTCCTTTTCGAGGACGAAAAGTTTTAAGTGGGGGAGATTGTAATAACCCGGAAAATGTGAACCAATTTAATTTTTTTTAAATTTGGTTATTACCAAAGAATTTGAATAGTTGAAATAGCCTATTTCAATAAAATAAAGAATAGGGTATGGTATTGCAGTTTGAAATTTTGAATACAAACTTTGTCTAACTGTACCGGGTGGAAAATATAACGGATTTTAGCGAAACTGAAAATATTTAAATCTGTTTATGAATACCTTTCTAACGAATCTGAAAAATCGAAGTTTCATAGCGGGAATCAAAAGTTATGGCCAATTGAATTTTCAGAAAGGTCGCTATATAGCAAATATAACCCTTGAAAATTGATATTTTGCATACGACCTCAGAATTCGACGAAACCACTTTTGTTGGGTCCGGGATGTCAAATAATTGCTAAGTTTCAAATTTCATAATTTTTGAAGCTAGTATGTGGGCGGGGCAAAAGAAAATGTGATTGGTCAATTTCCGTTAAAATGGGTCGACCTAAAAATGGCCGTTTTTCAAACGAGCTCAGAATTCGACGAAACTGGTTTTGTTAGGACCGTATCATCAAAACAAAGCTAGATTTATTTTTCTGGAATTTTTCGATTCAGTTTGTGGCCCTAGCAAATTGAAATGTATGTTCAAATTAAATATCGAATGTTTTATATTTTAATTTGAAAAATAACTGACTGTAACAGTCGAATTAGCCAACGAAACATATCCCATTGTGTCCGGAATGGGGGTATTTAGCTGGGGGCGACAGTCGTTGGGTTTGATTTCGAGTCCGTTTGTGAAAACACTATTTAAAATTTCCTATATAGCTTCGACCAATAGGAATTTTTCTTTTATAAAAAAAATAAAAATCGAAAAAAACCCTAGCCGCCAGCGATTTGAACGACGCACGAAGCTCGAAGCTTCCCATCGATTTTGCTGCCGCCACAGCCAGTTTCGCCGCCTCCTCCAGTTGAGGATTCTGATCGCCTCCGCCTCCTCTTTAAATCCGACCAAGCCTCGCCTCAAACCATCGACTGTACGCGTCGAATTTCGAGGAGGAAGTTGCCCCCTTTGGAGCGCCGCCGTGACTCGCAGGAGCCACCTAGTTCATCGCCACCACCGTCGATCGGAAGGTGGTTCGTAGCCCTTCGACGCCGTGTAGTCTGATCGGAGCAACAAGGTACGGTTTTGATTTAAAATCAAAACCTAGTTTTGAAGCTTTGAAAACCTTTCTGATTTAAATTTCTGAAATGAAAATAACACTATAAAGCGTTGCAAAACTTTGAAAAATAATATCTTTTTCGTTCTTTAACGAAATTCGATGAAACAGGAGACACCGTGACAGCAAGGAGGCTCTCTACATTCTAGAAGAAACCGCGGATTTTTCTGACCTTCCTACGATTTTTAGCACTGCTATAACCAATGTGAGGAATCTAAACTATTTGTGTGAATGAAATCGCGTTGTATAAATTATATAAGCGAAGTGTAAATTATATACGCATTGTATACCTCATGTACATGTGTTGTATAAGTTATATTAGCGATGTATAAATTATACAAGCGTTGAATGAAACATATATGCTTTGAATTGTGATGAAATGCAAGTGAATTATTATATTATATATATATATATATTTATATATACTCCCCTCGTCCACAGACCATGGACGATATTTATTGCTTGTGATTGACGTAATATTATATGGTATGACGAATGGTTGGAAATAATTGTTTGTGGTTGATTTGATGGTTGAAAAATACCTTTGTGGTTGAAAAATACCCTCTTGTGGTTGAAACAAATTAGAATAGGATTGTGGAATTGAAAATAAAACATGCCGCCTGCGTGCGAACTAGATGCATGATCCCCATTGTCAAAAACCGCGAGGTTTTAAGGTAGAGCGAGGAGCCATACTAGGGACGGTCCCGGTTTTAACTACCCTGCCGTTATGCTGCCGAAATTTTCTGAAATATTCATGTGTTAGAATAATTTTCATTCATTGAAATAAATTACATATGTTGTAGCAAATATTCATGTGTTGAGTTGCAATTCATTCGTTGAGTTGAAATTCATGTGTTGAATATTATTTGAATTTAAACAAATAGCTTTAGCGATAAAAATCACATTTTTATATATATACAAACTATATCGAATATTCAAGTGTTGAGTTGCAATTCATTCGTTGAGTTGAAATTCATGTGTTGAATATTATTTGAATTTAAACAAATAGCTTTAGCGATAAAAATCACATTTTTATATATATACAAACTATATCGAATATTCATGTGTTGAGTTGCAATTCATTCGTTGAGTTGAAATTCATGTGTTGAATATTATTTGAATTTAAACAAATAGCTTTAGCGATAAAAATCACATTTTTATACATATACAAACTATATCGAATATTCATGTGTTGAGTTGCAATTCATTCGTTGAGTTGAAATTCATGTGTTGAATATTATTTGAATTTAAACAAATAGCTTTAGCGATAAAAATCACATTTTTATATATATACAAACTATATCGAATGTTCATGTGTTGAGTTGAAATTCATTCGTTGAGTTGAAATTCATGTGTTGAATATTATTTGAATTTAAACAAATAGCTTTAGCGATAAAAATCACATTTTTATATATATACAAACTATATCGAATGTTCATGTGTTGAGTTAAAATTCATTCGTTGAGTTGAAATTCATGTGTTGAATACTATTTGAATTTAAACAAATAGCTTTAGCGATAAAAATCACATTTTTATATATATATACAAACTATATAGAATATTCATGTGTTGAGTTGCAATTCGTTCGTCGATTTGAAATTCATGTGTTGAATGTTATCGTATTTTAAAATAAAATGAATCGACAAAAAAAACTATATTTTTATTGTGAATATGGAGCGCTGAAAACATTCATGTGTTGAATAAATATTTTTGACGATAAAAATATTCCTTTTATCATGTATATGCTTCGATAAAAATACACATGTGTTGAAATAAATAATAGTTTGCTAGAAATTTTATTATTAGCTTTGTTCTGCATATATATACATGTGTTGAACAGGAAAAATGGATTAGCTGTAGAGTAAAGAAATTATTTGCGTGCCCGACAAATAGGTAAACCTTGATGAGTTGGCTGCGCAATTTTATTTATATATCAACTCCTGTGAATGCCATTGGATGCGGAGTGCTGGTTATTCTGTGTGAAATAATAAATATCGCCATAGGATAGTAACAATTAATTTTGAACTACACTACATGGCATACTTCTTGACGATAGGCATACTTCATCATATTCCACATAAGCAATTGGAGCTTGTGTGACGAGGTGGAAGTTTTACCATACGAGCAAGGGGCTTGTATGGCGATGACTGTATACTACAGGTTGAACTGATGACTGATATGGACTATATAAAATATAACGATAAATTGCCAGATTAATAAAAACCCCACACGGGTCTGGGGTTGACAATAATCACGTCGCTCTAGTTATTAGATACGACACATGGACTATTTATTTCCACACGGAAACGGGGTGACGAGAATTTATTCTCTGGAGTGATTATCTTTACATGCTCCCCCGTAAACACCAGAATATATCACTATAAATATGTGAATGCTTTTTAGGATTTATTGGGTACCTAACACGACCCAATAAATTTCCAAACCCCTCCCCGTACAAAGGAGGTTATGGCGAAATTTTTCGAAATATTAAGGCGTTAGTGAAATATTTGAAGTGAAAACGAAGTTGAAAATATAGAATGAACTATAGTTGGAATTATAGAATGAACTATATTTATATATATAAATAAAATAAAAGGGAAGCGAAGCCGTGCAGTTCGTGTTTCGGAATCGTAATTTGAAACGATTAGTACGAGAAATCCGACCATCGGCTTTTCCCGAAACTGCAACCGCTGGGTTCGCCTTAGAAATATCTTCCCAACGGCTCCAACCTTGTAAAAATCCAACGGTTGGATTGTCCGGAATGTTTAATTCAAATCTAAAGTAAAACAACACCAGAATCGTTTATATTTATATATAAATATAAATATAATTAAATTAAATCGAATAACGACGCTGCAGTTCGAATTTTGAAATCGTAACTTCAAACGACTAGTGTGGAAGATCCGACCGTCGGATTTTCACGAAACTGGAACCGTTGGGTTCGCTTTGGGAATATCTTCCCACTGGTATAGACTTTGTAGAAATCCAACGGTTAGATTTTCCGATATGTGTAAAACAAATTAGGGGAAAAACAGCGCCAGTGCCACGGCACGACCTGAAACGTCGTTTAATTAAATATGGCCATTTTTAAATAAATAAAAATGGCGAAAAATCGTTATAAAATATTATAAGCAACATAGATTGCAAATAAACCAATTGGGCTTGAATTGTTTGATATTTGATGGTTGTATGTGTTTGACACGAAAATAATACTAAAGAACTGAAAGATGGATGTCGAATAATATAACCATAGAAAGAATCGATTTAAATTCTAATGACGTGAATTATTTGAAAAGGCCGAGCTAACCCTCATTTCAAATAGTTTGTCGAGCGATTCGAATTGGAAAATGAAAAGACGATTCAAGACCGACGATCTTCGTATCGGTTGGATGGGCGCTGCTGAGGTTCCTGACCGGAGTAGCTACCGGAAGGGGACGGAAGTAGTAGCCGTCTGAACGTATGTGTTGATTGTACGGATATACGAGGAATTGACGCCTCCGGTTTCGTTCAGACCCAGAACGGACTTGTAAATGGAATGTGTGTCTGACATTGGATTTTGTTCTATACTGATTGATCTCCGTTAAATATATATCTGTTTGGCGGCGGAGAATTTATTCTTTTGCTTAACGCCCTTCTCTAAGACGTACGAGCTCAGGGGTTATATATCGATGGAAATCAATCGTATGGAGTGGACTGCCTATGTGGCATGCCAAGATGTTGTGATCAAGGCTTCTGTTGCAAAGAAAAGTCTTGTGGAAGATGATCAAAGCACGGTCTACATGGCCTTGCTTTGTGTATTTCGTAGATTCGCGAGCCTCACACACCGGTATGAGTTAAAAACGGGATACGGACTGCAGGGAGAGCACGACGTTTCTTTCTAGCTATGGTTGTGTCATTGACTTACCAGCCCTGACATATATATCTACTTTTCACCTATGTGGTTGTTGGAATGCGAGGCGCCTCGATTATAGGTCTGTAAGGACCGGGAAACGTGTGTTCAGGAATTGCCAATCCTCAAACGTAAGAGAGGACCGGCCCTGAAGCATCCAGGGGTTACCCAGAGTGTGTAGTCCTGAGGCATTTGCTAGAGTGTCTCGAAGCAGAGAGGAGCTTGCCCCTTGCCTCGACTCATGACGGAAATCCAACTTCCAATACGAAATAACGGATTCGATTGTAACTTATATATGGCGACATAGTGGCATGGGACGCTCATGTCGCCTGTGATTGATATTTATGATGCTATTCGCTTTTGAAACATATATGCACTGGTAATAATATCAATTGATTTTGCTTTATACGTATCAAGCATATTTGGCCATTATAAGGTAAAACTCTATCCTCCGGCCTGCGTTGCATTGTATGAAGGGACCTGAGTCTTATAATGGCTTTATTCTTTTTAAAAGCATTGCGTCGTTTTAAAAGAATTTACTTTGTTTTAAATGCACTAGCAGTCACTGGAGTAAACCCGTTCCGCGAAAGTGGCGTGGTCCTATGATTTGCTTATTACTGTTGTTTAACTGTTAAATAGATTCCTCATACCAGTCCCCATGACTGACTCGTTGTTTGTTTCACTTTGCAAACGTGGGTGCCCTTATTTTCACACGGGTAGCCTAGTTCACAGGTGGCAGGTTGTTTTTGGCTCTGCACTGTTGCATAGAGTGCATTTTTGGCTCATGGCGAGGCTGACTTCACCGGGATGACTTTGACATTTTCCGCCATTACTATACTTATATTATGATCCCGCCACGGGTGATGCAGACTGATTTACTTTCAGTACTTCTTATTGTATGTATATGTACCTCCTTCGGTGATGTAGACTGATACCCTTATTATGTCTCACTGCATGTATGTACTCCGCCTCTGGCGATGATGACTGATCACTTTCCTTTTATTTACTAAGTTATATCCTACGCTATGCTATTCTGATGTTATGACATGTTGTGATTCCGCTGTCATATCCATGTAAAATTATTCTATTTATTGTTTCTGCCATTATCTGTACTCTGCTATGATGATTAATGTGTTATATTCCAATGATTATCCTTAATACCGCCCCTCGGATTTTGGGATTGTCACACGGTCGGTATGTTCCTACTTCTTCCTTGCACGAATGATCTGCTATGAGTTTTACATTACGGCCGGTCGGTTGTTTATATTTCTGTCTGATCGGTATGGCGCCGCTTGAGTTTGGTTTCTTGTTTTAGGGACGACCGGTCGGTGCATGTTTCCTTTCTATTAAACCGGTCGACCACGTATCTTTTGACTGGCCAGTATGGTAGAGCTCTTCTTAGAGAGATGTTTCCAGCACGACCGGCCGGTTATATTTCTTTCTGACTGACCGGTGGGTTTGTGTCATGTCTTTGCCAACTGGCAGTTCTAGAATATGACCGATTAGTATTGTATGTTGCTGGCCGGTCAGCGCATTACGATGATTTAACTCAGTACCCGTCCTTGGGACTAACCGATCGGTATTAGTGCCTCCGACCGATCAACTATAAATGGAATCAAAGAGTTTCTAGCCTTTTATTGTGTAATGATCTATCAATGTGTATATGATATTTGAGGAGTAAACAATTCCTTCAACCTGTTTTTCGTTGGATCCAAATAGGTTACATCAAATAAAAACATTCATTCAATACGACAATATATTTATCATAATCCATCTCCATAGACGAAAATAATCAGTTTGACTAACAATTTCAACAATCAACCAATAACACCCATCCAAGGCTCAATCTTTTAAATTAATACATTTGTATTATTACAAACGTGACCAACAAGGTAAGTTACCTTAGTTAGTTACAATCGTTTAAAAATAACGACTGATTTCAATCAAACCCAACGAATCAATTAATTTAATTAGTTCAATCAATATATATAAATATATATTCATTAATCATCCAACAACAAACAACCAAACCAGACTTACATAAAATATGAGTGGGACAAACAGAGTGAGTAAACTCACAATGATTCCATTTGTCTCTAAGAGGTTTATTTCAATTAAATAAAACATGCGTTTAATTTAATTAAAAATCTCAACTACTTCAAATTTGTCCAAATCGGTTCCAGTATGCAGCGCTCGATGGTACGGTTTCAATGCAACTTGTTTGGTCCAATTCTGATAACATATGCATTAGTTGTACCATTATAAGCACATGATTTAAATTAAAATGATTAACCCATTAATTAATTAATTATCAAACTAAATCATCTTGTTTCCTTCTTAATAGGAGATAACGGGCTCAGTTATCCTTCTCTTTACTTTTGTTTTGTTCATTTTGCTTCAAACCGAAACCACGCTTGACCGTTCTCGTCACCAGCTGCTACCAAATGCGACCATCGAACGATGGTCTATGACTGCCAATACAAGCGCCATGATGTCCACCTCCTTGGCCTAAGTTTCGTCACACCCAATTCCCTCTTCCACCCGCAAATAGCCCATGAGTGAGGCAGTTTCGAGACTTCGATCCGGTCATCACACTAAATGGTATCCTATCATGGTTGGTCGATTGTAGACTCATCTAGTTCTAGATGTTTGTAGTTGAGGATTTTTAGGATAGATGAAGAAATTGAGAAATTTGGGAAGAAGAACTCAAGAGTTTTATGGTCATCCATGATGTAGGGGGTGGCGCCTAGAAGAATTAACCAGGCAATCATATGTTGACGCATAGGGTTAGTGTTGACATATATAATGTGAAAATATTAATATTTAAATATTTTATGAAACTTGGGCCATAAATTCCATGCAAAAACTACCTCTTATGGCCTTCAATTGAAATGAAAATTGAAATCCTAACATAATTAAAATTTCTGGACATGATGGAACTGGTTTCGTCGAATTCTGAGATCATTTGTAAAACTTCCATTATAATTGCATAACATGAATCAATACACATTTAAATTGCGCACAGTCACAAAGTAAATCTTATTAACATGAAATTTGAAATTCTACAATAATTAATCACTACGTTAATGAAATTAGTTTCATTAAATTATGAAGTCGTGTGAAACTTTGTTATTCTTCACTTCCATATTAAATCAATAAAAAGATTAAATAAAAACCTAAGCGTTTAGCATTCGCATGATCAAATAGTATGTCCGATCGATACAAAGAATCAAAATCCGGTAATAACATACTAATATGGATCCAATGGCACAAGTACCGTCGCATTCCAACATTGTTCTCCTGAAATGATATTTTACACATAAAACGGCGCTATTTTAGACACCAAATTACCCGATCTTCAAAAATGACAAACCATACATATTCTGACTCTAAATTTCAATACGAATTCAATGAAACCGGTCTTGCATCTTAATTCAATGATTAACTCAAGTTATCAACAAATTTTCTTTAAATCCAATTAAGTTCATTTAATTGGTCGCTATGCCAAATAACTGCGCGTTTATGGCTACCGAGGTCACATACGATACCAGATTGCCACGAAATTTATTTTCATTCAATAATCTAACATTATGGTTCTAATAAAACTGATTTCATTGAAATCCATGACAATTACAGAAATGGCTATTTTAACTTGATTAAATTGATATAAAATACCCATTTCTGCCAAATCAATATTAAACTAAATATTTTAAAACTCTATTAACCTCCATTATATTTCAACAGCATATATAACTATTCAGAAATCATTCTGATTAAATTCCAGGCTAATTTTTTTTCAATTTATTAAAAATCTATTTATTTTATACAATAAATTGTAATGATTTATAAATGATTCCATAGCGACTATTTGAAATTTTGATTTGGACATAACTCAAAATATATAATATGAAATCTTTATTTTTCTCTTTCATTAGAAAATTATACCCAAATAGAATCGAATGATTCTTGTTTCAAAGAATTCCAACTTATATTGGATTTTGTATTTTCAATTGAAGTTCAAAATACAAGTTTACGAACTACCTCGACGTTACGAGATCGTTTTAAGTTAAATATATATTTATACATTCAAACTTCGTTAAATAAATAAGTAAATAAACCCCTTTTAATATTTCCAAATCAACGTTTAAAACCATTTTCAAATGTTAAAACATAACTGTTAAAAATCTGGGTCATTGCATTCCTTCCCCCTTAAAAGACTTTCGTCCCCGAAATTACTAAAGTCGGAAAGATGCTACGAACCCATTAACTTTTCAAAATCTATTCCATTAAAAATTTTGTACTCTAATTTCTGAACTTTTAGTTTTAACTAATCCAATTGGTTTTAAATAGAAAAACCAATTCATTTTCTATGAATAAAAAAATTCAAAAATATTCTAAAGCTTTAAATTTCGGAATATTTTTGGCAGGGTCCTTTTTATACAGTAGGACTTCTGCAATATTACAGGAATAACTAATATATATATATATATATATATATGCATATGTATATTCATATATACACACATCGACGTACACCATCGGAAAAGCCAAATCAAAAACCAAAATTTATATATATGAGCGCTATTACACATACTTGCTCAACTTATGTGCAATCTACACAACCGAAATCTATCCTCAAAGCCTTCTGGTACCTATACTTATCATAATTTCAATTACATGAAAATTTTAAATAACAATTCATTAATCAATAAGTATAGCAAAATTTCCAAGATCAAACATGGGTTAAAGCAATCAGTTTCAGTTCGTATGCGGTTCCATTCATATTTACTATACTGGAATTCATTTCCTTAGTCTTCAATTCATTCAGCGTTTTATTAAACCATTGTTGAATTTTATTCAACCAATCTGTCATCCAATAAACAAATAAAGCACAACAAACTTACCCAAACCAGTTTGATTCATATTCAACCTTAATATTCACTTGTTTCATTCACTTTGGTTCAACGTACCGTAATACTAATCGGTTACTATTTAATTGACTTCTGCTCAATTATCATTTTCATATTTCCATTTGCCTTCAAGAATTTAGCACTTATTTCCATTAATATCCCAAATCTCACTTCCATTTTACTCAAAATCTATATTCAACCATATATTTTATTTACCAACTTCATTCACTTAACCAAGTTATGTTCCATTCTAGATTCAATTAACTAATTGATATTTTTATTTCATAAACCCAACTCTGATTTTATTTCAATGTTCCTCCAGTTTCCTTTCTAATTTCATTTAGCTTATCTTTAAGTTAAATCTTGGTTCATTCCATATTAAAATTCTCATTCACAAATGTGAAATTTCATCTGGTTATATTAAACCATTTAAACTCATAACCTAATTGGAATTTCATTGAAATTAATCAAACAAAACAATATCTCAACAATTTGATAAATTATTTCTTTTTTATATAAAAATATAATTTGGGCAGAATTATTTCATTTACCCTCTTTTAAAGATACTGGAAAAATAATTTTATATTCAATTACAAAAACACGCTCTCATATATGTGTATATACTCAAACTCGATCTAGGGTATTTACTAACCCCATCTCTATTGAGTTACGCCACAGAGCCAAGGTTATCATTAAACCATTAGCTTTGATACCACTGTAACATTCCGATTGGAATTTCCACACTCGAATTTCGACAATAACACATAATCCCATATTACTTGCAAAATCCAAGTATTGAAACCCAGATAGTTAATAGAAACAAAACAAAGGGTTAAAAAAGAAAGAAAGAAATATCAAAATAGAAGAAGAAGATCAACAACACAGAGTCTCACATAGCAGCGGAAAAAATATAATAAAGAAATAAATCTTTATAAAGAGCTTGTAAAAAATATTTACATTCATCAGCGTACAGCAGTAAACCAATATTTATCTAGATAGTTATAACAATTGGACCTCATATACAACACACAACGGAATAAATACTAATACGTCTCGACTCCTCCAGCCTGTCTTTTGAGACTCGTAGCATCCTAAACTAAACCTGTGAAACTCGGTCTGACCCAAGCATTGCAAATGCCACGAATCGGTCTGGTGAACCAACGTGAGAAAACTCACCAAGTTTATAAGTATCATCCAACTAATTTAAATTTAAACCCCTTTTGAAAGAAAAGATGATCATAAAACCAGCCCATACACAAACACGGATAGTTTTTACCTTACGATAACCCAAAATATTTTTATATCAAATCAAGTGATATCATAATAGAGTCTAACAAACCATAAATAAACAACCATCTAGCAGAATGCTCGCATATCACGCTCTATGTGACACCCCACGTCCGTTAATGTCACCCATTAAGACAATGCATTAAGTTTCATGAAGAGTTATAATTAAACATAATTAGGAACATTACAAGACATATATAAAATAGCAGCGAATTAAAAACTTTATTAATTATAAAGCATCGTGGTTCAAAACATCATATGTCTAATAATACATAAAACCAGTACATCATAAAAACTTCTGTCTTGCACTTAAACATCAGAATACAAAATAAAAGAAGCATAATCCCCAAATGAAAACATAGCCATAGTAGCAAAGATAGGAGCTTGAGCAATACATCTACGCAGCTCCAGCAAAATGATAGCAGAATCCTAGTCACGCTTGAGGATTACCACCCTCAGAACCTCGGGGGATTGGAAGAAAGAAGAGGAAACAAAAACGGTCAGACATAAAGTCTGGCGAGTCCAGTTACTTTTAGCAAGTAAATAAGTAAAAGTATCATGATAGGCATATAAATTGGATGAGAAAGATAATATCACAAAAGGTAGGTATGACAAGGTAAACATGATAGAGTGTACACGCTTGTCTAATGATTACTCTTATTCTTTGCACTAACACTAGTAGAACCAGAATGAGATGATCCCAACAACTATCAGATGGTAGACTTAGGTGTACTTCTGGTGAGAGGTTTTAACCCCATACAATCCACAGGAAACCCAACCTAACAGGCTCCTAAACTTTACCAGGGTCTAGATGTACTCTAACTACTACCCTAATCGATCGGCTCCCTACTCCGTAGATACCCTGTGTTGGCCTCACAGTAGGGTGTATCGCTCTCTAAAGTGGCAACCCTTCATTTTCATATATGCATAACCGTATCTATTGTTGTCACGGCCGTCTTATCCACCTCTGCCTGGACATGCACGCACATGTCTCGGTCGGTTTGCGTCGCCCACACCGTCCTCCTCGTTTAGATCTCTTACAATCAACCCAGTAAGCGTTCCCGACTCCGACCTAAGGCGAAGTACTCGTTCGATACCGTTTGTTAATCCCTAAAAATCCGTATGCACATTTGGTTAAAGGGTACAAGGCGGATATCACCAGGGTCGACCGTGCACGATGCAACCGCACAGAGCAAGACCCAAATATCGAACCCAAGGCAGGTCAAGTCAACCAATGCGACCTAAGATAACGGCATAACATATTATGAGAAGTGCGACCCGATAAAGATAAAGGTCGCATATCCTTAGAACCGCTCAAACACCTAAGTAAAGCAAGTCGCCCATTCAACATAAGAGGGAGTGACCTCATAACATAGCCTTAAAGCCAAACAGCGCCATACAAAGGCAGCAAGAAGACGAGCGCCTCTGGACCAAGAAGGACGGCCGAGTAAGGAACAAAGGAGAATCAACTGTAGACCCGCATTCCGCTCTCACAAAATCTCCCAAAGCGCTCACAGGACGCTCGCTTACATTTTACCCGCTCAGCCATTCAAGATACTCGTTCCAACGAGCCGTCCACACATGATAACTGGATACAGCCACGGACAGCTGGCTACAAATAGCTAGTGGCATGGTTGTAATTAACAGAATGAACGATCCACAGCATGGATAAACGGATTCCAGATCACTTACCAAGGAAATTTCACCTATAAATACACCATGGCTACCAACATATAGGGGGGACGGATAAAAAATAACGAAGTAATGCTGAATTTCATCCTCAACCACAGATTCGGCCATGGCGTCAAGGACAATCTTACGATGAAGGAAAATGAAGACATTCTTCTTCTTAATCATTCATCCATCCTTCTTCTCCTAAAATTCTATTACTCTCTTGTATAATTCTTTAGATTGAAATACATAAACGATGGTATATTGAGTGAATATAGAGATGTATGAAAGGAGAAAGTTGATGTACATTGTAATTCTCATTATAAGTCAAGTAATCACCCTCATAGTGGACGTAGGCCTCATTAACGGTTGAACCACTCTAAATCTCGTCTCTATTTTACTTTTCTCGCATTTTTTACTTTTAATTGCTGATTAAACACAGTTCCATTTATTTCTTACCAAATTGGTAAAGTGCAGTATAGTACCTTGGGTGTTTAGACCATTTTTGGTGTAAACATTTTGGCGCCCACCGTGGGGCCATGTTGAAACACCCCACCTCCGTTAGGGTCACTCTCAAAGAGAATGCCCTATTTTGGTGGAGGTTTATAAGTACAAGTCACAGATATACAAGACAGATATAAGAACACATATTTGTAAACAGCGGAAGAACAACAAACTTTATTTCATAAAGTCAAATACGTGTTACAACAACATCCTTTCCAAAAACATAACATAACACTTCATATCTGTCTTGAGTACATTATTTTTAAAGAAGCATAAATAAAACATAGACAAACTGCCAAAGCCCCATAGTGGATTGTCCAAAGCCATAGTTCAAAACAGGAAAGTCCAAGCAATACATTTCTCTTCTTCAAGCTGGATGTTGAGGTAGGTCAAGCTGCTGTGTTCCCTCCCTGAGGACCTGGGGGGGGAAACGGAAGAAAGAAGACGAAAGAAAAGTAGAGTCAGACATAAAGCCTGAGTAAGTCTAGTACTACTTTGTCTATGAATAAAGAACTGAGTATGATAAGTAAAACAGGAAGTGGGCAACACTATGAACTTGGTTAAGTTGTCTAGGGTCGAATATACTGTCGTACCCCATGTTAATCTCTGAACCCATATAAACTAGTTTCCAACTGGCACCCCATACCCGGGTGATGTGATCCATTCTATGATGATCGGCTCCTACTCGCATAGTTACATGTGTCTTACGGCCCCCGATGTTTGTAGTTACCTATGCTGGTCCCACCATGGGGTGTATCAAGTCCCATAGTGGCAACCCGACACAACCTTAGAGTGCACAGGTATGCTACTGGTGTCCAGTGCCTTATTTTTCTGCGCCGGAGTGTGTGCACGCCCGCACTCCGTTAGAACCTACACTGCTACACCACCGCCGTCGCTTTGACCTCTTACAATCAGCCCAGTAATCGTGCCCCACCCTGCCTAGTTTCAGGGTATCCTGATACACCTTTTAGGGTTACTGCTGAAAAGGGTCCCCCGTTACTAGGTTTTCTATCTCTAGCCAACATGCTAAGTTGGTTAAGTGTTCCTAACCTAACCCCCACCAGTCTGCTTAGTTTAGCATGTTCCATCTTGATTAAGTCTTTAATCCACTTAATCCTAACAATCCTGACTCAGCCTTAATTGTCTTATTAAGGCCCTGACCTCTCACATTAGACAAGTATTGTTGTGGCTGCCTGTTGCCGGTTGGTTCCGGGCAGTCTTACGCCACAACTCAGTCTAACCTCGGGTCCTTGCTGGGCTCCATGTTTAACCTCCCACATTGGATAGGTATTGTTGTGACTACTGGACAGCCGGGCGGTTCCGGGCAGGTTTACATCACAACTCAATCCAACCTCGGGTTAAACACATCGTATGTTCTACATTTACATATTTTGTCATTCTTCTTTGTTTATATGTAAATATTTGCGGCCCATTATTAAGTTCATGGTGTAAAGGTTACACCAATCATGGGCCCAACCCATACTTGAATTTGGGCCCTTCTATTATATATTTTCATTCATTAATTTATTTTTAACCCAACGTTATTTTCCCCCGTTTTACACGTCCGTTCATATATATATTGGGCTTAGCCTTTTAAAGCCCAATTTAGCCATGCGAAAAGGGGAGGCTTATGGCGTATACACAAAGAGGGGAAAGTGAGCGCATGAACTTGCATATGACGTTGGAAAATACATAATAGAAATCGGTGTACTTGCATAGTGGTGACATGTATTTTGGTCATAAAACATAGGTGACATAAATCAAGGCATGTAAACTTGCATAGGTTTAACTACAACATGAACCTATATTCTTATTTAGGCATAATGTCAAACATAAGCATGGCCTAAATACTTCTAGCATAAACATGGCATATTGTCAAACATAAGCATGGCATAAAATACTTCTAGCATAGGCATGGCATATGGTCAAACATAAGCATGGCATAAATACTTCTAGCATGAACATAGCATAATCCAACTTAATCATGATTTAAGCTTAATCACATAACGATGGTATAAACATACTTATGCATAAATATTCCTAAACATGGTGTTTGTTTTAAACTTGCAAAAAAAGAAGGGATTTTTGAGTCCAACCTAGCCATGTCATCATATAATCCTTTGAAACAAGATAGACTTAATAACGGATTTCAATTATGCCAAATATCATTCCTAGCCGTATTCATAAGTTTGCAAAAGCATGACTTAATACATGGATTATGGTGTCAAAATTTCACATAGTTTCATATGAACTATAATAACCAAACTTGTTTCAATTACTTGCAAAATGATTTATGCACAAAAATATACATCATAATGGCATAATAACAAAGCCCCAAACTTGCATGAATTTCAATTAACTACATACATGTAGCTTCAATATAGATTACACAATTTGCGCAATATTCCAAACGTATATTTGCATAGAACTACCGCATGTAGTTCTTTATAATGAATAACATAATTTTGCACAAATATGAATTACTTCCATTGCCACAATTCAAGCATACACATCAACACAGTTGTTTATTAATACCAAAGTAATACTCTACTTACTATGGTTTGATGAATTCTCTAGTTTAGGGATTGAAGACGCAAATTCCTTTGTTGAATTGATTAGCTTTAGGTTGCTTGAATTGCTTTAGGCCTTAGAACTTTCTCCCTAATCCTCTCTTTAGTTGGCGGCTACTCTTTGTCGTTCCTCAGCAACATGGCGGCTATGTTCTTAATTTGAATGAATAGATTAGGGTTTAGTCTAGGGTTGTTTATATAGAGGTTAGGAATTGATTAGGACCCTTGATGTTGCTAGGTTAGATCATAGCCATTCATTAGGAAGAGAGACCAATAAAAACCCGCCACCTAGCCCTAATGACAAAGCAGACCACAGAAATTCGACCACACACCGACCTGGCCAGCCAGGTTGACTGGGCTCGACCAGGTCGATACCCCTGTCGACAGGGCTGTCGACAGCCCTGTCGACATGGGTAGCCCAGGTCGACAGCCCAGTCGACCTGGGTGGCCCAGGCGGGTGTTCTTCCACCCTGGCCCAATGGGCCCCACTTCGGAATATTTAATTATTTTATTCTGTTTGAATTTTAAATTTAATTCAAAACTTCCGAAGGCCATATCTTCTTCATACGGACTCCGTTTTTCGAAAACTCGGACTCTATTTCGCGTATTTTTCCGAGACGAACGCAATGGCATACCCCGTTTCCCTTAGTTCTTTGATTTCAGATTAATTATGCTTTAATTTGTTAATTTCACAGTTATAGAATTTTCGGGGTGTTACATTCTCCCCCACTTAAAAGGATTTCGTCCCCGAAATCTTCAAGCTAGGAGGAATGTATATCCTAACATCCAATCATCCATCTACTCATCCATCAAACACGAGCATCCATTGTCCTTAAAAGACTTCTAATGCTTCATGATCATATGCAAAGTGTGTGTGTATACATGTACTTATCTAATGCAAAATCAGGCGGTCTACTGATTCAGTTGACCTCCTTAATGCGAATTATGTAAGTGCCATGAATCCATTATGTATGCAAGTTTTCCTATTCATGATTCTACATGAGTGCACAAACATTCAATACAAATGCAACATCCATATGACAACATATTACGGTTCAACCATATACGAATGCAAACATATATGCATATGCAATATGAAGTGACTGAGCCGATCTAAAACCTAGATTGTGTGTGTATATGCAACCACGAGCAACCACTAGCAATCACTTGCAACCACTTGTAACCATTCATACATAACATGTTTCAATTACATGTTTCCATCCAAAGAGTTTCTACCTAAAAGATACGGTCGAGGAAATATACCTAAAAGATAGATAAAAGCGCAACTTAAGGAAAAGGAAAGATCAAGGATGTACCCTCGAATAGAAAAGGGTAGGCTGTACGGATTTTAGCTTCAGTTTCCCAAGTCGCGTCTTCCTCGGCGTCGCTCCACTGGACTTTGACGAGCTTGACTTCACGGTTGCGTAGCCTCTTCACTTCCGTTCCTAAGATGCGGGTTGGAACTCTCCTTATGGTTGCTTCGCGTTCCACTTCGGCCTCTTCGAGGATATTTGGCTCTACCACTTCAGCAGACTCATGTAGACATTTTCGTAGATGTGAAACGTGAAAAACGTTGCGATCTCCGGCCAATTTTCTCGGGTAGCTCTAATCTATAGGTCATTTTCCAAATTTTCTCAATGATAGGAAATGGTCCTACCTAAAGGTATAGTCGAATGATAGAAGCAAGTAAAAACTTTGTGCCCATTAGGCAATGTCAAAACTGGAAATCTATGCCACATATATATTGATTAGGAGAAGAACTCTCTAAGCATCAGCCCCGAAGACCGAAATCAACATCAGACTGACACCCAAAGAATTACTCAACCCAACCACCATATATGATTCTAGGAAATTAAGCATGATGGACTCCTTTTTGGTCACAAGGGAGTCCCTTCCTAATACCAATCTGTATCCTATAAAGCCCAGAAACTTTAGTAAAACCAACGAACACCCTCGAGCCCCAACATGTGTTACTAACAGATGAGTCGTACTCCCTATGGGGTTTGCAACAGAAATTGGATTGAGAATGGGACCGAGAGGATATACCGGAAAGATATTATGCAAGTAAGCTCTACAGGAAGAGAGGGACCAAGGATATACTCTTAAGAAGAGATATGATGCACGAATCTAGTCTTCGATCTTCTAAGTCACATTTCCTTGAGCTTAACTCCATTATGCTTTGTCCGTCTTTAACTTCACAATTTCGTAGCTTCTTAATTCTTATTTCCAAGATATGAGTTGGAACCTTTTTCTCGTTCCTCTTTCACTTATTCTCCTTCCAGTATACTTGGCTCAAGCATAACTGCGTACTCATGGTCCCATGCAAGCTCTCCAAAATTCACTAGTGAACCTTGGATCTTGTTAACTTACTAGAAGGTATTCCACAACCCATTCATAAGCGAAATGAACTTTCCGCCTTAGTGGCGAACACTAATGGAGCGCCCTATTCTGAAATGCTCCTCCTAATGAACCCCTTTTCTAGAAGCTCTTTAATCTGTTTAGTGAGCTCTTTCCTTTCTCGTGGAGCCATATGTCTAACGGGCAACGCAACGGGCTTTACATTATCTACAAGATATATGCGGAAGTCTATTTCCCGCTTCGGAGGCAAGCCCTTCACCTCTTCGAAGACATCCGGATATTCCCGGACTACTCTAACCGATTGCAAATTTTCAACAGAGGCATCTAGCGATTCAAGATAACTAAGCAAAACCGCATACGAGGGATTACATGAAATTTCCAAAGTATTACCGAGCTGGGTTAGGAGCCTAACAACCCTTTTCTCACAGTCAAGGATGGCCCCATTACTGGATAGCCAATCCATACCCAAAATCAAACCATAACCCGAAAAGCCCAAAACAAAGGCACTACATTGAAATTCAACACTTAGGATAGAAATTTTCAATCCCACACAGATCATAGACAAATGAGCTGGGCCCCCAATTAGGTTTGAAACAATTAAGGGGTCCTCTACCATACTAGTTTTTTAGGTGCAGAGATTCTACTAAAGCAGACGAGATAAAGGAGTGTGATGCGCCAGAATCAAATAAAGTGCGAACGGGGTGATCATAAAGATAAACTACACTTTCTACAGAAGTATTTATACCTCGCTGTTGCAGAGGTGGTGCTTCCAGCACATGAACCTGTGCCCCTGGGGTGGATCCAGCGCCCTGCCCCTGTCCTCGTTTCTTTGGGCAGTCCTTAGCCCTATGGCCCGTCTCACCGCAAGAAAAGCACCCACCATTCTCCTTGGCCTTCTTTTTCCGGCAGTCCTTTACTAAGTGCCCCACTTTGCCACAGAAATTACACTTCCTCTTCTCTTTGTTGCCTTCCCCGCCTTTCTTAAAGTCTGTCTTTTTAGGCTGCAAACCCTCTTTCTTCCCTTGAGAGCTTTCTGCCTTTGTCTCTTTCTTGCCCTTGTCCTCTTCATTCAGCAATGCCATTTGCACCAATCTTTCATACGTGGCCCCCATGGGTATATGGGTCATGGCCAAACTGTGTAATGGCTCATTTAACCCTTTGACGAAACGGAGAGCCTTCTTGTGCGGGGTGTTGACTAGGTCAAGCCTAAACCTAGCCAGCTCATCAAACTGATTCACATACTCTCTGACTGTCTTGTCCCCTTGCTTAAGAAATAAGAATTTTTCCAACTGCAAACTTCTTTCCGCATCTGAGAGAAATTTGGTCTCAAACCTTGCCCTAAAGTCCTCCCATGTCTCCACTGGTCTTTCAGCATTAGTGACTTCCCACCAGTAGGAAGCCTCACCCTTCAATAGCCACACTGCCAACTGTACTTTTTGTCTATCCTCTACCTCAAAGATGATGAATAGATCCTCCGTTTCTTTCAGCCAATTTCTAGCTGCCACGAAGGACTCAGTTCCATGAAAATCCCTTCCTCCCATAGCTTTAAAATCTTTACATATCTTAGCAAAAGCGTTTCCCCGAGGAGGAGGTGGAGGAAAAGGTGCCGCTGCGGCTGGATGATTTCCTTCTGCTGGGGGAGGAGGAATGGTAGGACCTGGCTGAGTGGCCCTAGCTTCTAAGAACCGTCTAAACCAACCAGGTACTGGCACCCCTTCCGGCAAGTTAAGTTCTTGGGACATGCTGAAACAAAAAGGATTGATTCAAAACGAAGGATAAGAGATAGTACCTATGGCTTTGGGGAGTGGACTTTGCCTTTTTTTTTAAAAAAAATGCTTCTTTAAATTTCCTTTTCTGAAAATAATTCTTCAAAACTTTTTATCTTATCTGGTAAACCTATGCTCTGATACCAAGTGAAACACCCCACCTCCGTTAGGGTCACTCTCAAAGGGAATGCCCTAATTTTGGTGGAGGTTTATAAGTACAAGTCACAGATATACAAGACAGATATAAGAACACATATTTGTAAACAGCGGAAGAACAACAAACTTTATTTCATAAAGTCAAATACGTGTTACAACAACATCCTTTCCAAAAACATAACATAACACTTCATATCTGTCTTGAGTACATTATTTTTAAAGAAGCATAAATAAAACATAGACAAACTGCCAAAGCCCCATAGTGGATTGTCCAAAGCCATAGTTCAAAACAGGAAAGTCCAAGCAATACATTTCTCTTCTTCAAGCTGGATGTTGAGGTAGGTCAAGCTGCTGTGTTCCCTCCCTGAGGACCTGGGGGGAAACGGAAGAAAGAAGACGAAAGAAAAGTAGAGTCAGACATAAAGCCTGAGTAAGTCTAGTACTACTTTGTCTATGAATAAAGAACTGAGTATGATAAGTAAAACAGGAAGTGGGCAACACTATGAACTTGTTTAAGTTGTCTAGGGTCGAATATACTGTCGTACCCCATGTTAATCTCTGAACCCATATAAACTAGTTTCCAACTGGCACCCCATACCCGGGTGATGTGATCCATTCTATGATGATCGGCTCCTACTCGCATAGTTACATGTGTCTTACGGCCCCCGATGTTTGTAGTTACCTATGCTGGTCCCACCATGGGGTGTATCAAGTCCCATAGTGGCAACCCGACACAACCTTAGAGTGCACAGGTATGCTACTGGTGTCCAGTGCCTTATTTTTCTGCGCCGGAGTGTGTGCACGCCCGCACTCCGTTAGAACCTACACTGCTACACCACCGCCGTCGCTTTGACCTCTTACAATCAGCCCAGTAATCGTGCCCCACCCTGCCTAGTTTCAGGGTATCCTGATACACCTTTTAGGGTTACTGCTGAAAAGGGTCCCCCGTTACTAGGTTTTCTATCTCTAGCCAACATGCTAAGTTGGTTAAGTGTTCCTAACCTAACCCCCACCAGTCTGCTTAGTTTAGCATGTTCCATCTTGATTAAGTCTTTAATCCACTTAATCCTAGCAATCCTGACTCAGCCTTAATTGTCTTATTAAGGCCCTGACCTCTCACATTAGACAGGTATTGTTGTGGCTGCCTGTTGCCGGTTGGTTCCGGGCAGTCTTACGCCACAACTCAGTCTAACCTCGGGTCCTTGCTGGGCTCCATGTTTAACCTCCCACATTGGATAGGTATTGTTGTGACTACTGGACAGCCGGGCGGTTCCGGGCAGGTTTACATCACAACTCAATCCAACCTCGGGTTAAACACATCGTATGTTCTACATTTACATATTTTGTCATTCTTCTTTGTTTATATGTAAATATTTGCGGCCCATTATTAAGTTCATGGTGTAAAGGTTACACCAATCATGGGCCCAACCCATACTTGAATTTGGGCCCTTCTATTATATATTTTCATTCATTAATTTATTTATTTTTAACCCAACGTTATTTTCCCCCGTTTTACACGTCCGTTCATATATATATATTGGGCTTAGCCTTTTAAAGCCCAATTTAGCCATGCGAAAAGGGGAGGCTTATGGCGTATACACAAAGAGGGGAAAGTGAGCGCATGAACTTGCATATGACGTTGGAAAATACATAATAGAAATCGGTGTACTTGCATAGTGGTGACATGTATTTTGGTCATAAAACATAGGTGACATAAATCAAGGCATGTAAACTTGCATAGGTTTAACTACAACATGAACCTATATTCTTATTTACGCATAATGTCAAACATAAGCATGGCCTAAATACTTCTAGCATAAACATGGCATATTGTCAAACATAAGCATGGCATAAAATACTTCTAGCATAGGCATGGCATATGGTCAAACATAAGCATGGCATAAATACTTCTAGCATGAACATAGCATAATCCAACTTAATCATGATTTAAGCCTAATCACATAACGATGGTATAAACATACTTATGCATAAATATTCCTAAACATGGTGTTTGTTTTAAACTTGCAAAAAAAGAAGGGATTTTTGAGTCCAACCTAGCCATGTCATCATATAATCCTTTGAAACAAGATAGACTTAATAACAGATTTCAATTATGCCAAATATCATTCCTAGCCATATTCATAAGTTTGCAAAAGCATGACTTAATACATGGATTATGGTGTCAAAATTTCACATAGTTTCATATGAACTATAATAACCAAACTTGTTTCAATTACTTGCAAAATGATTTATGCACAAAAATATACATCATAATGGCATAATAACAAAGCCCCAAACTTGCATGAATTTCAATTAACTACATACATGTAGCTTCAATATAGATTACACAATTTGCGCAATATTCCAAACGTATATTTGCATAGAACTACCGCATGTAGTTCTTTATAATGAATAACATAATTTTGCACAAATATGAATTACTTCCATTGCCACAATTCAAGCATACACATCAACACAGTTGTTTATTAATACCAAAGTAATACTCTACTTACTATGGTTTGATGAATTCTCTAGTTTAGGGATTGAAGACGCAAATTCCTTTGTTGAATTGATTAGCTTTAGGTTGCTTGAATTGCTTTAGGCCTTAGAACTTTCTCCCTAATCCTCTCTTTAGTTGGCGGCTACTCTTTGTCGTTCCTCAGCAACATGGCGGCTATGTTCTTAATTTGAATGAATAGATTAGGGTTTAGTCTAGGGTTGTTTATATAGAGGTTAGGAATTGATTAGGACCCTTGATGTTGCTAGGTTAGATCATAGCCATTCATTAGGAAGAGAGACCAATAAAAACCCGCCACCTAGCCCTAATGACAAAGCAGACCACAGAAATTCGACCACACACCGACCTGGCCAGCCAGGTTGACTGGGCTCGACCAGGTCGATACCCCTGTCGACAGGGCTGTCGACAGCCCTGTCGACATGGGTAGCCCAGGTCGACAGCCCAGTCGACCTGGGTGGCCCAGGTGGGTGTTCTTCCACCCTGGCCCAATGGGCCCCACTTCGGAATATTTAATTATTTTATTCTGTTTGAATTTTAAATTTAATTCAAAACTTCCGAAGGCCATATCTTCTTCATACGGACTCCGTTTTTCGAAAACTCGGACTCTATTTCGCGTATTTTTCCGAGACGAACGCAATGGCGTACCCCGTTTCCCTTAGTTCTTTGATTTCAGATTAATTATGCTTTAATTTGTTAATTTCACAGTTATAGAATTTTCGGGGTGTTACACATGTTTTGCTTTTTTATTTCAGATCTAATGAGATTTTCTTAGAGGCACTGTGCTTACAATCATGAGCACGCTGAGGAGAATCACCGTTGAAGTCAACAACCCCAAAAGCGGCATCAACATCGTCACGCCGCTAGATAGCGACTCCGAGGAAGGGGAGCTAGCAGAAATTAAAGGAACTATAACCAGGGAAAAATTGGAGGAGACGATGACAGGATTAACGAGTCAAATAACTATTGCAAGCAATGCAATGATGAAGAAGCTCGAATCGATACTCGCCATTCAAGCCGCTACCGCAAAAGCCGCTCTAAGCGCCACTTGTTCCTCGCTGACTCGAAGGAATCACGAGTCAGAAACAGAGCTCCCCGCTTCAAACTCAAGACAGCAGGATTCCACCCCGAGAGTTGCACCTCACACCAATCCAAACTATAAAAGGGGCAAAGCACCTGTGCGCGATTACTCTGGTGATACAATCACGGAGCGGGAAGACAGTCCTACTGTCATCAGGACGTACCTGCCAAAAGGATGCCCAAATTCCTTATCCCCGGTCCATGAAGACACATCTAGATCGACGTTTGATAGTAAAAAAGATGGTCAACCCATGGATCCAATCAACAAACGAAAGTACATCTTGGGAATGGCGCAAGCAATTGTGGAGGAAAGCCTAAAGAGGAAGGATGATCAGAGAGAATGGGAACACTTCCCAGCTTAGACCCCACTTACCGAGAGGATTAATGTAACAACCTGAATTCCGACGGACCGACTTTTTTTTTCAAAAATCCAATCCCTCGAAACCCGAGTTGGTTGCTCTGGTATCCTGCAGAAAAAGACAGAGACAAGAAATATGTCAAAGTTCGGAAAACACCTCACAGCGGAAGGAATAAAATATAATATATTCAAAACATAGTTTACCTTAATTACAATACTGCTAAACCAGTATCCCCAAAGCTATAAGTCTCTGTTCTGATTCTAACCTGCGAATGTTATGAGGAGGGGGTCAGAACATAAGTTCTGTGTGAGTGAATTTAAAATGCACTTCTTGGATAATCCTAAATATACCATTCTATTACATTTTTATTTTTATTAGGTTATTCGTGTTATTAGCACTCAAGGCTTACACGCACGTCGCACCCATCTACCCGTTGTAGATTAACCTAATACCATGTATATGTAGCTAACCCCAAACTGAAGTACACCCCGTAGTACCCCACTCGCACGATCTCCACCGTATCCTCGTAGTGATATACGCAGTCCCCATCCTATGTCATAGTAACGTAAATTCCTTTTGTATATAATACAACACTTCTTCCACATAAGATCACTCTAGTTACATAAGTATGTTGACTCCCGTTATCGAATAATGCCCACCAGTCTACGATACACCACCCAGAGCAGACATGGTTATATCTAGACTCTCCCACGTACGTATTAT
Organism: Allium sativum; assembly: GCA_030737875.1. Classification (NCBI taxonomy): domain Eukaryota; kingdom Viridiplantae; phylum Streptophyta; class Magnoliopsida; order Asparagales; family Amaryllidaceae; genus Allium; species Allium sativum. The sequence continues at coordinate 247,483,244 of CM060923.1, forward strand.
CCAATGTATTCGTTACCTAATCCGCACAACCATCGTGTGTGCGTGCCCGAGTCCCGTGGCAGGGCTATACAAGAAACACAGAACTCGGTCGGGAGCTTTCCTTATATTTGTGCAAGGTCCGCCTTTAAGAGCCTCCCACACAAATATCCCTAGGGTCTGTTTTCTATGGTGGCTATGGCCCCACCTCGGCCCCTCCCATAACTAGTAAAGACTACGAGAGCTAGGCGACAAGCCCCTAAGAAACCAATCTAAACATCCATGTGGTGTCTCCCCTCAACCACCGTCCCACGATAGTGAATAGTTAATGGTATATTGGGTCTAGCTCTAGTCTTTCCGCATCCTACTGGCTGTGGTGACAGGCACTCGACGACCTACTATCCTTGTTGGTCCTGACCCTCCACCTCCGTTGAGGCAGCCGCCGAATCACCTTTTCCCTTACCTCGAACAGCATTCTGACTGCCAGCTATTCTTGCAATCAAGGCCCACCCACCTAGTAGTTACGCGCAGACCCAACCTCAACGGGCACAGCTTGAAACATCTGCCACCACATAGAGGACTACTAGGAGCACCTTTAACGTCTCAGGAAGCCGCGTGCTTCCCCTTCCAGTCCGTTGGAGCCGCCAAAATAACGAATGTATGCTCCTCTCGTGCCTTATGACACCGTGATGATCTACCTCATTGGGTTGTTCATCCTACAACGTACAGACTGCCCCAAGCGCCTTAATTTTTATATGTCATTAGACCCTACGTCTAATCGTCTTCTTACGCGCTTGTGTCTCTTCGTCAGTTTCCACATTTAACTTGGTTATTCTTTATTCACATTTACTTCCATTTCAAATTTACCAAGTTACCCTCGCTTATTAATTCAATTTATACTTAATCCATTTAAGTCCACTAATAAGCCCATCACATGTTATTTTCCAATTTCATAAATTATTCCCCTTTTTGGGTTACAACAACATGTTATACTTAATTCATAGTTAAGTATACCTTATCCCACATATTTACGGATTAGAAGAATAACCCCCCAAACACCAGCCCCGAAGACCGAAATCAACATCAGACTGGCACCCAGAGAATTACTCAGCCCAACAAACATATATGATTTTAATTTACTTCTTTTCCATTCATATAACTTATATCATCTTAAATTTCACATTTCTCCTTCCCAAACCACTTAATTTATAATTAAATATATCTTCACATATAAGTTATCTTATTTTCCTCTATCGTTTCTTATAACTTATCTTATTCCATAAGTTATACTTTCCACTTGTCCCTAGGACAAGTCTAACCTATTATTCTTCCTTTTTCTTATTCAAATTCATCCATAATAGGTTATTTACCATTCCCTATATTTTGTTATTAATTTAAATTTACTTAACCCTTCCATTTCTTTAACCCGTTACTTCAACTTTACTTAACTCAATTGATTTGTGATACCATTACGGGTTCCATTTGGTTAACCATTCATTTATTTATGTCTCTCATATCACCCATGTCCCACTTAACCCCTTTTATCTTGGTTTCCATGTATTACACATGCCTTACTACTGTTAAGTCTACATTAGTCATGTTCTACATCATATTCTTACCACGGTTAAGTCCACATTAGTCATGTCTTACATGTCTTGTCCTATTCCGGTTAGGTCCATATTTACATATCATAATTTACATGTCATAATTTACATGTCACCCCACCTAACCCTCTAACCATACCCATGTCTTATTATGGTTGGTCTTCCTTAATTCATTCCTTATGACGAACGGTGCATGACCTCCCACATTAGACCGAACACTTTGTGGCTGCTGGATTTGTCGGGCGGTTCCGGGCAGTCTTACGCCACAAACCGAGTCTAACCTTGTGTCACCAACCATTACGCCTACAGTTCTTGCCTTTAACCTCTCACATTAGACATCCAGTTATGGTAGCTGGATTTGCCGGGCGGTTCCGGGTAGTCTTACACCACAATTGCGTCTAACCTCGTGTTAAAGGTTCGTTAACATCGTATTTTACCCAAACCCCAAATTTTCATGTCATGTGTTTCTAATTCAACATATAGTCATGTTTACAATTTTGCCTATTCCAACTTGTCATTAATCCTACTAATTACATATTAATTAGTCCCGATTATAAAATTCCAATTATAGGCAAATTTACAAATTTCATGTTATTCATACTAAATTATACCGATTCCATATCCAATCACAATTATGCCAAGCTTACACATATTCACCATTACAATATTATTATGCCCATAATTCTATTTCAAATCATATACAAAACCTTCCAGCCCATATTATGTCCACATAACCCCTTTTCCCTTTTTAATTTCTCATTCACGCTTACAACGCATAAGTTCATGATTGACGTAGGCTCGAGATATCCTAACTATAAAAATAAATAGGGGAAAGAATAAAAAGAAGAGAACCCAATCGCAAACATAAATAAAATAACCGATTTCATTAAATTATCATCATATTCATTATATTCATCATGTTCATCATGGGGAATTGTGAACGATTGAGGCATAATTATACAACAACTGTATTTTAAACCACTCACCTTTACTGGATTGAAGAAATAAATGATTTGTTGTTGATGTAGAACGCTGATTTAATCTTCTTATTTGGTTATTGATGCAGAACTTGAATTAGTGATGATAAATTTCTCTAATTGATTGTTGTTGATGTTCTAATCTTTGATTTGAAGAGTTGATGAAAATTTGAAATTTGTTTTAAACGCGACGGCTAGGTTTTAAGAGAGAGTTTGGCAGCATAATGGTGTCATAGATAATTTCTACTGAATTAGGGTTAGGTTACATACTTATTTATAGTTGTAGGAAGCTAGTTAGAGCCTTTAGATTACCCTAGAACTGATCTAAACCGTCAAAACACGTCACAGGACCCAAAATCGCACTAGACACACCAGGCCCGACCATCAGGTCGACCTGGCTAGGGAGATCGACCCCCGGGTCGACACTATGGTCGGCCTGGTTTGGGGCAGGTCGACCCCCAGGTCGACCTGGCCCCTGGGCGGGAATTTTCCCGCCCAGCCCGCCTCTGGGTCCTGTTTCGAATTTCGAACTGAATTCTGAGCAGTTTTATTTTCTGAATTTTTGTTGAATCTTCTAGAGGTCATAACTTTTTCATACGAAGTCCGATTTACGAAAACTTGGACTCTATTTCATACAAAATTCCGGGACGAACGCAATGGAACAGCCCATTTCCCTTAATTCCTGATATTTAATTTAAGTGTCTTTATTTTCCTGTCTCTTCCATTACATACATTATTATCATATTTATTTCCCTTCTCTTCAATGTATGAACTGATTTCAATCGTACGTTATCTTCATTTAATTTTTATCTTAAATATTCATACATATAATATTTATTCAAATTTCCACATTTTTAATTGCATAAAAAAATGCGGGGTGTTGCATTCTCCCCTCTTTAAAGGATTCCCGAAATCTCCAAGTTAAGAGGAACGTATCCTAACATCCAATCATGTGTACATCCATTTTTTTTTTTTTTTTTTTTTTGCACACATTGTGCGCAGGTGCAAAGGGAAATACATCATAATAATGCATGTGTGCCTAATTGGTACCACCTATATGTATGCAAAATTTCCAAAACTCATTTGAAAAACATGATGCTCACATCCTAAATATACTTGCATTTCTATATGAATGCAATATTTTTGAAAATCAAAACATTTTTCATCCAAATTTTCCCATACTCTTACAAAATAAGAGCATAGTTCATCCAATTGTTGCATCCAAAATCGTACCAATCATCGTTAAATTCCGAAATTTAGAAAAATCTAATTTTCTAAATTCGATTTCTTATGTTATAAAAAGGTATAAAACGGAAAAATTCGCATCTTCCGTTTTTCTTTTATGTATCTTTTCGAATTGTACTTGGATTTTATGTAACTACTCTATAAAGATTTCCTATTTCCCTATCCCAGCACAACCCACATAAGAAAATTTTCTTCTCTTTTCAAGTTATCTTAGTAAATTTTAAATTTTTACCCATCTTTTCTTAAAGTTTTCATTTTCTTTTCCCGTCTCATTTTGTTGCTTTATTGAATTTGTTGTTTTCTTCTTAATTAGGCTATTCTCTTTCTTAGCTTATTTGGCTTACTTCAATTACTCAAATTTATTATCCAAATAAGTTTTTCTATTTTCGACCCAAACAGTGTCCTACACAGCTACTACCAAGGGCCAGAAATCATAAGACTATTTCTCTAAGGAAAAGTCCAACCGCCAACTCTCAACACTTATTTACCCTTCCACTATCTAGTAGTCACTACTAGTTCATGCTGTGTATTACTAGCCTACACTCTTTCAAGCAACAATTCTAGGCTTTACAATGCTTATGCATTCTACGGGAATTTACTTTAATTATTCTAGGATGGTCCTTGTTATGTACTTCCTAGCCTCAAACTCATTATTTCTAAACACTAATCCTTACCTACTCCATCTTTTTCAAAACATTGTCTGGCCTCTTTTCTTTTCATTACATTTTCCTTTCAAAAACTGAAAGTGTTAAAACTTGATTTTCTTTTCCAAAACTTGCTTTTACTAAACCATAAAACATGTCACAAAATAAAATGCAAAACATTTTTTTTCAAATCACAAAAATGGAGTAGACAAGGATAACTATCGGGTTACACTGTTTCTACCTACAATGTTAATTTTAACTGCTTTCTACATGGTGTAAATTTCTACTCTTTCTTTACTCTCTACAACTCATTTCATCTACCCAACAAAATTCTTTTCAAATCAATAATCAAAATTTATGATCAACAGAGTAGAGATTCCAAAACTTTCCTATCTCTTCATATATTATAATATGAAAACTAATGAGCTATACATGCTCTATAACATAAACTTTTCATGAGAGAATTCTTTCAAAACAAGAAATCATTACTTTTCAAAGTATACCACACTTTACTTCAAAACCCAATATGCATATTACAAATATTATAGATACTTTTAAGATTACAACTTGAAAACACCACAAACTCTTTTGCCAAAACTTTAAAATTTTCAAGTTCCTAAAAGTTAATCATTGGGTTAGACTCAAAGTGGGTCTCCAACTCAACTAGGCTTTCCTAGACACTTTCCCAAAGTCAATTATCTCAACCATGTATATATATATATATATATATATATATATATTCCTAGTCCATTTTCTACCTTTTAACCTTTTTCTAATTTATAAGGTTTCACTTCTGAACCCACTAATACTAACATTTCAGTTATTATCATATGGGATTCGTCTTTCTGTAAAAAATATTGTACACCTTCCATCCAAACCACCTAAGGGCCTTAAAATTTCTATGTTCATTCCTTTAGTGTACAAAACATATATCCCATTTCTATCCATATTTTACTCTTTCCTCCTAGTGGTCTCCCTTATGGATCTAGGTTAATATATAATATGTTTATATTTTTGAAAATACAATTATGCTCTCTCATTATCTATATAGGAATCGTAAACCTATGCTCTGATACCAAATGTAACAACCCGAATTCCGACCGACCGATTTTTTTTCAAAAATCCAATCCCTCGAAACCCGAGTTGGTTGCTCTAGTATCCTGTAGAAAAAGACAGAGACAAGAAATATGTCAGAGTTCGAAAAACACTTCACAGCGGAAGGAATAAAATATAATATATTTAAAACATAGCTTACCTTAATTACAATACTGCTAAACCAGTATCCCCAAAGCTACAAGTCTCTGTCCTGATTCTAACCTGCGAATGTTATAAGGAGGAGGTCAGAACATAAGTTCTGTGAGAGTGAATTTAAAATGCACTTCTTGGATAATCCTACATATACTGTTTTATTACATTTTTATTTTAATTAGGTTATTCGTGTTATCAGCACTCAAGGCTTACACGCACGTTGCACCCATCTACCCCTTGTAGATTAACCTAATACCATGTATATGTAGCTAACCCCAAACTGAAGTACACCCCGTGGTACCCCACTCGCACGGTCTCCACAGTATCCTCGTAGTGATATACGCAGTCCCCCATCCTATGTCATAGTAGCGTACATTCCTTTTGTATATAATACAACACATCTTCCACATAGGATCACTCTAGTTACGTAAGTATATTGACTGCCGTTATCAAATAATGCCCACCAGTCTACGATACACCACCCAAAGCAGACATGGTTATATCTAGACTTTAAAATGTACGTATTATCCAACGTATTCGTTACCTAACCCGCACACCCATCGTGTGTGTGTGCCCGAGTCCCGTGGCAGGGCTATACAAGAAACACAGAACTCGGTCGAGAGCTTTCCTTATATTTGTGCAAGGCCCGCCTTTAAGAGCCTCCCACATAAATATCCCTAGGGTCCGTTTTCTATGGTGGCTATGGCCCCACCTCGGCCCCTCCCATAACTAGTAAAGACTACGAGAGCTAGGCGACAAGCCCCTAAGCAACCAATCTAAACATCCATGTGGCGTCTCCCCTCAACCACCGTCCCATGATAGTGAATGGTTAATGGTTTTTTGGGTCTAGCTCCAGTCTTTGCGCATCCTACTGGCTGTGGTGACAGGCACTCGACGATCTACTATCCTTTTTGGTCCTGACCCTCCACCTCCGTTGAGGCAGCCGCCGAATCACCTTTTCCCTCACCTCGAACAGCATTCTGACTGCCAGTTGTTCTTGCAGTCAAGGCCCACCCACCTAGTAGTTACGCACAGACCCAACCTCTGCGGGGACAGCCTGAAACATCTGCCACCACACAGAGGACTACTAGGAGCACCTTTAACGTCTCAGGAAGCGACGTGCTTCCCCTTCCAGTCCGTTGGATACGCCAAAATAATGAATGTGTGATCCCCTCATGCCATATGACACCTTGATGATCCACCTCGTTGGGTTATTCATCCTACAACGTACGGACTACCCCAAGCGCCTTAATTTTTATATTTCATTAGACCCTACGTCTAATCATCTTCTTACGCGCTTGTGTCTCTTCGTCAGTTTCTACATTTAACTTGGTTATTCTTTATTCACATTTACTTCCTTTTCAAATTTACCAAGTTACCCTCATTTACTAATTCAATTTATACTTAATCCATTTAACTCCATTAATAAGCCCATCACATGTTATTTTCCAATTTCATAAATTATTCCCCTTTTTGGGTTACTACAACATGTTAGACTTAATTCATAGTTAAGTATACCTTATCCCACATATATACTGATTAGAAGAATAACCCCCCAAACACCAGCCCAGAAGACCGAAATCAACCTCAGACTGGCACCCAGAGAATTACTCAGCCCAACCAACATATATGATTTTAATTTACTTCTTTTCCATTCATAAAACATATATCATCTTAAATTTCACATTTCTCCTTCCCAACCACTTAATTTATAATTACGTATATCTTCACATATAAGTTATCTTATTTTCCTCTATCATTTCTTATAACTTATCTTATTCCATAAGTTATACTTTCCACTTGTCCCTAGGACAAGTCTAACCTATTATTCTTCCTTTTTCTTATTCAAATTCATCCATGATAGGTTATTTACCATTCCCCATATTTTGTTATTAATTTAAATTTACTTAACCCTTCCATTTCTTTAACCCGTTACTTCAACTTTACTTAATTCAATTGATTTGTGATACCATTACGGGTCCTATTTGGTTAAGCATTCATTTATTTATGTCTCTCATATCACCCATGTCCCACTTAACCCCTTTTATCATGGTTTCCATGTCTTACACATGCTTTACTACTGTTAAGTCTACATTAGTCATGTTTTACATCATATTCTTACCACGGTTAAGTCCACATTAGTCATGTCTTACATGTCTTGTCCTATTCCGGTTAGGTCCATATTTACATGTCATAATTTACCTGTCACCCCAACTAATAGTCTAACCATACCCATGTCTTAATATGGTTGGTCTTCCTTAATTCATTCCTTATGACGAACGGTGCATGACCTCCCACATTAGACCAAACACTTTGTGGCTGCTAGATTTGTCGGGCGGTTCCGGGCAGTCTTACACCACAAACCGAGTCTAACCTCGTGTCACCAACCATTACGCCTATAGTTCTTGCCTTTGACCTCTCACATTAGGCATCCAATTACGGTAGCTGGATTTGCCGGGCGGTTCCGGGCAGTCTGACACCACAATTGCGTCTAACCTCGTGTCAAAGGTTCATTAACATCGTATTTTACCCAAACCCCAAATTTTCATGTCATGTGTTTCTAATTCAACATATAGCCTTGTTTACAATTTTGCCTATTCCAACTTGTCGTTAATCCTACTAATTACATATTAATTAGTCCCAATTATAAAATCCCAATTATAGGCAAATTTACAAATTTCATGTTATTCATACTAAATTATACCGATTCCAAATCTAATCACAATTATGCCAATCTTACACAAATTCACCATTACAATATTATTATGCCCATAATTCTATTTCAAATCATATACAAAACCTTCCAGCCCATATTATGTCGACATAACCCCTTTTCGCTTTTTAATTTCTCATTCACGCTTACAACGCATAAATTCATGATTGACGTAGGCTCGGGATAGCCTAACTATAAAAATAAATAGGGCAAAGAATAAAAAGGAGAGAACCAAATCGCAAACATAAATAAAATAACTTATTTCATTAAATTATCATCATATTCATTATGTTCATCATGTTCATCATGGGGAATGGTGAACTGTAACAACCCGAAAATCTAGGCCAGTTTAAAATTTTTATTTTGGCAATTTTAGCGAATTTTGATTATTTAAAATGAATTATTTTAAATAATATCGACGAGAAATTTATTTTGAATATAATTCGAATGAATATATATTATATAGATCGTCGTTAGAATATAAATATTTATTTTAAATTATAAAAGGAATTGAAAATGGCGCGGTAGTTCGATAATTCGATTTCAAACTTCAAATGAAAGTACCGGGTGCAAAACAAACCGGATTTTAGTGAAACCAAAAATAATGGAATCTAATTGATAATATCTTTCCAACGAATCCGAAAAATCAAGATTTCATAGCGGGAATCAAAAGATATGTCCAGTTGAAAATTCTGAATAGTCGCTATGGAATTCTGGCCCTTAAAAATGGGAATTTTGCAAATGACCTCGGATTTCGACGAAACCACTTTTTTTGGATCCGAGATGTCAAATTATTGCTAGGTTTCAAATTTCATAAATTTTCGAATCAATATGTGAGCGTGGCAAAGGAAAACGCGTTTGACCAGTTTCAATTGATTTTAATCGACTGGAAAATGACCATTTTTCCAACGGTCTCAGAATTCGACGAAACTAGTTTTGTTAGGACTGTATCGTCAATACGAAGCTAGAAAATATTTTTCTGGAATTTTTAGAGTTAGTATGTGACCCCAGTAAATTGAAATGCGCGTTCAAATTCAATATATAGAGTTATATGTTGATTTTAACGGAAACTGATCGAGACGATCGAATCAGCTTACGATACATATTCCATTGTGTTCGGAATGGGGGTAATACGCTATGGGCGACAGTCGGTGAGCTTGATTTCGAGTTCGTATTAAAAAATTGCTTTTTGAAATCAATAAATAATTAAATATATATATTTTATATAACCCCCCCCATTCTTATCTACTCAAATCGACAAGAGTAAAAAGAAAAAAAAAAGAAGAAAACCCTAAGCTACCGACGACCCCCCCAGGCGGCGCGCCACCGCACGACCCCCCTCCGCTTGCGCCACCGCGCGACGAAAACCCCCCTGCCTCTCCGCGACACGCGGTACACCCCCCTTCCTCCCGCTGCAGACCGAAGACCCCCCTACCTGCTGCTGCGGCCGCTTCTTCTTCTGCCTTCACCCACTCCGACGAGCCCCCCCCCCCCCCGCTGACCGACGCGCGCAGGCACCCCTCCCCCCTTCAGCGATTAACTGTATGTTCTTTTTATATATATATATATCTGTTTTATTATTTTTATTTATGTAAATCACGTTTAGATCTTTATTTAAATCAAGTTTAGTTTTTTTAATATATGAGGAAAGTTAGTTTTTTTTTAATAAGTAAAGACATGATTTAAAAGTCAAATAATAATACGATTTTTCTAAATAGAAAAGTGAAATAAAAATACGATTTTTCCATATAGAAAAGTGAAATAAAAATATGATTTTTCCATATAGAAAAGTGAAATAAAAATACGATTTTTCCATATAGAAAAGTGAAGTAAAAATTCGATTTTTATATATTGAAAAGCGAAGAAAATGATTCGATTTTTATATATTGAATAGCGAAGAAAAAAATTTGATTTTTATAAATATAGCAAAGTAAAAATTCGATTTTTATATATTGATTAACAAAGTAAAAATTCGATTTTTATATATTGATTAACAAAGTAAAAATTCGATTTTTATATATTGAATAGCGAAGTAAAAATTCGATTTTTATATATTGAATAACAAAGTAAAAATTCGATTTTTATATATTGAATAGCGAAGTAAAAATTCGATTTTTATATATTGAATAGCGAAGTAAAAATTCGACTTTTATATATTGAATAGCGAAGTAAAAATTCGATTTTTATATATCGAATAGCGAAGTAAAAATGTGATTTTTACATATGTAGAGAATACAGGCAGAGAAAGTGGCAAGAGGCAAGAGTGGCAAAGATTTCTACATAAGAAGAGTCGTGGGATTGGATTAGCTATTCTGTGAGAACTTCTCACCTTTCAATTTAATTTTTCTAGTTGTAAATATATACTAGGATGCAGACGGTGTTTTGTAGGACCCGACACCCGTCGTCCACAGACCATGGACGGCTTGTTTGCTTGGTTGTTTAATTTTGATGTGTAGTTGATTGTGTGATATGATGAGAAATGAAATAAAATATTTTATAATGGAAAATATTTTATAGTTAAAAATAGAATTTTTAATGTGTATATGAAATGAAATAAAAATAAACAAATTGGATGATTTGTTTGTATACACACATTTGACTAATATTGATTTGGACGATAAATTTTACACATCGCCCAACTGCAAAAATAAAATCTGTGTTTGATTGTTTGAATCCCCACACGGGTATTGGGATGATATTTAAAGTACACTAATCCCGATTGTTTAGTTGTATGTCGATTGATTGATTGATAGACTGTTATAAGCGTTGAATATTTATATTTGATGCTTATACAGTGTAGAATGCACTTTGGATGATGGTTGATTATTCATCGTTGTTGATATATACATGTGCTGTAGAAAATCCATATAATTAACATTATATGGTAATTGATTGGGCCTCATTCCAGTTTCGAAAAAGAAATATTTAAAATAAAAATATTTGAAAGAGAAATATTTGAATAGAAATATTTGAAATAAAAATATTTGAAATAGAAATATTTGAAATAGAATATTTGAAAATAGAAACATATGAAGCCGTGTTGGTTAGATTGACGCCATTTTGACGTGAACGATATTTATATCGATTTTATTCATTCTTCAATGAATATTGAATAGATTTGAAATTGAATAGATTTGAAATTCGAACTATATTGAAATGAATTGAAATTCGAATAGAAATGAATTCGAATTGAATTTGAATAGAAATGAATTCGAATTGAAATTTAATAGAATTGAATACGAATCGAAATTTAATTGAAAACGAATCGAAATTGAATTAAAAATCGATTTGAATTGGAATAATTTGAAATGAATTTAAACCGAATTTGAAAAGGGAAAATTCAGTTTTGATTTGAATTTGAAAATGAAGTTGAAAACGAATTTAAAACGATTTATAAATTTCGTTTTAAATAGAAATCGACGAAATATATATTATATATATAATATAATGGCCTGAATAAAACGCGCCGCGCCGCGGCAGTTCGCGAATTTCGACCATTGACTTCGAACGGATATTGCGGGAGATCCGACATTCGGATTCTCCTTAAACAGGAACCGTTGGGTTCGTATCGAAAAGAGCTTTCTAACGAATATTAGAAATTAGAAATCTAACGGTTGGATTTGGAATTATGTCCAAATCAAATTTGGAAAAGGTCGTTGTAAGTGCAGTTCGATGGCCATTGATGGAAATCGACTGTACGGGCCTTGATAAAATTATTAAAAATAGTAATAATTTGTGTAAAATCATAAGAAATGATTTGTGAAGAATTGGGATGAAAAACTCCATATTTGAAAAGATAAAAATAGATTTTTATCGAAATGAACTAGTTTTGAACTAGAATTATAATTCTATTTATTTTTAAAATAAATAAACTGGATTTGAAATGGTTTTGAAAATAACCAGAATTTCCAATAATTATATTGGAATGGATTTGAATCGAAATTGTCTTTGGATTATTTCGATGTTGGATTTCGTGATAATACAGATATTGTTATGGGAATTTGAAAGATATATATATATCGTTATTTCCAATACGATATTTGTTAGTCGTAGAATTTGATATTGAATATAAGCCGGTATATTTTCTATTCAGAGCCTTGTGCTTAACATCAAATGTGATTTGGGTTTGTCGTGAATGGTGTCTTCATTAACACTGTTCTTAAGCCCAGTTGAGAAAAGATTAAATCTTTTTATTTAGATTTAATGAGGTGTACCAATTAAATAATATTTAATTGGAATTGAATTCGAATTGATTCTTGGGTTTATCGTGAATGGTGTTTTAAATAACACTCGTTCTTTAACCCGATAATTAATAGAATGTGATTTTGGGTTGTCGTGAACGGTATCTTCAATAGTACTGCTCTTAGACCTAAAAGAGTTAAGAAAATCAAAAACTAACTATCGGTTAGCTAAGCAGAATGGTTTTCTGGATATTGATCTGTTGTTGGTTTCGGCCTTCGAGGTTAATATTTGGGGAATTATTCTCTTGATTAATTTACGATTAGTGACTGATGAATTGGAATGAGGCGTATGTTGTGTTGTGTAACACTTATTTAAAATATACGTGAGTTATTCGGAAAGACCGGGTTTATCCCATTCTGAATAACTGATACGACGATAAGTCGAAGATGAAGACGGTGGTCGAAGATCGGAGGTCTTCACGTCGTTTGGGTGATTACTGATGATCTTGATTGAGCTGTACACCCAAGAAGATGGAAACAGTTGGTGATCGTCTAGACGTACTTGGAGATCGATGGATATGCGTGGTACTAGGTGCCTCCGGTTTCGTTCAGACCCAGAACGGACTTGTAAATGGACTGTGTGTCTGCCATCGGATTTCATTCTGTGTGACTGATATCAGTTGCATAGAGTGGTTTGCCTGTGTGGCATGCTAAGATGCAAATGATCAAGGCTTCTGTTGAAAAGCAAAGTCTTGTGGTTGATGATCAAAGCACAGCCTGTGTGGCACAGCTTTGTGTAACGTGAATTCGCGAGCCTCGCACCCCGGTTGTGAACCAAAAACGGGAGACGGACATCAGGGAGGGCATGCGTTTCTTTCTAGCTAGGGTGGTGTTAGTGACCTACCAGCCCTGGCATTTATATACTTTTCACCTGTGTGGTTGTTGCTGTTGCGAGGCGCCTCGGTTTGATCGGACGATCTGGGTCCGATGGAGTCATTCGTTGGCTCATTTACGCCCCAAAGGGCGGGGAAATGCAGTGTTCAGGAATTTTAATCCACATCGGTGGACCGGCCCTGACGATCCAAAGGCTTGACTAAGTACTTGCCTGAGGGGCGGGCTAGAGCGTCTCGAACCGGTTGAGGACTATCTTTTGCCCCGGTTCATAGATGGAAACCCAACTTCCAAATACGTGACTTTGCGATTTTGATTGTATAACCTATATACGGCGACATAGTGGTATGGGGCATTCATGCCGCCTATGATTGATACTTACGATTTGAAGTTGTTTTATACACTATACACTTATAATAGTATCAAAATGATTTCTTTTAAACGTATCAAGCATTCTTGGCTATTAAAAGGTAAAAACCCTATCCCCCGGCTTGTGTTGCATTGTGTGATAGGACCTGGGTCTTATAATAGCTTCATTTTTCTTTATTTAGCATTGCGCTGTTGTTTTATGCACTGGTATTCTTGGGAGGAAACCCGTTTCGTGTTATACGGCGTGGTCCCTTGATTTACCATCAATAACTGTTTTATTTCTTACACCAGTCCCATGACTGACCTGGAGTTTATTGTTTTAACCTAAACTCTGGGTGCCCTTATTTTCCACACGGGCAGCTAGTAGTTTTGGGTTTTGCAGATTTATATTCACAGGATCCTGGTTTACAGTTGGAACGATATCCGGAAAGCTTTGTATCCGTATATCTCTTCTAGTTGTGTATTGCATTATTTTCCGCTGCGATGTATTTAAATGTAATTTAAATCTCTGATATTTCTGTGTAATATTGATTTATACTCTGTATATTCTTGTAATCTGATGCATTGTCGTGATATACAATGAAATGTTCTTCCGTCTGCGTTCTAGTTTGTCGTGTTCTCAAAGCAATCTGTTCTTTCTCTTCTCTTCGGAGACCGGGGAAGTTCGGGTCGTTTCATCGTGGTATCAGAGCTTTGGTTTACAAAGCTCAGAGAACAAGACACATTAGAACCATACGAATGAATCATCAGATATTGGATTAGTAATATCCAGTGGGAATAACTCGTTAGAGATGGGATCAGTAGTATCCTAGAACGAGTGTGAAGAGTATATTTTTAAAATGAAAACAAGTTTTGTTTTGAAATTTAAATCAATTACTCGTATTTGATTATTTATTATATATTGAATTGGGACAATCCAATATATAAAGATTTTGCATATAGGTCTTGCAAACGTGTATTCGAAATTTTAATGTATTGGATAGTTATAGAATCGCACTCTAGTGCCCGTGGATAATTCTGGTGGCGGGGCACCATCGCCATTATTTATTTTCGAGTTTCGAAAGTGAGATTTCTATATATTTCCTATTGACTGGTGTGAGAACC